>CM039673.1:296537817-301337817 GCA_022496015.1 Hordeum marinum
GATTGCCCCAACCTTGTTTGTACGGGTTCGGTGACCACCCTCAAGGGTTCCTTAGTGGAATCACGACATCTTACATTGTGCGAGGGCGTGAGGAGATTACGGTGGCCCCAGTGGCTTCTTGGGGGGCATTGTGCCTCCACATCGCTCCAAACGGAGATTAGCATCCGCAAGGGTGTGAACTTCAGGATACATCGTCGTCTCCGTGTGCCTCGGTTATCTCTTACCCGAGCCCCTTTACTTATGCACTTTACTTTGTGATAGCCATATTGTTTCTTGTTATATATCTTCCTACCACTTAGTTGTCTATCTTGCTTAGCATAAGTTGTTGGTGCACATAGGTGAGCCTAGTTGTTTTAGATTTTGTGCTTGACTAATTAAATGATAGTTTTATTCCGCATTTGTTCAAGCCTAAACTGTAATTATTTTAAAGCGCCTATTCACCCCCCCTCTAGGCGACATCCACGTCCTTTCAGCTGGGCCGGCCCATTTTGACGGTGCGCGAACAAAAAAAACTAAACACATTTTGAAAATTAAAATCGATATTAATTAAACATTAAAGCCGGCCACGAAGGCTGACGATAGTCCACGTGTTCACATAAAAACATTAAAAAAACTATGAGGCGGCGCACTGCCCTATGCGTCCTCGTCGGCAGCGGCGGGGCCGGTGAGGTCGATGAGCGTCGATGTAGGGCCGGCCCAGGGGAACGCCGTGTTCCACAGGACGTTGATGTCGGGTGCGGGCTATGTCGCCGCTGCCTGTGCCTGGCGCGCCTCCTCCTCAGCCTCGCGCTCGAGCTTCTTGAGGTATTCGCCGTGGCGGCACTCCTTGTCCAGCCGTCGCTGGCGCCATTCTCCGAGGTACGCCTCCTCATCTTCCAGCGTCACCCCCATCCAGACCGGCAGAACACTGACCCACTCGTGGATAATCCCGGTCCACTTGTAGCGCTCGATGGGGGTCGGCTTCGGCTCCAACTCGGCCTTGACGGGGGAAGGCAGGGCCACTAGCGGCACAACACAGTCGCCCGCCGCGGTGTGGGCCATGGCCTCCGCCATGGCCGCCTGGTATGTCGCCTCCTCTTTATCCCTTTGACGCTCCTCCTCCTCGCTCTCCCGGAGGACGGCCGCCATGGCCGCCTGGTAGGCGGCCTCCACCTCCTAGTCCTCGTCGTAGACGACGAGGGGGGTCGGCTGCGACCTGCGGCCGACTTCGTGGACGCGGCACCGCCTGGCCTTCTCATGCTCGAGGGTGAACCATCAAGCCCAGTTGGGCGAGTCGAAGGCATACACAGCATCGCCGCACTCCTTCGGCGTCAGCTGCGCCCGTCGGTGCCGCACCTCCTTCGCATGCGCCCGAGCCGACCGCGGCGCTGCCGGCACTGGGATCCTCTCTCGATCCAGATGCTAGTTGTGCGGCAGGGTGACGTCGGGGTACAGGAGAGGCATGCGGTTCTCCCAGTGCCACTTCGCCTGGTGCACTAGCACGTTGACGCATTGCCTCGACCAGCGAGCTAGCACCGGCGGAGGCGGGAGGAGCTCAGGGGGGAAAGGGATGGCGGGGGCCTTGCCCTTGGCTTTTCTGCTGTGCGCGCCAGAGAAGAACCCCATTTGGGTGGACTAGGGTGGCTAGGGTTGCCGCCGACGAGGGAGCGGGATGGGGACGGGAGTTTCTGGAAGCGGATGAGGACGCCCCCCCCGCATGGTCGGCTTAAAAAGGACGACCATCGTCACTGACGCGTGGGACCGAAGCGGGCGATCGCCACAAAATTAAGCTGACCAAACTGGCCGCTGGGTAGTTGGACGACCGCTAGGTGGGGACGCGGTGGACACCGAGAAGGCGCGCGCGGTGTCCGCTTCGCGTCCGCGCCGATGCATTTCGGCCACAGATTTGGGCCACCAATGCGTCGACGCGGACGCAAAGCGGACGCGGTTTGGATTTGGGTCGGCACGTTGGGCCTCCACTTTTGTCCGTGCCGACCCAGACGGATGCAGGCAGATGAAATGGGTCTCCCCGTTGGATTTGCTCTTAGGGAGCGACTGAAACCTAAGTCGCCTTAGAGTTTAGAGCATATTCGGTCATCTAATCCTTCCTTTGAAGTGTTTTGCGTTGTTGGATCTGTCTCTGGGACGAGCGCAACATTAGATATGTGATTTTGCAACAATGAATAACGGTTTTAGTTTTTCACCTTTGCATTTTAGCCGCATCTCCCAGAGGAGTGGGGCCAGTGAGTCTGTCTAGGAGTACGTCGGCTGCAGGCCTTCTACGATAAGAAAATCATGCCACCGACAATAATTTTTACCACCCATTAAAGGTATTTTTGAGATTTTACAACCAGGTAGAAAACCCCAGCACCTATAGGGTTTCTCCAAAATCGCTTCCTCTCCTCTATGTTTCTCGTTAGAGGAGGGCCTCCGCCGCCAAACTCCTCCCATTCCATCAGCCACCCTTTCCATCCCGCCTCTACTCCTCCCCGTTGACTCCCTCTCGTCGCCTCCTTCCCATTAGTCCTTCTTCATAATCTCCCGGATCCGGAGGGACTCAGCTGCGGCTCGCACCACTTCTTCCCTGTTGAGCTCGCGCCTCCCCATCGCTGGAAGGAGTGGAGGTTGGTACTCATGGCGAAGCTTGTCGCTGCCATCATGGGGACGGGGCGCAATGCCATTTTACTCGCGTCGTCCATACACACCAATGACATCGAGTTGAGGTGAGATCCCCTTGCCTTGGTGCTTTGCCTAGGCGGGTGACAACTACGTCACACTTGCTGCTACTTGTGAATACGTTGGGATTTCCCTGAAAGGGAAGGGTGATGTAGTGTGGTAGCCCAAAGTATTTCCCCTAGTTAAGAACCAAGGTTTATCAAATTAATAGAAGACAACCACAACAAACAGTTAGCAATACCTGCACAAACGCAAATAAAATACTTGCACCCAACACGGGCGAGAGGGTTGTCAATCCCCTTGTACTCGTTAATTGCAAGGATTAAATATGATAAAGATAGGTTTTTAAATTCCAAAATAAATAAAAGGTAAATAAATTGTAAGAAGTATATTTTGTATTTTTGGCGAATATGATAAGTGAATGGACCGGGGACCATAGCTTTCGCTAGAGGCATCTCTCTCGAGAACATAGCAACGGTGGGTGAACAAATTATTGTTGGGCAATTGATAGAAAATCAAATAAATATGATGTTATTCATGGCATGATCATGTATATAGGCATTACGGACATAGGTGATCGAAACGATTCTGCATCTATTACTGTTACTCCAACAATTGACCACTATCCAGCATGCATCTATGGTATTAAGTTCATAACAAACAGAGTAATGCTTGGAGCATGATGACATAATATAGACAAAGGAAGATTAGTTAATACGGTCGAACCCCATCGTTTTATCCTTATTAGAAATAATACAAATATGAGCCTCGCTACTCCTCCTAAGACGGAGTGAGGATACCGCAAGATTGAACCTACGACGTAATATGCACCACTTACTGTGAAGATTCACTCATCAACTTGGCCAAAGAAAACTTATAGATCGGAAAGCATACATAGCTACAATAGTCACATAATAAATCTTAGAGAGGATTCAATTACTTTCAATGAATAATATGGTCATAAACTCATAATTCATCAAATCCCAACAAACACACCGCAAAGATTACATTGAATAGATCTCCGAAGAGATCATTGTATTGAATTTCAATTGAAGAGAGAGAGATCTAGCTACTCCTATGGACCCGCAGGTCATGTGGGAACTACTCAGACATCACTGAGAAGGGACCAAGGTTGATGAAGATGACCGGAAGAGTACCGGAAAAGGCCTCCAGATGGGATCGCGGAAGAACGGAGGCTTGCGACGGTGGCAAAATTGTTCTGGATGCTCCCCTGAGGGTTTCTAAATATATGTGAATTTATAGGCCAGGTTTTAGGTCAAATGGAGCGGTAGGGGCCCCAAAAGGGGGGTGTGCCTACCCCCATGGCGCATCATGTGCCCTTGTTATCACCATGTCTGTCGTTTGGACTCGTCCAAATCTTCTAGAGACTATTTTGGTCTAGAAAAAAATCATCGAAAAGTTTTATCGTGTTTGGACTTCGTTTGGTATGGATTCTGTAAAACCAAAAACAAGCAGAAAACAACAACTAGTAGTTGGCACTGGGTTAATAGGTTAGTTCCCGAAAATGATATAAAATGATGTGGAAAGCATACAAGATTGATACAATAATTGCATGAAACAATAAAAAAATATAGATACATTGGATATGCATCACCTATCGGTTGACGGTGCTAAATCTGGCAGATCTCAGGTAGGGGGTCCCAAGTGGGTGATCTTCGATTGATGGTAACAAGAAAGTGAAGGGACACGATGTTTGACCAGGTTTGATCCCTCTCGAAGAGGTAAAACCTTACGTCATGCTTGTATTGTATTATTTGTGGATGGGGTACAGAGTATGGGTTGATCTACCTCGAGATCGTATGTGTAAATGAATCTACCTCTACGGTCTAAACCCCTCCGCTTATATGGACACCTAAGGTACCTAGGGTTACATGTAGGTCGCCTACACGGAGGGATAAACATGTTGAGGATTACACATCATGCCTTGGAGTGTGCGCCCAATCTTCATAATATTCCATCTTGAGTACATCGTGGGGCCTGACAAACATGGCCCACTAGGTTGATGGTTTGTGGGTCCTCGGCCCTAGCCCATGCTTGCAGGCCAACGTGGTTAGTACCCCCTTATCCAGGACACCATCAATAGACCTTGAACCAGTTTTCCAAACCAAGAACATCCCTCAGGCGTCTTGTTCTCCTCTGTTGTTCTTCGGCTTTCTAAACTAGTTCAACACCTTCGAGCGTCTTCCTCCGAAGTAGCCATAATATTGTCCGAGGAACATCATACCTCAGACATCCATGGAGCCTCAAATGATCTTCCCGGGAATTATTTCTCCTTTCATTGCATCTGAAGACCCTTACCATGCTTAGTTAGCTTAATGGACAAGTTTTCACATGAAGGAGTGGGTGCGTCGATTGGGCCAGGTTCTAAAAACTTTTACCGAACTCGAAACACCACCATACACTATAGGATATAAAGGTCCCATCAGTAGTCATTATGCCATGTGTAGCGTATCTTGAGGTTGTCCCTATTGGCAAGTATCATCAGTAAAGAGATCATGCTTCGGATTTTCAGTGGCATCATCAGAAAATTCCCTCAACTCATGCACGCACATCGCGTTGGGAACTCGTGACATTACTTCACATAGTGCGCCCCTTGGGGATTTTTACTATCTTATAAAAGGTAAATGACATATGCAATCCATTTTCAAACTCCTCCCTCTCACTCTCTACTCCAATAATCCCCAAGATCCAACGCCTAGAGAATAGGACCCAAGCACAGCCTCTCGCTCACTTCTTTCATTTTTCCCAATTTCTGTCAATGTACAGAAAGGACAAACACACCACGATGGCGACGGTTGAGGAGTAGAAAACGGTGAGAAAAGAGGGGGGTTGTGGCACCCCTTGACTGTCTCCACCGGTGACATTACCAAACTCCAAGTGCTTGGTTATCTTCCATCGCGGGACTGAGTCAAGTACCATTCCCCTCGCATAGAGAAAGCCATCAACTCCACCTCTTGGGGTCCATAACATCGAGAGGGTGAGCGCATCGTATTCATCTCCCACCTCATCTGAGGTCTAGGATTTACGATCAACCCCTTCCTTCAAGGCCTACTATATTTCTTCGGCCTCCATTTCCACCATCTCGCCCCCAACTCCATCTTTCATATAGCCTCCTACATCATCTTCTGTGAGGCCTCCTGTGGTGGGGATGTCACGACAAATGTTCTCATAGGAGGACTTATTTGTGAGGCCATGGCGGCTGGGTGAAGCCTGGGATGTGGTTGATCGGGAACGAGAGAGACGATTTACCCAGGTTTGGCCCCTCTCGTGAGGTAAAAGCCTACTCCTGCTCTGTGTTTTCTTATTCAACGTCAAGATCTCGGTTACAAGGGTGTTGTTTCACCGTCTATGGCTCGAGAGCTTCTAACCTGGATCTGTCCTTTGGATGACCCGTGGCTTGCCCTTATATACCGGGTCAAGTCCTGGGTGTTACAGTGAATCCAGGTCATGCCCGTTCTCCACTCCTTATCGAAGTGGGACTTCTTCTAAGCCGACACAGCCTATGTCGGCTTAGGTCGCGGTCCTATGAGCCGACCCATGGATGAGTGATACTTGTGATCTGCATTGGGTTTTCCATAAAGAGGAACAGGTTATCACAACACAAAGTGGAGTATTTCCCTCAATTATGAAACCAAGGTTTATTGAACAAATAGGAATACCAATCCCCAACTGTCTTCAACGGCTGCACACAAAAGAACAGACAACTTGCACCCAACGCCGGCAAGAGGGTTGTCAATCCCCTTGATCTTGTTATTTGCAAGCCAATGAGTTATGTAGATAACTGAAAATTGAAAAATAAAATAAAAGCAAATAAATAACAGCAAGGTAATGAAAACGTTTGTGAATATAAAAGTGAGTAGACCTAGGGGCCATATAGTTAACTAGTGGCATCTCTCATAGAAATAGCATACATTGGGTAAAAAAATACTATTGGGCAATTGATAGAAAAGCGAATAGTTATGCAATTTTCTAGGCAATGATCATGTGTATATGGGAATCACGTCCATAAGCAAATCGGCTAACTCCTGCCTGCACCTATTACTATTACTTCACTCATCCAACACGCATCTAGAGTATTAAGTAAAACATAGTAATGCTTGGAGAACAATGACATGATGTAGACAAAGTAAACTCAATCAATATGAATAAACCCCATCGTTTTATCCTTAGTAGCAGCAACATAAAGACGCAACTTGTCCCCTTCTTTCACTGGGATATAGAAACTCGTCAAGTTGAACCTACTACAATGCACCACTCCCACCAAAGAAATATCAATCTAGTTGGCCAAACTATCTCAATAGATCGAGAGCATTACAAAGCTATGATGATCATGCAAATAAGAATATTAATATTCAGGTTTGAATCAAAACAATTCATGAATAATCTGAACATAAACTCATAATTCATCGTATCCCAACAAACACACCATACAAAGGGATTATATCGGATAGATCAAGGCAAAGATGCGATGAACATTGTATTGAAGATAGATAGATAGATAGATAGAGAGAGAGATTTCCATCTAGGTACTACCTACGGACCCATAGGTCTATGGTGAAGTACTCACACATCATGGTGAGGGCATCAAGGTTGATGAAGAGGCCCTCCGTGATCGATCTCCCCTCCGGCATGGTGCTAGAACGGAGGTGTAGATGGCCTCCCGTCGGAACAGAGACTTATGGTGGTGGAAAAAGTGTTTCGGGAACACTTCTAGGTTTTTGGAATATATGTGAATTTATAGGCCATAGATGGGCGTCGGGAGGCGCTTGAGGGAGGCACAAGCCATCAAGGCACGCCCCCTCCAGTGGCACGCCCTGTTGGCTTGTGGGTCCCTCTTGGCTCTCCCGGCCACCTCCCTAAGCTTCCAGGTCTTATTTTTGTCCATAAAAAATCATCAAAAACTTTCATGGCAATTGGACTTCGTTTATTACTGTAAACCTGAAAAGTCAAAAACATGCAAAAAAGAGCAACTGGCACTAGGCACTGGGTCAATAGGTTAGTGCTCAAAAATATTATAAATTGGTAAAAAATGCCCAAAAAGTATCCTAGAATGATAATATACTAGCATGAAATAATCAAAAATTATAGATACGTTGGATACGTATCAGCATCCCCAAGCTTAATTCTTGCTCGTCCTCAGGTGGGTAAATGATAAAAATAGAATTTCTGATTTGACATGCTACCCATTATGTAATCTTTTGTATATATGATCATTGAGAAATGATGAATTAACAAACAACAACATAGTAATATTTTATAAGTATAAGAAACAAAATCATCGATTTTCAAAGTATACGATCCTAAAAGAGTGTTTACCCCCACTCATCTTATTATATTAGCAAGGCATGACTCCATCTTCACCACATCAATACAAATGCCAAGCACCATGATGTCCAAGTCAGACAATTGGATGGTGCTTTTTCAATATGCATCAACTTATTATTCTTCACGCAATACATGAGCGTGAACCAATGGACATAGCATATGGGCAGAATGGAATATGATGGTAGATATCAAAGGAGTAAAAAGTGGAGAAGATAGTCTCGCTTCAACTAGGCATACCAACGAGCTATGGAGATGCTCATCGATATATGTCAATGCAAGGAGTAGGGATTGTCATGCAAATGATGCACTAGAGATATAAGTGTATGAAAGCTCAACTGAAGCTAAGTGGGTGTGCATACAACTTGCTTGCTCATGAAGACCTCGCGCATTTGAGGAAGCCCACCATCAGAATATACAAGCCAAGTTTAATATATGCAAAGGTAATTCCCACTAGCATATGGAAGTGACAACATAGGAGACTCTCTATATGAAGAACATGGTGCCACTTTGAGGCACAAGTGTGGTAAATGATAGTAGCAAAGTCCCTTCTCTCTTTTTATCTCAATTATTTTTATTTTTATCTTTTTCATGGTGGGATTTTTTATTTTTTGCCTCCCCCATTCATATATTTTTTATATGGTGGGCTCATCTGGCCTCCTCCATTTTTATTTTAGTTTTAGTCCGAAGTCTCATCCTGACTTGTGGGGCAATCATAGTCTCCATCATCCTTTCCTCAATCGAACAATTCTCTAATGAGGATGATCATCACACTTTTATTTACTTACAACTCAATATGAAGAACTTATAGGAAGATATGACTCTATATGAATGCCTCCAGTAGTGTACCAGGATGTGCAATGATCTAGCGTGACATGTATCAAAAACATGATGAACAGTGGCTTTGTCACAAATACTATGTTAGCTCTATATGATCATGCAAAGCAATATGATGATGAACGAACTAGTCATGTGAAGTGATGATGGAATTTGCATGGAAATATATCTTGGAATGGCTACGGAAATGCCATAATAGGTAGGTATGGTGACTGTTTTGAGGAAGATATAATGAGGATTATGTGCAACAAAGCGTATCATGTCATGGGGTTTGGATGCACCGGCGAAAGTTGCATGGATCCTCGAGGTGATAATGGGCTATGCACGGTACCAAAGAGGCTAGCAAATATGAGAAGGTGAAGATGTGTATGTCCATGGTGTCACATTAGTCATAAAGAACTCGTATACTTATTGCAATGTTTTATTAGTTTTATCACAAATCAAGTACTCCTCGCATGCCCTGAGGGAGGAGGTTGGTAGTAGTTAACCATCCCGCCACCCCCGACTCGAAATAACACTAGGATTTCAACGGGGAATAAAAATGCTCACACATCATCGCCATGCCTCTCTAATTTTTAGATGAATAACAAGTTAACACCTCTTAATCTCGACACCTTTATGAATCAACAATTATGGACTCGCACCTTTTTCATATTAGCACATCAATGTCATTAACACAAATTTCTCTATATGTGCTACATGATGGTTTTGATTATCATTCATTGAATACCTATTATTTTTGGACTACTCTTATGACCCATGCAAATTTCTGTCACTATTTATTCAGCTCTCAAACAAATATAAGTGAAGAACGAGAGAATACTATTTTTATAAAATCTACACGCCACCGTGATCAAAAAGATATAAGTGAAGTACTAGAGCAACTGTCAAGCTCAAAAGATAAAAGTGAAGCGCATACAATATTCTAGTAAATTACGATGAAGGTGTGTCTCTCTTAAATAGGTGTGTCCAGGAAATGATGATTGTGACAAACTGAAAGTAAAAGCAAACAAAAGCAAACGCGGATCCAAGAAAAACACATATCAAGTGATGAATAAAAATGTACCTCCAAATGACATACCGATGGATTGATATGAAAGAGGGGATGCCTTCCGGGGAATCCCCTAGCTTAAACGTTTGAGTCTTCCTTAGAATTTTACTTGGGGTCCCTTGGGCATTGTAACGACCCAGATGCGGTTCTATCCCAATTAAGGCACGAGGAACTCTAAGGGGATAGAAGCGCATCTAGGCGTTTCGCAAGTACAAAATCATCGCATACATTTAATGAAGAGAAGAGTATAAGAGATTGGCTTACACACGCCACATGCTAAATTACAATGTCACATAAACATTCATACAGTTCACCCATAAAGCAGGGTCTGTCTATAGACGAAAACAAACGATAAAAGACACGATGAGACTGCCTCGCTAGCCCAGGAACACGACCATGTTGCCTCTCTACTAATCGGGATACGTAACATACATCCGACCACGTTCTTCATCAAACTCCCACTGGAGCTGGGACGGCTCAACAGGATAGACATCATCAGTACCTGTACATGTATTGTTGTAATCTATGAGCCATAGGGACTCACAATCTTGTAACCCGGGTACCAAAACTATGTAAGCCTTTTTGGTGAGGAAGGTTAAGTGCTGAGGTTGCAACAAGCGTCTAAGCATATGTTTGAGTGACTAACTTACGAGAATAAGAAGTAAATATGGTGGCCTACGCATAACAGTCGTGAACTAGCATGATCACTAAGTGATCCTGAACACCTACTTACGTCAATCATAACCCCACCGTGTTCTCTCGGTTCATGCTCACGAGCAGAGACAATCACGGTTACACACACGGTTGGTGTATTTTATTGAGTTTACTTCAAGTTTGCTATTACCGGGTGTTATACAAATCTCCAAGTTGCCACATAACTGCGAGCACGGCTTTCTGAAAGATGAAACCCTGCACGGGTGCTCAAACTCATCCATCACAAACTAACCACACGCCACGCAGGAATAACCTCGACCGCGGATAACCGTGATCTCCTTGGAAATTCCGTTGGAACACCTCAACCTCGGGATAGCCCAAAGTATCCTTGGAATCCCACGCACAAGACATTTGAGAAAGGTAAAACAAGTCCAGCAAGACTGATACGTCTCCAACGTATCTATAATTTTTGATGATGTCATGCTATTATATTATGAGATTTGGATGTTTTATATACATTAATATGATATTTTACAATATTTTTGGGACTAACCTATTAATCTAGAGCCTAGTGCCATTTTCTGTTTTTTCCTTGTTTTTGAGTTTTGCAGATATGGAATATTAAACAGAGTCCAAACGGAATAAAATCTTCGAAATGATTTTTTCTGGAAGGTAACAAATCCAACGGGCTTGGAGTGCATGCCAGGGCACCTGCCAGGAGGTCACAAGCCTGGTAGGCATGACCACCCCCCTGGCCGCGCCTGGTAGGCTTGTTGTCTCCTGGCAGGTCTCCTAACCCTATTCTTCGTCCTATAAATACTTAAATATCCCCCCAACACCAGAACGAGCCACACAAATACTTTTCCGCCGCCAGAAGCCTCCATTCCCGAGAGATCCAATCTTGGAGCCTTTTCTGGTAATCTGCCGAAGGGGGTTTCGATCATGGAGGGCATCTACATCAACTCCATTGCCCCTCCGATGATGCATGAGTAGTCCACCACAGACCTACGGGTCCACAGCTAGTAGCTAGATGGCTTCTTATCTCTCTTTGATCTTTAATACCATGTCCTTCATGATCTTCATGGGGATCTATCTGATGTAATACTCTTTTGTGGTGTGTTTTTCCAGATCCGATGAATTGTGGGTTTATGTTTAGATTATCCACGAATCTT
Source organism: Hordeum marinum (assembly GCA_022496015.1). NCBI lineage: Eukaryota > Viridiplantae > Streptophyta > Magnoliopsida > Poales > Poaceae > Hordeum > Hordeum marinum. The sequence goes on from CM039673.1 coordinate 296,549,530, forward strand.
ATTTGAATCTTCTCTGAATTCTTATATGCATGATTTCATATCCTTGTAAGTCTCTTTGAGTTATTGGTTTGGTTTGGCCAACTAGATTGGTAATTCTTGCAATGGGAGAAGTGCTTGGTTTTGGGTTCAATCTTGCGGTGTCCTCATCCAGTGACATAGTAGGGGTAGCGAGGCACGTATTGTATTGTTGCCATCAAGGGTAACAAGATGGGGTTTTCACCATATTGCTTGAGTTTATCCCTCTACATCATGTCATCTTTCTTAATGCATTACTCTGTTCTTCATGAACTTAATACTCTAGATGCAGGCAGGAGTCGATCGATGTGTGGAGTAATAGTAGTAGATGCAGAATCGTTTCGGTATACTTGACATAGACGTGATACCTATATGCATGATCATTGCCTTAGATAACCACATGATTATTCTCTTTTCTATCAATTGCTTGGCAGTAATTTGTTTACCCACCATGATATTTTCCTTCAAGAGAGAAGCCTCAAGTTAAACCTACGACCCCTGGGTCTACTTTCCATAATATATTTTCAGATCTATAAACAAAAAAAATACCAAAAAAACTTTGCTGAAAATTACTTATCTTTTACTTTCCCTTTTCGTTTACATCTATCTATATCATATCTAATCCTTGCAAATAACTGTGAAGGGATTGACAACCCCTTTATAGCGTTGGTTGCAAGAGTTTGATTGTTTGTGTAGGTGCATCCATTGGTGACTTGCTTGCTCCTCCTACTGGATTGATACCTTGGTTCTCATCAACTGAGGGAAATACATATCTACTTTGCTGCATCACCCTTTCCTCTTCAAGGGAAAACCAACGCAAGCTCAAGAGGTAGCAAGAAGGATTTCTGGCGCCATTGCCAGGGAGGATACATAGCAAATCAAGACAAGAACTTTCCCGTCAACTTGCCAATTCTAGGAGAGTTGCTAGGGAGATCTACATCAAGCTTACCAAGTACCCATCTCAAACTCATCTCTTGCATTTACATTATTTTCCATTTGCCTCTCGTTTTCCTCTCCCTCACTTCACAAATTTGTCGTTTTATTAGCCCTCTCTTTTTTGTTTGCCTTTTTTTCGTTAGATCTCTTGTTCACTATGTTTGCTTGTGTTGCGATGTGCCTTCTATTTGCTTGCATCTTCGCTTGCTAAAAATCTGTTGATATGGATCCTCATCCACTTGCTAATCTTTTCAAAAGCCAAATTATGATGAACCAATTGCTAGTGAGTTGAGTGCACTTGATTTTCTCTATGAAGTTTTGCTTGAAAATCATGAAATTTTTGATGAAGTGTTGAAAGAAGAAAATTATAAGGTGATTCATGATATCTCCTTGAATGAAAAGCATGATTTCCATGTTGTTAGTATGAATTCTCTTAATATCCATGATACTAATGATATGCAAAACCACAGGCTTGGGGATGCTATGCTTGATGGTGATTTTTGTTCCCCAAGTTTTGGTGATCACACGTATGCTATAATTGATCATGAAAAGAATCTTGTATGTGATAGTTATATTGTGAGATTCCTTCATGAGGCCACTGAAAATTATTATAAGGTAGGAATATATGTTTGTAGGAATTGCAATAATATCAAGTTTCCTCTTTATGTGTTCAAAGTTTTGAAGTTATGCTTGTTTTGCCTTCCTATGCTAGTTGATTCTTGCTCCCATAAATTGTTTGCTCACAAAATCCCTATGCATAAGTGGATTAGACTTAAAGGTGTTTGTCATGAGATTCATGATGCTCTGTTGCATGTTTCAAATACTACTTTTTTATGTGAGCATCATTGAAATCATTATGCTTAGCTAGGGGCGTTAAACAATAGCGCTTGTTGGGAGGCAACCCAATTTTATTTTTGTGTTCTGTTTTTTGCTTATGTTTTGAGTGTTTCCCACATTATTACTTCTTTCTTAATTGTTTTTTGGTGTCTTAGTTAGTTTTTGATCCAATTAAAACCTTTGGGGTGATCTATGGTAGTTGTTGATTTGATCTTGCTGAAAAACAGAAACTTTTGCGCTCAGTCCAGGATTTTTCTCAAATTTTCATAGCGTTGAATGAGTCTGAAAGTTTTACACAAGATTTATATACCAATTTCCCAGGTTTTCCTAATGTTTCAGAATTTTTTGAGTTACATAAGTATATGAAGTTTTCAGATTACTACAGACTGTTATGTTCTTGACAGATTCTGTTTTCTTTGAGTTGTTTGCCTATTTCGGTGAATCTATGGGTTGTATCATGGGGTATGAACCATGTAGAAGTTAGAATACAGTAGGTATAACACCAATATAAAGAAATAATGATTTAACAACGGTACCTAAAGTGGTGATTTACTTTCTTATACTAACGGATCTCACGAGTTTTCTGTTAAGTTTTGTGTTGTGAAGTTTTCAAGTTTTCGGTAAAGATTTGATGGAATATGGAATTAGGAATGGAAAGATCCTAATATTGGGGATGCCCAAGGCACCCCAAGTCATATTCAAGGATGACAAATAGCCTAAGCTTGGGGATGCCTCGGAAGGCATCCCCTCTTTCGTCTTCAATCCATCGGTTAATTTACTTGAGGCTATATTTTTATTCACCACATGATATGTGTTTTGCTTGGAGCGTCTTGTATGATATTAGTCTTTGCTTCTTAGTTTGCCACAATCATACTTGATGCACATATATTTTGAGAGAGACACTTCAAATCTTGAATTTATTAGAATACTCTATGTGCTTCACTTATATCTTTTGAGATAGGCAATTTTGCTCTATGTGCTTCACTTATATTTTTTAGAGCACGGTGGTGTTTGCGTTTTATAGAAATATTGAACTCTCGTACCTCACTTATAGTATTTTGAGAGTCTCTAAACAACATCGTAATTGGTCTAGGTTATGAATTTAATCCTAATATGATAGACATCCAAGAGGGATCTAGTAAAAACTTCCATATTAAATGCATCGAGTATTTTTGAGAAGTTTGATTCCTTGCATAAAGTTTTGAGATACAAAGATGGTAATGTTAAGAGTCATGTTAGGAAGTAATTATGAAGTGGTAAAAATACTTGTGTAAAGGTTTGTGATTCCCGTAGCATGCACGTATGGTGAACCGTTATGTAAGGAAGTCGGAGCATGATTTGTTTATAGATTGTCAACCTTTGTGTGAGGGTCGGGAGCACGATGGTTAACACCTACCAACCTCTCCCCTAGGAGCATGTGTTTAATACTTTGCTTCAATGACTAATGGACTTTTTGCAATAAGTATGTGAGTTCATTATGACAAATGTTGAGTCCATGGATTATACGCACTCTCACCCTTCCACCATTGCTAGCCTCTCTAGTACCGCACAACTTTCGCCGGTACAACAAACACCTTCCTCAAAACAGCCACCGTATACCTTCCTCAAAACAGCCACCATATACCTTACTCAAAATAGCCACCATATACCTTCCTCAAAACAGCCACCATACCTACCTATTATGGCATTTCCATAGCCATTCCGAGATATATTGCCATGCAACTTCCATCGTTTCCTTTTATGACTTGCACCATCACTTCCATATTGCATATAGAGTCATATTTTGTCATAGTATCAAGTTGTAATTTTCTTTTGAGTTGTAAGTAAATAAAAGTGTGATCATTATCATTATTAGAGCATGTCCCATGTGATGAAAGGATGATGGAAGCTATGATTCCCTCACAAGTGGGGATGCGATTCCGGACTTTATGAAAAAATAAAATAGGCCAGCGAATCCCAAATTAAAAAAATAAAAGAGGCCTTAGATGCCCACCAAAAAATAAAAAAAATGAGAGAAAAGAGAGAAGGTACATTGCTACTATCTTTTTCCACACTTGTGCTTCAAAGTAGCGCCATGATCTTCATGATAGAGAGTCTCCTATTTTGTCAGTTTCATATACAAGTGGGAGTTTTTCTTTATATAACTTGGCTTGTATATTCCAATGATGGGCTTCCTCAAATTGCCCTAGGTCTTCATGAGCAAGCAAGTTGGATGCACACCCACTTAGTTTCCTCTTGAGCTTTCATACACTTATAGCTCTAGTGCATCTATTGCATGGCAATCCCTACTCACTCACATTGATATCTATTAATGTGCATCTCCATAGCCCTATTGATACGCCTAGTTGATGTGAGACTATCTTCTCGCTTTCATTGACAACCTCCACCATATTCTATTCCACCTATAGTGCTATATCCATGGCTCACGCTCATGTATTGTGTGAGAGTTGAAAAAGTTTGAGAAAATAAAGGTGTGAAAACAATTTCTTGACTTTTCATCGGGTTGTGCATGATATAAATACTTTGTGTGGGGAAGATGGAGCATAGCCAGACCATATGATATTGTAGGGATAACTTTCTTTAGCCATTATATTTTGAAGAGATACAATTGATTTGCTAGTATGCTTGAAATATTATCGTTTTTATACCAATATCAAGCTTTTGCTTTGAGTCTTACGGATCTGAATATTCATGCCACAATAGAGAATATTACATGGATAAATATGTTAGGTAGCACTCCACATGAAAAATTCTGTTTTTATCATTTACCTACTCAAGGACGAGCAGGAATTAAGCTTGGGGATGTTGATACGTCTCCAACATATCTATAATTTTTGATGATGTCATGCTATTATATTATCTGTTTTAAATGTTTTATATGCATTAATATGCTATTTTATATTATTTTTGGGACTAACCTATTAATCTAGAGCCTAGTGCCAGTTTCTGTTTTTTCCTTGTTTTTGAGTTTTGCAGACTAAATGGAGTCCAAACAGAATAAAATCTTTAGAGTGATTTTTTATGGAAGGAAACAAATCCAACGGGCTTGGAGTGCATGCCAGGGCACCTGCAAGGAGGTCACAAGCCTGGTAGGCGTGGCCACCCCTGGCCGCGCCTGACAGGCTTGCCGTCTCCTAGCAGGTCTCCTAACCCTATTCTTCGTCCTATAAATACCCAAATATCCCCCAACACCAGAACAAGCCACACAAATACTTCTTCGCCGCCAGAAGCCTCCATTCCCGAGAGATCCAATTTTGGAGACTTTTCCGGTAATTTGGCGGAGGGGGTTTCAATCACGGAGGGCATCTACATCAACTCCATTGCCCCTCCGATGATGCGTGAGTAGTCCACCACAGACCTACGGGTCCATAGCTAGTAGCTAGATGGCTTTTTCTCTCTCTTTGATCTTCAATACCATGTTCTTCATGATCTTCATGGGGATCTATCCGATGTAATACTCTTTTGTGGTGTGCTTGTCAAGATCCGATGAATTGTGGGTGAAAGGATCGAGATGGACCTAGAGAGGGGGGTGAATAGGTACAATTACAAATTTTAACTGTTACTTAGCAATTTTAGGCAATAATGCGGAATATGAAAGTGATCCTAACAATTGCAAGTAGGATACTAAGCAAGGTAAGCTAGAAACACAAGTAGGTAAGTAAGCAAGCACAATAAGATATAAGTAAGGACTAAGAGACAAGTAACCACAAGTACGAAGTTAGGGTTAGGAATAACCGCAACTTCGAGAGACGAGGATGTATGCCGATGTTCACTTCCTTGGAGGGAAGCTACGTCACCGTTTAGAGAGGTGGATGTCACCATGAAGGCACACCAATGCCACAAAGGCTCACCCTATTGTCTCCTTGAGATATCACCACGAAGGAGATTCCCAACCACTAGTGGTAGACCTTGGGGTGGTCTCCAAACCCTCACAAACTTTTTGGAGGTAATCAGAATGGTTGATTCCTCACCGAAGAACTCCTACTGCCTAGGAGTCTCCAACCTCCAAGAGTAACAAGAACGATGGAGAAAAGCTCAAGACTTGCTCAAATCACAAATTCCTTTGGTGAAGAGAAGGGGAAGGAGTGGATCTATCACTTGATTGGAGAACTTCTCTCAAATACCCTCAAATGCTCTTGGGATCTTGGATTTGGTGTATGAGGATGAGAGAGAAAGAAATGTGTGTTCTAGGGTTTCTCAAAGTGAATGGTCAACCTCTCCACGAAGTGGTGAAGAGGTATTTATAGTGTGGGTGCAAATATGGCCGTTGGAGTGTAAGTGGCTGTGTTAGGCCGGACATCCGGGCGAGGGGCCGGACATCCGGCGTAAGTGAAATGCACACGATACACTAAGCTAGAGAGGAAAAAGCAGGGGAGCCGGACATCCGTTGGATGTCCCGGACATCCGACCAGCAAGTGAAGGCCCGAACATCCAGCTTATGCCCGGACATCCGGCTTACGCCCGAACATCTGGCATTACACCAATCAGCCAACAACGGTACTGGCATTGTGTGGGTCGGAAATTCGGCAAAGGGATCGGGTATCCACGGTCCCGGACATCCGGCGGTGTGTCGGACATCCGGCCCATATTTGCTGAAAATGGTGTACTCTGGACAACAGGAGGGCCGGATATCCAGGGCATTTCCCAGAAATCTGGCCATGGCATGAAATCCCAAACATCCAGCACAAGGCCCGGCCATCCAGCCATCCCAGAGCAGCAACTCCTTAAAAAGCACACAAGGTGCAGATTTCAACCGAAGAAGGGAGTTTGAATTTACTTGAGCATGTCTCTTGCTAATCCCATCGATCCCCTCTTAATAGTGCGGGATCCCTATACTCAAGAACAAAAAGAAAACAAGATCCGTAAACCTCTTTGTTCCTTCCTTCTCAACTCATAATAATTCCAATCGTCTGTGATCCACACATATTGAGACTTGAGGACTAATACCTGAGATTTACTTGACAAACATTATTAGTCCTCTGCATGTATATTGTCATCAACATGAAAATATAATATAAGGGCAAGATCGCACTTTCAATCTCCCCGTTTTTGTTTGTTGATGACAATCATACACATAGTATAGAAAATATTGCAATGTATTTCATAAAATCACAAGTCATATGATAATTTTGTGTAGGCTCCCCCTTAATGTGTGCAATCTTTGGGTTAACAATAATTCAATTCACATATGTTATGTTTGCACAAGGGAGAGAGTTTGAAACATATGCAAGCCGAAGACAACCCATGACACAAGCTCATATGATAGAGAGAAATGATAGCATATAAGATAGTGCTTGAGATACATCATACCATAAACACACAAATGAAGTCTTACAACCCAAAGAGCTTAATACAAATAATATGGTCCACACGATAGCATAACAGACATAAGAGATACTACTTCTCCCCCTTTGGCAGAAACACACAAAAAGGGGCAAAGACACAAGGTCACATAGAGGAACTACTCCTGGCGAATGTCATCATCACCGACTACCCCATCGAATAACTTGACATACTCAGCACGGGTCAGAAACCCAAAGGACGAGGAAGATGGAGCAGGCGGGAGAGGATCATCATCATCGCTCACCGGACTGCCACGGGCGCAGAGACGCTGCTTGAGCCGATTCTGGGAGAGAATGAGGCTCTGCTAGACATCATGATTCTGTTGACAGTTGAATGTGATAGCCTTCATGATATCAGACTGGGCTTTCCCCATGAAGGAGGCAAGATGGCTAAATGGGTCCCTCACAAAGGAAGAGGAAGCACCAGAAGCCCTCTAGGACTGAGCAGGAGCCTTGCCCTGGGCAGCAGGAGTCCTCCTGGACTGAGTTTGAGCAGTGGGCTGAACACGGGCAGACTCGTACATGTGAGTAGCAGGCTTCCTCGGAGAATGCACAATTGTCTTGGCAACCTCAAAGGGAGCAGTGTGGTCAATCAACGCCTGAATGAAATGAGCATAAGGAAACTGACGCGTCTGCTGGAAACTCGTCAGACGGATCTCATGCCAGATAAAGTGAGTAGTGTCAAGTGGCTCTGTAGGATGAGTGTGCATGCGCACCATGAGATAAATGCAATAGTTGCGTGCCCGCGAGCGATCCCCCTTCTTTGGATAAAGAGTGCGAAGCACACACTGAAAGATTATGTAATAGGGAGACTGAAAGATAGAGACCTCATTTGGTGGATACTTGGCCTCCTCATCAGTGAGCTGACTGGCAGGCTTGAGAAGCTGCATGGAACCATCAATCTTCATGTGTGTATGATTAGGATCCTCACTATGAATCTGATGACCAGAACCGGAAAGACCCAAAATCTAGACAAATTGGCTGTAAGAGATGCTGAGCTGAGTATCATCAGTCATCCAGGTGAGGGAGTTGTCAGGCCCAAAGAAACATGTGGCGTAGAACTGAAGAATAGCACCTTCATTCCAGTCACACTTGAAAGTCATGGCCGGACCAAGAAGCATGTCATCAATGATCTTGACAGTATTGTCTAGGAAATGCCTGAGATGTTTGCGAAGAAAAGGCAAGTCCAAATAGTGTTGAGGTGCCAGGCCATGCCCTTGAACCAGGCTCGCATAGATGTCCTGCTGCATGCGAGTACGACACCGAAGGTCTTCAGCATCGGCAACCATCTCAAATTGATTGATATCGCACCTGAACTCGCGATAAGGTCTCGTCCCCATGGTTTTGAAATTATGGACGGAGCAATCTCCACAGGTAGGCATGTCCATGGAAATGGGGCAACCATGAGACATGGCCAGAGGGGAGCCCCAGACTGGAGGCATAGGTGGCTCTAGATCCCGGCGAGTTCCAGGCTTAGACTAACCAACAAGACGCGTGGGAACAAAGTCTTCATCTTCTTCCAGAACATAGTCCTCATCATCCGGATCAGAGTCATGGGATGGTCGAGAATGGTTGCGACTAGGCCTGATAGAGGTCTTCTTAATGCGAGACTTTTTCGGAGGCCGGTCAAACTCCTCGAAATCGGTGGAGCCCTGTCGGTGAGAACTGAAAACAACAGAAGGAGAGGACACCGATGAGAGGAAGAAGGTAGGAATTGTTGGAAATATTCCCTAGAGGCAATAATAAAATGGTTATTATTGTATTTCCTTGTTCATGATAATTGTCTATTGTTCATGCTATAATTGTGTTAACCGGAAACCGTAATACATGTGTGAATACATAGACCACAACATGTCCCTAGTGAACCTCTAGTTGGCTAGCTCGTTGGTCGATAGATGGTCACGGTTTCATGACCATGGATATTGGATGTCATTGATAACGAGATCACATCATTAGGAGAATGATGTGATGGACAAGACCCAATCCTAAGCATAGCACAAGATCGTGTAGTTCGTCTGCTAAAGCTTTTCCAATGTCAAGTATCATTTCCTTAGACCATGAGATTGTGCAACTCCCGGATACCGTAGGAATACTTTGGGTGTGCCAAACGTCACAATGTAACTGGGTGGCTATAAAGGTACACTACAGGTATCTCCAAAAGTATCTGTTGGGTTGGCACGAATCGAGACTGGGATTTGTCACTCCGTATGACGGAGAGGTATCTCTGGGCCCACTCGGTAAGACATCATCATAATGAGATCAAAGTGACTAAGGAGTTAGCCACGAGATGATGTGTTGCGGAACGAGTAAAGAGACTTGCCAGTAACGAGATTGAACAAGGTATAGGGATACCGACGATCGAATCTCGGGCAAGTATCGTACCGGTAGACAAAGGGAATTGTATACAGGATTGATTGAATCCCCAACATCGTGGTTCATCCGATGATATCATCGTGGAGCATGTGGGAGCCAACATGGGTATCCAGATCCCGCTGTTGGTTATTGACCGGAGAGGTGTCTCGGTCATGTCTACATGTCTCCCTAACCCGTAGGGTCTACACACTTAAGGTTCGATGACGCTAGGGTTATAGGGAAATAGTGGACGTGGTTACCCAAGGTTGTTCGGAGTCCCGGATGAGATCCCCGACGTCACGAGGAGTTTCGGAATGTTTCGGAGACAAAGACTGATATATAGGAAGTGAGGTTTTGGTTACCGAAAATGTTTCGGGCGTCACCGGTAACGTACCGGGACCACCGGAAGGGTTCCGGGGGTCCACCGGGAGGGGCCCCGGGCCCCGGAGGGCTGCATGGGCCAAAGGTGGAGGGAACCATCCCCTAGGTGGGCTGGTGTGCCCCTCCCACCTGGCCGAAGGCACAGTAAGGAGAGAGGGGGGGGAACCCTAGGCCCAGATGGGCCCTAGGCCCACCCTAGGGCTGCTAGGGGTGCCGCACCAATTCTCCCTCCCTCTAGCCGCCGCACCAGATCATATCTGGTGGCTGCCGCACCAACCTAGGGTGGAAACCCTAGGGTGCAACCCTCCCTCCTCCTCCTCCTATATATAGTGGTGCCCTTGGGACTGTTTGAAACACGACTCTCTCTTCCTCTCGGCGCAGCCCTACTTCTCCTTCTCCTCGTTCTCCATAGTGCTTGGCGAAGCCCTACCGGAGTACCACGCAGCTCCACCGTCACCATGCCGTCATGCTGCCGGAACTCCCCCTCAACCTCTCCTTCCTCCTTGCTGGATCAAGGCGTAGGAGACGTCATCAGGCTGCATGTGTGTTGAACACGGAGGCGCTGTTGTTCGGCGCTAAGATCGGAGTCCACCACGATCTGAATCGCTACGAGTACGACTCCACCAACCGTGTTCTTGTAACGCTTCTGCTTAGCGATCTTAAAAGGTATGAAGATGCAATCTCTTCCTTCTCGTTGCTGGTTTCTCCATAGATAGATCTTGGTGAACGCATAGAAAATTTTGATTTACTACTATGTCTCCCAACATTGGTACCAGAGCTACGTCTATGCGTAGAATCTATGCATGAGTAGAACACAAAGCTGTTCTGGGCGTCGATCTTGTTAATTTTCTTACCACTACTAGTCTTATCTTGATTCGGCGGTATTGCGGGATGAAGCGCCCCAGACCAACTTTACATGTACGCTTACGTGAGACCGGTTCCACCGCCTGACATGCACTTGTTGCATAAGGTGGCTAGCGGGTGTCTGTCTCTCCCACCTTAGTCGGATTGGATTCGATGAAAAGGGTCCTTATGAAGGGTAAATAGCAATTGGCATATCACGTTGTGGTTTTGGCGTAGGTAAGAAATGTTCTTGCTAGAAACCTATAGCAGCCACGTAAAAACCTGCAACTACAAATTAGAGGACATCTAACTTGTTTTTGCAGCATGTGCCTTGTGATGTGATATGGCCAAAGGATGTGACGTGATGCATTGTGATGTATGAGATCGATCATGTTCTTGTAATAGGATTCACGACTTGCATGTCGATGAGTATGACAACCGACAGGAGCCATATGAGTTGTCTTATTTTATTGTATGACATGCGTGTCAATCATAAACACCATGTAATTACTTTACTTTATTGCTAAATGTTAGCCATAGTAGTAGAAGTAATAGTTGGTGAGACAACTTCATGAAGACACGATGATGGAGATCATGGTGTCGTGCCGGTGACAGTGATGATCATGGTGCCCCGAAGATGGAGATCAAAGGAGCAAGATGATATTGGCCATATCATGTCACTATATTGATTGCATGTGATGTTTACCATGTTTACATCTTATTTTCTTAGAACAACGGTAGTAAATAAGATGATCTCTCAATAAAATTTCAAGTAAGGTGTTCACCCTAACTGTGCACCGTTGCTAAGGATCGTTGTTCCGAAGCACCACGTGATGATCGGGTGTGATAGGTTCTAACGTTCGCATACAACGGGTGTAAGCCAGATTTACACACGCGAAACACTTAGGTTGACTTGACGAGCCTAGCATGTATAGAAATGGCCTTGGAACACGGAAGACCGAAAGGTCGAACATGAGTCGTATAGAAGATACGATCAACATGGATATGTTCACCATGGATGACTAGTCTGTCTCACGTGATGATCAGACACGGGCTAGTTGACATGGATCATGTATCACTTGGATGACTAGAGAGATGTCTATCTAAGTGGGAGTTCATTAAATAATTTGATTATGTGAACTTATTTATCATGAACTTAGTATAAAATTGTCTTTACAATCTATATTGTAGATCCAATGGCCAACGCTAATCTCACCCTCAACTTCAACGCGTTCCTAGAGAAAACCAAGCTGAAAGATGATGGAAGCAACTATGCGGATTGGGTCTGTAGCTTGAGGATCACCCTCATAGCTTCCAAGAGACTGTATGTCCTTGATGTGCTGCTAGGGGATCCACCCATTTTCCTAGCAAACCAAGACGTTACGAACGCTTGGCAGTCACACTGCGATGATTACTCCCTTGTTCAGTGCGACATGCTTTACAGTTTAGAACTGGGGCTCCAAAAGCGTTTTGAGAAACACGGAGCATATGAGATGTTCCAAGAGCTGAAACTGGTTTTCCAAGCTCATGCCCGGGTCAAGAGATATGACGTCTCCGACAAGTTCTTCAGCTGTAAGATGGAGGAGAATAGTTCTGTCAGTGAGCACATACTCAAAATGTTTGGGTTACACAACCGCTTGACTTAGCTGGGAGTTAATCTCCCGGATGACTCGGTCATTGACAGAATCCTCCAGTCGCTTCCACCTAGCTACAAGAGCTTTGTTATGAACGACAACATGCAGGGTATGGAGAAGTCCATTCCTGAGTTGTACTCGATGCTGAAATCAGCGGAGGTCGAGATCAAAAAGGAGCATCAAGTGTTGCTGGTGAATAAGACCACTAGTTTCAAGAAAGGCAAGGGTAAGAAGAACTTCAAGAAGGACGACAAAGATGTTGCCACGCCCAGTAAGCAAGTTGCCGGGAAGAGGAACAAGAATGGACCCATGCCTGAGACTGAGTGCTTTTATTGCAAGGGTACCGGTCACTAGAAGCGAAACTGCCCCAAGTACTTAGCGGATAAGAAGGCCAGCAACATTAAAGGTATATGTGATATACTTGTTATTGATGTGTACCTAACCAGCGCTCGTAGTAAGCTCCTGGGTATTTGATACCGGTGCAGTTGCTCACATTTGTAACTCCAAGCAGGAGCTGCAGAATAAGCGGAGGCTGGCAAAGGACAAGGTGACGAAGCGCGTCGAGAATGGTTCCAAGGTCGATGTGATCGTCGTCGGCACGCTACCTCTACATATATCTTGGGGATTAGTTTTAAACCTTAATAATTGTTATTTAGTACCAGCTTTGAGCATGAACATTGTATGTGGATCTCGCTTGATGCGAGATGGCTACTCATTTAAATCTGAGAATAATGGTTGTTCTGTTTATATGAGAGAAATGTTTTATGGTCATGCCCCGCTGGTAAATGGTTTATTTTTGATGAATCTCGAACGTGATGTTACACATGTCCGTAGTGTGAGTACCAAAAAGTGTAATGTTGATAACAATAGTCCCACTTACATGTGGCACTGCCGCCTTGGTCATATTGGTGTCAAACGCATGAAGAATCCCCATGCTAATGGACTTTTGGAGTCTCTTGATTTTGAATCATTTGACACGTGCGAACCATGCCTCATGGGCAAGATGACCAAGACTCCGTTCTCTAGAACAATGGAGCGAGCAACTGACTTGTTGGAGATAATACATACCGATGTATGTGGTCCAATGAGCGTCGAGGCTAGTAGTGGCTACCGTTATGTTCTCACCCTCACTGATGACTTGAGCAGATATGGGTATGTCTACTTAATGAAACACAAGTCTGAAACCTTTGAAAGGTTCAAGGAATTTCAGAGTGAGGTAGAGAATCAACGTGACAGGAAAATAAAGTGCCTACGATCTGATCGTGGCGGAGAATATTTAAGTCACGAGTTTGGCATGCACCTAAGGAAATGTGGAATTGTTTCACAACTCATGCCGCCTGGCACACCTCAACGAAATGGTGTGTCTGAACATCGTAATCGCACTCTATTGGATATGGTTCGATCTATGATGTCTCTTACCGACTTACCGCTATCATTTTGGGGATATGCATTAGAGACTCTCGCATTCACTTTAAATAGGGCACCGTCAAAGTCCGTTGAGACGACACCATATGAATTATGGTTTGGAAAGAAACCTAAGCTGTCATTTCTAAAAGCTTGGGGATGCGATGCTTATGTGAAGAAACTTCAACCTGAGAAGCTCGAACCCAAAGCGGAAAAGTGCGTCTTCATAGGATATCCCAAAGAGACTATTGGTATACCTTCTACCTCAGATCCGAAGGCAAAGTCTTTGTTGCCAAGAATGGATCCTTTCTCGAGAAAGAGTTTCTCTCAAAAGAAGTAAGTGGGAGGAAAATAGAACTTGATGAGGTAATTGTACCTCCACTCGAATCAGAGAGTAGCACAACATAGGAAGTTGTTTCTATGGAGCCTACACCGGCTGGAGAGGAAGTTAATGATGATGATCATGAAACTTCAGATCAAGTTACTATGAACGTCGAAGGTTCACTAGGACATGTTCCACACCAGAGTGGTACGACAACCCTGTCCTGGAGATCATGTTGTTGGACAACGGTGAACCTTCGAACTATGAAGAAGCGATGGCAGGCCCGGATTCCAACAAATGGCTTGAAGCCATGAAATCCGAGATAGGATCCATGTATGAGAACAAAGTGTGGACTTTGGTGGAATTGCCTAATGATAAGCGAGCGATTGAAAATAAATGGATCTTTAAGAAGAAGACTGATGCGGATGGTAATGTGACCGTCTATAAGGCTCGGCTTCTTGCTAAGGGTTATCTACAAGTTCAAGGAGTTGACTACGATGAGACTTTCTCACCCGTAGCGATGCTGAAGTCTGTCCGGATCATGTTAGCAATTGCCGCATTTTATGATTATGAGATCTGGCAAATGGATGTCAAAACGATATTCCTTGATGGCTTCCTTAAGGAAGAACTGTATATGATGCAGCCGGAAGGTTTTGTCGATCCTAAAGATGCTAACAAGGTATGCAAGCTCCATCACTCCATCTATGGGCTGGTGCAAGCATCTCGGAGTTGGAACATTCGCTTTAATGAGGTGATTAAAGCGTTTGGGTTTATATAGGTTTATGGAGAACCCTGTATTTACAAGAAAGTGAGTGGGAGCTCTGTAGCATTTCTCATATTATATGTGGATGACATATTGTTGATGGGAAATGATATAGAACTTTTGGAAAGTGTAAAGGCTTACTTGAATAAATGTTTTTCAATGAAGGACCTTGGAGAAGCTGCTTACATATTAGGTATTAAGATCTATAGAGATAGATCGAAACGCCTCATAGGTCTTTAACAAAGCACATACCTTGAAAAGATATTGAAGAAGTTCAATATGGATCAGTCCAAGAAGGGGTTCTTGCATGTGTTACAGGGTGTGATATTGAGTACGACTCAATGCCCGACCACGGCAAAGGATAGAGAAGAGATGAGTGTCATCCCCTATGCTTCAGCCATAGGCTCTATTATGTATGCCATGCTGTGTACCAGACCTGATATGAACCTTGCCATAAGTTTGGTAGGGAGGTACCAAAGTGATCCCGGAGCGGAACAATGGACAGCGGTCAAGAATATCCTGAAGTACCTGAAAAGGACAAAGGACATGTTAATCGTATATGGAGGTGCCGAAGAGCTCGTCGTAAAGGGTTACATCGATGCTAGCTTCGACACAGATCCGGACGACTCCAAGTCGCAAACCGGATACGTGTATATTTTGAACGGGGGGGGGGGGGGCAGTCAGCTGGTGCAGTAGCAAGCAAAGCGTCGTGGCGGCATCTACATGTGAAGCGGAGTACATAGCTGCTTCGGAAGCAACAAAGGAAGGAGTCTGGATGAAGGAGTTCATCACCGACCTAGGAGTAATTCCCAATGCGTAAGGCCCGATGACTCTATTCTGTGACAACACTGGAGTTATTGCCCTTGCCAAGGAGCCCAGGTTTCACAAGAAGACAAGACACATCAAGCGCCGCTTCAACTCCATCCATGATTACATTCAGGAGGGAGATATAAATATTTGTAAAGTACATACGGATCTGAATGTCGTAGATCCATTGACTAAACCTCTCTCACGAGCGAAACATGATCAACACCATAATGCTATGGGTGTTCGATTCATCACAATGTAACTAGATTATTGACTCTAGTGCAAGTGGGAGACTGTTGGAAATATGCACTAGAGGCAATAATAAAATGGTTATTATTGTATTTCCTTGTTCATGATAATTGTCTATTGTTCATGCTATAATTGTGTTAACTGGAAACCATAATACATGTGTGAATACATAGACCACAACATGTCCCTAGTGAGCCTCTAGTTGGCTAGCTAGTTGATCGATAGATGGTCACGGTTTCATGACCATGGACATTAGATGTCATTGATAACGAGATCACATCATTAGGAGAATGATGTGATGGACAAGACCCAATCCTAAGCATAGCACAAGATCATGTAGTTTGTCTGCTAAAGATTTTCCAATGTCAAGTACCATTTCCTTAGACCATTAGATTGTGAAACTCCCGGATACCGTAGGAATACTTTGGGTGTGCCAAACCTCACAACGTAATTGGGTGGCTATAAAGTTACACTACGGGTATCTCCAAAAGTATCTGTTGGGTTGGCATGAATCGAGACTGGGATTTGTCACTCTGTATGACGGAGAGGCATCTCTGGGCCCGCTCGGTAAGACATCATCATAATGAGATCAATGTGACTAAGGATTTAGCCATGGGATGATGTGTTGCGGAACGAGTAAAGAGACTTGCCGGTAACGAGATTGAACAAGGTATAGGGATACCAACGATCGAATCTCGGGCAAGTATCATACCGGTAGACAAAGGGAATTGTATACGGGATTGATTGAATCCCCGACATCGTGGTTCATCCGATGTGATCATCGTGGAGCATGTGGGAGCCAACATGGGTATCCAGATTCCGCTGTTGGTTATTGACCAGAGAGGTGTCTCGGTCATGTCTACGTGTCTCCCGAACCCGTAGGGTCTACACACTTAAGGTTCAATGATGCTAGGATTATAGGGAAATAGTGGACGTGGTTACCGAAGGTTCTTCGGAGTCTCGGATGATATCCTGGACGTCACGAGGAGTTCCGGAATGGTTTGGAGACAAAGATTGATATTTAGGAAATGAGGTTTTGGTTATCGAAATTTTTTCGGGCGTCACCGGTAACGTACCGGGACCACCGAAAGGGTTCCGGGGGTCCATCGGGAGGGGCCCCGGGCCCCGAAGGGCTGCATGGGCCTAAGGTGGAGGGAACCAGCCCCTAGGTGGGCCGGTGTGCCCCTCCCACCTGGCCCAAGGCGTAGCAAGGAGAGAGGGGGCAAACCCTAGGCCCAGATGGGCCCTAGGCCCACCCTAGGGCTGCTAGGGCTGCCGCACCACCTCTCCCTCCCTCTGGCCGCCGCACCAGATCAGATCTGGTGGCTGTCGCACCACCCTAGGGAACATCCCTCCCTCCTCCTTCTCCTATATATAGTGGTGCCCTTGGGGCTGTTTGAGACACGACTCTCTCTCCCTCTCGGCGCAGCCCTGCTTCTCCTTCTCCTCGTTCTCTGTAGTGCTTGGCGAAGCCCTGCCGGAGTACCATGCAGCTCCACCGTCACCATGCCGTCGTGCTGTCGGAGCTCTCCCTCAACCTCTCCTTCCTCCTTGCTGGATCAAGGCGTAGGAGACGTCACCGGTCTGCACGTGTGTTGAACGCAGAGGCACCGTTGTTCGGCGCTAAGTTCGGAGTCCACCGCGATCTGAATCGCTACGAGTACGACTCCACCAACCGCGTTCTTGTAACGCTTCCGCTTAGCGATCTTCAAAGGTATGAAGATGCAATATCTTCCTTCTCGTTGCTGGTTAGAAAATTTTGATTTACTACTACGTCTCCCAACAAAAATAATCATAGGACACACAACAATTACATATGAAAATGTTGACAATTGGTCCATGAGCCTAAAACAAGTCTAGGTTAGGGCAAAATGTCAACATGACCAAGGTGAATGGCATGACCAATGACATGAAGTGGAATGATAGGAGGAACATTACATCTAGACGAACCATGGCAATTAGATTTTTTTTGAGAGAGATACATATGCACGCATGAAGCATATACCAAGGCACCTCAATATGGGAGAAGAGATAAACCAGGCAGGGAGGGGCATACCATGGGGCTACTGTCCCTCGGTGGAGCCCTTGCCGACATTTTTGGTTTGTGCCATGGTGAAGCACGAGGGACCCTGGCACCAAGAGGTCCACCTCCCGGACAATTTGGACCACCAAATCACCAATGGAGTGGGTGAGGAGGTAGATCGGGGGGAGGATGACGTGGAGCGAGGAGATCGGAGGACGGGAGGGACGAGGGAGACCGGGGCGACGGTGGAGGTTTAACGGCGGAACGGTGGCTCAGAGGGTTGGGAAGCAGAGAGGGGTGTGTTGGGGAAGAACTGCCTAGACCCCCTACAGATTTAGTTCTTATACGCCAGACGGGCCAAACATCCGAGATAGGTCCTGGACATCCGGGGCCAGAAACAGCCGATCTGAGGTATTCTGTAACTAGGGGGGCGGATATCCGACGCTATTGGCCAGATATCCGGGGGACCCGCCAGATGTCCGGCGTATGTGCCGGATGTCCGACGCCTGAGACTGTATTTGGCTTTCTAGAACCAAACCCGCTAGATGTCCGTGTACGTGCCGGATGACCGGAGCCTAGGGTTCTTATTTTGACATTCTGGAACCAGGGCAGGCTAGAAATCTGGCGATGGGGCCGGATGTCCGTTTTTTGTAAGCTGGATAGGGGCCATATCTAAGACTCTGCTAAGGATAGTTGTATATGAGATATAGATGAAACATAACACACATATGTAGGAGTTTGCATGACTTAAAATAATACACACACGCTCTACTTTAGCAAGATGATATTGATCGACGCTACTGTCGTGGATTTATCACGACAGATGTCCGGGTGAACGGACTTGGATTTGAGGCCATTGCTAACGTGATGGACTCAAAGGGCTTGATTGGGACGAAGGACACGAGTTTACCCAGGTTCGGCCCCTCAAGTGGAGGTAATAGCCTACGTCCTTCTTGTTCTTGTATTACTTGTTGTATCGATTACAAGGGAGCTAAAGCTTGACCTAGTTCTCGATAACCTCATCTCTAAGTTGCCCCGGGTCTACCTTTATATAGGAGGTCAGGACCACGGGTCTTTACAATTGTCTAACCAAGTCTCATTGTCTATCCGAGTCTTCCTCTATCTTCTTGTCCAAGTTGTCCCCGAGCGGCTTACACGCCCGGGTCTTATCCGTCCGGGCCACCTTGCGGCCCACACCTTGAGCCACTTATCTTCTTGGGCTGTAGACTTTACGGCTCACCCTTGGGCCGGCTCACGAGCCATCAATGTGACCCGGAACCTTAATGGTGGGTCATATTGCGGGGTTATATCCCCAACATTAGGCCCCAGGTTGAATTGAGCTTTGCTCACTTCACCCCTTTCTTCTGCTCTTCGACGAGTCGCCCAGTGATGACCCGGCGTGACATCACGTGGTCCCTGCAAGAAAGATCCGCTGACGTACCCCCAAATCTTTAATTAAATGGTCAACCCGAAAATCAAGGCGTCCGCCTCGGTCAAATGGTTTCCGTCGCCTAGATTTTCGTGCCCGCCTTGTCTTCTCTTTAAATAAGACCTGTTGCGGGTGGAAACTTTCCTTCTCCCGCTCACCCTTCATCGTCTTCCTCTCGTCGTCTCCGCTCCAGCACTCCCTGCTCCGGCGCCGTCTTCGCCTCATCATCAACAAGGCCGCTGCATCAACCTGTGTCGATCCAGAGTTTCTTCCGCGTCCGCCGCTCCATCATCGGTAAGCCCAAGCTCCTCCTTAGATCCATCACCACCGTGGTAGGGTTTGTGGAAGCTCTACCGCCGTCGCTCGGGCTTCGCCAGCACCACCGTCGGTGTACTCCCGACGTTGTTGACACCTTTAACGCGTGTCCCTGCCGCGCCGCCGCGTACGGGGCGGCCATACGCAATGTGCGGATCCGCCGCGGCTCTGTTTTCTTTCTTATGCTCCACCTGTTCGTCGCTAGGTCGAAAATAAGAACATTTCTTCCTGCTTTTGTAGATCCATAATTGTAGCGGTAGTTTGCGAAATCTGTTTTCAGGACTTAGCCGATTTTCACTCCTCCTTTCCTTGTTGAACCGCCTGGCCTCTCCGGCTCTCATCAGCCGGACTATGGCATAGTATTTGTAGAGCCCTTAAAATTGTAAGCCGTCACAGATATCTGCTTGCTCTTAACTCGCCGCGTATTTAATTTTGCATAGTCTTTAAGCCGCGAGTATGTCTCGCGTCTCCAACTCATGCAACCAGGTCGGGTCTTGCATCACGGAAGAGTACTTAACGGATTTTGTTGGCGCGGGCACTCTTCCTTCCAAGGAGGTCCTTCATTGGCGGGTTCCAGGTGACGAAACACGGCCCTCTCCCCAAAGAGGAGAGGTAGTAGTTTTCTCTAACCATATCGAGCGAGGATTCGTGCCACCCGGCTCGAAATTCTTTCGTGATGTTCTTCACCTATACAAGCTCCATCCTCAAGACTTGCCCCCCAACTCCGTTTCAAACATATGCAATTTCCAAGTGCTCTGCGAAGTCTACCTGCAAATCAAGCCATCTTTGGGTTTGTTTCGGGAGTTCTTTTACGCCAACCGCCAAACCGAAATGAAAGGCGGTCCGAGTCTGGAGCTTGGCGGTATTTCCATTCAACGATGCAGAGACATCATCTTTTCGACTGTGCAGATGCTGAGTCATCTGAAGGATTGGAATAAGACTTGGTTCTACTGCAAGGACACCTCTCCTGAGAATGAGCGCCCATTGCCGGGTTATCGTCCCTCCCAGCTCAGGATAGATTCAGAAATTCCTGGTCAGCTCTTAGCTTTGGAACGTGCCAGGTTTGAGCCGGCTCATGCCAAGATCAAGGCACTCGTGGCCAATGGTTTAACTGGATTTGATTTGATCCACTGCTGGATTTCTTGGCGGATCATGCCCTTAAGCCATAGAAGCCGGCTTATGTGTGAATATGAAGGCAAGTATGATAGCTCCTTATGCTTCGGTCAATCAACCCTGACAAAGGATGACATCACCATTGTCATCCGGAGCCTTGTCCCTGAAGCATCCAGCTCATGCAGCACTATTGGCCTGATGCCTTTTAGCGTCAACAATCCGGCTCCAGATGTAAGTCAATTTCTTTCCATCCGTCTCTTGGATTTTTGTTTGTACCTTACTGATCTATTACTCTTCTCCGGTTTATTTTCGCAGGCCGAATCTGATTTCTGGAAGAAGGAATACGTCCCTCCTCCGAAGAAGCTCAAGAAGAAGGCTCCAGCCAAGAAGCCAAAGAGAGACGCCCCACGAGAGGAATGGTTTGACCCACCACCGTTATCCAGCTTAGAGGTAAAATTTTAGTTGTCTGTTTGATACTTTGCCTTCCTGTTTTACCAATGCTTGTTTTACTCATAGGATGACGTGGAGACCAGCCGTCCCAACGCCCCTAAGGTAAACTATGTTTCTTCCGGCTTAGAGTATTTTGTCCCTCGAAAGCCGCGGTGGGTTATCAGAAAAGTTCCTCTTTCTCATCCTCTCGCTTATCTGGCTCCCGACTTTCTTTTGAAAAAGCAACAACAGGCTGAACGTCGCCAGACCTGGAGCGCCGGCTCCACTGAGCTTATGTCCGGCTTGCCGAACTCGTCGGCTCCGAAGAAACGCCCCGCAGAGGTATGTGCTCCTGTTTAATTCATTCCGCTTTATAACCTTGGTGCTATCTCATCTTTCTTAAATTTTATCTCAGAAATTGCCCTCTTCTGGCGACTCTTCAGCGACCGCTCTGCCGCCTCCCAAGATCAACCCGTTGTAAGTGTTTTTCCACTATAACATTCGGTCCTCTGTACGGTAGTAATATCCTTTGGATTCTGATCTTTCTATATTGTAGTGCTCAAGCCAAGCGTCGGAAGACCAACAAGCCCTCCCCCGGCCCTGCTGCGCAAGAGACGGAGCAAGAACAACCGGAGGAGCCACAACCGGATGTAGATCCGCCAATTGCCTCCACTGAGCCGGCTGTTGAAGATATCATCCTGGAGAGCCCTCTAAGGGGTCCTTCGAAACCGCCAAGTCCTGCCAAGACCACTGCAACTCCGGAAGTCGCGATCACCGGTTCTGCTCCTCAGTCTCCTCCGGCTCACGTGCTGACCAGGCACAAAGAGTCGGCCGAGGCCTCCAAGAAGCTAGACTTCGACTCTTCTTTTGAGAAGATGATGGCCGAAGAACTCCACGTCGGGTATACGAACCGGCTTTCCACCAGCCGAGATCTAGAACTTCGGCTGGTCAACTTGATGAAGCTAAAATATGAGGTACTCCTCCTCTTGCTATATCCTTACTTAGCCCCAAGAGCCGGTTCAATTCTAGCTTAAGAGTTGAACCGGGTCTTTTCTGATCGTCTGTAGAAAATCCAAATCCATTGCCCCCAAGGGCTGACTCAAACTTGATAAAGGTGAGTTGGAGCTTTAATGTAGATAGCCTGAAGAACCACTTGTAGCCCCCAAGGGCCGACTCAAACTCGATAACATTGAGTCGGAGCTTTTAGTATAAGTCAATTTGAAGAACCATATTGTAGCCCCCAAGTTTCGAATTAACTTTGATGAAGATGAGCCAGAACTATACTGATTTCTTGAAGATCAAATATACATTAGCCCCGAAGTGTCAAACATACTGCTTGCAATCTGCTTGAGACTTGTATAACTTTGTCTTTAAGCTTCATCATTTGATACGATTTCCATTCTGGCGACTTATTCTGTTTTTTGATATGTCACAGGAAGCCTTAAATGAAGCCGGGTCGCAGTTGATGGACCTGAAGGCCAACCTGGTAGCTCAACAAGAAGCCCGCGGTGTCGCCGATGAAAAGTGACGGCTTCTCTCTGAAGAGCTGGCCACAATCAAGGCCGATTTTGCTGCTCTTAAGGAGTCAGCTAAATCTGAGAAGACTACTTTGACCCAACGGGCGGATGACGCTGACCAGCGGCTGGTAGCTGTGGCGGATGAACTCCAAGGCTTGAAGCGCCATATAAGCAAGATGTCAGCCGCCCTCTTTGGTAAGCTTCTGACAACTTTGTGTTTCAAATGGCTTCATCTTTACTTAGACTGGCGACTCATCTGAATTGTCCGATTTATACAGGTCCTAGGAGCCGGCAGTTGGCTTCTGATAGCCTACTACCGTTGAAGGCCATCTATACATTAACTAAGCAGTTGTACTGTGGTGCAATCTGCACTATTAAGGCCGTGCAATATAAGGATAAAATTCTGGCGACTCTCAGGGGTGTCTTAGAGCTCTTCTCCACCATGCCGAAACAGATCGCCGGACTCAAGAAATCAGTCGCCCGCCAAGGGGCCATTGCGGGCATCAGCCGGGCTCTGGCCTTTGCTCCGGGCCTAACAGCCGCCGAGATGATGGAGGGCTTCCCTTCAAGAAAAGATGACGGCTCGGAGTTTACTAACGCTGACTACAGCCGGTGCATGAAGGAGTCTCGGGTGTTAGCTTCTGTCTTGGCGGAGGAGGTTGATTTGTTAACTTATCAAGCAGCCTATGACCCGGAGCAGAAGAGAGTCCGCGGTCCTTTGTACGAGTGCAAAGACTTGACGCCTGCTCGGAGTAAGGACCTATTTGCTCCAGATCTTGACCCGTCACCTTATTTCGAAGGCTCTTTTGCGGCTCTAACAAACTGTAATTGGGATTTGGACAACCTCCAGATCAGGGCCACAGAAGAGCCAGCACAGGATGATCCGTCAGCTAATTAGCTTCTGCTTTAAGAACTTGTATCAGCTTAACCCGCTGTGTGACGGTTGAAAAACTTGTCTGAAATTTTGATCTTCTTTGGGAGTGTAGTAGCTAGATGAAACTTGTCTGAAACTTGTCATGATGTTTTTATATGATGATCCTGTTTTTGGCTGCCATTTGTCTTTGTATGCTTTGAATCATTTAGACTTGCCTTGCCATCATAGAAGACACCTGCAGCCAAGATTAGGTAAGCTACACCCGGAGGTGGTGACTCCCTTTTTGGTAATTACGGCTAAGCTGGTCAGCCGGAGATGGCGTAAAGCCTGGACGATAGGGCATTTTAGAAGATACACTCGGAGGCAATAATATTGTGTAAACGCCGGCGGATAAGCATTAGAAGTTGTACCCGAAGGTAAGAAGCCACCCTCGCCGCGACTAATTTTCCTTAGCCAGATTTTTTATAAGAACAGCTAGGCGTTAGAAGCTGTACCCGAAGGTAAGAAGCCGCCGTTCACCGCAGCTAATTTTCCTTAGCTGTTTTTACATGGCCTTACGCCGGCTAACAGGCATTAGAAGCTGTACCCGGAGGTAAGAAGCCGTTGTTCGCGGGTCATGAGATGTTAGCTACCCGTCGGTAAAAAACCTCTCATGACCGCGGCTAAACTGGTTAGCCAGAGATGGCATAAAGCCGACTGATAGGGTGTTAGAAGCGGTACCCGTCGGTAAGAAGCCCCCCCTCAGCAATACGGCATGACCCGCCGACGGATAGGCGTTAGAAGCTGTACCCGGAGGTAAGAAGCCGCCCTCGCCACGACTAATTTTCCTGAGCCGGTTTTTTGTTTTGTAGCATAAAGCCTGGTGCCGCGACTCATTTTCCTGAGCCGGGATTTTGTGGCATAACGCCTGGTGCCGCGACTCATTTGCCTGAGCCGGGATTTTGTGGCATAACGCCTGGTGCCGCGACTCATTTTCCTGAACCGGGATTTTGTGGCATAACGCCTGGCTGATAGGCATCTACTGCCGTTTGCCAATATCAATTGATGCATCAACCGGAATACTGTGTAATCTTTTCCGATACGAGGATGAGTGAAACAGCAGAGGCTTCTTTATTTATACATCTATGATATGTACAATGATAGTGTACAATGGTGGGTCTCGATACCCTTTAAGTGAAATAGGGCCGGAGATGCGTGATGTTCCATGGCCGACGGGTCTCCTGACCCGCCGTATCTGAGTCGTTCCGAATATCAATGAGATAATATGACCCGTTGTTGAGATTTCTGCTGACCACAAAGGGTCCTTCCCATGGAGGTGACAACTTATGCATATTTGTCTGGTCTTGAATTAGCCGGAGCACCAAGTCGCCCTCCTGGAATGTCCGGGTCTTGACCCTGCGGCTGTGATAGCAGCGCAGGTCTTGTTGATAAATCGCCGATCGGGCCGCTGCTAACTCTCATGCCTCTTCCAAAGAATCCAATGCATCTTGGCATGCCGTCTCGTTGTCTGTCTCAACGTAAGCTGCCACCCTTGACGAGTCATCCCGGATGTCGCTGGGTAAGACGGCCTCGGCGCCGTACACCATAAAGAAGGGCGTGAAACCCGTGGACCTGTTAGGGGTGGTTCTGATGCTCCATAAGACGGAGGGTAATTCTTCGACCCAACACCCGGGCGTTCGCTGCAAAGGAACCATAAGCCGCGGTTTAATCCCTCTTAGAATTTCCTGATTGGCGCACTCCGCCTGACCATTGGACTATGGATGTTCCCCGGCTGAAATGTCAAGCCGGATATGCTCTTCGTCACAGAATTTTTTCATAGCCCCCTTGGATAGATTTGTACCATTGTCACTAATGATGCTGTGCGGGTAACCAAAACGGTAGATCAGCTTCTTAATAAATAGAACCGCTGTAGCCGCATCACATTTGCTGACCGGCTCTGCCTCTACCCACTTGGTAAATTTGTCAACCGCCACCAGGAGGTGCGTTTTCTTGTCCTTGGATCTCTTGAAGGGCCCGACCATGTCCAGCCCCCAGACCGCAAACGGCCAAGTGATTGGTATCATCCTTATTTCTTGAGCCGGAACATGAGCACGCCGACCAAATTTCTGATAGCCGTCACACTTGCGGACTAAATCCTCTACATCCTTGTGAGCCGTTAACCAGAAGAACCCGTGCCGAAAAGCCTTGGCCACCAAAGATTTCGAGCCGGCGTGGTGTCCACAATCACCAGCATGAATTTCATTCAAGATCTGCCGGCCCTCCGCTGGTGAAACACAACGTTGACAAAACCCTGTTACATTGCATTTATGCAACTCACCATTAACTATCGTCATGGACTTAGAGCGTCGGGTGATCTCTCTGGCCAGGTCTTCATCCTTAGGTAACTCGCCCCGGGTCAAATAGGGTAAATAAGGAATTGTCCAATCGGGGATAGCGTGCAGAGCCGCCACCAATTCTGCCTCCGGGCCAGGAACAGCCAAATCTTCCTCTGAAGGTATCATGACAGTCAGATGGTGTAAGACGTCCAGAAAGACATTAGGCGGCACCGGCTTACATTGGGAACCTAGCCATGATAAAGCATCAGCTGCCTCGTTCTTGCGAGATCAATGTGATCTATCTGATACCCTTTGAAGTGACCCGCAATAATATCAACCGCCTGCCTATAAGCCGCCATCCGCGGGTCTTTGGAGTCCCAAGTGCCAGAAACTTGCTGAGCCACTAGATCTAAATCGCCCAAGCACCTGACCCGGCTCAAATTCATCTCCTTGGCTAATCTAAGACCATGAAGCAAAGCCTCATACTCAGCCGCATTGTTAGTGCAGGGGAACATCAGCTGGAGCACATAACAAAACTTATCACCCTTGGGGGATGTCAAAACAACCCCCGCTCCGGACCCCTCCAACTGCTTGGATCCATCAAAGTGTATAGTCCAGTATGTGTTATCCGGCTTTTCTTTGGGAGCTTGACACTCTATCCAATCATTTATGAAATCCACCAAAGCTTGGGATTTGATCGCCGTGCGAGGAACATACTTTAAATTAAGAGGTCCCAGCTCAAAGGCCCACTTAGCAATCCTCCCTGTGGCTTCTCTGTTCTGGATAATATCCCCCAACGGAGCAGAACTGAGCATAGTTATTTGATGCCCTAGAAAGTAGTGTTTTAACATGCGGTTGGCCATGAAAACTCCATATACCAGCTTCTGCCAATGTGGATATCTTTGCTTAGATTCTGCTAGGACCTCACTGATATAATAAACCGACCTTTGCACGAGATACTCCTTCCCAGCCTCCTTGCGCTCGACCACAATTGCAACGCTGACTGCCCTATTGTTAGCCGCCACATAAAGGAGCAACGGTTCTTTCCCAGCCAGAGCGGCTAACACTGGCGGCTCAGTCAGCTGTTTCTTAAGCGCCTCAGGTGCTTCACCCGCCGCTTTGCTCTAGACAAACTTGTCTGTCTTCTTCATCATCTGATATAAAGGAATAGCCTTCTCTCCAAGGCGGCTTATGAACCGACTCAACGCAGAATCCGCCCTGCCAGGCGCTGAACGTCATTAATGCACGCCGTCTCTCCTAAAGAAGTAATAGCCTTGATTTTATCCGGGTTAGACTCGATGCCACGCTCAGAGACCAAGAAACCCAAAAGCTTTCCTACTGGAACCCCAAAGACACATTTGGTCGGGTTAAGCATCATCTTGTAGACCCGGAGATTGTCAAAGGTTTCCTTTAGGTCCTCCAAAAGAGTCTCCTTCTTTCTGGATTTGACTACGATGTCGTCCACATAAGCATGAACATTACAGCCAATTTGACTGTGAAGGCAGTTCTGTACGCACCGTTGATAAGTCGCCTGGGCACTCTTGAGCCCGAAAGGCATAGAGACATAACAGAACGCCCCAAAGGGTGTAATGAATGCCGTCTTCTCCTGGTCTTTCACTGCCATCTTGATCTGATGATAACCGGAATAAGCATCCAGGAAGCATAAGCTTTCACATCCTACTGTAGCATCAATGATCTAATCAATACGTGGGAGGGCAAAGGGATCAGCTGGACAAGCCTTGTTAAGGTCCGTGTAATCCACACACATACGCCATGTACCATTCTTTTTAAGCACCAGCACTAGTTTAGCCAACCATTCCGGGTGAAAAACTTCAACAATAAAACCTGCAGCCAAGAGCTGGGCAACTTCTTCCCCAATGGCCTTGCGTCTCTCCTCATTGAACCGCCGCAGAAACTGTTTGATCGGCTTAAACTTTGGATCCACATTAAGGTTGTGCTCAGCGAATTCTCTCGGTACACCTGGCATGTCAGAGGGCTTCCATGCAAAGATGTCCCGATTCTCACGGATGAATTCGATGAGCGCGCCTTCCTATTTGGGATCCATATGAGCTCCAATGATGAACTGCTTAGATGAGTCGCCCGGATTGAAATCTACTGCCTTGGTATCATCTGCTGAAAACTTGAGGGGCGGCTCAACCTCTGTTGTTGGCTTTTTCAGGGGGTCATATCCTCCGGATCAACATTCTCCTTATAAAACTTAAGCTCCTCCTGGGCGCAGCTGGACTCTGCGTAAGCCGCATCTCCTTCTTCACACTCAATAGCCGTGTTTCGGTTATCATGAACGGTGATGGTACCGTTTAAGCCGGGCATCTTGAGCTGTAAGTAAACATAGCAGGGCTGAGACATGAACTTAGCATAAGCCGGTCGTCCAAACAAGGCATGATAAGGGCTCTTGATCTTAACCACCTCAAACCATAAGGACTCCACTCTGTAGTTGTATTCATCTCCAAAAGCCACTTCCAAAGAAATCCTGCCCACCGGATGCTCCGACTTACCCGGCACCACACCATGAAAAATAGTGGACGAAGGTTTTAAGTCCCTGTCGAGCAACTTCATCCCGGAAGGTGTCATAATAGAGGATGTTTATGCTGCTGCCGACATCCATGAGCACCTTGTTCAACATATATCCACCCACTTGGGGGGCTACAACCAAAGGCAGCCGCCCCGGGTCATCAACGCATGGCGGATGATCTTCACGGCTCCATGCTATGTCATATTCAGACCACTTTAGATACTGTGGAAGAGCCGGCGTAACCGCATTGGCCGCCCGTTTTCACAACTTCCGGTCCCGTCTATTGAGACTAGTCGTGAAGACGTGGTACTGCCTGGAGCTGAGCTACTTCGGGTTACTCTGAAAACCGGACTGATTCCGCTGTTGTTGCTGTTGTTGATTATTATTACCAGAGTGCGGCTGCTGTCCCCCGTGTGTATCCTGACCCGGATGACCGGATGCTAAACCACCAGAACCAAATCTGGCTCCTGACCGCCATGTCCTGGGCCGCCTGGCGGGCCGCCACCGTGATGGTTAGGTTGTGTGACATACTGCTTGAACTTCTGCATAAAAGAACAACTCTCCCATGTATGATTTGCCGGCCTATCAGGCAAACTGTGAGTCGGACAAGATCGCTTAAGCAACTCTTCCATGTTCGAGGAAAAATTATCCCTACCCGAGGGCAGTCCAAACCTCCTGTTGCCCTTGGGATGATTCTGCTGGGCATTTGTGTTGGCCACCAGCTCTGATCCTCCTTTTGGATTCTTACGCTTACTCTGGCTAACATTGTTTACCGCACCCTTGCCTTGGTTGCCCTTCTTGCCTGGACTAGCCCTTTCCTCATCATAACCCGGATCCTTCGTGCTGTCTGAGTCGGCGTATTTCATGAGAGCCGTCATGAGCTCTCCCATGTACTGGCATGTATGCTTGAGCCGGCCAAGTTTCTGCTTTAGAGGAATAAAGTGGTAGTTCTTCTCTAAGATCAACACCGCTTGAGCCGCCGTGATCTGCTTTGATGAGTGAATAATCATCGAGACCCGCCATACCCAATGATGAGCCGACTCACTCTCCTGTTGGACACAGTGATCAAGATCCACAATAGTCATAGGCTACTTGCACGTCCCTTAAAAGTTTTTAATGAATCGAGCCCTGAGCTCTGCCCATGAATTTATGGTGTTAGGTGGTAACCCCTTTAGTCATGTACGAGCCGGGTCTTCAAGTATCATGACAAAATACTTGGCACAAACTGCCTCACTGACATCCAGCATCTCCATGGCCAGTTTATAGCTTTCCACCCATGCCTCTGGGGGTAAATCAGCGATGTAGTTTGGGACCTTGTGGGGACCTTTAAAGTATTTCGGCAACCGCTCGCTCTGGAGAGCCGGCAATAGACACGGAAGCCCTCCCGTCCTGGGGGTTACTCCTGCCCCCACGAAAACGGAAGGCCCGGGCTCTTGGTAAGCCGGCCTAGCTGGCGCCTCTTGCGGGCTTCCCGCATGGTTTACACATGCCTGTGTATCTCTTCGCGGTCGGTGACCCGTTGGAATCTCTCTGTGATGGTTGCTACTGGAACCTGCTGGTGACTCGTAGCGCCGGCTAAAACTATGGCTAGGAAGAGGGGTTGAATGGACACGGCTCCGGCTATGAGCGTATCTCTCCTGCTGGGCCATGGCCGTCTGCAAGTACCCGATGGCGTTCCGCACATCCTCTACAAAGGGTGCTTCATCCAGGATAGGGATCGTCTCAAGCCGGGTGGCATCTGCTACCATATTCTCGGCCGGGTTAGAATAATGACCCGCCGGCGTTGGAAAGCCCCTAGGCGAAGCTTGGTTACGTTGGGCCGGATGAGTCGCCGGTCGTTCCGTTGGGCGGCTCTCGGGTGCGCCTGCGGCTCGCCCTGCACCAGGGGTATTGAAGAGGTTCCTCTCTTCGTAACGCTCTTGTAGACGGGACTGATGCCTCCTCTGATGTACCGCCGCTGGTGACATTTGCTCCAGCCATAGACGGAAAGCATCTGACTTGATACGTTCTGCCTCTTCTTCCATATGGACCTGCAGCTCAGCCATCCTTTGTCGTTCCTCTTCCATCCGGCCCTTGATCCTTGCAATCTCTAGATTCCGAGCTGCTTGATTATCTGGTGTGACTTTAGTTCATTCATCAGCTCCACAAGAACTTGAGCCACCGGCGGCGGGTTATCACCCGAAGTGGCGGCTCCCGCAGCTGCGTTACTTGCGGCTGGGGCTGATCCCGCCATGAACACCGCCGCATGAACTGGAGGTTTCATAACATCTGACTCAAAGCCATCCGACTCAGGGTATGCATCGTCGTAGCCCCCAAGGCCGCCGTTGCGGAGCTGGGACACCGATTCTGTTTCTCCACTTGAAGATTCATCTTCTGAATAAACAAGGGTTTCCTGTGACCCGGATGCCTCCAGATCCATACCTTGAGTGAAGCCTACAAAGACATGCCTCTGACCCGGATTGGCACGGGTAGGCCGCACGTTACTTGCAAATTGGAGACGCCGAGCCGGCTCGACGATGTTGGTGCAGACGTCCGGCCCGGGTGTAGATTCATCAGCCTTTCCGATGAAAACGTGGATCCCGCCGAACGAAACCCGGAATCCATACTCCACGGATTCGGCGTCAAGCCCCCAGCTGGCATCGTCGATGTAGAACCGGCCGCGGTGACTCTTGCTCATCCTTCCGACCACGTATCCCTCGAGCCCTGGGAGAGAGCCCTTTGAGAACTCAACACCACCAAGCGCAAGCCCCACGGTGGGTGCCAACTGTCGTGGATTAATCACGGCAGATGTCCGGGTGAACGGACTTGGATTCGAGGCCATCGCTAACGTGATGGACTCAAAGGGGTTGATTGGGACGAAGGACACGAGTTTACCCAGGTTCGGCCCCTCAAGTCGAGGTAATAGCCTACGTCCTGCTTGTTCTTGTATTGCTTGTTGTATCGATTACAAGGAAGCTAAAGCTTGACCTAGTTCTCGATAACCTCATCTCTAAGTTGCCCCGGGTCTGCCTTTATATAGGAGGTCAGGACCACGGGTCTTTACAATTGTCTAACCAAGTCTCATTGTCTATCCGAGTCTTCCTCTATCTTCTTGTCCAAGCTGTCCCCGAGCGGCTTACACGCCCGGATCTTCTCCGTCCGGGCCACCTTGCGGCCCACACCTTGAGCCACTTATTTTCTTGGGCCGTAGACTTTACGGATCACCCTTGGGCCGGCTCACGAGCCATCAATGTGACCCGGAACCTTAATGGTGGGTCATATTGCGGGGTTATATCCCCAATAGCTACCATGTGTGAGCATGCGTGATTTGGCACCGCGAAGATTTGAACCTTGGGCCCAAGATCACTACTCCATCATTTTAAAGTACTATTGCTTTGACAAGTATAGTGACTTTGAGAGTGTTGGGTTTATTTGTGCATCATATAGGGTGAGAGAATTCATGAGTTGAATGTCTCCCCCTAAATACATGCCTACATCAAGACAAGACATGAAGTAAATTGCATGCATGGGTGCGGGATTTCACATAATGTTGCCAAGATCCAAGATACCAAGTTCACGCCTAAGTTGACAAAACCTTGCTTCATCCAGTGGTTTGGTGAAAATGTCTGCAAGTTGCATATCTGTACTACCATGAGCAATATCAACGTCACCCTTTTCCACATGATCTCTCAAGAAATGATACCTAATGTCAATGTGCTTGGTGCGGGTATGATCTTTGGGATTCTCAGCAATGTTGATGGCACTTTCATTATCACATAGAAGAGGCACATGTCTATAGGTGATACCGTAATCCTTCAAAGTTTGCCTCATCCATAGTAATTGAGTTGCACAACTAGCGGTTGCAATGTATTCAGTTTCGGCGGTGGAGAGAGCTACACAATTTTGTTTCTTTGAGGACCAACTTACCAAGGATCGTCCAAGAAATTGACATGCACCGGAGGTGGACTTACGATCCACTTTGTCTCCATCCCAATCCGCATCCATGTACCCAATGAGATCAAACTTAGCATCCCTGGGGTACCATAGACCCAACTTAGGGGTGTGAACAAGGTATCTAAGAATATGCTTAACCGCCTTATGATGACTTTCCCTAGGGGAAGCTTGAAATCTAGCACAAATGCATACACTAAACATGATGTCTAGTCTAGATGCACAAAGATAAAGCAGCGAACCAATCATAGAGCGGTATTTAGATGGGTCAAAAGGGATACTGTTTGTGTCTTTAGTGAGTACAATTTTGGTTGGCATGGGTGTCTTACATGGACTAGCGTCAGTCATGCCAAACTTTTCTAGGATATCCTTGAGGTACTTTGCTTGAGATAAGAATATTCCTTCTTGAAATTGTTGAATTTGGAATCCGAGAAAGAATTTTAAATCCGCATTGAGTGACATCTCAAAGTTGTTGGTCATGGAGGCCACAAACTTCTTGCACAAATGAATGTTAGGAGAACCAAAAATGATATCATCTACATAGATTTGGCATAAGATCAAATCACCCTTGTTCCTCTTAGTAAAAAGAGTGGGATCGATCACCCCTCTGCACGAGGTGCTTGTTTGAGGCCATACAAAGCCTTATGAAGTTTATACACATAGTATTTATGATAGGGATCAACGAACCCAGGTGGTTGTGATACATATACTTCTTCTTGTAGAGGAACGGTAAGGAAAGCACTATTCACATCCATTTTATGTAATGTAAAACCATTGAAAGCAGCATAAGCAAGTAAGATGCGAATAGATTCAAGACAGGTAACGGGGGCAAAGGTCTCACCAAAGTCCAAACCTTCAACTTGTGAGTACCCTTGTGCCACTAACCTTGCCTTTTTACGGATGATCACACCATTCTCATCTTGCTTGTTCTTGAAAATCCATTTTGTTCCAATGACATTGTGCTCCGTAGTTGGCCTCTCGACTAATGACTATACTTGATTACGTTCAAAATTGTTCAACTCTTCTTGCATGGCAACTAGCCAGTCGTTGTCAATCAATGCATCTTGTACCTTGAGAGGCTCAACACTAGACACAAACGAGAAGTGAGCACAAAAGTTTGTTAAATGTTTATGAGTGATTCTACCTTCCGATATGCCGGTGAGGATTTTGTTAACATCAACATGACCGGCCACTCGAGGCATGATGGAGGTTAGGGTTTAACGAGGTTCAACTTCATGTCCATCATCCACATCCTCGCAATATGGATCATTAATGTGTGGTGGAAAATCTTCTTCTTCATATTGCATTTGTTGAGGTTCATCATCAATGATTGCACTTTCTTGTTCTTGCCCTTGATGATGATCTTGTTCTTGAATAGGAACTTGATCATCTTCTTGTTCTTGAAGTAAGGGCATTGGTTGAGCAATAGGATCTTGTGGAGGTATGGTTGTTGAAGTGGTTTGATGATGTGTAAAACTTTCATTTTCTTCTTCATCATGATGATGTTCTTGTTCCATAGGAATAAGAGCACCAACGCCCATGGACAAAATATCTTGAGGCGAATATCCTTCACCTACATCCCTTAGATCAACTTTCTCCCCATGGGAGCCATTAAATTCATCAAACACCACGTCACAAGTTTCTACAACACATCCATTGGATTTTTTGTAGATTCTATAGGCATGAGAGTTTGATCCATAACCAATAAAAATGCCCTCAGTTGTTTTGGATTGAAATTTCCCTAACCGTTCTCTTTTGTTGAGGATGAAACATTTGCACCCAAATACATGAAAGTACTTGACATTTGGCTTGTTCCCGGTTAGAAGATCATATGGTGTCTTTTCCAATATTTTGCGAAGGAAGAGCCGGTTAGATGCATGGCATGTGGCATTGACAGCCTCCGCCCAAAAACTATGTGGTGAATTGGACTCATCCAACATGGACCTTGCCATCTCTACAAGTGTACGATTCTTCCTTTCTGCAACACCATTTTGTTGTGGCGTGTATGGTGCAAAATATTGATGCTCAATCCCTTCATCACTAAGAAATCCTTACAAGGTGTAGTTCTCGAACTCGGAGCCATTATCACTTCTTATTGCCAAGATTTCTTTGTCAAACTTGTGTTGTGCTTTCTTGGCAAAATAATGAAAGTGATCTTTGTCTCGTCCTTAGACTTGAGGAAAAACACCCATGTATATCTTGAGTAATCATCAACAATGACAAGTCCATACTTTTTCCCACCAAGACTGTCCCATGAAGGAGGCCCAAATAGATCCACATGAAGG
Organism: Hordeum marinum; assembly: GCA_022496015.1. Classification (NCBI taxonomy): domain Eukaryota; kingdom Viridiplantae; phylum Streptophyta; class Magnoliopsida; order Poales; family Poaceae; genus Hordeum; species Hordeum marinum. Next base: position 296,584,178 of record CM039673.1, read on the forward strand.
AGCTCCAAATGCCTTGAGGTAGATACAACATTCTTGGGTGGGTGCTTTGATTGATGTTGCTTCCTTGCTATGCATGCACTACACACATGATCTTTCTCAAATGATACATTGGTTAGTCCAAGGATGTGATTACCCTTTAAGAGATCTTGAAGATTTCTCATGCCGACATGGGCTAGCCAGCGATGCCATAGCCAACCCTTGTCAGCCTTGGCCATTAGACAAGTTGCATGGAATGTGCTCTCTTTCGAGAAATCAACCGTGTAAAGGTTGCCATCCAACTCTCCAACAAATGCCACTTCGAGGGTATCTCTCTTAAAGACTTTCACATCCATTAGTCCAAAGAGTGTATCATAACCAACAAAAGCCAATCGGCAAACAGAAAGCAAGTGATATTTAAGGGATTGAACAAGCATGAGATTTGCAAGAGACATGTCATTTGTGATAGCCACCTTGCCCAATCCGAGTACCTGTCCTTTTGATCCTCCACCAAACATAATGCTCATAAATGGTTGAGTAGCTTCCATGAAATCGTAGAGCAATTCGCTATCTCCGGTCATATGATTTGTGCATCCACTATCGATCACCCATTTTACTCCACCGGAGAAAGCAACCTACACACAATTATGACTTGATTAGAGGCACCCATTTTACAATGGGACCTCTCAAGTTAGTCACAAGGGTCTTAGGGACCCAAATATCATAGAACCGGTATGCATTTTAAGGACCAACAAATTTTGCATAAACTTCTGCATCCTTAGTCTTACTAAGTACATAGGATGGAGGCATGAACTTTTTTGGCTTGTTGATACTGGGCATGCCCCTTGTGGCCTTCCCACTAACAACCTTACCTTCCTCCTTGTTCCCTTCTCATACAAATGTTCCTTTAGAGGGGTGGTGCACTTCTGAGTAGACGTCTTCTTCTTGCTTGCGCTTGGGTCAAACCCGAGCCCCTCTTTTGCAAACACCTCATTGTGTTGGCTCAATACCTCATTAAGGTTCTTTTGTCCTTGAGCACAGGTCATGAGACCTTTCTCGATTCAAGCCTTGAGAAAGCGATTCTCCTCAAGAATAGATGCTAGATCACTACTAGAGTTAGTAGTACAAGCATCGACATTGATAATAGGAGAAGAGTAAGCCTTGGTTAGAGTTTCAAGATAAGTAAGCTAGTGTCTCAAAACTCTTTGTAAGAAGGGTGAGCTATTCTTCCTTAGTCTTGAGGGACACGGATAGGAGCTCACAATCCTTAGATAGAGGAGCATGAGACTTCACAAGCTTACTTCTATCATTCATCAACTCTGCGCAAGAGTCCTTAGCCTTTTTCAAGGAGGCAAGATCTTTAGTATGAACATCAATGTTTTCACCAATTTTCAAGCATAGTTCATCATTTCGTGCTTCCTCATATTGGACTTTCCGCTCAAGGATTTCATATTTTTCCTTTTCCTCGGTTACGAGGGTTTTGAGTTCCTTAATGGTGACAGTGTGCTTACCCACCATCTCCATAAGCATACGAAACATAGTGAGCTTCTTTCCTTTGAGAGAGCACATGACCTTATTTAATTTAGCAAACATGGGGTCATCTATATCATTATCATCATGATTATCCTCCGCATCAAGGTACTCATCACTAGGAGTAATAGGAGTGAGGAGAGGAGGATTTGATCGTGGGGTTACCTTGACCTTGTCAGGAGAGTTTTGGTCCTCTCCATCTTCTACCACGACCTTTGCCATTAGGCACTTGTGAGCGTTGCCCTTGTAGTCTTTCATATAGTTGTAGGTGACAACATCACCACTCTTGTTGATTAGCCTCAAAGTGTTTTTAGAATCTTGAGCAACTCCGGCAACATCACTAACATCATCCGGATTGGATTCTTCATGAGAAACCATTGCTTTCCCATATCTCTTCTTGAGCTTTGATTTCAAAGGGTTTGGTAACTTTTTCTTGGGAAAGGTCTTGGGAAACCTTGGTTTATCTTCTCTCTTCTCATAGGGGCAATCATTGGAGAAGTGGTTTGTTTCTTCACAGTTGTAACATGTTCTCACTTTCTTCTTCTGGAATCTTCCTTTGAATTTTCCCGCGCTAAATTTCTTGACAAAGAGGGCAATGTCTTCACATGAAGGTCTCTCATAGGAGTCAATCTCATCACCATCTTCATCCTCATCATCTTCTTCTTCTTAACTTTGCTCTTCTTCATATACATGCTTGGCCTTCAATGCAAGATTTATTTTTGATGTTGAGGTACCATGCATGGAAAGATGTTTTGTAGCATTTGCCTTTGACTCTTCAAAGAGTTGGAAAGTGGATATGATGTCATCTGGAGTTATTTCCTTGAATCCATGGTGTTGTCTTATGTCCCACACCATTTGGTGATGATACAGAGCAAGAGCATGAAGCAACTTGTCCACGAGAAATCGCTTAGTCAAGTTGAATCCATCTTGTGTCTTGTCACATTCACATGACTCGATATCGGCGGTGAGACTCATGAGACGCTCAAGGAGTTGCTTGGGAGATTCAACTTTCTCCATACAATTATTTTGCAATTTCCCCTTGGCAATTTCATATTGAGCAAGCCGGAGAGTGTAGGTACCGATCTTGGTCCTCACAATGCTATCCCATAATTCCTTGGCACTTGTGATATGTATGTATGGTCTCCTTTGCGTGTCAGTCATACCTCTCCTTATGCACATGATTGCCGTGTCATTGAGATTCTTGTCATATACCTCTCTTGGAGCAAGATTCTTCGGATCAACAATTTTGTAGCCATATTCCAAGATCTCCAACATCTCATCATTTCCATATCGAAGACGATCCTGCATAGCAACTCTCCACAAAGCAAAATCGGTAGTGTCATCAAGTAAAGGAGGTTTGCCTTGTGGGTTATAGTTTGGTTTCTCTATTTGAGGTCTTGCATAAAGCCAAGGAACACTGGAGTGTTCATTACTAGAAGGTTGTTGACCAAGTGAAGGAGTAGGCACAACTGGCCTCGATGTCGCACCACCAGAAAGTGGTGCAAGCATCATGGTTAGTGTGGCTAGTCTCATTTGGACCAAGGCCTCAAGAGAAGCATCATGATCCTCCTTTTTATTAGCAAGCGCTCGTTCCAGATCCTCATAAGTGAAGGACTTGACTTCTATGGAAGCCCCACCCGTACTCTTCAGATCCGCAATAAGGGGAGTCCCATCGGGGTTCATCTTGCTCTAGGGTGGTTAAGCCACAAGAATAGAGCATGAGGCTCTGATACCAATTGAAAGGATCGAGATGGACCTAGATGGGGGTGAATAGGTACAATTACAAATTTAAATTGTTACTTAGCCATTTTAGGCAATAATGCGGAATATGAAAGTGAGCCCAACAATTGCAAGTAGTATACTAAGCAAGGTAAGCTAGAAACACAAGTAGGTAACTAAGCAAGCACAATAAGATATAAGTAAGGACTAAGAGACAAGTAACCACAAGTAGGAAGTTAGGGTTAGGAATAACCGCAACTTCGAGAGACGAGGATGTATGCCGATGTTCACTTCCTTGGAGGGAAGCTACATCACCATTTAGAGAGGTGGATGTTACCACGAAGGCACACCAACACCACGAAGGCTCACCCAATCTCTCCTTGAGATATCACCACGAAGGCGATTCCCAACCACTAGTGGTAGACCTTGGGGTGGTCTCCAAACCCTCACAAACTTTCTGGGGGTAATCACAATGGTTGATTCCTCACCGAAGAACTCCTACCGCCTAGGAGACTCCAACCTCCAAGAGTAACAAGAACAATGGGGAAAAGCTCAAGACTTGCTCAAATCACAAATTCCTTTGGTGATGAGAAGGGGAAGGAGTGGATCTATCACTTGATTGGAGAACTTCTCTCAAATACCCTCAAATGCTCTTGGGATCTTGGATTTGGTGTATGAGGATGAGAGAGAAAGAAATGTGTGTTCTAGGGTTGCTCAAAGTGAATGGTCAACCTCTCCACGAAGTGGTGAAGAGGTATTTATAGTGTGGGTGCAAATATGGCCGTTGGAGTGTAAGTGGCTGTGTCGGTCCAGACATCCGGGCCAGGGGCCGGACATCCGGCATAAGTGAAATGCACACAATACACTGAGTCAAAGAGGAAAAAGCAGGGGAGCCGGACATCCGGGGGATGTCCCGGACATCCGACTAACAAGTGAAGGCCCGGACATCCGGCTTACGCTCGGACATCCGGCTTACGCCCGGACATCCGGCATTCCACCCCTCAACCAACAGCGGTATTGGCATTATGTGGGTCAGAAATCCGATAGAAGGCTTGGATATCCGGGGTCCCGGACATCCAGCGGTGTGCCGGACATCCGACCCATATTTGGTGAAAATGGTGTACTCTGGACAGCAGGAGGGCCGGATATCCGGGGCATTTCCCAGAAATCCAGCCATGGCATGAACTCTCGGACATCCGGCACAAGGCCCAGACATCCGACCATCCCAGAGCAACAACTCTTTAAAAATCATACAAGGTGCAAATTTCAACCGAAGAAGGGAGTTTGAATTTACTTGGGCATGTCTCTTGCTAATTCCATCGATCCCCTCTTAATAGTGCGGGATCCCTATACTCAAGAACAAAAAGAAAATGAGATTCGTAAACCTCTTTGTTCCTTCCTTCTCAACTCATAATAATTCCAATCGTCTGTGATCCACACATATTGAGACTTGAGGACTAATACCTGAGATTTACTTGACAAACATTATTAGTCCTCTGCATGTATATTGTCATCAACATCAAAATATAATATAAAGGCAAGATTGCATTTTCAGTGGGTTTATGTTCAGATTATCCATGAATCTTATTTGAATCTTCTCTGAATTCTTATATGCATGATTTCATATCCTTTTAAGTCTCTTCGAGTTATTGGTTTGGTTTGACCAACTAGATTTGTAATTCTTGCAATGGGAGAAGTGCTTGGTTTGGGGTTCAATCTTGCGGTGTCCTCATCCAGTGACATCATAGGGGTAGCGAGGCACGTATTGTATTGTTGCCATCAAGGGTATCAAGATGGGGTTTTCAACATATTGCTTGAGTTTATCCCTATACATCATGTCATCTTTCTTAATGTGTTACTCTGTTCTTCATGAACCTAATACTCTAGATGCAGGCAGGAGTCGGTCGATGTCTGGAGTAATAGTAGTAGATGCAGAATCATTTCGGTCTACTTGACATGGACGTGATGCCTATATGAATGATCATTGCCTTGGATAACTACATGATTATTCGCTTTTCTATCAATTGCTTGACAGTAATTTGTTTACCCACTATGATATTTTCCTTCAAGAGAGAAGCATGTAGTGAAACCTATGGCCCCGGGGTCTACTTTCCATAATATATTTTCAGATCTATAAACGAAAAAATACCAAAAATACTTTGCTGGAATTTACTTATATTTTACTTTCCATTTTCATTTACATCTATCTATATCATATCTAATCCTTGCAAATAACCGTGAAGGGATTGACAACCCCTTTATAGAGTTGGGTGCAATAGTTTGATTGTTTGTGTAGGTGCATCCATTGGTGACTTTCTTGTTCCTCCTACTGGATTGATACCTTGGTTCTCATAAAATGAGGGAAATACTTATCTACTTCGCTGCATCACCCTTTCCTATTCAAGGGAAAACCAACGCAAGCTCAAGAGGTAGCAAAGACCACCTGGCGGGCCAGATCCCAATAGGAGCCACACGTATCTCTTTCTCAAGGCGCTACCACATGGGACTAGCTACGGGGAAAACCAACCCCCGAGTTTCCTTGAGGCGTCCTCGTAGGCAGCCCGGTTTGGACCAACACTTATGAGGAGCACTGGCCTGAGTTGTTGATTAATTATCCACGGGGTAGCTAAGCCCTAGGCATTTTAATTAGGTTGTTAAGCAAATATAGTATTTGATACGTCTCCAACATATCTATATTTTTTGATGATGGCATGCTATTATATTATCTGTTTGGATGTTTTATATGCATTAATATGCTATTTATATTATTTTTGGCACTAACCTATTAATCTAGAGCCTAGTGCCAGTTTCTGTTTTATCCTTGTTTTGAGTTTTGCAGATATGGAATATTAAACAAAGTCCAAACGGAATAAAACCTTCAAAAGGAATTTTTCTAGAAGGAAACAAATCAACCAGGCTTGGAGTGCACGGAAGGGACCCTTCCATGGAGCCACCAGCCTGCTACGCGTGCCCCCTGGCCGTGGCTAGTAGGCTTGTCGCCTCCCGGTAGGTCTCCTAACCCTAATCTTTGGCCTATAAATTCCCAAATATTCCTCAACATCAAAGAGAGCCACACAAATACTTTTCCGCTGCCGGTAGCCTCTGTTCCTGAGAGATCCAATCTTGGAGCCTTTTCCGATAATCTACCGGAGGGGGTTTCGATCACGGAGGGCATCTACATCAACTCCATTGCCTCTCCGACGATGCGTGAGTACTCCACCACAAACCTACGAGTCCATAGCCAGTATCTAGATGGCTTGTTCTCTCTCTTTGATCTTCAATACCATGTTCTTGATGATCTTCATGGAGATCTATCCAATGTAATCCTCTTTTGTGGTGTGTTTGTCAAGATCCGATGAATTGTGAGTTTATGTTCAGATTATCCATGAATCTTATTTGAATCTCCTCTGATTTCTTATATGCATGATTTCATATCTTTGCAAGTCTCTTCGAGTTATTGGTTTGGTTTGGCCAACTAGATTGGTAATTCTTGCAATGGGAGAAGTGCTTGGTTTTGGGTTCAATCTTGCGGTGTCCTCACCCAGTGACATGGTAGGGGTAGCATGGCACGTACTGTATTGTTGCCATAAAGGGTATCAAGATGGGGTTTTCATCATATTGCTTGAGTTTATCCCTCTACATCATGTCATCTTTCTTAATGCGTTACTCTATCCTTCATGAACTTAATACTCTAGATGCAGGAAGGAGTCGGTCGATGTGTGGAGTAATAGTAGTAGGTGCAGAATCATTTTGGTCTACTTGATACGGACGTGATGCCTATATGCATGATCATTGCCTTGGATAACTACATGATTATTCACTTTTCTATCAATTGCTTGATAGTAATTTGTTTACCCACCATGATTTTTTCCTTCGAGAGAGAAGCCTCTAGTGAAACCTATGGCCCCCGGGTCTATTTTCCATCATATATTTTCAGATCTATACTTGCTGCAATTTATTTACCTTTTACTTTCCGCACTTGTTACATCTGTCTCTATCAGATCTAATCCTTGCAAATAACCGTGAAGGGATTGACAACCCCTTTATAGCATTGGGTGCAAGAGTTTGATTATTTGTGTAGGTGCATCGATTGGTGACTTGCTTGTTCCTCCTACTGGATTGATACCTTGGTTCTCAAAAACTGAGGGAAATACTTATCTACTTTGCTGCATCACCCTTTCTTCTTCAAGGGAAAACCAACACATGCTCAAGAGGTAGCAGCCACATGGCAGTGAGCGAGGGCCCCCAATTGGATGACTAGTGGCCCTGAACCTAGTGTCATCCAGACAACAATGAAACATAGAGAAAAATAAAAGGATGGCATGTGGGGGATTCGAACCCCAGACCTCCTGAGTGGAACCGTGTGTGTGGGGGGGGGGGGGGGGTTGACCACTCGGCTATGGACCCAGCTGTTGTCTGAAGGGGGCTGGGCCCGTCTTAACCTGCCTCTGATGCCGGAGCTGCAGCACCCGAGCAACAGAGACGAAGGCGATGACACTGGCATATACTTTTGACGATTGTCGGGGCAAACGAACACCGGCGGGGCTGCGAAATTCCATGGGGATCCAATCCCATGCTACTCTCAGCGGCGGTGAGGCGAACTAGGCGGCACTCGAGCCCGAGCAGAAGTTGGGCTCGGGGCCATGGCACAGTGAGACCGAGGTAATGCAGGCGGCGACGGTGACGGCTGCTGCATGTGTGAGGCATTCACACGGAACAACCACAATGGCGGAACTCGACCACTAGCGGCACAATCGCCCAAACACATCTGAACGGGTAAAAAACTTCAGACTTACCGGAGCTTTGAGGACGCGAGGTAACACAGTGCTAAGCGGTATACAGAGGACTACCGGCATTGAGAAATGTCATGGAAGGAGACGGAGATCACCTAGCTACCTTGGACACGAAGAATCGGTCGAGGACGCGGCAGGATGATGGCGACGAGGCGAGGAAACACGGAATGGTTCTGCCCGAAACGAAGACGAAGAAGATCGGGCGACTGGCTGACCTTGTCGCTCCCTCGAGCTGCCGAGGAAGAAGAGGCGACGTAGGGGACCCGTCCCACGGCACCAGGGAGACGGAGACATGACGAGGAGGTCAACTCCAAGGCACGAGCGGCTGCTCGGCCAGAGCACGGCGGGCGTGGCGACGACATGGTGCTTGGAGGAACTTACCGACGGCGAAGAGAGGAGGAGATGAAAGAATGGAGAGAGGGGAACCCCAGGGCATCGAGGGCATATTTTATAGGAGCAGGGGGTTGCCGTCCATTATCAAATCAACAAAGACGGCGATGTGGCTCCCTGGATGCGCGTCATACAGGAGGAGGAAGAAGCAAACATGCTGGAGGCTTGGTGGGTTGCGACTGCTCTCGCTAGTCGGGCCCTTTTGGGGAGGCAAGGCCCATCTGGCACTTCTCTCTCTCTCCCTCTGAGAAAAAAGGTTTTCCTTTTAAAATTAAAATGAAAGAGAGAAAAAACACAGAGAAAAGAGAGGGGTGTTTTGAAATGAAATAAAAATATATTTGAACTCACCAAATTATGCTCTATTTGGTAAAAATGTAGTTGGCATTTTTAGAGCAAACAATTTAAATCATATTTATTAAAATGGAATCTGTTTGTAGAATATAGAAAGGCAATAATTTTCAAACATGGAAAAGAGCTATCTTAAAAAGCATAACAGGATATTTAGGGGAAGAGCAACATTTTTATCTAGGGAAAAGAGCAAGTGAAAACAACCATATGGAATTGCTACATCAAATGGGTTTAGGCATGCATTATGGAAACATTTGGGAGAGGATCACCTAGGCAATGATCTTGCCATAACACACTCAAGATCCGCAACACACCTCACACTCAACATAGCACATCAACCAAGCATGACAAGCAAACATGATGCACTTATGATATGACGAACATGATATATTATGCCATGATGCTACAAGACATGAAGCAATTCCATTAACTCAAGTCACATGAGACACATCATGAAGGTTCATATTTGGAAATTATTACAAGGGTTGCACTTGGGCTGTTACAGGCACCCCCAAGCTTATGTTCTTGCTACTCCTTAATCCGTGGTCCATCGTGATCACACCCAAAACTTGAAAACTTCAATCACACAAGACTCAATAAAACTTCGTGAGATCTGTTAGTATAAGCTGTTGGGGAACTTTGCGTGGGAAACAAAAAAATTCTGACGCACACGCAAGATCTATCCATGGTGGTGAGCATCTATGAGAGGGAGAGTGGATCTACATACCCTTGTAGATTGCTAAGCAGGAAGCGTTAAAACATGGTTGATGTAGTTGAACGGACAGAAAGGTAGATGAGAACTCCGGTAGCGCGACGTCCCGCAATCCAATCACGATCTGTTCCGATCTAGCGTCGAACGAACGGCACCTCCGCGTTCAACACACGTACAAATCGATGACGATCTCCGCCTTCTTGATCCAGCAAGAGGGAGCGAAAAGGTAGGTGAGAACTCCGGCAGCGCGACGGCACGGCAGCAGCGGTGGTGGAACTATTCCGGCAGGGCTTCACCTAAGCACCGCCGAAAACTAGGGAGACGATCTAGTGGGGAGAGAGGGCTGCACCATGGCTTAGGGTTGGGTGTGGCTGCCTTCTCTCCCCTCCAATATATATATATGAGGGAGGGATGGTCCGACGCCCCTAGAGTTTCCCCTAGGATTCGGCCGAAGGAGAGGTGGAGGAGTCCACCTCCAATCCTACTCCAAGTAGGATTCCAATCCTACTTGGATTTCCTTCCCCCCACTTTGGGGTTTCTTTCTCCACACCCCAGCCACATGGGCCCTTAGGGTCTAGCTTGACCAGCCCACTAAGGGTTGATGTGCTACTCCTAAGGCCCATGTGGCCTCCTAGCATGGGTGGCCCCTCCCGATGGCCCCTCGGAACCTGCCTAGCACCCTCGGTACACTACCGGAAATGCCCGGAACTTTTCCGATGACCAAAAAGGGACTTCCTATATATAAATCTTTACCTCTGAACCATTCCGGAGCTCCTCATGACATATGGGATCGCATACAGGACTCCAAACAACCTTTAGTCACCACCATACATAACTCGATACTACCAAAACGTCACCGAACGTTAAGTGTGTAGACCCTGCGGGTTCGAGAACTATGTATACATGACCGAGACACCTCTATGGTCAATAACAAATAGCGGGATCTGGATGACCATATTGGTTCCTACATATTCTATGAAGATCTTTATCGGTTGAACCTCTATGTCAAGGATTCAGTTAATCCCGTATGCTGTTCCCTTTGTTCTTCGGTATGTTACTTCCTCGAGGTTTGATCGTCAGTATCTCTATACATTGTTCAATCACGTTACCGGCAAGTATAATTACTTGTCCCGTAATACAAGATCCCGTGGATAACTCTTTAGTCACTTTGCTTGCAAGTCTTATTGTGATGTTGTATTACCGAGTGGTCCCTGAGATACCTCTCCGTCGCACGGAGTAACAAATCCTAGTCTTGATCCATGCCCACTCAACAGACACCCTCGAAGACACCTGTAGATCATCTTTATAGTCACCCAATTACGTTGCGACATTTGATACACACAAGCTATTCCTCTGGTGTTAGTGAGTTGAATGATCTCATGGTCATAGGAACACATACTTGACATGCAGAAAACTATAGCAATAAACTGGTAAGATCATATGATACGTTCATAGTTTGGGTCTTGTCCATCACATTGTTCTCCTAATGATGTGATCCCATTGTCAAATGACATCTCATGTCAATGGCTAAGAAACCTTGACCATCTTTGATCAACAAGCTAGTCTACTAGAGGCATACTAGGCACACAGTGTTGTCTATGTATCCACACATGCATTTGAGTTTCCAATCAATACAATTATATAACGTATAATAAACGATTATCATGAACAAGGAAATATAATAATAACCACTTTATTATTGCCTCTAGGACATATTTCCAACAGTCTCCCACTTGCACTAGAGTCAATAGTCTAGCTCACATCACTATGTGATTTACATTGTAATGAATCTAACAGCCATACAGTTCTGGTGTTGATCATGTTTAGCCCTTGGAAGTAGTTTAGTCAACGGGTTTGCGACATTAAGATCCGTGTGCACTTTGCAAATATTTATGTCCTCCTCCTTGATGTAATCACGGATGGAATTGAAGCGTATCTTTATGTGTCTGGTCCTCTTGTGAGACCTTGGTTCCTTGGCCAGAGCAATGGCACCAATGTTTTCACAGAACAAAGTCATTGGATGCAGTGTACTGGGCACTACTCCAAGAACTATCATGAACTCCTTCATCCAGACACCTTCCTTCGCCGCCTCTGAGGAAGCGATGTACTCCACTTCGCATGTAGAATCAGCTACCACACTCTGCTTGGAACTACACGAGCTTACCGCTCCCCCATTGAGAATAAATATGTATCCGGTTTGAGACTTAGAGTCATCTAGATCAGTGTCAAAGCTTGTGTTAACGTAACCCTTTACGACGAGCTCTTGATCACCTCCATAAACGAGAAACATTTCCTTAGTCCTTTTCAGGTACTTAAGGATATTCTTGACCGCCGTCTAGTGCTCCATTCCCGGATCCCTTTGAAACCTACCAGCCATACTTATGGCGAGGCTGACATCGGGTCTTGTACACAACATTGCATACATGATAGATCCTATGGCTGAAGCGTAGGGGATGACACTCATCTTTTCTCTATCTTCTCCAGTCGCTCGGCATTGAGTCTTACTCAACTTCACACCTTGCAATACAGGCAAGAACCCCTTCTTGGACTTATCCATTTTGAACCTTTTCAAAACTTTGTCAAGGTATGTGCTATGTGAAATTCCTATTAAGCGTCTCAATCTATCTCTATAGATCTTGATGCCTAATATGAAAGCAGCTTCTCCTAGGTCCTTCATTGAAAAACTCTTGTTCAAATATTGTTTCAGGATTTCCAACATTTCTATATTGTTCCCAATCATCAGTATGTCATCCACATATAATATTAGAAACACTATAGAGCTCCCACTCACTTTCTTGTAAATACAAGCTTCTCCGTAAAATTCTATAAACCCAAACGCTTTGATCACCTCATCAAAGCGAGGATTCCAACTCCGCATGCTTGCACTTCCATAAATGGATCACTAGAGTTTGCAAACTTTGTTAGCATTCTCTGGGTCGACAAAACCTTCTGGTTACATCATATACAACTCTTCCTTAAGGAAACCGTTAAGGAGCACTGTTTTGACATCCATCTACCAAATTTCATAATAAAAAAATAAAGATGTTGCTAACATGATTCTGATGGACTTAAGCATTGCTACGGGTGAGAAGGTCTAATCATAGTCAAATCCTTGAACTTGTGAAAAAAACCTTTGCCACAAGTTGAGCTTTATAGATGGTGGCATTACCGTCCATGTCCGTCTTCTTCTTAAAGATCCATTTGTTCTGAATGGCCTTTCGCCCTTCAGGTAATACTTCCAAAGTCCATAATTTGTTTTCATACATGGATCCCATCTCGGGTTTCATGGCCTCTAACCATTTGTTGGAATCCAGGCCCATCATTGCTTCTCCATAGCTCGTAGGTTCATCGTTGTCCAACAACATGACCTCTATGACAGGGTTGCCGTACCACTTAGGAGCAGTACACGTCCTTGTCGACCTACGAGGTTTGATAGTAACTTGATCTGAAGCTTCATTATTATCATCATTAAATTCCTCTTCAACTGATGTAGGCTCCACAGAAACATCTTTCTATGTTGCGCTACTCTCTGGTTGAAACAAAGGTTCAACAACCTCATCAAGTTCTATCTTCCTCCCACTCAATTCTTTCGAGAGAAACTCTTTCTCAAGAAATGTTCCGTTTTTAGCGACAAACACTTTGCCTTAGGATCTGAGATAGAAGGTATACCTAACTGTCTCTTTTGGGTATCCTATGAAGAAGCATTTCTCTGCTTTGGGTTCTAGCTTTTCAGGCTGAAGCTTTTTGACATAAGCATCACATCCCCGAACTTTAAGAAACGACAACTTTGGCTTCTTGCCAAACCACAATTCATATGGCGTCGTCTCAATGGATTTCGATGGTGCCCTATTTAAAGTGAATGTGACTGTCTCTAATGCATTACGCTGTGGTATTCCAGGCGGTGTCAATTGTGAAACAATTCCACACTGTCTTAAGTGACCCCCAAACTCATAACTCAAATATTCTCCTCCTTGATCAGATTGAGGAACTTAATCTTCTTGTTACGACGATTCTCAACTTCACTCTGAAATTGCTTGAACTTTTCAAACGTTTCAGACTTGTGTTTCATTAAGTAAATATACCCATATTTACTGAAGTCATCAGTGAAGGTAAGAAAGTAACGATATCCACCGCGCATCTCAATGCTCATTGGACCACACACATCAGTATGTATGATTTCCAACAAGTCACTTGCCCATTCCATCGTTCCAGAGAACGGGGTCTTAGTCATCTTGCCCATGAGGCATGGTTCACATGTGTCAAGTGATTCAAAATCAAGTGACTCCAAAAGTCCATCAGGATGAAGCTTCTTCATGCGTTTTACACCAATATGACCTAAGCGGCAATGCCACAAGAAAGTGGTACTATCATTACCAACTCTACATATTTTGGCATCAATGTTATGAACATCTGTATCATCACTATATAGATTCAATAAGAATAAACCCCTCACATTGGGTGCATGACGATAAAAGATATTAATCATATGAATAAAACAACCATTATTCTCTGATTTAAATGAGTAACCGTCTCACATTAAACAAGATCCAGAAATAATGTGCATGCTAAATGCAGGCACTAAATAACAATTATTCAGGTTCATCACTAATCCCGATGGTAATCAAAGAGCGAGCATGCTTACGGCGATCACATCAACCTTGGAACCATCTCCCACACGCATCGTCACTTCGTCCTTTGCCAGCCTCCGTCTATTCTGTAGCTCATGCTTTGAGTTGCAAATGTGAGCAACTGAACCAGTATCAAATACCTAGGCACTACAACGAGAGTTGTTAACGTACACATCAATAACATGTATATCATATATACCTTGTTTGGTGTTGTCTGCCTTCTTGTCGGCCAGATACTTGGGACAATTCCACTTCCAACGACCAGTTCCCTTGCAATAAAAGCACTCAGTTTCTGGCATGGGTCCAACCTTGGGTTTCTTCATGGGAGGGGCAACTGCTTTGCCACTCTTCTTGGAGTTACCCTTCTTACCCTTGCCTTTTTCTTGAAACTAGTGGTTTTAATGACCATCAACACTTGATACTCCTTTTGGATTTTAGACTCAGTGACTTTCAGCATCACAAGCAGCTCGGAGACTGACTTGTTCATCGCTTGCATGTTATAGTTCATTAGGAAGCTCTTGTAGCCAGGTGGCAATGATTGAAGAACTCTGTCAGTGATCGCCTATGGTGGAAGGGGCGTCCCTAACTCAGCCAGATGGTTCCGATACCTAGACATTCTGAGTATATGTTCACTCACAGACCCGTTCTCCTCCATCTTGCAAGCATAAAACTTATCGGAGGTCTCATACCTCTCGATCCGGGCATTCTTCTCAAAGATAATCTTCAACTCATAGAACATCTCATATTCTCCATGACATTCAAAACGTCTTTGAAGGCCCGGTTCTAAGCCATAAAACATTGCACATTGAACTATCGAGTAATCTCCAGGACGTGCCTCCCAGGCATTCACAACGTCTTCGGACGACACAGGAGCGGGTGGATCACAAGCGGTGCATCAAGGACATAAGACTTTTGGAAAGCTGTGAGGATAATCCTCAGATTACGGGCCAAGTCTACAAAGTTACTTCCATCATCTTTCAACTTGGCTTTGTCTAGGAACACATTAAAATTCAGGGGAACTACTGCGCGAGCCATTGATCTACAACATAAATTTGCAAAGGTAACGAATACTATTGTTCAAGTCAATGAGTTTAGTTCATCAACATATTTAAAAACTCCCACTCAAATTGACATCCCTCCGGTCATCCGAGTGATACATGATCCAAATTCACCAACCCAAGTCCGATCATCACGTGAGATGAGGTGGTTTCAATGGTGAACATCTCCATGTTCATCATATCTACTATATGACTCATGTTCGACCTTTCGGTCTCTTGTGTTCTGAGGCCACATATGTACATGCTCGGCTCGTCAAGTTTATCCTGAGTGTTCCGCATGTGCAACACTGGATTGCACCAATTGTATGTGAATGTAGAGTCTATCACACCCGATCATCACATGGTGCTTCGAAACGATGATCTCTCGTAACGGTGCACACTCGGGGAGAACACAATTTTATCTTGAAATTTTAGTGAGGGATCACCTTATAATGCTACCGTCGTCCTAAGCAAAATAAGATGCATAAAAGGATTAACATCACATGCAAATCATAAGTGACATGATATGGCCATGAACTTGTGCTTTTGATATCCATCTCCAAAGCACTGGCATGACACCTGATCTCCATCAACCTGTCGCCATGAGGTTGTCGCACCAACTGTTGCTTCTACGACTATTGCTAACTCGTAGCGATAAAGTAAAGCAAAAATGGCGAAAATAAATTAAAGACAACCATATGGCTCCTGCCGGTTGCCGTACTCGTCGACATGCAAGTCATGATATTCTATACAGAACATGATCATCTCATACCTCACATATATCTCATCATGTAATTGGCCATCACATCACAACATACCGTGCAAAAACAAGTTAGACGTCCTCTAATTCTTTTTGCATGGTTTACGTGGTTGCTACGTGTATCTAGCAAGAACGATTCTTACCTACATAAAAACCACAACGGTGATATACAAATTGCTATTCAACCTTCGGAAGGACCACCTTTGCCGAATTCGATCCAACTAGAGTATTAGAGACACACACCTGCCAGCCATCTTTATGCAACAAAGCCACATGTCAGTCGATGGAACCGATCTCTCGTAAGCGTAAGAGTAAGGTTGGTCCAGGCCACTTCATCCCACAATACTGCCGAATCAAGAAAAGACCAAGGGAGGAAGCAATCTCAGCATCAACGCCCACAAACTCCTTTGTGTTCTACTCACGATCTCATCTACGCATAGACATAGCTCTGATACCACTATTGGGGGACGTTGCATGGAAAACGAAAAATTTCCTATGCACATGCAAGATCTATCCATGGAGATGAGCATCTACGAGAGGGAGAGTGGATCTACATACCCTTGTAGAGCGCTAAGCGGGGAGCGTTAAGAAACATGGTTGATGTAGTCTAATGTCTTAGCGATCCAAATCGCTAGCCATACCGCGATCCAATCATGATCCATTCTGATCTAGCACTGAACAGACGACACCTCCGCGTTCAGCACACGTACAGCTCGATGATGATCTCCACCTTCTTGATCCAGCAACAGGGAGCAGAGAGGTAGATGAGAACTCCGGCGGCGCGACGGCACGACGACGGTGGTGGTGGAACTATTCTCACGTGGCTTTGCCTAAGCACCGCCGAAAACTAGGGGAGACAATCTAGTGGGGAGAGAGGGCTGCACCGTGGCTTAGGGTTGGGTGCGGCTGCCCTCTCTCCCCTCCAATATATATAGTAGGGAGGGGAAGGGCCGGCGCCCCTAGGGTTTGCCCTAGGAGTCAATCGAAGGAGAGGTGGAGGAGTCCACCTCCAATCCTACTCCAAGTATATGATTCCAATCCTACTTGGATTTCCTTCCCCCCACTTTGGGGTTTCCTTTCTCCACACACCAGTCGCATGGGCCCTTAGGGATGGCTTGCCCAGCCCACTAAGGGCTGGTGCGCCACTCCTAAGGCCCATGTGGCCTCCCGGCGTGGGTGGACCCTCCCGATGCCCCCCGGAACCCTCCTGACATCCCCGATGCACTACCGGAAATGCCCGAAACTTTTCCGGTGACCAAAACGGGACTTTCTATATATCAATCTTTACCTCCGGACCATTCCGGAGATCCTCGTGATGTCTGGGATCTCATTCGGGACTCTAAACAACCTTCGGTCACCAACATACATAACTCAATACTACCAAAACATCACCGAACGTTAAGTGTGCAGACGGTGCGGGTTTAAGAACTAGGTAGACATGACCGAGACACCTCTACAGTCAATAACCAATAGAAGCAACTGGATGCCCATATTGTTTCCTACATATTCTACGAAGATCTTTATCAGTTGAACCTCTATGTAAAGGATTCATTAATCCCGTATGTTGTTCCCTTTGTTCTTTGGTATGTTATTTGCCCGAGATTTGATTGTCGTTATGTCTATACCTAGTTCAATCTCGTTATCAGCAAGTCTCTTTACTCATTCCGTAATACAAGATCCCATGGCTAACTCTTTAGTCACTTTGATTGCAAGGCTTATTGTGATGTTGTATTACCGAGTGGGCCCTGAGATACCTCTCTGTCACACGGAGTAACAAATCCCAGTCTTGATCCATGCCCACTCAACGGACACCCTCGGAGACACCTATAGGGCATCTTTATAGTCACCCAGTTACGTTGCGACATTTGATACACACAAGGTATTCCTCCGGTGTCAGTGAGTTGCATGATATCATGGTCATAGGAACATATACTTGAGTGCGGAAAACTATAGCAATAAACTGATATGATCATATGCTATGTTTATAGTTTGGGTCTTGTCCATCACATCATTCTCCTAATGATGTGATCTCGTTATCAAATGACATCTCATGTCAATGGCTAGGAAAATTTGACCATCTTTGATCAATGAGCTAGTCAACTAGAGGCATACTAGGGACACAGTGTTGTCTATGTATCCACACATGCATTTGAGTTTCCAATCAATACAATTATAGCATGGATAATAAACGATTATCATGAACAAGGAAATATAACAATGACCACTTTATTATTGCCTCTAGGGCATATTTCCAACAAGCAACATATTGCATATATTAGGTACTGTTATTAATTGATTATTAATTAATTTTTGCATAATAGGTAATGTATTATAAATTTTCCGTGGCTTATACCCCCAATGCAATCCATAGCATAATCAAAACAAGCAAATTACACAAGCAAAACAGAATGTGTTTAAAACAGAACAGTATATAGCAATTTGTATAGAGCCCATACTTCTATAACTCTAAATTTCTGAAAAATTAGGACAACATGAAGAATTTTAATAGCAATACTGTGTAAAAGTTTCAGATCATTATTACGCTCCAGTACAAAACGAAAATTCATGTACTAGAGTCAAAGTTTATGTTATGTTTCTGCATCTTTTCTACTCATCTCGTGAGTCATCCAAAAGGCTTTTATTGGCACAATCACTAATTAAAACATAAAAACATAATCATTACAGAGATAAAAACCATGTTATCAAGAAATAACTTAAATTAACAACAAAATTTAATATACATATTGGGTTGCCTCCCAACAAACGCTATTGTTTTATGCCCCTAGCTAGGCATAATGCATAGTTTCAAGTGTTGTCATCTTTGACACTCATCCCATAAGTGGCTCTCGTGATTGATTCATAAGGTGATTTAATTCTATTCCTAGGGAAGTGTTCCATTCCTTTCTTTAATGGGAATTGGAACCTTATGTTTCCCTCTTTCATATGAATAATTGCACATATAGTTCGTAAAAAATGGCCTTCCAAGTATTATGGGACAAGAAGGATTGCAATCAATATCAAGCACAATGAAATCTACATGCACACAATTTTTCTTTGAAATAATAAGCACAAGATTTATTCTACCTAAAGGTTTCTTGATGGTAGAATCCGCAAGATGCAAGTTTAGGGAACATTCTTCAATATTAGTGAGACCAAGCACATCACATTAAGTTTTAGGAATGGTTGAAACACTAGCACCAAGGTCACACCAAGTATTGCATAAATATTTATTTATATTTATTTTGATAGTAGGTTCCCACTCATCATGCATTTTTCTAGGAATAGAAACTTCAAATTCAAGTTTCTCATCATAAGTGTTTTGTTCATAAGCATTGGGTGAGATAATAATGGATTGAAGCAAGTAAATACAATCTAATAAAGAACATTTATCATAATTAAAGTCCTTGTAATCCAAGATAGTGGGCGTATCACTAGCTAAAGTTTTGACCTCTCCAAACCCACCTTTTCAGCTTTAGCATTAAAACCATCACCTTCCAAGCAAACGGGACGCTTCTCAACTAGAGTTCACTCATCTCCAGTCCTTTTATAATTTATATTCAGAGAAGTAAACAAAGATTCAATAGGATAAACACCAGTCATTTTAAGACGTTCATCATGATTTCGATAAAAACCGAGTGGGAGAGCTTTTTCTAAGATTTCTTGCTTAGCTCTTAGTGGTCCTCTCCTTACTTTCATTAATAGATAAGTGGATAAATTTAATAGTCTCATTAAAATCATGCTTGGGTGGTAAAGATTTATTTTTAAGAGTTTCAACATCAAGAGCAATTCTATCCATGTTGTTAGCCAAAGTAACAATCACATGCAATGTTTCTTCTACCGTAGTGTTGAAAACCTTTTGAGAATTAATAAATTCCTTAATTGTGTTCTCAAGATCAGAAGGTATCCTATCAGGATTTGTAGAAGAATTTCCATAGTTGTTAGAGGAATTACCGAGATACGGTCTAACATTGCAATTCCCTCTATAAGCATTGTTATTGAAATTATTTCGTAAGATGAAGTTCACATCAATAGCATCATTATTTTGCTCAGTCAGTAGAAAAAGGCATATTATTGTGTGACAGCCCGAGATCGACGCTCCAGAAGATTCCAGAAGATTCTCCTTTCTTTTCCGTTTTCGTATGTGTTCCGTTTTGGTTGTTGCATTCATCATCGCATCATTCGCATCATCTGCATTGCATCATCGCCCGTTTTCGAAAACTTGCATTCGTTCGTAGTTGCCGGTTCTCTCCGTTCTTGCCGTTGCCCGTTGAGACCAACCACACACGCACGCGCCTGCGACATCTTTTAAATAAAACCGTTTTAAAGCGCGCGCAAAAATATTCTCGGATCGAGTTGAAAACTTGTCGTGCGGTCTTGTTATATTGTAGGTAGACCGCCCGTCAATTTTCGTCGTGTTCTGAGCTCGTTAGATACCCCATCGGTCAGTCGCAGCAGAGAGGTTATCGGTAGTTATCGGACGTTCGTCGGACATTCTCGGCATTTTAAATCTCAGTGTCACGGGTCGCAGACTTCCCTCTCTTCCCTCCTAGTCCCTCTGCACAGCCTATCCGCAGCCCGTCCCTCCACTTCCGGACCGTCGGACCGACACCCGACAGTCCGAAAACGGACAGTGCCGTAACCCCTAGCCCCGATCCCTATATATAGTTCCTCGTTCCCCGTGCCCCAAAACCCTAGCCAGCCCCTTCTCCCACCTCTAGCCAGCCCGCCCGAGCCCATCTAGGCCCGTTCGAGCCGTTCCGGCCCCGAATCGGCCATCCCGAAGCTCCTGCCCGAGCTCCAATGGTGGCAGCTCCCGAGATCCTCTCCTTCCTCCCGCAGCCATGGCCGGCCTCGCCGGAGCCGCCCCTCGCCGCCGGACGTCGCCGGAGCACCGCCGCCCAGCCGCCCTCTTCCTCTCCCTCTTCCTCTCCCCTGCCTCGCTCCTCTCTCTCACCGCGACGCTCTCTCCCTCGCAGGTCGTCGCCGCCGCCACCCAGGTTCGCCGCCGCCTCCCTCCGGCCAACCGCCGCCAGATCCCATCCCCGCCATCGGATTCCCCCATCCCCGCCTCTTCTTCCCGCAGGTGCCGCCCCGCCTCGCCGGTGCTCCGCCGCCGCCCCTGCCGTCCGCTCGGGACGAGCACGCGAGCGCTCGGCCGAGCCCGAGCGTTGACCCGCCAACGCTAGCGCCCGCGTGGGCCTGGCCAGCGTAGCAGCCTCCCTCGGCCCAGCGGCAGCCCCCACCAGCCGGCCCAATGGCCCATGTGAGCAGACCCCCCATTTTCTTTTTTTCTTTTTTTGCTATTTTTTGCGTGTATTAATAACTGCTAATAACTATTAAACCGTGCACGTTTTGAGAATGTTTTGAACATGAAAAATGGCTATAAAATTATGTGGATTAATAATATGCCATTTGCACCCATGCCTAAAACTAATTAACATGTCATATTGCATATTTTGCATTATTTGCATTTTCATAATTAATTAACCGTGCATCAAAATTAATAATATCACATATTAAAAATGTTTATCTCATTCGCACCGCATTTTCATGCATGATAAAAATGTGGTCATGATGTTTGCATTCATTTTGCATTGTATAATTGCTTTAAGATGATTAGGCCATATTCGTGCATATTTAATTGTGATTAGTTTTCTACATGAACCTAATCATATTATATATGTTTTCGGGGTAGAAAAATCCATAAGATTCATCCGTGCATTTAGTTTTGCCATTTGAGCATGTTTGCATGCATGTCATTTATGTCGTGATGCCTTTTGTCATTTTCGTGTGATTTAATCCGTGCATGATATGAATTAATTTTCAACATGAAAGTTGCTCTTTGATATGTGTCCTAGCCCATGGACATTTTGTTTGTCATAGAAATGCATGTGTAGGTGTTGTTTTGCTGTTGTCTACTTGCTATAAAAATCTGTTATTTTGAGGGCCCAAAATATTTCTAAGTCTGAATCTGTTATATTTTGTTGCTGTCTTGCCATGTGATTTGCTAATGATCTAGACCTCTTTTGTGGTAGGTGCAATGTGTTGGGGAACGTCGCATGGGAAACAAAAATTTCCTACGCACACGCAAACCTATCCATGGTGATGAGCATCTACGAGAGGGAGAGTGGATCTACATACCCTTGTAGATCGCTAAGCGGGAAGCGTCAAGAAACGCGGTTGGTGTAGTCGAACATCTTCGCGATCCAAATCGCCGAGCGTCCCGCGATCTCATCACGATCCGTCCCGCGATCCCATCACGATCCGTCCCACGATCTCATCACGATCCGTCTCACGATCTTGATCACGATCTGTCCCGCGAACTCATCATGATCCGTTCCGCGATCTCATCACGAACCGTCTCGCGATCTCGATCACGGTCCTTCCGATCTAGCGCCGAACGGACGACACCTCCGCGTTCAGCACACGTGCAGCTTGATGACGATCTCCACCATCTTGATCCAGCAAGAGGAGGTGGAGAGGAGAGAGAGTTCACCGGCAGCGTGACGGCGCTCCGGTGATGGTGGTGGAGCAATTCCAGCAGGGCTTCGCCTAAGCACTGCGGAACTACGATCTAGAGGAGAAACTATGCACCGGTGGAACGGGTAGCACGTGGCCGGAAATTCTGTCCAAAAACCACCCAATCCACTAGTATATATAGGAGGAGAGGAGAGGCATCCAAGTCCTTTGGATCGGCCGAAATAGGAGGTGGGAGCAATCCTACTTCACCTCCAATCCTAGTTGGAGTAGGATTGCCTCCTATTGGCTGATTTTCCACTTTTTGCTTTAGGACTTTCTCTCCTGCGCCATGGGCCTTTGTGGCTGTTTTCCCAGCCCACTAAGGTCTGGTTATTAATCTCCCACAGCCCATGGACCTCTTGGGGTCGAAGTACCCCTCCCGGAGGTCCCCCGGTACACTACCGGCACTCCCGGTACACTACCAATGAGCCCGAAACTTTTCCGGCGACCAAACTGGGACATCCTATATATGAATATTTACCTCCGGACCATTCCGGAGCTCCTCGTGACGTCCGGGATCTCATCCGGGACTCCGAACAACCTTCGGTCACCACCATACATAACTCTACACTACCGAAACGTCACCGAACCTTAAGTGTGCAGACCCTGCGGGTTCGAGAACTATGTAGACATGACCGAGACACCTCTACGGTCAATAACCAATGGCGGGACCTGGACGTCCACATTGGTTCCTACATATTCTACGAAGATCTTTATCGGTCGAACCTCTATGTCAAGGATTCAGTTAATCCCGTATAACGTTCCCTTTGTTCTTCGGTATGTTACTTGCCCGAGATTCGATCGTCGGTATCTCCATACCTAGTTCAACCTCGTTACTGGCAAGTCTCTTTACTCGTTCCGTAATACAAGATCCCATGACTAACACTTAGCCACATTGCTTGCAAGGCTTGTTGTGATGTTGTATTACCGAGTGGGCCCTGAGATACCTCTCCGTCACACGGAGTAACAAATCCCAGTCTCGATCCATGCCAACTCAACAGACACCATCGGAGATACCTGTAGAGCACCTTTATAGT
Source organism: Hordeum marinum (assembly GCA_022496015.1). Lineage (NCBI taxonomy): Eukaryota > Viridiplantae > Streptophyta > Magnoliopsida > Poales > Poaceae > Hordeum > Hordeum marinum. Next base: position 296,607,627 of record CM039673.1, read on the forward strand.
CACCCAGTTACGTTGCGACGTTTGATACACACAAGGCACTCCTCCGATATCCATGAGTTGCATGATCTCATGGTCATAGGAACATATACTTGACATGCAGAAAACAGTAGCAATAAACTGACACGATCATATGCTATGTTTGTAGTTTGGGTCTTATCCATCACATCATTCTCCTAATGATGTGATCCCGTTATCAAACGACATCTCATGTCCATGGCTAGGAAATCTTAACCATCTTTTGATCAACGAGCTAGTCTACTAGAGGCATACTAGGGACATGGTGTTGTCTATGTATCCACACATGTATCTGAGTTTCCGATCAATACAATTATAGCATGGATAATAAACGATTATCATGAACAAGGAAATATGATAATAACTAATTTATTATTGCCTCTAGGGCATATTTCCAACACAATGGAGTTATTTGTTGTTGATATTGCCCTCTAGTATGTTGTTAAGTTTCATGCCATTTCATGACCTGTAGCATATATTTTCACTGCTGTCAATATGCCTTCATGATAAAAACTGCACTGTCAAAACTGCTATTTTCACTAAGTCTGAAACTATTATTAAGTAGCCTTCTTGTGAGCTTCCTACTAAGTGATCCATGCATGTTTTGAATATGATTTGTGAAGATGAAATGAAGTGGATGTTGTATGCTATTGCCCCATGCTTAGTTTGTGCATTTTAGAATATTGTATCTTGTTGTTTTCATGTATTCAAAATGCTAAGTTGCTGTTTTTTGGCAGATTTCATCTAAAACTTGTTTTGATGATTGTGGTTGAATCGTAGCTCCATTTTGGACATTCCATATGTGAAACTTGCTTAGAATCTCATGTAGTTTCATAATAACCTGTTGCATTCATGATTTGTAGTGTTTGTGAATGTTTTCCCCATGCATTCGCATTCATGTCATGTGCATCTTGTGTTGCTCATATCTTTTAGACCGTAGCTCCGTTTGAGATGTTCTATATATGTAAATCGACTAGAATTCCGTGTAGAATAACATGGTGATATTTATTTTTCTGCTTATCAAATATAAATATGTTTAGCTCAGATCTGGACCAAATTCATAATTACCATATGGGGTCATTTCGGAAATGCTATAAGTTGTTTCCGGCCTCATTTAAAATGCCTAGATAGTTAGTTTACTTATGCTTCACCTCTTGCCATGTTTAACAAAATTTAATATTGTCGTGTACCTAACAGGAGTGAACTAAATATTTCGAATGTGGAGTTTTGTCAATATGCAACTCGTTGAATATTGAGCTTCACTTTAATGTGTAGAATTTGATTTTTGTGAATTGACATGCCTTGCATATTAAACGGGACATACATCATATTTGTTGTGCATCGTGTTTTGCATATGTTGTGGTGTATCTTGCGTTGATCATTTGTTACGGGTTGCTTCTTCTCGATAGAGTTCCGAAAGCGTTCGGAGTGTGAGGATTCGTTCGACTACGTTGGTTCTTCATGGACTCGGTCTTCTTCCGAGCGGGATCTCAGGCAAGATGACTCATTTCCCTGGATACCATTACTATCATTGCCATGCTAGTTGTCTTGTCTTTTATCGTTATGTCTCGCTACCTACCACCTGTTTGATAAGCCTCCCAACATTGCCATGAAAAGCCTCTAACCTCTCCATATCCAAGCAAAACATTGTTTGGCTATGTTACCGCTTGCTCAACCCTTCTTATAGCTTTGCTAGTTGTAGGTGCTATTGCTTCCATGTGTTAGCATGGGCCTTCCTTTGTTATATCACAATATTGCTGCTATTTAATTTAATGCACATATATACTTGGTAAAGGGTGAAAGGCTTGGCCTTTTGCTTGGTGTTTTGTTCCACTCTTGCCGCCTTTAGTTTCTTGTGAACCGGTGTTATGTTCCATAAATGAGCGCTCCTAACATGCTCGGGGTTGTTATGGGGACCCCCTTGATTTTCGGGTTAGATTAAAACTTGTCTGGCAAGGCCCAACATTGGTACTACATTTGCCTAATTAATGAACCTGCATAGGGGATATTTTTCCGGACCCCGTGGATAATTAATCAACAACCCGGGCCAGTGCTCCTCATGAGTGTTGGTCCAAACTAGAGTCGTGTGCGGGGCCAACCCGGGGCAACTCGGGAGATTTCTATCAGGCCACTGTATGCTGCGCTCATCTGGTCGTGTCCTAAGAACGAGATACGCGGCTCCTATCGGGTTCGTCGACACGCCGGACGGCCTTGCTGGATTTGTTTTACCTTTCTCGAACGTCTTGAGTGAGGAACTCTGATTTTCTTTGGGTTATCTCGAGGTGTTGGATCTCCTTTGGAATTGCCTAGGAAGATCACGAGATCCGTGGTTGAGGTTATTCCCGCTGAGTGTGGTTAATTTGTGATGGACGAGTTGGAGCACCCCTGCAGGGTTAAATCTTTTCGAGAAGCCGTGCCCGCGGTTATGTGGCAAACTTGGATACTTTGTTTAACACCCGGTCATAGCAAACTTGAAGTAAACTCTAATAAAATACACCAAACGTGTGAGTAACCATGACTGTCTCTTTTTGTGAGTCCTTATCCGAAAGAGAGCACGGTGGGGTACACAGCATGGCATAATATAGAGCCTATGGCTAAGGCATAGGGGATGACGTTCGTCCTTTCTCTTTCTTCTGCCGTTGTCGAGCTTTGAGTCTCACTCAACTTCACACCTTACAAATCAGACGAGAACTATTTCTCTTGCTGATCCATTTTGAACTCTTTCAAAATCTTGTCAAGGTATGCACTCATTGAAAGTCTCATCAAGCATCTTGATCTATCTCTATAGATTTTGATGCTCAACAATTAGGTAGCTTTATCCAGGTCTTCCTTTGAAAAACACTTTTCAAACAACCTTTTATGCCTTCCAGAAATTCTACATTATTTCCGATCAACAATATGTCAACCACATATACTTATCAGAAACTCTATAGTGCTCCCACTCACTTTATTGCAAATACAAGTTTCTCGTAAACTTTGTATAAACTACAAAAACTTTGATCACCTCATCAAAGTGTATATTCCAACTCCGAGATGCTTGCTTCAGTCCATAGATGGATCACTGAAGCTTGCTCATCTTTTAGCATCCTTAGGACTGACAAAACCTTCTGGTTGTATCACATACAACCTTTCCTTAAGTAAACCGTTAAGGAAACGACGTTTTGACATCCATCTGCCAGATTTCATAATTGAAAATGCAGCAACTGCTAACATAATTCCAACAGACTTTTAGCATCGCTACGAGTGAGAAAGCCTCATCGCAGTCAACTCCTTGAACTTGTCACAAACAACTTTGCAACAAGTCGAGCTTTACAAATGGTGACATTCACCATCAGTGTCTGTCTTCATTCTAAAGGTCCATTTGTACTCAACGACCTGCCGTCTAACGAGCAAGTCTACCAAAGTCTATACTTGGTTTTCATACATGGATCCTATCTCGGATTTCATGGCCTCTAACCATTTGTCGGAATCTGGGCCCATCATCGCTTCTCCATAGCTCGTAGGTTCATCGCTGTCCAACAACATGACCTCGAAGACAGGGTTGTCGTACCACTTAGGAGCAGTACACATCCTTGTCGACCCACGAAGTTCGATAGTAACTTGATCCTGAAGCTTCATGATCATCATCATTAACTTCCTCTTCAACTAACGTAGGCTTCACAGAAACATCTTTCTGCGCTGCGCTACTCTCTGGTTGAACAAAGGTTTAACAACCTCATCAAGTTCTATCTTCCTCCCACTCAATTCTTTCGAGAGAAACCTTTCCTCGAGAAAGGATCCGTTTTAGTAACAAACACTTTGCACTTGGATTTGAGATAGAAGGTTCACCCAACTGATCTTAGGGTATTCTATGAAGATGCATTTGTCCGCCTTGGGTTCGACCTCATTAGGTGAAAACATTTTTCACACAAGTGCCACAGCCCCAAGTATTAAGAAATGACAGCTTAGGTTTCTATCAAACCATAATTCATATGGTGTCATCTCAACGGATTTAGATGGTGCCCTATTTAAAGTGAATGTAGTTGTCTCTAATGCATAACCCCAAAATTATAGTAGTAAAACGACAAGAGACATCATAGCACGCACCATGTCCAATAGAGCATAACTATGATGTTCGGACACACCATCACACTATGGTGTTCCAGGTGGCGTTTAGTTGTGAAACAACTTTCACATTGTCTTAAGTTGTATGCCAAACTCGTGACTCAGATATTTACCTCCACGATCATATCACAGTCATTTTTATCTTCTTGTCACGATGATCTTTAAACTTCACTCTGAATTTGCTTGAACCTTTCAAACGATTCAGACTTGTGTTTCATTAAGTAAATATACACTATATCTACTCAAATCATCAGTGAAGGTAAGAAAATAACGATATCCACTGCACGCTACAAGACTCACTAGATTGCATACATCAACATGTATCATTTCCAATGAATCACTTGCCCGCTCCATCCAACGGGGTCCTTTAGTCATCTTGCCCAAGAGGCATGGTTCGCATGTCTCAACCGATTCGAAATCGAATGAGTCCAAATATCCATCACCATGGAGTTTCTTCATGCGCTTTATACCAATATGACATTTTGCGGCAGTGCCACAAGTATGTGGTACTATCATTATTTAACTTTGTATCTTTTGACATCAATGTTATGAACATGTGTATTACTACGATCAAGATTTCAACAAACCATTCTCACTGGGTGCATGACCATTGAAGGTATTATTCATGTAAACAGAATAACTATTATTCTCTGACTTAAATGAATAACCGTATTGCAACAAACATGATCTAATCATGTTCATGCTCAACGCAAAACACCAAATAACATTTATTTAGGTTCGTCACTAATCCTGAAGGTAGAGAGAGCGTGCGATGTTGATCACATCAACCTTGGAAACATTTCCAACACACATCGTTACCTCACCCTTAGCTAGTTCTCCGTTTATTCCGTAGCTTTTATTTCGAGTTACTAACATTTAGCAACCGAACCGGTATCCAATACCCAGGTGCTACTAGGAGTACTAGCAAGGTACACATCAATAACTCGTATATCAAATATACTTCTGTCGATGTTGCCAGCCTTCTTATCTACCAAGTATCTAGGGTTGTTCCGCTTCAGCGACCTCTCACCTCATAATAGAAGCACTTAGTCTCGGGTTTGAGTTAAACTTTGGGTTGCTTCACTGGAGCAGCAACTGACTTGCTATCCATGAAGTTTCCCTCCTTGCTCTTGCCCTTTTCGAAACTAGTGGTTTGATTAACCATCAACACTTGACGCTCCTTCTTGATTTCTACCTTCGCGGTGTCAAACATCACGAACAGCTCAGGGATCAATACTTCTATCCCTGGCGTATTATAGTTCATCACTAAGTTCTAGTAGCTTTAGTGATAGTGACTTGGAGAACTATATCAATCACTATCTTATCTGGAAGATCAACTCCCACTTGATTCAAGCGATTGTAGTACCCAGACAATCTGAGTACATGCTCAACGATTGAGCTATTCTCCTTCATCTTACAGGCAAAGAATCTTGTTGGAGATCTCATATCTTGCAACACAGGCACGAGCCTGAGATCACAATCTCTGCTCCTAGAACATCTCATATGTTCCGTGACGTTCAAAACGTTTCGGAGCCTCAATTCTAAGCCGTAATGCATGACGCACTAAACTATCAAGTAGTCATCGAAACGTGCCTGTCAGATGTTCACAACATCTATAGACGACGCCAGAGGGGGTGGCGCACCGAGCGGTGCATTAAGGACATAAGCCTTCTGTGCAGCAATGAGGACAATCCTCAGATCACAGACCCAGTCCGCAATATTGCTACCAACATCTTTCAACTCTATTTCTCTAGGAACATATACAAATTTAAGGGAGCTACAGCGCGAGCTATAATCAACAACATAATTCTAGTACGGCGGAATCTCGTAGTCTAGTGTTTCGGGAGCGCTTCTAGGGTTTTTGGAATATATGTGAATTTATAGGCCAGAGAGATGCGTCGGGAGGCGCTCGAAGGAGGCACAAGCCATCAGGGCATGCCCCCTTGGTGGCACGCCCTGTTGACTTGTGGGTCCCTCTTGGCTCTCTCAGCCACCTCCCGAAGCTTCCAGGTCTTCTTTGGGTCCAGAAAAAATCATCAAAAAGTTTCATGGCAATTGGAGTTCGTTTGGTATTGTAAATCTGAAAAGTCAAAAACATGCAGAAAACATCAACTGGCACTCGGCACTGGGTCAATAGGTTAGTGCTCAAAAATGTTATAAATTGGTAAACAAATGCCCAAAAATTATCTTAGAATGATAATATATTAGGATGTAACAATCAAAAATTATATATACGTTGGAGACGTATCACCACCTCTAGGGTTCCCACCAACCCTAAGGCGCATGGGGCAAAGGGATGAGAGGCGCCCAACCCACCATGGGCTGGTTCCCCACACTTTGCAGCCTACGTGGCCCACTGGGCAGCTGGATCCCCCGGTGGACCCCCGAAACCATTCCAACACTTCCGATACTTTGCCGGTAAAACCAGAAACTTTTTGGTAGCCCAAATATGACTTCCCATATATAAATATTTACCTATGGACCATTCCGGAGCTCCTCACGATGTCCAGGTTCTCATCCGGGACTCCAAATAACATTCGATCACCAATGCAATTATCAATATTACTCTAGGGTCATTCGAACGTCAAGTGTGCGACCCTACGGATTCAAGAATCATGTAGACATGACCGAGAGTCCTCTCCGTTCAATAAACAATAGCAGGACCTTCCTGCCCATATTGGTTCCTACATATTCCACAAAGATCTTTATCAGTTGAACCAGGATGTCAAGGATTCAATAGATCCTGTATGCAATTCCCTTTGTCCAATGATATGTTACTTGTCCGAGATTTGATCGTCGGTATCTCCATACCTAGTTCAATCCCGTTACTGTAAAGTCTCTTTACTCATTCCGTAATACAAGATCCCATGACTAAACTCATTAGTCACATGCTTGCAAGCTTCTTTTGATGTTGTATTACCGAGAGGGCCCAGAGATATCTTTCCGTCATACAGAGTGACAAATCTCAGTCTCGATCCATGTAAACCAATAAACACCTTCGAAGATACCCGCAGAGTACCATTATGATCACCCAGTCATGAAGTGACATTTGGATACACACTAAGTACCCTTCTAGTGTCAGGGAGTTGCACGATCTCATGGTCTAAGGAACACATACTTGACATGAAGAAAGTTGTAGCAATTAAACTAAGTGACACAATCATATCCTAAGCTACAGTTGGGTCTTGTCCATCACATCAATATCCTCACGATGTGACTCCGTTATCAAATAACAAATCATGTCTATTGTCAAGAAACCTTGGCCATCTTTGATCAATGAGATAGTCTAGTAGAGGCTTACTAGGGACACGATGTTGTTTATGTATGTACACATGTATTTAAGTTTTCGGTCAATACAATTCTAGCACAAATAATAAACACTTATCATGAACAAGGAAATATTATAATAACCAATTTATTATTGCCTCTAGGCATATTTCCAACAAAAATAACTTTTGATATATAAATATTTACCTTCGGATTATTCTAGAGCTCATCGTGGTGTCTCAGATACCATACGGGACTCCTAACTACCTTCGAGCTTCACCATATTAATATCTCAGTACCAACCTAGCATCGTCGAACATCAAGTGTGCAACCCTACGAGTTCGAGAATATGCAAACATGACCGAGACTCCTCTCCAATCAATAATCAACAACGGGTCCTAGATTCCCATATTGACTCCCACATATTCAACGAAGATCTTTATCGATTGAACCATGATGTCAAGGATTCAGTTAATCTCGTATACAATTCCCTTTGTGTGGCAATATGTTCCTAGCCCGAAATTTGATCGGCGGTATCTCCATACCTAGTTCAATCTCGTAACCGCCAAGTCTCTTTACTCGTTCCGTAATACAATATCCATGTGACAAAACTCATTAGTCACACACTTGGAAGCTACTTTGGATATCGTGTTACCGAGAGGGCCCAGGGATATCTCTTCGTCACACAAAGTGACAAATTCCAGTCTCGATCCATGCAACCCAACAAATACCTTTGGAGATACCTGAATAACACCTTTATCATCACCCAGTTACGAAGTGACGTTTGAAATCTCACAAAATATTCCTCCGATATGCGGGAGTGGCATGATCTCATGGTCTAAGCATCAGTTACTTGACATTATGAAAGCTACAACAAAGTGAACTTAGTGATACGATCATATGCCAAGCTTACGGTTAGCTGTGTCCATCACATCATTCTCCTAATTATGTGATCACATTATCAAATGACAACTCATGTCTATGGTTAGGAAACCTTAACCATCTTTCATCAACGAACTAGTCTAGTAGAGGCTCACTAGGGACACGGTGTTGTTTATGTATCCACACATGTATTTAAGTTTCCTGTCAATACAATTCTAGCATAAATAATAGACATTTATCATGAACAAGGAAATATGATAATAACCATTTATTATTGTCTCTAGTGCATATTTCCAATAGATACTGCTGTAACGCATCATCGAAAAGTGCAAGCCAGCCTTGCTCATCATGACTATCCAGGTTGGTCCTCACATATTAGAAGAATGTAAATCATTGATGTGTTCAGTGAGCAGAAAGCTAGACAATAATCACCATGAATAACAACACCTACACGTAAGTGGGAGAATAAAATGCGAAAATGGTGCACATGGTTCCTAACAACAATGAAAGCATTGTGTTTCAAACTGGGAATAACTGGAATGGGGTTCCTATTTGCAGGAATTGGGGCTCTTTGCAGTTGGAATGGGGCTATGGCCATTGGAGTTGGTGTACTTCTTGCTGGAGTGGGGTGCTACGACAACTGGAATCGGCATATCTTTGGCTATCATCGCTATAAATAGGGTGCTATCTAATTTCTCGGATACTATCGCATTTTCATGGGGGCAACCCTCCTCGGCATGTGGTGGCCTTGGAGGGAGGTTTGGGGGCATCCCTCCTTGGCATCCGGCACCTATGGAAGGGGAGCCCTTTCGAGGCACCCCCTTGTCATGCTGCGCCCTATGGACGGGGGAGGGGGCTTAGGGGGGCAGCCTTCCTTGACATGTGTCTTCCTATAGAGCGGGGATGAGCATTTGGGGAAAACTTTTGGTGGGGGGGGGGGCATTAGGGCTGCCTCCTTACATGCCTCCCCTTCCCATCTCCATCTACGAATAGAGAAGGAGGATGACCACCATTTGAACACAATGGAGGACACCATCCAGCATGCAATGATCTGCCCCTCTCTCTCCATGAAAAGTTTCATTTTACTGCAAGACTGCTCCACCCATAGTCTCCGGTGACAATTAGTTCTGGACAGCGAAGCGTTGCCGGATCGGTGACACGTATGCATGCAAACTGATATAGAGATCGTGTTTTGATCTTTGTTTGAGGGAGTAATTCTCATGGTTGCAAGGTTGTAAATCCTAGCTGTGGGATCTGCCCCAACAATCTTCACCAACTCTCCTTCCGCTACTACTTCGAGTTGGTAACAATCAAATCTAAACTCATATTCATCTTCATAGTTGTTTGTGGCTTGTACCTAGGACATTTTTTCCTACTACATTACCCAACATAGGTGACTAGGGTACAAACATTCAGAGCAAATATCCACAGAAGAAGGGAAGGTAGTGCGAAGAGAGGGGTGGAGAAGACGATGGTGACGGGGCGTCCATAGCCCGCCGGAGGTGACACTCCCGTGGGCATTTACGCTTGCCTGCTAGCTGCCAACCATGCCGGCATCCTGCACCTCCTCATCCGAGATGTGGTGCACATCATCCACCGAAACACTCCGGTGCATATGACAGGTCATGCGGGTGACGACAACATGGAAGCATCCCGAACGAACGAGTCGGAGGGAAGAGGGCTAAAGAGGGCCTCCCAAGTGGATCTTGGTGCAGTGCTCCCGGAGGACGAGCTTGTATTGAGCCATCGTTCTGCGCGAGCACAACTAGGTCTTGCCATGGAGCAAGAACCAAAGGAGGAAATAGCTACTTGGGTTGGAGTGGCCACCAGTAGGAGCGGATGATGGTCACCTAAGTCGGAGTGGACGACGATGAAGGAGCGAGAGGCTAGCAAGATGACGTAAGTTTTCTGGCTCCTAAACCGTCGCACTAAAGCACACAAGATGACCGTCACACTAAAGCAAACAAGATGACCACAATTCACCGGAGCCTACCGCTCGTGAATAAGATAGTGTTTGCATACACACACACAACTGTATTGACCCCGGCGTCGAGTGCGATAAGCATGACACATCGAAGGAGCCTTTTCAAATGCGCGATACACAAGACACACCAACGAGGTCTCTTTTAAGACCCAAAACCCACACATCTAGGAGGAACCCCATCAGGTCGTGCGGCGGCTATGAGCTATTGAACTTTCCCAACAAAAAGAAGACTTCAATTTCAGTCCAAGCTTGTCCGGAAAGAGTTGAACTCGCCACAATAGTTTGGCTCCACAAGCTGCATAAGATTTCAGTTTGAGATGATACAGAAGGCAAACCTATTATCCCTGATGCAATATATATTTTTTGAAACCCCACCTGTATATTAATTAATTAAGAAACAATATCCCTGATGCAATATTTTGGCTCCAGAACTTTCCTATTGAACACTTACGTGTGTTCGAATCAATATTGAGGACGCAATTAGCCAGGCTCTAATGCAGACATGTCTGGGATCATGCTCTATTTTGGCTTTGGTGGTTGCATACGGCCTTGGATTAAGATGATCCAAATATCAAAACTGCTCATCTTAATGACACACACCACTTGCATGTCGAGCACTTTCCAATTTAAAGTCATCTTCGCAATGATATTATCCACCCCTTACCACAGACATGTGTGGGCTTACAACGTGTTTTGGCTCTGGAGGTTGCCACCAAAGTTGCTTGCCTCGATGAGACCCACAACTTTCATGTTAAAGACTTCCGCAAAACGGTCTTGTCTTTTTTAGGGGTGTTAAAACGGTCTTGTGTAAAGCCAAAATCTGGTGTCAACGAACAGCAAGCAGTATAACATTTACAACCTACCAACAGAGCAAACTGGAGTTACTGTTGGCTCCAATTTAATTGAGCATTACATATTCACATTAGGTGTCCCATGATTCTTTCTATCTTCCAAGATTGATGGGCTCAACAGAATGGTTGATTGATTCTATGACTTGAATACAACGAATCTCCTATGACTGATTTGTTACAGCGGGGGCGGGAGCAGGAGCAGACCTGAAGAGCCTCCGGAACACCCACTGGAGAGGTCTCAGCAGCTGCGATCTCTTCTTGCGCCAGAACCAAATCGCGGCACTGTACTGCTCGTTCCGAATCTTCCTCGTCGCTGCCTTCCAGCCGAATTTCTCCATCTCCTTCCTGGCGGCCTTCCCCATCGTCTCTCTCAACTCTTCACAAGAGAGCAGGCGTTCAACCTTCCCAACACAGTCATCCACATCACCGGGTGTGTACAGAAAGCTGGTCTTTCCTTCCTGATCCTCGGGTATAATGTCAGGTATTCCTCCAGCTCGAGCAGCGACCACCGGAACTCCGGATGACATTGCCTCCAACACAACAAAACCAAGCGTCTCTGACTCAGAAGGCATCACAAACACATCCCCACTGGCATAGGCCTGTGACAGTTCTTCCCCTTGCAATGTCCCTGTGAACACTGCAGGCATTCCTGAAAACATCTCTTCGAGTTCAGGCCTGCAGTGGAAGGCACATGTTAAGAATGGCAACACTGTGTACTCTTCTTACAAGAGGGTTTCAGTCTCTCATTACATAAAATAGGCTTTTTCTACTGAAGGCAGAAGTTAACTACTGTAGTTTCTATGATACAACGATGCACACCTGAATGGGCCATCTCCAATGAATGCAATTCTTGCTCCTGGAAGTCGGTCCATGACTCTGGAAAAAATAGAATCCAATGTCAAGAGTGAGTGACACTTGGTGAACACAGGATATGCCTTAGCTAGATAAAAAGGTCAAGATTAAATTATGTCAATAAAACATTATGGTAACAATAAGGGGGCATGAGCAGCAGGTAAGATTTCGATCACACACGCCATTCACTTTGCACTGCAGCGTTAAAAAACAAGAACGTCATGAGCTCACCTCTTATGAAAATCCAAGCTTTTCTCAACTCCTAAGCGTCCAACATAGATTATCAGTGGCTTGTCTGGTTCACCGTTCCTGTCATAATAGAAGAAGCATACAAGCAACACGGTTAGTCACATGAAAGATATATCTGATCATATCGATTCATTCTGCAGTTTTCTCAACATACTGGTGAGGCAAGAACCCATTAGCATCATTAAAATTGCATCATAAATGGATCAGCCGAGCAAAGTAGATTACATACGTTAGCCTTGACCGCATTTCCTGATTACGGAAACGAGGGTGGAAGCTTTCTGAATCCACGCCCTTGTTCCAAAGGCGTATCTTATTGGCTGGAAACATGCACCGTGAGAGGAAGATGTTGGAACTTGGAAAAAGTACTAACATGGTAGTAGTATGTATGTTTGTGCAAACCTGCTGTAACACGGGCTGCTTTAAGGTCCCTGCCAATAGCGACTGATGGTACCAGTGTGAGATCAGCAGCTCGGTGCAAGAATTCTATATCAAGAGAAGATTGTATCAGCTGGCTAGTCTGGCAAGAGGGGTTATACATTTGTGCGGTACATAAGTGAAAACTTACTTATAACTAGCCACATGGGCTTGACAAGCCAGCTGAATGTATACCTGGGAATATAACTGCCATAGATAAACAAGGATCAGCTCGCCTCTATAGCTGGATAAATTAACCCATAATTCCTTGGATTATAGATATCATCCACAAAATACACATTTTTTTGTTTTGGAAAAGGAGGTTAACCCCCCCCCCCCTGCATCAATCAGAGTGCCGCCATTGCCTGCCGTCGGCTCCGTTTTCACCCGCAACTATGTCTCTCCAACTCGCAACCGGGGCTTGACGGATCTCGAGATCCGACCACTCAGCCTCAGGCCGACCACCTCCGACGAAGGAGATGACCACCACCGCCAACTACACCGGCCAGAACAGATCTGACTGGAAGTGCCGCCTAGCAGTCCACCAGGGCCTCCACGCCGCCGATCCGAAGCCGGATGGCGCGCCACCGTAGCATAGCCAGCCGCCGCTGCTGAACGCATCGCCGCCGTGCCGCAGCCATCGCCGCCGTTCCGTTAGATCAGCCGCACCTCCACCCGTGTAGGGGTCCCACACCACCCCTGAGACGTGGTAGAGAGGGAGTCCCCCGCCACCACCGTCGGCCCACGAGTGTAGCCCGGCGGCGACGAAGGGAGGGGAGGAGGGAGTGCGCGCCCCCAGCTGCTAGGGTTTTGGCGCCGGCCTAGTCGCCCCAGCGGGGACGACGCGGGGCCAGGAAAAAGCTACCTTCTCTGGTCCTCACAAAGTGCACATAACACCGTGGATGGTGTTTTTCACTTTTTCTGCTAGGAGCTGAAGATTAATAAAATGGTCTTTCAGTTCAAGTTGTAGTTCTGTTGCTCGCATATTTCTTTTTCTCCTTGTGTTTTGGAAATGGGTGCGCATGAGTTGTAAATTTGTGAAAGAGGAAGGGAAGTCAACTCACATTGGAACATGGGTGTGGTAGGACATTACTAGAGGGACGCATAGCAACTTTGCGATAATTAGGGCGCCGAATACCTGGGAAATGAAGGGAAACGTATGAAACTTATATTGTCGAAATACAGAAAGGAAATTGGTTAGTAGCATACCATGATTCCAGGGGAAGAGGCGTGGATAATGTCAGGCTTGAACCTAGCGACTTCTCCGATGATTCTGGGGCTGAGGGCGAGCGAGAGCGGGACCTTCTGATACCAGGGGCAAGGGAAGCTCCAGGACCCGATGAGCTTGGCGCCGTGGAACTCGTCGGGCACGCCCTCGTGGGTGGTGATGACGATGACCTCGTCACCCATCTCGCGGAGGTACTTGATGAAGTTCTGGAAGCGGTTCTTGTAGCCGGAGACGTAGGCGAAGGGGGAGGGCTCGACGAAGAGCGCGATGCGGCGGGGCCGCGAGTCGGCTTCCGAGGCGGGCGGGGGCTCCTCCTGGTGGTCCAGCTCGTCGTCCCGCAGCAAGACCGGCGACGAGGAGGAGGAGGAAGAGGCGCTGGTGCTGGTGCTGCATGACGACGACGGCGAGAATGGGAGGAGGGGGCGGCGGCGATGCAGGTGAAGGGAGCCAGCCCGGGGGCGTGACGACGGGGCGATTAGAGGGAGAGGAGACGGCTTGGACACGGCGAGGATGGGCGCCGCCCTCGCCATCCTTGCCTCGTCCTTGCAGCAATTTAATCCTCTTCCGATATTCCTTTGCTTTGGTTGAATCGAATCGATTGAGGTTACTCGCTCACTGGGGCGAGGCGAAGAAAGCAGAGCTGGAGCTGGAGAGGGGAGTGGACGGAAGTCAGTGGTTCCCACTTGCCCTTGGCCTTTGACGCACAGGCATATTCGAACTCACCACACCAGACGAGTAGTATATTCGAATGCAGAACCGAATTGATCAAGCCATACATCTGACCCCTACACACACGTGCGCTGTGTCTCTCTTTTCGTTTTCGGTCTGAGAGATCGGAGAGGCCAAACCAATCTCAGGAAACATTTCGGTCCCATGTTCCACGAGATATCGCATTATCCGATTCCAGCCAATCAGCTCCCAGGTTCTAGCCACTCACCAAACAAGCGACTGGTTCTCCCCTTCGTTTTTTTGCCAAGACGATACTTCTTTTCGTTTTTGTTTCGGCCCTATGACTTTAGGCTGCCCGCGCTTCGACCAACATATATATAGGCCTTCCTACCCTTCATCCATCCTTTTTATTGGCGGGTTATTAAAGTAAAAAATAAAGAGACCCAAATGATGTTTTTTATGGGATGTAGGCTTGCTTCTTCTTTTTTAGCGGGAAGGTCATCATGACTAGTTTTATTGAAATTAAAGAATAGTTACATCATTCATGAGCCCATTGATAACAAAGTCGAGGCTCATCCAAGCAACTAATCGAACTCTTATTGCAATAACTGAAGTGAGTTAGCACATGACTCGCTTGATTACAAGAACAAGGACAATGCTTAAAGATTACATTCCCAATCAATGAACTAGTATCCAAACATTATGCATAAATTGCCACCGCCGAGTCTCACTATATACGTTGTCCACTACAGAAGTTAATAACTTGGAGAGAATCAGATTCTGCTTCCACACGATTGCACCCTAACGAGTAACGAGTTAGCAAATGTCAGCCCATCTCGCATTGTCATGGCTTCTATAGTTGCATCTGCAACAATAGGTACAATTTTATATTGGGCACCCCAGAAATTACCTCTGCCACGCCGAAGGATAGCTGTTGTAGCTCCCACCCCTTCGGCTGGGTAATATGTTATGTCCACATTCAGTTTGACAAACCGAGGATCATGTTTACTCCATTTAGCTTGGGGGGGGGGGGGTACTCCTTGATTGCACTGAAGCTTTCTTGTGGTTGGATTAGATAGACAAAATCGAAAGCACACATCTCCAAAGCGGTGCTATCATCTATAGGTATATGTTGTCGCATCCACCATAGGTACCATCTGCCGACTGCTATTACTTGTTTGAAATTCAACACATGGTGAGTTGCGAGCTATTGGTCCGGCGTGGACAAGATAAGCTCAAAGATCGTCGATCCCGAGAGCTCCACCGAAATAGGTTGATCCATTATGTGAGAGATCCCAAGTCATGTCCATAGTTCCCGTGCCATAGGGCAAATAAGCAACAAATGTATGATATCCTTAGCCCCTGGTGACACACGGGGCAAGCACCGATTGAGCCAATATGTCTATTAGTGAGGATGACTTCTACTTGGATAATTCCTCTCAATATTTGCCAGCAAAATATATGAACTTTAAGTGGGACTTGCAAAGGGATGTGGGCCTGCTGTTTACTCCTTCTGACTCCAAAAAGAAGGCCTATATTTTTTTGTCTCAAGTTTGTAGAAAAAGGCATATACAGGTACAATACAAAGTTAGTATTACTAAATGCATAATAAAGTATATGTGTATATATACATTATATTATTTAGTATTGTGTTGTTGATAGTTTTTTCTCTATAATCTTGATCAAACTTGCGTTTGACTTTTAACAAAAGTTGTATACCTTCTTCTTGACACTGGGGGGGGGGGGGTTACTTCTCTTTAGTCTCTTGTACTATGTTGAATATCGATGGAAGTTCAAGCTTAACGAATGCTCACCAAAAGTCAGTGTTTACTTTTTGAATGACCCAACCCCATCACATCAACAATTGTCACATGACTTGGAGGTTAGTCTACATATTTGATATTTCACACCCAAAAATCGATCGGCATGGGTCTCATTGCTAGTTACATTTTCATTGCAAACTAAACCAACATCATACAAGGTTCACGAGTATCCACCCTTTCATGTGACATGCAACAAAATAAGGGTATGGTAAATTCAAGAAAGTAACGACATACATAGACCAAACTAACTAAACCAGAGTAGGAAAAGGCCCTTCGGCCGCCACAAGAACTAGGAGTCATAAACATTTAACTAGAGAACACCGCGTGGACTGAATCACTAGCTTGTGGATTGAGAAAATGGTACTCTGGTAAACTCATGCCCTTCTACGCAACCCCGCTAGTTGCATTTTCACAAGAAGGTTTACCAAACCAACTCTTGCATCAAGTCAACCTGGATCCATCTCCATTGGTACCTTCAACTTCCTTAGTAGTAGATTTTGGAAGTTACCCCCCCTCCCCCCAATTAGATCCATGAAGTGTTCTGTCCAATCCTTTAGGTAGTGAACAATCATACCCCATACATGTTTCATATATATCCAAGAGCATCGGTTAGACTAATGGCGTTTATGGAAGAATTTCTTATAACTTACCTAGTGTTTATCCAATAAATCAAACTAAATATATCTAGCCCCAAAATCATTCTTAAAATCTAACCACATATTTTTAGCAACAACATAGTTAAACAAACTCGGTGCCAATGAAATGAACACATTCTAAAGCTTTAGTCATACCCCCCTTTCCCAGGTCGTCACAAGTCGTTATCTTATTCTCGGAGAAGAACCACATGAAGCCATGAATTCTAGGGGTACTCTAATGTGCCAAACTGATGGCAGATAGACATGGTGCATACCCATAAAGTTCACAAATGGCATGTAGAAATCTAGATGAACAAATATGTTTAGATTCATACTGCCACACCAAAAAAACTTCCTAGGCAGTGAAATTAATAGAGCTACGATAGCCTGCAAGTGCATATGGTTTAATTGTAGCCTTTTCGAAGTAAGAGGATCGATCCCACATGTAGCATAGCAATCAGGCTTTTGCCCCTTGTAGAGAATTATGTAACTTTGTGCCTGTATATAATGTAGAGTTGAAGCAGAGTGGGGGTGGATTTAAGTAGGATTTGAGTAAAATGGTGACTTGTAGCTAAATAACACAAAAGTAAATAAAAACGAGAGTAGTAAATGACAGTGAAACAATAGAATTCAAAGGCGTTCTCAACGAGTCTGGAATCCCCATTGGTATGTTTTCTAGTACTATTATGCATAAGAATAGCATGGAGCGGATACTAGAGCCACTGTTGACGATTATGCTCGGCGAAGCCAGGTACAACACACGTTCTACTCATGGTAGACTTCATGCCACGAATGTCACCATCATAGTTTCCTTCTGTGGATTACAACTCATCATAATTAAGGGTTTCCACATGGACACAACCTCACTAAGGGTTTTATGTGATCCCCGTTCACTTGTAAAGGTTAGGAGCAGTAGCCTTTTACTATCACCTCAAATTACCTCCACATGCTAAACCTATGCAAAGACAGTGATATACTCTATGGCCAACAAAGGCACAAATGCTGAGTGGGGACCCTTCACAACATTCATGAAGTTATTAAACTAAGCATTCATCAGGGAATCTCATATCCATAATAAATGTTTCAGATCCTACACATACCAAGGTTCATCCATATCCCTGAGAACTAGGGGTCTACTCACACATGAGAACAACAATCATCATGGTAATGGTAATGGAATACATGGACAAATGATTCAACCGGTGCACCCAAGGATCCACTAGGTTTTTTGATGTTGCAGATGATAAGGTTGCGGATGGTGATGGTGGTGATGATGTAGGTGTTGATGATGATATTGTTCCCCTCACGGTGAGATGAATCCCCTTATTCTCCTGGTCGATCCTCCCTCCGGATGGGCTCCAAAGGATAGGGTTCTGCCTTCTGAATAAGTTTATGGAGTCTTTGTTCATCTCATTCACGATTTGCTTCGACAGGGTGAAAATAGTTGATCTCCCAAAGGCGGCGACGCGCCAAACATCCGCTCATACGAGCACACGTGGTCGTATCACTATCGCGGAAAGGTCCAAAGACGACACATCAATCTGAGACCCTTCGACCGAATTATATATGATTCATGTATCGCAAACAGTATAGTTCTAGCTCCGTCACCAATAACGTGAACTATTTGTGATTACGGGTCCATCAAATACAATTCAGAAAAGTGGTGCGTGTGCGATACGTGGCAAACAATCAATACAAACAAATTGTTTGCCATAAACTAACATAAAGCAAATGGTTAGCCAAAGGCACATGTGTGTGATGTACGGCATACATGCCACTCAGATGTATTGTTTGCGATTAGCCAAAATAACAAAAATGATTCGGTAGATCAAGGTGTGTGTGATAGACGACATACAGGTCACTCGGATGAACCGTTTGTGATCATCCCAAACACAGAAACGGTTAGCCAAGTCAAGGTGTGTGCGATATAAGGCATACATGTCACTCAGATGAACTATTTGTGATCATCCCTCACAACAGAAATGTTTAGCCAAATCAAGCTATGTGTAATAGACGACATACAAGTCGCTCGAGTGAGCTGTTTGCGATGAGCGAAAAATAATAAAAATGATTCGTACTAACAAGATGTGTGTGATACCAGGTAAACAAATGAGTAATAAGCATAGTGTTGTAACCAATAATAACACACACACGATTCCTTCTATTAGTGTGTGTGTTGTGAGAAAACGGTTCCTGGTAAAGAATTGTCAACGATTGATAAAATCATCACCGACGGATTCAGTAGTTTAATCCGTATGCGATGTGGTTTTCTTGGTCTTCACACACATCTATGCTCTGTGTACAAAACAACATGCTTGCATAACCAAATTAAACATCCAAATACATAAGTGACCACACACATAAAATCGGCACACCTCAATAAACAATAACATGCATAACAACATGATTGCATAACCTGATTAAGCATCCAAATACACAAGTGACTACACACATAACATTGGCACACCTCAATAAACTATTACATGCATGCATAATAAACTATAAGCAACGATCATTAACTCATCTACTTCTTTTAACGCTTGTTGCCACCGCTCTAATTGTGGCTCGAGCCCACGTTGTTATCAGGTAGGAGGCACTTCCTCATATGAATGATCCACCTGAACATCTCGTAGCATGTCTATGCGTCCTTGGCCGCGAACTGGAGGTGATTTTCATATAGTCTTCTCACCCAGCCCATGTGCCATTGAACCTTGTTCTCTCATGTTTTGTAGTAGGGGTGGATGATCACCACAGCGAGGTCAACCAGGGAGTCATTGTCCTTCGTGTTTCCCCAGACCTTGTAGTGGATATGGATGTTGACAAGCTTCCGACACGACAAGCCCAAAGTCTCCAGCACCTTTAGATCATTGATGTCCACCGTAGCGAACGTGTAGTCAGGTGATACATGCATTTTGCATCATGATTTCCTATTGATATTTATGATATTCTTGTCAATTATTTAAATTTATGATACAATTATTATGCCTTTTCTCTTTGAATTTACAGGGTACATCACAAAGAGGGAAATTGGCGGGAACTGGAATTCTGGACCTGAAAACCAAGAAAAAGGGTGAAATTCACTGGGCTCCAAATGACCTGAAACTTTTGGTCAATTATTTATGGAATATATGAAGAATTTTGGAGCAAAGAGCTGCCAGAAGGGGGATATCTGTGGGCCACGACCCGATAGGGTGCACCCCCCCCTTGGGTGTGCCATGTTAGCTCATGGGGCCCACGTGGCTCCCCTGACCCTAATTCCACTCCTATAAATTCACATCTGATGAGGAAAAAATAAAAAGGAACTTTCGGGATGAATCACTGCCGTCTCGAGGAGGAAACTTGGGCAGATGCCCTTTGGCACTCTAGTAGTCTGATTTTGCCGGGGAAACTTTGCTTTGGGAGGGGGAGCTCGAAGCCATCATCATCATCAACGCTTCCTCCTTCGTGAGAGGACAAATCTTCATCAACATCTTCACGAGAACCATCTCATCTCAAACCCTAGTTCATCTCTTGTATTCAATATTTGTCTCAAAACCTCAGATTGGTACCTGTGGGTTACTAGTAGTATTGATTAATTACATCTTGTAGTTGATGCTTGTTGGTTTATGTGGTGGAAGATATGATGTTCAATTCCTTAATCATCATTATTACACCTCTGATCTTGAACATGTTGATGATGTGTGAGTAGTTGCTATTTTTCCCGAGGACATGGGATAAATCTTGTGATAAGTAATCATGTGAGGTTGGTATTTGTTCGATATTTTGATGATATGTATGTTATTGCTTCCTTTAGCAGTGTCGTGTGAATGTCGAGTACATGACACTTCACCATCTAATGGCCCTAAGGGAAGGCATTGTGGAGTAATAAGTATATGATGGGTTGCTAGAGCGATAAAAGTTTAAACCCTAGTTTATGTGTTATTTCATAAGGGGCTAATTTGGATCCATACGTTTCATGCTATGGTTAGATTTATCATAATTCTTCTTTCATAGTTGCGGATGCTTGCAAGAGGGGGTAATCATAAGTGGGTTGCTTGTTCAAGTAAGAACAACACCTTAGCACCAGTCTACCCACATAGTGTCGGGACCCCAATCCTAAGCCATAAGAATCCAGCCTGTAACACATCACATCACTTTGTGGCCTCGCGCATGGTTATCTCCACGGCTGCCACCTTACCTGGGCCGGGACCGTTTGTGTCTTTTGACTCACGTATGTGAATGTGTCGCTAGCATTCAAATGTCAAAGAACCTGGGCCGACATGACTAGTCGTAGAACCCAAGTGGCAAATCCGTACAGGGACATGCATGCGTAACCCAACAATGCAGGTGTCGATCTCTAGCGTGTGTAGATGAGTCATAGCAAGCTACAAGGACTCCATTACACCGTGGGACATAAATGTCATCACTGCACGTAGACGAGTCATAGCAGGCTACATGGACTCCATTACACTACGAGACATTTCCCCGAAAGGACAGACATGGCAGCAAAGAAGGATACACGCCGGTCAATCAATGTGTCTGGAGCAGTAGCAAGCTACCAAGGCTCGGTGGAAGCACAAAGATGCATTTCCCCAAAAAGAGTACTACTAAAGGCACACAACTAGGTGTTGAATCCCATACATACCGTTGCACGTCACACGTATGCACGACATGCCCGATATGCATAGATACAACTATGGCATCACAACATAACCATACAACATTACAACATTTATTTACAAGGCTCGGAAGAGCCAACACAATAAGATGTTACAAGCACGGGTCACAAGACCCAACATTCAGAGCATTCAAACAAACAAGCGGATGTTAAGACATGTCTAGGTACAGACATCTACAAAAGTGGTCGGAGGAGCCTGAAAAGCTACAACGACCCTACCAAAGGAACCAGACCTCTGTCTGGGATTCCCAAGCTAATCCGGTCAACATCGAACTTCACGTCGCAAGAATCACTAATGAGACTGAAGTCTCATCTACAAAAACATAAATAAGCAAACGTGAGTACAAAGGTACTCAGCAAGACTTACATCAGAACTATATACATATGCATCATTTTCAACAAAGGGGGTTGTGGAGTTTATTGGAGCAAGCCAGATTTGACTCTTGGCTAACCTGTACTACGTTTTTGAATACTTTCTTTGAGATGGCATATCACACACGAGTCCACATATTCACCAGATCAATACACCACTATGGATCCTCTCTCGTCTTCCTACGAGAAGCCATCCATAACACTCACACTTATCTGGAGCATTTTAGAGTATCCAGTTAAAGTTATGTATGAACAATGCAAGTCTCCAAGTAGTCCATATCCGAGGACATGGCTATTCTAATAGATTGCTTACCCTGCAGGGGTGTACTTTGTCACACATGCTCCCGCCACTTATCGCCATGTGCACTAAAAAGGCACCTCGGCAACCTTCAAGCGGAAGCCCAGCGAGGGAGTCCGCCACGAACGTTAACCTTCAACGACTCACATCCAAAGCAGTCACCTATCTGAGTTGGATCCCATAATGGAAGTCTGGCTGAGGTTTCCAACATGGCCTCAAACGTTGTGAGTAGGGCCCCAAGCCGGTCCCGACTGGGCCGTTCATCCACTTCGCAGGCCGTGCCACACCTATCAACATTTCGAACTAGTGCGACTCCTAGACTGAGAACAGGGTAGGTTAATAGGCCAAGAGGGGTCGAGTTACTGGACCCCAATGTGCGCTAGTAGCTAGTCTTGGAGCACAAACACGGAACTCAGTTCCTATGAGCGGCTTCAATGAGACAACCCACCATGTACTCCTACATGGCCTCTCATCGCCACCTTTACCAAAACATGTTCAATACTTAGCCCTCATCATCAGGACACATCCATTTCACACTGGTTCATCACCCAGATGAATCAGACTTGACACAACTCTAAGCATAGAAAGCATAACAGGGTTATAGCGCAACATGTCTCAAGGATCTACCAGGTATGCCAGGTTGCTTGGTTTAGCTATTTACTGTGACAATGACAGGTCATGCAAAGGAGTGGGTTCATCTACCGCAACACAAGTAGCAGTTGAATCACATAGTCCTAATGCATTGAAATGAGAGCAAGAGCGAGAGATGGGATTGAATCGAATATGCTCAAGGGGGGTTGCTTGCTTGACACTTCTTAAGATAACAATGAGTCTTCATCGGTGGCATCGATTTCAACGTCGGAACAACTTCTTACCGAGAGGGAACTAACACCGGCAAACAACAAAAGAATAACATTCAATGTGATGCAACAAACATGATGCATGATATGGCATGGAAATATGTTGCTGGTTTGAGCTAAGGCATCTATCAACATGTTAAATGGATATGGTTTGAACCCAAGGTTCAAATTCAACTCCATAAATGGATATGGAATTTTCTGAATTATCTTTTATTCCAAAACTGATTAATTACGTCATCATGACATCAGCAGGTCAACAGGTCCAACCAGGGTCAAACCTGACTAGCAGGGCCCACACATCAGTGTAACCCGGTCAGCCACTGAGGCTGACAAGTGGGACCTAGTCAACTGCTGACTCAGCAGTCAACACGAGACCCAGTCAGTCACTGACTGGTGGGTCCAGTCAAATGCCACGTGGCCAGGTCAAACTGACCGGTGGGGCCACCGAAGTTAAGTTAACCAAATAATTATTTTTAAACATGGGTTAATTAGTAGGTCGGGCCCAGTCGCCATACTAATAGGTTAAACTAACATGGCAATTAAGCCCTAATTAAGATGGCCATGTCAGCATCGCCGGTGTTTAAATGCCGGCGACCAAATCACGGCGGGTGCTCGCTGGACTTGATCTAGAGGCGACGGTTAGACGCGCTTCTCGCACCAGGTATAGCCCTTACTCACGCAGATCCGATGGGGCAAAGGGGAGATCGTGGGGTCACCGGAATCGTTGTCGGCAACGAGCTGTGCGGCGGCGGCGGCTCGGGCTCGTGGTGGGGCGGTGTCTAGGGGACGGAAGGGACTATTAGGAGAGGGGGAAACGATGTGATGGCTCACCAAGAGGCTATAGGGGGGATCAGCGGGCTCGAGGGCGCTCCAATTGCCGAGAATCGACGGCCGGTGGCCTTCGGTGCCGGTAGTGGAATGGCGATGGGGACGACGTTGCGAGGACTCTGGGCTAGATTCCTTTAGCGGAGAGGAGCAGGGCGATGCGGCGGAGCTCGAGAGCAGCAGGGCGGGGCAAGGCAGAGCCGGTGGCTGCGGGTACGGCGAGCGGCAACGGCGAACGTGTGCGGCTGCGAGAGGAGAGAGCAGCAGGAAGAGGGAGATGAGCACGAGAGGGGTGGGGAGGCCGAGGGGGTCTACGTGGCGACGCTAGGACGAAGGGGAGGCAAGCAGGGAGGCAGGAGGTGGCCTCGTGCATGGCGGCACGCACCGGGCTCGTGCCCGTGTCCTCCTGGCGGGAGGTCAGGGATGACTGGCCACTGGGCCAGGTGGGTCGCCTCCCTTCTGGGCCGGTAAGCTACAAGTGAGGTTTTTCTCCTTTTTCTTTTATCGTTGGTTTTTCCTATTTTTCTGACATTTGTGTTGGTTTGTTAAAAATATCAAACCAGTTATAAAAACCCTAAGAAAATATATGTGGACTATGTTGGACTTGTCCAAAGCCACACAATAATTTTCAAGGTTATTTGGATCTATATTTTATATATAGTAAATATAATCCAATGCAAATAATTGTTTGATTAATCCAAAAGCCCAATATAAAATGTTTCTGGGATCCCAAAATATTGATTGACACTTTCACATCATGCCAATATTTTATCTGAACAACAGGAACATTTTCCTGGATCTGTTTGAAGCAATTTTTATAATGCTTATTTTGGCAACAAAATGGTTTATGAGGCTTGACCAAATCCTCATTTCAATTTCATTTAAAATTTAGATGCATGCATGAATGCAAGGTCAAGCAAGGTGAAACTAGGGCTGTGACAACTCACCCCTACTAAACAATAATCTCGTCCTGAGATTCAGTCGTAGGGTAAGAGGACAGAGGGGATACAATCCAAGACAATCTTCATGATCCAATTACCCTTCTCGAAGATGTTGATTCATTGCATCATAATTATCTCGACACCCTTGCTTTGGAAGCTTCACCCAGGACATCAACAAGGGGCAGAAAACTCTACAGGAATCGATCTCCTCAAAGATCGAGCAACTCACGATCAACTCATAGAGTGAGATATAGGAACATATCTTGAGCTGA
The DNA here is from genome assembly GCA_022496015.1 of Hordeum marinum. NCBI lineage: Eukaryota > Viridiplantae > Streptophyta > Magnoliopsida > Poales > Poaceae > Hordeum > Hordeum marinum. Next base: position 296,632,825 of record CM039673.1, read on the forward strand.
GGCACAAAACACATTCAAGAGCAATGGAAAAAGTAAATAAGGGGAGGGTTAATTGGTAGGAAAAAATTCCACGCTTAAATAGACGGTGACGGGGTTTCAAAGTAGCGAGGAATTAAGTTGCCCTTAATACCATGACGAGACATCCTAGGAGAGGTGACTCGTAGAGTTATTCCCTTAAGTGGCAAAAAGAATTACTTTTGATTGAGAGATCATTGAAACTATTCATACCAGCCTAAGGCAGTTCACAATGACCATTAGAAGGAATTCGAAAGAATGGCGTACTCAGATCGGAAGGGAACTAGAGTTATAAAACAACTCGGCAATGGAAGGCACATTCCAATTGATACCGAGGGAATAACCCACTGTCTGAGCATGCTCTCAAGAACTTGAGCATTTCCATATTCATCAAGGTTTTACCAACATCCATGCCAAGGATCTTGGCCACATCATACTACGATGATGAATAACGATGGAGGATGCAGATGCAAAGGAAGACAACACTTCCTCAGAATTCAACTTAGCTATGCCAAGGAAACAAAATCTGGATGATCGACCACGAGACATTTAGCACTCCGCTTCTAATGTTCTCCTTGATGTACTAGTGTAACCCAATCATAGGTCAGGTTCGCTATCTAGAACATGAAGTAAAGGTCGGACTTCGGGATCTCAAAGGGGTCCATGAGGAACAACTTCTATAATAAGTCATATGAAATCCTCATGTAGAAGTGGTCAAATTTGCTGAATCAAGATACTACAATGATAGATCTTCCGACTAGGTGTGTCAGTCAAAACATCAACCTTGCGAAAGCTTACATCATAGATCTTGGGAAAATTTCAACCATCATATCTGCCTGAGATTCAGATCTGGTTGGTGATGGGCTACTTCAGACTCAGCAGCTCTAAAAGTGAAAGGTTGCAACACAAATCGATGAGATGACGTTGAGAGATTCTCGGGAAATGAACTACGGAAGCCAACTCCAAAACATGAGCTGGATTGCAAGATACATGTGAACACACTGTCCAAGACAAATGTGATCACATGGAAACCTTACAACAAAACACTTCCGAGTTTTGGTTAGGAACCATTATTGGAGGTAACGAAGTCCTTACATAAGTCGTACGATTAGCTCTTAAGAAGGAACTTCTTTTCCTTGAACAAGACAATCAGTGGCTTAGTGTGCTAGGAATACATATGCACTGGAGATGACTAGTCTATCAACCCATAGAATACTTTGCACATGCATGATTGGCTTGGGATGATTCTAAAGGAACAAAATAACTTATCTCGAATTCACGGCAGCAACTTGCATCATGTACACGTGAATCAGGGGAAGTCGCTTCTTATACCATACATATACTTCGGGTGCGAGACCTGAAGATAATGCCTACAAAAGTTTCCAATACTAGCTTATGTTCATCATGAGTTATGGAGGAGATAAGTATGTTGTCGATGGGCTCAACAACAATCCATCAAAATATCCATGAAGATGGAATCCCATAACTATGTGAACAAGGTGATAGCATTGGTCAGGCCAAAGATGTAATGGTGTATGCTCGAGGAAACATCCATGAGTAAAATAACAATACGATAATCATTGGCTTTGACTCTGATTTGACGATAGCCCATGCTCAAATCAGATATTGAACAAGACAATAAATGCAACAATTGATCATGAAGATCAATCAGTGAATATAGCATCCTTCTTTAACACACTCACACAAACCAAAGATATCCCCTTGACATGAGCTAAGTTAGATCAAGCTTTTATCTTCCAACTCTCCAAGTTGTTTTTTAGCTTAACCAACTAGCTCAGGGTATCCAACACAGAGCCTTAGAGAAGGGGTGGTTTATAAGGAAATCAACTTGATCACGAACTCAACATAGCGGTCAGGAAACAACCTGGTGATACTTCCGAGAAGATATTCGGAAAATCAAGAACCACCAATATGTTATTAAGCTCGAGAGCAATCTTGCTTTTCAGGGCAAGATGATATGATCAAAAGAGTGAAGGATTGGCACAATCCTAACGCATCGATCGAAAAGTGCACCATGGAAATTGGACTAGGTTGCACGATGAATCTTAGAATGTTTCTTCAATAACCAACACACTAAGGATGAAATTATTGTCCATTAACTACCAAGCAACAAAGTTGCTAAGAGTATTGATTTCACACAGCATGATCCACTTGTCGGTATTCTGGTTTCAACAACACAAATACCGAGGAATGAATGATGATGGCGAGAAGTATCACTACATCAAGATTTTCATAAGAGGGAGTGCAATTCTCATGACAATCTTGACATGAAGAGGGTAATACTTCGAGGTAGAACATACCAAAAGCTGGATTTGCATATTGATCTGCGGAATACAACTACTTCGACCCAATCCAAGAAATAGATGAGGTACTGGAGTTTGTTTCTCCTAGGCATTCTGAAATAGAATGTCCTGACAGACCACAAGAATGATAGGCATCGACGAACGAATGCACAACTACTCTTGACTATCCACTGATAGATAAGGTCAGAATACAATTGAAGAGGGGCAACTCAAGAGCACATGATTTTTATGAGTTGTAGATGCATAGGTTAGCATGTCGAATAAGTTCAACATAATTCTTCCGGATAAACCATGCAAAAAAGTAGTACTTACAGAGTCACAACTATGAAATGGAGAACTCATCAAGAGCACTCTTGTTGTGATCTTTAGTCCACAAAGAACTTCTGTCATGATGGTTCATGGTATTGGAAGAATGATATACCAGGGACCTCGAAGACTAGATCAAGGTTACTAATCATCCTGAAGGTACGAGCAATCATTATCTACGGGAATGACTTGAATGATCCTCGGGCTCAAGAACCCAGAAATAGAATACCTATTGACAAATGAGCATCGCAGGATGCTTTTGATAACGATGGCCAGAATTATCACACTAGAAACACACAACACAACTAGACTGTAGGGTGGATCACTGATATGACCTGGTTTCCTAACACTTCAACAAATACTTCAAGGTAATGGAGTACCTCAACACGATAATTGGTGTGCTTTGTCTGGCCAAAAGACATTGACTCAGGATGAAAGAGTTATGCAATTGCATCAGATAATTTAGAAACCTTGGATAACTTGGACAACATAATGGCTCTACGGGCATGAAATACGAGGCAACCTGCGCAAGAAAACTGACAACATGACAACTCAATTCTTATAGAGACATCTATCCAGGAAGACATCAACATTCCTATAAGTCTCTAGCATAGTAACTCGTCATCCTGATAGATAGATGAGAAAGCCTAGTTTTTAATCCCCGTAGAAAAGAAGAGGGTGACTCTGAATTAGAATGACACAAGGAAAGGAGTAAAAAGAATCTGACGTTCCCTTCCACAATCAAATCCCTTATATAACTAAAGTAGTTCTAGACTCAACATCGACCAGTTTGGCTTGGTAATCCTACAGGCAGTCAAGCTTTGATACCAGCGCTGTCGGGACCCTGATCCTAGGCCATAAGAATCTAGCCTGTAACACATTACATCACTTTATGGCCTCACACACGGTTATCTCCACGGCTGCCACCTTACCTGGGCCGGGATCGTTTGCGGATTTTGACTCACGTATGTGAATATGTCACTAGCATTCAAATGTAAAACAACCCGGGCCGACATGACTAGTCGTAGAACCCAAGTGGCACATCCATACAGGGACATGCATATGTAACGCAACAATGCAGGTGTTGATCTCTAGTATGTGTAGACGAGTCATAGCAAGCTACAAGGACTCCATTACGCTGTGGGACATAAATTTCATCACTTCACGTAGACGAGTCGTAGCAGGCTACACGGACTCTATTACATTGCGAGACATTTCCACAAAAGGACAACATGACAGCAAAGAAGGATACATGCCGGTCAATCAATGTGTCCGGAGCAGAAGCAAGCTACCAAGGCTCGATGGAAGCACAAAGAGGAATTTCCCCGTAAAGAGTACTACTAAAGGCACAAAACTAGGTGTTGAATCACATACATACCGTTGCACATCACACATAGGCACGGCATGCTTGATATACATAGATACAACTATGGCTTCACAACATAACCATACAACTTTACAACTTTTATTTAGAAGGCTCGAAAGAGCCAACACAATAAGATGTTACACGCAGGGGTCACAAGACCCAACATTCAGAGCATTCAAACAAACAAGCGGAGGTTAAGACATGTTTGGGTACATACATCTACAAAAGTGGCTCGAGGAGCCTGAAAAGCTACAACGACCCTACCAAAGGAACCAAACCTCTGTCTGGGATTCCCAAGCTAATCTGGTTAACACCGAACTTCACGTCACAAGAATCACTAATGAGACTGAAGTCTCATCCGCAAAAACATAAATAAGCAAACGTGAGTACAAAGGTACTCAACAAGACTTACATCAGAACTATCTACATATGCATCATTTTCAACAAAGGGTGTTGTGGAGTTTATTGCAGCAAGCCAGCTTTGACTCTTGGCTAACCTGTACTACGCTTATGAATACTTTCTTTAAGGTGGCGTATCACACACGAGTCCACATATTCACCAGATCAATACACCACTATGGATCCTCTCTCGTCTTCCTACGAGAAGCCATCCATATAACTCACACTTATCTGGAGCATTTTTGAGTATCCAGTTAAAGTTATCTATGAACAATGCAAGTCTCCAAGTAGTCCATATCCGAGGACGCGACTATTCGAAAAGATTGCTTACCCTGCAGGGGTGTACTTCGTCACACATGCTCCCACCACTTATCGCCATGTGCACTAAAAAGGTACCTCGACAACCTTCAAGCGGAAGCCTAGCAAGGGAGTTGGCCATGGACGTTAAGCTTCAACGATTCACGTCCAAAGAAGTTGCCTGTCTGAGTTGGAACCCATAATGGAAGTCCCGCCGAGGTTTCCAACATGGCCTCAAACATTGTGAGCAGGGCCCCAAGCCGGTCCTGACTGGGCCGTTCATCCACTTCACAGGTCATGCCACACCTATCAAAGTTTTGAACTAGTTCGACTCCTAGACTAAGAACAGGGTAGGTTAATAGGCCGAGAGGGGTCAAGTTACCGGACCCCAATGTGCGGTAGTAGCTAGTCTTGGAACACAAACACGGAACTCAGTTCCTATGAGGGGCTTCAATGAGACAACCCACCATGTACTCCTTCATGGCCTCTCATCGCCACCTTTACCAAAACGGCTTCAATACTCAGCCATCATCGTCAGGACACATCCATTTCACTCCGGTTTATCACCCAGATGAATCATACTTGACAAAACTCTAAGCATAGAAAGCATAATAGGGTTATAGCACAACATGGCTCAAGAATCTACCAGGTATGCTAGGGTGCTTGGTTTAGCTATTTACTGTGACAATGATAGGTCATGCAAAGGAGTGGGTTCATCTACCGCAACACAAGTAGAAGTTGAATCGCATAGTCCTAATGCATTGAAATGAGAGCAAGAGCGAGAGATGGGATTGAATCAAATATGCTCAAGGGGGGTTGCTTGCCTAACACTTCTGAAGATAACAATGAGTCTTCATCGGTGGCATCGATCTCAACGTCGGAAAAACGTCTTACTGAGAGGGAACTAACACCGGCAAACAACAAAAGAATAACATTCAATGTGATGCAACAAACATGATGCATGATATGGCATGGAAATATGTTGTTGGTTTGAGCTAAGGCATCTATCAACATGTTAAATGGATATGGTTTGAACCCAAGGTTCAAATTCAACTACCTAATGTGGTTTGAACAAAATGTCCAAGTTCTCCTATTTAGCTTGCTCTAACATGCATGAGAACGGCACCATCAGATTCATTGGATTTTTCTAATAATCTTTCATATGTAAATTATTTTCATCTGAGTTATATATTATTTTCTATGATTTTCAAAATTTTATCTATTTTCTAGAATTTTCTGAATTATCTTTTATTCCAAAACTGATTAATTACGTCATCATGACATCAGCAGGTCAACAGGTCCGACCAGGGTCAAACCTGACTAGCAGGGCCCACACGTCAGTGTAACTCGGACATCCACTGGGGCTGACAAGTGGGACCCAGTCAACTGCTGACTCAGCAGTCAACACGGGATCCAGTCAGTCACTGACTGGAGGGTCCAGTCAAATGCCACGTGACCGGTGGGGCCACCGAAGTTAAGTTAACCAAATAATTATTTCTAAACATGGATTAATTAGTAGGTGGGGCCCAGTTGTCATACTAATAGGTTAAACTATCAAGGTAATTAAGCCCTAATTAAGATGTCCACATCAACACCACTGGTGTTTAAACATCGGCGACCAAATCACAGCGGGTGCTTGCCGGACTTGAGCTAGAGGCAACGGTTAGAGGCGCTTCTGGCTCCAGGGAGTAGCCCTTGCTCACGTGGATCTGATGGGGCGAAGGGGGATGTCGTGGGGTCACCAAATCATGGCCGGCGACGAGCTGTGCGGCGGCGGCTTAGGGTCACTGTGGGGCGATGGCTAGGGGACGGAAGGGACTATGGCGAGAGGGGGAAACAACGCGATGGCTCGCTGAGAGGCTGCAAGGGGGATCAACGGGCTCAGGGGGTGCTCCGGTTGCTGAGAATCGACGGCCGGCGGCCTTCGGTGCCGGCAGTGGGACGACAACGGGGACAATGTTGAGGGGACTTCGAGCTGGATTCCTTTAGCGGAGAGGAGTAGGGCAATGCGGCGAAGCTCGAGAGCAGCAGGGCGGGGCAACACGGAGCTGGTGGCCGCGGGTACGACGAGCAGAGGCGGTGGACGTGTGCGGCTGCAAGAGGAGAGAGTAGCAGGAAGAGGGAGATGAGCACGAGAGGGGTGGGGAGGCCGAGGGGGTGTGCATGGCGACGCCAGGACGGAGGGGAGGCAAGCAGGGAGGCAGGAGGTGGCCTCGCGTGTGGCCGCATGCACCAGGCTTGTGCCCTTGTCCTCGTGGTGGGAGGTCAGGGATGACTGGCCACTGGGCTAGGTGGGCCGCCTCCCTTCTGGGCCGGTAAGCTATAGGTGAGGTTTTTCTCCTTTTTCTTTTATCGTCGGTTTTTCCTATTTTTCTGACATTTATGTTGGTTTGTTAAAAATATCAAACCAGTTATAAAAACCCTAAGAAAATATATGTGGACTATGTTGGACTTGTCCAAAGCCACACAACAATTTTCAAGGTTATTTGGATCTATATTTTATATATAGTAAATATAATCCAATGCAAATAATTGTTTGATTAATCCAAAAGACCAATATAAATTGTTTCTAAGATCCCAAAATATTTATTGACACTTTCACATCATGCCAATATTTTATCTGAACAGCAGGAACATTTTCTTGGATCTGTTTGAAGCAATTTTTGTAATGCTTATTTTGGCAAGAAAATGATTTCTGAGGCTTGACCAAATCCTCATTTCAATTTCATTTAAAATTTAGATGCATGCATGAATGCAAGGTCAGGGAAGGTGAAACTAGGGCTGTGACACATAGAAAATTTTCAAAGTAACGAACGTGAATCAACCCAACATGATGAACATGACTACACAAATATTCCCATGCGCCTTTGGGAGCGCAAGCTTCATATAAGAGTACTTCCAGGCATGTACTTTGCTATAAAAAGGATTGGGCTACCTTTTTGCACCTTTTCTACTACTGTTACATCTCACTTGTTACAAATTATGTTGCTGCAAAACTATATATCATTGTTACTGACAACACTTGCAGAGAATACCTTGCTGAAAACTGCTTATCATTTCCTCATGCTCCTCGTTGGGTTCGGCACTCTTACTTACCGAAAGGACTACGATTAATCTCCTATACTTGTGGGTCATCAAGACACTTCTCTGGCGCTGTTGCCGTGGAGTGAAGCTCCTTTGGTAAGTGGAATTTGGTAAGGAAACATTTTTGGTACGTGCTGAAATTTACGGTTGCTTGTTACTATGGATAATCATACTTTGAGCAGTTTGTTCAGGACATCTTTGCCTCGAAATGAAGTTGAAATTTTTTCTCCTCAATTTACTGAACATACTGCAAATTATCATGAGATTCCTTCGGGTATGTTAGAGAAACTGTTAGCTAATCCTTATGCAGGAGATGGTACAACTCATCCTGATTACCACTTGATATATGTAGATGAGATTTATGGATTATTTAAGCTTGCAAGTTTATCCGAGGACAAACTTAAGAACAAGGATTTCCCTTTATCTATGGAGGGAAAGGCATTGATTCCGTATAGTCTATTGGATGATATTGGATCATGGGACTGGAACCGCTTGAAGTTGGAATTTCATGAGAATTTTATCATATGCATCTAGTTTATCGTGATCGGAGTTACATATATATTTTTGTCCTCGCTAAGGAGAAAGCATCACTCATAGGCTCAAATATATGATGCACACTTTCCCCAACCATGAGATCTCAAGAAAAATTATTATACAAAAAGTTTATGCTAGGCTTCCTCATGATGATCAATCATTGCTCGATTCTTCTTCTACTGGTTCCTATATGAAGAGAACTATTGAATTTAAATGGGATCTTCTGGAAAGAATTAAATGCAACTCTCAAGATTGGGAACTTTACAAAGGTAAAGAGTCAGGTATAAAGCTTGAGTTTGATTGTGTTAAATCTTTTATGGAAACCGACACTTTTTATAAGTTTCGCAATAAATATGGGCTTGACTCTGATATAGTAGCTTATTTTTGTGAATCATTTGCTACTCATGTTGATCTCCCTAAGGAGAAGTGGTTTAATTTCATCCACCTACTGAATATTTATTATAGGAACTCATTAAGGTTAAGGAATAAATAATTCTTAGCCGTGTTGATCCTATTGTTCCTACTCCTTACATTGAGAAACCATTGTTTCCTGTTAGAATTAAGGAACATGCTAAAGCCGCAACTGTGGTTAATAAAAGTCATATTAGAACACCTAAACCTTATGAACAAATAAATGTTGAGCCTAATATTGTTATGGTTAAAGTTCTCCTAATTGATAATATTGATGGGCATGTTATTTATTTCTGTGACAAAGCTACTAAAATTGCAAAATCCGTTAGATTAGATTAAAGTAAATCTATTGCTGGCATGCCCATTGTTTTTGTTAAGATTGGAGATCATTGTTATCATGGCTTATGTGATGTTGGTGCTAGTATTAGTGCTATACATTTTACCTTATATCAAGAAATTATGAATGACATAGCACCCGCTGAAATTGAAGATGTTGATCTCACTATTAAACTTGCAAGCAGAGACACTATTTCACCACTTGGGATTGTTAGAGATGTTGAGGTCTTGTGTAGAAAATGAAGTACCCTACTGATTTCTTAGTACTTGGTTCACAACAAAATAGTTTTTGTCCCATCATATTTGGTAGACCTTTCTTGAATACCGTTAATGCTGAAATTAATTGTGTTACTGAGAAGGTTAAAGTAAGCTTCGGTGATGTGTCTCATGACTTTAATTTCTCTAAGTTTGGTAGACAACCACATGAGAAAGAATTACCTAGTAAAGATGAAATAAATTGTCTTGCTTCTATTGTTGTGCCTCCTACTGATCCTTTCGAACAATATTTGCTAGACCATGAAAATGACATGCATATGAATGAGAGAAATGAAATAGATGATATATTATGTAGACAAATACCTATACTTAAACACAACTTGCCTATTGAAATGTTTAGGGATACTCCTCCACCCAAGGGAGATGCCATGTTTGAGTTACAGAAATTTCCTGATACTTTGAAATATGCTTATCTTGATGAAAAGAAGATATATCCTCTTATTATTAGTGGTAACCTTCAGAGCATGAAGAAAAGACGTTACTCAAAACTCTGAAGAAGCACCGGGCCGCTATTGGATATACTCTTGATGACGATCTTAAGGGCATTAGTCCCACTCTGTGTCAACACAAGATTAATATGGAGCCAAACGCTAAACAACGCTGCTTGAATCCTAAAATGCAAGAGGTGGTAAGAACTGAAAAATTAAAGCTTCTGAAGGCAGGTATAATTTATCCTATTGCTAATAGTAGATGGGTAAGCCCTGTTCATTGTGTTCCTAATAAAGGAGGTATAAATGTTGTCCCTAATGATAAAAATGAACTTATACCACAAAGTATAGTAACTGGTTATAGGATGGTAATTGATTTCAAGAAATTAAACAAAGCTACTAGAAAAGATCATTATCCTTGCCTTTTATTTATCAAATGTTAGAAGCATTAAAGCACACACGTTTTTGCTTTCTTGATGGATACTCTGGATTTTCTCAAATACCCGTGTTAAAAGAGGACCAAGAGAAAACTACTTTTAGTTGTCTGTTTGGAACTTATGCTCATAGACGTATGACTTTTGGTTTATGCAATACACCTGCTACCTTTCAAAAATGTATGACTGCAATATTCTCTGACTTCTATGAAAAGATTGTTGAGGTTTTCATGGATGATTTTTCCGTTTACGGGACTTCTTTTGATGATTGCTTAAGAAACCTTAATCGAGTTTTGCAGAGATGTGAAGAAACTAATCTTGTCTTGAATTGGGAGAAGTGCCACTTTATGGTGAATGAAGGTATAGTACTTGGGCATAAATTTTTTGAACGAGGTATTGAGGTAGCCAAAGCTAAAGTTGATGCAATAGAAAAAATGTCATGTCCTAAAGATGTTGAAGGTATAAGAAGTTTCCTTGGTCATGCTGGTTTCTATAGATGTTTTATTAATGATTTCTCAAAGATCTCTAGGTCACTAACTAATCTTCTTAAAAAGACATTCCATTTTTTATGATGATTGTGTAGAAGCCATGGAAATACTTAAAAAAGCCTTAATCTCTACACTATTGTTCAACCTCCTGACTGGAATTTACTATTTAAAATTATGTCTGACGCTAGTGATTATGCCGTTGGTGCTGTTCTAGGGAAAAGAGTAGACAAGAAATTGAATGTTATTCATTATGCTAGTAAGACCCTAGACAATGCTCAAAGAAATTATGCTACTACCGAGAATGAATTTTTAGCACTTGTGTTTGCATGTGATATGTTTAGACCTTATATTGTTGATTCCAAAGTTACTATTCACGTCGATCATTATGGGATCACTAGAAGAGTATGTCTAGAGGGGGTGAATAGACTTCTAGCACAAATTAAAATCTACACAATATCCAAAGTTAAGTGTTGGTAGGTTTTAGTAATTATAGCAAGTCTGGTACACCCTACACATGCAAGTCATCAAGTATAGCAGTAGAAAGTAAAGACATTGCACATGAAAGTAAGGAGTTGAGATAGGGAGATCAAACGCACGAGGGACACGGAGATTTTTCACGTGGTTCTGATAGGTGGTGCTATCGTATGTACACGTTTATGGAGACTTCAACCCACAGAGGGTAACAGTCGCGAGAGTCCATGGAGGGCTCTACCCACGAAGGGTTCCACGAAGAAGCAACCTTGTCTATACCATGATGGCCTACGTCCATCAAGGACTAGCCTAACTCGGGGTAGATCTTCACAATGTAGGCGATCTCCTTGCCCTTACAAACTTCTTGGTTCACTTCGCAACACGAATTAGGAGGCTCCCAAGTGATACCTAACCAATCTAGGAGGAACGACCCTCCAAAAGGTAATAGTCTTGATAGTGTCGATGAACTCCTTGCTCTTGTTCTTCAAGATGATAGAATCCTCAACACTCAATCACTCTCTCACAGATTTGGCTTTGGTGGAAGAGATTGATCAGGTGGAAAGCAACTTGGGGATGCTAGAGATCAAGATTCATATGGTTGGAATGGAATGGAATGATCTCAACACATCAGTAGGTGGCTCTCTCTCAAAAAATCGGATGGGGTAAGTGGGGATCTGTTTTGAGTGTTTCTCTTGAGAGTGAGTGGTGGTGGAGGGGTATATATAGGCATCTCAAAAAAATCCAACCGTTACACCTAAAGTGACCAACTCGATGACACCGATGTGTGAATCTCGATGGTATCGAGTTGCTCTAAATGTAGCAACTTTTGTCTCAGTGAGACCGATACAGAAATCTCGACGGTACCGATCAGGTGTCCAATGGTCAGAATCCAAATCTTGGTGACACTGATCCAAAAACTAAGAGCTTCCGATTTTGTGGATCGAAGTAACAGAAAGTTGACAAGCGTAACTCGGTGGCACCAAAGTGGGATTGGTTGCGCCGATGTGTTAGGGTTTGGTAGGGTTCTGTCTAAGGCTGGGAATCGGTGGGACCGAGTGGATAGTGTTGGTTTCGCCGATTTGCATGAATGGCTTAGACAGAATTTTTGGGAGAGTTCGTGGGTGTTTTTGGTGACTATCACTTGTATACGTGGAGCATCTTGTTCACCAGCAGTACCTTACCCTCTTTTAATGGTATTGTCTTTTCCTATGGACTCAAAGTGATTTCTCACAAACTAAAATGTAGAGTCCTCTTGCTTGAATCTTTTCCAATTCTATTCCTTCTCCTTCTTCTTCTCGGGGATACTCTCCATACTCCTTGGCCAACCTTCTCTGTGGACTTATATCTGAAATAAACTAGATGAAAGTATTAGTCCAAGAGACAATGTAAGTTGTCATGAATTATCAAAACCACCAAGGGAGCATATTGTACTTTCAATCTCCCCCTTTTTGGTAATTGATGACAACATACAATCAAAGCTTCAATTTAAGGTATGCATAAATATGTGAAGACTTTGAAGGATACATGACTAATACAAGCTCCCCCTAGATGTGTGCAATCTATTTTAAGGATAGTTGCTTTTGAATGCATGAAAACACACATGGTGGGAAGTGTTGGTGAAGGTTGCATGGGAAACAAAAAAAATCCTACACACACGCAAGATCTATCCATGGTGATGAGCATCTATGAGTGGGAGAGTGGATCTACATACCCTTGTAGACCACTAAGCGGGAAGCGTTAATAAATGCGGTTGATGTAGTCAAACGACTCCGCCATCCGAATCGCTAGGCGTCCCGCGATCCAATCACGATCCGTCCCGATCTAGCATTGAATGGACGACAGCTCCACGTTTAGCACACGTACAACTCGATGACGATTGCCGCCTTCTTAATCCAGCAAGAGGGAGCGGAGAGGTAGATGAGTTCTCTGGCAGTGTGACAGCACGGCGGTGATGGTGGTGGAACAATTCCGGCAGGGCTTCACCTAAGCACCGCCGAAATTAGAGAGAGACGATCTATTGGGGAGAGAGGGCTGCACCGTGGCTTTGTCTTGGGTTTTATGGTGCGGATGCCCTCTCTCCCCTCTAGTATATATAGGAGGGAGGGGAGGGGCTTGCCTCCCTAGGGCTCCTCCTAGGAGTCGACTGAAAGGAGGTGCAGGTGGAGGAGTCGACCTCCAATCCTACTCCTAATAGGACTCCTTCCCTTCCCCACTTGGGTTTTCCTTTTCCACATGTCCAGCAGCATAGGCCCTCTTGGGCTGGCTGCCCAGCCCACCATGGGCTGGTGTGCCACCCTAAGGACGATGTGGCCCTCTTGGGGTGTGGTGGCCCTCTTGGGGTGTGGTGGCCCCACTTGGCGGACCCCCGAAACCCATTCGTCACTCCTGGTACACTAGCGGAAATGCCCAAAACTTTCCCGGAGTTCAAACACCACTTTCCTATATATCAATCTTTACCACCGGACCATTCCGGAGCTCCTCATGATTTCCTAGATCTCATATGGGACTCTGAACAACCTTCGGTCACCAACATACATAACTCTACTATACCGAAACATCACCTAACCTTAAGTGTGCAGACCCTGCAGGTTTGAGAACTATGTAGACATGACCGAGACACTTCTATGGTCAATAACCAATAACGGGACCTAGATGCCCATATTGGTTCCTACATATTCGATGAAGATCTTTATCGGTTGAACCTCTATGTCAAGGATTCAGTTAATCCCATATGATCTTCCCTTTGTTCTTCGGTATGTTACTTGCCTGAGATTCGATCGTCGGTATCTCTATACCTAGTTCAATCTCGTTACCAGCAAGTCTCTTTACTCGTTCCATAATACAAGATCCCGTGACTAACTCATTAGTCACATTGCTTAAAGGCTCATTGTGATGTTGTATTACTGAGTGGGCCCTCAGATACCTCTCCGTCACACGGAGTAACAAATCCCAGCCTTGATCCATAACCACTCAATAGACTCCCTCAGAGATACCCATAGAGCATCTTTATAGTCACCGAGTTACATTGTGACGTTTGATATACAAAATGTATTCCTCTGGTGTTAGTGAGTTGCATGATCTCATGGTCATAGGAACAGATACTTGACATGCAGAAAACTATAGCAATAAACTGACACGATCATATGTTATGTTTATAGTTTGGGTCTTGTCCATCACATCATTCTCTAAATTATGTGATCCCATTATCAAATGACATATTTTGTCCATGGCTAGGAAACCTTGACCATCTTTGATCAACAAGCTAGTTTACTAGAGGCATACGAGCGACACACTGTTGTCTATGTATCCACACATGCAATTTGTTTCCAATCAATACAATTATAGCATGGATAATAAACAATTATCATGAACAAGGAAATATAATAAAAACCATTTTATTATTGCCTCTAAACCATTTCATGGCCTCTAACCATTTCTCGGAATCCAGGCCCATCATCGCTTATCCATGGCTCGTAGGTTCAGCATGGCTCGTAGGTTCATCGTCGTCTAACAACATGACCTCTAAGACAGGGTTTCCGTACCACTCAGGAGCAGTACACGCCCTTGTCGACCTATGAGGTTTGATAGTAACTTGATCCGAAGCTTCATGATAATCATCATGAACTTCCTCTTCAACCGATGCAGGCTCTACAGAAACATATTTCTGTGTCGCGCTACTCTCTGGTTGAAGTAAAGGTTCAATAACCTCATCAAGTTCTATTTTCCTCCCGCTCAATTCTTTCGAGAGAAACTCTTTCTCGAGAAATGTTGTGTTTTTAGCGACAAACACATTGCCTTCGAATCTGACATAGAAGGTATACCCAACTATCTATTTTGTGTATCCTATGAAGACGCATTTCTCCGCTTTTGGTTCGAGCTTTTCAGGCTGAAGCTTTTTGACATAAGCATCACATCCCCAAACTTTAAGAAATGACAACTTTGGCTTCTTGCCAAACCAAAATTCATATAGAGTCATCTCAATGGATTTCGATGGTGCCCTATTTAAAGTGAATGCACCTGTCTCTAATGCATAACCCCAGAACAATAGTGGCAAATCGGCAAGAGACATCATAGAACGCACCATATCTAATAAGGTTCAATTACGACGTTCGGGCGCACCATTAAGCTGTGGTGTTCCAGGCGGTGTCAATCGTGAAACAATTCCACACTGTCTTAAGTGACTGCCAAACTCATAACTCGGATATTCTCCTCCTGGATCAGATGATAGGAATTTAATCTTGTTGTTATGATGATTCTCAACTTCACTCTGAAATTGCTTTAACTTTTCAAACATTTCAGACTTGTGCTTTATTAAGTAAATATACCCATATCTACTTAAGTCATCAGTGAAGGTGAGAAAATAATGATATTCGCCGCGCGCCTCAATGCTCATTAGACCGCACACATCAGTATGTATGATT
Organism: Hordeum marinum; assembly: GCA_022496015.1. Lineage (NCBI taxonomy): Eukaryota > Viridiplantae > Streptophyta > Magnoliopsida > Poales > Poaceae > Hordeum > Hordeum marinum. The sequence goes on from CM039673.1 coordinate 296,648,415, forward strand.
TCCAACAAGTCACTTGCCCATTCCATTGTTCCAGAGAACGGGGTTTTATTCATCTTTCCCATGAGGCATGGTTCACATGTGTCAAGCGATTAAAAATCAAGTGACTCCAAAATTCCATCAGCATGGAGCTTCTTCATGCGTTTTACACCAATATGACCTAAACGGTAGTGCCACAAGAAAGTGGTACTATCATTATCAACTCTACATCTTTTGGCATCAATGTTATGAACATGTGTATCATCACTATCGAGATTAAATAGGAATAAACCCCTCACATTGGGTGAATGACCATAAAAGATATTACTCATATAAATAGAACAACCATTATTCTCTGATTTAAATGAGTAACCGTCTCGCAATAAACAAGATCCAGATATAATGTTCATGCTTAACGCTGGCACTAAATAACAATTGTTCAAGTTCATCACTAATACCGATGGTAATCGAGGAACGAGCATGCCGAAGGCAATCACATCAACCTTGTAACCATTTCCCACGCGCATCGTCACTTCGTCCTTAGCTAGCCTTCGTCTATTCCGTAGCTCCTGTTTTAAGTTGCAAATGTGAGCAACCGAACCGGTATCAAATACCTAGGCACTACAATGAGAGTTGGTCAGGTACACATCAATAACATGTATATCATATATACCTTGTTTGGTGTTGGCCACCTTCTTGTCAGCCAGATACTTGGTGCAGTTCTGCTTCCAGTGACCAGTTCCCTTGCAATGAAAGCACTCAATTTCTGGTTTGGGTCCATCCTTGGGTTTCTTCACGGGAGGGGAAACTTCTTGGCCACTCTTCTTGGAGTTACCCTTCTTTATCTTGCCATTCTTCTTGAAACTAGTGGTTTTATTGACCATCAACACTTGATGCTCTTTCTGGATTTCAGACTCAGCGATTTTCAGCATCGCAAACAGCTCAGCGACTGACTTGTTCATCCCGTGCATGTTATAGTTCATCACGAAGTTCTTGTAGCTAGGTGGCAATGGTTGAAGAACTCTATCAGTGATCGCCTCTGGCGGAAGGGGCATCCTTAACTCAGCCAGACGGCTCAAATACCCAAACATTCTGAGTATATGTTTAGTAACAAACCCGTTCTCCTCCATCTTGTAGGCATGGAACTTATCGGAGGTCCCATACCTCTCGATCCGGGCATTCTTCTCAAAGATAAACTTCAATTCCTGGAACATCTCATATGCTCCATGACGTTCAACACGTCTTTGAAGTCCCGATTCTAAGTCATACAACATTGCATATTGAAGTATTGAGTAATCTCCAGAACGTGTCTCCCAAGCGTTCTTAACGTCCCCAGATGACACGGGAGCGGGTGGATCACCAAGCGGTGCATCAATGACATAAGCCTTCTAGGAAGTCATGAGGATAATCCTCAAATTATGGGCCCAGTCTACAAAGTTGCTTCCATCATCTTTCAACTTGGCTTTCTCTAGGAACGCATTAAAATTTAGGGGAACTACTACGCGAGCCATGGATCTACAACATAAATATGCAAAGGTTACTAAGACTATTGTTCAAGATAATGAGTTTAGTTAATCAAATTACTAAAAAACTCCCACTCAAATTGACATCCCTATGGTCATCTGAGTGATCCATGATCCAAATTCACCAACCCAAGTCCGATCATCACATGAGATGGGTGGTTTCAATGGTGAACATCATCATGTTGATCATATCTACTATATAACTCACGTTCAACCTTTTGATCTCTTCTGTTCCGAGGCCATGTCTATACATGCTAGGCTCGTCAAGTTTAACCCAAGTGTTCTGGACATGCAACACTGGCTTGCACCCTTTGTATGTGAATGTAGAGTCTATCAAACCCGATCATCACGTGGTGTCTCGGCACGACAAACTTTTGCAATGGTGCACACTCGGAGAGAACACAATTTTATCTTGAAATTTTAGTGAGGGATCACCTTATAATGCTACCATCATCCTAAGCAAAATAAGATGCATAAAAGGGTTAACATTACATGCAAATAATATGTGACATGATATGTCCATGGAATTGTGCTTATGTTCTCCATCTTCAGAGCGCCATCATGACGAAATGATCTACATCATCTTGATCTCCATCAATGTGTTTCCATGAGGTTGTCGTGTGAACTGTTGCTTCTATGACTATTGCTAACTCATTGCGATAAAGTAAAGCAAAAGCAACAAAAATAATTAAAGACAACCCTATGGTTCCTGTCGGTTGCCGCACTCATCGACATGCAAGTAGTGATATTCTATACAAAACATGATGATATCATACATCACATATATCTCATCATCTAATTGGCCATATCACATCACAACGTACCCTGCGAAAACAAGATAGACGTCCTCTAATTGTTGTTGCATGTTTTACCTGGCTGCTATGGTTATCTAGCAAGAACAATTCTCACCTATGCAAAAACCACAACAGTGATACACAAATTGCTATTCAACCTTCTCAAGGACCGCCTTTGTCGAATGCGATCTAACTAGAGTAGGAGAGATACACACCAGCCAGCCATCTTGATGCAACAAAGTCACATGTCAGTCAATGGAACCGGTCTCTTGTAAGCGTCCAAGTAAGGTTGGTCCGGGCCACTTCATCCCAAAATATCGCTGAATCAAAAAAGACCAAGGGAGGAAGCAATCTGAGCATCAACACCCGCAAACTCTTTTGTCTTCTACTCGTGATCTCATCTACACATAGACCTAGCTCATGATGCCACCGTTGGTGAGTGTTGCATGGGAAACAAAAGAATTCCTCTGCACACGCAAGATCTATCCACGGTGATGAGCATCTATGAGAGGGAGAGTGGATCTACATACCCTTGTAGATCACTAAGCGGGAAGCATTAAGAAACATGGTTTATGTAATCGAACGTCTTCACGATCCAAATTGCCAGGCGTCTCGCGATCCAATCACGATCCGTCCCAATCTAGCGTTGAACGGACGACACCTCCGTGTTCAGCACACGTACAACTCAATGACGATCTCTGCCTTCTTGATCCAACAAGATGGAGCGGAGAGGTAGATGAGTTCTCCGGCAGCACGACGGCGATGGTGGTGGAACTATTCCGGCAGGGCTTCACCTAAGCACTGCCGGAATTAGAGGGAGACGATCTCTTGGGGAGAGAGGGCTGCACCATGGCTTTGTTTTGGATTTTCTGGTGCGGCTTCCCTCTCTCCCCTCTAGTATATATAGGAGAGAGGGGAGGGGTTGTCCGTCCTAGGGCTCCTCCTAGGAGTCGGCCGAAAGGAGGTGGAGGTGGAGGAGTCCACCTCCAATCCTACTCCTAGTAGGACTCCTTCCCTTCCCCACTTGGGTTTTCCTTTTCCCACAAGTGCAGCTGCATATGCCCTCTTGGGCTAGCTGCCCAGCCCACCAGGGGCTGGTGTGCCTCCCTAAAGCCCATGTGGCCCTCTTGGGGTGTGGTGGCCCCACTTGATGGACCTCCGAACCCATTCGTCACTCCCGGTACACTGCCGGAAATGCTCAAAAGTTTTCGGGAGTTCAAACACCACTTTCCTATATATAAATCGTTACCTCCAGACCATTCCAGAGCTCCTCATGATGTCCTGGATCTCATCTGGGACTCTGAACAACCTTCGGTCACCAACATACATAACTCTACTATACCGAAATGTCACCTAACCTTAAGTGTGCAAACCATGCGGGTTCGAGAACTATGCAGACATGACGGAGACACTTCTATGGTCAATAACCAATAGAGGGATCTGGATGCCCATATTGGTTCCTACATATTATATGAAGATCTTTATTGGTTGAACCTCTATGTCAAGGATTCAGTTAATCCCGTATGATGTTCCCTTTGTTCTTCGGTATTCGATCATCAGTATCTCTATACCTAGTTCAATCTCATTACCAGCAAGTCCCTTTACTCGTTCCATAATACAAGATCCCGTTACTAACTCATTAGTCACATTGCTTGCAAGGATCATTGTGATGTTGTATTATCGAGTGGGCCCTAAGATACCTCTCCATCACACGGAGTAACAAATCCCAGTCTTGATCCGTGCCCACTCAACAGACACCCTTGGAGATACCCGTAGAGCATCTTTATAGTCACCCAGTTACATTGCAATGTGTGATGCACACAAGGTATTCCTCCCGTGTCAGTGAGTTGCATGATCACATGGTTATAGGAACATATACTTGACATGTAGAAAACTATAGCAATAAACTGATACGATCATATGACACGTTCATAGTTTGGGTCTTGTCCATCACATCATTCTCCTAATGATGTGATCCCATTATCAAATGACATCTCATGTCAATTTCTAGGAAATCTTGACCATATTTGATCAACGAGCTAGTCTACTAGAGGCATACTAGGGATACAGGGTTGTCTATGTATCCACACATGCAATGTGTTTCCAATCAATACAATTATATCATGGATAATAAACGATTATCATGAACAAGGAAATATAATAATAACCATTTTATTATTGCCTCTAGGGCATATTTCCAATAGGAAGTACATGAGAAGTCATGTATATCTTGGCAATATGCATCAAATATATGTGAATGAGATGATTTCATGTTCAAGACTCGCTCTTGCAAACAATATGTGCAAGAAGCAAGAGATCAATTTGAACTAGAATATGATGCATATACTTACCTTGAGGCCCTTGAGCATTTAACAGTAGGAACACACTTGATAAAACAATGTTAGCAAACACAAGTGTGTTTGATAGTGCAAATGCAAATGGAACGAAGAGTACCAAGATATGGAGGACATATAAGAAATGATTTCTTGAGAATGAGATGTCTACAAATAAGTTTAGAGCTTTCTCCCCTAGACACCAATTGTGACATCAATTTAGAAAGTTTTACTCTCTACCAGAATCATAATATGTTGATATTGGGAGTAGGTAGTGCTGAGAAAAGTCTAAAGCATGTGAGAATTAAATTTCAAATTTATTCTTCTCTCTTCTCCTTAAGAAGTGTTTGCGTGATAAGGGATCCTTGATATTTCTCCCCCTTTATATGATAGGGTTACACTTCTTCTTTTCATGATCATCTCTCCCCCTGAAACATGAATGCTTAGATATTTTCCCCTTTAGTATTGTATCTTCCCCTTTGGTATGAGTATCTTCCCCTTTGGTATGAGTATAAGCTTTGAATCTTTGATATTTCTCCCCCTTTGGAATTAATTCCAAAAGGTCACACATGGGACATATAAAAGGGATCATTGAATGGGAAGGGATCCTAGAGATATAGGGTCACTGAGAGTAATTTAGATGAGGGTTCCTTGAAAACTGTTTTCTCACCCTTAAGATCTGAAAAAACTTTAAAGTTTCTCCTCCTTTGATGTGGGGATCCTTGATTATTTGAGATTATATCTCTTGAAGTTTCTCCCCCAACATCATTGGAATCATTGAACTGATCATAAAGCAAAACACACAAAGTGCATAGAGGTCGGTTGCTCCGAGGCAAATGATGTCGGTAGCATCGATATGTGTTTCTGCAGTAGGTCTGCATCGGTGGGGCCGAGATTTTGTTATCGGAGGCTCCGAGTTGGAAAACAGAAACGTGGCAACTTTGTCAAATGCAATTTTCAGGATTTCTTAAAGGTGTGTCAAAGATTTGCAATGAATTTTCATAAAGGTTTTCAATGAATTTTCAGAAGGATTTGCAATGAATTTTCATCTAGGCTAGAGTTGAATGAAAATGTCAAAGAGCAACACAAGTAGGGTTCTCCATTCAATTCATATGACTAGATGATGGGAGGTGACTAGGTCACCTATATTATAGTATATCGAGTTAAGGAGTCAAGCACAGATACTTTATCATATGTCATACTCATCGTTAAGCTCAAAATGGGGTTACCATTTTTCATTTAAGTATTTTAATGTCCCCATATCACTTGAGTTGCTTTATCTCATGACTTGGAGTAAAGCTATATCAAGGATATGAGTACATACCTTTGAGTGATGTTGATGATGTAGCTTGTAGGTGAACTTGATGAGGATGCTCGAGGTTGATGAAGTTCATCTTGAGTTGGGAGACATCCTTTTGTTTTCGTTCACTTTTCACCTACATTGATTAGTCACGCAAGGAAGAACATGATATATCCAAATGACTTGATATCAATTGAGAATTAGCAATTTTGATCACATCAAATGTATGTGAAGGATATGTTTTGTTGTCTTCTTCCTTCCATCATCAAAGAGGAGTTGTGGATACTTGGTCATGAAAAGATTGCTTAAGATATGAGTGGTTGGCAATCTTGTGGAGTGTTGACAAGGGAGCATAGAATTCCAAGATACATGATATTCATGATAATAATAGCATGGAATGGTTAAGAAATCTCATCCCCTTGCATGCACTAGAGTGAGCCTAGCTCAAGTTTGAAGCATCAATGATGTTCAACTCACTCCTCAATGGTGAAGCCTCAATGGTGTTATTAGATGTTGTGTACCAAAGCATTAATAGAAATAGATCCTACGGAAGTGTCATTCCGAGGCATACGGAGGGCACCATGCTGGTGACAGACTGCACACAAGATATCACTCTAAGTGCATCTAGTGCCACCCTTATTGGTTTTGGAGTATGGAAGACAAACATGGTTGAGGGACTAATGTGTTTGCGAGAGTTCACATGATAACACAGATAGAAGTCCCTGGAGATTCAGTTTAACCATCGAAGACAACCCCCAAAAATGACCGAAGACATTGATGATGGCTGAAGCCATTGGTGGTATGCGAAGATATTCGCTTGAAGATAATGAAACGCGAATACAAAGTATTTTGCTTGTTTTGTTCTTTTTTCCCGAGTCATAGGAATCATAATACTGTTAAGTGGGGTTGATGTGATCGAAGTCAGACGCTGACGTGATGCTCAAACCATACATATGTCTTCGAGTGAAGATAATGAGAGGAAATCTCTTCGAGAGTTGGTCGAGAGAGCTTTACTTGTAGCCCAAGTAATGTTGCCGTGTGTGTTTGAAATCTGACCGTTGTGACATGTGTTGGTTGGCCATTGACCTAGGGTCATATGAGGTCGGGTTGCCCGGTGGCTATAAATAGCCCACCCCCTCCAGCATAAGTAGGTGGCTGCTCAGAGAGAGATACACTTGTTATCGTTTTGGAGCAACCCATCTCGAATACATTGAGAGAGAACTATCATGCGAGGATAAACATAAACACCTAGAGCTAGTGTGTTTGAGCATCACTGAAGTTGTTCTGTTCTTAGAGAACCAAATACTTATTACACTTGAAGTCTATGATCTTCCAAACAGTTAGGCGTCTGGGTCTAGAGCATCTAAGAGTCATTGTGGATTGCAGGGTGACCAAGTTTGTACGGGTTTCGGAAGTCTCCCCTGAAGACTTACTCGAGTGATTGGGCGTTGTCTAAGTGACTTCGTCTCAATAGGAATAAGGTGAAGACGAGGTCTTCCGAGTTCAATCTCAGCCTCCCTAACTAGATGTACATTTGTCACAACAACTGGAACTGGTCCAAAAAATCTTCTGTCTTCGTCAAGCAACCGGTTCTATCTCTCACTCTTACAATTCTGCATTGCATTGTGAAGCCATTACTCGCTCATCCTTTCTTGAACACATTCACTGAAGACATTCCTTCCTACTATTTATCTTCATACTGCCTAAGTTTATCTTCAATATACCTTAGCTTGCATGATGATTATGTTGTACCTATCTGAATGTCTTCGTTGTATTCCATGCCTTGCCTAAATCCTTGATTGATATCGCTACCTAATGCTGTATTGCTTCCGCTTACTTTGAATACATTTATTGTTTCGAAGCTTTTGATAAAAATCACCTATTCAGCCCCCTCTAGTCGATAACTAGCACTTTCAATTACAGTCTGGATTTTATTGGCCTAATCTTTTCAAAGATGCTCGTAAGTATGTCCTTTCTTGTGATGAGTGCCAAAGAATTGTTAACATTGGTAGACGTCAGGAAATGCCTATGAATTATTCACTTGCTATTGAACCATTTGATGTTTGGGGTTTTGATTACATGGGATACACTCATATTTTAGTTGATGTTGATTACGTTACTAAGTGGGTAGAAGCTATTCCAACTAGTAGTGTTGATCGTAACACTTCTATTAAAATGCTTAAAGCGATTATTTTCTCGAGGTTTGGAGTCCCTAGATACCTAATGACATATGGTGGTTCACATTTTATTCATGGTGCTTTTTGTAAACTTCTAGCTAAATATGATGTTAACCATAGAATTGCATCACCCTATGATCCTTAGTCTAGCGGTCAAGTTCAATTGAGTAACCAGGAATTAAATTTATTCTTGCAAAAGACCGTTAATAGATCTAGAAAGAATTGGTCTAAGAGACTTGATGATGCTTTGTGGGCTTATAGAATTTCTTATAAAAAACCTAATGGGAATGTTCCTGTATAAAATGGTTTATGGAAAAGCCTGTCATTTACCTCTTGAGTTAGAATATAAAGCTTACTGGGAATTAAAGAACTTAACTATGATTTTAAGCTTGCCGGTGAAAAGAGGTTATTTGATATTATATCAATAAATGAATGGAGGACACAAGCCTATGAAAATGCCAAGTTATTTAAAGAAAAATTTAAAAGATGGCATGATAAGAGAATTCAAAAACGGGAATTCAATGTAGGAGATCTAGTTCTTTCGTACAATTCTCTTTTCAGATTCTTTGCAGGTAAGCTTCTCTCCAAATGGGAAGGACTTTATATCATCGAAGCGGTTTATCGCTCCGGTGCCATCAAGATCAATAATGCCGAAGGCACACACCCTAGAGTGGTTAATGGGAAATAATTAAACATTACATCTCAGGTACGCCCATTAATGTTGAAACTAATATTATTCAAGTGATGACAGTGGAAGAACACATAAGGGAACCCTTCTGAAACACTCCAAACACCTGAAAATGGTAGGTATGTGATACGGTATGTAAAATGACTCCAAAAATTCAATAAAAACAAGTTCTCTTCGTTTTGTATTGTAGAAAAATTACAAAAATAAAAAATAGTGAGGGGGACCACGAGGGAGCCTGCTCTTTGTTAGCTTGTGGGCCCCTCGTGTGCCTCCCTGACTCCGTTTTCTTCTTCGACACATATTCTGACCTAGAAAAGTCATTATATATACCCCCGTATGTTTTGACCACTGCATCGCAAGTTTCTCCTATGTTCTTGTTTCAGGATGTTTTTCTTTCAGGATGCCTAATTGAGTGAAGCGCCCATGGCTCCCTCGGTTGTCCGCAAGAAGCATCGCATAGTCTGACCTTCGTTAGACAGACGCCCTTACAGGTCTATTATGAATTGTCTAGTGGATAAGATGATGCATGAGAGGCTCCAAAATATTCTATGAAGAAGGATAAGGAAGAAGCCAAAGGATCGGAAAGAAATAATGCTACCCACCTCTCAAAGGATTCAACCCAGGGAGATGTGCCATGACATCTTTATTATGATATTTCCTTACCTGAAATTAATTCATTGAATGTTATGGAGTCCATCTGTGCTCACAATACAACTCACTCAGGAAGTTATCCTACTAGAAGAACAAACCGGGCCCTTCAGTAAATAATCGATGATCTTGAGCATCTCTTAAAGGACAAGCCCACTACATCATCACCATCATCACCACCATCACCCAAGAGGGACACTTGAGTACATGGGTATGGTCACCACCCTTAGCTTGTTCCAAGCTTGGGGAGGTGCCCCGGTATCGTATCACCATCACTTTTATCATTATCCTCTAGATCCTTAGTTATTTCATGATTTAGAGGAATAAAATTTAGTTTTGCTTTACTTAGATTGTTTGCTTTGTGATCTACCTATCTTTGTAATCGAGTGTGAGAGTGATATAATAAATATTAGTTGAGTTAGCTTTCTTTACTCTCTTGCATCAATCATCATAGCATGGAAATAAAAGAAATAAAAAAATCACATGCAAATCCCATGGGGAGTAATGACTTCATAGAAAAAGTGTAAGTGACGAAAGTTGTTGGGAGTTAACAAACATAGTGTTAGTCATTGATACAATACATGCAAATTATGATATATGAGAGGAGATTCACATGCAAATACACTATCTTGGATATCTTTTATGATTGTGATCCCCCATCAAATATTATATAATGATTAAACTGTTAATGTTGGACAAGGAAGACAACATAATGAGTTATGTTTGTCTACATATACATAGAAGTTATATTGTCATGGATCCTCTAACATGTGGTGCTTTCTTTAGATCTTTTGCTAACCAAAATTTCCGCACTACTACTTGTGCATCTATAACCCATAAACCCAGTCTCTTGCCATGAGAGTCCATCATATCTACCTATGGATTAAATAAGACCCTTTAAGTAAGTTTTCACCGGTGCATCAAAGCAATAGAAATTTCTCCTAAATACGTATGATCTTTTATTGTAAGGGAAAATAATATTTTCATGTTCTTGTGATGGCAAAGAAATAAAAGCGACAAACCGCATAATAAAGGTTGCTATCATAAGGGGCAATATAGAGTGAGGTTCCTTTACATTAAGAGCTTGCACATCCAAAAATTTAAAAGCACATGACAACCTTTGACTCCCTCTGCGAATGTCCTATCTTTTAATTTCATATATTTACTTTTATGCAAGAGTCAATAATTTTTATCCCTATTCCAACCTATTAATTCTCTAGTTGGCAAGTATCATGTGTTGGGAAAGATCCATATATATATATATATATATATATATATATATATATATATATATAGTTGGATCTAGGTGATCATGAGTCATTATTGTTGACATTATCCTTGAGGTAAATAAGTTGGGTAGTGAAAATAATAAATACCATATCTTCCTATGTGTCCGATGGAAACATTAGCTCCAAAAATATGCAATGAGTGTCAACAATCATATAAGACTAAATGATAGTTGAGCATGTGAACTTGCTAAATTGAAAGCTCTTACATAGACTCTTCTCTGAAATATGATGAATTGATTGTCTTAGTGACTAAGAACATAATTTGTTGATTGTCAATAAAGTTTATGCTTCATACTTCAATGTTGTGGATAGATTGTTACTTGTTTATGACAAGCTATATGATGAAAAACTTGTTGCTATGTTAATATGCATGATGCTCTCATGTCCATATTCTATTTTTTGACACCTCTCTCTCAAATTATGTGGTCATTATTATCGAGTTGGGCTTTCGCTTGAGGACAAGCGAGGTCTAAGCTTGGGGGAGTTGATACATCCATTTTGCATCATGATTTCCTACTAACATTTATGCTATTCTTGTCCATTATTTCACTTTATGATACAATTCGTATGCCTTTTCTATCTGAATTTACATGGTACATCACAAAGAGGGAAATTGTCGGGAACTGGAATTCTGGATATGAAAACCAAGAAAAAGGTGAAAATTCATTGGACTCCAAATGACCTGAAACCTTTTGTGAGTTACTTCTGGAATATATGAATAATTATGCAGCAAATATTTGCCAGGGGGGCTGCTTTTGGTCCATGACCCAACACGGTGTGAACACCCCCTAAGCATGCCCTATTAGATCATAGGTCCCATGTGGATCCCCGACCCTAATTCCAGTCCTATAAATTCCCATCTGATGTGAAAACGATAAAAAAGGAACTTTCGGGATGAAGCACCATCGTCTCGAGGCGGAAACTTGGGCAGAGGTCGTTTTGCATGCCGGCAGGTTGATTCTGCTGGGGCAACTTTGCTCCGGGAGGGGGAGATCGAAGAGATCGTCATCACCAATGCTTGCTCCTTTGTGATAGGACCAATATTCATCAACATCTTCACCATCACTATTTCATCTCAACCCCTAGTTCATCTCTTGTATTCAATCTTTGTCTCAAAACCTCAGATTGGTATGTGTGGCTTACTAGTAGTGTTGATTAATTACATCTTGTAGTTGATGCTTGTTGGTTTATTTGGTGGAAGATATTATGTTCATATCCTTAATCATCACTATTACACATCTGATCTTGAACATGTTGATGATGTGTGAGTAGTTACTATTGTTCCTGGGGACATGTGATAAGTCTTGTTATAAGTAATCATGTGAAGTTGGTATTTGTTCGATATTTTGATGATATCTATGGTGTTGCTTCTGTTAGTGGTGTCATGTGACCGTCGACTACATGACACTTGACGTGGCTTGAGATTTCATCGGTATTTCCCCAAAGAGGAAGGTACGATGCAGCACAACGATGGTAAGTATTTCCCTCAGTTATGAAACCAAGGTATCAATCCTTAGAGGAAGATCACGCACCCACGTAAACAACACCTACACACAAACAACAAATACTTGCAACCCGATGCGAAAGAGAGTTTGCCACGCTCTCTACGGTAATAAGATAGATTAGGTAATGATAGGTAGGAGAGATAGACCTCTCAAGAACACAAAATAAAAAGAGTAAATATGCAGCAATATATTTTTGGTTTTTTGGTTTTGTAGATCTGAAAACAAACATTGCAAAAATGTAGATCGGAAAGCAATATGATGGAAAAGTAGACCCGATGGGCGTAGGCTTCACTAGTGGCTTCTCTCATGAGTATAGAGCACGGTGGGTGAACAAATTACTGTTGGGAAATTGATAGAATATTGAACAATCATGACGATATCCAAGGCAATGATCATTATATAGGCATCATGTCCAAGATAAGTAGACCGACTCCAGCCTGCATCTACCACTATTACTCCACACATCGACATATATCCAACATGCATCTAGTGTATTGAGTTCATGGAAAAATTGAGTAATGCAATAAGAACGATGACATGATGTAGACAAGATCTATTCATGTAGGAATAGACCCCATCTTGTTATCCTCAATAGCAATGATACATGCGTGTCTGGCTACCCCTTCTGTCACTGGGAAAGAACACCGCAAGATTGAACCCGTCACAAAGCACCTCTTCCCATGGCAAGAAAAATTGATCTAGTTGGCCTAACTAAACCAACGATTCGAAGAAGACATACGAGGCTATAAGCAATCATGCATATAAGAGATCAAAGAAGACTCAAATAAGATTAATGGATAGAAACTGATCATGAACTCAAAATTCATCGGATCCCAACAAACACACCGCAAAAGTTTACATCAAATAGATCTTCAAGAGATCATTGTATTTAGAACCATAAGAGAGAGAGAGAGGAAGCCATCTAGCTACTGCCTACGTACCCGTAGGTCTATGGTGGACTACTCACGCATCATCAGAGAGGCACCTATGATGAAGATGAACCCCTCTGTGATGGTGTCTAGATTAGATCTCTAGGTTCTGGAATTTGCAATGGATGGAATTGTGTTTCGTCGACTCCCTAGGGTTTTTGGAATATTTGGGAATTTATAGGCGTCATAGGGGGTGGAGAGGGGTCCCGACGAGTGCACAACCCACTAGGGCACGAGCAGCCCCCCTCGCACGACCTGGTGGGTTGTGGTCTTGTTGGCCCACTCCCCCATTACCTCTTTGGTCCATTGGGTGTCTGCTGGTCCACAAAAAATCTCCAAAAAGTTTCGTCGCGATTGGACTCTGTTTGATATTGATTTTTTGCGAAGTAAAAAACAAGCAAAAATATCAACTGACACTTTGGCACTATGTCAATAGGTTAGTCCAAAAAATGATATAAAGTGGTAATAAAATGATGGTAAAACATCCAAGAATGATAATATAACAGGATGGAACAAGCAAAAATTATAGATACGTTGGAGACATATCAACAACCCCAAGCTTAATTCCTACCCGTCCTCGAGTACGTAAGTGATAAAAACAAATTTTTTGATGTGGAATGCTGTCTAAAATGTTCATCACATTCTTTTCTTTTACATAGCATGGACATTTGGTCTTATAATGATTAAAACAATAGCCTAGTTTTAACATAATGAGTTCAATACTCAAGCATGTCAACAAATAACCATGTCTTTCAAAATATCAATACTAGAGAAAGTTATCCCTAGCCCATCATGCTCAATCATTGATCCATTCATGAAACACACTAAAATATTAGCTATGCCCAATGCTCAAGTATGATCATAGTGCCCCTAGTTGGTGCTTATAAGAGAAGATGGAGACTCAAAGCAAAAATAAAAATTGCATAAAGTAAATAGATAGGCCCTTCATAGAGGGAAGTAGGGATTTGTAGAGGTGCCAGAGCTCAAGTGTTTAAATTGAGAGGAGAAAAAATATTTTGGGTGGCATGCTTTTCTTGTCAATAAAAACGGCAAAGTAGCTCACAATACTTTCCATGCTAGATATATCATAGGTGGTTCCCAATCAGAAAATAAAGTTTATTCCTTTTTCCACCAAACTTTCAATTTCCATGGCGACTCGTATCTACGGTTGCCTTCCATACCAACACTTTCCAAGGAATTTTTTATTTGACAACATAAGTAAATATATTTTTATTTCTTTTTCATTTTGGGAATGGTAATCCCTATTACCGTCGCACTCTCATGCAATGACAAGTGAATAAACACTCATCTTGAGAATAACACATCTAGCATGAAAAATATTGGTTCCTCCCCATCGTTTCATGATCGGTACGAGCACACAGAATAGAAAATTATTTTGAAAATTTAGATATGGCAGATACAAATTTTCTTGGAACGACATGGAAATACCGCAAATAGGTAGGTATGGTGGACTCATAAGGCAAAACTTGGTTTAAGGATTTTGGATGCACCAGTAGTATTTCAACTTAGTAAATGTGAAGGCTAGCAAATAGGTTGGGAAGCAACCAAACCAAGAAATGAAAATTCACATAAGTGAGCATTGAATAGAACTAACACCGAATAATCCACCACAAATACTATGTAACTTCATTGCATAACTATTGACTTTCATGCATGCATAGGGAATCACAAACCTTAACACGAATACTCCTACTAAGCATAATTACTCATCAAAATGACTCACATATTACTATCATCATGTTTCAGAATTATTACAAAGAATCAAGTTTAATTTGTCCAATGATCTTCATGAAAGTTTTTATTATATCTTCCTTGGATATCTATCACTTTGTGACTAGTTTCATATATTGCCATTGCTTTTTGGCAAGCTCAAACGAATTTAAGTGAAGCACATGAGCATAAATATTTCATCTCAAAAAGGTATAAGTGAAGCATGAGAGGATTTCTTCAAAATTTACTAACTCTCAAATTAATCTAAGTGAAGAGTGAGAGTATTTCTACAAAATTTTCCAAGCACACCATGCTCAAAAAGATATAAGTGAAGCACTAGAGCAATTTCCATAGATCTAAAAGTTTAAGTGAAGCACATAGAGCAATTCTAACAAATGATAGCCGAATTTTGGCTCTCTCAAATAGATGTGTACAACAAGGATACAAAGGAAAAAATAAAAAATAAAGCAAGCAAAGATACAATACGCACCAAGCAAAACACATGATATGTGATGAATAAAAATATAGCTCGAAGTAAAGTACCGATGGTCGTTAGAAGAAAGAGTGTATGCCACTCGTGAGAATTGTCGAGATTAGTTGCTTGTTTCTCCTTGGATATATCTTGGGGGTGCAGGAGCATCCGCAAGATTAGGCTTTTTATACTCCTTATTCCTTCATCCATCATGATCTCACCCAAAACTTGAAAACTTCAATCACACAAAACTCGACAAAATTCTCGTGAGATCCATTAGTATAAGAAAGCAAATCACTACTTTAGGTAATGTTGAAAACCCATTCATCTTTTTTATTGCATTATACCTACTGTATTTTAACTTTACCATGGCTTATACCCCCTAATACAGACCATAGATTCATCAAAACAAGCACACAATGCAACGAAAACAGAATCTGTCTTAAACAAAACAGTCTGTAGTAATCCGTACTCTACCCATACTTATGGAACTTTAAATATTCGGAGAAATTAGGACAACATGAAGAATTTGTATAGAAATACTGTGTTAAAATTTAAGATAAATATCATGTTCCAGTAGAAAACGAAAATTCATATACCATATGCAAAGTTTCTGTTTCAGATTCAGCATTGTTTTGTACTTATCCTATGAATCATCTTAAAGGCTTTACTGGGCACAAACACTAAATAAACCAAAAAACACAATCATAATAGAGGCATAATTGTGTCAACACACAAAAAATAAATGAAAAAGCAAAAAATTATTTATTCATTGGGTTGCCTGCCAACAAGCGCCATCGTTTAACGCCCCTAGCTAGGCATAACACATATATTTAAGCATTGCCATCTTTGGTTTTGGATCCATAGGATGCCCTCATGATTGATTCATATGGTGGACTAATTGTAGTTCGAGTGAAGTTTTCCATACCCTTTCTAACTGGAAATTGAAACTTAATATTGCCTTCTTTCATATCGATCAGGACACCTATAGTGCGTAAAAACGGTCTACCAAGTATAACGGGACAAGACAGATTGCAATCAATATCAAGAACAATAAAATCAATAGGCACATAATTACTATTTGCAAGAATAAGAACATCATTAGTTCTTCCCAAAGGAGTTTTATAGTAGAATCCGCCAAGTGCAAATTTAGAGAGCATTCTTCAATGTTGGTTAGACCAAGCACATCACATAGAGATTTCGGAATCGTGGAAACGCTAGCACCCAAATCACACAAAGCAAAGAACTCATAATTTTTAATCTTGACCTTAATGGTAGGTTCCCACTTGTCATGCAATTTTCTAGGAATAGAAATCTGCAACTCAAACTTTTCTTCAAAAGACTTCATGATGGCATCAATGATATGTTGAGTAAAAGTTTTATTTTGCTCATATGCATGGGGTGAATTCAACATGGATTGAAGCAAATAAACACACTCAATAAAAGAGAAACTATCATAGTTAAAATCTTTGCAATCCCAGATAGTGGGCACATCACTAGTTAAAGTTTTGACCTCTTCAAACCCACTTTTATAAAAATATTCATCAAGATTTTCACCCTCCAAATTATTGGGACGCCTTATAGCTAAAGTTGACTCCACTTCAGTCCCTTCATTATCAATTTTAATATTAATAAACAAGGAATCAATATAAGAAATGCCAATCACTTTAAGATATTCATTGTTCTTATCTTCTAGAGAGATCGGTTTGGTAGCCATTTGATTTATTAAAGAAAGTTATCTGTCGTGGGAACGAACACCTATAGGACCGCGGGGGCCCCTTTCGGTTCGGATGAGGGGCGAGATGGCACGAAGAGCCGGTCTGGTGAGCTGCGCGCGGGGAGTTTTTACCTAGGTTTGGGCCGGACGGATGCATAAAACCCTGCTCCTGCTTGGTTGTATTGATCGTGTTCTAGGGTTCGAGCTACACGAGCGCCATGAACGGATTCTATGTGAGCTTGGGAACCTCCAGTTTTCTAACCGTCGGGCTGTCTGGTTGTCTTAACTGCCTAACTGTCCGAAAGTCCAAAAGCCAAAAGTCCAAAGTCCAAAAGTCCCAAGTCCTCTTCTGTAACGCCCTGGGTCTCCTTTTATACTTAAGGGAATCCCAACAGTGGCGTACAGTGTGCACATGGGATGCACAGTGCTACAGTGCTATCGTACCTAACCCTGACGGAGTAGGACAAGAGCATTAAATGCACAGTCAGGGGCCTCAGTCTGTCAGTGGGACGGGATGGGGGCCTATCCCATCGCGCCGCTTAGCTCCCTCCAACGTTGACGCCGTGACACGCGTCCAGGTGAATCGACACCTGGCCTGTGTGCTGGCGGTCCTTGTCAGGGCCTTGCCTTGCCGGGACCTTGCCTTGCCGGGGGCCTGGAGGCTCTGAAGCCCTACCGGCAAGGTCTTGCCGGTAGTCTTGAGTCTTCTGTGCTGGTTCTTGATAAGTCTTCGCTGGGCCCTGCCACCGGGGTGGCTACTACTGCCCGTGCACGAGTAAAGGGGCACTAGATGGCCCCAAAACTCTAGTGCACCAACAGGAGCCTCCGGGCCTGGGCTATGCACGTCGCGAGGCGTTGTTGGGCTAGGCTCAAACAGTGCATGGGCATGCATGGTAGGGCCTCACGGTTGTGATCATTACGCTCGCTGCACTCCCCCATGATGCCCATTGAATGCGGGTAGTGGGATACGTGCACGGCGCAACCGTCGAGTTTTTAATTACCGCGTCAGGTCCCTTTCGCCATGCGCGCCACATGCATAGCAGGGAGCTAGAAATGGGCACCCGTGACTTAAAGTCCCTGAGAAAAGGCAGTAACTGCGGCGCCATGGATTTGGGCGACGGGGCGGTTGCTATTAGCCCCATGATCAAGGGCTTCGCTATTGCAGGAGGTGGGCGGCGTCCTTTGGAGTGGGGGAGAGTCAGCCCCCGTGCTTCCTCTTATAAATTGGGTACAACGGGGGCGGAGATCATCCATCCTTCTCCCGCCCTTCGAGTGCAAAGCTCCACAGTCCGCCTCCTTCTCCCTCGCCTTCTCAATCTTCAGGTAGCGTCCACCCTTTGCCATTCCCAATCTGAGAACCGCCCTCGTCTTCCTCCTCGAGCCCAAGGTAGAGCCTCTCGCCATCTTTTTCTTCTTGTATCCCGCCTCTCCTTTCCATCTTTTTCTTCTTGTAATCTCCTCTAGGGGAGAAAGTCAAATAAAGATGTACTTAGAAAAAGCGGTATCTTATGTAAACTTCAACCCATTTTGAATGAATGCATATTATCTTCCTTGTTAGACCGCTTCTGTGTATGGAATTTTCCCTACGCCCTTTCTCGAAGAATCTTGCCGGCGTGTGTAGTCCTACCACAAGCGCTTTGAGGAACGGGTCCTTAGCAGCCTGCTGGTGGTGCCACTACAGGCAAGACACCTTGGTGTCCTTAGCGTGGCCATTCAAGGTGTCGGCCTTACTCGAAAATGGGATAAGGACGCGAGCGCTATCACTTGGATTGTTGAGCGGACTCGTAACGAGACAAGGAGCGCGGGCAAAGCCACTTAAGCCATTGAGCGGTCCCGAACGTAGTGAGGGCGCACCCAATCCAGTAAGGTTCCCGTGCGTACAGGTTTTCCATATAGAAGTCAAAATCGCTCAAGGAAAATAACTTTATGGCAAGGATTCACATGGGTTTTTTGCAACTTATCTTTTTGTTGCCTTTCTCCTCCCGACAATTTTTTTTGGGAACGTCGCTCATAGGTATCCGTACCATCATACCCCCCCGGCAAAGCTGCACGCGAGGGATCCTTCCGTCCTTTGAAAAAACAAAGAACAGAAAATATGGATATGGAACATTGGCGGTTCGTTAGTCCTTGTTGGAATTAAGCGCAATGCAATACTTCAGATAAACATGCACATAAGTAAACATGAGAATTGAATAGGATTAAAGAACACTTATCTTTATTTATCTACGCACATGTTCTAAACCTGGCTTTGTACCAAGGATTACATGCTTCAGTGGCAAGACTTTTATAAAAGGTGGTTGCCAGGGCTGCCTCGGCAACCGTGCCTCATGGGTAGAACTCTCGAAGATGCTAGATATTCCAGGAGTTTCTCACCGGAATGCCATCCTCGGTCCCCAGGTGGATTACACCGGGCCTAGTGACTCGTACTGCCCTATAAGGACCTTCCCACTTTGGCGTCAACTTGTTTGGATTCTTGGTGGACTGAACTCGCCGAAGAACAAGGTTACCTTCATCAAGACTTCTGACATTGACCTTGCGGCTGCGGCGCAAGGCTTGCTGGTAGCACGCAGCTCTCACAGCAACCTAAAGACGGTCTTCCTCAAGGAACGTCGCGTCGTCTTGCCGCAACTGGTCTTGCTCGAGCTCATCATAAGCGAGCACTCGAGGAGACCCGTATATGAGTTCCATGGGGAGAACTGCCTCCACCCCATAGACAAGGGAGAAGGGTGTCTGGCTGGTAGCTCGATTCGGTGTCATCCTGATTGACCAAAGAACCACTGGCAACTCATCAATCCAGTTCCTTCTGCACTTGTGCAACCTATCAAAAGTTCTTGTGTTGAGGCCTCGCAACACTTCAGCATTAGCCCTCTCCGCTTGGCCGTTGCTCCTCGGGTGGGCAACGGAGGCAAAAGAGATTTTAGTACCATGGTCTTGGACATATTTCATGAAGGTGCGGCTCATGAACTGTGTGCTGTTGTCAGTGATGATCCTGTTGGGAACACCAAAGTGGCAAACTAGTCCTTTAAAGAACTTGACGGCGGACTATGATGTCACCTTCCTCACTGCTTCCACTTTCGGCCACTTTGTGAACTTGTCGATCGCCACGTACAAGTACTCAAAGCCCCCAGCAGCACGGGGAAGGGGCCCAAGATGTCGAGCCCCTAGACCGAAAATGGCCAGGAGAGAGGGATTGTTTGAAGGACTTGAGCTAGTTGATGTAGTTTCTTCGAATGGAACTAGCATGCTTCACACTTGGTTACTAATGCAGTTGCGTCCTGGAGGGCAGTGGGCCAAAAGAAACCTTGTCGGAACGCCTTTCCAGGAAGTGCTCTTGATCCTATGTGGGAGCCACATATGCCTCCGTGTATCTCCACCAACAGCTCTAGTCCATCCTCCCGAGAAATGCACTTGAGTTTCATGCCATTTGGTCTCTTTCTGTATAGGACATTATCTATGAACTGGTACATATGAGACTGGAGGGCTACTTTCTCTGCTTCCTCTTTTTCCTCGGGGAGTTCTCCTATCTGAAGGAATTGGACAAGAGGTTGTGCCCACACTGGAGCCTGGGGATCGACAACAAGGACTAAAGGCGTATCCTCTGCCGGGGGAGCATTTGCATCGATGGCAAGGGCTTGAGGGCCTGCTGGAGTCTGCTACGCCCCGGTAAGCCTGGCGGGAGCATACGCTTCTATGGTAAGAGCCGATGGCCCTGCCGGAGCATAGTACTCATCGGCAAGCCTGCCGTTCTCTTGGGTAACTTTCTCGCGAATGGCTTCAGGGAGCTCTACCAGGAAATACTTGTCGGAACTTAACTTCCTTCTATTCTCTTGTCCAGTTGATGGTGTTACGAAGGGTTGAGTTAGTTGGAGCACGAAAGTTCCTGGTTCCACAGGTAACTTAAGGGCAACACATTTTGATAGCCCATCAGCAATGCTGTTCTCTGCACATGGAACATGCTCCATTTGCAGGTCGTCAAAATGTTCTTCCAACTTCCTCACTTCATCCACATAAGCTTCCATCAATGGACTCTGGTAATATTTGTTCACTTGCCTGACGACAAGTTGGGAATCACCCCTGATGATAAGTTTCTTGATCCCAAGGTCCGTCGCGATCCTGAGACCGGCAAGAAGCCCTTCGTACTCAGTAGTGTTGTTCGTTGATCTCTCCCGTGGAAACTGCATCTGAATCACATATCTGAGGTGCTCTCCGATGGGTGCGACAAGCAGCACTCCGGCATCGGCGCCTTGCAGTGAGAAAGCTCCATCAAAATACACGATCCATTCTCGACCAGTGTCCTTGCCGGGGAGAGTTGACTCTAGAATCTCTTCATCAGGCGTTGGGGTCCATTCTGCAATGAACTCTGCCAAGGCTCTGCTCTAAATGGTCAAAGTGCTTTCAAACTTAAGACCAAAGCTCGATAGTTCCAGAGCCCACTCCACAATCCTGCCGATAGCTTCTGGGTTCCTCAATATCCGTTGTAGCGGGAAGCGGGTGACAACGGTGATCTCATGTGCTTGGAAGTAATGGCGCAGCTTCCTCGAGGCGATGAGAAGGCCGAAGAGCAATTTTTTCTCACCAGAATATCTTGATCTAGCCCCCTACAACAAGGAGCTGACAAAATAGACTGCTCTGTGCACCACCTTCTTCTTCTTCTGGACTATCTCTGCCAACTGTGCAGATCCTTCTTTGCCGACACCAGATCCATTCGGGGAATGTCTTGGCTCGTCGCTTGGCGTCCCTGCCGTTGCCGCTGCTTCTTCGTCAACCTCCCTTTCATCCACTAGTGCAACACTCACCACTTGATTCGTTGCTGCCAGGTACAACATCAACGACTCTTGTGGTTTTGGCGCGACTAGGACCGGTGGAGAGGAAAGGTACGTCTTCAAATCCCGTAGCGCCGCCTCCTCTTCCGGAGTCCACTTCATTGGACCTTCCTTCTTCAAGATTTTGAAAAAGGGCAGGGTGCGCTCAACAGATTTTGAGATGAACCTACTCAGAGCAGCAACACAGCCGGCAAGGCATCGAACATCTTTGACTCATCTCGGTGCCTCAATTTTCTTAATTGCTTTGATCTTGTCGGGATTCACTTTGATTCCACGTTGAGACACAAAGAACCCAAGAAGCTTGCCGGATGGGACGCCGAACACACACGTCTCGGGGTTGAGCTTCATGTTGATGTTGCGTAGATTGGCAAACGTCTCTTATAGGTCCTCTATGAGCGTGGCCTTGTCCTTGGTTTTGACCACTATGTCATCCATATAAGCTTCCATATTTCTATGTAGCAAGGGCTCAAAACCAATTTGGACTGCTCTTGCAAAGGTAGAACTAGCGCTTTTCAACCCGAAAGGCATACGCAAAAAGCAGTACGTACCACATGGGGTGATAAACACCGTATTCTCTTCATCTTCCTTGGCCATAAAAATCTGATGATAACCGGAATAGGCGTCAAGGAAAGACAATAAGTCGCAGCCGGCGGTGGAGTCCACAATCTGGTCGATGCACGGAAAGGGAAAAGGATCCTTGGGGCAGGCCTAGTTGATGTCTGTGAAATCGATGCATAGCCTCCACTTCCCATTCGCCTTGCGCACTATGACTGGATTGGCCAACCACGTAGGGTGGAATACTCCTCTGATTAGACCAGCTGCCTCTAAATTCTTGATTTCTTCGGCAATAAACTTTTGCCACTCCAAAGCTTGCTTCAGAACCTTCTGCTTGACAGGCCGTGCGTGTGGACAGACGACAAGGTGGTGCTCGATCACCTTCCTGGGAACACCGGGGATATCAGATGGTTGCCATGCAAACACATCGACATTCACCCGTAGGAAGGTGATGAGCGCGCTTTCCTATTTGTCATCAAGGGTGGAACTTATGGTGAAAGTTCCCCTCATGCCATCTTCCTTGGCGGGCACCTTCTTGGTTTCTAGCGGAGCTGCCTTGGACTTCTTGCTCTTGCTGGTCGAGCTCTCTGGCACATCGTCAACAGTAGCGCAACACCCTGAAGAGGTGCGCTTTTACTGGAATGTGCACCAGAGGCCTTGCCGGTCTTCCTCCCCCCGAGAGCTTCAACAGCAGGAGCAAGTGCCTTGGCAGCAGGTGCTGCAACTGTGCCCTGGTAGAGTTGGTCGGCGCAGATAAGCACACTCTTCTTGTCAGAGTGGATGATAATGACGCTCATTGGTCCGGGCATCTTCAGCACGTTGTAAGCGAAGTGGGTGCGCGCCATGAACTTGGCCAGTGTCGGACGGCCGAGAATGCCGTTGTATGGCAACAAGATCTCGGCAATGTCGAAGACGATATTCTCCATTCTGAGGTTGATATTGCTGCCGAATGTCACCGGCAACATGACCTTGCCTTTCGGCCGAGTCCTTCCCGAATTGACCCCTTGGAAAGCGCCTATCGGCTCGAGATCTTCGTCGGGAATCTGCAACCTCTAAATGACATCAGGCAAGATCAGGTTCAGGCTGGCCCCACTGTCGACTAACATCTTCGTCACCTTGAGGTTGCGGATTGTTGGCGAAACCAACAACGACAAGTACCCGACCGTAGTTATGCGATTAGGGTGATCCTCAGCGTCGAAGATGATAGGAGTGTTGGACCATTTCAGAGGTTTCTGTGCGCCGATAGAGGGCTTTGCCGCATTAACCTCGTGCGCCAACCGTTTAAGTTGGCGGTGAGAGGAATGCGACGAGGCTCCTCCTTCTATGCACATCATCTTCGTGGCATTCTGAAACTCATGATCACTTGACTCATAGTCCTCTTCGACATCATCATCATCTCCTTCTTGCTTGTCGCAGCTATGGGCAGGCTGATCCTTCTATTGCTTGGGCTTGCCACGGCGGCCTCCTCGGCCACCCTGCTTCTTGCCGGGCCCCTCAGCACCATCCTGACCCTTCTCCTTGTCGCACCTTTAATATTCGGCCCTCTATTTCTCGGCAAGCTTCTCAAGTTGCCGACAGTCTTGGAGGTTTTTGCCTTTGGTGCGATGGATCTTGCAATACTGCTTGCCGGAGTCTTCTGGCTTGCCGGTAGCCGCCAGGGCATGACAGGAGGCGCACCTGGCAACATTATTACAGAGGTCGTCGACCTTGCCTTTCTTCGCGGCATCATGGTTGCCGGATCCTTCGACGGATAGCACGGTCTTGCCCTTGCACTTCTTGTTCCATCGCCGGCCCTTCTTTGTCGGGGCAGCGGTGTCTTCGTCCTTAGAGTCGACCTCCACGCCAGTGTCTTCGCCGGGGAGTCTTCTCCCTTCTTTAGCCCGAGCACACTTGTCTGACTCTGTTCATCGCCAGCTCTTCCTGCATCCTGTGGTAGCACACGTTGTGATGGAATGCACTGATAATGGCGGCAAGGCGAACGTCTGGGATGTTCTGGTGCACGCGGCTGAACCTCTGGATGTACTTGCACAGAGTTTCGCCTTCCTTCTGGGGGATGATATGACTCGTGGCTAGGAGCTTGATGGCCTCCTGTGAAGGCGCCAACGAACTCGTGGCACAGGTCTGCCCAGGAGGTGATGGATCTCTCCGGCAAGTGCATCAACCATGACCAGACGTTGGGCTTAAGCACCAATGGGAAGTAGTTGGCCAATATCTTGTCGTTGTGGCACCCGATAGCATGCACCGCAATGGTGTAGATGCCCAGGAACTCTGACGGATGGGTCTTGCCGTCATACTTCTCCAGGACTTCTAGTTTGCACGTGCGGGTGTTGGGCAACTGGACTTGCTGCAGCTCAAGGGTAAACGCTAGACAACCCACCTCGTAAGGTAGGCTGACAGGTTACCCTGGCACGAACTTGTCTACAGTGGGCCCAGTGTGCCTGTTCATCTGGAGGCGTGCTTCCCACCATCGCTCGATCGCGGTTTGGGCTTCTTCCTTGCCACGTCCCTAGAAAACATGACGCTGATCGTGGCATGTCCGTGTGTCAGACGACACCGTTGAATAGCCATTGTAGACGTCGGTCCGCCGGGTCAGTGACCGACGATGCTGTCGCGAAGGAGAGTGCGCTGAGGTTGCGCCGAATCCGGGCGCTTCTCCACTGGTCTGAGGTGGCCCTGCGGGCCGAAGCTTATCTGCGAGGCTAAGGAGACTATGAATGGTGGCTCTCCATTCGTCGAGCTTCTCCGCAGCAGGAGGGAAGTTCAGGAGTAGCTGCGCTTGCACCATCGCTTCCTCTGCTATGGATGGCATCAAGCGGCGTGAGGAACGCGAGGTGCTCTGACTGCTAACCGTGTTAGAAGGAGCACCGTCGCGATCCCATGTTGGAATGCCACTCCCACTTGCATGCTGGTCCTGTACATCTTGGGAATGATACGCATGAGCTTTTCCGTGGGTACGTTGAGAACTGCGGGCGCCGTGGCGCGGCTCTCCATGCGCGTCCTGAGAAGGTCGCAGCGTAGGCGCTGGCGTGGGTGCCCTGGGAGATACTCTTCGCCCCCGGAGTTCGTCGTACCACCCACAGGCGGTACCGCTCTATCCTCAGACCTAGGGGCGTGGGGGTTCCCACCGTCGCCATGGGCGTCTTCGCGGCGAGCGTCGCCGCTTGCTTGGCCTTGGTCACCGGAACGTCGCAGAAGTTCCGGAGCTTTGCCTCCTCCTCCTCCACCCGTGTCCATGTCGTCTCCTATCTATGCAGACACAGGAACGACAGACGCGGATGGGCCAACTGCCGTCAGGCCCTTCTTCTTGGGGGCCATGGTGATGATGAAGCTGGGGCGCAGACCACCCGAGCGGATTCGCACCCCTCACGCGCCCCCTACCTGGCGCGCCAAAGATGCCATGGGAACAAACACCTATGGGACCACGAGGGCCCCTTTCGGTTTGGCCGGGGGGGAGATGGCATGAAGAGTCAGTCTGGTGAGCTGTGCGTGTGGAGTTTTTACCCAGTTTCGGGCCACACGGATGCATAAAATCCTACTCCTACTTGGTTGTATTGATCGTGTTCTAGGGTTCGAGCTACACGAGTGCCATGAATGGCTGCTACGTGAGCTTGGGAACCTCCAGTTGTCTAACTGTTGGGCTATCCGGTTGTCTTAACTGCCTAACTGTCTGAAAGCCCAAAAGCCAAAAGTCCAAAGTCCAAAAGTCCCAAGTCCTCTTCTGTAATGCCATGGGTCTCCTTTTATACTTAAGGGAATCCCAACAGTGGCGTACAGTGTGCACACGGGATGCACAGTGTTATAGTTCTATCGTACCTAACCCTGATGGAGTAGGACAAGAGCATTAAATACACCGTGAGGGGCCTCGGTCCGTCAGTGGGACAATACGGGGGCCCGTCCCATCGGCGCCGCTTAGCTCCCTCCAACGTTGACGACGCGACACGCGTCCAGGTGAATCGACACCTGGCCTGTGCGCTGGCGGTCCTTGCCGGGGCCTTGCCTTGCCGGGACCTTGCCTTGCTAGGGGCCTAGAGGCTCCGAAGCCCTCCCGGCAATGTCTTGCTGGTAGTCTTGAGTCTTCTATGATGGTGCTTCATAAATCTTCGTTGGGCCCTGCCACCGGGGCGGCTACTACTGCCCATGCACGAGTAAAGGGGCACTAGATGGCCCAAAAATTCTAGTGCACCGACATTATCCCTAGCCCATCATGCTCAATCATTGATCCGTTCATGAAACACACTCAAATATTAGCTATGCCCAATGCTCAAGTACGATCATAGTGCCCCCTAGTTGGTGCTTATAAGAGAAGATGGAGACTCAAAGCAAAAATAAAATTTGCATAAAGTAAATAGATAGGCCCTTCGTAGAGGGAAGCAGGGATTTGTAGAGGTGCCAGAGCTCAAGTGTTTAAATTAAGAGGAGATTTTTTTTGGGGTGGCATGCTTTTCCTCTCAATAAAAACGACAAAGTAGCTCACAATTCTTTCCATGCTAGATATATCATAGGCGGTTCCCAAACATAAAATAAAGTTTATTCCCTTTTCCACCAAACTTTCACTTTCCATGGCGGCCCGTATCCACGGTTGCCACCAACACTTTCCAAGGAATTTATTATTTGACAACATAAAGTAAATATTTTTTTATTTATTTTTCATTTTGGGAATGGGCATCCCTATTACTGCCGCACTCTCGTGCAATGACAAATGAATAAACACTCATCTTGAGAATAACACATCGAGCACACCGTAGCACCGGTCCACCCACATATCAAATTATCAAAGTAATGAGTGTGAATCAACCCAACATGATGAACATGACTAGTCAGATATTCCCATGTGTCCTCGGGAGCACTTGCTTCATATAAGAGTACTTTCAGGCATGTCCTTTTCTATAAAAAGGATTGGGCTACCTTGCTGCACATTTGCTACTATTGTTACTTGTCACTTGTTTTGAATTATCTTGCTACAAAACTATCTATCATTATTACTCACAACACTTGCAGAGAATACCTTGCTGAAAACTTCTTATCATTTCCTTCTGCTCCTCGTTGGGCTCAACAACCTTACTTATCAACAGGACTACGATTGATCCACTATACTTGAGGGCCATCATCGGGGCTGTTGACAAACCCGGCGAAACGATCGCAAGGCCTTGTGGCCAAGCAATAGTGGTAGACAAGGACGTGATGTCCCACACACAACTTGGCAACGACAACCTTTGGGTCAGGCCCGGTACGACCACCGGTGTATGCGAGGTCGAAGCCGACCACTTTATACTTGCCATCCTTAGCAAGCAAATCCTCCATAGTGTTGATGGAGTCCTCGTCGGGTCATTGGTGTACACCACCATGAGGTTCGTGTTCCTTATGTGGGTATCCACATGATGCACGCCGAACTCCATTGGAGCACCGCTAGATATGCTCTTTGTATGTGTCGTCGTGGGTGTGCTTATTGTGTTATGGGGCACGATCAAAAGGTTGAAGATACTATGGTTAATGGTCGCATGCATAGTTTAAATAGCGAAGATAGCATCTGCTATTGTGTCCGTAATAGTGCTAGCGCAATAGTGACCGCTATCACTCAAATTAAATGTCATTACTTTTTGTTCATGTTCTAGTGATATCAACAACAATATAGTGTTTTTGTAACTCCACAACACGGACATAGCACCCGCAATATCACCCGCTATCTGTATTATGCTACATGGAGCCCAATCCGCTACCAGACCGCTATCCGCAATTTAAAACCACTCGCAGGTATAAATGGGGCCAAAGCTCCTGGAAAACCGGCATGCCCAGATGGTAGTTTTTGCAGCACGTGATTCCATCGTGGTGCATAATTGCATCATGGTGACCCGCGCGACGCAACCGTATGCATATGGCGCCCCAAACGTGATCGTGGGCTGGCCCCAAATGGGCGCGAGAGCAGAGTAGACAAAGGGGCACGAGAGCAGAGCGAACGGAGGGACACGAGACCAGAGCGCCCGAAGGGACTCGAGGTCAAACCCAACAACTTTGTACTTCTCTACAACAACTCCATGACGTGGATGGAGTTCTCCACCCAGATCAGATGGGTGGTGTACACCACCGAGAGCTCTGTTAACCTTCTGTGCATGTCCACTACAACATGCATGGTGAACTGGCGCTCATCGTCGGCATGCCGCTGGGAGCACCATTGGAGCCACGCAGGATACCCTCTTTGTATTTTTGGTAAAGGCTGTGCTTCTTAAGGTCCAGATATTAATTGTACATTGCATAAAACGGAAGAAATGGTACTGACAACATACGAGTTTCATACGATGTCATTTGAATGATTGTATCACAAATGATAGAAACATTACAAAGGTTCAAATTCCTGCATTACAAGTCTAAAATGCGAAGATTACAAGGTTCAAACTGATATTAGAAATGAAACTCGGCTTATGCAAAAAATTTGTCATGTAGCTCTAGACACCCGTGCTGATTAGCGGAACATGAACATATGAGAGGCTCAAGTTGATATTACAACTAGTGTCGCAACTTCAATATTTTTGCAAAGGGATCCGGCACTAACATCATGTACGGGACTGAAATAAGGACTTCAGATTAGTCTGTGAACTTAAGTTCCAAACTAAAACCAAGCTTTTGTAGAGCCTATTCCATTTTGCCGTAGTCGCTGTCGGTGTCAAAACCGACATATCTCGTAGTAGGGGTCCTAAGCTAGGCCTCTTGGAGCGATGGTAACATGGACACCGGATTTTACCCAGGTTTGGGCTCTCTCAAGGAGATAATACCCTACGTCTTGCTTTTCATAGAATTGATATGGGGGATAGTACATAGTACAGGTATCCACTACGAGATCATAGTAATGAATATGAGATTGAGATTGTCTATTGACTAGCCTAGCCTAGGTTTATATAATGCACCGTAGGCCTAGGGTTTAGAGGAGTCCTTGTCTTGTGAGCCAAGTCTTGTGGAATCTCCCTTGTATGCATCATGGGCTCTCCGAACTGGCCCATTAGTGAATCGCCCTGGGGTCCTTGGCCCAACCCACTGGTCAGGAGACGACGTGGTGAGTACCCCCTAGTCCAGGACACCGCCAGTAGCCCCCTGAACCGGTCTCCTTGGTTCGTCCGAACTGTTCTTCATCTTCAACCGTTAGTCTTGAAAACTGGTTCAACAAATCTTCCCATCTCCGATCTTGAGGATCGTCGAGGTGTATCTGAAGAGTTCACAGGTCGGGCATCCGAGGAGCCCCTTTAAGTTATCGGCCTTTATCAATGTCTTGTAATTTTTGACACCACACCTGGGGTTTGAAGTGTTTCTCATGTGGCAGCGTCCTCTTGCGTCCGAGCTCCAACGCCGAATTACATCTGAGGCATCTTTTCACAGCTGAGCTCCAACAATGATCAGCATACGAGGTATCATAGATTACCTTGGCCTCTGAAAATTTGAATGAGTCCATCTGAGCTTAAATGCTGGAATAGTCTTCTATGGAACGAACCATTCGAATCCGAGCTTTATGCCGGACAGCTTCTGAGCTCCAACGCCGGACTGCATCCGAGCTCTAATGATGGTCAGCATCCAAGGTATCATAAAATAACTTGGACCTTAAAAAATTGAAGGATTTCATCCGAGCTTAATGTCGGAAATGCTCTCTATGGAGCCAGCCACTTGCGCCCGAGCTTTATGCTGGCCACTTTTGAGGTGGTGCACCACCCCAACCATGGGCTGTTTTTTTGTGGATATTTTTGATGGTGCAATTTATTATCTGCCGAGATATATAGCCAGTAGCCCTCAAGGTGTGTGTTAGTCTAAAACCCGAGATGCACCTGAAGGATGACATAAATCCGTTGATCCCAGTAGCCCCTGAGACTCAGGTCGACTTGCAAAATCTGCCTGAGGATCAATTCCTAGCTCGACAGCATACTTCGGAACACAAAAGCAGTCGTCACAGACCTTGAGACTCGGGTTGGGTGCGACCGACCAACCCAAGGATCATAATCTCCTGGGAAACTGTATTGCACTAAAAGTTTCTGCATTGAATTGTCAATGCAGTGGCCCTGAGACTTGGGTTGGGTAATATGGCCGACCCTAGGGTCGTATCTCCTCAGGAACTAGTTCAACCGTCATGTACGTTTTGACAATGCCGAGGTGGAGTTCGGCAGGAAAGATGTCGAACCCGAAAAAGAGTTTCCGGGCAAGACCATCACACCGAACACCTCAACCAAGAGGATGTCCCGCTTCCTTAAAGGAAAACATAAAATAGGTTTAAAGAAGTTATGAGCACAAAAAACCAAAAAACTTATGTGAAAACTGCATGTCTCAATTGAATCAAGTTTTTTGGTGCCAACACGAATTTGGTCTTAAAATTGTACTTCCGTCGTGCTTTAACATCACACGTCCGATCTCTAGACTTCAGGTGGGTCAGCCTCCGGCTTCAACCTCCCTATCCCGAAGGCGGAGTGTTTCTCATGCCAGTTTCTCAGGCGACCGGCTTTAAAGAGAAACCATGCTACCTAGCTATTGATCAAGCACTCGAGTCGAGAAAGGAGTGGTAGAAAAAAAACTTTGCAACGACTAAGAAGAAAACATTTATTATAAAATGGCTCATACAAATTTAAGAGCCCCCAAGTGACTTGGGTAAAAGAATTTTACGTATAATGATTGTATGTGCCAAAGTACTTATATCATATATGTGTTCGCCCGAATTTTAAACGTGTCTTAACCGACCGTCGACTTCTCCCCCTTTGGCCAAAAGCCGAAAAGTGTTATCTACTATGCCATCCGAGGATATTGGAGGTATTTCGAATAACCAGGCAATCAAGCCATTGGGCTATAACAAATAAAGCGCGCCCAGGGAACTTATGATATATTACTATTTAATGAAATAAGCATCTTCAAAGAAAATAGTTCTGCCAATGGTTCCTTTCTTCGGGTTATCATTATTACCATCAGTGGGGTGCAATAGATTTATGTATGCTTGTCTTCCGTCGTGGCCGACCATAGTTGAAAACAGTAAGAGCGCTAGCTTTCGGCTTCACTCGTCTAAGGTACGAGTTCGGATGACCCGATCGTAACAAGCACAGAGGTGCTCCCTTTACTCCCTAGCCGAACAATTGGGAACGTAGGGGTAAGCATAGGAGCAAGGCAACCCAGATTTGCAGAACACTTAAGTCAACATGATGCATATATTAGCGTAAACACAAACAAGGAAGGGTGCAATCCATTAATAGTCATATGCAAGAGGAGTGGCTTCATAAAGGAAGCCCCCCCAAGTAAACGGGGTATTTGAACTTGTTGGTAACAAACACAATTTTAACAAAGATTTTTTTTCGCAAACAACTTTTTGTCAAAAAAGTATAATGCTTGGTCGAACCGAACAAAATTTAAAACTGAAAGTTTTTTTAGCATGAAAGCGACTTAGCTGACTAACGTGCTGGGTGTTGATGACGTGGTCCAGGCTTGTGGCTGGACGAGGACGCCCATCGAACTTTGACAAATCCGGTGTGTAGTCTTTGGCATGACCGAGGTCCCAACCCCCAAGCCCGTCCCGAGGTGACAAAACAAGGAGTTCGACACTCCGAAGTAGTGTCACGGCTCAGCCGATGTGGCGAGGCCAAGCCCCTGGTCCAGCCGAGGTGGTGGAGTAGGTCGGCAAGGTGACACCGGGGTGACCGCGTGACGACTGTCAAAGTCGATTTCCTGCACTCATAAAATAGTGCAAGCCAAAAGTAATAACAAAGAAAGATAATAATATATTAAAAAAACAATTCTTCTACTTAGTTAATTTAAGTGAAGCAAATAAGTAAAGGAATATGGCCTAGGCGCCGAGGTGCCCGAATGAAGCTTGACGAAGTGGCGACGTTGCACGGCGAAATGAAGTCGTTGGTCCAGTTAACATGGCGAAGCTATGATCGGCGGATGCCGAAGTCTCATGCAGGTCGACTGGTAACGCTGAAGTCTCATGCCAGCCGAGGTATTGATGCAGGTCGGCTGGTGACGCTGAAGTCCCCGGAGTAGGTTGATGAAGGGATGCCAAAGTCTCACCCCAGCCGAGGTGTCGAAGCTGGTTGGCTGGTGACGCCAAAGTCTCCAGAGTGGGTTGATGAGGAGATGATGAAGCCCCCAGTCTAGCCGAGGTGACGGAGCAGATCAGTATGGTGACGCTAGAGCCCCATGCTAGCCGAAGTGTCAAAGCAGGTCGGCGTGGTGGACGTCATCTTGAAAAAGTAACATTGCGGCGATGCCGACGCAGGTAGGAATTTGTGACGAGGTCGATACTGGCTTGATGAAACAACGGAGCGCCCAACCCGTACACCCCACGGATGATGAGGTTGGCTTGATGATTAATTGGCCCTCGCGATGCCTAAAACTTGGACGGATGACCGAAATGATGAGAAAATTTCCTTCAAAAAGGATGTCTGATAACCCATTCATGAAAAAGTTGAACTTGGGTCGGATTCATTTTCATGCAGAAAATATATTCAAAATTTGTTGTACTAATCAGATGTTTTCCGGAGCTTGGACGTTCGGATCAAGATGAAATTTTGAGAGGTGATTGGAATAGGAATTCCTCAGTCGATGAACGGTGGGATTTTCCAACGAACGTCCCAGCGAGACGCTAGACTCCTCGCCCTAAACTCGTCCAGATTCGCGTCCAGATTCGACGGGGCTTCGGTAGATTGTAGATCGCCGGAGATTCCTCCACCAGAACCCGATGAAATTTTGCAGGGTTGTTCTATACAAAATTCTGATCAATTCCACTAAAGCAATCGTCAAAATGATACTCGAGGAGGTGGGGACAATGAACACGAAACCTCTATCCAGAAAAACTGCATGATCGCGCGAGGGCCATGTTGACGTTGAGCCCCCGAGCACCATGCATGATTCTTCCATGATCTTGGTTGGGATTGGAGTTGATGTTGATGAAGACACCCTTCCGATCTATATGATGCGACGTGGAGCGCAGTCCTTGACATAGCCGAGGTGACCAGTCAAGCCGGCGACGAAGATGTCGACGTTGACAATGTAGCTCGGTTCCGACGCGTAGATCGTGTTGGAGCCGATCTAAATTCCCATCACACTGCGGCGACTACCTAGCAGGATCTCAATGAAAGCACCAATGTCAGTGTCAAAACCGGCATATCTCGTAGTAGGGGTCCTAAGCTAGGCGTCTTGGAGCGATGGTAACATGGACACAGGATTTTACCCAGGTTCGGGCTCTCTCAAGGAGATAAAACCCTACGTCCTGCTTTTCATTATATTGATACGGGGGATAGTACATTGTACATGTATCTACTACGAGATCGTAGTAATGAATATGAGATTGAGATTGTCTATTGACTAGCCTGGCCTCGGTTTATATAATGCACCGTAGGCCTAGAGTTTAGATGAGTCCTTGTCTTGTGCACCAAGTCTTGTGAAATCTCCCTTGTATGCATCATGGGCTCTCCGACCTGGCCCATTAGTGAATCATCCTGGCCAGTGCTGATCAGCAAACCATTCTTTTTTGTGCGATACATGTAGGGCAAATTTCATTACCTTTAGCACACTTTCTCTCACAATAAAGAACTCGACGAATATAATCTCCAGTAAGGTCCTTCGGTAGGAGTTCAAAGTAATTTTTGAGAGTTGGAGATCAATGCATTCGATGAGATTATCATATTGCATCACATTAACCCCCCACCAGGCCTAATCGTATATGCAAAAGAAGATAATGTATTAGTGCTTGAACACACAAGGACCTCATTCATTTGTAAGGATAAAATACACAATAGAGTGACATGCCATCTTAGATCCTGCATGATTAACATGTGCGTTTGATTACAGTCTAGGAAAACATAGGATTCTTCACAGGAGGTCGGAGTGGATCAAAATTTTCCTTTCAAAACTACGTAGTACTGATGGATCCAAATGAGAAATACTTATAGATTGTAACCACACGAGTCAAGCAACCACTATAGGAAAAAACATCTATGAATTGAAATCCAGTAAAATTCCTTCAAAAATTCTAGTACATTTGTCATTGTAAACTTTGGAAAAGGGGCCAAAAATTGAACCCCTGGTGGTTAACATTCATCAGGAAAGGAGCATCACCTTGATATATAGCTTCTCCACGCACAAAAATAATCTCAAGAATTTGCAACCTGGTCCAGGTCAGCCCGACAAATTCTAGTGCCAAGACATTCACTGTGCGTAGATACGGGGTCAAGCTTATCGGAATCATTTTCTGGATGAACGACAAACATTCATCTTGAAAATACAAAAAATACAATTTCAATAAGGAGAAGAAGTGGACTATTGTACCTAGATGGTTATGGATCCAATAAAAACTTCAGAGAAATTGAGAGGCAAGTAGCCAAACAATATCAATTTCGATGCATAAATGACCCTGATTCTTGTTGGACCTTCTTGATCAACTACAAGTCATCTCTCTAGTATAGGTACGTACTCAATGACCATTATGTGATTCACCTTCTATGATGTGTTGCAGCACCAACAATACACACAAATTGTTCGGAGACTCATGGAGGTGATGTGGAGGCTACTCAACCCATTGATTGTTTGAAGGTGAAGGTACTCGAGTGCAAGACAACCGCGGAGTAGGCGCTCCATGTTGTCCTTGGGGATGCAAGCGGCGATGAGCTCGAGGTGATTCAGTCAAGGGAGAAAAAGAGCGGGCTCGGTGTTAACCAGGGGGAAATGTCAGTTCATGAACCTAGCAATGCACAGCATTGGCACGAGGCGCAACGCGGAGGGTGGGAGTGAGCGCATGTGTCCATCATTAAAAGTGAGCTCGTCGAACTGATTTTGGGCGGTCGATTAGAACCACTCGTCAAGCTTGGCTCGGACCGTGCCCATGGTAAGGCCTCCGATTGGGCCACAATGCATGCTGAGGATCTGGGACAATGCATCCAAGCGTTTGCGATAGTCATTATAGGGCATGTGCTCGTTGATGAGGCCGAGAGGGGCGCAACGCCATAGGGGGCACTACTGTCGGGAGAGGACGCTTGACCGCCCGCTATCTATGAGTGGGAGAAGGGAGATGATAATTGTCAACATATTGTCGGGGAGGCTGCTAATGAAGTCTAGGCCTGTAGGAGGTGCTTGCGGTTCTGGCTCGACCCTCCTTTGCTTGATGGTAGACTCATCCGCCACCTCCAGATTCTCATCGGCGGCAACATTTTCTAACGTTAGTAGAGCAATGGGAGGATGGGGATTATGTATTTAGAACAACATAGAAGAATAGTGTATTGGTAATTAGAAGTTACTAGATAGAAAAGACTTAACGGATTCAGAAAATGAAACCCCAATTACTTGCTTGAATACTACACAATTACTTTGTTATTGCTACATAAGTCAACATGAAGATACTTGCATGAACACTTACTTTGAACAAATTCTGGACGGATGGTTAGCATTTATCACATGTCCAGGCTCATTTAGGCACACTATAATTTTAGTGCCAGCTTTCAGTACATAAAACTTATAAAGTTTTGTCCAAAGGAACGTGTCAAAAAAATATGAGTAACAATCTTCATCAAGTTTTACAGAAACAACGATTGTAAATCCATGGTTTGTGTTGACTATGACATGCATGGAGTCTTGAGTTATGTAAAGGAAAATATTTTGTACTACAGTTATTGTTGCAAAGCAAGGGATGTACTGCAGAAAATGATAAGATTATTAAAGAACAGGATAACATGCTAATATGAGTGTAATTAAAGGAACAACACATCACTTGAAATAAAATTAAAAAATATTATAAATAAACAGATAATGTAACCATGATGT
Source organism: Hordeum marinum (assembly GCA_022496015.1). Classification (NCBI taxonomy): domain Eukaryota; kingdom Viridiplantae; phylum Streptophyta; class Magnoliopsida; order Poales; family Poaceae; genus Hordeum; species Hordeum marinum. Next base: position 296,684,645 of record CM039673.1, read on the forward strand.
CATGCAAATATGAGATTAATCGAAAGAACAATACATCATTAACTTGCCTAATATAGAAGAAGAAGAAAATCCTCTTTCACGTATATGTTGCATGTGTCACCTTTCATTCAAATGTATCAATATATAGTATACGTTTATTAAAAGTAGGCCATGCCAACCGAGGTAGGGTGAGATTGAACATACCGTGCACCTCATGAAGTCATCTGGTACAGTGAGATAGAACTCCTCGCTATCTGGCCGAGCTAGCATAGCCCTGACGTGTTTTTTCACTGCACGCTCTATAAATGAAAACCATCGAATTAGATAGAAGAAAAATGAATCCACGACGATTTTGATCGGGTGATTAGAAGGGGCAGTGGGAGAGGATGAGCGGAGATTTCAGTAAATTAGTTACCTAGTTCTCCATGAGCAAGAAAACCAATACCAAAGATTCCCCAATCGGGCAGACCTGGGTCGATGGCAAGCAGCGTAAAGAAAAGTGAGTACCGATAGGTAGTGGTGAGCGGTAGTGGCGAAATGCGGTGAGGTTTGATGGTAGCCGGCGACGGCAGGCATCGAGCTAAGTGGTTGCCGCGGCGATAGGCGCTGACATGTAGAGTCGTGGAGGAGTACTATTGTGTAGATGCTACTAGGGACGGGGAGGGGAGGTGGTGGGTTGGCAGTGGTGAGGGTTTTTGATGTGACGGTGGTGAGGGTTTTCTGTCTTGGAATAATGTGCTTTCGAGGCAACAGTTTGGTATACCTAACCGTGTGTGATAAAATCGTAAATATCACTTCAGAAAAATGCGCTTCAGAGGCATTTATTTATTTTAACCTGGAGGCAACGGTTTGGTAGACTCAACTGTGTGTGATAAATCATAAATATTAGACATTTTGAGGTCGATACAGGCTGTCGTTCAATCTGTGTACATCCTACGGTGCAGACATGCGATCTGTGGTATGCGTTCTGATCAATCAAAACACAAGTCATGCAGGACAACGATAGTCATCGCACACAATTCCAATCTGGGGGAATATTACCCATGCTAAACTTTCACCCTAATATGCATCATACGTGTTCAATCTTTTTGCCAACTCCGACACGAAGCTATGCGTGTTCTAAGGAAACGGTTGCTAGTATAAAACTATGTGGGAAGACAGAAAGTAACACAAACGATTCACGATAATAAGCTGTGTGTGATGTGGCAATCATAGGTTTGTCTAACATAATCATAAAATTGAATCAACCAAACTGATTGCATGTCAAGACTGCAATTACATTGCACAATTAGTTCATTACACATAGTCTCACAAACATATAGTTCAACCGATAAACATATATACTCAAGCATAGATATAATACACACAAACTAGATAGCTTCAATCAAACATCTCATCTTCACTCTTAAATGTTAATTAAGATTCTCCAGGTATTGAGCGTACCCGTCGTGTGCCACACTACGAGAATACTTGTGTTTGAAGGAGCCAACGACTTGTCCTCTTGCATGCGCCAGAACACTTTTATACGCGTTGTCGACCATTTAGTCGTAGAACGGGAATCCATATCCCCCATTATTCCAAATAAGCTTGTTATACTTTCCAGCATAAAGCTCCCTGAGATTTTGTCTCTTGAACCTCTCCTGGACTTATTCATCCTCACTGTCGGCATCGTCAGGTAGAACCTATACATATAGTAAAAACTATGGTGTCAATATATTTTATAATGTGAATTCTACAAGTGAGAGTTTATGATAAATAATATATACTATGACAGTGTTAGCCCTAAATCCTCAAGTGATCTTGATGAAAGAAATGGATAAACTGAGAGCACGCAACTTAGTGCAACCAAATTTAACTCATGCATGCCTTAAATGCATGAACTGATAATTCTAAAAAAAAATACGGACATTCAAGTGAATGCTACATGTCAAAAAGTAGGATTAGAATTTAATGGAAAATTTTCTACACAGATCCAAAGATTTTGGTTCAGTTTTTAGCACAATCAGCTTTCTACATACCAGTCTGGATTTTTTTTGCACAATCATCTTTGTAGGACATTCAAATGGACTGTACGATCTGGCTACGAATTTTTAGCACAATCACTATCCCTAGACAGATTTTTAGCAAAAGCAATTGTACAGACCAACCATTAATCATTGACAATAGACAAGCCAGGATATATTTACCAAAAAAGGGCATACATGACTAACCAATTCTTCGTCGGAGTCGTTGTCTTTGCCAGAGTGGTAGTTACAGTCGTTGGGGACCACCGGCTCCGGCTAGGGAAGCACGATAGCGGCGACGATGTCAAGGCCGTGTTGCTGTCCGCGCTAGACCTCATTGACAGCAACGACAACCTCCATGCCCAGCTTCGCATTGGTCTCAGGTGCTATGCCGGTCCCATCATGGCCACTCCCTCCCAAGATGTGCTTCGGCTCCATCTAATGCACTTGAGACGATGGTGACGACTAAGAATGACGACGAGGATGAAGGGGCAGAGATAGGATTGTGTGTGTAGCAAGAATGGGGTGTGCGGCCGCCTATAAAACCCAACCACCTCGGGCATCATTAATATGGAGCAGTTGGAACAAAGGCGATCGGTGGTCAAAGGGTATGCTCGTCTCCCAAAGCGTCTTGCGCATCGGACTGCTTGCATGGCTACCATCAATTCACATGCCTGTCACATGTCTCCTAGTGATACTATGCGGGGAACATGGCTCCCGTCAATTCTCACACCTGGTCACACGCCTCCCAGTCAGCCTGCATGGCGGCCTGCTATCATGCATCCCGTCAAATCACACCTCCTTGCACGACACACACAAGACACGTATTGTTTTCTTTTTAAGGGTCAATTGTGCCACTTTATTGTTACTTAACCAAAGCTTCGACACATACACTATTGTTATAACACCCAGGTTTGGATTAATAAACCATTTGCAATGTTAATGTGACAGTTTTGTGTTGCATCTGTTAACAAGCTCCATTTGCAAGAAGCTTAGATTAAAACGTTTCTCAAATTGGACAATTTTTTACCATGACCTATTAGTTCCATATCATAACATCATTCTAATGTTTTATTAATTGTAGCTTAACTAAGGATTTACTGAAATTTGAAAACCAAGATTATCAATTTTACGGCGGAGCCACGTTCCCGAGATGTTTGAAATTTATTGCGTTTTCTTGAATGGGGACTAAACATGCAACCAACGACACAATTTTGATTTTCAAATCTATTTTGGTGCAATACAAAGTATGCTTCTAGTTCGACTTTAGAATTTACAAAATAAATCCCTACGAAATCAACTAATGTATGAATATGTGTCTTAATGTTCTCTAAAAAATAAATTTTAACACAAAACTCCTATTGTCACATGTTCACGGTATAAATAGTTTGACATGCGCCTTGAAGTGGCGGCGGTGGTGGAATGGGTGGGAGAAGGCCGGTATTCTAGTACACTACCCATCGTGTGCCTCCGTGTGGGATTTGTCTAGTTTGTGAGGCATGTGACACATCAAAAGTCATGCATTGGGTATTAAAACAACACATGCCCTGTTTCATACATATGTTTTGGTCACATGTATACGGTGTTATACCTCGGACACTCCCTCATGCGATTATCAACAACGCACCCAGTCGTTGCACGCATGCCGTTATATCACTTTGAATGGCGGTGATATGAGTTTGATCAAGGTGGATTCATCTTTGCCTGTGTTACGGTGTAGATCACGGTGATATACCGGACAAAAGTTTGAACGCATGTTTATGCGTTCTCCCACCGGCTCGAAGTAAGTGGCATATGCATTGTGAACCTCTGTGTGGGACTTTCCATTTTGCAAAGGTGCCACATCAAAGGTGTGCATTGTCTATTCAAAAATCACACAACACATCCATACATATGTTTGGGACACATGGAAGGCGATCTTTGTCCTCGGACACCCCCTCACATGGTTATTTGTGCCGCTCCCACCTCTGGCCCCGCATGGTCCATCACTTTGACCACAACGAGAGAGGTTGATTAATATGGATTCTTTTTTTGTGTTATGATAGGTCATGGTGAGATTACATGGTATAATTTGAGCATATGTGTACACATGAACGCATCCCACCGGCTCGAATTGGGGAGGGGGGAGCATATATAATGCGTACACATTGTATGAACCCAACGGGGGGACATTATGGTTTTTTGAGTAAGATGCGTTGCGTTGGGTAATTAACTATCTATCACACAACACTTTCCATACATATGTTCGGGCCACACATAGACGATGGTTGTCTTCGAACACTCGCGTGTTTATTAGTGGAAACCCCATTCTTGGGCCCGTGTGGACGTCCATCAGATTGGCTGACAACAAGAGAGGATACCAAGGTTGATTCTTGTTGGTGTGTTATGGTATATATTATAGGTTATGGTGAGTTTCCTAACCAAAAGTTTGAGTGCATTCTTATCTACGCATGAATCGTTCCCACCGATGCTCATAGTGTGTGTGTGGGGGGGGGGGACTAGCTAGCTGTATGCGTCATGAACCCCCCAATATGTGCGTGGGATTTCCGGTTGCGAAGCAGGTGCCACATCAAAAATGTGCACCAGATATATATACTCAAACACAAAACAACACTTATGTACATATGTTTGGGTGACATGAAGGTGGTGGTTGTGTTCGTACACTCCATCGCATGGTTGTCGGCGACACCCCCATCCGTGGGCCCGGGAGGGCGTCCATCATTTTGATCGACAACAAGAGAGGTTTGAACAAGGTTGATTATTCTTGATCCGTGTTACAGATGGTGTTCGTGAGATGCCCTAGCTCCCACCAACTCAAAGTGCATGTCTTTCTTTGTGTGTGTGTGTGGGGGGGGGGGGGAACTATAGTCTGAACGTCCTAAACCTCCGTGTCACATCAAAGTTATCAATTTGGTATATTTAAATATCACATCATCCTAGTTTGGGCCACCCACAGGTAGTCATGGTCTCACCCACTCGTGGCAGGCGCACACACACACACACACACACAGAGAGAGAGAGAGAGAGAGAGAGAGATCTATGGCCCCTCAGGGTCCACCTTTTTCTGTGTTATTATAGGGTGAGATACCAGACCTACTTGCGGCATGCATTTGTAGCTTGGATTCCCTCCAACCGACACGAAGTGGGGGGTAGACATGTGCCACTTGAAAGTTGAACATTGGGCATTTCAACATCAAGCCACCATTTGCATACATATTTTTGTTCCACATGCAGGTGTGTTTGTGTTCTGACCCTTTCCCGTATTTATTTGCGAAATTCTCATATATATTATCATTATCAGAGTAAACAACAGGTGATTTGAATGAAAAAACCATTTACGATTGTATGCTCAATAGATACGGATCGCCCAGACTACCCGTGAGCCATGCTCATGCCCTGTCACATCAGCACAGTGTACTGGTCGCTGCGGGATATTAATGGACTCGACAAGGCTTCCCTCGCAAGATCAAAAAAATCTACCCGCCTTGAGCGATTTGAAAAATGGAGGTTCCATAGGTTTTTATATTTGATATCACACGATTATTATGTTTGGTCTGTGTGCTATGTTTGTTGGTCCTGTGCCGCTTCAATCTCTTCATCTAAATTTCCAGTAACCCCGACATTTCACTCCCACCTAGTAAAATTTTCAGTAGCAGCGTCATTTACTCAAACATCCCCTTGCCCCCCTTCCACACCCCACCACCCACATACACTACTCCTCCATCGCTCGTACCAAAGCTAGCTCGCTGTCATCATCGGCCCTACCACCCCTGCCTCCATCACTAACCTCTACATGTCCGCCCATGAATATTATCCACCGATGTCCATACCCTCACTGCCCTATGTTTCTTAGGTGACGCCTGTGAAACACCCCCTTTCCCACAGATCAACATCCCCATCACCATCCCACTTTAGAGTGTTGCAACCTAAGCCCGACGATGCTTCTGAGGGAGCTCGAGGAGCGAATGGCCCAAAATAGGTTTATCGGGGCCTGTCCACTGGACGATGTTGAGGTGGCGGATGAGGCCCCTGGGGAAGCTGACTACGATAGCTGGCAACATCTTTAAATGAGGGCTCACACATTTCTGTATGCCGCGACAGCTGGCTACGACATCAAGCTCATTGACAACGATGGCTTGACGCGGGCTATGTCACAGGTTAAGTGGGCCCCCACCCCATGGGTTCAGCCACAACATATTTTTGTCATTTCTGAAGGACACGTTCTATGGTTGTGGCTCGGCATCATCAGGTTCGAATTCATACCTCATTGATGACGACAATGACGATGACGACTACTACAAGGGCACCATCTGTTCCAAGGGGAGAGAGCCAATCTGCGACATCTCATAGGACACCATGAAGTCTTGCTCTTCCATGGGGAAGGAGCCCATCTGTGACAAGTGAGGAAACCCAGGATTTACATTGCCGTGCCACTTCAAAGGGGGGAGGTAAATGCATATGATCGTGCTAGTAGATTTTGCCATGCTTGGTTGTAACGATGCCATGTTTAATTATTTCAGTTATGCAAAATGTAATGTTCCAAAGTGGAATGTGATATGCTAGAGTATGAATTGTTTAGTTCAATTTCAGGAATGCCTATGTTTGGTTGTCCATAGTTAGCATATGCCTTGTTTAACTGTTTTTGGTTGTTTGTAGTGAACATATGTCTAGTTTCAATTGCTATATTTGGTTATTTTTGTTGTATGCCATGTTTATTTCATTTATTCATAGTGTGATGTTCTATACATGCAATAACTACATTTGTTTTTTTTGTAGTATGCCATGCTAGGTTTCAACAATACCGCTATGAATCACTACATTTTGGTGTTCTTAAGCATGTTTTAGTGAACATTGCCTCCTTTAATTGGTTTTTGGTTGTTCAGTTGTTTGTGGTTAGAATTTGTGCAGTTTTAGTTGCTCTATTTGGTTACTTATAGTATGACTTGTTTATTCAGTTATTCATAGTGTGCAGTACACTTTGATCACTACCAGTCCAATGGCCATATTTGTTTCCTATTAAGCATGGTGTAGCTAATACGCCCCTTGTTTTTCCACCCTGTGATGTTGATTTATACAATTTGATGCTTAATGACTATATTTGGTTGCAATTTCAACAATACCACCCTTAATGACTATATTTGGTTGCTGTTAAGCCTATTTTAGTGAGCATATGTCTCTTTTAATGGTTTTTGGTTCTCATGGCTATATTTGTTTCCCATGTGTTATATGTACTCCCTCCACCTCATAATACAAGATGTTAATACATTCAATATGTTACTATATTGGATGTAATAAGATCGTGTATAGTGGGATGGAGACAATATTGTACCACACCATTGTGTACTTGTAGTTTAGCTTCTAATATTAACTTGTTGCTTGTAGGTACACATGTCATTGCTAAAGATTCGTGCTTTGACCCTATTTGCGCATGTGGCAATGAGATATTCATGAACCAACATTAAGTGAGAAATGAATAAATATTGTTAGAAAATGAGTCAAAGCTCGCAATTAAACTATTTGTTTACACTTTGTCTAAGACAACAATGATCTGTAGGATGGTAACTATGAACCCTGTAGCCTTTTTGTTGTCCATAATGAGTTGCTATATGAGAATGTATGAATCTTTTTCGTTTGCAGTTGTTCCCAAAGCAGTTTAATCAAGATCACCTCTCAAACTACATGATTGTTGGACATGCAAAGGTATATGTATTTCTACCACACTACAATGACTATATAGAAGTCCTTATGAACATAGTGAAGGATAAGCAGTCGGCCATCACAAGGGGTTAGACTAAAGTCATACGTGCATTCGATATGGAGAGGGCACAATATGGATATTCCACTTCACCTTTTACATCAACCAGAATATCTTTTGCCTCTTTCTTTACCGTCTTTAATACAAGTATTCAACCATCGTTCATCATTCTTTATTTGGTGTTTATGTACTTTTTGATGTAATTCTTGAGCATCTGTACCTGTGAATCAAATAATGCATTGGATGTCGAACCTATATATGTACCCGATGGATATGGAAAAAGATACTCCCTAATTTCAAAATCAAATTATATATTATTTTAAATTGCAACAATTAAATTAGGTAAAAAAATTTGCTCAGGGGGTCATTATGTTGCAGACGGTTCGTAAATCTCAATGTTTGTAATATACCTGATGATTAGACACGTTTCACAGATAGAAAACGTGTGCGACCATGCACACAATTGTCGTTTCCAAACCGTGTGTGATGTCAGACAATATCGCAAATGGTGCAGCTGAATTAAATGTCACTGATAGTGTCAATATCGCACATGCTTCGCAATTATACACATTTTGTGATGTCGTACGCATCGTAAACATTACAACACAAAATAGCGCGTGCGATAGTTATCCCGTCCAACACGAGTGCGATAGTCAGACGTTTCGTAATCTTTCCTGACACTTGTAAGATGATTAAATTATCTTCTTAATGAAATAGCGCAAACGGTATGGCAAAGGTACATGTGTGTGATATTCCCCTCATCGTACATGATTTAAAATTGTCAAATGTTTTCGATGTGGCGCGCATCATAAACGTTGCACCATAGAATAGAGGATGCAACTGTAATGAGACCCCACACGAGTCTCAAGGATGGACCCTTTGCGAAATAATACATATCTCAAATGGTTGGCCGATGAGTCTCGTTTGTCATATGTGCAGACATCACATATGCTTTGTTAGAACAAACGTTTGGGTTCCTATTTCGCATCGCAGATGATTTTTCTGTGTCATGTGGGATAGACCCTCCTATCGCCCACGCATGCAAGGTGATTGTTTAAAACTGCGTCGTAGGAAGGGGTTAAAATCTTTGGACTTCTTTTTCCTCAAGGTTATTTCTTTGGACTTCTTGCTTGATTTTTATGGAAAGTGTTTATAACCTTTAATATGTGATCCCACAACCATTTTGGGGGATTTTCTCCATTAAATGAATATTGCTCCAAAAGACATTACCTGAGGGATTATCAACAAAAATAAGTGCGCGAACGCGGTAAAATTCTGCAAATCCCACCTTGTAGGCACAAATTATATAGGAAAAACATCACGTAAATTGGAATCATCAATTCCCTCAAGCTTAAGTCTTGGTCGTACATAAGCAAGTACCATGACTTGTAAGGAACGAGGTCACCCTTATGTTTATAAGATACAAATATCAAAAGGTATGAGTCCATTACTTCCCAAGATGAGCGTTGGTTACTGAGTATACTTGACAAATAATAATCCATACTTACCCTGATAATGATCATGCTGACAACCACGTCTTATCATTTAACTTTATAGAGGACAAGTAACAACTTCATATCCTAGTTCATTGTTGTTTCAACCGGGTAAGCAGATTTCTTTTTCCTCAAATTTCTTGCAAAAAGTTTGCATTTCAAAGAGTTCAGTCTCTCCTCACTGAATCATATTGAAGGCTCAATGAAACTTTAAGTGTATGCCACGTTTATTTCTTACAGAGACTTCATTTCCCAAGGTATTTTTTGCAGATGATTATTTCGTTTGCCTCCCTTAGGTAAGTTGAACCCTTCAATGAGTAGCATATATAGTTCTTTTATCTCCCTTAAAAATTACACAAGTAAGACGTGGGGGACTTCTAATCATTATGTAAGTAAAGATGTGCTACTATTCAACCATCAAGCATGTTCTTCAAAAGAAAACAATGGTCTCACACATCAAGACAGCCTTAAACTCATTGGACGGTGTTGTGGTTTTGTCACGACAAATGTTCTCATAGGAGAACTTTGGTGTGAGGCCATCACCGCTGTGTGGTGACTCGAAGGTGTTGATCGGAAATGAGAGACACATTTACCCAGGTTCCGCCCCTCCAATGAAGGTAAAAGCCTACATCCTGCTTTGGTGTATATATTGTTGGTGATCTGGATTACAAGGGTGCGAAATTGCTAACCTAGCTTTCAAGAGTTTCTAACCTAACCTATTGGCCTTAGGGGCTCGCCTTTATATTCAAGTCGAGGCCCCTGGGTTTACAAGAGTCCGAGTCACATTGTGTCTCATAACCTATTACAGTTATACCTTTCTTGTCTTCCAAGCTTGGAAAGGTTTAGATGTCCGTGACTTCATGGGCCTTGAGTCACCGTCTTCAAGTATTGGGCCGCCTGGCGACTTACTTGGTAAGTCTTTCGGCTTCCCTTTCCATCATCTCTGTGGCCCATCGAGCACGTGTTTCCTAAGCCGCCGATAGTCTAACCCGGCCTAGAATGGCGGGTTATACTGCAGGGTTATATCCCCGACATTAGGCCCCAGGTTGACTTGAACCAGTTCATGTCAAGCTTCTTTTCTCCCCTCGGGTGGCTTAGCTTTCATCTTTATATTTGTGTCTTCTCGTCTCTTCCAAATTGGAAATAGTTTTTCTCCATCCATTCGTGACATCACCCGGCTGATTTTCACGAGGCTGATGATGACGTCTCAATGTATATTTTGCATGTATTAGTGTATCCCTAAAACTGAGGCATCAACTTTTTCAATATTTATCGTGTCTCCATATTTCCCACGTCTGTCAGTTGCCTCTTCAGGTTCTCACCTTATAAATATTCACGGTGCGGCCCATTACACACTTTCCACTCCTTCTTCTTCCTCTCGCTTCCTCTTTTAGTCGAACATTGCCGGAACCCGAGGACATTGCCAAGGTCTCTCAAACGCGCCACTCAAGCCACCAGACCTCCTCTCAATCGTCGGAGCGAGCATCGTTGTCTCCATCTTGTTTTCGTTCAGATCTGGTAAGCTTCACCGCCATTTAGGTTTGATGCTTGCTAGTGTTCATGTTGTGTTCTTCGTATTTGTCGAAACTGCGACTCGTAGATCCATAGCTCCTTTCATTCTCGTAGTATCTGCGGCCCAGTGGTATTCCCTGCATCTCATCTCTTGTGAAGAGATTCAAAAACTATGCTTTGACTGGTAGTCTCCAATGTCCTGGTTTGGTTCCTTCGCTAGTCAAATCATATTTTGCCTTTCTTTTCTTACATTCACCTAGATCTATGACAACGGTTGTCATGGTAGAAACTTTTTTGCATAGAACTTTTTTTCTAAGTCCCAAGCAAATATAACTAGCCTTTATACTGCTCCGGCAGCTTAAATTATCGACGACTTGAATATTTTTCTTGTATCGACTGTAGCCTCTCTTATTCTTGGTTAATTCGAAAATTGGTGGCTCATGTCATGTTCCGATTTGTTTTTGTTATCTCCCTTGTAGTTATTTGGTGAATCGCCATGGCACCCAAGAATACCAAAATTTGCAACTCGGTCAGGTCCCAAGAGTCCAAACTTACTTTGGCTCCTGCCGGCTCGTAAGGACATTGAATGACATTCTCCTGAAGAGGAGCCTTACCCCAAACCCAAGCAAGGGGAAATTATCATTTTGGCTGATCATCTGCGTAGGGGCTTTCGACCCCCCGACTCAAAATTCTTCAGGTATCTGCTGCATTTATTCAATGTCCGCCCTCAAGATATTTCGCCTAACTCAATGACTAACATCTGCCAATTTAATGTTCCGTGTGAAGTTTATTTGCAAATAGAGCCAACCGTAACCCTCTTTAGGGAATTTTTCTATTTGAACAGGCAAACTGAGACCAAGAACGGACCCGCCTGCGAACTTGGTGGAATTACCATTCATAAAAGGAAGAACCTTCTCTTCCTTGACTGCAAGCTGGCGAGTCACCTGAAAGGGTGGAATAAATCTTGGTTCTATTCCAAGAACATTGCTCCCGAAGGTCAAAACCCTCTTCCGGGTTACAGAATGGACCGGCTTAGCAGTAATATCAAACTTTCGAGCTGTCCTTCAGATGAGGAGAGAGACCCGATGGTGCCTGTTTGCACAACATTGAGGTCCCTGATCGTCCATGGTCTGACTGGGATTCATTTGGTCCGTTGATGGCTAAAGTGGCGGATCCAACCCATCAGCATAAGAGAAAATCTAATGTATAAGTATTCGGGTAAGTCGCCCGATGCTCAACGTTTCTGCATTGAGGATTTATCAGACGATGCCCTCAATAAGGAAACAAATAGATTTTTTGCCGACTCAAAGGAGAAGTGCACATTTGACCTTTCTTATCTTGTATATTTTCCTTCTTCTATGTTTTACTTACTCCATCTTTTTTATCTTATGCTTTACATTGTGGTAGGAGGGCTCTAACTTCTAAAATGTCACACCTTAGGCCCCTACTCCTTCAACGGAACAGAGGGATGACCCGCCCCTTGGGTCATCTTTAGAAGAGCATTCCAAGGTAAAAACTTGACCATTTTCTGCCATTCCTTTACTAAATTTGTTTGACGCACTTTATTTAGCACGGTAACTCAGAATCCCATCCGGTCGGTGATATTGAGGTAATTACAATCCCTTCTAATTCCTTAGATACATTTATCCCAAGAAAACTAAGACGAACCGGCCAAATTTTAAACCATCACATCATAATGCTTGTCTAACTCACGATTTTTATTTGAAGAAGAATCAATTTACTGGTGAATCAAAAGGCAAGACCCGGAGTGATTCAGACGACTTGGCTCCTGGTTTGTCTCATGCAGCGCTGGCTCATAAGCCGCGTCTTGAGGTACCAACTAATCCAGAACTGGCTCGTTCTAAAGTTGTCTTCTTTAACCAGTCTTTAAAAATGATCAAACTTATTTGATCAGGAATCCTCTTCGTCCTCAGGAGATTCATCTGCAACACAACTTCCTGCCTTCATTATGAACCGTGGGTAAGACTTTGATCCTTGCCCAAACTTTTGCATATTTGATCATTGGGCTGTATCCAAATATAATTATATGATATATGCTTAATTATAGGGCAAAGGCTTTTGTGTAAACATTTGCTGCCGGGTCAACCTCAGGCACTGCAGGCCAAGATGTTTTAAACCCCCTGCCTAAGAAGACAACCCTGAAGCTGATCTTCCAAGAAACAATGGCCCTGATTTTACTGTTGAGTCGACAGCCGAGGCTGAGGTGTTTGGCCAGATGAGCCGGTCTTTATGGAAGCGATAGTAAATGTCGAAAATGCCTCAAGTGATCTATCTGCTCATTCATGCAGTCCGACGCGTCTCTCCAATCCATCGGCTCAAGTTGACGACCCTAATCCAACAAGTCAACATGACCCGAATGTTGTTTTTGTTAAAGAAGCCTTCCAAGATCCTGTTGCCTCTACCTCTCTAGCAAAAATTGCGGCCAAGGATGAGCCAGTTGATCTAGAAAGGAGGAAAGCCAAACTAGAGATGCCTAGCCTATCTATTCTTGAAGTAAAAGATCTTCATCAGCAATACTTGACATGGCTGTCGGAAAATGAGGAACTTGAAGTTCATTTAATCAATGCTCTTAAAGAGAAGTATGAGGTAATATTCATGTTTTACTAGCTTGGCCATTGTATCATGTCATTAGCCCTCAAGGACCATCATACTATGAAAAATGGTTAGATGGTTCTTCAAACTAAACATAATTTTACTAAACTCATAATCGCCGTAACTGTAGGGAAAACTAGAGGAGTTTCATACGCTAGAGTTGCTAGTTTACATTTTCCTTTTTTGCGTTATTATACATTCTTTTCCGAAATATATACCTGGTTGGGGGAGAGTGAAACGCTCACTGCACCTGATCTTAATATTTTATGCTATGTGCTTTATGGTGCTAGATCTTTTAGTCTGTGAGCTATTGTTGCTCGATAGTTACAACCAAACCATTCAAAGGGTGCTATAATTGGTGGTGTTTATGCTACCCGCCTCGCTAGACTATTTGATCCTATTAGGCATGCGGATGTGGAGCTTTTGCCTACTAAATATCTTGGTTATGGCAACATGGTTGGGCACGATTTCATTGACGTTGGTAGAGTGTGATTTCGTTATAACTTTGTGATTAGTCAGGGAACTTGTGAGAAGATTATTTTGCCTGCCCTACTTCGTTCAACCTTTCCAATGGTAGGTACACCATTATGCCTACAGATATCTACACTTATTTGCACATGAAATCACTTGCAACACCGGAGATAGAGCAATCATCGGAACCTGAGCCAGAGGTTGAGCCTGAGTGGCAGCCCGCAGATGATCTTGTATATTAGTGGGACCCCCTCAGGAACCGCATCAGCCTCCTGGATTCGACAATTTCAATATGTGGCCATGAACCAAGTTAGTCCAAAATCCTAAGCTTGGGGGAGTACGTATTTCTCACTGAAGTAACATTCATGTACCACACATTCATTCCGGCTGTCGGTGCTCATCCTCTTTCCTTGTATAATCCATCATTAGTTTTATTTTTTATTTCTTTTGTGTGTTTGAAAAACCTTGAAAACCCCAAAAATATATCTCGTTTATTTTCAATTTTTCTTTCTCGCTAAAGTAGTTTGCATTATTAAAAGAAAACCCAAAAATATTTGTCGTTCTTCTTCTTATTTGTTGGGTGCTTTCCCGTGTAAATAGTTTTTCTTGCTTTTCGTTTCCACTTGTTAATTTCCTTTCCTCAAAAAACAAAACTAAAAACTCCAAAAAAATTTAGTGTGTTTCTCTGAAATCCTTTTCTTTTCTTTCAGTTGTTGTAAGGAGGAGATTATGATACAATTGTTGAATGTCTCATATGCTATATCCTTGATCTGACAAAGAGCCAATGTTACCTTGTCTTCTCCTTTGACTTAATGGTTTGACAGATTCCAACTTAGCCCACAATAGATTTGCACTATTACTATTTCCACATCATTCAGTCGTGCCAGTGAAAGGCAATAATGACGATAGTTTGATGAAGTTATCGCGGTAAAGGAAGCTGGTATGAACTCTTCTTGCTTTCCATTTTTGTAAATATGTTAAACTCAGTCGATCTTGATTAAATATATTACGAGTAAACCTGTTTGTGATGACAATTATATATCATAGTTACTCATGACATGCTTAAATATCTAGGAGTTGATAATGATTTATCTTGTGTGTCAACATGCATTAAAATGGTTGTCATGTAGTATGTTAGCATGGTAATCCCCCTCTTAGTAATTCAAGTAGATTGACTTCGCACATGTGTAAACATGTAGTTGATTCCAAACCAATGCTGCTTTTGTGATATGTATGTTTAGAGTGTTTATATCCTTGTCCTGCTAATGTTCAATGTTAATTATTCACAATGCATGATTATTACCATTGTCGCTCTCCAGCTTGTCGCTTCTCAACCTATTTGCTATCCTTCACTTGTACTAAGCGGGAATGCTACTTGTGTTGGGGAACGTTGCATGGGAAACAAAAATTTTCCTATGCACACGCAAGATCTATCCATGGTGATGAGCATCTACGAGAGGGAGAGTGGATGTACATACCCTTGTAGATCGCTAAGCGGGAAGCGTTAAGAAACGCGGTTGGTTTAGTCGAACGTCTTTGCAATCCAAATTGCCAAGCATCCCGTGATCCAATCATGATCCGTCCCGATCAAGCACCGAATGGCACCTCCGCGTTCAGCACACGTACAGCTTGATGACGATCTCCGCCTTCTTGATCCAGGAAGAGGGAGCGAACAGGTAGACGAGTTCTCCGGCAGCGTGACGGTGCTACGGCGATGGTTGTGGTGCTATTTCGGTAGGGCTTTGCCTAAGCACTGCAAAAATCGATCTAGAGGAGAAACTATGCACTAGAGAATAGGGTAGCACGTGGCAGAAAAACTAGTGCCAAAAACCCTAAACGTCACCGGACCTGAAGTGTGCAGACCCTGCGGGTTCGAGAACTATGTAGACATGACCGAGACACCTCTACGGTCAATAACCAATAGCAGGACCTGGATACCCATATTGGTTCCTACATATTCTACAAAGATCTTTATCAGTCGAACCTCTATGTCAAGGATTCAGTTAATCCCATATGATGTTCCCTTTGTTCTTCGGTATGTTACTTACCCGAGATTTGATCGTCGGTATCTCCATACCTAGTTCAACCTCATTACCGGCAAGCCTCTTTACTCATTCCGTAATACAAGATCCCGTGACTAACACTTATTCACGTTGCTTGCAAGGCTTATTGTGATGTTGTATTACCAAGTGGGCCCTTAGATACCTCTCTATCACACGGAGTAACAAATCCCAGTCTTGATCCATGCCAACCCAACAGACAGCCTCGGAGATACCTGTAGAGCACCTTTATAGTCACCCAGTTACATTGCGACGTTTGATACACACAAGGCACTCCTCCGGTGTCCGTGAGTTGCATGATCTCATGATCATAGGAACATATACTTGACATGCAGAAAGCAGTAGCAATAAACTAACACGATCATATGCTACGTTTGTAGTTTGGGTCTTGTCCATCACATCATTCTACTAATGATGTGATCCCGTTATCAAATGACATCACATGTCAATGGCTAGGAAACCTTGACCATATTTGATCGACGAGCTAGTTCACTAAAGGCATACTAGGGACAAAGTGTTGTCTATTTATCCACACATGTAATGTGTTTCCAATCAATAAAATTATAGCATGGACAATGAACAATTATCATGAACAAGGAAATATAATAATAAACACTTTATTTATTGCCTTTAGGGCATATTTCCAACAGTCTCCCACTTGCACTAGAGTCAATAATCTAGTTCACATCACTATGTGATTTACATTGTAATGAATCGAACACCCATGTAGTTCTAGTGTTGATCATGCTTAGCCCTTGGAAGAGGTTTAGTCAACAGGTGTGCAACATTCAGATCCATGTGCACTTTGCAAATATTTATGTCCTTCTCCTCGATGTAATTACGGATGGAGTTGAAGCGTTGCTTTATGTGTCTGGTCCTCTTGTGAAACCTTGGTTCCTTGGCCAGAGCAATGGCACCAGTGTTCTCACAGAACAGAGTCATTGGATTCAGTGCACTGGGTACTACTCCAAGATCTGTCATGAACTGCTTCATCCAGACACCTTCCTTCGCCGCCTCCGAGGCTGCAATGTACTCCGCTTCGCATGTAGAATCGGCTACCACGCTTTGCTTGGAACTGCACTAGCTTACCGCTCCCCCGTTGAGAATAAATACGTATCTGGTTTGTGACTTAGAGTCATCCGGATCAGTGTCAAAGCTTGCATCGACATAACCCTTTACGACGAGCTCTTCATCACCTCCATAAACGAGAAACATCTCCTTAGTCCTTTTCAGGTACTTAAGGATATTCTTGACCGCCGCCCAGTGCTCCATTCCAGGATCACTTTGAAACCTTCCGGCCATACTTATGGCAAGGCTGACATCGGGTCTTGTGCCCAGCATTGCATACATGATAGAGCCTATGGCTGAAGCATAGGGGATGACACTCATATTTTCTCTATCTTCTCCAGTCATTGGGCATTAAGTCTTACTCAACTTCACACCTTGTAACACAGGCAAGAACCCCTTCTTGGACTGATCCATTTTGAACTTCTTCAAAACTTTATCAAGGTATGTGCTCTGTGAAAGTCCTATTAAGCATCTTGATCTATCTCTATAGATCTTAATGCCTAATACGAAAGCAGCTTCTCCCAGGTCCTTCATTGAAAAACTCTTGTTCAAATATTCCTTCATGCTTTCCAACATTTCTATATTGTTTCCAATCAGCAATATGTCATCCACATATAATATTAGAAACTCTATAGAGCTCCCACTCACTTTCTTGTAAATACAAGCTTCTCCATAAACTTGTATAAACCCAAACGCTTTGATCGCCTCATCAAAGCGCTTATTCCAACTCCAAGATGCTCGCACCAGCCCATAAATGGATCGCTGGAGTTTGCAAACTTTGTCAGCATTCTCTGGATCGACAAAACCTTCTGGTTGTATCATATACAACTCTTCCTCAAGGAAACCGTTGCGGATCGCTGTTTTGACATCCATCTGCCAAATTTCATAGTCGTAATAAGTAGCTATTGCCAACATGATTCTGACAGACTTAAGCATCGCTACGGGTGAGAAGGTCTCATCGTACTCAACTCCTTGAACTTGTGAAAAACCCTTTGCCAGAAGTCGAGCTTTATATACGGTGACATTACCATCCACGTCCATCTTCTTCTTAAAGATCCATTTGTTCAGAATGGCCTTTCGCCCTTCAGGTAATACTTCCAAAGTCCATACTTTGTTTTCATACATGGATCCCATCTCGGATTTCATGGCCTCTAATCATTTCTCAGAATTCGGGCCCATCACCGCTCCCCCATAGCTCGTAGGTTCATTGTTGTCCAACAACATGACCTCCAAGACAGGGTTGTCGTACCACTCAAGAGCAGTACGCGCCCTTGTCGACCTACGAGGTTCAATTGTAACTTGATCCGAAGCTTCATGATCATCATCATTAACTTCCTCTTCAACCGTCGAAGGTTCCACAAAAACATCTTTCTGCGCTGCGCTACTCTCTTGTTGATGTAAAGGTTCAATAACCTCATCAAGCTCTATTTTCCTCCCAGTCAATTCTTTCGAGAGAAACTCTTTCTCGAGAAATGTTCCGTTCTTAGTGGCAAACACTTTGCCTTCGGATCTAAGATAGAAGGTATACCCGACTGTCTCTTTTGGGTATCCTATGAAGACGCATTTCTTCGCTTTGGGTTCCAGCTTTTCACGCTGAAGCTTTTTGACATAAGCATCACATCCCCAAACTTTAAGAAATGACAACTTTGGCCTCTTGCCAAACCATAGTTCATATGACATCGTCTCAACGGATTTCGATGGTGCCCTATTTAAAGTGAATGCAGCTGTCTCTAATGCATAACCCCAGAACGATAATGGCAAATCGGCAAGAGACATCATAGAACACATCATGTCTAATAAGGTTCGATTACGATGTTCGGACACACCATTACGCTATGGTGTTCTAGGCAGTGTCAATTGTGAAACAATTCCACACTATCTTAAGTGACTGCCAAACACATAACTCAGATATTCACCTCCTCGATCAGATCACAGGAATTTAATCTTCTTGTTATGATGATTCTCAACCTCCCTCTGAAATTGCTTGAACTTTTCAAACGTTTCAGACTTGTGTTTCATTAAGTAAATATACCCATATCTACTTAAGTCATCAGTGAAACTGACAAAATAACAATGTCCACCACGTGCTGTAACATTCATTGGACCGCACACATCAGTATGTATGATTTCCAATAAGTCACTTGCCCGTTCCATTGTTCCAGAGAACGGCGTTTTAGTCATCTTGCCCATGAGGCATGGTTCACATGTGTCAAGTGATTCAAAATCAAGTGACTCCAAAAGTCCATCAGCGTGGAGCTTCCTCATGCATTTTACACCAATATGACCTAAACGGCAGTGCCACAAGAAAGTGGTACTATCATTATCAACTCTACATCTTTTGGCATCAATGTTATGAACATGTGTGTCATCACTATCAAGATTCAATATGAATAAAACCCTTACATTGGGTGCATGACCATAAAAGATATTACTCATATAAATAGAACAACCATTATTCTCTGATTTAAATGAGTAACCGTCTCGCAATAAACAAGATCCAAATATAATGTTCATGCTTAACGCAGGCACTAAATAACAATTATTTAGTTTCATCACTAATCCCGATGGTAATCGAAGAGAGAGCGTGCCGACGGTGATCACATCAACCTTGGAACCATTTCCCACGCACATCGTCACTTCATCCTTTGCCAGCCTTCGTATATTTAGTAGTTCCTGTTTTGAGTTGCAAATGTGAGCAACTGAACTGGTATCAAATACCCAGGCACTACAACAAGAGCTAGTAAGGTACACATCAACAACATGCATATCATATATACCTTGTTTGTCGTTGGCCGCCTTCTTGTCAGCCAGGTACTTGGGGCAGTTCCGCTTCCAATGACCAGTTCCCTTGCAATGAAAGCACTCAGTTTCTGGGTTGGGTCCATGCTTGGGCTTCTTTACAGGAGTAGCAACTGCTTTGACATCCTTCTTGGTTTTACCCTTTTTGCCCTTTCCCTTGCCATTCTTCTTGAAACTAGTGGTTTTATTGACCATCAACACTTGATGTTCTTTCTGGATTTCAGACTCAGCGACTTTTAGCATCGCAAACAGCTCGGCGACTGACTTGTTCATCCCGTGCATGTTATAGTTCATCACAAAGCTCTTGTAACTAGGTCACAATGATTGAAGAACTCTGTCAGTGGTCGCCTCTGGCGGAAGGGCAATTCCCAACTCCACTAGACGAGTCGAATACCCAGACATTCTGAGTATATGTTCACTGATAGACCCGTTCTCCTCCATTTTGCAAGCATAGAACTTATCAGAGGTCTCATACCTCTCGATCCTGTTATTCTTCTAAAAGATGAACTTCAACTCCTGGAACATCTCATATGCTCCATGATGTTCAAAACGTCTTTGAAGTCCCGGTTCTAAGCCACATAATATTGCACACTGAACTATTGAGTAATCTCCAAAACGTGCCTCCCAAGCGTTTTTAACGTCTTCGGATGACATGTCTTCTGGTTGGTCACCAAGCGGTGCATCAAGGACGTATGATTTCTGGGAAGCCACGAGGATAATCCTCAAATTACGGGCCCATTCAACAAAGTTACTTCCATCATCTTTCAACTTAGCTTTCTCTAGGAACACATTAACATTCAGGGGTGCTACTGTGCGAGCCATTGATCTACAACATAAATATGCAAAGGTTACTTAGACTATTGTTCAAGATAATGAGTTTAGTTAATCAAATTACTAAAGATCCCACTCAAATTGACATCCCTCATGTCATCTAAGTGTCATATGATCCAAATTCACCGACTCAACTCCGATCATCACGTGAGTTGAGGTGGTTTCAATGGTGAACATCATCATGTTGATCATATCTACTATATGACTCATGTTTGACCTTTCGGTCTCTTGTGTTCCGAGGCCATGTCTGTACATGCTAGGCTCGTCAAGTTTAACCCGAGTGTTCTGCATGTGCAACACTGGCTTGCACCCGTTGTATGTGAATGTAGAGTCTATCACACCTGATCATCACGTGGTGTCTCAACACGACGAACTTTCGCAATGGTGCACACTCGGGGAGAACACAATTCATCTTGAAATTTAAGTGAGGGATCACCTTGTAATGCTACCGTCGTCCTAACCAAAACAAGGTGCATAAAAGGATTAACATCACATGCAAATCATAAGTGACATGATATGGCCATGAACTTGTGATTTTGATCTCCATCTTGAAAGCACCGACATGATCTTCATCGTCACCGGGACAACACCATGATCTCCATCAACGAGTCGCCATCGGGGTTGTTGCGCCTATCATGCTTCTACTACTATTGCTACCATTTAGCGATAAAGTAAAGAATTACATAGTGCTTAATGATTGACACGCAGGTCATACAATAATTAAGGACAACCCTATGGCTCCTGCCGGTTGTCGTACTCATCGACATGCAAGTCGTGATATTCTATACAACACATTATCATCTCACACATCACATATATCACATCATGTAATTGGCCACATCACATCAGAACATACCCCGCAACAACAAGTTAGACGTCCTCTAATTGTTGTTGCATGTTTTACGTGGCTGCTACGGGTATCTAGCAAGAACAATTCTCACCTACGCATAAACCACAACGGTGATACATAAGTTGCTTTTCAACCTTCTCAAGGACCGCCTTTGTCGAATCCGATCCAACTAAAATAGGAAAAACAAGCACCCGCCACCCATCTTTGTGCAACGAGATTACACGTTAGTTGATGGAACCGGTCTCTCGTAAGCATACGAGTAAGGTTGGTCCGGGCCGCTTGATCCCACAATACCGCTGAACCAAAACACGACCAAGGGAGGAAGCAATCTAAGCATCAACGCCCACAAACTCTTTGTGTTCTACTCGAGATCTCATCTACACATAGACCTAGCTCATGATGCCACTATTGGGGAACGTTGCATGGGAAACAAAAAATTTCCTACGCACATGCAAGATCTATCCATGGTGATGAGCATCTACCAGAGGGAGATTGGATCTACATACCCTTGTAGATCGCAAAGCGGGAAGCGTTAAGAAACGCGGTTGGTGTAGTCGAACGTCTTTGCGATCCAAATCGCCGAGCGTCCCACGATCCAATCACGATCTGTCCCGATCAAGCACCGAATGGACGGCACCTCCGCGTTCAGCACACGTACAACTTGATGGCTATCTCCGCCTTCTTGATCCAGCAAGAGAGATTGGAGAGGAAGGCGAGTTCTCTGGTAGCATGACGGCGCTGCGGCAATGGTGGTGGAGCTATTCCGGCAGGGCTTCGCCTAAGCACTGCAGAAAACCGATCTAGAGGAGAAACTATGCACTAGAGAATAGGGTAGCACGTGGCTGAAAAACTAGTGCCAAAAACCATAAAACCTCTAGTATATATAAGAGGAAGAGAGGAGGAGGCTTGGTCCAAGGGCCAAGCCATCTAGTATTCGGCCGAAGTGGGAGGAGAGGAGGAATCCTCCTCCAATCCTAGTAGGACTAGGACTCCTTCCCTTTTTGCCTTTTTCCACCTTTTCTCTTTGGGCTTTTGTCTCCCAACCGCATGGGCCTTGTGTGGGACTTCAAACAGCCCACTAAGGGCTGGTATTCATCATCCCACAGCCCATGTAGCCTCCTAGGTCGAAATACCCCTCCCGATGGTCTCCCAGTACACTACCGGCACTCCCGATACACTACCGATGAGCCCGAAACTTTTTCGGCGACCAAAATAGGACTTCCTATATATCAATCTTTACCTTTGGACCATTACGGGGCTCCTCGTGATGTCCAGGATCTCATCCGGGACTCTGAACAACCTTCGGTCACCACCATACATAACTCTATACTACCGAAACGTCACCAAACCTTAAGTGTGCAGACCCTATGGGTTTGAGAACTATGTAGACATGACCGAGACACCTCTATGATCAATAACCAATAGCGGGATCTGGATGCCCATATTGGTTCCTACATATTCTACGAAGATCTTTATCGGTCGAAACTCTATGCCAAGGATTCAGTTAATCTCGTATGCTGTTCCCTTTGTTCTTCGGTATGTTACTTGCCCGAGATTCGATCGTCGGTATCTCCATACCTAGTTCAACCTCGTTACCTGCAAGTCTATTTACTCGTTCCATAATACAAGATCCCATGACTAACACTTAGTTACATTGCTTGCAAGGCTTATTGTGATGTTGTATTACCGAGTGGGCCCTGAGATACCTCTCCGTCACACGGAGTAACAAATCCTAGTCTTGATCCATGCCAACCCAAGAGACACCCTCGGAGATACCTGTAGAGCACCTTTATAGTCATCCGGTTATGTTGTGACGTTTGATACACAAAAGGCACTCCTCCGATGTCCGTGAGTTGCATGATCTCATGGTCATAGGAACATATACTTGACATGCAGAAAACAGTAGCAATAAACTGACACGATCATATGCTACGTTTGTAGTTTGGGTCTTGTCCATCACATCATTCTCCTAATGATGTGATCCCGTTATCAAATGACGTCACATGTCAATGGCTAGGAAACCTTGACCATCTTTGATCAACGAGCTAGTTCACTAGAGGCATACTAGGGACAAAGTGTTGTCTATTTATCCACACATGTAATGTGTTTCCAATCAATACAATTATAGCATGGACAACAAACAATTATCATGAACAAGGAAATATAATAATAAGCACTTTATTTATTGCCTCTATGGCATATTTCCAACAACTTGTGCATCCAATCCTTAAACCAAAGTTGTTCTAGATGAGTCCACCATATCTTGCTCTATGCGGTATTACCCCCCGTTCCAAGTAAATTTGCATGTGCCACCTATAATCATTGAGATAAGCATTTGCTTTGTGTGCTCGCACCATCATGGAGCAATGGGGTGGTCAATATCTGATACATCTCCAATGTATCTATAATTTTTCATTATTCCATGCTATTATATTATTAATCTAGGATACTTTATATGATATTTTAAATCATTGTTGGGAACTAACCTATTAGCCCAGTGCCTAGTGCTAGTTTTTGCATGTTTTTGGTTTACGAGGATATCAGTATCAAACGAGACCGTGGAAGCTTCGGTAGGAGTCAAGAAGCAAGAAGAGGAGACGACGAGGCAACATGGCGCGCCTAGGGGTAGGCGTGCCCCGATGCCTTGTGGGCCCCTCGTGGTTCCGTCGGAGCTAATTCCAACTCCATAAATCTCTAAAATCAGGAAACCAACAGAGAGCCACCTGAAACACTTTTTCCGCCGCCGCAAGCCTCTGTCCCGATGGGAGGCCATCCAGAGACCTTTTTCGATACTCTGCCGGAAGGTGAATTGACCATGGAGTCCATCTACATCAACCTTGTAGCCTCCATGATGATGCATGAGTAGTCCACCATAGAGCTACGAGTCCATAGCTAGTACCTATATGGCTTGTTCTCTCTCTTTTATCTTCAATACCATGTTGACCGCGAACCTCGCGGTGATCTATCAGATGTAATATTTTTTGCGGTGTGTTTTTTGGGATCCGATGAACCGTGGGTTTATGATCAGATTATTCACTAAAAGTGATTGTGTTTTTTCTAAATTCTATTGTGCATGGCTTTTATAGCTTCGTATTTCTCTCCGATCTATCAGTTTGGTTTGGCCAACTAGATTGATTTATCTTCATTGGGGGTGGTGTGTTGTAAAAGGTTCAATCTTGCGGTGCTCTATATCCTAGTGACATAAGGGGACAAGGCACGTATTTTTATTGTTGCCATTAAGGATAAAATGACGGGATCTAACCTTATTTATTGTCTTATTTTGTCTACATCATGCCACCTTGCTCAAAGCATTACTCTATTTGTTATGAACTTAATACCGTAGATGCAGGTAGGAGTCAGTCAATTGGTCGAGTAATAGTATAGATGCAGAAAGTTTCGGTCTACTTGTTTATGGACGTGGTGCCTATATACATGATCATTGCCATGAATAACATGTCATAACTATGTACAATTCTGTCAATTGCCCAACTGTAGTTTGTCTACCCACCGTATGCTATTTTCAATGGAGAAGCCTCTAACGAGAAGTATGGCCCCCAGGTCTACTTAAACATAAATAAATAAAAAACCTAAAAATACTATTCTGCTATTTATTTACTTTTTTTATTCTTCCTTTACATTATCTATCTTTATTGAGATTTAATCCTTACAGGCACCGAGTTCAAGGGGCTTGACAACCCTCTTGCCCATGTTGGGTGCAAGTGTTTGGTTTTGTGTGAGTAGGTGTTGTTTAAAGGAGTTTGCTTGGTTCTCCTATTGGTTCGATAACCTTGGTTCTCACTGAGGGAAATACTTATCTCTACTGTGTTGCATCTCCTCTCCGCTTCGGGGAAAATCCCAATACAGCTCACAAGTAGCTGTATCTTCCATGCTAAGCAGGTTATTCTCAAGACAGGCGTTTATTTGCCTATCATTGCACGAGCAAGGCTGGTAAAAAGGATTCTCAGTCATGTATAATAAAAAATGAACTCCCCTGGAAAGTTGAATGTTGGAGGGAACCCATGGATTCAGTCAGCCATGGCTTGTGTATGTATGTTGGAGGGGAGTAAACTTTACAATTCTGCTAGCGAACTCCTTATAAAGTGTTTATCATGGAAGATACTGAAATCCTTTGTCGTGACATTGACAAGAAAAGCACACCACCCAAAATTATGCTTTGATCTCTTTTTTAAACCACGAGCTTTGGCACCTCTACCAATCAATGCTTCCCTCTGCGAAGGGCCCTTCTATTTACTTACATGTTATTTACTTTTATTGTTCAGTCATCATCTTTTCATCCAAGCACCGATACTTATTGCGCTATTGTCATTGTTATGCATTGAGTCTAGTTAATGTTGGATGTTAGCATTACTGGATTTCTTCTACCCTGAATTACAATGTTTAGTCATGACTTGAACCTTAGAGGTACTCTGCATTTATGTTTTGCGGTCTCAGAAAGGACTAGCAAGATACCATGTTATCATATTATATCATGATTGTTTTGACAAATTTTTGGTATATGAGATATCTTATTAATGCGCGCTAGGTATTTATGTTATTACCATGAGTAAATGTGAGACCTAAGTGCTCTCAATAACATGGTTAGTTTATAATATTTGCTGAAAACATGAACGCTAGTTAAGCATATATATAATAATGATAACAAAACAATATATATTTTTTCTTTATCCCTTTCAGTTTGTCAACTGAATTGCTTGAGGACAAGCAACACGTTAAGGTTTAGGGAGTTGATACGTCCTATACATATCTACTTTTCCAAGCACTTTTGCTCTTGTTTGGAACTCTAATTTGCATGATTTGAATGAAACTAACCTGGACAGAATTGTTTTCAATAGAACTACCATGTAATTTTTGTAGAAATAAAGTTCTCAGATTGAGCTAAAAATTGAAGGAGAATATTTCCAGAATATATATAAAAATTGGCGGAAGAATTACCAGAAGAGGATCCACCAGGTGGCCACAAGCCTGGGGGTGCACCCAACCCCCCAGGGCGCGCTCCCTGAGCTTGTGCCCCCTGGCCAACCTTCGGTGTCCATCTTGTCCTATAAGTATTCATTTATGCTAGAAAAAATCAAGGAGAAAGAATGACCATGTTTTAAGAGATGAAGCCTCCGCCACCTCCTGTTCTTCCTAGGGAGGGTTGATCTATAGTCCGTGTAGGGCTCAAGAGAGGGGAGTTCATCGTTGTCGTCATCACTAACCCTTCTCCAGCAACAATTCCGTCATGCTCACCACCGGGAGTGAGTAATTCCATTGTAGGCTTGCTATACAGTGATGGGGATGGATGAGATTTGTCATGTGATCGAGCCAATTTGTTAGGGCTTGATCCCTAGTATCCACTATGTTTTGAGATTGATGTTGCTAGGACTTTGCTATTGTTAATGGTTTTAACTAGGGCCCCAGTGCCATGATTTGAGATCTAAACCTATTATGTTTCCATGAATATGAGAGTGTTTTGGATCCTGTCTTGTAAGTTGTATGTACCTATTATGAGTTCTGATTCGTAGACCCCAAAGTGACGGAAGTTAGGATCATCTCTGGTGAAGACCATAGTATGAGGAGTTCATGTATTCACCATGTGTTAATGCTTTGTTCTGGTTGTCTATTGAAAGGAGGCCTTAATATCCCTTAGTTTCCCTTTCGACCCCACTGGCACATGAGGGTAGGGAAAAAGATGTCATGCAAGTTCCTACTATAAGCATGTATGACTATATGCAGAATACATGCCTACATTACATTAATGAATTGGAGCTAGTTCTGTGTTGGTCTAGGTTGTGAATGTTACATGATGAATGTCATCCAATGCAAATATCTATCGTTGATCCAATGCCTATGCTTTTCACATACTGATCTTTGCTAAGTTACTATTGCTAGTGTTGCTGTTACAATCATCACAAACTGCTACTTTTTGTTGTTACTATTACTATTGTTACTGTGCTACAAACAGTTTGATGCAGAAATAAATTCCAGGTATGGTTGAATTGACAACTCAACTATTAAGACTCATAAATATTCTTCGGCTCCCCTTGTGTTGAACCAACAAATTTGGGTGAAATACTACCTTCAAAGACCTTCGGGATCCCCTATACTTGTGGGTTATTAGTGAGGTACTCGAGTGCTCCGACGAGGTTGCGGTAGGCCGAGGGGTTGTCGACGGCAGGTCCGTCAGCTTGCGACAACTTTCCTCCGATGTCGACAGGGGTGGGCGAGGGCGTGCGGGTGTCCATGTCGGCATGCTCGTGCACATCCTAGACATATTGTTGTTGACAGAGGAAGAAGCCGACAGAAGTGTGGTTGACGCGAATGCTGAGGAAGAAGTAGAGTGCACCCAGGTCCTTCATGGCAAACTCACTTGTGAGTTGGCGAACAATGTGGTGGAGGAGAGCTAGAGTGGATGTCGTGAGCATGACATCATCAACATAGAGAAGGAGGAACACGACATCGACACCATGCGCTAGTGTGAACATGGAGGAGTTAGAACGCGTGGCGACAAAGCCAATGGTCTTGAGGTAGCCCACGAACCGCATGAACCAGGGCGAGGGGAGATTGTTTCAAGCCATAGAGTGACTTGGCCAGCCGACCGACGTGATCCGGGTTGGTGTCATCGATGAAGCCGGTGGGCTGTAAGCAGAAAACCTCCTCCTTAGGCGTGTCATGGAGGAACACATTCTTGACATCTAGTTGAACCGGCCAGTGGCGCAATGCGACGCTGGTGAGCACCGCATGGATCATGCCGGCTTAACGGCCGGTGAGAAGGTCTTGCCATAATCAATGCCGGCACGATACCGGAAGTCATGTACGACCCAACGTGGTTTCTAGTGCTCGAGGGAGATGTTCGCACGATACTTGTGCTTGAAGATCCACTTGTCGGTGATCAAATTGGCACCACGTGAGCAAGGCACCAAGTGCCAAGTTCGGTTGCTGATGAGGGCCGCATACTCCTTGTGCATTGCCGTAGTCCAATTAAGATCACGGACGACCACACGAACGGATCTGGGCACATGCAAGACCGTCGTCAAGGATGTGGCAGTGGCAGCATCGTAGCACCCTGGGTTCAGCCTGAATACGCTTGTCTGAGACCATGTGACCATCAGACGCGTTCATGCTAGACGGGGCACACAAACGGCGGGTGGTCAAGCATGACACCGTTGAATGACGATCCAACTAGCGGGCTTGAATGTGTCGATGGCGCGTTGGGGACGTCCCACCAGAGATGTAGGATGACGAGGAGGCGGCGGAGACTGAACCGAGAGATGACGTGCTACTCACATGGGAGCGCGAGCCATCAATCCTGGATCCGATGCTGGCGCTCGGATCCGGGCTATGCACGCCACGCGAGGGTGAAGCACGTGTGTCCGATTAGGGTCGAATGCCCGCGCCGATGGCATGAGGCAAAATAGGCACCTGCAAAACTAGCAGCGCGACAGGTAGGTGCACAGGTTGCACGGGGTCAGTGTCGATGGAGCGAGCAAAGGGGAAGCTCCCTTCGTCAAAGAGGACATGCCACAAGGTGAGGACCCGAAGTGAGGTGGGACCAAAGCAGCGGTAGTCGTGATGGTATGATGGGTAGCCGAGGAGGAAAACGGCGATAGAGAGAGCATCGAGTTTGTGACAAGCAGTTCTCATGGTGTTTGGATATCAGTGGCACCCGAAGACGCGAAGGAGACCGTAGTCTGGAGGAATGCCCAGGAGTAGTCCGTGTGGTGTGCGGGGTGCACTGGCTTGGCATGGTCGGCGGTTGAGCATATAGGTGGTAGTGTTGAGGTCCTCAGCCAAAAAACAAGGTGGCCTGGAGGCGTGAAGAAGAAGGGCACCAACGCGGTCATCGAGGGTGCGGAGCATGTGCTTTGCTTTTCCATTTTGCTGGCTCGTGTAGGGGTGCGAGAGGCAAAGAGCAAACCTGTTTTCAAAAAGCAAAGAACGGTCAGAGTGACTGACAAATTCTCGGCCATTATCAGTTTGGAGGGAGAAAATGGGGAGCTCAACCTGAGTGCGAACATTGGCATAATATTCAAGCAGAATGGGGAGGCACATCTGATTTGTGTTTGAGTGGGAAAGTCCACACATAGTGGGTGTAATCATCTAGAACAACTAGATAAAACTGATAACCAGAGATGCTTGTTACAGGGGACGTCCACACATCAAGATGTAACAACTGAAAAGGGAAATATGTACAACTCGTGGAATGCTGAAATGACAAACGCGCATGCTTTCCTAGCCTACAAGCATGGCAGCTATGTGGAGAAGACTTGCTGAAATTGAATGGCTTCAGGGAGGCGACACGCTAGACTGAAGCTGCTCCTGGATGCCCAAGACTCTGGTGGAGCAGGTCGGTGGTGACCAGTCTTGTGAATGGATGCACGGCCGACAGAGTGGTAGTGGCCAGAGGGTCTAGGTCACTGATGGAATTACAGTGCAGGATCACGACCCTGGTCCTGAGATCCTTGAAAGAGAAACCAAAAATGTGAAATTCTACAGAAATGGGATTGTCTTGACAAAGCTGACGAACGGAAAGGAGATTTTTGATGAGGGAAGGATCCATGATCACGTTACAAAGTTGAATAGGCGAAGTGCCCAGGATGAGGGGGCCCATGCCAGTGTGGGTGACTGAGAGGTGCTAACAATGACCAACAATGACATGTGAGTGAGTAGCAGAAGGAAGAAGGGAATGGAGGGTACCAGATGTGTTGGACATGTGGGATGCCGCGCCGAAGTCTAGGTACCAGTCATAGGTGCTACCGGAAGACGAGGGATAAGCAATGGCACCGTGGAGAGTGGCTTGCAAGGACGCCATGTTCCATGGTGGAACAACGGCTTTCAGTGTCAAAATAGGCAGACCTCGGGTATGGGAGCTCGAGCTGTGATATTGGATCGATGGGTAACATGAGATAAGGAACACACATCATTTACCTAGGTTAAGTCCCTCTCTAGGAAGGTATAACCCTACGTCCTTCTCTTATTGTATTATTGGTGAAAGGAGTACATAGTTGATCTACCTAGAGATCGTATGTTTTGGTCTAAACCCTAGGGGTGATAACGAATGCGTATGGGTGTGCTCTATGGGCTAAACCCTCCAGCTTATATAGGCACCAGGGGTATCTAGGGTTACATAAATATCGGTTACCATTTATAGATTACATGACGAAAGAATCATCCCTTGGAGTAGATGCCAAGTCTTTGATTGAATCCAATGTTCTTAAGCCCCATCCTAGGGCCTCCGAGGTCGTGTCTCCTTGATGGGCCCCCGTCCAGCCCATGAACTGGACCAGCTCTGCTGGGACCCCCTAGTCTAGGACACCCTCAGTAGTAGCTCGAACTTGTCTTCGAAGCCGAAATTGATAGCTGACTTTGGATAAGTCTTCGGATCGATAGTCTTCGTCTTGGTAGGCAAGTTCAACAGTCCAGCCTCAAGCAATGGTGCAAGATCTTCCCTTGTTCGAAGTGTATAATTAAGCCATGAGGAGTGGAAGTATAGGTATGCCTAGCAGCAAGGTATTAATTTTTTTTCCAAAATTTCATATTTATGACATCATGCTTATCGGTCACTACTTACTCGAACCGTGTTTTTCCCGAAATGTCGTATTTATGACATCATGCTTATTGGTCACTACTTACTCGAACTGCGGTCCGAGGCGACTCTTTGCATGGCATATCAAAATAGAGATCGTGCTCTACATTTTAGGGGATATCATCAATCGATTTATTTACCCCACGCGTCCACAACGACATGGTTCAGCCGAAACGTGGCAATTTTCTCAGCGTGGTTAAGGGGACGTTTCGCCCTTTTACCAGTCTATAATGAGCCGAGTCTGGGCAATTCTTTTCCCCACGCTCTCCTCGTGCTCTAGCACCAAAGCTGCCACAACTCTCGACCCCCTCAATCCTTCCACCAAGCGCATGTCTTTTCTCCCCAATGGCCAACATAGATATGAAAGGTAAGTGGGTTCCCTCGAAAGTCGATGACGCCACCATCACGGAGCTCCGGGCGGGTTATATCCCTGAGGGATTGGCCTGTAGAGTTCCGGATCCCAACTAGTGCATCCCCACACCCCAAGTTGGGGAGTGGGTCATCTTCATCTCCCACCTCGTCAGAGGTCTAGGATTCCCTCTGCATCCCTTCGTGTGGGATTTCTATTGTTTTATGGGCTTGATTTCTATAATACTGCCCCAAATTCCATTATCCACCTCACCTCCTTTGTTACGATGTGTGAGGCATTTTTGAGGGTGTTGCCGCACTTCAGCTTATGGCTAAAGACATTTTGTGTCAAGACGAAGAGTGGCAGCGATGACTTTGCCGAGTGTGGCGGTGCCATGACCAGCAAACTATAGAGAGTGAAGTCGTTGGAGGGTGCCTTTGTTGAAATGGTGAAGATGTAGCAGCGGGAATGGTTCTACATCACCAAGCCCCGCACCGAGAAGCAGGCCACGCTCCCACCCTTTACAGGTTTGCCGCCGAGGAAGCTGAACTCTTGGCAGTCCAAGAACCTGGAGTGGGGCAACCCGGAGGAGGTCACCATCCTCCAAAAGAAAATTCACTCCCTCAAGGACAGTGCCAAGGTTGTGGATGTGATTGATGTGATGCTGCATCGCGGCATCCTGCCACTCCAACTTTAGGCTAGCACGATGTGGATCTACAAGCCTGAGAGCCCTCAAATGACCCGTCACTTATTCCACATAGACATGGAAGGCATGTGAACGTCCCTCTTCAAGCTGAAGCTGGAGAAGTTCCTCATAAACGGGCCACAACGGCTACTCAGAGTCACACACTCCGAAGGAGGTAACCATTTGCGTCATAGATCCCATTAATTCGGATTTGTGCTTTATAGCTGAAACATTTTCCTTCATATGCATAGATGGTTGGTTCGGGTGGCAAGCATCACCTGCCCCGTGCCCTTGCCCGAAGGCGACATCTCTTGAGAGCTCCAGGCGCTCTTGGTCGTGGCGCTTTCAAAGGGCCCGACCAAGGCAAAAAGGGAGTCGGGGAGGAAGTGGAAGAGCAAGAGGAAGAAGATGGGAAGTCTTCAGATTGAGGATCCCATCGATTCCTAGTCCGAGGACATCAAGGCCATCTCCTCAGAAGGAGGAGACGAAGAGGAGGAGTAGCAAAGCGAGGAAAACTCTTCTCCTTTGAGGAAGAGGTTGGCGTCTGAGGACGTCGTGGGGGTCGAGACCCGCGGTGGTCTAAAACGCCTTATGAAGGCATTTGACATTGTGCCCTACAAGGCTTCGGCCAAGACCCACATTCCCCTCTCATCCTCGGAGAACAGGCAATCCAAGGCTGGCAAGAAGAAGCCGCTTCCAAGGAGGTACGTCCTTTGCTTCCATCTCATTTTTATACGACAACTCCTATTTTCTCGTGTGTTCTGATTTATGGTTTTGCCTTTTATAGGACCTAAGGGGCGGTCCCTAGCGATAGGGATCGAGGAGGCTTCCTCCAGGCAGCTCGTCCGAGGGGCATCATCCCTCCCCTATGATACTTGTGGTCTACGTCGGATTTTCCATGAAGAGTAACGGGTTATCGCAGCACAAAGTGGGTAAGTGTTTCCCTCAGTTATGAAACCAATGTTTATAGTACTAATAGGAATACCAATCCTCAACCGTATTCAGCATTTGCACACAAAAGAACAAACAACTTGCACCCAACACAGGCAAGAGGGTTGTCAATCCCCTTGATCTCATTATTTGCAAGCAAGTGAGTTGTGTAGATAATTGTAGATAATTTTAAATTGAAAAATAAAATAAAAACAAATAAATAACAACAAGTTAATGAAAGCGTTTGTGAATATATAAGTGAATAGACCCAGGGGCCATAGAGTTCTCTAGTGGCATCTCTCATAGAAATAGCATACTATGGGTAAACAAATTACTGTTGGGCAATTGATAGAAAAGCAAATAATTATTCAATTTTCACGACAATGAACATGTGTATATAGGCATCACGTCCATAAGCAAATAGGCCGACTCCTGTTTGCACCTATTACTATTACTCGACCCATCGACCGCTATCCTGCGTGCATCTAGAGTATTAAGTAAAACAGAGTAATGCTCGAAGAACAATGACATGATGTAGACAAAGTAAACTCAATCAATATCAATAATCCCATCGTTTTATCCTTAGTAGAAGAAACATAAAAACACAACTTGTCCCCTGCTATTACTGGGATATACAAACTCACCAGGTTGAACCTACTACAATGCACCACTCCCACCGAAGAAATATCAATCTAGTTAGCCAAACTATCTCAATAGATTAGAGACCATTATGAAGCTATGATTACCATGCAGATAAGAATCTTAGTATTCATGTTTGACTCAAATAATTTTCATGAATAAGCTGGACATAAACTCACAATTCATCGGATCCCAACAAACACACAATACAATGGGATTACATCGGATAGATCAAGGCAAAGATGCGATGAATATTGTATTGAAGCTTGAGAGACAGTTTGCCATCTAGGTACTACCTACGGACCCGTAGGTCTATGGTGAACTACTCACATATCATGGTGAGGGCGGTTAGGTTGATAAAGAGGCCCTCCGTGATCGATCTCCCCTCCGTCAGGGTGCCGGAACGGAGGTGTATATGGCCTCCCATCGGAATGGAGACTTGCGGCGGCAGAAATGGTGTTTCGGGAGTGCTTCTAGGGTTTTTGGAATATATGTGAATTTATAGGACAGAGAGGGGCATAGGGAAGCGCAAGTGGGATGCATAAGCAATCAGGGCACGCCCCCCGATGGCATGCCCTGTTGTCTTGTGGTTCCCTCGTGGCTCTCCCGGCCTCCTCCCGAAGCTTCCATGTTTTGTTTTTGTTCAACAAAAATCATCAAAAACTTTCATGGCAATTGGACTTTGTTTGGTACTATAAACTGAAAAGTCAAAAACATGCAGAAAATAACAACTAGCACTAGGTACTCGGTTAATAGGTTAGTGCTCAAAAATATTATAAATTGGTAAATAAATGCCCAAAAAGTATCCTACAATGATAATATATTAGCATGGAGAAATAAAACATTATAGATACATTGGAGACATATCAGCATCCCCAAGCTTAATTCCTGCTCGTCGTGGACTAGGTAAATGATAAAAACAGAATATGCTACCCATTATGTAATCTTTTGTATGTAGATCATTGAGAAATGATGAATATATAAACATCAACATAGTAATATTTTTAACTATACGAAACAAAATCGTTGATTTTCAAAGTATACGATCCTAAAAGAATGTTTACCCCCATTCATCTTATTATATTAGCAAGGCATGACTCCGTCCTCACCCCATCAATAAAAATGTTAAGCACCACGGTGTCCAAGTCAGGCAATTGGATCGTAGTTTTTCAATATACATCAACTTTTTATTCTTCACATAATACATGAGCATGAACCATTGGACATAGCATATAGGTGGAATAGAATATGATGGTAGATATTAAAGGGGTAAAAAGTGGAGAAGATAGTCTCACATCAACTAGGCGTACCAACGAGCTATGGAGATGCTCATCGATAGATGTCAATGCAAGGAGTAGGGATTGCCATGCAAATGATGCACTAGAGCTATAAGTGTATGAAATCTTAACTGAAGCTAAGTGGGTGTGCGTCCAACTTGCTTGCTCATGAAGACCTTGGGCATTTGAGGAAGCCCGTCGTCGGAATATGCAAGCCAAGTTTATCATGAAAAGATAATTCCCACTAGCATAAGTAAGTAAGAACATAGGAGACTCTCTATATGAAGAACATGGTCCCACTTTGAGGCAAAAAGGTGGTAAAGGACAATAGCAAAGTCCCTTCTCTATTTTTCTCTCATTTTTTTCATGGTGGGCTTTTCTCTATTTTTTTCTTTTTGCCTCCCCCATTCATATTTTTTTATATGGTGGACTCATTTGGCCTCCCCCATTTTTATTTTATTTTTCGTCCGGAGTCTCATCTCGACTTGTGGGGGAATCATAGTCTCCATCATTCTTTCCTCACTGGGACAATGCTCTAATACTGATGAACATCGCACTTTTATTTACTTACAACTCGATATGAAGAACTGATAGGAAGATATGACTCTATATGAATGCCTCTGGCAGTGTACCACGATGTGTAATGATCTAGTGTGACATGTATATAGAACATGATGACGGTGGCTTATCCACAAATACTATGTCAACTCTATATGATCATGCAAAGCAATATGATGATGAACGAATTAGTCTAGTGAAGTGATGATGGAATTTGCATGGCAATATATCTTGGAATGGCTATGGAAATGCAACAATAGGGAGGTATGGTGTTTTTTAGGAAGATATAATGAGGGTTATGTGCAACAGAGCATATCATGTCACGAGGATTGGATCCACCGGCGAAAGTTGCACCGATGCTCGAGGTGAGAATGGTCTATGCATGGTACCAAAGAGGCAAGAAAATATGAGATGCTAAGAATGTGTATGTCCATGCTATCACATTAGTCATAAAGAACTCACATACTTATTGCAAAGTTTTATTAGTTTTATAACAAATCAAAGTACTCCTGTATGCCCCGAGGGAGGAGTTTGGTAGGAGTTAACCATCGCGCTCCCCCGACTCGAAACAACACTAGGATTTCAACGAGGAATAAAAATGCTCACACACCATACCATGCCTCTTGAATTTTTAGATGAATAACAAGTTAAAACCTCTTAATCTCGACACTTCTATGAATCAACAATTGTGGACTCACACCTTTTTCACATTACCACATCAATGTCATTAACCTGCAACTTCTCTATGTGTGCTACATGATGGTTCTGATTATCATTCATTGAATACCTAATAATGTTGGACTAGTCTTATGACCCATGCAAATTAACATCACTATTTATTCAGATCTCAAACAAATATAAGTTAAGAACAAGATCATATTATTTCTATAAAGTATACACGCCACCATGCTCAAAAAGATATAAGTGAAGTACTAGAGCAACTGCTAAGCTCAAAAGATATAAGTGAAGCACATAGAGTATTCTATCAAATTATCGTGAAGGTGTGTCTCTGTCAAATAGGTGTGTCCAGAAAATTATGATTGTGACAAGCTTAAATTAAAATAAAACAAAAGCAAATGACGCTCCGAGCAAAACACATATCATGTGATGAATACAAATATAGCTGTAAGTGACATACCGATGGATTGAGACGAAAGAGGGGATGCCTTCCGGGGCATACCCAAACTTAGATGCTTGAGTCTCCTTATAATTTTACTTGGAGTTCCTTGGTAATCCCCAAGATTAGGCTATTGCTACTCCTTATTCCGTGGTCCATCGTGATCACACCAAAAACTTGAAAACTTCAATCACACAAAACTCAACAAAACTTCGTGAGATCCGTTAGTATAAGCAACATATTGCATACTTTGGGTACCGTGATAAATTGATTCTTAATTAATGTTTTCATAATAGGTACTATATTCTAACTGATCCATGGCTTATACCCCCCCAAAATAATCCATAGCATGATCAAAATAAACAAACTATGCAACCAAAACAGAATTTGTTTAAAACAGAACAATCTGTAGCGATCTGTAAAGGGACCATACTTCTGTGACCCTAAAAATTATGAAAAGATAATAAAATGTAAATAATTTGTATAGAAATATTTTGTAAAATTTCAGATCATGCTCACGCTCCAATAAAAAACGGAAATTCTTGTACTTGAGTCAAAGTTTCTGTTTTGTTACACCAACGTTTCTACTCTCTTGTGAGTCATCCCAAAGGATTCACTTTGCACAAACACTTATTAAAACATAAATAAGTAATCATTACATAGGTAACAATCATGTTATCACAAAATAACATAAAGTAAAAACAAAAATTAAGAGACATATTGGGTTGCCTCCCAACAAGCGCTATTGTTTTATGCCCCTAGCTAGGCATAATGCATAGTTTCAAGTGTTGTCATCTTTAACACTCAACCCATAAGTGGCCCTCATGATTGATTCATAAGGTGGTTTAATTATCTTCCTAGGTAAGTGTTTCATTCCTTTCTTTAATGGGAATTGGAACCTTATGTTTCCCTCTTTCATATCAATAATTGCACCTATAGTTCATAAGAATTGCCTTCCAAGTATTATTGAACAAGAAGGATTGCAATAAATATCAAGTACAATGAAGTATACAAGCAAATATTTTTTTTGTTTGCAATAGTAAGCACATCATTAATTCTACCCAAAGGTTTCTTGATGGTAGAATCTGCAAGATGCAAGGTTAGGGAACATTCTTCAATATTGCTGAGACCAAGCACATCAAATAAAGTTTTAGGTGTTGAAACACTAGCACCAAGGTCACACAAAGCATTGCATTCATATTTATTTATGTTTATTTTGGTAGTTGATTCCCACTCATCATGCAATTTTCTAGGAATAGAAACTTTAAGCTCAAGTTTCTCATCATAAGCTTTTATCATAGCTTGTATTATATGTTTGGTAAAAGCTTTGTTTTGTTCATAAGCATAGGGTGAGCTAATAATGGCTTGCGGAAAGGAAATACATTCTACTAAAGAGCATCTATGTAGCGACCCGACCTGAAAGGTCGAATCTCCGGTGTTTCTGTACCATCCCAAGATCATGCTGGTACACACACGGTACATCAATGTATATATCAAAGGGAAATCGCACATCATTAATTAATCCAAATCTCATATCGAATCTTTTATTACAATAAGAATTACAATAAAGTGGCTGAAGGCCAACTCATGAGAATAACTAAACTTGCGGAAGCTTCAAAGGTAGTTGAGTCCATCTGACTCCAAGGGCATCTCACCGAGCGTAGAGCGTATCCTCACTCCTGGTCGGAAAAGTACTCTGCAACATGATACGTTGCAGCCATGTAGGTCAGCATAATGAATATGCCGGCAGAGTCACAAGAGAGGGGGTAAAAATAATCATCTAGTCTATATGCAAATATGGTAGGTGGGGTAGTAAGTTTTTGCATAAAGCCAAATTTTTCCTACAACAAGAGAGGGCAAAGGCATAATTACTACAATGTTGGTTGATTAATGAGATGGTTCCACCAACCAATTCTCATACCCAAGTTGACATTAATACCCACATCAATGTAACTAAATTGTGTTGAGAGTTCTAGATAGTTTCAGTTCCTTTGGCTCAAACTGTCCATGACCGTGGACAAGGCTAATCGATTAGGTTTGGGTACTCTGTAGAGTTTTGCACACGTTCCCCACAAGATTTGATCGCCTCCGTTGGACTTCTCGCACTTCATGGTGTTTGAGAAACGGATGACCAAAACATGGTCTTCAAAAGGGTTTCCCCGAGACTCTGTCGGTGCCCATCCTTTCCTACCGTTCTTCTACATCTCGTAGCACCGCCTGTCCAGGGTCACCACGATATCCAACCAAGCCAGAGCCCATAATGGCTTGTGGCTGTGCAGGTAAGCCTTGGGTCTTGAAGCATCCATCCATCTCTTTGTGCATGGGTGGACCTTTCTGCATGAATACTGGCACTTCTCCAGCATCATCTAGGCTAACCACTGGTTTCTCCAGGGCGCCGTTCAACCATCATCCACCCAGAGGTAAGTTGAAAAACTTGGAGTCTTGAAGACTTGATCATCATGTGGGTCTTGAAATTATTAACTCACAACTCTCATGAATCACACAACCAACCCCGTGTACTAATAGCATAGCAAAATGTAAAACAACGTTTCCCGGGGCCAATGTGTCAAAGGGTTGAGGGGTACCTACCACATGATACTACAACAAGTAACCAAGTTTCCAGTTTACCTACTTTGCATGCAACTTGGGAGATGGAAGAACTAATGCAATAAAACATAGGTATACATGGTCAAAGTGACTTGCCTTGCTGACGATCCTCGTAATCAAGTGACTCTAGATAACAAGCTTCGCACTCCGAATGATCTAACGAATCAAACAAGAGCACACCATAAGCATAAATACAAAACAATCCATACAACAACAAGGTAAACAAATGCTTCAACAAACAAAATCAAAATCAAGAGAAGAATCACTTAAAGTATAAGACTATAAAAGGTTGGTGTCAAAATCCCTACTAAGACATACAAGTCAAAATATTTGTTTTGAACAACTAGGTATTTAGATAAAAGAAAAGTAAATATAAAATTTTATTTGACAACAGAAAGTATTTCATTTTAAATTTTTTGTGCTAAAAGAAGTATTACAAAACTTCTTCTAAACAATTTACATGGTGAAAACAAGATGAACCTATTCAACTAGAGCACAAAACAATTTGAAAAACATATTTTATTAACAGAAAAAATGATACACCTAAATTTGAATCAACAGAACCTAATGAAATCTAAAAACAAAAGTTAAACTAATTTAGGTTCAAATTGAATAAAAATCAATTTAATTAAAACCTATTAAGAACTAGACAGATTCTGTTTTTGTTAAAAATAGTAACCAAATTTATTCAAAAAATCTCAAATTGTGTAGAATGATAGGTTTAACTATACCAAACAGTGGCAAAAAGATTCACTCAAAAATATATTTTTAAGCTCTAGTTATACAGATTTTAGTAATTTAAACAAATTTGATTAGATTCAAAATTTAAAGTTCAAATTTAAAATCTAAGCATACAGACATAAACTGCATCAAATAGATGAACTAATGCGAAAAGAATCAACTAAAAACACTAATTATTTTAAAAGATATGATAAAAAGAAAATCAGGATGCATTCTGTTTTCTAAATCAGAAACAGAAAAAGAGAAACTGATAACGATTGGTTAGGGGCCACGTGTCAGGTTGTGACTGGCCGCGAGGGTGTGCGAGTGAGAGTTCACGAGCGGTTGTCCGAGACTTAGTGTGTACCGGTTCAGGTTTTAAATGATCTAATCTAGGGCGTTGACTGCGGATCCGACGACTACGGCGAGGTGGGGTGACTTACAACGGAGGGGGTCGGGGTTCCGGCGAGGTCGACGGTGGCCGGAGGTCGGTGGTGGTCCTGGGCGATGGTGCAGTGGTCGGGGGCGGCGTCCGAGGTGCTCAGGCAACAGCGGCGAAGCTCCGGCATCGATTGGCGGCGTCGGAGGGGGTCGGGGGCGAGTGTGGCGACGGGCACGAGCTCCGGGAGGTTCGGTCGAGTGCCGAACTCCGGGGAGGTTGTGGGGCAGCGCTCTGGCGAGGTAGAGTGGGGGCTCGGGGTGGAATGGAGCGCGGTGAGGGCTGTGGCTTTTATAGGCCAGCTGCGGGGTCGGGGAAAAGAGAGAGAAGGGTGATCTGGGAGAGAGATCTCCGGCGACGGAGGCGCGCGCACGAGGAAGGAGACAGCCACGAGGATGACGCCGTCGGTCGGTGGGTCCCGCTTGCTAGTGAGAGAAGAGGCAAGGTTAGCGTGTCGGTTGATCGGTTCGAATTGAATTCGCGAGTTAACGCCTGTGGGCCGGCCCGATTCGATTTAAAAACCTTCCTTTTCTAATATCGAGTGCAGTAAAACTCTTTTAAAAGCATTCAAAACAACTCCAAACATAGGAATTATATATATCAAAATGATCAGGAGAATTAATGCTATTTAATGAACATTTTTCCTCTGTCATCTTGAATACTTTAAAAAAATTATTTTCAGAAATTGCTTATTTGATTTTAAATCCTTTTGCAATAATTTTTCAAATAGCCCCCTGGTTTTATTGTTCAAATATTTCACCAAGATGCCCCTGGTGTGGAGTGTCATGTTACTCCCCTCTTTTCTTTGAACTTTACCAGAGGTTTTCAAATAGGTGAAACAGGAAAAGGGAAAGATGAAAGTGGCCTTTCAGAAATTCAAAGGAAGCACTTCAACCATTTTATTCATTCAAACAATGTGATGATGATGCATAGCTATATTTCATAACATTCCAAAATGGAATTTTGGGATGTTACAAACCTACCCACCTTAAGACGAATCTTGCCCTCGAGATTCGGGTTGGCTAGAAAATAGGTGCGGGTGGTCTCTACAAAGATCTTCTTCGCATTCCCAGGTGGCTTCTTCCTCGGTGTGGTGACTCCACATAACCTTACAGAACTTGATGGTCTTGCTTCGGGTAACTCTGTTTGTAGTCTCGAGGATTCTGACGGGCTTCTCCTCGTAGGTCAGGTCACTGTCAAGTGGTATGGCCTCTAGGGGCATTGTGTCTCTCAAAGGAATATCAGCCATCTCAGCATGGCATTTCTTTAGCTGGGAAACATGGAAAACATCATGAACTCCGGACAATCCTTCCGGCAATTCCAGCTTGTATGCAACTTTGCCTCTACGTTCCAGAATTTTGAAGGGGCCTATGAATCTGGGTGCTAACTTTCCTTTAACACCAAACCTTTTGATTCCTGAAAGTGGAGACACATGAAGATATGCTCGATCCCCTACTTCATATGTCACCTCCTTGCGTTTGTTATTAGCATAGCTCTTCTGCCGAGATTGAGCTATCTTGAGTCGGTCTCAAATCAGTTTGACCCTATCTTTAGAATCTCTGATAAGATCGGGACCAAAAAGTTTCCGGTCTCCAACACCATCCCACGTCAACGGTGTTCTACACCTCTTTCCGTATAAAGCTTCGAAAGGGGCCATTTTCAGACTGGTCTGATAACTGTTGTTATACGAGAACTCTGCATAAGGTAAGTTGTCATCCCAACTAGACCCATAGTCTAGCGCACAGGCTCTCAACATGTCCTCCAGAATCTGGTTGACTCTCTCAGTCTGTCCATCGATCTTCGGATGAAAAGCTGTACTGAACTCCAGCCTTGTACCCAAAGTTTCATGAAGCTGATGCCAAAACTTTGAGGTAAATTGTGTTCCTCTATGTGACACGATACTCCTCGGAACTCCATGCAGACATACGATCCTGGTCATATAGATCTTGGCTAACTTAGCACTGGTATAGGTGGTCTTCACTGGAATGAAATGAGCCACCTTGGTCAAACGATCGACCACTACCCAAATGGAATCATATCCCGAACGGGTCCTAGGTAGTCCTGTGATGAAGCCATACCAAGCTTATCCCATTTCCACTCGGGTATCGGCAAAGGTTGGAGTAACCCTGCTGGTTTCTGATGTTCCGCCTTTACTCGCTGACAAACATCACATCCGCAACATGTTCGGCAATATCTTTCTTCATACCTGTCCACCAGTAACTTTCCTTCAAATCCAGGTACATCTTGGTGTTGCCTGGGTGTATCGAGTATGGTGAATCGTGGGCTTCTTGAAGTATTAACTTCCTGAGCTCTAGGTCATTGGGCACATAGATTCGATTCTCAAACCATAGAGTACCCTGTTCATCTTCACGAAAGTCTTTAGCCTTTC
Organism: Hordeum marinum; assembly: GCA_022496015.1. Taxonomy (NCBI): domain Eukaryota; kingdom Viridiplantae; phylum Streptophyta; class Magnoliopsida; order Poales; family Poaceae; genus Hordeum; species Hordeum marinum. The sequence goes on from CM039673.1 coordinate 296,727,375, forward strand.
CTTCCTTCATTCTCTGCTTTATCTCAGCTATCTCCTTGTCCGATTTCTGGGCTTCACGAATTCTTTCGGTCAAGGTGGACTGAATCTCTAGTGTGGCAACATATCCTTGCGGAACTATTTCTAACCGAAGCTCTCTGAGATCTTTGGTTAACTCCTGGGGTAATCCTCTGGCTATGAGTGTGTTCACATAACTCTTCCGACTCAAAGCATCTGCCACAACATTTGCCTTTCCTGGATGGTAATGTAATCTCATGTCATAGTCCTTGATTAACTCTAACCATCTCCTCTGTCTGAGGTTCAACTCCTTTTGCGTGAAGATATACTTCAGGCTCTTATGATCAGTGTACACATCACAACTATTTCCGATAAGGCAATGTCTCTAGGTCTTGAGTGCGTGCACTACGGCTGCTAGTTCTGAACCATGGGTGGCATAATTCAACTCATGGGGTCGTAGTTGTCTGGATGCATATGCTACAACTTTTCCCTCCTGAATGAGTACTCCTCCAAGTCCTTGATGGGATGCGTCACAATAAACCTGGAAGTCCTTCCGAATGTTTGGCAGTATCAACACTGGGGCTGTGACCAAACGTTTCTTCAACTCCTGGAAACTGGCCTCACATTCCTCAGTCCATACATACTTAGACTCTTTCTTCAACAGCTCTGTCATGGGCTTGGCAATCCTTGAGAAATTCTCAATGAATCTCCGGTAATATCCAGCAAGTCCGAGAAAACTGCGGATCTCCTTAACTGAGGTGGGTGACTTCCACTCAATGACTGCTTCAACCTTAGCGGGGTCTACTTCTATTCCTTCTCCGGAAATAACATGTCCAAGGAATCCGACTTCCGTCAGCCAAAATTCACATTTACCGAACTTGGCATATAACTGATGCTCTCTAAGCTTCTCCAGAATTGAACGCAAGTGTTCCTTGTGTTCTTCCTCGCTCTTGGAGAATATCAAAATGTCATCGATGAACACCACGACAAACTTGTCCAAATATTCCATAAACACTTTGTTCATCAAATTCATGAAGTAGGCAGGAGCATTAGTCGAACCAAAGGACATGACTGTATACTCGTATAAGCCATACCTGGTGGTGAAAGCTGTTTTGGGTATATCCTGTTCACGAATCTTCAGTTGGTGATACCCTGATCGAAGATCGATCTTGGAGAATACTTTGGCGCCTACTAGCTGGTCAAATAGGTCATTAATCATCGGTAGAGGGTACTTATTCTTGATAGTCACCTCGTTCAATGCTCGATAATCGACCACCATCCTCAAGGTTTTATCTTTCTTCTCCACCAAAAGAACTGGGGCTCCCCAAGGTGATGAACTTGGGCGAATATATCCCTTGTCCAATAGCTCCTTAATCTGCTTCTTGATTTCTACTAAATCATTTGCGGGCATCCGATAGGGTCTCTTAGAAATTGGGGCTGTCCCTGGTAGTAGTTCTATCAAAAACTCAATCTCCCTATCTGGTGGCATGCCTGGTAATTCCTCCGGGAATACATCTAGAAAGTCTTGTACAACCGGCACTTCCTCCTGAACAACTCCTGTGAGGGAATTTAACCAAGCACTCATCTGTGTGGATCGGGATACATACTTAATCCTCTTGTTTTCCGGAGTGGTGAGTGAAATAGACTTGCTGGGGCAATCAAGGTTTCCTTCATACTTGGTCATCCAATCCATGCCTAGGATTACATCCAATCCCTGAGATTCTAAGACGATGAGGTCGGTAGGAAAAACAAGGTTTCCTATGTGGAGTTTCAAGGCGTGGCATCCTATCCCTGCCATCATCATTCCTCCTGGGGAATTGACCTTAATGGGCTGACTAAGGGTTCTGGTGGGTAAACCATACTTTTCCACAACTACCCTTGATATGAATGAATGAGTTGCACCAGAATCAAAATGTACCATAACTGGACGTGAATGCAATAAAAACTTACCAACCACAGTCTCGGGCTGATCATAGACTTCTTCCACATCGAGGTGGTTCACCTGAGCACGAGGAAACGGATTTGGATTCTTAGCTGCGGAGTTGCCGTTCTTGTTGCCGTTTCCATTCCCTTGCTTGTTCTGAGGGCATTCAGTGGCATAGTGCCCTGTCTTCTGACACTTGAAAAAGGTGATATGGTTCAGATCCTTCTGAGCTGGAGCGGGACGGTGTTGGTTGCCATTTCCACTTCCATTACCATTCTTGAAGCTACCATTGTTGGGACGATTACTCCCATTTCCTCCATGGTTGTGCACGGAATGAGTGTATCCTCCATACTTATCGGTCCCTGATCCGGTATTGCCTGGGTACGAGGAGTAACGGGGCTTCTGATGAGCTCCAAAGGTAGACTTCCCCTGTGCATACTTCCTCTTGCGGTTCTCGATTTGCTGCTGCTTCCCCTCCAAGATGAGGGCCTTGTCTACCAGCTCCTGGTAGTTGCTGAAGGTAGCCACCATCAGCTACACGCTCAACTCATCATTGAGTCCTTCCAAGAACTTCTCCTGCTTGGCTTCATCATCGGCCACATCTCCTGGTGCATAACGAGCCAACGTGCTAAAGTCATCCACGTACAGGGCCACGGAACGGTTCCCCTGGCGTAAGTTGTGAAATTCCCGCTTCTTCAGACTCATGGCTCCAGCTGAGACATGTGTGGTGCAGAAAGCTTGCTTGAACTGCTCCCAAGTCACACCAGTAATGGGGTAAGTGGTGGTGTAGTTCTCCCACCATGAAGCTGTTGGTCCCTCCAGTTGATGGGCGGCAAAACACACCTTTTCCGCCTCAGTGCATCCTGCGGTGGTGAGTTCCCTCTCCATCTTGCGGAGTCTATCATCTACCACAATGGGCTCTGTGCTGCTAGAGAAGGTTGGAGGATTCAGTCTCAGAAAACGGGTGAGGTTGTCGCCTTGAGGTGGAGGGTGGTTATTGTGGTTGTTGGTCTGATTCTGAATCAACAGCTGCATCAGGGCGTTCTGCTGCTGAAGAAGTTGTCTGAGCTCTGGCGGGAAAGTGAAGTCGGGCTCACGTCGCGGAGGCATCTTGCTGTTTTTAGAGGGGTGAGAATTAGAATAGAGCAAAGACCAAAAAGGGAAATTCACTACCCATATGCAATGCAATAAACATATCACACCAAACACTCATTCATTTATTCTACTCAAGGTTCAACCATCGATATACAAATCTCCAAAATCAAACTAAACATCGACCTACGTTTAATGACGAAAAAAAATGAAGATACACGGGGCATAACTAAAGTTCTCCTCAAAAGTACATGGCGACGGAGCCTCCTCCCGTGGTGCTCTCCTCATAGTGATCCTCGTTGCTGATCAAAGGAGCCATGTCTCCTTCTGGATGAAGATTTTCGCCCATGTCCATCTGTTCATCTAGAGTTGCGATGCGAGTGTTCAGCTTATCGATCCTCTCTAAGAAATCCTTCACCTCATACTCATGCTCGCACTTGGCTTCCCGTAAGTCAGCTTCGAGGTCAATCTCACGGTTCATCAGCCTCTTGATCGTCTTCGTGTCGGCACGTACCCGAAGCTCCAAGGTCCTGACGTGCGTCTCCAAAGTCTGGATATAGGAAATGGTGGTGTCTTCAGTGGGAGTGGTTATGATATTTCAATTGGCATCCCTGCGAAAAACCACGCCGAGCCCTAGCGAAATGGTTCCACCTCTGTATTCCTCCTGAATACGTCCAAGGGCACGATGAATGGCCATGTCTCTCCCAAGTATCTAGCTGGGTGCCACAAACTTGAAGTCGATGGGTTCCTTACGATTTCCAAAGGTCTTCTCGGGGATGTGCACCTCGATCCTGTAGCATCCGTCTTGTGGAAAATACATGATAGGAGTCCTGGTGATGCTCGGCAAAGCAATCCTCACGTCCCTGACGATCCTCATCAGCTCCTTGCCAAAGGGCATCGTTGCGTCAGGCTGACAAAACTCCGTGATCAAAACTGGGATGAAGGTGGCCATCTATAAATTTTGAAATAAATCGTAGGGAAGTCAGAAACGAGTAGATGAGAGTATAAGAATTTTAAAGACAAAAGAGAAATAAATCATAAGGCTTTCCAATCCTAGAGGGTACGTCCTACGGTCAGCGTGTGCTCTGATACCATTTCTGTAGCGCCCCGACCTGAAAGCTCGAATCTCCGGTGTTTCTGTACCATCCCAAGATCATGCTGGTACACACACGGTACATCAATGTATATATCAAAGGGAAATCACACAGCATTAATTAATCAAAATCTCATATCGAGTCCTTTATTACAGTAAGAATTACAATAAAGTGGCTGAAGGCCAACTCATGAGAATAACTAAACTTGCAGAAGCTTCAAAGGTAGTTGAGTCCATCTAACTCCAAGGGCATCTCACCGAGCGTAGAGCGTATCCTCACTCGTGGTCGGAAAAGTACTCTGCAACATGATATGTTGCAGCCGTGTAGGTCAGTATATTGAATATACCGACAGAGTCTCGGGGAAACCCTTTTGAAGACCATGTTTTGGTCATCCGTTTCTCAAACACCATGAAGTGCGAGAAGTCCAACGGATGCGATCAAATCTTGTGGGGAACGTGTGCAAAACTCTGCAGAGGATACCTTTCTGTAGCGGCCAGACCTGAAAGGTTGAATCTCCGGTGTTTCTGTACCATCCCAAGATCATGCTGGTACACACACGGTACATCAATGTATATATCAAAGGGAAATCACACAACATTAAATAACCGAAATCTCATATCGAGTCCTTTATTACAATAAGAATTACAATAAAGTGGCTGAAGGCCAACTCATGAGAATAACTAAACTTGCGGAAGCTTCAAAGGTAGTTGAGTCCATCTGACTCCAAGGGCATCTCACCGAGCGTAGAGCGTATCCTCACTCCTGGTCGGAAAAGTACTTTGCAACATGATACGTTGCAGCTGTGTAGGTCAGCATATTGAATATGCCGGCAGAGTCACAAGAGAGGGGGTAAAAATAGTCATCTAGTCTATATGCAAATATGGCAGGTGGGGTAGTAAGTTTTTGCATAAAGCCAAATTTTTCCTACAACAAAAGAGGGCAAAGGCATAATTACTACAATGTTGGTTGATTAATGAGATGGTTCCACCAACAAATTCTCATACCCAAGTTGACATTAATACCCACATCAATGTAATTAAATTGTGTTGAGAGTTCCAGATAGTTTTAGTTCCTTTGGCTCAAACTGTCCATGACCATGGACACGGCTAATCGATTAGGTTTGGGTACTCTTGAGAGCTTTGCACACGTTCCCCACAAGATTTGATTGCCTCCGTTCGACTTCTCGCACTTCATGGTGTTTGAGAAACGGATGACCAAAACATGGTCTTCAAAAGGGTTTCCCCGAGACTCTGTCGGTCCCCATCCTTTCCTACCGTTCTTCTACATCTCGTAGCACCGCCTGTCCAGGGTCACCACGATATCCAACCAAGCCAGAGCCCATAATGGCTTGTGGCTGTGCAGGTAAGCCTTGGGTCTTGAAGCATCCATCCATCTCTTTGTGCCTGGGTGGACCTTTCCGCATGAATACTAGCACTTCTCCAGCATCATCTAGGCTAACCACTGGTTTCTCCAGGGCGCCGTTCAACCATCATCCACCCAGAGGTAAGTTGAAAAACTTGGAGTCTTGAAGACTTGATCATCATGTGGGTCTTGAAATTATTAACTCACAACTCTCATGAATCACACAACCAATCCCGTCTACTAATAGCATAGCAAAATGTAAAACAACGTTTCCCGGGGCCAATGTGTCAAAGGGTTGAGGGGTACCTACCACATGATACTACAACAAGTAACCAAGTTTCCAATTTACCTACTTTGCATGCAATTGGGGAGATGGAAGAACTAATGCAATAAAACATAGGTATACATGGTCAAAGTGACTTGCCTTGCTGACGATCCTCGTAATCAAGTGACTCTAGATAACAAGCTTCGCACTCCGGATGATCTAACGAATCAAACAAGAGCACACCATAAGCATAAATACAAAACAATCCATACAACAACAAGGTAAACAAATGCTTCAACAAACAAAATCAAAATCAAGAGAAGAATCACTTAAAGTATAAGACTATAAAAGTTTGGTGTCAAAATCCCTACTAAGACATACAAGTCAAAATATTTGTTTTCAACAACTAGGTCTTTAGATAACAGAAAAGTAAATATAAAATTTTATTTGAAAACAGAAAGTATTTCATTTTAAATTTTTTGTGCTAAAAGAAGTATTACAAAACTTCTTCTAAACAATTTACATGTTGAAAACAAGATGAACCTATTCAACTAGAGCACAAAACTATTTTAAAAACATATTTTATTAACAGAAAAAATGATACACCTAAAGTTGAATCAACAGAACCTAATGAAATCTAAAAACAAAAGTTATACTAATTTGGGTTCAAATTGAATAAAAATCAATTTTGTTAAAACCTATTAAGAACTAGACAGATTCTGTTTTTGTTAAAAACAATAACCAAATTTATTCAAAACATCTCAAATTGTGTAGAATGATAGGTTTAACTAATACCAAACAGTTGGAAAAATATTCACTCAAAAATATATTTTTAAGCTCTAGTTATACAGATTTTAGTAATTTAAACAAATTTGATTAGATTTAAAATTTAAAGCTCAAATTTAAAATCTAAGCATACAGACATAAACTACATCAAATAGATGAACTAATGCAAAAAGAATCAACTAAAAACACTAATTATTTTAAAAGATATGATAACAACAAAATCAGGATGCATTCTGTTTTCTAAAACAGAAACAGAAAAAGAGAACTGATAACGATCGGTTAGGGGCCACGTGTCAGGTTGTGAATGGCCGCGAGGGCAGGTCGACGGCGGCCGGAGGTCGGTGGTGGTCGTGGGCGACGGTGTAGTGGTCAGGGGCAGTGTCCGAGGTGCTCAGGCGACGGCGGCGATTGGCGGCGTCGGACAGGGTCGGGGGCGAGTGTGGCGACGGGCACGAGCTCCGGGAGGTTCGGTCGAGTGCCGAACTCCGGCGAGGTTGTGGGGCAGCGCCCTGGCGAGGTAGAGTGGGGGCTCAGGGTGGAATGGAGCGCGGCGAGGGCTGTGGCTTTTATAGGCCAGGTGCGGGGTCGGGGAAAGGAGAGAGGAGGGAGATCCGGGAGAGAGATCTCCGGCGATGGCGGCGCTCGCGCTTGGAAGGAGACGGGCGCGAGGATGACACCGTCGGTCGGTGGGTCCCACTTGCCAGTGAGAGAAGAGACGATGTTAGCGCGTTGGTTGACCGGTTCGAATTGAATTCGCGAGTTAACGCCTGTGGGCCGGCCCGATTCAATTTAAAAACCTTCCTTTTCTAATATCCAGTGAAGTAAAACTCTTTTAAAAGCATTCAAAACAATTCCAAACTTAGGAATTATATATATCAAAATGATCAAAAGAATTAATGCTATTTAATGAACATTTTTCCTCTGTCATCTTGAATACTTTTAAAAAATTATTTTCAGAAATTGCTTATTTGATTTTAAATCCTTTTGCAAGAATTTTTCAAATAGCCCCCGGGTTTTATTGTTCAAATATTTCACCAAGATGCCCCTGGTGTGGAGTGTCATGTTACTCCCCTCTTTTCTTTGAACTTTACCAGAGGTTTTCAAATAGGTGAAACAGGAAAAGGGAAAGATGAAAGTGGCCTTTCAGAAATTCAAAGGAAGCACTTCAACCATTTTATTCATTCAAACAATGTGATGATGATGCATAGCTATATTTCATAACATTCCAAAATGGAATTTTGGGATGTTACAATGTATCATAATTAAAGTCCTTGTAATCCAAGATAGTGGGCACATCACTAGTTAAAGTTTTGACCTCTCCAAACGCACTTTTTGTTTTAGTATCAAAATCATCACCCTCCAAGAAAATGGGACGCCCCTCAACTAAAGTTAACTCATATCCAGTACATTTATAATTTATATTCAGAGAAGTAAACAAATATTAAATAGGAGAAACACCAATCATTTTAACATCTTCATCATGATTCCGGTAAAAACCTGGAGGAAGAGCTTTTTCTAAGAATTCTCGCTTAGCTCTCAACTTAGCAGTCCTCTCCTTAGTTTAATTAATAGATAACTTTATAGATTTAATAGTCTCATTAAAATCATGCTTGGGTGGCAAAGATTTATTTTTAAGAGTTTCAACATCAAGAGCAATTCTATCCATGCTTTTAGCCAAAGTATCAAACACATGCAACTTTTCTTCTACCGTAGTGTTGAAAACCTTGTGAGAGTTAATAAATTATTTAATTTTGTTCTCAAGATCATAAGGTATCCTATTAGGATTTTTAGAATAATTTCCATAAGAATTTCCAGAAGAATTTCAATAGTTGTTAGAGGAATTACGGAGATACGGTCTAGCATTGATATTTCCTCTATAAGCATTGTTATTGAAATAATTTCGCGAGATGAAGTTAACATCAATAGCATAATTATTTTTCTCAATTAAATTATACAAAGGCACAACATTGGGATAAACATTAGTATTTTTACTAGCAACCATATTCATAAGAGCATCCACTTTTTCACTCAAAGTAGCGATTACTTCGACAGAGTTTACCATCTTACCAGTTGGAGCCCTTTCGATATGCCATTGAGAATAATTTTTCATAATTTTGTCCAGATGTTTTGTGGTCTCTCCTAAGGTCACATCCATAAATTTACCACCTACGGCTGAATCTAGAAGATTTCTAAACACAAAGTTTAGTCCAACATAGAAATTTTGGATAATCATCCACAAGTTTAAGCCATGAGTTGGACAATTTCTTATTATCAATTTCATTCTCTCCCAAGCTTGTGCAACATGCTTTTGATATTATTTTTTTAAATTCATTATTTGATTTCTAAGGGAGATGAACTTAGCAGGAGGAAAATACGTGGCAATAAAATCATCTTTGCACTTATCCCACGTTCCAATACTATTACAAGGTAAAGATGAAAACCAAGCGTTAGCTTTATTTCTTAATGAAAAAGGAAATAATGTTAATTTCACAATATCATTATACATATCCATTTTCTTTTTCATATCACATAATTCAACAAAGGTATTGAGATCTGACGCGAGACCCTCATTAGGACTTCCCAAAAATTGACCTTTCATGACAAGATTCAGCAATGCAGCATTATCAAATGCCTCTGCAATAGTGGCAGAAGGTATAGGAGTAATAATAAAATCATTATTATTACTATTTGATAGATCACACAACTTAGTAGTATCTTGAGACATGGTGACCGGACTAGCAAAGCAAGAAGCAAGACAAGTAAACTAGCAAATAAAGCAAACTAGAAAGTAAAGTAGTAACTAGCAAAGATAAATATTTTGTTTTTTGTTTTTTATGAGATGAACTAAATATAATAACAAATAAAAAGAAGAATAAGTTAATTAAAAAGTTTGTGAAGTTATTTGATAGTTGGTGATGGTATTCTCCGGCAACGACGCTAGAAATCATTTCTGATACTCGTGACGTGTGTTGCGTTTTCCATCAAGAGGAACGGGTTATCGCAGCACAAAGTGAGTAAGTATTTGCCTCAATTATGAAACCAAGGTTTATAGAATAAATAGGAATACCGATCCTCAACCGTCTTCAGCGGCTGCTCAAAAAAGAACAAACAACTTGCACCCAACGTCAGCAAGAGGGTTGTCAATCCCCTTGATCTCGTTATTTGCAAGCAAGTAAGTTGTGTAAATAATTGTAAATTGAAAAATAAAATAAAATAAATAAAAGCAAGGTAATGAAAGATTTTGTGAATATATAAGTGAATAGACCCAGGGGCCTTAGAGTTCTCTAGTGGCATCTCTCATAGAAATAGCATACGGTGGGTAAACAAATTACTCTTGGGCAATTGATAGAAAAGTGAATAGTTATGGATTTTCATGGAAATGATCATGTGTATATAGGCATCACATCCATAAGCAAATAGGCCGACTCCTTCCCGCACCTATTACTATTACTCCACCCATCGACCGCTATCCAACAGCCATCTAGAGTATTAAGTAAAACAATGTAATGCTTGGACAACAATGACATGATGTAGACAAAGTAAACTCAATCAATATGAATAAACCCCATCGTTTTATCCTTAGTAGAAGCAACACAAATACACAACTTGTCCCCTTCTTTCACTGGGATGTAGAAGCTCGCTAGGTTGAACCTACTACAATGCACCAGTCCCATCGAAGAAATATCAATCTAGTTGGCCAAACTATCTCAATAGATCGAAGAGCATTACGAAGCTATGATGATCTTGCAAATAAGAATATTAGTATTCAGGTTTGACTCAAATACTTTTCATGAATAATCTGAACATAAACTCACAATTTATCAATCCCAATAAACACACCATAAAAAGGGAATACATCGTACAGATCAAGGCAAGATGCGACGAACATTGTATTGAAGATTGATAGAGAGGAATTTCCATCTAGGTACTACCTACGGACCCGTATGTCTGTGGTGAACTACTTCCACGTCATGGTGAGGGCAGAAAGGTTTATGAAGAGGCCCTCCCTGTTCGATCTCCCCTCCAGCAGGGTGCCAAAACGGAGGTGTAGATGGCCTCTGACGTGGCTTGAGACTGCGTTGGTATTTCCCCAAAGTTGAAGGGATGATAAAGCACAACTATGGTAAGTATTTCCCTCAGTTATGAAATCAAGGTTATCGAACCATTAGGAGAACCAAGCAACACTATGTAAATGATACCTACACACAAAGAACAAATACTTGCAACCCGACGCATAAGAGAGGTTGTCAATCTCTCCACTGTAAAAGATAGATCGGTTTGTATGAGATTGGATAAATAGATCGCATAGGAAAACAAAATAAAATATGTAAATAAAAAGTGCAACAAGGTATTTTTGGGTTTTTGGAATAATAGAACTGAAAGAAAATGTGGAAAAGGATATATCGGAAAGCAATATGTTAAAAGATAGATCCGAGGGGCGTAGGTCTCACTAGTGGGTTTTCTCATGAGTATAGCACGCGGTGGGTAAACAAATTACCGTTGGGCTATTGATATAAGATCAAATAATCATTACGATATCAAAGGTAATGGTCATTATATAGGTATCACGTCTAAGATTAGTAGACCGAAATGATTCTGCATCTACTACTATTACTCCACACATCGACCCCTATCCAGCATGCATCTAGTGTATTAAGTTCATGGAGAAATGAAGTAATGCAATAAGAACGATGACATGATGTAGACAAGATCTATTCATGTAGGAATAGACCCCATCTTGTTATCCTTAATAGCAATGATACATGCAAGCCTTGTTGCCCCTTCTGTCACTAGGAGAGGACACCGCAAGATCGAACCTATCACAAAGCACCTCTTCCCATGGCAAGGAAAATCGATCTAGTTGTCCTAATAAGACAAATATTCGAAGAACAAATACGATGCTATAAGTAATCATATATATAAGAGATCAAAGAAGACTCAAATAATATTCATGGATAGAAAGTGATCGTGACCTCAAACTTCATCAAATCCCAACAAACACACCGCAAAAAATCATTACACCAAATAGATCTCCAAGAGACCATTGTATTGATAATAAAAAGAGAGAGACAAAGCCAGCTAGCTGCTGCCTACAAACCCACAGGTCTATGGTGGACTACTCACGCATCACCGAAGAGGCACCCATGAAGACGATGCACCCCTCAATGATGGTGTTAGCTTGGATCTCGTGGTTCTGGAACTTACGGTGGCTGGAATTGTGTTTCGTCAACTACCCTAGGGTTTTTGGAATATTTGGGCATTTATAGAGCTGATAAGCGGTGGAGAGGGGTGCGATGGAGGGCACAACCCACCAGGACGCGCCAGGGGCCTCTGGCGCGCCCTCGTGTATCGTGGCCTCCACGGCCCTCCCCAAAGGTGCTTCTTTGGTCCCCCAGTTGTCTTCTGTCCCAAAAATAATCTCCAAAAAGTTTCATGGTGTTTGGATTTCATTTGATACTGATATTCTGCGAAGTAAAAAACAAGCAAAAACTGCAACGGTCACTTGGCACTATGTTAATAGGTTAGTCCCAGAAAATGATATAAAGTTGCTATAAAATGATTGTCAAACATCCAAGATTGATTATATAACAGCATGGAACAATCAAAAATTATAGATATGTTGGATATATATCAGCATCCCCAAGCTTAATTCCTGCTCGTCCGCCACTAGGTAAATGATAAAACAGAATTTTTGATGTGGAATGCTGCCTAACATGTTCATCACATATTCTTTTCTTTTGTAGCATGTACATTTTGACTTTTAGATGATTCAAAGCAATATTTTAGTTTTGACACAAAGACTTTAATACTCAAGCATACCAAAAAGTAATCATGTATTTCAAAATATCAACACTAAAGAAATTTGTCCCTAGCCCATCATGCTCAATCATTGATTCATTCATGAAAGACACTCAGTATTAGCTACACCCAATGCTTAAGTACGATCATAGTTCCCTCTCGTTGGTGCTTTATAAGAGAAGATGCAGACTCAAATAAAAGTAAAAAAAATACATAAAGTAAATATTTAGGCCCTTCGCAGAGGGAAGTAGGGATTTGTAGAGGTGAGAGAGCTCAAGTTATAAACTGTGAGAGAGAAAATATTTTGGGTGGCATGCCTTTCCCGTCAACAAAAACGACCGCGAGATTTCAATATCTTTCCATGCTAGATATATCATAAGCGGTTCCCAAACAAAAAATAAAGTTTATTCCTTTTTCCACCATTATTTTACAATCCATGGCTACCCAAATCCATGGTTGCCTTCCATACCAACACTTTCCAAGAAATTTATTATTTCACAACCTAAAGTAAATTTCTTTTTCATTTCAGAACTGGGCATCCATATTACCGCTATACTCTCGTGCAATGGCAAGTGAATAAACGCTCATATTGAGAATAACACTTCTAGCATGGAAAAATACCGGTCACCCCCTTCCGCTTCATGAGTGGTACGAGCACACAAAAAGGAACTTTATTTTGAAAATTAGAGATGGCACATACAAATTTTCTTGGAACGGCACGGAAATACCGCATATAGGTAGGTATGGTGGACTCATATGGCAAAACTGGGTTTAAGGATTTTGGATGCACAAGTAGTATTTCTACTTAGTACAAGGGGAGGCTAGCAAATAGATTGAGAAGCAACCAACCAAGAAACAAAAATTCACATAAATGAGCATTAAGCATAACTAAGACCGAATAATACACCATAAGTAGGACGTAATTTGATTGAATAACTATTGACTTTCGTGCTTGCATAGGGAATCACAAACCTTAAACAATATTCTTACTAAAGCGTAATTACTCACCAACATAACTCACATATTACTATCATCATGTCTCAAAACGATCACAAGGAATCAAGTTTAATTTGTCCAATGATCTTCATGAAAGTTTTTATTATATCCCTCTTGAATATCTATCACTTTGGGAATATTTTCATATATTGTCATTGCTTTTGACAAGCTCAAATAAATTTAAGTGAAGAATATGAGCATAAAAATTTCATCTCTCAAAATAATATAAGTGAAGCATGAGAGAATTTCTTCCAAATTCGTTAAGTCTCAAATCAATCTAAGTCAAGCATGAGAGTATTTCTTCAAAAAATCAAAGCACGCCGTGCTCACAAAGATATTATTGAAGCACAAGAGCAATTCAATAGCTCAAAAGGTTTAAGTGAAGCATATAGAGCAATTCTAACAAATCGCAGCATAATTTTTGTTCTCTCAAATAGGTGTGTTTAGCATGGATACTTGCAACAAAATAAAAGGCAAATCAAACAAAGACTCATATAATACAAGACGCTCCAAACAAAACTTATGATACGTGACGAATAAAAAAATAGCGCCAAGTAAAATACCGATGGTCATTAGAAGAAAGAGGGGATGCCACTCGGGCATCCCCAATCTTAGTGTCTTGGTCCTCCTTGGATATTATCTTAGCGGTGTCGTAGCATCCCCAATCTTAGGCTCTTTTGACTCCTTATTCCTTCATCCATCGTGATCTCACCAAAATCTTGAAAACTTCAATCACACAAACTCAACACAATCTTCATGAGACCCATTAGTATAATAAAGCAAATCACCACTCTAAGTGTTGTTGAAAATCCATTCATATTTTATTATTGTATTATATCTATTATATTCTAACTTTACCATGGCTTATACCCTCCAATACAAGCCATAGATTCATCAAAACAAGTACACAATGCAACAAAAACAGAATCTATCAAAAATAGAACAGTTTGTAGTAATATGTACTCTAACCATACTTCTGTAACTCAAAAAATTCCGAGAAATTAGGAAAACATCATAAATTTGTATATAAATATTGTGTAAAAAGTCATCAAGGTATAAGATAGATCGGTTTGTATGAGATTGAATAAATAGATCGTGTAAGAACACAAAATAAAATATGTAAATAAAAAGTGCAGCAAGGTATTTTTGGGTTTTTGGAATAATAGACCTGAAAGCAAATGCGAAAAGAATAGATCGAAAAGCAAGATGTTAAAAGATCGACCCGGGGGGCGTAGGTCTCACTAGTGGCTTCTCTCATTAGTATAGCACATGGTGGGTAAACAAATTACCATTGTGCAATTTATAGAAGATCAAATAATCATGATGATATCTGAGGCAATGATCATTATATAGGCATCACGTCCAAGATTAGTAGACCGAAACGATTCTGCATCTACTACTATTACTCCACACATCGACCGCTATCCAGCATGCATCTAGTGTATTAAGTTCATGGAGAAACGAAGTAATGCAATAAGAACGATGACATGATGTAGACAAGATCTATTCATGTAGGAATAAACCCCATCTTGTTGTCCTTAATAGCAACAATACATGCGTGCCTCGCTGCCCCGTGTGTCACTAGGAGAGGACACTACAAGATCAAACCCATCACAAAGCACCTCTTCCCATGGCAAGAAAAATCTATCTAGTTAGCCTAACTAAACCAAAGATTCGAATAAGGAATAGGAGGCTACAAGTAATCATGCATATAAGAGATCAAAGAAGACTCAAATAATATTCGTGGGTAGAAACTGATCATGAACTCAAACTTCATCGGATCCCAACAAACACATCGCAAAAAATCATTACATCAAATAGATCTCCAAAAGACCGTTGTATTGAGAATCAAAATAGAGAGAAAGCCATCTAGATACTGCCTATGGACCCGTAGATCTATGTTGGGCTACTCACGCATCATCGAAGAGGCACCCATGAAGACGATGCACCCCTCCATGATGGTGGTAGATTGGATCTCGTGGTTCTAGAACTTGCGATGGCTGGAATTGTGTTTCGTCAACTCCGTTAGGATTTTTGGAATATTTGGGTATTCATAGAGCTGATAGGCGGTGGAGAGGTGTGCCATGAAGGGCACAACCCACCATGCCACGCTAGGGGCCTCTGGCGCGCCCTGGTATATCATGGCCTCCACGGCCCTCCTCTCAGGTGCTTCTTTGTTCCCCTAGTTGTATTCTGGCCTAAAAAATCTCCAAAAACTTTTGCGATGTTTGGGATTCATTTGGTACTGATATTCCGCAAAGTAAAAAACAAGCAAAAAACAACAACTTGCACTTGGCACTATGTCAATAGGTTTGTCACAAAAAATGGTATAAAGTTGCTATAAAATGATTGTAAAACATCCAAGATTTATAATATAACAACATGGAACGATCAAAAATTATAGATACGTTGGAGATGTATCAGCCTCCGGTCGGAACAAAAACTTGCGGTGGATAAAAAAGTGTTTCGAGGGCACTTCTAGTGTTTTTGGAATATATGTGAATTTATAGGCCAGAGAGGGGCGTCGGGAAGTGCACGAGGGAGGCACAAGACATTAGGGCGCCCCCCTAGTGGCGCGTCCTGTTGGCTTGTGGGTCCCTCATGGCTCTCTCGGACCCCTCCCGAAGCTTCCAGGTCTTCTTTTGCTCCACAAAAATTCTGTGGCAATTGGGCTTTGTTTGGTACTATAAACCTAAAAAGTCAAAAACACGTAGAAAACAACAACTATCAATAGGCACAGGGTCAATAGGTTAGTGCTCAAAAATATTATAAATTTGTAAACAAATGCCCCAAAAGTATCCTAGAATGATAATATAATAGCATGAAACAATAGAAAATTATAGATACATTGGAGACATATCTTCCTACAGCCCGGGATGGGCCGAGGGAGGTGACTACGCAAGCCCCACCGGTGCTGACCACACGGGAAAGTGATATGTCTCCAATGTATCGATAATGTATGAAGTATTCATGTCATATTCACCTATGTTTACAATGTTTTATAAGGTTTTGACGGACTTTATATGATTTAGTTGCAACTAACCCGGACTGGCGCTGTTTTCAACAGTATCGTGGTGTTGTTTTCTTGCAGAAAATAAAAGTTCTTGGAATCGCGTGAAACTTTTTGATGTTTTTTGGAATATATGATAAACACTAGAGCGAAGAACCACCGGAGGGGGGCACAAGGTGCCCCCAAGGAAAGAGGGCACAACCATGGGACCACCATATGGCTCCGTTTGACGTGATTCCAACGCAGAAAAAATCCTATAAATAAAGAAACCCCCAAAAGATAATCATGAACTGCCGCTCCGCCGCCGTAACTCTCTGCATCGAAGTAATATTATCCGAAGCCTTTTTTGGTACCAAACCGGAGGGGAAAATCATCACTCGAGGCCATCTTCAGCATACCGACGGTCTCCGTGGCGAGGAGGGAGTAGTTTACCCTCGGGTCTGAGGGTATGTACCAATAGCTATGTGTTCGATTTCCCTCTCTCGTGTTCTTGAGATGGCACGATCTTGATGTATCACGAGCTTTGTTAATAAAGTTGGATCATATGGTGTTCTTTCCTCTCTATCTTGATGTGATGAATTGAGTCTTTCCCTTTGAGATCTCGTTGTGTTGTATTGAACACTTTGGATTTGAGAACACTCTTCCATGTGGATACCCGTGGTGACAATGGGGTATTCAATTGATTGACTTGATATATGTTTTGGTAATCAACTTGTGCATTCCCGTGGTGATATTGGTGTAATCTATGCATATGGGTTGATACACGTTCTTGTCCTACTTTATCCGATAGAAATCTTGGGGGTACTCTTTGAGGTTCTTTGTGTTGGATTGAATATGATGAATCTGAAATTGTTTGATGCATGTCGACTAATTAACCCATAGATACTTGAGGTGATATTGGACTATCTAGGTGGCATTAGGGTTGATTGATGCATATCATAGGTATTATTCTAGTAAGAACTCTAGAGTTGTTTGTGACACTTATAGGGATGGATCAATAGATTGATCGCAGAGGATAACTTTGAGGTGCTTTTCCAACCTACAAAAATTTCATCGTATGTTCCCCGCTCAATACGGAACTTTGGGGGTGATTCTTTGTCGCACGTTGAGGGACGGTTGTATGATTCAATTATGTTAGAACTATTGAGAGATTGCACTAGTGAAAGTACTTATTCCAATCATTTCTATAATGTTTTGCAAGTTGTTTGTCACTTGCTACCTTGTAGTTTTTATATTTCTAGATTACAAAAACCTATATCTAATATCCATATTGCACTTGTATCTCCATCTCTTTGCTGAACTAGTGCACCTATACAATTTGATTGCAGGGTTGTTAGAGAGATACAATCTTCATCCTACATGTCCCATAGATTAATAAACCTTAGGTCATTCAGTTGAGGGAAAATTGCTACTGTCCTACAAAACTCTGCGCTTGGAGGCCCAACACAGTCTATAAGAATAAAGTTGTGTAGTATACATCAAGCTCTTTTCTGGAACCGTTGTCGGGGAGGCAAGTGCTTGCAGGTATATCTTTAGATCATGCAATTAAATCTTCCATTTTCTAGTTTTAATACTTGTTTGGTTTTATATAAGAAAACTACAAAAAAATTGGAATTGAGGTGGTCTCAAATGCTTCATCTTTATAATGTCTTTTGAGAAAATGATGGTTCAGAAAATTTAGCTCAATTGCTAGAGGAAGAATTTAACTACATGTTTAATGTGAGTTCCTTGAATGATAGGCATGATTGCAATGTTACTAGTATGAATTCTTTGAATATCCATGATGCTAATGTCACACCCTGTGTTTTGCCTCATGTCTAAGTTAACATGACTCAAAAATTAGGGCCAATTAAAACTTTTTGAGTGCATTTGAATGCTTGACTTGTGTGTTATTTGCTTGCTTATTTGATTGCTTGCTGGTGCTCTATAATTCATAAAACATCCTCCTACCCTCAAGAACCCTTTTTCCTTGGTCCCAAATCTTGTCCAATGATCATGCCATGTGAATAGGATTCTAAAATATATTTTACAAAATATTATTTGGCCAAAAAGCATTTATTTAAATTAGGTTTTCAAAAGCCCTGACTTGAGATTTGCACTACAAGTCCCCAAATTGGGTGGATCCTCTTTACCCAAATGCTTTATTTGAAACCCACTATATATAAGACTTCCCAAAACCACCAAATATTTATTTTGAATATTATTTTCCGATATTATTTAAAGGCTTTTTCTTAAGGCCAGAAATGCTCTTTTATAGGGAAAAATTATTTAAATGCTTTAAAAATATTTGAGAAAATTTAGGAACTCAGTGGACATATATTGTCCATATATAAGAGTTTTAACACATGGTCATGTTCAAAGTATTGGACAAAACCCTTCAAAACCATTTATGCCTATTTCAAGTATTTGAAATATTTCTATAAGAAATATTCTCAAATAAACCCAGGAAAATTCTAGCATGTCACATATGATATATGTGGTCATCTTGAGAAGTTTCATCTCAATCCCAATTGTTTTGATTCACCAAAATATCCCAAAACCCTCTCTGTCCATCATCATATTTCAACAAATTTACATTGTGAAGTTTGTCCTGTTAATCCCAAACTTTGTGGGCATGTTTAAATACCCAAATAATGATGTTACACAAAGTGGTGCATCAAGGAGATTAGTTTAGCCTAACTGGATCTAAAGAAACCTGATTCTGTTGAATTCTAGGGTTCACAAAGTCTGCATTATCAACTTTTCTCTATTGAGCTCAAACCTTGCGATCCATCTCATTTTTGCCCATCATTTGATCCTATTGAATATCATGACAAGTAGACTCCATCTTCTAGCCCAAACCCAGCACAACACCTTCTGGCCATTTCTAAAAACTACTGGTTCCACCACTTTTACTATTCCCCTTGGTCTCAATTTTTACCACACCTTACCCTCATCCCCCTATACCTCCAGTAATAATTTCAGGTTCATAGATCAAATATTTGGGGTGTAAAACCACAAGATTCCTTCCTGGACAGCTACTTTCTCCCTCTCTCTCTCTCTCCACTTGGCCTCTCACCTAGGGCCCAAACAGAGCATCCTATGCCCTCCCCCCCCCTTGTTTAACCCCCTAGGGAGCCCCCAGACATGCATGGCCGCGTCCAAGAGGCCAATGGCATGCCATATGGGTGCTCCAGAGCATGCTACAGTGCCCGGCTGCATAGTAATCGCCGCCCTATGCATGCCCCCGACAGCCTCGGGCTCACCCCTCTCGCCACTTAGATGACCTCGGCGTTCGGGACACGCCGGACGGTCGACCCCCTTATCTCTCTCCCGTTTCCCCTACTCGCACGCGCGCCATGGCCTCCCGGCTCGGCCAGTGGGCGAGCTCGCGCATGCGCTCCTCTGGCCCCCCTCGTTTCCTCCCTGGACGTGGACCTCGTCCACGAAGCCCATAGACACGCTCTCACTGCCCCCCAAGCCCTCAAGTAGCAGCAGAGACCGAGCCGGCACATGACCTCGTGGTACACTGTGGCCCTCCGTATAAGAAGCCACTCCCGAAACCCTCTGCGCTCCCTTGGCTCCCTCTCACTCTCTCCAGCCTCCCGACACTCCCCAATCTCCATCTGCTTCTCTAAATCGACGGCAATGGCCGGAGCCTTGCCGGCGGCTTCCGCTCGAACTTGTGCTCTCCCCAGCTCCTCCTCTCCCCCTAGTAGGACCAGCGGAATGCCCATGCCACGAGGGGTCTTACCCACACGTCTGCTCCTCCCATCCGTGCCCAAAACGCCGAGTTCATCATCGATCGCCATCGAAGCCAAGCAAGTAGCCCTTTGACCATGTTAAGAAACCATTTTTATTTGCATGACATATAGCACTTTACTTTCATTATATTTGATCATGTGGAGTAGTGACCACTTCGGTGGGTTGCTTCCAATACTTTTGCCGTTGACACTTGCATCGTGCATGACCCTACCACATTATGAGGGTTATGCGGGTGGGTGTAGATAGGATGCTAGTAGATGCTAAGCAAGTGGGATCGGGATTATGCATGGTGATGGAAGGAAGGAGATGATTTCAATGACTATTCGAAAACCATGTCGGGTGCCACTAATGCCCGAGGGAGATGATGATGTGTTGGGTGACCACTTGAGAAAGAAGTGGTGCACCGAAGGAAGTGAGTGTGTTTGTTTTCGAAAACGGAGGGTTTAAGATTTGTCGACCATCCCAACCTTACATGCGCAACACGATACCCCTTATGGGATAGGGCTCTATTGATTACTTTGGTGGGTACTGGCAAGGAGCCCGTTTTACTAGTGGAGGGAGTGGCGTGGTCACTCTCGATATGGGGTCGTGCGGTATGGACGATCATGTGCTGGCTTCACAGGCACCGGGCACACCATTGTTCCATGCATGGATGCTACGAGTGATGTACATCATGTGGGCTGGGTACCAATCGAGTGGACTCTTTGTTTAGTATCGCCAGGGGAAAGGCATTGTTCGGGTGCTTACCTCGGGTATGTTATATACAGCGAGTCGTGCATGACACAGAAGTTCCCCGAGTCTTGTGGGTAAAGTGTGCAACCTCTACAGAGTGTAAAATTATTCGAATAGTCATGTCCATGGTCAAGGACAGTTGGGTGGTGCTGCTTAAGCCACGTCCAGATGTTTTCACAAACTTGGTGTGTGTATGTGCGGATGACAGAAGGATGATACTTGAGACAAGTCTAAAGACTTGATGTGATGAATGAACATGAGATGTTCAACCACTTCTTATGATGATATCTGTAACTTGTTCATATGGATATCTCCCAACTGTGTATGCATGCTTACACATAGTTGCTTGATCATGACATTTCATTCAAAATTGTCGTTCCGCAAAATACCTACTTAGTGCTATTTCATGCATTGTTATTGCCTTGTTCCAAACATGGGTTGCTTGCGTGTACATTCAAAGTACTCATTGGCTTGCCACTAGTTATTTTATTGGCCAGGCATGAAAGATCAGGTTGTGATGAAGATTACCTTGGTGATGGACGTGCGAGCTAGGACGCTTCCCAGTTAGAATGCCTGTAGGGTTAAGGAAGATGGCATGGGTTCACGCTATCTTTGAATATTTCCGCTGTAATCATATGAATACTTGGCCATAAAGGCCATATTTGAGTAAACCTTTATGTAATGGATGTAACACTCTTGTTATTCAGTTTTCTGTGTGTTCATTGAGCATTGATATCTGGGATCACTATGCACGTTCATTCGGTGATCACGACTTATGAGTCGGGGTCCCCAAAGAGCTGGTATAAGCGCCATCCTGACTATAGGAAGCCCTTAGTTAGCATGGTCGTTAGTTAGGACAAAACCATTTTTCCAGACCGTTCAAAATCACCTACAAAGCCTCTATATTTATCGCGTCTCCTAAAATTCCAAGGGAAGCAAAGGTTTTTGCCTTAGCACTTCCACCACTTTTTTCTTAGCTCTCCTCGTTTGCTTTTCAAAAACTATGCAAATGGTCGCTGCTAACCTTGTGCCCCTGACCACGGGGTTCCTTGTAATCCTCGTGGGTAACCTGGAAGGAAGCCACCTTGCCAGACGATTGTCGACATATCTTGGACCCAAGTTGGCGACACCAGACTAGGAGCTACCAATAGAAGATACCTTCTCTAAGGATGAAGATGTCAAGACTTAGATGATAGTGACACCCTCGACACTGCCCCAGGATGATGCCACCCTGGCCTTCGATGACCATGGCACAAGACATGCAATGTCATGATATGCATCGCTAATAGAGCAACCCTCACCTTTTAGTTGTTATATCGGTAACCACCGGTGGATGAGAACCTCACCATTGGCCCGCCTCACTATAGTGAGCAGGAGAACGGTTCTCATTATCCCCCACTCTTGGTGCCGATGATATCATCAACATGACCGGTAGGATACAACTCTACCATGCCTTGTTAATGTCATTGCATAAAAGATTGCCTACCTAGAACCCTCGACGTTTCAAAAGGCAAGGAGGCATTGTCACGATTATGAAGACACCAGGAGACCCTATCAACAACAACCATGAGGAATTACCGTCATCGTCAACTCACCAGGTGCGAAGTCTTTGAAGGATCTCTAGTCCCCAAGATGGATCATTTGACAAACAACAAACAGAGACATAGCGGCACCTAAAGAATACCCAAGAGGCTAAGCGGACTCCTCTCCAAGACACGAAGCAAGCACGACTAATGAGTCCGAGAACCCCTAGGGTAGGATAGGTCGTGTGTCCCCCATGCGAAGTTGAGTCCGTATGATGGTTTGAATGGAACCATGGTGTGTGTTGCTTGTTTTTCCTATTTGTGCTTTGGTGTAAGTCACACTTTTTCCCTACGCAACAAGTGCGCGACTATATCACCTACCTTATCTTGATGTTTGTGTTATGCCTTTTCGGCACTTGCTTGATTGCTCTTGCGGTATACCGCCCCCTTAGGCACTCCCCTCGATGCTACTTTCCCTCCACCATCTCGTCCATTGAAGACCAGCAAGACAAGATGCACCAAGGATGCCCCTCGACAAACAACCGACGCCGAAGACTTCGACTACAACGGACTCAACTAGATGCAACCCTGTAGGGATTAGGCTCTTCCCTCAAGACTGGAAACCCCTCCCCAGACCAGCCTCTACCTCAAGAGCTTCCCTAGCACAAGCCTCTGATAATGTGTTTAATACACGGATTTGCCAGAGCACTTATTGGGCTTTAATAACCCCTGCTTTGCACTGGGTTCATTATGGAGCTAGTGATCATAGTGAACAAACATCCTTCATTCCTACGCTAGCACTAGAACCTTGATGCCATAGGAAGGATCATTCTAAGGGTATACTACTTGTGGAAAAAGATTTGATTTAACCCTAATAGATGTCTTGAGGAAGTAGTTGGGACCCTTTGGTGGATTACGAGGCTTAATGTTGATAGACGAACTTGGTGGATCAAGATTGATAATGTGGCATAACTTACTTGTCCCTTGAGACAATTGGATTAGTAGGACAAATATGATAACAGGACTGAAATTCTTGGTGGATTAATGACGTGACTTTGGCAATAATATTGATAGTGGATTGATGACGTTACAATAGTAACTGGAGTAACCAGTAGGGTGTTCTTGCTAGATGTAAACCATGGATTTAAATAGGTGATTCTAATAGGTGCTCAATATCAATCAAACCACATGGTTCGGAGTAATTTGGATTTAGTCCGGTGATCTTGATCTTGATACCATGTTTCTTGGTGGAAGTCAAACCAGGAATATTGGGTTGTTGTTAGAATCGATTCAAGGATCCATATGCACCTAACATCAGAGTTCACTGCATCATCATGATGGGGGTTGATGGTTATACTGTGATGAGATAGTTCTCCCTGGAGTTTGGGGATATAGGAAATTTGGAGATATATGGGAGGACATTGGCATTGGATTTGTAGCAATAATAGGTCATATAATAGTGGATGTTATTAGTGGATCAGTTAATTGGGTTCGTAGGAAGGAAACAAGATCTTGGAGTGGTTTATTATGTGTTTCCCTAGCATAGTAATGTAGTACCATAGACCTTGGATAGGTCAGAGGGACACTTGGATTTGTAGTTTCATGATCAAGCTTAGCAGATTGTAAATTATCCCGAGGATTTTTATATAGTGATATATATGAGTTACCTATAGTATGCATATGAGATTTCCAGCATAGTCCTTCTCTCAAGCCTTGGAGACATGAGTAGTGTGTGTAATATTGGAGTTGACTTATATGAGATGATACCTTCGAGGATATAGAGTAATTTTGTTAGGAGTAATAGGCTATACTATTGGCATCTAAGAACTGTGCTCGAGGATAAGATGGTAGACATTCACTCACATCCTAAGCTCCTTGAAACCTCCTAAGCTTCACCAAGCCACAACATGGTTGGATTATGACCATAGGTCTTGGAAGTCATTTGACTATGGTAGATACTCCACCTCGACCTCCACTAGACGTGTCCATATGGAAGGTGGCTGCAAGGACCTGTATTAAGTTGGAATACAAACCCATGGACAAGTGACCACCCGGAACAAACGACCGCCTCTCTCACACATCCCATGAGCAATGTGTTTATGTGGTATTTGGAGGAATATGTTGTTATCCTCACAGATGACATACTTATTTACCCAATGAGAGGAAGGAACACCTTAGTCCTATTCGGACAAGCCCCAGGAACAGCCATTACCATGCCCCTCGAGTATAAGGTCTCACCTCAAAGGAGTTGGACTCCATGAAGCGCCCTCCCTACGGAAGAAGACTTTCTTTCCCAAGCAAAATGAAGAACCACTGCGATTGTGAAGCCATGACAATGACGAAGAAGAAGCAAAAGAACTCAACCTCCACTCCTTTGTCGGTTACATCAACTAGACTATATCCAGGAACACTGATGTTCAAGCCCGATGAAACCCTTGGACATTAAGAGGATTAAAGATCCCCTTGATTTAAGTAGTCACCTATCAGTTCCTAACTAGGATGGAACTGAGAAGTTGATGGCACCCTCACCCAACCACTTTGAAGGTGTACGATGAACATGACATCCCTACTCCCTTCAGATGCCTGGAATTGAGTGGAAAACTATCATGACTTTGTTGTCAGCCCTTTTTGAATAATCTAGGGCGTAAACTGTGACTCGATCATGGTAAGCCACCTGTCAAAGGTAGTTCATCCCACTTTCCAAGCGTGAGACCTTGTGGATTAGATGACTGATCTATACTCTGAATAGTCAGCTTATCTAGAACCCCACTAAAACCTTCCCAGATGGTAGAACCCATTTGGACACCAAGTCTCTAAGCTCAGTCTTAGGAACAAGATTCAACGCAGACCTTTGCCATGGAGAGACGAGTAGACCAAACACTCAAAGACCTCTAGAAACATGCGTCCATGACGATGAAGACAAACGACCAAAGAAGAATGAAGAATCTACCTGGGAAACTTACTCAAGCAGAAGATCTCGACGAGAAGCCCACGATGACGCACCTCAGCACACTCAAGGATGGAGACCACCTACGACTGAATACCTCCTGCTTTAAGGAAGATAAGGACTTCCCCGTCAACGAGAAGCTACACCAAGACTCAACCCTTCTATTCTAACGCGAGACACCTAGATGTCAGTAACTAACGTGAGCAGTCCCAGGACCAACACACAAACACACCTCTTGGACAGGTATTCCGACTTTGGGATACACACGCAAGCCAGGCCCTTGCTAGAACCTTGTCCACCAAACCCTTAACCATTAGGCAAGCCTAGTATATTGCCAGAACCCCGTTCACCTTTAGACAAAGTCAATGATGCACTCGAAGACATATCATCAGGCACTTAAAGATCCAGAAGGACAACCACGCCATAGGACAAACAACATGGAATGTGAAGACTACCTCACCTCTAAACGTCCGCATCAGCACCTAGCCTAGGAATCTCGGGGACGAGATTCTTGTAAGGGGGGTAGGTCTGTCACACCCTGTGTTTTGCCTCATGTCTAAGTTAACATGACTCAAAAATTAGGGCCAATTAATTTTTTTGAGTGCATTTAATGCTTGACTTATGTGTTATTTGCTTGCTTATTTGATTGCTTGATGGTGCTCTGTAATTCATAAAACATCCTCCAACCCTCAAGAACCCTTTTTCCTTGATCCCAAATCTTATCCAATGATCATGCCATGTGAATAGGACTTAAAAATATATTTTACCAAATATTATTTTGACCAAAAAGCATTTATTTAAATTAGGTTTTCAAAACCCCCTAATTTGAGATTTGCACTGCAAGTCCCCAAATTGGGTGGCTCCTCTTTACCCAAATGTTTTATTTGAAACCCACTATATATAAGACTTCCCAAAACTACCAAATATTATTTTGAATATTATTTTCCTATTTTATATAAAGGCTTTTTCTTAAGGCTAGAAATGGTCTTTTATAGGGAAAATTATTTAAATGCTTTAAGACTATTTGAAAAATTTTAGGAAACTCAGTGAACATATATTGTCCATATATAAGAGCTTCAACACATGGTCATGTTCAAAGTATTGGACAAAACCCTTCAAAACCATTTCTACCTATTTCAAGCATTTGAAATATTTCTATAAGAAATATTCTCAAATAAATCGAGAAAAATTCTAGCATGTCACATATGATATATGTGGTCATCTTGACAAGTTTCGTCTCAATCCCAATTGTTTTGGTTCACCAAAATAGCCCAAAACCCTCTCTGTCCAGGATCATATTTGAACAACTTTACATTGTGAAGTGTGTCCTATTAATCCCAAACTTCGTGGGCATGTTTCAATCCCCAAATAATGATGTTACAAAAAGTGGTGCATCCAGGAGATTAGTTTAACCTAACTGGATCTACAGAAACCTGATTCTGTTGAATTCTAGGGTTCACAAAGTTTGCATTATCAACTTTTCTCTATTGAACTCAAACCTTGTGATCCATCTCATTTTTACCCATCATTTGATCCTGTTGAATATCATGACAAGTAGACTCCATCTTCTAGCCCAAACCCAGCACAAACACCTTCTGGCCATTTCTAAAAACTACTAGTTCCATCAATTTTACTATTCCCCTTGCTCTAAATTTTTTACCACACCTTACCCTCATCCCCTTATACCTCCAGTAATAATTTCAGGTTCATAGATCAAATATTTGGGGGGTCAAACCCCAAGATTCCTTCCTAGATAGCTAGTTTCTCCCTCTCTCTCCACTTGCCCTCTCACGTAGGGCCCAAACAGAGCATCCTATGCCCTCTCCCCCTTGTTTAACCCCCTAGGGAGCCCCCAGACATGCATGGTCGCATCCAAGAGGCCAATGGCATGCCATGGCATGCCATATGGGCGCTCCAGAGCGCGCTATAGTGCCCGACCGCACTATAGCTGCCACCCTATGCATGCCCCGACAGCCTCGGGCTCCCCCCTCTCGCCACTTGTCTGGCCTTGGCGTCCGGGACAAGCCGAACGGTCGGCCCCCTCCTCTCTCTCCCTCTCATTGCTCCTACTCGCACGTGCACCATGGCCACCCGGCTCGGCCAGTGGGCGAGCTCGCATGCGTGATCCTCTGGCCCTCCTTGTTCCCTCCCTGGACGTGGACCTCGTCCACGAAGCCCATAGACACGCTCTCGTGGCCCCCTGATCCCTCCAATAGCGGCAGAGACCGAGCCGGCGCATGACCTTGTGGTACACCATGGCCCTCCCTATAAGAAGCCGCTCCCGAGCCCCTCTGCGCTCCCTCGGATCCCTCTCACTCTCTGCAGCCTCTCGGCACTCCACAAGCTCCCTCTCCTCCTCTAAATCGACGGCAATGGCTGGAGCCTTGCCGGCGGCTTCTGCTTGAACTCGAGCTCTCCCTAGCTCCTCCTATACCCCTAGCAGGACTAGCAGAATGCCCATGCCACGAGCGATCTTCCCCATGCGTCTGCTCCTCCCATCCGTGCCCAAAACGCCGAGTTCATCATCGGTCACCGTCGGTCTCCGCTGCGACTGACGCGATGCTCCCCCTGATTCTTCCTAGCAAGAATGAAGACCCCGGGCATGTGCGGCCCCTCGCCCCGAGCCCGCTGGTGGCCGAAGCCTTGCCGGAGGCAGCCTGAGCCGCTTGAATGGCATCAGCGCCCGCTCGGTCTCGCCTCCCCTACCCTCCCTTGTTCGGGCGAGAGGTGAGGGACGATCCTCACTAGACGGGCCTGCCTGTAAGCGGCTAATGGGGTAGACCCATCATTTAATTGGAGACGGGCTCCGGTGGACACGCCTCCGCCCAGCGACAACGTATTCCCCCGATGCGCTCTCGATGTGGCCTTGCCTAGGCGCGCGGCTAGGCAGCTAAGCCGGCCCAGTCATTGTTTCGCGCTGGTAGGCTGTGCCTGGCCCGTTTAGGTAAAATATATTTCTCTTTCTTATTTTTCCAGGGGGATAAGAATATTCATAGGAAATTCCTTTTTGCTCCAAACTTGTTAATTCAAATTTCTACATCCTCCTAAAAATACCCCCTATTTAATGGTGGCACTTCCATAATTTTTCACCACACTTTTCTGTATGGTTCAAATTTGAACTATGATAGAGCCACATTATAAAATTCCTAGGGGATTCAAATCAGCTCCAAATGGAGTGATTCAAGTTCCTAGGTGGCTATAAAATCATACCCTATTTATCTAGGCATGGTTAACATTTTTCGCATGCCCCTATTTTGCTTGGCCTAATAAATACTCCCTTTTCCCATTTATTTCCAGCTAGGAATTCATAGGAAAATCCTCGCAACTCCAAATCCTGTGAAAACACTCCCCACATGTTTCTAAAATCATGCCATATTTGTTAGGTTCATCCACTCATTTTTGTCAAAACATTTTCTATGGACATCTTGTACGTCATCATTTCCTTCACTTCCACCAATTCAAGACTCCCCCTTGATCCACATCCAATGAAACCTCCTTGGCTATTTTCTTGTGACCAGAGGTGTCCAAGAAAAATAAAACTCCTATTTATAGAGCATTTTTATTTCTGCTTGTTGTGTTGCTTATTGTGGTTGTTTCCGGCGATAGTTGACGAAATAGACGAAGTGCTCAGAGTTGGATGAGAAGCGTGTGAAGACCTCAAAGACTTTGCGAAGCCAAGCAAGCAGCCCTTTGACCATGTTAAGAAACCATTTTTATTTGCATGACATATAGCACTTTACTTTCGTTATATTTTATCATGTGGAGTAGTGACCACTTCGGTGGGTTGCTTCCAACACTTTTGTTGTTGACACTTGCATCGTGCATGACCCTACCACCTTATGAGGGTTATGCGGGTGGGTGTAGATAGGATGCTAGTAGATGCTATGCAAGTGGGATCGGGATTATGCATGGTGATGGAAAGAAGGAGATGATTTCAAAGACTATTTGAAAACCTCGTCGGGTGCTACTAATGCCCAAGGGAGATGATGATGTGTTCGGTGACCACTTGAGAAAGAAGTCGTGTACCAGAGGAAGTGAGTGTGTGTGTTTTCGGAAACGGAGGGTTTAAGATTTGTCGACCATACCAACCTTACATGCGAAACCACAATACCCCTTATGGGACGAGGCTCTATTGATTACTTTGGTGGGTATTGGCTAGGAGCCCGCATTATTAGTGGCGGGAGTGGCGTGGTCACTCTCGATATGGGGTCGTGCTGGTATGGACGATCATGCGTTGTTTTCACAGGCACCGGGCACACCGTTGGTCCCTGCATGGATGCTATGAGTGATGTACATCATATGGGCTGGGTACCAATCGAGTGGACTCTTTGTTTAGTATCGCCAGGGGAAAGGCATTGTTCGGGTGCTTACCTCGGGTATGTTATATACCGCGAGTCGTGGATGACACGGAAGTTCCTTGAGTCTTGTGGGTAAAGTGTGCAACCTCTGCAGAGTGTAAAACTATTCAAATAGCCATTTCCACAGTCAAGGATTGTTGGGTGGTGCTACTTAAGCCACGTCCAGATGTTTGCACAAACTTGGTGTGTGTGTGTGTGCGGATGACAGAAGGATGATGCTTGAGACAAGTCTGAAGACTTGGTGTGATGAATGAACATGAGATGTTCAACCCCTTCGTATGATGATATATGTAACTTGTTCATATGGATATCTGCCAACTGTTGATGCATGCTTACACATAGTTGCTTGATCATGACATTGCATTCAAAAATGGCTTTCTGCAAAATACCTACTTAGTGCTATTTCATGCATTGTTATTGCCTTGTTCCAAGCATGGGTTGCTTGCGAGTACATTCAAAGTACTCATTGGCTTGCCACTGGTTATTTTATTGGCTAGGCATGAAAGATCAGGTTATGATGAACATCACCTTGGTGACGGACATGCGAGCTAGGACGCTTCCAAGTCAGAATGCCTGTAGGGTTAAGGCAAATGGCATGGGTTCATGCTATCGTTGAAGATTTCAGCTGCAATCAGATGAATACTTGGCCATAAAGGCCATATTTGAGTAAACCGGTATGTAATGGATGTAAGACTCTTGTTATTCAGTTTTAGTGTGTTTAGTGAGCATTGATCTCTCGGATCACTGTGCACGTACATTCCGTGATCATGACTTATGATTCAAAGTCCCCATAGCTAATGACATGCAAAGCCATAAGGTTGGGGATGCTATATTTGATGATTATATATTTAGTCCCACAACTTTTGATGAGCAAATTTATTATGATGATTGCATGCCTCGTATTTATGATGATTATGGTGATGACATGTATGCTATAATGAGTAATGATAACCATGAAACTTGTCATCATGATTTTAATTTTCAATTTGGTTATGATAATAAGGTGTAACATGATAGTTATTTTGTTTAGTTTGCTCCCACTACCATGAGTTAAAAGAAATTTGCGTTTCTGGAGAGTAATAAATTTTCTATGATTGTGGATCATGAAGATAATGTTTTATGTGATAGTTATATTGTTGAAATCCTTCATGATGCTACATAATTTTTTTATGAGGCAGGAACATATACTTCTACATGTTGCAATAATATCAAGTTTTCTCTCTATGTATCGGAAGTTTCGAAGTTATGCTTGTTTTGCCTTCCTATGCAAGTTGATTATTGCTCCCATATTTTTTTTGCTCACAAAATATCTATAATAGGAAGTGGATCAGACTTAAATGTGCTTTCCATGTGATTCATGATGCTCTCTTTGTGTTTCAATTCTTTAATTTTATGTGAGAATCATTGGAATCATCATGCCTAGCTAAAAGGCTTTAAAGAAAAGTTCTTGTTGGGAGATAAAACAACTCTTATACTTTCTGTTATTGTGTGTTCACATGATTATCCAACTGTAGTAGTCATGTTTTTTGCCCTTTATTTCAATAATGTACCAAGTACATCCTTTGGGATAGTGTGGATACTTTTTGATTTGATTCTATGCAAAAACAGAAACTTTTGCCTTCGGTATATAATTTATCTAATTTTACTAGAGCGTAAAAACATTCAGCAATTTATAAATAGAATTTTTATGCAAATTCTATGTGCTCTACATTTTTTTAGAATGTTTAGAGTCAGGGAAGTATGGTTATAATTCATATCTTCACAGATTGTTCTATTTTTGACACATTCCGTTTTGCATGCGGAGTTTACTTGTTTTAGTGATTCCATAGCTTATATTCAGTGATATAAATTATGAGAGGGTATAATACAATAGTTATTATGTGAGAACAATTATGAATCTTGTCTTGACAGTACCTAAGTGTATGATCTTATTTTAGTAAATATTATATTGAAAGTTCTGTTAAGTATTGTGTGATTGCAGAGATATCGATATGAGGAGAATAAGTCAATATTCAAAGAATACTCAAGCGTCTAAGCTCCGGGATGCCCCAGAAAGCATCCCTTGTTTAGTCTTCAACACCATCAACATATCTTACTTTGAGCTATATTTTTATTCATCACATAATATGTCTTTATCTTGGAGCCTCATTTCATTTTGCTCGTTAGATATTTTTATAGTCATATTTTCCAATAAAACGTTCCAAGAATCGCCTTAATATGCCTCAATTGCATGTCTAATGTGTGGTGTATAAAAACAGAAACTTTTGTTCTAGTGTTTGAATTTTTCCTATTTTACCGGAACGTGAAAAGTTTCTGAAACTTTTACACAATGTTTTTGTTGGACCTATTTAGACTGTCCAAAATTTTCACTATTTTTTGAGTTACAGAAGTGTACCATTTGAAGTACATAAACTGATCATTTATTCTTATGTGCGCTAACCTATTTAACGAGTTCTTGTCAAGTTTTTTGTGGATGAAGCTTTCAAGATTTAGGAAACCGTGATATGAGAGGATTTAACGAGACATAAAATATCAAGGTTGGGATTCCCAAGGCTCCCCAAGTCAATCTTACAAGAAGTATCAAGCATGTAAGATTGGGGATGCTACGCATCCCACCTCTCTTCGTCAACAACTATCGGTTAGCCTATGTTGAGCCTAAGTTTTTATTTGTTCACATGATATGTGCTAATCTTGGAGTGTAATTTTGTTTTGTTTGATGTTTTAATAATATACTTAGATATGAAAATCTTTATTGATAGGAAGTCCTCACATAGCTAATTGTTTGACTACTCATTGATCTTCACTTATATCTTTTGAGAGTAGTTTGATGTTTACTCTCTTGTGCTTCACTTATATCCTAGGAGTAAATTCTGAATGAATGAAATGTCATAAATCCTAAAATATCCATGTGCTTGATTCTTAGTAGTAGTTTCGCATTTGGTTTAGAAAGTAAAATCTATTGAAGTTCCACAATCATAGTATTGGTCATACAAGAAATTCATGAATGATTAGTATAAGGAAGAGAATGTTCACATAATATACTATCTTAGACATCTTCTATGATTGTGAGCCCCCATTAATTATTTTAAAATTGATCAAGTAGTTGATGTTGTACAAGCAAGACAACGTAATGGTTATGTTCGTTCATATTCACATAGATGTTATATTGTCATGGATCACCTAACATGAGGTGCTTGCTTAGGATCTTTTGCTAGCCAAAAATTTGTATTGAGTAGAGATACTACTTGTGCATCAGAAAAACCTTAAACCTAGTTTCTTGCCATCGGAGTCCACCATATCTATCAATGGATTGAAAAAGATCCTTCGAGTAAGTTGTCATTGATGCAAAAAAGCAATAAAAAATGCTCCTAAATATGTATGATCTTTTATTGGAAGTGAAAATAAGCTTTGTAAGAACTTTTGATGGTGAAGAAATAAAAGTGATAGACTACATAATAAAGGTTGCTATCACAAGGGGCAATATAAATTGACTTTCCTTTTCATTAAGAGATTGGATATCCAAAACTAAAAAACACATGAAAAACACTGCTTCCCTCTACGAAGGGCCTATCTTTTACTTTTATGTATTTACTTTTCTATATTTACTTTTATGAAAGAGTCAATAATATTCATACCTATTCCAATATATTAATTCTTTAGTTGGCATTCCTTAAAATAACATGAATTGTAATTGTTTGATAAGTGGAAACATAGTTTGTTGAGTTTCAAGAAAGTTTATGGTCTATACTTTAACATGTGAATAACTTGTTACTTTATCATGATAATTCTTATGAGAATAGAGTTTTTGTTTATGATGCTATAAAAAGAGATTGGAATTATCATTGATCAAACTTATGCACTATGCTAGCATTCACACTTCATAAATTATTCTTGTTATCATTTACCTACTCGAGGATGAGTAGGAATTAAGCTTGGGGATGCTGATATGTCTCCAACGTATCAATAATTTGTGAAGTATTCATGACATATTCACCTATGTTTACAATATTTTCACATTGTTTTTATGCATTTTATATGATTTAACTAGAACTTACACGGACTGACGTTGTTTTCAGTAGAATTACCATGGTGTTTTTTTTGCAGAAAATAAAAGTTCTCAAAATCGTTCAGAACTTTTTGATGATTTTTTGGAAATACTGGAGCGAAGAACCACTGGAGGGGCTCCACTAGTTGCCCCAAAGGCAAAAGGGCATGCCCCCCTAGGGCGCACCCTCTAGCCTTGAGAGCACCATGTGGCTCCATTTGACGTGATTCCAACGCCAAAAATTCCTATATATTCAGAAACCTCTGAAAGTTAACGTAGAACTTCTACTCCGCCGCCGCAACTCTCCGTATCAAATAAATCTCATATAAATCCCTTCCCGATACCCTGCTAGAGGCGGGAATCATCACCAGAGGCCACCTTCATCGTCCTGGTTGTCTCCGTGATGGGGAGGGAGTAGTTCACCCCCAGGGATGAGGGTATGTACCAATAGCTACGTGTTTGATCTCTCTCTCCCTCTCTCTCTCTCTCTTGTTCTTGAGATGGCATGATCTTGATGTATCATGGGCTTTCTTAATATTGTTGGATCATATGGTGTTCTTCCCTCTCTATCTTGATGTGATGAAATGAGTCTTTCCCTTTGAGATCTCCTTATGTTGGATTGAATACTTTGGATTTGAGAACACATAATATATGTCTTACATGTGGATACCCCTGATGAAAATGGGGTATTCTATTGATTCATTTGATATTTGTTTTGGTAATCAACTTGCGAATTTCCGCGGTGATATTGGGGTAATCTATGAATATGGGTTGATACACGTTCTTGTCCTACTTTCTCTGATGGAAATCTTGGGTTACTCTTCGAATTTATTTTTGTTGGATTGAATATGATGAATCTAAAATTGTTTGATGCATGTCGAATCATTAACCCATAGATACTTCAGGTGACATTGGAGTGTCTAGGTGACATTAGGGTTGATTGATGCGTATCAAAGGTCTTATTCTAGTACGAACTTTGTGGCTGTTTGTGACACTTATAGGGATGCTCAATAGATTGATCGAAAAGGATAACTTTTAGGTGGTTTTGCTACCTACAACAATTTATTATTATGTTCTCCGCTAGATAGGAACTTTGGAGTGATTCTTCGTCACATGTTGAGGGATGGTTATGAGATTCAATTATGTTAGCACTATTGAGAGATTGCACTAGAGAAAGTATGAACCCTAGGCTTTATTTCCAATCATTTATATAACATTTTTCTCATTGTTTGTCATTTTCTACCTTTCTGTTTTTGTATTTTTAGATTACAAAAACCTATATCTACTATCTATATTACACTTGTATCACCATCTCTTCGTCGAACTAGTGCACCTATACAATTTGCCATTGTATTGGGTGTGTTGGGGACACAAGAGATTCCTTGTATTTGATTGCAGGGTTATTTGAGAGAGGCCATCTTCATCCTACACATCCCATGGATTCATAAACCTTAGGTCACCCACTTGAGGGAACATTGCTATTGTCCTAGAAAACTCTACGCTTGGAGGCCCAACATAGTCTACAAGAAGAAAGTTGTGTAGTAGACATCAGAAAGCGCCAGCGCGCCCATGGACGATGTGGAGTCCTCAGCCGCCGAGGTCCTGGTAGCGAAGGTACCTTCCTCTACGGAAGGAACAAAGCTGGGTCAGCCAACGTCTTTGGCAGCTGCAGCTACCGAGACGCCTCGGCCTTCTACCCAGTGGTAACCTCTCTGCGAAGGGAGGGGCCGAGGTGGGTCGTTCACCCCGCCTGCCGGAGGGTAGGCTCCCAAGGGGTGGACAAATGAGATGGAAGCAACCATGACGGGCTCTTCCATCTGCGTCGAGCACCGCACACTCATGGGTGTGGTGCTGCAAAACTACTGGTGGGAAGAGGCCGGTATGAGGGAGGTCTTCTGAGGCCTCTTTCAAGGTTTTGATGTAAGCTTCATTCTGATATTCCCTTGTTAATGCAGTAAATGCATAAATCCACCAAGAGCTAAATATAGTCAATAAATCCTTAGCAGGAAGATAAAATAACCAGTCTGAGGATTGTCAGTGTCTATCCATAGTCGCCCCGGAGCCTCAAGTGAGATCCTGAGATCTCACTCAGGGGTCCAAAAATGTATAAAAAGCAATAGTAGTAGCCCCTGAGCAGGGGATCTATGTCATTATAGGAGTGTTTGGATATCTGCATTTTGCTTGCTTGTAGGAATCGGCTTCGATTGCAGCTTCCAACTCCCAGGAGTTGGAAGAGATAAACCGCAAGCTCGATATGTCTGAGAAGGACGTGGAGATGATGAGAGATAGATGGAGGAAGTGCAAGGTAAATCTGAAAATAATACAATTGATATTTGCATTCTAATAGACTAGCGCTTAGTTCTAAAGTATGTTGGTAATGAATATGCAACTTCCTCCTTGGTGCTTGAAAATCTCCAGCCGAGCTGCACACAGCTTGGCAGGAGGCTGAGAAACAAACGGCTGCGGCAGAGCAGTCCAGCAAGGAGATCACTGCAGCAAAGGAGGCCGGTGATGACCCAAAAGTATAGGGGATCAATTGTAGCTCTTTTCGATAAGTAAGAGTGTCGAACCCAACGAGGAGCAGAAGGACATGACAAGTAGTTTCAGTAAGGTAATGTCTGTAAGTGCTGAAATTGTAAGTAGCGAAGTAGTTCGATAGCAAGATAATTTGTAACAAGAAAGTAACTAATATAGTAACAAAAGTGCAGCAAGGTAGCCCAATCCTTTTGAGGCAAAGGACAGGCCAAAGCGGTCTCTTATGATAAGCAAAGCATTCTTGAGGGTACATGGGAATTTCATCTAGTCACTTTCATCATGTTGGTTTAATTCGTGTTCGATACTTTGATAATTTGATATGTGGGTGGACTGGTGCTTAGGTGTTGCTCTTACTTGAACAACCCTCCTACTTATGATTAACCCTCCCGCAAGCATCCGCAACTACGAGAAAAGTATTAAGAATAAATTCTAACCATAGCATTAAACTTTTGGATCTGATCGGTCCCTTACGGAATAGCGCATAAACTAGGGTTTAAGCTTCTGTCACTCTCGCAACCCATCATCTAATTGCTACTCCACAATGCATTCCCTTAGGCTCAAATATGGTGAAGTGTCATGTAGTCGACATTCACATGACACCACTAAGGGAATCACAACATACATACTATGAAAATATCGAACACATATCAAATTCACATGATTACTTGCAACATGATTTCTCCCGTGATCTCAAGAACAAAAGTAACTACTCACAAATAATAATCATGCCCAAGATCAGAGGGGTATTAAATAGCATAATGGATCTGAACATATAATCTTCCACCAAATAAACCATATAGTGATCAACTACAAGATGTAATCAACACTACTAGTCACCCACAAGCACCAATCTATAGTTCCGGTAACAAGATTGAACTCAAGAGATGAACTAGGGTTTGAGAGGAGCTGGTGTTGTTGAAGATGTTGATGAAGATTACCCTCCCCAAGATGGGAGAGTTGTTGTTGATGATGATGACGATGATTTCCCCCTCCAAGAGGGAAGTTTCCTCGGCGGGATCGCTCCGCCGGAGGGCAAAAGTGCTCCTGCCCAAGTTCCGCCTCGAGGCGGCGGCGGTTCGTCCCAAAAGCCTTCTTCTTATTTTTTTCTAGGTCAAGATGACTTATATACCAGAAGGTGGGCATCGGAGGTGGGCCGAGGAGGGCACAACCCACCAGGGCATGCCTGGGCTCCCTAGCGCGCCCATGTGCGTTGTGCCCACCTGGTGGGCCCCCTATGGTAGTTATTTGCTCCAATAATTCTTAAATAATTCATATAAAATCTCCGTGAAGTTTCCGCTTGTTTGGAGCTGTGCAAAAAAGGTGGCCTGACGCAGCTTTTCCAGGTCCAGATTTCCAGCTACTGGAATTCTCTCTCTTGGTGTGTTCCTTGCAAATTATGAGAGAAAATGCATTAGAATTACTCCAAAAAGATTATTATGGATAAAAACATTATAAATAACAGCAAGAAAACATATCCACATGCTTAGACCTCGCTTGTCCTCCCCCAATCTTAGACCTCGCTTTTCCTCAAGCGAAAATAGAAAGGTTATTAGGGTTTATGGACATATCAACTCCCCCAATCTTAGACCTTGCTTGTCCTCAACCGAAAACCGAAATCAAAAAACATGTCCACATGCT
Organism: Hordeum marinum; assembly: GCA_022496015.1. Taxonomy (NCBI): domain Eukaryota; kingdom Viridiplantae; phylum Streptophyta; class Magnoliopsida; order Poales; family Poaceae; genus Hordeum; species Hordeum marinum. The sequence goes on from CM039673.1 coordinate 296,765,219, forward strand.
TTGAGAGAGAGGTGTTGATAAAAACAAAATACGAACATAGAAGCATCATGTTGATTATTGTAAGAGAAACAAAATTAAACATAGGACTTTTATCATAGAACTTTTATCATATACTTCTCATGAATAAGTAATAGTTCATCACACAATCGAAGTATAAAGCAAAAAAACTCTATTAGAAACCAGCAAACTATGTTCTCGGTCAACTTTGCAACTACAATTCATCATCTTTTCAGGAAGGGTCATGTATCGGAGCCTTTTCGCAAGTCCACATACTCAACCATCATATAGTCTTCTATGATTTCTAACACTCGCCTCGTACCCGTGAGCAAAACGTTTCAACCGGACACATAGAAAGATAGGGGCTTATAGTTTTGCCTCCCAACATCCTCACCTCAAGGGTGATGTCAACAATAATAACTCACGCTATCTATATTCAACTGGACATATGTGCCTAGATCTTTCCTCACCACATGATGCTTGCCAAAGGAGAAAAATAAAAGGAATAGAGAAAAACTTGGACTCTTGCATAAAAGTAAAAGATAGGCCCTTCGCAGAGGGAAGCAGAGGTTGTCATGCGCTTATTTGCTTGTATGCTCAATCCCTTAGTGCAAGAGAACGTCATGTTGTATTGTCCCCTAAGATGACAACCTTTATTATGCAGTATATCGCTTTTGTTCTTTGTCATCCAAGTTCGTACAACGCTCAATTTTCTCTTACACTAAATGATCTTACACTTTTAGAAGCAATTTTTATTGCCTTATTGCCCTGATGACAACTTACTTGAAGGATCTTGCTCAATCCATAGGTAGGTATGGTGGACCCTTGAAAATAGGATTTGGGTTTAAGGATTTTTGGATTCACAAGTAGTATCTCTACTTAGTGCAGAATTTTTGGCTAGCAAAGGTAGGGGGGAAAGCATCACATGTTAAAGGATCTATGACAATATGACTTCTATGTGAATATAAACAAACATAAACCATTAAGTTGTCTTCCTTGTCCAACGTCAATAATTTTGGCATATAATATTTTGATGAGGGCTCATAATCACACAAGATTTCTAGGATAGTATATTTATATGTGAATCTTCTCTTCCCTTATTAATTCTTTCATGAGTTGCATCATTGACTAATGCTATGTTTGTGAATCTCTAATAAAATTTCCTACTTATACTTTTCCTTATCTGGTGCCATCACCTATCATAGGATTAGTATATGATCTTATTGATTTATTTCCATTCTTTGCTTTATTTCTTATTTCTTTTTCTTTATTTGCACCATGAAAGTAAACAAAGCAAAAACTCAAACTAAACTTTATCATATAACTTGCACACGATTACAATGATAGATCACTAAGCAAACTCTCAAATAAGAAAGGATCAAACTGAACTTTATTTCATCTAGGCAAAAGATTGAACTAAGATAAATAAAAGCAAAAATATAGTGGGATGATACGATACCGGGGCACCTCCCCCAAGCTTGGCGGAAGCCAAGGGGAGTGCCCATACCCGATACTCAGTTCTCCTTTGGTGGTGAAGAAGATGGTGGTGGCGATGAAGTGGAGGGTCTGCCCTTCTGTTGGAAATATGCCCTAGAGGCAATAATAAATTAGTTATTATCATATTTCCTTGTTCATGATAATCGTTTATTATCCATGCTATAATTGTATTCATCGGAGACTTAGATGCATGTGTGGATACATAGACAAAACCATGTCCCTAGTATGCCTCTAATAGACTAGCTCGTTGATCAAAAGATGGTTAAGGTTTCCTAGCCATGGACATGAGATGTCATTTGATAACGGGGTCACATCATTAGGAGAATGATGTGATGGACAAGACCCAAACTGCAAACGTAGCATATGATCGTGTCAGTTTATTGCTACTATTTTCCGCATGTCAAGTATGTGTTCCTATGACCATGAGATCATGCAACTCACACATATCGGAGGAGTGCCTTGTGTGTATCAAACGTCGCAACGTAATTGGGTGACTATAAAGGTGCTCTACAGGTATCTCCGATGGTGTCTGTTGAGTTGGCATGGATCGATACTGGGATTTGTTACTCCGTGTGACGGAGAGGTATCTCGGGGCCCACTCGGTAATGCAACATCACAATAAGCCTTGCAAGCAATGTGACTAATTGTTAGTTGTGGGATATTGTATTACGGAATGAGTAAAGGGACTTGCTGGTAACGAGGTTGAACTAGGTATGGAGATACCTACGATCGAATCTCGGGCAAGTAACATACCGAAGAACAAAGGGAACGTTATACAGGATTAACTGAATCCTTGACATAGAGGTTCGACCGATAAAGATCTTCATAGAATATGTAGGAACCAATGTGGACGTCTAGGTCCCGCCATTGGTTATTGACCGTAGAGGTGTCTCGGTCATGTCTACATAGTTCTCGAACCCGTAGGGTCTGCACACTTAAGGTTCGGTGACGTTTCGGTAGTGTAGAGTTATGTATGGTGGTGACCGAAGTTTGTTCAGAGTCCCGGATGAGATACCAGATGTCACGAGGAGCTCCGGAATGGTCCGGGGGTAAAGATTCATATATAGGAAGTCCCAGTTTGGTTTCCAAAAAAGTTTCGGGCTCATCGGTAGTGTACCGGGAGTGCCGGTAGTGTACCGGGAGGCCTCCGGGAGGGGTATTTCGACCCCAAGAGGTCCATGGGCTGTGGGAGAATAATAACCAGCCCTTAGTGGGCTGGGAAAACAGCCACAAAGGCCCATGGCACAGGAGAGAAAGTCCTAAAGCAAAAAGTGGAAAATCAGCCAATAGGAGGCAATCCTACTCCAACTAGGATTGGAGGTGAAGTAGGATTGCTTCCCACCTCCTATTTCGGCCGACCCAAAGGCCTTGACTGCCTCTCCTCTCCTCTAATCCTATATATACTAGTGGATTGGGTGGTTTTTGGACAGAATTTCCGGCCACGTGCTACCCGTTACACCGGTGCATAGTTTCTCCTCTAGATCGGTTTTCTGCAGCGCTTAGGCGAAGCCCTGCCGGAATTGCTCCACCACCATCACCGGAGCACCGTCACGCTGCCGGTGCACTCTCTCTCCTCTCCACCTCCTCTCGCTGGATCAAGACGGTGGAGATCGTCATCAAGCTACACGTGTGCTGAACACGGAGGTGCCGTCCGTTCGGCGCTAGATCGGAAGGACCGTGATCGAGATCGCGAGACGGTTCGTGATGTGATCACGGAACGGATCGTGATGAGTTCACGGGACAGATCGTGATCAAGATCATGAGACGGATCGTGATGAGTTCGCGGGACGGATCATGATGTGTTTGCGGGACGGTTCGTGATTGGATCGCGGGACGCTCGGCGATTTGGATCGCGAAGAAGTTCGACTACACCAACCGCGTTTCTTAACGCTTCCCGCTTAGCGATCTACAAGGGTACGTAGATCCACTCTCCCTCTCGTAGATGCTCATCACCATGGATAGGTTTGCGTGTGCGTCGAATTTTTTTTGTTTCCCATGCGACGTTCCCCAACAGTGGCATCTTGAGCTAGGTTGATGGTTCGATGAGATCTCGAGTAGAACACAAAAGGTTTGTGGGCGTTGATGCTTAGATTGCTTCCTCCGGTGGTCGGATTTTGGTTCAGCGGGATTGTGAGATGAACCGGCCTGGACCAACATTACTCGTACGCTTACGAGAGACCGGTTCCCTCGATGCAACTTGTTGCTTAGATGGCTTGCGGGGCGACAGTTTCTCTAACTTTAGTTGGATCGGATCCGACAAAGGCGGTCCTTGAGAAGGTTGAAAAGCAATCTATGTATCACCATTGTGGTTTATGTGTAGGTGAGAATCGTTCTTGCTAGATACCCGTAGCAGCCACGTAAAACATTCAACAACAATTAGAGGACGTCTAACTTGTTTTTGCAGGGTATGTTGTGATGTGATATGGCCAATTACATGATGAGATATATGTGATGTATGAGATGATCATGTGATGTATAGAATTTCACGACTTGCATGTCATTGAGTACGGCAACCGGCAGGAGCCATAGGGTTGTCTTTAATTATTGTATGACCTGCGTGCCAGTCGTTAAGCGCTATGTAATGCTTTCCTTTATCGCTAAGCGGTAGCAATAGAAGTAGAAGCAGGGCTGGCGCCACAACCCCAATGGCAACACATTGATGTAGATCAAGATGATGGAGATCATGGTGTTGTGCCGATGACGATGGAGATCATGCCGGTGTTTCGAAGATGGAGATCTTAAACACAAGTTCATGGCCATATCATGTCACTTATGAATTGCATGAGATGTTAATACTTTTATGCACCTTGTTTTGCTTAGTACGGCGGTAGCATTATAAGGTGATCCCTCACTTGAATTTCAAGATGAACTGTGTTCTCCCCGAGTGTGCACCGTTGCGAAAGTTCGTCGTGTTGAGACACCACGTGATGATCGGGTGTGATAGACTCTACGTTCACATACAACGGGTGCAAGCCGGATTTGCACGCGCGGAACACTCGGGTTAAACTTGACAAGCCTAGCATGTACAGACATGGCCTCGGAACACGAGAGACCGAAAGGTCGAACATGAGTCATATAGTAGATATGATCAACATAATGATGTTCACCATTGCAGCCACCTCAACTCACATGATGATCGGACTTGAGTTGGTGAATTTGGATCATGTATCACTCGAATGATCGGAGGGATGTCAATTTGAGTGGGAGTTCTTAAGTAATATGATTAATTGAACTCATTATCATGAACATAGTCAAACTGTCTTTGCAAATTATGTTGTAGATTACTAGCTTGCGCTGTAGCTCCCTTAAATTTTTATATGTTCCTAGAGAAATAGAGTTGAAAGATGTTGGTAGCAATATTGCGGACTGGGTCCGTGATCTGAGGATTGTCTTCATTGCTGCATAGAAGGCTTATGTCCTTAATGCACCGCTCGGTGCGCCAGCCCCTCTAGCGTCGTCTATAGATGTTGTGAACATCTGACAGGCACGTTTCGATGACTACTTGATAGTTGAGTGCGTCATGCATTACGGCTTAGAATTGAGGCTCCAAAACATTTTGAACGTCACGGAACATATGAGATGTTCTAGGAGCAGAGATTGTGATCTCAGGCTCGTGCCTGTGTTGCAAGATATGAGATCTCCAACAAGATTCTTTGCCTGTAAGATGAAGGAGAATAGCTCAATCGTTGAGCATGTACTCATATTGTCTGGGTAGTACAATCGCTTGAATCAAGTGGGAGTTGATCTTCCAGATAAGATAGTGATTGATATAGTTCTCCAAGTCACCGTCACTAAAGCTACTAGAACTTAGTGATGAACTATAATACACCAGGGATAGAGTATTGATCCCTGAGCTGTTCGCGATGTTTGACACCGCGAAGGTAGAAATCAAGAAGGAGCGTCAAGTGTTGATGGTTAATCAAACCACTAATTTCGAAAAGGGCAAGAGCAAGGAGGGAAACTTCATGGATAGCAAGTCAGTTGCTGCTCCAGTGAAGCAACCCAAAGTTGAACTCAAACCCGAGACTAAGTGCTTCTATTATGAGGTGATAGGTCGCTGAAGCGGAACAACCCTAGATACTTGGTAGATAAGAAGGCTGGCAACATCGACAGAAGTATTTTTGATATACGAGTTATTGATGTGTACCTTGCTAGTACTCCTAGTAGCACCTGGGTATTGGATACCGGTTCGGTTGCGAAATGTTAGTAACTCGAAATAAAAGCTACGGAATAAACAGAGAACTAGCTAAGGGTGAGGTGACGATGTGTGTTGGAAATGTTTCCAAGGTTGATGTGATCAACATCGCACGCTCTCTCTACCTTCAGGATTAGTGACGAACCTAAATAAATGTTATTTGGTGTTTTGCGTTGAGCATGAACATGATTAGATCATGTTTGTTGCAATACGGTTATTCATTTAAGTCAGAGAATAATAGTTATTCTGTTTACATGAATAATACCTTCAATGGTCATGCACCCAGTGAGAATGGTTTGTTGAAATCTTGATCGTAGTAATACACATGTTCATAACATTGATGTCAAAAGATACAAAGTTAAATAATGATAGTACCACATACTTGTGGCACTACCACAAAATGTCATATTGGTATAAAGTGCATGAAGAAACTCCATGGTGATGGATATTTGGACTCATTCGATTTCGAATCGGTTGAGACATGCGAACCATGCCTCTTGGGCAAGATGACTAAAGGACCCCGTTGGATGGAGCGGGCAAGTGATTCATTGGAAATGATACATGTTGATGTATGCAATCTAGTGAGTCTTGTAGCGTGCAGTGGATATCGTTATTTTCTTACCTTCACTGATGATTTGAGTAGATATAGTGTATATTTACTTAATGAAACACAAGTCTGAATCGTTTGAAAGGTTCAAGCAAATTCAGAGTGAAGTTTAAAGATCATCGTGACAAGAAGATAAAAATGACTGCGATATGATCGTGGAGGTGAATATCTAAGTCACAAGTTTGGCATACAACTTAAGACAATGTGAAAGTTGTTTCACAACTAAACGCCACCTGGAACACCATAGTGTGATGGTGTGTCCGAACATCATAGTTATGCTCTATTGGACATGGTGCGTGCTATGATGTCTCTTGTCGTTTTACTACTATAATTTTGGGGTTATGCATTAGAGACAACTACATTCACTTTAAATAGGGCACCATCTAAATCCGTTGAGATGACACCATGTGAATTATGGTTTGATAGAAACCTAAGCTGTCATTTCTTAATACTTGGGGCTGCGACACTTGTGTGGAAAATGTTTTCACCTAATGAGGTCGAACCCAAGGCGAACAAATGCATCTTCATAGAATACCCTAAGATCAGTTGGGTGAACCTTCTATCTCAGATCCAAGTGCAAAGTGTTTGTTACTAAAACGGATCCTTTCTCGAGGAAAAGTTTCTCTCGAAAGAATTAAGTGGGAGGAAGATAGAACTTGATGAGGTTGTTTAAACTTTGTTCAACCAGAGAGTAGCGCAGCGCAGGATGTTGTTTCTATGAAGCCTACGTTAGTTGAAGAGGAAGTTAATGATGATGATCATGAAGCTTCAGGATCAAGTTACTATCGAACTTCGTAGGTCGACAAGGATGTGTACTGCTCCTAAGCGGTACGACAACCCTGTCTTGGAGGTCATGTTGTTGGACAAACGATGAACCTACGAGCTATGGAGAAGCGATGATGGGCCCGGATTCTGACAAATGGTTGGAGGCCATGAAATCCGAGATAGGATCCATGTATGAAAACCAAGTGTAGACTTTGGTAGACTTGCTCGTTGGACGGCAGGTCGTTGACTACAAATGGATCTTTAAAATGTAGACAGACACTGATGGTGAATGTCACTATTTGTAAAGCTCGACTTGTTGCAAAGATGTTTGTGACAAGTTCAAGGAGTTGACTACGATGAGACTTTCTCACTTGTAGTGGTGCTAAAGTCTGTTGGAATTATGTTAGCAGTTGCTGTGTTTTCAATTATGAAATCTGGCAGATGGATGTCAAAACATCGTTTCCTTAACGGTTTACTTGAGGAAAGGTTGTATGTGATACAACCAGAAGGTTTTGTCAGGCCTAAGGATGCTAAAAGGTGTGCAAGCTTCGGTGATCCTTCCATGGACTGAAGCAAGCATCTCGGAGTTGGAATATACGCTTTGATGAGGTGATCAAAGTTTTGATGTTTATACAAAGTTTACGAGAAACTTGTATTTGCAATAAAGTGAGTGGGAGCACTATAGAATTTCTGATAAGTATATGTGGATGACATATTGTTGATCAGAAATAATGTAGAGTTTCTGGAAAGCATAAAACGGTCATTTGGAAAGTGATTTTCAAAGGAAGACCTGGATGAAGCTACCTAATTGTTGAGCATCAAAATCTATGGAGATAGATCAAGATGCTCGATGAGACTTTCAATGAGTGCATACCTTGACAAGATTTTGAAAGAGTTCAAAATGGATCAGTCAGAGAAAGAGTTCTCGCCTAATTTGTAAGGTGTGAAAGTTGAGTGAGACTCAAAGCTCGACAACGGTAGAAGAAAGAGAAAGGACGAACGTCGTCCCCTATGCCTTAGCCATAGGCTCTATATTATGCCATGTTGTGTACCGCACCTGTGTGTGCCTTGCCATGAGTCCGTCAGGGGGTACTAGAGTGAACCAGGAGTGGATCACTGGACAGCGGTCAAGATTATCCTCAGTAACTAAGAGACTGAGAAGATGTTTCTCGATTATGGAGGTGATAAAGAGTTCTTCGTAAGGAGTTACGTCGATACAAGCTTTAACACTAATCCGGATGACTCGTAGTAGCAATCTGGATACGTATAGTGGAGCAGCCATTTGGAATAGTACCGAGCGGAGTGTGGTAGCAGTGTTTACAGTTTGACATAGGTATTTGCAAAGTGCACACGGATCTGAATGTTACAGACCCGTTGACTATAAGACCTCTCTCACATGCAAAGCATGATCGAGCCCCAGAACTCGTTGGGTGTTAGATTCATAACAATGCGAATCACATGGTGATGTGAACTAGATTATTGACTCTAGTGCAAGTGGGAGACTGTTGGAAATATGCCCTAGAGGCAATAATAAATTAGTTATTATCATATTTCCTTGTTCATGATAATCGTTTATTATCCATGCTATAATTGTATTGATCGGAGACTTAGATGCATGTGTGGATACATAGACAAAACCATGTCCCTAGTATGCCTCTAATAGACTAGCTCGTTGATCAAAAGATGGTTAAGGTTTCCTAGCCATGGACATGAGATGTCATTTGATAACGGGGTCACATCATTAGGAGAATGATGTGATGGACAAGACCCAAACTGCAAACGTAGCATATGATCGTGTCAGTTTATTGCTACTGTTTTCCGCATGTCAAGTATGTGTTCCTATGACCATGAGATCATGCAACTCACAGATATCGGAGGAGTGCCTTGTGTGTATCAAACGTTGCAACGTAACTAGGTGACTATAAAGGTGCTCTACAGGTATCTCTGATGGTGTCTGTTGAGTTGGCATGGATTGAGACTGGGATTTGTTACTCCGTGTGACGGAGAGGTATCTCGGGGCCCACTCGGTAATGCAACATCACAATAAGCCTTGCAAGCAATGTGACTAATTGTTAGTTGCGGGATCTTGTACTATGGAACGAGTAAAGAGACTTGCCGGTAACGAGGTTGAACTAGGTATGGAGATACCGACGATCGAATCTCGGGCAAGTAACATACCGAAGAACAAAGGGAACGTTATACGGGATTAACTGAATCCTTGACATAGAGGTTCGACCGATAAAGATCTTCGTAGAATATGTAGGAAGCAATGTGGATGTCCAGGTCCCACCATTGGTTATTGACCGTAGAGGTGTCTCGGTCATGTCTACATAGTTCTCGAACCCGCAGGGCTGCACACTTAAGGTTCGTTGACGTTTCAGTAGTGTAGAGTTATGTATGGTTGTGACCAAAGTTTGTTCGGAGTCGCGGATGAGATCCTAGACGTCACGAAGAGCTCCAGAATGGTCTGGGGGTAAAGATTCATATATAGGAAGTCCCAGTTTGGTTTCCGGGAAAGTTTCGGGCTCATCGATAGTGTACCGGGAGTGTCGGTAGTGTACCGGGAGTGCCGGTAGTGTACCGGGAGTGCCGGTAGTGTACCGGGAGGCCTCCGGGAGGGGTATTTCGACCCCAAGAGGTCCATGGGCTGTGGTAGAATAATAACCAGCCCTTAGTGGGCTGGTAAAACAGCCACAAAGGCCCATGGCGCAGGAGAGAAAGTCCTAAAGTAAAAAGTGGAAAATCAGCCAATAGGAGGCAATCCTACTCCAACTAGGATTGGAGGTGAAGTAGGATTGCTTCCCACCTCCTATTTCGGCCGACCCAAAGGCCTTGGCTGCCTCTCCTCTCCTCTCCTCCTATATATACTAGTGGATTGGGTGGTTTTTGGACAGAATTTCAGGCCACGTGCTACCCGTTACACCGGTGCATAGTTTCTCCTCTAGATCGGTTTTCTGCAGCGCTTAGGCGAAGCCCTGCCGGAATTGCTCCACCACCATCACCGGAGCGCCGTCATGCTGCCGGTGAACTCTCTCTCCTCTCCACCTCCTCTCGCTGGATCGACACAGTGGAGATCGTCATCAAGCTGCACGTGTGCTGAAAACGGAGGTGTCGTCCGTTCGGCGCTAGATCGGAAGGACCGTGATCGAGATCGCGAGACGGTTCGTGATGTGATCACGGAACGGATCGTGATGAGTTCGCGGGACAGATCGTGATCAAGATCATGAGACAGATTGTGATGAGTTCGCGGGACGGATCATGATGTGTTCGCGGGACGGTTCGTGATTGGATCGCAGGACGCTCGGCGATTTGGATCGCGAAGAAGTTCGACTACACCAACCGCGTCTTAACGCTTCCCGCTTAGCGATCTACAAGGGTACGTAGATCCACTCTCCCTCTTGTCGATGCTCATCACCATGGATAGGTTTGCGTGTGCGTAGGAAATTTTTTGTTTCCCATGCGACGTTCCCCAACACGTTCTTCCTTAGCTTGCGCTTGAGAATGGAATTTTCCTCCTTCAATTCACCGACCTCCTGCTCTAGCTCCGGTATCTTCTTACATAAATCCTGCTTGCATTCCTGCAAAAGACTATGGGGTATGAACTGAATCTTAGGCCTCTTTAGTTTCTTGGGAGGCTGGACTTCTTAAATTCCACACGCATATCCCCAGGTTGAGGTAATAGAGATTCGTCCTCATTTGAGCTCGTCTCGTCCTTCTCCTTAGGATAATAGTCCTCCACCTCCTCTATAATCCAACCATAATGCTCCACATCCCCAAAGGACTTGGGGTTAACAATGAAATCAACAACATAGCTCTCTCCCTCGGAGTCTTGGGACGACATATTTTTAGAACTACGCAGAAAACAACAAGAAAAGAGAACAAAGGATTTCTCCACGATACGGTGATCAACAGGTTCAGGAAGTATATATAGATTTTTTTATCTTGGAAGACAAGTACATGGAAGAAAACGGAGTACAGAAGGTGTGCCAGGTGGGCACAACCCACCTGGCCGCGCCAGGGGGACGCTTCCTCGGAGTTTCTTTATTTCCAAAATTCTAAAATATTCCAAAACTGACAGAAAATATTTTTGCGGATCACGTACCTCCTTATTTTCACGATTCAGGAGTGTTCCAGAAGGACTCTTTTATGTGTTCTTCTAGTGTCAAAGTTTCGATAATATTACTTTCAACATTAATAGGTGTACCTGAGATATAATGCTTTATTCGTTGTCCATTGACAACCTTCGGGTTAGTACCTTCGAAATTATTTATTTTGATGGCACCAGACCGGTAAACCTCCTCGATAACATATGGGTCTTCCCATTTTGAGAGGAGCTTCCCTACAAAAAATCTAAAACAAGAGTTGTACAAAAGAACACATTCCTCGACTTTAAACTAGCACTTTTGAATTCTTTTTTCATGCCATCTTTTGACTTTTTCTTTGAATATTTTTGCATTTTCATAAGCTTGGGTTCTCCATTGATCTAATGATATCAAATAACCTCTTCTCACCAGCAAGTTTGAAATCATAATTGAGCTCTTTAACTACCCAAAACGCTTTATGTTCTAACTCAAGAGGCAAATGACAAGCTTTTCCATAAACCATTTTATAAGGAGACATACCCATAGGATTTTTATATGCTGTTATATAAGCCCAAAGTGCATCATCTAATTTCTTAGACCAATTCTTCCTAGACCTATTGACAGTCTTTTGCAAAATTAATTTTATTTCTCTATTGCTAAGTTCAACTTAACGACTAGACTGAGGATGATAGGGTGATGCAATTCTATGGTTAACATCATACTTGGCAAGCATTTTATGGAAAGCACCATGAATAAAGTGTGAACCACCATCAGGCACTAAATATATAGGGACTCCAAACCTTGGGAAAATAACTTCCTTAAGCATTTTAATAGAGGTGCTATGATCAGCACTACTGGTTGGAATAGCTTCTACCCATTTAGTAACATAATCAACAACAACCAAAATATGTGTATACCCATTAGAGGAAGGAAAAGGTCCCATGTAATCAAATCCCCAAACATCAAATGGTTCAACAGCAAGTGAATAATTCATAGGCATTTCTAGACGCTTACCGATATTACCTATTCTTTGAAATTCATTGCAAGATGAGACATACTTACGGGCATCCTTGAAGAGAGTAGGACAATAAAATCCAGATTGCAATACTTTATGAGCAGTTCTATCTCCAGCATGATGCCCTCCATAAGCCTCGGAGTGACATTTCCGTAGGATTTGTCCCTGTTCATGCACAGGTACACAATGTCTAATAATACCATCTACTCCTTCTTTATAAAGATGTGGGTCATCCCAAAAGTAATGTCTTAAATCATAGAAGATTTTTTTTCTTTTGTTAGTAAGTAAAGCTAGGTGGTAAATATTTAGCAACAATGTAATTAGCATAGTCAGCATACCAAGGAGTACTATTATAAACATTTATTGCAGCTAACTGCTCATCAGGAAAACTATCATCAATAGGTAGTGGGTCATCAAGCACATTTTCAAGCCTAGACAAGTTATCAGCTATGGGGTTCTTAGCTCCTTTTCTATCAATGATATGTAAATCAAATTCTTGTAATAAGAGAACCCAACGAATAAGTCTAGGTTTAGCATATTTTTTCCATAAGATATTTAATAGCAGCATGGTCTATGTGAACAGTTACTTTGGAATCAGCAATATAAGGTCTAAATGTATCACAAGCAAACACAACTGCTAAGAATTCTTTTTCAGTAGTAGCATAATTTCTTTGTGCATTGTCTAGAGTTTTACTAGCATAATGAATAACATTCAATTTTTTATCAACTCTTTGTCATAGAATAGCACCAACAGCATAATCACTAGTATCACACATAATTTCGAAAGGCAAGTTCCAATCAGGTGGTTGAACAATAGGTGCAGTAATTAAAGCTTTCTTGAGCGTTTCAAAGGCTTCAAGACAATCATCATCAAAAACAAAAGGGTTATTCTTTTGCAAGAGATTAGTAAGAGTCCTAGAAATTTTAGAAAAGTCTTTGATAAATCTCCTATAGAAACTAGCATGACCTAAGAAACTACGAATACCTTTTATATCTTTAGGACATGGCATTTTCTCAATTGCATCAACCTTAGCTTGGTCCACTTAAATACCTCTTTCAGAAATTTTATGACCCCAGACAATGCCTTCATTAACCATAAAGTGGCACTTCTCCCAATTCAAGACAAGATTTGTTTGTTCACATCTCTGCAAAACTCGCTCAAGATTGCTTAAACAATCATCAAAAGACTTCCCATAAACAGAGAAGTCATGCATGAAAACCTCAACAATCTTTTCACAAAAATCAGAGAATATAGCCATCATGCATCTTTGAAAGGTAGCAGGTGCATTACATAAACCGTAAGGCACACGTCTATAATCATAGGTTCCAAAAGGACAAGTAAAAGTGGTCTTTTCTTGATCAGGTTGTGATACAGGTATTTGTGAAAAACCAGAATATCCATCAAGGAAGCAAAAGTGTGTGTGGTTAGATAATCTTTCAAGTAATGTTCAATAAAAGGCAAAGGGTAATGATATTTTCTAGTTGCTTTGTTTAATTTTCTAAAATCAATTACCATTCTATAGCCTGTAACAATTCTTTGTGGAATAAGTTCATTTTTATCATTAGGAACAACAGTAATACCTCATTTCTTAGGAACACAATAAGTAGAACTTACCCATCTACTATCAGCTATAGGATAGATTATACCTGCTTCCAGAAGTTTTAATATTTCCGTTCTTACCACCTCTTTTATCTTCGGATTTAGCCGACATTGGTGATCAACAACTGGTTTAGCATCAGGTTCCATATTGATTTTGTGCTGACATAGAGTGGGACTAATGCCCTTTAAATCATCAAGAATATATCCAATAGCAGCCCGGTGCTTCCTTAGAACTTTCAATAATCTTTCTTCTTCATGTTCTGAAAGGCTAGCACTGATAATAACATGATATATCTTCTTTTCGTCAAGATAAGCATATTTCAAAGTGGCTGGCAATTGTTTTGATTCAAACAGAGGATCACCTTTAGGTGGAGGAGGACCTCCAAGAGTTTCAATAGGTAAATTGTGTTTAAGCAGAGGACGTTGTTCAAAGAAAACTTTATCTATTTCATTTCTTTCATGCATATGTAAATCATTTTCATGCTCTAGCAGATATTGTTCTAAAGGATCAGTAGGTGGTACAACGATAGAAGCAAGACCAATTAATTCATCCTTACTAGGAAATTCTTTTTCATGATGATTTCTACTAAACTTCGAAAAATTAAACTCATGAGACTCATCACCAAAGCTAACTCCCACTGTTTGTTTCTTACAATCTATCTTAGCATTAACTGTGTTCAAGAAAGGTCTACCAAAGATAATGGGATATAAGTCATCTTGTGGGGAACGAAGAACAAAAAAAATTAGTAGGGTATTTTATTTTCCCACACAAAACTTCAACATCTCTAATAATCCCAATTGGTGACATAGTGTCTCTATTAGCAAGTTTAATAGTAACATCTATTTCTTCTATCTCAGCAGGTGCTATGTCTTTCATAATCTCTTCATATAAAGTGTAAGGAATAGCACTCACACTAGCATCCATGTCACATAAACCATGATAACAATGATCTCCTATTTTAACTGAAATAACAGGCATGCCCACAACAGGTCTATGTTTATATTTTCTATCAGGTTTAGCAATTCTAGCAGCTTCTTCACGGAAGTAAATAACATGCCCATCAATATCTTCTTCCAAGAGATCTTTAACCATAGCAATGCTAGGTTCTACTTTAATTTGTTCTTCAGGTTTAGGTGTTCTAATATAGCTTTTGTTAACCACAGTTGAAACTTTAGCATGTTCCTTTATCCTAACATGAAAATGTGGTTTCTCTATATAAGCAGAAGGAACAACTGGATCAACATTATAGAGTATAGTTTCTTCTTTAACTGGTGCTAGTTTTTTAATTTCTTCTTTAACAGGTGGGTGATATTTAAACCACTTCTCCTTAGGGAGTTCAACATGAGTAGCAAATGATTCACAAAAGGAGGCTACTATCTCAGAGTCAAGTCCATATTTAGTGCTAAACTTTTGAAAAGCATCGGTATCCATAAAAGATTTAAAACAATCATACTTGAGTTTAATACCTGTCTCTTTACCTTCGTCGAGTTCCCAATCTTCAGAGTTGCGTTTAATTCTTTACAAAAGATCCCACCGGAATTTAATAGTCTTCTCCATAAAAGAACCAGCACAAGAAGTATCAAGCATGGTTTGATCATAACGAGAAAGCCGGGCATAAAAATTCTGGATAATAATTTCTCTTGAGAGCTCATGATTGGGGCATAAATATAACATTGACTTAAGCCTCCCCCAAGCTTGAGCGAGACTTTCTCCTTCACGAGGCCAAAAATTATATATATAATTCTGATCATGATGAACTAGATGCATAGGATAAAATTTCTGGTGGAACTCCAATTTCAAACGATTCCAATTTCATGATCCAATATCATCGCATAGCCTATACCATGCCAATGCTTTTCCCTTCAAAGATAAAGGAAAAAACTTTTTCCTAACTTGATCCTTGGGTAAACCTACAAGCTTCAACAATCCACAAATTTGTTCCACATATATCAAGTGCATATCAGGATGTTCAGTTCCATCTCCTCCATAAGGATTAGCTAGCAGTTGTTTTATCATACCCGAAGGAATTTCATATCCAATATTTTCAGTAGGTGCGGTAGGTTGAGGGGTAGCTAATTGTGGTTCCGGATGAGGTGAAGATACACCGAACAAACTCCTCAAAGGATTGTTTTCCATAGTAACAAGTGATAATAAATTTCAGCACACTGTATAAATGTTTCCTTACCAAATTCCACTTACCAAAGGCGCTTCGCTCCCCGGCAACGACGCCAAAAAATAGCCTTGATGACCCACAAGTATAGGGGATAAATTGTAGCTATTTTTGATAAGTAAGAGTGTCGAACCCAACGAGGAGCAGAAGGAAATGACAAGTAGTTTTCAGTAAGGTAATGTCTGCAAGTGCTGAAATTGTGAGTAGCGAAGTAGTTTGATAACAGGATAATTTGTAAATAGCAAGTAACTAATATAGTAACAAAAGTTTAGCAAGGTAGCCCAATACTTTTGAGGCAAAGGACAGGCCAAAGCGGTCTCTTATGATAAGCAAAGCGTTCTTGATGGTACACGGGAATTTCATCTAGTCACTTTCATCATGTTGGTTTAATTCATGTCTGATACCTTGACAATTTGATATGTGGGTGGGCCGGTGCTTAGGTGCTGCTCTTACTTGAAAAAACCTCGTACTTATGATTAACCCTCCCGCAAGCATCCACAACTACGAGAAAAGTATTAAGAATAAATTCTAACCATAGCATTAAACTTTTGGATCCAATCGGTGCCTTACGGAATAGCGCATAAACTGGGGTTTAAGCTTCTGTCACTCTCGCAAACCATCATCTAATTTCTACTCCACAATGCATTCCCTTAGGTCCAAATATGGTGAAGTGTCATGTAGTTGACATTCACATGACACCACTAAGGGAATCACAACATACGTACTATCAAAATATCGAACACATATCAAATTCACATGATTACTTGCAACATGATTTCTGCTGTGACCTCAAGAACAAAAGTAACTACTCACAAATAATAATCTTGCTCAAGATCACAGGGGTATTAAATAGCATAATGGATCTGAACATATAATCTTCCAACAAATAAACCATATAGTGATCAACTAAAAGACGTAATCAACACTAGTAGTCACCCACAAACACCAATCTATAGTTCTGGTAACAACATTGAACTCAAGAGATGAACTAGGGTTTGAGAGGAGTTGGTTCTGTTGAAGATGTTGATGAAGATTGCCCTCCCCAAGATGGGAGATTTGTTGGTGATGATGATGACGATGATTTCCCCCTCCGGGAGGGAAGTTCCCCCGACGGAATCGCTCCGCCGGAGTGCAAAAGTGCTCCTACCCAAGTTACGCCTCGAGGCGGCGGGGCTTCGTCCCGAAATACTTCTTCTTATTTTTTCTAGGTCAAGATGACTTATATACCAGAAGATGGGCACCGAAGGTGGGCCGAGGAGGGCACGACCCACCAGGTCATGCCTGGGCTCCCTGGCGCGCCCAGGTGGGTTGTGCCCACCTGGTAGGCCCCCTATGGTAGTTATTTGGTACAATAATTCTTAAATAATCCATAAAAACTCTCCGTGAAGTTTCAGCTTGTTTGGAGTTGTGCAGAATAGGTGGCCTGACGCAGTTTTTCCAGGTCCAGATTTCCAGCTGCCGGAATTCTCCCTCTTTGTGTGTTCCTTGAAAATTATGAGAGAAAAGGCATTAGAAATACTCCAAAAAGCATTATTATGGATAAAAACATTATAAATAACAGCAAGAAAACATGATGCAAAATGGACGTATCAGCCGGCGATAAGGACGCGGTCCGGGTCTTGGAGGTTGAGGTGGACCTGAAGGGTGTGCACGTGATACGTCCATTTTGCATCATGCTTTTATATTAATATTTATTGTGTTATAGACTGTTATTACACATTATGTTACAGTACTTATGCCTTTTCTCTCTTATTTTACAAGGTTTACATGAAGAGGGAGAATTCCGGAAGCTGGAATTCTGGACCGGAAAAGGAACAAATCTGAGATACCTATTCTGCACAATTAGAAAAGTCCTGAAAATTTATAGAGATTTATTTTGGAATATATAAAAAATACTGGGCGAAACAGATACCAGAGGGGGCCCACCAGGAGGTGGCAAGCCTGCCAGGCGCGGCCACCCCCCTGGCCGCGCCTCGCAGGCTTGTGGACCACCTGGAAGGTCCCCGACGCCCATCTTGTGCAATATGGAGGGTTTGAACCTGAAAAAAATCATAAGGAAGCTTTCGGGACGAAGCGCTGCCGCCTCGAGGTGGAACTTGGATAGAACCAATCTAGAGCTCCGGTAGGGCTGTTCTGTCGGGGAAACTTACCTTTCAGAGGGGGAAATTGAAGCCACAGTCATCACCAACGATCCTCTCATCGAGAGGGGGTCAATCTCCATCAACATATTCACTAGCACCATCTCCTCTCCAAACCCTAGTTCATCTATTGTATCCGATCTTTGTCTCAAACCTCAGACTGGTACCTATGGGTTTCTAGTAGTGTTGATTACTCCTTGTAGTTGATGCTAGTTGGTTTACTTGGTGGAAGATCATATGTTCAGATCCTTAATGATAATTAATACTCCTCTGATCTTGAACATGAATATGCTTTATGAGTAGTTTCGTTTGTTCCTGAGGGCATGGGATAAGTCTTGTTATAAGTAATCATGTGAATTTGGTATTCGTTCGATATTTTGATCAGATGTATGTTGTCTCTCCTCTAGTGGTGTTATGTGAATGTCGACAACATAGCACTTCACTATTATTTGGGCCCATAGGAAGGCATTGTGAAGTAATAAGTAGATGATGGGTTGCTAGAGTGACAGAAGGTTAAACCCTAATTTATCCGTTGCTTCGTAAGGGGCTGATTTGGATCCATATGTTTCATGCTATGGTTAGATTTATCTTGATTCTTCTTTCGTAGTTGTGGATGCTTGCGAGACGGGCTAATCATAAGTGGGATGTTTGTCCAAGTAAGGGAAGCACCCAAGCACCGGTCCACCCACATATCAAATTATCAAAGTAACGAACGTGAAACAAATGAGCATGATGAAAACTAGCTTGACAGAATCCCCATGTGTCCTCGGGAGCACTTTGGTTTATATAAGAGTTCGTCCAGGCCTGTCATTTGCTACAAAAAGGATTAGGCTATCTTGTTGCACCTTTGTTACACTTGTTACTTACTACTCGCTATGAACTATCTTATCACCAAACTATGTGTTACCGATAATTTCAGTGCTTGCAGAGAATACCTTACTGGAAACCGCTTGTCATTTCCTTCTGCTCCTCGTTGGGTTTGACACTCTTACTTATCGAAAGGACTATGATAGATCCCCTATACTTGTTGGTCATCAAGACTCTTTTTTGGCGCCGTTACCGGGGAGTGAAGCGCCTTTGGTAAGTGGAATCTGGTAAGGAAAAATTTATATAGTGTGCTAAAATTTACTGTCACTTGTTACTCTGGAAAGTAATCCTTTGAGGGGTTTGTTCAAGGTATCTTCACCTCGACCAGAAACACAGAGAGTTGTCCCTCAACCTACTGAACCTACTGAAAATATTTATTATGAAATTCCTTCGGGCATGATAGAGAAACTGCTAGCTAATCCTTATGCAGGAGATGGAACACTACAACCTGATTTGCATCTAATCTATGAGGATGAAGTTTGTGGATTATTTAATCTTGCAAGTCTGCCTGAGGATCACATCAACAAGAAGGTCTTTCCTTTATCTTTGAAGGAGAAGGCATTGACATGGTATAGCATACGTGATAATATTGGATCATGGAGCTACAACCGATTAAAAATGGAATTTCATTAGAAGTTCTATCCTATGCATCTAGTTCATCGTGATCGGAATTATATTTATAAATTTTGGCCTTGTGAAGGAGAAATAATCGCTCAAGCTTGGGGGTGGCTTAAGTCAAGGTTATATTCATGCCCCAATCATGAGCTCTCGAGAGAAATTATTATTCAGAATTTTTATGCTCGGCTTTCTCGTAATGATCAATCCATGCTCGATACTTCTTGTGTCGGTTCCTATATGAAGAAAGATATTGACTTAAAATGGGATTTATTCGAAAGAATTAAACGCAACTCTGAAGATTGGGAACTCGACGAAGGTAAGGAGTCAGGTAATAGCCTTAAGTTTGATTGTGTCAAATCCTTCATAGACACCGATGCTTTTCGTGAATTTAGCACTAAATATGGACTTGACTCTAAGATAGTAGCTTATTTTTGTGAATCTTTTGCTGCTCATGTTGATCTCCCTAAGGAGAAGTGGTTTAAATATCATCCTCCCATTGAGGTGAAAGTAGTTGAACCTATTAAAGTTGAAGAGGAAACTATTACTTATAATGTTGATCCTGTTATTCCTGCTACTTACATTGAAAGACCACCTTTCCCTGTAAGAATAAAGGAACATGCTAAAGTTTCAACTGTGGTTTGTAAGAGTTGTGCTAGAACTCCTACACCCCCCCGAGCAAATTAAAGTTGAGCCTATTATTTCTATGGTTAAAAATCTCTTGGTTGATAATATTGATGGGCATGTTATTCAGTTTTGTGATGAGGCCACTAGAATTGCTAAACCTAACGCTAAAGATAAACATAGACCCATTGTTGGCACGCCCATTGTTTCTGTTAGGATAGGAGATCATTGTTATCATGGCTTATGTGATATGGGTGCTAGTGTGAGTGCAATTCCATTTACCTTATATAAAGAGATTATGAATGATATTGCACCTGCTGAATTAGAGGAAATTGATGTTACAATTAAGCTTGCTAATAGAGATACTATGTCACCAGTTGGGATTATTAGAGATGTTGAAGTCTTGTGTGGGAAAATAAAATATCCTACTGAATTTCTTGTTCTTGGCTCCCCACAAGATGATTTTTGTCCCATTATATTTGGTACACCCTTCTTGAATACCGTTACTGCCAGGATAGATTGCGAGAAGGAAACTGTTACTCTAAGTTTTGGGGATACGTCTCATGAGTTCAATTTCTCTAAATTTCGTAGACAACCCCATGATAAAGTATTGCCTAGTAAGGATGAAATTGTTGGTCTTGCTTCGATTGCTATGCCTCCTACTGATCCATTAGAGCAATATTTGCTCGACCATGAAAATGACATGCATGTGAATGAAAGGAATGAAATAGATAAGATTTTCTTTGATCAGCATCCTATTCGGAAACACAACTTGCCCGTTGAAATACTTGGGGATCCTCCTCCACCCAAGGGTGATCCCGTGTCTGAGCTTAAACAATTACCGGATACTCTGAAATATGCTTATCTCGGTGAAATGAAGATATATCATGTTATTATTAGCGCTAACCTTTTAGAGCATGAAGAACAGAGATTATTGAAAACACCGAGGAAGCACCGTGCTGCTATTTGATATACTCTTGATGATCTTAAGGGAATTAGTCCCACTTTATGTCAACATAAAATTAAAATGGAGCCCGATGCTAAACCAGTTGTTGATCACCAACGACGATTAAATCCTAAAATGAAGGAAGTGGTAAGAAATGGAATATTAAAGCTTCCGGAGGCAGGTATCATTTACCCTATTGCTGATAGTAGATGGGTTAGCCCCGTTCATTGTGTTCCTAAGAAAGGAGGTATTACCGTAGTTCCTAATGATAAAAATGAATTGATCCCGCAGAGAATTGTTATAGGATATAGAATGGTAATTGATTTTAGGAAATTAAATAAAGCTACTAGAAAATATCATTAGCCTCAAACTTTTATTGATCAAATGCTAGAAAGACTATCCAAACACACACATTTCTGCTTTCTAGATGGTTATTCTGGTTTCTCTCAAATACCCGTGTCAAAAGAGGACCAAGAGAAGAAAGCCTTTACCTGCCCTTTTGGTACCTTTGCTTATATACATATGTCTTTTTGTTTATGCAATGCACCTGCTTACTTTCAAATATGTATGACTACTATATTCTCAGATTTTTGTGAAAGGATTGTTGAGGTTTTCATGGATGATTTTTCCGTTTACGGAACTTCTTTTGATGACTGTTTGAGCAACCTTGATCGAGTTTTGCAGAGATGTGAAGAAACTAACCTAGTCTTGAATTCGGACAATTGCCACTTTATGGTGAATGAAGGTATTGTCTTGGGACATAAAATTTCCGAAAGAGGTATTGAAGTTGACAAAGCTAAAGTTGATGCTATCGAAAAAAATGCCATGTCCCATGGGTATCAGAGGTATAATATGTTTCCTTGCTCATGCTAGTTTCTATAGGAGATTTATTAAAGACTTCTCTAAGATTTCTAGGCCGTTCACTAATCTCTTGCAAAAGGATGTTGCATTCGTTTTTGATGATGATTGTGTAGAAGATTTTGAAATTATTAAGAATGCCTTGATTTCTGCACGTGTTGTCCAACCACCTGATTGGAACTTACCCTTTGAAATCATGTGTGATGCTAGTGATTATGTCCTTGGTGATGTTCTAGGGCAAAGAGTTGATAAGAAATTAAATGTTATTCATTATGCTAGCAAAACTCTAGACAGTGCTCAAAGAAACTATGCTACCATTGAAAAATATTTTTTAGCAGTTGAGTTCGCTTGTGATAGGTTTAGACCTTATATGGTTGATTCTAAAGTAACTGTTCACACTGATCATGCTGCTATTAAATATATTATGGAAAAGAAAGATTCTAAACCTAGACTTATCAGGTGGATTCTTTTGCAACAAGAATTTGATTTGCATATTGTTGATAGAAGGGGGGCTGATAACCCCTTGGAAGATAACTTGTCTAGGTTAGAGAATGTTCTTGATGAACCACTACCTGTTGATGATAGCTTTCTTGACGAACAATTAGCTATCATAAATGCTTCTCGTAATGCTCCTTGGTATGCTGATTATGCTAATTACATTGTGCTAAATTTATACCGCCTAGTTTCACATACCAACAAAAGAAAAAGTTCTTCTATGATTTAAGACATTACTTTTGGGATGACCCACACCTTTATAAAGAAGGAGTAGATGGTGTTATTAGACGTTGTGTACCTGAGCATGAACAGGAACAGATCATACGCAAGTGTCATTCCGAGGCCTACGGAGGACACCACGCTGGAGATAGAACTACACATAAGATATTACAATCTGGTTTTTATTGGCCTACTCTCTTCAAGGATGCTCATAAGTTTGTCTTGTCATGTGATGAATGTCAAAGAATTGGCAATATTAGTAGACGTCGGGAAATGCCTACGAATTACTCTCTCGTTATTAAACCATTTGATGTTTCGGGTTTGATTTTACGGGACCTTTTCCAACGTCCAACGGGTACACTCATATTTTAGTTGTTGTTGATTATGTTACTAAGTGGGTGCAAGTTATTCCAACTAGTAGTGCTGATCATAACACCTCTATAAGATGCTTAAAGAAGTTATTTTCCCTAGATTTGGAGTCCCCAGATATTTAATGACTGATGGTGGTTCACATTTTATTCATGGTGCTTCAGTAAATTGCTTGCTAAGTATGATGTTAATCATAGAATTGCACCTCCTTATCATCCTCAGTCTAGTGGTCAAGTAGAATTAAGCAATAGACAAATTAAATTGATCTTGCAAAAGACGGTTAATAGATCTAGGAAGAATTGGTCTAAGAAACTTGACGATGCATTATGGGCTTATAGAACTGCTTACAAAAACCCTATAGTTATGTCTCCGTATAAAATGGTTTATAGTAAAGCATGTCACTTATCTCTAGAGCTAGAGCATAGAGCTTATTGGGCTATCAAATAGCTCAACTATGATTTCAAACTTGCTGGTGAGAAGAGGTTATTTGACATTAGCTCACTTCATGAATGGAGAACCCAGGCCTATGAGAATGCCAAGTTGTTTAAAGAGAAAGTTAAGAGATGGCATGATAAAAGGATACGAAAGCATGAATTCAATGTAGGTGATCATGTCTTGCTATACAATTCTCGGTTAAGATCTTTTGCAGGAAAACTTCTCTCTAAATGGGAAGGGCCTTACATTGTCGAGGAAGTATATCGTTCCGGTGCTATCAAGATCAACAACGCCGAAGGCACAAATCCGAAGTTGGTAAAAGGGCAAAGAATCAAACATTATATCTTAGGTACTCCCATCAATGTTGAAACCAATGTTATCAATGCCATAACTCCGGAAGTATATTCGGGAGACCTACCGGAACGTTTTAGACTCCAAAAAGGAATAGGTATGTGATATGGCAAGTAAACCGACTCCAAAACTTTCCCAATGTCAATTTTACTCAGTTTTAGAATATTTAAAAAATTAGGAAAATCAAAAGTAGTCCGAAAGATGCACGAGGAGGTGACAAGCCTGCTAGGCATGGCCACCACCCTAGCCGCACCTAGGGGGCTTGCAACCACCCCATGCGCCCTGTGGAGTCCGTTTTCTTGTGGAACACCCCTTTGGGTCGGCAAAAATTCATTATATAATCTCCCGAAGGTTTGGACTTTCGTATCACGACAATACCTCATGTTTTCGTTTTGAGCTGTTTCTGCAGCAGATTTAGAGCAAGATGTCGTCCCAAGAATTTGATGGGGAGAGTTATATATCGCATTATCTTGCCAATCCCAAGCTCTATGGGGACCTAGATCCTTATGGATTATTCACGAAGGAGGAACAAGAAGACAAGTACAGGGAGGAAAGCTCAGATGAAGAGGAGACTCCGCTGCCTCAACTGGGAGATATGCACAAGGAGTTCAGGAAATCAAGGCTCCCAAACACAACAAGAAAACCCAAAGTTCTATTTATCCCTTCTCGTTTTCTACAGGAGAACAAGGAAGAATTATGTCAAAGGATACTGAAGCTCGAGCAGGAAGAAGATGACCTAAGGGGACAAAAATTTATGCTTAAGAGGAAACTAGACAAGCTTCCAATCTAATCAATAACTCCACCACCATCACTTCTGAAGAAGGACATGTAAGCACATGGGTATGTGCACTCCCCTTGGCTTGTGCCAAGCTTGGGGGAGGCGCCCCGATATCGTATCACCATCACACCTTTTTCCCTTTTCCTTCCCTTTTATTGTTTTTCTTAGTTTGATCTCTTTTTATTTTTGTTTTGATCTAGTAGAATAAAGTTTTAGTATGATCTAGCTTTTAGTTTTTGCTTTTTGATCCCCTTATGTAAGCGTCCGAGAGTTATATTATAAAAAGTAGTTTGGATGTGAAGGCTCTGCTAGCTTACTATGCTCATGAGAGTAATAAATAAAAGAAGAATAGAATAAAAGCAAAGAGTATACATAATGATCTTATGGGGAGTGATGACTTCACATATAAGAAGTGTGTCGATTGAAATTTGTTGGGGGTTAACAAACATAGTGATTGGTCATTGGTGCAATTGAAAAGGAAGTGATAAAGAAAGAGAGATTCACATATAAATATATTATCTTGGACATCTTTTGTGATTGTGACCACTCATTAAAATATTACGTGCTAAGAAGTTGATGTTGGACAAGGAGGAAAACATAATGGGTTATGCTTGCTTGCTTCCGAATAGAAGTTATGTGGTTTTATATCCTCCAACATGTAGTGCTTGCTTTCACCTCATATTAGCCAAAACTTCCGCACCAAGTAGAGATACTACTTGTGCATCCAAACACCTCAACCCAGTTTTGCCATGAGAGTCCACCATACCTACCAATGGATTGAATAAGATCCTTCAACTAAGTTGTCATCAGTGCAAAAGGCAATAAAAATTGCTCCTAAATATGTGTGATCTTTTATTGTAAGGGAAATATGCGTTGTACGAACTTGTGATACTAAAGAAATAAAAGCGACGGACTGCATAATAAAGGTTGCTATCACAAAGGGCAATACAACGCGGCGTTCCTTTGCACTAAGGGTTTGTGCATCCCAAAACAAAAAGCGCATGACAACCTCTGCTTCCCTCTACGAAGGGCCTATCTATTACCTTTTACCTTTTTAGTACTTATCCTTATGCAAGAGTCATGGTGGTCTTCACCACTTCCTATATTTCGCCTTTCTCTCTTGGCAAGCATTATGTGTGGGGGAATGATCTAGACATATATATCCACTGGGATGTGGGTGATCATGAGTTATTATTGTTGACATCACCTTTGAGGTGAATGGTGGGGAGGCAAAATTATAAGCCCCTATCTTTCTCTATGTCTGATTGAAACTTTGATCCCATTAGTACCACGTGAGTGTTAGCAATTATGAAAGACTAAAAGATGATTGAGTATGTGGGTTTGCTTCACAAGCTCTTATATTGACTCTTTCTAATGTTATGATAAATTGCCAATTGCTTCAATGATTGAGAGCATAGTTTGTTGGTTGTCAATAGAGTTCTTGGTTCATACTTTACCTTGTGAATGAATTGTTACTATAGCATAAGAAATCATATACCAATAAGTATTGTTGTTCTAAAGATGATCATGATGCCCTCATGTCCGTATTTTATTTTATCGACGCTTCTATCTCTAAACATGTGGACATATTTATCGATCTCGGCTTTTGCTTGAGGGCAAGCGAGGTCTAAGCTTGGGGGAGTTGATACGTCCATTTGGCATCATGCTTTTATATTGATATTTATTGCATTATGGGTTGTTATTACACGTTATGCTACAATACTTATGCCTTTTCTCTCTTATTTTAGAAGGTTTACATCAAGAGGGAGAAGGTCCGCAGCTGGAATTCTGGACCAGAAAAGGAGCAAATCTGAGATACCTCTTCTGCACAATTCCAAAAGTCCTGGATATTTATGAAGATTTATTTTGGAATATATAAAAAATACTGGGCGAAATAGATACCACAGGGGCCCACCAGGAGGTGGCAAGCCTACCACGCGCGGCCACCCCCGTGGTCACGCCTAGCAGGCTTGTGACCCACCTGGTAGGTCCCCGACACCCATCTTGTGCAATATGGAGGGTTTTGACCTGGAAAAATTCATAAGGAAGATTTCAGGACGAAGCGCCGCCGTCTCGAGGCGGAACTTGGACAGAACCAACCTAGAGCTTTGGCAGGGCTATTCTGCCAGGGAAACTTCCCTCCCAGAGGGAAAAATCAAAGCCATCGTCATCACCAACGATCCTCTCACCGAGAGGGGGTCAATATCCATCAACATCTTCACTAGCACCATCTCCTCTCCAAACCCTAGTTCATCTATTGTATCCGATCTTTGTCTCAATCCTTAGATTGGTACCTGTGGGTTGCTAGTAGTGTTGATTACTCCCTGTAGTTGATGCTAGTTGCTTTACGTTGTGGAAGATCATATGTTCAGATCCTTAATGGTAATTAATACTCCTCTAATCTTGAATATGAATATGCTTTGTGATTAGTTATGTCGGGATAAGTCTTGTTATAAGTAATCATGTGAATTTGGTATTCGTTCGATATTTTGATGAGATGTATGTTGTCTCTCCTCTAGTGGTGTTATGTGAACATCAACTACATAACACTTCACCATTATTTGGGCCTATAGGAAGGCATTGGGAAGTAATAAGTAGATGATGGGTTGCTAGAGTGACAGAAGCTTAAACCCTAGGTTATGCGTTGCTTCGCAAGGGGCTGATTTGGATCCATATGTTTCATGCTATGGTTAGATTTATCTTAATTCTTATTTTGTAGTTGCAGATGCTTGCGAGAGGTGTTAAACATAAGTGGGATGCTTGTCCAAGTAAGGGAAGCACCCAAGCACCGCTCCACCCACATATCAAATTATCAAAGTAACGAACATGAATCAAATGAGCATGATGAAAACTAGCTTGATAGAAATCCCCATGTGTCCTTGGGAGCGCTTTGTTTTATATAAGAGTTCGTCCAGGCCTGTCCTTTGCTACAAAAAGGATTGGGCTACCTTGCCGCACCTTTGTTACACTTCTTACTTGTTACTCGTTATGAACTATCTTATCACCAAACTATCTATTACCAATAATTTTAGTGCTTGTAGAGAATACCTTACTGGAAACCGCTTGTCATTTCCTTTTGCTCCTCATTGGGTTCGACACTCTTACTTATCGAAAGGACTATGATAGATCCCCTATACTTGTGGGTCATTAGCATGCTAAGCGTGACACCGTTCACAAGGATAAGAAGAGGCTTCCTGCCGAGCTCGGACTGCAAGGAAGCCAAGACCCAGGCCCGGGCAGGTCGTGAAGTGCTCGATCAAGTGAGCAAGATTGTTGTTGGTAAGACCAATCTTCTTTGTTGTGTTTTCGGTGATAGCCGGTTTTCTCATCTTGTGCAAATCTGGCATTCCTTAGAGGCCTTCAAGGACCTGTCAATGAGCACCATGGACACGTGCGCTCACTATGTCGACCGCCCTCACGGACCAGCGGAGAAGATCTTTAGGCGTTAGGTCTAGGCGCCCAAGCACCCTTCACAACTCAATAATCAATGAAGCACTTGACAAAGCTATTTCACGTGATGCGACATGTGATGGAAGACCTCTGCATTAACCTGAGGCTGACCAGGCCAATGCCCAACAGCTTCTTCGGGCTGTTGAATAGGTTGCGCGAGGCCAGCCCCCAAGTCGCCAACTAGAAGAGGTCAGCATGTCTGGAGGGTACTCAACGGGCGTATGCGTCTGTTATGGTGAAGTTCTTGAAGATCCACCGCTGGTGATTGCGTTTGGGCCCCTCGGAAGGAAAGAACCAGAAGCCCGAGCAGTTCCTGGTCGAGGTCCTGGAAGGTTCCAAGCAGACCGAGGCGCAATACTCGAAGTTCGAGCTATACTTCTGATAGGTCCCTCAATATGCCGAGGAGGATATTGTAAACACAATTTGAAAAATATGTTTTAATCGGTTTGGTTCTATCCGATGTGTTTATCTTCTCCTCCTGTGTGACCGCTTATATACCAGAAAGCTTCCAGTCATCGGCTTCTGGCCCCTTATAGATCCTACACAGGGTGTTCTCTATTAGTCGACGTCTCGGGAACCGTAGACAGCTTGTATGTTTAGAGGAACAAATTAATCAGACTATAGCGGCTTTATCACTTTCACTTAGTCATAGGAACTCTAATTGATGGGGTAGCTTAACTAGCCCCTAGTGCAGTGGTGATCGGGCCAGCCAATGTATACCAATCTTAACACCTGGTTCTTGTAAGAAAACCCTTTGTTTAGCATGGTGCAACTGTTGGAAATATTCCCTAGAGGCAATAAATAAAGTGTTATTATTATATTTCCTTGTTCATGATAATTGTTTATTGTCCATGCTATAATTGTGTTGATTGGAAACTAAATACATGTGTGGGCATATAGACAAACATTGTGTCCCTAGTATGCCTCTAGCAGGCTAGCTCGTTGACCAAAGATGGTTAAGGTTTCCTAGCCATGGACACGAGATGCCATTTGATATCGGGATCACATCATTAGGAGAATGATGTGATGGACAAGACCCAAACTATAAACGTAGCATATGATCGTGTTAGTTTATTGCTACAGTTTTTCTGCATGTCAAGTATATGTTCCTATGACCATGAGATCATGCAACTCACTAACACCGAAGGAGTGCCTTGTGTGTATTGAACGTCACAACGTAACTGGGTGACTATAAAGGTACTCTACAGGTGTCTCCGAAGGTGTATGTTGAGTTGGCATGGATTAATAGTGGGATTTGTTACTCCGTGTGATGGAGAGGTATCTCAGGGCCCACTCAGTAATACAACATCACAACAAGCCTTGCAAGCAATGTGGCTAAGTGTTAGTCGTGGGATCTTGTATTATGAAACGAATAAAGAGACTTGCCAGTAACGAGATTGAACTAGGTATAAAGATACCGACGATCGAATCTCAGGCAAGTAACATGCCTAAGAACAAAGGGAACAACATACGGGATTGTCTGAATCCTTGACATAGAGGTTCGACCGATAAATATCTTCCTAGAACATGTAGGAACCAATATGGGCATCCATGTCCCACTATTGGTTATTGTCCGTAGAGGTGTCTCGATCATGTCTACATGGTCCTCGAACCCGCAGGGTCTGCACACTTAAGGTTCGGTGATGTTTTGGTATAGATGAGTTATGTGTGTTGCTGACCGAAGGTTGTTCGGAGTCCCGGATGAGATCCGGACATGATGAGGAGCTCCAGAATGGTCCGGAGGTGAAGATTCATATATAGGAAGTTCCGTGTTGGTTACCGGGAAAAGTTCGGGCGTCACCGGTAACGTACCGGGGGTGCCTGGAGGGTCTAGGGGGTCCACCGGAAGGAGCCACCAGCCCCAAAGGATTACATGAGCTGTGGGAGAGGGCACACCAGCCCCTGGCGGGATGGACGCCCCTCCCACAGAGGCCCATGCGGCCGAAGGGTGGAGGGGGGAAACCCTAAGGAGGCGGCCACCCTGCCTTGGGGGGCAAGCCACCCCTTGGCCGCCGCCCCCTCCTCTTGGCCGCCGCCCCCTCCTCTTAGCCGCTGCCCCTAGGGGTGGGAACCCTAGGGAGCAACCCCTTCCCCCTTCCCCCTATATATATGAGAGAGGGAGGAGGGCAGCCGCACCGTAAGTCACGGCGCAGCCCTTCCTCCCTCTCCGATTGCCTCTCCTCTAGTAGATTGGTTCGACACCACTTAGCGAAGCTCTGCCGGATCAGCTCCACCACCACCGCCACCAAGCCTCGTGCTGCCGGCGAAGCCATCTACCTCTCCGCTCCCTATTGCAGGATCAAGAAGGCAGAGATCTTCATCAAGTTGCACGTGTGCTGAATGCGGAGGTGTCGTGCGTTTGGCACTTGATGAGGAGTTCATGGGACGGCTTGCAATTTGGATCGCGGAGACGTACCACTACATCAACCGCGTTCTTTAATGCTTCCGCTTAGCGATCTATGAGGGTACATATATCCAATCTCTCCTCTCATAGATGCTCATCTCCTGGATTGATCTTGGTGAAGCGTAGGAAATTTTTTGTTTCCCATGCAATGTTCCGCAACAATGGTATCCGAGCTAGGTCTATGTGTAGATGAGATCTTGAGTAGAACACAAAGAGTTTGTGGGCGTTGATATTCAGATTTCTTCCTTCCTTAGTCTTTTCTTGGTTCAGAGGTATTGTGGGATGAAGCGGCTCGGACCGACTTTACTCGTACGCTTACGAGAGACCGTGTTCCATCGACTGGCATGTGACTTCGTCGCATAAAGATGGCTGGCGGGTGTCTATTTCTCCCACTTTGGTTGGATCGGATTTGATTAAGGTGGTCCTTGTAGAAGGTTGAAAAGCAATCTTCATATCACCGTTGTGTTTTTGCATAGGTAAGAATCGTTCTTGCTAGATACCCATAGTAGCCACGTAAAACATGCAACAACAATTAGATGATGTCTAACTTGTTTTTGCAGGGTATGTTGTGATGTGATATGGCCAATTACATGATGTGATATATGTGATGTATTAGATGATCATGTTTTTGTATAGAATATCACTACTTGCATGTTGATGAGTACGGCAACCGGCAGGAGCCATAGGGTTGTCTTTGATTATTGTATGACCTGTGTGTCAATCTATAAAGCACTATGTAATGCTTTACTTTATTGCTAAGCAGTAGCAATAGTAGTATGATCATGGTGGGCGCGACAACCCCGATGATGACACAATGATGGAGATCATGATGACGGAGATCATGGTGTTATACCGGTGACGATGGAGATCATGTCGGTGCTTTGGAGATGGAGATCAAAAGCACAAGTTCATGGCCATATCATGTCACTTATGATTTGCATGTGATGTTAATATTTTTATGCACCTTATTTTTCTTAGGACGACAGGAGCATTATAAGGTGATCCCTCACTTAAATTTCAAGATGAACTGTGTTCTCCCCGAGTATGCACCGTTGCGAAAGTTCGTCGTGTCGAGACACCACGTTGTGATCGGGTGTGATAGACTCTACGTTCGCATACAACGGGTGTAAGCCGGTGTTGCACATGTAGAACACTCTTCCAAAGGGCTAAAATTGATCGACACCAGAGGACCAGATACATAAAGCGACGCTTCAATTCCATCCGCGATTACATCGAGGAGAAGTACATAAATATTTGCAAAGTGCACACGGATCTGAATGTTGCAGACCCATTGACTAAACCTCTTCCAAAGGGCTAAAATTGATCGACACCAGAACTGCATGGGTGTTCGATTCATTACAATGTAAATCACATAGTGATGTGAACTAGATTACTGACTCTAGTGCAAGTGGGAGACTATTAGAAATATGCCCTACAGGCAATAATTAAAGTGTTCATTATTATATTTCCTTGTTCATGATAATCGTTTATTGTCCATGCTATAAGTGTGTTCATTGGAAACTAAATACATGTGTGGCCATATAGACAAACACTGTGTCCCTAGTATGCCTCTAGCAGGCTAGCTCGTTGATCAAAGATGGTTAAGGTTTCCTGGCCATGGACATGAGATGTCATTTGATATCGGGATCACATCATTAGGAGAATGATGTGATGGACAAGACCCAAACTATAAACGTAGCATATGATCGTGTCAGTTTATTGCTACAGTTTTTCTGCATGTCAAGATCATACAACTCACTAACACCGGAGGAGTGCCTTGTGTGTATCAAACGTCGCAACGTAACTGGGTGACTATAAAGGTACTCTACAGGTGTCTCTGAAGGTGTCTATTGAGTTGGCATGGATCAATACTAGGATTTGTTACTCCATGTGACGGAGAGGTATCTCAGGGCCCACTCAGTAATACAACATCACAACAAGCCTTGCAAGCAATGTGACTAAGTGTTAGTCGCGAGATCTTGTATTACGGAACGAGTAAAGAGAATTGCTGGTAACGAGATTGAACTAGGTATAAAGATACCGATGATCGAATCTCGGGCAAGTAACATGCCGAAGAACAAAGGGAACAACATACGAGATTGTCTGAATCCTTGACATAGAGGTTCGACCGATAAAGATCTTCGTAGAACATGTAGGAACCAATATGGGCATCCAGGTCCCGCTATTGGTTATTGGTCGTAGAGGTGTCTCGGTCATGTCTACATGGTTCTCGAATCCCCAGGGTCTGCACACTTAAGGTTCAGTGACGTTTTGGTATAGATGAAATATTTGTGTTGGTGACCGAAGGTTGTTCGGAGTACCGAATGAGATCCCGAACGTGACAAGGAGCTCTAGAATGGTCCGGAGGTGAAGATTCATATATAGGAAGCGCCGTGTTGGTTACCGGGAAAAGTTCGGGCATCAACGGTAATGTACCGGGGGTGCTAGGAGGGTCCCGAGGGTCCACCAGAAGGGGCCACTAGCCCCAAAGGCCTACATGGTTTGTGAGAGAGGGCACACTAGCCCCTGGTGGGCTGGCCGCCCCTCCCATAGAGGCCCATGCGGCCGAAGGGTGGAGGGGAGAAACCCTAAGGGGGTCGGCCCCTCCTCTTGGCCGCCGCCCCTAGGGGTGGGAACCCTAGGGCGCAACACCTTCCCCCTTCCCCCTATATATATGATAGAGGGAGGAGGGCAGCCGCACCCTAAGTCATGGCATAGCCCTTCCTCCCTCTCTGATTGCCTCTCCTCTTGTAGATTGGTTTAACGCCGCTTAGCGAAGCTCTGCCGGATCAGCTCCACCACCACCACCGCCACGCCGTCGTGCTGTGGGCGAACCCATCTACCTCTTCGCTCCCTCTTTCTAGATCAAGAAGGTGGAGATCTTCATCGAGATGCACATGTGCTGAACGCGGAGGTGCCATCCGTTCGGCACTTGATCAGGAGTTCGTGGGACGGCTTGCGATTTGGATCGCGGAGACGTACCACTACATCAACCGCGTGCTTTAACACTTCTGCTTAGCGATCTACAAGGGTACGTAGATTGGGCCTCCACGCTGCCGAAAACAAGTTGTTGGGGGAGCCGAAAACAACTTGCAGCGTTATAGTGCACGTGCATTGGGCCTCCATGCTGGGTATTACTACCTTAAACGTGGTTTTACTAGGTTTGATCCTTGATGATTCAATGCCCATTTTCCGAACCGTATCCGCGTATATCAGGTTCAGACTGCTGCCGCCATCCATATGGATGCGAGTGAGAGGAAACCCATCGACGATGGGGTCTATAACTAGGGTGTTTGACCACCATGACAGATACTGGTCGAATGATCTTTCTTATCGAAAGGGATTCAGTCCATCCGAGGTGTGCGCCTTGGGGCTATAGGCTCTAAACCGTAGACATCCCGAAGTGCCCGTTTCCGCTCCTTCTAAGGAATGTGTGTTATAAAGATCATGTTCACATATTTTACCTCAGAGGCGAATTGTTTTCGTCCAGTGTTGTTTGGCTGTCGAGGTTCATCCTCGTCGATGTTGCTCCGGGACTGGCCCTTGCTTGACTCCTCTACTTGTGCTTTTTTGTCGTGCTTGAACACCCAAAAATTTCTATTGGTGCGGTTGGTAGGTTTCTCTGGTGCCATGGATCTCGCAGGGCTTGTTAAATATTTTGTCTAGAGCACTTGAGTCGTCCTTGTTCTCTTTAAAGGGTCTCTTTTTAGGTCCACCCCATGACCCATTTAACCTTGCATTGACTATTGGGTCCTAGGCATCACTGTCGTTGTTCTTGTTTTGGCGCTTGTGTTTGTTGCGCTCGGGCTTGTCATTCCAGTCTCGGACTTCCGAGCTGTCTGGATCGCTCCTATGAGAGCTATGGTCCAACCAACTTACATCGCCCATGCAAAAGCGGGTCATCAATGAGGTGAGGTCTACCATGGTCCTCAGCTTATCTTGTTTGAGCTGTCGGGCTAACCATTCATCCTGGATGCTATGCTTAAATGTCGCAATGGCCTTGACATGTAGGCAGTCGACAATCTTGTTCTTCTTGGTCAAGAAACAGTTCCAGAATTTCTGAGCTGACTCACCCTCTTTATGGACGATGTGGCTAAGGTAATCGGCATCTAGGGGATGAACATAGGTGCCCTAAAAGTTTTCCCTGAAGGCATCCTCTAGCTCCACCCAGCTTCTAATAGAATTTCTGGGGGGGCTATGAAGCCATTATCGTGCCGCCCCCTTGAGCTTTCGTGACAAATATTTGGAGGCATGAAGATCATCTCCTCGGGCCATGTGGATGTGTAGAAGGAAATCTACTATCCAAACGACTGGATCCGTCATGATGATGTATTGATCAAAGTTGATGGGTTTAACCCCTTTTGGGAACTGAGAAGGGAATGAACCAATATGGTGGTGGGTGGGATGAAAATTTCCTGATCGTCGTCTTTACATCTGATTTGATCGTAGACCGCAGATGAGGTCGCCAGGTTCTGGATCCGATGCACTACCTCGTTTATCTATGAGAGCTCCTCCTCGTCGAGGGCCTGGCGATAAGTCGGGCTGATATGAAAATGGTTTTTTGGACCGCCTGACGCTGGTTCGTTTTTTGGCCTTTCCGGTCCGGCTCCAGTTCGAAGACCGGAGAGGCTTCCTATGAGACTTCTGTTAGATCCCAAGGCGAGTTTGGCTTCGGTCTATCATTCTAAGAGGCATGAGTTAGGTCAGGCGTGTCCACCCTAGATCCATCTCTAGGGTTGGCTCCGTCAAGGGTCAGATCCAAAGATTAGATCGAGAACCTGCTCCGGAGCGTCTACGCCCATGGGCTCTTCAAATTGGATCACGATCTATTCCGATAGAACTAGATCACCTCGGGCATCGGCGATGTACTCTAGGACCCCGAACAATATGACATGGTTTGGGGTGAAGGTCTCAATGAGGCCTAGATGGTTGGTAGGATTGGCATGCAGTACCACACTGTCAAAAGTGAAGAGTTGGCAGGGGACGAAGATGTCACGGCAGTTGATGCTTCTATCAAATTGTAGATGAGTCATCAATCCTAGTGATCACATATCGAGCTCTCAGTTAAAGCACCAATGTTGGTGTCAAAACTAGCAGGCCTCGGGTAGGGGTCCCGAGCTGTGAGATCATATTGGTGGGTAACAAGATACAAGGAGCACACGATATTTACCCAGATTTTGGCCCTCTCTATGGAGGTAAAACCCTACATCCTGCTCTTCTTGTATTCTTGGTTTAACGAGTACAGAGTTGATCTACCTCGAGTTCGTATGTTTGTGGTCTCAACCCTAGGGTGATGACTAATGTGTATGGGTATATTCTACGGGCTAAACCCTTCATCTTATATAGGCACCGAGGGTATCTAGGGTTACATGAATGTTGGTTACCATCTACACATTACGTGACAAATGAATCATCCCCTCTTGGAGTAGATTCCCAGTCTTGAGTAGAATCCGATGTGCTTGCGCCCTGCCCTAGGGCCTCCAAAGTCCTGTCTACTTGATTGCCCCCGGGTTCGGCCCATGGATTGGTCCAGCTCGGCTGAGACCCCCTAGTTCAGACACCCTGAGCGGCGCCAGGGGCAGTATGTACGGTGTACCCAGCGGGAGCATCATAGACAGGTACAAGAGGGTAACCAGGGGTGCCGGAGCCACCGTAACCTGGCGGCATGGTGGGCGCATCGTACATCACATGTTGTGGTGAGGGACGAGGACACCAGAACCCGGCACACTCTAGGGCATCGACCATTCCAAAACGACCCCCGTCCAGGAGTTGGACCCAAAGGCTGGCAGACCCCCCCCCCATGGTGCGGGTGGTGCAAGAGAGTTTGTGTCGGCTTCCTTTCCACGCTCGCAGCAATGCTGACAGCCACGCCCACACCCAGCAAGGGAATCCGCAAGAACGGTTGGCGCAGGACTGTACGGGCCAGCGACGAGCACGTGGTCGCATGCTCACGTGCGAACTGCTTGATGCGGTGCTCCTTCAAAAGAAGGAAGGAATGTGCCAGCAGGAAGGAAGGTGAGGTGTATGTGCGGTGATGTATGGGAGAGCACCATGGTATTGACACCCAAGCCCACGCAAGAGGTGGAAGACCTGTTGCGTCTCCGGAAAAGGCAACCCAAGGTCGCATAGTTGGTCGGCATAGATCTTCAGCTTTGTGCAGTACTGCATGATTGTCATTTTGCCTTGGACGATGGCATGGTACTCCGTGTAGACGTAAACCGCCCAAGCGAGGTGGTTTTCATGGAATAGGCCGTCGATGGCCATCCACACGACCAGCGCCGTGTCTTCATGCTGCATCACATTGTCCAGGAGCTCAAGGGAGACAGTGGTGTTCAACCAGTGGATAACGGCATGGTCCGCCATCACCCACTCAGGGTCGTCGGAGCACTGCACCACGTTGGTGTCAATGTGACCGCAGAGCCCGAACAAGTCGATCGTTGTGTCGAAGTGACGGTGCCACTACACATGGTTGTCGGCGAGGAGATCGAGGGTCACCGGCATATCCTGACGGATGTAGATCATATGGAGGATTTAGGCCGGTATCACAGAGGGAGTGGGAACAACAAGAGAAGAGGGTGGAGGGATGGGAAGATCCGCATGTGGTGGAGCGGGGAGCACAATTGGCTGCACGGCAGGGGCCGATGGTGGAGCAGAGGCTAGGGGAGCGGTAGCACCAACGACATAGGAGGGAGGAGGTTGTGGGTAGTCATCCATTGCAGCAGAAGGAGGATCATTGATCGGAGCAAAAGGGTTGATCAGATCAAGAGCATCTGATGCCATGTTAGAGGGAGATAGGATTGGTGACTCAACGCACTTGTTCCATTCAGTAGCGGGGTTATATGTACTGTTACAGAAGCCACCACTGGTGGTGATTGTGCACGACTACTTGAGCCATCGCGCGGCTTTACGTGCGCATCATGGCATACATCCTTGACTAGACTATGTACAGCGTACACTACCTACAGTCTATCAATGTACAGTCTATCCGTGAGGTTGATCGAAACACTTTCGGTCGCAAGGGCGATTGTAGTAGTGTTGCTCGCTCAGGTGTTAAGAGACCCTGCTTGCAAACCCTAGACACTCTTAGGCTGGTTGTAATGGGAGTATCATAGCTAGTATAATGCTTGTCAACTAGACATTTTTCATGAGGTGACAAAGAATTAAATGAATAAAGAGAGGGTTGAGTATCATATCATAATATGGTATCATAATAAATGATATACTACTATGTGTCATGCATGGCAATTAATATAGTCATCTATGATACTATGCATTCTAGAGGTAGTATAATACGCATGATACTACCCACTACGATCAGCCTTAAGGTCATTTCTAAAACCTCACAACTTGGACTCGCACCGTCGTTCTGCAGCAGGCGATGCCTGGCCCCATCGCCATGGAGCATGTGGGTGGCTCCGTCGCTCTGAAGCATGCACCACCCACCAGTGTTTCCCTCGAGCCTCTATGCGAGCCCTTGCTCTTTGCATTTGACTTGAAATCCGAGTCAGAGGTCGACAACCCTCTGCCCTTGGGCGACGGAATTGATCGATTCTGGGGCGACTTCGACGCCGACCTAGATGAGATGGTAGAGCAGAAGCGCGCCCATGAGCTCTTTGAGTTGATCGAATGCACCCATCATCACCTGGAACGCATAAAGCGGGAGGCCCAGGCAGTTGCAGAAGCAATTTTTGGGCCCAACACCTCCCCACCACATGCCATTTCCTCTCCTTACTAGAGTCTATCGCGGGCTCCAAATCCAAGTGGCGAGGTCGATCAAAGCGGTGGACATGGTTGTTGGTTCTTAGGCAGCGTCAAAGCAGAAGATGACGCCTAGGTAGATATCTCAGTTTTAAAATTTCGCATTTTACCAATGCAAATCTAGCGGGATTTGATAGTATGAATTAATAAGTAATTATGTTGTTCAATTACAAATATTCATGGGCATACTCTCGGTTGGGGAAACATCGACGCGCACTACTCATGGTTGGGGCCGACACATGATTGTGGGTGGGGTACCGTGCATGTGGTTGCGCTACGCACATCGCTACCATACAATTACAATAATCACTAGTGCAACCAGCCCCATATATTCCCAGCCAGCCGGTCGCATATATTCCCACACTACTCTATTTCGTCCTTGGCTATTTCAATTCAACATTTCGATCTCTCCACAACCCCAAGAACCAGGCCCGCTTAAACAATGCATATACACTCAGGATTGAGACTTCTACGATGGCGACCCCAAGGTTTAACACTTATGTGCAGTTCACCAAGAAGTTCATGGTGAGTCCCATGGTACTACCGACCTCATAGTGGTGTACACTATCAAGCTGCATTAGGTTCACCATTGCATCTGTACGTTCATGTAGTTCCTTAGGGAGGACAAGTACAAGGTGATCAACTTCGACCTTGAGCAAACCTGCATGTGTGTCAGGCGTGATCAAAAGGTCATTATCATCAAATTGTGTGTGCCATCACGTATTTTTTCTACCACTACTGTAGGGTCACGAGGCTTTGTGGAGGTTTTGCCGGGTTTGTCAATAGCACTAAATATGAATTCACTATGGCGGGCACCCTCAATTATGCAAATATGCTCTGTAATTTAGACATCTCCTACCCAAACTTGCCAGCATCCAGGAGTAATACAAGATCGTCGACAACGGGAAGAGAAGTCCCTGGTTGACTTCACCGCGGTTATCATCGACCCCTCCTATGGCGGCATGAAGGATGACATCAGCAAGCGTCTCTGACACTCGGTCCGGGAGGACAGACTGTGCGCATACCACCTCACATACACAATAAAAGACACATACACAAGCTATGTCATGTCATGTAGATTGTTTACATGAGGGTGTGCCTCCTTCCCTTCTTGTCTCCAAGGGGACATGTTGTAACACTCGGAACGATGGAAAGCATGCCAAGAAGTGGTAGATGATTATCCTTTCTTACTTTAGTCAACTATGTAACAATATGTGCAATGTGATGTTTAGTTCCACTATGCAACAAGATGACCAATGTGATGTTTAGTTACTTATATAATGGATGTTTAGTTCAATAATGTGACATGTTGCTCTACAAATAGAGCAAATCACATCGCACATGATCACCATGTGTGATGTTTCCCGCCATCTCACACGGTTCATTTAGTTCAATCGTGTGTCTAGTAGACCACACAATTGTGTGCATTGTCCGGAGTTATCGCACACTAGTTGTTTTCT
Organism: Hordeum marinum; assembly: GCA_022496015.1. Taxonomy (NCBI): domain Eukaryota; kingdom Viridiplantae; phylum Streptophyta; class Magnoliopsida; order Poales; family Poaceae; genus Hordeum; species Hordeum marinum. Next base: position 296,804,915 of record CM039673.1, read on the forward strand.
TGAAAAATCATGTGTGAAACTTCACACACGGTGAGCATACTACGTAATGTGTGCGATGTTCCCAACATAAAAAAATAGTTCATCTCAACCATTTGCCAGGCAACATGCATGATTCGAGAAGCAAAATCATGGATGTTCTTATTATTTATCACACATGGGTAGTTTGAACGAACTATATGCCCTCTATAGCACACGGTTCCCTTATAAATCATGTCTGATGGTTCAGACACCGCACGCATTTCAATTTCATAAAGATGGATTATTTTTGTGGTGTGTGTGATGCCTTTAGCATACACATTTTGACTCTAGGGTATGCCATAGTTGTGTTGTCGTCGTTTTATCACGACAGATGCCATGGATAGGCTTATCGAGAGTGGTTGGGGCCAAAGGACGCTGACGGGCTCCGGAAGCGGGATTAAGCACAAGCGGTGATGGACACACGATGTATCCAGGTTCGGGGCCCTCCGTTGGAGATAACACCCCTAGTCCTGCTGGTCTTGTAGATGGTGGATGAGGTTACAATGGTGCTCCTTGAGCTATTTTTCTAGAGGTGGAAGAAGGAGCAGTCGGCTCCTCTTCCTTCGCTAAGTGAGAGTGTGAGATGGGGGAGTTCCTTCGTGCTTGTGTGTTTGCGTCCTCGATGCATGGGGGCCTTAGGGTTTTTTATAGACCAACCCCCTGGCTTACAATATCCCTAAAGTACTGAGAGGGAGGACCTGACTGGCAACCTCTCCGGCTGGCCAAGGGGCCCGCCCGCTGCACCGTCTCGTCGCCCGTAGAGCCCACCGGTTGCGCAGTCCATCGCCCACTGGGGCCCGCCAGCCGGCTCTTCGATTGGTCTGCGCTCACCTTCCGCGGCACAGACTGCCCAAGTGGTGTCGCCTTGCGCAAGTCGGCCGAAGTCTCTGGTACGACCGACAGCGCTATAGCCATGCAGAGGCAGGTAATGGAGTGGGTTGAGGCGTGCCGACACTATTGCCCTGCCCGGTCGCGATCAGCCAAGGTCAGCGGTACGACCGTCCAAATAGTAGCCACGCGCGCCCGCGCATTAGCGATCGTTATAGCCATGCCGAGGTCCATCGTGGGGGTCATGTCTTGTCATTGTACTTGATCATGTAGAAGAACGTCTGGTGCCTGTCCGTCCAAAGTTCAGTGGAAGGACCGGCCATGGGGCGGCCGGCCGCGGGCTGGCTAGGGGTCAGGTGGCCGGATCCCTGATCAGCCGGCCGCGGGCCAGCCGGCAGCGAGCCTGCCGGCTATGGGTTCGCCGGCGGCACGCCAGCCGGTCGTGGACTAGCCGGCCGTATGGTTTTTCTTCACAAAGGGGGAGAACTCCCTAGTCTTGGCATACCTAGGGGTAATAACCCCGTCATGTGTCTTAATAGCACCGGTCTGCAAGAGTGTGTACGTGGTGACTCTAGGAAGGATGAGTGGACACATACGTGGTGTACGACCATGGCCATCAACGGAGGAAGGGCGGTGATAAGAAGCTCTCCAACACCACAAACTTTCCATGGTTTTCTTTGATTTATTACGATGTCTCAAGTTCAATAGTTTTCCCTTTCCCTTCCATGCATGTGCTTTTCATGTGGGGTAAAGTAATTTCTAGAAGAATGATTTATATTTACCTGTGTTGGTATAGATACTTGTGAATTTGCAGGACATGAAATTAGGTGGGTACTATGGGTTTGTTTAAATTTGTGATATCGCAGACCTAGTAGCTCCACACTTTATCTTACCTCAAGAATACCTAGCTGGGACAAAGATGAGAATCATAAGACTTTTGGATGTTATCACATTGTTAGAGCTTGTGAGATTGTAGACTCAATTGCCTTCCCATGTGTGCTCCATTGCTTATATCGTCAACATGTGATCTTTCTGAAAAATACATACATATGACAAGAAGTATCATTCTCAGTCTTGCACTCTCTTAAAAATAATACATATCTGATGTCACACCATGAATAACGAGATTCAACAACTGAATTCCATCAAAATGTATATTAAAATTTATTTATAAGATCAAATGAAACTCCTAATTTATCTTCGCAGTAAAGTAGTCATACTATATGTATTCTATTTTTCATACAGTATGTAGTTTGCTCGGCTTACCTAAGCAAAAAACTAATAATTATTTTCTCATATATGAAAATATAACTTTTCGTAAGCAAGGTAGGATTGGCAAGTGGATGTATTGGGTGGAAAAAGTAAGTTGTCAATGTTGCTTGATGTGTATCCTTGACACGATTGGTGTTGAATGAATAATATAATTATCTGCCCGTTGTAAGAGTATGGTTAATAATACCATCGACAATCGGTTATAAGAAGTTGCCATGTTATCTAGATCCAACCTTATAGACGGCCTGTACAATAGTAAGTTTTAAATATGCATTACTTTACTAATAGTTGGTCCACCTTACAATCTCATAAAGTGTCTTGGGTCTCGTGCTATAGCCGACTCTTATTCTACAACCCGCTTTTCTTCTCTTTTCTCTCATCTCTCCTCCAACTAAGTAAAGATATAATATTTTCTTCTTATAGCCTGTTTATGTCACCTTAATGTATTTGCTCTAACGCCAGACATAGCGTGAGTACTAAGCAGAATGATAAAAATTACAAAATGACTTTCTCTTCTTGAAAAGTTCCCACACTCCATTTTTATATGTGAAGAATATCATTTCTACTTCATGTCAGTGTAGAGTAGTATTGTCTTGTCTCGTACCCTAACACTCAGTATAGGAGGACAGATTGGGCGCACACCATCTCACTACACAACAAAAGACGCTTACACAAGTTATGACATGTACATGCGGATTATTGACACGAGGGCATGCCTCCTTCCCTTGCCGCCGACGGGCCATGTCGCAACACCCGCAACAGTGGCAAGCGAGCCAAGAAGTGCTAATTGATGATCATTTCTTACTTTAGTTAATTATGCAACAAGATGTGCAATGTGATGTTTAGTTCCATTATGCAACAAAGATGAGCAATGTGATGTTTAGTTACTTATATAATGGATGTTTAGTTCTGTTATGCAACATATTGTTCTATAGACTTGCAAGTCACATCGTACATGATCCACAAGACAAAACCATGTGTGATGGTTCCCACCATCGATATAGTTTATTTATGGCAATCGTATGTCCTGTAGTTCACACAATTCTGATGACACAATTGTCTCTGTTGTCCTGAGTTATCGCACACTATTTTTTTTAGAAAATCATGTGCATCTTCACACACGGAAAACATATTGCGTATCGTGTGCGGCGTTTCTGTCATCGTAAACGTTTAGTTCATCCCAAATGTTTGCCAGACAACGCACATGATACGAGCAGCGAAATCACGTGTGTTCTTACGACTTATCGCACACAGGGAGTTTGACCGAACTGTGAGCCCTCTATTGCACATGATTCTCCTTTATGAATCATGCCTGATGGTTCTTCCATCAAACATGTTTCGTTCCGGGCATATGGTTTTATTTACATGACGGTGTCATGCCTTCTTCGCACACATTTCGACTCAAGGGTATGCAATAGTTGTGTGTAAATACCATCGGACTGCAATAGTGTGTACGTGATGACTCCGAAAAGAAGAGTGGACACATATCGTGGTGTATGACTGTGGGCACCAATGGAGAAAGGGTGGTGAAAATAAGCTCTCACATGCAACTTCCTAAGGTTTTTTTTGATTCATTACATTCCCTCAAGTTCAATGTTCTTCCATTTCCATTCCATGCATGTATTTGTTGTGTGGTATATATATATAGGATGGGTCTATTTTAATAACACCCTTAAAAGTCTTATTCTAATAACAAAAACCTCTTATTCTGCTAATAGTTTCGCACCGCCCGAACGAAACCAAAAAAAACACATAAAACACTGGGACGAACTACCCCACCCCCACCACTTCCACCTTCTTTCTCCACGCCCCCGAGCCCCGATCCAAATGCCCACCTCACTCCACCTTCTACAGGCGCCGCCGCCGGAACATCACCCGAGGCTGCCGTCTCCCCGCACTGACCCTGTCCACCTTCAACCGCGACCGCTGCCCGAGCACCACCCCAGGACGCCACCGCGATGCCCCACCGCCGTCTACCTTCTACCAGCGTCCACTCAGGAGCACCAGCCAAAGGCCGGCATCGCTGGGGCCGCTTCGCCCCGTCCACGTTCCACTGACGCCTCTTTCTCCCTTCCCGGAGAACCAACATCCCGTCGCCTCACCAGCTCCCCTCCCCCCGCCCCCGCTCGGATCTGGCACATCAGAACCGCCACCACCGCTGCCTCGTAGGATTTGGTGCACCGGCGGGCGCTGCGGCGAGACTCCGTGCATGTCATTCAGCTTGGTGGCCGAGCCATGGCGATGGTGACCTGCAGCGGCCAGGGGTTGGATCTCTGGTGCAGTCCACCGCCCCCTCCCCACCGTGGTCAGGCTCCAACCACCTTAGATGGGGCACACGAACACCATGGGCGTGTAAGGTTGTAGGTAGGGGCGGCCGACGACGCCTCAATTCTCCGGTGACCACTCGCTCATGTGAGCATCCTTTTCCTCGCGCGCGTCATCGTAGGATCACTATAAAAGTATGTCTAGAGGGATGAATATACTACTAGCACAAATTAAAATTTACACAATATTTAAAGTTAAGTATTGATATTTTTTAGCAATATTTCAGAAGGATTTGCAATGAATTTTCATAAAGATTTGCAATGAATTTTCATCTAGCTCAGAGTTGATTAGAAATGTCAAAGAGCAACACAAGAAGGGTTCTCCATTCAATCCTCTTAACTAGATTATGGGCGGTTACTAGGTCACCTATGTTAGAGTATATTGACTTAAGGAGTCAAGCAAGAATGCTTGATAATAGGTCATACTCATTGTTAAGCTCGAAATGGGGATACAAATTTTCATTTAAGCATTTTAATGTCTTCATATCACTTGAGTTGCTTTATCTCATGACTTGGAGTAAATCTATATCAAGGATATGAGTACATACCTTTGCGTGATGTTGATGACGTAGCTTGTAGGTGAACCTGGTGAGGATGCTCGAGGTTGATGAAGTTCATCTTGAGTTGGGAGCAATCATTTTTGTTTCTGTTCACTTTTCACCTACATAGGTTAGTCACACAAGGAAGAACATGATATATCCAAATGACTTGATACCAATGGAGAGTTAGCAATTGTGATCGTATCAAATATATGTCAAGGATATGGTTTGTTGTCTTCTTACTTTCATCATTAAAGAGAAGTTGTGGATACTTGGTCATGACAAGATTGCTTAATATATGAGTTGATGGCAATCTTGTGGAGTGTTATTCTTCCAAGTACCTACAAAAGGGTTAGACGCAAGACGCGGGAGCATAGTATTCCAAGATACATGATATTCAAGGTAGTAATAGCATGGACTGGTTAAATAAGCTCATCCCCTTGCATGCATCCGAGTGAGCTTAGCTCAAGTTTGAAGAATCAATGATGTTCAACTCACTCCTCAAGTAACAAAACACTTTTTCATCAAGTGGCTTAGTAAAGATATCGGCCAATTGCTTGTTGGTACGAACATGCTTAAGATTAATGTCTCCTTTGGCAACATGATCATGAATGAAATGATGTCGAACTTGAATATGCTTGGCTCGAGAATTTTGCATGAGGTTATGACCAATCTTAATAGCACTTTCATTGTCACAAAGTAATGGAACATTTTTCACATGGATTCCATAATCCTTAAGCGTTTGTGTAATCCATACTAATTGCGCACAACATGATCCGGTGGCAAAATACTCAGCTTCGGAGGTAGATAAAGATACTAAGTTTTGTTTCTTGGAGGACGAAACAAAAAAATTCCTACGCACACGCAAACCTACCCATGGTGATGAGCATCTACGAGAGGGAGAGTGGATCTACATACCCTTGTAGATCGCTAAGCGGGAAGCGTTAATAAACGCGGTTGGTGTAGTCGAACTTCTTCGCGATCCAAATCGCCGAGCGTCCCGCGATCCAATCACGAACCGTCCCGCGAACACATCATGATCCGTCCCGTGAACTCATCACGATCTGTCCCGCGAACTCATCACGATCCGTTCCGTGATCACATCACGAACCGTCTCGCGATCTCGATCACGGTCCTTCCGATCTAGCGCCGAACGGACGACACCTCCGCGTTCAGCACACGTGTAACTTGATGACGATCTCCACCGTCTCGATCCAGCGAGAGGAGGTGGAGAGGAGAGAGAGTTCACCGGCAGCGTGACAGCGCTCCGGTGATGGTGGTGGAGTGATTCCGGCAGGGCTTCGCCTAAGCGCTGCAGAAAACCGATCTAGAGGAGAAACTATGCACCGGTGGAATGGGTAGCATGTGGCCGGAAATTCTGTCCAAAAACCACCCAATCCACTAGTATATATAGGAGGAGAGGAGAGGAGAGGCAGCCAAGGCCTTTGGGTCGGCCGAAATAGGAGGTGGGAAGCAATCCTACTTCACCTCCAATCCTAGTTGGAGTTGGATTGCCTCCTATTGGCTGATTTTCCACTTTTTGCTTTAGGACTTTCTCTCCTGCGCCATGGGCCTTTGTGGCTGTTTTCCCAGCCCACTAAGGGCTGGTTATTATTCTCCCACATACCATGGACCTCTTGGGGTCGAAATACCCCTCCCGGAGGCCTCCCGGTACACTACCGGCACTCCCGGTACACTACCGGCACTCCCGGTACACTACTGGCACTCCCGGTACACTACCGATGAGCCCGAAACCTTTCCGGAAACCAAATTGGGACTTCCTATATATGAATCTTTACCTCCGGACCATTCCGGAGCTCCTCGTGACGTACGGGATCTCATCCGGGACTCCGAAAAGCTTCGGTCACCACCATACATAACTCTACTCTACCGAAACATCACCAAACCTTAAGTGTGTAGACCCTGCGGGTTCGAGAACTATGTAGACATGATCGAGACACCTCTACGGTCAATAACCAATGGCGGGACCTGGACGTCCACATTGGTTCCTACATATTCTACGAAGATCTTTATCGGTCGAACCTCTATGTCAAGGATTCAGTTAATCTCGTAAAACGTTCCCTTTGTTCTTCGGTATGTTACTTGCCCGAGATTCGATCGTCGATATCCAATACCTAGTTCAACCTCGTTACCGGCAAGTCTCTTTACTCGTTCCGTAATACAAGATCCCGCAACTAACAATTAGTCACTGTGCTTGCAAGGCTTATTGTGATGTTGCATTACCGAGTGGGCCCCGAGATACCTCTCCGTCACACGGAGTAACAAATCCCAGTCTCAATCCATGCCAACTCAACAGACACCATCAGAGATACCTGTAGAGCACCTTTATAGTCACCCAGTTACGTTGCGACGTTTGATACACACAAGGCACTCCTCCCATATCCATGATTTGCATGATCTCATGGTCATAGGAACATATACTTGACATGCAGAAAATAGTAGCAATAAACTAACACGATCATATGCTATGTTTGTAGTTTGGGTCTTATCCATCACATCATTCTCCTAATGATGTGATCCCGTTATCAAATGACATCTCATGTCCATGGCTAGGAAACCTTAACCATCCTTTGATCAACGAGATAGTCCATTAGAGGCATACTAGGGACATGGTTTTGTCTATGTATCCACACATGCATTTAAGTCTCGGATCAATACAATTATAGCATGGATAATAAACGATTAGCATGAACAAGGAAATATGATAATAACTAATTTATTATTGCCTCTAGGGCATATTTCCAACAGTCTCCCACTTGCACTAGAGTCAATAATCTAGTTCACATCACCATGTGATTCGCATTGTTATGAATCTAACACCCAATGAGTTCTGGGGCTCGATCATGCTTTGCATGTGAGAGAGGTCTTATAGTCAACGGGTCTGCGATATTCAGATCCGTGTGTACTTTGCAAATCTCTATGTTAAACCGTAAACACTGCTACCACACTCCACTTGGTACTATTTCCAAATGGCTGCTCCACTATACGTATCCAGATTGCTACTACGAGTCATCCGGATTAGTGTTAAAGCTTGCATCGACGTAACTCCCTACGACGAACCCTTTATCACCTCCATAATCGAGAAACAATTCCTTTAGTATTTTAGTCACTAAGGATAATGTTGACCGCTGTCCAGCGATCCACTCCTGGATCACTCTTGTACCCCTTGACGGACTCATGGCAAGGCACACATAAGTGCGGTACATAGCATGGCATACTATACAGAGCCTATGGTTAAGGCATAGGGGACGACGTTCGTCCTATCTCTTTCTTCTGCCGTTGTCGAGCTTTGAGTCTCACTCAACTTCACACCTTACAAATCAGACGAGAACTATTTCTCTGGCTGATCCATTTTGAAATCTTTCAAAATCTTATCAAGGTATGCACTCATTGAAAGTCTCATCAAGCATCTTGATCTATCTCTATAGATTTTGATGCTCAACAATTAGGTAGCTTTATCCAGGTCTTCCTTTGAAAAACACTTTTCAAACAACCTTTCATGCATTCCAAAAATTCTACATTATTTCCGATCAACAATATGTCAACCACATATACTTATCAGAAACTCTATAGTGCTCCCACTCACTTTATTGCAAATACAAGTTTCTCGTAAACTTTGTATAAACTAAAAAAAACTTTGATCACCTCATCAAAGTGTATATTCCAACTCCGAGATGCTTGTTTTAGTCCATAGAAGGATCATTGAAGCTTGCTCATCTTTTAGCATCCTTAGGACTGACAGAACCTTCTGGTTGTATCACATACAACCTTTCCTTAAGTAAACCGTTAAGGAAACGATGTTTTGACATCCATCTGCCAGATTTCATAATTGAAAATGCAGCAACTGCTAACATAATTCCAACAGACTTTTAGCATCGCTACGAGTGAGAAAGCCTCATCGCAGTCAACTCCTTGAACTTGTCACAAACAACTTTGCAACAAGTCGAGCTTTACAAATGGTGACATTCACCATCAGTGTCTGTCTTCATTCTAAAGGTCCATTTGTACTCAACGACCTGCCGTCTAACGAGCAAGTCTACCAAAGTCTATACTTGGTTTTCATACATGGATCCTATCTCGTATTTCATGGCCTCTAACCATTTGTCGGAATCCGGGCCCATCATCGCTTCTCCATAGCTCGTAGGTTCATCGTTGTCCAACAACATGATCTCCAGAGTTGTCGTACCACTTAGGAGCAGTACACATCCTTGTCGACCTACGAAGTTCGATAGTAACTTGATCCTGAAGCTTCATGATCATCATCATTAACTTCCTCTTCAACTAACGTAGGCTTCACAGAAACATCTTTCTGCGCTGCACTACTCTCTGGTTGAACAAAGGTTCAACAACCTCATCAAGTTCTATCTTCCTCCCACTCAATTCTTTTGAGAGAAACATTTCCTCGAGAAAGGATCCGTTTAAGCAACAAACACTTTGCACTAGGATCTGAGATTGAAGGTTCACCCAACTGATCTTAGGGTATTCTATGAAGATGCATTTGTCCGCCTTGGGTTCGATCTCATTAGGTGAAAACATTTTCCACACAAGTGTCACAACCCCAAATATTAAGAAATGACAGCTTAGGTTTCTATCAAACCATAATTCACACGGTGTCATCTCAACGGATTTAGATGATGCCCTATTTAAAGTGAATGTAGTTGTCTCTAATGCATAACCCCAAAAATTATAGTAGTAAAACGATAAGAGACATCACAGTATGCACTATATTAATAGAGCATGACTATGATGTTCGGACACACCATCACACCATGGTGTTCCAGGTGGCGTTAGTTGTGAAACAAATTTCACGTTGTCTTAAGTTGTATGCCAAACTCGTAACTCAGATATTCACCTCCATGATCATATCGCGGTCATTTTTATCTTCTTGTCACGATGATCTTTAAACTTCACTCTGAATTTGCTTGAACCTTTCAAACGATTCAGACTTGTGTTTCATTAAGTAAATATACACTATATCTACTCAAATCATCAGTGAAGGTAAGAAAATAACGATATCCACTGCACGCTACAAGACTCACTAGATTGCATACATCAACATGTATCATTTCCTATGAATCACTTGCCCGCTCCATCCAACGGGGTCCTTTAGTCATCTTGCCCAAGAGGCATGGTTCGCATGTCTCAACCGATTCGAAATCGAATGAGTCCAAATATCCATCAGCATGGAGTTTCTACATGCGCTTTATACCAATATGACATTTAGTGGCAGTGCCACAAGTATGTGGTACTATCATTATTAACTTTGTATCTTTTGACATCAATGTTATGAACATGTGTACTATTACGATCAAGATTTCAACAAACCATTCTCACTGGGTGCATGACCATTGAAGGTGTTATTCATGTAAATAGAATAACCATTATTCTCTAACTTAAATGAATAACTGTATTGCAATAAACATGATCTAATCATGTTCATGCTCAACGCAGAACACCAAATAACATTTATTTAGGTTCATCACTAATCCTGAAGGTAGAGAGAGCGTGCGATGTTGATCACATCAACCTTGGAAACACTTCCAACACATATCGTCACCTCACCCTTAGCTAGTTCTCCGTTTATTCCGTAGCTTTTATTTCGAGTTACTAACATTTAGCAACCGAACTGGTATCCAATACCCAGGTGCTACTAAGAGTACTAGCAAGGTACACATTAATAACTCGTATATCAAATATACTTCTATCAATGTTGCCAGCCTTCTTATCTACAGTATCTAGGGTTGTTCCGCTTTAGCGACCGCTCACCTCATAACAGAAGCACTTAGTCTCGGGTTTGAGTTCAACTTTGGGTTGCTTCACTGGAGCAGCAACTGACTTGCTATCCATGAAGGTTCCCTCCTTGCTCTTGCTCTTCTCGAAACTAGTGGTTTGATTAACCATCAACACTTGACGCTCCTTCTTGATTTCTACCTTCGCGGTGTCAAACATCACGAACAGCTCAGGGATCAACATTTCTTTCCCTGGCATTTTATAGTTCATCACCAAGTTCTAGTAGCTCAGTGACAGTGACTTCGAGAACTACATCAATCACTATCTTATCTGGAAGATCAACTCCCACTCGATTCAAGTGATTGTAGTACCCAGACAGTTTGAGCACATGCTCAACGATTGAGCTATTCTCTTTCATCTTGCAGGCAAAGAATCTCGTTGGAGATCCCATATCTCGCAACTCGGGCACGAGCCTGAGATCACAATCTCAGCTCTTAGAACATCTCATATGTTCCGTGACGTTCAAAACGTTTCGGAGCCTCAATTCTAAGCCGTAATGCATGACGCACTAAACTATAAAGTAGTCATCGAAACGTGCCTGTCAGATGTTCACAACATCTACAGACGACGCTAGATGGGGTGGCGCACCGAGCGGTGCATTAAGGACATAAGCCTTCTATGCAGCAATGAGGACAATCCTCAGATCACGGACCCAGTCCACAATTTTGCTACCGACATCTTTCAATTCTATTTCTCTAGGAACATATAAAAATACAAGGGAGCTACAGCGCGAGCTAGTAATCTACAACATAATTTGCAAAGACACTTTGACTATGTTCATGATAATGAGTTCGATTAATCATAGTACTTAAGAACTCCCACTCAAATTGACATCCCTCCGATCATTCGAGTGATACATGATCCAAATTCACCAACTCAAGTCCGATCATCACGTGAGTTGAGGTGGCCGCAATGGTGAACATCATCATGTTGATCATATCTACTATATGACTCATGTTCGACCTTTCGGTCTCTTGTGTTCCAAGGCCATGTCTGTACATGCTAGGCTCGTCAAGTTTAACCCGAGTGTTCTGCGCGTGCAAATCTGGCTTGCACCCATTGTATGTGAACGTAGAGTCTATCACACCCGATCATCATGTGGTGTCTCAACACGACGAACTTTCGCAACGGTGCACACTCGGGGAGAACACAGTTTATCTTGAAATTCAAGTGAGGGATCACCTTATAATGCTACCGTCGACCTAAGCAAAACAAGGTGCATAAAAAGGATTAACATCACATGCAAATCATAAGTGACATGATATGGCCATGAACTTGTGCTTTTGATCTTCATCTAGAAAGCACCGGCATGATCTCCATCGTCACCGGCATGACACCATGATCTCCATCATCATGATCTCCATCAACGTGTCGCCATCAGGGTTGTTACGCCCTGCATGCTTCTACTACTATTGCTACCGTCTAGTGATAAAGTAAAGCATTACATAGCGCTTAATGATTGACACGCAGGTCATACAATAATTAAAGACAACCCTATGGCTCCTGCCGGTTGCCGTATTCATCGACATGCAAGTCGTGATAATCTATACATCACATGATCATCTCATACATCACATATATCACATCATGTAATTGGCCATATCATATCACAACATACCCTGCAAAAACAAGTTAGACGTCCTCTAATTGTTGTTGCATGTTTTACGTGGCTGCTACGGGTATCTAGCAAGAACAATTCTCACCTATGCAAAAACCACAACGGTGATACACTAGTTGCTTTTCAACCTTCTCAAGGACCGCCTTTGTCGAATCCGATCCAACTAAAGTGAGAGAAACTGTCACCCGCAAGCCATCTAGGCAACAAGTTGTGTCGAGGGAACCAGTCTCTCGTAAGCGTACGAGTAATGTTGGTCCGGGCCGCTTCATCTCACAATCCCGCTGAACCAAAATACGACCAAGGGAGGAAGCAATCTAAACATCAACGCCCACAAACCTTTTGTGTTCTACTCGAGATCTCGTCGAACCATCAACCTAGCTCTGATACCACTGTTGGGGAACATCGCATGGGAAACAAAAAATTTCCAACGCACACGCAAACCTATCCATGGTGATGAGCATCTACGAGAGGGAGAGTGGATCTACATACCCTTGTACATCACTAAGCGGGAAGCGTTAAGAAACACGGTTGGTGTAGTCGAACTTCTTCGCGATCCAAATCGCTGAGCGTCCCGCGATCCAATCACGAACCGTCCCGTGAACACATCATGATTCGTCCCACGAACTCATCACGATCCGTCTCACGATCTTGATCACGATCTTTCCCGCGAACTCATCACGATCCGTTCCGTGATCACATCATGAACCGTCTCGCGATCTCGATCACGGTCCTTTCGATCTAGCGCCGAACGGACGGCACCTCCGCGTTCAGCACACGTGCAGCTTGATGACGATCTCCACCGTCTCGATCCAGTGAGAGGAGGTGGAGAAGAGAGAGAGTTCACCGGCAGTGTGACGGTGCTCCGGTGATGGTGGTGGAGTGATTCCGGCATGGCTTCGCCTAAGCGCTGCAGAAAACCGATCTAGAGGAGAAACTATGCACCGGTGGAACGGGTAGCATGTGGCCGGAAATTCTGTCCAAAAACCACCCAATCCACTAGTATATATAGGAGGAGAGGAGAGGAGAGGAAGCCAAGGCCTTTGGGTCGGCCGAAATAGGAGGTGGGAAGCAATCCTACTTCACCTCCAATCCTAGTTGGAGTTGGATTGCCTCCTATTGGCTGATTTTCCACTTTTTGCTTTAGGACTTTCTCTCCTACGCCATGGGCCTTTGTGGCTGTTTTCCCAGCCCACTAAGGGCTGGTTATTATTATCCCACAGCCCATGGACCTCTTGGGGTCGAAATACCCCTCCCGGAGGCCTCCCGGTACACTACCGGCACTCCCGGTACACTACCGGCACTCCCGGTACACTACCGATGAGCCCGAAACCTTTCCGGAAACCAAACTGGGACTTCCTACATATGAATCTTTACCTCCGGACCATTCCGGAGCACCTCGTGACGTACGGGATCTCATCTAGGACTCCAAAAAACTTCGGTCACCACCATACATAACTCTACTCTACCGAAACGTCACCAAACCTTAAGTGTGCAGACCCTGCGGGTTCGAGAACTATGTAGACATGACCGAGACACCTCTACGGTCAATAACCAATGGCGGGACCTGGACGTCCACATTGGTTCCTACATATTCTATGAAGATCTTTATCGGTCGAACCTCTATGTCAAGGATTCAGTTAATCTCGTACAACGTTCCCTTTGTTCTTCGGTATGTTACTTGCTCGAGATTCGATCGTCGGTATCCAATACCTAGTTCAACCTCGTTACCGGCAAGTCTCTTTACTCGTTCCGTAATACAAGATCCCGCAACTAACAATTAGTCACTTTGCTTGCAAGGCTTATTGTGATGTTGCATTGACGAGTGGGCCCCGAGATACCTCTCCGTCACACGGAGTAACAAATCCCAGTCTCGATCCATGCCAACTCAACAGACACCATCAGAGATACCTGTAGAGCACCTTTATAGTCACCCAGTTACGTTGCGACGTTTGATACACACAAGGCACTCCTCCAATATCCGTGAGTTGCATGATCTCATGGTCATAGGAACATATACTTGACATGCAGAAAACAGCAGCAATAAACTGACACGATCATATGCCATGTTTGTAGTTTGGGTCTTATCCATCACATCATTCTCCTAATGATGTGATCCCGTTATCAAATGACATCTCATGTCCATGGCTAGGAAACCTTAACCATCCTTTGATCAACGAGCTAGTCCATTAGAGGCATACTAGGGACATGGTTTTGTCTATGTATCCACACATGCATTTAAGTCTCCGATCAATACAATTATAGCATGGATAATAAATGATTAGCATGAACAAGGAAATATGATAATAACTAATTTATTATTGCCTCTAGGGCATATTTCCAACACAAGACACGAGAGATCTACCAAGAAATTGACATGTACTCGAGGTGGATTTTCTATCAACCTCGTCACCTGCATAGTCCGAGTCAGAGTAGCCAACAAGATTAAAAGAAGATCCCTTGGGATACCAAATGCCAAAGTTTGGTGTATGTATCAAGTACCTCACAATACGTTTCATGGCCTGAAGATGACATTCTTTAGGTGCAGCTTGATATTGGGCACACATGCACACGCTAAGCATAATATAGGGATGGGGGACACATAGATATAGCAACAAACCAATCATTGATCGATAAACCTTTTGATCGACCGGTTCGTCCTCCTTAGTGAGATCAACATGTGCACTAGTGGGAATGGGAGTTTTCATACCTTTGCACTCTTGCATGTCTAACTTCTTGATCAAGTCCTTGGTGTACTTAGTTTGAGAGATGAATGTACCTTCTCTCGTTTGCTTGATTTGTTGACCAAGGAAGAATTTCAGCTCACACATCATAGATATATCATACTTCTCTTACATCAACCTTCCAAATTTCTCACTAAATTGTGGGTTAGTATCATCCACATAAATTTGGTACACAAATAATTCACCATTAACTCTCTTTGTGAATAAGGTTGTGTCAATTTTACCAATTTCAAAACCTTTTTCAATAAGAAACTTCGTTAGGCATTTATACCAAGCACGAGGAGCTTTCTTAGGACCATATAAAGCTTTGCGAAGTTTGTAAACGTGGTCAGGTTTCTTAGGATTTACAAATCCGAGAGGTTGTTTAACATAGACTTCCTCCTCTATTTCGCCATTTAAAAAGGCACTTTTAATATCCATTTGGTAAAGAGTGATGTCATGGTGATTGACATAAGAAATAAGAATTCAAATAGCTTCGAGTCTAGCAATGGGGGCATAGGTCTCACAGTAGTCCATACCTTTGACTTGTGTATATCCTTGAGCTACGAGACGAGCCTTGTTGCGTACAACTTGACCATCTTCATCTTGCTTGTTTAGAAACACCCATTTTGTACCGATGATGTTTTTCTCGTCCTTGGGTTTCTCCACGATTATCCACACTTCATTCCTCTCGAAGTTGTGAAGCTCTTCATGCATAGCGTTCACCCAATACGCGTCTTCAATAGCTTGTTCAACCTTCAAGGGTTCAATTCTAGTGATGAAAGAATAATGCTCACAAAAATTAGCTAAGCGAGTTTTAGAGCGAGTGATCCTCCCTGTTTGTATGTCACTGAATATTTGGTTTAGGGGATGGTTCTTGGTCACTTGTGATCGAACTCGGGGTAGCTTTGGCTTGTTGGATGGTGGATCTTCTTCTTCATCATCTCCTTCATATTCGTTGTTGTCGAAGGTGTCATCTCCTTGAGGTGGTGGTGAAGGAGGTTGTGGTGGATCTTCATGATGCACTTCCTCCTCCTCTTCATCTTGACGTGTCCCACTTGTGGATGCTTCCATGTTGTTTTGTCTATAGCCTTGATGCAAAGTAGGAGCTTCCACTTGGGTTGATGAATTACTTTCCTTCACCTCCTTGGGACAAATCTTACCTATGGGCAAATTTTGGATAGCTTTCGAAGGATATTTATCTCCTACATCATTTGGCAATTGTTCGACTTTTGAACCATTAGATTCATCAAACTGCACATCTATCATCTCTTCAACTTTTTGAGTGAAGTTGTTGTAGACACGGTAGGTGTGAGAGTTCGATCCGTAACCGAGTAGTAAACCTTCATGAGATTTGGGAGCAAATTTAGCACGACGATGCTTATCAAGAATGTAGCACTTAGAGCCGAATACCCGAAAGTATCCAACTTGGGGTTAGTTACCGGTGAGTAGCTCGTATGTCGTTTTACCGACAAGCTTGTGCAAGTAGAGTTGGTTTATGGCATGACATGCTATTTCCACGGCTTCTGCCCAAAAGTGTATTGGCATCTTGTATTCGTCAAGCATTGTTTTTGCCATCTCAATGAGGGTTCGGTTCTTCCTCTCAACAACTCCATTTTGTTGAGGCATGTATGTAGCCGAGAACTCATGTGAAATATCCTCTTCGTCAAGAAAGGTATCCACATGGGTGTTCTTGAACTCCGATCCGTTATCACTTCGAACCTTCTTTATCTTCACTTCAAATTGATTTTGCGCTTTGCGTGTAAAGTTCTTGAAGATCTTTTGTACGTGTGACTTATCATCAAGGAATAATACCCACGTAAATCTAGAAAAATCATCAACTATAACTAGATCGTAAGAGTTTCCACCGAGACTCTTTTAAATATTGGGACCAAAAAAATCCATATGAAGTAACTCGAGTGGTCTCCTAGTAGTCATGATGTTCTTGACCGGATGACTTCAACCTACTTTCTTTCCTACTTGATAAGCGCTACAGAGCCTATCTTTGTCAAAGATAACATCTGTAACACCCAGAATGTGATCGCCCTTGATAAGCTTATCTAGATTGCACATGCCTACATGTCCTAGCCTTCTATGCCATAGCCAACCTTTAGATGATTTTGCAATGAGACAAGTACGAGGTCTAGCCTTTTTACTGAAATCGACAATGTACATATCACCTCTACGAATACGGGTAAATATAGTTTTATGATTATGATGATGAAACACTTCGCAATCTACTTTAGTAAATAGGACATTGAAACCGAAGTCTGCTAGTCTAGATATGGAAAGAAGATTGTAGCCAAGGGATTCAACAAGCATGACATTTTGAATAGAGCTATCATGAGATATAGACACCTTACGAAGGCCAAGTACCTTACCCTTAGAGTTATCTCCAAAGGTCACATACCTCTGAGCTCCTTGATTAGGTGTGATCTCTTGAAACATGTCTTTATCTACAGTCATATGATCGGTGCATCCACTGTTGAGAATCCACTCTTTTCCACCGAACATGTAATCCTTGAAGTTTGCCATGAGACTTAGGCACTTCATAGTTTCGGCACGTTCAGTGTCAAACATCTCATCATCATCATAGTAGCCATGTTCTTCATTGTCATCATTAGGTAGAATCTCCTCGTCATAGAAACAAAGAGATTCGTTAGAATTTTGACTAAGACAATGTTCAAGCTTATGTATCTGAATGGCTTCTACAACAATGTTACTAATGGTAGTGACATCTCCTTCAGCACGCATAAGATTACGAAGCTCAAATAAGCATTTATCAAGTTTGGATCACTAGACTTCATTCCATGAAAAGCAACAGTTTTATGAAGAATTTTATCAAGATTACTTAATGAATAATTTGGATATCGTTTCTCCAAATCATTCCACAAAGTATAAGCACATTCAAAATTCTTCAATTGAGTAAGCACAAATCTTAGTAAACCTCTAATGATAAGATTGACAGTTCTAAGGTTACCAATCATGTCAATTTCTTCTTCGTATGTGGGATATAATTCATCGATGGGGAACACATAGGGATTTTCAATATGCTTTCTCAAATGGAATTTGTCAAATAGATCAATCATAGCATCTTTCCATTGACTATAGTACTCTCCATCAAGAATGGGCACGATACAAGTCAAACTCTTCAAACTAGGCATATCCATCTTCCTCCAAAGGTGATTAAACCAAGGTTATGGAGACCTTGCTCTGATACCAATTCTGGGATCACTAGAAGAGTATGTCTAAAGGGGGGTGAATAGACTACTAGCACAAATTAAAATCTACACAGTATTCAAAGTTAAGTATTGGCAGATGTTAGCAATTTTAGCATGTCTAGCACACCATACACATGCAAGTCATCAAGTATAGCAGCAGAAAGTAAAGACATTGCACATGGAAGTAAGGATTTGATATAGGGAGATCAAACGCATGAGGGACATGAAGATTTTTCCCGTGGTTCCGATAGGTGGTGCTATCGTACATCCAAGTTTATGGAGACTTGAACCCACGGAGGGTAATAGTCGCGAGAGTCCACGGAGGGTTCCGCGAATAAGCAACTTTTTCTATACCATGATGGCCTACGTCCACGGAGGACTAGCCTTACTCGGGGTAGATCTTCACAAAGTAGGCGATCTCCTTGCCATTACAAACTTCTTGGTTCACTCCACAACATGAACTAGGAGGCTCCCAAGCGACACCTAACCAATCTAGGAGGCACCACCCTCTAAAAGGTAATAGGCTCGATAGTGTTGATGAACTCTTGGCTCTTGTTCTTCAAGATGATAGTATCCTCAACACTCAATCACTCTCTCACAGATCTAGCTTTGGTGGAATAGATTGATTGGGTGGAAAGCAACTTGGGGAGGCTAGAGATCAAGATTCATATGGTTGGAATGGAATGGTTTGATCTCATCACATGAGTATGTGGCTCTCTCTCAGAAAATCTGATGGGATAGGTGGGGATCTGTTCTGAGTGCCTCTCTTGTGAGCGAGTGGTGGTGGAGGGGTATATATAGGCATCTCTAAAAATCCAACCGTTAGACCTAAAGTGACCAACTCGGTGACACTAACGTGTGAATCTCGGTGGTACCGAGTTGCTCCAAAGGTAGCAACTTTTGAATCTCGGTGAGACCGATATAGAAATCACAGTGGTATCGATAAGGTGTCCAACGGTCATAATCCAAATCTCGGTGACGCCGATCCAAATACTCGGAGCTTCCAATTTTGTGAATCGAGGTAACAGAAAGTTGGCAAGCTGAACTCGGTGGCACCAAAGTGGAATCGGTTACACCAATGTGTTAGGGTTTGGCAGGGCTCTGTCTGAGGTTTGGAATCGGTGGGACTGAGTGGGAGTTGTTGGCTTCACCGATTTTTATGATTAGCTTGGATAGATATTTGTGGAAGAGTTTGTGGGTGTTTTTGGTGACTATCACTTGTGCACGCGGAGCATCTTGTTCACCAAAAGTACCTTACCCCCTTTCAATAGTATTGGCTTTTCCTATGGACTCAAAGTGATTTCTCACAAAGTAAAATGTGGAGTCCTCTTGCTTGAAGCTTTGCCAATGCTATTCCTTATCCTTCTTCTTTATGGGGATACTCTTCACACTCCTTAGCCAAACTTCTCTGTGGACTTTATCTGAAATACACTAGATAAAAGTATTAGTCCAAGAGACAATGTATGTTGTCATGAATTATCAAAACCACCAAGGGAGCATATTGGGATTTCAGTCGGTAAGATCTGCGAGGCGAGGCCTTGTCCTGCGCTTTCTCGGAGTTGAACCGCCATGTATCCGTGCTACCGCAAGGTTTTGTCAGCTAACCAGCCCAAACGTCCTCCAGTATTGGGCACTGCCACCTAGCCCCACCACGGCGGCGCTCTCTATGGCCTCCGCGGGCTTGTGTGTTGGCACGGTATTGAGTCAACGACTAGCTACCCCCCCTTTCATCCATGGTTGAATGCCACGTCCACATAGTTGGCACCACCCTTGCTCCGTCGCGAAGCACCATCGGTAGTGGTGGCAGGTATACATGAGGTCCGTCGACGCGCGAGGTTCTGGCAGGTGTGGCCTCCAGTCCGTGCGAGCCCCGACACTAAGTCACCTGCTGTGCACCCCAATGATCAATAATGTCAAGGGGGTTGACGTCACTCTCCCGAGGTCGGTGAGCGTGTGACCCCTCAGGAGTCCATAGTGCGCCACCTCTTTCGGCGCCAGGGACGAGATCAAGTCTGCAATCGTCGTAGGTGCGCTCCCCTGCTGTGCACCCCAATGATCAATAATGACGCGATCGCCAAGACCCTTGTTGACGGGGGTGCTAGCCTCAAGGTGCTCTCCGTTAAGACCATCGAGGCGCTCCGGATGCTCTGCGACTAGCTAGTGCCCACCAGGCCATCCTTGGGGGTGACTGGGGATCCTGATGTCTCCCTGGGACAAGTCTGCCTCACCGTCACCTTCGGCGCACACGAAAACTACCGCACTAAGCTCATTGATCTCGACATAGCGCACATCGGCCTCCCGTACAATGCGATCTTGTGGTACCCTACGCTAGACAAGTTCATGGCGGAAGTCCACTACGTCTACAATGACCTCCGGATGCCTGGTCGTAGCGACATCATCACCATGGAATGCGACGAGTCGGACGTGGTGCACTCCCTTGAGCGTGCTTATGGAGTGGCCGTGCTCAAGTGCGTGAGCTACGAGGAAGGCCCGGGGGCTCACGAGGCCACGCCCCCAAGGAAGAGGCAGTAGTCGCCCGTCCAAGGCCCTTCCAAGCGAAGGATGCGGCGCCAACACCAGGACTGGATCGCCCAGGATGCCCTGGTAGCCAATGGCTGGGGACAGACTGCTCCCATGTGATGTGTTCCCCGAGGCAGCGGGGGCTAATGTGCCTTAGCGCGAGGGCTATGCCAGGTGTCCTGGCCCAGCGAGTTCAAGCCCAAGCTGTCCCCGTGCTATGACGGCATCCCTGACCCTGCGCAATTCCTCCAACTCTACGCATTGAGAGTTGAGGCGGCAGGTGGAGACGACAACACCAAGGCGAACTGGTTCCCTGCAGTCCTCAAGGGCGGCGCGTGCCAGTGGCTCATGAGCCTGCCCGAGGGGTCGGTCTCTTCATGGAGCGAGCTCTGCGAGCTGTTCACCACCAACTTCAAGGGTGCACACGACCATCCCCTCTCCGACGATGGCACCTCCCTAGAGAGACCCTACGTGAGTATATCTAGTGCGCCAGGCAGGGGCACAACTAGGCCACGCAAAGCCCCCGAAGAACTTCCACGGCGCTCCATGCCAAGCTGCTTCACACCCCGCTCGCACAACATCTAGGAGTCGTTAGGTGACTTTTTTGTTTTGTGTAAGTTAAGTGTGCCCCCAGGATGCATTACCCTCAAGTCGGCACTTTCTCGTTGTGAACAAAATCTGGTTGTCTCTTTTACTGAGCTTATGACGTTTGCTAAAGTTTTGAGCTTTGATGCCTTGTCGATGTTCGAAATTGCTGTGTCCTCATAGCTGACCCCTCAGCAGCTTGTAGGATGGGGGCTAGACATGACGCGTGTGCTTGGGCTCGTCCCAGCAGCGCCAATAAATCCAAGTGATCGAGCTCTGACTCACAGGCAGACCCCCCATGAACGTCATCTCGCGAAGGTCCTTGGTGTCCATCCCTCTCATGGAGCCGTCACGAGTGGGTAGCTAAGGGTGCGGCCTGAAGTGCGGGGTCATCGGCCTAACGCTCCGCCATATGGGGCGCCACGCATCCGCGACCGCTTGGCGTGCGTCGCCCCCATATCGTGGGTGCACGAGTGCACAACTACATCAGGAGCGAGGCTCAAATCGCTTGAAGGATGAGGAAGGAGCCCTTGAGCCTTGTGTCTAGGGCATCCGACACCTCCATAAACGTCGGCCATGACACTCTCGCGTAAAAATGAAGTGGGGTTGTACACGCCCCGGAGCCTCCCAATGCGTCATTATGTGGCCTCGAGAGGACTCTCACCCACGCTCAAGTGGAAGCCCCATGCTCAACGCTGGTGGAATGGTCGAACTGCGACTATGCACACGCCCAAGTGGAAGCCCATGCTCAGCGCTGGCGGAACGGACGAACCACGACTATACCCACGCCCAAGTGGAAGCCCCAAGCTCTGCGTTGGTGGAAAGATCGAGCCATGCTCAAGACCATGCCCCGTGGAAGCCCCATGCTCCACACTGGCGGAGAAGGCAACTAAGAACACCCTCATGGGCCATGTCGCCCTTAGGGTGAATCCTGCCTGGACTGGCGGCCAGCGACCCCTCACCACTGCACGTACTTGCTAGACCCCCTCGGTCCTCACGCGAGTGGGGGCTGGGTGCGGTGCCTGTGCGCATGGGAGGGGCCTCCTTGCGCGACACTCGAGCATAGGCTAGCGAGGGCACACCTCCCAGAACGAGACGTTCTATGCGTAGGACCCCCCCTCCCTTGCGGTGAAACAGTACCAAAGAATCAAAACAATTGAAAAACACAATTCCGTTTTTGAGTGGCTTTGAAACTGGTCTTAAACCGTGAGGAATTAGAGAGAGTTATATATATGAAAAAGTTGTTGTTCGACGATATCTTTTCAACGCCGTATTGTTTGCTTCATTCCGACGAGCGGTTTAGGAAAACTCACAAAACTACGCTTGCTATCACTCGTCGCGCACCAACCATTTTCGAAACTGATCTTAAACCGTGATGAATCGTGAAAAGTGTTCAACAAGACTTAGTTGCGAATTTTCGGTAGCTATCCAATGGTATATTATACGTCTCGTTCATACAAATGGTTTAGAAAATACAGCAAAAACAGTGCCAAAAAAACGCGTGCAATTTTTTCTGCTGACATTGCATCCGTGCAGCTCGCTTGCCCATCCGATTTAGTGTAGTTTTCGCTATAAAGCAGTGCGCCCTTCTGTCTGATGCGGTTCATGCGTCTATTTGGTGTTGCAAAAAATAGAGTGACGTGCAGTTTTTCCCCGACATGAAGTTCTATTGCAGTACCTTTGCTACACAAGGTGCGGTGCCCTTACGTTGAGCGTGCAGTTCGTAAGTGTTAGGAGAATAACCATTCTGTTAATATTAACATAATAGACCGGCTATATATATAGGAAAAATACATACTACCACCCAGGTGTAGTTATCCCACATGTTCCATATACTACCATGTGGTAGTATATGTAATAGTTTATAATTTTACATATGTTCATATATTATATATAAGATTTTTTTAAATGAGTTACATGAAAAAACTACATGTTGACCCATAGTTTTTATTATATTTGTAAAATACGTATATATTTGTATGTAAAAAAGAGCATACTCAAAATATGATATGTACTATCAAAAAAATAGTATATATACTACCTAAACATTATTATATACTACATACTATGGGTACATACTCTTTGATTTGATAGATACTACATACAACATACAAAACATAAGTGGTGGTAACTACCACCGGTGATAGATAAATTTTGTCATATATATATATATATGTATATATTGTATAATATATATAAATATATATATATATATATACTACTCTAATAACACCCTTAAGACAGGGAGGGGCATTTTGGCTCCGAGGAGCATATGCTCCTAGATGAACAGTACCACGAAAAATGTCACAAACTGTTTTCGAAAAATTCTGATTTTTTTTGTAGATGTCCGTGTCGGTGTCGCAAAAATGCTTGACAATTTTCATACAAAACCGAGCAATAGTACTTCGTCGGTGAACAAAAATTTGAGTGACATTTTAAACATTTGGTGTTCAAATTTGTTATTTTTTCATAGGTTACAATGTTTAACCTTTTTGCCTGAAACTTTGTAGGTGACATTTGGATGTGACTATAAATACATACACATTTTGTTGGGATTCTTTTGACATTTGAAAAATTATTTTTCACACGCAGGAGCACGTGCTCTCGGGAGCCGAATTGGATTTCCCTTTAAGACTCTTATTCTCACTACCATAACCGAACCGCACAGAAACAAGAAAAAAACTACCCTGCCTTATCCCCACGAACACACCCACCACCAGCCGCACAAAATCAAACCTCCTCCCGTCCACCTACTACAGGTCGCCGATGTTGGAAATATGCCCTAGAGGCAATAATAAAATGGTTATTATTGTATTTCCTAGTTCATGATAATTGTCTATTGTTCATGCTATAATTGTGTTAACCGGAAACCATAATACATGTGTGAATACATAGACCACAACATGTCCCTAGTGAGCCTCTAGTTGACTAGTTCGTTGATCAATAGATGGTCATGGTTTCATGACCATGGACCTTGGATGTCGTTGATAACGGGATCACATCATTAGGAGAATGATGTGATGGACAAGACCCAATCCTAAGCATAGCACAAGATCGTGTAGTTCGTTTGCTAAAGCTTTTCAATGTCAAGTATCGTTTCCTTAGACCATGAGATTATGCAACTCCCGGATACCGTAGGAATTCTTTGGGTGTGCCAAATGTCACAACATAACTAGGTGGATATAAAGGTGCACTACGGGTATCTCCGAAAGTGTCTGTTGGGTTGGCACGAATCGAGACTGGGATTTGTCACTCCGTGTGACAAAGAGGTATCTCCGGGCCCACTCAGTAAGACATCATCATAATGAGCTCAATGTGACTAAGGAGTTAGCCACGGGATGATGTATTACGGAACGAGTAAAGAGACTTGCCGGTAACGAGATTGAACAAGGTATAGAGATACCGACGATCGAATCTCGGGCAAGTATCATACCGATAGACAAAGGGAATTGTATACGGGATTGATTGAATCCCCGACATCGTGGTTCATCCGATGAAATCATCGTGGAGCATGTGGGAGCCAACATGGGTATCCAGATCCCGCTGTTGGTTATTGACCGGAGAGGTGTCTCGGTCATGTCCACATGTCTCCCGAACCCGTAGGGTCTACACACTTAAGGTTCGATGACGCTAGGGTTATAGGGAAATGTTGTACGTGGTTACCTAAGGCTGTTCGGAGTCCCGGATGAGATCCCGGATGTCACGAGGAGCTCCGGAATGGTCCGGAGGTAAAGATTGATATATAGGAAGTCCAGTTTTGGTCACCGGAAAGTTTTCGGGCTCATCGGTAGCGTACCGGGAGTGCCGGGAGAGTGCCGGAGGACCCCGGGAGGGGTGTGATGACCAAAGGACTTCGTGGGACCTTAGAGGAGGTGTGCCATCCCCTATTGGTCTGACCAAGACCTTCTAGAAAGGCCCATGCGGCTGGAGATAAGAGATAGGGCTGAAAAAGGTTTAAAAGGAGGAGATCCACCTCCCTTGTGGGAGGTGGACCCTCCCCCTAGTTTGGCCGAAGCTCTCATCCTTGGAGGAGGGGCCAAGGCATCCCTCCCTCTCCCTTCTCCTATATATATGCAAGGGTTTGGGATGATTTGAGACACGACTTCTTTCTCTCTCGGTGCAGCCCTACCCTTCCTCTTCCTCGTTCTCCGTAGCGCTTGGTGAAGCCATGCCGGAGTTCACGTAGCTCCACCGTCACCACGCCGTCGTGCTGCCGGAGCTCTCCCTCAACCTCTCCCTCCTCCTTACTGGATCAAGGTGCGGGAGACGTCACCGGGCTGTACGTGTGTTGAACGCGGAGGCGCCATTGTTCGGCGCTGAGATCGGAATCCACCGCGATCTGAATCGCTGCAAGTATGACTCCACCAACCGCATTCTTGTAATGCTTCCGCTTAGCGATCTTCAAAGGTATGAAGATGCAATCTCTCCCCACTCGTTGCTGGTTTCTCCATGGATAGATCTTGGTGATCGTAGGAAATTTTTTGATTTACTACTACGTCTCCCAACAGTGGTATCAGAGCTAGGTCTATGCGTAGAATCTATGCACGAGTAGAACACAAGCTGTTGTGGGCGTCGATTTTGTTAATTTTCTTACCACTACTAGTCTTATCTTGATTCGGCGGTATTATGGGATGAAGCGGCCCGGACAGACTTTACACGTACGCTTACGTGAGACTGGTTCCACCGCCTGACATGCACTTGTTGCATAAGGTGGCTAGCGGGTGTCTGTCTCTCCCACCTTAGTCGGATTGGATTCGATGAAAAGGGTCCTTATGAAGGGTAAATAGCAATTGGCATATCACATTGTGGTTTTGGCATAGGTAAGAAACGTTCTTGCTAGTAACCTATAGCAGCCACGTAAAAACTAGCAACTACAAATTAGAGGACGTCTAACTTGTTTTTGCAGCATATGCCTTGTGATGTGATATGGCCAAAGGATGTGATGTGATGCATTGTGATGTATGAGATTGATCATGTTCTTGTAATAGGATTCACGACTTGCATGTCGATGAGTATGACAACCGGCAGGAGCCATAGGAGTTGTCTTATTTTATTGTATCACCTGCGTGTCAATCATAAATGCCATGTAATTACTTTACTTTATTGCTAAATGTTAGCCATAGTAGTAGAAGTAATAGTTGGCGAGACAAGTTCATGAAGACACAATGATGGAGATCATGGTGTCATGCCGGTGACAGTGATGATCATGGTGCCCCGAAGATGGAGATCAAAGCAGCAAGATGATATTGGCCATATCATGTCACTATATTGATTGCATGTGATGTTTATCATGTTTACATCTTATTTGCTTAGAACGACGGTAGTAAATAAGATGATCTCTCAATAAAATTTCAAGAAAAGTGTTCACCCTAACTGTGCACCGTTGCTAAGGATCGTTGTTCCGAAGCACCACGTGATGATCGGGTGTGATAGGCTCTAACGTTCGCATACAACGGGTGTAAGCCAGATTTACACACGCAGAACACTTAGGTTGACTTGACGAGCCTTGCATGTACAGACATGGCCTCGGAACAGGGAAGACCGAAAGGTCGAACATGAGTCATATAGAAGATACGGTCAACATGGAGATGTTCACCATGGATGACTAGTCCGTCTCACGTGATGATCGGACACAGGCTAGTTGACATGGATCATGTGTCACTTATATGACTAGAGAGATGTCTATCTAAGTGGGAGTTCATTAAATAATTTGATTATGTGAACTTAATTATCATGAACTTAGTCTAAAATTATCTTTACAATCTATATTGTAGATCCAATGGCCAACGCGAATGTCACCCTCAATTTCAACGCGTTCCTAGAGAAAACCAAGCTGAAAGATGATGGAAGCAACTATGCGGACTGGGTCCGTGGCTTGAGGATCATCCTCATAGCTTCCAAGAAATTGTATGTCCTTGATGCACCACAAGGTGACCCACCCCTTCTCCCAGCAGAGCAAGACGTTGCGAATGCTTGGCATTCTCGCTGCGATGATTACTCCCTTGTTCAGTGCGGCATGCTATACAGTTTAGAACCGGGGCTCCAAAAGCGTTTTGAGCAACACGAAGCATATGAGATGTTCCAAGAGCTAAAACTGGTTTTCCAAGCTCATGCCCGGGTCGAGAGATATGACGTCTCCGACAAGTTCTTCAGCTGTAAGATGGAGGAGAATAGTTCTGTCAGTGAGCACATCCTCAAGATGTCTGGGCTACACAACCGCTTGACTCAGCTGGGAGTTAATCTCCCGGATGACTCAGTCATTGATAGAATCCTCCAGTCGCTTCCACCTAGCTACAAAAGCTTTGTGATGAACTACAACATGCAGGGGATGGAGAAGTCCATTCCTGAGTTGTACTCGATGCTGAAATCAGCGGAGGTCGAGATCAAAAAGGAGCATCAAGTGTTGATGGTGAATAAGACCACTAGTTTCAAGAAAGGCAAGGGTAAGAAGTGTTGGAAATATGCCCTAGAGGCAATAATAAATTAGTTATTTTCATATTTCCTTGTTCATGATAATCGTTTATTATCCATGCTATAATTGTATTGATCGGAGACTTAAATGCATGTGTGGATACATAGACAAAACCATGTCCCTAGTATGCCTCTAATAGACTAGCTCGTTGATCAAAAGATGGTTAAGGTTTCCTAGCCATGGACATGAGATGTCATTTGATAACGGGATCACATCATTAGGAGAATTATGTGATGGACAAGACCCAAACTACAAACGTAGCATATGATCGTGTCAGTTTATTGCTACTGTTTTCTGCATGTCAAGTATATGTTCCTATGACCATGAGATCATGCAACTCACGGACAT
Source organism: Hordeum marinum (assembly GCA_022496015.1). NCBI lineage: Eukaryota > Viridiplantae > Streptophyta > Magnoliopsida > Poales > Poaceae > Hordeum > Hordeum marinum. The sequence goes on from CM039673.1 coordinate 296,833,191, forward strand.
CGGAGGAGTGCCTTGTGTGTATCAAACGTCGCAACGTAACTGGGTGACTATAAAGGTGCTCTATAGGTATCGCCGATGGTGTCTGTTGAGTTGGCATGGATCGAGACTGGGATTTGTTACTCCGTGTGACGGAGAGTTATCTCAGGGCCCACTCGGTAATACAACATCAGAACAAGCCTTGCAAGCAATGTGGCTAAGTGTTAGTCATGGGATCTTGTATTATGGAACGAGTAAAGAGACTTGCCGGTAACGAGGTTGAACTAGGTATGGAGATACCGACGATCGAATCTCGGGCAAGTAACATACCGAAGAACAAAGGGAACGTTATACGGGATTAACTGAATCCTTGACATAGAGGTTCGACCGATAAAGATCTTCGTAGAATATGTAGGAACCAATGTGGACGTCCAGGTCCCGCCATTGGTTATTGACCGTAGAGGTGTCTCGGTCATGTCTACATAGTTCTCGAACTCGCAGGGTCTACACACTTAAGGTTTGGTGACGTTTCGGTAGTGTAGAGTTATGTATGGTGGTGACCGAAGGTTGTTCGGAGTCCCGGATGAGATCTCGGACGTCACGAGGAGCTCCGGAATGGTCCGGAGGTAAAGATTCATATATAGGAAGTCCCAGTTTGGTCGCCGGAAAAGTTTCGGGCTCATCGGTAGTGTACCGGGAGTGCCGGTAGTGTATCGGGAGACCTTCGGGAGGGGTATTTCGACCCCAGAGGGACCATGGGCTGTGGGAGAGTATTAACCAGCCCTTTGTGGGCTGGTAAATCAGCCACAAAAGGCCCATGGCGCAGGGAGAGAAAAAGGCTAAGGAAAAGGTGAAAAATCAGCCAATAGGAGGCAATCCTACTCCAACTAGGATTGGAGGTGAAGTAGAATTGCTTCCCACCTCCTATTTCGGCTGAACCAAAGGCCTTGGCTGCCTCTCCTCTCCTCTCCTCCTATATATACTAGTGGAATAGCTAGGGTTTGGCTAACAATTGCAGCCACGTGCTACCCGTTCCACCGGTGCTCCTCTAGATTGGTTTTTCGTAGTGCTTAGGCGAAGCCCTGCCGGAATTGCTCCACCACCACCATCACCGGAGCACCGTCATGTTGCCGGTGAACTCTCTCTCCTCTCCACCTCCTCTTGCTGGATCAAGACGGCGGAGATCGTCATCAAGCTACACGTGTGCTGAACACGGAGGTGCCGTCCGTTCGGCGCTAGATCGGAAGGACCGTGATCGAGATCGCGAGACAGTTCGTGATGAGATCGCGGAACAGATCATGATGAGTTCGCGGGACAGATCGTGATCAAGATCGTGAGACGGATCGTGATGAGTTCACGGGACGGATCGTGATTGGATCGCGGGACGGATCGTGATGAGATCGCGGGACGCTCGGCGATTTGGATCGCGAAGATGTTCGACTACATCAACCGCGTTTCTTAACGCTTCCCGCTTAGCGATCTACAAGGATACGTAGATCCACTCTCCCTCTCGTAGATGCTCATCACCATGGATAGTTTGCGTGTGCGTAGGAAATTTTTTGTTTCCAATGCGACGTTCCCCAACAGTGGTATCAGAGCTAGGTTGATGGTTCGATGAGATCTCGAATAGAACACAAAAGGTTTGTGGGCGTTTATGCTTAGATTGCTTCCTCCCTTAGTCGTATTTTGGTTTAGCAGGATTGTGAGATGAAGCGGCCCGGACCAACATTACTCGTACGCTTACGAGAGACCGGTTCCCTCGACGCAACTTGTTGCCTAGATGGCTTGCGGGTGACAGTTTCTCTCTCTTTAGTTGGATCGGATTCGACAAAGGCGGTCCTTGAGAAGGTTGAAAAGCAAACTAGTGTATCACCGTTGTGGTTTATGCGTAGGTGAGAATTGTTCTTGCTAGATACCTGTAGCAGCCACGTAAAACATGCAACAACAATTAGAGGACGTCTAACTTGTTTTTGCAGGGTATGTTGTGATATGATATGGCCAATTACATGATGTGATAGATGTGATGTATGAGATGATCATGTGATGTATAGATTATCATGACTTGCATGTCGATGAATACGGCAACCGGCAGGAGCCATAGGATTGTCTTTAATTATTGTATGACCTGCGTGTCAATCATTAAGCGCTATGTAATGCTTTACTTTATCGCTACGGTAGCAATAGTAGTAGAAGCATGCAGGGTGTGACAACCCCGATGGCGACACGTTGATGGAGATCAAGATGATGGAGATCATGGTGTCATGCCGGTGACGATGGAGATCATGCCGGTGCTTTCATGATGGAGATCAAAAGCACAAGATCATGGCCATATCATGTCACTTATGATTTGCATGTGATGTTAATCCTTTTATGCACCTTGTTTTGCTTAGGACGACGGTAGCATTATAAGGTGATACCTCACTTAATTTCAAGATAAATTGTGTTCTCCCCGAGTGTGCACCGTTGCAAAAGTTCGTTGTGTTGAGACACCACGTGATGATCGGGTGTGATAGACTCTACATTCACATACAACGGGTGCAAGCCAGATTTGCACGTGCAGAACACTCGGGTTAAACTTGACGAGCCTAGCATGTATAGACATGGCCTCGGAACACAAGAGACGGAAAGGTCGAACATGCGTCATATAGTAGATATGATCAACATGATGATGTTCACCATTGCAGCCACCTCAACTCACGTGATGATCGGACTTGAGTTGGTGAATTTGGATCATGTATCACTCGAATGATCTGAGGGATGTCAATTTGAGTGGGAGTTCTTAAGTAATATGATTAATTGAACTCATTATCATGAACATAGTCAAAGTGTCTTTGCAAATTGTGTTGTAGATTACTAGCTCACGCTGTAGCTCCCTTGTATTTTTATATGTTCCTAGAGAAATAAAATTGAAAGATGATGGTAGTAATATTACGTACTGGGTCCTTGATCTGAGGATTGTCCTCATTGCAGCACAGAAGGCTTATGTCCTTAATGCACCGCTCGATGCGCCAACCCCTCTAGCGTAGTCTGTAGATGTTGTGAACATCTGACAGGCACGTTCTGATGACTACTTGATAGTTTAGTGCGTCATGTGTTATGGCTTAGAATTGAGGCTCCAAAACGTTTTGAACGTCACGGAACATATGAGATGTTCTAGGAGCTGAGATTGTGATCTCAGGCTCATGCCCGTGTTGCGAGATATGAGATCTCCAACAAGATTCTTTGCCTGTAAGATGAAGGAGAATAGCTCAATCGTTGAGCATGTACTCAGATTGTCTGGGTACTACAATCGCTTGAATCAAGTGGGAGTTGATCTTCCAGGTAAGATAGTGATTGATATAGTTCTCCAAGTCACTGTCACTAAGCTACTAGAACTTGGTGATGAACTATAAATTGCCAGGGATAGAAATAATGATTCCTGAGCTGTTCGCGATGTTTGACACCGCGAAGGTAGAAATCAATAAGGAGCGTCAAGTGTTGATGGTTAATCAAAACCACTAGTTTCGAGAAGGGCAAGAGCAAGGAGGGAAACTTCATGGATAGCAAGTCAGTTGCTGCTCCAGTGAAGCAACCCAAAGTTGAATTCAAACCCGAGACTAAGCGCTTCTGTTATGAGGTGAGCGGTCGCTGAAGCAGAACAACCCTAGATACTTGGTAGAAAAGAAGGCTGGCAACATCGACAGAAGTATATTTGATATACGAGTTATTGATGTGTACCTTGCTAGTACTCCTAGTAGCACCCGGGTATTGGATACCGGTTCGGTTGCTAAATGTTAGTAACTCGAAATAAAAGCTACGGAATAAACGGAGAACTAGCTGAGGGTGAGGTGACGATATATGTTGGAAAGGTTTCCAAGGTTGATGTGATCAACATCGCACGCTCACTCTACCTTCAGGATTAGTGACGAACCTAAATAAATGTTATTTGGTGTTTTTGCGTTGAGCATGAACATGATTAGATCATGTTTATTGCAATACGGTTATTCATTTAAGTTAGAGAATAATGGCTATTCTGCTTACATGAATAATACCTTCAATGGTCATGCACCCAGTGAGAATGGTTTGTTGAAATCTTGATCGTAGTAGTACACATGTTCATAACATTGATGTCAAAAGATACGAAGTTAATAATGATAGTACCACGTACTTTTGGCACTGCCGCTAAATGTCATATTGGTATAAAGCGCATGAAGAAACTCCATGCTGATGGATATTTGGACTCATTCGATTTCGAATCGGTTGAGACATGCGAACCATGCCTCTTGGGCAAGATGACTAAAGGACCCCGTTGGATGGAGCGGGCAAGTGATTCATTGGAAATGATACATGTTGATGTATGCAATCTAGTGAGTCTTGTAGCGTGCAGTGGATATCGTTATTTTCATACCTTCACTGATGATTTGAGTAGATATAGTGTATATTTACTTAATGAAACACAAGTCTGAATCGTTTGAAAGGTTCAAGCAAATTCAGAGTGAAGTTTAAGATCATCGTGACAAGAAGATAAAAATGACTGCGATATGATCGTGGAGCTGAATATCTGAGTTACGAGTTTGGCATACAACTTAAGACAATGTGAAATTTGTTTCACAACTAACGCCCCCTGGAACACCATAGTGTGATGGTGTGTCCGAACATCATAGTCATGCTCTATTGGATATGGTGCATACTGTGATATCTCTTATCGTTTTACTACTGTAATTTTGGGGTTATGCATTAGAGACAACTACATTCACTTTAAATAGGGCATCATCTAAATCCGTTGAGATGACACCGTGTGAGTTATGGTTTGATAGAAACCTAAGCTGTCATTTCTTAATATTTGGGGCTGCGACACTTGTGTGGAAAATGTTTTTGCCTAATGAGGTCGAACCCAAGGCGGACAAATGCATCTTCATAGAATACCCTAAGATCAGTTGGGTGAACCTTCTCTCAGATCCTAGTGCAAAGTGTTTGTTGCTTAAACGGATCCTTTCTCGAGGAAATGTTTCTCTCGAAAGAATTGAGTGGGAGGAAGATAGAACTTGATGAGGTTGTTAAACCTTTGTTCAACCAGAGAGTAGCGCAGCGCAGAAAGATGTTTCTGTGAAGCCTACGTTAGTTGAAGAGGAAGTTAATGATGATGATCATGAAGCTTCAGGATCAAGTTACTATCGAACTTCGTAGGTCGACAAGGATGTGTACTGCTCCTAAGTGGTACGACAACTCTGCCTTGGAGATCATGTTGTTGGACAACGATGAACCTACGAGCTATGGAGAAGCGATGATGGGCCCGGATTCCGACAAATGGTTGGAGGCCATGAAATCCGAGATAGGATCCATGTATGAAAACCAAGTGTAGACTTTGGTAGACTTGCTCGTTGGACGGCAGGTCGTTGAGTACAAATGGTTCTTTAAAATGAAGACAGACACTGATGGTGAATGTCACTATTTGTAAAGCTCGACTTGTTGCAAAGATGTTTGTGACAAGTTCAAGGAGTTGACTGCGATGAGACTTTCTCACTCGTAGAGAAGCTAAAAGTCTGTTGGAATTATGTTAGCAGTTGCTGCATTTTTCAATTATGAAATCTGCCAGATGGATGTCAAAACATCGTTTCCTTAACGGTTTACTTGAGGAAACGGTTGTATGTGATACAACCAGAAGGTTTTGTGAGTCCTAAGGATGCTAAAAGGTGAGCAAGCTTTTGTGATCCTTCTATGGACTGAAGCAAGCATCTCGGAGTTTGAATATACGCTTTGATGAGTTGATCAAAGTTGTTGAGTTTATACAAAGTTTACGAGAAACTTGTATTTGCAATAAAGTGAGTGGGAGCACTATAGAATTTCTGATAAGTATATGTGGATGACATATTGTTGATTGGAAATAATGTAGAATTTCTGGAAAGCATAAAAAGTTATTTGGAAAGTGATTTTCAAAGTACAACCTAGATAAAACTACCTAATTGTTGAGCATCAAGATCTATAGAGATAGATCAAAGATGACTTGATGAGACTTTCAATGAGTACATACCTTGACAAAGATTTTGAAAGAGTTCAAAATGGATCAGTCAGAGAAAGAGTTCTCGCCTGATTTGTAAGGTGTGAAGTTGAGTGAGACTCAAAGCTCGACCACGACAGAAGAAAGAGAAAGGACGAACGTCGTCCCCTATGCCTTAGCCATAGGCTCTATATTATGGCATGATGTGTACCGCACCTATGTGTGCCTTGCCATGAGTCCATCAGGGGGTACAAGAGTGGTCCAGGAGTGGATCACTGGACAGCGGTCGAAATTATCCTTAGTGACCAGAGGACTAAGGAAATGTTTCTTGATTATGGAGGTGATAAAGAGTTCGTCGTAAAGAGTTACGTCGATGCAAGCTTTAAACACCTATCCGGATGACTAGTAGTAGCAATCTGGATACGTATAGTGGAGCAGCCATTTGGAAATAGTACCAGGTGGAGTGTGGTAGCAGTGTTTACGGTTTGACATAGGGATTTGTAAAGTACACACGGATCTGAATATCGCAAACCCGTTGACTATAAGACCTCTCTCACATGCAAAGCATGATCAAGCCCCAGAACTCAGTGGGTGTTAGATTCATAACAATGTGAATCACATGGTGATGTGAACTAGATTATTGACTCTAGTGCAAGTGGGAGACTATTGGAAATATGCCCTAGAGGCAATAATAAATTAGTTATTTTCATATTTCCTTGTTCATGATAATCGTTTATTATCCATGCTATAATTTTATTGATCGGAGACTTAAATGCATGTGTGGATACATAGACAAAACCATGTCCCTAGTATGCCTCTAATAGACTAGCTCGTTGATCAAAAGATGGTTAAGGTTTCCTAGCCATGGACATGAGATGTCATTTGATAACGGGATCACATCATTAGGAGAATGATGTGATGGACAAGACCCAAACTACAAACGTAGCATATGATCGTGTCAGTTTATTGCTACTGTTTTCTGCATGTCAAGTATATGTTCCTATGACCATGAGACCATGCAACTCACGAACATCGGAGGAGTGCCTTGTGTGTATCAAACGTCGCAACGTAACTGGGTGACTATAAAGGTGCTCTACAGGTATCTCCGATGGTGTCTATTGAGTTGGCATGGATCGAGACTGGGATTTGTTACTCTGTGTGACGGAGAGGTATCTCAGGGCCCACTCGGTAATACAACATCACAACAAGCCTTGCAAGCAATGTGGCTAAGTGTTAGTCACGGGATCTTGTATTACGGAATGAGTAAAGAGACTTGCCGGTAACAAGGTTGAACTAGGTATGGAGATACCGACGATCGAATCTCGGGCAAGTAACATACCGAAGAACAAAGGGAACGTTATACAGGATTAACTGAATCCTTGACATAGAGGTTCGACCGATAAAGATCTTCGTAGAATATGTAGGAACCAATGTGGACGTCCAGGTCCCGCCATTGGTTATTGACCGTAGAGGTGTCTCGGTCATGTTTACATAGTTCTCGAACCCGCAGGGTCTACACACTTAAGGTTTGGTGACGTTTCGGTAGTGTAGAGTTATGTATGGTGGTGACCGAAGGTTGTTCGGAGTCCCGGATGAGATCCCGGACGTCACGAGGAGCTCCGGAATGGTCCGGAGGTAAATATTCATATATAGGAAGTCCCAGTTTGGTCGCCGGAAAAGTTTTGGGCTCATCGGTAGTGTACCGGGAGTGCCGGTAGTGTACCGGGAGACCTCCGGGAGGGGTATTTCGACCCCAGAGGGTCCATGGGCTGTGGGAGAGTATTAACCAGCCCTTTGTGGGCTGGTAAATCAGCCACAAAAGGCCCATGGCGCAGGGATAGAAAAAGGCTAAGGAAAAGGTGAAAAATCAGCCAATAGGAGGCAATCCTACTCCAACTAGGATTGGAGGTGAAGTAGGATTGCTTCCCACCTCCTATTTCGGCTGAACCAAAGGCCTTGGCTGCCTCTCCTCTCCTCTCCTCCTATATATACTAGTGTAATATCTAGGGTTTGGCTAACAATTGCAGCCACGTGCTACCCGTTCCACCGGTGCTCCTCTAGATTGGTTTTTCGCAGTGCTTAGGCGAAGCCCTGCCGGAATTGCTCCACCACCACCATCACCAGAGCACCGTCATGCTGCCGGTGAACTCTCTCTCCTATCCACCTCCTATTGATGGATCAAGATGGCGGAGATCGTCATCAAGCTGCACGTGTGATGAACACGGAGGTGCCGTCCGTTCGGCGCTAGATCGGAAGGACCATGATCGAGATCGCGAGACAGTTCGTGGTGAGATCGCGGAACAGATCGTGATGAGTTCGTGGGACAGTTCGTGATCAAGATCGTGAGACGGATCGTGATGAGTTCACGGGACGGATCGTGATTGGATCGCGGGACGGATCATGATGAGATCGCGGGACGCTTGGCGATTTGGATCGCGAAGATGTTCGACTACACCAACCGCGTTTCTTAACGCTTCCCGCTTAGAAATCTACAAGGGTACGTAGATCCACTCTCCCTCTCGTAGATGCTCATCACCATGGATAGTTTGCGTGTGCGTAGGAAAAATTTTGTTTCCAATGCGACGTTCCCCAACAAGAAGAACTTCAAGAAGGATGGCAAAGCTGTTGCCACGCCCGGTAAGCAAGTTGCCGGGAAGAAGAAGAACAAGAATGGAGCCAAGCCTGAGACTGAGTGCTTTTATTGCAAGGGTACCGGTCACTGGAAGCGGAACTGCCCCAAGTACTTGGCGGATAAGAAGGACGACAACATTAAAGGTATATGTGATATACTTGTTATTGATGTGTACCTAACCAGCGCTCATAGTAGCTCCTGGGTATTTGATACCGGTGCAGTTGCTCACATTTGTAACTCCAAGCAGGAGTTGCGGAATAAGCGGAGGCTGGCAAAGGACGAGGTGTCGATGCGCGTCGGGAATGGTTCCAAGGTCGATGTGATTGCCGTCAGCATGCTACCTCTACATCTACCTTCGGGATTAGTGTTAAACCTTAATAATTGTTATTTAGTACCAGCTTTGAGCATGAACATTGTATCTGGATCTCGCTTGATGCGAGATGGCTACTCATTTAAATCTAAGAATAATGGTTGTTCTATTTATATGAGAGAGATGTTTTATGGTCATGCCCCGCTGGTCAATGGTTATTTTTGATGAATCTCGAACGTGATGTTACACATGTCCATAGTGTGAGTAACAAAAAGTGTAAGGTTGATAACGATAGTCCCACTTACATGTGGCACTTCCGCCTTGGTCATATTGGTGTCAAATGCATGAAGAAGCTCCATACTGATGGACTTTTGGAGTCTCTTGATTTCGAATCATTTGACACGTGCGAACCATGCCTCATGGGCAAGATGACCAAGACTCCGTTCTCCGGAACAATGGAGCGAGCAACTGACTTGTTGGAAATAATACATACCAATGTATGCGGTCCAATGAGTGTCGAGGCTCGTGGTGGCTACTGTTATGTTCTCACCCTCACTGATGGCTTGAGTAGATATGGGTATGTCTACTTAATGAAACATAAGTCTGAAACTTTTGAAAGGTTCAAGGAATTTCAGAGTGAGGTAGAGAATCAACGTGACAGGAAAATAAAGTGCCTACGATCTGATCGTGGTGGAGAATATTTAAGTCACGAGTTTGGCACGCACCTAAGGAAATGTGGAATTGTTTCACAACTCACGCCGCCTGGCACACCTCAGCGAAATGGTGTGTCTGAACGTCGTAATCGCACTCTATTTGATATGGTACGATCTATGATGTCTCTTACCGACTTACCGCTATCATTTTGGGGATATGCATTAGAGACTGCCGCATTCACTTTAAATAGGGCACCGTCAAAATCCGTTGACACGACACCGTATGAATTATGGTTTGGAAAGAAACCTAAGCTGTCGTTTCTAAAAGTTTGGGGATGCGATGCTTATGTGAAGAAACTTCAACCTGAGAAGCTCGAACCCAAAGCAGAAAAGTGCGTCTTCATAGGATATCCCAAAGAGACTATTGGGTATACCTTCTACCTCAGATCCGAAGGCAAAGTATTTGTTGCCAAGAATGGATCCTTTCTCGAGAACGAGTTTCTCTCGAAAGAAGTGAGTGGGAGGAAAATAGAACTTGATGAGGTAATTGTACCTCCACTCGAACCAGAGAGTAGCACAACACAGGAAGTTGTTTCTGTGGAGCCTACACCGGCTAGAGAGGAAGTTAATGATGATGATCATGAAACTTCAGATCAAGTTACTATTGAACGTCGAAGGTCCACTAGGACACGTTCCGCACCAGAGTGGTACGGCAACCCTGTCCTGGAGATCATGTTGTTGGACAACGGTGAACCTTCGAACTATGAAGAAGCGATGGCGGGTCCCGATTCCAACAAATGGCTTGAAGCCATGAAATATGAGATAGGATCCATGTATGAGAACAAAGTGTGGACTTTGGTGGACTTGCCTAATGATAAGCGAGCCATTGAAAATAAATGAATCTTTAAGAAGAAGACTGACACGGATGGTAATGTGACCGTCTATAAGGCTCGGCTTGTCGCTAAGGGTTATCGACAAGTTCAAGGAGTTGACTACGATGAGACTTTCTCACCCATAGCGATGCTGAAGTCTGTCCGAATCATGTTAGCAATTGCCACATTTTATGATTATGAGATCTGGCAAATGGACGTAAAATCGGCATTCCTTAATGGCTTCCTCAAGGAAGAATTGTATATGATGCATCCGGAAGGTTTTGTCGATCCTAAAGATGCTAACAAGGTATGCAAGCTCCAGTGCTCCATCTATGGGCTGGTGCAAGTATCTCGGAGTTGGAACATTCTCTTTAATGAAGTGATTAAAGCGTTTGGGTTTGTACAGGTTTATGGAGAACCCTGTATTTACAAGAAAGTGAGTGGGATCTCTGTAGCATTTCTCGTATTATATGTGGATGACATACTGATAATGGGAAATGATATAGAACTCTTGGAAAGTGTAAAGGCCTACTTGAATAAGTGTTTTTCAATGAAGGACCTTGGAGAAGCTGCTTACATAATAGGTATTAAGATCCATAGGGATAGATCGAGACGCCTCATAGGTCTTTCACAAAGCACATACTTTGAAAAGATATTGAAGAAGTTCAATATGGATCAGTCCAAGAAGGGGTTCTTGCCTGTGTTACAAGGTGTGAGATTGAGTACGACTCAATGCCCGACCACGGCAAAGGATAGAGAAGAGATGAGTGTCATCCCCTATGCTTCAGCCATAGGCTCTATTATGTATGCCATGTTGTGTACCAGACCTGATGTGAACCTTGCCATAAGTTTGGTAGGGAGGTACCAAAGTGATCCCGGAGCGGAACACTGGACAGCGGTCAAGAATATCCTGAAGTACCTGAAAAGGACAAAGGACATGTTTCTCGTATATGGAGGTGCCGAAGAGCTCATCGTAAAGGGTTACGTCGATGCTAGCTTCGACACAGATCTGGACGACTCCAAGTCGCAAACCGGATACGTGTATATTTTGAACGGAGGGGCAGTCAGCTGGTGCAGCAGGAAGCAAAGCGTCGTGGCGGCATCTACATGTGAAGCGGAGTACATAGCTGCTTCGGAAGCAGCAAAGGAAGGAGTCTGGATGAAGGAGTTCATCACTGACCTAGGAGTAATTCCAAGTGCGTCGGGCCCGATGACTCTATTCTGTGACAACACTGGAGCTATTGCCCTTGCGAAGGAGCCCAGGTTTCACAAGAAGACAAGACACATCAAGCGCCACTTCAACTCCATCCGTGATTACATTCAGGAGGGAGATATAGATATTTGTAAAGTGCATACGGATCTGAATGTCGCAGATCCGTTGACTAAACCTCTCTCACGAGCAAAACATGATCAACACCAGAATGGTATGGGTGTACGATTCATCACAATGTAACTAGATTATTAACTCTAGTGCAAGTGGGAGACTGTTGGAAATATTCCCTAGAGGCAATAATAAAATGGTTATTATTGTATTTCCTAGTTCATGATAATTTTCTATTGTTCATGCTATAATTGTGTTAACCGGAAACCGTAATACATGTGTGAATACATAGACCACAACATGTCCCTAGTGAGCCTCTAGTTGACTAGCTCGTTGATCAATAGATGGTCACGGTTTCATGACCATGGACATTGGATGTCGTTGATAACCGGATCACATCATTAGGAGAATGATGTGATGGACAAGACCCAATCCTAAGCATAGCACAAGATCGTGTAGTTCGTTTGCTAAAGCTTTTCAATGTCAAGTATCGTTTCCTTAGACCATGAGATTCTGAAACTCCCGGATACCGTGGGAATGCTTTGGGTGTGCCAAACGTCACAACGTAACTGGGTGGCTATAAAGGTGCACTACGGGTATCTCCGAAAGTGTCTGTTGGGTTGGCACGAATCGAGACTAGAATTTGTCACTCCGTGTGACGGAGAGGTATCTCTGGGCCCACTCGGTAAGACATCATCATAATGAGCTCGATGTGACTAACGAGTTAGCCACGGGATGATGTATTACGGAACGAGTAAAGAGACTTGCCGGTAACGAGATTGAACAAGGTATAGAGATACCGACGGTCGAATCTCGGGCAAGTATCATACCGATAGACAGGGAATTGTATACGGGATTGATTGAATCCCCGACATCGTGGTTCATCCAATGAAATCATCGTGGAGCATGTGGGAGCCAACATGGGTATCCAGATCCCGCTGTTGGTTATTGACCGGAGAGGTGCCTCGGTCATGTCTACATGTCTCCCGAACCCGTAGGGTCTACACACTTAAGGTTCGATGACGCTAGGGTTATAGGGAAATGTTGTACGTGGTTACCGAAGGTTGTTCAGAGTCCTGGATGAGATCTCGGACGTCACGAGGAGCTCCGGAATGGTCCGGAGGTAAAGATTGATATATAGGAAGTCCAGTTTTGGTCACCGGAAAGTTTTTGGGCTCATCGGTAGTGTACCGGGAGTGCTGGGAGGGTGCCGGAGGACCCCGGGAGGGGTGTGACGACCAAAGGACTTTGCAGGCCCTTAGAGGAGGTGTGCCATCCCTTATTGGGCTGGCCAAGACCTTCTAGAAAGGCCCATGCGGCTGGAGATAAGAGATAGGGCTGAAAAAGGTTTAAAAGGAGGACATCCACCTCCCTTGTGGGAGGTGGACTCTCCCCCTAGTTCGGCCGAAGCTCTACTCCTTGGAGGAGGGGCCAAGGCAGCCCTCCCTCTCCCTCCTCCTATATATATGCAAGGGTTTGGGCTTATTTGAGACACAACTTCTTTCTCTCTCGGTGCAGCCCTACCCTTCCTCTTCCTCGTTCTCCGTAGCGCTCGGCGAAGCCCTGTTGGAGTTCACGTAGATCCACCGTCACCATGCCGTCGTGCTACCGGAGCTCTCCCTCAACCTCTCCCTCCTCCTTGCTATATCAAGGTGCGGGATACGTCACCGGGCTGTACGTGTGTTGAACGCGGAGGCGCTGTTGTTCGGCGCTGAGATCGGAATCCACCGCGATCTGAATCGCTGCGAGTACGACTCCACCAACCGCGTTTTTGTAACGCTTCCGCTTAGCGATCTTCAAAGGTATGAAGATGGAATCTCTCCCCACTCGTTGCTGGTTTCTCCATGGATAGATCTTGGTGATCGTAGGAAGTTTTTTGATTTTCTACTACATCTCCCAACAGCCGACGCGCCGCTCCTTTCCTGGCCGCTGCCTCTCCCCTCCCTAGGTCGCCGCCGAGCCGCCCCTCCCTAGGCCCCACCGCACCGCTCCACTCCAGCCCCCGCTCGTCGGCACTCTACCGATCCAGATTCGGCCGGCGGCGAATGCAAGACCCTGAACCTCTCCTCCCCGCCAACTTCTTCTGCCATGGCGCCACATCGGATCCACCCGACCGCGATCCCTCCGTGACCTCCTGAAGCCACAGTGGTCCCGCCCCCTCGCGTTGGTCTTGGCATGGAGCATCGGATCCGACCACCATGGCCATTGGTACGGCCACAACCGGCGGATCCGGCTGCCATCGACCACGAGCATGCTAGCCCCCCTGCCTCTTTGTGCCCACCAATCCATTGCGAGGAGACGGGTGAGCGCCCTCTGTTCCCCTATATCCCCTCCTTCCAGGCCATCTGCAACTCCATTGCTCACCGACCAAGTGCTTCCACTATCTCCCCATCGTCCTCACCTCTACGGTCTTCAGCGCCTCGTGCAGGTTTCCCTATTGTCGGCAAGCATCTTGCAGTCCGCAGCGCGCGAGAATGCAGTTTCCCTACGAGGTCCACAGACGTGCAGTGCGTGTGTGAAAGCTTTGTGCAACTTCGTTGCTGCCCGATTGCAGTTTGGCTGCCATAAGTTCCTTCTTGTACTCGTGTCGCGTCTAGTGTGCTCCTGTGCAGTTCGGCGACCATGGACGTGCAGCTCGGATTTCACTTATTTCTGGATGCACCTTTTTTCGTTCGACAAAAATATAAGTACAAAATCGTGGCGGAAAAAAGAAACCATCAGAAGCTTCTTTGCATTTCGTTACACTTCTGTTTGTTATGAACCCCCTTGTCGTTCACTTTGTAAAAAAATGTACAAAAAGAGTTCACATTTATTATTTTTGGAGGTGTTTGTTTTTGCAATTTTTTGTCGAAATGGTTTATAATTTCTGGAAAATCAACGCTGTTCACCAAGAAAACCTTGGCAGTGCAAAAACAAAATGCAATGACTTTCACCTAGTCGTACGAGGCGCTAAAAATAGTAAAACAACTATTTGTGAGTATATTAATAGTTTAGAAATATTAGTTCAGTTTATTTGTAGCGACTCAAGTGGTTCACTCTGTAAAACAAAATGTTGAAAAATGTATGAAGTTCGCTACTCTCGTCCTTGAAGTGCATAACACAAGGATTCTTGCTTTCAGAGAGAGCATATGTAGTTCACTCTTCTCGTTGTTTGCAGTTCATAATACACAAGGAAAAATACAGATTGATGTGGCTCACTTGTGCTCATCCATGCGGTCCAGTTTCGTTCATAATACTTTTTAGGAAAAAGGACTAAATGAATAATGCAGTTCGCTTGCTTGTCTAATGCAAAGCAGTCTTCGGTCTGAAGGAGTGCGTTCTTCTGTCTCATGAGGTTCACGGGTCGATTTTGATGTCGCGAAAAACAGAGTGTCCGCATTTTGGTAAAATCAAAAGTGCGTTTAAACGTAAGGAATTAGGTAGAGTGTTCTGCATGAAAAAGTTGCGCCTCATCGATATATATCCAACGTCGTATCATTCGCATCGTTCCGATGAGCGGTTTGAAAAAACACGAAAATACGCTCGCTGCCACTCGTAGGCAGTGACATCGTTTTCAAAATTCTTATAAAACCGTGAGAAATCTCAAAAAATGACCAACATATGGAAGTTGAACCTATTCCATAGCTTTTCAATGTCGTATCACACACCCAGTTCCGACAAATGGTTCAAAACCTGCAGCGAAAACCATATCGCAAAAGTCGAATTTTTTGAAAAACAGAATTCTGTGTTTCGGCAAATTTGAAACCGCTCTTAAACCATAGTGAATTAGCGAGTGTAATCTACATGAAAAAGTTGCGACTTGACGATATATTACCAAAGCCATATCATTTGCTTCATTCCGACTAGCGGTTTAGAAAAAATGCGAAAATACTCTTGGCCTTCAGTCAGGCGTCCACTATGTCCGAAAATGATCTTAAACCGCGAGGAATCTCGAAAAGTGTTCAACATGACGAAGTTGTGAATTTTCTGTAGCTATCCAACGGTATATTATATGCCTTGTTCCGACAAACGGTATAAAAACTTGAGTGAAAACGGTGTCAAAAAAAGTGTGCGGTTTTTTGCAACGGGAAGTGCACTTGCATCAGTACTGCATTGTTGTTGTTTCAACAATGACATGCACTTTCGTTGAGCATGCAGTTTGAAAGTGTTAGCAGAATAACTATTTTTCTAATATTAGCAGAATATACCAGCTATTATTAATAAAACTACTAGCCCTATAAGGAGCGTTGTGATGTTCCCGAACTCCCCGAAGGCCCGAACCCGCAATAAAAAACTACCCCACTCCCATTGTCGTCCCGCCCCCAACCGCCGCCCTGCCACGACCTCAACTGGAGCCACCGTCCTCAACCGCAAACGTCGTTGCCCTCAACTGGAGATGACAATGCCCGGTCCCGCCCTAACCAGAGACGTGCTGCCACTGCTGACCACCTTCATAGTCGCCGCCGCCCAGCACCCCAACCACCTCCTCAACCACCACTGACAACCACCTCCTCCGCCCTCCATCCCGACCACCTCTTGCGCCGCCCACTCTGCACGACCTACCCCTCCCCCACTCCGGCATGACCTGCCCCATAGTACGACATGACCTACCCCTTTCCTACGTGATCCATCGTGTGTGCTCTAGTGCGCCCCGTCCTTCCATCCATCTATTTGAGCTCCTCCCCTCTCCAGATGCACTAACAACCCACCACCATCGACAGCTGCCACCGCGGAGCCATCTTCCTTCTCTACTCCATCTGAGCTCTTTCCCCCGATTGCACTCTCTCTCTCTCTCTTTGTTGTGTTCTTCAAATAGCATTAGCTAAGTGCTTCTTTGCTGCCCACTAGTTGTTTGTGCAAATACCAACAAGGGAGCTGGAACGAAATTTAAATGTTTTTGCGTCGATGAGAGAGTTGTACAATTTTTTTTGAAATTCCCATGACGGTCACCACCACAGCGCCCAGATCCCCACTTCCACCATGCTCCGATGAAGTTCACCCTTCCTTTTTTGCGTGGTTCAGTTTGTTTTTGGTTTAGTTTCTTCTTCGTTTTGTGAATTGCTCTCTTATTCTTGTTCATTTTGTTAATTTAACTTGTGTTCTTTGAAAATTTTGAACAAAATAAGTATTCACGAGAAGAACACAAGATGTTGTGATGGATATAAGTATGCGTGAACACCTATAGTTATCTATTTTTCTACTTGCTATTGCAGAATATGTGTTTGTTTGACCTGTCATTTTGTCAAAGTACCATTCCTCCATATATATTTTCAAAAAAGATCAGCTACCGTGTGCCTAGTCTAAATCATTCGACCTTGTTTTCTCTTACTTCTTCTCCTGAATGAAAGGCAACATTTTGATTTTCGCATTAAACAAAGGATAGACCCGAAATGAGTGAAAATTTTGTTCTATAATGAATGATTATATTATTTGTAAAGAAAAAATTCTTCGAGAATGATGAGTTTTTGCTCCTACTCGAAGAACTTCATGTATGTGTTTTTCGGTAACTTAATGCATCAGCATGATGTTTTTGATGATATTAGGTGTTACTACAAAAAAACGAGATGAACTTTATGTGTACCATTTTTTGATGTACATGTTCAATATGATAATCCGGAAGTTCAATGACTTCCACCTCGCAAATATTGTATTTAGGAGAGACGCATCATGCCTAGAATACGAACATGGAATAAAAATCATTCATTAGGCAACAATAGAGAGATACAGTTTATTTTATTGTGGTCACTCACGCCCGTTTCTAAAAAAAGCCTAGAGGTTCAATTTTAAAAGACGAAAAAGTTTAATGTTTGTTACAAAACCCAAAGAAGGTCAAATAAAATAACAAAGCATCTCAAAACAATTTATTAAAAAAGGGATTTCTTCATTTTAAAAAATCTAGAAGTTCAAATTTCAAAACGGAGCATGTTGACATTTACTAAAAACCTAGGATTTCTTTAGTTACTAAAAGAAATAAAACCAGGAAGTCCAAAATTAAAAATAGCAGTTCGACGTTTATACAAAATGAATATTTTCTTTATTATTAAATTATTAAAACCACAAGTTCAAAACTAAAGAAACTTGAAGTTCAAAGTTTATACGAGAATATTTTTTTATAGAAAATGAATTTTATAAAAATAAAGTAAGAACTTTAAATTAAAATAGCTTGGAAGTTCAAAGTTTATGAAAAACTCAGTTTTTTCTCGTTAGCAAAGAATAAAATGAAGAAGGTAAAAAAACAGAGAAGTTCAAATTAAAATAACACACAAGTTCGAAGTATGTAAAAAAGTCGGACTTTTTTCTTGTTACTCAACAATAAAATGAAGAAGTTGAAATAAAAAAAGGCTGAGAAGTTTGAAATAAAATACCAGAGAAGTCCGAAGTTTATGAAAAACTCAGATTTTTTCCCGTTACTAAAAATTAAAATGAAAAAGCTCAAATGAAAATGTTGAGAAGTTTGAATTAAACTTGTGAAATTCCTTACATAGAAAACATATTAGTTTTATTTTCCATGTTTATAAAATAAAACATAGAAGTTCAAAATAAAAACCTCAAAACTACAAATTAAAATATAGGAATAATTCGACGTGTAAAGCAATCTGGATTTTTTCTTTACTAAATTAGGAAAAGTGAAAATTTCAAACAAAAACATGACATAAGGTCATAGTGAAAACAACGAGAAGTTCAAGTACTAGAAGGAATGTATTTTCAGGTGAGAATAAAAGAATAGAAAAATAAAATCTTAAAAGGTTTGTTGGAAGAAGTTCACGTGCTCTGCCCGGGGAGTTACAAAATTCTTGCAACAGAGATTCACATTGTATTTCCATGTTTGAAAACATAAAAAAGAAATTGTTTCTTTTTGTTTTAAAATAATTCTCTCAATCCACAAAAAAGTTCAGTTATTATTTGGGACAATTCGATTTCAAAAAGAAAACAAAAAATTCAAATTATAAAAATAAAGAAAGTTCACGTACTACATGGTGTGTGTTTAATAGAGAAACATGATTAAGAATGCAATGTCCAATTTTTTGTTTGCTATAAGTTCAAGTCCTCAGGCCGGAGAAAGTTAAAATATTATTGTGAGAAAGGTTTGTTCAAAAAGGAATATTATTTGTGTAACACCAACGAATGGGCTAGAAATTACAAACGAAAATACGTTAAAGAAGTTCACCATGAAAACAACGTGAAGTTCGACTACTACACTGAATGAATGCCAGATAACTGTTTTTTAAACCGTCATGATTATGAAAAAAAAGATGAACACGAAAAAGTTGCGTGTTTTCAATAGTTTTCCATCCATGTATAATTTGCTCAATTCCGATGAGTAGATGGAGAGTTATGATTAAAAAACAGCACGTGAAAAACAAAATGAAGTTCAAGTAGACGTGCCGAGAAGTTCAATTTCTTCACGCAGTACATTTTCGAAGAATCTGTTTCGCGATGCAAGGCAGAACGCGTGATCTAGTTGTTTTCAAGATTGCTCGAAAACAGCCAGGAAGGAGAGAAAACCATCTATATGAAAAAGTTTTGCATTTTTTCATAGCTTTTCAACGATATATTATGTGTCCTATTTCGATGAAATTTGTAGAAATTATGGCAAAAAAACATTTTTAGGCATTTTCAAAATTGATTTAAAACCGTACAGAATTGGAAAAAGCAATCTACATATAAAATGTTTGCATTTGTTCAAACTTTCCAACGCCATACCGTTTGCTGCATCTGACAAACCGTTGATAATTTAACGCGAAAATACGAACTCGATACAAATTTGTGTCGGTTACAAAATTACTTTTAAACCGTCCATAGTTGGAACGAATTTTTTACATTAAAAGATGCGCATTTTCATAAACTTTCCAACGCCATGTCATTTGCATAGATCGGACTAGTCGTTTTCAAATAAACCCTGAAATACGAACCGACTATTCGGTTTAAGAAATTCTACCAATTTTCAAATTCCTAATTAGGTAATTTAGGAAAGCGTTCAACATGTGAAATGAGCGGATTTGCAGCAAATTTCTAACGCCATCTCATTTGCCTCATTCTGATAAATTGTTTAGAAATAGGCTCAAAAATACAATTCATGTTTTTTGTATGAATAAAACCGGTTTTAAAAACTGCATTTGAACTGTGTGAATTTTGCCAAAAATTCAACTTAGGTTGTTATACTGGTATTCATAGCTTTCCAACGGTACATCGCACGTCCCATTTGGACACTTTTGACGGAAGTTTAACCTAGCACTCGAGGAAGTTCAAGTGCTATTGCTACGTCAGGTTATATATGTATGTATATATCTTTACATACATATATAGTAATACTATTCATCACTTAGGGTGCATAATGAGTAATTTCTTCACCCGAGGTAATCTTACATTTGTTTCATAAATAAATTTTGTCTTGTATACAAATAGTTACATGCATATTGATTCCTTATGTAAAATTTTGCATAAGAAAACAAATATATAGGTTATAAGATTAGAAAAATTACATTTTATATACATTTTACACCATGTTTTTACGTTTGTAACTTTACGTACATAAAGTATTTTTTACGGTGATTTAATTTTTTTTTACGTTCTCTCTTTATGTATGAAGTAAGAAAAAAATTACGGGATATAAAAATACAGCGCATTGATGGTAAAATAGAAGGGGTGAAAAATAACTATTCCTCACCCAGGATGACGTATAGCTCGACCCTATACATATATATATATATATATATATATATATATATATATATATATATATATATATATATACATACACACACATATAGACGGTCTATTTGGCACCCAGGGTGAAGAATAACTTATTCTTCATCTTGGTCATTCGACAAGCTACATTTTCAATCACAGCAAAACCTAACTTTCTAGCATGCATGTTGTAAAATTACCTCGATTCTTGTTGTAAGATTACCTCATTTTCTCTTGTAAATTTACACCAACATAGTGTGATATTGATGCGTCATATTTTTTATCACATGTGAAACATAATTTTTTAGCATGTATGCCATAAAATTACCTCGCTTGTTATTGTACGGTGGGAGACCAATATCCCTCCTCCCAGTTGTAATATTACCTCATGTTATTTTTTCTTACCTTTTCAAGTTATGTTCGTGGGATCAGACTAGGGTGAGGAATAAGAATTCTTCACCCAGGGTGACGAATAGTCGATCCATCACCCAGGATTTAGAATAAGTTATTCTTCACCCAAGGTAATATTGCGATCGTTTCATAAATAAATTACATTTTAAATGCAAATAGTTACATATATATTGATTCACTACGTAAAGTTTGACATAAAAAAATAAAAATATAAGTCATAAGACCAGACAAATCACATTTTATGTATATTTTACACTATGTTTTTATGTTTGTAAATTTACATGACGTAAGTATTTTTTACGGTGACTATATTTTCTTACGGTCTCTTTTTACGTATGGAATACGATAAAATTTACGGAACGTAAAATTACGATGCATTGATGTGAAAATAAAGGGAGTGAAGAATAACTATTTCTCACCCAGGGTGACGAATAGTCGATCCCTATATATATATATATATATATATATATATATATATATATATATATATAGAAAGTCTAGTCATCACCCAGGGTCTAGAAAAGTTATTCTTCACCCGAGGTAATATTACTATTGTTTCATAAATAAATTCCA
This sequence comes from Hordeum marinum, assembly GCA_022496015.1. NCBI lineage: Eukaryota > Viridiplantae > Streptophyta > Magnoliopsida > Poales > Poaceae > Hordeum > Hordeum marinum. The sequence goes on from CM039673.1 coordinate 296,854,583, forward strand.
TTTCAAATGCAAATAGTTACATTTATTTTGATTCACTACGTATAGTTTGACATAGAAAATAAAAATATAAGTCATGAGACCAGAAAAATCACATTTTATGTATATTTTACACTATGTCTTTATTTTTGTAAATTTATATGACATAAGTATTTTTTACGGTGACTATATATTTTCTTACGGTCTCTTTTTACGTATGAAATACGATAAAATTTGCGAAACGTAAAATTACGATTCATTTATGTAAAACTAGAAGGGATGAAAAATAACTATTTCTCATTCAGGACGACGAATAATCGATCCTATATATACATAAATACACACACCACCCCTCCCTTAGCCCCCACACCCATGACGCCCCCAACCGACGACCCTTCCCCAGTGACCCACCCCTCCACTCGTGCCCCACCACCTCTCGGTCACCCCTCCCTTAGCCCCCACACCCATCCATCTTCCACGTAGGGCGGCGCACTTCAGTGTAGCACCATACCCGCAGGCCGCACGACGTCGCCCCTCCGTTGGTCCCCAATGGCGTTGATGCGCCTCCCACTACCACTCAAATTTTTGTCCATCGTTCCGCCTGAGATCGCCAGTCGCCGTCATCTGTCTCCCTCTTCTTCCTTCCAACGGCTGAAAGTGTGTGGCCACTCTGTTCCAGGCCGGCGACCAATAGTCGCGCTGCCAGGCGAGGGCGACCAGTGGCAGGAGCGCCGGCTCTAGTGCCTTCCCTCCCCTCCAACAAGCTGACCTGAAGATGGTGGGGGCTCTCGCCGGAGTTCAATTTTGTTTGTGGTGTAGCCTGGACTCGCGGGCATGCGGTTTGGTGTGGTTGATTGCTGCAGCACTTTTTTGCTTCGCTGGCATACAGATTCCCGGTGATCTACAGATCGAGGAGGAGATAGCTGCGGGGGTCGCTCCGGCGAGCTGCTTCGGTTGCAGGGGAGCGGTGGGCAACTTCAGTATGCATCGCCTCTTGTTGCAGTCATCCCACATGCACCTACAGTACGCATACCCACCGGTGTTAAGCTTCGGCTCCCATGGATCTAGCTGCCAGTGGCGAGGGTTTTTTCAGATGCTCAGATGCAGTGCGGTAAACGCGGCAACTTGATGGTGTCATTTGTGCAGTGTGAATGGGCATGGCGTGCATCATATATGGTGTGGGCAGAAGGTTCTCTAGCTACGTGATGAAGTTTGATGGAGGAAAATAGAGCGTTGCCCCTGATGCAGTACGACTGGGAGACCATTGCGGTTAAAACAATTTGGCGTTCAGTTTTGCATGTGATGTTCGCTATTTGTGTTAGTTTAGTTTATTTTATATTATTGTTTATAAATTCTGTTGTGAAACACAACGAGGACGTGTTTCTCTAATTGTTGAGAGAATTAGTGGTGTTCACGTGTATTTTTTGTTTATTTTTTACTGTTGTTTTCTATAAAAAGATGTTAAATACAGAATGCACTTCATTGAAGAAAACTCCATGTAGTTTGATATGTGAAGGAAAAACAAAATAAACTAGCGTGACACCATCTGCTCGGTCCTGTGCCCTCACGTGCGTGACACCAACTGCGCCAGGCGGCGCCAAGAGTTGTGTCAGCGGGCGCGGATGGAGATGTTTTCCTCTTTTTTGCTAAGGGAGCAAGGTGAGCTCGCTGGTTCCCAAAACGATCCCAAAAGGTTTCGCCTTTGGTGTAAGGAGACCAAGGTCATGGGCTCGCCAAGACGGAGTTCATCTCCGAGCCCACCGACGCGTCACGGCAGCAAGCTGTCGTAGGCGAAGACTTCTTTAGTCAGGATAGACTGCGACCTTGTCCCCCTTCAAACGGTCCGCCGTGGCAGCCCTTCCCGCCTGGTGATTTCGGGGGAAGAGGATCAGGGCCAGTATAAGATAGGGCATGCCTCCGGCATAGAGGGGGACGAGGGAGCAAGCAAGAACACACCCTTGTAACCTCTCATCCCTCCAAGCAATCCATACAAGTGGGACTAGGGTCTTATATCGCGAGGTGGCCCGAACCTAGGTAATGACTGCATCCATGTTCTTCTTCCTTAGCTCGTGCTCTCTGTCGCGTCGCCGTAGGATCGCGAGGGGGGATAGGGCTGGTGAGCAAGCGCACCCCACAGTTCAAACCTTCTTGGGTCCCTGGAGCCGCGATTCTGACATTTGGCGCGCCAGGTAGGGGTGTGTCGTCGTTCTCTACCTCTGTCCAAGATGCTCCCATCAGCGACCCTATGGCTTACACCCACCACACATACGTCGGACGGCAAATGGCCCGCCTCTCCCGGGTCGTGCCCGCAAGCCGCGACGGCCACCGCCATCCCGGAGACCACGAGGCGGTCACCATCTCCTCTTTGCGCCCTCCCGTGCAGCGAGAGGACCGCGCCGTTGCGAGTTCTCCGCCTCGCGCCCTACTTGGGGACATGGACGCATGCGATGAGTTGCTCATGGCGAGCGAGCTTCTTTGCCACCGCCCGATAGACGGTGGCCAGGACACCTGGTTGAATTACGTCACCGAGCTCGTTGCCACCACGAGAGGAGCCCCGACTGCTGCATCATCGCTCCCCCCACTTGTTGAAAATATGCCCTAGAAGCAATAATAAATAGTTATTATTATATTTCCTTGTTCATGATAATCTTTTATTATCCATGCTATAATTGTATTAATTGGAACACATTGCATGTGTGAATACATAGACAACACCGTGTCCCTAGTATGCCTCTAGTAGACTAGCTCGTTGATCAAAGATGGTCAAGGATTCCTAGCCATTGACATAAGATGTCATTTGATAACGAGATCACATCATTGGGAGAATGATGTGATGGACAAGACCCGAACTATAAACATAGCATATGATCGTGTCAGTTTATTGCTATAATTTTCTGCATGTCAAGTATTTGTTTCTATGACCATGAGATCATGCAACTTGCTGACACTGGAGGAGTACCTTGTGTGTATCAAACATTGCAACGTAACTGGCTGACTATAAAGATGATCTACATGTATCTATGAGGGTGTCTGTTGAGTGGGCATGGATCAAGACTGGGATTTGTTACCCGTGTGACGGAGAGGTATCTTAGGGCCCACACGATAATACAACATCACAACAAGCCTTGCAAGCAATGTGACTAAATTGTTAGCCATGGGATCTTGTGTTACAAAACGAGTAAAGAGACTTGCCAGTAACGATATTGAAATAGGTATAAAGATAACGACGATCGAATCTCGGGCAAGTAACATACTGAAGAACAAAGGAAACATCATACGGGATTAACTGAATCCTTGACATAGAGGTTCAAACGATAAAGATCTTCGTAGAATATGTAGTAAATAATATGGGCATCCAGGTCCCGCTAATGGTTATTGACCATAGAGGTGTCTCGATCATGTCTACATAGTTCTCGAACTCGCAAGGTCTGCACACTTAACGTTCAGTGACGTTTTGGTAGTATAGAGTTATGTATGGTGGTGACCGAAGGTTGTTCGGAGTTCCCGATGAGACCCCGGACGTCATGAGGAGATACAGAATGGTTCGTAGGTAAAGATTGATATATAGGAAGTCCCGTTTTTTTTCACCGGAAAAGTTTCGGGCACTTCGGTAGTGTACCGGGAGTGCCGGGAGGGTACCGGGTGACCATCGGGTGGGGCCTCACGCCCCAAAGGGCCTCATGGGCTATGGGAGGAGAAAAACCAGACCCTGGTGGGCTGGCCGAATACCCCACTAAGGCCCATGTAGGTGGGAAAGGAAGAACCCAAAGGTGGAAAGAGTTTCCAAATGGAGAGGAGGAATCCTACTCCTAGTAGGATTGGAGTAGGACTCCTCCACCTCCCACTTCGGCCGCACCAAAGGGACAGCCCTTGGGGCGCCGGCCTCCCTCCCCTCCCTCCTATATATATTGGAGGATTTGAGGGCAGCCCTAACCCTAATTGCCACATGCTGCCCTCTTCTTCCTCTAGATCGTTTTCTCCTCTAGTCTAGTTTCGGAGGTTCTTGGGCGAAGCCCTGCCAGAATAGTTCCACCACCGCCGCCGTCGTGCCGTCGCACTGCCATAGAACTCATCTACCTCTCCACACCCTCTTGCTAGATCAAGAAGGCGGAGATCGTCATCGAGCTGTACGTGTGCTGAACGCGGAGGTGTCGTCCGTTCGGCGCTGGATCGGGACGGATCGTGATTGGATCGCGGGAGGCTCGGCGATTTGGATCATGAAGACGTTTGACTACATCAACCACGTTTCTTAACGCTTCCCACTTAGCGATCTATAAGGGTATGTAGATACACTCTCCCTAGTATGGATACATAGACATGTGTGGATACATAGACAACACTGTGTCCCTAGTATGCCTCTAGTAGACTAGCTCGTTGATCAAAGATAGTCAAGGTTTCCTAGACATTGAAATAAGATGTCATTTGATAATGGGAGCACATCATTGGGAGAATGATGTGATGGGCAAGACCCAAACTATAAACATAGCATATGATCATGTCAGTTTATTGCTATAGTTTTCTGCATGTCAAGTATTTGTTCATATGACCATGAGATCATGCAACTCACTGACACTGGAGGAGTACCTTGTGTGTATGAAACGTCGCAACGTAACTGGGTGACTATAAAGATGCTCTACAGGTATCTATGAGGGTGTCTGTTGAGTGGGCATGGATCAAGAGTGGGATTCGTTACTCTGTGTGACGGAGAGGTATCTCAGGGCTCACTCGGTAATACAACATCACAACAAGCCTTGCAAGAAATGTGACTAAATTGTTAGCCACAGGATCTTGTGTTACGAAACGAGTAAAGAGACTTGCCAATAACGAGATTGAACTAGGTATAAAGATACCAACGATCGAATCTCGGGCAAGTAACATACCGAAGAACAAAGGGAACATTATACGGGATCAACTGAATCCATGACTTAGAGGTTCAACTGATAAAGATCTTCGTAGAATATGTAGGAACCAATATGGGCATCCATGTCCCGCTATTGGTTATTGATTGTAGAGGTGTCTCAGTCATGTCTACATAGTTCTCGAACCCGTAGGGTTTGCACACGTAACGTTCAGTGACGTTTCGGTAGTATAGAGCTATGTATGGTGGTGACCGAAGGTTGTTCGGAGTCCCAGATGATATCTAGGATGTCACGAGGAGCTCCAAAATGGCTTGGAGGTAAAGATTGATATATAGGAAGTCATGTTTTGGTCACTGGAAAAGTTTCGGGCACTTTGGTAGTGTACCGGGAGTACCGGGGGGTACTGGGGGACCATCGGGATGGGCCTCACGCCCCAAGGGCCCCATGGACCGTGGGAGGAGACAAACCAGCCCCTGGTGGGCTAGCCGAAGCTCCCACTAAGGCCCATGCGGCTGGGGAAGGAAAAACCCAAAGGTGGAAAGAGTTTCCAAGTGGAGAGGAGGAATCCTACTCCTAGTAGGATTGGAGTAGGACTCCTCCACCTCCCACTTCGGCCGCACCAAAGGGGCAGCCCTTGGGGCGCCGGCCTCCCTCCCCTCCCTCCTATATATACTGGAGGATTTGAGGGCAGCCCTATGATAACCCACAAGTATAGGGGATCGCAACAGTTTTCGAGGGTAAAGTATTCAACCCAAATTTATTGATTCGACACAAGGGGAGCCAAAGAATATTCTCGAGTATTAGCAGTTGAGTTGTCAATTCAACCACACCTGAAAGACTTAATATTTGCAGCAGAGTGTTCAGTAGGAAAGTAATATGGTAGGAACGGTAATGGTGGCAAGTGATAGTAGCAGGTTGTTGTGATTGTAACAGTAGTAGCAGAAAAGTAACTTAGCGAAGATCAATATATGAAAAGCTCATAGGCAATGGATCAGTGATGGATAATTATGTCGGATGGCATTCATCATGCAATAGTTATAACATAGAGTGACACAGAACTAGCTCCAATTCATCAATGTAATGTAGGCATGTATTCCATATATAGTCATACATGCTTATGGAAAAGAACTTGCATGACATCTTTTGTCCTACCCTCTCGTGGTAGTGCGGTCCTATTGGAAACTAAGGGATATTGAGGCCTCCTTTTAATAGAGAACCGAACGAAAGCATTAGCACTTAGTGAATACATGAACTCCTCAAACTACGGTAATCATCGGAAAGAATCCCAGTTATTGTCACCCTGGGGGATGCGAATCATAACTCGTAATAGGTGTCTACAACTTGCAAGATAGGGTCAAGAACACACATATATTCATGAAAACATAATAGGTTCAGATGTGAAATCATGGCACTCGGGCCCTAGTGACAAGCATTAAGCATAGCAAAGTCATAGCAATATCAATCTCAGAACATAGTGGATACTAGGGATCAAACCCTAACAAAACTAACTCGATTACATGATAAATCTCATCCAACCCATCACCATCCAGCAAGCCTACGGTGATATTACTCACGAACGGTGGAGAGCATCATGGAATTGGTGATGAAGGATGGTTGGTGATGATGAAGGCGTCGATTTCCCCTCTTCGGAGCCCAAAACGGACTCCAGATCTGGTCTCCCAAGGAAGGACAGGCGATGGCGGCGGCTCCATATCATGAAACACGATGAACTCTTCTCTCTGATCTTTTTCTTGACAAATAGGGTTATATGGAGCTGGAGAGGAGGTCGGAGGAGCCACGAGGGCTCCACAAGCCTGCTAGGCGTGGCCAGGAAGGGTGGCCACGCCTAGCAGTCTTGTGGCCTGCAGGTGGACCCCCTGTGGTTACATCTTGCGCCAGTATTTTTTATTAATTTCAAAAATATTCTCCGTAAATTTTTAGGCCGATCCGAGAACTTTTATTTCTGTACAAAAATAACACCAAGGCAATTCTGCTGAAAACAACGTCAGTCTGGGTTAGTTCCATTCAAATCATGCAAATTAGAGTCCAAAACAAGGGCAAAAGAGTTTGGAAAAGTAGATACGTTGGAGACGTATCAACTCCCCCAAGCTGTTGATACCTTTGCTTGTGCTCAAGCAATTCATTTGATACACTAAAAGTGATAAAGAAAAACTTTTACAAACACTGTTTGATCTTGCTGTTGTAAATATGTCTAAATTATGTTCAGATTTTCAGCAAAGATTATAAACTAACCACATTCACAATGACATTTAGGTCTCACATTTACTCAAGTCAATGGCATAATCAGCTAGCGAGCAATAATAATAAGTCTCGGATGACAATAATTCTATCAAAACAATCATCATACAATATGACATAATGGTACCTCGCTAGCCCTTTCTGAGACCACAAAACATAAATGCAGAGCACCTCTGGAGAACAAGGACTGACTAAACATTGTAATTCACGGTGAGAGAGATCCAGCCATGCTCATACTCAATATCAATTAATAGCATGGCATACAAATGACAATGGTGCTCTCTAACCGGTGCTTTATAAGAGGATGATGACTCAACAATAAAGTAAATGGAAAGACCCTTCGCAGAGGGAAGCATTGATTTGCAGAGGTGCCAGAGCTCAAGCTTTTAAAACAGAGATAGGTAACGATTTTGGAGTGGTATGCTTTCATTGCTCACATAACGACCAAGAGGTTTTCAATATCTTCCATGCTAAATACATTATAGGTAGTTCCCAAACAGAATGGTAAATTTTTTACTCCCCCTCCACCAATCAGTCACACTCCACGGCGGGCTGAATTCACAGGTACCGTCCATAAAACACAGTTCTGGGGGAGTTTTGTTTAATTATATTTTGCCTTTTATTTCGAGCATGGGATTGGGCATCCCAATTACCAGCCACTTTCTCGTGAATGATAGTGAATTCAACACATATCGTGAGAATAACTCACCTAGCATGGAAGATATTGACAGCCCCCAGTCGCCACATGAGAGATTTAGGCATACAAAACATAATATTTATTTGAAGGTTTAAAGTTTAGCACATGCAAATTTACTTGGAACGACAGGTAAATACCGCATATAGGTAGATATGGTGGACTCATATGGAACAACTTTGGGTTTATTGAGATGGATGCACAAGCAGTATTCCTGCTTAGTACAAGTGAAGGCTAGCAAAAGACTGGGGAGTGACCAACTAGAGAGCGACACAATCATCAACATGCCTTGAGATTAACCAACATTGAATGCAAGCATGAGTAGGATATAATTCACTATGAACATAAATATCGTGGAGGCTATGTTGATTTGTTTCAACTACATGCGTGAACATGTCCCAAGTCAAGCCACTTGAATTATCCAAAGGAGGATACCATTCTATCATACTACATCACAACCATTTTAATGCGCATGTTGGCACTCAAGACGAACCATTATCCACTCTTAGCTAATTAAGAATGGCATGAATAACTATAATCTCTAATTGTCATTGCAAACACGTTCAACCCATAATATACTGAATTCAGAACGATGAGCTAATCATATTTACAAAAGCAAGATAGGTCGAGTTCATACTTGCTTTTCTCCATCTCAATCTTTTCATCAAATATCATCATTATTGCCTTTCACTTGCACGACCGAACGATGTGAATAATAATAAGAGTGCATGTGCATCGGACTAAGCTGGAATCTACAAATAATAAACCAAAGGAGAAGACAAGGTAATATGGGCTCTTTGTAAGATAAACAATAATGCATATGAGAGCCACTTCAACATGTCATCGTGGTCTTCTCCTTACGATCCAAAGAGAAGAAAGGAAAATTATTTACACGGGAAAACTCCCAACAAGCAAAAAAAAGAATGGGAAATCTTTTTGGGTTTTCTCTTTAATGCCACAACTAAGCAACTAGGAAATAAAGCTAGAACTAATTTTTTTGTATTTTTCTCAAAGTTAATTAAACACACAAGAAGAAAACAAAACAAGAAATAAACTACCATGGATAGTACAATGAAAAAGTATGAACACCGACAACTGAAATAAGTGTGTGAACATGAATGTAATATCGGTGAGAAATATGTACTCCCCCAAGCTTAGGCTTTTAGCCTAAGTTGGTCTAGGGCCATGGCTGGAAATAACCTTCTCTGGGATACTCCAGAGGACACTGAGGGTTCCACTGATTAACGACCTCCTGTGGCTCCCACTGAAAGACCGGGACCTGATATGGATCAAGGGTCGGTTCCTGCTCAGGTGCTGGAGGTTGCGTCAAACCCCAATAGCAGTAGATGTCATCGGGCATAACAGTGTACCTTCCTGAATGAATATCGAACAGAGAAGAAGCAGGCAGAGTAATAATCTCACAAGTACCCTGACTAAATACTAAATTGTAAAGCAGACTCCTATCATCATTCTTTTTAATAACATCATGGGTTACCATACAGTCATAATCTAAAAACTTCGCGGGTATCAGCTTTTCATCTTTCTCGTGAAGTCTAATGGGTATCTCAAAATGTTTAGCTAAATGAGATGCATAGATACCTCTGAATATGGGCCCCTTCGAACGGTTGGTGTTCAACCGTTGGGCCACCATAGAGCCCAGACTAAAGGTTCTATCAGCCAATAAAGCATGTCGTAGAATAGCAAGGTCAAGAACACTAAGGCTACCACTCTCCCAGCGACCAACTAGACACCTTCCCGTGAATAATGAATAATAGCATAGCATAGGAAAATGTAAACTAGCTGCTCTTGCCTTTGACACGCCTCTCTCTTCTCCTACAGTGACTGCGGCAATAAAATCTTCCATGTCTTGAGGACGTGGTTCCCTGATGCTGTCCTCATAGGGTATCTTGCAAACTTTGCAAAAATCATAAAGGTTCATTTTCTTAGGCACATCATATAAGTGAAATTCTACTGTAGGAGGGTCTTCCCTAGGATGAAAGTGAAAGTTTTGCACAAAGGTATTAGTGAGCAAGAGGTACTGGTCACACTTATCGTTGAGGAAGTCGGTGATGCCTGCATTCTCGACCAAATAATAGAAATCTTCATAAATTCTGTCCGCACTCAAGAATGTGTCACACGACCATTCACATGGTCAGATTTATGTGACGCGAGGAAGATTATATTTGGGTTTCTCCTTCATTTCATTTTCATCTTCCTTAGAACCTCGGCTTGAATAACCTCTTGGTAGTCTTCTCAACATCTTTTCTTTCTCTAAAAAATTTAGGTGAACAAAACTCAACAAAACTCATAGCAACTACTCCCTCAAGTGCCTAGAGACTATATCATGCATCAAAACTACTTGGGACCATACAAATTTGACATGCAAGCTCAAGAACAAGGTCACCATAACAGCAAAAATTTGCAATATATAAATCACTAGAACAAAACTAATTGGACCATTGGAGGAGTCACATACCGATGAGCAATCCCCTAAAACGGTTTTGCAAATGGAGCTTTGAGCAAGGAGATCGAAAATGGCAGCAAGATGGGCTAGAACACGGGTTTGAGCAATGGTGGGATTTTTTCTCGAGGAAGATGAAGTGAATTGGTGCTAGAATAAGTAGAGGGGGCCACATGGGACCCACAAGCGACAAGGGCGTGCCCGGGGGGTGGCCGTGCCCTGCAGGCTTGTGGCCCACTGGTGCAGCCCCCTGATGAATTCTCAGTGCCAAAAATTCTTAAATATTCCAGAAAAAATCATACTGAATTTTTAGGAAATTCTGGGAACTTTTATTTTCAGGTCATTTTTCTATTTCACGGAAACTCAGAAAACAGAAAAAATAATAGCATTTTTACTTAATTCCATCTAGGTAATAGAAAGGAAAAGTTAGGTGCAGGAAGTTGTGCTTTCTAAATTCGTTCATCTCATGCTCATCAAAAGGAATCCATCAATAAGATTGATCAAGTCTTATTAACAAACTTCTTTCGAACAACATGAAACCGAAGAATTTTAGAATAACACTAAGTTACCTCAATGGGGATATGCATTCCCCAAAAATAAGTATATCATATTTCTTCTTGACAGTAGGAAGAGGGAACTCAAAGTCTCCAATAATAATTGTTGGAAATTTTCAATAGAGTTGATACTATGAACTTGAGGTTGTTTCTTCGGAAAGTGTATCGTAAGCTCATTACCATTAATATAAAAAGTGACATTGCCTTGTTGCAATCAATAACAGCCCCGACAGTATTCAAAAAGGGTCTACCAAGGATGATCGAAATACTGTCGTCCTCGGGAATATCAAGAATAACAAAGTCCGTCAAGATAATAGAATTTGCAACTACGACAGGTACATCCTCACAAATACCGATGGGTAAAGCAGTTGATTTATTAGCCATTTGCAAAGAGATTTCAGTAGGTGTCAACTTATTCAAATCAAGTCTACGGTATAAAGAGAAAGGCATAACACTAACACCAGCTCCAAGATCACATAAAGCAGTTTTAACATAATTTCCTTTAATAAATCATGGTATAGTAGGTACTCCGGGATTTCCTAGTTTCTTAGGTATTCCACCTTTAAAAGTATTATTAGCTAGCATGGTGGAAATCTCAGCTTCCGATATCTTTCTTTTATTTGTCACAGTATCTTTCATATACTTAGCATATGGAGACATTTTCAAAATATCACTCAAGCACATACGTAAAAAAACGGTCTAAGCATTTCAGCAAAGCCCTCAAAGTCATCATCATCCTTTTTCTTGGATGGTTTAGGAGGAAAGGTCTTGGGTTTCTGAACCCATGGTTCTCTTTCTCTACCATGTTTCCTAGCAATGAAGTCTCTTTTATCATATCTTTTATTCTTAGGTTGTGGGTTATCAAGATCATCAGCAGGTTCAATCTCCACATCATTACCATTACTAGGTTGAGCATCAGCATAAACATCATTATTAATTTTATCACTAGGCTCATGTTCATCACCAGATTATGTTTGAGCATCAGAAATAGAAATATCATTTGGATTCTCAAACATATCTATAACAGGTTCACTAGTAGCATGCAAAGTATTATCATCACTCTTTTTCCTCGTCTTATTGAAAAGAATAGGTGCATCTGTATTAACTCTCTGAGAATCTTGCTCAATTCTCCTAGGATGGCCCTTAGGATACAAAGGTTCCTGAGTCATTCCACCACCTCTAGTCACAACTTTAACAAAATGATCATTGTCTTTACTATTCATCTCATTAAGCAAATCATTTTGAGCCTTAAGTACTTTTTCTACATGAGTGGTTACCATGGAAGCGTGTTTACTAATAAGCTTCAGATCATTGATAGTTCTACTCAAATAATCACCCAAGCGATCAAGCATATAAGCATTATGCTTCAATTGTCTACTAACATAGGCATTGAATTTTTTTGCTTCATAATAAAATTATCAAATTCATCCAAGCATTGGCTAGCAGACTTATTATAAGGGATATCTCCTTCATCGAATCTACTGAGAGAATTTACCTCGACTACCTGTGTCGGGTTATCAAGACCATGTATTTCTTCAATAGGTGGTAGATTCTTAACATCTTCAGCTTTAATACCTTTTTCTTTCATAGATTTCTTTGCCTCTTGCATATCTTCAGGATTGAGGAATATAATACCTCTTTTCTTTGGAGTTGGCTTTGGAGGTGGTTTGGGAATATTCCAATAATTATCATTGCTCAATATATTATTCAATAGTAATTCAGCTTGTTGAACAGTTCGTTCCCTGAAAACACAACCAGCACAACTATATAGGTAGTCCCTAGAAGCATCGGTTAGTCCATTATAAAAGATATCAAGTATTTCATTTTTCTTGAGAGGATGATCAGGCAAAGCATTAAGTAATTGGAGAAGCCTCCCCCAAGCTTGTGGGAGACTCTCTTCTTCAATTTGCACAAAGTTAAATATTTCCTGCAAGGCAGCTTGTTTCTTATGGGCAGGAAACTATTTTTCAAAGAAGTAATAAAGCATATCTTGGGGACTACGCACACAACCAGGAGCAAGAGAATTAAACCATATCTTAGCATCATCATTTAACGAGAAAGGAAACAACTTAAGAATATAGTAATAGCGAATTTTTCCTCATGAGTAAATAGGGTGGCTATATCATGCAATTTGGTAAGATGTGCCACAATAGTTTCAGATTCATAACCATGGAAAGGATCAGATTCAACCAAAGTAATTAACTCATGATCGACAGACAATTCATAATCCTTATCAGTAACAAAGATAGGTGAAGTAGCAAACTTAGGATCATATTGCATTCTAGCATTCAAAGATTTTTCCTTCCCCTTGCGAAGCAATTTCTTAAGATCAACTCTACCTGGCAAGCAAGAAAGTCCCTAGCTACCTCTCCTTCCATAACATAACCCTCAGGTATATTAGGCAATTCATATCTAGGAGAGATAGGTCTAGCAGGTGAATCATAGTGTTCAGTTTCAATAATTTCATCAGATTCAGAAATATTATCAGTTTCAGCATTGGTTCTAGCAATTTGTTCATCAAGAAATTCACCCAGTGGCACAATATCATCAAGAAAAGTATTATCATAAGAATCATGCATAGCATAAGTAGCATCATCAATTACTTGTGACATATGAGAATTACTAGCAGGTGGTGGTGTCGCAAACTTACTCATTACAGAAGGTGAATCAAGTGCAGAGCTAGATGGCAGTTCCTTACCTCCCCTCGTAGTAGAGGAATAGATCTTGGTTTTTGGATCTTTCAGATTCTTCATAGTTATCAACAGATATATATATATATCCCAAGTGACTCAGAGAATAGAGCCATGCTCCCCACCAACGGCGCCAGAAAAAGGTCTTGATAACCCACAAGTATAGGGTATCGCAACCGTTTTCGAGGGTAGAGTATTCAACCCAAATTTATTGATTCGACACAAGGGGAGCCAAAGAATATTCTCGAGTATTGGTAGCTGAGTTGTCAATTCAACCACACCTGAAAGACTTAATATCTGCAACAGAGTGGTCAGTAGCAAAGTAATATGGTAGTAATGATAACGGTGGCAAGTGATAGTAGTAGTTTGTAGTGATTGTAACAGTAGCAACGGAAAAGTAACTTAGCTAAGATCAATATATGAAAAGCTCATAGGCAATGGATCAGTGATGGATAATTATGTTGGATGACATTCATCATGCAATAGTTATAACACAGGGTGACACAGAACTAGCTCCAATTCGTCAATGTAATGTAGGCATGTATTCCATATATAGTCATACATGCTGATGGAAAAGAACTTGCATGACATCTTTTGTCCTACCCTCTCGTGGAAGCGCGGTCCTATTGGAAACTAAGGGATATTGAGGCCTCCTTTTAATAGAGAACCGAACCAAAGCATTAGCACTTAGTGAATACATGAACTCCTCAAACTACGGTAATCATCGGAAAGAATCCCAGTTATTGTCACCCTGGGGGATGCGAATCATAACTCGTAATAGGTGTCTACAACTTGCAAGATAGGGTCAAGAACACACATATATTCATGAAAACATAATAGGTTCAGATTTGAAATCATGGCACTAGGGCCCTAGTGAAAAGCATTAAGCATAGCAAAGTCATAGCAATATCAATCTCAGAACATAGTAGATACTAGGGATCAAACCCTAACAAAACTAACTCGATTACATGATAAATCTCATCCAACCCATCACTGTCCAGCAAGCCTATGATGTGATTACTCACGAACGGTGGAGAGCATCATGGAATTGGTGATGAAGGATGGTTGGTGATGACGAAGGCATCGATTTCCCCTCTCCGGAGCCCAAAACGGACTCCGGATCTGGTCTCCCGAGGAAGAACAGGCGATGGCGGCGGCTCCGTATCGTGAAACGCGATGAACTCTTCTCTCTGTTTTTTTTCTCGACAAATAGGGTTATATGGAGCTGGAGAGGAGGTCGGAGGAGCCACGAGGGCCCCACAAGCCTGCTAGGCACGGCGAGGAGGTGGCTGCACCAAGCAGGCTTGGGGCCTGCAGGTGGCCCATCTTTGGTTACTTCTTGCGCCGGTATTTTTATTAATTCCAAAAATATTCTCTGTAGAATTTTAGGACGATCCGAGAACTTTTATTTCTGAACAAAAATAACACCAAGGCAATTCTGCTGAAAACAGCGTTAGTCCGGGTTAGTTCCATTCAAATCATGCTAATTAGAGTCCGAAACAAGGACAAAAGAGTTTGGAAAAGTAGATACGTTGGAGACGTATCACGCTAACCCTAATTGCCACGTGCTTCCCTCTTATTCCTCTAGATCATTTTCTCCTCTTGTCTAGTTTCGGAGGTGCTTAGGTGAAGCCCTGTCAGAATAGTTCCACCGCCACCGCCACCGCGCCGTCGCACTGCCGGAGAACTCATCTACCTCTCTACTCCCTCTTGAAGGATCAAGAAAGCGGAGATTGTCATCAAGTTGTACGTGTGCTGAATGCGGAGGTGCTGTCTGTTTGACGCTGGATCGGGACGGGTCGTGATTGGATCGCAGGACGCTCGGTGATTTGGATCGTGAAGACGTTCAACTACATCAACCGTGTTTCTTAACGCTTCCCGCTTAGCGATATACAAGGGTATGTAGATCCACTCTCCCTCTCATAGATGCTCATCACCATGGATAGATCTTGCGTGTGCGTAGGATTTTTTTTTGTTTCCCATGCAATGTTCCCCAACACCACTGTCCTGCGCTGGGGAT
The DNA here is from genome assembly GCA_022496015.1 of Hordeum marinum. Classification (NCBI taxonomy): domain Eukaryota; kingdom Viridiplantae; phylum Streptophyta; class Magnoliopsida; order Poales; family Poaceae; genus Hordeum; species Hordeum marinum. Next base: position 296,870,096 of record CM039673.1, read on the forward strand.
GCGGCACACAAACGGACTGCCTAACCAGCGAGGCAACCCAGACGAGCCCGGGCGTGACGCATGCCCGCCCGACCAGCCCCACGTCTTCCTCCTCTTACCCCGAGTCCCTGTGTCGGAGCCTGAGTGGGAGCGCGGGCACAACCACAATGGGCCCTGGAGGGCAAAACGCCTGTTTTGTGCCTTCCACCAGGTGCGCACCCACAACACCAAGGACTGTCGGGCGCTGAAGCCCCCTCGCCGCGAGCGTGCTGACCAGCGCCCAGGCCGGAACGAACATGATGCCGACTGTGGAAGTGATCAAGGAGGTGACAGGTGTGGCAACCGCAACGGCAACTCCCGCCAGGATGGTGGGCGCGAGAAGCCTCGAGTATGCTATATCCACGAGGCTTGGAGGGAAACTCATGTGCATGTGTGGTATAATAAACGGTAAATTGTATTCCTAGTCTTGCCTCTAAGACTAGCACAAGTATTGCATGATGATCATGTTTTCCTGATCATGGGCATGGCTATGCCGGCAATTTTGAGGGCACGATGTTGGTAGAACACTTGTGTTGAATCAATCCGAATTGATGTTATGCTATGAGATACATTCGTCACAAGTTAATGGTTAATAACACAGAGATGGTTAACGTTTGCATAATTCCTTCAACCATGAGAGTATCGAGTTTCTTCATGCTTGCTTCATGAACTTTGGGGTTTGTTAAACGTCATCCATAAATGGGTGGCTGTTACGGCGGCTTACGGGTTCATGGAAAAGTATGTCAAGTAACTTTATAGCTCAAGATTGGGATTTGCTCCTCTAACGATGGAGAGATATCTCTGGGCCCTCTCGGTGTTACGGTATCATCATCGTCTGGCCAGACACTTTGTGATTTGATCACACGGATGCCGGAACACGGGAACGAGAAAAGAGAACAATACCGGCAACGAGGTAACTGGCATAGTGGACAAGTTGTTGATCCACGGGGATGCCAACATGTCTCACCTCGGGTAATTGTAACATATCGTGAAGCGATAGGAATAGCACATGGCAACTGGAGGTTCACTCGAATATTCATTCGTGTGGGTATAGCGGTCAATATGGGTGTCCACGGCTCCGATGTTCATCATTGATCGGAAGGGGTTCCGGGTCATGTCTATGCTTCACCGAACCTATAGGGTCACACGTTTAAGGGTCATCTATATGTTGAATACTAGACAGGGAGTCTGAGAGAAAATCACCGAAAAGTTTTGGACACCGGAAAAGTTTCGGACAGCGGAAAAGTTCCGCAGAGAGAACACCGGAATAGTTTCGGTAAAACTGAAAAGTAGTTTCAGGGGATACCATTAAGTCAAATTGGTTTCGGCACATGCCTGATGATTCTTGGAGGGTGCCAGAATCATTCTGGAAACTTCTGGGAATTTTTCGGAAGAAAAACTGGAAATGTTTCGGAGCTGCCGGAACCATTTCAGATGCTTTTCGCAGATGAAAATCACTACTCCGGATTTGTTCCGGATCGCATTGAAAATTCATTTAGTGGGGTACTGGAATTGTTCTAAGCCCACATAAATATTTTTTCAGTTCGACCGGACGCTGAAAAATGTCATCGTGAATAGTGAAAGTGCTTTTTGGATATTTATGGAAAAGCACCTTTTTGGATATTTCCAAAAAGGCTTCTACAAGGGATTGGGGAGCTAAGTAGCTCCTCATGGGGGGCCCCAAGGGGTGGACGGCCAAGGGTGGAGCTCCTCCATGGAGCTCCACATGGCACCCCTTTTTCTTCTTATGATTTTTTATGTGTGACATAAAGTGGGGGTAGTTTGGTATTTTCAAGTCCCAACCCTACCCCTTGGTTTTCCTATAAATAGAGGAGATGTGGGCTGCCATCTCTTCATCCTTTGCTCTCATACACATGCTATGCTTTGCTAGCTCTCTCTCTCCCTCCCATAAAAAGAGTTTTGTAGAGCCGAAAGGCTGTGTGGGTTCTGGCAGGAACTAGTTCTGGACGATGAAGCCCTGCCAGATAGATGACACCGCATGTGTGCAACCCCGTAGAGAGGTCATAGTTTCGATCTTTTGCCTGAGGGGATGTTCGAGTGTCCTCCCGGAGGGCTGTCTGAGTCTCCGTTCAAGTTTCGAGGGTCCTCCCGAAGGGCTGTCCGTGACATGTCCGGGGGACTGTCCGACCGCCTCTCGAAGGGCTGTCCGACGAGAGAGTGCATCCTCGCGGTTGAGAGGTTGTAAAATCCTAGCTGAGGGGATCTGCACCAACGATCTCCACCGACTCTTCTTCCGCTGTGCTTCGAGTCGGTACAGATCAGATCAAACCTTGTATGCAGTCTCCATAGTGGTCCTGGGCGTGCTCGCTATACCGGAATTTTTTATTTTTTGTCACGTTCCCAACAGTAACGGCTTACTTGGCAAGGAAGTTGGGCTCCCCCAGGAGCCCCGCGCGGTAGCGTGTCTTCTCAGCGGAGCACATGCCCCGACACCGACTCACCTGTTGTGCACCCCAATGATCAATAATGTCAAGGGCTCCCGAGGTCGGTGATCGCGCGACCCCTCAGGAGTCCATAGTGCGCCACCTCTTTCGGCGCCAGGGACGACATCAAGTACGCAGTCGCCATAGGTGCGCTCCCTCTGCTGTGCACCCCAATGATCAATAATGTTGCGGTCGCCAAGACCCTTGTTGATGGGGATGCCAGCCTCAAGGTGCTCTCCGTCAAGACCTTCGAGGCGCTCCGGACGCTCTGCGACCAGCTGGTGCCCACCAGGCCATCCTTGGGGGTGACTGGGGATCCCGTTGTCTCCTTGGGACAGGTTTGCCTCCCCGTCACCTTCGGCGCACGCAAAAACTACCGCACTAAGCTCATTGATTTTGACATGGCGCACATCAGCCTCCCGTACAATGCGATCTTGTGGTACCCTATGCTGGACAAGTTCATGGCGACGATCCCCTACGTCTACAACGCCCTTAGCATGCCTAGTTGTAGCTACATCATCACCATGGAATGCGACGAGTTGGACGTGGCGCACTCCCTCGAGCGTGCTTATGGACTGGCCGCGCTCGAGTGCATGAGCAACGAGGAAGGCTTAGGGGATCGCGAGGCCACGCCCCCAAGGAAGATGCAGTAGTTGCCCGTCCAAGGCCCTTCCAAGCGAAGGATGCAGTGCCAACACTAGGACTGGATCGCCCAGGATGCTCTGGCAGCCAAGGCCCGGGGCCAGACTGCTCCCACGTGCGGCGTTTCCCGAGGCAGCGAGGGCTAACATGCCTTAGAGCGAGGGCTATGCCATCTGTCCTAGCCCAGCGAGTTCAAGCCCGAGCTGCCCCCGTGCTATTCTAGCGTCCTTTACCCTGCACAGTTTCTCTGACTCTACGCATTGAGAGTTGAGTCGGCAGGTGGAGACGACAACACCAAGGCGAACTAGTTCCCTACGGTCCTCAAGGGCGGCGCGCGCTAGTGGCTCATGAGCCTGTCCGAGGGGTCGGTCTCTTCGTGGAGCGAGCTCTGTGAGCTGTTCACTACCAACTTCAAGGGGTGCACATGACCACCCCCTCTTTGATGATGGCTAGCGGCGTGTGAAGCACCTCCCTAGAGAGACCCTGCGCGAGTATATCCAACGCGCCAGGCAAGGGCGCAACTAGGCCACACGAAGCCCCTGAAGAACTTCCACGATGCTCCATGCCAAGCTGCTCTGCACCCCCTCGCACAGTAGCTAGGAGTCGTCAGGTGACTTTTTGTTTTGTATAAGTTAAGTGTGCCTCCTGGGCTGCATTACCCTCAAGTTGGAACTTTCCCATTGTGAACAAAATCTGATTATCTCTTTTACTAAGCTTCTGACGTTTGCTAAAGTTTTGAGCTTTGATGCCTCGCTGACTTTCGAAATCGTTGCGTCCTCATAGCCGCCCCCTCGGCAGCCTGTAGGATGGGGGCTAGAAACGATGTGTGTGCTTGGGCTCGTCCCAGCAGCACCGATAAATCCAAGAGACCGAGCTCTGACTCACATGCAGGCCCCCCCGTGAATGTCATATCGCGAAGGTCCTTGTTGTCAAGCCCTCTCATGGAGACGAAACGAGTGGGCAGCTAAGGGTGCGGCCTGAAGTGCGGGGTCATCAGCCTAACGCTTCGCCACATGGGGCGCCACGCATCCGCGACCGCTTGGCGTGCGTCGCCCCATATCGTGGGCGCGCGAGCGCACAACTACGTTAGGAGCGAGGCTCAAATCGCCTGAAGGATGAGGAAGGAGCCCTTGAGCCTTGTGCGTGGGGCATCCAACACCTCCATAAACGCCGCCCATGACACTCTCGCGTAAAAATGAAGTGGTGTTGTACATGCCCCGGAGCCTCCCAGTGCGTCATTATGTGGCCTCGGGAGGACTCTGACCCACGCTCAATTGGAAGCCCCATGCTCAGCGCTGGTTGAATGGTCGAACCGCGACTATGCCCATGCCCAAGTGGAAGCCCATGCTCAGCGCTGGCAAAATGGACGAACCGCGACTATACCCATGCCCAAGTGGAAGCCCCAAGCTCTGTGTTGGTGGAACGATCAAGCCATGCTCAAGACCACAACCTGTGGAAGCCCCATGCTCCACGCTGGCGGAGAAGGCAACTAAGAACACCCTCATGGGCCACATCGCCCTCAGGGCGAATCCTGCCTGGACTGGCGGCCAATGACCCCTCACCACTTCACGTACTCGCCAGTCCCCCCTCGGGCCTCACGCGAACTGGGAATGGGTGGGGGTGTGTGTGCGCATGGGAGGGGCCTCCTCGCGCGACACTCGAGCGTAGGCTAGCGAGGGCACACTGCCAAGAACGGGACATTCTGTGTGCAGGACCCCCCTAGGGCAGCCTTGTTATCGCCAACACGCCTCCCTTGAGCCACTCGTGCGTCGGCAGCCCCAAAGCAGGGGCGTGCTTGAGCATCGTGCCTCGAGCAGCCTCGCTAGATCCCGAAGCCCCACGCATCCTGGGCTTGTCCTAGGTATCATGTCCTGACATGCCACTGATGACCGAGGCTCGCTCGGGGACTGGACCTCGACAACACGGATCACTAGGGTGAGAAAAAATAATGGGAAGGTTCCCATGAGGGGACCACAGAAACGTACGCATAGTCCAAACTGCAGGAGTGTGGGTTGCAAAGGGCAACAAATTTTTCGCACCCCTCGTGGGGCCTACGCTGATCCATCATAGAAAAGAAGACAGGCCAAGGAAACGAGCTTCGGGAAGGCGCACCCTCACGCCACGTGAGTCCCTCACGACACAATCCCAAAAGTGAAGTTAAGTACCCCCACGCGGCTCGGTGATCTTTGATGATGTTCCTCCTTTCCATAACCTTGTTTCGGGCGGAAGCCCTTCCTCTTGCGTGAGTCGCGTGCGCGTTGAAATGGAACTCCTAAGCATCGTGCCTCAGATGCTCTAACCGGGATTTGTGCCCCTCACCACCTGGCCTTGTCCCGGGCAGCATGACCTGGCAGACCGACAGTGGCAGAGTCTGACTCAAGGGTCGAGTCCTAGTGGATTAGGGCATTGAGGCAATCGCGGAGAATAGGACTAAGCCTAACAAGAAATACTAAAGGTGAAATTGTTGTTCAAACCAAGACAATGTCAAACTTAGGGCGAGAAGCCCGTAGTTCTTTTTACACGCCCCTGCAGGGCCAAAATGGTTTTTGCAGAAAGAAAGAAGGAAAAAGGGAAGGGACGGGGCCTGAGCAGCGCCACCTCTAGGACTCCGACCCTGACCTCATGGATTCCGACCCCGGCGTCACCTGCGCCTAGTCGAAGTCCTCCTCCTTGACGTAGGCATCCCGGGAGTCATCGTCGCTCCCGCTTCCCCTGGAGGAAGAACCGCTGCCACCATCATCGCCCGAGGAGTTGTCGCCACCACTACTGTCGCCCTCCATGAAGCAGTCCAGGCGACCACTGGCTCAATCAAAGATCTTCATGAAAAGCATGGCGTCCCTGTCAAACCTGAAGTGGAGGATGTGCCCTTTCTTCAAGCCCCGAGCGAGGGCGAACGAATTCCACCCCTACTTAAGGAACATGAAGCCGAGGGGGTTGAACTCTGTCGCCACCCAGGAAGGCCTTTTGTAGAAGCCATCAGGCTGCAGCCACAGGCCCAGGGGCGCGTGGTCCGCCATCTTGTCCGCGAAGGAGTCTGGAAGCTGGAGCGAGGTGCGAGGCGAGCTGCCCATCCCAATGATGAACTCACGGTCCACGTCCGCGGAGTGGCTCCACTACTGGAGCAGTCAAGCGGTCGTGCAACCTCTCCTACCTCACCTGCTGCGTCCGCGCCTGCGGGCTGGGCTCCCTCCATGGCTGTTTGAGCCAGCCTGGATCGACATCGTAGAGAGCCTATGCCCCCAGGGAGGCACCCTGGACGTGACGGTCAAAGAGTGAGGTCGGTTTCACCCCCTCGCCAACGATGGCAGAGTTGCCTCCTCCGTAGCTGCATTCTCCTTCTCAGCGGTGGAGAAGCTCCTCAAGGGCGCCTTTGTTGCGGCAATGACAAGTTGGAATTTGGGGCAAGAGGCGGGAGATGGGCGAAGGGGCCCTTCGCCTCACCTTATATAGCAGTCGGTGGATGGCCGGCCACGCCTCCTCGCCTTCGACGGACGGACGCAAGGTAAAGAAGCGCAATGATGGCCCCGCACCGTTCGCAAGATTTCTGTCTGGCTAGGAAGTTGCCGAGGCATCGTGGGAAGTGGAGGTGTCTCATGCCCCTACGGGTCGGGGCGCGTCGCGGGTCGCAGGTCTATGGTGACCCATCCCAAACTCCATGAGCAAGACCCTCGCGAGGCCCCCACTCATGAGACGCACGGCAGCGAGCAACGCTAGGGGCCTCGCGTAGCCCCCTCGCAAGGTCGCCTTCTGAAATTGCCACCGAGGCCTTCGTGGGGTGGACTGGTCAATGGCGGCTCGATGGAGCCACCCGGTTATGTGCCCTCATGTGGATGACGCGAGCTGCGCCAGGCGATGCCAGGAGCCATGTTAGCGGGCGCGGATGGAGAGGTTTTCCTCTTTTGTGCTAAGGGGGCGAGTCGAGCTCGCTGGTTCCCAAAGAGATCCCCAAAGGTTTCCCCTTTGGTGAAAGGAGACCAAAGCCCGGGTCTCGCCAAGACGGAGGTCATCCCCGAGCACACCGGCGCGTCACGGTAGCAAGCTTGCGTGGGCGAAGATTGCTTTTGTCAGGATAGACTCCGACCTTGTCCCCCTTAAGACGGTCCACTGTGGCAACCCTTCCCGCCTGGTGATTTCAGGGGAAGAGGACCAGGGCCAGTATAAGATAGGGCGCGCCTCCGGCGTAGAGGGGGGCGAGGGAGCAAGCAAGAACACACCCTTGTAACCTCTCATCTCTCCAAGCAATCTGGACAAGCACGAGTAGAGTCTTACACCGCATGGTGGCCCGAACATGGGGAATCGCTGCGTCTGTGTTCTTCTTCCTTAGCTCATGCTCGTCGCAGCATCGCTGTAGGCTTGCGAGGTAGAATAGGCTGGTGAGCAAGCGCACCCCAAAATTCGAACCTTCTTGGGTCCCTAGAGCCCCGAGTCAAACAAACAAGAAAATGATTTGTGGCATGGCTAGAAAATGAAATAAAGTGATGCAATCCGCTTTGATTCGTGACGTGGTTCACTCCCTCCGATGTGAATCAAAAGTTCCTACTCATTCGATTCAGTTTAGGTACTCTCGTGGTTCACTTTCCATAATGTTAAGGTTTACTTAGTCCCAAAATGTGAAGAGATGAAAATTACTACGAAAACAATAGATTTTTTTTATACGGTTCACTTCTCGATAGTGTTGTGGTTCACTTATGTCCGATGTGAAGTGCACTAAACTTCCTCGTCTTGAAAAACCTACTTCTTACAGAAGAAACATGAAGTAAATTTGCCCTTTTGATGCAGTGCAGTGTTCAGTCTGAAGCAGTGCATTCTTATGTCTAATGTGGTTCACGCGTCGATTTAGGTAACGCGAAAAACATTGTTCACATTTCGATAATTTCAAAACTGCTCTCAAACTGTAAGGAATTAAAGAAAGTGTTCTACATGAAAAAAATGTGCCTCGTTGATATATTTCCAACGCCGTATAGTTTGCATCGTTCCGACGAGCGGTTTACAAAAACACGAAAATACGCTCGCTGCCACTCGTGGGCAGTCGCACCATTTTCAAAATTCATTTAAAACCAGGAGGAATCCCAACAAATGTCCAACATATAAAAGTTGCGCCTATTCCATAACTTTCCAACACCGTATCACACGCCTAGTTTCGAGAAACGGTTAAAAAACGATAGCGAAAACCGTACCCAAAAATTCACAAATTTGAAAACCAGAATTCCGCGTTTCAGTAAATTTAAAACTGCTCTTAAACCGTAAATAGTTAGAGAGTATAATCTACATGAAAAAGTTGTGCCTCAACGATATATTTCCAATGCCATATCATTTAATTCATTCTGACGAGCGATTTAGAAAACAAAATATGAAAAATACGCTCGCTGCCATTCATCGGACGCTCACAGTTTTCGAATATTCTATTAAAACGTGAGGAATCTGAAAAACCACATGATGAAGTTGTGCATTTTCCATAGCTATCCAATGGTACATTATACGCCTCGTCGACAAACGGTTTAGAAAGGGGAGCAGAAACAGTATCGAAAAAACACGCGTAATTTTTTCTGCTGACATTGCAGTGTATTTTGGCTAGCAGTGCAATTCTTCTAGTTGCCGAAGGAGGTTCCGTAGTGATGTCAGAATAACTATTCTGCACCCAATAAATATATAGACACACACTGGTGAATTTGCAGGACATGAAATTGGGTGAGTACTATGGGTGTGTTTTGATCAGTGACATCTCGGACCTAGGAGTTTCATTCATTATCTCACATGAAGAATTCCTAGTTGGGACAAAAGTGAGAATCATAAGACTTTTGGATGTTATCACGTTGTTAGAGCTTCTGAGATTGTAGACTCAAAGCCAGTGTTTATATGTCGATATGTGATCTTTCTATAAAATACATACATATGATGAGAACTATCATTCTCAGTTGTGCACTCTCTTAAAATTAATACATCTTTGATGTCACAACATGAACGACGAGATTTAGCTAATGAATTCCATCATTTTAAATTCTATTTGTAAGTTCAAACGATAGTCCTTATTTATCTATGTATTAAATTAGTCATACTATATGTATTCCATTTTTCATATATAGCTTGCTCGGTTTACCTAAGCAGGAACTTTATTATTATTTTCTCATATATGAAATATCCTAGAATTTATGATGCAGCATTTTTCTTTTGTAAATAAGCTAGGATTGGAGAAGTGGATGTATTGGGTGGAAGAAGAAAAAGTTGACAATTTTGCTTCGTGTGTATATGCTTAACACAATTGATGTTGAATCATAAAGATATTCATGTAGCCGTTGCGCACGAACATTGTAGAGACGAACAGGGATCCAGTGACCGGCTCGTGCCAAGTTACGTCGTAACTGACGTAAAGCCAACCGTTGGATGAAGGACGGATAGATCAGACCAAACACTACAGTGAAAACAATGTGTACGACTGCTGTAGCAAAAATACTATAGACGAGTTCCTGTAAACCGAGCATCACTGTTTACATGCATCTGTCCATCGGACTGTGTGGAAGGGGGGCTAGCAAGTCACTACTTTCTTCGTTTCCAAATATAAGATCTTTTAGAGATTTAATCATGAATTACATACGAAACAAAGTGAGTAAATCTACATTATAAAATATGCCCATGTACATTCGTATCTAGTCTATAATGAAATCTTTAAAAGATATTATATTTAGAAACGGAGGAGTAGATCTCAATCATGTAAAGACCAGATAAAGTGTGACATACTACTACTTGACAGTAGAATGATAATAAAAATTACAAAACGACTTCCTCTTCTCGAAAAGTTCCCACGCTCCATTTTTATATCTTGAAGAATGTCATCTCTTCTTCATGTCAGCTTGGAGTAGCTACGTTGATGTTTCTTTATAATTAAAAATCAGTAATATATATTATTGATAAGGTCCGGCTACTTGGGTGCATGGGTATGAATGACATGATCATGATCACGATGATTACATAGAAATGAGCGATTTCTTTTGTTAGTAGGAAGAGTGGAGGCTTGTCTCGTAGTACTCGTAGTAGTATGGACCATGCAACTTTTTCCTTTTGTTTTGTTGTGTGGGTTGCTGCATGGTCCGTGAAGTGAACTTGTTGGAGGCACCTGAGCCAAGCACGGTGCATCCATGGGGAGCCAGAAATTGGAACGGAAATATCCATAGATGGAGACGTTGTTGCCGTCGAGAACCATGAGGCAACCAGGGAGACGTAGCCGTCGTCCGAGTCACACTTAATACTTTCAGCAGCAGATTAACGCAGCTAGACGAGAAATTCTCGAAGAAATCAACAAGGGAAGCTCTCCACGCAGGCAGAGAAGGTATGCGAGTGACGAGAGATTTTCGAAAAGGCGAAGAAAAAGAATGCACCATGCGTGCGGGTAGAGAAGGAGAGATTGGATTTGTTTGGTCGTGGTTGGTGATGGCGGCGCGGCAGTGAGTGGTGGTGCTGGACTGGCCCACCCTAGGGAAAAGGAGGAGCGATCTGGATCGTCCGTCCGCCCATCACGCACCTTCATCCATCGGTATAAGAATCGCTGCCAACCACGGTCCATCCACGCATACCACACACCCCACCCCATTCCGCCGCCTCTATTCTCTCTTCTCACTCCCTCTCGCCGGAGAGAAGATGGCGTCCGACGGAAGCGGCGTTGTGACGGTGTACGGCAGCGGCAACAACGGCGCCGGTACGCAGCTGGAGCCCAAGTCATCCCCGTTCTCTGTCAAGGTGGGCCTTGCCCAGATGCTCCGCGGCGGCGTCATCATGGACGTCGTCAACGCCGAGCAGGCGCGCATCGCCGAGGAGGCCGGCGCCTGCGCCGTCATGGCGCTCGAGCGCGTCCCCGCCGACATCCGCGCCCAGGGCGGCGTCGCCCGCATGTCCGACCCGGGCCTCATCCGCGAAATCAAGCGCGCCGTCACCATCCCGGTCATGGCCAAGGCCCGCATCGGGCACTTCGTCGAGGCCCAGATCCTCGAATCCATCGGCGTCGACTACGTGGACGAGAGCGAGGTCCTCACGCTCGCCGACGACGCCCACCACATCAACAAGCACAACTTCCGCGTCCCCTTCGTCTGCGGCTGCCGCAACCTGGGCGAGGCCCTCCGCCGCATCCGCGAGGGCGCCGCCATGATCCGCACCAAGGGCGAGGCCGGCACCGGCAATGTCGTCGAGGCCGTCCGCCACGTCCGCTCCGTCATGGGCGACGTCCGTGCCCTCCGCAGCATGGACGACGACGAGGTATTCTCCTATGCCAAGAGCATTGCCGCACCGTACGACCTCGTCATGCAGACCAAGCAGCTTGGCCGCCTGCCCGTCGTCCAGTTCGCCGCAGGCGGGGTGGCCACGCCGGCCGATGCGGCCCTCATGATGCAGCTCGGCTGCGACGGTGTCTTCGTCGGCTCCGGTATCTTCAAGAGCGGGGACCCCGCGCGCCGCGCACGCGCCATCGTGCAGGCCGTCACCCACTACAGCGACCCTAATGTGCTCGCCGAGGTGAGCTGCGACCTGGGCGAGGCCATGGTGGGCATCAACCTCTCCGATCCCAAGGTCGAGCGCTTTGCGGCGCGCTCCGAGTGATCTTTGTTGGCTACCATATCAACACCAGCTCCCAAAATAATACTCCATGGATCAATGATAAGGACAAAGAAAGAAGTAGACGCGATTCCTAGTTATTATGATGTGATTTCTTCGTGATGATCATTCTAGCTCCGATAACAATTCAAGTCGTAGCAAGCATGCACCTCGAGTCAGTAAAAGTCGGTCAGTCGATCGCTCTATATATGTACACACATGTTGTCGTCTTCCATTTCATTTCTGTTGTTGTTAACACCAAGTTAAGTATCCATCCATCCTTTTCCTCCGTGTTATAGTCATGTATTGCTACTATGCATTTTGCTGTTCCAGATTCGTTGTTGTTTCTCTGATCGATTTTGCTACTGTTGTTGCCAATTGCTAACGACAACGACTCAACTGATGCACTCCGGTACTGCACTTGATTAGCACTCACTATTTGGCTCCAGTACACATTAGGCAGCCCATCGTTGCCAGTGCCCCCTCGTAGGCTAAAGCTTGAAGGCCCATCGTTGCCAGTGCCCCCTCGTAGGCTAAAGCTTGAAGGCGGTGATGCCTTGTACATAATGCAAGGTGATTAGAGAGATGCTTAGTAGAACAAATCTAGTTTTTTTAGACACCGATGTTTATTTCTGTAGGATGCTTAGAGAAAAATTGGTTTACTTTTTTAAGCATTTTTTCTAAGGGCTTGTATACAGTTTAAGGTGCTTAAGAAGATATTTAGCAAAATAAATCAGATTTTCTCAAGCATCAGTGTTTATCTGTAGACGACATACGCTTAGTTAAGCATTCGTCCTATTAGGATAAGCACTCATGCTTGAGACAAATCCAATTTATTTTATCAAGCACCTTGTAGTGTGTTGAGATTGAGCAAAATACGTGGACGGAGTGGGCATCGGGATAAAACATAGGAAAACAGACGTGTTCATTCCGTAAAGAAATATAAGAGCATTTAGATTATTAAAATAGTTATTTAGGAGTTGTTCGGCAACCCGTTGGCTCCATGAAAATCGAGGATCTCCGAAGCAGAAGTTCCCCTGCTCCGTGTTTTTTAACTTATCTCTGTCAGCTCTGGAAGCAGCGTCACGGAGTGGAGGGATGCCGAACATGCCTTTAAACGTTTTTATATTTTTATACAGAAGAAGCACAAAAATGTCCAAGCCACGCGCATGCACAAGCAGGTTAGGGGTTAGGACATTTAGTGATAAGACCAGAGGTACTCGTGTAGAAGTTTTTTTTTTTTTAAGCATCCGTGTTTGCTTCTGCATCGGAGATGATTAAGTAAGCATCTGTGCTATACAAATAAGCATTTTGTGCTAAGAGAAAATTGGACTATATTTATAGGCACCTTGCATTGTATAAATTTAAGACGGTCTTTTCTCATTCATTCCATCTCACTGGGGACTGGAAGTAGACAAAAATATATTATACAAATAGTGTATCAAAATATATAGATTTTAAACCATGTATCAATTTTAGCACTACCCATGTATCAATTTTAGTGCTAATACCATATCCATATCATGTGAAAAAGATCGGGATGAGAAATCACACAAAGACACAACACAACCACCAGATACATGTAGGAGACCAAAGAATTCTCACTCAATGGCCAAAGGGAGACGGCTCCTCCTCCTCTCACCCCTTCCTTCTGCCCATGCTTCCACCCCCTCCGCTCCTCCGCCCTCCTCGCCGACCCCCTCGCCAGACTCCACCCCTGTCATGCCCCCCTTCCTCCTCTCTCCCTTCCCCACTCCTCGCCCATGTCCCATCGTATCCTCCTGGCGGCCTCTCGCCTCGTCTGTGGGCATCGGGATCTCGATTCTGGGTGTTGTGGGACGATGCGGACTCCGACGATGAACCGGCCGTGCCCGCTCTGGCGGTGCCGTCTTTGACTGCTCTGCTCCGCCCTGCTGCCCGCGGTCGCGAATTCGCCCTGGGCGGGCGCGGCCCTGCGTGACGCGCTTCCCCTCCGATGGATCTGTTCGGTGGTTGGGCCCATGTGCTGGTCCGTCGGTGAAAATCTTGTAAGCCTTCGTGTTGCCCTCTCCCCTCTCTCCTCATGGCCCCGGCCTCATCCTCTGCCCCTCCGTCTATTCTTCATCATCACCGTCTCCGCCATCCCGCAGACGTGGTTCACCACGACCACTCCGGGCATCGGGGGCCACGGTCGATCTGGTTGGCAGCCGGTGGTAATCCTAGATGGGTGGTCCCTACAGTTGCCTCTCGTTGTTGTCGGGTCGCCTCCTGCGTTGGCACTTGGTTTGGCGCCTGTAGTGGCCGGGCCCGGTGCTCTGACTTTGGATGACTATTTCCCGCCTTTGGTCCCCCACGGGCCTGGTTGTTGGCCCGGCCTAGCTACCCCTTCAGTCCCCAGTCCCCCCCTCCCCAAGTCCTTCCCTGAGAGTACATATGGATACCAAAAGGCTCTTGACCCATTTCTAGCATTTTTGACCTTCGTCGTTGATATCCGTAGATCTTGATCCACACTCCGGATTCTTCTCCCTCTTCGCCCTCCTCCATCTCTTTCCCTCTCCTTCGTCGTGGTGGTGTCCATGGATAAATCCCCTGGCTCCTCCTTGGATGCCAACTCCAATGGCCAAAGGTCCAAGGAGGGCTTGGTCAACGGCGGCTCTGGGGAGGCATACGAGGCGTAACTTTGAGCCAAGTTGGTGGAGGATCGTTCGTCGCGTGAGCAGGTGGCGGCAGATCGACCGGTGTGGGCCAAAGGTCTAGCCTGGATGCAATGGGAGGAGCGGCGGTCGTCGGGCCCGGGGAGGGTGCCTCGGGCTCGCATATGCCCTTGTCGTCCCTGTCGTGGTCTCCTTCGATCGCTGATCCGAGGGAGACGGCGGCGGCTGACCTGGTTTCGGCCAGATATGATCTTCCTCGCCCTCCTCATCGTTCGGCCTGCCCCCTCAACCTGTTGGCGGCTTCAGTGGTCGCCCCGCCCAGTGCTTTGGGGTCCCTACCCCAACTCCCGCACCAACAAATCGCGCAAAATCAAGCCTTTTGATTACACCTCCTCTTCTGCAGCTGGATCTATGGGCGACAACATCCTTCTCTTGCCTCCTCTCCCTCCATTCTCTAGAGGGCCTACCCCAGGTTCGGGTAACCCTAATCTGACGTGCTTTGCTTGTCACCAGCCTGGCCATTTCCAATCCCACTATGAGAACCCCCTCCCCCCGTTTTGTCTGATTTGTCGGTCTTAGGGTCACCTGACACTGGAGTGCAACAACCGTCTCAAGTCCCCTTCCTCGGGTTTCTTTGGATTGGAAGAATCCCTCGAGCCTACAGCCGTCGTGTCGGCCATTGATAATGTTGTCATTATTACCGTGATGTCCGATGTGGTCTCGCTGCAGTCTTTCTCTGATAAATTGGGGTTATGGGGCTAGTATGGCCGGGACTACCAAATCCAGCAATTGTCTGGTTCCTACTCTAGGTGATGTTCCCTTCTAGCAATAGTTTGAAGATGATGGCCACATGTACAAGCTTCACTCTTCCCCACAACAATATTGTTGTCTCTGTGAAGGAAGCTAATGGTGGGAGCTGCTCATTTGGATCTCCAGTTGATTCTTGGGTGCTTTTGGAGGATGTGCCACCGATGATGCATTTTGTTCCGGCTTTGATGGCCTTCGGAGAGCTCATTGGCAAGCCTACCAAGGTTGATGAGCCTTCCCTTGGCCGCCTGGGCTCGATGCACGTGAAAATTTTGTGTAGTGTGCCGGAGCTGGTTTGTGGTTTCGTTGAGTTCTACCATGCCTCGCACGGTTTCCGTATCAAGGTGTGCATAGAAGGTGATGCTAGCTATCAAGCCCCTCACTCCCTGTTGGAAATATGCCCTATAGGCAATGAATAAAGTGTTTATTATTATTATTTCCTTGTTCATGATAATCGTTTATTATCCATGCTATAATTGTATTGATTGGAAACACATTACATGTGTGGGTAAATAGACAACACACTATCCCTAGTATGCCTCTAGTGAACTAGTTCGTTGATCAAAGATGGTCAAGGTTTCCTGGCCATTGACATGAGATGTCATTTGATAACGGGATCACATCATTGGGAGAATGATGTGATGGACAAGACCCAAACTAAAAACGTAGCATATGATCGTGTCAGTTTATTGCTACTGTTTTCTACATGTCAAGTATATGTTCCTATGACCATGAGATCATGCAACTCACGAACATCGGAGGAGTGCCTTGTGTGTATCAAACGTCTTAATGTAACTGGGTGCTCTACAGGTATCTCCGAGGGTGTCTGTTGAGTTGGCATGGATCAAGACTGGGATTTTTTACTCCGTATGACGGAGAGGTATCTCAGGGCCCACTCGATATTACAACATCACAATAAGCCTTGCAAGCAATGTGACTGAGTGTTAGTTGCAGGATCTTGTATTATGGAATGAGTAAAGAGACTTTCCAATAACGAGGTTGAACTAGGTATGGAGATACCAACGATCGAATCTTGGGCAAGTAACATACCGAAGAACAAAGGAAACATCATACGGGATTAACTAAATCCTTGACATAGAGGTTCGACCGATAAAGATCTTCGTAGAATATGTAGGAACCAATATGGGCATCCAGGTCCCGCCATTGGTTATTGACCGTAGAGGTGTCTCGGTCATGTCTACATAGTTCTCGAACCCGCAGGGTCTGCACACTTAAGGTTTGGTGACGTTTCGGTAGTATAGAGTTATGTATGGTGGTGACCGAAGGTTGTTCGGAGTCCCGGATGAGATCCCGGAAGTCACAAGGAGCTCCGGAATGGTCCGGAGGTAAATATTGATATATAGGAAGTCCTGTTTTGGTCACCGGAAAAGTTTCGGGCTAATCGGTAATGTACCGGGAGTGTCGGTAGTGTACCGGGAGACTACCGGGAGGGGTATTTCGACCCAAGAGGCTTCATGGGCTGTGGGAGAGTGAATACCAGCCCTTAGTGGGCTGGTGAAAGTCCCACACAAGGCCCATGCGACTGGGAAGGTAAACCCAAAAGGAAAAAGGTGGAAAAAGGTAAAATAAGGAAGGAGTCCTAATCCTACTAGGAGTGGAGGAGGTAGACTCCTCCCTCCTAGTTCGGCCGAACCAGATTGGCTTGGAAGCCAAGGCTGCCTCCTCTCCTCCTCTCCTCCTATATACTAGAGGGTTTTAGAGTTTTTGCACAAGATTTTCAGCCACGTGCAACCCTACCCTCTAGTGCATAGTTTCTCCTCTAGATCTGATTTCTGCAGTGCTTAGGCGAAGCCCTGCCAGAATAGCTCCACCACCATTGCCGGAGCGCCGTCATGCTGCCGGAGAACTCTTCTTCCTCTCCACTCCTTCTTGCTGGATCAAGACGGTGGAAATCGTCATCAAGCTGTACGTGGGCTGAACGCGGAGGTGCCGTCCGTTCGGCGCTAGATCGGAAGGATCGTGATCAAGTGCGTGGGACGGATCGTGATTGGATCGTGGGATGGATCGTGATTGGATCGCGGGACGCACGTCGATTTGGATCGCGAAGACGTTCGACTACACCAACCACGTTTCTTAACGCTTCCCGCTTAGCGATATACAAGGGTACGTAGATCCACTCTCCCTCTCGTAGATGCTCATCACCATGGATAGATGTGCGTGTGCGTAGGAAATTTTTTGTTTCCCATGCAACGTTCCCCAACAATGGCATCATGAGCTAGGTCTATGTGTAAATGAGATCCCGAGTAGAACACAAAAGGTTTGTGGGAGTTGATGCTTAGATTGCTTCCTCCCTTGGTCGGATTTTGGTTCAGCGGTATTGTGAGATGAAGCGGCCCGGACCAACATTACTTGTACGCTTACGAGAGACCTGTTCCCTCGACCGCAACTTGTTGCATAGATGGCCTGCGGGTGCCAGTTTCTCTCACTTTAGTTTGATCGGATTCGACAAAGGCGGTCCTTGAGAAGTTTGAAAAGCAACTAGTGTATCACCGTTGTGGTTTTTGTGTAGATGAGCATTGTTCTTGCTAGATACTCATAGCAGCCACGTAAAACATGCAACAACAATTAGAGGACGTCTAACTTGTTTTTGCAGGGTATGTTGTGATGTGATATGGCCAATTACATGATGTGGTATATGTGATGTATGAGATGATCATGTGATGTATAGATTATCACGACTTGCATGTCGATGAGTACGGCAACCGGCATGAGCCATAGGATTGTCTTTAATTATTGTATGACCTGCGTGTCAATCATTAAGCGCTATGTAATGCTTTATTTTATTGCTAAACGGTAGCAATAGTAGTAGAAGCATGTTGGGCGCGACGACCCCGATGACGACACATTGATGGAGATCAAGATGATGAAGATCATGGTGTCATGCCGGTGACGATGGAGATCATGCCGGTGCTTTCTAGATGGAGATCAAAAGCACAAGTTCATGGCCATATCATGTCACTTATGAATTGCATGTAATGTTAATCCTTTTATGCACCTTGTTTTGCTTAGGACGACGGTAGCATTATAAGGTGATCCCTCACTTCAATTTCAAGATGAATTGTGTTCTCCCCGAGTGTGCACCATTGCGAAAGTTCGTCATGTCGAGACACCACGTGATGATCGGGTGTGATAGACTCTACGTTCACATACAACGGGTGCAAGCCAGTGTTGCACACGCAGAACACTCGGGTTAAACTTGATGAGCCTAGCATGTACAGACATGACCTCGGAACACAAAAGACCGAAAGGGCGAACATGAGTCATATAGTAGATATGATCAACATAATGATGTTCACCATTGAAGCCACCTCAACTCACGTGATGATCGGACTTGAGTTGGTGGATTTGGATCATGTGACACTTAGATGACCTGAGGGATGTCAATTTGAGTGGGAGCTTTAGTAATTTGATTAACTAAACTCATTATCTTGAACAATAGTCTAAGTAAACTTTGCATATTTATGTTGTAGATTAATGGCTCGCGTAGTAGCACCCCTAAATTTTAATGCGTTCCTAGAGAAAGCTAAGTTGAATGATGATGGAAGTAACTTTTTTGACTGGGCCCGTAATCTAAGGATTATCCTCACGGCTTACCAGAAATCATATGTCCTTGATGCATCGCTTGGTCACCAACCAGAAGACACGACCTCCGAAGACGTTAAGAACGCTCGGGAGGCACGTACTGGAGATTACTCAATAGTTCAGTATGCAATATTGTATGGCTTAGAACCGGGACTTCAAAGACGTTTTGAACGTCATGGAGCATATGAGATGTTCCAGTAGTTGAAGTTTATCTTTCAGAAGAATGCCCGAATCGAGATGTATGAAACCTCTGATAAGTTCTATGCTTGCAAGATGGAGGAGAACGGGTCTATCAGTGAACATATACTCAGAATATTTGGGTATTCAACTCGTCTAGCGGAGTTGGGAATTGCCCTTCCGCCAGAGGCGATCACTGACAGAGTTCTTCAATCACTGCCACCTAATTACAAGAGCTTTGTGATGAACTATAACATGCACGGGATGAACAAGTCAGTCGCCGAGCTGTTTGCGATGCTAAAAGTCGCTGAGTCTGAAATCCAGAAATAACATCAAGTGTTGATGGTCAATAAAACCACTAGTTTCAAGAAAAATGTCAAGGTCAAGGGTAAGGGCAAGAAGGGTAAAACCAAGAAGGATGGCAAAGCAGTTGCTACTCCTGTAAAGAAGCCCAAGCATGGACCCAAGCCAGAAATTGATTGCTTTCATTGCAAGGGAACTGGTCATTGGAAGCGGAACTGCCCCAAGTACCTGGGTGACAAGAAGGCGGCCAACGGCAAACAAGGTATATATGATATACATGTTTTGATGTGTACCTTACTAACTCTCGTAGTAGTGTCTGGGTATTTGATACCGGTTTGGTTGCTCACATTTGCAACTCAAAACAGGAACTACGGAATAAACGAAGGCTGACAAAGGACGAAGTGACGATGCGCGTGGGAAATGGTTTCAATGTTGATGTGATCGCCGTCGGCATGCTCTCTCTTCGATTACCATCGAGATTAGTGATGAACCTGAATAATTGTTATTTAGTGCCTGCGTTAAGCATGAACATTATATCTGGATCTTGTTTATTGTGAGACGGTTACTCATTTAAACCAGAGAATAAAGGTTGTTCTATTTATATGAGTAATATCTTTTATGGTCATGCACCCAATGTTAGGGGTTTATTCATATTGAATCTTGATAGTGATGACACACATGTTCATAACATTGATGCCAAAAGATGCAGAGTTGATAATGATAGTACCACTTTCTTGTGGCACTGCCATTTAGGTCATATTGGTGTAAAACGCATGAGGAAGTTCCATGCTGATGGACTTTTGGAGTCACTTGATTTTGAATCACTTGACACATGTGAACCATGCCTCATGGGCAAGATGACTAAAACGCCGTTCTCTGGAACAATGGAACGGGCAAGTGACTTATTGGAAATCATACATACAGATGTGTGCGGTCCAATGAATGTTACATCGCGTGGTGGATATCGTTTTTTTCTCACCTTCACTAATGACTTAAGTAGGTATGGGTATATTTACTTAATGAAACACAAGTCTGAAACGTTTGAAAAGTTCAAGCAATTTCAGAGTGAAGTTGAGAAATCATCGTAACAAGAAGATTAAGTTCCTGCGATCTGATCGAGGAGGTGAATATCTGAGTTATGTGTTTGGCAGTCACTTAAGACAGTGTGGAATTGTTTCACAGTTGACACTGCCCGGAACACCACAACGTAATGGTGTGTCCGAATGTCGTAATCGAACCTTATTAGATATGGTGCGTTCTATGATGTCTCTTGCTGATTTGCCACTATCGTTTTGGGGTTATGCATTAGAGACAGCCGCATTCACTTTAAATAGGGCACCATCGAAATCCGTTGAGATGACCCCATATGAACTGTGCTTTGGCAAGAGGCCAAAGTTGTCATTTCTTAAAGTTTGGGGATGTGATGCTTATGTCAAAAAGCTTCAGCCTGAAAAGCTGGAACCCAAAGCGGAAAAATGCATCTTCATAGGATACCCGAAAGAGACAGCCGGATATACCTTCTATCTCAGATCCGAAGGCAAAGTGTTTGTCGCTAAGAACGAAACATTTCTTGAGAAAGAGTTTCTCTTGAAAGAATTGAGTGGGAGGAAAATAGAGCTTGATGAGGTTATTGAACCTTTACTTCAACCAGAAAGTAGCGCAGCGCAGAAAGATGTTTCTGTGGAACCTGCGATGGTAGAAGAGGAAGTTAATGATGATGATCATGAAGCTTCGGATCAAGCTACTATTGAACCTCGTAGGTCGACAAGGTCGCGTACTACTCCTGAGTGGTACGGCAACCCTGTCTTGGAGGTCATGTTGTTGGACAACAATGAACCTACGAGCTATGGAGGAGCAGTGATGGGCCCGGATTCCGAGAAATGGTTAGAGGCCATGAAATCCGAGATGGGATCCATGTATGAAAACAAAGTATGGACTTTGGAAGTATTACCTGAAGGGCGAAAGACCATTCAAAACAAATGGATCTTTAAGAAGAAGACAGACGCGGACGGTAATGTCATCGTCTATAAGGATCGACTTGTGGCAAAGGGTTTTTCACAAGTTCAAGGAGTTGACTATGATAAGACCTTCTCACCCGTAGCGATGCTTAAGTCTGTCAGAATCATGTTGGCAATAGCTGCTTATTTCGACTATGAAATTTGGCAGATGGATGTCAAAACAGCGTTCCTCAATGGTTTCCTTGAGGAAGAGTTGTATATGATGCAACCAGAAGGTTTTGTCGATCCAGAGAATGCTGACAAAGTTTGCAAACTCCAGCGATCCATTTATGGGCTGATGCAAGCATCCTGGAGTTGGAATAAGTGTTTTGATGTGGTTATCAAAGCGTTTGAGTTTATACAAGTTTATGTAGAAGCTTGTATTTACAAGAAAGTGAGTGGGAGCTCTATAGCGTTTCTAATATTATATGTGGATGACATATTGCTGATTGGAAAGAATATAGAAATGCTGGAAAGCGTGAAGGAATATTTGAACAAGAGTTTTTCAATGAAGGACCTAGGAGAAGCTGCTTTCGTATTAGGCATTAAGATCTATAGCGATAGATCGAGACGCTTAATAGCACTTTCACAAAGCACATACCTTGATAAAGTTTTGAAGAAGTTCAAAATGGATCAGTCCAAGAAGGGGTTCTTGCCTGTGTTACAAGGTGTGAAGTTGAGTAAGACTCAATGCCCAGTGATTGCAGAAGATAGAGAAAATATGAGTGTCATCCCATATACTTCAGCCATAGGCTCTATCATGTATGCAATGCTGTTTACAAGACCGGATGTCAGCCTTGCCATAAGTATGGCCGGAAGGTTTCAAAGTGATCCTGGAATGGAACACTGGGCAGCGGTCAAGAATATCCTTAAGTACTTGAAAAGGACTAAGGAAATGTTTCTCGTTTATGGAGGTGATGAAGAGCTTGTCATAAAGGGTTACGTCGATGCAAGCTTTGACACTGATCCGGATGACTCTAAGTCACAAACCGGATACGTATTTATTCTCAACGGGGGAGCGGTAAGCTGGTGCAGTTCCAAGCAAAGCATGGTAGTCGATTCTACATGTGAAGCGGAGTACATCGCAGCCTCGGAGGCGGCGAAGGAAGGTGTCTAGATGAAGTAGTTCATGACAGATCTTGGAGTAGTGCCCAGTGCACTGAATCCAATGAAACTGTTCTGTGATAACACTCGTGCCATTGCTCTCGCCAAGGAACCAAGGTTTCACAAGAGTACTAGACACATAAAGCGATGTTTCAACTCCATCCGCGATTACATAATCGTGGATGGAGTTGAAGCGTCGCTTTATGTGTCTGGTCCTCTTGTGAAACCTTGGTTCCTTGGCCAGAGCAATGGCACAAGTGTTGTCACAGAACAGGTTCATTGGATTCAGTGCACTGGGCACTACTCCAAGATCTGTCATGAACTGCTTCATCCAGACACCTTCCTTCGCCGCCTCCGAGGTTGCGATGTATTCCGCTTCACACGTAGAATCAGCCACCACACTTTGCTTGGAACTGCACCAGCTTACCGCTCCCCCGTTAAGAATAAATACGTATCCGGTTTGCGACTTAGAATCGTCCGGATCAGTGTCAAAGCTTGCATCGACGTAACCCTTTACGACGAGCTCTTCTTCACCTCCATTAACGAGAAACATTTCCTTAGTCCTTTTCAGGTACTTAAGGATATTCTTGACCGCTTGCCAGTGCTCCATTCCAGGATCACTTTGAAACCTTCCGGCCATACTTATGGCAAGGCTGACATCGGGTCTTGTGCACAACATTGCATACATGATAGAGCCTATGCCTGAAGCATAGGGGATGACACTCATCTTTTCTCTATCTTCTGCAGTTACTGGGCATTAAGTCTTACTCAACTTCACACCTTGTAACACAAGCAAGAACCTCTTGTTGGACTGTTCCATTTTGAACTTCTTCAAAACTTTATCAAGGTATGTGCTCTGTGAAAGTGCTATTAAGCGTCTCGATCTATCTCTATAGATCTTAATGCCTAATATGAAAGCAGCTTCTCCGAGGTCCTTCATTGAAAAACTCTTGTTCAAATATTCCTTCATGCTTTCCAGCATTTCTATATTGTTTCCAATCAGCAATATGTCATCCACATATAATACTAGAAATGCTATAGAGCTCCCACTCACTTTCTTGTAAATACAAGCTTCTCCGTAAACTTGTATAAACTCAAACGCTTTGATCACCTCATCAAAGCGCTTATTCCAACTCCGAGATGCTTGCACCAGTCCATAAATGGATCGCTGGAGTTTGCAAACTTTGTCAGCATTCTCTGGATCGACAAAACCTTCGGGTTGCATCATATACAACTCTTCCTCAAGGAAACCGTTGAGGAACGCTGTTTTGACATCCATCTGCCAAATTTCATAGTCGAAATAAGCAGCTATTGCTAACATGATTCTGATAGACATAAGCATCACTACGGGTGAGAAAGTCTCGTCGTAGTCAACTCCTTGAACTTGTGAAAAACCCTTTGCCACAAGTCGAGCTTTATAGACGGTAACATTACCATCCGCGTTTGTCTTCTTCTTAAAGATCCATTTGTTCTGAATGGCCTTTCGCCCTTCAGGTAATACTTCCAAAGTCCATACTTTGTTTTCATACATGGATCCCATCTCGGATTTCATGGCCTCTAACCATTTCTCGGAATCCGGGCCCATCACAGCTCCTCCATAGCTCGTAGGTTCATTGTTGTCCACTCAGGGGTAGTACGCGGCCTTGTCGACCTACGAGGTTCAATAGCAGCTTGATCCGAAGCTTCATGATCATCATCATTAACTTCCTCTTCTACCGTCGTAGGTTCCACAGAAACATCTTTCTGCGTTGCGCTACTTTCTGGTTGAAGTAAAGGTTCAATAACCTCATCAAGCTCTATTTTCCTCCCACTCAATTCTTTAGAGAGAAACTCTTTCTCAAGAAATGTTCCGTACTTAGCGACAAACACTTTGCCTTCGGATCTGAGATAGAAGGTATATCCGACTGTCTCTTTCGGGTATCCTATGAAGACGCATTTCTCCGCTTTGGGTTCCAGCTTTTTAGGCTGAAGCTTTTTGACATAAGCATCACATCCCCAAACTTTAAGAAACGACAACTTTGGCTTCTTGCCAAACCACAGTTCATATGGCATCGTCTCAACGGATTTCGATGGTGCCCTATTTAAAGTGAATGCAGCTGTCTCTAATGCATAACCCCAAAACGATAGTGGCAAATCAGCAAGAGACATCATAGAACGCACCATATCTAATAAGGTTCGATTACGACGTTCGGACACACCAATACGTTGTGGTGTTCCGAGCGGTGTCAACTGTGAAACAATTCCAGACTGTCTTAAGTGACTGCCAAACTCATAACTTAGATATTCACCTCCTCGATCAGATCGTAGGAACTTAATCTTCTTGTTACGATGATTCTCAACTTCACTCTGAAATTGCTTGAACTTTTCAAACATTTCAGACTTGTGTTTCATTAAGTAAATATACCCATATCTACTTAAGTCATCAGTGAAGGTGAGAAAATAACGATATCCACCACGCGCTGTAACATTCATCGGACCGCACACATCAGTATGTATGATTTCCAATAAGTCACTCGCCCATTCCATTGTTCCAGAGAACGGCGTTTTAGTTATCTTGCCCATGAGGCATGGTTCACATGTGTCAAGTGATTCAAAATCAAGTGACTCCAAAAGTCCATCAGCATGGAGCTTCCTCATGCGTTTTACACCAATATGACCTAAACGACAGTGCCACAAGAAAGTGGTACTATTAGTATCAACTCTACATCTTTTGGCATCAATGTTATGAACATGTGTGTCATCACTATCAAGATTCAATATGAATAAACCCCTAACATTGGGTGCATGACCATAAAAGATATTACTCATATAAATAGAACAACCTTTATTCTCTGATTTAAATGAGTAACCGTATCGCAATAAACAAGATCCAGATATAATGTTCATGCTTAACGCAGGTACTAAATAACAATTATTCAGGTTCATCACTAATCCCGATGGTAATCGAAGAGAGAGCTTGCTGATGGCGATCACATCAACCTTGGAACCATTTCCCACAGGCATCGTCACTTCGTCCTTTGCCAGCCTTCGTTTATTCCGTAGTTCCTGCTTTGAGTTGCAAATGTGAGCAACCGAACCGGTATCAAATACCCAGGCAGTACTACGAGAGCTAGTAAGGTACACATCAATAACATGTATATCATATATACCTTGTTTGTCATTGGACGCCTTCTTGTCAGCCAGGTACTTGGGGCAGTTCCGCTTCCAGTGACCAGTTCCCTTGCAACGAAAGCACTCAATTTCTGGCTTGGGTCCATGCTTGGGCTTCTTTACAGGAGTAGCAACTGCTTTGCCATCCTTCTTGGTTTTACCCTTCTTGCCCTTGCCCTTGACTTTGCCATTTTTCTTGAAACTAGTGGTTTTATTGACCATCAACACTTGATGTTCTTTCTGGATTTCAGACTCAGCGACTTTTAGCATCGCAAACAGCTCGGCGACTGACTTGTTCATCCCGTGCATGTTATAGTTCATCACAAAGCTCTTGTAACTAGGTGGCAGTGATTGAAGAACTCTGTCAGTGATCGCCTCTGGCGGAAGGGCAATTCCCAACTCTGCTAGACGAGTCGAATACCCAAACATTCTGAGTATATGTTCACTGATAGACCCGTTCTCCTCCATCTTGCAAGCATAGAACTTATCGGAGGTTTCATACCTCTCCATCCGGGCGTTCTTCTGAAAGATAAACTTCAACTCGTGGAACATCTCATATGCTCCATGACGTTCAAAATGTCTTTGAAGTCCCGGTTCTAAGCCATACAATATTGCATACTGAACTATTGAGTAATCTCCAGTACGTGCCTCCCAAGCGTTCTTAATGTCTTCGGAGGTCATGTCTTCTGGTTGGTCACCAAGCGGTGCATCAAGGACATAAGATTTCTGGGAAGCCGTGAGGATAATCCTCAGATTACGGGCCCAGTCAACAAAGTTACTTCCATCATCTTTCAGTTTAGCTTTCTCTAGGAACGCATTAAAATTCAGGGGTGCTACTGCGCGAGCCATTGATCTACAACATAAATATGCAAAGTTCACTTAGACTATTGTTCAAGACAATGAGTTTAGTTAATCAAATTACTAAAGCTCCCACTCAAATTGACATCCCTCAGGTCATCTGAGTGTCACATGATCCAAATCCACCAACTCAAGTCCGATCATCACGTGAGTTGAGGTGGCTTCAATGGTGAACATCATTATGTTGATCATATCTACTATATGACTCATGTTCGACCTTTCGGTATCTTGTGTTCCGAGGCCATGTCTGTACATGCTAGGCTAGTCAAGTTTAACCCGAGTGTTCTGCGCGTGCAACACTGGCTTGCACCCGTTGTATGTGAACGTAGAGTCTATCACACCCGATCATCACGTGCTGTCTCAACACGACGAACTTTCGCAACGGTGCACACTCGGGGAGAACACAATTTTATGTTGAAATTTAAGTGAGGGATCACCTTATAATGCTACCGTCGTACTAAGCAAAACAAGGTGCATAAAAGGATTAACATCACATGCAATTCATAAGTGACATGATATGGCCATGAACTTGAGCTTTAGGTCTCCATCTTGAAAGCACCGACATGATCTCCATCGTCACCGGCAAGACACCATGATCTCCATCATCTTGATCTCCATCAACGTGTCGCCATCGGGGTTGTCACACCCTACGCACATGCAAGATCTATCCATGGTGATGAGCATCTACGAGAGGGAGAGTGGATCTACATACCCTTGTAGATCGCTAAGCGGGAAGCGTTAAGAAACGCGGTTGATGTAGTCGAACATCTTCGCGATCCAAATCACCGAGCATCCCGCGATCCCATCACGATCCATCTCGCGATACAATCACGATCCGTCCCGCGATCCCATCACGATCCGTCCCGCGATCCAATCACGAATCGTCTCGCGATCTTGACCACGGTCCTTCCGATCTAGCGCCGAACGGATGACACCTCCACGTTCAGCACACGTATAGCTCGATGACAATCTCCGCCTTCTTGATCCAGCAAGAGGGAGCGGAGAGGTAGGTGAGTTCTCCGGTAGCACAACGACATGGTGGCGGTGGTGGTGAACTAATCCTGCAGGGCTTCGCCTAAGCATCATAGAACTAATCTAGAGGAGAAATAGATCTAGAGGAAGAAGAGGGCAGCACGTGGCAATTAGGGTTGGCTTTCCCCTCTAAATCCTCTAGTATATATAGGAGGGAGGGAGGGGAGAAGGCAGCCTCAAACCTTCAAGGTTTGGTCGAAATTGGAGTTGGAGGATGATACGTCTCCAACGTATCTATAATTTTTGATTGTTCCATGCTGTTATATTATCAATCTTGGATATAATCATTTTATATCATTTGTTGGTACTAACCTATGGACATAGTGCCAAGTGTCAGTTGCTGTTTTCCCATGTTTTTTACATCGCAGAAAATAAATACCAGATGAAGTCCAAATGCCACGAAACTTCACGATTATTTCTTATGGGCCAGAAGGAACACAACGGGGCCTGGCTGCGCCTGTGGGGTGCCCTGAGGGGGCAAAACCCACCATGGCACGCTAGGAGGCCTAGGCACGCCCTGGTGGTTTGTGCCCACCTCAGGTGCCCCCCGGACCGCCTATTTGCTCTATAAATACCCCAATATTCCAGAAACCCTAGGGGGACAGACGAAATATTCATCCAGCCGCCGCAGAGTCCAGAACCACCGGATCCAATCTAGACACCATCTCGGTGTTGGGGAATGTTGCATGGGAAACAAAAAAATTCCTATGCACATGCAGATCTATCCATGGTGATGAACATCTACGAGAGGGAGAGTGAATCTACATACCCTTGTAGATCGCTAAGCGGGAAGCGTCAAGAAACGCGGTTGGTGTAGTCGAACTTCTTCGCGATCCAAATTGCCGTGCGTCCCGCGATCCAATCACGATCCGTCCCGCGATCCAATCACGACCCGTCCCGCGATCCGATCACGATCCGTCCCACGAACTTGATCACGATCCGTCCCACGAACTTGATCACGATCCTTCCGATCTAGTACCGAACAGACGACACCTCCGCGTTCAGCACAGGTACAGCTTGATGACGATCTCCACCGTCTTGATCCAGCAAGAAGGAGTGGAGAGGAAGAAGAGTTCTCCGGCAGCCTGACGGCGCTCCGACGATGGTGGTGGAGCAATTCCGGCAGGGCTTCGTCTAAGCACTGCAGAAATCCGATCTAGAGGAGAAACTATGCACTGGAGGAACGGGTAGCACGTGGCTGAAATTCTAGTGCAAAAACCCTAAAACCTCCAATATATATAAGATGATAGGAGGAGAGGCCTTGGCACAAGGTCCAAGGCCTCCTTGCTTCGTCCGAAGGAGAGAGGGAGAGGTGGAGTCCACCTCCAATCCTAGTCCTCCTAGTAGGACTAGGATTCACCCTATTTTGCCTTTTTTACACTTTTTCTCTTAGGCCTTTTTTCCTCCAGCCGCATGGGCCTCTTGTGGATGTTCCACCAAACCACTAAGGGCTGGTTTACACCCTCCTACAGCCCATGTAGCCTCTTGGGTCGAAATACCCCTCCCGATGGCCTCCCGGTACACTACCGGCACTCCCAGTACACTACCGATGAGCCCGAAACTTTTCCAGCGACCAAACAGGACTTCCTATATATGAATCTTTACCTCCGGACCATTCTGGATCTCCTCGTGACGTCCAGGATCTCATCCGAGACTCCGAACAAACTTAGGTCACCACCATACATAACTCTATACTATCGAAACGTCACCAAACCTTAAGTGTGCAGACCCTGCGGGTTCGAGAACTATGTAGACATGACCGAGACACCTCTACGGTCAATAACCAATGGCGGGACCTGGATGTCCGCATTGGTTCCTACATATTCTACGAAGATCTTTATCGGTCGAACCTCTATGTCAAGGATTCAGTTAATCCCGTATGATGTTCCCTTTGTTCTTCGGTATGTTACTTGCCCGAGATTCGATCGTCGGTATCTCCATACCTAGTTCAACCTTGTTACTGGAAAGTCTCTTTACTCATTCCGTAATACAAGATCTCGCAACTAACACTTAGTCACATTGCTTGCAAGGCTTATTGTGATGTTGTATTACCGAGTGGGCCCTGAGATACCTCTCCGTCATACGGAGTAAAAAATCCCAGTCTTGATCCATGCCAACTCAACAGACACCCTCGGAGATACCTATAAAGCACCTTTATAGTCACCTAGTTACGTTGCGACATTTGATACACACAAGGTACTCCTCTGATATCTGTGAGTTGCATGATCTCATGGTCATAGGAACATATACTTGACATGCAGAAAATAGTAGCAATAAACTGACACGATCATAAGCTATGTTTGTAGTTTGGGTCTTGTCCATCACATCATTCTCCTAATGATGTGATCCCGTTATCAAATGACATCTCATGTCCATGGCTAGGAAACCTTAACCATCTTTCGATCAACGAGCTAGTTCACTAGAGGCATACTAGGGACATTGTGTTTGTCTATGTATCCACACATGTATCCATGTTTCCAATCAATACAATTATAGCATGGATAATAAACGATTATCATGAACAAGGAAATACAATAATATACACTTTATTTATTGCCTCTAGGGCATATTTCCAACACTCGGATGGGGTGCACCACCTCCATTGGTGCCTCTCCAATGATGCATGAGTAGTTCTTTGTAGACCTTCGGGTCCATAGTTAGTAGCTAGATGGCTTTCTCTCTCTTGTTGGATTCTCAATACAATGGTCTCTTGGAGATCCATATGATGTAACTCTTTTGTGGTGTTTTTGTTGGGATCGATGAACTTTGAGTTTATGATCAGATCTATCTTTTTATATCCATGAAAGTTATTTGAGTTTCTTTGATCTCTTATATGCATCATTGCTTATAGCCTCGTATTTCTTCTCCTATATTTGTTTTTTTGGCCAACTTGATCTATTTGTCTTGCAATGGGAAGAGGTGCTTTGTATTGGGTTCGATCTTATGGTGCTTGATCCCAGTGACAGAAAGGGAAACGACACATATGTATCGTTGCTACTAAGGATAAAACGATGGGGTCTATATCTACATAGATAGATCTTGTCTACATCATGTCATCGTTCTTATTACATTACTCTGTTTCTCCATGAACTTAAATACACTAGATGCATGCTGTATAGGGGTCGATGTGTGGAGTAATAGTAGTAGATGCAAGCAAGAGTCGGTCTACTAATCTTGGACGTGATGCCTATGTAATGATCATTGCCTGGATATCGTCATGAGTATTTGAAGTTCTATCAATTTCCCAACAATAATTTGTTCACCCACCGTTTGCTATTTTTTCCCGAGAGAAGCCACTAGTGAAACCTATGGCCCCCGGGTCTTTCTTCTCATATATTTGCCTTTGCGATCTACTTTTCTCTTGCATTTATTTTCAGATATATTAAACCAAAAATACAAAAATACCTTGCTGAGTTTTATTTCTATTTATTTTATTTGCGATCTATCTATCAAATTACTACAAATCTTTCTCCCGTCTCCGTGCCAATTTCTCGCACCGTACCCTGGAAGGGATTGAAAACCCCTTGAACACGTCGGGTTGCAAGGATTTGTTATCTGTGTGCAAGGGCTGTTTACGTTGTGTTGCTTGGTTCTCCTACTGGTTCAATAACCTTGGTTTCATATTTGAGGGAAATACCTACCGCCGTTGTGCTGCATCATCCCTTGCTCTTTGGGGAAATACCGACGTAGCTTCAAGCAACATCAAAAGGAACTTCTGGTGCCGTTGCCAGGGAGGATCTTCAACATATACCAGGTTCCTAATCACAAATCTCATCTCCTTGCAATTTACATTATTTTCCATTTGGCTCTCGTTTTCCTCTCCCCCACTTCACAAAAATTTGTCATTTTATTCGCCTCTCTTTTTTCGTTCGCCGTTTTCTTGCCGGATCTGTTTTTGAGTGCAATCTTGTTGTGTGGTCATCATGACTCAAGAGAACACCAAGTTATGTGATTTCTCAAATACCAACAACAATGATTTTATCGGCACTCCGATTGCTCCTCCTGCCACTAGTGCGGAGTCTTGTGATACTACTGCTTTGCTGAATTTTATTATGAAGATCAATTTTCCGGTACTCCTAATGAGGATGTCGCGTCCCATCTTAATACCTTCGTGGAATTATACGATATACAAAAGAAATAAGATGTGGACAATTATGTGGTTAAGATGAAATTATTTCCGTTTTCTTTGCGTGATTCTGCAAAAATTTGGTTCTCTTCTTTGCCTCGCAATAGTATTGATTCTTGGAATAAGTGCAAAGATGCTTTTATCACTAAGTATTTTCCTCCCGCAAAAATTGTTTCCCTTAGAACCCAGATCATGAATTTCAAGCAACTTGAACATGAGCATGGTGCACAATCTTGCGAAAGTATGAAAATGATGCTAAGGAATTGCCCAACTCATGGGTTAAATCTTTGGATGATCATACAATTTTTTTATGCAAGATTGAATTTTGTTTCTCGTAATCTTTTAGATTCCGTCGTAGGTGGTACTTTTATGGAAATTACTTTGGGTGAAGCCACAAAATTGCTTGATAATATCATGGCAAATTATTCACAATGGCATACCGAAAGGGCCCCTACTAGTAAAAAAGTTAATTTGGTTGAAGAAATTTCTTCTTTGAATGAAAAAGTTGATGCTCTTATGAAATTGGTTGCTAGTAAAAGTGCTCCTATTGATTTTAATGATATGCCTTTGTCTACTTTGATTGAACAAAATAGTGATGCCGCAGATGTGAATTTTATCTCTCGAAACAATTTCAATAACAATGCTTATAGAGGTAATTTTAATCCTAGGTCTTTCCCTAGTAATTCCTCTAATAATTATGGTAATTTCTATTGAAATCAATCTTATAATAATAATAGGAACACCTCTGATCTTGAGAATAATATTAAAGAATTTATCAATACACAAAAAGTTTTCAACACTTCCATAGAAGAAAAGTTGAGTAAGATTGATGATTTGTCTAGAAGTGTTGATAGAATTGCTCATGATGTGGAAATCTCAAGATGACTTTTTTTGCCCAAGGTAGATGAATCAATTAAAGCTCTTTATGTTTCTATGGATGAAAGTAAGAAAAGAACCGCTATGCTCAGAGCTAAAAGAGAATTTTTAGAA
The DNA here is from genome assembly GCA_022496015.1 of Hordeum marinum. Taxonomy (NCBI): domain Eukaryota; kingdom Viridiplantae; phylum Streptophyta; class Magnoliopsida; order Poales; family Poaceae; genus Hordeum; species Hordeum marinum. The sequence continues at coordinate 296,902,557 of CM039673.1, forward strand.
AAAGCGTTTTCTAGTGATTTTTTTCGTAAAAGTGATGAAGATCTTAAAATGATTGGTGTTTCTTCTATTGATTCCTTGTTTATTAAAGGTCAGATTGATGAAAAAGGGACTGTAGAAGAATCAACTTTAGGTAGAAGGTGTCCCAATATTTCGGAGGGTGAAAATCTTGTTGAGAAAATTGATGAAAGTGGGTTTGGAGAGTTCAAAACTTTAACTAGTGATGTGCCCACTCTTTTGGATTACAAAGACTTCAATTATGATAGTTGCTCTTTAATTGATTGTATTTATTTTTTGCAATCCATGATAAATTTACCCCATGCTCATGAACAATATAAAGCTTTTACGAAACATATTGTTGATGCTACGATCAAAGCTTTCAAAGAAAAATTGGAATTAGAAGTATCAATTACTAGAAAATTGCATGATGAATGGGAACCTACTATAAAAGTCAAGATTAAAAATTATGAGTATTTTTCTTTGTGTGACTTGGGTGCTAGTGTTTCTACAATTCCGAAATCTTTATGTGATGTTCTTGGTCTTACCGATATTGAATCATGTTCTTTAAATTTGCACTTGGCGGATTCTACTATTAAAAAGCCTATGGGAATAATTAATGATGTTCTTATTCTTGCAAATAGTAATTATTTTTCCCATAGATTTTTATTGTTCTTGATATTGATTGCAATCCATCTTGTCCAATTATTCTTGGTAGACCGTTTTTATGCACTATCGGTGCCGTGATTGATATGAAAGAAGGCAATATTAAGTTCCAATTTACTTTGTGGAAGGGTATGGAACACTTTCCTAGAAAAATAATTAGGCCAACATATGAATCAATCATGAGGGCATCTTATGGATCTCAGAACAAAGATGACAAAACTTAGATACTTGCTTTATGCCTAGCTAAGGGCGTAAAACAATAGCGCCCGTTGGGAGGCAACCTAATGAATAAAATTTATTTTTTACTTTTGCATTCTGTTCTTGAGTTTTAAAAAAATTATGCTACTGTTGTGATTGTGTTTTTTGTGTTTTAATTAGTGTTTGTGCCAAGTAAAGCCTTTAGGATCTTCTTCGGTCATAGTTGTTTGATCTTGCCGAAAAAAACAGAAACTTATGCGCTCACGAAAATAATTTTAGTAAATCACATAAACGTGATTTTGATCTGAATTTTTTACAGAATATTGATAAATAATTAAATAGGACGTCCTAATTTTGTAGAATTTTTTGAGTTACAGAAGTATTCAAACAAATCAGATTACTACAGACTGTTCTGTTTTGACAGATTCTGTTTTCTTTGTGTTGTGTGCTTATTTTGATGGATCTATGGTTTTCTTTGATGAGTTTTTGCCATATAAAAGTTGGAATGCAGTAGGTATAATGCAAGAACAAAATATGAATATGTTTAGTACAGTACTTATAGTAGTGATTTAATTTTCTTCTACTAACGGATCTCACGAAGGTTTTGTTGAGTTTTGTGTGATTGAAGTTTTCAAGTTTTGGGTTATCTTATGATGGATGAAGGAAGGATGGAAGGGCCTAAGCTTGGGGATGTCCCGAAATCCCAAGCTATTATCCAAAAATTAGCAACCAACTAAGCTTGGGGATGCCCCCTAGTGGCATCCCCTCTTTCTTCAAACGATCATTGATATTTTAGTCGAAACTATATTTTTATTCGTCACATGATATGTGTTTTGCTTGGAGCATTTTGTATGATATGATTCTTTGCTTGTTTTATTTTGTGTTTTAAGTCTTGATCCCTTGCTGGACACACCTATTTGAGAGATCCAAAATTATGTCATGACTTGTTAGAATTGCTCTCTATGCTTCACTTAAATTTTTTATGAGCAATGGACTTTCTCTAGTACTTCACTTATATCTTTTTGAGCATGGTGTGCTTAGTTTTTTTGAAGAAATGCTCTCTTACTTCACTTAGATTTATTTGAGAGTTAGTAAAAATTTCAAGAAATTCTCTCTTGCTTCACTTAAATTATTTTGAGAGAAAGAAGAAAAATTATGCTCTTGATCTTCACTTATATTTCTTTGAGATTATGAAAAGCAACACATGAAAATTAGTCCCAAAGTGATAGATATCCAACAAGGATATAATAAAAACTTTCATGAAGATCATTGGACAAAATAAACTTGATTCTTAGTAATAGTTTTGAGATGTGATGATGTGATATGTGAGTTATGTTGATGAGTAATTATGCTTTAGTAAGAATATTGGTGTTAAGGTTTGTGATTCCCTATGCAAGTCCGAAAGTCGATAGTCATGCAATGAAATTATATCCTACTTCTGGTGCATTATTCGGTGTTATTTATGATTAATGCTTGCTTATGAGATTATCCGTTTCTTGGTTGGTCGCTTCTCAATCTTTTGCTAGCCTTCATTTTGCACCAAGTATGAGCTCTACTTGTGCATCCAAATCCTTAAACCCAGTTTTTGCCACATGAGTCCACTATACCTACCTATATGCGGTATTTTCGTGCCGTTCTAAGCAAATTTGTATGTGCCATCTCTAATTTTCAAAATAAATTTCTCTTTTGTGTGTTTGTTTCGCTCGCGGAGTGGTGAGGGTGGCTAATATTTTCGATGCTAGATGTGTTATTTTCACGATGAGTGTTTATTGAATTGTCATTGCACGAGAGTAAGGAAAAGGTATTAGGGATGCCCAGTCCCAAAATGCAAAAATGAATTAAGTTTATGTTGTCAAATAAGAAATTCCTTGGAAAGTGTTGGTATGGAGGCCACCCGTGGATACGGTTAGCCATGGAAAGTGAAAGTATGGTGGAAAAATGAATAAACTTTATTTTCTGTTTGGGAACCACCTATGATATATCTAGCATGGAAAGTGTTGGGAACTCTAAGTCCCTTTCGTTGGTGGGATGGATACACCTCCGAAAATGTTTTTATCTCTAAGTTTTTCGCTTTGAGCTCTGGCACCTCTACAAATCCCTACTTCCCTCTGCGAAGGGCCTTTCTTTTTTACTTTATGTAATATTTATTTTTCAATTTGAGTCTCCATCTTCTCTTACCAAAGCACCAACTAGGAGGTAATATGATCGTACTTAAGTATTGGGTGTAGCTAATATTCGACTGTGTTTCATGAATGGATCAATGTTTGAGCATGATGGGCTAGGGATAACTTATTTCAGCGTTGATATTTTGAAAGACATGGTTGCTTGTTGATATGCTTGAGTATCTAAATTATTATGTCAAAACTAGACTATTGCTTTGAACAACTAAAAGTCCAAATGTCCATGCTATAAGGAAAAGAATATGATATGACATGTTAGGCAGCATTCCACATCAAAAATTCTGTTTTTATCCTTACCTACTCGAGGACGAGTAGGAGTTAAGCTTGGGGATGGTGGTACATCTCCAACGTATCTATAATTTTTGATTGTTCCATGCTGTTATATATCAATCTTGGATGTTTTACAATCATTTTATAGTCATTTTATATCATTTTTGGTACTAACCTATTGACATAGTGCCAAGTGCCAGTTGTTGTTTCTTCCATTTTTTTACATCGCAGAAAATCAATACCAGACGAAGTCCAAATTCCGCAAAACTTCATGATGATTTCTTATGGGCCAAAAGGAACACAACGGGCCCTGGCTGCGCCTGGGGGTGCCCCGAGGGCTAGGGGGACAAACAAAATATTCATCCAACCATCGCAGAGTCCAGAACCACCAGATCCAATCTAGACACCATCTCGGATGGGGTTCACCACCTCCATTGGTGTCTCTCTGATAATGTGTGAGTAGTTCTTTGTAGGCCTTCGGGTCCCTAGTTAGTAGCTAGATGGATTTCTCTCTCTCGCTGAATTCATAACACAATGGTCTCTTGGAGATCCATATGATGTAACTCTTTTGCGGTGTGTTTGTTGGGATCGATGAACATTGAGTTTATGATCAGATCTATCTTTTTATATCCATGAAAGTTATTTGAGTTTCTTTGATCTCTTATATGCATGATTGCTTATAGCCTCGTATTTCTTCTCCGATATTTGGGTTTTGTTTGGCCAACTTGATCTATTTATCTTGCAATGGGAAGAGGTGCTTTGTAGTGGCTTCGATCTTACGGTGCTTGATCCCAGTGACAGAAAGGGAAACGACACGTATGTATCGTTGCTACTAAGGATAAAATGATGGGGTCTATATCTACATAGATAGATCTTGTCTACATCATGTCATCGTTCTTATTGCATTACTTCGTTTCTCCATGAACTTATTACACTAGATGCATGCTGGGTAGCGGTCGATGTGTGGAGTAATAGTAGTAGATGCACGCAGGACTCGGTCTACTAATCTTGGACGTGATGCCTATGTAATGATCATTGCCTGGATATCATCATGAGTATTTGAATTTCTATCAATTGCCCAACAGTAATTTGTTCACCCACCGTTTGCTATTATTTCCCGAGAGAAGCCACTAGTGAAACGTACGGCCCCCGAGTCTTTCTTCTCATATATTTGCCTTTGCGATCTACTTTTCTCTTGCATTTATTTTCAGATCTATTAAACCAAAAATACAAAAATACCTTGATATCTTTTATTTCTATTTATTTTATTTGCGATGTATCTATCAAATTACTACAAATCTTTCTCCCATCTCCGTGCTAATTTCTGGCGCCGTACCCTCGAAGGGATTGACAACCCCTTTAACACGTCGGGTTGCGAGGATTTGTTATCTATGTGTAGGGGTTGTTTACGTTCTGTTGCTTGGTTCTCCTACTGGTTCGATAACCTTGGTTTCATATCTGAGGGAAATACCTACTACCGCTGTGCTACATCATCCCTTGCTCTTTGGGGAAATACCGACGTAGCTTCAAGAGACATTAGAGGATTCCTACTCCAATCCTATTAGGAGTAGGATTCCTCCTTTCCTCTTGGAAACTCTTTCCACCTCTTCACCTTTTGGGGTTTTCCCACCCCTAGCCGCATGGGCCTTAGTGGAGGCTTAGACCAGCCCACCAGGGGCTGGTTTGACTCCTCCCACAGCCCATGAGGTCCTTTGGGTCGAGACACCCCTCCGATGGTCCCCCGACACCCTCCTGGCACTCCCGGTACACTATCCATGAGCCCGAAACTTTTCCGGTGACCAAAATAGGACTTCCTATATATCAATATTTACCTCCGAACCATTCCGGAGATCCTCGTGATGTCCGGGATCTCATCCGGGACTCCGAACAACCTTCGGTCACCATCATACATAACTCTATGCTACCGAAACGTCACCAAACCTTAAATGTGCAGACCCTGCGGGTTCGAGAACTATGTAGACATGACCGAGACACCTCTACGGTCAATAACCAATGGCGGGACCTGGATGTCCACATTGGTTCCTACATATTCTACGAAGATCTTTATCGGTCGAACCTCTATGTCAAGGATTCAGTTAATCCCGTATGATGTTCCCTTTGTTCTTCGGTATGTTACTTGCCCGAGATTCGATCGTCGGTATTTCCATACCTAGTTCAACCTCGTTACCGGAAGGTCTCTTTACTCGTTCCATAATACAAGATCCCGTGACTAACACTTAGTCACATTGCTTGCAAGGCCTATTGTGATGTTGCATTACCGAGTGGGCCCTGAGATACCTCTCCGTCACATGGAGTAACAAATCCCAGTCTTGATCCATGCCAACTCAACAAACACCCTCGGAGATACCTGTAGAGCACCTTTATAGTCACCCAGTTACGTTGCGACGTTTGATACACACAAGGCACTCCTCCGATGTCTGTGAGTTGCATGATCTCATGGTCATAGGAACATATACTTGACATGCAGAAAACAGTAGCAATAAACTAACACGATCATATGCTATGTTTGTAGTTTGGGTCTTGTCCATCACATCATTCTCCTAATGATGTGATCCCGTTATCAAATGACATCTCATGTCCATGGCTAGGAAACCTTAACCATCTTTGATCAACGAGCTAGTCCATTAGAGGCATACTAGGGACATGGTTTTGTCTATGTATCCACACATGCATCTAAGTCTCCGATCAATACAATTTATAGCATGATAATAAACGATTATCATGAACAAGGAAATATGATAATAACTAATTTATTACTGCCTCTAGGGCATATTTCCAACAGTCACCCACTTGCACTAGAGTCAATAATCTAGTTCACATCACCATGTGATTCGTATTGTTATGAATCTAGCAACCAATGAGTTCTGGGGCTCGATCATGCTTTGCATGTGAGAGAGGTCTTATAGTCAACGGGTCTGCGACATTTAGATCCGTGTGTACTTTGCAAATTTCTATGTCAAACAGTAAACACTGCTACCACACTCCACTTGGTACTATTCCAAATGGCTGCTCCGCTATACGTATCCAGATTGCTACTACGAGTCATCCAGATTGGTGTTAAATCTTGCATCGACGTAACTCTTTACGACGGAATCTTTATCACCTCCATAATAGAGAAACATCTCCTTAGTTTTTTAGTTACTAAGGGTAATCTTGACTGTTGTCCAGTGCTCCATTCCAGGATCACTTTGAAACCTTCTGGCCATACTTATGGCAAGGCTGACATCGGGTCTTGTGCACAGCATTGCATACATGATAGAGCCTATGGCTGAAGCATAGGGGATGACACTCATCTTTTCTCTATCTTTTGCAGTCACTGGGCATTGAGTCTTACTCAACTTTATACCTTACAAATCAGGCGAGAACACTTTCTCTGACTGATCCATTTTGAACTCTTTCAAAATCTTGTCAAGGTATGTACTCATTGAAAGTCTCATCAAGTATCTTGATATATCTCTATAGATCTTGATGTTCAACAATTAGGTAGCTTTATCCAGGTCTTCCTTTGAAAAACTCTTTTCAAACACCCGTTTATGCTCTCCAGAAATTCTACATCATTTCCGAATAGCAATATGTCATCCACATATACTTATCAGAAACTCTTATAGTGCTCCCACTCACTCTATTGCAAATACAAGTTTCTCGTAAACTTTGTATAGACTCAAAAACTTTGATCACCTCATCAAATTGTATATTCCAACTCCGAGATGCTTGCTTCAGTTCATAGAAGAATCACTGAAGCTCGCACATCTTTTAGCATCCTTAGGACTGACAAAACCTTCTGGTTGTATCTCATACAACCTTTCCTTAAGGAAGGAAACGATGTTTTGGCATCCATCTGCCATATTTCATAATTGAAAAATGCGGCAACTGCTAACATAATTCCAACAGACTTTAGCATCGCTACGAGTGAGAAAGTCTCATCGCAGTCAACTCTTTGAATTTGTCATAAACTACTTTGCAACAAGTCGAGCTTTACAAATGGTAACATTTACCATCAGCGTTTGTCTTCATTTTAAAGATCCATTTTCACTTAACGACCTGCCGTCCAACGAGCAAGTCCACCAAAGTCTATACTTGGTTTTCATACATGGATCCTTTCTCGGATTTCATGGCCTCTAACCATTTGTTGGTTTTCAGGCCCATCATCGCTTCTCCATAGTTCGTAGGTTCATCGTTGTCCAACAACATGACCTCCAAGACAGGGTTGTCGTACCGCTGAGGAGCAGTACACGTCCTTGTCGACCTACGAAGTTCAATAGTAACTTGATCTGAAGCTTCATGATCATCATCATTAACTTCCTCTTCAACAGACGTAGGCTTCACAGAAACATCTTTCTGCGCTGCGCTACTTTCTGGTTGAAGTAAAGGTTCAATAACCTCATCAAGCTCTATTTTCCTCGTAGGTCGATAGTAACTTGATCCGAAGCTTCATGATGATTATCATTTACTTCCTCTTCAACTAACGTAGGCTTCACGGAAACATCTTTCCGCGTTGCGCTACTCTCTGGTTGAAACAGAGGTTCAATAACCTCATCAAGTTCTATCCTCCTCCCACTCAATTCTTTCAAGAGAAACCTTTTCTTGAGAAAGGACCCAGTTTTAGCAACACACGTTTTATGCTTGGATCTGAGATAGAAGGTTCACCCAACTGTTCTTAGGGTATTCTATGAAGATGCATTTGTCTGCTTTGGGTTTGAGCTCATTAGGTGAAAACATTTTCCACACAAGCGTCGCAGCCCCAAACATTAAGAAATGACAGCTTAGGTTTCTATCAAACCATAATTCACATGGTGTCATCTCAACGATGGTGCCCTATTTAAAGTGAATGTAGTTGTCTCTAATGCATAACCCCAAAATTATAGTAACAAAACGATAAGAGACATCATAGCACGCACCATATCCAATAGAGCACGACTATGACGTTCGGACACACCATCACACTATGGTGTTCCAGGTGGCGTGAGTTGTGAAAACAATTCTCACATTGTCTAAAGTTGTATGCCAAACTCGTAACTCAGATATTCACCTCCACGATCATATCGCTAACATTTTTATCTTCTTGTCACGATGATCTTAAAACTTCACTCTGAATTTGCTTGAACCTTTCAAACGATTCAGACTTGTGTTTCATTAAGCAAATATACACTATATCTACTCAAATCATCTGTGAAGGTAAGAAAATAATGATATTCACCGCATGCTACAAGACTCATTGGATTACATACATCAACATGTATGATTTCCAATAAATCACTTGCCCACTTCGTCAAAACAGAAAACGATGTCCTTAGTCATCTTGACCAAGAGGCATGGTTCGCATGTCTCAACCGGTTCGAAATCGAATGAGTCCAAAGATCCATCAGCATAGAGTTTCTTCATGCGTTTTATACCAATATGACATTTAGCGGCAGTGCCACAAGTATGTGGTACTATTATTATTAACTTTGTATCTTTTTGGCATCAATGTTATGAACATGTGTATTACTACGATCAAGTTTCAACAAACCATTCTTACTGGGTGCATGACTATTGAAGGTATTATTCATGTAAATAGAATAACCATTATTCTCTAACTTAAATGAATAACCGTGTTGCAATGAACATGATCTAATCATGTTCATGCTCAACGCAAAAAACACCAAATAACATTTATTTTAGGTTTGTCACTAATCTCGAAGGTAGAGAGAGCGTGCGATGTTGATCACATCAACCTTGCAAACATTTCCAACACACATCATCACCTCACACTTAGCTAGTTCTCCGTTTATTTCGTAGCTTTTATTTCGAGTTACTAACATTTAGTAACCGAACGGGTATCCAATACCCACGTGCTACTAGGAGTACTAGCAAGGTACACATCAATAACACGTATATCAAATATACTTTTGTTGACGTTTGCCAGCCTTCTTATCTACCAAGTATCTAGGGTTGTTCTGCTTCAGCGTCCGCTCTCCTCATAATCGAAGCACTTAGTCTCGGGTTTGAGTTCAACTTTGGGTTGCTTCACTGGAGCAGCAACTAACTTGCTATCCATGAAGTTTCCCTCCTTCCTCTTTGCCCTTCTCGAAACTAGTGGTTTTAACTAACCATCAACATTTTGACGCTCCTTCTCGATTTCTACCTTCGCGGTGTCAAATATCACGAATAGCTCAGGGATCATTATTTCTATCCCTGGCGTTTTATAGTTCATCACCAAGTTCTGGTAGCTTTAGTGACAGTGACTTGGAGAACTATATCAATCACTATCTTATCTGGAAGATCAACTCCCACTCGATTCAAGCGATTGTAGCACCTAGACAATCTGAGCACATGCTCAACGATTGAGCTATTCTCTTTCATCTTACAATCAAAGAATCTTGTTGGAGATCTCATATCTCGCAACACAGGCATGAGCCTGAGATCACAATCTCTGCTCCTAGAACATCTCATATGTTCCGTGACGTTCAAAATGTTTCGGAGCCTCAATTCTAAGCCGTAATGCATGACGCACTAAACTATCAAGTAGTTATCAAAACGTGCCTGTCACATGTTCACAACATCTACAAACAACGCTAGAGGGGTTGGTGCACCGAGCGGTGCATTAAGGACATAAGCCTTCTGTGCAGCAATGAGGACAATCCTCAGATCACGGAGCCAGTCCGCAATATTGCTACCATCATCTTTCAACTCTATTTCTCTAGGAACATATAAAATTCAAGGGAGCTACAATGTGAGCTAGTAATCTACAACATAATTTTGCAAAGACACTACTGACTATGTTCATGATAATGAGTTCAATTAATCATATTACTTAAGAACTCCCACTCAAATTGACATCCCTCCAGTCATCCGAGTGATACATGATCCAAATTCACCAACTCAAGTCCGATCATCACGTGAGTTGAGGTGGTTACAATGGTGAACATCATCATGTTGATCATATCTACTATATGACTCATGTTCGACCTTTCGGTCTCTTGTGTTCCGAGGCCATGTCTGTACATGCTAGGCTCGTCAACTTTAACCCGAGTGTTCTGCATGTGCAACACTGGCTTGCACCCGTTGTATGTGAACGTAGAGTCTATCACACCCGATCATCACGTGGTGTCTCAACACGACGAACTTTCGCAACGGTGCACACTCGGGGAGAACACAATTTTATCTTGAAATTTAAGTGAGGGATCACCTTATAGTGCTACCGTCGTACTAAGCAAAACAAGGTGCATAAAAGGATTACATCACATGAAATTCATAAGTGACATGATATGGCCATGAACTTGTGCTTTAGATCTCCATCTTGAAAGCACCGGCATGATCTCCATCGTCACCGGCACGACACCATGATCTCCATCATCTTGATCTCCATCAATGTGTCGCCATCGGGGTTGTCACGCCCTGCATGCTTCTACTACTATTGCTATCGTTTAGCGATAAAGTAAAGCATTACATAGCGCTTAATGATTGACACGCAGGTCATACAATAATTAAAGACAACCCTATGGCTCCTGCTGGTTGCCGTACTCATCGACATGCAAGTCGTGAAATTCTATACATCACATGATCATCTCATACATCACATATATCACATCATGTAATTGGCCATATCACATCACAACATACCCTGCAAAAACAAGTTAGACGTCCTCTAATTGTTGTTGCATGTTTTACGTGGCTGCTACGGGTTTCTAGCAAGAACGATTCTCATCTACGCATAAACCACAACGGTGATACATAATTTGCTTTTCAACCTTCTCAAGGACCGCCTTTGTCGAATCCGATCCAACTAAAGTGAGAGAAACAGCCACCCGCAAGTCATCTAGGCAACAAGTTGCATCGAGGGAACCGGTCTCTCGTAAGCGTACGAGTAATGTTGGTCCGGGCCGCTTCATCTCACAATACCGCTAAACCAAAATCCGACCATGGGAGGAAGCAATCTAAGCATCAACGCCCACAAACTCTTTGTGTTCTACTCGAGATCTCATCTACACATAGACCTAGCTCTGATACCACTATTGGGGAATGTTGCATGGGAAACAAAAAATTTCCTACGAACACGCAAGATCTATCCATGGTGATGAGCATCTACGAGAGGGAGAGTGGATCTACATAGCCTTGTAGACCGCTAAGCGGGAAGCGTTAAGAATCATGGTTGGTGTAGTCGAACATCTTCATGATCCAAATCTCCGAGCGTCCCGCGATCACATCACGATCCGTCCCGCGATCCAATCATGATCCGTCCCGCGAACTCATCACGATCCGTCCCGCGATCTCATCACGATCCTTCCGATCTAGCGCCGAACGGACGGCACCTCCGCGTTTAGCACACGTGTAGCTTGATGACGATCTCCACCATCTTGATCCAGCAAGAGGAAGTGGAGAGGGAGAAGAGTTCACCGGCAGCGTGACGGCGCTCCGGTGATGGTGGTGGAGCAATTCCGGCAGGGCTTCGCCTAAGCACTGCGGAACTAGTCTAGTCTAGAGGAACTTGATCTAGAAGTAGGGTTTAGACATGGCTGAAAATCCTTGTCCAAAAAACCCTAAAACCACTCATATATATAGGAGGAGGGGAGAGGAGGCTGCGCCCAAAAGGAGGTCTCTCCTTTGGTTCGGGCGAACCTAGTGGGGAGGAGTCCTCCTCCTAGTAGGACTCCTCCTCCCACAAGAGAGGTGGAGTTTGGGGAGGTTTCCACCCCAATTCGGTTTGCCTCTCTTTCCTCCTGTGCATAGGCCTCCTTGGCCGACCCAACTGGCCCACTATGGGCTGGTGGGTTGCCACATAGGCCCATGGGGTGGGTTGGCCCCACTGGTGGGCCCCCGGGACCCATTCGTCACTCCCGGTACACTATCGAAAATGCCCGAAACTTTCCAGAGTCCAAACACCACCTTCCTATATATCAATCTTTACCTCCGGACCATTCCGGAGCTCCTCTTGACGTCCGGGATCTCATTCGGGACTCCGAACAACTTTCGGTCACCACCATACATAACTCTATACTACCGAAACGTCACCAAACCTTAAGTGTGCAGACCCTGCGGGTTCGAGAACTATGTAGACATGACCGAGACACCTCTACGGTCAATAACCAATGGCGGGACCTGGATGTCCACATTGGTTCCTACATATTCTACGAAGATCTTTATCGGTCGAACCTCTATGTCAAGGATTCAGTTAATCCCGTACCTTTGTTCTTCCGTATGTTACTTGCCCGAGATTCGATCGTTGATATCTCCATACCTAGTTCAACCTCGTTACCGGCAAGTCTCTTTACTCGTTCCGTAATACAAGATCCCGTGACTAACACTTAGTCACATTGCTTGCAAGGCTTATTGTGATGTTGCATTACCGAGTGGGCCCTGAGATACCTCTCCGTCACACGGAGTAACAAATCTCAGTCTTGATCCATGCCAACTCAACAGACACCCTTGGAGATACCTATAGAGCACCTTTCTAGTCACCTAGTTACGTTGCAACGTTTGATACACACAAGGCACTCCTCCGATGTCCGTGAGTTGCATGATCTCATGGTCATAGGAACATATACTTGACATGCAGAAAACAGTAGCAATAAACTAACACGATCATGTGCTACGTTTGTAGTTTGGGTCTTGTCCATCACATCATTCTCCTAATGATGTGATCCCGTTATCAAATGACATCTCATGTCCATGGCTAGGAAACCTTAACCATCTTTGATCAACGAGCCAGTCCATTAGAGGCTAACTAGGGACATGGTTTTGTCTATGTATCCACACATGCACCTAAGTCTCCGATCAATACAATTTATAGCATGGATAATAAACGATTATCATGAACAAGGAAATATGATAATAACTAATTTATTATTGCCTCTAGGGCATATCTCCAACACAAACTGGGACTTCCTATATATGAATCTTTACCTCCGGACCATTCCGGAGCTCCTCATGACGTCCGGGATCTCATCCGGGACACCGAGCAAACTTCGGTCACCACCATACATAACTCTACACTACCGAAACGTCACCAAACCTTAAGTGTGCAGACCCTGCGGGTTCGAGAACTATGTAGACATGACCGAGGCACCTCTACGGTCAATAACCAATGACGGGACCTGGATGTCCACATTAGTTCCTACATATTCTAAGAAGATCTTTATCGGTCGAACCTCTGTGTCAAGGATTCAGTTAATCCCGTATGATGTTCCCTTTGTTCTTCGGTATGTTACTTGCCCGAGATTCGATCGTCGGTATCTTCATACCTAGTTCAATCACTGGCAAGTCTCTTTACTCGTTCCGTAATACAAGATCCCGCAACTAAAAATTAGTCACATTTCTTGCAAGGCTCATTGTGATGTTGTATTACCGAGTGGGCCCTGAGATACCTCTCCGTCACACGGAGTAACAAATCCCAGTCTCGATCCATGCCAACTCAACAGACACCCTCGGAGACACCTGTAGAGCACCTTTATAGTCACTCAGTTACGTTGCGATGTTTGATACACACAAGGTACTCCTCTGATATCTGTGAGTTGCATGATCTCATGGTCATAGGAACATATACTTGATATGCATAAAACAGTAGCAATAAACTGACACGATCATAAGCTACGTTTGTAGTTTGGGTATTGTCCATCACATCATTCTCCTAATGATGTGATCCTGTTATCAAATGACATCTCATGTCCATGGCCAGGAAACCTTAACCATCTTTCAATCAACGAGCTAGTTCACTAGAGGCATACTAGGGACATTGTGTTTGTCTATGTATCCACACATGTATCCATGTTTCCAATTAATACAATTATAGCATGGATAATAAATGATTATCATGAACAAGGAAATACAATAATAAACACTTTATTTATTGCCTCTAGGGCATATTTCCAACACTTCTGTCCGCCATCGATCAGACCGCGGGGCTCATCCTCATCCTTGCTGCGTGGACCCTTGCCTTGATCCTCGGCCGCGAGTTTGCCGGCCTGTTTGAACACCCAGCAATTACGGTTGGTGTGGTTGGTGGGATTATCTTGAGTGCCATAGATCTGACAAGGCCTCTCCATGATTTTGTCCAGCGAGGTGGGTCCGTCGCGATTGCCTTCAAGAGGCTTCTTCCGCTGCCCGGGTCGGGAATTGCAGAAGCCGACGTTACCGGTCGTGTCATCGGCATCACTATTGCTATGTTGGCGCTTATTCTTTTTGCATTTTAGTTTCCCATTTTTGTCCCGAACTTTGGAGGTTCTCAGGTCTTCGGGGTTGTGTCTCCGTCTTGCTAGCGAGTTATCCTCGCCCGCGCAAAAGCGAGTCATGAGTGATGTAAGGGCGGACATTGTCCTAGGTTTATCCTGGACGAGCTGGCGAGCCAGCCATTCATCCCGAATATTGTGCCTGAAGGAGGCTATTGCCTCGGCGTCCGGGCAATCAATGATTTGGTTTTTCTTGGTCAAGAACCGATTCCAGAATTGCCGAGCGGACTCTCGTGCCTTCTGGATGACGTTGCTTAGGTCAGAGGAGTCCGGCAGCCGAACATAGGTGCCTTGGAAGTTAGATTGGAATGCATCCTTTAGATCCTCCCTGCACCCAATGGAATTTTCAGGGAGACCGTTTAACCAGTGCCGAAATAGCCCCTTAAGTTTTAGGGGTAGATACTTGACGATGTGGAGATCATCTCCTCGCGCCATGTTGATGTGGAGGAGGAAATCCTCGATCCATACTATTGGGTCAGTTGTCCCATCGTATTGCTCTATGTTCACGGGTTTGAACCCCTCCGAGAACTAATGCTGCATTACCTCGTCCGTGAAGCACAACGGGTGGGTAGCGCCTCTAACCCGAGCTATGTCGCGCCGATAATCGACGTCTGTTCTGGCCCGGTTTATTTCCCGGCTTCTATTGTTGCGAACGAGCCAAGGCCGATACCTCTCCCGTCTATCGGGGTGAGTACCCTCTGGATCCATAGATGGATCTCGTACGACCTGATCTATAGTCCAGGTCGTGTCATAGGTCAAACCTGCCATTGGGCTCTATTGGCTCTTTCCCCGTCTTCAGGGTATCGTCGGCCTATAACCGGTGTCGTCAGCCATCCTGTCTCGTCCTCGAGGAGGACGATCTGGCTTGTCATATGGAGTATGTTTGGGATATGGCGTATCAGTATGCTCTTCGTCGAATTGTGGCAGTAGCCTTCGACGTGGATAGCTTTTGGGTTGGTCCAACTGATCGGTACTGTATCCTTCCTCAGCTGATAGGACCCTCGTCCATCTATCGTTGAGGTTGTCCTGTTCGGCCTTAAGCTGCCGTTCTTTTGCCTTCAAGCTACGGGTCATGGCTATAAGCTGCTGCCCAAACTATTCCTGATCTTCAAGGTTTTTAGAGATGGCGAAGTCATTGGCTTCCAGGATGTCCTCCTCCTCAACAAGGGGAGGTAGTTATCGTCCTCGAAATCGTTTAGATCATCAGGGTTGCACTGATCTTCCAACCACTGCTGATCCTCTAGCGGGTGTTCGGGGATGTCGGGATCGCCGAGGTCTTCTGGGGTATCTTCATCCCCGGTGCCAGCGATACCTTTTCTTCCCCTTTTGCCTTTGATCGTTTATGCGGCTTCCGGCGCCTTGACGGCGCTTCACCCGATTTGTCACCATCATTTTTGGGTGTGTGTTTGCCTTATCGGCTAGAGTGTCCACCATGTATATGTCGTAGGTGGAGGTCGCGGCCCATCGCCCAGTGTTAACGGGGGGTGGGAGCATAATCTTACTCATCCATGTCTTCTGCCTCCTCGGTTTCGTAGTGCAACATGTCGGTGAAGTCTTCGATGGTGGCTATCAAGTGGGTGGTGGGTGGGATAAAAAAATCTTCTTGGACCACATTAAGACCGATCTAAGCATGGATCAGGGATGGGTCGTCGGTAATTTTCATCGACAAAATCCGATCTAGGGCCCCGTTGAGTGTCAAGAGCTCGATTAGGTCAATCTACTCAAAGCTTTCGGAGTTAACCTTCGATGCGTCCGTGCGAGGGGAGTGTTCGGCAAGAACTGGTCTCCAGATGTCTGGCGCTAAGGCCAGATCCGGACTCAAAGCCAGGTCATAGCCGGGGTGGATCCCGTGGATGGGACCGAAAGCGGAGTCCGAGGTTAAAACCCTGGAGTCTTCGGGCACGGCAGGCGAGACTGTGAGCCCGGTTAGCAAAAGATCGCCCCGAGAGTCTACGGAGAACTCTAGGTTCCCGAATATGACCTCTTGATAAGGGGTGAAACTCCCAACACGGCCAAGACGGCCGGTCGGGTCAGCGTGCAGCACAATGCTGCCAAAAGCGAATTTCTGTCTGGGGACAAATGTGTTCATGTTGCGAACTTCTTCATTGATCACAATACGAGCCGTCGACTCCTTTGGCGGTCACACCGGAACTCTCAATGAAAGCATGAATGTTGGTGTCAAAACTGGTGGATCTTGGGTAGGGGGTCCCGAGCTGTGAGACTAGGATCGATGGTAACAGAGGACAAAGGAGACGGTGTTTAACCAGGTTCGGGCCCTCCTATGGAGGTAAAACCATATGTCCTGCTTGATTATATTGATGGTATGAAGGTTACATAGTTGATCTACCTTGAGATCGAATAGCTAAACCCTAGACGAGTTTTCTTCTGCCCTACAATCTAAAACACTCCCGGTTTATATAGACACTGGGGGTACAAGGGTTTACACATGGTAAGTCTCCTGCCGAGGATGGAGATGTCGATTTACTCATCTTAAATTGGAGGGCACGATGCGCCTTCGGGACTTCCTTCTGGAATGTGGGCTCTCACTGTATCCGGCCCTTCCTGCGACAATCAGAAAATGGCCCACCAAGCCAGCCTATTAAGAGATAGGCCGACGACCCAAGGACCCCTTAGTCCAGGACTCCCTCAATCACCCCCCTATAGACATACTTCGGATCCTACAGGTGGTATTAGAGCATTGGTCTCCATTGCATTGGTTTCATAACCTAGGAGAGTATGGCATCTAGTGAGGGAAATTATCATCATATAGGTCCATATTTTTATGGTACAAACTTTGCTAGTTGGAAGCACAAATTGAAAATGCATATTCTTGGGCATAACTCCGCCTTATGGGTTGTTGTCCTTGTGGATTGCAAGGTGAATGCTTTGGTGATGGAAAGGAATCGAATCGTGAAGCGATCTCGGAAGAATTGAAGATATTGGAATACAACGCTCAAGCATGCGACATTCTATTCAACTACTTATGCCCCGAAGAGTTCAATACGATAAGCCGTCTTGAGAATGCAAAGGAAATTTGGGATACTTTGGTTGATATGCACGAAGGTACCGAATCCGCCAGGGAATCTAAGTTTGATGTGCTACAAAGTCAACTTGACAAGTTCAAGATGAAGGATGGTGAAGGAGTTGCGGAAATGTACTCTAGGCTTGCTCTCATCACAAATGAGATTGTCGGCTTAGGAAGTGAAGAGATGACCAATAATTTCAGCATCAAGAAGATCCTTAGAGCCTTGGAAGTAAAGTACGACACTGTGTGCACATTGATCCAAATGATGCCAAGCTACAAAGGTATCGAGCCTACAAACATCATTAGAACGATTGTTGCTCATGAAATGTCACTCAAGGACAAAGAAGATCTTCACACCAAGTCGGGCAGTGTATGCAAAGCTACAAGTGATTCTCCCACTACTTCAAGTGACAACCTTGTTACCAATGAAGAGATAAGTCCCATGGTCAAGAAGTTCAACAAATCCTACAAGATAAGGGGCAAAGAGAGAAGCTCCAACTCAAGATATGAAGAGCAGCGTCCTCTAGTCGTGACGGGAGTTGTTAGAATTGTGGAAGGCTCGGACACTACTCCAATGAGTTCATGCCCCCCCCCACAAACACACACACACAAAAGAGGAGAAGAGTCACCTAGAAGAATAAGCTCAAGAGATGAGTCGCTTCGTAGAGAGAGAAGGAGTAGAGAAGATCCCTATGAATGAAGACCCTCCCGGAGAAGCAAGGAGTCGGAGAATCAGGACAAGTACACCAAGAACTACACAAGAAGAATACATCGAGCTCATGTTGGTGAATGGGTTTCCGACTCCAATTCCAACAATCAATCCAAGAGAAGCTACCACTCCAACTCCGACTGTAGTCAAGATGAAGGTGTTGCCGGATTAGCACTTGTATCCTCCAATTCCTATGACATATTTGATTCACGAAATGAAGGAAGTGGAAGTTGCTTCATGGCTAAAGGCCCCAAGGTATCACACCCCAAATACATTGACTTAAAAAGTGATGATGATGACTTACTAGGAGATAATGACTTGTTTTTTTGATAAAGCTAGTGATGTTAGTCAAAATGAACTTGATAATAATCATGCTAGTCAAGATAACTCGTGTGATGATGATAAGAAGGAGATTGAGCATCTAACTAAAGATCTAAACACTCTTAAGTTAGCTCATGAATCTACTCAAGAAGATCATAGATAGATTCTAAGAATTCATGAGAAGCTACACTTCGGGAAGAAAAATTTAGAGCAAGAGCACGAGTTTCTTAAAGCTAGCAATGACGATCTTCGAAAGTAGAGTTGTTATTATCTTGCCAAACGACTACTCTTGTCCACATTTGTTCCACAAATTAAATCTAAGCAAACTAGTAACAAAGGCAAGAAAGGTTCTTCATTTAGTAACAACAATGCAAATGTTAAATCCAATAATGTTGCTTCTAGTAGTTCCATTAATTCCACTAATGATTCTCTTAGCCAAGTTAAACTTGAGCAAGAAAAGGATTTATTGAAAGGAATTATATAAAAGGGTGTCTACAAGAGTCTTGTCGAAAGTAAGAAATTTGAGGAGATTGTGCGTAAGCAAGGATGGCACCAGAAGAACAAAGGCATTGGATATTTCAACTCCAATGGAGTTGAATGGGAAGAAGGTCAATACCCCAAGATGAAGTTTGTTCCTTGAAGGGAGAAGTATGATCCTACTCTCCCCAAGGGAACAAAATACCAAGATGACCTTCCACCACAAGACCACAAGCTCAAGGGCAAGGGAAAGATTCGAGAGGAGATGGACACATTTGAAGATGAATCACAAGCCATGGTCAAGTGAGTTCCCAAAGCTACTGCAAGCTCTAATTCAACAAGGTGCTACTTAAACTCCAAGGATCCCCATCAAGTTGATGTGGGTCCCAAAGAAGAAGAACTAGAGAAGTGCTTGAGGGGTGACTCCACCAACAAAATCCACTCGCATTCATCATTGGCAAGAACTAATGCAATCAAATCCAACCTTATGCAATAGTTCAAGGAGTCACATACTCCCTCATAGGAAGAAGGGGACAAGGTACTTCAAGAATCAATGTGCATCATCTAAATGTGTTTCACTCCATGTCCATAGATATCCTTGTATTTGTTCCATGTGTGGGACTAACCCATGTAGGTGAGAAGAGTATGAAACAACAAGGATGACTCCCAACTCAAGATGATCTTCGTCAACTACGAGCTCCACTACTACAACACCTACATGAAGTCTTCAACGACAAAACCCAAGGTTAGTTTGTCCCTCTTAGGGGGATATCACATCAAGGGGGAGCTTTATTATAAGACTTGAGTCCATGCATCTCTTGAGATGTGAACACATTAAAAGCTTTATGTAAAAGTGGAAATCCCATTTGTGCTTAAACGATGAGTATGACCTATGATCAAGTACTCTTACTTGGCTCCTAAGTCAATATGCTCATATATATAGATGTCTCTGTCATTGCCAAAGTGCTTGGTATATACTATAGTGGTTTTTCATGCTTGCCATATCTCATTTGACATCTTAATGTGTGAGCATGTTGGTATGCATATTTTTACTCATTCAAGGATATCCAATTGTTGTTATTTGGCTTTAATTTTGTTTGGCCAATAGGATGTACAAGAATGCCTAAGTACCTCCATCTAGATATCTATCCTTTCTCGTCTCAAATTATATTCATGCTTCATCACAAAATTTGGGCAAGCACTTTTCGGGCCCTCTGTGTGAGGAGCACTCGAAGTTCCATTTTGACAAGAGCTAACTTCCAAAACCTCCCATGTGCCACTCGGTGTAACAAAATCCTAAAACTCGGTTTCACCGAAGCACAAGGGTTGATCTAGTTTCCAATATAAGTACTACCAATTCCTAAATCTTGGCGTCACCAATGTTCTGTGTTCTTCTGTCCACGAGAAAATTCCAACAGATTAGGCGAACAAGAAATTTTTAGGGTCAGGTTAACGCCATATGCGTCTCAAAGTCAATGAGTGGAAATGAATCGGTGTCGGTGATTCAGGTTTTAGGGAGATTGAGTTACTATTTTTGGTGAAACCAAAAATGGTGACCAAGTTTCTGTCAAAGAGAAAGTCGGTTTCGGATACTCCAAAAATCCAAACTCAATGGAACCGAAATCCATATTGTAGGAATCGAAAACTGGGATTTTGAGTTTGAATTTTGCAAAATATCTGTGTTGCATGATGCTTATCCCCTCCACTCTTCTATATCTATTCACGGGGTCAGTCTTTCAGCATGTTAGGCTCAGATGACAGTGAGAATGCCTTTAGGGAGTTGGTCTTGATGTTGGCACTAGTATAGAGGCCCGTTTCTCAGACCTAGGAACCCCTAGCTCACATGGCTTTCCCAAAGCAGCCACCAGGGCTGGAAGGAAGCTCAAATCACATGAAGAGGATGAAGATTTCATCCCAGATGATGCTACTTCCAAGAGGAAGACTGTCAGGAAGGAGTATGACAGCCCTGATGCTATGAAGGCTCCTGAGACTACCAAGAGAGGAATGGCCATTACTCTTGAGAATCCAAGCTACTCCAGGCAAACCAAGTCTATGGCAAAGAAACATGTCCAGAAGAAGAGAGGGGAAGAGGATTGTCCATGTGGTTGGAAGGCCAACTTCTATGTATGAAGACCCAACTAAGGTAGAGGAAGAGGAAGAACCATTTGCAAACCCTCCTCCTTGCAAGAAGAACAAGCTTTTGGCTGATGCCATGCCTAGTAAGCCACCTTCCAAGGCTAAGTCATCTCCTCCCAAGAAGCCAGCTTCCACCAAGCCCAAGAAGACTATGATATGTCTCCAACGTATCTATAATTTTTATTGTTCCATGCTATTATATTATCATTCTAGGATACTTTTTGAGTAATAATTTACCAATATATATTATTTTTGAGCACTATCCTATTGACCCAGTGCTAGTTCCTGTATGCTGCATTTTTTTACTTTTCAGGTTTATAGTACCAAATGAAGTCCAATTGCCCCGAAACTTTTTTATGATTTTTTCTGGACCAAAAGAAGACCTGGAAGCTTTGGTAGAACACCATAGGCCGCACAAGCGAGGCACAAGCCAACAGGGCGCGCCTAGGGGGTGCTCGTGCCCTGATGGCTTGTCCCTCCTTGGTGGCCCTCCTGATCCCATTCTCTGGCCTATAAATTCATATATATTATAAAAACCCTAGAGGGCATCCCGAAACACTTTTTCCGCCGTCGCAAGTCTTTGTTCCGCCACGATCCCATCTAGAGCTCCATTCCGGTACCCGGAGGGGGGATCAATCACGGAGGGCCTCTTCATGAACCTTGTTGTCCTCATGATGATGTGTTAGTAGTTCACCATAGACCTATGGGTCCGTAGTTAGTACCTAGATGGCTATATATCTCTCTTTTGATCTTCAATACAATGATCATCGCATATTCGCTTTGATCTATCCGATGTAATTCTTTTGTACGGTGCGTTTGTTGGGATCCGATGGATTGTGAGTTTATGTTCATATTATTCATGAAAAGTATTTGAGTCACCTCCGAATATTATGATTCTTATTTGCATGATCATTATAGGTTCGTAAATCTCTCCAGTCTATTGAGATAGTTTGGACAACTAGATTGATATTTCTTCAGTGAGAGGGGTGCGTTGTAGTGGGTTCAATCTAGCGGTGCTCTATATCCCAGTGACAGAAGGAGACAAGACAGATCTTTGTATTATTGTCACTAAGATTAAAATGATGGGGTTAGTTCATATTAATTGAATTTTGTTTGTCTACATCATGTCAATGTGCTCCAAGCATAACCCTGTTTTACTTAATAGTAATAGGTGAAGGCTGGAGTCGGCCTATTTGCTTATGGACGTGACACCTATATGCACATGATCATTGTCGTGAATATCACATAACTATGCACTTTTCTATCACTTGCCCAACAGTAATTTGTTTACCCACCGTATGCTTACTTCATGAGACATGTCGCTAGGGAAAACTATGGCCCCGGGTCTATTCACTTATATATTTATAAACGCGAAAATACCTTGATGTTCTTATTTACCTTCTATTTTATTTTTTAATTTACAATTATCTACACACTTCACTTGCTTGCAAATAACGAGATCAAGGGGGTTGACAACCCTCTTGCCCGCGTTGGGTGCAAGTTGTTTGCTCTTTTGTGTGCAGCCGCTGAAGACGGATGTCGATTGATATTCCTATTGGTTCAATAAACCTTGGATTTGTAACTGAGGGAAATACTTACCCGCATTTTGTTGCAATTACCCGTTCCTCTTCACGGAAAACCCAACGCGAATCACAAATATCAGGATGGATTTCTGGCGCTGTTGTGGGGAATATCATCACCAACTATCAAGTAACTTCACACAAATTATCATTCACATGTTCTTCTTTTTATTTTCTTCTATATTTAATTTTCTTCATAAAAATCAACAATACAAAAAATATTTATCTTTGCTTGTTACTTGTTGCTATGGCTAGTTCTTCTTTTTTTTTGTTACTCCCGATAAAGAGGTATTCAATTTTAGACAAAGGGGAGGAGAAAGTTTGAAGGATGCATGTTATATGATTTGCAACGTTCAAATTAAATCAACTTATAAGCAATCCACCACTACCTTGCTTCGTAGTATTTATGCTGGTGTGACAACTTGGTATAGGTTTGTCCTTGACACCATTACCGGTGGCAATTCCTTATTATGCCACACTTTGGATGCGTATAAGGCTATTGAAAATCTTGTGGGGGCACCACCTATTATCATTAATAAAACAATTTTGACTTTGGAATATGTCATGCAAAGGCTTGATGATATTGGAAAGAAAATGATTACTAGTGAACCAATTGAGGAGTTAGATAAAGAACTTCATAATCATATCATCAATTCGGGTCATGGGTAGGAATGACCTTGAAAACCTTAAAAGAGAAGGATAGAATTATTGATGAAAGAGTAGAGAAAATCATGAGTAGGATTGATGAAGTGGAGGAAGTAATTGATAAAGTGGGTTCCGCTTTCACACCCTCCAAAACTAATGCTAGTACCTCTCGAAATAAAAGTCCCAAGTTCATATATATTCCTAAGTGCATTAGTACCCCTCCTATCAATAGGAACGAAGATCTCAAAATGATTAGTGTGCATCCCAACTTTGTAAACTTGATGAAAGATCCTATTTTCAAGTCTCCTATTATTCATGGTTGTGTTATTGAGGAGCTTGATATCAAAGATGACAATACTTGAGACTACGCATTATGCCTAGCTAGGGGCATAAAACAATAGCGCTTGTTGGGAGACCTAATAGTTATCTTTTTTTTACTTTCTATTTTGGTGAGATAACATGATTATTGCCTTTGTAATGATTGTGTTTTTATGTTTTAATTGGTGTTTGTTCCAAGTAAAGCCTTTGGTATGACTCACAATATGAGTAGAATTGATACGTTGCAAAAATAGAAAGTTTAGCGTCTAGTGCCGAATTTCTATGATTTTACTGGAATGTATATTGGATCTGAATTTTTTACACAGTATTTATATACAAATTCTTCAGGTTTTCCTATTTTTTCAGAATTTTAAAGTTACAGAAGTATAGGTCCTTGACAGATCATTACAGATTGTTCTGTTTTAGACAGATTCTGTTTTTTGCTTGCATAGTTTGCTTGTTTTGATGATACTATGGATTGTATCGGGGGTATAAGCCATGGAGAATTTAGAATGCAGTACCTATTATACAAGTGAAATCTGAATCAATTTATAACAGTACCTAAAGTACTTGATATGCTTCTTATACTAATGGATCTCACGTAGTTTTGTTGAGTTTTGTGTGATTGAAGTTTTCAGGTTTTGGGTGTTATCATGATGGACAAAGGAATAAGGAGCAGCAAGAGTCTTAGGTTGGGTATGCCCAAGGCACCCCAAGGTAATATTATAGGAAGACTCAAGCATCTAGTCTTGGGGATGCCCCGGAAGGCATCCCCTCTTTTGTCTCAATCCATCGGTATGTCACTTGGAGCTATACTTTTATTCGCCATATGGTATGAATTTTCCTTGAAGCGTTGTTTTCTTTTGTTTGATTTTATTTTTAGTTAGACAAAATCACCGTTTGCTGGACACATCTATTTGAGAGAGACACACCTTCATCATAATTTGTTAGAATACTCTATGTGCTTCACTTATATCTTTTGAGCTTAGTAGATGCTCTAGTGCTTCACTTATATCTTTTTTAGCACGGTGCCATATAGATTTTATAGAAATAATTACACTCTTGTTATTCACTTATTTATTTGAGAGTTAATAAATAGTGAGGGCAATTTGCATGGATCATGATACTAGTCCAAAAATAATAGGTATTCAATGAGTGATAATCAAAACCATCATGTAGCACATAGAAGAGCAATCTTGGGTTAATAATATTGATGTGGTAATATGAAAAAGGTATGAGTGCATTATTGTTGATTTGTGGAAGTATCGATATTAAGAGGTGTTAATTTCCCATTTGTCTAAATATTAAAAAGACATGGTGGGGACGTGTGAGCATTTATATTCCTCGTTGAAATCCTAGTGTTGTTTTGGGTCGGAGGCGCACGATGGTTAACTCCTCCCAACCTCCTCCCTCGGGGCATGCGAGTAGCGCTTTGATTTGTGATAAGACCAATAAAACTTTGCAATAAGCATGTCAGTTCTTATTGACTAATGTGAAACCATGGACATAAGCAATCTCAACTCATATTTTGCTAGCCTCTTTGATATCATGCCTTGCCCATTCTCACCTCAAGGATCGGTGCAAACTTCACCGGTCCATGCAAAACCCGTGACATAATATGCTCTATCACACATAAGCCTCATTATATCTTCCTCAAAACAGCCAGCATACCTACCTATTATTGCATTTCCATAGCCATTCCAGATATGTTGCCATGCAAATTCCACCGTCACATCATATGGCTAGTTCATTCATCATCATATTGCTTTGCATGATCATATAGAGTTGACATAGTATTTGTGGCAAAGTCATCGTTCATCATATTTTTTACATGTCACGCTAAATCATTGCACATCCTAGTACACTATCAGAGGCATCCATATTGAGTCATATTGTTTGATAGTTCTTCGTATCAAGTTTTCATATTGAGTTGTAAGTAAATAAATGTGTGATGATCATCATTATTAGACCATTGTACTAGTGAGGGAAATAAAAAATGGGGGAGGCCAAATGAGCCCATCATAATAATAATAAATGACGAGATAAAAAGAGAGAAGGGACTTTGCTACTATCCTTTACCACACTTGTGCCTCAAAGTGGCACCTTGTTCTTCAAATAGAGAGTCTCATGTTATGTCATTTTCATATGCTAGTGTGAATCTCTTTTTCATTATTATAAACTTGGCTTGTATATTTCTATGACGAGCTTCCTCAAATGCCCGAGGCCTTCATGAGCAAGCAAGTTGGATGCACACACCACTTAGCTTTAGTTGAGCTTTCATACACTTAGAGCTTTAGTGAATCATTTGCATGACAATCCCTACTCCTTGCATTGACATCTATCGATGGGAATCTCCATAGCCCGTTGATACGCCTAGTTGATGTGAGGTTATCTTCTCCACTTTTAGCCCTTTGATATCTACCACCATATTCTATTCCACTTTTATGCTATGTCCAATGGTTCACGCTCATGTATTGCGTGAAGAATAAAAGTTTGATTCACCGTGAAAAAGTACGATCCAATTGCCTGACTTGGACACCGTGGTGCTTAACATTTGTATTAATGTGGTGAAGAAGGAACCATGCCTTGCTAATATTATAAGATGAATGGGGTAAACATTCTTTTAGGATCGTATATTTGAAAGATTGATGATTTTGTTGCTTATGCCTATCAATATTACTATGTTGATGTTTGTTAATTCATCGTTTCTCAGTGAGCATACATGCAAAAGATTACATATTGGGTAGCATGTCACATCAAAATTCTATTTTTATCATTTACCTACTCGAGGACGAGCAGAAATTAACCTTGGGTATGCTTAGACGTCTCCAACGTATCTATAACTTATTATTGTTCCATGATATTATATTATCACTCTAGGATACTTTTTGAGTAATAATTTACCAATTTATATTATTTGGAGTACTAAACTATTGACCAGTGTCCAGTGTCAGTTCCTGTTTTCTGCGTGTTTTTTTACTTTTTAGGTTTACAGTACGAACGAAGTCCAATTGCCCCGAAACTTTTTTATGATTTTTTCTGGACCAAAAGAAGACTTGGAAGCTTCTGGAGAAGATCGGAGGCCGCAGGAGGGAGGCAAAAGCCAACAAGGTGAGCCGAGGGGGGTGTCTGCGCCCTGATGGCTTGTCACTCCCTAGTGGCCCCCCTGAACCCGTTCTCTAGCCTATAAATTCACATATATTCCAAAAATCCTAGAGGGCATCCCGAAACACTTTTCCTCCGTCGCAAGTCTCTGTTCCGCTGCGATCCCATCTGGAGCTCTGTTCTGGCACCCTGACGGAGGGGGGATCGATCACGGAGGGCCTCTTCATCAACCTTGTTGCCCTGATGATGATGTGTGAGTATTTAACCGTAGACCTATGGTTCCATATTTAGTACCTAATTCATTTTGCACTGGTGCTTTTACTCTCGTGTATGGGTTCATTATATTCAAAACCCCTTGTGTTTTACGGTTACGATATCTCTTAAGTTTCTTCATAGCCTTACATGAATAATACACATGCATAGGTCGAAGCCCCCCCCCCCCCCACTTCCCAAAATCCATTATTATGTGGCATGCTCTCCACCATAGGAGCAACATTTTGTCCCTTCTGTCTTCATCAACTTTTGCTAAGTTGTGAGCACCCAATCCCTAACTAAATATATCTCGTGGTCATTTGGGAGGTTCTATTGCTCACTTATCACACTTCACAATGCCCCCGCATTTTTACAACTCATCACTGCAGGGTAGCCGTCATCCGATTCCATACCATAGGCATGGTTTGCCTTCCATTTTCCTCCTCCAATGATTAGTTTGAACCCCGTGTGATTTCGTTGCAAGTTTGTGACCAAAAGCCTGAACTTTGGAAGGTACTCCCACCTTCCAAATCACATTCCAGAGTTTTCTTAATCCATTAGAATGGTTACTGGATTGACCCCGAGAGCTATTGCCTATACGTTCTGAAATCATCAAGCAATAGGCACTACGAACAAATAGTAGTCCAGATTTTTTTTCATACTACCATGCTATAAAACCATCTTGCTGGCTGAAGGATAGTACAACAGAGAGGATTCATATGTGTCGTGTGAAATATAATTTGGTGGATCAATAGTTCGTTGTAGCTCCGCGTGTTTGTGGTCATCAAGTCCAACCCCCATCAGATACATGATCGAGCCAAGTTCGCGGGGACTTTCAGATTTTTGTACAATATCTAGTTATCTCTTTAGATCTTAACTTTTGACCCGAACCAATTCTCCAAATGGATTCCCTTCTTTAAAAACTCAAGTTCATGACATATACCATGCCAGCAAGGAGACAAGTTATGAATAAATGCATTGTCAACCAGTTCTCGGCTCGGTAATATATTGCCCATGCCTCTGTAATACTTAGGTTTTGTCTAGTTGTCTCAAGCCATCTAGTGAACCTTCCTTCGATCGTGTTGATTGCCCCATCAGAAGTTACGAGTGAGCTTCGTCGATTCCTTGCACAGCCCACTCGAGAACTTGAAAGTGCTCATGGCATACTTTGGCAGGGCTTGCACCACATACATGATAAAGCACTTCCTTTGTTGTACGTGATAAATACCCCTTACACCAATCTGAGCATCTCTTTAGGAACTTATCTTTAATAGGCTGAATTTTTTCAATTTTCATGCATCCCTGCAGGATCGGAAGTCTTAGATATTTCTCCTTCGAACCAGCATGTTAGACAATGTATAGCTTCTGTATTTGTGTATGTATATTGTATCAATTGTAACACGCCCATTATATATATGATATAGGCCACCCCTAGAGGGTTGAGCCGGTTCCCACCTAAATCATTGTCTTACATGGTATCAACCCTAGTTACGACCCCTGCTTCCGCCTAAACCCTAGCTCGCGTCGCCGCCATGTCGTGCGCCGCTGCCTCCGGCTCCTCCACCGCTGGCTGCCTCCCAGCCTCCCTCACGGCCCTGCTCTCCCGGCCGCTCGATCTGGCCGCCATGCCGCCGCCGCTGCTTGGGACAAGGAGCATAGGCTCCTTCTTCTCCAACCAGCTCTCGGCTGCTTCATCGCCCGAGCCTGCGCTGTCGATCCAGACGTCCGGTGCCTCCTCCCCTGCGTGTTCTGTCGACACAGTTCCGCCACTAGACCTTGCGCCTATGGTTGCTTGTCGACAGACACGGTAGGGATCTTCGGATCGGGCCTCGCATCGATGCTACCTGCCCTCATGGCGTCCGCGCCTCCGGCAGTGTCCACTCCCGTGATGGCTCCTCCCGCCTATGAGGTGCCCATGTCACTTGAGGGCTTCACCCAGGCGCCCTCGTTCTCACCTCCCGTATCTACCCCCATGGTGTACTCGCCTTCGGCAGTCTTCACGACGGGCTCGTTGCCTCCACCATTTCACTTCGGCAACCTCATCACCGTCAAGCTCTCGCCCAACAACTACATCTTCTGGCGTGCGCAGGTCCTTCCACTCCTTGGAAGCCACTACCTGCTCGGCTACATCGACGGCTCTCTTACCTGCCCTCCCGCGCTTGTTGACAACGTGAATAGTCTGGTGTATAACCCGACACACCGTGTCTGGACGGGACAGGACCAGGCGAACCTCTCCTCCATCCAGAGGTCGCTCACCCCGGCTATTGCCGGGGTCATCATCTTCGCTAAGACATCTCATGAAGCGTGGACGATCCTCGAACGCTCCTTCGCATCACAGTCCTAGGCACGCGCCAGTGCCCTCCGCTGCAAGCTCGGTGCCTATGAGAAGCTCGACTCCATGGCCACGGCATTCTACAACAAGTTCAAGGCCCTCGCTGACATGCTGTCATCCATTGGACAGCCACTCTCCAACTCTGAGTTCAACTCCTTCATCGTCAATGGTCTCGACGAGGAGTATGACGGCTTGGTTGAGATCATCAATGAGCATGGCAACTCGACGCCCATGATGCCGCATGAGGTCTACTCTAGACTTCTTCTCACCAAACAGTGTGTTGAGTCGCGCCATGCCCACCGCAGCCATGGGCCTCCGTCCGTGAATGCTGCCTACAAGGGCGGCTTCCTCCCCTTGGGTGTCCTGTCCCCTGCTTCGGGCAAGGTGACGGAAGCACTGCCACCATCCTCGTCCACCCCCACCTTGTTGTTACCATCCGGTGGGGGTCGGCGTGTGTGCCAGCTATGTGGTCTTGACGGGCACTGGGCCTCCAAGTGTCACCGTCGCTTCCAAAAGAGTTTCCTCGGTCTTGGCAATGATGGCAAGGATACACGCAATAATGCGCGTCAGGTTGCCATGGCTGATCGCCCGGCGCCACAGAAGTCCCAGGGGCATAGTCAGTCCTACTCCATCGACCCTTACTGGTACATGGATTCTGGGGCAACGGAGCACCTAACAAGTGAGATGGGCAAGCTCAACAACCAAGAGCCCTATCACGGCTCTGACAAGGTCCACACCGCCAATGGAGAAGGTATGCACATCTCTCATATTGGTCAAGCATCCCTTCTCACTAGTCATGCAAATAGGAGTCTTCAGCTTCACAATGTTCTTCGAGTACCCTCTGTGACGCATAATCTCCTTTCAATTCCTAAACTCACGTCTGACAATAATGTGCTTTGTGAATTTCACCCTTTTGATCTTTTTATTAAGGATCAGGACACGAGGGACGTGCTTCTTAGCAGACGTCTCTGCCATGGCCTCTATCGTCTAGAGCATCATGACGTCTCTCAGGTTTTCAGTGGAGTTCTGTCTCCCCGTCATAGTGGCATGCTCGCCTTGGTCATCCTGTCACACCTATCATTTGTCATGTTTTGCGTCATCATGAGCTTCCTAGCGTGCCTAGTAATAAAGATGTAGCAATGTGTGATGCTTGTCAGCAGGGGAAGAGTCATCAACTTCCTTTTTCAGAGTCTAGTCATGAAGTGAAACATCCTCTAGAACTTGTTTTTTCAGATGTATGGGGCCCTGCCCAAACCTCTGTTAGTGGTCATAATTATTATGTCAGTTTCGTTGATGCTTACAGTCGCTTTACTTGGCTCTATCTTCTTAAACGTAAAGCTGATGTGTTCGATATTTTTGTTCAGTTTCAAAAGCATGTTGAACGCCTTCTCAAGGATAAAATTGTTCATGTTTAGTCGGATTGGGGTGGCCAATATCACAACCTTAACTCCTTCTTTCAGTCGCTTGGGATCGCTCATCGTTTAACATGTCCACATACACATCAGCAGAATGGCTCCGTAGAACGTAAGCATCGTCATATCGTTGAAACTGGTCTTACTATTTTGGCTCATGCATCGGTTCCTTTTGGGTTTTGGAGTGATGCTTTTACCACTGCATGCTTTCTTATCAGTCGTACTCCCACACGTGTTATAAACATGAAGACTCCCATTGAACTTCTTCTTAATGAACAACCTGACTATACTTTCTTTAAAGTTTTCGGGTGTGCTTGGTGGCTGTATCTCCGTCCATACAATAAACGCAAGCTGGAATTTAGGTCTAAAAAGTGTGTCTTTCCTGGCTATAGTTCCCTTCATAAAGGTTACAAATGTCTTCATGTTCCCACTAATCGTGTCTACATATCTCGCGATGTCATGTTTGATGAGCATGTCTTTCCTTTTTCCAAACTTCCTGTGTCCACTGATGAACATCCCTCCATGCATTCATCCTCTCTTTCCTCTGACCAATTTGATGATGTTGCATACTCTTCTGTATTATTGCCTAACCATGGTGCAGGCACTAGACATGGGGCTCGGTTGGAAATTCTGGAGGCCCTAGCACCTCCATCGATGACGCCATCAGACGTGCACGTTGAGCATGCAACGTCTCTGCATGGCCTCGATTCGCGTGCCCATGCATGCCTAGACGACGCACCAGCAATGTCATGTGTGCGCTTGCCCCCTAGGCCGGCCTCAACTTATGATCGGCCGGCCACGCCCGCTTCACCAATGACGCCTGCTACTCCTGGGTTGTCTCCCTCGACGAGCAGCCCCCTGCTCGCGATGCCCTTGCTGAGTGACGGGGTGGTCTTGTCGATGCCTCCCGCATCACCCAGTCCCTCGCTGGCTAGGCCGGCTGCGTCGCCATCACCCATCCCCTCGCCGGCTGGGGCTTCTTCGTCATCATCACCCAGCCCCTCATTGGCTGGGTCCTCTTCGTCGTCATCACCCAGCCCCTTGTCGGCTCCTGTTCAGCGTCTTCATACGCGCAGTCGCAGTGGCATTTTTCGCCCCAAGGAGCGCACTGATGGCACTGTTGCTTGGCATGCTGCGTGTATGACCACTATTGTTATGGATCCGTCATCCGAGCCCCGCACATATAAGGCTGCTATGAGCATCCCTCACTAGAGAGAGGCTATGGAGCAGGAGTATCATGCTCTTCTTCTCAATGAGACGTGGACTCTTGTACCTCCACCACCGCGAGTCAATGTTATTGATTCTAAATGGGTGTTCAAAGTGAAGAAGCATTCTGATGGGTCTATTGAGCGTTACAAAGCGTGTCTTGTTGCCAGAGGTTTTCGGCAGCGCTATGGTCTTGATTATGAAGACACCTTCAGTCCAGTAGTCAAGCCTACCACCATCCGGCTTCTTGTCTCTATTGCAGTTACTCGAGGTTGGTCTCTTCGTTAGCTTGATGTGCAGAATGCTTTTTTTCATGGCTTACTAGAGGAAGAGGTTTATATGCGACAACCACCTGGGTTTTCTGATCCTGATCGTCCTGATCATATATGTCGTCTCACTAAAGCACTCTATGGTATGAAGCAAGCTCCTCGTGCTTGGCACGCCCGTCTTGTGACAGCCCTTCGTGCTCATGGTTTTGCACCATCCGCTGCTGATTCATCATTATTTCTTCTACAGTAGCCCGAGGTCACTATGTACTTGTTGGTCTATGTGGATGATATTATTCTAGTCATTTATTCTCAGTCCGCTGCAAATGCTCTTGTTCGTTCTCTTGGTACTGATTTTGCTGTCAAAGACCTTGGGAAGCTTCACTACTTTCTTGGTGTGAAGGTTGCTTCTCGTGTTGATGGCCTTGTTATGACGCAGAAGAAGTATTCCTTGAATTTGTTGCAGCGGGCTCGGATACTTAAGTGCAAGTCGATGACGACTCCGATGTCTACCATTGACAAGCTCACTGCTGTTGATGGTGAGCTTCTGTCTCCTACCGATGCGACAGAATACAGGAGTGTTGGTGGTGGTCTTCAATATTTGACGATCACGAGACCAGATATTTCCTATGCTGTCAACAGAGTTTTTCAGTATCTCCAGGCACCTCGCGACACTCATTGGTCTGCTGTTAAGCGCATCTTGCGTTATGTACAACTCACAGTGACTCATGGGCTGCATATTCGGTCGAAGCCTTCTGGGGTCCTTTCGGCGTACTGTGATGCGGACTGGGATGGCAGTCCTGATGACAGGCGATCCACGGGGGGCTATGTTGTGTTCTTTGGCTCGAGCTTGATCGCCTGGAGTGCTCGGAAACAGGCTATTGTATCACGCAGTAGTACTGAAGCTGAATACAAGTTTGTGGCTAATGCTATTGCAGAGATTATCTGGATACAGTCTTTGCTTCAGGAATTGGGTATATCTCAACCGCAGCCTCCTATCCTTTAGTGTGATAACATCGGTGCTACGTACCTTTCTGCAAATCCGGTATTCCATGCCTGAACGAAACACATTGAAGTTGACTATCACTTTGTACGGGAATGTGTGTCACGAAAGCAACTACAGATCAGGTTTATCTTCTCTAAAGATCAACTTGCAGACATCTTCACCAAGCCGTTACATCTACCACTGTTTGAGGCCTGTAGGCGCAATCTTACCCTTCTAGATTCTTTAGGAAGTGGCTAAGATTGAGGGAGGGTGTTAGACAATGTATAGCTTCTGTATTTGTATACGTATATTATACCAATTGTAACACATCCATTATATATATATGAGATAGGCCACCCCTAGAAGGTTGAGCCGGTTCCACCTAAATCATTGTCTTACACAGCAGACTAGATGTTCAAATTTGCATTGCACTAAGTGGACACCATGATGCAGATAACAGAGTGTGAGATGACTTCTTCAAGATATTTTGATGTTTCATTCAAGTTTTTCAAATACATCTCTTGATTGTATTCATTTTATTCTACCGAATTATAAGTTTTTGTTGTTTTCATATTAAGTGACTCCATGCAACAGTTGTTACTTGATCATTTTGCATTTTTGCACAGAACGCAAATGATAATGTTTGAAACTCAAAAATTGCACACACATACTTGTATCCATTTTCTACATGCATGATTTTTTTTCGTAAACTTCTTGAAACATAAGTGATGCCTTTTTCTGCCTAAATTCCAAGTAGAGAACATTGTACCTAGATTCCAAAGGGCATCGGGAGGAAGAGGGATAAACGACAGAAAGGCGGAAGACACGTACGACCGGCTGAGTGCAACGGTAGAGTTGAATTATCTACCTCCTGGTTCATGCACAAGCCATGCAGATCAAGTACTCCCTCTAATTCAAATTAATCGACGCTGCTTTAGTACAATTTTGTATTAAAGTTGTACTAAACAACGACA
The DNA here is from genome assembly GCA_022496015.1 of Hordeum marinum. Lineage (NCBI taxonomy): Eukaryota > Viridiplantae > Streptophyta > Magnoliopsida > Poales > Poaceae > Hordeum > Hordeum marinum. The sequence continues at coordinate 296,936,833 of CM039673.1, forward strand.
GTTAATTTGGTTCGGAGGGGATATAAGTACTGCATGATATGCTACATCAAGAGGAACACCATCCATTACCCTGGAAAAAAAAAGAGGAGCATCATCCACATCAGTATTAATGTAGGCATGGTCGCATCAAGTGTGTGTTCTTGCGGGTCCAAGAGGAATCTGGTGTTGTTTTGCAAGCGAGACATGCACACAAGGTTGTCGTGTGGATGTAATTGAAAGCATATAATACATCCTTTCCGTTACTGCAGAAACATGCAGTAACATCGAAAACATTATGAAGTTGCTCAAAACAGGAAATACATTTGGAATCTATGCAAATTTTCCTTTACATGTTCTTTTTATTCGTTCTTTGTACTGCGGATATGCAAATGTACCAATGCCTTCCAACTATTAAATGGTCGTCATGATGGTCTTGCAAGGGTACTTTCAAACATATGTGATGTGGAATGAAGATGGGACAACCCTGCAAAATTGGGAAGCAAATAAGAACAATACTTATGGAGGTCACGACAGTTTCCCGTGGTAACTTTCTGAGCTTAATTTCGTAAATGTAACCGAAATGAGCAACCACCCATAAAAACTTTCTGAGCTTAATGTCATAATTGTAATAGAAATGAGCAGATATACATAAAACAATGTGTGTGCACAAGCTTTGTTTGAAACATGTTAATGAAATATGAGCCTTCAAAAGACAAGTTACGGAAGGTTTCGTTCGCATTCGTGCCAAAAGTAAAGGTTGCATTTCATTGCCGCCAGCTAACCATCATTTTTTGCTAACCATTCTCAGTAGGACAAAAACAAATAACTTGTCCATTTGGAAGGCGTGGGCACCAGCGAAAATCAAGCTCTTCGCATGGCTACTGTCAGTCAACCGACTGCTTAAATGAAACAAAACAGTAGGTCCACACTGCGCATCCACTAATTCATTTAAAGAAGACAATAAAAGAAACCTCACACAAGGAATTCAAGCACCAGTGAGAAGTATTGATATGATCTTGGAAAAGAAACCAGATTTTCCAGTTTGAAATAAAAAATGCTATTATCATGTACACTATATTGTTTTAATTCAGATACAAGAGATAGGTAAGTTTATGCACTATGGCTGTTGAAACTTTCACGATATCTATACAAGAAGAAACACAAAGAGGGTACAACTAACAAAACAATGAAGAATTTCACCTACAGAAAGACAAGTGACTCATTTGATCCTCTTGTAGAGTTTATAGGTATATAATAATAAAAATGAACACACTATCATAATAAAATTATTACTTCCTCCGATCCATATTAATTGTCGCAGATTTAGTACAAAGTTATACTAAATCTGCGACAATTAAGATGGATCAGAGGGAGTACCAAACATCCAGGGTTGCACCAACGGGTCTCAAGAATTCTACCTATCATGATATCTGTGGGTCTCCTAGCAGGTTGCTTGTAAAAAGTTATTGATGTAGGCTTGTGCAAGACTTTCTCCAAGCTTTACTTGTGCTTCAGTGGTAAGATGCAAATTATCTTCGTTCAAGGGCAGACCAATTGCATCCACAGTTACAACATTCAGCAAGTTAATGCTAAGCTGGGCCTCCCTCACTTTTTCAATGTTTCTTTTATTCCCAGATGCAAGAGCAACCTGTTTAGTGCATACATAATCTTGAGAAATGGTAATCTTCATAGCAAGTAATATCAGAGATATGAAATATGATCACTTGGCAAAGCAACCGGCATTTTTGTAAGAAAGAGTGAAATCAATTTAGTGAAAGATTTAATGTGTTAGGTAAAAATATACTCCCTCCGTATCAAAATATAAGACGTTTTTATAGTCTAAACTAGCCTACAAAAACGTCTTATATTTTGGTACAGAGGTAGTATTATTTAAGTAGTTTTAGAATCAACCCTTTTTTTATTTGAGGATATAAAGTTAGTGGAAATAAAGTATACAAGTTCTCATGTCTTTAATCACATTTTGTGGTTTATTTTCATGAACCAATAACATCAATTTAAACTAATCTGATCAGTAGGGACATGGAAATAGAAGTTAGTTTGGATATACTTATGATGTTAAAATACCTGATTGGTAAATCCAAAAAGATTACAACTATTCATATTAATAGCTTGAGAAAGTAAGCAATTACTACACAGTTGCCTGCCTGTACGTTCTTCAAACTGAAACAAGACAAACAATTGCATGCTTCCTTGTCATCCATCTGCAGCCAATGTGCATTCACAACTCCATCTTTTTTTATAAGTTCTGATTCCTTTTGCTCATATAGTTGTCTATTTTTCAGATGCCATGTAATGATCAGCTGGTAGATGGCCACAAGGTGTGTACAATCCAGGTTTCATCTGTTTCCCTTGATACGACAATTTGGTCTTCAGATTTCACTCTTTTACCATATCTATCTCTTGACTAGCATCCATGCATTTTGTGTTTATGTGTTGAGGCCTAAAGAAAAGTGAATCCATGGAAGGACACCACTACTTATCGAAAAATGAAGACCAGTGAACAGAAGTCCTTTTGCTCATCTTCCACACTGAGCTTCTGTCTTCAAATTAATCCATGGACTGATTTCTACATGTATCTTGTAGTTAAAGTCCGCAGAAAAAAATAGAAATAGGCCAGTGTCCTTTACCTTTATATGTATTATAATGTAGTGTTTCTCCTGTACAAATACTTACAAAGCGCTTCAAAAGAGAATGTTACTACTGTATTTAATAGATGATATTGGCATACAGTTAGTATCTACCCATGTTTTCTGGTCCTGCATCATATTTTAGGAAGTTCTCTGTATGACATAGTTCAACTCTTTGAATTGTTTGCATCCCTGCTTCTTGAAGTTATTCCTGTTGGGCTATTTTTATTGGTTTCGCAGGACAAGCCACTTCAACTTTCAGCCAATTTCATAAATATGCAGCCTATGTAAATATTTTGCAACAAACCCAATAAATGAGAAATAGTTTGAGAATACCTTTGACGAGATACTGGAAGGCTAACGCAATGTATAACTGCAACTTCCAGTCTCCCACAGCTAAGAAGAAACTTAGAAGAAATTTAGTAGTGTTGGCACTGACGAATCTCATGTCTACAAAAGTGAGAATCGTCGTATTTGCTTTCAAACAGTAGTTCACATGGTATGCTACTCTCTTCTTTTCATTTTATGACTTGGCTGATTTACATGCTGGCATGACTATTCTCGACAACCAGACTGTGCCCCGGTGTCAGGTCCGAGTGTCTGAGTCAAACCCTGCCATGTCATTACCGAATCCACTTAACCCAGGATAAGGAACCAGAACTATACAGTTTTAGAGTTGAAGGAATAGGTTTTCCTGGAATTATAGATGCTGGACCAAAATTATACTCCCTCCATCCCAAAATAAGTGTCAATGATCTAGTACAAAATTTGTACTAGTTTAGTACAAAATTTGCGACACTTATTTTGGGACGGAGGGAGTACTTTTGACTGGCTGCAACAACCTCCATAAGAGATTAGGCTAGACGTGTATTGTTCATCTCGATCATTCTTGGCTCGCAGCTGGTGTTTCGTCAAGGTGTCCCGCTTCTTGCATTATGCTTGTTTCTCCTCTCATTTACAGATGCCTAAAACTTGTTCCAAGAACGGAGATCTTAATCTTATAAGTGGAGCCACTTACTTGGCCTAATGTTGCATACAGAACACCATGTATGAATTTTAATCCTATATAACTAAATAGTTGATCCTCACTAACCTATGTATCTCAACATGCACACATGCCCCCATGCATGAAAAAAGACCCACCTCAATAATCAATACACTAAATCATGTATATTTTTAATTTAGTCCTCATATGATTAAATATTCATGTTCCATAAAACAAAATCTATCAAAATATATTGCAATTTCCCCTAGCAACGTGCGGGGTAAGTCTCTGTCTGCCCATCAGAAAGAAAAACAAGGAATCATGCTGCATTACTCATGTAGGACCAAAATTAAGTATTCCTAAATTTTTCGCATATGACTGCTCTCTCTGTTCTGAAACATAGGACACATTTTGACTCTCCAACTACAGCTTTGAACAAAAGTTATTAGTTCACTAATAAAATTTGTATGCAAAAGTATTTTGATGGTTCCGATTTTGTAGTTAACACAACATCGTGCAAAAATTATGGTAAAAGCTTGAGCATATATAGACAATCAAATACACCCTACATTTCTGAATGGAAAGAGTAATGCTTCATCTTCACGTGTATTAATATTTTTCACAAAATTACTATTCATTTGTTCAAAATTGCTAGCCCGTGCGAACTGCGAACGCCTGGATCAATGACGAGCTCAGTTTCTATAAAATTCGGTTCACAACAGGCATGGCAAGAATGAAGACAAATTACACTATTTACCGAGTGCGGCCATCACCTGAATGAATGGTAGATGCGGCATCCCAAGATCTGCCCTGATATTTGCTATCAGCCTCTCCACGTTCCCCTGGTACGCCGCCGTTTCGGCATCGGACTCTGCATCGCTCTCCCCCTGGTACCACAGCACGGCCTCGATCTCTCCGCACTCTGTCGCAGCGCGCGCGCGCCGCACCATCTGCTCGTACAGGTGCTCCCCGCGGGCCCACTCCCGGATGGCCGTGCCGCCAAGGGCGCACGGTACGAGCCCTAGCCCGGCGGTGCCTGGGGGCTGCAGCTGCGGGAGAATGGCGCGGGCGAAGGCCATCCCGGGGCCGACGCCGCAGGTCTTGGTCGTGTCAATGTCGGCGTGCAGCGGCTCGCGGGCCTCCTCCCATGCGAGCGAGGCGGAGAGACGGAGGATGGAGGGGTCCGGCGCGCACTCCGGCGGCACGACCCCATCCCACCGCCGGTGGTGCACGCCGCCGCGGCCGGCCATGTTGCTCTGCCCTGACAGAAGGAAGATGCGCATGACTGCGGGAGCAGCGGCGGGGAAAGTGTGAAGAAGAGAAGACTGCGGCTTCAAGCGTTAGTTTGGTTGGAAAGGAAGTTGGTGCTGCATTCTAAGAGCAACTCTAGCACTCTAGCAGCAGACTCGTATAACCCGCGCAACTTTAAAATAACCGTCGATTTACAAAAAAATTTAAAAAAATTGAATAGAATTTGTAATTGCAAATGTTTTTAAAAGGCATGGTAAAAAAACTCCACCCTATCTGTAAAAACATAGTTTTTACGTCCGTTTTGCAGTGCCCTGTATTGAGAGAAAGTAGTTGGCGGGAGCCCAACTGCCACGAAAACTTTCGCATCTGCCGTGCTGAAAGGACATTTGCTTCCTTGATGATTTTGGTAATTAATAATAACATATAAGTCATTGTACTAATGTTTTTACCAAGTATATTTCAGGAAAAGTTCAATGATAGGAGTGGGAAAAGGATTATGGAATTACCCCAAGATGCAAGGAAATAGGTTGACCAAGCTTCAAGCAAGAGGATTCTACATTTTACATTTTTGAGAAATCACTTTGATTCCATAGGAAAGCCAATACTATTAAAAGGGGGTAAGTTTTTGTTGGTGAACAAAATGCTCATATGTGCACAAGTGATAGTCACCAAAAACATTCACAAGCTCTCCCACCAAAGTCTATCTATAGCCAAACATTTAAAATCGGTGCAACAAATATTCTTATCCCGATGCCACCGATTCCATAACCTAGACAGACTCAGCCAAACCCTAGCCACTTCGGTGCAACAGATTCCATACCGGTGCCACCAAGTTTAGGTTGCCAACTTTCTGTTACGCAAATTCACATTTTCGAAACCATCGAGATTGTTGAGTTGGCATCACCGAGATTGGAAATCTGACCGTTGGTCACCTTATCGGTGCAACCGAGTTTCATATATCGGTCTCACCGAGATTCAAAAGTTGCCACCTTTTAATCACTTCGGTACCACCAAGATTAACACATCGGTGTCACCGAGTTGGTCATTTTGTGTGTAACGGTTGGATTTTTGGGGATGCCTATATATACCCCTCCACCACCACCTACTCGAAAGAGAAGCACTCAAAACTATTCCATACCTATCCTATCAGATTTTCTGAGAGAGAACCACCTACCCTTGTGTTGAGATCAAGATCTTTCACTCCAACCATATGGATCTTGATTTCTAGCCTCCCCAAATTGCTTTCCACCAATCCCATCCCTTCCACCAAGCCAAATATGTGAGTGAGTGATTGTGTGTTGAGGAGTCTATCATCTTGACGCACAAGAGCAAGGAGTTCATCGTCATTACCGAGCCTATTACCTTTTGAAGGGTGGTGTCTCCTAGATTGGTTAGGTGTCGCTTGGGAGCCTCCTACTTCGTGTTGTGGAGTGAACCAAGAAGTTTGTAAGGGCAAGGAGATCGCCTACTTCGTGAAGATCTACCCATAGTGAGGCTAGTCCTTCGTGGACGCAAGCCATATGAAATAGTCAAGGTTGCTACTTCGTGGTCCCTTATGGGTGCAGTCCTCTGTGGACTCTCGCTACCGTTACCCTCTGTGGGTTGAAGACTCCATAAATATGGATGTACGATAGCGCCACCTATCGGAACCACGGGAAAAATCATCGTGTCAACAATTGCGTTTGATCTTCCTACCTTATCCCTTTTACTCATGCTTGTTGTTATTTTCCGCTGCTATACTCTTAGACTTGCATGTGTAGGGTGAAATTGACTTGCCATGAATGCTAAAACTGCAAACACTAAAATTTGGGAAAAGGCAAAACCTTTATTTGGTCAAGTAGTCTAATCACCCCCCCCCCTCTAGACATACTTTCGGTCCTACAGGTGCGCCCCCCCCCCGGACTCCGTCCTGCCCATCCCCGGACGCCAGACGCCCACCCCGGCTGCTGCGCCCGCCCACACCTGCTTGAATCAATCTCGGAGCTAGCTCGAATCGATTCAGCTAGCTAGCTAGCTCTTGGATTGATTCAGGTAGCTTCAGCGACCGCGGCTCTGTATTTGGCCGTTTGGACTGATTCTCGCCGGAAACTCAAGCAGCTATGGAGGAGCTCGCTACAGTGACGAAGGAGGAGCTCCTGGATCGAATCGGCCACGGATATGCTAGCTTCGTGCGCTGTCCTCGACGTCGGCGGATTCGTATTTGATTGCTTTGTGCGCTATCCATGGACACATATGTCGGTGCACTAGGACTGGGGTACCCAGTGCCCCTGACTTATGCACAGGCAGTAGTAGCAGAACCCATCACGTAAGAAGACAAAACCAGCATCCAAGACCAAGACTCCGGCAGAAGCAACCTACGTTGGCTAAGCAACGCCGGTAAGGTCGATGCAACGGTCCAGGACGGGCCCGTACCGCGCCAAGCACGTCCCCGATGCCTGCCCGGGACCGAGGCGCGCACATCTTCAGGAAGACCCGGCAAGCCACCCCCCGGCAGGCACGAGGCGATCGGCCACCGCTCCATCACATCGCAACGCCGGTCACTTGTCGATGCGGTGTCCAGCCCCCATGTGGCTAAGTGGATCTCACTAAGCGCGTGGCGATGCGCTCGAAGACAGATTATGCCTCCTTGACACCCGTCCAGAGGCATGTCAAGATATGGTGCAATAGTTAGTTAAAGTTGTGGTAGAAGCCTGTCAGGAATGCATCCCCGCACGCCACCTAGACTAGCGTTTATGGCATTCTATTCTAAGTGCCAGGGTTAGGTATGATAGCACTGTTGGCTATCTAATCACTATGTAATGTCCGTTTTGCCATTGTGGTTGCCCCTTGAGCTATAAAAGGAGGCCCAAGGCAACATAGCTAGGGATTCGGACCTTTGAACACTTGTACTCGTGTAGTAGCTCCCCCGGAGGCAACCCTTGCCAGGCTTGAGCGTTCCGTGTGCTTTGTGCTCCTCTGATCAATCCACCAAAGCAGGAGTAGGGTTTTACGCTTCTCAACGGCCCGAACCTGGGTAAAAACACCAGCATCCCCATCGTCGTGCTGCCTCACTACCTCTGCACTTTGTGCATGCAACCTCACCCCTACCGAACCACAAAGGGGCTAGTGGCCCCATAGGTGATCGAGTGCATCAAGCTCCCAACATCTTTAGCGCACCAGGTAGGGGGCGTGTCATTTGTGCAAACCTGAGATCGTGAGCAGCATGTTGATCGGCATCGCCGTCTTCTTCATCCATGGCTCCCAAGAAGAAGTCTGACGCGACCGCGCATCCCTTCACTTCGAAGGGCCCCTTGCACGCAGTTGCGGACGCCATTGGCACCATGGCAGCGGCGAGTGAGGTGGGCGTCGCGGGCGACATGACTGGCGCAGGCGGCGCCACCATCGTGTCCCCCGCGGCCGAAGTTGGAGCATGGGGCACTAAAGAGGAGCAACACCAGCAACATCCTGGCGAGCTCGGCCCTAGTGCCGCAGGCGGAGGAAACGATCAGTCTTCGCCTCCCTGTCGCGTTGGTGGCCCCGGCCACAATAGTGTCGCCCAATCTAGAGCAAGCCATGATCTTCCAGTTGCGCCCGTCACCGGCGCGTCTACTGGGCGCACGCCTCGCTCGGAGCAAGACGGAGCGTCGAGCAGGGCCGTAGACCCACAAGCTCGGCCTCTCCCATGTCAGACCGCCCCGGCGAGCGGTGCATGACGACAAGAACGTGGCAACGCCCCTCCTGGTTCCACTAGGAGTCCAGCGACGTCACGGTCCGCCTCTTTAGCCATGCCGGACATGACAACGGAAGCAATGGTGTGGGCCCAGCTGCTCTTAAATTTCCCGCCGGCGGCTGACAAGATGGGTGAGTGGAGAGCCACCATACAGAGTTTGATCACCTTCGTCAAAGCCAACAAATAGCAGCATGCAGAGCCATCACAACCCACACGAACGGCGGCGGCGGCCCAGGCCAACGGTCATGTCTAGGGGGCAATGTTGACTATGCAGTCCCCTCCGCGGCAACAGACCCAGAGGCAGCCACAGCGAGCTTCGCATGTCGACGAGCCTGACGAGGCATCTATGGCCTCGTCCGGCTCGCGCGATCGTCGGGACCAGCGGCGTGTCCTGGAAGAGCGGCGGAAGGAAGATGTGCGCATCACCATAGAGCGACGCCGAGAAGCACACCGCCAATCTGACAGGCACAACGCCCCAGATGCTGGCAACCCCATGCCAGTGCTAGCTGGTACCTGCCTTATGGGGTTGGGTGTTCTGCCTTCACCCGCGAGCTGTGACAGGTCCGCTGGCCATCGGCCCGAGCTTTCAAGCGCAAACTGGCAGAGAAATACGATGGAAAGCTAAACTCGACGGAATTCCTGGGCATCTATACGATTGTCGTTCAAGCCGTCGGGGAAAGAGATGAGAAGGTGCTCGCAAACTATTTCCCTTTGGCACTCAAGCCAAATGTGAGATCGTGGTTGATGCACCTGCCGGAGAACTCTATTTCATCATGGGCTGACTTGTGCAATGAGTTTGTCGGCGCCTTCACAGGTGGCCACCAGGAGCCAGGACAGCCCAGCGACCTGCAAGTCCTTTGGCAAAAGGAGGGAGAGTCCTTATGGAAGTACATCCAGAGATTCAGTCGAGTACACTACAACATTCTAGAGATACACCCAGCAGTTGTGATTGCTGCGTTCCATTCGAACATGCGCAATAGGAGGATGCGGGCCAAGATGAATGTTAGACTCCCCAAGACCGTCAATGAGTTTTACACATTGGCGGACAAGTGGGCTCGTGTTGAGGAAGGAAGGCGACTACCCGAAGAGGAGGCTGGCATCAAAGTTGACTCAGATGACGACAACGATGCCCCCGGCCCGATGGGGAAAAGCCGAAGACATAATAAGAAGCATAAGGGAAAGGCGGTGTTGGCCATTGAGAGCTCTAGTGATCTCAGTGCAGGCAAGAAGGCCAAGGCCGAGGCCCTCGGCAAGGGAGCTACCGCATGCGCTGATTGCCAAGAGGCCGCTGCGACAGAGAAAACTGGAAAGTACGACGGGCCATACTGCAAAATCCACTGCACCAAGGGTCGCGATCTCCAGGAATGCCGCCAAGTCGAGCAGCTTGCTGAGAAGCAGAGGGGCTGAATACGAGAAGCGTGACAAGGAGAAAGGCCAAGATGGTGCTACTGGGAAGGGTCGTGGTGGTAGAGGAGGCCGCGGTGGCAAGGCCCCGTAGCAGAAGGAAAAATCAGCCAAAGGACGCGAGAAGAAAGAAGGAGATGATATGAGTGATGATGAGGATGATGAAGAGGATTCCAGTGATCAAGAATTCCAGAAGGCAACTGAAGAGATGTGTGTTGACGGGGGTGCGTCCTTGCATTCCTCTCATCTCTAGCTCAAGCAGTGGGCGCATGAGGTCAACGCCATGGAGCCAGCTGCAAAGTCGAGAAGGCCACTCAAATGGTCATGCACGCCTATCATCTTTGACGAAGAGGATCATCCTGACCGCACCACTGCGATCGGATGTTTGCCATTGTTAACCAAGATGTTAGTTGACGGAAGGGCAGGGTTGAACTTGATCTCCCCTAAGGTGGTTGAAAGGCCACAGATCCCTGACGAAGAGCTCAAAGCTATGGGTACGTTCCAAGGAGTCAACCCTGGCAGGAGCCGACCCAAAGGAAATATCACTTTGCCCGTGACGTTTGGCGGGGAGTTGGACTACCGGACTAAGAAGGTGGTGTTTGATGTGGTCGAACTGCCTTTGCCTTACAATGGAATTCTTGGTTGACCAGCTCTAGCAAAATTCATGGCAGCATCTCACTATGCTTACAACACTTTGAAGATACCAGGGCCCATGGGAATCATCTCCATCCCATATGATAAGATGGATGCAGTTATATGTTTGGACAAGATGTATCAAGACGCGGTAGCAGCTAAGGTCGTAGAAACCCCAGCTCTCGCCAAGGAATCAAAGAAAGGGAAGAAGTCTAGTAGAGACGTTGACAAGGACTTCGGGAAGCGTGCCTCTCCGGAGTGCGCTGCACCCGTCGATGACCTGCCGGAGATTTCCACTAACAAAAGATCTAAGGTCACGTATCCTGTGATGAAGAAGATCCCGGCAGGGCAAGATGGCACTGGTGGTATGTTCACCATCAGTGCCACCCTTAATGATAAATAGGAAAGCGTGCTCATTGCCTTCATGCAGGCGAATGTCAATGTGTTTGCTTGGCAATCGTATGACATCCCCGGTGTTCCAAGGGAGGTAATTGAGCAACACCTTATTGTCTTCCCTCATGCCAGGCCCATTAAGAAAAAAGTTAGGAAGCAAGCCTTAGAGCGGCAGCAGTTCATCGTCAAGGAAATCAAGAAGCTCAAAGCAGTTGGTTTAGTCAGAGGAGTATTGCATCCAACTTGGTTAGCCAACCCGGTAGTGGTGCGCAAGGCGAATGGGAAATGGAGGCTTTGCATAGATTCCATTGAATTGAACAAAGCATGCACGAAGGACCCTTTTCCCTTGCCGCACATCGACCAGATTGTTGATTCCACTTCCGGGTGTGACTTGCTTTCCTTCTTGGACGCATACTCCAGATACCACCAAATATTCATGGCCAAGGAAGATGAGAGAAAGACCGCGTTCATAACTCCGTGTGGCACGTACTGCTTTGTACGTATGTCCTTCGGGTTAAAGAGCGTTGGTTCCACCTTTGCAAGGGCCGTGCAAAATGGATTTGAACCTTAGTTGCATGAAAACGTGGAAGCTTACATGGACGACATAGTAGTCAAAACCAAATATGAAGCAAATCTCATACAAGACTTGGAAGAGACTTTTGTGAACTTGTGCAAGATCAATTTGAAGCTCAACCATGAGAAGTGTGTGTTTGGTATCCCATCCGGCAAGATGCTTGGGTTCTTTGTATCTCACCAGGGAATAGAAGCCAACCCCGACAAAATCAAAGCAATCGAACAGATACAAGCGCCCAAGTCCGTCAAGGACGTAAGACGCTTCCCCGGATGCATTGCCGCGTTGAGTAGGTTCATCTCCAAATTCATTGAACGCGCCGTGTCGTTTTTCAAGATTCCGAAGAAGGCCGGCCTGATGAAGTGGACCCCAAAAGTGGAAGCAGCGCTGCAAGATCTGAAGGCTTAGCGTTCCTCCGCTCCCACCTTGGTCGCGCCTAAAACGCAAGAACCGTTGTTGCTATACTTGGTGGCAACGAATCAAGTGGTTAGTGCAGCACTGGTGGCGCAGCGAGAAGTGGATGAAGATGCAGCCGCTGCGATTGATGCTACCGAGGACAAAACCAAAGCATTTGCAACGACCTGATACAAACCAAGGGGAACCTCAGCAAGCAAGCGAAGGCGGTTTCAAGGAAGTGGTGAAGAAGAAAGTGGTGCAGCGACCAGTGTACTTTGTCAGCTCCTTGTTACAAGGGGTCGGGTCAAGGTACTCTGGAGTGCAAAAGCTGATCTTCGGCCTCATCATGGCCTCGAGGAAGCTGCGCCACTACTTCCAAGGCCACGAGATCACAGTTGTCACCCGCTTTCTGCTACAACATATATTGAGGAACCCCAAAGCCACTCGTAGGATAGTTGAGTGGGTGCTAGAGCTGCCAATTTTGGTTTGAAGTATGAGAGCCGGGCGTTGGCAGAGTTCTTTGAAAAATGGACACCCATGCCAGACGAAGAGGTTCTAGAGATAATTCTCCCCGGCAAAGAAGAGCCTAAGGAATGGATCATGTATTTTGACGGTGCTTTCTTGCTCCAGAGCGCCGGAGTAGGCGTGCTCATCGTCGCCCCCACTGGAGAGCACCTCAAATATGTGATTCAAATGCACTTTCCCCGGGAGGAGGCCACCAACAACACCACTGAGTATGAGGGAATCCTTGCTGGACTCAGAATCGCGATGGAGTTGGGGATCAAGAAACAGATCATCCGTGGAGATTCTCAACTCGTGGTGAAACAAGTCAACAAAGATTATCAGAGTCCATTGATGGAAGCATATGTAGAAGAGGTCAGGAAGCTGGAGGAGCACTTTGATGGACTGCAAGAAGAGCATGTGCCACGTGTAGAAAACAACATCGCTGACCGTCTATCGAAGTGCGCCGCATAGAAGCTTTCTGTCGAACCAGGAACTTTTGTCCTCCGCCTCACCCAGCCATCGGTATCCCTGTCAAAGATGACCATGAAAAGGCGAAAGCTGGACTCCGACAAGAATTTCCTGGCAAAGCTTCCTAAAGCCGCTGGTAGAGAGGTTGTCGAGGCAGTCCTGTTTTGGTTGGTGAGCAGCTCCCTCCTGTAGAGCCCCAGGTTCTTGCGGTTAAGGTAAGCGCTCCCACGAATGAGGAGACGCCTTTAGTCCTCATTGTCGAGCCACAGGCTCCAGCTTGGGCACAACGTATAGTCCACTTCCTTCAAATAGGACAACTTCCCAAAGAGCAAGAAGAAGCCGAAAAAGTAGCCCGTCAGTCAAGTATGTACCAGTTTGTCGATGACACCCTGTACGGAAAAAGACCAAACGATGTGAAATTGAGGTGCATTTGTTGGGAAGATGGACTGAAGTTGTTGGCAAAGATTCACGGCGACGTGTGGCGGTCTCACATTGGATCAAGGGCCCTTGCCAGAAAAGCCTTTAGACAAGGTTTCTATTGGCCCACTGCCCTCCAGGATGCAACTAATCTAGTCAGCAAGTGTGAAGCCTGCCAGTTCCATTCCAGGAACATCCATCAACCAACTCAAGCTCTTCAGACGATCCCTTTATCATGGCCATTCTCGGTCCGTGGGCTTGATATTTTGGGCCCCTTTCCCCGCACTGTCAGGGGCTTTGAGTTCTTTTTCATAGCAAACGACAAGTTTATAAAGTGTCTTGAGGTGGAACCTGTGAGAAAGGTGACCGAGCAGTCAGCTATCAAGTTCATGAAAGGACTGGTGTGTCGTTTTGGAGTGCCCAACAGAGTGATCACCGACAACGACACCTAGTTCACGAGCCACGCCTTCATGCAATACATCCAATGCCTTGGAAGCAAGTTCTCCTTCACCTCTATTGACCACCCAAGAAGCAATGGGCAAGTCGAGAGGATGAATGCTGAGTGTTGTGAGGACTCAAGACAAGAACTTTTGATAGACTGCGAAGAGGCGACAAGCACTGGATAGATGAGCTGCCTGTGGTTCTTTGGTCCCTCGGAATGACACCAAATCGAGCTACCGGCTAGACGCCCTTCTCCCAATGACCTTTTGCGCGACAAGATGAGTCTGAACGAGACTATGGCTGAAGATATGCAAAGTCTTCGTTCAAGGTTTGAGGATCTCCAAAGTCATCATGATGCCCTCTCAACTGAACATGAGAATATTTCTCTTGAATATCTTCAAAGGAAGCTTCAATTGGAGAAGTTGAGGGAAGCTCACGATGACCAACGGAAATAAAATAACTCTCTCCTAGCAGAAGAGATCAATATCACCCGGGATGAATTTAATGCTCCATGCTTAATGTCTTGCTCATGAAGCTAATGATTCAACTGCTGAATGTTCAAATGCTTCTGGAAATGCTATATCTTCAACTGTATATGTGGTATCTAACCCCTCATATGAGGAAGCCACTACTATCACTGATGACAATGACAGGTTGGAGACATTGCTTGAAACAGGCATGTACAAGAGTTTAAAGGGACATCGGTTCTTTGTGATGTCCTGAAGAAGACAATCTTGAACAAAAACCCTAGGAAAGAGGGTGTGGGTTTCAAAAGAAACATCAATGTTGATGGATCTTACTGTAAGCCTAAGCAATATCCCAAAACCACATGGGTTGCTGCAAATGGCCCTCCAGTTGATCCTTCAACATTATCTAGATTTCACCGTGCGAATCCTATTATTATTGATGAGTCCTTCTATTCCAATTATAAACTGTTCAAATGCCAAAATGGTGAAGTGTTTTCTAGGTTCATTGGCACTAACTGCAAGAATGGTTCACGCATGAAGAAGATCTGGGTTCCCAAAAGTCTTCTTGAGAAGCTTCGTGTGAATGTCATGACTACATCTCTCAGAAAGAAGACACATCCCAGATCAACATCTTCAAGAAGACAAAGATCTTCATATGATCGCACTAACAATTATGTTTCGTAGGGAAGGACTCAAAGGACTCATGAATATGAGCATTATGGCATGAACCGTTATGTTCATCCAACCAAGAAATTTTCTACTTATTCATATGAGTATTCTAACCCTCCTGTGAAACATGCTATTAGGGCAACATTGTGTAAATTCTCTGATGTTGCCTTACGACTCATCTCTTCTAAGCTACCCCTTCATATGTGGGTGGTTAATAAGAACTAACATCTTCATGCAGCATCGGGTCTCCAAATGAGATGAAAGCTTAACTCGAAGATTATCTCTAGAGACCCGAAAACATTCTTGTCCGGACGCAAGATAACTAATGAAAATGGTGTTTACCATTTATATCGTCCACATTACTTACCACTGTGTACTGCTACATTCCCATCATAGCATGTTACAGTTGCATGCTTTGGTGAACAAGACTAATTCTCAAATGTAGGAAGATAAATCTAGTACCACTGAATGGATCATGGACAGTGGATGCACTAGTCATATGACTGGTGATCGAAGCCTGTTGATGGAGTCAACTCTTAGACCTCCAACCACAGATCACACCATTTTTGCTGACAAAAGTAGCAGCAAAGTTGGGGGAATAGGTAGAGTTGCTATCACAAGGGACCGACACATGGACAATGTTATGCTTATCGAATCCCTTGGTTACAACTTAATGTTTGTCTCAATGTTATGTGATCTAGACATGCTTTTCATCTTTGGCAAATTTCGATGTGTTGTGCTAATGGCCTCTGACAAAACCAAAGTCTTCGAAGGTTTTCGAAGAGGTGATCTATATATGGTAGACTTCTCTATAGGACCATAGGTTGCCACTTGTCTTCTAGAAAAGGCTTCAAAATGCTGGCTAGGGAATCGAAGGCTAGGATGCTAGTATGAAGAACTTGCATACTCTTGCGAAGAAGAGCCTCATCATTGGCGTTGAAGGAGTCAAGTTCAAGAAATACCATCTGTGTGGTCCCTATGAAGCCGGGAAGATGGCAAGGGGCAAACATCCCTCAAAGACAATCATGATGACGTCACGACCCTTCGAGCTGCTCCATATGGATTTATTCGGCCCAACTCATTATTCCACTTTCTCTACCAGTGAATCTTTATGGTTTCATAATTTTTGATGATTACTATGGATCACATCTTACTCTATAAGACTGAAGTGGAGGATGTCTTCAGGCGCTTTGTTAATAGGTGCATGATCAACTATGATGTCAAGTTCAAGCATATCGGGAGCAACAACGACACTGAGTTCAAGAACATCGGTCTTGACACTTATCTTGACTCCTTAGGTGTCACACATGAGTTCTCTGCTCCATATACACCACAACAAAATGGTGCCGTGGAATGCAAGAACATGACTCTCATAGAGATGGCTCGCACCATGCTTGATGAATACAAGACACCTCGAAGATTTTGGCCTGAAGCCATTGACACTCTCTGCCACATCATCAACAGAGTTTATCTTCACAAGTTCTTCAAGAAAACATCATATGAGCTACTTACTGGTAAGAAACCCAATGTAAGTTATTTCAAAGTCTTTGGTGCAAAATGCTGGATTAGGGATCCACATCACACTTCAAAATTTGCATCGAAAGCACATGAGGGTTTCATGCTCGGTTATGGAAGGATTCGCACACCTAGAGAGTCTTCAACACTTTTCACCATCAAATTGTTGAAACTGTAGATGTGCGGTTCGATGAAACTAATGGCTCGCAAAGAGAGCATCTACCTCCTATGATAGATGAACTTCCACCTGAAGAAGCAATTAGGGTGATGGGCACTGGTGAGATCATGCCCGAGGAACCAGTGATTGAAGAAGTCATCATTGCTCCATCCACTCATCACGAAGACAATGCTGCTCCTGAAGATAATGTTGCCGATGAAGACAATGCTCTGTAGCAGGATCAAAGTCTTCGTCATGCTCATCCACACGTGGCTAATGAAGTTCAGATCGAGAAGATGCTCAGCAACATAAATGCACTAGGTCCGCTCACTCGCTCAAGAGCTAACCAATTGGCTACCTTTTGTGGGCATTTTGCTTTTGTGTCTATCTCAGAGCCCACTAAAGTAGACGAAGCCTTCAAGGAACCTGAATGGATTGAAGCTATGCAAGAAGAACTACATCAATTCAAGATCAACAACATATGGGAACTGGTCAAGCGACCAGATCCACGCAAGCACAACATCATTGGCACAAAGTGGATCTACCACAACAAACAAGATGCATCTGGCCAAGTTGTCAGAAACAAAGCTAGACTTGTAGCTCAAGGCTACACAGAGGTTGAGGGTATTGATTCGATGAGACATTTGCACCTATTGCTAGACTCAAGGCCATATGTATACTACTTGCTTATGCTAACCACTATGATATATGCCTATATCAAATGGATGTCAAAAGTGCAGTCCTCAATGGTAAGATTGAGGAGGAAGTATACGGTGCTCAACCTCCAGAGTTTGAAGATCCGAAGCATCCAGACATGGTCTACCAGCTCAACAAGGCTTTGTATGGCCTCAAGCAAGCACAAAGGGTTTGGTATGACACACTCAAGGAATTCCTCAAGGAGAAAGGCTTCAAACCCGGTTCACTCGATCCTAGTCTCTTCACTAAATCATATGATAGTGACATGTTTATATGCCAAATCCATGTGGATGACATTATCCTTGACTGCACTAACAATAAATATAGTGATGAGTTTAGCTTCATGATGGAAGAGCAATACCAGATGTCGATGATGGGGGAGTTTAAGTTCTTTCTAGGGCTTCAGACTCAACAACAACCAAATGGCATCTTCTTATCTCAGGATAAGTATCTCAAGGACTGTCTCAAGAAGTTTGGCATGAATGAAGCCAAAGTCTACAAAACACCAATGCCTATTAATTGCCACCTCTACACTGACAAAAATGGTAAAGATTTCAATCAGAAGGTATATAGCTCCATGATTGGATCTATGTTGTACTTATGTGCATCTAGGAGAGACATAATGCTTAGCATTTGCATGTGTGCCCGATTTCAAGCCGCACCAAAGGAATCGCATCACCTGGTGGTGAAGCGAATATTTTGATATTTGGCCCACACCCCAACGCTAGGATTATGGTATCCAAAGGGCTCCAAGTTTGATCTCATTGGGTACTCAGACTCAAATTTTTCTGGTGACAGGTTTGATCGCAAGCCTGCATCGGGCACTTGTCACTTTCTAGGTCAATCTCTTGTATGTTGGTCTTCAAAGAAGCAAAATTGTGTATCACTCTCCACAGCTGAAGCCGAATACATTGCTGCTGGCGCCTACTGCACGCAGCTTCTCTGGATGAAGCAAACCCTCAAGGACTACAACATCAACATAACAAAGTACCTCTCTACTGTGACAATGAGAGTGCTATCAAGATTACCTACCACCCAGTACAACATTTGAAGACAAATCACATTCAGATACGACATCATTTCCTCCATGATCACGTGTTGAAGGGTGACATCGTCATTGAACCAGTGAAGTCTGACGAGCAATTGGATGATATCTTCACAAAGCCTTTGGATAAGAAGAGGTTTTGCAAGTTGCGGTGTGAGCTAAATATCTTAAAATCCTCAAATGTCCTTGAATGGACATACATCCTAACGCTTATGCTTACTGATGACTTTGATGCACAACATGCAAAG
Organism: Hordeum marinum; assembly: GCA_022496015.1. NCBI lineage: Eukaryota > Viridiplantae > Streptophyta > Magnoliopsida > Poales > Poaceae > Hordeum > Hordeum marinum. Next base: position 296,955,429 of record CM039673.1, read on the forward strand.
TAATGTATGCCTTCAACTCATGAAGACTTACACACAGAGTGTGAATACATTAACGAAGAATATGACTTCAGAGATCCACGATAATTTTGCACCATGTGTGGGTCAAACATTCTTATACGATGGGTAACGCTACCAACCCTTTTTGAAGACATTGCTTTTATCTTCACATCTTATCTATGTCTTCAAGATACAGAGTTTATCTTCGATTTGAAAACTTTCTCTTGAGTTAGCACGTGTTTAAGTTGAATATTCTTTGCATACTCTTGGAGTTTTGTCCTCTACAACATTTCGCCTATAGCTATATCTTCGAATTTTATCTAGGAAAATGTGATCGGGCCCGAAATCCCCATCTATTCTTATCTCTTCTAAGACTATTCAACTCCGGTCATATGCATTCTATTTTGACACGTGTTGATCTTCTTCATTGCATCCTCGTCAGTAGAAGATAAATCCAACCAAATATGTAAAACACATCTCTTATCTTTACCACATTTATCCCAACAATTCCCGTGCTGCCACTACAGATAGAACATAGTGGGCTGTGAGATATGTTGCATGCATGCCACGTGTCTTACTAAAACCAAAGTGTCCGGGGCATATACGTCCAAATATTTCAGATGTTCCAGTCCTTATAAAAACAAGTGCTTCAGCTCAATTATTGCTCTTCCAACATATTCGCCACCTTCGAGCTCCAAACACGAGTGTCGTCGCTGGATTACATCGCCGTCGGAGAAGGAGCACTTAGCTGTCGTGACTCCTCCATCGTCGTACTCACGCCGACTGCGACCATCCTCGTTAGCCGCCATTGTAGCCGTATGCCACCACCAAGCTAGTGTGTGGCAGATCGAACTACTCGGCCTCTTCGCCTCATCAAATAGTTCTTCGTGTTCTTCACCGTGGTAAGTAAATATGATTTTTACCACTCGTTTGATCTTACAAGATTACCACATGTCTTTGAGATCTATTTTTCCACCATGATTTCAATAGATCTCAAATCTTTCATCTCTATTTGCTCAATACTTTTACTCATGTTGCAAATCTGGGCTGATTTCTCACTTGTCCAAAATTTTGAACTTGCACAAATCTGAAACCACCTTATCTTGAGCAAAAGTGAAAGACTTCGATGAATGAGGTCAATATCTTTATAACATGATATCTTACATTCAAAATCTTCTTAGAATGCGTATGACCTCTTCCATTCCCCTCGGATCTCTAACTCTTTCACATGTACATGTTCGCAACAGAATCGCTAGGATCTCATAGTCTGAATTCATTTGTAGACTACTTGCAGATTCATCTAGACTCACGTGGAGCCAGCTCTCACTTGAATCAATCTTCGAAGACTTTGCTCAGATCGAAGACAATGGCCAGAGATGGAACTCCAAAGAAGGGAGAAAGACAACGACGCCTGGACACTACCAAGGAGCTCCCTCCTGACCTCTATGAATGGTACAAGTTTGATCCTGAAGAAACCTATCAACAAGGCAAAAACAAAATCCAGTTGATTCAGAGATATTGCGTTGTGGAATGGTTCAACTACCTTTTCATCACTGCTAAATATGCTAAGAAGCATGCTGAAAAGGCCCTCTGGATGGATATCATTTACAGAATCTTAATCCAAAGACAAAGGTTGATGCCATAAGGAATGGATTCTACCAATGCATGCTTCGGCCGTCTGCCAAAGAATCCAGATCCCACTAGCATCCAAGGATTGTCTTCTCGAAATGATGATGATGGTAGTGATGCTGCTAAGGGAGATGATGCAAATCTGCCCCTGTCACTAATCCAAAGCCGAAGCACAGATCAAAGGCTTCAAAGCCTTCAAGAGCTTCAGGACCTTCAAGGCTAGACCGCTCCTCACCACAAGCTTCACGATCAAGGCTTGTTGAACCCTCTGACACTGAGGATGATTCTCATATACACAGGAGGATGAAGAGAAAAGTTGATGCTGTTCGTGGCCCGAAGCCATCCCTTTCCCTGATGGATGCTGCCTATATGATTGAATTCTCACATGACGAGTTCGACGATGAAGCTCTGGCAAAGCTAATTCAGTAAAAGGAGGAAGTGGCCAAACGTCTCGAAGACTTGCCTCTGATTGATGTAAACATCATAAATCAGTTCATTGATGAATGGTTTGCTGACCCCTCGCTCACCATCGATGCCTTACAACTTCCAATTGGACCGAGCATCACATTTCAAGGGCTGGTGAATGAAGAGATGACTATTGTTCAATAGGCTATGCAGCAACAAGAGAAAATTCAACATGAAAAGGCTTTCTTCAAGGAAAATGTCCATAGACTTATAGTTGAGTAGATACAAGGTTATCAGCTCTTCATGACGGACCTAAAAGCTGATTTTGAAAAGCGTTGTAAAGCTGTCAAAGGTGCCCTCGAGAATTTTAAGAGGAAATCTGAGAAGATGGTCCAGGCTCACAATGATATACTAAAGAGGAAAGCACTTGGCTAGCCTGCCCTTGACCCCAGAATCATTGAACGCTCAAGGCAAGGGTCTTTGTCTTCGAGTTAGCCTGCATCTACACAACAAGACATGCCATGCATTGTCTTCCCAGCTGGCTTCTTTGGCTCAAGGTCACCTCCTCCTTCCTCTACTGTAACTAGCAACAAGACCAAGCAAGTTGAAGCTGAAGCTAGGAAATGCAAGTCTGATCCTGCCTCGGAAGCCTAGCCTGTAAATAGGCAGAAGACAAAGAAGTCGAAGCCTTCTAATCCGGCCACGTGCCCAAACCCTCTCCTGCTCCATCTGCCACACTGTCTACTCAACAGGAGCCGCTATGAGTGATACCCATCTCCATGGCTCCACCCGCCTCTAAGAACCCAGAGAGGCGAGTCATCCTTCATGAGTCTGCTACCACAAAGACTCCCACGACAGAAGACATTTCGACTGTTGGAACCCAATGCAGCTGAAGGCATTGCTCCGTAAGGTCCTGCTGATGAAGTCAATGTTTAACTAGAACACCATGTGCCTCAGATTGATGCACCCCCTAATACAATTGCCACCACATGAAGATAGTGAATATGTGGACATTGGCACTCCTTTAAGGCCAGATGTGCCTAAAGACATTCCAAGCACACCACCTGCTGCCTTCTCAACTCCTATGCCCAGGAGTCCTGAATCTCCTTTTGTGGCCATGGATGTTGAAACCACTGATCATGTGTTGCCACTCAAAAGGCTTCTTCAAGGACCCAGGCTAGGAATATCTTCAATGCAAAACATCCCTGAAGATGAAGTATGTGCATCTCTAACTGCATCGGTTGATAACATTCTCGGGATTAAAGATGTTGCTCACAATAAACCTGAGACTGAATCCAAAGTAGCTGAAAACATTGTTGCTAAAAACACTATGGGCGAAGCCAATGCCTCATCCCCAGATAGTCCTCCAGTTCCCGCTACGCCATCAACTGACGAAACTGTTGAAAACATTGGCTTGGCTCACAATAGGGAAGGGGAGATGGTGCCAACCAAATGGCCCAGACTGGATGCTCCACCAAGGATGGGCCCTCAATTTGAGTACAATATTCATCGACACCTAAATGTTCTGAATCCTATGCCCAGACTTCCACTACTTGGACAACAAGGACCTGCACATCCTCTTGTCTTCGGTGTGAAAAGCTTCAGACTCAACAACACCTTCCTTGACTCAGACAGAAATCCTTACAATTGTCCGAACATACAGTCTGGTAGGTTCTAGAGCACATCTCAACGCCAATACTATACGTGTGTGCTCTATGGACAGAACAAGATTTTTCCTCACAAGCGTCTCAGTCTTGAAGCTATTAAAGGTATGTCCTATTTTGATAAAGCTCTTGATTGTCTTCGGGATGTTGGCCTATTGCCATTTGTCACTGACCATGAAGACTGAAATGAAGAACTCATTCTTCAGTTCTATGCAACCTCCACATCTCAACCTTCGACAAAGATCTGAATACATGGAACATGGACTTCATGATTCGTGATGGGCACATCACTACTGCTGCCATGGAATTCTTTCCCGCAACACCACTTGCTGCCTCTGGCGAAGACTTACATCCGTCATCTGCAGCCTATGCTGAAGTCACTCGAAGCATATTTCATCTGCCAAAGCCCAATATGACTGCAATGCGCTCACATTGATGAAGCCTTTAGCCCCAGAAGCCCAATATTTGCCGAAGACTATCTACCATATTATTCGTCACACCATATGGCCAATTAAGGGACATTCATCTTCGTGCAAGTTAGAAGGGCTTTAAAGACATTGGTCTACAACACAGTCTATGACATCGGGTTAATCTTCAAGATTTATTTCTACGCAACTTGGCTGCCAATGGCATCAACTTATTTGAACTGAAGATCTATGCACCATGGATCATGCGCTTCATCAAGTACGGAACCAACACTAGGTTTCTGCCCTCTGCTCGCAATCATGGCATTTATCTTTCGGATGTCGAAGTCCTTCATGCAGACATCTATCCCTCAAAGAGAAAGAATCCCATCATGTAAGGCACCAGGGGCAGAACTGATGAGGAAGGGCTTCACATTCCATCTGATCCATCCATTACAAGGCTGGTAGGCTCAATTCGACGTCCTCAACCAAGTGCCATCACCGCTGAAGCCACAACCAGTACTCTGCCTCGCTAGGATCGCACCAGGAGAGAATGTGCCATGACTGATAGAGAGCTTCTTGTTTCTCTTATTCAGAAGCAAGATCGCCACCATGAGTGGTCACGAAGACAAATGCATTCTATGGTTCTAGACGTCAAACGCATTCACAATCTCACCACCAAGAATGCCTTCGTTGCTCATGAAACCGCTCGTCATGCATGGAAGACATTGATTATGCTTGCACCTGAGGAAGATCTTCGTGAGGATGGCTTCCAGCAATTCTTCCATTTCAACGCTCCTCCTCATGGCACGGAGAAATGGCGTCTCATGCCCTCTCTCGAAGATAGTGACTATTCCTCCTCAGCTCCTTCCGTCAATGTGCGTCTTGCAGATGATGAAGCTGATGATGTCACATCTCCTCCTGCACCACTTGCACATCGCGACACTGCACCAAGATCTCCTACACCAACAAACGCCGACCCTACTACACCATCGTCTTCACCCCGCGTTAGGGACAAGTAGTGCTCAATGTTTCACCATTTTTGGTCATTTGTGACAAAGGGGGGGAAGCATTGGCTGATAGTCTTCAAACAGGACATTATATGGGTTGGGTGCTATTATTTTGTTAATTTTGCAACTCTCTTTTCGAACAATTGCTATTTGGGTTGTAAAACTTAAGTCCTGATGGATGTGTACAAACTTTCTGTTTATCATACTTTTGGCGATATCTTCAAAGTTTATTATATGCGTCCAAAGCCATACTGCAGATGCCCATTTTCATTATGCCTTTCATTATCTTCAAAAATCACATTCTATGCCTAGTGATTGGATTCCAGGATATAGGGGGAGATCTCCACAAACTAAAACCTGACATGTGCTTTTCTATTCCAAGCAAAATCTTCATAAGCACATCTTCACGGGGAGCTCTCTATATCTTGCAATCATAATCTCAAAGTCTTTATCTTCATATATTTTATCCCCATTGAAAACATCAACCAGTTTGTCACCAATCACCAAAAAGGGGTAGATTGTAAGTGCATCTAGTGCCACCCTTATTGGTTTTGGAGTATTGAAGAAAAACACGATTGAGGGACTAATGTGTTTGTGAGAGTTCACACGATAACACAAATAGAAGTCCCTAGAGATTAGGTTTAACCGTCGAAGACGACCCCCAGAAATGTCCAAAGACATTGACGACGCCTGAAGCCATTGGTGGTACGCGAAGATAATCACGTGAAGATAATGAAACGTAAAGACGAAGTCTTTTGGTTGCTTTGTTTCTTCTTTACCGAGTCATAGGAACCACCGTACTGTTAAGCGGGGTCGATGCGATCGATGTCAAACACTGACTTGATGCTCAACCCATACCTATGTCTTCAAGTGAAGATAATGAGAGGAAATCTCTTTCAGAGTTGGTTGAGTCAGCATTACTTGTAGCCCAAGTAATGTTGTCGCTTGTGTTTGAAATCCGACCGATGTGACACATGTCGGTTGGCTATTGACCCAAGGTCATTTTGGTCATATCAGGTCAGGTTGCCCGCTGGCTATAAATAGCCCATCCCCTCCACAATAAGCAGGTGGCTGCTCAAGGAGAGATATGGTTGTTGTCATTTTAGAGCAACCCATCTCGAAGACATTGAGAGAGAACTATCCTGCGAGGATAAACCTAAACACCTAGAGCTAGTATGTTTGAGCATCACCGAAGTTGTTTTGTTCTGAGAGAACTGAAGATTTATTACACTTGAAGACTGCAATCTTCTAGACGGTTAGGCGTCTGGGTCTAGAGCATCCAAGAGTCATTGTGGATTTCTGGGTGACCAAGTTTGTACGGGTTTCAAAAGTCTCCCATGAAGACTTACTTGAGTGATTGGGCGTTGTCTAAGTGACTCCGGCTCAAGGGGAATAAGGTCAAGACGAGGTCTTCTGAGTTCAATCTCAGCCTCCCTAACCAGACATACAATTGTCATAGCAACTGGAACTGGTCTAACAAATCTTGATTCTTCGTCAAGCAATTGGTTCTATCTCTCACTCTCTTACTTATTTATTTCATTGCTTGTTCATCTTTTCTCGAAGACATTCCTTAACTTACTGTTTATCTTCATACTACCTAAGTTTATCTTCGAACACCTTAGTGTGCATGAAGATTATGTTGTACCTATCTGAATGTCTTCATTGTATTCCATGCCTTGCCTAAATCCTTGATTCATATCCCTACCTGATCCTGTATCGATTTCGCTTACTTTGAAAACATTTATTGTTTTGAAGCTTTTGATAAAAATCGCCTATTCACCCCCCTCTAGTCGATAACTAGCACTTTCAGCAGCGTCCATGGCGCCCGTAGGAGAGGTGCTGGAGGGCGAGGGAGGGCTCGTATGTGTGTCCATAGGCACCATGGGAGTGGTTTTCTTCGTGGGGAAGGATTGGAGTGGGAGAGAGTGGTTCTGGTGCCCCCGCGTGTGAGGTTGCTTACTGGTTGAGTCGGCCAACGCTCGGGCACACGTGCTAGGGGTGAGAGAGAGAGAGAGGAGAGAGGAGGCTCCCGATACGGCGATGTGTCGTGGATGCCAAGGGGCCTCGAGGGGTGCGAGGGGGAGACACGAGGTGGTCGGGCGCGAGGTCAACCCTCCATGGAGCGTGTGGCCGCGCTCTAGAGCGCTGTTTTGATCGGCATCATTCTTAGACTACATGGATATAGAGAAAGGGGGGAAGGGTGGGAAAATCAAGGCTCGGGTTGGGGTTTTTGGGTGGGACGGTGTGTCGAAGGCATATGTGCCACAGCTTCAGACACCCGCAAACCTCCTCCAAGTTTACTTTCGATTTGTGGAATTTTGGATGTCTAGAAACACTGAATGGACTTAAGTGTCCTGACCTCGTGAGGTCTGGAAATTTTGGGGTGTTTTGATTGATGGATTTGGAGTTTCCATTAGCAGCACCGGACAAGGGGTTGAAGTAGCGGACAGTGAGAAACAGTACAACACGAGGCATAGCTCAAAGCGACCACTAAGATAGGCTAAACAACAAGAACAAAAATTGAGAAAAAGACAGTGTAAAAACAACAAAAAATTGATGAAAAGATAGGCCAGACAAGAATGCTACTCCTCCTAAATATAAATTATTTTAGACATTTCACTATGGACTATATGCGAAACAAAATAAGTAAATCCATGCTCTAAAATATGTAATCCGTAACGGAATCTTTAGAAAGACTTATATTTAGAAACAAAGAAAATACTCAATAACGTATGAACCCCAATAATTATCGAACTTTCGGTCTGGGCTGAAGCCACATCGGACGTTTTCGCTCGATTTAATGGGGCTTGGAGCGAATATTTTTGTTTGCTGCCACGTATTCTCCATCCCAAACCCATCACTAATAATGAAACATCTCGTGTGGGAAGAAATAAATGGGCCAACAACGGCCCAGTTTTGAGCGCCAAAAAATGCCCCAGCTTTGAGCAACAAAACCCCAACAAAATTGCCATTATTACGTACAAAAAGGGAAAAAAATCATGTGGTGACAAATAAAGATACCAACGTATAAACAGAAGATGAAAAGAATACCAAGAATAAATTTTTGGTGACCTCGCCAAATTATACCTAAGAAAATTGCCATGATTTTTTACAACAAATAAATTTTTCCAAAAAATGCCATTCTAGTAGAACAAAATGTTTACAATTTGGGATAATGTTGATTTCTTACATTTCGGGTTTAAAACATTTTTATTTCTAAAAAAGGCATGGCAAAAATGATAACAAATATCTCTAATAAAGATCACATGGCAATTTTCCAAAATTTGCCATGGCAAAAGTTTATGTTAGGAAATTGCCACGGAAAAACGAACAATATAAACAAAAATTATGAACAAAACTTGCCATCATGATGCATGTTAAATTCTTTTGCCATGCTATTTCAAATTAAAATTGTCATCTTATGTACATGCAAAGTCGTCATGTATGTGAAATAACACAAATTATGAACAAAAATGACATGGCACGTGCATAATAACATTTGGCATGCTATTTCAATTAAAATTGTCATCTTTTTTGTGTAAGAAAATTGACATGTATGTGAAATAACACAAAATAGCCAAAAAGTGGCATGGCGAAATGCATATTCAAGTTGTCGTTGTCCAAAAGGTAAAATTTCCATGTTATACGTTTGCTCTGATCCATGGATAAAAAGTAAGGAATTTTCCATGCCAAAAGAATGAATACATTGTCGTGGGTAATACAATTTGGAAGTCGATATCTCCCGAACGTTCGGGGACGGGAGGAGACAGATCGAACGTTACGTTCGATCGAGGAACGGGGTGCAAACGAACAATTTTGTTCGATACAATCTCCCTCTCTCCCTAACGACTCGCTCCCGCCTCTCTAGCGGACCAGCCCAATGGGAACAACCCCAAAGCACCATTGCTTTCAAGAACTAAAAAAGAAAGGATTACAATATTGTACTTCCAATACTGCTTATGTCCCAACAAATAGTGAAAACACAAAAAGGACTAAAAATGCATTGGACCAAGAAAAACACTACCTTGGAAAAAATCTAGTAATAGAAAGTTGTCATGCTCTAATAAAAAAACTACCACATAATCATGAAAAATGGGTATATATTAAAGAATTTTTCATGATTTGCCATGATATTCAGGCACACTTCATGACAATTGAGTTTGAAAATTTTGTCATGACAATAGGAAAAAACAATAAAGCACAAAAAATGGACATATAGGATAAAACAAAAAGGATTTCTACAAAAATTGCCATTGGGCATGTACAAATATTTTTTGAGGAATGCCATATCAATGGATCAAATTTTCTGAACTTTGACATCTTTCAATAGACAAATTTACTTGCATTTTTCTTACACACAACCAACAGAAAGTAAAAAACAGGGACATTCCATGACACAATTAATTTTTTTTCCATAGTATACTCGATGAATATGCCGTAAAATATAAAATAAATTAGCCATGGTAAAAATAGAAAACCAACATATATACGAGAAAATGTCATGGAATTAAATGAGAAAACACGCAGATTTAAAGGTTTTGCCATGGGCGATAGCAATATTTGATGGAAAATGTTCTATATATCATGGAAAACGTAGCTAACAATTTTTTTTTACACTTGTAGTTGTTTCTGCCATGTTACCAAGTATGAATTTGCCATGGTACTTGGATTGAACTTGACATGGTCCATAAATTAATTTTGCCATGGTCCATAAAATAATTTTCCATATTAAAAGAGATATGTATGGTAAATTTGCTATGTTTATATGGACCATGGTATTATACATTTGAAGGAATGGTGGTAGTTATTTGAAAAATGGCAAGTCTGCCATGATTTAAAAACTTTCAGAATTTGCCACTTTTTAGTGATCGTTTTGTCAAGGCAATTTTAGAAATGTCTAAAAACAGGGAAATTTAGACATGATACTTGAGCGTCTGGGTCTAGAGCATCACCGAAGTCATTTTGTTCTGAGAGAACTGAATACTTATTACACTTGAAGACTGGGATCTTCCAGACGGTTAGGCGTCTGGGTCTAGAGCTCCAAGAGTCATTGTGGACTGCCGGGTGACTAAGTTTGTACGATTTTTGGAAGTCTCCCCTGAAGACTTACCTAAGTGATTGCGTGTTGTCTAAGTGAGTTCGGCTCAAGGGGAATAAGGTGAAGACGAGGTCTTTTGAGTTCAATCTCAGCCTCCCTAACCAGACGTTCAGTTGTCACCGCAACTAGAACTGGTCCAACAAATCTTGTGTCTTCATCAAGCAACTGGTTCTATCCTTCACTCTCTTACATTCATATTCTTAATTGTGAAGCCATTGCTTGAATCTCTCTTGAAGACATAACCTAAAGACATTCTTATCTGTTGATTATTTTCATACTGCCTAAGTTTATCTTCGACTCATCTTAGTGTGCATGATGATAATGCTTAACTTGCTTATATGTCTTCACTGTATTGCATGCCTAGACTAGATCCTTGATTACTATCCCTACCTGATCATGTTTCGCTTCTGCATATTTCGAATACATTCATTGTTTCGAAGCTATTGATGAAAAATGCCTATTTACCCGCCCCCTCTAGTTGAAAACTAGCACTTTCAATTGGTATCAAAGCAAGGTACTTCCGTGTTCCGTGTTTTGCTTTAACCATCTGGAGTTTTAGCTATGTCGACTGCAGGGATAATCAAGGTCTCTGTCGTGTGCCCTGTTCGAGGGCACTGACTACCCCTATCGAAAGAACACGATGTGCGTGCATCTTGAAGCCCTTGACAATGACCTCTAGTATGTCGTCATGGCTAGTATTCCCAAGGTTGGCGAAGGTGTCACTACTGCTGATGTGAAGAGATTTGCCGAATTGGACTCGACCGCCAAGAACATCATTTGTTGTCATTTGACCAAAGGACAGTATGGCTGTGTGAGTGCTCTTGACACCGCGGAGCAAATCTGGGAATGGCTTTCCAAGGTCAATGAAGGTGTCTCCTCACAACGAGACTCGCGTGTTGATGTCCTCCATAATATGTTCAATTGCTTCAAGAGGCTTGACAATGAGAATGTGCAGCTCACATTTGATAGACTCACGGACATCTCAAATAAGTTGAATGCCCTCGACGCCACTGCTATCACCAAACAAGAAGTTGTGAATAAGCTATTGAGATCTCTTGACAGTTCCTTTGACACTCACTCTCTCTTATGATCCAAGAACGCCCTAAGTTCAAGGATTTGGACCCTGCGATATCCTTGAGAGGATGAACACTCACGAGTTCCAACAAGCACAGAAAAGAGAAATATATGGTTCCATTTATGGTCGCTCTCGTGCTCTGAAGGCAAAGGTTGTTTCCTCATCTAAAGAAGAAGACACTGAATGCAGTTCTGATGGTGCTGAAGGCTTTGGCAAAGAACTCGCTCTACTAGTGAGGAAGTTCCATAAATTTGCTAAGTCCAAACGCTTTGCAAAATCTTCAAGGCGTGACTCTAAGAAGTCTCGAGAAATGTCTTCGCGCGACAACAAGAAGCAAACTTGTCACAAGTGCAAGAAAGCTAGTCACTTCATCGTTGATTGTCCTCGATGGGAGAAGGATCCAGGAAGAAGAGCAAATACTATGATTCTGATGACAAGAAGAAGAAGAAGAAGTTTCACAAGTCTTCATCCAAGTCTTCATCACACAAGAAGAGTTCATCCGGCAAGGCTCACGCTTTCATTGACAAGGAGATGGATTCTGAAGCTGAATCTGAGTCTGAAGTTGAAGAAGAATATGAGGAGGAGTCTGATTCGGAAGTTGCTGGTTCGGCTATGGCTTCGGCATTCATTGCTTCATCTATCTTTGACCCCGAAGACAATAGCTTCCTCAATAATACTGAAGCCAGTGACGACGATGATGCTCCAGCCTACTACTTCATGGCAAAGGGCTCCAAGGTACCCTCAAAGTCTTCACGTCATGACTCTAATAGTGAAGCTGAATCTGATGATGACTTGAAACCATGTTATTCTAAACTTTTTAAAATTGCCACTAAGCAACAAAACACTATGGAGAAAATGCAGAAATCATTAGAGAAAAGCGATGACCTGTTGCGCGATGATATGAGTCTAAACAAAACTATGGATGAAGATATGCAAAGTCTTCATTCAAGGTTTGAGGATCTCCAAAGTCGTCATGATTCCCTCTCAACTGAACATGAGAAGCTTTCTCTTGAATATCTTGAAAGAAAACTTGAACTAGAGAAGTTGAGGGAAACTCATGATGACCTATGGAAGGAAAATGACTCTCTCCTAGCCGAACATATTAGTACCGCTGAGGATGAATTCGGTGCTCCATGCTTAAAATGTCTTGCTCGCAAAGCTAATGATGCTGAATGTTCAAATGCTTCTGAGAATGCTTTGTGTTCAACTATATATGTGGCATCTAACCCCTCATCTGAGGAAGCCACTACTATCACTGATGACAATGATAGGTTGAAGACATTGCTTGAAACTAGCATGTACAAGAGTCTGAAGGGACATCAAATTCTTTGTGATGTCCTGAAGAAGACTATCCTGAACAAAATCCTAGGAAAGAGGGTGTGGGTTTCGAAAGAAACATCAATGTTGATGGATCTTACTGGACACCTGAGCAGTATACCAAAACCACATGGGTTGCTGCAAAAGGTCCTTTAGTTGATCCTTCCACATTATGTGGCTTTTACTGTGTGAATCCTATCATTACCGATGAATACTTCGATTCCAACTATAAACTGTTCAAATGTCAAAATGGTGAAGTGTTTGCTAGGTTCATTGGCACTAACTGCAGGAATGGTTCATCCATGAAGAAGATCTGGGTTCCCAAAAGTCTTCTCGGGAAGCTTCATGTGAATGTCTTAAAGACATCTCTCAAGAAGAAGAGAAATCCCAGATCAATGTGTTTGAGAAGACAAAGGTCTTCACATGGTCGCACTAGCCATTATGTTTCGCAGTGAAGGACTCAAATGACTCATGAATATGTGCACTATGGCATGAACCGCCATCTTCATCCTACCAAGAATTTCTCTGCTTATTCATTTGAGTATACTAATCCTCCTGTGAAACATGCTATTAGGGGAATATTGCCTAAATTTTCTGATGCCGCCTTACGTCTCATTGCTTCTAAGCCACCCCTTCGGATATGAGTGGTTAAGAATGTTGGAAATATGCCCTAGAGGCAATAATAAAATAGTTATAATTATATTTCCTTGTTCATGATAATCGTTTATTATCCATGCTATAATTGTATTGATTGGAAACACATTGCATGTGTGGATATATAGACAACACTGTGTCCCTAGTATGCCTCTAGTAGACTAGCTCGTTGATAAAAGATGGTCAATGTTTCCTAGGCATTGACATGAGATGTCATTTGATAATGAAATCACATCATTGGGAGAATGATTTTATGGACAAGACCCAAACTATAAACATAGCATATGATCGTGTCAGTTTATTGCTATAGTTTTCTGCATGTCAAGTATCTGTTCCTATGACCATGAGATCATGCAACTCACTGACACCGGAGAAGTACCTTGTGTGTATCAAACGTTGCAACGTAACTGGGTGACTATAAAGGTGCTCTACAGGTATCTCTGAGGGTGTATGTTGAGTGGGCATGGATCAAGACTGGGATTTGTTACTCCGTGTGACGGAGAGGTATCTCAGGGCCCACTCGATCATCCAACATCACAATAATCCTTGCAAGAAATTTGACTAAGTGTTAGCCACATGATCTTGTATTACAGAACGAGTAAAGAGACTTGCTGGTAACAAGATTGAACTAGGTATAGAGATACCGATGTTCGAATCTCGGGAAAGTAACATACCGAAGAACAAAGGGAACATCATACGGGATTAACTGAATCCTTGACATAGAGGTTCAACCAATAAAGATCTTCATAGAATATGTAGGAACCAATATCGGCATCTAGGTCCCGCTATCGGTTATTGACCATAAAGGTGTCTCGGTCATGTCTACATAGTTCTCGAACCCGTAGGGTCTGCACACTTAAGGTTAGGTGACGTTTCGGCAGTATAGAGTTATGTATGGTGGTGACCGAAGGTTTTTAGAAGCCCCAGACGAGATCTTGGACGTCACAAGGAGCTCCGTAATGGTCCGGAGGTAAAGATTGATATATATGAAGTCCTGTTTTGGTCACCGGAAAAGTTTCGGGTTCATCGGTAGTGTACCGGGAGTGCCGAAGGGTACCGGGGGACCATCGGGAGGTGTGCCTCGACCCAAGGGGCCACATGGGCTGTGGGAGGAGGTAAACCAGCCCCTAGTGGGCTGGCCGAAGCCCTGCCCATGCGGCTAGGGTTGAGAAACCCAAAGGTGGAACGAGGATTCCAAGTGGGAGAGAGGGAGTCCTAATCCTACTAGGATTGGAGTAGGACTCCTCCTCTCTTCCCTTCAGCCGAACCAAGAGGGCCTGACCTAGGGAGTAGACCTCCTCCCTCCCTCCTGCTATAGATATTAGAGGTATTGAGAGTTTTTAAACATAGAAATCTGTTGGGGAACGTTGCATGGGAAACAAGAAATTTCCTATGCACACGCAAGATCTATCCATGGTGATGAGCATCTATGAGAGGGAGAGTGGATCTACATACCCTTGTAGATCGCTAAGCGGGAAGCGTTAAGAAACGCAGTTGATGTAGTCGAACGTCTTTGTGATCCAAATCGCGATCCAATCACGATCCGTCTCGCGATCCCATCACGATCCATCTCGCGATCCAATCACGATCCGTCCCGCGATCTCATCACGTTCCGTCCCGCGATCCAATCACGAATCGTCTCGCGATCTTGATCACGGTCCTTCCAATCTAGCACCGAATGGATGGCACCTCCGCAATCAGCACACGTACAGCTCGATGACGATCTTCGCCTTCTTGATCCAGCAAGAGGGTGCGAAGAGGTAGATGAGTTCTCCGGCAGCGCGACGGCGTGGCGGCTATGGTGGTGGAACAATTCCAGTAGGGCTTCGCCTAAGCACCACTGAAACGATCTAGAGGAGAAACTATGATCTATAGGAGAGGTAGCTGATACTCTCCATCGTGTCTATAATTTTTTATTGTTTCATGCCAATATTCTACAACTTTCATATGCTTTTGGCAACTTTTTATACTATTTTTGGGACTAACATATTGATCCAGTGGCTAGTGCCAGTTCCTGTTTGTTGCATGTTTTTTGTTTTGTAGAAAATCCATATAAAACGAAGTCCAAGTGGGATAAAAACTTACAAAGATTTTTTTGGGAATATATGTGATTTTTGGGAAGTGGAATCAACAAAAGGCGGCGCCCGAGGGGCCCACAAGCCTGCCAGGCGCGCCCTGGGGGGTAGGGCGCGCTCTGAGGGCTTGTGGCTACCCCTTAGGTAGGTTGGATCTGTCCTTCGGCTGCAAGAAACATATTTTTAGAAGGAAAATACCCTCAAAATTTCAGCCCGATCGGAGTTACGGATCTTCGGATATTTAAGAAACGGTGAAAGGCCAGAATCTGAGAGCGCAGAAACAGAAGGAAACAGAGAGAGAGATCCAATCTTGGAGGGGCTCCCGCCCCTCCGCCGCCATGGAGGCCATGGACCAGAGGGGAAACTCTCCTCCCATCTAGGTAGGGGGTCAATGAAGAAGAATAAGGAGGGGGTCTCTCTCCCCCTCTCTCCCGGTGGCGCCGGAACGCCGACGGGGCCATCATCGTGACGGCAATCTACTCCAACAATTCCGTCATCTTCATCAACACCTCCATTACCTTCCCCCATCTATATATAGCGGTCCACTCTCCGCAACCCGTTGTACCCTCTACTTGAACATGGTGCTTTATGCTGCATATTATTATCCAATGATGTGTTGCCATCCTATGATGTCTGAGTAGATTTTTGTTGTCCTATTGGTTGATTAATGATCATGATTGGTTTGAGTTGCATGTTTTATTACTGGTGCTATCCTATGGTGCTCTCCGTGTCGTGCAAGCGTGAGGGATCCTCGCTGTAGGGTGTTGCAATGTGTTCATTATTCTCCTATGGTGGGTTGCTTGAGTGACAGAAGCATAAGCCCGAGTTGGTGGGTTGTTGCATATGGAAGTAAGGAGGACTTGATACCTTATAATGCTATGGTTGGGTTTTACCTTAATGATCTTTAGTTGTTGCGGATGCTTGCTAGAGTTCCAATCATAAGTGCATATGATCCAAGTAGAGAAAGTATGTTAGCTTATGCCTCTCTCTCATATAAAATTGCAATAATGATTACCGGTCTAGTTATCGATTGCCTAGGGACAATTCCGCAACTCCTACCACCACTTTTCCACACTCGTTAAACTAACTTAGTTGTTTCTTTAACTAAGCAGCCCCTAGTTTTTATTTATGTGTTCTTTATTATCTTGCAAACCTATCCTATCACACCTACAAAGTGCTTCTAGTTTCATACTAGTTCTAGGTAAAGCGAACGTTAAGCGTGCGTAGAGTTGTATCGGTGGTCGATAGAACTTGAGGGAATATTTGTTCTACCTTTAGCTCCTCGTTGGGTTCGACACTCTTACTTATCGAGAAAGGCTACAATTGATCCCTATACTTGTGGGTCATCAGTAGCACGTGGCTGTATTCTGTGTCTCAAAACCCTCAAAACCTCTAGTATATATAGGAGGAGGGAGGGAGTAGTCTTGGCGCACAAGGGGCCAGCCCTTTTCCTTGGCGCAAGGAGGAGAGGAGGAGTCGTCCTCCAATCCTAGTAAGATTGGGACCCCTCCTTCCCACTTGAAAACTCTTTCCACCTTGTGTTTTTCCTTCTCAATCCACTCCAGCCGCATGGGCCCTTAGAGGAGACTTCGGCCAGCCCACCAGGGGCTGGTTTACCTCCTCCCACATCCCATGTAGCCTCTTGGGTCGAGACACCCCCCGATGGTCCCCCAGTACCCTCCCGGCACTCTCGGTACACTACCGATGAGCCCGAAACTTTTCTGGCGACCAAAATAGGACTTTCTATATATCAATCTTTACCTCCGGACCATTACGGAGCTCCCCGTGATGTCCGGGATCCCATACGGGACTCCAAACAACCTTCGGTCACCACCATACATAACTATATGCTACCGAAACGTTACCGAATCTTAAGTGTGCACCCCCTGCGGGTTCGAGAACTATGTAGACATGACCGAGACACCTCTACGGTCAATAACCAATAGCGGGATCTGGATGCCCATATTGGTTCCTACATATTCTACGAAGATGGTTATCGGTTGAGCCTCTGTGTCAAGGATTCAGTTAATCCTGTATGTTGTTCCCTTTGTTCTTCGGTATGTTACTTGCCTGAGATTCGATCGTCGGTATCTCTATACCTAGTTCAATCTCATTACCGGCAAGTCTCTTTACTCGTTCCGTAATACAAGATCCCATGGCTAACACTTAGTCACATTGCTTGCAAGGCTTATTGTGATGTTGTATTACCGAGTGGGCCCTGAGATACCTCTCCGTCACACGGAGTAACAAATCCCAGTCTCGATCCATGCCAACCCAACAGATACCCTCAGAGATACCTATAGAGCACCTTTATAGTCACCCAGTTACTTTGCGATGTTTGATACACACAAGGTACTCCTCCGGTGTCAGTGAGTTGCATGATCTCATGGTCATAGCAATAGATACTTGACATGAAGAAAACAGTAGCAATAAACTGACACGATCACATGCTACGTTTATAGTTTGGGTATTGTCCATCACATCATTCTCCCAATGATGTGATCCCGTTATCAACTGACTCTCATGTCCATGGCTAGGAAACCTTAACCATCTTTGATCAACGAGCTAGTCCATCAGAGGCATACTAGGGACATGGTGTTGTCTACGTATCCACACATGTATCAGAGTTTCCAATCAATACAATTCTAGCATGGATAATAACCAATTATCATGAACAAGGAAATATGATAATAACTAATTTATTATTGCCTCTAGATCATATTTCCAACAAAATCAGCCACGTGCTACCCTTTACCTCTAGATCATAGTTCTTCCTCTAGATTGTTTCAGCGGTGCTTAGGTGAAGCCCTATTGGAATACTTCCACCACCATCGCCGCCACACTGTCGCGGTGCCGGAGAACTCATGTACCTCTCCGCTCCCTCTTTCTGATCAAGGTGGAGATTGTCATCGAGTTGTACGTGTGCTGAATGCGTAGGTGTCGTCCGTTCAGCCCTATATCAGGATGGATCGTGATTGGATCGCGGGATGCTCGGCGATTTGGATCGCGAAGACGTTCGACTACATCAGAGGAATGATGTAATCCCGTTATCAAATGACATGTCATGTCCATGTCTAGGAAACCTTAACCATCTTTGATAAACGAGCTAGTCCATCAGAGGAATACTAGGGACATGGTGTTGTCTATGTATCCACACATGTATCTGAGTTTTCGATCAATACAATTCTAGCATAGATAATAAACAATTATCATGAACAAGGAAATATGATAATAACTAATTTATTATTGCCTCTAGGGAATATTTCCAACAGTCTCCCACTTGCACTAGAGTCAATAATATAGTTCACATCACCTTGTGATTCGCATTGTTATGCATCTAACACCCAATGAGTTTTGGGGCTCGATCATGCTTTGCATGTGAGAGAGGTCTTTTAGTCAACGGGTCTGCGATATTCAGATTCGTGTGTACTTTATAAATCTATATGTCATACTGTAAATACTGCTACCACACTACACTTGGAACTATTGAAAATGACTGCTCCACTATACGTATCTGTATTGCTACTAATAGTCATTCGGATTAGTGTTAAAGCTTTCATCGACGTAACTCTTTACGACGAACTCCTTATCACCTCCATAATCGAGAAACATATCCTTAGTCCTCTAGTTACTAAGGATAATTTTAACGGCTATCCAGTGATCCACTCCTGGATCACTTTTTTACCCCTTGATGGACTCATGGCAAGGCACACACAGGTGCGGTACACAGCATGACATACTATACGGAGCCTATGGATAAGGCACAGGGGACGACCTTTGTCCTTTCTCTTTCTTCCGTCGTGGTCGAGATTTGAGTCTCACTCAACTTCACACCTTACAAATCAGGCAAGAACTCTTTCTTTGACTGATCCATTTTGAACTCTTTCAAAATCTTGTCAAGGTATGTACTCATTTAAAGTCTCATCAGGCGTCTTGATCAATCTCTATAGATCTCGATGCCCAACAATTAAGTAGCTTTATCCAAGTCTTCCTTTGAAAAACTCTTTTCAAACAACCCTTTATGCTTTCCAGAAATTCTACATCATTTCCGATCAGCAATATGTCATCCACATATGGTTATCAGAAATTCTATAGTGCTCCCACTCACTTTACTGTAAATACAAGTTTCTCATAAACTTTGTATAGACTCAAAACTTTGATAACCTCATCAAAGCGTATATTCCAACTCTAAGATGCTTGCTCCAGCCCATAGAAGGATTGCTGGAGCTCGCACACCTTTTAGCATCCTTAGGACTGACAAAACCTTCTGGTTGTATCACATACAACCTTTCCTCAAGTAATCCGTTAAGGAAATGATGTTTTGACATCCATCTGCCAGATTTCATAATTGAAAAATGCAGCAACTGCTAACATAATTCCAATGGACTTTAGCATCGCTACAAACTCCTTGAACTTGTCAGAAACCTTTTTGCAACAAGTCGAGCTTTATAAATGGTGACATTTACCATCAGCGTATGTCTTCATCTTGAAGGTCCATTTGTACTCAACGACCTGTCGTCCAACGGGAAAGTCTACCAAAGTCTATACTTGATTTTCATACATGGATCCTTTCTCGGATTTCATGGCATCTAACCATTTGTCATAATCCAGGCCAATCATCGCTTCTTCATAGCTCGTAGGTTCATCGTTGTCCAATAACATGACCTCTAAGATAGGGGTGTCGTACCACTCAGGAGCAGTACGTGTCCTTGTCGACCTATGAGGTTTGATAGTAACTTGATCTGAAGCTTCATGATCATCATCATTAACTTCCTCTTCAACTAACGTAGGCTCCACACAAACAACTTTCTACGCTGCGCTACTCTCTGGTTGAAACAAAGGTTCAACAACCGCATCAAGTTCTATATTCCTCCCACTCAATTCTTTCGAGAGAAACTCTTTCTCGAGAAAGAACCCATTTTAGCAACAAACACTTTGTGCTCGGAACTAAGATAGAAGGTATACCCAACTATTCTTAGGGTATTCCATGAAGATGCATTTGTCCGCTTTGGGTTTGAGCTCATTAGGTGAAAACCTTTTTCACATAAGCGTCGCAGCCCCAAACATTAATAAATGATAGCTTAGGTTTCTATCAAACAATAATTCATACGGTGTCATCTCAACAGATTTAGATGGTGCCCTATTTAAAGTGAATGTAGTTGTCTCTAATGCATAACCCCAAAACGATAGTGGAAAAACGATAAGATACATCATAGTACGCACCATATCCAATAGAGCACGACTATGACGTTTGAACACACCATCACACTATGGTGTTCCAGGTGGAGTGAGTCGTGAAACAACTTTCACATTGTCTAAATTTGTATGCCAAACTTGTAACTCAGATATTCACCTCCACGATCATATCATAGACATTTTTATCTTCTTGTCACGATAATCTTAAACTTCACTCTGAATTTGTTTGAACTTTTCAAATGTTTCAGACTTGCGTTTCATTAAGGAAATATACTCATATATACTCAAATCATCAGTGAAGGTAAGAAAAATAACGATATCCATTGCATGCTACAACACTCATTGGATCGCATACATCAACATGTATTATTTCCAATAAGTTATGAGCCCGCTCCATCATACTGAAAACAGGGTCTTTAGTTATCTTGCCCAAGAGGCATGGTTCGCATGTCTCAACCAATTCGAAACCGAATGAGTCCAAAGATCCATTAGCATGGAGTTTCTTCATGCGATTTATACCAATATGACATTTAGCGGCATTTCCACAGGTATGCGGTACTATCATTATTAACTTTGCATCTTTTGGCATCAATGTTATGAACATGTGTATTACTACGATCAAGATTCAACAAACCATTCTTATTGGGTGCATGACCATTGAATGTATTATTCATGTAAACAGAATAACCATTATTCTCTCACTTAAATGAATAACCGTATTGCAATAAACATGATCTAATCATGTTCATGCTTAACGCAAACACCAAATAATATTTATTTAGGTCTATAACTAATCCCGAAGGTAGAGAGAGCGTGCGATGTTGGTCACATCAACCTTGGAAACATTTCCAACACACATCATCACCTCACACTTAGCTAGTCTCTTTTTATTCCGTAGCTTTTATTTTGAGTTACTAAAATTTAGCAACCGAACCAGTATCCAGTACTCAGGTTCTACTGGGAGTATTAGCAAGGTACACATCAATAATTGCTAGCCTTCTTATCTACCAAGTATCTAGGGTTGTTCCGCTTCAGCGACTGCTCTCCTCATAATAGAAGCACTTGGTCTCGGGTTTGGGTTCAACTTTGGGTTGCTTCACTGGAGCAGCAACTGACTTGACATCCATGAAGTTTCCCTCCTTGCCCTCGCCCTTCTTGAAACTAGTGGTTTTACTAACCATCAACACTTGATGCTCCTTCTTGATTTCTACCTTCTCGGTATCAAACATCGCGAACTGCTCAGGGATCATTATTTCCATCCCTGGCATTTTATAGTTCATTACGAAGCTCTAATATCTTAGTGACAGTGACTTGGAAAACTATATCAATCACTTTCTTATTTGGAAGATCAACTCCGACTCGATTCAAGTGATTGTAGCACCTAGACAATGTGAGCACATGCTCAACGATTGAGCTATTCTCCTTCATCCTACAAGCAAAGAATCTTGTTGGAGATATCATATCTCACAACACGGGCATGAGCCTGGGATTCCAACTCCAGCTCTTAGAACATCTCATATGTTCCGTAACTTTCAAAATGTTTTGGAGCCTCAATTCTAAGACGTAATGCATGATGCACTAAACTATCAAGTAGTCATCGGAACGTGCCTGTCAGATGTTCACAACATCTACAGACGACGCTAGAGGGGGTGGCGCACCGAGCAGTGCATTAAGGACATAAGCCTTCTGTGCAGCAATGAGGACAATACTCAGATCAACGGAGCCAGTCCGCAATGTTGCTACCATCATCTTTCAACTCTATTTCTCTAGGAACAATATACAAATTCAAGGGAGCTACAGTATGAGCTAGTAATCTACAACATAATTTGCAAAGATACTACCGACTATGTTCATGATAATGAGTTCAGTTAATCATATTACTTAAGAACTCCCACTCAAATTGACATCCCTCCGGTCATTCGAGTGATACATGATCCAAATTCACCAACTCACGTACGATCATCATGTGAGTTGAGGTGGTTTCAATGGTGAACATCATCATGTTGATCATATCTACTATCCGACTCATGTTCTACCTTTTGGTCTTTGTGTTCCAAGGCCATGTCTGTACATGCTAGGCTCGTCAAGTTTAACCCGAGTGTTCTGCACGTGCAACACTGGCTTGTACCCGTTGTATGTGAATGTAGAGTCTATCACACCTGATCATCACGTGGTGTCTCGACACGACGGACTTTCGCAACGGTGCACACTCGGGGAGAACACAATTGATCTTGAAATTTTAGTGAAGGATCACATTATAATGCTACCGTCGTCCTAAGCAAAACAAGGTGCATAAAAGGATTAACATCACATGCAAATCATAAGTGACATGATATGGCCATGAACTTGTGCTTTTGATCTCCATCCTTAAAGCACCAGCATGATCTCCATCGTCACCAGCATGACACCATGATCTCCATCATCTTGATCTCCATCAACATGTCGCCATCGGGGTTGTCGCGCCCACCATGCTTCTACTACTATTGCTACCGCTTAGCGATAAAGTAAAGCATTACATAGCGCTTAATGATTGACACGCAGGTCATACAATAATTAAAGACAACCCTAAGGCTCCTGCCAGTTGCCATACTTATCGACATGCAAGTGGTGATATTCTATACAATACATGATCATCTCGTACATCACATATATCTCATCATGTAATTGGCCATATCACATCACAATATACCCTGCAAAAACAAGTTAGACGTCCTCTAATTGTTGTTGCAAGTTTTACGTGGCTCCTATGGGTATCTAGCAAGAACAATTCTCACCTACACAAAAACCACAATGGTGATACATACTTGCTTTTCAACCTTCTCAAGGACCGCCTTTGTCGAATCCGATCCAACTAAAGTAGGAGAAACAGACACCCGCCAACCATCTTTGTGCAACAAAGTCACACGTCAGTCGATGGAACTGGTCTCTCATAAGCATACGAGTAAGGTTGGTCCGGGACGCTCCATCCCACAATACCATTGAACCAAAACACAACCAAGGGAGGAAGCAATCTAAGCATCAACGCCCACAAACTCCTTTGTGTTCTACTCGAGATCTCATCTACACATAGACCTAGCTCATGATGCCACTGTTGGGGAATATTGCATGGGAGACAAAAAAAATCCTATGCACACGCAAGATTTATCCATGGTGATGAGCATCTACGAGAGGGAGAGTGGATCTACATACCCTTATAGATCGCTAAGCAGGAAGCATTAAGAAACGTGGTTGATGTAGTCGAACGTCTTCGCGATCCAAATCACCGAGCGTCCCGCGATCCCATCATGATCCATCTCGCGGTCCCATCATGATCCATCCCGCGATCCAATCACAATCCTTCCCGCGATCTAATCACGACCTGTCCCGCGATCTAATCATGAATCGTCTCGCGATCTTGATCACGGTCCTTCCGATATAGCACCGAATGGACGACACCTTCGCGTTCAGCACACGTACAACTCGATGATGATCTCCGCCTTCTTGATCCAGCAAGAGGGATCAGAGAGGTAGATGAGTTCTCCAGCAGTGTGAAGGTTTGGTGGCGATGGTGGTGGAACAATTCTAGCAGGGCTTCGCCTAAGCACCACTAAAACGATCTAGAGGAGAAACTACGATCTAGAGGAGAAACTACGATCTAGAGGAGAGGTAGCACGTGGCTATATTCTGTGTCTCAAAACCCTCAAAACCTCTAGTATATATAGGAGGAGGGAGGGAGTAGTCTTGGCGCACAAGGGGCCAGCCCTTTTCCTTGGCGCAAGGAGGAGAGGAGGAGTCGTCCTCCAATCCTAGTAGGATTAGGACTCCTCCTTCCCACTTGGAAACTCTTTCCACCTTGTGTTTTTCCTTCTCAATCCACTCCAGCCGCATGGGCCCTTAAAGGAGGCTTCAGCCAGCCCACCAGGGGCTGGTTTACCTCCTCCCACATGCCATGTTGCCTCTTGGGTTGAGACACCCCCCCCCCCCCCCCGATGGTCCCCCGATACCCTCCCGGCACTCTCGGTACACTACCGATGAGCCCGAAACTTTTCTGGCGACCAAAATAGGACTTCCTATATATCAATCTTTACCTCTGGACCATTACAGATCTCCTCGTGATGTTCGGGATCCCATACGGGACTTAAAACAACCTTTGGTCACCACCATACATAACTCTATGCTACCAAAACGTTACCGAACCTTAAGTGTGCAGACCCTGCGGGTTCGAGAACTATGTAGACATGACCGAGACACCTCTACGGTCAATAACCAATAGCGGGACCTAGATGCCCATATTGGTTCCTACATATTCTACGAAGATGGTTATCGGTTGAACCTCTGTGTCAAGGATTCAATTAATCCCGTATGTTGTTCCCTTTGTTCTTCGGTATGTTACTTGCCCGAGATTCGATCGTCGGTATCTCTATACCTAGTTCAATATCATTACTGGCAAGTATCTTTATTCGTTCCGTAATACAAGATCTCGTGGCTAACACTTAGTCACATTGCTTGCAAGGCTTATTGTGATGTTGTATTACCGAAAGGGCCCTGAGATACCTCTCCGTCACACGGAGTAACAAATCCCAGTCTTGATCCATGCCAACCCAATAGACACCCTCGGAGACACCTGTAGAGCACCTTTATAGTCACCCAGTTACGTTGCGACGTTTGATACACACAAGGCACTCCTCCGATGTCCGTGAGTTGCATGATCTCATGGTCATAGCAATAGATACTTGACAGGAAGAAAACAGTAGCAATAAACTGACACGATCATATGCTACATTTATAGTTTGGGTATTGTCTATCACATTATTCTCCTAATGATGTGATCCCGTTATCAAATGATATTTCATGTCCATGGCTAGGAAACCTTAACCATGTTTGATCAACGAGCTACTCCATCAGAGGCATACTAGGGACATGGTGTTGTCTACGTATCCACACATGTATCTGAGTTTCTGACAATACAATTCTAGCATGGATAATAAACGATTATCACGAACAAGGAAATATGATAATAACTAATTTATTATTGCCTCTAGAGCATATTTCCAACAAAATCAGCCACGTGCTACCCTTTACCTCTAGATCATAGTTCTTCCTCTAGATTGTTTCAGCGGTGCTTATGT
Organism: Hordeum marinum; assembly: GCA_022496015.1. Lineage (NCBI taxonomy): Eukaryota > Viridiplantae > Streptophyta > Magnoliopsida > Poales > Poaceae > Hordeum > Hordeum marinum. The sequence continues at coordinate 296,981,061 of CM039673.1, forward strand.
GAAGCCCTGCTGGAATAGTTCCACCACCATCGCCGCCACACTGTCGTGGTGCCGGAGAACTCATGTACCTCTCCGCTCCCTCTTTCTGATCAAGGTGGAGATTGTCATCGAGTTGTACGTGTGCTGAATGCAGAGGTGTCGTCCGTTCGGCGCTATATCAGGATGGATCGTGATTGGATCGCGGGACGCTCGGCGATTTGGATCGCGAAGACGTTCGACTACATCAATCGTGTTTCTTAACGCTTCCCGCTTAGAGATCTACAAGAGTATGTAGATCCACTCTCCCCTTCGTAGATGCTCATCACCATGGATAGAACTTGCGTGTGCGTAAGAATTTTTTTGTTTCCCTTGCAACGTTCCCCAACAGTGGCATCATGAGCTAGGTCTATGTGTATATGATATCACGAGTAGAACACAAAGGAGTTTGTGGGTGTTGATGCTTAGATTGCATCCTCCCTTGGTCATGTTTTGATTCAGCGGTATTGTGGGATGAAGCAGTCCGGACCAACCTTACTCGTACACTTACGAGAGACCGGTTCCATAGACTAACGTGTAACTTTGTTGCATAAAGATGGCGGGTGTCTGTCTCTCCTACTCTAGTTGGATCGGATTCGACAAAGGCATTCCATGAGAAGGTTGAATAGCAATTTGTGTATCACCGTTGTGGTTTTCCCGTAGGTGAGAATTGTTCTTGCTAGGTACCCGTAGCAGCCACGTAAAACTTGCAACAACAATTAGAGGACATCTAACTTGTTTTTGCAGGGTATGTTGTGATGTGATATGGCCAATGACATGATGAGATATATGTGATGTATGAGATGATCATGTTTTGTATAGAATATCACGACTTGCATGTCGATGAGTACGGCAACCGACAGGAGCCATAGGGTTGTCTTAAATATTTTTGTCGTTTTTGCTTTACTTTATCGCTATGAGTTAGCAGTAGTCGTGGAAGCAACAATCGGCGTGACAACCCCGATGGCGACACATTGATGGAGATCATGGTGTCATGTCGGTGACGATGGAGATCATGTTGGTGCTTTGAAGATGTAGATCAAAAGCACAAGTTCATGGACATATCATGTCACTTATGATTTGCATGTGATGTTAATCCTTTTATGCACCTTGTTTTTCTTAGGACTACGATAGCATTATAAGGTGATCCCTGACTTAAATTTTAGGATGAATTGCATTCTCCCTGAGTGTGCACCGTTGCGAAAGTTTGTCGTTTTGAGACACCACGTGATGATCGGGTGTGATAGACTCTATGTTCACATACAACGGGTGCAAGCCAGTGTTGCACGTGCAGAACACTCAGGTTAAACTTGACGAGCCTAGCATGTAAAGACATGGCCTCGGAACACAAGAGATCGAAAGGTCAAAGATGAGTCATAAAGTAGATATGATCAACATGATGATGGTCACCATTGAAACCACCTTAACTCACGTGATGATTGGACTTTAGTTGGTGAATTTGGATCATGTATCACTCAGATGACCTGAGGGATGTCAATTTGAGTGGGAGATTTAGTAATTTTATTAAGTAAACTCATTATCTTGAACAATAGTCTTAGTAACCTTTGCATATTTATGTTGTAGATCAATGGCTCGCGCAGTAGCACCCCTAAATTTTAATGCGTTCCTAGAGAAAGCTAAGTTGAAAGATGATGGAAGTAACTTTGTGGATTGCGCCCATAATCTGAGGATTATCCTCACGGCTTCCTAGAAGGCTTATGTCCTTGATGCACCGCTTGGTGATCCACTCGCTCCAGGTGAGTCTACAGACGTTGCGAACGCCTGGCAGACATGTTCTGATGATTACTCAATAGTTCAATATGCAATGTTGTATGGCTTAGAACCGGGACTTCAAAGATGTTTTGAACATCATGGAGCACATGATATGTTCCAGGAGTTCAATTTTATCTGTCAGAAGAATGCCCGGATCGAGAGATATGAGACCTCTGATAAGTTCTATGCTTGCAAAATGGAGGAGAACAGGTCTGTCAATGAACACATACTCAGAATGTCTGGGTATTCTACCCATCTGGACGAATTGGGGATGCCCCTTATGGCAGAGGCGATCACTAACAGATTTCTTCAATCATTGCCTCCTAGCTACAAGAGCTTTGTGTTGAACTATAACATGCACGGGATGAAGAAGTCAGTCGTCGATCTGTTTGCGATGTTAAAAGTTGCTAAGTCTGAGATTCAGAAGGAGCATCAAGTGTTGATGGTCAGTAAAACCACTAGTTTCAAGAAGAATGATAAGGGCAAAATGGTAACTCTAAGAAGAGTGTCAAAGTAGTTGCCCCTCCCGTGAAGAAACCCAAGGCTGGACCCAAGCCAGAAACTGAGTATTTTCATTGCAAGGGAACTGGTCACTAGAAGCAGAACTGCCCCAAGTATCTGGCCGACAAGAAGGTGGCCAACAGCAAACTGTTGGAAATATGCCCTAGAGGCAATAAATAAAGTGTTTATTATTGTATTTCCTTGTTCATGATAATCATTTATTATCCATGCTATAATTGTATTAATTGGAAACATGGATACATGTGTGGATACATAGACAAACACAACGTCCCTAGTATGCCTCTAGTGAACTAGCTCGTTGATTGAAAGATGGCTAAGGTTTCCTAGCCATGGACATGAGATGTCATTTGATAACGGGATCACATCATTAGGAGAATGATGTGATGGACAAGACCCAAACTACAAACGTAGCTTATGATCGTGTCAGTTTATTGCTACTGTTTTCTACATGTCAAGTATGTGTTCCTATGACCATGAGATCATGCAACTCACAGATATCGAAGGAGTAACTTGTGTGTATCAAACGTCGCAACGTAACTGGGTGACTATAAAGGTGCTCTATAGGTGTCTTCGAGGGTGTCTGTTGAGTTGGCATGGATCGAGACTGGGATTTGTTACTCCGTGTGACAGAGAGGTATCTCAGGGCCCACTCGGTAATACAACATCACAATGAGCCTTGCAAGCAATGTGACTAATTGTTAGTTGCGGGATCTTGTATTACGGAACGAGTAAAGAGACTTGCCGGTAACGAGATTGAACTAGGTATGGAGATACCGACGATCGAATCTCGGGCAAGTAACATACCGAAGAACAAAGGGAACATCATACGGGATTAACTGAAGCCTTGACATAGAGGTTCGATCGATAAAGATCTTCGTAGAATATGTAGGAACTAATGTGGACATCTATTTCCCGCCATTGGTTATTGACCGTAGAGGTGTCTCGGTCATGTCTACATAGTTCTCGAACCCACAGGGTCTGCACACTTAAGGTTTGGTGACGTTTCGGTAGTGGAGAGTTATGTATGGTGGTGACCGAAGTTTTTTCGGTGTCCCGGATGAGATCCTGGACGTCATGAGGAGCTCCGTAATGGTCCGGAGGTAAAGATTCATATATAGGAAGTCCCAGTTTGGTCGCCGGAAAAGTTTCGGGCTCATCGGTAGTGTACCGGGAGTGCCGGTAATGTACCGGGAGACCTCCGGGAGGGGTATTTCGACCCAAGAGGCTTAATGGGCTGTGTGAGAGTATTAACCAGACCTTAGTGGGCTGGTGGAATAGCCACAACAGGCCCATGCGGCTGGGGGAAGAGTCCCAAAGGAAAAAAGAGTGGAAAAAGGCAAAAAGGGAGAGTCCTACTCCTACTAGGAGAGGAGGAGGAGCAGGACTCCTCCCCCTTGGCTTCGGCCGACTCCAAAAGGGGCTCATCCCTGCGCCAGCCCTCCTCCTCCTCTCCTCCTATATATACTGGTGGAACAGAAGGGTTTTGTACAGATTTTACGGCCTCGTGCTACCTGTTCCACCGATGCTCCTCTAGATCGGTTTTCCGCAGTGCTTAGGCGAAGCCCTGCCGGAATCACTCCACCACCATCGCCGGAGCGCCATCACGCTGTCGGTGAACTCTTCCTCATCTCCACCTCCTCTTGTTGGATCAAGACGGTGGAGATCGTCATCAAGCTGCACGTGTGCTAAACGCGGAGGTGTCGTCCGTTCGATACTGATCGGAAGGATCGTGATCAAGGCCACGGGACGTTCGTGATTGGATCGCGGGACGGATCGTGACAAGATTGCGGGACTGTTCGTGATTAGATCGCGGGACGCTTGGCGATTTGGATCGCGAGGACGTTCGACTACACCAACCGCGTTTCTTAACGCTTCCCGCTTAGCGATCTACAAGGGTACGTAGATCCACTCTCCCTCTCGTAGATGCTCATCACCATGGATAGGTTTGCGTGTGCGTAGGAAATTTTTTGTTTCCCATGCGACATTCCCCAACACAAACAAGGTATATATGATATACATGTTATTGATGTGTACCTTACCGACTCTCGTTGTAGTGCCTGGGTATTTGATACCGGTTCGGTTGTTCACATTTGCAACTCAAAACAGGAGCTATGGAATAGACGAAGGCTGGCAAAGGACGAAGTGACGATGTGCATGGGAAATGGTTCCAAGGTTGATGTGATCACCGGCGGCATGCTCGCACTTTGATTACCATCAGGAATAGTGATGAACCTGAATAATTGTTATTTAATGCGTGCGTTAAGCATGAACGTTATATCTGGATCTTCTTTATTGCGAGACGGTTACTCATTTAAATCAGTGAATAATGGTTGTTCTATTTATATGAGTAATATCTTTTATGGTCATGCACACAATGTGAGGGGTTTATTCATATTGAATCTCGATAGTGATGATACACATGTTCATAAAATTATGCCAAAAGATGTAGAGTTGATAATGATAGTACCACTTTCTTGTGGCACTGCCGTTTAGGTCATATTGGTGTAAGACACATGAAGAAGCTCCATGGTGATGGACTTTTGGAGTCACTTGATTTTGAATCACTTGACACATGCGAACCGTGCCTCATGGGCAAGATGACTAAAACCCCGTTCTCTGGAACAATGGAACGAGCAAGTGACTTGTTGGAAATCATACATACTGATGTGTGCGGTCCGATGAGCATTGAGGCGCGTGGTGGATATCATTATTTTCTCACCTTCACTAATGACTTAAGTAGATATGGGTATATTTACTTGATGAAACACAAGTCTGAAACGTTTGAAAAGTTCAAGCAATTTTAGAGTGGAGTTGAGAATCATCGTAACAAGAAGATTAAATTCCTACGATCTGATCGAGGAGGTGAATATCAGAGTTATGAGTTTGGCAGTCACTCAAGACAATGTGGAATTGTTTCACAATTGACACCACCTCGAACACCGCACCATAATGGTGTGTCCGAACATCGTAATCGAACCTTATTAGATATGGTGCATTCTATGATGTCTCCTGCCGATTTGACACTATCATTTTGGGGTTATGCATTAGAGACAACTGCATTCACTTTAAATAGGGCACCATCGAAATCCATTGAGACGACACCATATGAACTATGGTTTGGGAAGAAGCCAAAGTTGTCGTTTCTTAAAGTTTGGGGATGTGATGCTTATGTCGAAAAGCTTCAGCCTGAAAAGCTGGAACCCAAAGCGGAGAAATGCGTCTTCATAGGATACCCAAAAGAGACATTTGGGTATACCTTCTATCTCAGATCTGAAGGCAAAGTGTTTGTCGCTAAGAATGGGACATTTCTTGAGAAAGAGTTTCTCTCGAAAGAATTGAGTGGGAGGAGGATAGAACTTGATGAGGCCGTTGAACCTTTGTTTCAACCAGAGAGTAGCGCAGCGCAGAAAGATATTTCTGTGGAGCCTACGGCAGTTGAAGAGGAAGTTAATGATGATGATCATGAAGCTTTAGATCAAGTTACTATTGAACCTCATAGGTCAACAAGGGCACGTATTGCTCCTGAGTGGTACGGCAACCCTGTCTTGGAGGTTATGTTGTTAGACAACGATGAACCTACGAGCTATGGAGAAGCGGTGATGGGCCTGGATTCCAAGAAATGGTTAGAGACCATGAAATCCGAGATGGGATCGGTGCATGAAAACAAAGTATGGACTTTGGAAGTATTGCCTGAAGGGCGAAAGGCTATTCAGAACAAATGGATCTTTAAGAGGAAGACGGACGCGGATGGTAATGTCACCGTTTATAAAGATCGACTTGTGGCAAAGGGTTTCTCACAAGTTCAAGGAGTTGACTACGATGAGACTTTCTCACCCCTAGCTATGCTTAAGTCCGTCAGAATCATGTTAGCAATAGCTGCATATTTCGACTATGAAATTTGGCAGATGGATGTCAAAACAGCGTTCCATAACAGTTTCCTTAAGGAAGAGTTGTATATGATACAACCAGAAGGTTTTGTCGATCCAAAGAATGCTGACAAAGTTTGCAAACTCCAGCGATCCATTTATGGACTAGTGCAAGCATCTCTGAGTTGGAATCTGCACTTTGGTGAGGTGATCAAAGTGTTTGGGTTTATACAAGTTTACGGAGAAGCTTGTATTTACAAGAAAGTGAGTGGGAGCTCTGTAGCATTTCTAATATTATATGTGGATGACATACTACTGATTGTAAACGATATAGAAATGCTAGAAAGCGTGAAGGAATATTTGAACAAGAGTTTTTCAATGAAGAACCTAGGAGAAGCTGCTTTCATATTAAGCATTAAGATCTATAGAGATAGATCAAACCACTTAATAGGACTTTCACAGAGCACATACCTTGATAAAGTTTTGAAGAAGTTCAAAATGGATCGGTCCAAGAAGGGGTTCTTGCCTGTGTACAAGGTGTGAAGTTGAGTAAGACTCAATGCCGAGTGACTGCAGAAGATAGAGAGAAGATGAGTGTCATCCCCTATGCTTCAGTCATAGGCTCTATCATGTATGCAATGCTGTGCACAAGACCCGATGTCTGCCTTGCTATAAGTATGGCCAGAAGGTTTCAAAGTGATCTAGGAATGGAGCACTGGACGGCGGTCAAGAATATACTTAAGTACCTGAAAATGACTAAGGAAATGTTTCTCATTTATGAAGGTGATCAAGAGCTTGTCGTAAAGGGCTACATCGATGCAAGCTTTGACACTGATCTGAATGACTCTAAGTCACAAACCGAATACATGTTTATTCTCAATTGGGGGAGAAGTAAGTTGTTGTAGTTCCAAGAAAAGCATGGTAGCTGATTCTACATGTGAAGTGGAGTACATCGCAGCCTCGGAGGCGGCGAAGGAAGGTGTCTGGATGAAGGAGTTCATGACAAATCTTGGAGTAGTGCCCAGTGCACTGAACCCAATGGACCTGTTCTGTGACAACACTAGTGCCATTGATCTGGCCACAGAACCAAGATTTCACAAGAGGACTAGACACATAAAGCGACGATTCAATTCTATCCGTGAGTACATCAAGGAGGAGGACATAAATATTTGCAAAGTGCACAAGGATCTGAATTTTGCAGACCCGTTGACTAAACCTCTTCCAAGGGCGAAGCGTGATCAATACCAGAACTGTATGGGTGTTCGATTCATTACAATGTAAATCACATAGTGATGTGAGCTAGATTATTGATTCTAGTGCAAGTGGGAGACTGTTGGAAATATGCCCTAGAGGCAATAATAAAATGGTTATTATTATGTTTCCTTGTTCATGATAATCATTTATTATCCATGCTATAATTGTATTGATTGGAAACACATTGCATGTGTGGATATATAGACAACACTGTGTCCCTAGTATGCCTCTAGTAGACTAGCTCGTTGATTGAAGATGGTCAAGGTTTCCTGGCCATTGGCATGAGATGTCATTTGATAACGAGATCACATCATTGGGAGAATGTTGTGATGGACAAGACCCAAACTATAAACATAGCATATGATCGTGTCAGTTTATTTCTATAGTTTTCTGCATGTCAAGTATCTATTGCTATGACCATGAGATCATGCAACTCACTGACACTGGAGGAGTACCTTGTGTGTATCAAACGTCGCAACGTAACTGGGTGACTATAAAGGTGCTCTACAGGTATCTCCGACAGTGTCTGTTGAGTGGGCATGGATCAAGACTGGGATTTGTTACTCCGTGTGACGGAGAGGTATCTTAGGGCCCACTCGGTAATACAACATCCCAATAAGCCTTGCAAGCAATGTGACTAAGTATTAGCCACAGGATCTTGTATTATGGAACGAGTAAAGAGACTTGCCGGTAATGAGATTGAACTAGGTATAGAGATACCCACGATCGAATCTCGGTCAAGTAACATACTGAAGAACAAATGGAACAACATATGGGATTAACTGAATCCTTGACATAGAGGTTAAACCGATAAATATCTTCGTAGAATATGTAGGAACCAATATGGGCATCTAGGTCCTGCTATTGTTTATTGACCATCGAGGTGTCTCGGTCATGTCTACATAGTTCTCGAACCCGCAGGGTCTGCACACTTAAGGTTAGGTGACATTTCGGTAGTATAGAGTTATGTATGGTGGTGACCGAAGGTTGTTCGGAGTCCCAGATGAGATCTTGGACGTCACGAGGTGATCCAAAATGGTCCGGAGGTAAAGACTGATATATAAGAAGTCCTGTTTTGGTCATCGGAAAAGTTTTGGGCTCATTGGTAGTGTACCGGGAGTGTCGCGAGGGTACCGGGGGACCATCAGGAGGGGTGTCTCGACCCAAGGGGGCACTTGGGCTGTGGGAGGAGGTAAACCATCCCCTAGTGGGCTAAATGAAGCCCCACTAAAGTCCCATGCGGCTAGGGTGGAGAAACCCAAAGGTGGAAGGAGGATTCCAAGTGGGAGAAAGAGAGTCCTAATCCTACTAGGATTGGAGGACTCCTCCTCCTCTCTTACCTTCGGCCGAACCAAGAGGGCCTGCCCTAGGGCGCAGGCCTCCTCCCTCCCTCCTCCTATATATACTAGAGGTATTGAGGGGTTTTCAACATAGAAAATGGCCACGTGTTACCCTTTACCTCTAGATCATAGTTCTTCCTCAAGATTGTTTCAGCGGTTCTTAGGCGAAGCCCTGCTGGAATAGTTCCACCACCATCGCTGCCACGCCGTCGCGCTGCCGGAGAACTCATCTACGTCTCTGCTCCCACTTGATGGATAAAGAAGGTGGAGATCGTCATCGAGCTATACGTGTGTTGAATGCGGAGGTGTCATCCGTTCGGCGCTAGATCGGGCCGGATCGTGATTGGATCGCGGGACGCTCGACGATTTGGATCGCAAAGACGTTCGACTACATCAACCGCGTTTCTTAACGCTTCCCGCTTAGAGATCTACAAGGGTATGTAGATCCACTCTCCCCCTCGTAGATGCTCATCACCATGGATAGATCTTGCGTGTGTGTAGGAACTTTTTTGTTTCCCATGCAAAGTTCCCCAACAAACAAGAACTAACGTCTTCATGCAGCATCGGGTCTCCAGATGAGATGAAGCCTAACTCGAAGATTATCTCTGGAGACCCGAAAACTTTCTTGCCCCGATGCAAGATAACTAATGCAAATGGGTCAATCCGTTTATACCGTCCAGATTACTTATCATTGTCTACTGCTACATCTTCATCTCAACATGTTACTCTTGCATGCTTTGGTGAACACGACTAATTCTTGAATGCAGGAAGATAAATCCAGTACCATTGAATGGATCATGGACAGTGGGTGCACTAGTCACATAACTAGTGATCGATGCCTATTGATGGAGTCAACTATTCGACCTCCAAACCAAAGATCACACCGTCTTTGCTGACAAAAGCAGCAGCAAAGTCTTGGGACTAGGTAGAGTTGCCATCACAAGGGATCGACACGTGGACAATGTCTTGCTTGTTGAATCCCTTGGTTAAAACTTGATGCACGTTTCTATGCTGTGTGATCTAGACATGCTTCTCATCTTTGGCAAATTTCGTTGTGTGGTACTAATGGCCTATGGAAAAATCAAAGTCTTCGAAGGTTTTCGAAGAGGTGATATATACATGGTAGACTTCTCTTCGGGACCATAGGTTACCACATGTCTTCTAGCAAAGGATTCAGAATGCTGGCTAGTATCGAAGGCTAGGACATGTTGGCATGAGGAGCTTGCATACTCTCGCCAAGAAGAGCCTCTTCATTGGTGTCGAAGGTGTCAAGTTCAAGAAAGATCACTTATACGTCTCCAACGTATCTATAATTTTTGCTTGTTCCATGATGTCATATTATCAATCGTAGATGTTTTACAATCATTTTATAGCAACTTTATATCATTTTTTGGGACTAACCTATTTGACATAGTGCGAAAGTGCCAGTTGATGTTTTTGCTTGTTTCTTACTTCGCAGAAAATCAGTACCAAACGGAGCCCAAACGTTGCGGGGATTTTTGTGTATTTTTGATGGACTAGAAGATCACCAGAAGAGGGGGACCAGGGTGGCCACCCTCCACCAGGCCGCACCAGAAGCCCTTGGAGCGACATGGTAGAGGGTGGGCACCTCGGGCACCCCCTCAACCGACTATCGAGCCTATAAATTCCCAAAAAATCCAAAAACCCTAGGGGAGTCGATGAAACACAGTTCCAGCTGCTGCAAGTTCCAGAACCTCAAGATCCAATCTAACACCATCAGAGAGGGGTTCATCTTCTTCATAGGCGCCTATCCGATGATGCGTGAGTAGTCCACCATAGACCTACGGGTCCGTAGGCAGTAGCTAGATGGCTTTCTCTCTCTCTATGTTTCTCAATACAATGGTCTCATGGAGATCTATTTGATGTAATGACTTTTGCGGTGTGTTTGTTGGGATCCGATGAATTTTGAGTTCATGATCACTTTCTATCCATAAATATGATTTGAGTCTTCTTCGGTCTCTTATTTTCATGATTACTTATAGCCTCGTATTTATTCTTTGAATCTTTGGTTTAGTTAGGCAAACTAGATCGATTTTTCTTGCCATGGGAAGAGGTGCTTTGTGATGGGTTCGATCTTGCGGTGTTCTTTCCCAATAACAGAAGGGGCAGCAAGACACGCATGTATCGTTGCCATTAAGGATAGCAAGATGGGGTCTATTCCAACATGAATAGATCTTGTCTACATCATGTCACTGTTCTTATTGCATTACTCTGTTTTCCCATGAACTTAATACACTAGATGCATGTTGGATAGTGGTCGATGTGTGGAGTAATAGACGTAGATGCAGAATTGTTTCAGTCTAATTATCTTGGACATGATGCCTATATAATGATCACTGCCTGGATATCGTCATTATTATTTGATATTCTATTAATTTCCCAAGAGTAATTTGTTCACCCACCGTGTGCTATACTCATGAGAGAAGCAACTAGTGAAACCTACGGCCCCGGGTCTACTTTTCCAACATATTGCTTTCCGATCTACTATTTGCATCTTTTGTTTGCAGATCTATTAATAAAAAAAATACCTTCCTGCACTTTTTGTTTATTTATTTTACTTTGTGTTATTGCGAGATCTATTTGCCAAAACTATCATTACCTAATCTATCTTATTAGCATAGAGAGTGTGACAACCTCTCTTTTGTGTCGGGTTGCAAGTATTTGTTGTTTGTGTGCAGGTGTTGTTTATATGGGTGCATGATATTCCTCTACGAATTGATACCTTGGTTTCATAACTAAGGAAAATACTTACCGTCGCTATGCTACGTCATCCCTTCCTCTTTGGGGGACTATCGACGCAGTCTCAAGCCACGTCAAAGGAATTTCTGGTGCCTTTGTCGGGGAGGAAGCAATCCCATCTACCATGGTCCTAATCACAAATCTCATCTCCTTGCAATTTACATTATTTTCCATCTGCCTCTCATTTTACTCTCCCTGACTTCACAAATTTGCTATTTTATTCGCCCTATTTTCCGTTTGCCTTTTTCTTGTTTGCTATCTTTGCTTGTGTTGCCACGTGCCTTCTATTTGCTTGCATCTTTGCTTGCTAAAAATCTATTGATATGGATCCTCATGCACTTGCTAATCTTTTCAAAAGACCAAATTATGATGTACCAATTGCTAGTGCGTTGAGTGCACTTGGTTGTCCCTATGAAGTTTTGTTTGAAAATCATGAATCTGAATTTTTTGATGAAGTGTTAAACAAAGAAATTTATGAGGTGATTCATGATAGATCCTTGATTGAAAAGCATGATTGCAATGATGTTACTATACACTCTATTAATGTCCATTATGTTAAGGATATGCAAAACTACAAGCTTGGGGATGATAGTTTTGTTATGTCCACTTCTTATTGCAATGATCATGATTGGGGTGATAATGCTTCTTATGATCTTGAAAATTTATTTAAGCCTCATGTTGAAAATGTTATTGATAATAATGTTTGCAATAGTATCGAAAGTGGGTTTGGAAGAGCATAAACTTTAGGTAAAAATAATCCCACAAATTTGGAGAGTGTTCAATCTTATGATTTTTTCGATAAAAGTGGGTTTGGAGAGGTCCTAACTTTAGTTGATGATAATCCCACTATTCTGAAAGATGATAAAAACTTTATGCATGTTGATCATAACGAGAGTATTGTTTATGATAGCTATATTGTTGAATTTGATTATGATCCTACATGTAGTTATTATGAGAGAGGAAATTATGGTTGTAGAAATTTTCATGATACTAAATTACCTCTTTTCATGTTGAGATTGCTATTGTCTCTTTCTTCTTCCTCCCATATGCTAGTTTTTGCTTGCCTTGATAATTTGTTTGCTTATAAAATATGCATAGGAAGTATTTTAGACTTAATTGTGTTTTACATATGCTTCATGATGCTCTCTTTGTGTTTCAACTACTATCTTTCATGTGAGCATCAATAAAATCGCAAGCCTATCTTAATGGCTATAAAGAAAGAGCTTGTTGTGAGGCAACCCAATGAATAAATTGTTTTTATATTTTTCTTTCTGTTTTTGAGTGTTTTGCAAAATTATGATTGTGTTTTTATGTTTTATTTAGTGTTTTTGCCAAGTAATGCCTCTAGGATGATCAATAAGATGAGTAGAAACAATGTTGAATCTGAAACAGAAACTTTGTTTCCTGTGCACGAATTTTCATTTTTTTAATGGAACATGATATTGAGCTGAAATTTGAACACGGTATTTCTATACAAATTCTTTACGTTGTCCAAAAATTTCAGAATTTTTAGAGTTCCAGAAGTATGGGTAGAGTACAGATTACTACAGACTGTCCTGTCTGAAATAGATTCTGTTTTCACTGCATTGTGTGCTTGTTTTGATGAATCTATGGCTTGTATCGAGGGGTATAATTCATGGTAAAGTTAGACTACAGTAGGTATAACGCAATAATAAAATGTGAATAGGTTTACAACAGTACCTAAAGTGGTAATTTGCTTTGTTATACTAACGGATCTCACGAGAATTTTGTTAAGTTTTGTGTGATTGAAGTTTTCAAGTTTTGGGTGAGATCACGATGGGTGAAGGAATAACGAGTTAGAAGAGATAGAGCTTGGGGATGCTACAACACCCCAAGGTAATGTCCAAAGAGTAACAAGCAACTAAGCTTGGGGATGCCCCGAGTGGCATCCCCTCTTTCTTCTAACAACCATCGGTATACTACTTGGAACTATATTTTTATTCGAGGACGAGTAGGAATTAAGCTTGGGGATGTTGATACGTCTCCAACTATAAATTTTGCTTGTTCCATGCTATTATGTTATCAATCTTGGATGTTTTAGAATCATTTTATAGAAACTTTATATCATTTTTAGGACTAACCTATTGACATAGTGTCAAAGTGCCAGTTGCTATTTTTGCTTGTTTTTTACTTTGCAAAAAATCAGTACCAAATGGAGTCCAAACACTACGGGAATTTTTATGGATTTTTTATGGACCCAAAGAAGGAAGATGGGCCAAAGATCACCAGAAGAGGAGGCCCATGGTGGCCACCCTCCACCAGGGCGCGCTAGAGGCCCCTAGCGCGGCCTAGTAGAGGGTGGGCACCTCGGGCACCCCCTCAACCGACTATCGAGCCTATAAATTCCCAGAATGTCCAAAAACCCTAGGGGAGTCGACGAAACACAATTCTAGCCGCGCAAGTTCCAAAACCTCGAGATCTAATCTAACACCATCACAGAGGGGTTCATCTTCTTCATAGGTGCCTCTTCGATGATGCGTGAGTAGTCGACCATAGACCTACAGGTCCGTAGGTAGTAGCTATATGGCTTCCTCTCTCTCTATGTTTCTCAATACAATGGTCTCTTGGATATCTATTTGATGTAATGACTTTTGCGGTGTGTTTGTTGGGATCCGATGAATTTTGAGTTCATGATCACTTTCTATCCATGAATTTGATTTGAGTCTCCTTTGATCTCTTATTTGCATGATTACTTATAGCCTTGTATTTATTCTTCGAATCTTTGGTTTAGTTAGGCCAATTAGATCGATTTTTCTTGCCATGGGAAGAGGTGCTTTGTGATGGGTTCGATCTTGTGGTGCTCTTCCCTAGTGATAGAAGGGGCATCAAGACACGCATGTATCATTGCCATTAAGGATAACAAGATGAGGTATATTCCTACATGAATAGATCTTTTCCACTTCATGTCACCGTTCTTATTGCATTACTCCATTTTCCCATGAACTTAATACACTAGATGCATGTTGGTTAGCGGTCGATGTGTGGAGTAATAGAAGTAGATGCAGAATCGTTTCGGTCTACTTATCTTGGATATGATGCCTATATAATGATCATTTCCTAGATATCGTCATGATTGTTTGATCTTCTATCAATTGCCCAATAGTAATTTGTTCACCCATCGTGTGTTATACTCATGAGAGAAGACACTAGTGAAACATACGGCCCTCGGGTCTACTTTTCCAACATATTGCTTTCCGATCTACTATTTGGATCTTTTGCTTTCAGATCTATAATCCAAAAAATACCTTGCTGCACTTTTTGTATATTTATTTTACTTTGTGTTCTTGCGAGTTCCGTTTTCCAAAACTATCATTACCTAATCTATCTTATTACCGTAGAGAGTGCGACAACCTCTCTTACGCGTCGGGTTGCAAGTATTTGTTCTTTGTGTGCAGGTGTTGTTTACGTGGGTGCGTGATCTTCCTCTATGGATTGATACCTTGGTTTCATAATTGACGGAAATACTTACCGTCGCTATGCTGCATCATCCCTTCCTCTTTGGGGAACTATCGTCGCAGTCTCAAGCCATGTCAATCAACTATGTGGTGTCTGCGAAGCCGGGAAGATGACAAGGGCCAAGCACCCCTCGAAGACAATCATGACTACAACACGACCCTTCGAGCTGCTCCACATGGACTTATTTGGCCCGACTCATTATTCCACTTTCTCTACCACTGCAAATCTTTATGGATTCGTGATTGTTGATGATTATTCCACTCTAGATACACATGGGTGCACATCTTACTCTATAAGACTGAAGTGCAGGATGTCTTCAGGTGCTTTGGCAACAGGTGCATGACCAACTATGACGTCAAGTTCAAGCACATAAGAAGCGACAACGGCACTGAGTTCAAGAACATGGGTCTTGACACTTATCTTGACACTTTGGGAGTCACACATGAGTTCTCGTCTCCTTACACTCCACAACAGAATGGTGTCGTCGAGCGCAAGAACAAGACTCTCATAGAGATGGCTCACACCATGCTTTAATAATACAAGACTGTCACGCCCAAGATGCGACTCTATCCTTATTTTGGCTCGAGGGCCTTGACTTGGATAGGAGTGCATCTCGTCGTGTTGCAAGAATGGATATCATTACAATTACATGTACAGAAGAGATGAGTATATGGAATTGGCTTACACTCGCCACAAGCTACATCCAGATCACATCAATGCAACAACATACTTAAACATCATACAGAAGAGCAGGGTCCGACTACAGACAAAATCAAACGATAAAATGACATCCATCCTTGCTATCCCAGGCTGCCGCCTGGAACCCATACTAGATCGATGAAGAAGAAGAACTCCAAACAAACAAGCATCGCGCTCATGTCAAGTCATCACATTACTTGTACCTGCAACTGTTGTTATAGTAATCTGTGAGCCATAGGGACTCATCAATCTCATTTCCAAGGGTATCAAGACTATTAAAGCTTAATGGGTGAGGTATGGTTAAGTGGTGAGGCTGCAGCAAGAGACAAAACATTTATTTGAGTGGCTAACTTACGAATACAAAAAGTGGAATATGGTGGTCTACCCATAACGGATGTGAACTAGTAATGATCACTAACTGATCCTCAACATCTACTTACATCAAACATAACCCCACCGTGTTCTCTCTCGGATAAGGACTCACGAGAAGAGACAGTCATGGTTACGCACATAGTTGGTGTATTTTATTAGAGTTTACTTCAAGTTTGCTATGACCAGGTGTTAAACAAAATATCCAAGTTTGCCACATAAGCGTGGGCACGGCTTTCCAAAAGATTTAACCCTGCAGGGGTGCTCCAACTCATCCATCACAAATTAACCACATGCCGCGGGAATAACCTCGACCATGGATCTCGTGATCATCCTAGGCAATTACAAAGGAAATCCGACACCTCGAGATAGCCCGAAGAAGGTCCGAGTTCCTCACGCAAGACATTCGAGAAAGGTAAGACAAGTCCAGCAAGGCCTCCCGACGTGTCGACGATCCCGATAGGAGCCGTGTATCTCGTTCTCAGGACACGACGTATAAGCTAGTGTACGATGGCCTGATAGAAATCACCCAAGTTGCCCTGGGGTGGCCCCGCACAGTGCTCTAGTTTGGACCAACACTCATCAGGAGCACTCGCCTGGGGGGTTGATTAAGATCCTCGGGTTAATTACTCCCTATGCAGGTTTATTAGTTATTAGGCAAATGTAGTACCAATATTGGGCCTTGCCAGACAAGCTTTATCCTAAAACGAAAATCAAGGGGGTCCCCATAACAGCCCCGAGCATGTTAGGAGCGCTCAATTATGGAACATAACACCGGTTCACAAGTAACTAAGGCGGGCAAGAGTGGAACAAAACACCGAGCAAAAGGCCAAGCCTTCCACCTTTACCAAGTATATATGTGCATTAAATTAAATAGCAATAATATTGTGATATCAAAAGAATTTTCGCGTTGACACATGGAAGCAATTGCACCTGTAGCTAAAAACGCTATAAGAAGGGCTGAGCTAGTGGTAACATAACCAATCAAAGGTTTGCTGGGATGTGGAGAGGTTAGAGGCTTATCATGGCAATGTTGGGAGGCTTGACAAACAAGTGGTAGGTAGCGAGACATAATGATGAAAGCGAGACAACTACCATAGCAATGATGGTAATGCTATCTAGGGAAATGTGTCATCTTGCCTAAGATCCCGCTTGGAAGAATAATGAATCCATGAAGAAGACGATCCGTGAAGTAGACAAACGAATCCTCACACTCTGAATGCTTTCGAAACTCTATCGAGAAGGAACAATCCGAAAACAACAATCAACACACGATACACCACAACATATGCATGACATGATGCACAAACAAATATGATGCATGTCCGGTTTAATTATGCAAGGCATGGCAAGCACAACAATCAACTTCTACACATTAAGTGAAGCTCAATATGCAACTAGTTGCATATTGACGAAACTCCGCATTCAAATTATTTTTCTTCACTCCCGTTTAGGTACTCATGAATATTAAATGTTGTTATACATGGCAAGAGGTGAAGCACAAACAACTACATCACCTAGGCACTTTAAATGAGGCCGGAAGCAACAAATAACAATTCCGATAGGACCCCATGTACAAATTATGAATTTGGTACAGATCTGAACTAAGCATAATTTTAGAGTTATTAAACCACAAAATAAATGTCACCATGAGATTCTACACGTTTTTCTAAACAAGTTACATATGTGGAACATTTTTATCGGAGCCACGGTTTTGTAGTTATAAAATAAATCATTTTAGCATGCATTTACGCAAATTAGACAAACAGCAAGTTTAAACATTTTTATCACATGCGAGAGTTGGAAATTATGAATCTACACGAAATTTCAGTCATTTTACATATATAAAGTTTTCTCATATGATGCACGGATCTCGAGTTATTAAATGCATGAGTTTAGGGGGGGTCTGCAAATCTGTAATTCACTGGTTTATTACAAAATTCGCATAACGGGGAAAACACATGGGCCGAATCTACAACAAGCCCGAAATAAAGGCACGAGCGACAGATAGCTAACATGCGTACACGGCAAGGGATAGGAGGGGCTGGGGCTCACCTAGTGGGCTTCGGCCCAGTTGGTGCAGGAGCTGGGCTAGGGACCCGACTGGGCCATGCTAGAGGCGGACTGGGCCGACGGAGGGAGGTTGGGATGGCCCAGTGCTTTGGGCACCCCGACGCCCTCGATGCCGCCTGGACCGAGCCGGCGGAGGCAGCGATGCTGGCAGCGGCTGGAAGGCTCCAGCTCCGGCGGCATGCGCGGGAAGGCACGGGGCGGCAGGGTTCGGGCTGGGGACGGCTGGATCTGACGATCCCCGGTCGGATCTAGGCGGCGTCGGTGGACGAAGGGCCAGCGGCGAAGCTTCGGGCCATGTCACTACGGCGACCTGCGGGAGGAAGAGAGAGGGGTAAGAGGGAGAGGGAGGAGAAAGGGGAAGAAGGAGAGGGAAGCGAGGAGGTCCGGTGACCTGGACACCCGGTCCGCGCGGCGGTGGCCTCCGGGAGCTCCGGCAAGGGGCGGTCGTGGTCGAGGAGTTTGAGCGCAGCGGGTAGCTGCGGGAGGCTCGGGCTGGTTGCGGCTCTATGGTCGCCCGGACAATGTCTGGGTTGGCCGTGGACATTGTCCGGGGTGGGTTTTTGGACGATTTTTATCCCTTAGATTAAAATCCGAGGGTCCAGATCTGAGGGGGTGGCTAGGGCTGCGGGATTTGGAGGAGGTGGAGCTAGAATGTGGGGTTTTCTAGGGGGTGGCTGCAATTTCGCTAGGGGGAAACCCTAGTGGAGTGGTAGGCTCTCTCCACAAGGTGGTTTATATAGAGAGGATGGAACAAGGGGGAGGGGGGTTGGACCTCGTCCGTCCGATCGCGATCTGACGACCACGAATGGAGGGGAAAGCTTGGTTGGACTACTGGGCTGTGTAGTTGGGCTAGGTGGGGATGGGAGAAAGAATTGAGGCCCGTCACATGAGTTTTATAAAACGAAAACGTCCGACGAAGTACCAATGACCGCACTGCTATGGTTGACCGTTCGAATAACAAACGACCTCTGATTGCGACGAAATTTGGCAGGAAGCCTACCTACAATAAAACAAGACCGCACGCCAACTTTCGACCCAATTCAAGAATATTTATGCGCACTTTAAAAACAATATTTTAATTGATGCGCGGGCGCGGGCGTGTGTGGTTGGACTCGAAACGGTCGACGACAGGAACGGAAAGAACCGACAACTACGAACGGATGCAAGTTTTCAAAAATGAGTGAAGATGCTATGCAGGTGATGTGAATGATGCAATGGTGAATGCAACAACCAAACACAACACAAACGAGAATGGAAATAAAAGGGGAATCTTCTGGAGCGTCGGTCCCGAGCTGTTACAATGATACCTCGAAGATTTTGGCCTGAAGCCATTGACACTACTTGCCACATCATCAACAGAGCTTATATTCACAAGTTCTTCAAGAAAACATCATATGAGCTTCCGATTGGCAAGAAACCCAATGTAAGTTATTTCAAAGTCTTCGGTGCAAAATGCTGGATTAGGGATCCACATCACTCTTCAAAATTTGCACCGAAAGCACATGAGGGTTTCATGCTTGGTTATGGAAAGGATTTGCACACCTACAAAGTCTTCAACACTTTTCACCACAAAATTCTTGAGACTATAGATGTGCAATTCGATGAAACTAATGGCTCGCAAAGAGAGCACCTACCTCCTATGATAGATGAACTTCCACCTAAAGAAGCAATCAGGTTGATGGGCACTGGTGAAATCATGCCTGCGGAACTAGTGATTGAAGAAGTCATCATCCATCCAGTCTCTCATCACGAAGACAATGTTGTTGACGAAGACAATGCTTAGCAGACAACTCAAAGTCTTCAACCTACCCATCCTCACATGGCAAATGAAGTGCGGATTGAGAAGATGCTCAGTAGCATCAATGAACTAGGTCCACTCACTTGCTAAAGAGCTAACCAATTGGCTAACTTTTATGGGCATTTCGATTTTGTCTCTATCACAGAACCCACCAAAGCTGATGAAGCCTTCAAGGAACCTGAATGAATTCAAGCCATTCAAGAAGAACTACATCAATTCAAGTTAAATAACGTATGGGAACCTGTCAAGCGACCTGATCCACGCAAACACAACGTCATCGGCACAAAGTGGATTTACCGCAACAAACAAGATGCCTCTGGCCAAGTTGTCAGGAACAAGGCTAGACTTGTAGCACAAGGCTACACCCAGGTTGAGGGTATCAATTTCAATGAAACCTTTGCACCTGTTGCTAGACTCGAAGCCATACGTATACTGCTTGCATATGCTAACCACAATGATATATGCCTATATCAAATAACATATGCCCTCTGATCTTAGTGATTATATCACTACTTTTGTAAACTCACTTTAGACTCTGCTTGTTAGTTTGTTTGTTTCTTTGGGGAAATTTCTCTTGGTCATGTGAATATAATTTCATATTTTAATATAGCATAGTAGGAGCCTCTCCTACTATTTTCCAATCACAAAAATGGATGTCAAAAGTGCATTCCTCAATGGTAAGATTGAGGAAGAAGTATATGTTGCACAATCGCCAGGGTTTCAAGACCCAAAGCATCCATACATGGTCTACTGGCTCAACAAGGCTTTGTATGGCCTCAAGCAAGCACCAAGAGCTTGGTATGACACGCTCAAGGAATTTATCAAGGAGAAAGGCTACAAACCCAGTTTACTCGATCCTACTCTCTTCACAAAATCATATGATAGTGACTTGTTCATATGCCAAATCTATGTTGATGACATTAACTTAGACTGCACTAACAACAAATATAGTGATGAGTTTAGCTTCATGATGCATGAGCAATATCAGATGTCGATGATGGGAGAGCTGAAGTTCTTCCTAGGGTTTCAGATTCGACAGCAACCAAATGGCATCTTTATATCTCAGGAGAAGTACCTTAAGGGTTGCCTTAAGAAGTTTGGCATGAATGAGGCCAAAGGATACAAAATGCCCATGCCTACAAATGGCCACCTCTGCACTGACGAAAATGGAGAAGATTTCGATCATAAGGTATATCGCTCCATGATTGGCTCATTGTTGTACTTATGTGCATCTAGGCCAGATATAACGCTTACCGTTTGTATGTTTGCCCGATTTCAAGCGCCACCAAAGGAGTCGCGTCACCTTGTAGTGAAGAGAATACTTTGATATTTGGCTCACACCCCAACGCTAGGATTGTGGTATCCAAAGGGCACCGGGTTTGATCTCGTTGGATACTCACACTCGGACTTCGCTGGTGACAGAGTTGATCGCAAGTCTACTTCAGGCACTTGTCACTTTCTGGGTCGATCACTTGTATGTTGGTCTTCGAAGAAGCAGAACTGTGTCTCACTCTCCACTGCCGAAGCCGGATACATTGTTGTTGGTGCCTGCTACACACAGCTTCTCTAGATGAAGGAAACTCTCAAGAACTATGGCGTCAACAAGAAGAAAGTACCTCTCTTATGTGATAATGAGAGTGCTATCAAGATCACCTACAACCCAGTAAAACATTCAAAGACAAAGCACATTCAGATACGACATCATTTCCTCCGTGATCATGTGTTGAAGGGCGACATCGTCATCAAGCATGTGAAGTCGAAAGAGCAGTTGGCTGATATCTTCATGAAGCCTTTGGATGAGAAGAGGCTTTGCAGGTTGCGGTGTGAGCTAAATATCTTAAAATCCTCAAATGTCCTTTGAATGGACATACATCCAAACGCTTAATGCTTATTGAAGACTTTGATGCACAACACACAAAGTAGCGTATGTCTTCAACTCACGAAGACTTACAATATGAGTTTGAATACATTAACGAAGAATATGACTTCAGAGTGCGATGATAATCGTGTCTGGGTCAAATATTCTTATACAGTGGATAACGCCACCAACCAAACTCAAAGACATTGCTCTTATCTTCGCTTCTTTACATGTCTTCGAGACACTGAGTTTATTTTTGAATCTAAATCTTATTTTCAAAAGTACGTAGGTGTGTTTAGTTGAATATTCTTTAGGGTTGTCAAACATGTTGCAAGTGTGCCGCGTGTCCCACTAGAGCCGAAGAGACCGGGGTATATATGTCCAAACTGTTCGGATATCTCTATCCTTATAAATACAGGTGCCCCAGCTCAATAATTACCTTCCCTTCCTCCGCCACTTCCAAGCTCCAAACCCTAGCGTCGTCGCTGGAATTCATCACATCGGAGAAGTAGCGCTTCGCTGCCGCGACTCCTCTCTCGACGTACTCATGCCTAATGTGACCATCCTCGTCCACCGCCACCGTAGGCATCTACCACCATCGAGCTAGGGTGTGGTAGATCGAACTATTCGACCTCTCTACCTCGTCGACTAGTTCATCGTGTTCTTTACTATGGTGATTAAATCTGATTTTTTTTCACGCGTTTGATCTTTACAATTTACCAAATGTCTTCGAGATCTGTTTTTCCACTTTGTTTCCAATAGATCTCACAATCGAATATCCATTTGCTAAATATTTTTGCTTGTGTTGCAAATTTGGTTGATTTATCACTTGTGCAACCTCTCGAACTTGCAAAAATCTGAAACCACTCTATATGTGTGCAAAAGTGAAAGTCTTCGGTGAATGAGGTCAATGTCTTCATACAACGATATCTTGTTTTAAAATCTTCTGAGAATGCATATGACCACTTCCACTCCCTCGCATCTCTAACTCTTTCATGGGTACATGTCCACAGTAGAATCACTTAGATCTCATAGTCTGGATTCATTTGCACTCACCAGGGGCAAGCTCTCACCTGGAGTTGTCTTTGAAGCCTTTGAATACAATGGCCAGAGATGGTACTCCCAAGAAGGGTAGAAAGCAAAGACGCACTGACACAACACAAGATCTACCTCCACAACTATATGAGCACTACAAGTGTGACACAGAGGAAACTTGTCATCAGCGCAAGACTCGAATCCAACGGATTCAAAGATATTGGAGTGTGGAGTGGTTCAACTACCGCTTCGTAAATGACAATATGAAGAAAAGTGTGTTGAGAAGGCCCCATGGAATGACATCGTCTACAAAGATCTTCATCCGAAGACAAGGGTTGACACCATCCGGATTGGATTATACCCATGTATGTTCAGACCACCAATGCCTAAGAATCCTCATCCCTCTAGCATTCTTGGGCACGCTGCTGGAGATGCCGATGATGAAGCTGATCTGCCCTTTGCTACAAACCTAAAGCCTGAGCACACCTAAAAAGCTTCGAAGCCCTCAAAGGCTTCCAAGCCCAAGGCTTCAAAGGCTCCCAAGGCTGCTAGGACAACATCTCAGGCTTCAAGGTCACCGTCTGTTGATTCCAAAGACACATAAGATGAGTCTCGCCTTGTTAGGTGAATGAAAGGAAAGTTGCTGCTTCCGGAGAACCGAAGCCATCTGTCTCACTGATGGATGCCGAAAATATGATCAAGCTCTCCGATGATGAGTTCGATGATGAAGCGCTCGCAAGCTTGATCCAGCAAAAGGAAGAGGAAGCTAAACATCTTGAAGACTTACCTCTCTTTGACCCAACAATACTCGAACATTTCATTGATGAGTTGTTTGTTGATCCATTCCTAACCATCAGCGCCCTACATCTACCCATTGGGCTCAGCGTCACCTTTCAAGGGCTTGTGAATGAGGAGCTTAATGTGGCACAAACGGCCATACAACTGAAGGCAAAGATTAGCCGTGAGAAGGAACTCTTCAAGGCCAGTGTACACAAACTCAAGGTTGATCAGATTCAAGGATATCAGCTAATGATGAAAGACCTCAAGGCCGTGTTTGAAAAGAGATGTGGAGCTGTCAAAGGCGCCCTAGTGCTATCAAGAAAAAGTCCAACACCATGGTTCAATCTCACAATGAAATGATGAAGTGCAAGGCTCTTGGCCAACCTGCTCTTGATCCACAGATCATTAAGAGATCCAGACACACTTCAATGTCTTCAAGCCAAACTGCTCCATCAAAGTCTGAACCTCGAGGTATTGTGTTTCCAGCTGGCTTCTCTGGCACTCAAGAACCTCCACCTTCCTCTGCTGCAACAAGCACGAAGACAAAGAAAGTCGAAGCTGAATCCAAGAAGCGCAAGGTTGTTGCTGCCTCTGAAACCCAACCTATGAAGAGGCAGAAGACAAAGAAGCTGAAGCCATCTGAGTTAGCTCAAGTACCGCAACCCCCTCCTGCTCCATCATCCACCCATGTTGCTCAACAGGAGCCACTGCAAGTGATGCCTATATCCATGGCTCCTCCTACCTCTGAGAACCAAGAGAGGCAGGTGATACTACATGAGACTGCTACCACAAAGACTCTTGTTGTCGAAGACATCCCAGCTGCTGAAGACATCGCAGCTAAAGACATTGCTCTCGAAGCTCATGCTGACGAAGCTAATGTAGAAGTAGAACACCCTATGTCGCAAGATGATGCTCCTTTGATCCAAACGCCACCACATGACGACAATGAGTATGTGGATATTGGCACTCCTCTTAGGCCAAATGTGTCTGAAAACATACCAAGCACTCCACCGTCTGCGTTTTCAACTCCTATGCCCAGAACACCTGAGTCCCCATTTGTGGCCATGGAAGTAGAAGATTCTGAGCATGCGTCGCCTCTCAAAAGGCTTCACCTTGGACCTAGACTAGACATATCTTCGATGCAAAGCATCCCTAAAGACGAAGCCCGTGTGTCTCCGACTGAACCAATCGATGAACTTCTCAAGATCAGATACATTGCTCATAATGTGCCAGAGACTAAAACTCTAGCCTCTGAAGACAATGTTGCTGACAACATTGTGGGCGAAGCCAATGCCCCATCACCTGATGGTCGTCCAGTTCCTGTGACGCCCTCCTCTGACGACAATGGTGATCACTTTGTCCTCGCTCGAAACAGAGAAGGAAAAATGATTCCCACCAAATGGTCCGGGTTGGTTGCTCCACCAAGGATGGGCCTGCAATATGAATTTAACATTCAAAGACACCCAAGTGTTCTGAACCCAATGCCTAGGCTCCCTATGCTCCGCCAACAAGGGCCTACTCGTCCTCTTTTCTTCAGCATCAGAGACTTCAGGCTCAACAATACCTTCTTCGACTCAGACCGCAATCCATACACTCGTTTGAAGATTTGGTCTGATAGGTTCTGGAACACCCCTCAACGACATTTCTACACATGCATGTTCTATGGGCAGAATCGAATCTTCCCACACAAGCGGCTCAGTCTTGAAGCTATGAAGGGACTACCATGTTTTGATCAAGCACTTGACTGTCTTCGGGATGTTGGACTTCTGGCTTTTGTCACGGATCATGAAGACTGCAATGAGGAGCTCATTCTTCAGTTCTACACCACCCTCCACATCTCTGGCTTCGGCCGAGACCTGAAGACATGGAAGATGCACTTCATGATCAGAGATGAATATGTCACTGTTGATGCCACGGAATTGTTTCCAGCAACACCTCTTGCATCCTCTGACGAACCTGAAGCCATACCAAGTATCTTCCAACTGCCCAAGCCCAATATGACTGTTGTGCTTACTATGATGAAGCCCTTGGCCCCTGAAGCAGATTTTCCAACTTCATTCTTCGTTGAAGATCTTCAGTATCTACCAAATACTATCTATCATATCCTTCGCCACACCATTTGGCCAATCAAGGGGCATTCGTCTTCACACAATATAGAATAGGCTCTGAAGACATTGGTCTACAACATAGTCTATGGCATCAGGTTTAATCTTCAAGACCTTTTCCTATGCAATCTGGCTGCCAATAGCATCACCTTGTTTGAACCAAAGATCTATGCACCATGGATCATGTGTTTCATCAAGTGCAGAACCAACACTAGGTTGTTGCCCTCTGCTCGTAATCATGGGATCTATCTTCGATATGTCTAAGTCATTCACACTGACATCTATCCTTCAAAGAGTAAGAACCCCCTCATGCAAGGCACCAGTGGCACAGCTAATACAAAAGGACTTCGTCTTCCATATGATTCCACCGTTGCACGGTTGATTGTCTCCATCCGACAACCTCAACCAAGTGTCACAGCCACTGAAGCCACTGCCAACACCTTGCCTCGCCAAGAAAGGATCACAACTGAGTGTGCCATGACAGATAGAGAGCATCTTGTCTCTCTCATCCAGAAACAAGATCGTCATCATGAGTGGACTCAAAGACAAATGGCGTCTATGGTACAGGACATCAACAGGATACGCAATCTTACGACTAAGAATGCCTTTGTTGCTCATGAGACAAGTCGTCGTGCCTGGAGGACATTGACGATGCTCGCACCATAGGATGAACTTCGTGAGGATGGCTATAGGCAACACTTCCATTTTAGTGCTCCGCCACCTCGCATAGAGAAATGGCGTCAGACGCCTTCTCTCGAAGACACTGACTTCTCCTCCGAAGCCCCATACGTCAATGTGCGTCTTGCCAACTACAAAGATGAAGATGTCACATCTCCTTCAACTGCATGTCGCGACACCACACCAAGCTCTCCTGCACCAACCTACGTTGACCCTAACGCACCATTATCTTCAACTCCTGCTAGGGCCGCGTAGTGCTCAATGTCTTCACCCTTTTTGGTCATTCGATGAAAAAGGGGGAGAACATTGGCTGATACTCTTCAAACGGGTCACTATATGGGTTGGGTGCTTTATTTTTTGAAGTTTGCAACTCTCGTTCTTAAACATTCGCTATTTAGGTTGTAAAACTAAAGTCCTTATGGACGTCCGCACAGTGTTGTTTTATTGTACTTTTGTGGCGCTATCTTCAAGTTTATCATATGCGCCCGAAGCCATACCGCAGATGTCCATTTTCCATTATGCATTTCATATCTATATCTTCAAAATCTTATAATATGGATAGTGATTGAGATTCCAAGATATAGGGGGATATCTCCACAAACTAAAACCTGCCATGTGCTTTTGCATTTCAAGCAAAATCTTCATAAGAACGTCTTCAAGGGGAGCTCTCTATGTCTTGCAATCATAATCTTCAAATCCTTATCTTCACATATTTTTATCCACGTTGAAAACTTCAACCAGTTTGTCATCAATCACCAAAAAGATAGAAGTGCATCTATTGCCACCCTTATTGCCACCCTTATTGGTTTTGGAGTATTGAAGACAAACGTGGTTGAGGGACTAATGTGTTTGAGAAAGTTCATAGGATAACACAGATAGAAGTCCCTAGAGTTTTGGTTTATCTGTCGAAGACGACCCCCCAAAAGTGTCTGAAGACATTGACGATGGTTGAAGCCATTGATAGTATGCGAAGACATTCGCTTGAAGACAATGAAATGCGAAAACAAAGTCTTTTGGTAGTTTTGTTTATTGTTTCCCGAGTCATAGGAACCACCATACTATTAAGTGGGGGTCGATGTGATCGAAGTTAGATGCTAACGTGATGCTCAACCCATACCTATGTCTTTTCGAGTGAAAACATTGAGAGAAAATCTCTTCCAAAGTTGGTCGAGTCAACTTTACTTGTAGCCCAAGTAAAGTTGACGTGTGTGTTTGAAATCCGACCGCTATGACACGTGTCGGTTGGAAATTCACCTAGGGTCATTTTGGTCATATTAGGTCGGGTTACCTTCTAGCTATAAATAGCCCACCCCCTCCACCATAAACAGGTGGATGCTCACAAGGAGATACGACTGTTGTTGTTTTGGGAGCAACCCACCTTGAAGACATTAAGACAGAACTATCCTGTGAGGATACACCTAAACACCTAGAGCTAGTGTATATGAGCATCACCGAATTCATTCTGTTCTGAGAGAACTGAAGACTTATTACACTTGCACTACAAGGATTCCGGTCTATTGCAAAAAAAATTATTGTTGCATCTATCTTTCGTTGCAATAAAATGATGTATTACCACAAACTTCTAGTTCATGGTAATAGGCCCTACATATTGCCACATGTTTGTTTCACCTCGCCAGGCACTCCTTTTGTTGCAATAGAAGCCGTGTATTGCCACAAGTTGTGTGATCGTCATAATATGGTAGCGCTATTGCAACAGTTCTGTTTCGTTGCGGGAATTAGTCATTTTGATGCGATAGAGAGTAGGTATTGCAAAAAAGTAAATCTTTGTGGTAAAATTCTTGCATGTATTGCAACAATTTCAGCATGAGACGCTAGGCACAAATATTGTTGCAAAAAATGCTCTGTATTGCAACAAAACACGTATTGGTTGTGATAGAACGACTTTTTGCCTCGCCTTCATTGTGTTGCAATAACTATTATATATTTTCACAAATTGTGCAATCATGGTAATATGTACAACATATTGCAACAATCCTGTGGTGATGCGAAAAGGAGCAATAGAACATCTATGCATTTTTCTTTTAGTTATAGACATATAATTTATATTCGGATTTATAAATATTAAGTGATGATTTTTGCTAGTTTTAAGAAGGAATTAAATTATTTATTAATTACACCAATTTTAACTAACCAAAACATATTTTTCTGATAGAAATACCAATTTTATTTTTCTAATAGGAATACATATTTTATTTTGGAACTAGGTTGTTTTCTCCCAAAACCAGGGGCTTGTGGGATAGAAATAAAAAACATGGGCTTGCAAGGATTCGAACTCACGCCCTCTAGTGAGCAGAAGCAGGTTCAGACCACTGGGGTGTGCATGTGTTGGTGACACAATAATGTCCTGGCAATAGATATGGTGTACCCACGAGGTTAATTGCACTTGAAGCAAAACTTCAGAGTTGCAGCCCGATGGTGATGACGGAAAACGATCGGCGACGAACATGAACTGGCGCCACTCCATCCGCGTGAGTGGGATGACGAGGTGCAAGCATTCCAAAGCTACATTTAAATATCTCCTGGACATTACCTTTTCTCAAGATAAAAGACTCCTCGGCTCCATTTAAACAACCACCAATTGAGCAGCATAATAGCAAGTATCCCAGTCTAATTTCCAGCAAGAATTCAGCAGTATATCAAAAACACTACATCAAGATATAAATATGACACAAAATTTTAGTAGGATATAAAAAACCATCTCAGCAAGATATATAACACATCTTTCAACATGACAACACAAAAGTTTTAGCAGCCATACTTGTATAGATTGTTCATACAAAAGACCATAAGTTCACAGCAAAGTAATGAAAATAGCAACAACACTAAAAGACCACAAGTTCAGGAACGGTGTGTACATAGCATCACTATCAAAAAATAGCAACAATACTAAAAGAAAAACATCCATGATATTACACATCAGCAACTACTCTTCTCTTCTCTCCTCTCCTCTTCTCTTCTCTTCTCTTCATTGCCAAACTGTTAGCGCTGAGCAGTAGCTTATGTTCCCATTCGCCACAATAGATGACACTATGCATGTGCGCCTTGTTTGAACCTGTTTCACATCAGATTAAACTTCAGGAGAGAGACTACTCATAGGTAACCACAAAAAAGATCGGGATTTATATTCATGGCTTAAGCATGTGAAAAGCACCTTACCAAGAGATTAAAGCCTACACAAAGAACCCATGTTCATCATCAAATTCTTCTTGTCCCAAAGGAGCAACATGGCCATCATTTACGTAAGCCTCATCATCATCCGTATCATCATCAGATTCGAATTGAACATCTTCAAACTCAATAGGTTTTATATTTTGTATGACTGAAACATCAACGATGGATCCTTCGTCATCATTTCTACTCCAACTAGTGATCTCTTCAGGTGTTGTAATTTTGGCATTGTAATTTCTGCATCTATGACATCCAGTACATCTGCCTCACCACCTTCATCATCGTCAACAGCTTCATCAAGGCCTACACCATTTAAGACAGAAGGAGCACACAAATTGTGTGGATTCATTTGAATAACAGCTGCCCAATCAGGGTTCTTCACATCTCTCACATAGAAAACTTGTTGAGCTTGGAGGCCTAGAATGTAAGGGCACCCCTCGAATCTGTGTAGAGTAGTGTCGAGTTCAATAATTCCATATTTGTGTCCTTCTTATACCCCTTACTCCCACTTCTGTCGACAGGAAGCACATCAAACCAGTCACACTGGAATAGAACAACCTCCTTATCAGGAGGAAAGTCAAGAAATATGATTTTCTTGATCACCCTGTAATAATCAATGTTGCCTGTGGTTGCATCGCCCTTGACTATGACGCCACTATTTTGGGTACTCAAATCCTGCTCTATATAGGAATTTTGGAAAAAATATCCATTCAAAACTGTACGGTTGTATACACGAGCTAGGTGATCGGGTCCTTTAGCTAGTGCATAAATAAGATTGCTGACCTTCCCATCATTGTGGAGTTTTGTGATCTGTTTCATCGAATATAATATGTGTGAGTGTAATGTACAACGCTGGTACATTATTACGAGGAACACTAGTGAAAGTGCGAAAGAAACTTACCCATCTCTCAAACCAGCCAACAAACTCTTCCTTGTGTTGCTTCTGAGGATTAGGAGAATTGTTACTCGTGAGCTCCTCAAGATGTTCACTCGAAAGGGAAATGGTTGTTAGTTGAAAAGCAAAGAATTAATGCATATCATGATGTGAAATAAATACACAAGTATCCTTACTCAATCCATGGCGCGGTTTCCTCATAGTTTGTTATTATGAAATGCCTCATTCTATTAATCTCAGCCAAAGAGAATGATTCACAAACAAAACCTTTCTTGGCGTAATCCACTGTACTCATTATGCTAATCCCTGTTGGTGGTTGATCTGTACCTCCATCTTCATGACGTTT
The DNA here is from genome assembly GCA_022496015.1 of Hordeum marinum. Lineage (NCBI taxonomy): Eukaryota > Viridiplantae > Streptophyta > Magnoliopsida > Poales > Poaceae > Hordeum > Hordeum marinum. Next base: position 297,011,893 of record CM039673.1, read on the forward strand.
AGACTGACTTAGCTTGGTAGGCATTCCATCATGGAATCGACTGCAAAAAGTCATGCACTCTTCAAGTATGTACCCCTCTGCAATAGAGCCTTCTGGTTGAGCCTTGTTACACACATATCCTTTGAGCGTACGCAAGTATCTCTCAACTGGATACATCCATCTATACAAGACATGCCCTCCTAACCGGGCCTCTTCAGCAAGATGAATTGGGAGATGCATCATAATATCAAAGAATGTTGGTGGAAAGATCATCCCGAGATGACATAGAGTTTTTGGAATTGTTTTGCTCAACTTCTCCAAATCTTCATCCCTTAACTCCTTGGAGCATAAATTAGAAAAGAATTTACTCAGCTGAAGCAATGGGTTAACAACATTCTCTAGCAAAAGCTTGCGCAACACAATAGGAAGAAGTTTCTAAAATACAACATGGCAGTCATGAGTTTTGAGTCCACTAATCTTGCACTGATCGAGGACCACACATCGCTTAATGTGTGAAGCATAGCCATCATTCAACTTAATGCTCTGTAGAAACTTGAGGAGCATTATCTTCTCTTCCTTTTTTAAAGTATAGCAACCTTTCTTTATTTCATACTTATGCTTACCAGGCTTTGGATGATGGTCCTTCCTAATTTTCAAGTCCTCCAAATCAAGATGATCCTTCACACCATCCTTTGATTTCTTCTCCATCTCAAGCAAAGTCCCCAGAATGATGACACAAATGTTCTTCTCAATGTGCATAACATCCAAATTGTGCCTAACGAGCAAGTGCTTCCAATATGGGAGCTGAAAAAATACACTTTTCTTCCGCCAGTTATGCCATCTATTAGTTTCCGGTTGCTTTATCTTATTTGACCGTCCAAATGATGCGTGTTCAATGCTATCAAGTTCCCACAGAACTTGTTCACCAGTAAGTGCCACTGGAGCTTCTCTATTATCTGTCTTCTTGTTGAACAAGCACTTGTTTCGACGCCATTTGTGGGTCCTGGGCAGAAAACGTCGGTGTCCCATGTAGCAATGCTTTCGACCATACTTGAGCCACAAAAATATGTATGTTTGTGGCAATACGGGAATGCTAGCTTGCCTTTTGTGCTCCAGCCACTCAGCATTGCGTAAGCTGGGTAGTCATTGATGGTCCATAACAAGCATGCATACATCTGGAATTTTTGTTGTTGCAGCATCATATGTGCAAGCCCATCCTTCCATAGAACATTCAGTTCATCAATCAAGGGCTGCAAGTACACATCTATATTATTTCCTGCTGACTTTGGTCCTGGAATAATCATTGACATAATCCTATTTTGTTGTTTCATGCACATTCAAGGTGGCAAGTTATATGGGATAAGAATGACAGGACATGTAGTGTGTGATATACTCATGAGCCCAAAGGGGTTGAATCCATCTGAATCAAGGGCAAGCCGGACAATGCGAGCATCTTTTGCGAATTTCTTATAATATTTCTTATCAAAATGCTTCCAGGCCTTCAAATCTACAGGATGCCTCTTTACGCCATCATCCACCCGACCCTCCTTATGCCATTTCATATGTGATGACATCTCTGCTGTCATGTACAGCCTTTGCAGTCTTGGAATGAGTGGGAAATACCTTAGAACTTTCTTCGGCACTGGCTTCTTTGATTTATGGCTCGATGCATTGTCTTCATCACTGGTAGGAGTAGATTTCCATCGGGATGCATGACAGACAGGGCATTCTTCGGCATCAGCATGATCATCGCAGAATAGCACACAATCATTAATGCACGCATGTATCTTCTTGTAATCCAGCCCAAGATCTCGGATTACCTTCCTTACTTTTGCGAGATTAGTAGGAATGCAGTGACCCTTTGGCAGCACCTGCGCGACCATCTGCAGAACTAAGTCACATGCTCTGTTGGTCATCCCAGAGATGCACTTGATTTGGTAAAGCTTCACAATGAAAGATAGCTTCATGAAATCCTCACAACCTGGGTACAACTCTTTTTGTGCCTCTTTCAATAGTTCGAAGAACACCTTGGCTATTGCATTTGGCTCCTGATTCCTTCCATCATCGCTGGAATCATCCACATGAATGTCTCATGTACATTCATCATGATCTGCATTACTTTCCATGTTTGTGCCCCTTATGAGAGTATTGAGCATGTCACACATCCCAGCATCATCTACAACGTCTTCATTATAAGAATCTTCAGACATGATGCCCTCACCAGGTTGTTCACCATGGTATATCCAGTGAGTATAGGTCGGATCCATCCCATGGTACAACAAGTGAGTATGAACCTCCTTTTTATTTCGTGGAGCACTATTCATACATCTCCTACATGGACATGGTACAACTGAGTCTGGATGAGCACCATCGAAAGCAAAATTCAATAAATTCTTCATGACAGTTTGCCACTCAACGAAATCTCTTCCCTTATCCATCCAGCTCTTATCTCGTGTCATTATGCCTTATCTCCGTAAAGCATGTCATGTTAAACAAACATAGCAGCTGCATTAGTACCTACATTACAGTCGATAGCATCACTAGTTGCATCACAAGACAAGACAACAGGGATACATACGGGATACCACACACAGGCTCATTACAAGACAGACAAAAAATAGCCAATAACAACACACCAGTGAAGGTATATTCTGTGCCCTTAAATGTGGCTCAGTTGGATCAGAGATTTAGAATTTAAATGCTTAAGGATATAACAAAATACATAAAAAAGATGATAAAAAATTGATATTAACAATAGGTCTAATACTAGCTACTAGTACTAAATATTCACCTCTGATCTCTCAAATCTCTCCATATCAAGCCAAGTTGTGTCTAATACTGGCTACTAGTACTAAATCACAAGTTTCACAATAATAAGACAATTAAAATTTAGACAAAGACTCGGATGCTAGGGAGTGGGGAGGCCGGATAGATGGGACCTCGAACATACACTAGACACAGAAGAAAGAGTACTCAAAATTGTGAAAGAGCGATATAGAGGCTGGCGATCAACTCTAAGCTCCACTTACAAGGTATACAAAACAGATGCGGCTAGATTGGCTAATCTGTCGGAAGATTTACAACCAAAAGAGTGGGAATGGATGATTCAGTACTTTGGCACTGATTCAAAATTCAAGGTCTCTAAGAGCACTGTTTGTCCAATATGTGTTAAGATGAAATGGCTTGTATGACAGGTTATATTTGGTTTCAATGAATTGATAGGAACGCAGCCAAATGAACACCAATAACCGTAAGAAGCAGAAGACAAAACGGATAATTGGATCAAAATCTTACTCGCAAGTTAGTTTTGAGAAGGTATGACTCTAACTACATATGTATGCCTCGCTGCTAAATATGGTTTCATGTTTCAAGCATCTCATTGTTACATCACTTGCAGAGAAACCCGGAAACTGGAGAAGAGCCAGATTGTATTGCTCTGTGGGAACTCACCCACACGAAGAATGGAACATGGTCTAACACAGAGTCACAGGATGTTTACGTGAGTACATTGTCTTTTGGTTATTCTATAGTTATTCAATGATGTGCATTTGGCATGCTTCATCATCAGCTGAGATTATTCATGTGTTGGATCGTGTTATTCTTGTTTCATCTTTTGTAGTGTCAATATTGATGTTGTACCTATAATTGTTCTTTTCATTTTTAGTACAAAGCACGTGAGGTTGAAAAGAAAGAAACATAAACTCAAGGTCCACTTTCAAGTGAGCAGAGAAACAATATTTTCCAGACCGCATACAAAGACACTCTAAAGTGCAAGTCATTGCAGCCTCGTGGGTATGGATACATGGCCAAACCTTCAACTGGTCCTGAAAGGTTTCGTATCCAGATTGAAGAGCAAGCTCGTGCTACAGCAGCCACCCAACACCAAAACTCCGAGCTCGGCCAACAGGTCAATGAATTACAAGATCAACTACAAGCTGAACGGGAAAACACACAAGAGAGGATTAACTTGGAGCATGTTGAGAGAGAACAACTTGAGGAGAGGCTAAAAGAAGAGTGTGCTGAAAGGGAAATATTGTTGGAGGCAGAGCGAACATCAAGATTGGACTTTGAAAAGACCATGATGGCAAAGTTTGCAGAATTGAGCCAACAGATGGGAACCCAACAGGTGATTACAGTCATATGCTTGCGACCTTGTAAGATTTATGTTACTTACTTGAATTGTTAAAAGTGCACTTCTATTTGCAGTGGCCTTTGAAGAGGATTGAGAAAGAAAATAGTAATCCAAACTTGCAGAATACTCTTTTATAGAGATCTAGTCCTAATAACTCTCTAGGTGCAAGGCCAACTGTTATTTCTTCAAATGCGCTCATACAAGCTGCAACAAGGCAGTCTCGAATGTTTAAAGCAACAATGGTAAGTCACAACCTTGCTTTCTCTTCATGTTCACCCTGCAGTGTAATATATAATTGTACCGTCACTAGACAGAGAACCACATATACTGCTTGGTTTAGAAAGTTGCACTACATGGTCAAAAACTTATACTACATGGTCACAAATTGAACAAAAATCGAATATGTGCTAGCTAGGGACAAGAACTTAACTGAAATAATACATCCAGTCACAACTTAAGTCAATAATGGAAGCTTTTAGTAGATGTACTTGTGCTTATGATTAGACATTTACACTTGTTGTGATCCCTCAGTTACCTACTTGCTAACACGGTATTAGTCTAGTTAGTATGGGGCTGGAATAATTGTATGGTGTATGTTATGTTGGGCTCATTAACTAGAACTTCATTATTTCTTGATTGCGGGATCCAAGGAACTAGCTGGATTGGAATCGAAATCACGGATACTTTAGTCTTGACACTTAGTTACGATGGCTTAGTTACATTTGAGTTTCATTTGATGGATATTTGCTATGGCTTAGTTACATTTGAGTTTCATTTGATGGATATTTGCTATGAGAATTATGAATGGTATGAATATACATATTATAGTCATGGTTTTGAATATTGTAATTGAATACTTGTACTTTTTTTACGTTTGCAATAGGCTATTACCATGACCCACTTTTGATTGCCACATGTTAGCACCACGAAAAATAGAGTGTTGCGTCAAATCTCAGTCGCCACACCTACATGTTTTGTCGCAATAGATTTGGTGGCACAATTTTTTTTCACGATGCTATAACTACGTGGCACCACAAAAGTAAGTTTTGTTGAAATAGAGTGTCACCACGGAAATTTGCATTGTCGCAATAGCATCTCGCTACGAACATTTTGCCCGTTGCGATAACCATTTTGCGCCACCAAGCTAAGTTTTGTTGAAATAAAGTATCGCCATAAAAAATTTAAATTGTCGCAATAATTTCTGGCTACAAACATGTTGCTCATTACGATAACTATTTTGCGTCACTAAAATAAGGTTTGTTGAAACAAAGTATTGCCATGAAAAGTTTAAATTGTCGAAATAGTCTCTCGCTACAAAAATATTCCCGTTGTGATACATATTTGTCACCACCAAAACGAGTATGTTGCAATGTCCTATTACGACGAATGGAATTTTTTTGCCATAAGTTAATGCCACAAGTGTAGTGGTTCGTGACAAAATACCTAATGCCACGGAAGCAAGGATTGTTGCCATAGTTTATTACCACAATTAAGTATTGCCACAACAGAGTTTGCACCACGGAACGAGCATCGTTGCCATAGGTTGTTGCCACAAATGTCTATCACCATGAACTATCAAATGCCATGATTCGTTACATGTTGCATTAAAGCTATCTCCACGAATAAAATTGTGGCATCAGGTGAATGTTACCACGGGAAAACATGTGGCAACTTCACACATGGATGTTGCAATAGAGCACTTTATTGCCACAATTGCTTTTGTGGCAACAACCTATTACCATGCGTCCAGTCGCAATGGCTGCCAACAAAAATCGTTCTGTGGCAGTAGGTGCTTATCGCCACAAATCGATATGTATTGCGATGAACGATTTTGTTGCAATAGAGCGGAATACTTGTAGTGTTGAAGATTGTGATCTTTCAGATGGTTAGGCGTCTAGGTCTGGAGTGTCCAAGAGTCATTGTGGACTGTGGGACGACCAAGTTTTTACGGGTTTCGGAAGTCTCCTGGAAGACTTACCTGAGTGATTGGGAGTTTTCTAAGTGACTTCGACTCAAGGGGAATAAGGTGAATACGAGGTCTTCTGAGTTCAATCTCAGCCTCCCTAACCAGACATATAGTTGTCACAGTAACTGGAACTGGTCCAACAAATCTTGTGTCTTCATCAAGCAATTGGTTCTATCCTTCACTCTCTTACATTCCTATCCTGAATTGTGAAGCCATTGCTTGAATCTCTCTTGAAGACATAACCTGAAGACATTCATATCTGCTGATTATCTTCATACTAGCTAAGTTTGTCTTCGACTCATCTTAGTGTGCATGATGATAATGCTTAACTTGCTTATATGTCTTCACTGTATTGCATGCCTAGACTAGATCCTTGGTTACAATCCTTACCTGATCTTGTTCCACTTCCGCATATTTCGAATACATTCATTGTTTCGAAGCTATTGATAAAAATCGCATATTCATCCTCCCCCCTCTAGTCGATAACTAGCACTTTCATATACATTTGAAGAAAATGGTGGTAAACTATTTGAAAGATGGCAAGTTTGCCATGATTTTAAAACTTTCAGAATCTGCGATGTTTTAGTGGTCATTTTGTCATAGCAACTTTAGAGATGTCTAAAAACATGGTAAAATTTACACATGGTACTTGAGTTAAACTTGCCATGTGAAACCTATAAAGAAAAAAATGGCATTTACATAAAATAATTTGGCCATGATCCGACAAAAGAATTTTTCCATGGTACTTGAATTAAACTTTCCATGAACCATCAATTAATCTTCCATGGTCGATATAGTAAGTTTGCATGTTAGAGAAATAAAAATTAACATACATTTGAAGAAAAATGATGGCAAACTACTTGAAGGATGGCAAGATTGCCATGTATTAGAAACTTTCAAAGCAAATGTACATGCTATAAAAACAGTACTTGTTCCCAAAACTTTCAAAGATTCCCATGGTTCCAAATTTACCATGCCAGTACTTGTCCAGTTCCCGTGAAAAAATAGATCATAGTTTCGTAAAGCTATGTTTATTAATGAATTTGTTTATTTCCTGAAACAATGGCAAATTTGCCATGGTAAAATACTAGAAAACACGAATTACACCTAAAATGACGTGTGGTCAGTCCCTTCAATATACACAAAATTGGCATGTGATATATATATATCATTTTTTTGTGGGTGGGTGGGGGGGCATCCCTACTTGATCCCCCACGCGGCGGCTCCAAGTCGTCATGATCTGGATCAGAAAGCAGCATCAAACCTAGCTGCCTTCTCCGGCTGAACCCTTCGCGCTCGAGGAAGCCGCCATGTCCCCGCGCTCGAGGACATTAGAGGTCGTCGAGTGGGCGTTCACGCTTGGTGGCGTGAGGTAGCGTCGTGCCGCCGTAGTGCAACTGCAGCGAGAACATTCTCGCTCGCCATCAGGTTGGACGTCGTGGTAGAAGAGATGATCGCCTCTCCCGCCTCCATGTTGTGTCACCATCAGCGAGTTGTCGAAGAGCCGTGTCCGCCATCTCCGCGTGCAGCTGGAGCGAAGGCCGTAGCGACATGGGGAGACGGCGTGTCAGTGCGACACTCTGGCGTGTGAGGGGCTTGCGGATCAAGGCGGGAACAGACGGATCCAGAAGACGGCTTGGCGCAGTGAGGATTCTAGTAGGTAGGCTTCAATAGGCTGAAGCCTACCCTCCAAAATCCTATTTGAGTTAGGCAAGATCGCATAACTGCAATATGGATGAAGAAAGTATCAACGACATAACTGCAAGATCGCATGCACCATATTACAAAGTTGTACTAGAGCGGCGCCAATTAATATGGATGAACCCGTCAAAAAAAATGGATGGAAGGGAGTAGCTTTTTCTCTGGAGGCTCAACTGGATGCAGTTACAAGTGCTGGGCTTTCATAGCTGCCATTGGCCCGTGTTGCGTATCTTGGCGGCAATAAGGAATCTACATGGGCGAAGTAGTCTTGTTCCCTGGATGGCTCCCTCAATACAGGTGCGTCAAGGACAGAGTCAGGAATGGCGTCAAGAGTTTCCTCCAAGAACTGTGCAAGTGTCTGCACATCCAAGAAGCACAGCAAATGATATAAAGATCCAAACAACTACTCCCTCCGTCCTATAATATAAAAGCATGTTTGACACTAGTGTAATGCCAAAAACACTGCTATATTATGGGACAGAGGGAGAATTTCAGAAACGGCGCAGTTGTCTATATCAAAACGATGCAGGTGTCTATTAAAATTTGAGAAGCACAGCATCATTTTTTACTTAGAGCAGCATCAGAACATGTTACGGTGTGGATATTGCTGTTATTAGAGAAGGCCAGCAAAGAGTTTACTCATTTTGATAGCTTACCTTGCAATGGCGCAACGTAGAATCAGCCCTACGTTTCCACAAACTATTACCAGGCTCTGAGTGGAACAAATGTAACAATGGCTGTGTCAAAAGAAGTGCTTCTGTCAGTCATCAACGAACAACCAAGTGTTTGCATAATATCATGTAACAAAATGATGAAAATGCTAATACAGGTGACATAGCAGCTTAATCTAAAATATTACTATCATTGTGATAAAGCAAAAGAATTGCAGCACTTGAAAGTTGAAACTCCTACATCTTGATTAAGCAGCTGACAATCAAGGATTAACAAATAAATTTTCTTTACCATTGCAAATGCTTTCAAGAAGTTCACTCTGTCTTCTACCAACTTTCTCTCTTTTTCTGTTTTTATTTTAAGGTATACACTGCTGTTTAGTGCATGGAAGCAAACAAGAAAACTCATGCTTTCACAGTGCACTGCTGTGCACACCGACTTCTAATGAATTACATTATTACAAGGTGAATGCACTAAAGCCCTCAAATTAAGAGAACTTCAACAAAGTACAGAATACCATGCATAAAATAGCACAAGCAGTCTTCAATACCACTGCTCCACCCTCCACGTGATCATAAAATTATGCTATTTGTGTCATTAAATGTAGACTCAACTCTTTGTATGAAAGCACAAAGCGAAAAGAAGAACCTTCACACCTTAACAAGTTGCCTCACGTTTGGCCTGCTGATGCCATACTGTCCAATTATAGAATCACCATAAACTTGGTAGCTCTCAAGGATCTAAAGCAGAGTTCAGTCAATAAAAGAATAGCTCATAAAACAAAACAAAAATCGACTCTGCTTAATGTTAAACCTGGCGACGCGAAGAGCAAGATGTTGGCATGCCATAAATTTCACTATCCACGTGCCCCAGCATATTCCATGGACTGCAACATTTATCCACCAAAATAATACTATTAGGACAATAACTGGCATTGGAATTAGCATCCAACGTACTTCCCGTCAGAAAAGGAAAACAATAACAAATGGGGTCAACATTAGAAGTTACTGTTGATTGTTGAAAAAAAAAATTAAGGTTGGATACGAAGGTGGGAGGGGATGGACCTTCAAGTCTTCAACACATTCACCAACAGTCTTTTTAAGTAGCAAAAAATGGTAATTTACCAGAACGAAAGAGGTTTCCTTGTTATTGGTCTTTCACTTGTCATTCGGTTCCCGTGTTCTGTTTTTTGGATGGGCTGATTGAACTACAATATGTGCCGTATACATTGAACTAAAACCACAGCAAGAATTATTGAACGAAAACCATAACAAGAATTATGGAACGGAGGGAGTATTTGTATATTCCCTGTTCGGCACCTACCATAATGATTCTGCTTAATGTTCCTGAAGCAACGGAACTATGGAAGCCATCACGTTCAAAGTTGCAAATATATTTCAGTAGAAAATGAAGTTCACAATAGTATCTTCACTATTATGAAGATCTGAATTGGGGCTGTCTGTTCACCTCTGAAGTATTAGGAATCTGTGTTCTCACTCAAGCACCATTCCTGACCTCCTGTTTTAATTCATTATTCTTCATCAATCATTAAAAAAAAGTTACTGGCCATTGAATAGAATTAGGTATTGGGGACCTTGTGGCAGATTGGCTATCAGTGCTACACAAATTGAAGGATTCTATCAGAATTGTCAGTCAGCTTGACCTCTTGATTGCTAGAGGGGTGCAGATCTCACCAGCTAAGGTTGAAGGTACATTGTGAATAAGTTGAGATGACCATCTTATCAAGCTGATTCGTCATCTATGACTAGTATAGCTACCTAGTTAGGTACAATCCGTAACATGGCCTGACCCTTTTCTAAAGCCCGCAAGTATAGTTGCTGAGTCCTGGTCAGACCATTTTGGTCAGAGGAGATGGCCATGACCCATGTGTAAGATGACAATCCCTTCATTCCTACACGATGTGGATCTGGTACTTTTCCAGTTCTCCAGAAATGAGCTTCGGGGTTTTGTTTGAAACTATTAAGATGCATGAAATGAGAGTTGGGTATCAATACAGGGTTTTTTTATAATCAAAATGGAATTCATACTTATTGTAAGCAGCACGACCAACCATAACTCGATGAGCGCCTTGTCTTATGGATGCACTAACCTGCAGCCAAATGAAGTTCTTCAGTGCAACTCGCTACTGCAATGTTACAAGTGATTCAAGGTTGAGACACCAGAATGGTTTAATCCTGATAAACTGTACAGTAATCAAATCCTGATAAATTAGTTAGTAATGTGCTCGGTAGGATAATAACCCGACTAAGCCATGCAAAATGTCAATAACTCGCTGTCTTGAGATTTCTTTAGATATATCCAACTCAAACCACTTCAATAACAAAACAACAAATGATTCTCCATCGTAGAAACGTTCACGAGTCATGAAGATTGAAGAGATGAATGTTAAGAGAAAGCATGGCATGCTAAATCACGATGTTGTGTACTCCTATTGTGGAGAACCAGTATGACAGAGGGGGCAGGTGCACGAGGGGTCATGCCGTCATGGTAGAAGTCCTAATATAGGGGTCAAGTTAGTCTACCAAGCATGACACCAACGAGCTGGTGACGATAGTATCTACCAGGGAATCAGCCGCACAACCTCTGTCATGGGGATTCCAACGCAGAGAAGAAAAACGGTGGCAGCGACATGTCAGTTTTTGGTGCTCATGTGAAGACACTGGAGGACTGGGAAGGTTCAGTGACACATAGCCAAAGCCCAACAACACCACCCTTGCTGCCCCAAGTGAAATTGGACTCAACCTGAACTGATAAGCATACCGTTCAATGTGGTCATACAGATACCAACTTCTAAGAACTGCAGCAAAACAATTATAATGTGACATTCTCATCGTTACCTATTTTCACAGTAAAAAAAGTCAGAAGTTAACTTACTTGCTCAATAGTCGTTAAGCCTCCATTTAGTGTAAAGTGCACCTCTGGGAAGTCCCGCAACAAAGCATAATAGTACTCATATCTGCAACAATGTCCAAAAGAAAGCCAGCAAATTATAAATTGAAATATTACTGAAGCATAACATTAATAAAGGTGAGTCTCATCCGAATTCCAACATAGCAACCTATTACGAGGTACAAAGGCCTGGATCAACCATTCAGAAGTCAGCCCTCCCCCGAAGTAAACTTTCATTACTGATAATACAGTCTGGGTATGTAAGCACCAACAAATTAAGTATGAATATTTCGACAAGCAAAGCTGGAACCACATAAGAACCACATAATAGTATCAGCATGGCGCACAAAGGGATAATTCTTAGTGCCAACCATTTATTACTGTTTGTGCATATGTTTTCCAGGCTGTGAGGATATTGGTATTGCCATTCTGTATATTTTATGGATATCTTTGCATGCAAAATGAAAATGGAATCAAGCGCAAACATACTTTAAAGGAGGAACTGTCCGATTCTCCGCAGGACTGAGGCCACTGAGCAACGCTTTCCGAGCATGAATGATAAAATGCCTAGTTGGTGACTTAGAAACAACCTTATCTACAAATGTACCTAGTGAAATGTGACAACAAGTTAATTGCACTTATTAAGAACATGTCACTATATGTCAGCAGTCTGCACCCAGCACTTGGGAAAATATGTAACCATCAAGACAGAGACGAACTTCCAAAGAAAATTGGAAAGATCAATAATAATCCTCTATAAAACAAGCTTTGCTAGCTATACATGTATAAAAAAAATCAAGAACTAAGGCACTGAAAAAATGTATGTTCAGCACATGATTACTTATTTTTTAAGATCATATATCATAGGTTTACTTATTCTGTAGTTACGAAAGCATATTATTCGATTGCGGCACAAATTCATTTCCTAATATCTGGATGACTTTAATGGAATATCGAGGTACTTTGAAGTAATCTCACAAAGTTCTTCGTAGGAGTCACGATCGTCAACTCCAATTCTGCATTTAACACTGACAGGGACATCACAATTGGCAGCAATAGCTGACATAGCATCCCCTACAAACTTCAGGAACCAAATCAAGTTTTATGCAGGAGCAAAAGGAGCTAGCGTTCATATTACACCATGGTTTCGTAGTTCATGAAGCAAACCTCTGGATCATACATTAAGCGAGCACCGAAGCAACCGTGGCCAGCAACTTTGCCGCTGGGGCAACCACAACTAACACAAAAGTCCACAAGAATTTGTAAATTATACAAAACTGTAGAATGTACTGTATAATCAGGTGAGACATGACTGAGGCTGTTACTTCAGGTTGATCTCATCATATGAATAACCACTTGCTAATTCAGTTGCCTTTGCCAAATTGTCAAGATTACTTCCACCAAGTTGTAACACAATAGGATGCTGTTCAGCAGGAAATGCTAAGAATCTATCCTGCATATTTTGAAAATTAAAATTAAATACCAACTTTGCATATGATTGGTGTGTATAATGATATCAAAATGGAGTAGATCCACTTTATCGATTCATTCATTTCCAGAAAAAAAAACTGGCAATAATAAATACAAATGAAAACCAAGTCACATTAGTGTTTACATAGTAATATCAATAAATATATGCTCCCTAATTTCTAAGGCCTCACAGTCAATTGAGATCTTCAATTTAAAATTGGGTCACCCGATTTTGACCGGGTCAACAATTTCTGAAGGACTTCTCTCATTCAATTATTTTAATTCATTATGCTCCCTAATTTTGGAGCTCTCCCATTCGATTGGGGTATTCAGTTTTGGAATTGGTTCCCATTTTGACCGGGTCAACAATTTTTCAAATCAATCGGCAACAACCGGCCTATACAAACATATCAATCCTGCGAACCCTCTCATCACCTAGAGAAAAGAAGCGCCAACATATTGTGTTGTAGCACAAATATATTACATCCACCACCGACACGGAAAATTTCCCCCACACAAATATGAGTTGATTGGTTTATAACACCAAATCACTGGGAAAGGCCCACTAAAACACCACATGACAAATAAAAAGAAAACACACTCCATCATCTCCCCCACTCGCCAAACCAAATATTCTCTTAGTTCCAAAATATAAGGGGTATTAGTTTTTTGAAAATCCAAATTTCTTTAACTTTGACCAAGTTCGGAGCCAAAAATGTCAACATCCACAATACGAACTAAATAAATATGAAAATTCATTTCATGATGCATCTACTGATACGGATTTGATATTATGGATATTGATATACTTCTCTACAAATTTGGTCAAACTTAAAGAGGCTTGTCTTTTCAAAAAACTAATCACCATAAATTTTGAAACAGAGGAACTAAAAAAAATATGAAAATCCAACAACACCAACGGCGCAGCACAGCGTGCCCAACCCTTCTAGTATCAATCAATACTGCTGGCATGTTTATCAAATTGAGGTAGCTCCTACACATCAGCTACCACATAGGAAGTCCACTGCTGCTTTATCATAACACAAAAAAATACTTCAGATAGCTCATAAAATTAAAAAAAAAGGTGCATGGTGAAAAGCACAGCAGAGGATATTACACAAAATCAAGTACTGTGAAAACAGGGCTGAAAATTGCAAGTGTCTAAAAAGAATCCATGACCTGCACGACTAGTACACACGTAACGAAACTGGAGAATATACATAACTAAAATTTAAATGCAACCAGATTTACCGCATAAAGCACACAATCTGATTGGTTAAATCCTCAAAGCTATGATGCATTGTGTATATTCTGAACCAATTATTTTAAGAGTGGTTCTCTTGTAATCTCTTCAAAATGGTTAGGGGATACGATAGCTGACTATCTCTGAATAAATTGTAGATATAACCTTATCTAGAGCATATGACCAGTCTGAGTCTACCATATGTTTATCTTTAGTAACAGATAAAAGATAAGCAACACGCTCTCTACAGAAGTTGTTACTTGTGAGTTGTGAGTAACTCTATCTGTGCACGTCACATTACTGGCCTCTACTTCTTGCACAAACTCCATTGACCATAAGAAAATAATTCTTGTGCAAATTTAAAATTCTATGGTCGAGGAGCTTGCCATGCTAGGTGATGAGTGGTCAAGATAACGGTGATGATGTAACTATTCACGTATGAGTTCCCTAGTTCTATGGTCGTGGAGCTTGGCGTGTTACCTGATCCGTGATCATGCTAACGGTCAGGCATAACATGGGTTGTACCATGGCGCCAGTGAACGAAATATGCAGCACAACCGCGTTTAATATGTTATTTTCCCAGTGCATTAATTTGCATGCCTCTCCAAGAATCTCCCCCATCAGTTCTCAAATATGTTTCACTTTTCATTGGAAGCTCATGTCATTGTACATTTTTTAACGTGAAACAGTTACCCTCATTTGTTACTACTGCCATCTTTGATGCAGCTCACTAGTACAATCAATGCCAATAATTCCAATCCCCATTAATCAAAATATCCAGTCAGGTTAAATAAATCAGTTATCCCAAAGCACTCAAGCTTAATGGCACCGGACCAAGAAAGACCAAAAGTGGCTAACTCACCAACTTATCTTTCTGATGCACAACGGTCTCGGCGACCACCATCTCTGTATATAACCAGGCGTGCCTCGATATCAGCCGCGCGAGCGTCCTGTAGTGGTTGTCTGTCCAGTCCATCATCGGCGCCACGCTGCAGGAGCAGGGGGTTGGGGGCAAGAAAATAATCATCAGTCAGCTCCGACCATGGCCAGGTACATCGACCAACCCCTAGTGCCTTAGAGATCCGCTCACCTGAACAAGGGAGGAAGGTACTCCCCGGGGGGCAGAGAGCTCGCCGCGCGACACGGCCGCAAGCCGTGAGCGAGTGACAAGAACCGCCCGGGCTGGCTGCGGAGGAAGAAGATGCCGGGGTTGGCAGGCACTAGTGACGGGAGCAGGGCTTGCCACGCGGCGGACCTCATCGCGATGGTTATCTGAGTCCCCGCTCCCGCACGAGGCGGCGCAGCTTCTCTCGCGTTACGCTCGGGTACTGGTGAGTGGTGCGGCGGCTCGTTGCCTTTGCCGGTCGACCTGAGGCGGCGGCGGCGGCGGTGACTGTGCAAGCGTTTAAGAGCATCTCCAGCCGTCGGCCCTCGGTGTCGATTTTAGCCCGCCTGGGAACGAGTCGACGCTAAAATCGGTCTGGGGCTCGGTCACCCAGTCGCGATCTCACTGGTTCGTGTTCCAAAGTCTTTAAATTTAAGCAGTTCTGTTTTCCGCGTGGGTTCGGCGTGTCCACAGTTCGGCGCCATCATGTCATCGACCGGCGATCAATCGTCACACGTTCGGCCAAATAGTCCGGCGTACAAAAAATGCCAACAGTCTGCCGGAGTGGGCGAGGTCCTCCTCAAACGGCCTGCTCGCCGCCGTCTGCCGAAGCTGTCGGCGCGGTCGGCGTGGGCGAGGTCGGCATATCGGACACTTCCAACCTCGAAGACGCGGGCGGAGGGCGCGGCGGCGGTGTCGGCGGTGCGGGCGGCTGCATCGGCATGCGGTTGAGGATGAGGTCGCGCTCCGCCAGGTACCACGCCTTGACCAGCGGGTCCATGTCCGTCATGACGCCTCCCATGAGGAACGCCAAGTCGGTGTTGCGCTTCTTCGCGGCGACGTTGGTCCTGAGGAGGTCGAGCTTTGCGTCCTGCTTCGTCAACAGCGTCGTCCACCTCGCCTCCGTCTTCTCCTCTCTCAGGGCAGAGTGGGTCTTTGCATTGGCGATGCATTGCTCGATCGACGCCTGCAGGCGCTCAGCCGCCGGCGCGTCGTTCCTGGCCTTCTTCGCCTTCTTGTTCCCGTCCGGTCGCCCTTCCGCCGCCCCGAAAACAGGCGCGTCCGGGCTGAGCGAGGCGTCCTTGTCGACGAGCTGATGCCGAACCTCGGCCCATTTCTCGCACGACTCGATCCGCATGAACACATGGAGGAACTTGAAGTCGAAGTCGGCTTCCCGGCGAAACATTTCGAACATCCGCACCATCTGCGCCCAAAAAACAACAGTTCGGCGGCGAAGGGAGGAAGCATGCCAAGTGTTCGACGAAAGAAAGTAGTGAAACATACCTGCTGCTTGACGCTCGCGTCGCTCTCTGGGCGAGCATGGACCGATTCCTAGATGCCGTGTCACCTGTTGCACGCCGTTTGAATGCCCGCCCAATGGTTGGACATGCCCTTGGTGTCGCGGTCCATGTACCTGCTGGTGAACTCTGGGTCGACCAATTTGCGCTCGTCGAAAGCCGCCTTGATCCTCTTCCAATACGTGTCGGTGTTCTGGTTCGCGCCGGTGATTGGGTCCATGCTCACGAGCTTCCATGATTCGGCGAGGCACACGTCCTCCACCGACGTCCACTTGATGCGGGGCTCGCCCGGCTTGCCGTTGGCCGATCTCGCCTTCCTCTTCTTTTTCCCTTTGCCCTTCGTCGGCGCGGGCGCCGACTCTTCCTCGTCGAGCTCGTCCTCGGGGTCCTCATCCTCCTCCGCCGTCGCCGCCTCCTCCTCGGGTTCGACCTCGGCGTCGTCCATGTCGTCGGTGTCCTGGTTGACCTCGGCAACAAACCCGGGGCACGGGGCAGCCACGGTTGAGCCGGTGGTGATTATGTCCTCCATCTCGGCCTCGGCGTTGGCATACTGCGGCACGGGCGCGAAGGGGAGAGGGCCTCGCCGGGCGGTCATGGACGAGCTGGAGTACGTCGGCGAGGGAACATAACCATAATGGGCGTTGGGGTGGCCGGTGGAGAAGGCGGAGGGCGTGCGTGGAAAGGTAATGTTGGGGTTGAACCCACCAAGGGCGTCGCCGTCGACGTACTCCGACGAGGGCGCATACCCCCATCCCGGCGAAGGGATGGTCGGCGAAGGAAAGTGTGGGTCGTCCGGGGCGATTTGATGGCTGGCGCCGTGAGGAAACGGCCACGCGGGTTGTCTCCCCGGGAAGATCAGGCGGCGACACAACACCTCCTACTCAATCGCCGCCGCCGCCACCGCGTCCCGGGCTTTCTTCATGCGGAGCCTGTTGCGGCGATCGGCGGTCACCGCTTCCCTTCGCTCGATGTCGGCCTTCCACTCGGCATTCTTCACCCCCGCCGGTCTCGCCATCGACACACGGGGCTTGCGGGGCTTGGCGACGGCGGAGCCGGTAGCTTGGCGCGGGGCGGCGTACTTCTTCGGCGGCATGACGGCGAAGGAATGGAAGGGAAATGGATGAACCGGCGGGCAAAACGGCAGGAGTAGGAGGGAAAAGGAGGGGAAAGCGGCGGGAAGTAGCACCTGGTGTCGCCGACACCTCGGTCCCACTCGGCTTTTCGCTTCAGCCGGCACGCCCAAGAGACCCCCAGCATCCTGGATTCGCCGGCCCAAAAAAAGGCCTCAACCGGTGAAAAACGGGATCCTGGGGCCGCGGCTGGGCGTTTTTTCGCCCGCCGGCGATAAAATCGGCCCTTGGGGGGTTCTTTGGAGCCACGGCTGGAGATGCTCTAACGCCACGGGCCACTTGAGTCAGGTTAATGAATTTGTAGTGGAAATAAGCTCAGGGCGGGTGGAGCTACGAATAACTGTTCTTTTCTTCCTACACCTTCTGTCCCAGTGTTAAAAACTTTTTTATATTATAAAACAGAAGAAGTAGGAAATATGGTCGTGCTTTATAACGAAAGAAATGAATCATTGCACGTCCTTAATGATTATGTGTGTTGTCATTTTTCTTCACAGTCCTTAATGATTAAGTATTTTGCCACTTCTCTTCCCATTTGTACTTTTTTTGCGGGGTTCTTTGCATTTGTACTTGACAACTTGTAATAATGGTTGGTGGTCATCCTATCTCGTCTACTTTTGATATATGGATCATCCTCACTACAGTATAACCGTGTCCTCAAACATCCTCTACCCATCTTCAACATGACCACATTTTTATGCATTTTTTGTCAAAGGTGAAAAATACATTATCATGCAAGAATTGTATTAGAAAAATACCGATATTTTTCAAATTTTAACTCCACAAAGGTTTGTGTCAATCCATCATCTTCATGAATATGAAATGTGATTTTATTCTTATAAACCAAAATGGCATTGCAAGTTCTTATGGTGCACCCCTGTCCCTGTTGGACAAAATGTTAACATAGAAAAGTTGTCATCTCGTCAACACAAAGATGAAGCAAATTATATGTTTCCTTCACGAATCATAACTCTCATGGTCTCACAACATTGTTGTACTCTCTCCCTTTGCCCTTTGTGCTCTACACGCAACATGGTGTGCCAGCCATCAGCGGCTAAAAAGCACACCAATGACCAAACAAGAGGACGGGGGAGGTCGGCATTACATACAACATCTTGTCAACATTATCGTCATGGGCGGCGACTCTTGCAGCTAGATGGCACCCCGACTCGACAGGTTGTCCGTGACTACTTGAACGACGGGGTCACCCTCCTGATAATGCAGCATGGAAACCACAACACTCTAAGGATCCGTTTGGTAGGGTGCATAAAGCCCAACCAGACCCCTGGGGTGAAAAAAGCATGTTCGGTTGCGTCCAGGGAGGCATGGCTCGCATCGGTACGAAACTTAAAGCACCACAGAGCGTGGCTCACTGGAAACGCTTGAATTGGTCGTTTCCAGCAAGTCTGGTTGGGTCGGGCGCAAAAGTTGGTCCCATCGTAGGGCGCGGTTGTGATAGCCTGGCTTATTAGGGATGATAGACTACTCATATCAATAAGGAATTCCTTCTTTTCCGGGAGCCCATTCAAACAGAACTCTCAAGTTAAGCGTGCTTGGCTTGGAGTAGTTCTAGGATGGGTGACCGACCGGGAAGTTAGTCCCGGGTGCGCATGAGTGAGGACAAAGTGCGCATAAAAGACCAGTATTGATCTGTGAGGCCAGTCTAGATCCTGCCAGGAGTAACGACTACCGACGGGTGTGTCCGGGGCGTTACAGCGGTGCAAGGGGAATATGGGCAGAGATGGCGGGGGCAGAAATCGACGAAGGCGGGATGGCACAAAATATACCCTCATCCCACCCCCACCCCCATTTATTCGCCCACCCTTAGCTCTAGGACGAGTCCTTCCTCAGTTATTAACATCGGTGGTAGATATTCAGATTTGCAAAAGCGGCAACGGCGGCATTGTGGCGATAGCACCACTCTCCGGCAGCATCAGCTGCTTCTTCCCTTCTTCTTCTACTCTATCTGGCCATCCTCATCTCAGCCATCACCCCCCTCCTCCGCCCCGCCCCCGAAGCTAGTAAGGACCATACACCCCCTCCACACACACACACCCTCTTCTTTGTTAGGTCTTATGTTAGGACAGTTTATAGTCGATCATAAGGGAGTTGTTTTTCGGAATGGCAAGCCTGGCATGTGGTATGGTCCAGTATTAATTTGGATAAAGAGAGCATAGTGAATATGAACTACATCTAAAATTGCAATGACACATAGGCTCTGTGGATGATTCGAATGAAAATTGCACCTTTTGCTAGTATTGTGTAGACGTTCAGGAGTAGGGGGTGCTAGAAGATAGCATCCATACCACCATGGAAGAGAACTTTTCCATGCCTATCAATGTTGTAGGTCATAACCAGAGGTTCAGGGTGATCCACAACACGTTCAGGAGATCAACGGAGACCATTTCCATGTATTTTAAACAAGTGTTATATGCTTTTGGGAACTCAGAGGAGAGATGATCAGGTCACCCACCGGGAGAACTCCTAGCAAGATCCGCACTAGCCCACGATGGTACCCGTATTTCAAGGTCGGCACTACTCTTTCATGCCTTGACATGCTTGTACGTCTTCCTATCCAGATGACCACTAATAATAGATCTCACTGAGAGGGCGCTTTCCAAGAGAGGGTTGTATGATCCGATGCTTGGCACAACGCTTTTGGGGAGCCATGAGGAATTCAACGACCAAGATTTGTAAGAAAATATCCCAAAAAAAGAATAGGGGGAAAGCTTGCGATGTGGTGGTCAAAACATCAAGGAGTATATACAATGAATTTCTAATGCAAGACAATTTTATGAAAGGAAAATGTAGTGGGCAAAGTCCGCGAGGGGCCCACGAGCTCTGGGGGTGCGCACTGGGGGATAGGGTGCGCTCCCCATGCTCGTGGACTCCTGGTGCACTTTTCTGGATGGTTATAATTTTCCTAATATTTTATATATTCTGAAACAATAAAATTGTTTTTATAGAATTTTTGGAGTCAGTTTTCTTACCATACCACATACCTACTCCGTTTCAGGATTTTGGAGCGTTCTAGAATATGGTGCTCCTCCCATGACATCGTTTGGATAATATTGGTTTCCTTGTTAATGGGGGTGCCTGTAGTATAATATTTAATTCTTTGCCCATTAACCACCTCAGGATTGGTGCCTTTGTCATTTTTGATCTTGATGGCTCCGAAGCGATAAACCTCCTTGATAATATAGGGTCCTTCCCATTTGGAGAGGAGTTTTCCTGCAAAAAGTCTAAAACTAGAATTGTATAATAGAACTTGGTCGTCGACATTAAATTCTTATTTTTGTATTTTTTTTTCATGCGATCATTTTTCTTTTTCTTTAAACAACTTGGCACTTTCATAAGCTTGAGTTCTCCATTCATATAGATAACTCATGTCAAATAACCTATTTTCACTGGCAAGTTTAAAATAATAAGTAAGTTCTTTAATTTCCCAATAAGCCTAATGTCCAACTCTAGAGGTAAATGACAAGCTTTTCTATAAACCATTTTATAAGGGAACATCCCATAGGATTTTTATAAGCGGTTCTACATGCCCACAATGCATCATCAAGTTTCTTAGACCAATTCTTGCTCGATATGTTAATGATATTTTGCAAAATTAACTCTTTATTCCTCAATTCAACTTGACCACTAAATTGAGGATGATATGGAGAGACAATTATACGATTAACATCATATTTAGCTAAGAGTTTGCAAAATGCACCATGAATAAAATGTGAACCACCATCGGACATTAAATATCTAGGGACTCCATACCTCGGAAAAGATAACTTCTTTAAGCATTTTAATAGATGTGTTATGATCAACGCTACTAGTTGGAATATATTCTACCCACTTAGTAAGACAATCAACATAAACTAAAATATGAGTGTATCCATTAGAGAAAGGAAAATGTCCCATGTAGTCAAAGCCCCAAGAATCAAATGGTCCAATAACAAGTGAATATTTCATAGGCATTTCCCAACGTCTACCAATATTACCAATTATTTGACATTCATCACAAGAAAGGACAAAATTACGTGCATCTTTGAAGAGAGTAGGCCAATAGAAACCAAAATGTAATACCTTATGTGCAATTCTATATCCATCATGGTGTCCTCCATATGCTTCAGAATGACACTTTTGTAGGATTTGTTCATGTTCATGCTCAGGCGCACATCGTCTAATAATACCACCTACTCCTTCTTTATATAAATGTGGGTCATCCCAAAAGTAATGTCTAAAGTCAAAGAAGAACTTTTTCTTGTGTTGATATGTGAAATTAGGTGGTATATATTTAATAACAATGTAATTAGCATAATCTGCATACCAAGGACTATTGCGAGAAATATAAGGATTAATAGCAGCTAATTGCTCATCAGGAAAACTATCATCAATAGGCAGTGGGTCATCAAGAACATTTCCCATCCTAGACAAATTATCTGCTACACGATTTTCAACTCCCTTCCTATCAATATGCAAATCAAACTCTTCTAATAAAAGAACCCACCTAATCAGTCCAGGTTTAGCATCTTTCTTTTCCATAATACATTTAATAGCAACATGATGAGTGTGAATTGTTACTTGAGAATCAACAATATAAGATCTGAATTTATCACATGCAGACACAACTGCTAGAAATTCCTTCACTGCTGGCATAATTCTTTTGAGCATTGTCTAGGGTCTTACTAGCATAATGTATAACATTCAATTTTTTATCAACTCTTTGTTCTAGAATACCAACAACATAATGAGTAGCATCACACATTATTTCGAAGGGTAGGTTTCAGTCAGGTGGTTGAACAATGGGTGTAGAAATTAAGGCTTCCTTAAGTATTTCAAAAGCTTCTATACAATCACCATCAAAACCAAATGGAACATATTTTCGCAAGAGATTGGTAAGAGGCCTAGATATTTTAGAAAAGTATTTTACGAACCTTCTATAAAAACCAGCATGACCTAGGAAACTTCTAATACCTTTAAGATCTTTAGAACATGGCATTTTCTTAATTGCATGAACTTTAAATTTGCCTACCTCAATACCTCTTTCAGAGATTTTATGCCTAAGGACTATACCTTCATTCACCATAAAGTGTCACTTTTCCCAATTCAAGACAATATTAGTTTCATCGCATCTTTGCATAACATGATCAAGGTTTACTAAACAATCATCATAAGAGGTTCCGTAAACGAAGAAATGATCCATGAATACCTCAACAATCTTTTCACAAAAATCAGAGAATATAACAGTCATACATCTTTGAAAGGTAGAAGGTGCATTGCATAAACCAAAAGGCATATGCTTATAAGCATAAGTTCCAAAAGGACAAGTGAAGGTGGTTTTCTCCTGATCTTCTTTTGCTACACGTATTTGAGAAAAAACAGAATATCCATCTATGAAAGGATACGTCTTCAACGTATCTATAATTTTTTATTGTTCTATGCAATTATATTATCAATCTTGGATGCTTTATATGCAATAATATGCTATTTTATATCTTTTTTGGTACTAACATATTAACCCAGTGCCCAGTGCCAGTTCCTGTTTTTGCGTGTTTTTTACTTTTGAAGAAAATCAATACCAAATGGAGTCCAAACACGATGTTTTTGGTGATTTTTTTTGGAAGCATTTGGGCCGACGAAGCTTCGA
The DNA here is from genome assembly GCA_022496015.1 of Hordeum marinum. Taxonomy (NCBI): domain Eukaryota; kingdom Viridiplantae; phylum Streptophyta; class Magnoliopsida; order Poales; family Poaceae; genus Hordeum; species Hordeum marinum. The sequence goes on from CM039673.1 coordinate 297,035,140, forward strand.
GAGGAGGCCAGATGCCACACGAGGGAGCGACAAGCTCATAGGGCACACCCTTGGGGTAGGGCATGCCCCTTGAGCTTTTGGGCCCCTCGCAAAGCCTCCTGCTAAATTCCACTTCTATAAGTTCTAAAATATTTTGAAACCCCCAAAGGGCAACTAGAAACACTTCTTATGTTTCCGCAAGCCTTCGTTCTGCCATGATCCCATATGGAGACCTTTTCTGGTGCCCTGCCGGAGGGGGAATCAATCATGGAAGCCGTCTACATCAACCTTGATGCCTTCATGATGATGTGTGAGTAGTCCACCACATAGCTACGGGGCCATAGCTAGTACCTAGACAACTTCTTCTCTCTCTTTGATCTTCAATACAATGTTCATCGCGATTCCCGCGGTGATCTATCTGATGTAATCCTCTTTTGCGACGTGTTTGTCAGGATCCGATGAATTGTGGGTTTATGATTAGATTATTCATTGAAAGTAACCAAGTCTCCTCTGAATTATATTATGCATGATTATTATAGCTTCGTATTTCTCTTCGATCTATCTGTTTGGTTTGGTCAACTAGATTGATTTATCTTCAGTGAGAGTGATGCGTTGTAGTGGGTTCAATCTTGCGGTGCTCTATATCCCAGTGACAAAAGGGGACAAGACATGTATTTATATTGTTGCCACTAAGGATAAAACGACAGGGTCTGAACATATTGCTTGTATTACTCTGGGTACATCATGTCATCTTGCTCCAAGCATTACTATGTTTGTCATGAACTTAATACCTAGAGAGGCAAGCATAGAAGCGCTCTCAAAGTGGAGTAATAGTAGTAGATGTAGGATCGTTTCGGTCTACTTGTTTATGGATGTGATGCCTATATACACATAATCATTGCCATGAATAACATGTCATAACTATGTGCTATTCTGTCAATTGCTCAATCGTAATTTGTGTACCCATCGTGTGTTATGTTCAAGAGAGAAGCCTCTAGTGAAAACTATGGCCCCCAAGTCTACTTAATCGTATTGTCAAAATCTCAATTTACCTTGCTGCAATTTTACTTCTATTTATTTACTTTTGTTATTGGTATTATATATCTATCAGAATTAATCCTTGCAAGTAACGAGTTCAAGGGGCTTGACAACCCTCTTGACCGCATTGGGTACAAGTGTTTGGTTTTGTGTGTGTAGGTGTTGATGACGAGAGTATGTGTGATTCTCCTATTGGTTCGATAACCTCAGTTCTCGCAGAGAGAAATGTTTATCTTTACTACTGCATCACCCCTCCTCTTCGGGGAAAAACCCAACGCGGTTTACAAGTAGCAGGAAATAGAAGTGTGTATGCTTAGATAATGTTTCTAAAATTTGGCCAATAACAGGCAAGGGGTAATAATATTTTCTAGTAGCTTTATTCGGTTTTCTAAAATCAATTACCATCCTATAACTAGTTACAATTCTTCAAGGGATCATTTCATTTTTATTATTAGGAACAATGGTTAAGCCTCCTTTCTTAGGGACACAATGAACATGACTTACCCATCTACTATGAACAACAGAACAAATTTTATCTGCATCCAAAAGCTTTAGTATTTTAGTTCTTACCACATCCTTCATCTTAGGATTCACACGATGTTGATGATCAACAATCGGTTTAGCATCTGGTTCCATATTAATGTTGTCCTGGCATAAAGTGGGACTAATGACCTTAAGATCATCTAGAGTATAGCCAATTGCAACATAGTGCTTCTTCAGAACTTTAAGTAGCTTTTTTTGTTCATGCTTTGAAAGGTTAGCACTAATAATAACAGGATATATCTTGTTTTCATCAAGATAAGAATATTTCAAAGTCTTATCTAGCTTCTTTAATTAAAACACAAGATCACTCTTAGGAGGGAGATGATCTCCCAAAGTTTCAACAAGCAAATTGTGTTAAGGATATGTGCTTGATTAAAGAATATATCATCTATTTCGTTCCTTTCATTCATATGCATATCATTTTCATGGTCTAGAAAATATTGTTCTAACGAATTAGTAGGAGGTACAACAATAGAAGCAAGACCAATAATTTCATATTTACTAGGCAATTATTTATCATAAGCTTGTCTACTAAACTTGGAGAAATTAAATTCATGAGATACATCATCAAAGTTAACACAAACATTTTCCCTATTGCAAACAATTTTAGCATTAACAATATTTAGGAAAGGTCTGCCAAAATTAATGGGAGAAAAATATATCTTGTAATGATCCAAGAACTAAGAAATAAGTAGGGTATTTGATCATACCACAGAAGACTTCAACATCTCTAACAATCCCAAGTAGTGAAATAGTCTCTCTGTTTGCAAGCTTAATAGTAGCATCAATATCTTCTAACTCAACATGTGCAATATCATCCATAATTTCTTGATATAGAGTAAAGGGAATGACACTACTACTAGCACCCATATCACATAAGCCATGATAACAATGATCTCCAATTTTAAGAAAAACAACGGGCATGCCAACAACATGTTTATGTTTATCTTTAGAATCCTGTTTAGCAATACGAGTTGCTTCATCGCAGAAATATATATCATGTCCATCAATATTATCAACTAGTAAATATTTAACCATTGCAATTTTAGATTCCACTTTTATTTGTTCCGAAGGTATATGTGTTTTGATATTGCTCTTATTAAACAAAGTTGCAACTTTAGAATGTTCCCTACTCCTAACAGGAAAAGGTGGTTTCTCGATATAAGCAATAGGCACAACTGGATCAACATTATAAATGATTGTTTCCTCTTTAGAAATAATAGGTTCCTCACAAGTTTCTTCAATATGTGGATGGAATTTAAACCACTCCACCTTAGGGAGATCAACATGAGTAGCAAATGATTTACAAAAAGTAACTGATATCTTAGAGTCAAGTCCATATTTTGCACTAAACCGATGAAAAGCTTCAGTTTCCATAAAAGATTTAACACAATCAAACTCAAGATTTATACCTAACCCTTTACCTTTATCGATTTCCCAATCTTCAGAGTTGCGTTTAATGTTTCCAGAAGATCCTATTTGAATTGATCATCATGAGAAAGTCTAGCATAAAAGTTTTGTATAATTATTTCTCTTGAGAGCTCATGATTGGGGCATGTGTGCATCATAGACTTAAGACTCCCCCAAGCTTGAGCGATACTTTATCCTTCAGGTGGCCAAAAATTATATATATAATTCTGATCACGATGAAGTAGATACATAGGATAAAATTTCTGGTGAAACTTCAGCTTCAATCAATTCCAATCCCATGTTCCAGCATCATCCAATAGCCTATACCATATCAATAAGTTTACCTTCAAAGAAAGAGGGAATGCCTTCTTCTTAACTCCATCCTCGAATAAACTTGCAAGCTTAAATAATCCACAAATTTCATCTATATTGAGCAAGTACATATCAGGATGTATTGTTCCATCTCCTCCATAAGAATTAGCCAGCAGTTTCTCTAGCATACCCGAAGGAATTTCATAATAGATATTTTCAGTAGGTTTAGTAGGTTGAGAAGTGGATTTTTCCACTTCCGGTAAATGTGAAGATACCCAAACAAGCCCCTCAAAGGATTATCTTCCATAGTAACAAGTGATAATAAATTTCAGCATGTAACAAAAATGTTTCCTTACCAAATTCCACTTACCAAAGGTGCTTATCTCCCCGAAAACAATGCCAGAAAAGAGTCTTGATAACCCACAACTATAGGGAATCAATCGTAGTCCTTCCAGTAAGTAAGAGTGTCAAACCCAACGAGGAGCAGATGGAAGTGACAAGTGGTTTTAGCAAGGTAATCTCTACAAGCACTGAAAGTAGTGGTAATAGATAGTTATGTAGTAAGGAAATTCATAGCAAGTAACAAGTAACAGTTGTAACAGAGGTTCATCAAGGTGGCACAATCCTTTTTACAACAAAGGACAAGTTGGAAAGTACTCTTATAGGAAGTAAAGCGCTCTCGAGGACACATGGGAATTGTTGTCTAGTCACGTTCATCTTGTTAAGTTAATTCATGTTCGGTACTTAGATAATTTGATATGTGGGTGGATAGGTGTTGTTCTTACTTGAACAAAAAAAACTCTTATGAGTATCCCCTCTCGCAAGCATCCGCAACTACGAAAGAAGAATTAAGATAAATCTAACCATAACATGAAGGGTTTAAGCTAGGTTTAAGCTTCTGTCACTCTTGCAACCCATCATCTACTTATTACTCCCCAGTGCTTTCCCTTAGGACCAAGTATGCTGAAGTGTCATGTAGTCGACATTCACATGACACCACTAAAGGAAGAGCAATATACATATCATCAAAATATCGAATGAATACCAACTTCACATGATTATTTGTAACAAGACTTGTCCCATGTCCTTTGATACGTCTCCAACATATCTATAATTTTTGATTGTTCTGTGCTATTATATTATAAATCTTGGATGTTTTACAATCATTTTATAGCAACTTTATATCATTTTTTGGGACTAAGCTATTGACATAGTGCCAAAGTGCCAGTTGATGTTTTTGCTTGTTTTTTTTACTTCACAGAATATCAATATCAAACGGATTACAATCGCGACTAAACTTTTTGGAGATATTTTTTGGACTAGAAGAAAGCCGGTTGGCTAGAGAAGTAACTAGGAGGGAGCCCAGGCCGCCCACAATCCACCAGGGCGCACCAGGGGCCCCAAGCGCGCCCTGATGGGCTGTGGCCACCTCGAGGGCCCCCTCCACCACCTATCATCTTTATAAATACCCAAATATTCAGAAAACCCTAGGGTAGTCGACAAAACACAATTCCAGCCGCCGCAAGTTCCAGAACCGCGAGATCTAATCTAACACCATCACGGAGGGGTGCATCGTCTTCATGGGTGCCTCTCCGATGATGCGTGAGTAGTCCACCATATACCTACGAGTCCGTAGGCAGTAGCTAGATGACTCTCTCTCTCTCTCTCTCTCTCTCTTTTGGTTCTCAATACAATGGTCTCTTGGAGATCTATTTGATGTAATGACTTTTTGCGGTGTGTTTGTTGGGATCCGATGAATTTTGAGTTCATGATCATTTTCTATCCATGAATATTATTTGAGTCTTCTTTGATCTCTTATATGCATGAGTACTTATAGTCTCGTATTTCTTATTCGAATCTTTGGTTTGGTTAGGCCAACTAGATCGATTTTTCTTGCCATGGGAAGAGGTGCTTTGTGATGGGTTCGATCTTGCGGTGTCCTTTCCCAGTAACAGAAGGGACAACAAGGCATGTATGTATCGTTGCCATTAAGGATAACAATATGGGGTCTATTCCTACATGAATAGATCTTGTCTACATCATGTCACCGTTCTTATTGCTTTACTCTGTTTTTCCATGAACTTAATACACTAGATACATGCTCGATAGCGGTCGATGTGTGGAGTAATAGTAGTAGATGCAGAATCGTTTCGGTCTACTTATCTTGGATGTGATGCCTATATAATGATCATTGCCTTGGATATCGTCATGATTATTTGATCTTCTATCAATTGCCAGACGGTAATTTGTTCACCCACCGTGTGATATACTCATGAGAGAAGCCACTAGTGAAACCTATGGCCCCATGGTCTACTTTTCCAACATATTGCTTTCTGGTCTATCTTTTTGTCGTGTTTGTTTTCAGGTCTATTAATCCAAAAAAACAAAAATACCTTGTTGCACTTTTTTTTACTTCTTTTATTTTGTGTTCTTGTGATATCTATTTGCCCAACCTATTACAATCTAATCTATCTTTTTATCGTTGAGAGCTTGACAACCTCTCTTACGCGTCGGGTTGCAAGTATTTTTTCTTTGTGTGTAGGTTTTGTTTACATAGTTGCTTGATCTTCCTATACGGATTGATACCTTGGTTTCTTAACTGAGGGAAATACTAACTATAGGTGTGATGCATCATCCCTTCCTCTTTGCGGAAATACCAACGCAGTCTCAAGCCACGTCATCCTCAAGAACAAACGTACTACTCACAAATCATCATCATTTTCAAGATCAGAAGTATAATGAATATTCTTAAGGATCTGAACATATAATCTTCCATAAAATGAACCAACTAGCATCAACTACAAGGTGTAGTCAACACTATTAGCAACCCATAGGTACTAATCTGAGGTTTGAAAACAACGATTGAATTCAATAGATGAACTAGGGTTTGAGACGAGATGATCTTGGTGAAGTTGTTGATGAATATTGGCCCTCCCACGATAGAGGAAGCATTGGTGATGACGATTGCTTCGATTTCCCCCTCTCGGAGGGAAGTTTCCCCTGCGGAATCGCTCCGCGAGAGAGCAAAAGTGCTCCTGCCCAGGTTTTGCCTTGAGACAGCGACGCTTCGACGTAAAAGATATCTCTTGATTTTTTCTAGGACAAATAGGCTGGTATAGGAGAAGATGGCTACCAGAGGGCTACTGGGGGACCACGAGCGTGCATCCTGGGGGTAGGGCGCGCCTTGGCCCTTGGGGGTAGGGTGCGCCCCCAGTCTTGTGGCCTCCTGGTGGGTCCCCTCTTAGTATTTATTTTGCTAGTATTTTAAATATATTCCAAAATAAATCTAAAATTTTCAGGTCATTTGTAGTTCTAGAGAATATCCAGCTCTTCTGTAGCCCTTTCCAGTCCAGAATTCTAGATACTGGTAATCTCCCTCTTTGTATAAATCTTATCAAGTAAGAGAGAAAAGGCATTAGGATTGCATCATATAGTGAAATAATGACTGGAAACATAATAAATATCAACGGGAAAACATGATGCAAATGGACGTATCACGTAGAATGACACAACCTCCTCGGGGTCTTGTTCATCCAGCACCAACCGCCTACTCCCACGGGGCATTGTTCATCCAGCACCAACCGCCTACTACTAATACGTCTCCAACATATCTATAATTTTTTATTGTTCCCTGCTAATATATTATCATTCTAGGATACTTTTTGGGCATTTATTTACCAATTTATAATATTTTTGAGCACTAACCTATTGACCCAGTGCCCAGTGCCAGTTGTTGTTTTTTGCATGTTTTTTACTTTTCAGGTTTATTGTACAAACGAAGTCCAATTGCCATGACACTTTTTATGATTTTTAAGGACCAAAAGAAGACTTGGAAGCTTCTAAAGGAGGTCGAGAGCCGCACGAGGGCACCAACACACAACAGGGCATGCCCTGGTGTGTGATGGCCCCCTCATGGCTCTCCCGACACCCCTCTCTGGCCTATAAATTCTCACATGTCATAAAAACCCTATAGGAGGTCCCGGAACACTTTTTACATCTCCACAAGTCTCTATTCCGATGGGAGCCCATCTAGAGCTCCATTTCGGCACCCTGCTGGAGGGGAGATCGATCACGGAGGGCCTCTTCATCGACCTTGCTGCCCTCATGATGATGTGTGAGTAGTTCACCACAGACCTATGGGTCCGTAGCTAGTACCTAGATGGCAATCTCTCCCTCTCTCTCTTGATCTTCAATACATTCATCGTATATTTGCCTTTATCTATCCGATGTAATTCCTTTGTATGGTGCGTTTGTTGGGATCTGATGAATTGTGGGTTTATGTTCAGATTATTTATGATAAATATTTCAGTCTTCTCTGAAATCTAATATGATTGTTATGTGCATGATCATTCTAGCTTCGTAATTCTCTCCTGACCATTGAAATAGTTTGGACAACTAGATTGATATTTGTTCGATGAGAGAGGTGCACTGTAGTATGTTCAACCTGATGAGTTTCTATATCCCAGTGACAAAGTAGGGGACAAGATATGTCTTTGTGTTGCTTCTACTAAGGGTAAAATTATGGAGTTTATTTGTATTGTTTGAGTTTACTTTGTCTACATCATGTCATCGTTCTCCAAGCATTACTCTGTTTTACTTAATACTCTAGATGCATGCTGGATAGCGGTCGATAAGTGGAGTAATAATAATAGGTGCAAGCAGGAGTTGTCCTATTTTCTTATGGACGTGATGCCTATATACACATGATCATTGGCATGAAAATCACATAACTATCCGCTTTTCTATCAATTGCCCAACAGTAATTTGTTTACCCACTGTATGCTATTTTTATGAGAGTTGCCACTAGAGGCAGAACACGTCATTACGGCCCATGGGTCTATTCACCTATATATTTAAAAACTCTACTATTACGTTTCTTCCATTTGCTTGCTTTTATTTTATTTTTCAATTTAAAATTATCTACAATAATCTAGACAAATCACTTGCTTGCGAATAACAAGATCAATGGGATTGACAACCCTCTTGCCAACGTTGGGTGAGAGTTGTTTGCTCTTTTATGTGCAACAACTGAATACGATTGAGGATTGGTATTCCTATTGGTTCAATAAACCTTGGTTTCATCACTAGGGAAAATACTTACCCATGAAAGCACAACTTCTCCCTAGGTGGTTTTGGTAATTAATAACAACATATATTTCATTGAACTAATGTTTCCACCAAGTGTATCTCAGGAAAAGTTCAACGATGGGTTGGCTAAAGGTCTATGTGGAGAACCTCCCCAAGAAAAGGAAGGAATAGGATTGTCCATGCTTCAAAATTGAGGACTCTACATTTTACATTTTGTGAGAAATCACTTTTGAGTCCATAGGAAAGCCAAAACTATTAAAAGGGGATGGGGTAGTTATGATGATCTGGTTGCCCAAGTGCTTAGAGATTAGCTATAAAAAATACTCACCCACTTTTCCACAAAACCCCTCTGTCCTAAGCCAAAAGTCAAAATTCGATGACTCCAACAATTCTCATTTGGATCCATCGAGTTTTACCCTAGACGGAAATCCAGCCAAACCCTAGCATCTCGGTACTACCAAGTTCCCTTTCGGTGCAACCGATAATCAGTGACCAACTTTCTGTTAACCAATTTCTTAAATTTGGTCCCACCGACTTTGAGGAATCGATGACACCGATATTTGGTAACAGCATAGGACACCCATATCGGTACCACCGAGAGTTATATATCGGTCTCACCAAAAAGGCCAAAGTTGCCGCATTTTGCACTAGTCGGTGCAACCGAGTTTTTACTCCGGTTTCACCGAGTTGGTCAATAATGTTGTAACAGATGGATTTTTGGAGATGCCTATATATATCCCTCCACCACATCCCACTCGTAAGAGAAGCACTCAGAACACACACCTACTTGGCATATCCTATTTTCTGAGAGAGAACCACCCACCCTTGTGTTGAGGTCTAGATCATCCACTCCAACCACATGGATCTTGATTTCTAGCCTTTCCAAGTTGCTTTCCATCCAATCAATCTCTTCTATCGATGCCAAATCTGTGAGAGAGTGCTTGAGTGTCGAGGAGACTATCTCTTGAAGCACAAGAGCAAGGAGTTCACCATACTACCGCATCTATTACCTTTTGGAGGGTGGTGCCTCCTAGATTGGTTAGGTGTTTCTTGGAAGCCTCCTTCTTCGTGATTGTGGAATTGAACCAAGAATTTTGTAAGGGCAAGGAGATTGCCTACTTCATAAAGATCTTCCTCGAGTAAGGCTAGTCCTCCGTGGATGTAGGCTGTCATGGAATAGACAAGGTTGCTAATTTGTGGACCCTTCATGGGTGGAGCCCTTCGTGGACTCTCGTAGCCGTTACCCACCGCGGGTTGAAGTCTCCATAAACATGGATGTACAATAGGCCACCTATCGGGACCATGGGGAAAAATCTTCTTGTCTCCAAATTGCATTTGATCTTCTTATCCCTATCCTTTTACATATGCTTATCTTTACTTTCCGCTGCAATACTCCCAAACATGCATGTGTAGGGTGAACTTGATTTGCTAGAATTGCTAAAATATGCCAACAAATTAACTTGAGAAAATGTTAGGTTTTTATTTGGTCAAGTAGTATAATCACCCCCTCTAGACCTATCTTCGATCTTACAAGGGGTATCAGAGCATTGGTCTCCATTGCATTGGTCTCACAACCTAGGAGAGTATGGCATTTAGTGAGGGAAGTTATCACCGTAGAGGTCCATATATTGATGGTACAAACTTTGCTAGTTTGAAGCATAAAATTAGAATGCATATTCTTGGTCCTAAGCCCACCATCTGGGCTATTGTTCGTGTTGCCTTGCAAGGTGACTTATTTGGTGATAGAAAGGAACCGGATCGTGAAGCGACCACAGAAGAATTGAAGATGTTGATATGACCGTATGTAAATTAACTACGATGTTCACTAATGATATAACGATGTCCATGTCTACTATAACCTACTACAAAAGTTGTCTAAGATGAATATATACTAAGAAAGATGGGCGTTGTTCATCCAAATGAAGAAGACTATGAAAAGCAATACAAATTGGAACTAATAGTGAAAGAAAAAGAAGTCCATGCGTGTGATTTCTTTGGTAATTATAGTCTGCATGCAACCGAGAGATTAGGACAATGGGACTTCCATGGAAAAGTAACATACGCATGTGATGTATGGAAACTAGTGTTTGTTTCTGATACAAGAAGAGGAAGAAGTCACGTTGAATATTTCTTTCGTCGGTTACGGCCACCTGAACGACCAAAAGCTACACACACAAGGAAGTTTATCGCGTGGAACATTATGAGTTTAAAGGAGTCTGGATGGGGGCCACCATGTTGGAAAAAACATACAAAGTACATGAATAGAAGAGTCAAACTTTATTTTAGTAGGTCTTTGCATGCTTGCCGAGATGTAAAAGGAAAGTTAGTTTAAATCCAGAAAGAGACCAAATTTTAGGAAGCGCATGTACGTGCCTCAAGTTACTTCTATAAATAGCTAGGTATGGTCCATGTAATATCCAGGTTATATTTTGATAATAAACATGATGTGTTTTTAGGGTAGATACATGTATCCGAATTTGAGGGAAGCTGTCTAAAAATCCCTAAGTTTTGGAGGAAGCTTTATAAAACCTCTGTGTTGTGATTTTTTGCGAGTAAATTGTTTTTGCATGGGAGTTACGTCGTCGAGATTGGTTCTCTCATGCTGGACCGCAAGGTTCAAATCCTCTACTTCATGTACATCACGTGCATGGCCGAGAGGTTTCTACTGGTGGTGAGGGAGTGTCATGAAAGATCGGGCCGTAACAACAGATCGAATCTCGTCATCGAGGTTTGGTTCACATCAGGCATATTAAGAGCATCAGGTTGTTCACGAGACTATGGAGAAGATGGAGAGAACATCGTCCTTCAGTAAATTAACCTATGGATTTCGGTTGGAGGAGGAAGGCCGTTGGACCGGGCTTTTTCACACCCATGTGGTGGTGAGAGAATGATCATGTGCCATGACGATCGACCACGTCAATTTGATCAATGCCGCAAACATTGAGATGGTGGAGAAGTTGGACCTATCAATGATACCATGTCCACAACCTTACATGTTTTGTTGGGGTCGTGAAGAGCTGACTGTCACGCACCAAAACAAGTGTCGGTGTCAAAACCGATGGATCTCGGGTAGGGGTCCCAAGCTGTGGACCTTAGATCGATGGGTAATAGGGAACGAAGGATACAATATTTACCTAGGTTCGGGCCCTCGTGAGGAGGTAAAACCCTACGTCCTGCTTGATCATAGTATGGAGATTACAGAGTTGATCTATCTCGAGATCGTCTAAGCTAAACCCTGGATGAGTTCACATGTCCTCTATAAATGTGGATCCTTCAGTTTATATAGACACCGGGGGTCCCTAGGGTTACATACAACCAACCTTTTACAAGGGATATATACCCATGTCCTATCTTTGGAACTTGGAAGCCACGCCATTCTACAGAGCTTTCCTTCCTGGATATGAGATCGTTCATAGTTTGGTCTTCAATAGATCAGCCCAACAGGTCAGCCCACGAGGAATGAGACGACGACCCGAGGACCCCTTAGTCCCAGACTCCCTCAGTAGCCTCCGAACTAGCCTTCACGCCGAGAAGTGCAGTCTTCGGCAGCTTCACGCGTTCATGGTATTCAGCTTGAGAGGCAAATTCCCTATATGTTTGGCGGATCTCAACTCGGCCCTTGACGATGCTCTGTCTTTCGGAACATGATTTGTGTATCCTGAAGGCTAAATGCCCGGGTATATATAGTAACCATGCCTGACAATCTTTCTGACAAAAATCCATAAGATCTAGTTATGAAAACTCGATTCTTGACTCGAGGCCGCTTTTCCAACAGCACGCCCCATTAATACGAAGATCATGCCACGCATATCGTGGGATGCAAGTAATGATATGGGTTACTCCTCGCGCGTATAACGACACGATTTCTTCGGGAAGTGCCACAAATTGTGGTAGTAAAAGAGGACCCTTGGTGTTACGACCTCCCATAAAAGGGATAAAAACCCAAGGTTTCACTACACCTCCAGATTTGACTCCATCTCGCACCCCAGCCTCAAGCGCCTATTCCCATCTCTTCCTTCTCCTTCGAAGTCACCTTTCCTCAGCTCACCCATGGCTGGCTCGGGCTAGCAAGGCAAGTGGGAGGCCTTGTTCTGGCTATGGTGCCATACCCGACGCTAGAAAAGAAGGAGAAGAAGAAGAGGAAGGAGGTCCGCGAGGGCCTCTGCCCTAGGAGACCTCCGGATACTGACGTGGCTTGAGACTGCGTCGGTATTTCCCCAAAGAGGAAGGGATGATGCATCACATCGTCGGTAAGTATTTCCCTTAGTTATGAAACCAAGGTATCAATCCATAGAGAAAGATCACGCACCCACATAAATAGCATCTGCACACAAATAACAAATACTTGCAACCCGACGCGAAAGAGAGGTTGTCAAGCTCTCTACGGTAATAAGATAGATTAGGTAATGATAGTTTTGGCAAATTGATCTCGCAAGAACACAAACTAAAATAATTAAATAAATAGTGCAACAAGGTATATTTGGGTTTTTTGGATTAATAGATCTGAAAACAAAAGATGCAAATAGTAGATCGAAAAGCAATATGTTGGAAAAGTAGACCCGGGGGCCATAGGTTTCACTAGTGGCTTCTCTCATAAGTATAGCACACGGTGGGTGAACAAATTACTGCTGGGCAATTGAAAGAAGATCAAATAATCATGACGATATCCAGGCAATGATCATTATATAGGAATCACGTCCAACATAAGTAGACCGAAATGATTCTGCATCTACTTCTATTACTCCACACATCGACCGCTATCCAGCATGCATCTAGTGTATTAAGTTCATGGGAAAATAGAGTAATGCAATAAGAACGGTGACATGATGTAGACAAGATCTATTCATGTAGGAATAGACCCCATCTTGTTATCTTTAATGGCAATGATAAATGTGTGTCTTGCTGCCCCTTCTATCACTAGGGAAGAACACCGCAAGATTGAACCCATCACAAAGCACCTCTTCCCATGGCAAGAAAATCGATCTGGTTGGCCTAACTAAACCAAAGATTCAAAGAAGAAATATGAGGCTATAAGTAATCATGCAAATAAGAGATCAAAGAAGACTCAAATCATATTCATGGATAGAAATTGATCATGAACTCAAAATTCATAGGATCCCAACAAACACACCGCAAAAGTCATTACATCAAATGTATCTCCAAGAGACCATTGTATTCGGAATCATAGAGAGAGAGGAAGCCATCTAGCTACTGCCTACGGACCCGTGGGTCTATGGTGGACTACTCACACATCATCAGAGAGGCACCTATGATGAAGATGAACCCCTCCGTGATGGTGTTAGATTGGATCTCGAGGTTCTGGAACTTGCGGTAGCTGGAATTGTGTTTTGTCTACTCCCCTGGGGTTTTCAGATTTTCTGGGAATTTATAGGCTTGATAGTCGATTGGGGGAGTCCCGAGGTGCACACCCTCTACCAGGACGCGGCAGGGGCCTCTGGCACGCCCTGGTGGAGGGTGGCCACCCTGGCCCCCTCTCTGGTGCTTGTTTGGCCCATCTTGGCACTTTTGGTCCATAAAAATTCTCCAAAAATCCCCATAGCATTTGGGCTCCGTTTGGTACTAATTTTCTACGAAGTAAAAAACACGAAAAAGAACAACTGGCACTTTGGCACTATGTCAATAGGTTAGTACCAAAAAATGATATAAAGTTGCTATAAAATGATTGTAAAACATCCAAGATTGATAATATAACAACATGGAACAAGCAAAAATTGTAGATACATTGTAGACGTATCAGATACCAAGTCCGGAGAGACCCAAGACTCCTCCGCACATGAGGAGGAGCACGAGGAAGACAGGGGAGAGATCGACTCTCCCTAGACAAAGAAGAGGGTCGCGCCCGAGGACGTTAAGGAGGATCTTCCTCTCCTGGACCCAAAGAGGGCATGTAGGCCCAACGTGATTCTAGCACACGATAGCCCAGATTCTGATGAGGATTCCTGAACTTTCTCGAGGGTCCCCCGAAGTTACCCCAGGGTCAAGCCCCCAGCTCAGAGGTATTGAATCTAGATACCATCCAGCTTATCCACATTGATTTTGCAGAACTGACTTGTTCAATTGTTTCATGATAAAGTCTGGCACGAGACCTCCCAACCGAACAGGTCTCAGGGGAGTCTCCACCGGATGAGCTGGCGAAGAGCGGGACGGCGTCTTGCACCAGGCCCCCTCTGGCTACAGGTGACGCCGCAGAGGTGGTGTCCTGTCGGACCTCCCTTGCACCGAACACCGGGGGCGAGATGGTGATGGCCGAGGCGCACACCTCGGCCACCGAAGACGTGTTGGCCGAGGATCATGCCTTGGATGCCTAGGTCCAGGAGGTCGAACCCCTCCTAGCGGATAAGGAGGGGGGCGTAAGTCGCCCGGGCTCCTTTCGCAGTCGACTCCGGAGGCTTCAGCACCTCCCCTGTCGTCGACCCTGCCTCCCCAAGGAGGGGGAGGGGAAGTGCCACCACTGGTACCACCCATGACCGAGTGGACCATGGCCAGGTGGCCGGCCATGATGGAGGAGGCATTGTCTGACTCCTCCATTGCCGAAGATCACTGCACCCTTATGGGTGCAGTTCTGAAAAGAATTCAGTCCTTTGACAGCGAAATGAAGGGAACCTTCAGTGGTTTACTGGCAGGCTTCAAGGTAAGCCATGCTCTTGTTCATAAGGATGAATTTTGTTTATATTTTATTGAATCCCTTATGGGTATAGTAGCCCCCAAGCCATGGGTGAGTTTGAAAAACTCGCTCGGGGGTCCTAGAAATGTAGGCATACAGTTCGGCATCGAATAACCCGAACTCCTACTTATGGATAAGTTTGATTTTTGTAGGCCTCGTCATCGTCCAGGGTATCCAACGCCCTTGAACTTGCCGAGATGAACCAAAAGCTCCAAAGCTTCGATGTGGAACTGGACTGTTTGAACAAACGGTTTGACAAAGTACAAGGTCGGGTTTAACTGTAGTTGCCAAGTTTATTGCTTTTCTCATTAATGGGGATTATCCCGAATTTTGGGTCCTAATCTTGCTTCTTGTTATGCCCTCAGCTTCAAGCGGAGAGGTCAAAAACCTCAAGGCTGAATTCATGAGAGCCAAACAGGAGGCTGCCGACTAGAAGGCGATAGCCGATAAGGCATCCATCGAGCTAAGCTCGCTGAAGGTGGAGAGAAGGTGGAGAGCGGCAGACATGAGGCTTGAGTAGCCGAGGTCCAACAGGAGCTCCAGTATGTCAGTGCTAAGTGCGAGGCCCTGGAGCAGTGGGTCAAAGACCAGGCGACTGAGTTGACCGTGCTTACCTCTGATCTTAAATCGAAGCGCGTTGAGAGGCGGTTCTTCGAAGAAGAGATTCGCCAAGTCATGTTGATCGCGGTTGGTAAGACATACTTACTGCAATGCCTTTGGTGGAAACATGTTTTCCTTTCTTACACGTGTATGGCATTCCCCAGGTGCCTTTACGGACCTCTCGAGGAGTGCGGCAGATACGGTGAAGCACTTCGTAGTCCGAGATGGGGATGTGGAGGAGGGACTGTTCTGGGCATAGTTTAAAACTCCTGAATCACATCCAGTCCTCAGCTACCAGATGAAGCAGCTCATGCAACTGCACACGATGGCGGAGCCGGCCCTGTGATAACCCACAAGTATAGGGGATCAATTGTAGAATTCTCGATAAGTAAGAGTGTCAAACCCAACAAGGAGATAAAGGTATAAAAAATATTCCCTCAAGTTCTATCGACCACCGATACAACTCTACGCACGCTTAACGTTCGCTTTACCTAGAACAAGTATGAAACTAGAAGTACTTTTGTAGGTGTGATGGGATAGGCTTGCAAGATAATAAAGAACATGCAAATAAAAACTAGGGTTTGCTAAGATAAAGAAACAACTAAGTTAGTTTAACGAGTGTGGAAAAGTGGTGGTAGGAGTTGCAGAATTGTCCCTAGGCAATCGATAACTAGACCGGTCATCATTATTGCAATTTTATATGAGGGAGAGGCATAAGCTAACATACTTTCTCTACTTGGATCATATGCACTTATGATTGGAACTCTAGCAAGCATTCACAAATACTAAAGATCATTAAGTTAAAACCCAACCACAACATTATAAGGTATCAAGTCTTCTTTACTCCCATATGCAACAACCCACCTACTCAGGTTTATGCTTCTCTCACTCAAGCAACCCACCATAGGCGAATCGTGAACACATTGCAACACCCTACAATGAGGATCCCTCACGCTTGCGCGACACGGAGAGCACCATAGGACAACAACAATAATAAAACATGAAACTCAACCCAATCATGATCATCAATCAACCCATAGGACAAAATCTACTCAGACATCATAGGATGACAACACATCATTGGATAATAATTTGAACCATAAAGCACCATGTTCAAGTAGAGGGTACAGCGGGTTGCGGGAGAGTGAATCGATGTAGATAGATGGGGGAAGGTTATGGAGGTGTTGGTGAAGATGATGGAGTTGTTGGAGTAGATTGCTCGTCATGATGATGGCCCTGGTGGCATTCCGGTGCCACCAAGAGAGAGGGGGAGAGAGCCCCCTCCTTCTTCTGCCTTGACCTTCCCCCTAGATGGGAGAATGATTTCCCCTCTGGTCCATGGCCTCCATGGCGGCGGAGGGGCGAGAGTCCCTCCGACATTGGATCTCTCTCTCCCTCTCCCTCTCTCTCTCTATCTGTTTCCTTCTGTTTATGCGCTCCCCGATTATGGCCTTTCACCGTTTCTTAAATATTCGGAGATCCGTAACTCTGATTGGGCTAAGGGCTGGTCACAAGGGCCCAGGGTGCAGCCAGGGGGTAGGCCGCGCCTGGCAGGCTTGTGACCTCCTCGGGCATCGTCTCGCGTTGATTCTTTTTCCCAAAAATCACATATACTCCAAAAAAGTTTTTATCGTGTTTGAACTTCATTCGATATGGATTTTCTACAAAACAAAAAACATGTAACAAACAGGAACTAGCACTGGGCACTGGATCAATATGTTAGTCCCAAAAATAGTATAAAAAGTTGCCAAAAGTATATGGAAGTTGTATAATATTGGCATGAAACAATCAAAAATTATAGATATGACGGAGACGTATCAACATCCCCAAGCTTAATTCCCTCTCGTCCTCGAGTAGGTAAATGGTAAAAAAGATAATTTTTGATGTGGAATGCTACCTAGCATAATCTTGTTCATATAATCTCATCATGGCATTAATATTAAGACACGAGTGATTCAAATCAATAGTCTATCATTTGACATTAAGACAATAATACTTCAAGCATACTAATAAAGCAATTGTATCTCTTCAAAATATAATAGCAAAAGAAAGTTATCCCTATGATATCATATAGTCTGGCTATGCTCCATATTCCCCACACAAAGTATTTATATCATGCACAACCCCGATGACAAGTCAAGCAATTGTTTCACACCTTTTATGTTCTCAAACTTTTTCAACTCTCACGCAATACATGAGCGTGGGCCATGGATATAGCACTATAGGTGGAATAGAATATGATGGAGGTTGTGAAGGAAAAGGAGAAGATAGTCTCACATCAACTAGGCGTATCAACGGGCTATGGAGATGCCCATTAATAGATATTAATGTGAGTGAGTAGGGATTGCTATGCAATGGATGCACTAGAGCTATAAGTGTATAAAAGCTCAAAAAGAAACTAAGTGAGTGTGCATCCAACTTGCTTGCACATGAAGACCTAGGGAAATCTGAGGAAGCCCATCATTGGAATATACAAGCCAAGTTATATAATGAAAAATTCCCACTAGTATATGAAAGTGACAAAATAGGAGACTCTCTATCATGAAGATCATGGTACTACTTTGAAGCACAAGTGTGAAAAAGGATAGTAGCATTGTCCCTTCTATATATTTATCTCTTTTTTTATTTTTTATTTTTGGTGGACATCTAAGTCCTCTTTTTTTATTTGGGCTTCGTTGGCCTCTTTCATTTTTCATAAAGTCCGAACTCTCATCCCAACTTGTGAGGGAATCATAGCTTCCATCATCCTTTACTCAAATGGGACAATGCTCTAATAATGATGGTCATCACACTTTTATTTACCTACAACTCAAGAATTACAACTCAATATCTAGAACAAAATATGACTCTATATGAATGCCTCCGGCGGTGTACTGGGATATTCAATGATCTAGCATAGCAAATGACATCAAAAAACGGACAAGCCATGAAAACATCATGCTAGTTATCTTACGATCATGCAAAGAAATATGAAAATGATGGTGTGTGGCATGATAAACGGAACGGTGGAAGTTGCATGGAAATATATCTCAGAATGGCTATGGAAATGCCATAATAGTTAGGTATGTTGGCTGTTTTGAGGGAGGATATATGGTGGGTTTATTTGGTTCACCCCACATGTACCCATCATGGACAACCTGCTTTTCTGTGTTATATAGACTTGCATGTAACTATTCAGAGTCAAGATATTCTATATAGTGTGAATATTCCCTCAAAAAGCTTGATTCTAGTGCAAAATGATCAATATGTAAAATCTGAACAAGTAATTGCGGATATTCGTGCTGGAACGTCCACTTTACATTTTAAAGAAAGGGTACAAAAGCATATTTATTCCGAATCAGACGGCGAAATGCACTGGAGTACTGATGTTTACCATGCGCCCGAATATCAATATGGCAATCTTCGTCAATTACCAAAAGAAAGCATGCACCGGCGGAAGTTGCGCGGTACTAGAAAGGCTAGCAAAGGTGGAAGGGTGAGAGTGTGTATAATCGATGGACTCACATTAGTCATAAGGGACTCACATACTTATTGCAAAAGTCTATTACTCATCGAAGCAAAGTATTAGACGCATGCTCCTAGGGGAGAGGTTGGTAGGAGTTAACCATCGCGCGCTCTCGACCCTCACACAAAGGTAGACAATCAATAAACAAATCATGCTCTGACTTCCTTACATAATGGTCCACCATACGTGCATGCTACGGGAATCACAAACCTTTACACAAGTATTTCTACCAATCCACAATTACTCACTAGCATGACTCTAATATCACCATCTTTATATCGCAAAACTATTGCAAGGAATCAAAGACATCATATTCAGTGATCTACAAGTTTTATGTAGGATTTTATGACTAACCATGTGAATGACCAACTGTTGTTAACTCTCTAAATAGATATAAGTGAAGCATGAGAGTTTAATTCTGTTTACAAAAGATATGTCCACTCTCTAATAAATATAAGTGAAGCAAAAGAGTATTCTACAAATGGTGGTTTTCTATGTGTAGAGAAACAGGCAATCCAAACTTCAAATGATATAAGTGAAGTACATGAAGCATCCTATAAAGACATACTCAAAAGATATAAGTGAGGTGCAAAGAGCCTTTTATAAATCAACCAAGGACTTTCTCATACCAGCATGGTGCATTATTAAAAGAAAAATAAAACGCACATGACGCTCCAAGATTTATGCATATCATGTGACGAATAAAAATATAGCTCCAAGTAAAATTACTGATGGTTGTTAGAAGAAAGAGGGGATGCCTTCCGGGGCATCCCCAGGCTTAGTTTATTTGGAGTCCTTGAATATTACCTTGGGGTGCCTCGGGCATCCCCAATCTTAGTCTCTTTCCACTCCTTATTCCTTCATCCATCGTGATGTCACCCAAAACTTGAAAAGCTCAATCACACAAGTTAACAAACCCCTCGTGAGATACGTTAGTATAATAAAACAAATCACCACTTTAAGTACTGTTGCCAACCAATTCATATTTTGGTTTTGCATTGTAGCTACTGTAATATAACTTTTCCATGGCTTATACCACTGATACAATCGATAGTTTCATCAAAACGAGCAAAACAATGATCAAAAACAGAATTTGTCAAAAACAGGATAGCCTATAGTAATCTGAACATTCACTATACTTCTAGAACTCTAAAACTTCTGATAAATAGCAAAAAATAAAAAATTGTATAGAAGTACCGTGCAAAAATTTCAGAAACTTTTGACATTCCAGTAAAAAAATCTAAATTCACGCACTATAGCCAAAGTTCCTGTTGTTGCACTAGACACACAAAACATGCAATATAATCATCCTAGAGGCAAATCTTGGCACATTATTGTTATAATAAAATGGATTTATACAAGGGGATAATTAGTTTTGTTGAAAAGTTTCTGTAATCAAGATTCACAAAGTTTCCATGGGCATGAACAAAGTTCAAGGCTAGCCCCCACTTCAACGTTGCTCGTCTTTCTCACTTTCACTTTTCTTTTTGATTTTTTTAAGTTCCCCACTTTTTTTAAAGTAAATAAAAGCATGCAACATAAGAAAGTGACTCTAAAACTTCTGGGTTGTCTCCCTGGCAGCGCTTTCTTTAAAGCCATTAAGCTAGGCATAAAGTGCTCAAGTAGTGGATCCACCCGGATCCCAAGGTATATCAAAGCTAATTTTAATTAGCAATGATTTGTAATTAAGTAGTGATCACAAAGTGATATAAATCATGTGACAACAAAGTCTAACTCTCTTCCTATGCATTGGCATGTCATACAAGAACAATTCATGCACACAAAGTAAAGGCCAATGCATAGTATAAACAGTTTCTTGCAATTTTATCGTATTGGAAACATAGACAGGTGGAGATGTAGTTCCTCTCTCATAATAATTGCAAGTAGGAGCATCAAGCACATGCATATTATATTTATCAAACTTATCATGTGCAATAGTAGAACGCAACCCATCAATATAATCCTTAATAAGCGCAAACTTCTCTGATATAGTGTAGTTGGGAGAATTCAAAAAGATAATAGGACTATCATGTGTGGGTGCAATAGCAACAATTTCATGCTTAACATAAGGAACTATAGCAAGTTCATCTCCATAAGCATCATTCATATTGGCATCATGGCCACAAGCATAGCAAGCATCAAGTTCATCAAAAAGGGATATTTCAAACGAATCCAAGGGATCATAGCAATTATCATAGCATTCATCCTTCGGTAAGAACGAAGGGAAATTAAACAATGTATGAGTTGAAGAGTTACTCTCATTAGAAGGTGGGCACGGATAGCTAGTCCCCTCTTCCTCCTTTTGTTCTTCGCTCTCCTCCTCATCTTTTTCATCTAATGAGCTCATAGTGTCATCAATTTCTTATTCCATAGATTCCTGCAAAATATTAGTCTCTTCTTGGATAGCGGAGACTTTCTCAATAAATTGATCAATATGGGCATTATATTCATAATTGGCATAACAATAACGAAGCATAGCCAAATTTTGGGATCGGTAAACAACATAATCATAATCTTCGTACTTTTGAAACAAAGCTTCAATTTCTAAGCACCCTTAAAAGCAACAAACTCTTCTATTTGTTCCACATCATAGTAATCATATATACCATTAGCATAAGAAGCCAGGGTTTCATTATCATTAAATTTACATGAAAATGGAAGGTGTTTAGACTTCATCCTAGAGCAACAAGTAATATCATATCTCAAGCATAGATTCCAAGCATACCATTTCAACATATAAATTTGATCCCATAACAGTTTCCCTTTTTGAGTCAAGTGATAATCCCTAAAGTATTCACGTCTATCCAATGTGTATCCCATTATATAACTGAATGGGGTTTTCTCGGGATTATTAAAGTAGTGCATAATATCTTTCACATAACGAGCATCGAGGGTTTTAGGAGGTTCCCCAACTCCATGAGTAGCAAGTACACCTATTTTTTTGGAATTTCGTGTTCCATATCCATAACTAAAGATAGATAAAAACTTAGAACAGCAAATAAAATCTAGTTAGTGATAAAGCAAACTAGCACGTACGAGAATATTCACCCCACGCTATTGCTCCCCGGCAACGGTGCCAGAAAAAGGTCTTGATAACCCATAAGTATAGGGGATAAATTGTAGCCTTTCTCGATAAGTAAGAGTGTTGAACCCAACGAGGAGATAAAGGTAGAACAAATATTCCTTGAAGTTCTATCAACCACCGATACAACTCTATGCACGCTTAGCGTTCGCTTTACCTAGAACAAGTATGAAAGTAGAAGTACTTTGTAGGTGTGACGGGATATGCTTGCAAGATAATAAAGAACACGCAAATAAAAACTAGGGTCTGTTAAGATAAAGAAACAACTAAGTTAGTTTAACGAGTGTGGAAAAGTGGTGGTAAGAGTTGCGGAATTGTCCCTAGGCAATCGATAACTAGACCGGTCATCATTATTGCAATTTTATATGAGGGAGAGGTATAAGCTAACATACTTTCTCTACTTGGATCATATGCACTTATGATTGGAACTCTAGCAAGCATCCGCAACTACTAAAGATCATTAAGATAAAACCCAACCACAACATTAGAAGGTATCAACTCCTCTTTACTCCCACATGCAATAACCCACCTACTCGGGTTTATGCTTATGTCATTCAAGCAACCCACCATAGGCGAATCATGAACACATTACAACACACTACAACGAGTATCCGTCATGCTTGTGTGACACGAAGAGCACCATAGGACAACACCAATAATAAAACATGCAACTCAAACCAATCATGATCATCAATCAACCCATAGGACAACAAAAATCTACTCAGACATCATAGGATGGCAACACATCATTGGATAATAATATGAAGCATAAAGCACCATGTTCAAGTAGAGGGTACAGCAGGTTGTGAGAGAGTGGACCGCTGTAGATAGATGGGGGAAGGTGATGGAGGTGTTGGTGAAGATGACGGAGTTGTTGGAGTAGATCGTCGTCACGATGATGGCCTCGGCGGTGTTCCGGTGCCACCGGGAGAGAGGGGGAGAGAGCCCCCTCCTTCTTATTATTCCTTAACCTTCCCCCTAGATGGGAGAAGGGTTTCCCCTCTGTTCCATGGCCTCCATGGCAGCGAAGGGGCGAGAGCCCCTCCGAGATTGGATATCTCTCTCTGTTTCCTTCTGTTTCTACGCTCCCCAATTCTTGCCTTCCATCGTTTCTTAAATATCCGGAGATTCGTAACTTTGATAGGGCTAAGGGCTGGTCACAAGGGCCCATGGTGCGACCAGGGGGTAGGCCACGCCTGGCGGGCTTGTGACCTCCTCGGGCATTGTCTCGCGTTGATTCTTTTTCCCCAAAATCACATATATTCCAAAAGAATCTCCAAAAGTTTCATCGTGTTTGGACTTCGTTTGATATGGATTTTCTACGAAACAAAAAACATGTAACAAACAAGAACTGACACTGGGCACTGGATCAATATGTTAGTCCCAAAAATACTATAAAAAGGTACCAAAAGTATATGAAAGTTGTAGAATATTGGCATGAACCAATCAAAAATTATAGATACGACGGAGACATATCACCCTGCAGGACCTCTGCATCCAGCCATCGCCTATGGAGCCGATGCAGGGCAGCTACTTCGGCCTGCTGCAGAAGCTTCGCAACACCGTACTGCGGATCAAGCTTATGAAACGTTCGCTTTGCATCGAGGTAGCATGGATGGACTTTGCGCGTACCATGATGCACTTGCGCGGATCAAGCCAATTGAGATGGCAACCACGCTCCCGCCTCCTGGGAAGGAGCACAGAGAGAAAGGAAATAATTTTAACTTCACAATATCATTGTCCACATATTTTTCTTTTGTATATCACACAATTCTACTAATGTGTTTAGATGGGACGCGACATCCTCATTAGGAGTACCGGAAAATTGATCTTCCATGACAAGATTCAACAAAGCGGCATTAATATCACAAGACTCCGCACTAGTGGCGAAAGGAACAATCAGAGTGCTAATAAAATCATTATTGTTGGTATCGGAAAAATCACACAACTTGGTGTTTTCTTGAGTCATCGTGACAATGCAAGCAAGACTTGAAGCAAACAAGAGATCTGGCGAGAAAAAGGGCAAACAAAAAAGAAGGCGAATAAAATGAAAAATTTGTGAAGTGGGGGAGAGGAAAATGAGAGGCACATGGCAAATAATGTAAATTGCAAGGAGATGAGATTTGTGATTAGGAACCTGATAGATTTTGCCAAGACTGGCACGCTAGAGAGATCGCTTCCTCCCTGGGAACAGCGCCAAAAATTCCTTTGACGTGGCTTGAGACTTCGTCGGTATTTCCCCAAAGAGGAAGGGATGATGCAGCATAGTGACGGTAAGTATTTCCCTCAGTTAAGAAACCAAGGTGTCAATTTATAGAGAAAGATCAAGCAACTATGTAAACAACACCTGCACAGAAAGAACAAATACTTGCAACCCGACGCGTAAAAGAGGTTTCAAGGCCTCAACGATAAAAAGATAGATTAGGTTGTGATAGTTTGGGCAAATAGATCTCGCAAGAACACAAAATAAAAGAAGTAAATAAAAAGTGCAACAAGGTGTGTTTTTTGGATTAATAGATATGAAAACAAACGCGACAAAAACATAGATCGGAAAGCAATATGTTGGAAAAGTAGACCCGGGGGCCGTAGGTCTATGGTGGCCTACTCACGCATCATCGGAGAGACACCCATGAAGACGATGCACCCCTCCGTGGTGGTGTTAGACTGGATCTCGAGGTTGTGGAACTTGCGATGGCTGGAATTGTGTTTCGTCAACTCCCCTAGGATTTTCCGAATATTTAACAATTTATAGAGATGATAGTGAGTGGAGGGGGTCCCCGAGGCAGCCACAACCCATCAGGGTGGCATGGGCTCTGTCTTGGCTACTTATTTAGCCCATTGGCACACTTCTGGTCTGAAAAAATTCTCCAAAAAGTTTCGTCTCGATTGGACTCCGTTGGGTACTAATTTTTGGTGAAGTAAAAAACAAGAAAAAACAACAACTGACATTTTGGCACTATGTCAATAGGTTAGTCCGAAAAAATGATATAAAGTTGCTATAAAATGATTATAGAACATCCAATATTGATAATATAACAACATGGAACAAGCAAAAAATATAGATATGTTGGAGACGTATCAACGTGCGCGGGCGAGAGGTTTCTGCTGGTGGTGAGGGAGTGTCATGAAAGATCGAGCCGCAACAATAGATCGGATCTTGTCATCGAGGTTCGGTTGACATCATATGTTGCAATACAATGATCAAGCATGTGACATTCTATTCAACTGCCTATGCCCCAAAGAATTCAACAAGATCAACTGTCTTGAGAATGTAAAGGAAATTTGGGATACTTTGGTTGATATGCATGAAGGTACTGACTCCATCATGGAATCTAAGTTAGATGTGCTTCAAAGTCAACTTGATAAGTTCAAGATGAAGGATGGTGAAGGAGTTACCAAAATGCACTCTAGGCTTGCTCTCATAACAAATGAGATTGCCAGCTTAGGAAGCGAAGAGATGACCGATAAATTCATCATCAAGAAGATACTTAGAGCCTTGGATGGGAATTATGACACCATGTGCACATTAATCCAAATGATGCCAAACTACAAAGATCTCAAGCCTACGGAAGTTATCAGAAGTATTGTTGCTCATGAGATGTCACTCAAAGACAAGGAAGAACTTCATGACAAGTCTAGCGATGCTTGCAAAGCTTCAAGTGACACTCCCGCTACATTAGGTGACAACCTTGTAACCAATGAATAGATAAGCCTCATGGTCAAGAAATTCAACAAGTTCTATAAGAGTAGAGGCAAAGAAAGAAACTCCAACTCAAGATATGAAGAGAAGCATTCATTTAGTCATGTCCGGAATTGTTACAATTGTGGAAGGCCCGGACACTACTTCAATGAGTGCACACACACCACAAAAGAAGGGAAGAGTCACCTAGAAGAAAGACCTCAAGAGATGAGTCACCTTGAAGAGAGAGAAGGGGTAGAGATGATCGTTATGAACGAAGACCCTCCCAGGGAAGTAAAGACTCGGAGAATAAGGACAAGTACACCAAGAGATACACAAGAGGAAGACATTTAGCTCATGTATGTGAATGGGTTTCTGGCTCCGAATCCGACAACCACTCCGAGAGAAACTATCACTCCGACTCTAACTATAGTCAAGATGAAGGTGTTGCCGGACTTGCACTTGTTTCCTCCAACTACTATGACATATTTGATTCACCAAATGAAGGGAGTGGAAGTTGTTTCATGGCTAAAGGACCCAAGGTATCACACCCGGAATACATTGACTTTAATAGTGATGAGGATGACTTACTTGGATATCATGACTTGCTATTTGACAAATCTAGTAATATTAGTCAAAATGAACTTGATAGTAATCACATTAGTCAAGATAAGTCATGTGATGATGATAAGATGGAAATTAAGCGACTAACTAAAGAAACACTCTTAAGTTAGCCCATGAATCTACTCTAGAAGATCATAGAGAGCTTGTAAGAACTCATGAGAAGCTCCGCTTCGAGAAGCTCAATTTGGAGCAAGAGCATGAATTTCTTAAAGCTATCAATGACGATCTTCGAAGAAGACTTCCTCTTATCTAGCCAAACGACTACCCTTGTCTACATTCATTCCACAACTTAAGGCTAAACAAACTAGTAACAAAAGCAAGAAAGGTTCTTCAACTAGTAGCAATAGACATGATAAATCCAATGATATTGCTTCTAGTAGTTCTATTGATTACACTAATGATTCTCTTAGCCAAGTTACACTTGAGCAAGAAAATTATCTATTGAAAGGGATTATAGAAAAATATGTCTACAAAAGACTTGTCGGATGTAAGCAATTTGAGGAAATTGTACGTAAGCATGGAGGATACCGGAAGAACCATGGCATTGGCTACTTCAACGCCAATGGAGTTGAATGGGAATAAGTTCGATATCCCAAGCCAAAGCTTGTTCCCCAAAAGGATAAGTATGAACATACACCCAAGGGAGCGAAAGCTCAAGATGACCTTCCACCACAAGACCACAAGCTCAAGGGCAAGGACAAGCTTCAAGAGGAGGTTCACTCATATGAAGTTTAATCCCAAGCCATGGTCAAGTGGGTTCCCAAGGCTACTACAAGCTCAACTTCTACAGGTGCTACTTCAACTCCAAGGATCCCCATCAAGTTGATGTGGGTCCCAAAGAATAAGAACTAGATAAGTTCTTGAGGGGTGACTCCGCAAACAAAATTCACTCACATTCATTTTTGGCAAGGACTATGTGCAATCAACATCAACCTTGTGCAATAGTTCAAGGAGTCACACATCCCCTCAAAGGTAAGGGAGGGACAAGGCAATTAACGAATCCATGGACATTATCATGTATGCTTTGCACTCCATGTCCATAGATATCCTTGTATTTGTCTCTTGTGTGGGACTAACCCATGTAGGTGAGAAGAATAAGAAAGAACGAGGATTGCTCCCAACTCAAGATGATCTTCATCAAATATGAGCATCCACCACTACATCACCCACATGAAGTCTTCTACAACAAAACCCAAGGTTAGTTTATCCCTATTAGGGGGGATGTCACATCAAGGGGGAGCTTTACTCTAAGACTTGAGTTAAAGCATCTCTTAATGATGTGGACACATTAAATGCTTTATGTAAAAGTGGAAAGCCCACTTGAGGTTAAACGATGAGTTTGACCTATGATCAAATAGTTTTACTTGGATCCTAAGTCAATATACTCATATATAGATGACTCTGTCATCGCCAAAGTGCTTGGTAGATACTAGAGTGGTTTTGCATGTTTGCCATATTTCATTTGACATCTTTGTGTGAGCATGTTGGTATGCATATCTTTTCTCATTCGAGGATATCCAATTGTAGTTATATGGATTTCATTTTCCTTGGCTAATTTGATTTTCAAGAATGCCTAAGTACCTCTCTCTAGCTATCTAGGCTTTCTCGTCTCAAATTCTATTCATTCTTCATCACAAAAATTTGAGCAAGCAGTTCTCGAATGCCCTGTGTGAGGAGCACTCAGAGTTCCATTTCGTTAAGAGATAACTTCCAAAACCTCCCTAGTGCATCTCGATGTGACCAACCTCAAAATATTGGTTCCACCGAAGCCTAGGGTTGATCTAGATTTTTCATCTCGGTAATATCGATTCCATAATATTGACTTCACCAAGTTTCCTATCAACTGATAGTAGAGAAACTTGATGGCACCGATATTTTAGAATCGGTGTCACTTATAGTAACGGGTATATAAACCGGGGAACCGATTTTTGAAAATACTTCTTCAAACGCCGTGGTCCCTGCAAACCCTAGTTGCCGCTCGCGTCTCCGGACTTTGCCCTTGCTCCCGTGCATCTGTTGTTGGAAATATGCCCTAGAGGTAATAATGAATTAGTTATTATCATATTTCCTTGTTCTTGATAATTTTTCATTATCCATGCTATAATTGTATTTATTGGAAACTCAAATAAATGTGTGGGTACATGGACAACACAGTGTCCCTAGTATGCCTCTAATAGACTAGCTCGCTGATCAAAGATGGTCAAGGTTTCGTAGACATAGCCATGAGATGTCATTTAATAACGAGATCACATCATTAGGAGAATGATGTGATGGACAAGACCCAAACTATGAACGTAGCATATGATCGTGTTAGTTTATTGCTATAGTTGTCTGCATGTCAAGTATCTGTTCCTATGACCATGAGATCATGCAACTCACTCACATCGGAGGTGTACCTTGTGTGTATCAACTGTCACAACGTAACTGGGTGACTATAAGGACGCTCTACAGGTATCTCCGTGGGTGTTCATTGAGTGGGCATGGATCAAGACTAGGATTTGTTACTCCGTGTGATGGAGAGGCATCTCAGGGCCCAACTCGGTAATACATTATTACAATGAGCCTTGCAAGCAAAGTGACTAAACAGTTAGCCACATGATCTTGTATTAAGGAACGAGTAAAGAGACTTGCCAGTAACGAGATTGAACTAGGTATAGAGATACCGAAGATTGAATCTCGAGCAAGTAACATACCGAAGAACAAAGGGAACTGCATACGATATTAACTTAATCCTTGACATAGAGGTTCAACCGATGAAGATCTTCGAAGAATATGTAGGAACCAATATGGGCATCCAAATACGCTATTGTTTATTGACAGTAGAGGTGTCTCGGTCATGTCTACATAGTTCTCGAACCCTCAAGGTTACACTTAACGTTTGGTTATGTTTCAGTATTATTGAGTTATGTATGTTGGTGACCGAAGGTTGTTCTGAGTCCCGGATGAGATCCCGGGCGTCATGAGGAGCTCCGGAGGTAAAGATTGATATATAGGAAAATGGTATTTGGGCTCCGGAAAAGTTTCGAGCACTTCCGATAGTGTACCAGGAGTGACGAATAGGCTCCGGGGGTCCACCAAGTGGGGCCCACCCACCCTAGGGGCCACATGGGCCTAGGAGGTGGCACAACAGCCCTTGGTGGGCTGGGCAACCAACCCCTAAGAGCCCCTTGCACAAGGGGTGGGGAAGGGCAAGTGGGGAGGGAGTCCTACTATGTTGGAAATATGCCCTAGAGGCAATAATAAATTAGTTATTATCATATTTCCTTGTTCATGATAATCGTTTATTATCCATGCTATAATTGTATTGATCGGAGACTTAAATGCATGTGTGGATACATAGACAAAACCATGTCCCTAGTATGCCTCTAATGGACTAGCTCGTTGATCAAAGGATGGTTAAGGTTTCCTAGCCATGGACATGAGATGTCATTTGATAACGGGATCACATCATTAGGAGAATGATGTGATGGACAAGACCCAAACTACAAACATAGCATGTGATCGTGTCAGTTTATTGCTACTGTTTTCTGCATGTCAAGTATATGTTCCTATGACCATGAGATCATGCAACTCACGGATATCGGAGGAGTGCCTTGTGTGTATCAAACATCGCAACGTAACTGGGTGAATATAAAGGTGCTCTACAGGTATCTCCGATGGTGTTTGTTGAGTTGGCATGGATCAAGACTGGGATTTGTTACTCCGTGTGACGGAGAGGTATCTCAGGGCCCACTCGGTAATACAACATCGCAACAAGCCTTGCAAGCAATGTGTCTAAGTGTTAGTCATGGGATCTTGTGTTACGGAACGAGTAAAGAGACTTGCCAGTAACGAGGTTGAACTAGGTATGGAGATACCGACGATCGAATCTCGGGCAAGTAACATACCGAAGAACAAAGGGAACGTTATACGGGATTAACTGAATCCTTGACATAGAGGTTCGACCGATAAAGATCTTCATAGAATATGTAGGAACCAATGTGGACATCCAGGTCCCGCCATTGGTTATTGACCGTAGAGGTGTCTTGGTCATGTCTACATAGTTCTCGAACCCGCAGGGTCTGCACACTTAAGGTTCGGTGACGTTTCGGTAGTGTAGAGTTATGTATGGTGGTGACCAAAGGTTGTTCGGAGTCCCGGATGAGATCCCAGATGTCACGAGGAGCTCCAGAATGGTCCGGAGGTAAAGATTCATATATAGGATGTCCCAGTTTGGTCGCCGGAAAAGTTTCGGGCTCATCGGTAGTGTACCGGGAGTATCGGTAGTGTACCGGGAGTGCCGGTAGTGTACCGGGGGACCTCCGGGAGGGGTATTTCGACCCCAAGAGGTCCATGGGATGTGCGAGAATAATAACCAGCCCTTAGTGGGCTGGGAAAACAGCCACAAAGGCCCATGGCACAGGAGAGAAAGTCCTAAAGCAAAAAGTGGAAAATCAGCCAATAGGAGGCAATCCTACTCCAACTAGGATTGGAGGTGAAGTAGGATTGCTCCCACCTCCTATTTCGGCCGACCCAAAGGCCTTGTCTGCCTCTCCTCTCCTCTCCTCCTATATATACTAGTGGATTGGGTGGTTTTTGGACAGAATTTCCGGCCACGTGCTACCCGTTCCACCGGTGCATAGTTTCTCCTCTAGATCGTAGTTCCGCAGCGCTTAGGCGAAGCCCTGCCGGAATTGCTCCACCACCATCACCGGAGCGCCGTCACGCTGCCATTGAACTATCTCTCCTCTCCACCTCCTCTCACTGGATCGAGACAGTGGAGATCGTCATCAAGCTGCACGTGTGCTGAACGCGGAGGTGCCGTCCGTTCGGCGCTAGATCGGAAGGACCGTGATCGAGATCGCGAGACGGTTCGTGATGAGATCGCAGAACGGATCGTGATGAGTTCACAGGACAGATCGTGATCAAGATCATGAGACGGATCGTGATGAGATCGCGGGACGGATCATGATGAGTTCACGGGACGGATCGTGATTGGATCGCGGGACGGATCGTGATGAGATCGCGGGACGCTCGGCGATTTGGATCGCGAAGATGTTCGACTACACCAACCGCGTTTCTTAACGCTTCCCGCTTAGCGATCTACAAGGGTACGTAGATCCACTCTCCCTCTCGTAGATGCTCATCACCATGGATAGGTTTGCGTGTGCGTAGGAAATTTTTTGTTTCCCATGCGACGTTCCCCAACATACTAGGACTCCACCTCCCTTGTGGGAGGTGGACTCCTCCCCTCCTCGCGCCAAGACCCTCGTGGAAACCCTAGGGCGTCCCCCACCTACCCCCTCTCCTCCTATATATAGTGGAGGGTTTTGAGGGCAGCCACCACCTAAAAAGCCACGTGCTTCCCTCTTCCCTCTAGATCGTAGTTCTCCTCTAGATTAGTTCGACAGAAGCTCGGCAAAGCCCTGCCGGATTAGTTCACCACCGTCGCCACCATGTCGTTGTGCTGTCGAAAAACTCATCTACCTCTCCACCCTCGCTTGCTGGATCAAGGAGGTGGAGATCATCATAGAGTTGTGCGTGTGCTGAACGCGAAGGTGGCATACATTCGATGCTAGATCAGAAGGACCATGATTGGATCGCGGGACGGATCATGATTGGATCGCGGGACAGATCGTGACTGGATCGTGGGACGGCTTGCGATTTGGATCATGAAGATGCTCAAATTGCTTCCTCCCTTGGTCTTTTCTTGATTTAGCGATATTGTGGGATGAAGCGGCCTGGACCAACCTTACTCGTCCATGTATGAGAGACCGGTTCTATCGACTGACATGTGACTTTGTTGCATAAAGATGGCTGGCGGGTGTCTCTCTCTCCCACCTTAGTTGGATCGGATTTGAAAAAGGCAGTTCTTGATAAGGTTGAATAGCAATTTGAGTATCACCATTGTGGTTTTGTGTAGGTAAGAATCGTTCTTGCTAGATATCCATAGCATCCACATAAAACATGCAACAACATTTAGAGCACGTCTAACTTGTTTTTGCAGGGTATCTTGTGACATGATATGGCCAAAGACATGATGAGATATATTTGATGTATGAGATGATCATGTTTGTAATAGTTCATATCGACTTGCATGTCGATGCATACGACAACCGGCAGGAGCCATAGGATTATCTTTAATTATTGTATGATCTGCGTGTCAATCATTAAGCGCTATGTAATGTTTTACTTCATCGCTAAGCGGTAGCAATATTAGTATAAGCATGGTGTACGCAACAACCCTAATGGCGACACAATGATGGATATCATGATGATGGAGATCATGGTGTTATGCCGGTGACGATGGAGATCATGTCGGTGCTTTAGAGATGGAGATCAAAAGCACAAGTTCATGGTCATATCATGTCACTTATGATTTGCATGTGATGTTAATCCCTTTATGCATCTTATTTTTCTTAGGATGAAGGTAGCATTATAAGGTGACCCCTCACTAAAATTTCAAGATAAAATTGTTTTGTCCCTAAGTGTGCACCACTGCAAAAGTTCATCGTTTTGAAGCACCATGTGTTGATCGGGTGTGATACACTCTACGTTCATATACAATGGGTGCAAGCCAGTGTTGCACATGCAAAACACTCGGGTTAAGCTTGAAGAGCCTAACATGTACAGACATGGCCTCAGACCACAAGAGAACAAAAGGTCGAACATGAGTTGTATAGTAGATATGATCAACATGGAGATGTTCACCATTGAAACCACTTCATATCACGTGATGATCGGACTCTGGTTGGTGGATTTGGATCATGTCACACTTGGAAAACATGATGGATGTTGATTTGAGTGGGAGTTCTTTAGTAATATGATTAATTGAACTCATTATCATGAACCTAGTCTAAGTTGTCTTTGCAAAATCATGTTGTAGATCAATAACTCGCGCTGTAGCTACCTTGTGTTTTTGATACATTCCTAGAGAACATAGAGTTGAAAGATGATGGTAGCAATTATGCGGACTAGGTCTATGATCAGAGGATTGTCCTTAGTTGCTACATAGAAGGCTTATGTCCTTAATGCACCGCTCAATGTGCCACCCCCTCAAACGACGATTATGGATGTTGTGAACATCTGACAGGCACATTCCGATGACTACATGATAGTTCAGTGCGACATGCATTACGACTTAGAATTCAGGCTCGAAATACGTTTTGAACGTCATGGAGCATATATGATGTTCCAAGAGCTAAAATTGTATTTCAGGATCGTGCCCGTGTTAAGACATATGAGACCTCCAACAACATTCTTTGCCTACAAGAGGAAGGCGAATAGCTCAATCGGTGAGCATGTGCTCAGATTGTTTGGGTGCTACAATTTCTTGAATCGAGTGGGAGTTGATCTTTGAGATAAGATAATGATTGATATAGTTCTCCAAGTCACTGTCACCAAGCTACTAGAGCTTCGTGATGAACTATAAACATGCCAGGGATGGAAATAATGATCCCTGAGCTATTCACGATGTTGGACACCACAAAGGTAGAAATCAAGAAGGAGCGTCAAATGATGATGGTTAGTAAAACCACTAGTTTTGATAAGGGCAAGGGAAAGAAGAGAAACTTCATGAATGGCAAGCCAGTTGCTTCTCTAGTGAAGAAACCTGAGGTTGAACCCAAACCCGATACTAAGTGCTTCTATTATGAGGGAAACGGTCATTGAAGCGGAACTCCCTAAATATTTGGTAGATAAGAAGGCTGGCAACGTCGACAGAAGTATATTTGATATACATATTATTGATGTGTAACTTACTAGTACTCCTAGTAGCACCTAGGTATTAGATATCGGTTCAATTGCTAATGTTAGTAACTCGAAGTAGAAGCTACGGAATAAACAGAGACTAGCTAAAGGTGAGGTGACGACGTGTGTTGGAAGTGTTTCCAAGGTTGATGTAATCACCATTGCATGCTCCCTCTACCTTCAGGATTAGTGTTGAACCTAAATAAATTTCATTTGGTGTTTGTGTTGAGCATGAACATGATTAGATCATGTTTATTGCAATGCGGTTGTTCATTTAAAGTCAGAGAATAATAGTTATTCTATTTACATGAATAAAACCTTCAATGGTCATGCACCCAATGTGAATGGTTTATTGAATCTTGATCGTAGTGATATACATGTTCATAATATTGATGCCACAAAGATGCAAAGTTAATAATGATAGTACCACATACTTGTGGCACTGCCGCTAAATGTCATATTGGTGTAAAGTGCATGAAAAAACTCCATGCTGATGGGTCTTTGGACTCACTTGATTTCAAATAGGTTGAGACATGCGGACCATGCCACATGGGCAAGATGACTAAGATCCCATTTTCTAGTATGATGGAGCGGGTAAGTGACTTATTGGAAATGATACATGTTGATGTATGCGGTCCAATGAGTGTTGTAGCGTGCGGTGGATATCATTATTTTCTTACCTTCATGGATTATTTGAGTAGATATGGGTATATTTACTTAATGAAACACAAGTCTAAAACGTCTGAAAAGTTCAAGAAAAATTTAGAGTGAAGTTTGAGATCATCGTGAAAAGAAGATAAAATGTCTACGATATGATTGTGGAGGTGAATATCTGAGTTACGAGTTTGGTATACAACTTAAGACAATGTGGAATTTGTTTCACAACTCACGCCACTTGGAACACCATAGTGTGATGGTGTGTTCGAACATCGTAGTCGTGCTCTATTGGATATGGTGCGTACTACGATGTCTCTAATCATTTTGCCACTATCGTTTTGGGGTTATGCATTGGAGACAACTACATTCACTTTAAATAGGGCACCATCTAAATCCGTTGAGATGACACCGTATGAATTATGGTTTGGAAGAAACCTAAGTTGTCATTTCTCAGAGTTTGGGAATGTGACGCTTATGTCTGATAAGCTCGAACCCAAAGCGGAAAAGTGCATCTTCATAGGATACCCTAAGGAAACATTTGGGTATACCTTCTATCTCAGATCCGAGGGCAAAGTGTTTGTTGCTAAAAACAGCTCATTTCTCGAGGAAGAGTTTCTCTCGAAAGAATCGAGTGGAAGTAAAGTAGAACTTGATGAGGTTGTTGAACCGTCACTTCAGTTGGATAGTAGCACGACGTAGAAAGATGTTTCTACGACGCCTACACCAAGTGAAGAGGAAGCAAATGATAATGATCATGAAGCTTTGGATCAAGTTACTACCGAACCTCGTAGGTCGACAATGACTCATACTGCCCCTGAATGGTACATCAATCCTGTCTTGGAGGTCATGTTGTTAGACAACAGTGAACCTACGAGCTATGAAGAAGCGATGGTGGTCCCGGATTCCAACAAATGGGTAGGAGCCATGAAATCTGAGAAAGGATCCATGTATGAAAACCGAGTATGGACTTTGGTGGACTTGCCCGTTGAACGATAGGCCATTGAGTACAAATGGACCTTTAAGAAGAAGACAAATGCTGATGGTAAATGTCACCATTTATAAAGTTTGACTTGTCACGAAGAAGTTTCCGACAAGTTAAAGGAGTTGATTACAATGAGACTTTCTCACTCGTAGCGATGCTAAAGTCTGTTGGAATTATGTTAGCTGTTGCTGCATTTTTCGATTATGAAATCTGGCAGATGGATGTGAAAACATCGTTTGCTTAACGTTTTCCTTGAGGAAAGGTCGTATGTGATACAACTAGAAGGTTTTGTTAGTCCTAAGGATGCTACAAGGTGTGCAAGATCCAACAATCCTTCTATGGGCTGGAGCAAGCATCTTGGAGTTGGAATATATGCTTTGATGAGGTGATCAAAGTTTTTGGGTTTATACAAAGTCTATGAGAAACTTGTATTTACAAGAAAGTGAGTGGGAGCACAATAGAATTTATGATAAGTATATGTGGATGACATATTGTTGATCGAAAATGATGTAGAATTTCTGGAAAGCATAAAAGGTTTTTCAAAGGAAGACCTGGAATGAAGCTACTTAAATATTGGGCATCAGGGTCTATAGAGATAGATCAACACATTTGATAAGACTTTCAATGAATACGTACCTTGACAAGATTTTTAAAGAGTTCAAAATGGATCAGTCAAAGAAAGAGTTCTTGCCTGATTTTTAAGGTGTGGATTTGAGTGAGACTCAAAGCTCGACCATGAGAGGAGAAAGAGAAAGGACGAAGGTCGTCCCCTATGCCTTATTCATATGCTCTATATAGTATGTCATGCTGTGTACCGCACCTGGTGTGTGCCTTGCCATGAGTCTCTCAAGGGGTACAAGAGTGGCCCAGGAGTGGATCATTGGACATCGGTCAAAATTATCCTTAGTAACTAGAGGACTAAGGAAATATTTCTCGATTATGGAGGTGCTAAAGAGTTCGTCGTAAAGGTTACGTCGATGCAAGCTTTGACACCAATCTGGACAACTCTGAGTAGCAG
This sequence comes from Hordeum marinum, assembly GCA_022496015.1. Lineage (NCBI taxonomy): Eukaryota > Viridiplantae > Streptophyta > Magnoliopsida > Poales > Poaceae > Hordeum > Hordeum marinum. The sequence continues at coordinate 297,072,070 of CM039673.1, forward strand.
TCCGGATACGTATAGTGGAGCAGTCATTTGGAATAGCTCCAAGTGGAGCATGGTAGCAGCATCTACAGCATGACATCAAAATTTTGCAAAGTACACACTGATATGTCTCCAATGTATCGACAATTTATGAAGTATTCATGTCATGTTTACCTATGTTTGTACTATGGTTTTATAATTTATTGGGACTAACCTATTAATAGTTACAAAAATCCACAAGTTCTTGTTTCACACTTTGATGTGTAGGAATTAATCCGAAATTGGCGAAAAAAACGCAAAAGGAGCCTTGTTGGAGGAGGACTCTGACTTTCCTGAAATCTGTCCACAAACAATTTTTAAAGATCCTCAGTTTTACCCCTGATGATGGCGTCAAATGGAAAAAGTTAAAACTAGGAAAGTGTAGGGAATTTTGTAGAAATAATTGTGTACAAGAAATTCATCCAAAACGGAGTTCGGATGCAATTTGGAGACCCATTTTACTAAATGAAAATATCTAATTACGGGATCACGAGAATTGATGACGTGATTGAGTCCAATTCTTACCATATCTGATATATTCAGACAAGCCACGACTTTGGGGACTCATGAGGGTTGTGAGGAGCACATAGGAAGACTCTAGAGGTGCCCTAGAGCCATTGGATTAAGGGTCCATCCATCGGAGGGTCATAGAGCACCATAGGGGGCACATATAAGGAGGGGGAAAACCCTAATTTCGTAGAGCACCCAAGAGCCATGAATTTTCCTCTCCCTTGGCAGCCACCAAGAAGGGTAGATGCTCCTCCATTGCATCATCTAGACCAATGAAGAAGGAGGGGCAAGGGGCCGTCACCCGTCGCAACTGCCGCCGTCACCGTGGCCGCCATCGCCTCCATCTATTCGGGGCTGCACCTCTCCATCAACAAATCTCTCTTTCTCACCATGATAATCTGTGAGTAATCCTCCTCGGGGCTGAGGGTATGTACTAGTAGCTATGCTTTAAATCTCTCTCTCTCTCTCTCTCTCGTGTTCTTGAGATGTCACGATCTTGATGTATCACGGGCTTTGTTAATATAGTCGGATCATATGATGTGTTTCCCTCTCTATCTAGTTGTGATGAATTGAGTTTTTCCTTTGAGATTTTGTTACCAGATTGAATGCTTTTATGGATTTTGGAACTCTTGATATATGTCTTGCATGTGGATACCCGTGGTGACAATGGGGTGTTCTATTCATTCACTTTATATATGTTTTGGTACTCAACTTGCGGGTTCCCACGATGACATTGGGGTAATCTATGCATAGGGGTTGATACACGTTCTTGTCCTACTTTCTCCGATAGAAATCTTGGGCACTCTTTGAGGTTCTTTGTGTGGAATGAGTATTATGAATCTAAAATTGTTTGATGCGTATCGTATAATTAACTCATGGATACTTGTGATGACATTTGAGTATCTAGGTGACATTAGAGTTGGTTGATGCGTATCATATGGTGTTATTCTAGTACGAACTCTTGAATAGATCGATCGGAAAGAATAACTTTAAGGCGGTTTCGTTCCCCACAAACAATTTCTTCTAACGTTCTCTGCTAGATAAGAACTTTGGAGTGATTCTTCGTTGCATGTTGAAGGATGGTTATGTGATCCAATTATATTAGCATTGTTGAGACATTGCACTAGCGAGACTATGGACCGTAGGTCTTCTTTTAAAGCATTGCAATACCGTTTGTGCTAACTTTTTTCACTTTCTACTTTGCTGTTTTTATATTTTCAGATTACAAAAACATCTATCTATCATCCATATTTCACTTGTATCGCCATCTCTTCGCCAAACTAGTGCACCTATACAATTTGCCATTGTATTGGGTGTGTTGGGGACACAAGAGATTTATTGTATTTGATTGCAGGGTTGTTTGAGAGGGACCATCTTCATCCTACACCTCCCACAGATTGATAAACCTTAGGTCATCCACTTGAGGGAAAATTGCTACTGTCCTACAAAACTCAGAGCTTGGAGGCCCAACATGAGTCTACAAAAATAAAGTTGCATAGTAGACATCAAGCTCTTTTCTGGCGCCGTTGCCAGAGAGGTGAGTGCTTGAAGGTATATCTTTAGATATTGCAACCAAATCTTTTAGTTTCTTGTTTTTCACTAGTTTGGTTTTACAAAAGAAAACTACCAAAAAATGGAGTTTAGGTTGCATCAATTGTTTCGTCTCTTTGATGTGTTTCGTGAAAATGATGGTTCAGAAAATTGTGCTCAATTGGTAGAGGAAGAATTTATGAAAATACTTAATGAGAATTCCTTGAATGATCAGAATGATAGCAATATTGTTGGTATGAATTGTCTGAATATCCATGATGTTAATTACATGCAAAGCTACAAGCTTGGGGATGCTATGTTTGATGAAGATGATATTTTTAGTCCCCCAAGTTTTGATGAGCAAAACTATTATGATGATGGCATGCCTCCTATATATGATGATTATTGTGATGACATGTATGATATAAAGAGTGATAGTAACCATGAAACTTGTCATCATGATTTTAATATTCAAAGTGGTTATGTCTATCAAGTACCTCATGATAATTACTTCACTGAGTTTGCTCCCACTATTATGAATGAGAAGGAGTTTACTTATGTGGAGAGTGATAAAAATACTATGGTTGTGAATCATGAAAATAATTTTGTATGTGATAGTTATATTGTTTAATTACTTCATGATGCTACTGAAAATTATTATGAGGGAGGAACATATGCTTGTAGGAATTGCAATAATATCAAGTCTCCTCCCTATATGTTCAAAATTTTGAAGTTGTACTTGTTTTGCCTTCTTATGCAAGTTGATTCTTGTTCCCATGAATTTTTTGCTCACAAAATCCTATGCATAGGAAGTGAGTTAGACTTAAATGTGCTTTTCATGTGATTCATGATGCTCTCTTGCATTTCCAACTTTTATTCCTATACGAGCATCATTGAAATCATCATGGCTAGCTAAATGGCATTATAGAAAAGCGCTTGTTGGGAGACAACCCAACACTTTTACTTTGTGCTTTTATGTGTGCACATGATTAAGATACTGCAGTAATGATGTTTTGTGTCTTTTATTTCAATAAAATGCCAAGTAAAGCCTTTGGGACGGTGTGGAAATTTGTTTGTTTGATTCTGTGCAAAAACAGAAAGTTTTGGATCAAGTATATGAATTATCTGATTTTAATGAAGCATCAAAAAATTCTGAAATTTTTACGAACAAATTATATGAAAATTCTATGCGTTTTCCTATTTTTTTAAAATGTTTAGATTCAAGTAAGTAAGGTGATCGTTCAGATCATACAGACTGTTCTGTTTTTTGACAGATTCTGTTTTGCATGCTTAGTTTGCTTGTTTCAAGTGTTTCCATATCTTATATTTTGTGATATAAATTGTGGTAACGATGGAATATGTAGGTACTATGTTAGAACAATTATGAATCTTTTCTCGACAGTACGTAAGTGAATGATCTATATTTACTATACTAACCAATCTCACGAAGTTCTGTTACGTTTTGTGTGATTGAAGTTTTCAAATTTTGGGTGAGATACCGATATGAGTGAATAAGAATCAACAATAAACTAATCTTGGGGATTCCCAAGGAACCTTCAAGGTAATATGCAAGGAAGACTCAAGCATCTAAGCTTGGGATGCCCCGGAAGGCATCCCCTCTTTCGTCTCCAACATTATGCGTACATCTTACTTGGAGCTATATTTTTATTTGTCACATGATATGTGTTTTGCTTGTAGCGTCATTATAATTTGTTTTACTCTGTTATATGTTATTTATAATCTTTTTTCTCAATAAAAAGTTCCAAGAATTGCATTAGAATGCTTGCATTGCATGTTTTGCTATGTGCTGTATAAAAACAGAAACTTTTGCTATAGTGTCTGAATTTTCATATTTTATTGAAACGTGAAAAGTTTCTGAAATTTGTACATAGTGTTTGAATATAAATTATTTATCACTTCCTAAATTTTAAGATTTGTTTGAGTTACATAGGTACACTGTTTAAATAGATTGTTACAGACTGTTCTGTTTGGACAGATTGTTGTCATAGTTCTGTTATCTACTTTCCCTATAGTTTTCATAGCCTATATTTTTAGATATAAATTGTGGAAATTTTATTAAAAATTAGATGATGTTTTAAAATTATTGTTCAACTTGTATTGGCAGTACATAAAGATTTTATTTATTATTATGTGCACTAACCTATCTCACGAATTCTTTTCAAGTTTTGTGTGGATAAAGTTTTTTAGAATAGGTGAGACCAGGATGTGAGAGGATTGAATGGGATACAAAAGCTCAATCTTAGGGGTTACGAAGGCACCCCAAGTAAATATTTCAAGAAGGGTCAAGCATCTATGCTTTGGAATGCTACGCATCCCACCTCTCTTCATCAACAAATATCGATTAACCTATGTTAAGCCTAAAGTTTTATTTGTCCACATGATATGTGCTATTTTTCTTTTGCTTGCTGTTTAAATAAAATACTCAGATCTGAAAATATTTATTGAGAGAGGTCTCCCTCACATATCTACTTGATTATTTACCTACTCATTGATCTTCACTTATATCTTTTGAGAGTAGTTTGATTGTTTACTCTTTTGCTTCACTTCTATTTATTAGAGCATGGTCTTTTATAGAAAGAATTAAACTCTCTTGCTTCACTTATATCTATTTAGAGAGTCAACAGGAATTGGTCATTTGCATGTTTAGTCATAAAATCCTACATAAAACTTATGGATCACTGAATATGATATGTTTGATTCCTTGCAATAGTTTTGCGATATAGAGATGATAATATGTGGGAGGTACTAAGTAAACGGTTGTGGATTAGTAAGAATATTTTCATTAAGGTTTATAATTCCCGAAGCATGGATGTATAGTCTCCCGTTATGCGATGAAAATTGGAGCGCAATTTATCCTTGATTGTCTATCTTTGTGTGAAGGTCGGGGGGGCGCGATGGTTAACTCCTACCAACCTCCCCCCTAGGGGCATGCGTAGTAGTACTTTGTTTCGAGGGCTAATAAACTTTTGCAATAAGTATGTGAGTTATTTATGACTAATGTGAGTCCATGGATTATATGCACTCTTACCTTTCCGCAATTTTCTAGCCTCTACGGTACTGCGCATTGCCCTTTCTCACCTCGAGAGTCAGTGCAAACTTCACTGGTGCATCCAAACCCCGTGATATGATATGCTCTATCACACATAAGCCTTATTATATGTTCCTCAAAACAGTCACCATACCTACCTATTACGGCATTTGCATAGCCATCCCGAGATATATTGACATGCAACTTTCACGGTTCCCATTTTGATGACTTGAGCATTCATTGTCATATTGCTTTACATGATCGTAAGATAGATAGCACGATGTTTTCATGGCTTGTACGTTTTTGATATCTTTGCTATGCTAGATCATTGCACAACATTCATATAGAGTCATATTCTGTTCTAGGTATCGAGTTGTAATATTGAGTTATAAGTAAATAGAAGTGTGATGATCATCATTATTCATTGTTAGAGCATGTCCCAGTTAGGAAAGGATGATGGAAACTATGATTTCCCCACAAGTCAGGATGAGGCTCCGTACAAAGAAAAAAAATAGAGAAAAAGAAATGAAAAAAAGAAAGAAGTAGAAGGGGCATGCCAATTCCACACTCGTGCTTCAAAGTAGCACCATGTTTTTCATATAGAGGGTGTCATATGTTGTCACTTTCATATACTAGTGGGAATTTTTAATTATAGAGTTAGATGCACACCCACTTAGTTTTCATATTGAGCTTTCTTACACTTGTTGCTCTTAGTGCATCCGTTGCATGGCAATCCCTACTCCTCACATTGATATCAATTGATAGGCATCTCCATAGCCCATTGGTTAGCCGCATTAATGTGAGATTTTCTTATCTTTTTGTCTTCTCTATATTTACCCCTATCATCATATTATATTCCACCCATAGTGCTATATCCATGGCTTTCGCTCATGTATTCCGTGAGGGTTGAAATGTTGAAACACGTTAAAAGTATGAACCAATTGCTTGGCTGACACCGGGGTAGTACATGATTTATACTTTGTGTTAAGAAGACAGAGCATCACAAGGCTATATGATTTTGTAGGGATAGTGTTCTTTAGCCTTGATATTTTGAAAGACATGATTGTTTCTTGGGATGCCTGAGTATTAATGTCTTTAGGCCAAATTACAGACTATTGCTTTGAATCACTCATGTCTTAGTATCCATGCCATGATTAGATATATGATCAAACTTATGCACTATGCTAGCATTCACATTTCATAAATTATTTCTTTTATCATTTACCTACTCGAGGACGAGTAGGAATTAAGCTTCAGGATGCTGATACGTCTCCAACGTATCGATAATTTATGAAGTATTCATGTCATATTACCTATGTTTTTACTATGGTTTTGTGATTTATTGGGACAAACCTATTAATAGTTGCAAAAGTGCACAAGTTCTTGTTTCACACTTTGATGTGTAGGAATTAATTGGAAATTGGCGAAAAACGCAAAATGAGCCATGTTGGAGGAGGACTCTGACTTTCCTGAAATATGTCCACAAACGGTTTTTAAACCTCGTTAGTTTTACCCTGGAAGATGATGTCAAATGGAAAACATTAAAACTCGGCAAGTGTAGGTAATTTTATATCAATGATTCTGGACTACAAATTCCTCCAAAACGGAGTTCGAATGCGATCTAGAGACCCGTTTTACTGAAGAAAAATATCTGATTACGAGATCACGAGAATTGATGACGTGATTGAGTCCAAATCTTACCATATCTGATATATTCAGCCAAGCCACGACTTTGGGGATTCATAAGGGCTGCGAGGAACCCCTAGGAAGGTTCTAGAGGTTCGCAAGAGTCATCTGATTTAGGGTCCGTCCATCAGAGGGCAATAGAGCACGACAAAGGCACATATAAGGAGAGAATAACTTTAAGGTGGTTTCGTACCCTACAAACAATTTCTTATTATGTGATCTGCTAGATAAGAGCTTTGGAGTGATTCTTTGTTGCACATTGAGGGATGAAAGCACAACATGCTCCCTTGGTGGTTTTGATAATTTATGATAACATACATTGTTTCTTGGACTAACACCTCTATCTAGTATATTTCAGATAATAGTCCATGGAGAGTTGGGCTGGCAAAAGGATTGTGGAGATTGTGGAATTACCCCAAGATGCAAGGAAATAGGTTGGCCAAGCTTCAAGCAAGAGGAATCTACATTTTACATTTGTGAGAAATCACTTTGAGTCCATAGGAAAGCCAATACTATTAAAAGGGGGTAAGGTTTTGTTGGTGAACAAGATGCTCATACATGCACAAGTGATAGTCACCAAAAACATCCACAAAGCTCTCCCACCAAAGTCTGTCTATAGCCGAACATTCAAAATTGGTGCAACTAACATTCCTATCCCGGTGCCACCAATTCCAGAACCTAGATAGACTCAGCCAAACCCTACCCACTTCGGTGCAACCGATTCCATACCGGTGCCACCGAGTTTAGGTTGCCAACTTTCTGTTACACAAACTCACATTTTCGGTCCCACCGATATTGTTGAGTCGGCGTCACCAAGATTGGAAATCTGACCGTTGGTCACCTTATTGGTGCAGCCGAGATTCGTATATTGGTCCCTCCGAGATTTAAAAGTTTCCACCTTTTGGTCACTTCGGTACCACCGAGATTAACACATCGGTGTCACCGAATTGGTCATTTTGTGTGTAACGGTTGGATTTTTGGGGATGCCTATATATACCCCTTCACCACCACCCACTGGACAGAGAAGCACTCGGAACTATTCCATACCTATCCTATCAGATTTTCTGAGAGAGAACCACCTACCCTTGTGTTGAGATCAAGATCTTCCACTCCAACCATATGGATCTTGATTTCTAGCCCCCCCAAGTTGCTTTCCACCAATCCCATATCTTCTACCAAACCAAATATGTGAGAGTGATTATGTGTTGAGGAGTCTATCATCTTGAAACACAAGAGCAAGGAGTTCATCGTCATTACCGAGCCTATTACCTTTTGGAGGGTGGTGCCTCCTAGATTGGTTAGGTGTCGCTTGGGAGCCTCCTACTTCATGTTGTGGAGTGAACCAAGAAGTTTGTAAGGACAAGGATATCGCCTACTTCGTGAAGATCTACCCATAGTGAGGCTAGTCCTTCGTGGACGGAAGCCATATGGAATAGTCAAGGTTGCTACTTCATGGACCCTTATGGGTGGAGCCCTCCGTGGACTCTCGCGCCCCTTGCCCTCCGTGGGTTGAAGACTCCATAAACATGGACGTACGATAGCACCACATATCGGAAGTATGGGAAAAATCCTTGCGTCTCCTATTGCGTTTGATCTTCCTATCTCATCTCTTTACTTCATATGCAATGTCTTTACTTTTCGCTGCCATACTTGTAGACATGCATGTGTAGGGCTGTTAGACTTGCTAGACTTGCTAAAAATGTTAAAATCTGCCAACCAATTAACTTGGGAAAAGGTTAGGTTTTAAATTCCTACTAGTAGTCTATTCATCCCCCTCTAGACACTCTTCTAGCGATCCTACAAGTGGTATCAGAGCTTTGATCTCCAATGCTTCGGTTTAATCACCGTGGAGGAAGATGGATGTGTCTAGTATAGAGAGTTTGAGTTGTAGAGTGCCTATTCTTGATGGAGAGTACTATAGTCAATGGAAGAATGCCATGATTGATCTATTTGATAAATTCCATTTGACAAAATATATTGGACACCCCTATGTGCTCCCTATTGATGAATTGCATCCCACACACGAAGAGGAAATTAACATGCTTGGTAACCTAAGAACTGTCAATCTTATTGTTAGAGGTTTACCAAGATTCGTGCTTTCTCAATTGAAGAACTTTGCATGTGCCTATACCTTTTGGACTGATTTGCAGAAACGATATCCAAATGTTTGATTAGGAAATCTTGATGAAATTCTTCATAAAACTATTGCTTTTCACAAAATGAAGCCTAGTGATCCTAACTTTGATAAATGCCTATTTGAGCTCCGTGATCTTATGCGTGCTAAAGGAGATGTCACCACTATCAACAACATTATCTTCGAAGCCATTCGCATTCATAAACTTGAACATTGTCATGATCACTATTCAACGAATCTCTTGTTGTTTATGACGAGGATTTCCCACTTGATGATGACAATGTGGAACATGAATATCTTGGAGAAGATGAGTTGTTCGACATCGAGTATGAGAAGATGATGAAGAATCAAAGTCTTATGGCAAACTTCAAGGATTATATGTGCGGAGGAAAAGAGTGGATTCTCGATAGTGGATGTACGGATCATATGACTGGTGATAAAGACATGTTTCAAGAGATCACGCCTAATCAAGGTCCTCGAAGGTACGTGACCTTGGGAGACAACTCTAAGGGTAAGGTACTTGGCCTTGGTAAGGTGGCCATATCCCATGATAGCTCTATTCAAAATGTCATGCTTGTTGAATCTCTTGGCTACAATCTTCTTTCCATATCTAGACTTGCCGACTTTGGTTTCAATGTGTTATTCATGAAAGTAGATTGCCAAGTGTTTCGTCAAGATAATCATAAAATGGTATTTACCGGTTTCCGTAGAGGTGATCTATACATTGTTGATTTCACTAAGAGATCCAAACCTCGTACTTGTCTTATTGCAAAATCTTATAAAGGGTGGCTTTGGCATAGAAGACTAGGACATGTTGGCATGCGTAATTTAGACAAGCTTATCAAGGGTGATCACATACATGGTGTTAAAGATGTTATCTTTGACAGAGATAGACTTTGTAGTGCTTTTCAAGATGGAAAGCAAGTAGGTGGAAGTCATCCTGTTAAGAATATCATGACTACTAGGAGAACACTCCAGTTACTTCACATGGATCTTTTTAGTCCTAATGCTTACAAGAGTCTCGGTGGAAATTCCTATGGTCTAGTTATAGTTGATGATTTTTCTAGATTTCATGGGTATTCTTTCTTCATGATAAGTCACAGGTTCAAAAGATCTTCAAGAACTTCGCTCGCAAAGTGCAAAATCAGTTTGAAGTGAAGATCAAGAAGGTTCGGAGCGATAACGGATCAGAGTTCAAGAACACCCATGTGGATACCTTTCTTGACGAAGAAGGTGTCTCACATGAGTTCTCGGCTATGTACACACCTCAACAAAATGGAGTTATTGAGAGGAAGAACCGGACGCTCATTGAGATGGCAAGGACGATGCTTGACGAATACAATACGCTAAGACACTTTCGGGCAAAAAAGCCGTTGAAATAACATGTCATGATACAAACCGACTTTACTTGCACAAGCTTCTTGGTAAAACGACATAGGATCTACTCACCGGTAACAAGCCCCAAGTCAGATACTTTCGGGTATTTGGCTCAAAGTGCTACATTCTTGATAAGCATCATCGTACTAAATTTGCTCCTAAACCTCATGAAGGATTCCTACTTGGTTACGGATCGAACTCTCACACTTACCGTGTCTACAACAACTTCACTCGAAAAGTTGAAGAGACGGTAGATGTGAAGTTTTATGAATCTAATGGTTCGCAAGTCGAACAATTGCCAAATGATGTAGGTGATAAGGATCCTTCGGAAGCTATTTTGGATCTACCCATCGGCAAAATTCGTCCCATGGAGGTGAAAGAAAGTACTTCATCAACTCAAGTGGAAGCCCCTACTTCACGTCAAGGTGAACCTCAACACAACATGGAGGCATCCACAAGTGGTACACGACGAGATGATGAAGAGGAGGAAGTGTATCATGAAGATCCACCACAACCACCTTCACCACCACCTCAAGGGAACGACACCTTCGACAACAACGAAAATGAAGGAAATGATGATGATGAAGAAGAAGCTCCACCATCCAACAATCAGAAGCTGACCCGAGTTCGAGCTCAAGTGGCCAAGAACCATCCCCTAAACCAAATCTTTGGTGATATACAAACAGGGAGAATCACTCGCTCTAAAACCCGTCTAACTAACTTTTGTGAGCATTATTCTTTCATATCTAGCATTGAGCCTTTGAAGGTAGAACAAGCTCTTGAAGACATGGATTGGGTGAACGCTATGCATGAAGAGATTCACAACTTCGAAAGGAACGAAGTGTGGACACTCATCAAGAAGCCCGAAGATGAGCACAACATCATCGGAACCAAATGGGTGTTTCAGTACAAACAAGACTAAGACGGTCAAGTCGTGCAAAACAAGGCTCGTCTCGTAGCCCAAGGATATACTCAAGTCAAAGGTATGGACTACGGTGAGACTTATGCCCTCGTCGCTATACTTGAAGCTATTCGTATTCTTCTTGCTTATGCTAATCACCACGAAATCACGCTTTATCAAATGGATATAAAAAGTGCATTTTTAAATGGTGAAATTGAAGAAGAGGTTTATGTTAAGCAACCACCTAGTTTTGTGAATCCTAAGAAACCTAATCATGTTTACAAGCTTTGTAAAGCTTTTTATGGTCTTAAGCAAGCCTCTCGTGCTTGGTATAAATGTTTAACAAAGTTTCTCATTGAAAAAGGTTTTGAAATTGGTAAAATTGATGCAACATTCTTCACTAATAGAGTTAATGGTGAATTATTTGTGTGCCAAATCTATGTGGATGATATTATCTTTGGTTCCACTAACCCTCAATTTAGTGAAAGATTTGGAAGGTTGATGTCCGAGAAGTATGAGATGTCTATGATGTGTGAGCTGAAATTCTTTCTTGGTTTGCAAATCAAGCAATCAAGAGAAGGAACTTTCATCTCTCAAACTAAGTATACCAAAGACTTGATCAAAAAGTTCAACATGTAGGAGTGCAAAGGTATGAAAACTCCCATGCCCACTAGTGGACATGTTGATCTTACCTGGGAGGATGAACCGGTTGATCAAAAGGTTTATCGACCTATGATTGGTTCATTTCTATATCTATGTGCATCTCGTCCCGATATTATGCTTAGTGTTTGCATGTGTGCTAGATATCAAGCTGCACCTAAAGAGTGTCATCTTTTGACTATGCAACGTATTGTGAGATACTTGATATAAACACCAAACTTTGGCATTTGGTATCCCAAGGGATCTTCTTTTAATCTTGTTGGCTATTCCGATTCGGACTATGCCAGTGACAAGGTTGATAGGAATTCCACCTTGGGTACTCGTTAATTTTAGGTAGATATCTTGTGTCTTGGTCCTCCAAGAAACAAAACTTGGTATGGCTATCTACTGCCGAAGCTGAGTATATTGCTGCTGGATCTTGTTGTGCACAATTACTATGGATGACACAAATGCTTAAGGATTATGGAATCTATGTTAAAAATGTTCCATTACTTTGTGACAATGAAAGCGCTATTAAAATTGGACATAATCCTGTGCAACATTCTCGAACTAAGCATATTCAAGTTCGACATCATTTCATTCGTGATCATGTTGCCAAAGGAGATATTAATCTTAAGCATGTTTGCACTAACAAGCAATTGGACGATATCTTTACTAAGCCACTTGATGAGAAAACATTTTGTCACTTGAGGAGTGAGTTGAACATCATTGATGCTTCAAACTTGAGCTAGACTCACTCGGTTGCAAGCAAGGGCATGAGCTTTCTTGTTCCATGTTCCCGTAACTCGTTATCGTATGTGTTGGAAATATGCCCTAGAGGCAATAGCAAATTGTTTATTATCATATTTCCTTGTTCATGATAATCATTTATTATCCATGCTATAATTGTGTTGATCGGAAACTCAGATACATGTGTGGATACATAGACAACACCATGTCCCTAGTATGCCTCTAATAGACTAGCTTGTTGATCAAAGATGGCTATGGTTTCCTAGTCATGGACATGAGATATCATTTGGTAACGGGATCACATCATTAGGATAATGATGTGATGGACAATACCCAAACTACAAACGTAGCATATGATTGTGTCAGTTTATTGCTACTGTTTTTTGCATGTCAAGTATATGTTCCTATGACCATGAGATCATGCAACTCATTGAAACCGGAGGAGTACCTTGTGTGTATCAAATGCCGCAACGTAACTGGGTGACTATAAAGGTGCTCTACAGGTATCTCCGAGGGTGTCTGTCGGGTTGGCATGGATCAAGACTGGGATTCGTTACTCCGTGTGACGGAGAGGTATCTCAAGGCCCACTCGGTAATAGAACATCACAATAAGCCTTGCAAGCAATGTGACTAAGTGTTAGCCACGGGATCTTGTATTACGAAACGAGTAAAGAGACTTGCCGGAAACGAGGTTGAACTAGGTATGGAGATACCAACGATCGAATCTCGGGCAAGTAACATACCGAAGAACAAAGGGAACATCATACGGGATTAACTGAATCCTTGACATAGAGGTTCGATCGATAAAGATCTTCATAGAATATGTAGGAACCAATATGGGCATCCAGGTCCTGCTATTGTTTATTGACCGTAGAGGTGTCTCGGTCATGTCTACATAGTTCTCGAACCCGCAGGGTCTGCACACTTAAGATTCAGTGACGTTTCGGTAGTATAGAGTTATGTATGGTGGTGACCGAAGGTTGTTCGGAGTCTCGGATGAGATCCTGTACATCACGAGGAGCTCCGGAATGGTCCGTAGGTAAACATTAATATATATAGGAAGTCCTGTTTTGGTCGTCGGAAAAGTTTCGGGCTCATCGGTAGTGTACCGGGAGTGCCGGTAGTGTACCGGGGACCATCGGGAGAGGTATTTCAACCCAAGAGGCTACATGGGATGTTTGAGGAGGTAAACCAGCCCCTGGTTGGCTGGCCGAAGTCTCCTCTAAGGGCCCATGCGGCTGGAGTGGTTTGAGAAGGAAAAAATCCAAAGGTGGAGAGGTGGAAAGAGTTTCCAAGTGGAAAGGAGGAATCGTACTCCTAATAGGATTGGAGTAGGACTCCTCCACCTCCAATTTCGACCAAACCTTGAGGGTTTGAGGCTTCCTCCTCCCCTCCCTCCTCCTATATATACTAGAGGATTTAGAGGAAAAAGCTAACCCTAATAGCCACGTGCTACCTCTCCTCTAGATCACAGTTTCTCCTCTAGATCGGTTTTCAGCGGTGCTTAGGCAAAGCCCTGCTGGAATAGCTACACCACCATCTCCGCAACGCCGTCGCGCTGCCGGAGAACTCATCTACCTCTCCGCTCCCTCTTGCTTGATCAAGAAGGCGGAGATCGTCATCGAGCTGTACGTGTGCTGAATGCGGAGCTGCCGTTCGTTCGGCGCTAGATCGGAAGGACTGTGATCAAGATCGCGAGACGGATTGTGATGAGATCGCGGGACGGATCGTGATGAGTTCAAGGGATGGATCGTGATTGGATCGCGGGACGGATCATGATGAGATCGCGGGTTTGAGGCTTCCTCCTCCCCTCCCTCCCTCCAATTTCGACCAAACCTTGAGGGTTTGAGGCTTCCTCCTCCCCTCCCTCCCTCCTATATATACTAGAGGATTTAGAGGAAAAAGCTGACCCTAATAGCCACGTGCTACCTCTCCTCTAGATCACAGTTTCTCCTCTAGATCGGTTTTCAGCGGTGCTTAGGCAAAGCCCTGCTGGAATAGCTCCACCACCATCGCCGCAACGCCGTCCCGCTGCCGAAGAACTCATCTACCTCTCCGCTCCCTCTTGCTTGATCAAGAAGGCAGAGATCGTCATCGAGCTGTACGTGTGCTGAATGCGGAGCTGCCGTTCGTTCGGCGCTAGATCGGAAGGACCGTGATCAAGATCGTGAGACGGATCGTGATGAGATCGCGGGACGGATCGTGATGAGTTCAAGGGATGGATCGTGATTGGATCGCGGGACAGATCATGATGATATCGCGGGATGCTCGGTGATTTGGATCGCGAAGACGTTCGACTACACCAACCGCGTTTCTTAACGCTTCCTGCTTAGCGATCTACAAGGGTATGTAGATCCACTCTCACTCTCGTAGATGCTCATCATCTTGATTAGATCTTGCATGTGCATAGGAAATTTTTTGTTTCCTATGCAATGTTCCCCAACAGTGGCATCATGAGCTAGGTCTAGCGGTATTGTGGGATGAAGCGGCCCGGACCAACCTTACTCGTACGCTTACGAGAGACCGGTTCCATTGACTGACGTGTAACTTCATTGCACAAATATGGCTGGCAGGTGTTTGTTTCTCCTACTTTAGTTGGACCGGATTCGACAAAGGCGGTCCTTGAGAAGGTTGAAAAGCAATTTATGTATCACCGTTGTGGTTTTGCGTAGGTGAGAATTGTTCTTGCTAGATACCTATAGCAGCCACGTAAAACATGCAACAACAATTAGAGGATGTCTAACTTCTTTTTGCAGGGTATGTTGTGATGTGATATGGCCAATTACATGATGAGATATATGTGATGTATGAGATGATCATGTATTGTATAGAATATCACGACTTGCATGTCAATGAGTATGGCAACCGGCAGGAGCCATAGGGTTGTCTTTAATTATTGTATGACCTGCGTGTCAATCATTAAGCGCTATGTAATGCTTTACTTTATCGCTAAACGGTAGCAATAGTAGTAGAAGCATGGTGGGAGCGACAACCCTGATGGCGACACGTTGACGGAGATCATGGTGTCATGCCGGTGACGATGGAGATCATGCCTGTGCTTTCAAGATGGAGATCAAAAGCACAAGTTCATGGCCATATCATGTCACTTATGATTTGCATGTGATGTTAATCCTTTTATGCACCTTGTTTTGCTTAGGACGAAGGTAGAATTATAAGGTGATACCTCACTTAATTTCAATATAAATTGTGTTCTCCCCGAGTGTGAACCATTGTGTTCGTCATGTCGAGACACCACGTGATGATCGGTTGTGATAGACTCTACGTTCACATACAACGGGTGCAAGCCAGTGTTGCACATGCAGAACACTCGGGTTAAACTTGACGAGCCTAGCATGTACAGATATGGCCTTGGAATACAAGAGACCAAAAGGTCGAAGATGAGTCATATAGTAGATATGATCAACATGATGATGTTCACCATTGAAACCACCTCAACTCACGTGATGGTCGGACTTGAGTTGGTGAATTTGGATCATGTATCACTCGAATGACCAGAGGGATGTCAATTTGAGTGGGAGTTCTTAAGTAATATGATTAATTGTACTCATTATCATGAACATAGTCAGTTGTGTCTTTGCAAATTATGTTGTAGATTACTTGCTCGCGCTATAGCTCCCTTGAATTTTTATATGTTCCTAGAGAAATAGAGTTGAAAGATGATGGTAGCAATATTGCGGACTGGGTCCGTGATCTGAGGATTGTCCTCATTGCTGTACAGAAGGCTTATGTCCTTAATGCACCGCTCGGTGCGCCAACCCCTCTAGTGTTGTCTGTAGATGTTGTGAACATCTGACAGGCACGTTCTGATCATTACGTGATAGTTTAGTGCATCATGCATTATGGATTAGAATTGAGGCTCCGAAAGGTTTTGAACGTCACGGAACATATGAGATGTTCTAAGAGCTGAAATTAGGATCTCAGGCTCGTGCCCGTGTTGCGAGATATGAGATCTCCAACAAGATTCTGTGCCTGCAAGATAAAGGAGAATATCTCAATCATTGAGCATGTACTCAGATTGTCTGGGTGCTACAATCACTTAAATCGAGTGGGAGTTGATCTTCCAGATAAGAAAGTGATTGATATAGTTTTCCAAGTCACTGTCACTAAGCTACTAGAACTTGGTGATGAACTATAAAATGTTAGGGATAGAAATAATGATCCCTGAGCTGTTCGCGATGTTTGACACCACGAAGGTAGAAAGCAAGAAGGAGCGTCAAGTGTTGATGGTTAGTAAAACCACTAGTTTCAAGAAGGGCAAGGGCAAGGAGGGAAACTTCATGGATGGCAAGTCAGTTGCTGCTCCAGTGAAGCAACCCAAAGTTGAACCCAAACCCGAGACTAAGTGCTTCGATTATGAGGAGAGCGGTCGCTGAAGTGGAACAACCCTAGATACTTGGTAGATAAGAAGGCTGGCAACGTCGACATAAGTATATTTGATAAACGTGTTATTGATGTGTACCTTGCTAGTACTCCTAGTAGCACATGGGTATTGGATACCGATTTGGTTGCTAAATGTTAGTAACTCGAAATAAAAGCTACGGAATAAATGGAGAACTAGCTAAGGGTGAGGTGACAATGTGTGTTGGAAATGTTTCCAAGGTTGATGTGATCAACATCGCACGCTCTCTCTACCTTCGGGATTAGTGACGAACATAAATAAATGTTATTTGGTGTTTTGCGTTGAGCATGAACGTGATTAGATCGTGTTTATTGCAACACGGTTATTCATTTAAGTTAGAGAATAATGGTTATTCTATTTACATGAATACTACCTTCAATGGTCATGCACCCAGTGAGAATGGTTTGTTGAATCTTGATCGTAGTAATACACATGTTCATAACATTGATGCCAAAAGATACAAAGTTAATAATGATAGTACCACATACTTGTGGCACTGCTGCTAAATGTCATATTGGTATAAAGCGCATGAAGAAACTCCATGCTAATGGATCTTTGGACTCATTCGATTTCGAATCAGTTGAGACATGCGAACCATGCCTCTTGGGCAAGATGACTAAGGACCCCGTTTTCCAGATTGATGGAGCGGGCAAGTGATTTATTGGAAATGATACATGTTGATGTATGCAATCCAATGAGTTTTGTAGCGTGCGGTGGATATCGTTATTTTCTTTCTTTCACTGATGATTTGAGTAGATATATTGTATATTTACTTAATGAAACACAAGTCTGAATCGTTTGAAAGGTTCAAGCAAATTTAGAGTGAAGTTTAAAATCATCGTGACAAGAAGATAAAAATGTCTGCGATATGATCGTGGAGGTGAATATCTGAGCTACGAGTTTGGCATACAACTTTAGACAATGTGAAAGTTGTTTCACAGCTCACTCCACCTGGAACACCATAGTGTGATGATGTGTCCGAACATCATAGTCGTGCTCTATTAGATATGGTGCGGGCTATGATGTCTCTTATCGTTTTGCTACTATAGTTTTGGGGTTATGCATTAGAGACAACTACATTAACTTTGAATAGGGCACCATCTAAATCCGTTGAGATGACACGGTGTGAATTATGGTTTGATAGAAACCTGAGCTATCATTTCTTAATGTTTGGGGCTGCGACGCTTGTGTGGAAAAATGTTTTCACCTAATGAGCTCGAACCCAAAGCGGACAAATGCATCTTCATAGATTACCCTAAGAATAGTTGGGTGGACCTTCTATCTCAGATCCAAGCATAAAGTGTTTGTTGCTGAAATGGGTCCTCTCCCGAGAAAAAGTTTCTCTCGAAAGAATTGAGTGGGAGGAAGATAGAACTTGATGAGGTTGTCGAACCTTTGTTTCAACCAGAGAGTAGCATATCATAGAAAGATGTTTCTGTGGAACCTACATCAGTTGAAGAAGAAGTAAATGATGATGATCATGAAGCTTCAGATCAAGTTACTATCGAACCTCGTAGGTCGACAAGGATGTGTACTGCTCCTGAGTGGTACGACAACCCTGTCTTGGAGGTCATGTTGTTGGACAGCGATGAACCTACGAGATATGGAGAAGCGATGATGGGCCCGGATTCCGGTAAATGGTTAGAGGCCATGAAATCCGAGAAAGGATCCATGTATGAAAACCAAGTATAGACTTTGGTAGACTTGCTCATTAGACGGCAGGTCGTCGAGTACAAATGGACCTTTAAGATGATGACAGACACTGATGGTAAATGTCACCATTTACAGAGCTCGACTTGTCACAAAGAAGTTTCTGACAAGTTCAAGGAGTTGATTGTGATGAGACTTTCTCACTCGTAGCGATGCTAAAGTCTGTTGGAATTATGTTAGCAGTTGCTGCATTTTTCAATTATGAAATCTGGCAGATGGATGTCAAAACATCATTTCCTTCCTTAAGGAAAGGTTGTATGAGATACAACCAGAAGGTTTTGTCAGTCCTAAGGATGCTAAAAGGTGTGCAAGCTTCAGTGATCCTTCTATGAACTGAAGCAAGCATCTCAGAGTTGGAATATACACTTTGATGAGGTGATCAAAGGTTTTGAGTCTATACAAAGTTTATGAGAAACTTGTATTTACAATAAAGTGAGTGGGAGCACTATAGAGTTTCTGGTAAGCATATGTGGTTGACATATGTTGATCGGAAATGATGTAGAATTTCTGGAAAGCATAAACGGTTGTTTGAAAAGAGTTTTTCAAAGGAAGACCTGGATAAAGCTACCTAATTGTTGAGCATCAAGATCTATAGAGATAGATCAAGATGCTTGATGAGCCTTTGAATGAGTACATACATTGACAAGATTTTGAAAGAGTTCAAAATGGATTAGTCAGAGAGAAGTGTTCTCGCCTGCTTTGTAAGGTGTGAAGTTGAATGAGACTCAAAGCTCGACCACGACAAAAGAAAGAGAAAGGACGAATGTCGTCCCCTATGCCTTAGCCATAGGCTCTGTATAGTATGCCATGCTGTGTACCGCACCTGTGTGTGCCTTGCCATGAGTCCGTCAAGGGGTACAAGAGTGATCCAGGAGTGGATCACTGGACAATGGTCAAGATCATCCTTAGTAACAAAAGACTAAGGAAATGTTTCTCGATTATGGAGGTAAGAAAGAGTTCGTCGTAAAGAGTTATGTTGATGCAAGCTTTGACACCAATCCAGATGACTCTTAGTAGCAACCCGGATACGTATAGTAGAGCAGCCATTTGGAATAGCTCCAAGTGGAGTGTGGTAGCGGTGTTTACGGTTTGACATAGAGATTTGCAAAGTACACACGGATCTGAATGTCGCAGACCCGTTGACTATAAGACCTCTCTCACATGCGAAGCATGATCGAACCCCAGAACTCATTGGGTGTTAGATTCATAACAATGCGAATCACATGGTAATGTGAACTAGATTATTGACTCTAGTGCAAGTGGGAGACTGTTGGAAATATGCCCTAGAGGCAATAATAAATTGGTTATTATCATATTTCCTTGTTCATGATAATCGTTTATTATCCATGCTATAATTGTGTTGATCGGAAACTCAGATACATGTGTGGATACATAGACAACACCATGTGCCTAGTATGCCTCTAATATACTAGCTCGTTGATCAATGATGGATATGGTTTCCTACTCATGGACATGAGATGTCATTTGGCAACGGGATCACATCATTAGGAGAATGATGTGATGGACAAGACCCAAACTACAAACGTAGCATATGATCATGTCAGTTTATTGCTACTGTTTTCTACATGTCAAGTATATGTTCCTATGACCATGAGATCATACAACTCATTGACACCGGAGGAGTACCTTGTGTGTACAAACATCGGAACGTAACTGGGTGACTATAAAGGTGCTCTACAGGTATCTCCGAGGGTGTCTGTCAGGTTGGCATGGATCAGGACTGGGATTTGTTACTCCGTGTGATGGAGAGGTATCTCAGGGCCCACTCGGTAATACAACATCACAATAAGCCTTGCAAGCAATGTGACTAAGTGTTATCCACGAGATCTTGTATTACGAAACGAGTAAAGAGACTTGCCGGTAACGAGGTTGAACTAGGTATGGAGATACCGACGATCGAATCTCGGGCAAGTAACATACCGAAGAACAAAGGGAACATCATACGGGATTAACTGAATCCTTAACATAGAGGTTTGACCGATAAAGATCTTCGTAGAATATGTAGGAACTAATATGGGCATCCAGGTCCCTCTATTGATTATTGACCGTAGAGGTGTCTCGGTCATGTCTACATAGTTCTCGAACCCGCAGAGTCTGCACACTTAAGATTTGGTGACGTTTTGGTAGTATAGAGTTATGTATGGTGGTGACCGAAGGTTGTTCGGAGTCCCAGATGAGATCCGGAACATCACGAGGAGTTCCGGAATGGTCTGGAGGTAAATATTGATATATAGGAAGTCCTATTTTTGTTGCCGGAAAAGTTTCAGGCTCATCGGTAGTGTACCGGGAGTGCCAGTCGTGTACCGGGAGTGCCAGCAGTGTACCGGGGGACCATCGGGAGAGGTATTTCGACCCAAGAGGCTACATGGGCTGTGGGAGGAGGTAAACCATCCCCTGGTGGGCTGGCCAAAGCCTCCTCTAAGGGCCCATATGGCTGGAGTGGTTTGAGAAGGAAAAATTCCAAAGGTGGAGAGGTGGAAAGAGTTTCCAAGTGGAAAAGGAGGAATCCTACTCCTAATAGGATTGGAGTAGGACTCCTCCACCTCCAATTTCGACCAAACCTTGAGGGTTTGAGGCTTCCTTCTCCCCTCCCTCCCTCCTATATATACTAGAGGATTTAGAGGAAAAAGCTAACCCTAATAGCCACGTGCTACCTCTCCTCTAGATTGCAGTTTCTCCTCTAGATCGGTTTTCAGCGGTGCTTAGGCAAAGCCCTGTTGGAATAGCTCCACCACCATCACCGCAACGCCGTCGCGCTGCTGGAGAACTCATCTACCTCTCCGCTCCCTCTTGCTGGATCAAGAAGGCGGAGATCGTCATCGAGCTATACGTGTGCTGAACGCGGAGGTGCCGTCCGTTCGGCGCTAGATCGGAAGGACCGTGATCAAGACCGCGAGACGGATCATGATGAGATCACGGGACGGATCATGATGAGTTCACGAGATGGATCGTGATTGGATCGCGGGAAAGATCGTGATGAGATCGTGGGATGCTCGGCGATTTGGATCGCGAAGACGTTCGACTACACCAACCACGTTTCTTAACACTTCCCGCTTAGCGATCTACAAGGGTATGTAGATCCACTCTCCCTCTCGTAGATGCTTATAATATTGATTAGATCTGGCGTGTGCGTAGGAAATTTTTTGTTTCCCATGCAACGTTCCCCAACAATATGCCATGGAATTCTATGCTCTCTTGTATTGCATCTAACCTTTGAAGGTACTAGGAAGAACTTCATTCCACAAGATTGCCATCAACTCGAATTATAAGCAATCTTGTCATTACCAAGTATCCACAACCCCTCTTGATGATGGAAGGAATAAGACAACAAAAATATATCCTTGACATACACTTGATCTTAGTTGCAAAATCTATAAGTGGTATCATGTCAATTGGATATATCCATTGTTTTTCCTTGCATGACTAACCTTTGTAGGTGACTAGTGCACTCGAATGAGAAGGATTGCTCCAAATTCAAGATGATCTTCATCAACCTCGAGCATCCTCAACAAGTTCACCTATGAGCAACGGCATCAACATCATTCAAAGGTATGTACTCATATCCTTGAAAAGGCTTTACTCCAAGTCATGGGATAAAGCAACTCAAGTGATATGAAGACATCAAAATGCTTAATCAAAAAATGGTAACCCCATTTCGAGCTTAACGTAGAGTATGACCTATGATCAAGTATTCTTGTTTGGCTCCTAAGTCAATATACTCTAATATAGGTGACCTAGTCCTCGCCCATCATCTAGTTAAGAATCTTGTGTGGTTTGCTCTCTATTTGCATGATTTCTCATAACCACTCAAATCTTATCTAATTGATGTCCTTTGTAAAAAGAATCACATTCTCTTTTTAAAACTATTTTTTTGTCTCTCTGAAAACAGAAACGTGGTCTCTCATTCGGAGCCGCCAATATAAATAACTCGATTCTACCAAAATTGCAGATGAGCCGCACTACACAATCTCGGTACCATCGATTTATTTATCCCGGAGTCATCTATTTTCTTTGCTTTCTAAATCTGTGTTTCTTTAGTATTTTTTATTGGTATTTGTTCTTGTGATATTCTTGTTCCTTCGATGACCCCTTTATTATTAAAAAAGGGGGGAGAGAATAACAAGCTAGTCTTAGGGGGAGACATTCTTTATTCAAGGATTCCTAGCTCCAAGGAGAAGAAAACTCAAATTTGCCAAAGGGAGAGAAGTTACATTCAATGATTTCCTTAGTTCTTTTCTATGAACCCTTCTTTCAATGACCCTTGTTCTCGAGGATCCCTTCCTTGTCAATGATCCCTGTCACTACTCCTAAGTTTTAACCTTTTTGGTAATTTATGCCAAAGGGGGAGAATATCAAAGCTTCATGCTAAAGGGAGAGCTACATGCTTATGCAAAGGGGGAGAGGAAAATATCAAAAGTTCACACTTATATAAAGTGAACAAAGAACAAATACCAATCCCAATATATTTTGGAGAAAAGTCTAAAGTGAACAAAGGAGAACTCTTTCTCACCCTATCCAATCCCAATATCCACATGCTGAGATTCAGGGGGAGAGGATGAACTACCACTTTCATATCTAAGGGAAGAAAAGCTATAAAAGATTAATGCTAGAGGATACATATCAACCTTAAGGATTATCATATTTTATAAGTTCTCCATATCTTGGTATCCTTTGAGTTCTATTTCTTTTGTTTAGTAGAATACTCTTGCGTTTCCTAACATTGTTTTCTCAAGTGTGTCTCTACTACTATAATGCTCAAGAACTCAAGGTAAGTATATGCATCATATCTTTGATTAATATGATCTCTTGCTTCGTGCACATGTTGTTTGCAAGAGTGAAGTCTTGATCGAGGATACACATCATTCATATACATTTGATGCAAATAGCCAAGATACACATGACCTTTCATATCCCTTCTACTATTTGTGTGTCCATGCATTCCGAAGCAACTATCCTTTAAAGGACTTCACACATTTAGGGGGAGCAAATCTAAGTCATGTGTTTCTCAAAGTCTTCATTACAACCATGCATATCTTTATTTGAAGCTTTGATTGTATGTTGTCATCGATTACCAAAAAGGGGGAGATTGATAGCACAACATGCTCCCTTGGTGGTTTTGATAATTCATGAAAACATACATTGTCTCTTGGACTAACACCTCTATCTAGTATATTTCAGATAATAGTCCATGGAGAGTTGGTCTGCCAAAAGGATTGTGGAGATTGTGGAATTACCCCAAGATGCAAGGAAATAGGTTGGCCAAGCTTCAAGCAAGAGGAATCTACATTTTTTCATTTGTGAGAAATCACTTTGAGTCCATAGGAAAGCCAATACTACTAAAAGGGGGTTAGGTTTTGTTGGTGAACAAGATGCTCATACGTCCACAAGTGATAGTCACCAAAAGCATCCACAAAGCTCTCCCACCAAAGTCTGTCTATAGCCGAACATTCAAAATCGGTGCAACCAACATGCCTATCCCGGTGCCACTGATTCCAGAACCTAGACAGACTCAGCCAAACCCTACCCACTTCGGTGCAACCGATTCCATACCGATGCCACCGAGTTTAGGTTGCCAACTTTCTATTACGCAAACTCACATTTTCGGTCCCACCGAGATTGTTGAGTCGGCGTCACCAAGATTGAAAATCTGACCATTGGTCACCTTATCGATGCAACCGAGATTCGTATATCGGTCCCTCCGAGATTCAAAAGTTTCCACCTTTTGATCACTTTGGTACCACCGATATTAACACATCGGTGTCACCGAGTTGGTCATTTTGTGTGTAATGGTTGGATTTTTGGGGATGCCTATATATACCCCTTCACCACCACCCACTCGACAGAGAAGCACTCAGAACTATTCCATACCTATCCTATCAGATTTTCTAAGAGAGAACCACCTACCCTCGTGTGGAGATCAAGATCTTCCACTCCAACCATATGGATCTTGATTTCTAGCCTCCCCAAGTTGCTTTCCACCAATCCCATCTCTTCTAGCAAGCCAAATCTGTGAGAGAGTGATTGTGTGTTGAGGAGTCTATCATCTTGATGCACAAGAGAAAGGATTTCATCGTCATTACCAAGCCCATTACCTTTTGGAGGGTGGTGCCTCCTAGATTGGTTAGGTGTCGCTTGGGAGCCTCCTACTTTGTGTTGTGGAGTGAACCAAGAAGTTTGTAAGGGCAAGGAGATCGCCTACTTTGTGAAGATCTACCCATAGTGAGGCTAGTCCTTCATGGACGGAAGCCATATGGAATAGTTAAGGTTGCTACTTCGTGGACCTTTATGGGTGGAGCCCTCCATGGACTCTCGCGACCGATACCCTCCGTGGGTTGAAGACTCCATAAACGTGGACGTGCGATAGCACCACCTATCGAAACCACGGGAAAATCCTTGCGTATCCTATTGCGTTTGATCTTCCTATCTCATCTCTTTACTTCATATGAATGTCTTTACTTTCCGCTACCATACTTGTAGACATGCATGTGTAGGGCTATTGGACTTGCTAGACTTGCTAAAAATATGAAAATCTGCCAACCAATTAACTTGGGAAAAGGTTAGGTTTTAAATTCCTGCTAGTAGTCTATTCACCCCCCTCTAGACACTCTTCTAGCAATCCTACAAGGGATGGTTACGTGACCCAATTATATTAGTATTCTTGAGAGATTGCACTAGCGTAAGTATGGACCGTAGGCCTTGTTTTCAAGCATTGCAATACCGTTTGTGCTCACTTTTGTCACTTGCTACCTTGTTGTTTTTATATTTTCAGATTACAAAAACCTATTTCTATCATTGATATTGCACTTGTATCCCCATCTCTTCGCCGAACTAGTGCACCGATACAATTTGCCATTGTATTGGGTGTGTTGGGGACACAAGAGATTTCTTGTATTTGATTGCAGGTTTGTTTGAGAGAGATCATCTTCATCCTACACCTCCCACGGATTGATAAACCTTAGGTCATACACTTGAGGAAAAATTTCAACTCTCCTACAAAACTCTACGCTTGGACGCCCAACACGAGTCTACAAGAATAAAGTTGCGTAGTAGACATCACATACAGATCTGAATGTTATAGACCCGTTGACTAAAACCTCTCTCACAAGCAAAACATGATCAAACCCCAGAACTCATTGGGCGTAAATCACATGGTGATGTGAACTAGATTATTGCCTCTGGTGCAAGTGGGAGACTGTTGGAAATATGCTCTAGAGGCAATAATAAATTAGTTATTATCATATTTACTTGTTCATGATAATCGTTTATTATCCATGCTATGATTGTATTGATTGGAACTCAAATACATGTGTGGGTACATAGACAACACAGTGTCCCTAGTATGCCTCTAATAGACTAGATCATTGATCAAAGATGGTCAAGGTTCTGCTAGCCATAGACATGAGATGTCATTTGATAATGGGGTCACATCATTAGGAGAATGATGTGATGGACAAGACCCAAACTATGAACATAGCATATGATCGTGTCGGTTTATTTCTATAGTCCTCTGCATGTCAAGTATCTGTTTCTATGACCATGAGATCATGCAACTCACTGACACAGGAGGAGTACCTTGTGTGTATCAAACGTCGCAACGTAACTAGGTGACTATAAAGATGCTCTACAGGTATCTCGGGGGGGTGTCCGTTGAGTGGGCATGGATCAAGACTGGGATTTGTTACTCTGTAAGACGGAGAGGTATCTCAGGGCCCACTCGGTAATACAACATCACAATGAGCCTTGCAAGCAAAGTGACTACAGAGTTAGCCACATGATCTTGTATTATGGAACGTGTAAAGAGACTTGCCGCTAACGAGATTGAACTAGGTATAGAGATACCAACGATCGAATCTCGACCAAGTAACATACCGAAGAACAAAGGGAAATGCATACGGGATTGACTGAATCCTTGACATAGAGGTTCAACTGATAAAGATCTTCGTAGAATATGTAGGAACTAATATGGGCATCCATGTCCGATGTTGGTTATTGATCGTAGAGGTGTCTCGGTCATGTCTACATAGTTCTCGAACCCACGGGGTCTGCACACTTAACATTCAGCGATGTTTCAGTATTATTAAGTTATGTATGTTGGTGACCTAAGGTTATTCATAGTCCCGAATGAGATCTTGGATGTCACTGGGAGCTCGGGAATGGTCAGGAGGTAAAGATTGATTTATAGGAAAGTGGTATTTGGGCTCCGGAAAAGTTTCGGGCACTTTCGTTTTTGTACCAAGAGTGACGAATGGGTTTTGGGGGTCCACCAAATGGGGCCCACCCACCCCATGGGCCGCATGGGCCTAGGAGGTGGCGCACCAGCCCCTGGTGGGCTGGGCACCCAACCCCTAAGAGCCCCTTGTGCAAGGGGTGGGGAGGGAGTCCTACTAGGACTCCACCTCCCTTGTGGAAGGTGGACTCCTCCCTCCTTGCGCCAAGACCCTAGGGGAAACCCTAGGGCGCCCCCACCTACCCCCTCTCCTCCTATATATAGTGGAGGGTTTTGAAGGCAACCACCACCTAAAAAGCCACGTGTTGCCCTCTTCCCTCTAGATCGTAGTTCTCCTCTAGATTAGTTTGCCACAAGCTCGGCGAAGCCCTACCAGATTAGTTCACCACCACCGCCACCACACCATTGTGTTGCCAGAGAACTCATCTACCTCTCCACCCTCGCTTGCTGGATCAAGGAGGCAGAGATCGTCATCGAGCTATACGTGTGTTGAACGTGGAGGTGCCGTCCGTGGTGCTAGATCAGAAGGACCATGATTGGATCACGGGACGGATCGTGATTGGATCGCGGGATGGCTTGCGATTTGGATCGCGAAGACGTTCGACTACATCAACCGCATTTCTTAACGCTCCCTACTTAGCGATCTACAAGGGTATGTAGATCCACTCACCCTCTCATAGATGTTCATCACCATGGATAGATCATGTGTGTGCATAGGAATTTTTTTCCCATGCAACGTTCCCCAACATGTGCAGCATAGGAATCCTTCGCCGTCGACCGCATTCGTCTCCGCCGTCGCAGTTGTCACCGCCAAGTTAGGGTAATGCCTTAGATTTTTGCACTCCTCTTCCGACTCTTGTGTAAATTGACCAATTCCATCCTATTGCCACAATGTGCACTTGTTCCATGCACCAAAAACTACATTATATTCAAGAACTTTGGAAATTTAGGTTCAACCATCTGCATTCTGCATCTCGGTGACACCGAGTCATAAAAATCGGTTCTACCGATTTTGCTTTGAGGGCAACTGAGAACAGTCTCGGTGAGACCGAGTGGCCACTTTCAGTGAAACTGAAGTGGTTGACAAGTCTCTGTTAACGAGGTTGTGTGTCTTAGTGACTCTGAATTTTTTGACTCGGTAATATCGAAATACTTTTTGCTGAAGATTAAACTTAAGATTCATAGTTAAATTTTGAGAAACATTATGTATTCTCATGATGCTCAACCCCTCTGCTCTTCTATACTCTATTCATAGGGTCAACCTGTCAGGGTCGTGGTCATACAGTGACAATGATTTCAAAGATAGAGATATGGACATGATCTCAAGCACTAGCCCAGATGCTAGTTCATCTTCTTTAGAAGATCAAGGCGCCCCTAGCTCCCATGGGTTGCCCAAGGCTGCCACCAGGGGCTGAACTCAGATGAAGAAGATTCAGATTTCGTGCCAGATGAGGAGATAACCAAGAAGAAGCAAGAGTAGAAAGAGATAGCTGCAAAGAAATCTTCTACAGAGGCCTCTTGTACTAAAAGGCCAGTCAGGAAGGAATATGCTAGCACAGAAGCTATGAGGGCACCTGAGAGTGCCAAGGCCAACACTTCACTTTCGATTGAGCCTCCAAGAAAATTCTATGCCTAAGAAGGTAGGTGACAAGAAGAGAGCCGGGAAGAGAATAGTGAGAGTCATTGGAAGGACCACTTCCATGTATGAGGACCCATCTGATGCTGACGAAGAGGAAGTGGAGGAAGAGCCAACTGCCCAAGCTCCTCCTTCCAAGAAGAAGAAGCTCCTTACAGATGCTATGCCCAAGCAAGCTCCATCAAAGAGCAAGCAGTCAGCACCCAAGAAGCTAGCAACTCCCAAACCCAAGAGGACCACTAGAGACATACCTCTTGCAGCCAATAACAAGAATTCTACTTCTAGAGATGTGGAAGAGAACATGCCAGTTTTGAGAAAACTAAGGCCACGTATGCCAGAGCATAATGATGCTCATCCTATTGCCGAGGATATGAAGACGAGGAGAGACTCGGGGCTGCGGAAGTGGAGAGAAGATGACCCTTATGTTGGGAAACGTTGCATGGGAAACAAAAAATATCCTACGCGCACGCAAGATCTATCCAAGGTGATGAGCATCTACGAGAGGGAGAGTGGATCTACATACCCTTGTAGATCGCTAAGCGGGAAGCGTTAAGAAACGCGGTTGGTGTAGTCGAACATCTTCGCGATCCAAATCGCTGAGTGTCCTGCGATCTCATCACGATACGTCCCGCGATCCAATCACGATCCGTCCCGCGAACTCATCACGATCCGTCCCGTGATCTCATCACGATCCGTCTCGCGATCTTGATCACGGTCCTTCCGATCTAGCGCCGAACGGACGACACCTCCGCGTTCAGCACACGTACAGCTTGATGACGATCTCCACCTTCTTGATCCAACAAGAGGGAGTGGAGAGGTAGAATAGTTCTCTGGTAGCGCGACGGCGCTGCGGCGATGGTGGTGGAGTAATTCCGGCAGGGCTTTGCCTAAGCATTGCAGAAAACCGATCTAGAGGAGAAACTATGCACTAGAGAATAGGGTAGCACGTGGCTGAAAAACTAGTGCCAAAACCCTAAAACCCTCTAGTATATATAGGAGGAGAGGAGGAGGAGGCTTGGCTCCCAATGAGCCAGCCCTTGGGTCGGCCGAACCAGGAGGGAGGAGTCCTCCTCCTCCACTCCTAGTAGGATTAGGACTCCTTCCTAATTTAGCCCTCTTGCCTTTTTCCACCTTTTTCATTTTGGATTTTTCTTCCCAGCCACATGGGCCCTTTGTGGGACTTCCTCCAGCCCACTAAGGGCTGGTATTAATCCTCCCACAGCCCATGTAGCCTCTTGGGTGGAAATACTCCTCCCGGTGGTCTCCCGGTACACTACTGGCACTCGCGGTACACTACCGATGAGCCCGAAACTTTTCCAGCGACCAAAATAGGACTTACTATATATCAATCTTTACCTCCGGACCATTCCGGAGCTCCTCGTGACATCCGGGACTCCGAACAACCTTTGGTCACCACCATACATAACTCTATACTACTGAAACATCACTGAACCTTAAGTGTGCAGACCCTGCGGGTTCGAGAACTATGTAGACATGATCGAGACAATTCTATGGTCAATAACCAATAGCAGGACCTGGATGCCCATATTGGTTCCTACATATTCCACGAAGATCTTTATCGGTCTAACCTCTATGTCAAGTATTTAGTTAATCCCGTATGATGTTCCCTTTGTTCTTCGGTATGTTACTTGCCCGAGATTCGATCGTCGGTATCTCCATACCTAGTTCAACCTCGTTACCGGCAAGTCTATTTACTCGTTCCGTAATACAAGATCCTGTGACTAACACTTAGTCACATTGCTTGCAAGGCTTATTGTGATGTTGTATTACCGAGTGGGCCCTGAGATACCTCTCCGTCACAGGGAGTAACAAATCCCAGTCTTGATCCATGCCAACCCAACATACACCCTTGGAGATACTTGTAGAGCACCTTTATAGTCACCCAGTTACGTTGTGACATTTGATACACACAAGGTACTCCTCCGGTGTTAGTGAGTTGCATGATCTTCTGGTCATAGGAACATATACTTGACATGCAGAAAACAGTAGCAATAAACTGACACGATCATATGCTACGTTTGTAGTTTGGGTCTTGTCCATCACATCAGTATCCTAATGATGAGATCCCGTTACCAAATGACATCTCATGTCCATGACTAGGAAACCATAGCCATCTTTGCTCAACGAGCTAGTCTATTAGAGGCATACTAGGGACATGGTGTTGTCTATGTATCCACACATGTATCTGAGTTTCCGATCAACACAATTATAGCATGGATAATAAACGATTATCATGAACAAGGAAATATGATAATAACTAATTTATTATTGCCTCTAGGGCATATTTCCAACAGCCTCCCACTTGCACTAGAGTCAATAATCTAGTTCACAACACTATGTGATTCGCATTGTTATGAATCTAACACCCAATGAGTTCTTGGGCTCGATCATGCTTTGCATGTGAGAGAGGTCTTATAGTCAATGGGTCTGCAACATTCAGATCCGTGTGTACTTTGAAAATCTCTATGTCAAACCGTAAACACTGCCAACACACTCCACTTGGTACTATTCCGAATGGCTGCTCCACTATACGTATCCAGATTGCTACTACGAGTCATCCGGATTGGTGTTAAAGCTTGAATTGACGTAACTCTTTACGACGAACTCTTTATCACCTCCATAATCGAGAAACATCTCCTTAGTCTTTTAGTTACTAAGGATAATCTTGACCGCTATCCAGTGATCCACTCCTAGATCACTTTTGTACCCCTTGACAGACTCATGGCAAGGCACATACCAGGTGCGGTACATAGCATGGCATAATATAGAGCCTATGGCTAAGGCATAGGGGACCACGTTTGTCCTTTCTCTTTCTTCTGCCATTGTCGAGCTTTGAGTCTCACTCAACTTCACACCTTACAAATCAGGCGAGAACTCTTTCTCTGACTGATCCATTTTGAACTCTTTCAAAATCTTGTCAAGGTATGTACTCATTGAAAGTCTCATCAAGCATCTTGATCTATCTGTATAGATCTTGATGCTTAACAATTAAGTAGCTTTATCCAGGTCTTCCTTCGAAAAACTCTTTTCAAACAACCGTTTATGCTTTTCAGAAATTCTACGTCATTTTCGATCAACAATATGTCAACCATATATGCTTACCAGAAACTCTATAGTGCTCCCACTCACTTTATTGCAAATGCAAGTTTCTCATAAAAAAATTTTAGACTCAAAACCTTTGATCACCTCATCAAAGTGTATATTCCAACTCCGAGATGCTTGCTTCAGTTCATAGAAGGATCACTGAAGCTTGCACACCTTTTAGCATCCTTAGGACTGACAACACCTTCTGGTTGTATCTCATACAACCTTTCCTTAAGGAAGGAAACGATGTTTTGGCATCCATCTGCCATATTTCATAATTGAAAAATGCAGTAACTGCTAACTAATTCCAACAGACTTTAGCATCGCTATGAGTGAGAAAGTCTCATCGTAGTCAACTCCTTGAACTTGCCGGAAACTTCTTTGCGACTAGTCGAGCTTTATAAATGGTGACATTCACCATCAGCGTCTGTCTTCATTTTAAAGATCCATTTGTACTCAACGACGTGCCGTCCAACGAGCAAGTCCACCTAAGTCTATACTTGGTTTTCATACATGGATCCTTTCTCAAATTTCATGGCCTCTAACCATTTGTCGGAATTCGGGACCATCATCGCTTCTCCATAGCTCGTAGGTTCATCGTTGTCCAACAACATGACCTCTAAGACAGGGTTGTCGTACCACTCAGGAGCAGTACACGTCCTTGTCGACCTACGAGGTTCGATAGTAACTTGATCCGAAGCTTCATGATCATCATCATTGACTTCCTCTTCAACTAACATAGGCTTCATAGAAACATCTTCCTGCGCTGCGCTACTCTCTCGTTGAAACAAAGGTTCAACAACCTCATCAAGTTCTATCTTCCTCCCACTCAATTCTTTTGAGAGAAACTTTTTCTCGGGAAAGGTCCCATTTTAGCAACAAACACTTTATGCTTTGATATGAGATAGAAGGTTCACCCAACTGTTTTTAGGGTATTCTATGAAGATGCATTTTTCCGTTTTGGGTTTGAGCTCATTAAGTGAAAACATTTTCCACACAAGCGTCGCAGCCCCAAACATTAAGAAATGACAGCTTGGGTTTCTATGAAACCATAATTCACACGGTGTCATCTCAACATATTTAGATGGTGCCCTATTTAAAGTGAATGTAGTTGTCTCTAATGCATAACCCCAAAATTATAGTAGCAAAACGATAAGAGACATCATAGCACGCACCATATCCAATAGAGCACGACTATGACATTCGGACACACCATCACGTTATGGTGTTCCAGGTGGCGTGTGTTGTGGAACAACTTTCACATTGTCTAAAGTTGTATGCCAAACTCGTAACTTAGATATTCACCTCCACGATCATATCGTAGACATTTTTATCTTCTTGCCACGATGATCTTAAACTTCACGCTGAATTTGCTTGAACCTTTCAAACGAGTTAGACTTGTGTTTCATTAAGTAAATATACACTATATCTACTCAAATCATCAGTGAAGCTAAGAAAATAACGATATCCACCGCATGCTACAAGACTCATTGGATTGCATACATCAACATGTATAATTTCCAATAAATCACTTCCCCGCTCCATCAATCCGGAAAACGGGTCCTTAGTCATCTTTCCCAAGAGGCATGGTTCACATGTCTCAGCTGATTCGAAATGGAATGAGTTCAAAGATCCATCAGCATGGAGTTTCTTCATGCGCTTTATACAAATATGACATTTAGTGGTAGTGCCACTAGTATGTGGTACTATCATTATTAACTTTGTATCTTTTGGCATCAATGCTATGAACATGTGTATTACTACGATCAAGATTCAACAAACCATTCTCACTGGGTGCATGACCATTGAAGGTATTATTCATGTAAATAGAATAACCATTATTCTTTAACTTAAATGAATAACCTTGTTGCAATAAACACGATCTAATCACGTTCATGCTCAACGCAAAACACCAAATAACATTTATTTAGGTTCGTCACTAATCCCGAAGGTAGAGAGAGCGTGTGATGTTGATCACATCAACCTTGGAAACATTTCAAACACACATCGTCACCTCACCCTTAGCCAGTTCTCTGTTCATTCCATAACTTTTATTTCAAGTTACTAACGTTTATCAACCGAACCGGTATCCAATACCCAGGTGCTACTAGGAGCACTCGCAAGGTACACATCATTAACACGTATATCAAATATACTTCTGTCGACGTTGCCAGCCTTCTTATCTACCAAGTATCTAGGGTTGTTCCGCTTTAGCGACCGCTCTCCTGATAATCGAAGCACTTAGTCTCGGGTTTGGGTTCAACTTTGGGTTGCTTCACTGGAGCAGCAACTGACTTGCCATCCATGAAGTTTCCCTCCTTGCCCTTGCCCTTCTCGAAACTAGTGGTTTTACTAACCATCAACACTTGACGCTCCTTCTTGATTTCTACCTTCGCGGTGTCAAACATCGCGAACAACTCAGGGATCATTATTTCTATCCCTGGCATTTTATAGTTCATCACCAAGTTCTAGTAGCTTAGTGACAGTGACTTGGAGAACTATATCAATCACTATCTTAACTTGAAGATCAACTCCCACTCGATTCAAGCGATTGTAGCACCCAGACAATCTGAGCACATGCTCAATGATTGAGCTATTCTCTTTTATCTTGCAGACAAAGAATCTTGTTGGAGAGCTCATATCTCACAACACGGGCACGAGCCTGAGATCCTAATTTCAGCTCTTAGAACATCTCATATGTTCCGTGACGTTCAAAATGTTTCAGAGCCTCAATTCTAAGCCGTAATGCATGACGCACTAAACTATCAAGTAGTCATCGAAACGCGTCTGTCAGATGTTCACAACATCTACAGACGATGCTAGAGGGGGTGGCGAACCAAACGGTGCATTAAGGACATAAGCCTTTTGTGCAGCAATGAGGACAATCCTCAGATCACGGACCAAGTCCGCAATATTGCTACCATCATCTTTCAAATCTATTTCTCTAGGAACATATAAAAAATTCAAGGGAGCTACAGCGTGAGCTAGTAATCTACAACACAGTTTGCAGAGTCACTAGTGACTATGTTCATGATAATGAGTTCAATTAATCATATTACTTAAGAACTCCCACTCAAATTGACATCCCTCCGGTCATTCGAGTGATTCATGATCCAAGTTCACCAAATCAAGTCTGATCATCACGTGAGTTGAGGTGGTTTGAATGGTGAACATCATCATGTTGATCATATCTACTATATAACTCATGTTCGACCTTTCGGTCTCTTGTGTTCCGAGGCCATGTCTGTACATGCTAGGCTCTTCAAGTTTAACCTGAGTGTTCTACATGTGCAACACTAACTTGCACGTCTATCACACCCGATCATCACATGGTGTCTCGACACGACGAACTTTCGCAACGGTGCACACTCGGGGAGAACACGATTTATCTTGAAATTAAGTGAGGGATCACCTTATAATGCTACCGTCGTCCTAAGCAAAACAAGGTGCATAAAAGAATTAACATCACATGCAAATCATAAGTGACAAGATATGGCCATGAACTTGTGCTTTTGATCTCCATCTTGAAAGCACCGGCATGATCTCCATCGTCACCGGCATGACACCATGATCTCCATCATCTTGATCTCCATCAACGTGTCACCATCGGGGTTGTCGCGCCCACCATGCTTCTACTACTATTGCTACCGTTTAGCGATAAAGTAAAGCATTACATAGCGCTTAATGATTGACATGCAGGTCATACAATAATTAAAGACAACCCTATGGCTCCTGCCGGTTGCCGTACTCATCGACATGCAAGTCATGATATTCTATACAATACATGATCATCTCATACATCACATATATCATCATGTAATTGGCCATATCACATCACAACATACCCTGCAAAAACAAGTTAGACGTCCTCTAATTGTTGTTGCATGTTTTACATGGCTGCTATGGGTATCTAGCAAGAACAATTCTCACCTACGCATAAAACACAACTATGATACATTAGTTTCTTTTCAACCTTCTCAAGGACCGCCTTTGTAGAATCCGATCCAACTAAAGTAGGAGAAACAGACACCCGCCAGCCATGTTTGTGCAACGAGGTTACACGTCAGTCGATGGAACCGGTCTCTCGTAAGCGTACGAGTAAGGTTGGTCCGGGCCGCTTCATCCCACAATACCGCTGAACCAAAACACGACCAAGGGAGGAAGCAATCTAAGCATCAACGCCCACAAACTCTTTGTGTTCTACTCGAGATCTCATCTACACATAGACCTAGCTCATGATGCCACTGTTGGGGAACGTTGCATGGGAAACAAAAAAATTCCTATGCGCACGCAAGATCTATCTATGGTGATGAGCATCTACGAGAGGGAGAGTGGATCTACATACCCTTGTAGATCGCTAAGCGGGAAGCATTAAGAAACGCGGTTGGTGTAGTCGAACGTCTTCGCGATCCAAATCGCCGAGTGTCCCGCGATCTCATCATGATACGTCTCGCGGTCCAATCACGATCCATACCGCGAACTCATCACGATCCGTCCCGCAATCTCATCATGATCCATCTCACGATCTTGATCACGGTCCTTCCGATCTAGCGCCGAACGGACGGCACCTCCGCGTTTAGCACACGTACAACTCGATGACGATCTCCGCCTTCTTGATCCAACAAGAGGGAGCGGAGAGGTAGAAGAGTTCTCCGGTAGCGCGACGGCGCTGCGTCGATGGTGGTGGAGTAATTCCGGGAGGGCTTCGCCTAAGCACTGCAGAAAACCGATCTAGAGGAGAAACTATGCACTAGAGAATAGGGTAGCACGTGCCTGAAAAACTAGTGCCAAAACCCTAAAACCCTCTAGTATATATAGGAGGAGAGGAGGTGGAGGCTTGTCTCCCATGGAGCCAACCCTTGGGTCGGCCGAACCAGGAAGGAGGAGTCCTCCTCCTCCACTCCTAGTAGGATTAGGACTCCTTCCTAATTTAGCCCTTTTGCCTTTTTCCACCTTTTTCATTTTGGGCTTTTTCTTCCCAGCCACATGGGCCCTTTGTGGGACTTCCTCCAGCCCACTAAGCGTTGGTATTCATCCTCCCACAGCCCATGTCCTCTTGGGTCGAAATACCCCTCCCGATGGTCTCCCGATACACTACCGGCACTCCCGGTACACTACCGATGAGCCCGAAACTTTTCCGGCGACCAAAATAGGACTTCCAATATAT
This sequence comes from Hordeum marinum, assembly GCA_022496015.1. NCBI lineage: Eukaryota > Viridiplantae > Streptophyta > Magnoliopsida > Poales > Poaceae > Hordeum > Hordeum marinum. The sequence continues at coordinate 297,108,947 of CM039673.1, forward strand.
CAATATTTACCTCTGGACCATTCCGGAGCTCCTCGTGATGTTCGGGATCTCATATGGGACTCCGAACAACCTTCGGTCACCACCATACATAACTCTATACTACCGAAACGTCACCGAACCTTAAGTGTGCAGACCTTGCGGGTTCGAGAACTATGTAGACATGAACGAGGCACCTCTACGGTCAATAACCGATAGCGGGACCTGGATGCCCATATTGGTTCCTACATATTCTATGAAGATCTTTACCGGTCGAACCTCTATGTCAACGATTCAGTTAATCCCGTATGATGTTCCCTTTGTTCTTCGGTATGTTACTTGCCCGAGATTCGATCGTCGGTATCTCCATACCTAGTTCAACCTCATTACCGGGAAGTCTCTTTACTCGTTCCGTAATACAAGATCCCATGACTAACACTTAGTCACATTGCTTGCAAGGATTATTGTGATGTTGTATTACCGAGTGGGCCCTGAGATACCTCTCCGTCACAAGGAGTAACAAATCCCAGTCTTCATCCATGCGAACCCAATAGACACCGTCGGAGATACCTGTAGAGCACCTTTATAGTCACCCAGTTACGTTGCGACATTTGATACACACAAGGTACTCCTCCGGTGTTAGTGAGTTGCATGATCTCATGGTCATAGGAACATATACTTGACATGCAGAAAACAGTAGCAATAAACTGACACGATCATATGCTACGTTTGTAGTTTGGGTCTTGTCCATCACATCATTCTCCTAATGATGAGATCCCATTACCAAATGACGTCTCATGTCCATGACCAAGAAACCATAGCCATCTTTGATCAACGAGCTAGTCTATTAGAGGCATACTAGGGACATGGTGTTGTCTATGTATCCACACATGTATCTGAGTTTCCGATCAACACAATTATAACATGGATGATAAACGATTATCATGAACAAGTAAATATGATAATAACTAATTTATTATTGCCTCTAGGGCATATTTCCAACACCTTATGCCTCCAGAAGAAGAACTATTTTGGATGATCGTTTCTACACCAAGGAACAACAAGACTTCTATGAGACTGTCCTTTGGACAAGAGCCCAACAGTCAGTGATATGAGATACATTGACTGGGCCTATATCAAGGCAAGTGAGGACTATTTTCCTAGTGTGCAAGAAAACTTTAGACGCATTGATATAGAAAACTTTGTTGGGAGAGAGTTCACAACATGGAGCGATGAGATGGTCATGCAGTTCTACTCCACTGTCCATTTCTATCCAGATGTCATGATCGTATGGATGACTGAGGGAGTCAGATACCAATCCATAGTGGAGGAGTGGGCTACCATCTTAGGAGCCCCACAAGTTGAGGATGGTGATTTGGGTGTTTATGCTGAAGCCAAGATGAGCCACGACTCTATGGAAAATATGTACAAAGCCATCCCTGCCACCCATGTGCATTCACAAAAGTTTTGCTCTGTCTATCATCTGCAAGCTAGACTACCCACCACCAACACAATCTTGAGGTATACACTGATTCCTAAGTCTGGTGATGACAAAATGATTAGGGGGTACTCCATCAACATGCTGCACCACATAGCGATCGCGGGACGGATCGTGATTGGATCGCGGGACGGCTAGAGATTTGGATCGCGGAGACGTTCGACTACATCAACCGCATTTCTTAACACTTCCCGCTTAGCAATATAGAAGGTATGTATATCCACTATCCCTCTCGTAGATGCTCATCACGATGGATAGATCTTGCGTGTGCATAGGAATTTTTTTGTTTCCCATGCAACGTTCCCCAACAGTGGCAGCATGAGCTAGGTCTATGCGTAGATGAGATCACGAGTAGAACACAAAGGATTTTGTGGGTGTTGATGCTCATATTGCTTCCTCCCTTGGTATTTTCTTGATTTGGCGGTATTGTGGGATGAAGTGGCCAGGACCAACCTTACTCGTACGCTTACGAGAGACCGGTTCCATCGATTGACATGTGACTTTGTTGCATAAAGATGGCTGGTGGGTGTTTGTCTCTCCTACTCTAGTTGGATCGGATTTGACAAAGTCGGTCCTTGAGAAGGTTGAATAGCAATTTGTGTATCGCCATTGTGGTTTTGCGTAGGTAAGAATCGTTCTTGCTAGATACCCGTAGCAGCCACGTAAAACACGCAACAACAATTAGAGGACGTCTTACTTGTTTTTGCAGGGTATGTTGTGATGTGCTATGGCCAATTACATGATGAGATATATGTGATGGATGAGATGATCATGTTTTGTATAGAATATCATGACTTGCATGTCGATGAGTATGGCAACCGGTAGTAGCCATAGGGTTGTCTTTAATTTGTTTTCATTGTCTTTGCTTTACTTTATCGCTATGAGTTAGCAATAGTCGCAGAAGCAACAGTTGGCATGACAACCTCATGGCGACATGTCGACGGAGATCAAGATGATGGAGATCATGGTGCCATGCTGGTGACGATTGAGATCATCATGGTGCTTTGGAGATGGAGATCAAAAGCACAATTTCATGGCCATATCATGTCACCTATGATTTGCATGTGATGTTAATCCTTTTATGCACCTTGTTTTTCTTAGGACGATGGTAGCATTATAAGGTGATCCCTCACTAAAATTTCAAGATAAACTCATTATATTGAAAAATAGTCTTAGTAACCTTTGCAAATTTATGTTGTAGATCAATGGCTCGCGCAGTAGTTCCCCTGTATTTCAATGCGTTCCTAGAGAAAGCCAAGTTAAAAGATGATGGAAGTAACTTTGTAGACTGGGCCTATAATCTGAGGATTATCCTCACAGCTTCCCAAAACTCTTATGTCCTTGATGCACCGCTTGATGATCCACCCGCTTCCGTGTTGTCTGAAGACGTTGTGAACGACTGGGAGGCATGTCCTGGAGATTACTCGATAGTTCAATGTGCAATGTTGTATGGCTTAGAACTGGGACTTCAAAGAAATTTTGAACATCATGGAGCATATAAGATGTTCCAGGAGTTGAAGCTTATCTTTTAGAAGAATGCCCAGATCGAGAGGTATGAGACCTCCGATAAGTTCTATGCTTGCAAGATGGAGGAGAACAGGTCTGTCAGTGAACATATACTCAGAATGTCTGGGTATTCGAACCGTCTGGCTGAGTTAGGGATGCCCCTTCTGCCGGAGGCCATTACTGATAGAGTTCTTCAATCATTGCCACCTAGCTACAAGATCTTCTTGATGAACTATAACATGCAAGGGATGAACAAGTCAATCGCCTAGCTGTTTGCGATACTGAAAGTCGCTGAATCTGAAATCTACAAGGAGCATCAAGTGTTGATGGTGAATAAAACCACTAGTTTCACGAAAATTGGCAAGGGTAAGAAGGGTAACTCCAATAAGAGTGGAAAAGCAGTTGCCCCTCACATGAAGAAACCCAAGGCTGGACCCAAGCCAGAAACTGAGTGCTTTTATTGCAAGGGAACTGCTCACTGGAAGCAGGACTGCCCCAAGTATCTGGCCGACAAGAAGGCGGCCAACACCAAACAAGGTATATATGATATACATGTTATTGATGTGTACCTTACCAACTCTCGTTGTAGTGCCTAGGTATTTGATATCGGTTCGGTTGCTCACATTTGCAACTCAAAGCATGAACTACGGATAGGCCGAGGCTGGCTAAGACAAAGTGATGATGCACGTGGGAAATGGTTCCAAGGTTTATGTGATCACCGTCGGCACGCTCGCTCTTCGATTACCATCGGGATCACTGATGAACCTGAATAATTGTTATTTAGTGCTTGCGTTAAGCATGAACATTATATCTAGATCTTGTTTATTGCAAGACGATTACTCATTTAAAACAAATAATAATGGTTGTTCCATTTATATGAGTAATATATTTTATGGTCATGCACCCAATGTGAGGGGTTTATTCTTATTGAATCTCGATAGTGATGATACACATGTTCATAACATTGATGCCAAAAGATGTAGAATTGATAATGATAGTACCACTTTCTTGTGGCACTGCGTCTTAGGTCATATTAGTGTATAGCGCATGAAGAAGCTCCATGTCGATGGACTTTCAAAGTCACTTGATTTTGAATCGCTTGACACATATGAACCATGACTCATGGGCAAGATGACTAAGACCCCGTTCTCTGGAACAATGGAACGACAACGTGACTTGTTGGAAATCATACATACTAATGTGTGCGGTCCAATGAGCATTGAGGCGCGCGGTGGATATCATTATGTTCTCACCTTCACTGCTGACTTAAGTAGATGTGGGGATATTTACTTAATGAAACACAAGTCTGAAACGTTTGAAAAGTTCAAGCAATTTTAGAGTGAAGTTGAGAATCATCGTAACAAGAAGATTAAGTTCCTACGATCTGATCGAGGAGGAGAATATCTGAGTTATGAGTTTGGCAATCCCTTAAGATAGTGTGGAATTGTTTCACAATTGGCACCGCCTATAACACCACAGCGTAATGTGTGTCCGAACGTCGTAGTCGAACCTTATTGGATCTGGTGCGTTCTATGGTGTCTCTTCTCGATTTGCCACCATTGTTTTGGGGTTATGCATTAGAGACAGACGCATTCACTTTAAACATGGCACTATCAAAATCCATTGAGACGACGCCATATGAATTGTCGTTTGGCAAGAAGCCAAAGTTGTCGTTTCTTAAAGTTTGGGGATGTGATGCTTATGTGAAAAAGCTCCAGCCTAAAAACCTGGAACCTGATAACCCACAAGTATAGGGTATCAGTTGTAGCCTCCTTCGATAAGTAAGAGTGTCGAACTCAACGAGGAGCTAAAGGTAGAACAAATATTCCCTCAAGTTCTATTGACCACCGATACAACTCTACGCACGCTTAACATTCGCTTTACCTAGAACATGTATGAAACTAGAAGTACTTTGTAAGTGTAACGGGGTAGGCTTGCAAGACAATAAAGAGCACGTAAATAAAAACTAGGGGGATTCTTAGAGAAAGAAACAACTAATTTAGTCTTAGTAGAGAGATTTTTGTCAAAAGAAAGTTATTTGTCCCTAGGCAATCGATAACTAGACCGATAATCACTATTGCAATTTTATATGAGGGAGAGGCATAAGCTAACATACTTTCTCTACTTGGATCATATGCACTTATGATTGGAACTCTAGCAAGAATCCGCAACTACTAAAGATCTTTAAGGTGAAACCCAACCATAGCATTATAAGGTATCAAGTCCTCTTTATTCCCATACGCAAACAACCTACTTACTCGGGTTTGTGCTTCTGTCACTCACGCCACCCACCATAAGCGAATGATAAACATATTGCAAACCCTACTGCGGGGATCCCTCATGCTTGCGCGACACGGAGAGAACAATATGACAACATCAATAATAAAACATGCAACTCAAACCAATCATGATAATCAATCAACCCATAGGACAAAACAAATCTACTCAAACATCATAGGATAGCCATACATCATTGGGAAATAATATATAGCATTGAGCACCATGTTTAAGTAGAGATTACAGCGGGGAGAAGAGGTGTTGAACCGTTGCATAGAGGGTGAGAGAGTTTGGTGATGATGGCAGCGAAGTTGTTGGTGTAGATGGCCCAGATGGCGTTCTGATGCCACCGGGAGAGGGGGAGAGAGCCCCCTCCTTATTCTTCTTCCTTCACCTCCCCATTAGATGGGAGGAGGGTTTACCCTATGGTACTAGGCCTCCATGGCAGTGGAAGGGTGGGAGCCCCTCCGAGATTGGATCTCTGTCTCTGTTTCCTTCTGTTTCCGCCTCCCCAAATTCTGGCCTTTCACCGTTTCTTTAATTCCCGGATATCCATAACTCCGATTGGGCTGAAATTTTAACATGATTTTTATCCATATATTAGCTTTCTTGTGGGGAAAGAAGGGCACCAACGACCTTAAGTGGTGACCACAAGCCACCCTGGTGCGGCCGGGGGGTAGGTCGCACCCCCTGGCTTGTGGGCCCCTCGGGCATCGTCTCGTGTTGATTCTTTTTCCCAAAAATCACATATATTCCAAAAAAATCTCCGTAAGTTTTATCGCGTTTGGACTTCATTTGATATGCATTTTACGTAAAACAAAAAACATGCAACAAATAGGAACTGACACTGGGCACTGGATCAGTATGCTAGTCCCAAAAAATAGTATAAAAAGTTGCAAAAAGTGTATGAAAGTTGTAGAATATTGGCATGAAAGAATCAAAAATTATAGATACGATGGAGTCGCATCAGGATCCCCAAGCTTAATTCCTTCTCGTCCTCGAGTAGGTAAATGATAAAATAGATAATTTTTGATGTGGAATGCTACCTAGCACAATCTTATTCATATAATCTAATCATGGCATGAATATTAAGACACGAGTGATTCAAAGCAATAGTCTATCATTTGACATTAAGACAATAATACTTCAAGCATACTAATAAAGCAATCATGTCTTCTTAGAATATCATGGCTAAAATAAAGTTATCCCTACAAAATCATATAGTCTGGCTATGATCCATCTTCATCACACAAAGTATTAAATCATGCACAACCCCGGTTTTAGCCAAGCAACTGTCTCATACTTTAGTATTCTGAATCCTTTTCAACTTTCATGCAATACATGAGCGTGAGCCATGGATATAGCACTATAGGTGGAATAGAATATGGTGGTTGTGGAGAAGACAAAAAAGGAGATAGTCTCACATAAACTAGGCGTATCAACGGGCTATGGAGATGCCCATCAATAGATATCAATGTGAGTGAGTAGGAATTGCCATGCAACAGATGCACTAGAGCTATAAGTGTATGAAGGCTCAAAAAGAAATTAAGTGGGTGTGCATCCAACTCGCTTGCTCAAGAAGGCCTAGGGCAATTTTGAGGAAGCCCATCATTGGAATATACAAGTCAAGTTCTATAATGAAAAATTCCCAATAGTATATGAAAGTGACAATATATGAGACTCTCTATCATGAAGATCATGGTGCTACTTTGAAGCACACGTGTGGAAAAAGGATAGTATCATTGCCCCTTCTCTCTTTTCTCTCATTTATTTGGTGGGCTTCTTTGGCCTCTTTTATTTTTTATTTGGGCTTCTTTGGCCTTTTTATTTTTTTGTAAAGTCCGGAGACTCGTTGCAACTTGTGAGGGAATCATAGATTCCATCATCCTTTCCTCACATGGGACAATACTGTAATAATGATGATCATCACACTTTTATTTACTTACAGCTCAAGAATTACAACTCGATACTAGAACAAAGTATGACTCTAGATGAATGTCTTCGGTGGTGTAGCGGGATGTGCAATGATCTAGCATAGCAATGACATAAAAAATGGACAAGCCATGAAAACATCATGCTAGCTATCTTACGATCATGCAAAGCAACATGACAATGATGGTATTTGTCATAATAAATGGAACGGTGGAAGTTGCATGGCAATATATCTCGGAATGGCTATGGAAATGCCATAATAGGTAGGTATGGTGGCTATTTTGAGGAAGATAATATGGTGGGTTTAATGCACCGGCGAAAGTTACGCTGTACTCACTACTGGAATCAGACATTTTGCCGTCTGCTAGCAGACGACACAGAACCAGCTGATGGCAAAGACCCTCTTTGCCGTCGGCAATTCTTTGCCGTCAGCCAGCAGACGACAAAGAATTCTTTGCCGTCAGCCAGCAGACGGCAAAGACCAGAGTGGGCCCCACGAGGCACGGCACTGGCTAGGTCAACCTCCTCACTTCTTTGTCGTCCGCCAGCGAACGACAAAGAAGTGAGGAGGGCCCACAAACTGGGCAGGCTAACTGCAAGGGCCCACCCCACCTCTTTGCCGTCTGCTAGCGGACGGCAAAGAGGATAACTCCTATAACGGGCCGTTAACCCCCTCCTCTCTCTCTTCTCTCTCTCCCTCTCTCTCTCCCGCCGCCACCGCTGCACTCCGCCGCCCCGCGCCGCCCCCCTCCGCCGTCCCACGCCGCCCCCCGGCGCCCGCCGTCCCGCACCGCCCCCCGGCGCCCGCCCCGTCGCCGGCCGCCCTGCACCGCCCCCCGCCCCCGGAGCCTGCCGTCGCGCGCCCCTACCCCACGCGACCTCGGCCTGCCTCTCGCCGCGCGCCGCCACCGACGCCCCCGACCACCAGCCGCCCCGCGGCCCGCCGCCCCCGCCGCCCAGCCACCCCGCCGCCCTCACCGCCCCGCCACCCCGGTGCCCCGCCGCCCCACTCCGGTGAGCTCTCCCGGCCCCTGTTTGTTTGCTGTTAGTTAGGTTAGTTGCTACTGTTAGTTAGGTTAGTTAGATTAGTTCTAGGTTAGGTAGGCTAGTTTCTACGTTAGTTAGGTTAGTTCTTGAAAAAAATTATTAGGAGAAGAAAATAAGAAGAATAAGAAGAATAAGATGAAGAAGAGGAGAAGGAGGAGGAGAAGAAAAGGGGGATGAGAAGACAATAATACGGAGAAGAAAGAAGAAGATAAGAAGAGGAGGAGGAGGACAAAAAAGGGGGAGGAGAGGGAAGAAGAAAAGAAAAGAAATAAAGAAAACGAGGAGGAGAAAATGATAGCCCAGAAAAGAAGAAAAGAAAGAGAAGAAGAAACTAAAAAAGAAGAAAGAAAGAAGAGAGAAGAAGGAGGAGAAGAAAAAAATAAGAGAGGAAGAAGAATAAGAAAAAAAGGAGAGAGAGAGGAGAAGGAGAAGAAAAACAGAAGAAGAAGAAAGAAGAGAAGAAGAAAAAAAAAGGAGAAGAAGAAAGAAGAGGAAAAAGGAAAGTTAGAAGAAGAGAGGAGGAGAAGAAAAAAGAAGAAGAGAAGGAAGAAGAAAAAAAAAGAGGAGAGGAGGAGAAGAAGAAGAGGAAAAAAGGAAGGAGAAGAAGAGGAAGACCACGACCCCGACCCCTACCCCGACCCCGACCCCGACATGAAACCCCGACCCCGACCCCGACCCCGACCCCGACACCCCGACCCCGACCCCGACCCCGACACCCCGACCCCGACCCCGACCCCGACACCCCGACACAACACCCCGACACCCCAACACGGCACACCGACCCCAAGACCCCAAGGCCCCGACACAGCACCCCGACCCCGATACCCCGACACGGCACCCCGAACCACGACACAGCACCCTAACCCCGACACGACACCCGGACACCCAGAGATGGCACCCCGACCACGACACAGCACCCCGACCCCGACACGACACCCCGACACCCCGACCCTAACACGACACCCCCGACATGCCGACCCCGACACGACACCCGACACCCTGACACGGCACCCCGACCATGACACAGCACCCCGACCCCGACACGACACCCCCGACACCCTGACCCCGACACGACACCCCCGACACGACACCCGACACCCTGACACGGCACCCCCGACGCCACTAACCCCCAACCTCCGACGCCACCGATCCTCAACCCCCGACGTCACCGACCCCAACCCCCGACACGACACCACGACACCCCGACACCATGACACCCTAACACCCTGACACCCCGACACGACACCTTGACACGGCACCCCGACCCCGACACGACACCCCCCACACCCCGACCCCGACACGACACCCCCCACACCCCGACCACGACACGACACCCCCACACCCCGACATGACACCCCCGACACCCTGACCCCGACACGACACCTCGACGTCGATGGAACCCTAAATAACAAGTATCGTTGGTGCGAGATACATGTGGCCGTCGGTGTCGAACACTGCATCCATGTCCCACAAGTTTCGCGGGCGTCCGTCGTCCCGCAACAACAGTTCTCGGGGTCGATGGTAGTTGAACACCTATGCGAATTTGTCTTGCAGCCTCTGCGATGACGATTAGAAGCCAAGTGTTGAAACTTGCAACACCCTAACTGACTCAAGTCGGTTTGGTTGTTTGAAGTTTCAAAACTTGGCTTTGATCCTCATCGCAGAGGTTGCCAGACAAATTCGCATAGGTGTTCGACCGTCATCGGCCCCCAGAACTATTGCTGCGCGCGGGACATCGGGCGCCGGCGTCACTTGTGGGATGTGGATCTAGTGTTCAACGCCGAGCGCCACATGTATCTCGCACCGATGATACTTGCTATTTAGGGTTTCATCAACGTCGAGGAACCCCCTAACCCGACACCACGACACGACACTGCCGACCCCCGACCCCGACACGACATCTCGACCCCGACATGACAACCCCGACACCATGACATGACACCCCCGACCCCGACACGACATCCCGACCCCGACACGACACCCCCCACACCCCGACCATGACACGACACCCCTGACACCCCGACCCCGACATGACACCCCTGACACCCCGACCCCGACACGAGGTTTCATCGACGTCGAGGAACCCCCTAACCCAGACACAGCACCCCTACCTCGACACGACATCCCCGACACCCAGACCCCGACATGACACCCCGACATCCCGACCCTGACACATGTCCAGTAGCTAGGCAAGATGAGTGATCGTGGGTCGATGTACATCAGTATAATGCGTGTGTGACTTTCGGTCTGTCGAGGCTTTCCTTAAATAACTTTCATGTGTGTTCTTGATGGAGGAATCCCGACTGTTGTGGTAGGGGGCGCCTCATCATTCTTCCTTTCTTTGTGATATACTCGTCGATATATTGTGCAAGAAGAGAAGAGGTGATGCGTCCATCACCGGCGATCGAACTATTACTGTGAGAGAGTGCCCACCAACATATATACACCACCATATCAGTGTGAGAGATAGCGCACCACCACACCGTGAGATATGAGAGTTACTTAAGGAAAGCCTCGACGAACCGAAAGTCACACACGCATTATACCGATGTACACCGACCCAGAACTATTGTTGCGCGGGGGACACCGGGCGCCGACGTCACTTGTGGGATGTGGATCTAGTGTTCAACGCTGAGCGCCACATGTATCTCGCACCGATGATACTTGCTATTTAGGGTTTCATCGACGTCGAGGAACCCCCTAACCCGACACCCCGACACGACACCCCCGACCCCCGACCTCGACACGACATCTCGACCCCGACACCCCCGACCCCTGACACCTCTTCGGCCTCCTGTTGACCGAAAGGGTGCTCTTCAGCCTTCCAGAGACCAACGGGTCATATATGTGTGAATTATGAGTTAGGTCATAGAATTTCCGATTTTTTATGAAAAACATCATATATATATTTGTGTTCATCGGGTGGATTTAAATGTGCAGTTGTTTCGTCGCTGCAAGGGTTTGGTGTTCGACGACCTCCCCGTGCGTTCGACGAGCTCCGCCCCTGCGTTCGTGGGTGAGCACAAATGACATCTCCTCCTCCCCCTTCATTTGCTCTGTTCCGGTCTTCGTGCCGATGAAACTTGTTAGCTGTAGGTAGATTGAATCATTAGTATGCATGAACACTATGCGTCTCCTGTTTGAAAGGGTTACATCTATAAATATGCATACATTTGCATATTTATAACCGTGATTCTTTCGAATTGTCCAACGTTATCCATGGACAGCCCGAGTATGTGTAGATTGGGTTCGTTTTCCCATATGCTCTGCTCCGGATCCGATGCAGAATTTCGTCAGTGCCTCCCTGTTGTTCTCCGGGTACACATCTTCTCTGCTTATTGCCGAGACGTGTATCAGGAGAACAGCGGGGTGGTGCTACCGAAATTTTGCATCGGATCCGGAACAGAGCATGGGAAAACGAACCCAATCTACACATTCTCGGGTGGGATTAGGACCTATCTTTACGTACTAGCATCTAGGTTGCATCGACGTAATGAAACTGACAATCTCTATTAACTGATGAATATGGTTTGTTGAATTATGTATATATTTTGTGAGTGTCTAGTAGCTAGGCAGGATGAGTGATCATGGGTGGATGTACACCGGTCACACTAGTCAGAAAGACATGACCCATGAATGGTTAACAAAAACCAAGGAGTTTGTGAGAGTCGCATTTGCAAATGGACCGAAAACAACCTGGTGCCCTTGTGTCGATTGCGACAACTATAAGAAGAAGTCAGAGTTTGAAATGATCAAACACCTACAGAAGTGGGGGTTTACGCCTAATTATACGGTCTGGACATTTCATGGTGAGTCTGCCCAACGTGCTAGAGCTGAGGTGCTTCGTCGTCGCACCGACGAGCATGGTACCAGGATCGAAGACATGGTGCAAGACTTTGATGATGCTCGGGATTCGGACGATGAGATGGAGGAATCTGCAAAGGCCTTTTATGAAATGTTGGAGTCTTCAAAATGTCCTCTCCACGAGCACACTGAGCTTTGTCAGCTGGATGCCATCGTGCAAGTAATGGCTCTAAAGGCTCAGTTCAACCTAGGCAGGGAATGCTACGACGCGATTATGACGATATTTGGACGCTTTCTACCCGAAGGCCATGTATTGCCACCAAACCTATACCAGTCGGACAAAATCCTGCGTGCGCTTAAGATGCCCTATGAGAAGATAGATGCCTGTGAGAATGGATGTGCCTTATTTAGGCTTCAGTGTGCGGGCTTGAACTATTGCCCCATTTGCAATGCTTCCAGATATGTTCTGGTAGACAACGGTATGGGTGAGAAGAGTCAGACCAAAATCCCCATTAATGTTCTTCGGTATCTGCCAATCATACCAAGACTTCAACGGCTTTTCATGGTCGAAGAGACGGCTAGACAGATGACGTGGCATAAATTGGGCAAAGGAACAAAACTGGATGCAGATGGGAATCCGATGTTGGGACACACTTCGGACGCTTTTGCGTGGAAGCATTTCGATGCATTACATAAGGATAAAGCGGCAGAACCAAGGCATCCTCGAGTTGCCATCAGCACGGATGGGTTCAATGTGTATGGTATGACGGCATCACAATACATTTGTTGGCCTGTATTTGTCATTCAACTCAATCTCCCCCCCCCCCGTGGAGAGATTATGAAAAGAAAGAACATTTTCCTGACCCTGATAATTCCAGGGCCCAAATATCCGAGGGAGAATATGAATGTGTACATGCAACCGCTTAAGGATGAATTACAAGAAGCCTGGGATAATGGGATCAAGACATACGACACCGCTACAAAAAAGATCTTCAAAATGCATGTGTGGTACATGTACTCGATGCATGACTTGCCGGCGTATGCGCTATTCGTTGGCTGGTGTGTGCATGGAAGGTTTCCGTGTCCCACATGCAAGGCTACTCTTCAGTTCCATTGGTTGGAGGCGGGTCGCAAGTTTTCTTGCTTCGACATGCATAGACAGTTCCTGGATCTTGACCATAAGTTCAGAAAAGACAAGAAGAATTTCATCAAAGGTAGAGTTGTCAAAAACATTGCACCACCTATGTTGACAGGCCAACAGATCCTGGATCAGATAAAGGCTCTCGAGCCAGATCCAAATCGTCCAGGGTATTTCAAAGGGTATAATACGGAACACGCCTGGACTCACAACATATGTTTGTGGGATCTGCCTTTGTCATTGCAGGTGTTGAACTAATTTCGTTCACTCTTTGTCATTGCAGGTGTTGACAAATGGTGGTCGGGGGTCGAGAGCGCTCTGAGCCTCCTTCCTCGACGCGTGCTGGGAGGGGTGCTATTATTCCACCCCAGCAACTCCGAAGAGCGCTGGTACACAGCATGCAGACACCGGCTGGCACTTCTTCTTCGACCGGGAGAGGTCGGGGGAAGACGAAGAGAGGTGCTAGAGGTAGGAAGGCTGCTGCGCCTTCCTCGCCACCACCCCCAGCTGATTCTCCCGACCACAGGAGTGCTCCATCTCGGGTGGACCCGTCTGACTTGGACCCGTCTCGGACTCCAGTCCACGAGCCTTGGGTCGACGAGCCTCGGGTCACCGAGCCTTCGTCCCAGGAGACTCGGGTCCCAGAGTCTTCTTCCCAGGAGACTCGGGTCCCAGAGTCTTCGTCCCACGTGACTCCGGAGGCTAGTGGCCATGCTGATGGTGGCGAGGACAATTACTTGTCTGAGGACACCTATAGCGAGAGTGAGCTGGTTGAGGAGGGCAAGAAGGTCTACCAGCATGGTTGTACAAAGCTGCCTCCCATGCCGACGACCCGCGAGCAGAGGTGGTTGATTGCGCCTAATGCGGAGAAGTAAGTGCATTTACTCTTTTTTAACCTTTTGCCTTCATGTTTCTTCAAATTAATATCTAATGTGTTGGCCTTGTCCTACTGCAGGGGTTGGAAATACGAGCGTGGTGGTGTCCGCATGCCCAACCAGGTCCTTGGTGTGCTTCTCTGGCACCACTTCCCGGGGAAGGTCTAGTTGCCCGGTGAGGGTGAGTCTCCACAGGTAGCACTAACCTGGGAGCTGTACAAGGCTGCCCCGGCCCCGCTGGAGGAGATGGTCGACGGTGTCTTGTGCGAGATGGTGGCTGACATTGTGATCCGTCGCTTTTGGGTAATTTCTCCTTTACAGAATTAAAAATCAACAACACCTAGTGATTGTACTAATCAGTGTCTAATGTGTTGTCTTGTTTGATTGTAGACCTTCTATAGGTGTTTTGAGGAAGATGAGGCGAGAGCGGCTATTGTTCTCGAAGCCGAGTGCAAGCGCCTACTTCAGAACTTATGACACGAGGCTCGAGTGCAAGCTATTCGAGACTACTATGCCTCGAGTAACATTAAGAGGGCCAAGAAGAAGTGCCATGGAAATTATCTGAGTAAGGAGAAGTTTATGAAGGTAATTATCTATTCTTGTGGCCTTGTACTTAGTTTCTTTGATTTGATTCGTAGGCGTAGCACTGAAATTTATCTTGTCTAACTTAGGTGCCCCCGAGATGGTGTGCGGATAGGATGGACCGTTGGGAGGCATTGGTGGATGAGTGGTGCTCTCCCGAATGGCTAGCCAAACACAACAAGGCCAAGGAGAAGCGTGCCCAAGTGAGAGGTGTGCCACACCATCATGATTCATGCAATTTCATTCTTCATTCTAGCTTGAGCCGTTAACTAATATTTTGTTCACCTCTTTTAGGCACGAGAAAACAAGAAGGAGGTGCCACCTCTGTTCGACCTCTATGCCATGGCCCATACTGCCTCGTACAAGAAGGCCAAGGCATTCTCTGAGGATGATCTCGTTCATCCAGAGAGCTTCAGCAACATCTCCTCCCACAACAAGCTCGTGAGGTACAGAGATGAGGGGAACGCGAGGAAAGGGGAGGACTTCAACCCGAGCCAGAGTCCTTTTGATCCAGAGCTCGTGATGATATCTGGTGGTGGGAGGCCCCATGGCTCGATAGCCATTGGGGATGGACTTATACGTTGTCCTAGAACTCTCCGAGAGATCAAGAAGCACCAGGCGAGCTATGATCCTGAGATAAGGCCTCGTCCATGGCCAATGGAGCTCACCATTGAGGCTAGGGCCCAGGAGGTTCTAGCGGAGGCAAATAGGCAGGCGGCACAGAGGGAGAGGGAGATGGAGGAGAGGACGACTAGGTAGTTGGAGGAGGAGAGGAACCGGAACGACATGTCTCACCGGGCCCTATACGAGCTCCTCATGGTAAGTTTCTCCTTCATATTAGCCAAATCAAGCACGTAATGTTCGTTTCATCACTAACTAATATGAATGACTCGTGAAAACAAAATGTGTAGACCGTGTGCCAGAACACTGGTTAGACCCCTCCGTCGATGCCCCATATTGCTATAGCACCCACAGTGAGTGTCGTGGTTTTATCACGGCAGATTACCTGTTTATAACCGTGATTCTTTCGTATTGCTTGCGTATTGCTTGCGTATCGATTACAAGGAGCTAAAAGCTTGACCTAGCTCTCGATTGCCTACGCCCCTCAGTCGCCTCGGGTCTGCCTTTATATAAGAGGTCAGGATATCCGGGTTGTTACAATTGCTAACCGATTCTCTCTCTATCTTCTTGTCCAAGCCGTCTGTGAGTCGGCTTACACGCCCGGGTCTTCTCAGTCCGGGCCGTCGTACAACCCACACTGTTAGCCGCCTATCCTCTTGGGCCACTAATCTTACGTCTCACCTTTCGGCCGGCTCATGAGCCAACAACATGACCCGGAGCCTCCGGGGCGGGTCATATCCCCAACATTAGGCCCTAGGTTGAATTGAGCTTGCTCACTTCATCCTTACCTTCCACTTTCGGCGAGTCGCTCGGAAATGACCCGGCATGACGTCATGAGATCTGCTGACGTGTCACCAAATCTTTCATTTAACCGTCATCCTGAAAATCGAGGCGTCCGCCTTGGTCGAACGGTGTCATCGCCTGGATTTTCGCGCCTTCCTTAACCCCCTTTTAAATATGACCCGTGTGGGTCGGAGTTTCCCATTCTCCCGCTCGTGCCTCTTTTTCTTCGTCTTCTTCCTGTCACCGCCCTAGCGTCTTTGAGCTTCGCTCCGGCGCCATCCGAACATGTCCCCAACCTTGGCCGCTGCATCACCCTAAACGTACCAGAGATCTGTCTACCTCTGCCGCACCATCTTCGGTGAGTTTTCCTGCCCCCTAGATTGCTGCTGCCTGTAGTAGGGTTTTCATCGGTGCTCCGCCGCCGCCGCTCGGGCTCCGGCACCGCCATCGCAAGTGTATCTTGACACCGCAAACGCCTTTAGACTGCGCTCTTGCTCCGCCACCGCACGCGGGCCGGTCGCGCGTAATGCGCAGGCCACGGTGGCCCCAATCCATTTCTTTTTCCTTCGCTGTTCATTGCTAGGTCAGAATAAAATTTATTTTCTCTAATTTTGTAGATCTGTAGATATAGTAATATCTTGCAGAATCTGTTTTTAGGACTTAGCCGATTTTTCGATCTTCCCTTTCTCTGTTTGACTCGCCAAGCCTCTCCGGCTCTTATCAGCTGGGTCTTTCGCTTTATCTATAGCGCCCTTAAACTTTTAAGCCGTCAAAAATATTTTCTTGCGCTTCGACTCATTGCACCTTTTACCTTGCACAACACTTAAGCCGCCAACATGTCTCGTGCATCCAACTCATGCAACTGCGTTGGGTCGTGCATCACGGAGGACTCTTTGTCGGATTTCGTTCACGCGGGTACTCTTCCTCCCAAGGAAGTTATTAGCTGGCGGGTCCCGGGTGATGAGACACGGTCCAAACCTCAAGAAGGTGAAGTGGTGGTTTTTTCTGACCATATTGAACGAGGGTTCGTGCCTCCCAGCTCAAAATTCTTTCGGGACGTCCTTCACTGTTACAAGCTTCACCCGCAAGACTTGGCCCCCAATTCCGTCTCAAACATATGCAATTTCCAAGTGCTCTGTGAAGCTTACCTTCAAATCAAGCCATCTGTGGGGTTCTTTCGGGAGTTCTTTTATGCTAACCGGCAAACTGAAGTGAAAGCCGACCCGAGCCTAGAGCTTGGAGGCATATCCATCCAACGGTGTAGAGACATCATCTTTCCAGCTACGCACACGCCGAGTCACCCCAAAGACTGGAACAAGACCTGGTTCTATTGCAAGGACACCTCTCCTAAGGACGAGCGTCCTTTGTCGGGTTATCGTTCTTCCCGGCTCACAACAACATCAGAGCTTCCTGGCCGGCTATCAACTTCAGAACACACAAGATATGAGCCGGCTCATGCCAAAATCAAGGCTCTCATGGCCAACGGCTTAATCGGGCTGGACCTGATCCGCTGCTGGATTTCGTGGCGGATTATGCCTTTGAGCCATAGAAGCCGACTCATGTGCGAATATAAAGGCACGTATAATAGCTCATTATGCTTCAGCCGATCCACATTGACAGAAAATGATATTACCCTCGCCATCCGGAGCCTTGTCCATGAAGCTTCCGGATCATGTAGCGAAATTGGCCTGGCACCTTTTAGTGCCAACAATCCGGCTCCTGATGTAAGTTTAATCTCTTCCCATCCGTCTCTTAGACGTTGTTTGCACCTTGTTGATTTGGTATTCACTCTCTGGGTCACTCTTATAGGCCGACTCAGACTTCTGGAAGAGGGAATATGTTGCCCCTCCGAAGTAATCCAGGAAGAAGGTCCCAACTAAGAAGGCTAAAAAATATGCCCCGCAAGATAATTTGCTTGGCCCGCCACCATCATCCAGCTCAGAGGTAAAGTTTCAACTGTCTTGCTTGATCTTTTACCTTCCTGTTTTATTAACACTTACTTTACTCACAGGATGAAGTGGAAACCAGCCGTGCTAATGCTCCTGAGGTAAATTACTTTTCCTCCGGCTCAGAATGTTTCGTCCCCCGAAAGCCGCGGCGGGTTATCAGAAAAGTTCCTCTTTCTCACCCTCTTGCTTATCTGGCTCCCGATTTTCTCTTAAAAAAGCAACAGCAAACTGAGCGTTGACAGACTCGAAGCACCGGCTCTACTGAGCTCATGTCCGGGTTGCCAAACTCTCCGGCTCCAAAGAAACGCCCCGCCGAGGTTTAAACCTCTTCTTTTCCTTTGTCTTTCCTTTGTAAACTTGATACTCTCTTCACCTTTCTGTTTTATTTTTTATAGAAATCTCCTTCCTCCGGCGATTCTTCGGAGTCAATTATACCACCACCCAAGATTAACCCGTTGTAAGCATTCCTTACTATGATATCTGGATATCCGGCTGTTACTATGGCAGCAATATCTTCAACTGCTGATCCTTGTTTTTTGCAGTGCTCAAGCTAAACATTGCAAGACCAACAAGCCCTCCTCCGGCCCAGTTATCGAAGAACCGGAGCCCGAACAACCGGAGGAAACTCAACCAGAAGAAAACCCGTCGGCTGCCCCCACGGAGCCGGCCGCTGAAGATGTCATCATGGAGAGCCCTCCAAGAGCTCCTTCCAAGCCGGCGACTCCTGCCAAGACCCCTGACACTCCGGATGTTGTTATCACTGGGTCTGGTCATCAAACGCCTCCGGCTCATGTGTTGACCAAACATACAGAGCCGGCTGAAGCCTCGAAGAAACTAAACTTCGACTCTTCATGCGAGAAGATGACCGTTGAAGAGCTACACGCCGGGTACATAAACCGGGTTACCACCAGCCGGGATTTGGAACTTCGGTTGATCTCTTCCATGAAGACAAAATATGAGGTACTTTTCCTTCTTACTATATCTTTACTTAGCCCCCAAGAGCCGGCTTAACGTACTAAATCGTTGAGCCGGGTCTTTCTGTGACCTCTGTAGATATTGTCATGTCAAATTCCCTTAAAATTGCTTTAGCTTGTACGGTAAACAAAGTGAACCGCCAATCGTAGCCCCCAAGGGCCGTCTCAGATTATATTTGAGTCGGGCCTGTAATGTAGAAAACTTGAAGATCTAATCGTAGCCCCCAAGGGCCGGCTCAAACTTGATCAAGTTGAGTCGGTGCTTCCATTATTAGTACATTGAAGAGCCATAGTGTAGCCCCCAAGTTCCGGATTAGCTTCGAAGGAGATGAACCGGAACTACATACTTGAAAGATCAAATATACATTAGCCCCCAAGTGTCAAATATATTGCTTGCAATTTGTTTGAGACTTGTATTTGCTTTTAACACTCGTCCTGCATTTTGGCGGCTTATCCTGTATTTTGATGTATTATAGGAAGCTTTGAATGAAGCCGGGTCTCAGTTGACGGATCTGAGGGCCAACCTGGCGGCTCAGCAAGAAGCCCGAAGCATTGCTGACAAAAAGTGTCGGCTTCTCTCTGAGGAGCTGGCCAATGTCACTGCTGAGCTTACCTCTTTAAAAGAGACAACTGAATCTGAAAAGGCCGCTCTAACCAAACGGGCGGATGACGCTGAGCAGCGGCTTACAGCTGTGGCGGGGGCACTTCAAAGAAGGAAATGTTCATGCTTACATAAACGGGCGGATGACGCTGAGCAGCGGCTTACAGCTGCATCCTTGTGAGCCGTCAACCAGAAAAACCCATGTCGAAAAGCCTTAGCCACCAAAGATTTTGACCCGGCGTGATGTCCATAGTCGCCAGCATGAATTTCACTCAATATTTGCCAGCCCTCCTCTGGTGAGACGTAGCGCTGAAAGACACCCATCACACTACACTTCTATAACTCACCATTGACAATCGTCATGGACTTAGAATGCCGAGTGATCTTCCTGGCCAGATCCTCCTCTTGAGGTAACTCGCCGCGTGTCAGATACGCCAAATAAGGAATAGTCCAGTCTGGGGTAGCATGTAGAGCCGCCACCAGTTCCGCCTTCGGGGCAGGAATAGCCAGATCTTCCTCAGAAGGTATCTTAACAGTCGGATGATGCAATACATCCAGAAAAACATTAGGTGGTACCGGCTTTCGTTGAGAACCTAACCGTGACAAGGCATCAGCCGCCTCACTCCTGCGACGATCAATGTGATCCACCTGGTACCCCTTGAAGTGACCGGCAATGATATCAACCGCCTGTCGATAAGCCGCCATCCGCGGATCCTTGGAGTCCCAAGTACCTGAAACTTGCTGAGCCACCAGATCTGAGTCGCCTAAACACCTGACCCGACTTAAATTCATTTCTTTAGCTACTATGAGACCATGGAGCAGTGCTTCATACTCAGCTGCATTATTAGTACAAGGGAACATTAACCAGAGCACATAACAAAACTTGTCACCCTTGGGGGAGGTGAGAACAACTCCTGCCCTGGACCCTTCTAGCTGCTTGAATCCATCAAAGTGTATAGTCCAATACGTGTTATCTGGCTTCTCTTCGGGGTCTTGACATTCAGTCCAATCGTTTATGAAATCCACCAAAGCTTGAGACTTAATTGCTGTACAAGGAACATACTTGATGCCAAGAGGACTTAGCTCTAAGGCCCACTTGGCAATCCTCCCTGTAGCCTCTTTATTTTGAATGATATCCCCCAACGGGGCAGAACTGACCACTGTTATTTGGTGCCCCAAAAAGTAATGTTTTAAGTTGCGATTGGCCATGAAAACTCCATATACTAACTTCTGCCAATGCGGATACCTCTGCTTAGACTCTGCCAAAACTTCACTAATGTAATAAACCAGCCTTTGCACAGGATACTCCTTCCTTGCCTCCTCGCGCTCAACCACAATTGCTACACTGACCACTCTATTGTTAGCCGCCACATAAAGGAGAAAAGGCTCTTTCTCAACCGGAGCAGCTAACACTGGCGGCTTAGTCAACTGCTTTTTAAGAGCTTCAAGTGCTTCGGCCGCTGTTGTGCTCCATTTAAACTTGTCTGTCTTCTTCATCATCTGGTATAAGGGAATAGCTTTCTTCCCAAGCAGGCTTATGAAGCGGCTCAACACAACAATCCGTCCTGCAAGGCGCTGAATGTCATTAATGCATGTCGGCTCCCCCAAAGAAGTGATAGCCTTAATCTTATCTGGGTTAGCCTCGATGCCCCGCTCGGAGACCAAGAAACCCAAAAGCTTTCCTTTTGGAACACCAAAGACACACTTCGTCGGGTTAAGCATCATCTTGTAGACCCGGAGATTGTCAAAGGTTTCTTTCAAATCCTCTAAAAGAGTTTCCTTCTTACTGGACTGAACCACAATGTCGTCTACGTAAGCATGAACATTTCGGCCAATCTGACTGTGGAGGCAATTCTGCACACAACGTTGGTAAGTTGCCTAGGTACTCTTGAGCCCGAAAGGCATGGAGACGTAGCAGAACGCCCCAAAAGGTGTAATAAACATCGTCTTCTCCTGATTCAGACCTTGACGAAAAGTGTCGGATCCTTGGTGTTATCTGAGTCGGAATACTTCGTCAAGGCCGTCATGAGCTCTCCCATATCTTGACACGTGCGCTTGAGCCGGCCGAGCTTCTGCTTCAATGGAACAAAATGACAATTCTTCTCTAAGATAAGCACCGCTTGAGCTGCTGTGATCTGCTCTGAAGAGTGAATAATGGTCGACACCCACCGGACCCAATTATGGGCTGACTCATTCTCCTGTTGAACACAGTGGTCCAGATCGACAATAGTCATAGGCTGCCTACAGGTCCCCTGGAAATTCTTAATAAACTTCGCTCTCAGCTCCTCCCATGAGCTTATCGTGTTAGGCGGCAGACCTTTCAGCCATGTACGTGCCGGACCCTCAAGCATCATGATGAAGTATTTTGCGCATACCGTCTCACTAACATCCAGCATCTCCATGGCCAGTCCATAACTTTCAACCCACGCCTCTGGGGGTAGATCAGCTATGTAATTCAGAACCTTTCGAGGCCCCTTAAAGTCTTTTGGCAGTCGTTCACTCCTCAGAGCCGGAGTTAAACATGGCACCCCTACGGCTCTAGTACTAACCACTCCCATTGACACGGAAAGCGCCGGCTCTGGACGGGCTGCAGCTATCTCCGCCTCTCGCCTGTCTCCCGCCTGGTCCATGATGGCTTGTGCATCTAGAGCCGCCCTATTGTCCTCCGGTGGTCCGCGGCGCGGGTGACTGCTGGAACACGCCGCCGACTCATAACGCCGGCTGAAACTTCGACTGGGGAGGGGGGTGGAGTGAACCGGCTCCAGCTGTGAGTATACTTCGCTTGCTGGGCCATGGCCGTCTGTAAATATCCAATGGCGTTCCGCACATCCTCCGCAAAGGGTGCCTCATCTGGGATGGGGATCGTCTCAAGCCGGGCGGCCGCTGCCACCATGTTCTCAGCCGGGTTAGAATAATGACCCGGCGATGTTGGAAAAACCCTAGGTGAGATTTGGTTATGCTGGGGTGGATGAGTCACCGGGCGCTCCATCAGGCGGCTCTCCGGTGCGCCCGTAACCCGCCCCGCACCAGGGATGTTAAAAAGGTTCCTCGCCTCGTAACGTTCTAGTAGATAGGATTGATGCCTCCTCCTGTGCACCGCGGCCGCTGACCTCTACTCTAGCTCCAGTCGAAAAGCGTCTGCCTTGATACGCTCCGCTTCTTCCTCCATCTGGGCTTTCAGCTCGGCCATCCTTTGTCGTTCCTCTGCCATCCGACCCTTGATCCGTGCCACCTCTAGATTCCTGGCTGCTTGATTATCCGGTGTTACCTCTGTGGCCATGAGAGCTATGAGTTCGCCCATCAATTCCACTAGAACCTGAGCCGGCGGTGGCGGGCTATCACCCGCTGCGGTAGCTCCCATAGCTGTGTCACCGGCGGCTGAAGCCGATCCTGCCATGAACACCGCCGCGTGAACCGGGGGGCTCAGAGCATCCGTCTCAACGCCCTCTACCTCGGAATAATTGTTGTAGTAGCCTCCAAGGCCACCATTGCTGAGCCGATATACTAATTCTGTCTCCCCACTAGAGGACTCATCTTCCGAGTAAACGAGAGTTCCCTATGACCAAGACGCTTCCAGGTCCATTCCTTGAGTGAAGCCCACGAGAACGTGCTTTTGACCTAGACGGGCACGGGCAGGCTGCATAACACGCGTAGATTGGAGACGCCGAGCCGGCTCGACAATGTTGGTGCAGACGTCCCGCCCGGGTGTAGATCCATCAACCTTTCCGATGAAAACCTGGATCCTGCCGAACGGAACCCGGAATCCATACTCCACAGAACCAGCATCAAGTCCCCAACCGGCGTCGTCGATGTAGAGCCGGCCGCGGCGACTCTTGCTCATCCTTCCAACCATGTATCCTTCGAGCCCTGGGAGAGAGCCCTTTGAGAACTCAACACCACCAAGCGCTAGCCCCACGGTGGGCGCCAACTGTCATGGTTTTATCATGGCAGATGTCTAGGTGAACAGACTTAGGTTCGAGGCCATCACTAATGGGGTGGACTCAGAGGGGTTAGTCAGGACGAAAGACACGGATTTACCCAGGTTCGGCCCCTCGAATCGAGGTAATAGCCTACGTCCTGCTTGTGTTTGTATTGCTTGCGTATCGGTTACAAGGAGCTAAAAGCTTAACCTAGCTCTCGATTACCTGCCCCCCTCAGTCGCCCCGGGTCTACCTTTATATAAGAGGTCAGGATATCCGGGTCGTTACAATTGCTAACCGAGTCTCTCTCTATCTTCTTGTCCAAGCCGTCTATGAGTCGGCTTACACGCCCGGGTCTTCTCACTCCGGATTGTCGTATGGCCCACACCATGAGCCGCCTATCCTCTTGGGCCACTAATCTTACGGCTCACCTTTGGGCCGGCTCACGAGCCAACAACATGACCCAAAGCCTTCGGGGCGGGTCATATCCCCAACAGTGAGTTTCATTTAAATGGTCATTAGTGACCAGTATTCACATTTGAGTTGCATCATGCTAAGGAGACATTGCAAATGATCTTTGGTGCAGCGTGCCTCCCGACAAGCATCGACCGATCCTTCTGTGTCTGCCGCAACCCCGACCGGTCCTTCTACGTCTCACCCTGGCCTAAACCCTACCGGTCCTTCACCTCCATGTTGATGGTAAGTTTTCCCAAGTGTTTTCATTAACAAATACATACTTAGCTTAAGAAATGAACTATTTAGCTCCAAAATGACCTATACTTAGCTTATTTTCATCAAAAATGACTTGATATGCTTAGTTAGCTAGAAAATGGTATATTCTACCTAGGATAGCTATAAAATGACGTATACCTAGCATTTTCCCCCCTCCAAAATGACTTGATATGCTTAGTTAGCTAGAAAATGGCATTAGTAGCTAGTATAGCTCAATAATGATCTATAGCTAGTTCATTTATGACATAATTAGCTCACTTAGGTACAAAATGGCATAACTACCTACGATAGCTTAATAATGATCTATAATTAGCTTAGTTAGTTCATTTATGACATAATATGCTCACTTAGGTAAAAAAATGGCATAATAACCTTGGTTTACCTCCAAAATGACCTATACTTAGCTTATTTTCCTCAAAAATACATAATAACCTTACTTACCTCCAAAATGTTATATTCTACCTAGGATAGCTATAAAATGACCTATACTTAGCTTATTTTCATCAAAAATGTCTTGAGATGCTTAGTTAGCTAGAAAATGGTATATTCACCTAGGATAGCTATAAAATGACCTATAATTAGCATTTTTTCCTCCAAAATGACTTGATATGCTTAGTTAGCTAGAAAATGGCATTAGTAGCTAGTATAGCTCAATAATGATCTATAGCTAGTTCATTTATGACATAATTAGCTCACTTAGGTACAAAATGGCATAATAACATTGGTTTACCTTCTAAATATCCTATAAATTCTTCTTATTCTTCTTTTCTTCATTTTCTTCTTCTTCTTATAGCTAGTCTTCTTCTTCTTCTAACTATATCTTTCCTACTTTGCAGATTTGCTATAGATGAGGAAGAGTGCATTGATGGACTGTACTCTTCTACTTCTGCTACCTTCATGTTTATGGAACACTTGTTTTGGATACGTATGTATGGATATGTTGTTGGAAACCATATTGTGTGTTGTTGGAAACTTGTATATATGTTGGACTTGTATGTTGGAACTTAATTATTGCTCCACCTATGCTTGTTTCAACTTATTTGGTATGCTTGTTGGAACTTGTTGAATGATATGTATGTTCTGGATATGTATATGTTGGATATATATGAATTTTCTGTCAAATTGAATGATTTTAAGAAAAAACAAAAAAACAGGGGCTATATGGCCACTTTGCCGTCAGCCAGCAGACGGCAAAGTGGCCACGTGGCAGCTACCTGTGCAAACTGGGGCTGGCCTAGGTGGGTTCTTTGCTGTCTGCTAGCAGACGGCAAAGAACCAACCTAGGCCAGCCCCAGCTATAAAAAAAGGTGCTTTGTCGTCTGCTGGCAGACGACAATGAACTTAAGGTCTTTGCCGTCCGCCAGCGGACAGCAGAGCGGCCTTTACCATGGATTATTCAGCCGGACAGTTTGCCATCCGTTGGCGGACGATAAAGCCTTTGTCGTCCGTGTTTCATGCCTTTGCCGTCCGGGA
The DNA here is from genome assembly GCA_022496015.1 of Hordeum marinum. NCBI lineage: Eukaryota > Viridiplantae > Streptophyta > Magnoliopsida > Poales > Poaceae > Hordeum > Hordeum marinum. Next base: position 297,134,635 of record CM039673.1, read on the forward strand.
TGGCGGACGGCAAAGCACCTGTTTCCTGTAGTGACTAGAGAGGCTAGCAATGGTGGAAGGGTGAGAGTGCGTAAAACCCATGGACTCACATTAGTCATAAAGAACTCACATACTTACTGCAAAAGTCTATTAGTTATCTAAGCAAAGTATTAGACGCATGCTCCTAGGGGATAGGTTGGTAGGAGTTAACCATTGCACGCTCCCGACCTCCACACAAAGGATGACAATCAATAAATAAATCATGCTCCGACTTCTTCACATAACGGTTCACCATACATGCATGCTATGTGAATCACAAACTTTAACACAAATATTTCTACTGATCCACAATTACTCACTAGCATGACTTAATATCACCATATTTATGTCGCAAAACTATTGAAAGGAATGAAACACATCATATTCAGTGATCTACAGGTTTTATGTAGGATTTTATGACTAACCATGTGAATGACCAACTCCTATTAACTCTCTAAATAGATATAAGTGAAGCATGAGAGTTTAATTCTTTCTACAAAAGATATACCCATGCTCTAACAAATATAAGTGAAGCAAAAGAGCATCTACAAATGGCGATTTTCTGTGTGTGAGAAACAGTCAATCCAAACTTCAAATGATATAAGTGAAGCACATGAAGCATTCTATAAATCCATACTCAAAAAATATAAGTGAGGTGCAAAGAGCCTTCTATAAATCAACCAAAGACTTTCTCATACCAGCATGGTGCATTGTTAAAATAAAAATAAAAAGCACACAACGCTCCAACATTTACGCATATCATGTGACGAATAAAAATATAGCTCCATGTAAAATTACCGATGGTTGTTAGAAGAAAGAGGGGATGCCTTCCGGGGAATCCCCAAGCTTAATTTCTTGGGATTCCTTGAATATTACCTTGGGGTGCCTCGGGAATCCCCAAGCTCGGTCTCTTTCCACTCCTTATTCCTTCATCCATCGTGATCTCACTCAAAACTTGAAAACTTCAATCACACAAAACATAACAAAACCCTCGTGAGATCCATTAGTATAACAAAGCAAATTACCACTTTAAGTACTGTTGCAAACCAATTCACATTTTTTTTCATTGTAGCTATGGTACTATAACTTCTTTATGGCTTATACTACCGATACAATCATAGTTTCATCAAAACAAACAACACAGTGCATCAAAAACATAATATCCCTTAAACAGAACATTCTGTAGCAATCTGAAAACTTACTATACTTATGTAACTCTAAAAATTCTGAAACATTAGGACAAAATAAAAATTTGATAGCAGTATTGTGTAAAAAGTACAGAAACTTTTGACATTCTGATAAAAAATGTAAATTCACACACTACAGCCAAAGTTTCTGTTTTTCCACTGCGCACACCAAACACGCAATCTAATCATCCTAAAGGAAAATCTTGGCACATTATTTTTATAATACAAGGGATTTATACAAGGGGATAATTATTTTTGTTGAAAAGTTTCTGTAATTAAGATTCACAAAGTTTCCATGGGCATGAACAAAGTTCAAGGAGCTCCCCCACTTCAACAGTGCTCATCCTTCTTACTTTCACTTCTATTTTTCAAAAAAAATTAGGTTTTCCTCTTTATTTTTTTGTTTTTGAACTATATAAAAGTACACAAGAGAATAAAATGACTCTCTAAAACTTCTGGGTTGTCTCCTTGACAACGCTTTCTTTAAAGCCATTAAGCTAGGCATAAAGTGCTCAAGTAATGGATCCACCCGGATCCCAAGGTATATCAAACCCAATTTAAAATAACAATGATTTGTAATTTAATAGTGAGCAAAGTCTAACTCTCTTCCTATGCATCGGCATGTCATAAAAGAACAATTCATGCACACAAAGTAAAGGCCGATGCATAGTATAAACAGTTTCTTGCAATTTTATCATATTGGAAACATAAAGAGGCAGAGATGTAGTTCCTCTCATAATAATTGCAAGTAGGAGCAGCAAGCACATGCATATTATATTTATCAAAATTATCATGTGCAATAGTAGAACGCAACCCATCAATATAATCCTTAATAAGCACAAACTTCTCCGATATAGTGTAGTTGGGAGAATTCAAAACGATAATAGGACTATCATGCGTGGGTGCAATAGCAACAATTTAATTCTTAACATAAGGAACTATAGCAAGTTCATCTCCATAAGCATAATTCATATTGGCATCATGGCCACAAGTATAGAGAGCATCAACTTCATCAAAAAGGGATATTTCAAATGAATCCAAGGGATCATAGCAATCAACATAGCATTCATCCTTCGGTTAGAACGAAGGGAAATTAAACAATGTATGAGTTCAAGAGTTACTTTCATTAGAAGGTGGGCACGGGTAGCTAGTCCTCTCTTCCTCCTTTTGTTCTTCTCTCTCCTCCTCATCTTTTCATCCAATGAGCTCACAATGTCATAAATTTCTTCTTCCAAAGATTCATGCAAAATATTAGTCTCTTCTTGGATAGCTGAGACTTACTCAATAAATTGATCAATATGGTCATTATATTAATAATTGGCATAACAATAACGAAGCATAGTCAAATTTTTGGATCAGTAAACAACATCATCATAATCTTCATACTTTTCAAACAAAGCTTAAATTTCATAAGCACCCTTAAAAGCAACAAACTCTTCTATTTGTTCCACATCATAGTAATCATATATACCATTAGCATAAGAAACCAAGGTTTCATGATCATTAAATTTACATGAAAAGGGAAGGTGTTTAGCGTTCATCCTAGAGAAAAAAGTAATAGCATATCTCAAGCATAGATTCCAAGTATACCATTTCAACATATGAATTTGATCCCATAATAGTTTCCCTTTTTGAGTCAAGCGATAATCCCTAAAGTATTCACATTGATCCAACATGTGTCGTGTTATATAATTGAATGGGGTTTTCTCATGATTATTAAAGTAGTGCATAATATCTTTCACATAACGAGCATCGAGGGTTTTAGGAGGTTCCCCATCTCCATGAGTAGCAAGTACACCTAATTTTTTTGGCATTTCATGTTCCATATCCATAACTAAAGATAGATAACAACTTAGAACACCAAATAAAATCTACTTAGTGATAAAACAAACAAGCACACACGAGAATATTCACCCCATGCTATTGCTCCCCGACAACGGCGGCAGAAAAAGGTCTTGATAACTCACAAGTGTGGGAGATCAGTTGTAGCCTCTTTCGATAAGTAAGAGTGTCGAACCCAACGAGGAGCTAAAGGTAGAAAAAATATCCCCTCAAGTTCTATCGACCACCGATACAACTCTACGCATGCTTAACGTTCGCTTTACCTAGAACAAGTATGAAACTTGAAGTACTTTGTAGGTGTAACGGGATAGGCTTGAAAGATAATAAACATAACGTAAATAAAAACTAGGGGCTGCTTAGATAAAGAAACAACTAAGTTAGTCTTAGTAGAGAGCTTTTTGACACAAGAATGTTATTTGTCCCTAGGCAATCGATAACTAGACTGATAATAACTATTGCAATTTTATATGAGGGAGAGGCATAAGCTAACATACTTTCTCTACTTGGATCATATGCACTTCTGATTGGAAATCTAGCAAGCATCCGCAACTACTAAAGATCATTAAGGTAAAACCCAACCGTAGCATTATAAGGTATCAAGTCCTCTTTATTCCCATACGCAAACAACCTACTTACTCGGGTCTGTGCTTCTGTCACTCACGCCACCCACCATAAGCGAATCATAAACATATTGCAAACCCTACAACGGGGATCCGTCACACTTGCGCGACACGGAGAGCACCATAGGACAACACTAATAATAAAACAGGCAACTCAAACCAATCATGATCATCAATCAACCCATAGGACAAAACGGATCTACTCAAACATCATAGGATAGACGTACATCAAGGGCAATAATATATAGTGTTGAGCCCCATGTTTAAGTAGAGATTACAAAGGGGAGAAGTGGTGTTGAACCTCTGCATAGAGGGGGAGAGAGTTGGTGATGATGATGGCAAAGTTGTTGGTGTAGATTGCCGTCACGATGATGGCCCCGACGGTGTTGCGGTGCCACCGGGAGAGAGGGGGAGAGATCCCCCTCCTTCTTATTCTTCCTTGACCTCCCCCTAGATGGGAGTAGGGTTTACCCTCTGGTCCTTGGCCTCCATGGCGGTGGAGGGACGGGAGCCCCTCCGAGATTGGATCTCTCTCTGTGTTTCCTTCTGCTTCTGCGTCCCAGATTTTGGGCTTTCACCCTTTCTTAAATTCCTGGAGATCTCTAACTCTGATTGGGCTGAAATTGTAACATGGGTTTTATCCGGATATTAGCTTTCTTGTGGCGAAAGAAGGGCACCAACCGCATTAAGGGGTGACCACAAGCCACCCTGGCGCGACCAGGGGGTAGGCCGCGGCCCGCTAGCTTGTGGGCCCCTCGGGCATCATCTCACATTGATTCCTTTTCCCAAAAAACCCACATATATTCCAAAAAAATCTCCATAAGTTTTTATCGCATTTGGACTTTGTTTGATATGGATTTTCTACGAAATAAAAAAGATGCAACAAACAGGAACTGGCATTGGGCACTGGATCAATATTTTAGTCCCAAAAATAGTTTAAAAAGTTGCCAAAATTATATGAAAGTAGTAGAATATTGGCATGAAACAATCAAAAATTATAGATACGATGGAGACGTATCGGAGCCCAAAGCAAATAAATGCATCTTCATAGGATACCCAAAAGAGACAGTTGGGTATATACCTTCTATCTCAGATCCGAAGGCAAAGTGTTTGTCGCTAAAAATGGAACATTTCTTGAGAAAGAGTTTCTCTTGAAAGAATTGAGTGGGAGGAAGATAGAACTTTATGAGGTTGTTGAACCTTTGTTTCAACCATAGAGTAGCATAGCGCAGAAAGATGTTTCTGTGGAGCCTACGTCAGTTGAAGAGGAAGTTAATGATGATGATCATGAAGCTTCAGATCAAGTTACTATCAAACCTCGTAGGTCGACAAGGATGCGTACTGCTCCTAAGTGGTACGGCAACCCTGTCTTAGAGGTCATGTTGTTGGACAACGATGATCCTATGAGCTATGGAGAAGCGATGATGGGCCCGGATTCCAACAAATGGTTAGAGGCCAGGAAATCCGAGATGGGATCCACGTATGTAAACAAAGTATGGACTTTGGAAGTATTACCTGAAGGGCGAAAGGCCATTCAGAACAAATGGATCTTTAAGAAGAAGACGGACATGGACGGTAATATCACCGTCTATAAAGCTCGACTTGTGGCAAAGGGTTTTTCACAAGTTCAAGGAGTTAATTACGATGAGACCTTCTCACCCGTAGCGATGCTTAAGTCCGTCAGAATCATGTAAGCAATAGCTGCATTTTTTGATTATGAAATTTGGCAGGTGGATGTCAGAACAGCGTTCCTTAACGGTTTCCTTAAGGAAGAGTTGTATATGATACAACCAGAAGGTTTTGTTGATCCAGAGAATGCTCACAAAGTTTGCAAACACCAACGATCCATTTATGGACTGGTGCAAGCATCTCGGAGTTGGAATCTTTGCTTTGATGAGGTGATCAAAGCATTCAGGTTTATACAAGTTTACGGAGAAGCTTGTATTTACAAGAAAGTGAGTGGGAGCTCTATAGCATTTCTGATATTATATGTGGATGAGATATTGCTGATTTGAAACAATATAGAAATGTTGGAAAGTGTGAAGGAATACTTTAACAAGAGTTTTTCAATGAAGGACCTAGGAGAAGCTGCTTTCATATTAGGCATCAAGATCTATAGAGATAGATCGATAAGCTTAATATGACTTTCACATAGCACATACCTTGAAAAAGTTTTGAAGAAGTTCAAAATGGATCAGTCCAAGAAGGGGTTCTTGCCAGTATTGCAAGGTGTGAAGTTGAATAAGACTCAATGCCTAGCGACCGCAGAAGATAGAGAAAAGATGAGTGTCATCCCCTATGCTTCAGCCACAGGCTCTATCATGTACCCAATGATGTGCACAAGACCCAATGTCAGCCTTGCCATAAGTATGGTTGGAATGTTCAAAGTGATCCAGGAATGAAGCATGAACAACGGTCAAGAATATCCTCAAGTACCTGAAAAGGACTAAGGAAAGGTTTCTCATTTATGGAGGTGATCAAGAGATCGTCGTAAAGGGTTACGTCGATGCAAGCTTTGACACTGATCCAGATGACTCTAAGTCTCAAACCGTCTAAGTATTTATTCTCAATGGGGGAGCGGTAAGCTGGTGCAGTTCCAGGTAGAAAACGAGGTGGGAGGCGGCTGGATCTGCGTGGAGGGCTAGGGGAGGCCATTTTTAGACGTGGCGGGGGTCTTCCTTTTATAGCAAAATTTGCTAGGGTTAGTTTTTTTTATCTGTTTTCGGACCGTAGGATCGCGATACGACGGTGCCGAGCAGAGGGGTAGGTTAGGTGGGCTGGTGGGCTGTAGAAAGGGGTTGGGGTGAGATGATAGGAGAGGTTTGCGGCCCGACATAAGTTTTGAAATACCGAAACGTCCGCTAAATAACCGATGATGGTGCCCCTATGGTTGACCGTTTGGGTATCAAACGAACTCTGATTGCGACGAAATTTGGCAGGTGGCCTACCTACAATATAACAAGACCGCACGTCAACTTTCGGCCCAATCCAAGAATATTTTACGCACACTTAAAAACAATATTTTATCGATGTCGTGGGTGCGTGCGTGTGTGGTTGGTCTTGAAACGGGCATCGACACGAACGGAGAGAACCGGCAACTATGAAGGGATGCAAGTTTTCAAAAACGTGTGACGATGCCATGCAGATGATGCGAATGATGCGATGATGAACACGACAACCAGATGAATCACACAACGAGAACAGAAATAAAAGGGGAATCTTCTGAAGCGTCGGTCTCGGGATTTTACAACTCTCCCACACTACAAGAGGATCTCATCACGAGATCTAGAATGAGAAGGGGAAGAGAAAGAGCAAGAGGTAAAATTTAGTTACTTCTTTGACAACGAGTGAAACCAATGAAACATTAAGGTTTAAAATAGATGAAGAATGACATGAGGAACAAGCAAGAATTCACAAGAAATTTTTGGCACACTTCAGTAGGAAAGAGAGGCAAAACTTGATAAGAAGGAAAAGAACTTGAACATAGAACACAACACTCCGGTAAAATGAATAGGAAAAGAAAGAACATGATCTTAATCAAACTATATGTGAGTTGAAAAGAGCAACACCACAATGCGTCCGGAACAAAAGAATAGAAGTTTGATCTTTGGAGAGAAGATAATGGAGAAGAACATGACAACTTCTACCACCATTGAATTTGAAAATCTTGGTTGATCGGAGTTGATGGAGAATCAACAACGAAAAGAATAGCTTGTTATGGGCTTACGGAAAACATCTCAGAATTATGAGGTGACAACCTGCCACAACAGAAACAATTGGTTGCTTGAGAGCAACAAGAGATGAAAAACTTCTTTCGCCAACAAGAGGAGGAGAAAACTTGGATCATTTATGACACCATGATAGCAACAATCCTTAGGAAATGTTTTAGGTGAAATCCAACCCAAGATAACTCCGAGAAGACATGATGGGTTTACTTATCTCATTCTTGTCAATTTTCCTTTGAGACTCCTCAAAATCAAGAATTTAATAACACCATCTCAAAAGACAATAGAGAAGGAATTGAACTTACAAATCCAAGAGAAAGAACACTGGAGCACCTCCAACAAGAATCTTGAAGAACAATTCGACAAGAATTACATCCTTAACAAACCACCATAAAAACATCGGGATGAACTCCGGAATGAAAGGATGATAGAAAAGAAGTGAAGGATGCAAAAGAACAAGATTGATGCCTTGCCATGATTTAGATGAAGCTTCACGATGAGATATTTGAGAAAACTTGCAACTCCGGAAAAGAAAAGATGAACACTTAGAATCGAGAATTTGATATCGTGAACAACTCTGGAAGAAAGATTGAAATCTCGATGCAACAGGAATAAGATTTATGTTATGCTTATCCTTCATCAATTATTTATGACAACCTACAGATTTCGCACACCACTTATTCTTCTTGCAAAGAATTAAAGAGAGAGAGAGAGATCAAAAACTTGAAGAAGTCTTGAACGAGAACACCGGTAAGAATTCACAAACGAATGAGGATACTACGATTGAACGAAGATACATGGGAACGAAGAGATCATGATCCACCTAGCAGAAGACTTGGATGAAGCACTAGAATAATAGAGATACGAACAAAGGGACAACAATTAAGAAGAATCTGAGAACGAAAGCTAAAAGTTGAGAACGAGGAATCTTCTGAAATGATGGCCTTCGGAGGATCGAGAAATGAAAAAATTATGAAATGCACCGGATAGATATGGGGGGAATTACTCATGATCAAAACAATTTGAGATGATAGCAACAACCTAAAACCATGAATCTTTGGAAGAACAAACAACGATTAAGAGAAACTCTCCTTCGATCTTCAACGCAAAGAATGATGATCAGAAACAACACCATGAATTACTGAGATACTCCAGAAGAATGAATACGAAAAGGTTGAGCCAACAATGAAAAATATTTAGACGCTGTCTTCGAGAAGGAATATGACTGATGAAATCATTCTTACAACATATTGGAAAGGAGTTGAGGACATCTCTGGTAAGATTAGAAGAGCCAGGTAAGATCCTGAGGAAAACCTGCGGGTTATGGGCCCACTCAAAGAAACACCATTGAAATGATTCCTTAGGATGAGAGATTGCACTGGTACAACTGAAACTTGATGAGGTGAGAACCTCAAAATAATTGAAAGGATTTGAATGAATACACAAAACTTCCAAGACATCTTCAGCACTCCGGATAGAACAGAGAGAGACGAAAAAACAAGAGAGGCTTGGATAAGAATTTCCAACATGGAAACCATTGAACGACTGAAAAAATGATATGACGAACACCGAGAGGTTGAATCGAATCCACCAGAGAAGAATAACAACAAGAACAAAGAATATGAGGATAGATCGAGAAACTGAAACTCCTGAGAATCTCACAAGAATTCAGCGGATACAATACAGAAGAAATGTATGCGAAAGCATTGATGAAGAGAAAAGCACTTGGATGAGAATTTAATCATTGAAGAAAAAGGGCGGGAGGGTGGGGAAAAACAAAGACAACTTAGGACGGATGAACTGAACTCCGGGAAACAAACATGAGGATTGATCTTGCTAATATTGGAGATGATTGAATATCTTGAAGAGGAGCGCACCGGTTGAAAAGAATTTCATGACAACTCCAGTTGAGCAAAAGGATTAGCATTCCCGTAAAATATGAGAACACTACTTAGAAAAGATATGAAATCACCACTTGACATCGAAGCAACTCGAATTACCATATTCAAAACTAAACAAAGGATGAGGCTAAAGAAACAAGCCAGAAAAAATACATACCCATTATGCACTTGTTGGAAAGATAATCTTAGGTACCTACTTGAATTCCCACCTAAGAACTTTCGAAATCTTTGGTTATGTAATCAGGTGTTGGGGATACAAGGAGGCAAATATCTCACACAACTAACAAGCCCTACACTCAAACTGTATACATCTGTCAACACATAACCAGAGGCTTCAGAACTCCATCTATCACGGACCCTCGAAAACACAACGATACCAAACATGGCAATACTCCGGATGCCTCCCCAGTACTGGGTGACTCTGACCTTATCTTGCCACTAAAAGTTGAAGTAATTTCGAACATCCTCCGTCCTGAGATACTAACGAAATTGAACGATAACGATGTGTCAAGAATCCCTTGGAGCTCTACTCCTCAGTAACAGGAGGCACCAAGTACAAAACTCCGTCACATCGGCATCATACAGATTCCAAAATATCCATGCGATCCTAAAAAATTGAGCGAGAAGAGGGTAGAATCAAAATTCCTAAGTCGTAATTCCTCACTAGAGCATAGAAGAGGAGTAAAAGAATCCTACTCTCTGAAACTAGACTCAAAATAGCTTTTCACTAGACTCGACTCGACCAAGTTCGATCAATCAAGGGGGCTCCTAGGTTGGTACAGGCTCTGTTACCAACTTGCCACGCCTAAGATGCAACCCTATCCTTATTTTGGCTCGAGGGCCTCGACGGGGATAGGAGCGCATATCGTCGTTTTGCAAGAATGGATATCATTATAAGTACATGTATAGAAGAGATGAGTATATGGAGTTGGCTTACACTCGCCACAAGCTACATCAAGATCACATCAATACAACAACATATTCAAACATCATACAGAAGAGTAGGGTCCGACTACGGACGAAATCGAACGATAAAATGACATCCATCCTTGCTATCCTAGGTTGCCACCTAGAACCCATCCTAGACCGATGATGATGAAGAAGAAGAACCCAAAATCAAACAAGCATCACTCTCATGTCAAAGCATCGCATAACCTGTACCTGCAACTGTTGTTGTAGTAATCTGTGAGCCATGGGGACTCAGCAATCTCATTTCCAAGGGTATCAAGACTATTAAATCTTAATAGGTGAGGTATGGTTAAGTGGTGAGGCCGCAGCAAGTGACTAAGCATTTTTTTGGGTGGCTAAATTACGAGTACAGAAAGTAAAGTGGGTGTTCTATGCATACAGACATGAACTACTAATGATAACTAAGTGATCCTGAACACCTACTTACGTCAAACATAACCCCACCATGTTCTCTCTCGGATAAAGCACTCATGGGAAGAGATAGTCACGGTTAAGCACATAGTTGGTGTATTTTATTAGAGTTACTTCAAGTTTGCTATGACCGGGTGTTAAACCAGTTTTCCAAGTTGCCACATAACCGCGGGAACAGCTTTCCGAAAGATTTAACCCTGCAGGGGTGCTCCAACTCATCCATCACAGATTAACCACATGTCGTGTTGGAATTCCAGAACCGCGGAATCACCCGTGGTATTTGCGGAATCCCGATGAAAAATCTCAACTTCGAGATAGCCCGAAGTGTCATCAAAATCCCACGCGCAAGACATTCGAGAAAGGGAAAACAAGTCCAGCAAGGCCGCCCAACATGTCGACGAACCCGATAAGAGCCGCGTATCTCGTTCTCAGGACACGGCCAGATGGGACTAGCTACAGGGAAAACCAATCCCCAAGTTTCCTTGAGGCGGCCCCGCAGGCAACCCGTTTTGGACCAACACTCATGAGGAGCACTGACCCGGGTTGTTAATTAAAGATCCTCGAGGTCCGGAAAGTCCCTATGCAATTTTATTAGTTATTAGGCAAATGTACTACCAATGTTGTGCGTTGCCAGACAAGCTTTATCCTAAAATGAAAATCAAGGGGGTCCCCATAACAACCCGGAGCATGTTAGGAGTGATGGAACATAACACCGGTTCACAAGTAACTAGGGGCGGAAAAAGTGGAACAAAACACCGAGCAAAAGGCCAAGACTTCCACCTTTTACCAAGCATATACGTGCATTAAATTAAATAGCAATAATATTGTGATAACAAAAGAATGTCCATGTTGTCACATGGAAGCAGTTGCACTTGCATCTAGAAACGCTATAAGAAGGGTTGAGCAAGCGGTAACATAGCCAAGAAAAGGTTTGCTGGGAAGGTTGTGTTGGAAATATGCCCTAGAAGCAACAAATAAGTTTATTATTATATTTCCTTGTTCATGATAATCTTTTATTGTCCATGCTGTAATTGTGTTGATTGGAAACTAAATACATGTGTGGGCATATAGACAAACACCGTGTCCCTAGTATGCCTGTAGCAGGCTAGCTCATTGATCAAAGATGGTTAAGGTTTCCTGGCCATGGACATGAGATGTAATTTGATATTGGGATCACATCATTAGGAGAATGATGTGATGGAAAAGACCCAAACTATAAACAGAGCATATGAGATTGCCAGTTTATTGCTACGGTTTTTCTGCATGTCAAGTATATGTTCCTATGACCATGAGATCATGCAACTCACTGACATCGGAGGAATGCCTTTTGTGTATCAAACATCGCAACGTAACTGGGTGACTATACAGGTACTCTATAGGTATCTTCGAAGGTGTCTGTTGAGTTGGCATGGATCAATACTGGGATTTGTTACTCCGTGTGATGGAGAGGTATCTCAGGGCCCACTCGGTAATACAACATCACAACAAGCCTTGCAAGCAATGTGACTAAGTGTTAGTCGCGGGATCTTGTATTACAGAACGAGTAAAGAGACTTGCCGATAATTATATTGAACTAGGTATAAAGATACCGACGATCGAATCTCGAGCAAGTAACATGCTGAAGAACAAAGGGAACAACATACGGGATTGTCTGAATCCTTGACATAGAGGTTCAACCGATAAAGATCTTCGTAGAACATGTAGGGACCAATATGGGCATCCAGGTCCTGCTATTGGTTATTGGCTGTAGAGGTGTCTCGGTCATGTCTACATGGTTCTCGAACCCGCAGGGTCTGCACACTTAAGGTTCAGTGACATTTTGGTATAAATGAGTTACGTGTGTTGGTGACCGAAGGTTGTTCAGAGTCCTGGATGAGATCCGGACATGATGAAGAGCTCCAGAATGGTCTGGCAGTGAAGATTCATATATAGGAAGTTATGTGTTGGTTACCGGGAAAAGTTCGGGCATCACCGGTAACGTACCAGGGGTGTCGGGAGGGTCCAGGGGGTCCATCGGAAGGGGCCATGTGGGGACCCCGACTCATAAGTCGAGATCACCGGATGCACGTGTATAGTGATCCCAGAGATCAATGCTCACTGAACACACAGAAGCTGGATAACAAGAGTCTTACATCCACATTTAGTGTCTTACACAAATAAAGACCATGAAGGTCAAGTCTTACATAGATAGGGCCACACAGGCCAAATACTTAAAATAGAACAAGCAGCGGAAGTCTTGGTCGAAAGCGTGAACCCAAGCCATCTGCCTTAACCTACAGGCATTCTGACTGGGAAGTGTCCTAGTTCGCATGTTCGTCTCTAGCGAACTCCTCAACATGCTCATGTTCTTCCATGCCTGGCCAATTAAATAACCAGTGGCAAGCCAATGAGTACTTTGAATGTACTCGCAGGCAACCCAAGTTGTGGAACAAGGTAACAATGATGCATGGTATATCACTAAGTAGGTAAATCTGCGGAAAGCTAATTTTGTATGCAAATGACATGATCAAGTAACTAGTGAGCATGCATCAACAACTAGTAGGTATCCATCTGAACAAATTGCAGATACCTTCATAAGTATCGGTTGAACATCTCATGTTCACGCTAAGTCATCGGACTTAGTTCAATCCTCACGCTAAGTCATCGGACTTAGATCATGTGACCTTTTGTTACCACCACACCCATACTCACACCAAGGTTTATGAAAACATTCAGACGTAGTCTAAGAAGGAGCTCGAACTGTCCATGACCGCGGACACGGCTATTCGAATAGTTTTACACTCTGCAGAGGTTGCACACTTTACCCACAAGACTCGGGGAACTTCCGTGTCATCCACGACTCGCGGTATATAACATACCTGAGGTAAGCACCCGAACAATGCCTTTCCCCCAGTGATACTAAAAAAAGAGTCCACTCGATTGGTACCCAGCCCTCATGATGTACATCACACGAGCCTCGCTCTAATCGTACCATCCATGAGGGGACCAATGGTGTGCCCGATGTCTATGAAGACAGCGCATGATCGTACATACCGGTACGACCCCATATCGAGAGTGACCACGCCACTCCCGCCACTATTAATGTGGGCTCCTTGCCAGTGCCCACCAAGATAATCAACAAAGCCCCGTCCCATAAGGGGTATCATGGTTGCATATGTAATGTTGGGATGATCAGCAGACATTAGAACTCTCTGTTTTCGAAAACACATACTCACTTGCTTCGGCACACCACTTCTTTCTCAAGTGGTTACCCAACTCATCATCATCTCCCTCGGGCATTAGTGGAACCCGACGGGGTTTTCGAAAGAGTCTTTGAAATCATTTCTTTCTTGTCATCACTATGCATAAGTCCCATCCCATTAGCGTAGCATCTATTAGCAACCTAACTACTCCCACCCACACAACCCTCATAAGATGGTAGGGTCATGCACGATGCAAGTCTCAACGGTAAAGGTAACGGAGGTATCCCACCGAAGGTGGAACACCACATCATGATCATTTCATCGAATCAACAAGTGCTATATGACATGCATGAAAAGTTTCTTAACATGGTCAAAGGGCTGCTTGCCTGGCTCAAAAGAGTCTCCGGGGTCTTCGAAATCTTCGGGTCCAACTTCTTCGTCAACCGCGCAATCTATCTTCACGAAATAAAGCGATAAAAATAAGTAATCACACAAAACAGAGCACACAATCTACTACCAAAAATGTTAGCCTACTCTAATAAATACTAAATGTCATACTAAAAATATTCTCCTAGAGTTTTGTTGTGAAAAACATTTTAGAAAGTAAATAACAGAGGCAAAAAGGTGCCTAAATATAGGTTTTAAAATAAAACAGTACTAAAAATATTTTCAAACATTTTTATAAATGGCACTATTTAATTCTATAGAATATTCTAAGATTTTTGGTGTAAGAAAGATTGTCATTGGATAAATATATAAGTCTGTGGGATTTTTACAAAGTCCACAAAAAACGGAAAAAGAAAAGGAAAGAAAAAGGCCACTGGGACCTGGGCCAGAGGCGGCTAGAGGCTGGGCCGGCCTAGCTGGACAGCCAGCCGGCCTCGCGTGCGGTCAGGTTCAAACCTAACACGCGGGGCCCGGTCGTCAGCGACACGAGGGGGAAGAGAGAGAGCGCGGGAGGGAGGAAGAGAGGCCGATAGGTGAGCCCCGCCTGTCGGGTCCTTCTCCCACCTCGGGACAGGGAGGGGGGAGAGCTCACCGGCGGCGAGGGGAGGCGCGGTGAGGGGATTTGGAGGCGGGAACGAGTTCGTCGTCGACCCGCTGGTCCTCTAGAGGTGGAAGGGTGGCCGGAGGTGGCCGGAGTCATCGGCGGGGAGATGGCCGCAGCGGAGGAGATTCGGGAAGGGGTCGCCAGCGTTGCTCCTAGCAGCAAACTGATCGGGGAGGAAGGGGAAGGATGCAGGAGCTCACTGGGGGCTCGAAGGAGGAGAAAGGGAGGCCGGAGCAGGCCGGTAGCCCGAGATCGATGAAGCCCCGACGCGGCGGTGCCTCGGTCGATCCCGAGCACAGGGGCTCCGGGCGGTCTCTAGGGTGGCTTAGGGGGGAATTAGGAGTGAAAGGAGGCCAGGGAAAGAGAGGGGGGGTGCTCGGGTCCCCTTTAAATAGGCGAGCCAGAGGCAGGGGGAGTGGCGAGCGCGGGAGAGCTTGCGCGCTCACCGTCGAGCCACGATAGGGAAAGGAGGGGGCGATGGCAGGGTTGGGGGCCCACGGAAGATGCCCTGGAGAGCACGTACAGGCAGAGGGGGTCCAAGGGCGTCATGCATGTGAGCGCGTCCATTGGCCGGTTTGGGCGGTGCCATGCGCGCGTGAGGGAGGAGAGGAGAGAGAGGGGGGCGTTGCCCTGGCGAGTTGCGGACGTCGAGGCGCATCGACTGGCATGAGGTCAAGGCCCAAGGTGGTCAGGTATGGGCAGGAGAGGGAGGTCAACCCTCTCGAGCACGGCTGCATGCTCCAGAGCCCGACTTTGGCCGACATGATGAGGTTTTGGTGTGCTTTGACGCGTCCACTGATGTCCAGTGGCTGTGGAAGGGAGTAAACAATGGGAAAAGGGGCATGGGATGCTCTGGGTGGCTAGGAGTGAGAGAGAGAAGAGAGAAAGGAGAGAAATATGTTGTCCAGGGGGTGCAAGTGTGGTTTCCCCCCCCCCCTCAATCATGGAGCTAGTCGTTGGTCTTTCTCCTGGAGGTGCTGGGGGTCTAGGTGGAGATGTGGTAAAAATTTGAGACCAAGGGGAAAAGTAGAAGGGGTGGAAATAATAGCTTTTAGAAATGGCCAGAAGGTGTTTGTGTTGTGTTTGGGCTAGAAGATGGAGTTTTCTTGCCATGATATTTAATAGGGGCCAATGGTGATTAGAATTAGGCTTAATAACCAAGTTTGAGCTTGATTGAAGAAAGTTTACAATGTAACTTTGTGAAACCCCAGAAATCAATAGAATCTGCTAGGATTTTACCCTTGATGCACCACTTGGTGTATCATCACTGTTTGGCCATTAGAGCATGCCCACAAAGTTTGAAGCCAAGGGGAGACACTGCACAATGTAAAGTTGCTCAAATTTGATTCTGGACAGGAATGGTTTTGGGATGGTTTGATGAACCAAACCAACTTGGATTGAGATGAAACTTTGCAAGATCATCACCCATGATAGTGTTGACTCGCTGGAATTTTCCTGGAATTTATTGAGAATATTTCTTATAGAAATATTCCAAAAGTTGATTTGCACACAGAGGGTTTTGAGGGGTTTTGCCTATGATCTGATCATGCCCTTGTGTTGAAACTCATATATATGGAAAACATATGTCCACTGAGTTTCTCTAAATTTTCTCAAATATTTTCAAAGCATTTAAATAATTTTTCCCTAGGATAAACCATTTCTGGCCTTAAGAAAAAGCCTTTAAATAAAATATGAAAATAATCTTTAAAAAAATATTTGGTGGTTTTGGGAAGTCATATATATAGTAGGTTTGAAATAAAGCTTTTGGGAAGGAAGGGTCCACCTAATTTGAGGACTTGCAGTGCAAACCTCACTTCAGGGGGTTTTGAAAACCTAATTTGAATAAATCATTTTTGGTTAAAACAATATTTGACAAAAATAGTTTTGGGCACTATTCACATGGCATGATCATTGGGCAAGGGGTTTGGGACATGGAAGATGAATATGAAGTGGAATAGAACCTAGTAGTGCCATAAAACACAATCAGCAAGCAAACAACATAGCAAGCAAGCACAAGCACATAGAAAAAGTTTTAGTTGGCTCCGAAATATATAAATCCAAACATAACAATGTGCTACAAACATAGGGTGTGATAGGCCACCAGCCCCAAATGCCTACATGGGCTATGAGAGAGGGCACACCAGCCCCTGGTGGGTTGGCCGCCCCTCCCACAGAGGCCCATGCGGCCGAAGGGTGGAGGGGGAAACCCTAAGGGGGCTGGCCACCCTGCCTTGGGGGACAATCCACCCCTTAGCCGCTGCCCCTCCTCTTGGCCGCCGCCCCTAGGGGTGGGAACCCTAGGGCATAGCCCCTTCCCCCTCCCCTTATATATATGAGAGAGGGAGGAGGGCAGCCGCACCCTAAGTCATGGCGCAGCCCTTCCTCCCTCCCTGATTGCCTCTCCTCTAGTAGATTGGTTCGGTGCCGCTTAGCGAAGCTCTGCCAGATCAGCTCCACCACCACCGCCGCCATGCCGTTGTGCTACCGGTGAACCCATCTACCTCTCCGCTCCCTCTTGCTGGATCAAGAAGGCGGAGATCTTCATTGAGCTACACATGTGCTGAATTCGGAGGTGCCGTCCGTTTGGCACTTGATCGGAAGTTCGTGGGACGGCTTGTGATTTGGATCATGAGGATGTACCACTACATCAACCGCGTTCTTTAACGCTTCCACTTAGCGATCTACAAGGGTAAGTAGATCCAATCTCTCCTCTCATAGATGCTCATCTCCTAGATTGATCTTGGTGAAGCGTAGGAATTTTTTTGTTTCCCATGCAACGTTCCCCAACAGTAGCATCATGAGCTAGGTCTATGCGTAGATGAGATCTTGAGTAGAACACAAAGAGTTTGTGGGTGTTGATATTCAGATTGCTTCCTTCCTTAGTCTTTTCTTAGTTCAGCGGTATTGTGGGATGAAGCGGCTCGGACCGAATTTACTCGTACGCTTACGAGAGACTGTGTTCCATCGACTGACATGTGACTTCGTCGCATAAAGATGGCTGGCAGGTGTTTGTCTCTCCCACTTTAGTAGATCGGATTTTATTAAGGCGGTCCTTATAGAATGTTGAAAGACAATCTTTATATCACTGTTGTGGTTTTGTGTAGGTAAGAATCGTTCTTGCTTGATACCCATAGCAGCCACGTAAAACATGCAACAACAATTAGAGGACGTCTAACTTGTTTTTGCAGGGTATGTTGTGATGTGATATGGACAATTACATCATGTGATATATGTGATGTATGAGATGATCATGTTTTTGTATAGAATATCACGACTTGCATGTCAATGAGTACGGCAACCGGCAGGAGCCATAAGGTTGTCTTTGATTATTGTATGACCTACGTGTCAATCTTTAAAGCGCTATGTACCGCTTTACTTTATCGCTAAGCGGTAGCAATAGTAGTATGAGCATGGTGGGCACGACAACCCCGATGGTGACACAATGATGGAGATCATGATGATGGAGATCATGGTGTTATGCCGGTGACAATGGAGATCATGCCGGTGCTTTGGAGATGGAGATCAAAACCACAAGTTCATGGCCATATCATGTCACTTATGATTCGCATGTGATGTCAATATTTTTATGCACCTTGTTTTGCTTAGGACGAAGGTAGCATTATAAGGTGACCCCTCACTTAAATTTCAAGATGAAGTGTGTTCTCCCCGAGTGTGCACAGTTGCGAAAGTGCGTCGTGTCGAGACACCACGTGATGATCGGGTGTGATAGACTCTACGTTTGCATACAACAGGTGTAAGGCAGTGTTGCACATGCAGAACACTCGGGTTAAACTTGACGAGCCTAGCATGTACAGACATGGCCTTAGAACACAAGAGACCGAAAGGTCGAGGATGAGTCATATAGTAGATATGATCAACATGATGATGTTCATCATTGAAACCACCTTAACTCACGTGATGATCGGACTTGAGTTGGTGAATATGGATCATGTGTCACTCAGATGATCTGAGGGATGTCAATTTGAGTGGGAGCTTTAGTAATTTGATTAACTAAACTCGTTGTCATGAACAATAGTCTTAGTAACCTTTGCTTATTTATGTTGTAGATCAATGGCTCGCGTAGTAGCACCCCTGAATTTTAATGCGTTCCTAGAGAAAGCTAAGTTGAAAGATGATGGAAGTAACTTTGTTGATTGGGCCCGTAATCTGAGGATTATCCTCACGGCTTCCCAGAAGGCTTATGTCCTTGATGCATCGCTTGGTGACCCACCCATTCCCATCTCATCCGAAGACGTTAAGAACGCTTGGGAGGCACGTTCTGAAGATTACTCAATAGTGCAATGTGTAATGTTGTATGGCTTAGAACTGGGACTTCAAAGACATTTTGAACGTCATGGAGCATATGAGATGTTCCAAGAGTCGGAGTTTATCTTTAAGAAGAATGCCCGGATCGAGAGGTATGAGACCTCCGATAAGTGCTATGCTTGCAAGATGGAGGAGAACGGGTCTATTAGTGAACATATACTCAGAATGTCTGGGTATTCGACCCGTCTGGCGGAGTTAGGGATGCCCCTTCCGCTCGAGGCGATCACTGACAGAGTTCTTCAATCATTGCCACCTAGATACAAGAGCTTCGTTTTGAACTATAACATGCATGGGATGTACAAGTCAGTTGCCGAGCTATTTGCGATGCTGAAAGTCGCTGAGTCTGAAATCCAGAAAGAACATCAAGTGTTGATGGTCAATAAAACCACTAGTTTCAAGAAGCATGGCAAGGGCAAGAAGGGTAACTCCAAGAAGGGTGGCAAAGCATTTGCTCCTCTCGTGAAGAAACCCAAGGCTGGACCCAATCCAGAAATTGAGTGCTTTCGTTGCAAGGGAACTGGTCACTAGAAGTGGAACTGCCCCAAGTATCTGGCCGACAAGAAGGCGGACAACACCAAACAAGGTATATATCATATACATGTTATTAATGTGTACCTTACTAGCTCTCATTGTAGTGCCTGGGTATTTGATACCGGTTCGGTTGCTCACATTTGCAACTCAAAACAAGAACTACGGAATATACGAAGGCTGGCGAAAGACGAAGTGACGATGCCCGTGGGAAATGGTTCCAAGGTTGATGTGATCGTCGTCGGCACGCTCTCTCTTCGATTACCAATGGGATTAGTAATGAACCTAAATAATTGTTATTTAGTGCCCGCGTTAAGCATGAACATTATATCTGGATCTTGTTTATTGCGAGACGGTTACTCATTTAAATCAGAGAATAATGGTTGTTATATTTTTATGATTAATATCTTTTATGGTCATGCACCCAATGTGAGGGGTTTATTCATATTGAATCTTGATAGTGATGATACACATGTTCATAACATTGATGCCAAAAGATGTAGAGTTGATAGTGATAGTACCACTTTCTTGTGGCACTGCCGTTTAGGTCATATTGGTGTAAAACGCATGAAGAAGCTCCATGCTGATGGACTTTTGGAGTCACTTGATTTTGAATCACTTGACACATGTGAACCATGCCTCATGGGCAAGATGACTAAAACGCCGTTCTCTGGAATAATGGAACATGCGAGTGATTTGTTGGAAATCATACATACTGATGTGTGCGGTCCCATGAACATTGAGGCGCATGGTGGATATTGTTATTTTCTCACCTTCACTGATGACTTAAGTAGGTATGGGTATATTTACTTAATGAAACACAAGTCTGAAACGTTTGAAAAGTTCAAGCAATTTTAGAGTGAAGTTGAGAATCATCTAACAAGAAGATTAAATTCCCGCGATCTGATCGAGGAGGAGAATACCTGAGTTATGAGTTTGGCAGTCACTTAAGACAGTGTGGAATTGTTTCACGATTGACACCGCCTGGAAAGCCACAGCGTAATGGTGTGTCCGAATGTCGTAATCGAACCTTATTAGATATGGTGCGTTCTATGATGTCTCTTGCCGATTTTCCACTATCGTTTTGGGGCTATGAATTAGAGACAATTGCATTCACTTTAAATAGGGCACCATCGAAATCCGTTGAGACGATGCCATATGAACTGTGGTTTGCCAAGAAGCCAAAGTTGTCGTTTCTTAAAGTTTGGGGATGTGATGCTTATGTCAAAAAGCTTCAACCTGAAAAGTTGGAACCCAAAGCAGAGAAATGTGTCTTCATAGATACCCAAAAGAGACAGTTGGGTATACCTGCTATCTCAGATCCGAAGGCAAAGTGTTTGTCGCTAAGAACGGAACATTTCTTGAGAAAGAGTTTCTCTCGAAAGAATTGAGTGGGAGGAAAGTAGAAGTTGATGAGGTTACTGAACCTTCACTTCAACCAGAG
This sequence comes from Hordeum marinum, assembly GCA_022496015.1. NCBI lineage: Eukaryota > Viridiplantae > Streptophyta > Magnoliopsida > Poales > Poaceae > Hordeum > Hordeum marinum. The sequence goes on from CM039673.1 coordinate 297,155,839, forward strand.
AATAGCGCAGCGCAAAAGGATGTTTCTTTGGAGCCAACGACAGTTGAAGAGGAAGTTAATGATGATGATCATGAAACTTCAGATCAAGTTGCTATTGAACCTCGTGGGTCGACAAGGGCGCATGCTCCTCCTGAGTGGTACGACAACCCTGTCTTGGAGGTCATGTTGTTAGACAACAATGAACCTAGGAGCTATGAAGGAGCGATGATGGGCCCGGATTCCGAGAAATGGTTAGAGGCCATGAAATCCGAGATGGGATCCATGTATGAAAACAAAGTATGTACTTTGGAAGTATTACCTGAAGGGTGAAAGGCCATTCAGAATAAATGGATCTTTAAGAAGAAGACGAACACAGATGGTAATGTCACCGTCTATAAAGCTCGACTTGTGGCAAAGGGTTTTTCACAAGTTCAAGGATTTGACTGCGATGAGACCTTCTCACTCGTAGCGATGCTTAAGTCCGTCAGAATCATGTTAGCAATAGCTGCATAGTTCGACTATGAAATTTGGCAGATGGTGTCAAAACAGCGTTCCTTAACGGTTTCCTTGAGGAAGAGTTGTATATGATGCAACCGGAAGGTTTTGTCGATTCAGAGAATGCTGACAAAGTTTGCAAACTCCAGCGATCCATTTATGGACTGGTGCCAGCATCTCGGAGTTGGAAAAAGCGCTTTGATGAGGTGATCAAGGCGTTTGGGTTTATACAAGTTTATGGAGAAGCTTGTATTTACAAGAAAGTGAGTGGGAGCTCTGTAGCGTTTCTAATACTATATGTGGATGACATATTGCTGCTTGGAAACAATATAGAAATGCTGGAAAGCATGAAGGAATATTTGAACAAGAGTTTTTCAATGAAGGACCTAGGAGAAGCTGCTTTCATATTGGGCATTAAGATCTATAGAGATAGATCGAGACGCTTGATAGCACTTTCACAAAGCACATACCTTGATAAAGTTTTGAAGAAGTTCAAAATGGATCAGTCTAAGAAGGGGTTCTTACCTGTGTTACAAGGTGTGAAGTTGAGTAAGACTCAATGCCTAGTGACTGCAGAACATAGAGAAAAGATGAGTGTCTTCCCCTATGCTTCAGCCATAGGCTCTATCATGTATGCGATGTTGTGCACAAGACCCGATGTCAGCCTTGCCATAAGTATGGCCGGAAGGTTTCAAAGTGATCTTGGAATGGAGCATTGGACGGCAGTCAAGAATATCCTTAAGTACCTAAAAAGGACTAAGGAAATGTTTCTCGTTTATTGAGGTGATCGAGAGCTCGTCGTAAACGGTTACGTCGATGCAAGCTTTGACACTGATCCGGTTGGCTCCAAGTGACAAACCGGATACGTATTTATTCTCAACGGGGGAGCGGTAAGCTGGTGCAGTTACAAGCAAAGCATGGTAGCTGATTCTACATGCGAAGCGGAGTACATCGCAGCCTCGGAGGCAGCGAAGGAAGGTGTCTGGATGAAGCAGTTCATGATAGATCTTGGAGTAGTGCCCGGTGCACTGAATCCGATGACTCTGTTTTGTGACAACACTGGTGCCATTGCTTTGGCCAAGGAACCAAGGTTTCACAAGAGGACCAGACACATAAAGCGGCTCTTCAATTCCATCCGCGATTACGTCGAGGATAAGGACATAAATATTTGCAAAGTGCACACGGATCTAAATGTTGGAGACCCGTTGACTAAACCTCTTCCAAGGGCTAAACATGATCAACACCAGGACTGCATGGGTGTCCGATTCATTACAATGTAAATGACATAGTGATGTGAACTAGATTATTGACTCTAGTGCAACTGGGAGACTGTTGGAAATATGCCCTAGAAGCAATAAATAAAGTGCTTATTATTATATTTCCTTGTTCACGGTAATCTTTTATTGTCCATGCTATAATTGTGTTGATTGGAAACTAAATACATGCGTGGGCATATAGACAAACACTGTGTCCCTAGTATGCCTCTAGCAGGCTAGCTCGTTGGTCAAGGATGGTTAAGGTTTCCTGGCCATGGACATGAGATGTCATTTGATATCGGGATCACATCATTAGGAGAATGATGTGATGGACAAGACCCAAACTATAAACATAGCATATGATCGTGCCAGTTTATTGCTACAGTTTTTCTGCATGTGAAGTATATGTTCCTATGACCATGAGATCATGCAACTCACTGACACCGGAGGAGTGCCTTTTGTGTATCAAACATCGCAACGTAACTGGGTGACTATACAGGTACTCTATAGGTATCTCTGAAGGTGTCTGTTGAGTTGGCATGGATCAATACTGGGATATGTTACTCCGTGTGATGGAGAGGTATCCCAGGGCCCACTCGGTAATACAACATCACAACAAGCCTTGCAAGCAATGTGACTAAGTGTTAGTCGCGGGATCTTGTATTACAGAACGAGTAAAGAGACTTGCCAGTAACGATATTGAACTAGGTATAAAGCTACCGACGATTGAATCTCGAGCAAGTAACAAGATGAAGAACAAAGGGAACAACATACGGGATTGTCTGAATCCTTGACATAGAGGTTCGACCGATAAATATCTTCGTAGAACAGGTAGTGACCAATATGGGCATCCAGGTCCCGCTATTGGTTATTGGCCATAGAGGTGTCTCGATCATGTCTACATGGTTCTCGAACCCGTAGGGTCTGCACACTTAATGTTCGGTGACGTTTTGGTATAGATGAGTTATGTGTGTTGGTGACTGAAGGTTGTTCAGAGTCCCGGATGAGATCCTGGATGTGACGAGGAGCTCCGGAATGGTTTGGAGGTGAATATTCATATATAGGAAGTTCCGTGTTGGTTACCGGGAAAAGTTCGGGCGTCACCGGTAATGTACTGGGGGTGCTGGGAGGGTCCCAGGGGTCAACCGGAAGGGGCCACCAGCCCTAAAGGCCTACGTGGGCTGTGAGAGAGGGCACACCAGCCCCTGGTGGGCTGGCCGCCCCTCCCACAGAGGCCCATGCGGCCGAAGGGTGAAGGGGGGAAACCCTAAGGGGGCCGACCACCCTGCCTTGGGGGCCAAGCCACCCCTTGGCCGCCGCCCCCTCCTCTTGGCCGCCGCCCCTAGGGGTGGGAACCCTAGGGCGCAACCCCTTCCCCTCCCCCTATATATATGAGAAAGGGAGGAAGGCAGTCGCATCCTAAGTTACGACACAGCCCTTCCTCCCTCCCCGATTGCCTCTCCTCTAGTAGATTGGTTTAGCGCCGCTTAGCGATGCTCTGCCGGATCAGCTCCACCACCACCGCCGCCACGCCGTCGTGCTGCCGGCGAACCCATCTACCTCTATGCTCCCTCTTGCTGGATCAAGAAGGTGGAGATCTTCATCGAGCTGCACGTGTGCTGAACGTGGAGGTGTCATCCGTTCGGCACTTGATCGGGAGTTCGTGGGACGGCTTGCAATTTGGATCGCAGAGACGTACCACTATATCAACCGCGTTCTTTAACGCTTCTGCTTAGCGATCTACAAGGGTATGTAGATCCAATCTCTCCTCTCATAGATGCTCATCTCCTAGATTGATCTTGGTGAAGCATAGGATTTTTTTGTTTCCCATGCAACGTTCCCCAACTGGTGGTGCGTTAGAGGCTTTTCATGGCAATGTTGGGAGGCTTGACAAACAAGTGGTAGGTAGCAAGACATAACGATAAAAGCGTGACAACTAGCATAGCAATGATAGTAGTGGTATCCAGGGAAATGTGTCATCTTGCCTGAGATCCCGCTTGGAAGAAGAACGAGTCCGTGAAGCACGCGATCCGTGAAGTAGATGAATGGGACATAGTCGAGCGAATCCTCACGCTCCGAATGCTTTCGGAACTCTATCGAGAAGAAGCAATCCGGAACAAACAATCAACACACGATACACCACAATATATGCATGAAATGATGCGCAAACAAATATGGTGCATGCCCAGTTTAAATATGCAAGGCATGGCAATCACAACAATCAAATACTACACATTAAGTGAAGCTCAATATGCAACGAGTTGCATATTGACGAAACTCCACATTTGAATATTTAGTTCACTCTCTTTTAGGTACATGACAATATTAAATGTTGTTAAACATCGCAAGAGGTGAAGCATAAGTAAACTATCTATCTAGGCATCTTAAATGAGGCCGAAAACAACTTATAGTATTTCCGAAATGACCCGATATGTTAATTTCAAAATTGGTCCAGATCTTAACTATCCATGTTTTATATTTGCTAAACAATAGAATAAAGTATACCATGCAATTCTACATGTCATTCTAGTCGATTTACATATGTGGAACATCTCAAATGGAGCTACGGTCTAAAAGTTATGACACGCACAAGATGAACATGACATGAATGCAAAATGCATGAAAATGACAACCACAAGCACTTCAAAACATATATGCAACAATATAATATGATTCTACATGAAATTCTAAGCAAGTTTCATGTATGGCATGTCCAAAACGGAGCTACGGTTCAATCACAACAACCAACATAAGTTTTATATGAAATCTGCCCAAAACAGCAACATAGCATTTTGCACACATGAAAACTACAAGCTACAAGATTCTAAAATGAAAAAACTAAGCATGGGGCAGTAGCGTACAACACACACTTCATTTAATCTTCACATATCATACTCAAAAGAGGCATGGATCACAAGGTAGGAAGCTCGCAACATGGCATATTGAACTAAGCAGTTTTCAGACTTGGTGAAAATAACCCAGTTTTTGACAGTGTAGTTTTTATCACGAAGGCATATTGACAACAGTAAAACTATAAGCTACAGTGCATATTATGGCATGAAAATTAACAGCATGGTAGTAGACATTATAAGCTACAAATAACTCCACTACACTGACCCCAAAGGGGGTTCTAGATCACTAGCAAAACACATGGCAAGACAGCAACAAAATAACAGATTCAGATTACAATGATATGCTCTTTTGCAACACATATCTGCACCTCTAGATGATTCCTATAATTCATGCAAGTGATGCTATCATGTAGAGCACTAAAAGTAGATGCAATTTCATATATTACACATTGTTATCGGAAGAACATGCACAAAGTTATGGGTACTTGGAAATGCAACATGGGATGAATTTCAACATGAAAAAAAAGACTTAGCCATTTCCTTTACCCTGTAGAAAATGGGACGAGGGGACCCGGGACGCCGTTTGGTTGAGGGGTCACGTTCATCCCGGGATGGGGCTGTCCCACGGCGAGGAGGTCCGGCCATGGGGTTGGCACGGTGGTAGGGCTCGCCGGAGGTCAGGGAAGGGCGGCGCGACACGAGATCCAGCCTTGGGGCCGCCGTATCTGGCCATAGGAGGGAGGCGAGCTCGAGGCGGGCTCTCATGGCGCGCAGCGGTGGGTGAAGCAGTCATGGCGGCGGAGGGGCTACGGGCTGGAGCTGGCCGGCGGCGGGCGGCAGGAGCAAGGTGCGGTGCAGGCAGCGACGATGCGGCGGCGCGTCTTGCCGACACCATGGGGCTCGCCGGCGACAGACGCGTGGGCTGCCCTAGCCTGGGGCGCACAAGAGCCGACAGGTGACGGGAGGCCGCGAGTGGCTCGAAGCTACTAGCGGCGGCGGGCAGCGCTCAGCCCAGATCGGGCCCGAGCGGGCTTAGATCTAGGTTCGGCGGGTTGCGGGAGGAAGGAGGGAGCTGAGGGTGACGTGGCGCGATGTGGGTGGAGGGAAGCGGCAGCACAGGGATAGGTGGCAAGGCGCGATTGGCTAGGAGGCGGGTCACGGCGGCGCTAACCGAGCTGGCACAGCCAAGAGACTGCGAGGGATTGCATCGGTGCTGAAAACGAGGTGGGAGGCGGCTGGAGTTGCATGGAGGGCTAGGGGAGGCCATTTTTGGACGTGGGGGTTTTCCTTTTTTATAGCAAAATTTGCTAGGGTTGGGGGTTTTATCTGTTTTTGGACCGTAGGATCGCGTTCCGACGGCGTCGAGCGGAGGGGTAGGTTAGGTGGGCTGGTGGGCTGTGTAGAGGGGTTGGGCTAAGATGAGAGGAGAGGTTTGCAGCCCGGCATAAGTTTTGAAATACTGAAACGTCCGCTAAATAACCGATGATGGTGCCACTACAGTCGATCGTTCGGGTATCAAACGAACTCTGATTGCGACGAAATTTGGCAGACAGCCTACCTACAATATAACAAGACCGCACGCCAACTTTTGACCCAATCCGAGAATATTTTACACGCACTTAAAAACAATATTTTATTGATGTAGTGGGTGCGTGCGTGTGTGGTTGGTCTCGAAACGGGCATCAACAGGAACGGAGAGAACTGGGAACTACGAACGGATGCAAGTTTTCGAAAACAAGTGACGATGCCATGCATATGATGCGAATGATGCGATGATGAACGCGACAACCAGACGAATCACACGACGAGAATGGAGATAAAAGGGGAATCTTCTGGGGCATCCGTCTCGGGATGTTACAAGGTATCTCCGAAGGTGTCTGTTGAGTGAGCATGGATGAAGACTTGGATTTGTTACTTCGTGTGACGGAGAGGTATCTCAGGGCCCAATCGGTAATACAACATCACAACTAGCCTTGCAAGCAAAGTGACAAAAGTGTTAGCCATCGGATCTTGTATTACAGAATGAGTAAAGAGACTTGACGGTAACGAGATTGAATTAGGTCTTGAGATACCGACTATACAATCTCTGTGTAGCGACCTGACTCAAAACGAGTCAAGCCTCTGTGTGTTCTGTGCCATCCCTGGATCAGTATGCTGGCACACACAGTACATCAATGTATATATCAAAGTGCAATCACATGTAAATAACGTAAAACTGATATATACCTTAAAATAGCAGCGGATACAGTCAACGGGAGTGGAGTCCCAATAACACCAACGGCAAGTTGAGTGCGGACCGTAACCCTGAATCGTACTCTTACCCGTCGTAGAAGAGTATCTGCAACATAAGACGTTGCAGCCGTGTAGGTCAGTACATTGAATGTACCGGCAAGATCACCATAGTAGAACAGAAAAATAAAGACTATTCTATATGCAAAGGCTTTGTGGCTCTGTGTCTGAGTTTTTTCGTAAAAGCTGACTTTATTTTCCTACAACAAAAGAATATCAGGAATTTCACTATAGAGTTACCTATCATGACATGGTTCCGCCAACCAATGTCTCAATGCCCATAAGTATCATAAGTTGCCCACAATTAGTTATCAGTCCAGTGTTGAGAGTTCAGAGATAGATCCAAGTCTAGAAGCTCAAATTGTCCGTAACCGGGGACACGGCTAATCGATTAGGTTTAACTCTGCAGAGTGTTGTGTACTTTACCCACAAGATTCTTTCCCTCCTGGTAAGTCCTCGCACTGCCTGGTGTTTGAGAACAGGATGAAAGAAACATGGTCTTTCAGAGTGCTTCCCTGACTGTCCGACAGTGCCCATCCCAATCCTAACGTCGACTACATCTCGTAGCACTGCCCAGCAGAGTCACAACAAAGATCAACCAAGCCAGAGCCCATAATGACTTGTGGCTACACAGGTAAGCTTCCGGGCATGAAGTATTCATCCTTCTCGTTGAGTCTGGGTGAAGCTTTCCGCAAGATGTCATGGCGCTTCTCCATGCATCCCGGCCATCCACTGGTTTCTCCAGGGATGCCCAATCAACCATCCTTCACCCAGTAGTGTGTATTGAAAACTTGTCTTCTCGAGTCTTGAAGTCTTGAGGACTTGAAGATGCAGGACTTGAAAATGTCTTCATGAAGTTGTCGTCTTAACGTAGAGTCCTTCTTCACACCACTCACGAACGCTCATACCAAACCCCGTCTACTTTAGCATAGCATAAAAGTAACTAACGTTCCCGGGGCTTTAGTAACCAGTGGTGGGTTCCTACCTCATGCATTCTACTCAACTACAAGAATTTCAATAACACTACGGGAGGGATGTGCTGAATGATGTCACTACATGCAATAAAAACATAGGTATGAAATAGATGGTCAAAGTGAACTTGCCTGTACTGTTGATGAAGATAAAGATCGCTCTCAGAAATAACTTGATAGACTATTCGTCACTCTTCGATGAAAGTCTATACAGCAAACATTGCATTCATAAGCAATCATACTAGCAATCAATTCTAACAATCACAAGATAACACAAGAAACAAAACCAACAAAGTTGATGAAGGAAATACTTAAGACAAAAGTTAAAATCAAGAAAGTTTTCAAGAACACAACTAAAATAGTTTTCCCTTACAAACAACTATTTTCAATAGTAACAAAACAATAACAAAGTAAAATACAACAAAAGTATTTTAGTAAATATTTTAGTAGCAAAAAGAATTACTTTTGAAGAATAAGTTAAACTATGAAAACAACATTGTAACAACATAAATGTTTGCCTAATAAACTTAACAATGAGTGAAACACTAACATAAGAGAAAACACTTTTATAAAACCACTAAGTTAACAGAAAATAAATAGTAAAAGCATTTATTATAAAACAAAATTAAGTCATCTATAACTTTGTGAAAAGAGTTTCTATGAAACTAAATTGTTTTTATAACATATTACCTAATGAAAATAATATAGTTTTCCTATCATAATAGAACTAATCTAAATTATTTTTATTAACTAAGTATTTCTTAAGAGAAAGAAATTACTACAAATTTTATTAGAGAACAGAATCTAATTATATAAAACTTTAGTTAAAAGAATTGTTACTAACAAATTTGCTTTTAAAACAACTATACCTATTTGAAAGAGGGTATAGATCCCTACAACAAAATTTATAAACTAAGCAAATTAACTTTTGTTAACAGCAAGTAAATTACTAAAGTTTGGAACAACAAAACTAAATGAAATCTAAAACATAATGTAAACCATATTCAGATTTTCAAAATAAAACAATTTAATCAATTTAATTAAACTAATAAGAAACTAAACAGATTCTGTTTTAGTTGAAAACACTATTTAAAATATTCTAAAAAAATTCTCAAACTCCTCCTAATGATAACTAATATCACTAGTGACAAGTAGCAAAAAGAATCAATCAAAAATACATTTTAAAACTCAAGATATTCAGAAAACAAAATTTAAATCCAATCTGTTTAAATTCAAATTTAAATGTTCAAACATAGCCAAATTTGATATCCACAGAAACTAGATGAAATTTGTGACACTATACAAAAAGAATCATTTAAAAACATTAAACAGTTTAAAAGATATAAAGGAAATAAAATCAGAACTATTTCTGTTTTTTTTAAACAAAAAAGAAAAAGAAAAGCTAATACTAACGGACATGGGGGGTGACGTGGCGCTCTCTGGTTGGCTGTGGCCGTGTGTGTGCGGGCGAATACGAGCGGTTGACCGAACCTTAGAAGAAAACGCTTCGGCATTATAAACTGCTCTAATCCTATGCGTTAATCTAAGATCGGACGGACGGGGATAGAGGGGGAGCTCACAGGGGAGGTTTGCCGGCGATGGGCGTCTCCGACGACGGCGACGGCGATGGCGTGATGCAGGCGAGCTCTCTGGTGGGTCTCCGACGACGGCGTTGGCACTGGTCGACGCGGCGATGAGTGGCGCGTCCAGTGGTGGCGTCGGACGAGCTTGGGGACGACGGAGATGAGAGGTACGAGCTCGGGGGCGGTTCGGACTCCGGCGAGGTCGACGGTGTGGCGGCTCTGGGGTCTCCGAGGCTCAGGCAGGGGATGGGGAGGTGTGGGCGAGCGAGGGGAGCTCGGTGATGGGCTCGGGAGAGCTCAGGGAGGGCAGGGTGGAGCGGTGGCGCGGCAAAGGTGTGGCGGTCGTGGTGGACTCCGGCGAGCTATCCCGGCAAGAGAAGGGCATGAGCAGAGGGGCGAAGGGGGGAATGGGTCGAGGGGAGGCAGGGCTCCTTATATAGGACCTCGGGGTCGAGGGGAGGGACAGGAGGAGGAGATCACAGGAGAGGAAATCTCCGGCGACGGCGTCGCGCTCGTGAGGATGGGGACAACCACGCGAGAGAGGGAATCGGGCGGTGGGACCGGCTTGTCAGTGGGGGAGAGGGAGGGGCGCATTTATCGGGCGACCGTTACAGAGGGATTTCGGGAGAGTATTAAGGAGGTGGGCCGGCCCGTTTTAATTCTAAAACCGTTACCGTTTCTATTTAATTTTTCCAGAGCCATAAAACCTATTTAAAGCATTCGAATAAATTCCAAATGTAGTCAAATTTTATATCAAAATTAACAGAATAATAAATGCCATTTAGTGGACATTTTTATTCTGCCATTTGAATACATTAAAAAAAGTCATTTTCAGAAAATGCCTTAATTGGCTTTATTTAATTTTGCAAATATTTTTCAAATAACTTTTTTGGGTTTGATGATTCAAAAAACTTCAAAAATTACCCCCTGGCTTGGAGTGTCATGTTACTCCTTTCAAATTTTTGTCAGGGGTTTGAATACTTTGAAAATTTTGAATAGGGACCAAATATGAAATGGATTTTCAAAATAATCCAGAGGTTTTCAAAAGCTCTTTCAATTCCTTCTTTTAAACTTCCAACTCATATTTCTTAAAATTTTGAGGAAGTCATATTATCCTCTCTCACGAAAATCATTGAGTTGCATAAAGTTTTCTGAATTTGAAATATTTTTCAAATGAAATTCAAATTCTTTTCAAATCCCTTTTCATTTCTTTAAATGGAAGAAGTCATGTCATCTTCACTCTAGGGTTTTGTGATGAAATGAATTTGAATTCTTGGTGAGAAAAATGCAAAGTGAAAGTTTGGGAAAGTCATTTCATTTCCTCTCATTAAACTTTCAAAAGTTTCAAAAAGTTTCAAATTTTCACTCAAATTCAATCACTCAAACCAACAAACATTCATTCTAATATTTATTATAACATTCCAAAGTTTGGGATGTTACACTCTGGCAAGTAACATATCGAAGAACAAAGGGAACAACATACGAGATTAACTGAATTCTTGACATAGAGGTTCAACCGATAAAGATCTTCGTAGAATATGTAGGAACCAATATGGGCATCCAGGTCCCGCTATTGGTTATTAACCCTAGAGGTGTCTTGGTCATGTCTACATAGTTCTCGAACCCGCAGGGTCTGCACACTTAACGTTCGGTGACGTTTTAGTAGTATTAAGATATATGTGTTGGTAACCGAAGGTTGTTCAGAGTCCTGGATGAGATCCCGGACGTCACGAGGAGATCTGGAATGGTCCAGAGGTAAAGAATGATATATAGGAAGTCTCGTTTTGGTCTTCGGAAAAGTTTTGAGTATTACCGGTAGTGTATCGGGGTGCTGGAAGGGTTCCGGGGGCATCGGGGGGGCACCCACGCCGGGAGGCCACATGGGCCTTACGGTGGCGCACTACCCTTAGTGGGCTGGGCAAGCCAGTCCCTAAGGTCCCATGCGGCTAGAGGTGTGGGAAAGGGAAAAACCCCAAGTGGGGGAAGGAAATCCAATTAGGATTGGAATCCTACTTGGAGTAGGATTGGAGATGGACTCTCCACCTCCTGTTAGGCCAACTCCTAGGGGCAACCCTAGGGGCATCGGCCCCTCCCCTCCCTCATATATATATTGGAGGGGAGAGAGGGCAGCGACACCCAACCCTAAGCCACGATGCAACCCTATCTCCCCACTAGATCGTCTCCCCTAGTTTTCGGCGGTGCTTAGGCGAAGCCCAGCCGGAATAGTTCCACCACCACCACCGTTGCGCTGTCGCACTGTCGGAGTTCTCATCTACCTCTCCAATCCCTCTTAAGGGATCAAGAAGGCAGAGATCGTCATCGAGCTATACGTGTGCTGAACGCGGAGGTGTTGCCCGTTTGGCGCTAGATCGGGACAGATCATGATCGGATCGTGGTATGGCTAGCGATTTGGATCGCAAAGACGTTCGACTATAACAACCGTGTTTCTTAACACTTCTCCCTTAGCGATTTATAAGGGTATTTAGATCCACTCTCCCTCTCGTATATGCTCATCACCATGGATAGATCTCGCGTGTGCGTAGGATTTTTTTTTGTTTCCCATGCAACGTTCCCCAACGGTTATATGATGAATACGATCCAACGAATACACCTATCCAGTGCCTACGATTTTTCCACTTATTGTTCTTGCTAAGTTACTAATACTACTATTACTATTGCACTTGTGACAAAACTATTACTACAACTGTTATCGCTACTGTTACCGTTACCACTACTATCAAACTACCATATTATTGTGCTACTGATCACTTTGCTGGAGATATTTATCTCTAGGCGTGGTTGAATTGACAACTCAGCTGCTAATACTCTCAAATATTCTTTGGCTCCCGTTGTGTTGAATCTATAAATTTGGGTTTAATACTCTACCCTCAAAAACCGTTGTGATCCCACATACTTGTGGGTTATCAAGACCTTTTTCTGCCGCCGTTGCCGCTGAGCATAGCTATATTTGCTGAGTCACTTGGGATTTATATAGATCTATCATTATTGATAATCTAAAGGATACAAGAACCAAGATCGATCCCTCTAAGACGAGGGGAGGTACGGATTTGCCATCACACTTTGCACTTGATTCACCTTCTGTTATGAGTAAAATTGCAACACCACCACCTGCTATTGATCCTGATATTGATGATGCTACTTCTACTATGAATGATGCTTATGATGATGTTGGTACCTTGCTTAATGATATTGTGCCACTAGGTGAATTTCTTGATGAACAAATTGATAGATCTAGAGAGAATGAAATTATTGAAACTGATGAAACTATTAAAACTGATGAAGTCTTTGAAACTGGTAATTATGAAACACCTCTTAGACCTAGCTCTCCTAGATTTGAAATGCCTAAGTTACGTGAATGTTATGTTATGGATGGAGAAGTAAGACATTCTTGCTTGCCAGGATAGAAATGATCTTAAGAAACTACTATGCAAGTATAAGGAAAAGACTTTAAATGCTAGAATGAAATGTGATCCTAAGTTTTCTACTTCACCTATCTTTGTTACTGATAAGGATTATGAATTCTCTGTCGACCCAGAGTTAATTAATTTGGTTGAATCTGATCCTTTCCATGGTTATGAAACTGAAACTATAGTCGCACATCTTGCTAAGTTGAATGATATAGGTACCCTTTTTGCTCATAATGAGAAGATTCGTTACTACTATATTCTCAAATTATTTTTGTTCTCATTAAAGGGTGATGCTAATATATGGTACAATACTCTTACTCCTGGATGTGTGCATACTCCCCAGGATATGATTTACTACTTCTCTGGAAAATATTTTCCTGCTCATAAGAAACAAGCTGCCTTACATGAATATTTAACTTTGTGCAAATTGAAGAAGAGAGTCTCCCACAAGCTTGGGGGAGGCTTCTCCAATTGCTTAATGCTTTGACTGATCATCCTCTTAAGAAAAATGAAATACTTGATATCTTCTATAATGGACTAATCGATGTTGCTAGGGACTTCCTAGATAGTTGTGCTAGTTGTGTTTTCAGGGATCGGACTGTTGAACAAGCTGAGGAAGTATTGAATAATATATTGAAGAACTATGATGATTGGACTCTCCCTGAACCACCACTTGAACCCACTCCAAATAAGAGGGGTATCTTATTTCTCAGTCCTAAAGATATGCAAGAGGTAAAGAAATGTATGAAGGAAAAAGGTATTAAGGCTGAGGATGTTAAGAATTTACCACCTATTGAAGAAATGCATGGCATTGACACACCACCACCTCCACAGGTGGTAGAGGTAAATTCTTTATTAAAGTTTGATGAAGGTGACTATCCTTACAATAATCATCCTAGTAAATGCTTATATGAGTTTGATAACTACATTAGGAAACAAGATCACTTTAATGCAAATGTTCTGAAACAGTTGAAATCTAATTCTAATATGATTGCTCGCTTGAGTGACTTGTTATTTAGAATAAGTAATGATGTTAGAGGTGTAGTAAAACATGCTTCTATGGTTCAAACTCAGTTAGATCAAGTTGCTAAATCTCAAAGAGAATTGCTTAATGAAATGAATAATAATATGAATGATCATGCTATTAGTGTAGTGACTAGAGGAGGTAGAATTACCCAAGAACCTCTTTATCCTGAAGGTCATCCTAAAATAATTGAACAAGACTCTCAAGGAATTAATGTTGATGCACCTAGTCCTTCTAAGAAGAAACAGAAAAAGAAAAATGATAGGGCTTTGCATGCTTGTAGTGAACCTGAGATAGAAAAACCTCCTGATGATAATAATGATGTTTCTATTTGTGATGCTGAAACGTAATTTGGTAATGAACATTCACCTAGTGATACTGAAAATGATAGTGATGTTCATGAGGATACTCAACCTAGTAATGATAAAGAACCATATAAAGATGTAGAAATAGAACATGTTGTTGATCTTCCCACAACCTAAAAATAAATGATATGATAAAAAAGACTTTGTGGCTAGAAATCATGGTAAAGAAAGAGAGCCATGGGTTCAGAAACCCATGCCTTTTCCACCTAAACCATCTAAGACAAAGGATGATGACGAATTTGAATGCTTTGGTGAAATGATTAGGCCAATATTTTTGCGTACCCGCTTAACTGATATCCTAAAGATGCCTCCTTATGTTAAATACATGTAAGACATCATCACTGATCTGAACCGTTTATGATATCATCGTTATATCTATGTTCTGGATCTGATCTTGCCTAGTCATATGCACCTATTACGTGCTATGATCCATAAACCCCGGGGTGACAAAATTGGGATACTTTCCGATCATGACCGTAGTTTGAGGAGTTCATGTATTCACTATGTATTAATGCTTTGTTCCAGTTCTCTATTAAAAGGAGGCCTTAATATCCCTTAGTTTTCATATGGACCCTGCTGCCACGGGAGGGTAGAAAAAATATGGCATGCAAGTTCTTTTCCATAAGCACGTATGACTATTTACGGAATACATGCCTACATTACATTGATATACTGGAGCTAGTTCTGTGTCGCCCTAGATTATGACTGTTATATGATTAATATCATCCAACGAATACAACGATCCAGTGCCTACAAGTTTTCCACTTGTTGTTCTTTCTAAGTTACTATTGATCCTGTTACTATTGAACTTGCTACAAAACTATTACTACTATTGTTATCGCTACTGTTACCATTACCGCGGCTATAAAACTACCATATTACTATGCTACTGATCACTTTCTGCAGATATTTATCTCCAGGTGTGGTTGAATTGACAACTCAGCTGCTAATACTCTCAAATATTCTTTGGCTCCCCTTGTGTCGAATCTATAAATTGGGTTGAATACTCTACCCTCGAAAACTATTGCGACTCCCTATACTCATGGGTTATCATCCACCTCAATACCTTATTCAGAAATTTTATGCCCCAAGACAATACATTCATTAACCATAAAGTGACACTTCTCCCAATTCAAGATGAGATTAGTTTGTTCACATCTCTACAAAACTCGATCAAGGTTGCTTAAGCAATCATCAAAAGAAGTTCCATAAACGGAAAAATCATCCATGAAAACGTCCAATCCTTTCACAAAAATCAGAGAATATAGCATTCATACATCTTTGAAAGGTAGCAGGTGCATTGCATAAACCAAAAGGCATACATCTATAAGCATAGGTTACAAAAGGACAAGTAAAGGTGGTTTTCTCTGGATCAGTTTCTGACATAGATATTTGAGAGAAACGAGAATATCCATCCAGGGAACAAAAGTGTGTTTGTGCTTAGATAGTCTTTCTAGCATTTGATCAATGAAAGCCACAAGGTAATGATCTTTCCTAGTAGATTTATTTAGTTTTCTAAAATCAATTACCATTCTATAGACAGTAACAATTCCTTGTGGGATCAGTTCATTGTTATCATTAGGAACAACAGTAATACCTCCCTTTTTAGGGGCACAATGAACGGGGCTTACCCATCTACAGTTAGCTATAGGATAGATTATACCTACTTTCAAAAGCTTTAGTATGTAAGTTCTTACCACTTCTTTCATCTTAGGATTCAATCGTCATTTGTGATCAACAATGGGTTTAGCATCAGGTTCCATATTAATCTTGTGCTGACATAGAGTGGGACAAATGCCCTTAAGATCATCAAGAGTATATCCAATAGCAGCATGGTGCTTCCTCAGAATTTTTAATAATCTTTATTCTTCGTGTTCTGAAAGGTTAGCACTAATAATAATAGGATATATCTTTTTCTCATCAAGATAGGCATACTTAAAAGTGTTAGGCAATTGTTTTAATTCAAACACAGGGTCACCTTTAGGTGGAGGAGGACCTCCTAGAGTTTCAATAGGCAAATTATATTTTGGTAGAGGTTGTTGTTCAAAGAATTTTTTATCTATTTCATTTCTTTCACGCAAGTGCATGTCATTCTCATGGTGTAGCAAATATTGTTCTAGTGGATGAGCAGGAGGAACGGCAATAGAAGCAAGACCAATTATTTCATCCTTACTAGATAATTCTTTATCACGAGGCTGTCTACTAAACTTGGAAAAATCAAACTCATGAGACATATGACCAAACTCAACACTGGCGGTTTCTTTTTGACAATCCATCTTAGCATTAACAGTGTTCAAGAAAGGTCCACCAGAGATAATGGGAGAAAAGTCATCTTGTGGGGAACCAAGAACTAGAAAATCAGTAGGATATTTTATTTTCCCACATGAGATTTCAACATATCTAACAATCCCAAGTGGTGTGATGGTGTCTCTATTAGCAAGTTTAATATTAATATCAATATCTTCTATTTCAGCTGGTGCTATGTCATTCATAATTTCATGATATAGGGTAAAAGGAATAGCACTCACGCTAGCACCCAAATCACATAAGCCATGATAACAATGATCTCCTATTTTAATTGAGACAACAAGCATGCCAACTACGGGTCTATGTTTATCTTTTTCATCGGGTTTAGCAATTCTAGCAGCTTCATCACAGAGTAAATAACATGCACTACATGAATCACACACTTTGTCGTCTGCCATGGCAGACGGCAAAGGATAGGTCTGCGGACGGCAAACACCTTTGTCGTCTGCCAACAGACGGCCCCACGTCCGGCACGGAAAGCTACGGTAAAGGGCCCCTTTGCCGTCTGCTTTTTGTTAGCGGACGGCAAAGATGTTTGCCGTCAGCCGTGGAGGCCATGCAGACTGCAAATATCATGGACGACACACGCACCAGGCTAGCCTCGTTAGGTGGCTAACGGTAGCCTTTGTCGTCTGCCTGAAAACGTCAAAGGGAGCGGCTCCTTTTCCATCTACCTTAGACGGCAAAGAGGCGGGCATTGCCAACTGGTCTATGGCATTTCTTTGTCGTCTGCCAGTGAATGGCAAAGAGGCCAAATGCCCCAGGCCTGGTATTGCCAGGTTGCACAGGCTGCTGCCACGTGGCCCATTTGCCATCAATAGCAAACGGCAAAGACCCCTTTGTCGTCGGTGGCAGACGACAAAGTGACCATATTGGCTCTTTTAAATTTACTTTTTGATATGTCCAAGCATTTTCACAAGCAAAAAGTATGATATACATATATATTTCACAAAACTCATATACATGCCATATTAATATGATCATCCAACAAACATATGAAATCAAAAGTGCAAGTTTCATCATATTACAATAGTTTCGTCCATATAAACATAGCTTCATCCATATTACAATGGTTTCCATAGGTAGAAAGTTTCACATAAGTTCATCGATACAAAATGAAAACAGAAAGTAAACACTAGCACTCCATCAAAGCAAGCTATCGTGAAGTGAATCAAATCTGCAAAATCGGAAATAACAAAGTTAGAAGAAGAATACTAGAAGAAGTAGAAGAAGATCTAGAAGAAGAAGATGATGAAGAAGAAGTGTTTTTCTTCTCTTTCCCTTTCTCCTCTTGTTTTTCTTCTTCCTTTTGCTTATTTGTGTCATTTTAGAGATAACCTAGGTAATTATGCCATTTTTGACATAACTAAGCTTATCATGTCATTTTGCAAGGAAATAAGCTAAGTATATGGCATTTATGAGGTTACCAAGGCTATTATGCCATTTTTGAGTTAACTGAGCTTATTATGTCATTGTGGAGGAAACAAAGCTAAGTGTAGGTCATTTTATAGCTAACCTAGGTAAAGTAGGTCATTCTAGAGCTAAGTAAGCTTATTATCTCATTTTGTAGGAAGCAAAGCTAAGTATAGGTCATTTTAGAGCTAACTTGGGTAAAATAGGTCATTTCGGAGCTAAGTAAGCTTACTATGTCATTTTAGAGAAAACAATGCTAAGTATAGGTCATTTTAGAGCTAACTTAGGTAAAATAGGTCATTTTGGAGGTAAGTAAGGTTATTATGTCATTTTGGATGAAACAAAGCTAAGTATAGGTGATTTATGAGCTAACTAAGGTAAACGAGGTCATTTTGGAGCTAAGTAAGATTATTATGTCCCTTTTGTCATGGATTTTGTTGGAAATATGCCCTAGAGGCAATAATAAATTAGTTATTATCATATTTCCTTGTTCATGATAATTGTTTATTATCCATGCTATAATTGTGTTGATCGGAAACTCAGATACATGTGTGGATACATAGACAACACCATGTCCCTAGTATGCCTCTAATAGACTAGCTCGTTGATCAAAGATGGCTATGGTTTCCTAGTCATGGACATGATATGTCATTTGGTAACGGGATCACATCATTAGGAGAATGATGTGATGGACAAGACCCAAACTACAAACGTAGCATATGATCATGTCAGTTTATTGCCACTATTTTCTGCATGTCAAGTATATGTTCCTATGACCATGAGATCATGCAACTCACTGACACCGGAGGAGTACCTTGTGTGTATCAAACATCACAACGTAACTGGGTGACTATAAAGGTGCTCTACAGGTATCTCCGAGGGTGTCTGTTGGGTTGGCATGGATCAAGACTGGGATTTGTTACTCGTGTGACGGAGAGGTATCACAGGGCCCACTCGGTAATACAACATCACAACAAGCCTTGCAAGCAATGTGACTAAGTGTTAGTCACGGGATCTTGTATTACGGAACGAGTAAAGAGACTTGCTGGAAATGAGGTTGAACTAGGTATGGAGATACCGACGATCGAATCTCGGGCAAGTAACATACCGAAAAACAAAGGGAACATCATACGGGATTAACTGAATCCTTGACATAAAGGTTCCACCGATAAAGATCTTCATAGAATATGTACAAATAAATATGGGCATCCAGGTCCCACTATTGGTTATTGATCGTAGAGGTGTCTCGGTCATGTCTACATAGTTCTCGAACCCGCAGGGTCTGCACACTTAAGGTTCGGTGACGTAGTATAGAGTTATGTATGGTGGGGACCGAAGGTTGTTCTGAGTCCTGGATGAGATCCAGGAACTCACGAGGAGCTCCATAATGGTCCGGAGGTAAAGATTGATATATAGGAAGTCCTGTTTTGGTCGCCGGAAAGGTTTCGGCCTCATCGGTAGTGTACCGGGAGTGCCGGGAGTGTACCCGGACACCATCGGGAGGGGTATTTCTACCCAAGAGGCTACATAGGCTGTGGGAGAGTAAATACCATCCCTTAGTGGGCTGGTGGAAGTCCCACACAAGGACCATGCGTCTGGGAAGAAAAGCCCAAATAGAAAAAGGCGGGAAAAGGCAAAAAAGGCAAAAATAAGGAGGAGTCCTAGTCCTACTAGGATTGGAGGAGGAATCCTCCAATCCTCCTTGGTTCGGCCGACCCAAGGGCTGGCTCCTTGGGAGCCAAGCCTCCTCCTCTCTTCCTCCTATATATACTAGAGGTTTTGGGGTTTTTGGCACTAGATTTTCAGCCACGTGCTACCCGTTCCTCCATTGCATAGTTTCTCCTCAAGATCGGATTTCTGCAGTGCTTAGGCGAAGCCCTGCCGGAATAGCTCCACCACCATTGCCGGAGCGCCGTCATGCTGCCGGAGAACTCTTCTACCTCTTTGTTCCCTCTTGCTGGATCAAGAAGGCGGAGATCGTCATCAAGCTGTACGTGTGCTGAACGCGGAGGTGTCGTCCGTTCGGCGCTAGATCGGAAGGACCGTGATCAAGATCGCGAGACGGATCATGGTGAGATCGCGGGACGGATCGTGATGAGTTCGCGGGACGGATCGTGATGAGATCGCGGGATGGATCGTGATGAGTTCGCGGGACGGATCGTGATTGGATCGCGGGATGCTCGGCGATTTGGATCGTGAAGACGTTTGACTACACCAACCGTGTTTCTTAATGCTTCCCGCTTAGCGATCTACAAGGGTATGTAGATCCACTCTCCCTCTCGTAGATGCTCATCACCATGGATAGATCTTGCGTGTGCGTAGGAAAAAAATCCCATGCTACGTTCCCCAATAGATTTGTCACGGGAGATGTCCGGGTCAACGGACTTAGGTTCGAGGCCATCACTAAGGCGGTGAACTCAAAGGGGTTGATCGGAATCGAGAGACAAGGGTTTACCCAGGTTTGGCCCCTCGGAAAGAGGTAAAAGCCTACGTCTTGCTTGTGTTGTATTGATTGTGTATCGATTACAAGGGAGTGAGTTCGCTTGACCTAGCTCTCGATCAATTGTTTCGTGGCCTAAGCCGTCCAGGTAATCCGCCCTTATATACATGGGTCAAGCCCCTGGGCATACAAGAGTCTGGGTCAGGTTAAACTTAACAGCCCACCTCACCTCTAACTAAACATGCCTTATCTGACAAGTCTGTCCCGGCGGCTTAAGTCCACCGGGTTACATCCGGCCTTCTGGCTCTGGGCCCTCCAGCCCACCAATTATGCTTTCCTCCTAGAGTTACCGTAAGCCTCTAACTACATGACCCGGCCCACCTGGGCGAGTCTCATCCCGGGTGTATATCCCCAACATTAGGCTCCAGATTTATTTGAACCAGTTCATGTCAATCTTCAAGTCTTATGGTTGGAGAGTCTCTAATCTTTATCACCTGAAAGAGAAAATTCATAACCCGCCATGATGTCATCTAGAATATGTCAAAAAAGATCACGTGACGTTCACAACGGATCCTTCTCATTAAACGGCCGGACCGAGAATCGAGGCGTCCCCCTCGGTCAATCATCACTGCGTCTCCTCGATTCTCACGTGCACTATTTGCCATCCCATCTCATAAATAGGGACACGAAGGGACCCTTTCTTTTTCTCCGCCGCCCCTGTCTTCTTCTTCCTCCGGATTCTCACTCTTCCGGAGCTCTGCCGTGCCAACCAGACCTTGCTGTCGTCCATAACAACGGCCGCTGCATCAACCTGACTGAATCCAGAGTTTCGCACGCGCATCCGCATCCACAAGGTACTCCTCTCAACCCTTGTTGAATCTGTAGTCACCTTGCTTAGAATCTCCTGAGTTCATCGGGTTCCCATTAGTGTTCTTTGTTGTTCGTTAGATTATTCCTCATAATGTACATTGCCAAGCTTCTCTTAAAATCTCATAATGTCGATTATCCGTTGCGGCCGCCCGCTCAAACGCCAAGATCTGCTCGTTACAGATCTGCATATCATGAGCAACACACGGGCTAAGCACCTGGTCTTCCACTATTGCTTTTAGGTCTTGAATATATTTTCATTTCCTCGTCAGTAGATCTTGTAGCCACGATCGCAAGATATGAAACATGTTTACTCGCACTTAGCAATATTCCTGGCATTGTCTTGTCCATCTAACCCGTCATCGAGTTGCCGACTCTCTGATAAAATGCACTGGCGGGTTATCTCCTCACCATCATATTAACCATGGCCATCTTGATTCCTTGACGTTTTCTAATCCGCCATACTTTGTACTTTCTCACAGTTTGACCCACCATTATGTCAAGAGCACCCTCATCCTGTGACTGGGTTGGCTCCGGAGTCACCGAACAGCTTCTGCTTGAATTTGTAGAGATTAGTTCCTTGCCGGCTCAGGATGTCATTCATTGGCGGGTTCCCGGATAAGAAATCAGACCCGCCCCTAAGGAAGGGGAAGTTGTCATATTCATTGATCACATCCTCCGTGGCTTCAGCCCACCCGTGTCAGAGTTCTTCCGGGACGTTCTTCACTTTTGCAAACTTCACCCTCAAGACATAGCTCCAAACTTTGTCACCAATATGTCCCAGTTTCAAGTTCTGTGTGAAGTATATCTACAAGAAGATCCATTTGTCGACCTCTCCCATGATTTCTTCTATGTCAATCGCCAAACTGAAGTGGCAGTTTGACCAAGTTTAGAACTAGGTGGCATCTCTATCCAGAGACGGAGAGATCTGCCCTATCCAGCTGCTATCTTGCCAAGACACCCCAAGGATTGGAATAAGACCTAGTTTTACTACCAAGATACCTCCCCCAAAGAGGAAAATTTGTTGTCGGGTTACCGTCCTACCTGGCTTTGCACTTCTACTAAGCTTTCAGGCCAGATGTCCACCGCAGATCGAGTGAAGTATGCCCCAGCCTTTGCAAAAATCAAAGCCCTTCTGGTGAATGGCTTAAATGGAGTCGACCTAACCCGCTGTTGGGTCTCATGGAAAGTCTTGCCACTGAGCCGGCACGACCGGCTTATGTGTGAATTTATGGGTGAAAGGAACGACCCTCTCTGTTTCAACAACACTCCCCTGACAGAACAAGACGTTAATTCTGCTGTTAAGTCACTTCTTGGCGAAACCCAGGCAATTTGCAACAAAACCGGGTTGAAACCTTTCTACGTCAAGAACCCAGCTCCAGATGTAAGAAAAACCTTCTTCACAAAACTGCTTGTTCTCGTCTTGACTTTCTACCTTGCTTCCTTAACCTTTTTGGCGGCTTATACACAAGTCGTCTCT
Source organism: Hordeum marinum (assembly GCA_022496015.1). Lineage (NCBI taxonomy): Eukaryota > Viridiplantae > Streptophyta > Magnoliopsida > Poales > Poaceae > Hordeum > Hordeum marinum. The sequence goes on from CM039673.1 coordinate 297,178,588, forward strand.
AACTTCTGGAAGAAGAAATATGTTCCTCCATTGAAGAAGAAATCTCAGGCGGGTAAAGCCCGCGGCCATAAGAAGAAAACTTCTGCTCAGGAATTGCTTGAGCTTGACGATTGAGAGGTAGAACTTGATTCTCTTGGCCGTCTCTTTGTGCAACTTATTGATGGTAATTGTACACAGGTGGAAGCGGAAACCAGTCACGCCGATGCCACCAAGGTAACTTATCTTTCCTCTGACTCAGAGGTCCTACCACAAGAGAAAATACGGCAGGTCATCTAAAAAGTTCCATTTGCGCATCCTCTTGCTTACTTAGATCCCGAATTTCTTTTTAGAAAGCAACAACATGACTCTCGACGTCAGACCTAAAGAACTGGCTCTGAGGATCTCATGACCGGCTCACAGAACTCCCCAGCTCCCCAAAAACGATGTGCTGAGGTACTCTTTCAACCAACCCCCATGTATGCATGAGCCTTTTACCAAGTCACCTTATCCTGTTCTTTTTTGGTAACTTTTAACTTTTCAGGAATCGCCCCCTTCGTCTGGTGAGTCAACTGCAACCAAGCTTCCTCCTCTGAAAATTAACCTAGAGTATGTACCTTTACCTTCTCAAGTATATGTTATCATCATTGTCCTTGTGCTGTGAAATGATTATTTTTTGCTTCCAGGGCTCAAGCCAAATGAAGGAAAGTAGGCGGGTCTACCACCAATCCAACTCTCCAAAAGCTAGACAGTGTTAAACCAGATTCTCCTACCAGTCATGTTGAGCCTTCTGATGCCAAGAATGCGCCTAAAAACACTCCTCATCCCTCTGAGCCGGCGGATCACAACATGGCTACTCCTGAGAGTCCTCTGGCAATGGATGCTAAGCCGCCTAGTTCTTCAATAGTAGCCGAGAACATGGCTCATCTAGAAGTTACCATTACTAGGACGGGCTATCAATCCCCTAACCCTCATGTGCTAACAAAACACACTAGCAAGACTGAAATGCTCTCACCAGAGAAGCTTGATTTCGAATTCCCCGTGCTAGAAAAGATGACTGCGGATGACTTGCATGCTTGTTATCTAAACCGCCTTTCTACCAACCGAAATATGGAGTCCAAACTTGTTGGATTAATGAAGAAAAAGTATGAGGTACCCTTCTTCTCTTGCCTTTTCCTTATACTCTTATGTAGCCCCCAAGAGCAGGTTTAGTATTGCAAACACTATACCAGGTCTACCAAACTTTACCATACTGCAAATAACTGCCTGTAGCCCCCAAGTAACATGTTGATACATATAATAAGCTGGTACTTACTTGAAAATTGGATCCAAGTGTAGCCCCCAAGTCTGGATCATGATGATAATGATGAGCCAAAATTTCAATGGTAGAAAAACTCGACGGGTGTAGCCCCCAAGCGCGGCCTTAACTTGTAGGAAGATGAGACCGAACTTCATTACCTCGAAACGCCATGTGTAACCCCCAAGTTTCGACTTAACTTGTAAGAGGATGAGCGGGAACTTTGTTGTAAACTTTGAGAGAAAACACATACATTAGCCCCCAAGTGTCAAGTATATTGCTTGAAATCTGCTTGGGACTTGTATCATAATAGCTTCACCACTTTGGTTCATTACTACTTCATCTTGGCGACTTAAACTTGACTTGTATGATGTAGGAAGCTTTAGACACAGCCGAGTCTGATCTGGCCGGCTTAAGGGATAATCTCGCCTCCCAACAGTCTGCCCGAGCTATAGCGGAAGAAAAACCGTGGGTTGTCATTGAAACACTGGAGAAGGTCCAAGCCGATATTGCTACCTTCAAAAAGACTAATGAGTCTAAACAAGCCACCGTGACAAAACGCGCAAACGACGCTGATGAGCAGCTCAAGCTTGTATCGGAAGAACTGACCACCCTCAAGCACCATATATCCAAGATGGCTGCTGCTATCTTTGGTAAGAACTTAAAACTCGGAAATTTTTCTTGCTCTGTTTGCAACAACCTTTTAGGCTTCTTATAATGTTTGACTTTCTCTGCAGGCCAGAGGAGCCGCCAACTATCTTCTAACAGTTTGTTGAAGTTGAAGGCAATATACACCTTGACAGAACAACTGTATAGTGGGACTCTCTGCACCATCAAAACCCTAATGACTAAAAAATGCATCCCCAAATTAATGAATTAACGAAGGGGGTCATAGAGGTCTTGTCGACTATGCCCAAGCAGATTGAGGAGCTAAGGAAAACAGCCACCAGGAAGGGGGTGATGGCTGCCCTAAGCCGATCTCTGGCCTTTGCCCCTGAGCTGACACTCAAAGAAATGATGGATGGCTTCCCATCCAAGAAATATGACGGGTCTGACTTTACTGAAATTGACTATGCCAACTACATGAAGGCCTCCCGAGTGCTTGCATCGACCCTTGTCAATGATATTGACTTGACCTCCTACAAGGCGGCTTACGGTGCAGATAGCAAACGGATACGTTGCCCAACTTTTGAAGCCATGGACTTAATCCTTGCACGCCGTAAGCCACTCATTGCTCCTGAAGTTGACCCGTCTCCCCTCTTTGACGAGGCTCAATTTGAAGCTTTATTAAACTACAACTAGGATGTGGACAACCTTCAGATCGAAGAAGTCGAAGACCCGGCACAAGATGATCCACCGACGAGTTGAAACATGTTGCTCCTGACTGAAGGTAACCGGGCATGCTGAGTCGCTGAGGTTGAAAGTGTACAGAAACTTTAAGTCCACTTATATTTTGGGCTCCTAGAGAGCTTTGTAATAGGCGTAGAAAACTCTTGATTGCCTGTTCCGACACTTGTGATGTTTTATGCTTGAAAGCTCCGTTGGCGATTCAGCAAACTCAACTATTGATATAGGAGTACTTTAGCTATTTTGACTCGCCGGGCGGCTTATACTCCATGGGCCAAGTCGAAAATTTCCCAAGACTTAGAATCGTATCATGAGAGCACCTGTAAGAATGAACAATTGTACGCCTCATCCTATAAGTCGACTTTAAAGGCACGACAGGATAAGACAACTCTTGTCCCCCTTTTTTTATGAAAATGTTTTTGTTTCCGAAGAAACAAGGTGGAAAGCCTGAGAACTTGTAAACCACACCTCACGTGACATAAATCTGTCATTTAAACCCTAGCAAGTTGAGGGTCTTTAAAAGATTGACATTTCTAAGAGTACGAATAGGCCACATAGCAGAGGGGATATGGTAGACAAGACGAGTTTGTCCTCGCTCACTGTAAGCCGGCTCTCTCATGACAAAAGTCGTCGTTTAAATCTTGACAAGTTCAGTGTCTTTGTGCGAGATTAACTTTTAAAAAGTTTGGGGTCTCTTATCGATATTAACTGTCAAGAGTTCGGCGGGTCACATAGTGGAGTAGCAAGTTGCAAATAGGCAGGTATAACTCTGAGATGGCAGAAAGTCGGGTCAAGAGGAGGTAATAAGCTTAGCCCATAGGGCCGAAAGCCCCCCCCCCCCAAGTGACCAATTGAAAGGATCAACTCTTTTTCTATTTTAAGCCTGGCCAAGAGGGTTTAAAATCCCTCCTTATAGTACCAGATTAAGGATCGACTCTGGATGGCATAGAAAGCCTGGCCAGAGGGGGTTTAAAAGCCCCCAAATGACCTGATGAAGGATTAACTCATTTGCATGACACTCAGTGTGGAGAACATGGCAGAGGCCCCTAATCACGGGGATGTCCACTTTATTATATCATAAAAGATGGTTTGTACAATGACAGAGGTATGTACATTGATGAGACTCGGCTGGCGGCTTAAGTGTAATATGGCTGAAGGTGAGCAATATTCCATGGCCTCTTGGTCTCCTCACCAGAAGTGCGAGACTTGTCAATCTCTCGTATGTCTATGAGATAATAAGATCTGTTGTTGAGATTCCTGCTGATCACGAACGGTCCTTCGCAAGGAGGTGATAACTTGTGCATATCTGACTGGTCTTGAATTAAACGGAGTACTAAGTCGCCTTCTTGAAACGTCCAGGTCTTGACCCAGCGGCTATGATAGCGACACATGTCTTGCTGATAAATCGCCGAAGGAGCAGCTGCAAGATCCCGTTCTTCATCTAAGATGTCCAGAGCATCCCAACGCACCACCTCATTGTCAGTTTCCACGTAAGCCGCCACTCTGGGCGAGTCATGACGTATATCACTGGGGAGAACCGCCTATGCACCATAAACCATGAAGAAAGTATCGGCGTTCTGGAAATGGGGGTACCTAGACCTGCCTACCTGCGGCCCAGGGCATGGCCTACCTCATCGACCAAACGCAGCAAGCTGTGGCCCCATTCAGGACAAGGCCCTCGCGAGGGCCTTAGCCTCGCGAGGAAGAATAGAGACAAGACCCGCGAAGGATGGGCCTCCTCAGGACCCCTCCGGAGCGGTGGAGGGTTCCTATGCAAGGCCCATCCTCAAGAGTCAAAGATGACGCAAGGAAGGATAGGTGAGCACCAGTGCGCCAGGCGGTGCAATTTTCCCTTTGGTGCAAAGGAAGCAAGGACATACGCGGGTTCCCAAAGCACCCCCAAAGGTTTCCATTCCGGTGCAAGAAGACCACAACCACCCACCCTGCAGGGCGGATGTCATCACTGAGTCGATCCCACCACTATCGACAACCACTTTGCAGATGAAGACCGCCTTTGGGCAGGGCGAGCACGAACTCGTGTCCCCCTTCAAAATTGGCCGTTGTGGGATCCCTTCCTGCCATTGCGATAAGGGAAGAGGACCCGGGCCACCACTATATATAGAGGGTAGGCTGCTTCGTAGAAGAGAGAGGACTGATCCGATCCAACACTTAGTCACCCCATGCACTACCACGAGAGAGCCAGCCAAGAACACACCTTGAGCACCCTCACGAGGCTCATGAACGTTTTACTTGTTCATCCACCTCACCTCCTCAAGAGGCAATCCACCAAAGCAGGAGTAGGGTATTATGCTTCGCAGCGGCCCGAACCTGGGTAAACTATCATGTTCATCTTCTTCCTTGTCATCGCGCGAGTTCTTCGCTATGTTCATCGAGTATCCAGCTAGGTCGGGCGAGGCTGCAGGGGATCTTCGCACACGCCCTTGTGTTCGAATATTAAGGGTTTTGCGGAGCCCAAAATCTAACATTTGGCGCGCCAGGTAGGGGGCGTGTCGGAGTCTCCCTCAAGCCAAAATCTTCTCCCGCCTCACTGCTCCGATGTCTAACGCTCTCCGAGCCCGCACCGAGCGTCGGGCCACCCGTGTCGCCTAGACAGGGCCAGTGGGCCACACCGCCATGCGTAGGTCACCCTCGCCTGTGGCAAATGCCGCCACGGGCCCCGATGCCCACGAGTAACAAGACTCCTCCCATCCGGTCACTGCGTAGCACGGCGGCCACACCGCCACTCCGTCGATCGTCCCGGCCTACGGTTCATTCTCTCATGTTTGGACAGGGCCGGTGCGCGGCCAGGGCGCACTCGTCATGGCTAAAGAACTGCTCTCCTACCGCCCCACTCCCGACCACTATGATGACTAGCTTCAGCGCATCAGGGAGCTCGTCGGTGCTGCCGGCGACGCCTTGGCGCTCTCCTACTCGCTTTGACCCCAACCGTTCCTGGCAAACGAAGAAGCGCAGCCTCTGCCTCCACGATGTGATGCTGGCCCCGAGCCCAGGCGAGAAGCGCGCCCCCGTGACCAGCCTCACGAACCGAGGGTGAGGACGGGGGATGAAGTAAGCTGCCAAGTGGTTCCCTGGCCGCACGCCGACGCGCATGCATTCCCTGTGCTACCAACCCAATGTTGCAGCCGGATATCGCTCGAGGCGCACACGGGAGCGTCAAGACCAGGTCACCCTCGCGCACGCGACGCCCGTCGAGCCGGTGGGGTGCCTCGCCATCGCCTTGAAGCTCTACCCGATCGCATGGCCTTGCAAGTTCAAGCCTGACCTGCCCCCATGTTACGACGGGACAATAGACCCAGCCGACTTGCTATAGCTCTACTCGCTGAGTATCGAGGCAGCAGGAGGATACGACAAGGTCATGGTGTGTTGGTTCCCCATGGCGCTCAAGGGCGGCGCACTCTCTTGGCTCATCAACCTCCCGAAGGCATGTGTCACCTCCTAGGATGGTTTGCGCAAATGATTCATTGCCGACTTCCAAGGCACCCACGACCGCGCGACCACTGTGAACGACCTGCGGTCTATCAAGCAACAGGAGGGGGAGACCCTGCACAAGTTCATACAACGTTTCATGACCACACGCCTCAAGATCCCCAAGGCGTCGAACGAAGCCATCATTTTGGCCTTCACTAATGGAGTCACTGACCTTAAGATGAAGGAAGAGCTCGCCATGAATGACGAACTGTGCTCTGCCTTGGAGATGTTCAACCTGGCAAACAAGTGCTCCAAGGCCGAGGAGGGACGCCTATCGCTCCGCAAGCCTCTGGCGGCGGAGCCAAAAGAGAAGAATACCAAGGCCAAGGAAGCAAAACGCAAGGCCCAGGAGGTGCTTGCAGCCAAACCTGAGGCAAAGCACAGTCGGGGAGAAGAACACCCCCCAGGAGGAAGGCCAACCTGATCTTCCATGGCACCAACAACCATGACACTGCGGACTGCTAGGAACTCCGACTAATCCATGCCGAGCACTTCAACAGGCGCCCCAGCCGAGGCGACTGAGGCTTCAGGTGTGATGGAGGCCACTGGGACAACCGGGATCCGCATCAGGGGTGGCACGATCAGCCTCGGGAGGACTGCTAGCGCGATCAAACTCGGGACGACCGTTGGCGCGACCCGCCTCGTGAGGACCATAGGCGCGACGACCCCCTGGAGGGGTCACGACGCAATCAGCCTTGCGAGGTTCGCCCACGTGAGACTAGACTCCCCCGCTGCCTCCGCCACCCAGAAGGAAAGAGGAAGACATGCAAGATGATGGGGATGGGGGCTTCCAGGAAATCAGGGCGGTGGCCTGTATCTTGGGCGGCACCCAAGCTCCAGCATCGAACCGTGCCTTCAAGAAATTCGCATGGGAGGTGAATGCGGCTCTCCCAAAGCCTTAAGGGATGCGCCCCCTCAACTAGTCCTAGACCACCATCACCTTCGACTCAAGCGATCAGCTCAGGTGTTCGTTTATGGCCGGCAAGCTCCCCATGCTGTGTACCCCAACCATCAGCAACATCCTCGTCACCAAGACCCTCATCAACAGTGGGGCGGGGCTCAACGTCCTCTCCATCGAGACCTTCGAGACTCTCCAGATGTTGTACGAACAGCTCATGCCAACTAAGCCCTTCTCGGGGGTCACAGACGGATCCATCGTACCCATCGGGCAGGTGCGTCTGCCTGTCACCTTCGGTGGGCGCAAGAACTACCACACTGAGATCATCGTCTTCGATGTCGCGCACATCCACCTTCCGTACAATGCGATCCTTGGGTACCCGGCTCTCGCCAAGTTCATGGTAGTAACCCACCACGGCTACAACGTCCTCAAGATGCCAGGGAATGGCGGCGTCATCACCATTGCTTGCGACGAGAAGGATGTTGTGTGTACCCTCGAGCATGCCTACCATGCTGCGACGGCTGAGCGCTCGGGCGACGAGGAAGACACACTGCCTCGTGAGGACCCATGCAAGAAGAAGAAGAAGCAACTCCTCCCCGCAGTTCATCCCGGAGCTTCCGGCTCTGCGCTCAGGGATCGGGCCCCGCCCCCTATCGCATAGGAAAGTGCGCTCGGTGCCCCTCTTGGGTCGGGCCTGGGGGCTCCCACCAGGGAAGCTCCTGGCTTGGTCAGTGAGGCAAGAGAGGTGCTTGAGCACAACCTGAAGGCGTGCTCCGGCGCGCGCCAGCTCGAGCTAGGATCACGGCGCGTGGGTCCCGGTTCGCAAGAGTCCGTCCTCATAGCGATCGAAGAGCTTCGAGAAGCCCAGGCCGTGCGAGGCGGGGACTGCCCTGCACCACCAATCCCACTCGCTTTCATCGGCACGGTCAATCAGCTGCGCGTCTGTGTCAATGCACTCGCGATCAACAGGGTTGCGGCTCAAGGCGCCTTCTGGCCAGCGCGTGCCGATCATGGATAGGTCTACCCGAACACTTATGTCCGCATGCCCTTCGGCCTGGCGAACGCAAGCATCACCTTACAGTGCCTTCATCGACCCATGCTTGTGCCTTGCCTGGCGGGGCGCGGCGAGGAGCTGGAGGAGTTTCTTGGACCAAGCAAAGGTTTCGAAGCTCGGGAGACGATGGACCTGTGAAGATCGCGCTCGTAGAAGCGGGAAATCGGTCAATGACGATGGCCTCAGCTCTTTAGTGGCATGGCCGCCACGTGACTTTTTGTTGGTTGTTGCCAGGTAATTTTTTGGTTCACTCTGTCCAAGGGCACCCACTAGGCCACATGATCTTCAGGTGATCAGGGCACGCCCCTGCCGTTGTTTCGTTTATGCATATTTCAGTAGTTTCTCGTGCATCTAATCTATGTCCTGATGTTCTATCTTACTTGCATCGTTGGGCCGACGACCCTCCGCCTGGGGGCTCCGGCCGCAGTGCGTCGCATGGAGTCTCGGGAGGCCCCACGGCCTCCCGAGGCAGCAACCAACAGGGTTGAATGGGTGTCGCTCGAGCATCAAGGGGGGCTCCTGAGCATTGAGCCTCATGAGCCTTACTGGTCATAATGCCACTCGGCCTCCTGGTTTCGGGTTGGCGTCAGGAGCGCCAGGGCCTCGCCCCATGAAGTGTGTCCTTGGTTTCCGGTCATACCTAACGATGGTGGAGAAATGTGTGGGACCAGGACCTGCATACATAGAGCCGCTTGAACGTCAAAGGGGGCTCCTCACGAGCCTTACTGGTCATAATGTCACTCGGCCTCCTAATGTCGTCTTGGTTTCCGGTCAGCGCCAGGAGCATCGGGGCCTCTCCCCGTGAAGTGCATCCTTGGTTTCCGGTCGTACCTAATGGTGGTGGGGAAATGTGCGGGACCGGGACCTGAGGACGTAGAGTGCCAAGAGGGCTCCCAAACTACCTCACTCAAGAAGTAGAAGAAGCGAGCGGGGTTTCAAATGGCCCCATCTACAAGAAGATTCAGGCGCAAACCGCCTTTGAGGTAGGGACACTCGCGAGGCCATGGCATCCTCGCGACCTCCCAGTTCTATCGTGTCGGCCACGCATACAAACTCTATGGACTGTACATGCCCGGGGGCCCCCCACGACGCAGAGAGGTCCCGTCCCACGCAATGTGGCAGCCACAGCCCAGCGCTGGCGGAGAAGTCAACACGATCCACCAATGACTATGCCCACGCAATGTGGTAGCCACAGCTCCGTGCTGGCAGTCAACACGGTCCACCAATGACTATGCCCACGCAAGGTGGAAGCCCCACGCAAGGTACGAGGGGATAAACAACTGAGGGCACCCCCAATGGCTGCATCCAACCTCATGGAGATCCCTGGAGGCCCCCCTTCTCGCTGCATTCCCCGGGGATGCATGCGGGAGGGGGATGCATGGGGGCTACTACCAGGCCAAGCCTGGTACACACCGCCTTCCCAGGTCTGTCGAACCTGGTCTTCACGCGCCCGTCTCCGGAAAAGCTGGTGAGGAAAGGTATGGGAGCCGCTCGTAAGTCAAGGGGGACTCCTGAGCATCGCGACTCAGGAGCCTAACTGGACCCGTAGCCCCTCACCCCTTGGCTGTCCTTGGTTTCTGGTTGTCTCAACGGCAGCTGAGGTATGCACGGGTCGGGCCCTGCCAATAGAGCCCAGAGCGCTCAAAAAACTGCTCAAAAATCCCTAGGAAGGATGCTGGAGCTCGCATGTCAAGGGGGACTCCTGAGCATCGCGACTCGGGAGCCTAACTGGACCCATAGCCCCTCGCCCCTTGGACCGTCCTTGGTTTCCGGTCGGCCCAACGGCGGTGGATGTATGTGCGGCCGGGCCCTGCCGACGCAGAGCATCACAGCAAGCAAGAAGGAAACAAGGCGAAGAAAGCAATCATGCAGTCCAATAATTATTACAAGCATTAGAAGTTTTCGCAAAGACAAATGAGTTTAATGCCTCCACGAGGCACGATGTGCATTGCAGGAAAGGAGCAGGAGGAAGGAATCAGGAGGAAACGTCGCCACCGTTCTTCCCACCCTTGGGGGACACATCATCAACATCGCTGGTGTCGTCTTCCCCACCGCCAGCCTCAGCAGCATCCTGAGGCGGAGAAACCATGACGCGGGTGAACCTCTTCACCAGTGCCTCCACGGCGCCACTCACCATTGCGGCGGCGCTAGCGCGGACCTCAGGGGCGATCGAGAGGATCACGGAGTTGAAGTCAAATCCCGGCTCATGAAGATGAAGATGGCTAAAGACATGCATCGCAGCTTTAGAAAAGAGGTCGCGGCACTCACTGACCAAGACCCTATCCAACTTGACAATGGCACCCTCCAGTGCCTCGACGAGCTTTGAAGCAAGAACCGCGAAAGCCATTCTCCGGAGCGCCCAGAGGCTCTGTGAATCCATCATGGCAGAGGGTGTGGAGCGCCTTGTGAAGCTTGAGCTCGACGGCAGGGAAGGCGCTCAGCTCTGTGGCCTTTTTCTCCTCGGCCGCGGCGATAGCTGCCCCCTTGGTGTCAAGAAGGATCTGCCTCGACGCAATTTCCTTATCTAGCGTGTCCAGGCACGCCCGCTCTGCCTCCTGGCGGGTCGCCACCTGAGATAGCTCGGCTTCTCGAGCGGCAAGCTTGGCCTCACGGGACTCGAGGTCTTCCGTCTGCTGACGAAGCTGCCCCGCAAGCTTGGCCTATTCCTCATGGAAGGTCTTCTGACGGGCCTCCACCTCTTCGTGCGTGGCGCGAGTGCCCGCGGCTTCTTCCTCGCTCTTCACCGCATTAGCCGTGTCCTGACCCCACATCGCCACAGCAGCGGCGGCGGCCCCGAGCCACCTTGAGAGGAGATCTAGGCGTCCACCCGCGAGGCGATCACCGGCACTCCCGAAGGCATCACGACCCTGACCCGGAGTAGAGAAGGCCCCGTCCAGGATGTCGTGGACACGCACCGGAGGTGTCAAGGTCACCCCACGAGGAGTCCCCAACGCAGTCGTGGGGGCGCCCTTGGGGAAGCGGCGCCATGAAGAACAGGGGGCTCTGGGAGGCCGCTCGGCGACTACGGATACGAACGAATCGGCGGGTAGCAGGCCCTCAAGGGTTGGTCCTCCAGACGTTGGCATCACCACGCCCCCAAGGACAGGAGTGATCACCTCAACAAGCATCGGGGGCTTAGGGGGCTCGGCGATGGTGGCTTGAGGGGTCGCCTCGCGATCCCTCTCTTCTTCAGCAGCGGGCGGCGGCATGTCGGCAAGGGCAGGCGACGCGCTAGGAGTCGCCTTCGGCTTAACGCCTGCCTTCTTCTTCCTCATCTTCAACGTAGCGACATCCCTGGCCATCGAACACGGGGAGGTCAGAAATACACAAGCCATAGACATGTGAGTCAAGCCAAGTCAGGTTGCTTACTCCTCGACATCGACCCAGTTCCTCTTCCTTACCGCCCCGGCAACGACGGGGGCGCCCAAGATCCCCATGGAGAGGGGGCCACCACACAGAGGAGCGGAGTCGCCGACAGCCGAGGCGGCCATGGAAGAGATCGCCCTGGCCCCGTCCTCGCCCACCTTGTCGGCGAGTTGTAATTCGAGCGGAGGTGACGCCAGAGCCTCGATCGTCCTGCCAGCGGAGGCAGGGCATGCCGAAAGAGACTTGGTGTCGTGCTTCAGAAGAGTCGACACGCACGCGGACCGCGTGGCACGAAGGCTGGCCCTAGCCCCCTGGAGGCCTTAGCGGCGCGCAAGGAGCCCGCAGCAGGAACTTCACCAACGTCATCGTCATCTTCAAGCTCACGCAGAAGGATGCCCTGTGACGGGGGACGCCCTCGCCGGGCTGTCATCGGCGATCCTCTTGGAGTCCTCCCCGCACGAGGTATCGTCGGAAGACACCATCACCGACTAGGGCCGTCAGCTAGGAATAGCCCCAGCTCGTTGAAGACAGGCATCACGGCAACTAGGTCAGCCCCGTTGTCACGGCAGTATAACGGATTGTGAGCCTCGGGAAGGTCACCAGGGTCACCACCGACCAAGGTCGCCATAGCCCTGCTCAGTTCCTCGGGAGATATGCGCACAAACCGAAGCCTGAGGTTGTTGCCGCAGCCCTGATAGTCCCACAAGGGCCTAGAATGGGCCTGAAGAGGCGCCAGACGCTGCACCAAGAACTCCTTCACTACCATTCCACCAGTCAACTTCTTGGCGCTGATGTCGCGGATGAAGCGTTCTAGGACAGACTCGGCCCGTTGGTCGGAAAGCTTCGTGGAGTTCCATGCGGAAGTCTTCTCCGGCAACCCCTTCGACAGATCCAACCGAGGATTGGTGTCCTTGAAGTCCATGAGGACCCAACGGTGCCTGAAGTTATCCACCTTCTTCCCGGCCTTCGGGAGCATGTTGCCGCTCTGGACCACGACGAAAGAGACACACACCGACCGTTGGGTGCCGTCATGCAAGCGTAAGCTTAAGAAATGACGGAAGAGGGCTATCGAAGGCCGCACGCCCACGAAGGCCTCACAGTAGAAGGCGAAGACGGACAAGAGCAAGATGGAGTTAGGCTAGAGGTGAAGGGCATGGATCCCGTAGTGGTCAAGGATGGCGGTGAAGAACGTGGAGAAGGGCAGAATGAGCCCAGCGAAGACGCTATGGAGAAAGAAGGGGTAGACCGCCTTAGATAGGCCGCTTCACCGAGGAGTCATCCCAAATCAGGGTCCTCCCTTTCTCGTTGGACCCATCCGCTGTCCATGGGAGCACGGGGAGGAGGTCCTCGTCCTTGGCGATGGTAGACCCCAAGAGCGCCGGCAAGACGGGAGCAGAGGCAGAGCTCTGCGCCTCTGTCTTCTGCTTGCCGGTGGGAGCCATCACAGAGCTAGCAGGACCGAAGCAGCAAGGAAGAGGATGGAGCGGCGCTGGATCTGGGGAGGCGCCTCCTAAAGTGGGAGACCACGGAAGCCAGAGCAGGTGCGTAGGAAGCGAAAGGAATAATGGACCAACGCTAGAAGTCGTGCTCTTGGCAATTCGAACGGAGGCAAAAAGGGCGAGGGGCACCCAACATCAGCCGTGCAACACGCGCCAGACCTGGCCTGCAGGCATATGGGGCCCGTAGCGCTCCTGGCCGCCCTTAGGGCTCTGCCCCGGGGACAACCAAAGCATGTCGTGGGCCCGGGGGCTACAATCAGCGTTCTGGGAATGGGGGTACCCAGACCTGCCTGCCTATGGCCCAGGGCATGGCCTACCTCATTGACCAAACACAGCAAGGTGTGGCCCCATTCAGGACAAGGCCCTCGCGAGGGCCCTAGCCTCGCGAAGAAGAACAGCGACAAGACCCGCGAAGGATGGGACTCCTCAGGACCCCTCCGGAGCGGCAGAGGTTCCTATGCAAGGCCTGGACTCATGAGTCAAAGATGACGCAAGGAAGGACAGGCGAGCACCAGTGCGTCAGGCGACGCAGTTTCCCCTTTGGTGCAAAGGGAGCAATGACGTATGCGGGTTCCCAAAGCACCCCCCAAAGGTTTCCATTCGGTGCAAGAAGACCACAACCACCCGCCCTGTAGGGCGGATGTCATCGCTGAGCCGGTCCCTGCACTATCGACAGCCACTTTGCAGACGAAGACCGCCTTTGGGCAGGGCGAGCACGAACCCCTGCCCCCCTTCAAAATTGGCCATTGTGGGATCCCTTCCCACCAATAAGGGAAGAGAACCGGGGCCACCGCTATATATAGAGGGTGGGCTGCTTCGTAGAAGAGAGAGGACCGATCTGATCCAACACTTAGTCACCCCACGCACTACCACGAGAGAGCTAGCCAAGAACACACCTTGAGCACCCTCACGAGGCTCAAGCACGTTGTACTTGTTCATCCACCTCACCTCCTCGAGAGGCAATCCACCAAAGCAGGAGTAGGGTATTACGCTTCGCAGCGGCCCGAACCTGGGTAAACTGTCATGTTCATCTTGTTCCTCGTCATCGTGTGAATTCTTCGTTATGTTCATCGAGTAGAGAGCTAGGTCGGGCGAGGCTGTAGGGGATCTTCGCACACGCCCCTGTGTTTGAATCTTAAGAGTTTTGCAGAGCCTGAAATCCGACAGAAGGCGTAAAGCATGTAGACATGTTGGGGGTGGTTCTTATGCTCCAAAGAACAGACGGCAACTCCTCCACCCAACAACCTGGCATGCGCTCTAAAGGAACCATAAGTCGGGGTTTAATACTTCTCAAAAATTCCTGGTTAGCATGCTCAGCTTGACCATTATACTGGGGGTGAGCTACTGAAGATACATCAAGGCGTATATGCTCCTCATCACAGAAGTCCTTCATAGCCCCCTTGGACAGATTTGTGCCATTATTAGTGATGATACTATGTGAATAACCAAAACAAAAAATCAGCTTTTTGACGAACTAAACCGCCATTGCAGCATCACATTTACTGACCGGCTCAGCCTCAACCCACTTAGTAAACTTGTCAACCGCCACCAAGAGGTGGATCTTCTTATCCTTGGACCTTTTGAAAGGTCCTACCATGTCAAGCCCCCAGACCACGAATGGCCAGGTGATTGGAATCATACGTAGTTCTTGAGCCGGCACGTGAGCACGGCGTCCAAATTTCTAACACCCGCCACACTTACTAACTAAGTCCTCTACATCTTTACGAGTCGTTAACCAGTAAAAACGATGGTGGGAAGCCTTAGACACCAAAGACTTTGACCCGGCATGATGACCATAGTCGCTAGCATAGATTTCTTATAAGATTGCACGTCCCTCATCAGGAGAGACACATCGCTGAAAAACGACAGTCACACTATGCTGATGCAACTCGCCGTCCTTGATAATCATAGACTTAGACCGCCTTGAGATCTGACGCGCGAGGGTCTCATCCTAAGGTAACCTGCCGCGAGTCAAGTATGATAGGTAAGGCAGTGTCCAATCGGGGATCACACGGAGAGCCGCCACCAATTCCCCCTCCGGGTCAGGTATAGGCAAGTCCTCCTCCGACGGCAACTTGACTAACGGGTGATGCAATACGTCCAAGAACACATTAGGTGGCATCGGATTATGCTGAGACCCCAGCCTGGATAACGCATCAGCTGCCTCGTTCTTGCGCCGATCAATGTGATCCACTTGATAACCCTTGAAGTGGCCAGCAACAATATCAACCGCCTAGCGGTAAGCTTCCATACGCGGGACTTTTGAGTCCCATGTGCGAGAGACTTGAGCCACTAGGTCTAAGTCGCCAAGACACTGACCTGGCTCAAGTTCATCTCCTTGGCCACCCGGATCCCATGAATCAAAGTCTCATATTCTGCTGCATTGTTAGTACAAGGAAACATTAGCCTTAAAACATAATAGAATTTGTCACCTCGTGGGGAAGTTAATACAACTCCAGCCCCCAAGCCTTCCAATTGCTTGGATCCATCAAAGTGAATCGTCTAGTATGTATTGTCCGGCTTCTCCTCAGGCGACTGACTTTATGTGTTATCATTTATAAAATCCACCAACGCCTGGGATTTGATAACTGTACAAGGTGCATATTTCAAGTTGAGGGGTCCAAGCTCAAGCGGCCACTTAGCAATCCTACCAATGGCTTCTCTATTTTGGATAATATCTCCCAACGGAGCAGAGCTAACCACTGTTATCTGATGTCCAAGGAAGTAATGCTTCAACTTATGGCTTGCCATGAACACCCCACATATCAGCTTCTGCCAATGCAGATACCTTTGCTTGGACTCTATCAAGACCTCACTGACATAATAAACCGGTCGCTGGATGGGATACTCTTTCCCAGCCTCCTTACGCTCCACAACAATCGCATCACTGATTGCCCTGTTATTAGCCGCCAGGTATAAGAGCAAAGTCTCTTTCTCATCCAGAGGAGCTAAAACCGGCGGCTCAGCCAACTGCTTCTTGGGATCCTCAAGCGCCTCATCCGCAGCCTTGCTCCAGACGAAATCATCTGTCTTTTTCATCATCTGGTATAGAGGAATAGCTTTCTCGCCCAGGCGGCTTATGAACTGGCTTAATGCAGCAATACGACCCGCTAGGCGCTGAACAACATTGATGCACGCCGGCTTAGACAAGGAAGTAATAGCCTTTATTTTGTCCGGGTTAGCTTCAATGCCACACTCTGAAGCTAAGAACCCCAAGAGCTTGCCTGCAGGTACACCGAAGACACACTTAGCCGGGTCAAGCATCATCTTGTAGACCCACAAATTTTCAAAGGTTTCTTTTAGATCATCTAACAAAGTCTCCTTCTTCCTTGACTTGACCACAATATCATCCACTTAAGCATGAATGTTGCACCCAATCTGACCATGAAGACAGTTCTGCACACAATGTTGCTAAGTCTCCTAGGCACTCTTGATCCCAAAAGGCATAGACACATAGAAGAATGCACCAAAAGGCATAATAAAAGCCGTCTTCTCTTGGTCTTTAACTGCCATCTTGATCTGGTGATATCTGAATAAGCATCCAGAAAACACAGACTCTCACAACCCGCCGTCGCGTCAATGATTTGATCAACACGGGGGAGAGCAAACGGGTCAATCGGACACGCTTTGTTAAGGTCTATGTAATCCACGCACATACGCCACCTCCCGTTCTTCTTAAGCACCAGCACCGGGTTAGCGAGCCATTCCGGGTGAAATACTTCAACAATGAACCCTATTGCCAAGAGCCGGGCCACCTCTTCACCAATGGCTTTCTGCCTCTCTTCATTGAATCGGTGTAGAAATTGCTTAACTGGTTTAAACCTATGATCCACATTAAGGTGGTGCTCAGCGAGTTCTCTTGGTACACCCGGCATGTCAGAAGGTTTCCATGCAAAGATGTCCCGATTCTCACGAATGAACTCGATGAGCGCGCTTTCCTATTTAGGATCCATATTAGCCCCAATAGTGAACTGCTGCGATGAGTTGCCAGGCGCGAAGTCCACCAACTTGTAATCATCTGCCACAAACTTTAGCGGCAGCTCAGATTCTGTGTTAGGCTTTTTCAACGGGGTCATATCCACCGGGTCGATAGTCTCCTTATAAAACTTGAGCTCTACCTCCGCGCAACTTGATTCTGCATAAGTTGTGTCCCCTTCCTCACACACAACCACCATCTTGCGGTCTCCATGTACCGTGATCGTCCCTTTTAACCCGGGCATCTTGAGCTGCAAGTAAACATAGCAAGGCCTAGCCATGATCTTAGCATAAGCCAGTCATCAAAATAGAGCATGATATGGGCTTTTAATCTTGACCACTTCAAACCATAGAGACTCCACCCTGTAACTAAATTCATCACCAAAAGCAACCTCCAATGAAATCTTTCCCACCGGATAAGTCGACTTCCTAGGAACTACGCCATGAAAAACTATTGAAGAAGGCTTAAGATCTTTGTCAAGCAAATTCATCCGGCGAGAAGTGTCATAATACAGAATGTTGATGATGCTGCCTCAATCCATAAGGACCTTGGTGAATACATATCCTCCCACTTAGGGGCGACCACTGGAGCTAATTGCCCCGGGTTATCCACACGCGGAGGGTGATCCTCCTTGGTCCAGGTTATATCATATTCTGACCACTTTAAGTACTATGGGAGAGCCGGCATAGCCGCGTTAACCGCCCGCTTGCATATCTTGCGGTCTCGCTTGTCAAGGCTGGTTGTAAAGACGTGGTACTGGCCGGAGTTAAGCTGCTTGGGATTACTCTGAAACCCGGACTGGTTATTTTGCTACTGACCTCCAACGCCAGATTGTTGATTATTCCCTCCACGGTTTCCTTGGCCCTGATGGCCTGAGCCTGAGCCACCTGCACCGAAACCAGGCCCGGAAGGACCTGACCCGTCGGGTGGCCTACCGCCACAGCCTGGATGCTGGTTACTGTCGTAGTTTCGGTATTATCACATGATCCAACAATCCTTCCAAGCATGAGTCGATGGCTGATCCGGGCGGCTGTGCTTCGGGCAGGGATCATTCAACACTATCTCCAAATTAGGAGTCTTGCACTTAAAAGGTGGTTTTCCATTGCCCTTGTCGCGGTTATTCCCAGTGTTGGCATTGGCCACTAACTCTGACCCGCCATCCTAGTTCTTCCGCTTTCCACCGTCGCCATTATTATTGTTTCCTCCCCCGTTCTACGATTGACCCTTGCCATTATTACTCTTCTTGCCCTTGGCTGATTTCTCATCATCGGAGCCAGGGTCCTTCATGTTGTTAGAATCTGCATACTTGGTGAGAGCCGTCATGAGTTCCCCCATGTCTTGACATGTGCGCTTGAGCTGACCAAGCTTCTTCTTCAAAGGTGTGAAGTGGCCATTTTTCTCCGGGATTAGAACTGCTTGAGACGTTGTGATGTTATTGGAAGAGTGGATGATAGTCGAGACCCGCCGGTCCCAATGATGAGCCGACTCATCCTCATACTGAACAGAGTGATCCAAATCCACAATCATCATGGGCTGCTTGCAAGTTCCCTGGAAATTTTTGATGAACCTCGCCTTTTACTTGGCCCAGGTGTTAATGGTGTTGGGCGGCAAACCCTTCAATCACGTACGAGCCGGCCCCTCCAGCATCATGATGAAATACTTGGCACACACCGCGTCACTAACATTCAACATCTCCATGGCTAACTCATAACTTTCAGTCCAAGCCTCTGGAGGTAGGTTAGCAGTATAATTGGGCACCTTGCGAGGACCTTTGAAATCTTTCGGCGGGCGCCCATTTCACAAAGTCGGCGCTAAACATGGCACTCCCACAGCCCTAGAAGTTAAGCCGGCTCCTACTGAGATGGAGGGCGCGACCATGGGTTCCTGATAAGCCGTCGCAGCTGCCAGAGCCGCTGCTTCTCGTTAGGCCCTTGCCCGGTCCACCAACGCTTGAGCATCACGAACCGGCTGATCATCCCTCGGCGGGTTTCGATGTCGATCACAGCTGGAAACCGCCGGCGACTCATAACACCGGCTGTAGCTATGGCTCAGGATAGGGGTTGAATGAACGTGACTCTGGTTGTAAGTATATTTCTCCTGCTGGGCCATCGCTGTTTGCAAGTATCCAATGGCGTTCTGCACTTCCTCTGCAAAAGGTGCCTCATCGGGGATAGGGATTGTACCAAGCATGGTCTCCGCTGCCACCATGTTCTCCATCGAGTTAGAATAATGACCCGGTGGGGTTGGAAAAGGCTACAGTGGGGTTTGGTTGCTACGAGGTGGGTCTGGCTGCTGATGCTGAACCGCCGCCCGGCTTCTAGGTACTTCTGCCATCTGGGTTACGGTCAAAGGCATATTCCCCCCCCCCATCCCTGGCGTATTAAGAAGATTTCTGGCTTCATATTGATCCAGCAAACGAGACTGGTGCCTCATTTGGTGAACCTCCATTGCAGACTGCTGCTCTAGCTCCAAGAGAAAAGCCTCTGCCCTAAGGCACTCTGAGTTAGCGTCCATCTGAGCCTTCATCGCATTGATCTCCTATTGGACTCCTGCCATCTGGCCCTTCAACCTTGTGATCTCTACATTACGGGCTGCTTGGTTTTCAATAGTTACCTCTGCTTCCATCAGGGTTGTGAGTTCATCCATCAGATTTAGAAGAACTTGAGCCGATAGCCTATCAGCTCCAGATCCAGCCGTACCAGTAGTTGTGCTATTATGAGCCGATGCCGACCCTACCATGAAAACGGCGGCGTGGTTTGGCAGCTCATACTCCTCCGGCTCATGATATTCCGACTCAAGATAATGCTCTACATAGCCCCCAAGCCCGCCATTGTGAAGCTGATAGATTGATTCCGTATCTCCGCTCGAGGAACCATCCTCTAAGCAGATGAGCGTTCCTTCCCCTGACATGGAGCCTTCAAGCTCCCTGCCTTGGGTAAAGCTGACGAAGACGTGCTTCCTGCTCGGGTTAACACGGGCAGGCTGCACACGCCTGGCCGGGTCGACGAGGTCGATGCAGATGTCCGGCCCGGGTTCAGATCCGCTGATCTTGCCGATGAAAACATGAGTTCCGCCAAAGGGGACCCGGTACCCGTACTCGATTGAGTCGGCCTCGGGGCCCCAGCCGGCGCCGTCGATGTAGAGCTTGCTGCGGCGACATCCGTTTTCTTGCTTGATTTTTATACAATTTTCTAAAGTGATCTGTCCAACTAAGTAGAAAAGGACACTAGAGTGTGGCTACACGTGGTATAGGGCTGCTCGTCCCGCCTGGTGTTGAGGGAGCTAAAGTGGAACTCTCACATACATGTTCCTTAAGTTTTTAGCTCGCTAAATGATACAGTCCTCGCTGATGGATCGGCAAGTACTCCACGGTCAGCGGCTATCAGCTAACGTTATGGGCCGTTAGTGGTGGTTCATTGCCTATAGTGTTGTAATCCAGAATCCAAGTTTTGTGATAACCGTGTTGTTTACTTTCAGTGTTGTTTATTGTTCACATAGGTAGGGAGCATCATTGTACTCAATCCTGCTTAGGTAGAGCAAGACAAACGGATCTATCATTCCGCAAGAAGTGACTCGTTTCCTTTTCTGGGTAAGAAGAGGGGAGGTCCCGTCGACCAAGAAGAATACCTTCTCCAAGCAATCGAACTCTTCCTTTCTTTCTATAGCCACTGTACTCCATCGAGGATAAGACGGATACGCAATTTCTGCACTTCCTCTTGGTCATCCTGCCAACGGCGTACCCCTTGATCCCTTTGAGAACCTTACACCTTCGAGCGCTAGCCCCACGGTGGGCGCCAACTATCATGGATTTGTCACGGCAGATGTCTGGGTCAGCGGACTTAGGTTTGAGGCCATCGCTAAGGCGGTGAACTCACAGGGGTTGATCAAAATCGGGAGACAAGGGTTTACCCAGGTTCGGCCCTTCGGAAAGAGGTAAAATCCTAGGTCATGCTTGTGTTGTATTAATTGTGTATCGATTACAAGGGAGCGAGTTTGCTTGACGTAGCTCTCGATCAATTTTTTTCGTGGCCTAAGCCGGCCAGGTAAGCGGCCCTTATATACACGGGTCAAGCCCTTGGCTTACAAGAGTCCGAGTCAGGTTAAACTTAACAACTGACCTCACCTCTAACTAAACATGCCTTATTTGACAAGTCTCTCCCGGCAGCTTAAGTCCACTGGGTTACATCCGGCCTTCTGGCTCTGGGCCCTCTAGCCCACCAGTTATGCTTTCCTCCAGGAGTTACCGTAAGCCGCCAACCGCATGACCCGGCCCCCCTGGGCGGGTCTCATCCCGGGTGTATATCCCCAACACCTTTCGAGGAAAATAAGCTTAGTACATGTCATTTATGAGCTAACCAAGGTAAACTAGGTCAATTTGGAGCTAAGTAAGATTATTATGTCCATTCGGAGGAAAATAACCTAAGCATATGAAATTTATGGGCTAACCAAGGTTATTATGCCATTTTTGACCTAAGTAAGCTAGTTATGTCATAAATAACCTAAATAAGCTAAGTATAGGTCATTATGGATTTGTTAAGCAAAACACTAGGGAAAACTTACCGTCCTCATCATCACGGAGGTGAAGCACTAGGGTTGCTCGGGCCGTTGTCACCTGGAGAAGGGTCGTGCGATCTGGCTCGAGAGTTATGCTACACCAAAGATCAATTGCAAAGTTACGTTAGCATGATGACACTGAAATGTTAAGACTAGTAACTAATGAACATTGAAATAAAACTCACAGTTCATGTTGTGGTAATGACTGGCGTAGGCGGAGGGGTCTGGGCGGTCTTCCACACATAGACTGCACAATTGGTTTTGACAAGTCAATCATATTGGTTATTAATGAAATGAACCTGTAGTGCATGATTTGGCTAATATGAAGAAGAAACTTACCGCGATGAGATCGTACATGACCCGGTGAGACGCATCGTTCCGTGCCCTCTCCTCCTCCAACAACCTAGTCGTTCTCTCCTGCAACTCCCTCTCCTTCTCCGCCGCCTGCTGGTCCCTATCCTCCAGAAGCGCCTGGGTTGCCTCTCTCTCTTTATGAATAGCATCCTGCAACACAACTCCTTGTTAGCATTGTAATCATCTTTGTTCGCACACACAATGTAATGGAGGAAATATATCTAAGTCCTTATAACTAACCTCTATGGCAAACTCACCTGGCCATGGACGAGGCCTTATCTCAGGACAAGAGCTCGTTTGGCGTGCCTTGATCTCCCGGAGAGTGCTAGGACAACGTATAAGTCCATCTCCAATGGCTATTGAGCCATGGAGCCTCCTGTTGCCAACTATCATCACTAGCTCTGGATCAATAGGATGTTAGCTCGGGTTAAAGTCCTCCCCATTCAATGCCTTCCCCACATCTACGTACCTCATGATCTTGTGGTGGGAGGAGATGTTGGTGAAGTTCTCAGGATTATCGAGGTCAGACTCAGAGAATGCCTTTGCATTCTTGTACGAGGCGGTATGGGCCATGGCATAGAGGTCGTACAACTCTGGCACCTCCATGTTATTGTGATGCGCCTAGAGAGAGAGAGAGAGAGAGAGAGAGAGAGAGAGAGAGAGGAACAAAGTATTAGTAAAGGGCTCAAGCTAGCATCAAGAATGAATTGCATGAATCATGAAGCAAACCACATACCCAGTTCTGCCCGAACTGATATAAGTTGGCACTGCCTTGATGGTGTGGCACACCAGCCATTTTGGCATGTTGGTCCTTGGCATTGTTGTGGATGGCTAGCCATTGCTCTGAGCACCACTCATCCACCAACGCCTCCCAACAATCCATCTTATCCACACACCATATCGGGGGCACCTAAGCGAGTCAAGAATAATTCGAGCGCTACGCCTACGAATCAAATCAAGGAAACTAAGTACAAGGCCTTAAGAAAAGATAATTACCTTCATGTACTGCTCCTTCTCCAAAAACTTTCTGCAACACGTCATATTTTGCTTCTTAACTATCCACGAGGCGTAGTAGTCCCGAACAGCCTGTGGTCGAGCCTTGTGCTGTAAATTCTGTAGTAGGCGCCTGCACTCGACATCGATAACCTTTGTCGTGGCCTCCTCGTACCCCTCCTCACACCTATAGAAGGTCTACAATCAAACAAAACAACACTGATTAGTACAATAAATACCTATTGTTGATTTTTAATTGTGTAAAGGAGAAATTACCCAAAATTGTCTGATCACCATGTCGGTCCTCATGTGGCACAGACACTGTCGATCCTCTCCTCTGGTGGGCCGGGGCAACCAAGTAGTGCTCCCAGGTCAATCCTAGCCCTCGAACCCGGCCCTCATCAGGCAACATGACAAACCCCAAAAAGTTTTGCCGGCAAATCACACTAAGGACAGAGTTGGGCCTGCGGGCATTCTTGGGGTGAATCCAACCCCTGTAGTATGACAAAGCCAACGCATTAGATATTTGAAGAAACGTTAAGGCAAGAGCTTAAAAATAGTAAATGCACTTACTTCTCCATTAGAAAGCCCATCCCCGCCACCATCATCATGGCCACTCGGCTCCGGCTAGCTATCCACTGGATCTGCTGGGACGTACCCTGATCCTTGCTCTGCCCCGGAGTCTCATGGGACGAAGCCTGTGGGAAAGGAGTCCTATGGGACGAAGGCTCATCGACCCTAGGCTCATGGATCGAAGTCCATGTAGCCTCCTCCTCAGACGGGTCCACCCTAGTTGTTTTGTGCTCGGGTGAATCAACTAGGGGTGGCGGCAAGGAAGGCGTAGAAGCCTGCCTACCTCTCCCACCATGGCCACGTGTACCTATAGTGCCTCTCTTATTCCCTTGACATCCTCTCCCAGTGGGCAACGACGCCGACGAAGAAGTGCTCGCCTGTGTCTGCATATAGTCGAGCAACGCTCTCCGAAGATGCTGGAGTGGAATGGAAGTACCCCTCCCACCACACGCCGATGAAGACTGGGCCATGTGTCGGTGTAGAGAACATGGGGTGTTCACTACCCCTGGACACGCACCGGTAAGTCGCAGCCTCCAGGTGGAAAGGGCATAGCAGAGAAGAAATCCACTTATAGGACATATCCAGGACCCAGGTTTCTAGCAAGAACTACTTGCCGGGAACAGGTCTACACATCATCGGCAAGCTCAAGGCTGGCAAGATCAAGATAGAGTTTCTGGGAAGCAAGCCTTCCTGAGAGAAGACCTCCAGACAGGTCACTGAGAAGACCCGATGTTGACTTCCTGGCAAGAAGCTTGTCGGGGAACAGCTGACAGCTTAATGCAAGTACAGCAACATCGAGAAGATATTCAAGTCAATAGTCGAAAGACCGAAGGCCCCGGCAAGACCCGGCAAGGCGAAGCCCCGGCAAGGCCCCGCCAGCGCACATGCCAGGTGTCTTTCTGCCTGGACACGCATCGCGGCGAAGGCTCTGGAGGGGGCTAAGCGATGCCGATGGGATGGGCTCTTGTCCCGTCCCACAGACGGGCACAGATGCCTGACGGTGCATTAAATGCACCTGTCCTAGTCCATCAGTATTAGGTATGATAGCACTATAGCTCTATACACCCCATGTACGCACTGTACGCCACTGTTGGGATCCCCTTCAGAGTATAAAAGGAGGCCCAAGGCGATACGGTAGAGCACAGACTTTTGGGACCCTAGCACTTCCAGACTCTTGGATTTAGGGTCCCCCCTAGATCACACAGGTTGCAACAGCTCAGAGAGCTCCTGTAGCTAGAACCCTAAGAACACCCATAATACAACCAAGCAGGAGTAGGGTTTTACGCATCTTTGCGGCCCGAACTTGGGTAAAATCCCTGTGTGCTGTTCTTCAGACCTGCTCTTTGTGCTAGCCCGCTCCCCCGCCGAACCGAAAGGGGTTGCTCGGATCCCATAGGTGTTCGTTCCCCACAACATCTTTGGCGCGCCAGGTAGGGGGAAGGTTGCACAGACCTGATCTGGTGACTAGCGCGCCACTTCCTTCATAATCAGCATCGCCATGGCCCCTAGGAAGAAGGGTTTCACAGCGGTGGAACCCTCCACGTCCGGTGCACCCGTAGCCACCCAAACGGGCGATGGAGTGGGCGCGGACAGAGGGAGTAGAGACCCTGCATCCACGTGGCGCTCTGATGATCAAGGCCAATGAAGCGGCGACGTCTGCCGCAGAGACGCTCACGACGGCGGCGGAAACCCCCGTGCCGCTGGGTCTCAAGACGGGGATGCACCATCTGCAGGCGGTACGGTGAACTCCGGGGACAGAAGGGCACCTTCCAAGACACCCATGCCGGCGCGTAAGCCGTGACCTTCCCAGGGCACGCATGAAGAGCAGCGCCATGGTGTTGGTGGTTCCCAACGTCCCCATGAAAAAGCTCCTGTGCATCACTCCCAAGATGTGCGGGACCAGCATACACTCCAGCATGCTAGTGGGAGTGGCGTGCAATCGCGGGACTGCGACAGAGCTCCTTCTAATACAGTTAGGAGTCAGAGCACCTCGCGTTCTTCGCGCCGTTCGCTGCCGACCACGTCGGAAGAAACAGGGGCGGCTGAAATTCTTTGCGAAAGCTAAGTCCTAAAAATTTAATGGATTTTTGTTATTTAGCTTTTATCCTTGATGTTTTCTTTTGTACAACCTATGTGCGAGGGAGCGCTATTGAAATACTCTGCACTCCTGGTTGTTCTGGGTCCGCCCAACAACGCAGATGCAACTGTATTTGTTTTTAGAGCGTCAAGCCCCCGAAGAGGTGGCGTTCTTGATAGGCTGCTAGATAGGACCTGATCCTAAGCGTTGTCGACCAGAATGTGTGCACTCGGGGAGTATTCCAGCAAGCGTAGGGATTCATTGTACAAAAATGCAATCGTTCAAGGAGATGCCTAGATAAGTTTTATCTTCAGATTTCTGCGTAAACCTGTATGCTGAGGAACCTTCCTGGGGCTAGTCACACCTCTAATCGCTACGAGTCCGCTTGGCGATATGAGCAGCTGCACTAGAGCTGGGAAGGTAAGATTTTCGCCTTCCCGGGGCTAGTCGCCCCTCTAATATCTTCGAGTCCGCTCGGCGATGTGAGCAGCTGCACTAAAGCTGGGAGGGTAAGATTTTCCGGTAAGTGACATTCCCGACAATCTGCAAGGACTTGTTCCTCAAGCGCTGCCGGTTGGAGCGTGCGCATCGGAAAGTTTTCCGGCAAGCGTGGGTCATCTTGATAGATTTTCCGTCCTTGTACATCAATCTGCACGCGAAAGGACCTTGCCGTGGTTAGCCCGCGCTCTAGTTTGGCCTCGGGTCCGCTCGGCAACCTTAGCAGCTGCGTTCTGGCCCGACAAGTCGCCTTGCCGGTGGCGACATTTCCAGCAGGCTGCTAAGGATCCGTTCCTCAAAGCGCTCACGACAAGTGTGCATGCCGGCAAGGTTTCCAAAGAGCATAGGATATAAGATATGTGCAAGGACAGAATTAATCAAGAGAGAAGCAGACATTCATTTAGCATAAAGAAACATGTGTCGCACACATAGAGATTGGTCTAACTAAGATAAATTGTTTCTTTATATGTGCCATTGCAGCAACAAGGATGCGAAAAGTACTTCCGTCCCGGCAGTTGCTTTATTCTCAGCAGCACGCGGCAGCCGAGAAAGCCAAGGACACCATGCTGGAGTCCGGCAAGATCTTGTCGGCATGGCTTACAGAGCCCCGACAGGACCTACACCCGACAAGACCCAAGACGGCAGTGAGGCATTCATGGTAGACGACGGCGACAACAGATATGAGCATATGAATCGAGAACCGCACCCGCAGTACCCTTTTTGGGGAAGGCTCGGGGGCTGGCTCTTCGTCGCATGATATGTCACTCCCTTTCGGGCACATGACTCATGTTGTCGTCCTGCTCTGTCTGCCCATGCTTCTAGCAAGCCCAAGGCCCGGCAAATCGCAAGCTCTCTTCATCATCATCAACGTGTAGTTCAAAAGTCATGAGTGGAGGTTACTTCTTGCCATGCGTGTACCGGTGCGTGTTTTTGGGCCTAGCCCAAACAAACACTATGCACGCTTGTCCGGCCCAGGCTTGGGGGCTCCTGTCGGTGTAGAGAACAGGGGGTGTTCACTACCCCTGGACACGCACCGGCAAGTCGCAGCCTCCAGGCAGGAAGGGCATAGTAGAGAAGAAATCCACTTATAGGACATATCCAGGACCCAGGTTTCCGGCAAGAACTACTTGTCAGGAACAGGTCTACACATCACCGGCAAGCTCAAGGTCGGAAAGATCAAGATAGAGTTTCCGGGAAGCAAGCCTTCCTAAGAGAAGACCTCCAGAAAGCTCATCGAGAAGACCCGATGTTGGCCTCCTGGCAAGATGCTTGTTAGGGGACAGCTGACAGCTTAATGCAAGTACAACAACATCAAGAATACATTCAAGTCAACAGTCAGAAGACTGACGGCCCCGGCAAGGCCCCACCAACGCACAGGCTAGGTGTCATTCCGCATGGACACGCGTCGCGGCGAAGGCGCTAGAGGGGGCTAAGCGGTGCCGATGGGACGGGCTCCTATCCTATCCCACAGACGAGCAGAGATGCCTGACGGTGCATTAAATGCACCTGTCCTACTCCATCGGTATTAGGTATGATAGCACTGTAGCTCTGTACACCCCGTGTACGCATTGTACGCCACTGTTGGGATCCCCTTCAGAGTATAAAAGGAGGCCCAGGGCGATACGGTAGAGCACGGACTTTTGGGACCGTAGCACCTCCAGACTCTTGTATTTAGGGTCCCCCCTAGATCACACAAGTTTCAACACCTCAAAGAGCTCCTATATCTAGAACCCTAAGAACACCCATAATACAACCAAGCAAGAGTAGGGTTTTACGCATCTTTGTGGCCCGTACCTAGGTAAAATCCCCGCGTGCTATACCTCAGACCTGCTCTTCGCATGAGCCCGCTCCCCCGTCGAACCGAAAGGGGTCGCTCGGATCCCATAGGTGTTCGTTCCCCACGACACCACGGAACGCTTAGGACCCGTGCCCACCATATTTCAACACCTACCATGACAAAGAGTAAACGAAATTAGTACAACATAAAAAATGAATACTGACATGAATAATAAAAATTGAATATCGGCATGTATATCATTTAAGTGTATCATCATCATGTATATAATAAATACTGAATACCTGACATGAACTAATAATAATCTTGATCGTCTATATATGCTCCGGGATCAATAAATGCATCATCATCATCACTGTCATCAATAAATGCATCATCATCATCACTATCGGGAACAACATGGGGAAGGCCTCCTTTATTTAATCGGTCAAGCATTGACAGGTCATCCGTAGTAGTAACCTCTTCTTGTTTCGGCTCTTCTTGTTCCGGTTTAGGGGTGAAGTCGTATTCATAGTCACTGTCTACTTGAATGTTTCGGGGTGAAGTAGAGCGATTCTTGAAACATTTTTTTGGAATGACGTGTTTATTGGAAGAATTCTCCTTCATATGTGTCTGGGTTAATGTGAGGTTCATAATCCTCTTCATTGAGGGGAGGTGGTCTAAAACGTGGCGGCACTTCATAAACGACATCCCAACCATTCAGATCTGGATCAGTTTAGCAGGCCCACGGTAGAAAGAAAACTTGGGTCGCCTATTGAGCCATAATATAGACATCGGGAACATCTAAATGGGTGCTTTGTTTGATTTCGACTATCCCTATATGTTCATGAGTCCTTCTAGTCTCCTTCGGTCAGAACAAATAGCATTTCAAGACTACAACGTTCGGTGGGTTTGCACCATAGAATAGAAGTTCATAAATTTCTTAAACTCTTCCATAATACTCGGTACCTCCTTTGCCGATAGCAGATACACAACAATTTGTAGACTATCGAACGGCCATAGATAGCTCTTTGCCACAGGTACAAAAGCGATACCCGTTGATGTTGTGTTTGTCAAATGAATGGACCTTATAGTCAAAACAATTAGCGACTCGTCTCAATTCGGCGTCCATAGACTCTGAATTAGCCTACAAGTATAATACGAAGGGATTGTTGCATTAGCCGCAAATTAGACGAAGAAATGAAATGGTCTAATGGAAATTACCGTTTGTTTGAACCAAGATATGAAACCGGGATAGCCGCCTCCATCCTTTGCCAAAATCTCATACTCTTCGATGGAATCCTTTTGGATCACCGCTCCATCCGAGAATTTGGTGACGTATCGACTATATCAAATATCCGCGAATAAGCGTAGTTCAAAGGAATTAGAAGTTGTGAAACAATGTACCGAGAACTTACTCGATGTATGGCCACACTTCTGTTAGGTTGTTGAAGATATACAACGAAATGGTCTGCCATTCTTTGACATCCAACGTTATTCCTGTCGAAGCACTGGCTGGTGTGAACTTCCCTTTGAATAGGTTGAGGTTGGATTGACCTTTTTTAGGGTCATCATCATTGAACGGAGGCTTCGGATTATGCAAATGACGATTTTTGGCTTTGTAATGTGCTGCCACGAAGTTTGCCGCCTCCTCAGTAATGAATGCCTCGGCCATTGATGTTTCAATTCTGCATTTACTTTTAGATTTTGCTTGAAGTGTCTTCTGCATCCTCTCAGTTGAGAAGCACCAACGATTTTGCACGGGGCCCCCCAATTTTGCCTCGGTTGGGAGATGCAAAATCAAATGTTGCATTGGATTAAAGAAGCCCGGTGGAAAGATCTTCTCCAACTTACAGATCAACTCTGGCGCCAACTCTTCCATTTCATCTAGCACGCCAGGCGATAGTTCTTTCTCACAAAGAGAATAGAAGAAATAGCTCAGCTCTGCCAGTACTAGCCATTCATCCTCACGGATAAAGCCACGCAACATCACCGGCATTGCCCGCTCAAGCCATATGTGCCAATCATGACTCTTGAGACCAAATATTTTTGGTTTATCAAGACTTGATCCCCTCTTTAGATTCGCTTCATACCCATCGGGGAACATCAACTGCATTTTCACCCACAAGATTATTTCCCTCATAGTTGGCCTTCCAAGATTGAACCATGCCTTTGGCTTTGTCCGGTTCTGCTTTCCTTTTGGTTGTCCCATGTTTTGTAATGGTCTATCACATAGAGCCTCCTGATCAACCCTAGCCTTAGGATTATCCTTTGACTTCCCCTCTATGTCGAACAATGTACCAAAAAGGGCATCGGCGATATTCTTTTCAGTGTGCATGACGTCAATGTTGTGTGGGCAAAGGAGGCCTTTGAAGTAAGGCAGACCCCATAAGCATGTATTGTGAATCCATGCTTGTTGCGAATTATACCCTTTGAAATACCCTGGACGCTCTGGATCAGGCACGAGAGCGTTTAATTGATCTAGGGTCTATTGGCCTGTCAACGCAGGTGATGCAAAGTTTTTGACAACTCTACCTTTGATGATATTCTTCTTGTCTTTTCTGAACTTATGGCGAGGATCCAGGAACTGTCTATGCAAGTCGAAGCAAGAAAACTTGCAACCTGCCTATAGCCAACGAAACTGAAGAGCTGCCCTGCATGTGGGGCACGGGAACCTTCCATGCACACACTAGCCAACGAATAGCGCATACGCCGGCAAGTCCTGCATCGAGTACATGTACCACACATGCATCATGAAGTTTTGTTTTGTAGCGGTGTCGTATGTCTTGATCCCATCCCATTATCCCAAGCTTCTTGCAATTCATCCTTAAGCGGATGCATGTACACATTCGTATTCTTCCCCGGATAGTTGGGCCCTGGAATTATCAAGTCGGGAAAATATTATTTCTTTGCATAATCTCTCCGGGGGAAGATTGGGTGGAATAAAAAATACAGGCCAAAACTGTATTGGGTTGTTGTCATACCAAACACATTGAACCCATCCGTGCTGATGGCGACTCGAGGATGCCTTGGATCTTCCGCTTTATCCTTATGTAATACATCGAAGTGCTTCCATGCAAAAGCATCTGAAATTTGTACCAACATCTGATTCCCATCTGGATCTAGTTCGGTTCTTTTGCCCAATTTGTGCCATGTCATCTATCTGCCCGTCTCTTCGATCATGAAAAGACGTTGAAGTCTTGGTACTATTGGCATATACCGAAGAACAT
Organism: Hordeum marinum; assembly: GCA_022496015.1. Lineage (NCBI taxonomy): Eukaryota > Viridiplantae > Streptophyta > Magnoliopsida > Poales > Poaceae > Hordeum > Hordeum marinum. The sequence goes on from CM039673.1 coordinate 297,209,543, forward strand.
TAACGGGGATTTTGGTCTGAATCTTCTCACCCATACCATTGTCTACCACAATATACCTGGAAGACTTGCAAATGGAACAACAGTTCAAGTCCCAAACTCAAGCCTAAATAAGGCACATCCATTCTCATAGGCATCTATCTTCTCATAGGGCATCTTAAGTACACGGAGGATTTTGTCCGACTGGTAAAGGTTTGCAGGCATTACATGGCCTTTCGGTAGAAAGCATCCAAATATTGTCATCACGGTGTCGTATCATTCTCTTCCCAGGTTGAATTGAGCCTTCAGAGCCATTACTTGTGTGATAGCATCCAGCTAACAAAGCTCAGTGTGCTCACGGAGAGGACATTCTGAAGACTCCAACATTTCATAAATGGCCTTTACAGATTCCTCCATCTCATCATCCGAATTCCGAGAATCATCAACGCCTTGCACCATGTCTTTGATCCACGTACCATGCTTGTCGGTGCGATGATGAACCACGTCAGCTCGGCACGTTGGGCAGACTCACCATGAAAAGTCCACATTGTATAATCATGCGTAAAACCCCACTTCTGCATATGTTTACCCATTTCACCCTCTGTCCTCTTTTTAAAGTTCTCTCACCAGGCGCAAGGGAACCAGGTTCTTTTCTGGCCATTTACAAATGCGGCTCTCACAAACCCCTTGGTTTTTGTAAACCATTCATTGGTCATGTCTTTCTGACAAGTGTGATCGGTGTACATCCACGCACGATCACTCATCTTTCCTAGCTACTAGACACACAAGAAATATATATATAATTCAACATATATATTCATCAGTTAATCAAGTTTGTCAGTTTTATTACGTCCAAGCAACCTACATGCTAATAGGTAAAGATAGGTCCTAATCCCACCCGAGTATGTGTAGATTGGGTTCGTTTTCCCATGCTCTGCTCCGGATCCGATGCAGAATTTCGGCAGCACCTCCCTGCTATTCTCCTTATAAACGTCTCGGCAATAAACAAAGAGGATGTGTACCCAAAGAACAACAAGGAGGCACTGACGAAATTCTACATCAGATCCGGAGCAGAGCATATGGGAAAACAAACTCAATCTGCACATACTCGGGCTGTCCATGGACAATGTTGGACAATTCAAAAGGACAACAGTTATAAATATGCAAAGACATGCATATTTATAGAAGCCGCCCTTTCGAACGGGAGACGCACACTAGCCACGCATACTGATGATTGAATACACCTATAGCTAGTAAGTTTCATCGGCACGAAGACCAGAATAGAGCAAATTAAGGGGGAGGAGATGTCATTTGTGCTCACCCACGAATGCAGGGGCAGAGCACGTCCAATGCATGGGGAGGTCATCGAACAACTGCACATTGAAATCCAACTCGATCAACACAAATATGATGTTTTCTATAACAAAATCGAAAAATATGCGGCCTAACTCATAATTTACAAAACTATGACCCTATCGGCCTCTGGAAGGCCGAATAGCACCTTTTCAGTCAACATGAGGTAGAAGAGGTGTCGGGGTTAGTGGCGTCGGGAGTCAGTGGGGTCGGGGTCAGTGGCGTTGGGGGTCGAGGGTTAGTGGCGTCGGGGGTCGGGGGTCAGTGGCGTCGGGGGTTGGGGGTCAGTTGCGTTAGGGGTTGGGGGTCACTGGCATCGGCGATCGGGGGTCAGTCACGTCGAGGGTTGGGGGTCAATGGCGTCGGGGGTCCGGGGTTAGTGGCATTGGGGGTCAGTGTGTCATGTCCGGGTGTCGTGTTGGGATGTCTGGGCGTCATGTCGGGGTGTCGTGTCGAGGCGTCGTGTCGGGGTGTCGGGGTGTGGTGTCGTTTTTTCTTATTCTAGGTTTTTTCTTTTCAAATAAATAAACTAACTAACCTAAACCTAAACTAACCTAATAAACTAACCTAAACTAACCTAAACCTAAACCTAAACTAACCTAAACCTAAACCTAAACTAACCCAAACTAACCTAAAAACAAAAAACAATAAAAACTCACCTTGGAGGGGCCCGTGGAGGAGGGGCGGTGGAGGAGGGTGGCGGTGGAGGACGGACGCCATAGGGAGGACGCCAGCGTGGTGGTGCTGGAGAAGGGCCGCGGGGAGGGGGAGGTGGCGCGGTGTCATGGGGAGGGGGCGGCGGGGAGGCATGTGGGCACAGGGGCCGGGGGCGAGGCGGTAGCAGGGGCCGCCGGCGGTGCTGGGCCCAAGGGCCGACTATGGGGCTCGGCGGCATCGGGTGGGGATGGGAAGGTGATGAAGCATTGCGAGGAGGGGGCCATGGTGCAGCGTCGTGGGCACAGGGGCCGACGGCGGTGCCAAGCGCAGGGGACGACGGTGGGGCTCGGCGGCTTCGGGCGGGGCTGGGGAGGCAGTGTGGCATCGCGGGGAGGGGCGGCAGTGCGGCGTCATGAGCATAGGGGGCCGGCGGCAGTGCTGGACGCAGGGGCCGACGGCGGGGCACGGCGGCGTCGGGCGAGGCTGGAGTGGCGGGTGGGGCGGGTGAGTTGGTGGGGGAGAGAGAGGGGGAAACAGTCACTTAGGCAGTCGTTGGGGATGGCAGTTAGTTAGGCAGCTCTTTATCGTCCGCTAGCAGACGGCAAAGAGTGATCAAGCGGACGACAAAGTACAAGCGGACGGCATACAAGCCGCCCACCTGACCAAGCCCGCTCCACGGTCCGGTGGGTCCCATCTGGGCTCTTTGTCGTCTCCTTCATGCCCTTTGCCATTGGCTGGCTAACGGCAAAGAATAGGCTGATGGAAAACTGTGTATTTACCCTCAGCCATTTTTGTGTCGTCTACTTTTTCTAAGCTGACGGCAAAGACCATCTTTGTCGTCAACCAGCTGACGACAAAGAAATGACAATCGGCAAATGTCCTGATTCCAATAGTGATGCCCATCAATACTTTCTACCAAGAGATCTTTAACCATAGCAACACCAGGTTCTACTTTAATTTGTTCAGAGGGCTTAGGTGCTTTAATATTACTCTTGTGAACTACAGTTGATACCTTAGCATGTCCCTTTATCCTAACAGGGAAAGGTGGTTTCTCAATATAAGTAGTAGGCACAAGTGGATCAACATTGTAAATGATAGTTTCTTCTTTAGCTATGACCGATTCTTTGATTTCTTGTTTAATAGGGGGTGATATTTAAACTAGTTCTCCTTAGGGAGATCAACATGAGTAGCGAATGATTCACAAAAAAGAGGCTACTATTTTAGAGTCAAGTCCATATTTAGTGCTAAACTTGTGAAAAGCATCGGTATTCATTAAAGATTTAACACAATCAAACTCAAGCTTAATACCTGGATCTTTACCTTCATTGAGTTCCCAATCTTTAGAGTTGCGTTTAATTATTTCTAATATATCCCACTTGAATTCAATATTATTCTTTTGAAAGAACCGGTACAAGAAGTATCGATCATGGATCGATCATTATGAGAAAACCGAGCATAAATGTTTTGAATAGTAATTTCTCTTGAGAGATCACGATTGGGGCATGAATATAACATTGACTTAAGCCTCCCCCAAGCTAGAGCAATGCTTTCTCCTTGATGAGGCCAAAAATTATATATGTAATTCTGATCACGATGAACTAGATGCATAGGATAAAACTTTTGGTGGAATTCCAATTTCAATCGATTCTAGCTCCATGATCTAATATCAGCACATAGCCTATACCATGTCAATGCTTTCCCCTTCAAAGATAAAGGGAAAACCTTCTTCTTAACTTCATCTCTGAATAAACCTGCAAGCTTAAATAATCCACCAATTTCATCCACATGTATTAAGTGCATATCGGGATGTTCAGTTTCGTCTCCTGCATAAGGATTAGCTAGCAGTTGTTCTATCATACCCGGAGGAATTTCATAACCAATATTTTCAGTAGGTGCGGTAGGTTCAGGGGAGACTAATTTTGGTTCCAGTGGAGATGAAGATACCCTGAACAAACCCCTCAAAGGATTGTTCTCCATAGTAACAAGTGATAATAAATTTCAGCACATAGTATAAGTTTTTCCTTACCGATTTCCACTTACCAAGAGCGCTTCACTCCCCAGCATCGGCCCTAGAAAATATTATAGATGACCCACAAGTGTAGGGGTCAATCATAGTCCTTTTGATAAGTAAGAGTATCGCACCCAACAAGGAGGAGAAGGAAATGACAAGCGGTTTTCAGCAAGGTAATTTCTGCAAGCACTGAAATTGTAGGTAATAGATAGTTTGATAGCAAGATAATTGGTAACGAGCAAGTAAAGGCAACAATAGATAAAGTGCAGCAAGGTATCCTAATCCTTGTGTAGCAAAGGACGGGCCAAAGCTATTTCTTATAATAAGCAAATTGTTCTTGAGGGTCATCTAGTCACTTTCATCATGTTGGTTTGATTCGTGTTCGCTACTTTGATAATTTGATATGTGGTTGGACCGGTGCTTGGGTGTTGTTCTTACTTGAAAAAACCTCCCACTTATGATTAACCTCCTCGCAAGAATCCGCAACTACGAGAAAAGTATTAAGATAACATCTAACCATAGCATTAAACATGTGGATCCAAATCAGCCCCTTACGAAGTAGCGCATAAACTAGGGTTTAAGCTTTTGTCACTCTAGCAACCCATACTAATCCACAATGCATTCCCTTAGTCCCAAGGATGGTGAAGTGTCATGTAGTCGACGTTCACATGATAGCACTAAGGGAATCACAACATACATATCATCGAAATATCAAACACATATCAAATTCACATGATTACTTGCAACATGACTTCTCCCGTGACCTCAAGAACAAAGGTACCTACTCACAAATAATATGCATGCTAAATATCATAGGGGTATTGAATAGCATAATGGATCTGAACATATGATCTTCCACCAAATAAACCACATAGTACTCAACTACACAAGGTAATCAACACTACTAGTAACCCACATGTACCAGTCTGAGGTTCCAGTACAAAGATTGAACACAAGAGATGAAACAGGGTTTGAGAGGAGATGGTGTTGTTGAAGATGTTGATGAAAAATGGCTTCCCAAAGATGAGAGGGTTGTTGGTGATGACGATGGCTTCGATTTCCCCCTCCGGGAGGGAAGTTCCCCTGGCGGAATTGCTCTCGGGAGGGAAAAAGTGCTCCTGCCCAAGTTCCACCTTAAGACGGCGGTGTTCCATCCCGAAAGTCCCTAAATTTTTTTCTAGGTCAAAACCACTTATATACCAGAAGATGGGCTCCGGAGGTGGGCCGTGCTGAGCACAACCCACCAGGGCACGCTTCGGGGGCCTCGTGCTCCCTAGTGTCTTGTTGTCACTAGGGTGGGCCCCTCCAGTAGTTATTTGCTCCAATATTTCTTATATATTCCATAAAAATCCCCGTGAAGTTTCAGCTCATTTGAAGATGTGCAGAATAGGTATCTGTGATATGCTTTTTTAGGTCCAGATTTCCAGCTGTCGGTATTCTCCCTCTTTGTGCAAACATTGCAAATTAAGAGAGAAAAGGCATTAGAAATACTCCATGAAGCATTATTATTCATAAAAACATTGTAAATAACAGTAAGAAATCATGATGCAAAATGGACGTATCAATGCACACCCCACTTAGCTTCAGTTGAGCTTTCATACACTTATAGCTCTAGTGCATCATTTGCATGGCAATCCCTACTCCTTGCATTGACATCTATGGATGGGCATCTCCATAGCCCGTTGGTATGCCTAGTTGATGTGAGACTATCTTCTCCACTTTTTACCCCTTTAACATGTACCATCATATTCTATTCCACATACATGCTATGTCCAATGGCTCACGCTCGTGTATTGCATGAAGAATAAAAAGCTGATGCATATTGAAAAAGTACGATCCAATTGCCTGATTTGGACAGTGTGGTGCTTAACATTTGTATTAATGTGGTGAAGATGGAGCCATGCCTTGCTAATATAATAAGATGAATGGGGGTAAACATTCTTTGAGGATCGCATACTTTGAAAGATTAATGATTTTGTTTCTTATACTTATAAGTATTGTTATGTTAATGATTGTTAATTCATTGTTTCTCAATGAGCATACATACAAAAGATTACATAATGGGTAGCATGTCAAATCAAAAATTCTGTTTTTATCATTTACTTACTCGAGGATGAGTAGGTATTAAGCTTGGGAATGCTTGATATGTCTCCAATGTATCTATAATTTCTTATTGTTCCATGCTGATATATTATCATTCTAGGATAGTTTTTAGGCATTTATTTACCAAAATATAATGTTTTTGAGCACTAACCTATTGACCCAGTGCCCAGTGCCAGTTGTTGTTTTCTGCATGTTTTTTACTTTTTAGGTTTACTATACCAAACAAAGTCCAATAGACACAAAACTTTTTTGGTTTTTTTGGACCAAAAGAAGACCTCGAAGCTTTGGAAGGAGGTCGGGAGCCGCACGAGGGCACCAACACACAACAGGGCACCCCCTAGGGAAGGCACCCTGATGTGTGTTGGACCTCTCGTGGTTCCCCCGACACCTCTCTCTAGCCTATAAATTCTCATATATCGCTAAAACCCTAGAGGAGGTCCCGAAACACTTTTTACGCCACCGCAAGTCTCTGTTCCAACAGAAGCCCATCTAGAGCTCCGTTCCGACACCCTACCGGAGGGGAGATCGATCATGGAGGGCCTCTTCATCAAGCTTGCTGCCCTCATGATGATGTGTGAGTAGTTCACCACAGACCTATAGGTTCATAGCTAGTACCTACATGGCAATCTCTCTCTCTTGATCTTCAATACAATATTCATCACATGTTTGCCTTGATCTATCCGATGTAATTCCTTTGTATGGTGCGTTTATTGGGATCCGATGAATTACGGGTTTATGTTCGAATTATTCATGATAAACATTTTAGTCTTCTTTGAAATCTAATATGATTCTTATGTGCATGATCAGTATAGCTTCGTAATTCTCTCTAATCTTTTGAAATAGTTTGGCCAACTAGATTGATGTTTCTTCGATGAGAGAGGTGCGTTGTAGTAGGTTCAACCTGACGAGTTTCTATATCCTGGTGAAAAAGTAGGGGACATGATATGTCTTTGTTTTGCTACTACTAAGGATAAAACGATGGGGTTTATTCATATTGTTTGAGTTTACTTTGTCTACATCATGTCATCGTTCTCCAAGCATTACTTTGTTTTAATTAATACTCTAGATGCATGCTGGATAGCAGTTGGTGAGTGGAGTAATAGTAATAGGTGCAGGCAGGAGTCGACCTATTTGCTTATGTACGTGATGCCTATATACACATGATCATTGCCATTAAAATCGCATAACTTTCCGCTTTTCTATTAATTGCCCAACAGTAATTTGTTTACCCATCGTATGTTATCTTTATGAGAGATGCCACTAGAGAACACTACGCCCCCGGGTCTATTCACCTATATATTTACAAATGATACTATTACCTTGCTACCATTTACTTGCTTTTATCTTATTTTGCAATTTACAATTATCTACACAACTCACTTGCTTGCAAATAACGAGACCAAGGGGTTTGCCAACCCTCTTGCGAGCGTTGGGTGCAAGTTGTTTGCTCTTTTGTGTGCACACGCTGAAGACGTTTGAGGATTGGTATTCCTATTGGTTTGATAAACCTTGGTTTCATATCTGAGGAAAATACTTACCTACATTGTGCTGCGATAACCTGTTCCTCTTCATGGAAAACCCAATGCAGATCACAAGTATCAACTACCACGTGGTCCCGCTCATCCAGTGCCAACCACATATACTACCAAGTAGTCCTATTCATCCAACCCCAAACGGCTGGGGTGGGGCGTACGCGCGAGAGGCGGTAAGGATGGTTGCTCATCCACAACCAACCAACCGATTGGGGTGAGGCATACATGCGAGAGAGAACAAGGATGGTTGCTCAAGCACAACCAACCAACCAGCTAGGTCAACACGTCTCCGCGAGGGGTTCGATCGATGCAACTGACTGCTGGTCTCACACGATTTATGTATCACGCGCACAACAACAACGAGCATTGTTCTTCGAGAGGCAACCACCGACCGCTATCTAGGTCAACTCACATCTTGTGCGGGGGACTCGATGCAACACATCGATCCATCAGACCAGCAAACTGTATACACGCATGAGTCTTGCTCACATCGATCGGGTTTAGTAAGCAGCGAAGGGATCGCTCGGGTTCAATAAGCAGTGAAAGGATCGCTTGGGTTCCAGTAAGCAGCAAGCTCGATCGATCGAGTTCAGTAAGCGAACGACGGGCCCGTTGGGTTTAGTGAGTGAAGAGTTCTCACACACACGGGCGTACGAAAGAAATGCGCAACCACCACTGCATCGCCCGGGCCCGACCACCCACCGTATACCAGAAAAATCCATGAAATTTTTCTCACCTTCACTTCTACAACGATTTTTACGTCATTGATAACCCAAAGAATGTCATGCAGGTCCGCCTCGGACTGTCGAGGATGAAAATCCCATTTTCCATCATAATAGTTTGTCATAGAAGTAGAAGCCCACCACATCTATGATGATAGGTGTTTTTTGTCACAATTATCGTCATGGAAGTGTCACTTCCATGGTAGAAAAAGTTTTCTTTCGGGCCATAATGTCACGGATGTGTCTTATTTTTGTAGTGATGACAGGAACATTTCAAAGGACACAAGAAGGATGCCACCATCATTCTTGAGGCCGTGGCCGATCAGGAGGCATGGATTTGGCATGCATATTTTGGTATGCCTGGATCTTGTGATGACATTAAGCTGCTCCACTGATCACCTCTCTTTGCAAAGATAGACAATGGTGAACCGCCAACGGTGAACTTCCAAGCAAATGGTCGCACATACAACTTTGGGTACTACCTTGCGAATGTGATCTATCCAGAGTGGGCTACTTTCGTGAAACCAATTGAAAACTCCAAGGTAATAAAGAACTCTACTTTCGTAATCCTGAAGTGACGGTTAAGAAGGATGTGAAGAGATATTTTGGGATATTGCAAGCCCATTTTGCTATTATGTGAGGATCAACTAGCTTTTGGGATCAAGAGAACCTATGGTAAATTTTCATAACTTGCATGATCTTGCACAACATGTCATTGAGAACAAGCATGGACAAGATTTGGATTACAACTTCTATCACCTCATGGGGAAATCGGTGTGACCGACTAGAAGGGAAGACCGAATCAAACACTTTATTCTGGTGTAACATGACATTAGAGAGTCCCAAACACACAATGATCCTGAAAAACATGTGATGCAGGAGCGGTGAACATTGCATGGACAACAACACGCCTAGTTTCATCTCTATGTTTGTTGTATTGTTAAGGAACTTTGTTGTATTGCGTGCTCACTTTTGTTGTATTTGTGTTGTATTCAATGTTGTGGATTTGATGAATTATGATGTTGTTTGATGAAATTATTGTTACGTTGGTTTTGGATTGATTTGTAGTAATTTTTATATCATTTTATTGCAATATATATGCATTTGTCATGCGAATGTTTTTTTTCACTTTTATTTTAGGGCATATATTGGAGCACCAGTACCCAAGTTTAAGGCATCTATTGGAGTTGGAGGTTCTTGATATTGTAAAAAAAGCATTTTTGAGTATTGTAAAAATTTCTTGAATCATCTTTTGGTACCTTTTACCGGGCACCTATTGGATATGCTCTTAGGAATCATTATCATCAAATAAACCTAGATGATTGGTTTTCTTTTGGACCTCAATGGCCGACGAATGTTCGCTAGGAGAGATAGCATTTTGTGAACGTTTTTGTTGATAGTTTCTTCAGATTCACATCTAATTTTCTTCAAAATAGCATGACAATTTCTCACAGGAAACAATTTTTCTCTATACTGCCATCGTTTGATCCCGCGTCGCAACCAAGAGCATCTCCAATAGAAGATGCAAATTTGGAGATGTAAAAGCAGGAGATGTAAAATTTACATCTCCAAAACGTGCCATTTACATGTGTAAAAAAGGCCAACTCCAACAGATGATGCAAAGCAGAGATGTAAAAGTGCAACTCCAATAGGTGATGCAAATGGAGATGTAAATTTGGTGATCGGCTGTTGTATGGCCATTGTACAACCGCACAATTTCAAATAAAAACATATGAATTGAAACTTTAAAATTTAACATGTCCACAATATCAAATTATTACATAATTCATCAAATCTAGATCATCAAATGCAACACAAATACAACAAAGTTCTTGCACAACACAACAAACAAATTATGAAACTAGGCGGCTCTTTCACCATTCCATTTCCAATACTCCTCCATCAAATCCTTCTGAAGTTTACCGTGCGCATCAGAGTCTCTAATTTCATTATAGACCTTCATGAAACATCTGATTCATTCCTGTTTTCTCATTGGCACACGGGTACGCCCATCAGATCCTAGTAGGTGTAATCTAAATCCTGGCCACACTCATTTTCAATGATCATGTTATGTCATTGCAAGATCCAGACATCCCAAAATATGAATGTGAAAACCATATTTCACGATTGGCCACTTCCTCCAGAATGATAGTGGCATCCTTCCCGCTACCCTTAAATTGTCCATGCCATGATTTTGAACATTTTTTGACTTCTGATGCATGCAACCCATGGACCCTAGCGTACCTGAGAACCCACGGGTTTTATTCATCTCCAAAAGCCTCTGAGTGTCTTGAGGATTGGGTGCTCTCATGTGCCATGGACCAAACACTTCCACCATAGTCATCACAAATTGTTTGATGTAGAAGATAGAAGGCTCTTTGTCATCGCCAAATTGTCATCAATAGTCTGTCGGGACACCATAAGCCATCATGCGCAAAGCGACAGGTGACCTTCAGCTCGGTGCAATGTCCAAGCATCCCGACACAATTCATCCCTTGCTCAAAATACCAGTCATGCTGCTTCACAAAATTGCAGATTTGGATGAACAAATCTTTGGACATTCTGAACCGGCGTCGAAAGTACCTCTTTGGGAAAATGGGTGGTGTACCAAAATAGTTGCACATCAACCTCTCATGCCTCTCAACACGTTCTCTCCGAATGAATCCACGGCCAAGCACGGAACCCCATGCTTCGGCTTCTTGCTCTTATGCTTCGCAACTAGCACAGCAATGTCCTCTTCTTCGATCAAATTAAATTCCTCATTGGAGGAGGAATCGTGCAAGTAAGGGGAGTCACACGAGCTCATATACAATATGAAAATCACCGTCAACCTATATCATCATGATACGTATCCAACGTATCTACAATTTTTGGTTGTTCCGTGCTATTATCTGTTTTGGATGTTTTATATGCATTAATATGCTATTTTATATTATTTTTGGGACTAACCTATTAACCTAGTGTCCAGTGCCAGTATCTGTTTTTTCCTTGTTTTTGAGTATTGCAGAAAAGGAATATCAAACGGAGTACAAATGGAATAAAATTATATGATGATTTTTCTTGGACCAGAAGGAACCCAAGAGACTTGGAGAAGAGGCCAGAAGATCTATGGGTGGGCCACAAGCCACCTGGGCGTGCCCCTGGCTTGTGCTTCCCCCCCTGTAGCTCCTCCAACCCTAATTCTTCGCCTATAAATTCAGAAATATTCCCCCAATACCAAAAAGAGACACGATAATACTTTTCCGCCATCGCAAGCCTCTGTTCCTGTGAGATCCCATCTTGGAGCCTTTTCCGGTAATCTGCCAGAGGGGGATTAGATCACGGAGGGCATCTACATCAACTCCATTCTCCTTCCGATGATGCATGAGTAGTTCACCACAAACCTTCGGGTCAAAGCTAGTAGCTAGATGGCTTCTTCTATCTTTATGTCCTTCAATACCATGGATCCGATGAATTGTGGGTTTATGATCAGATTATCTATGAATATTATTTGAATCTTCTCTGAATTCTTATATGCATGATTTCATATCTTTGCAAATCTCTTCGAGTTATTCGTTTGGTTTGGCGAACTAGATTGGTAATTCTTGCAATGGGAGAAGTGCTTCGTTTTGGGTTCAATCTTGCGGTGTCCTCACCTAGTGACGAAGTAGGGGTAGCGAGGCACGTATGTGTATTGTTGCCATCAAGGATAAAAAAGATGGGGTTTTCATCATATTGCTTGAGTTTATCCCTCTACATCATATCATGTTACTTAATGCGTTACTCTGTTCTTCATGAACTTAATACTCTAGATGCAGGCAGGAGTTGGCCGATGCGTGGAGTAATAGTAGTAGATGCAGAATCGTTTTGGTCTACTTGACATAGACGTGATGCATATATTCATAATCATTGCCTTGGATATTGTCATAACTATGCGCTTTTCTATCAATTGCTCGACAGTAATTTGTTCACCCACCGTATTATTTTCCTTCAAGAGAGAAGCCTCTAGTGAAACCTATGGCCCTCGGGTCTATTTTCCATATTATATTTTCAGATCTATAAACATAAAATACCAAAAATACCTTTCTGCAATTTTATTTACTTTTAGTTAGTTTTACTTCTAGCAATCTTTTATATCTATCTCTATCAGATCTCATCCTTGCAAGTAACCGTGAAGGGATTGACAACCCCTTATAGCGTTGGGTGCAAGTGTTTGATTGTTTGTGTAGGTGCATAAATTGGGGCCTTTCTTGTAATTCCTACTATATTGATACCTTGGTTCTCCACAACTGAGGGAAATACTTATCTACTTTGCTGCAAGACTCTTTCCTCTTCAAGGGAAAACCAACGCAAGCTCAAGAAGTAGCAAGAAGGATTTCTGGCACCGTTGCCGGGGAGGATACATAACAAGTATACATCAAGCCTACCAAGTACCCATCACAAACTCATCTCTCGCATTTACATTATTTGCCATATTCCTCTCCCCCACTTCTAAATCGATTTTCAAAAAAAAAACAAAAAGATTTTCCTTTTTATTCGCCCTTATTCTGTTCGTCTTTTTGTTTGCTTGTGTGCTAGATTGCTTGCTTTGTCATGATGTCTGAGAATACCAAATTGTGTGACTTCTCCAATACTAATAATAATGATTTTATTAGCACTCCGACTTCTCCTGCCACTAGTGGGAATCTTATGAAATTAATGCTGCTTTGCTTAATCTTGTTATGAAAGAACAATTTTCCGGCCTTCCTAGTGAAGATGTTGCATCCCATCTAAATACTTTCATTGAGTTGTGTGACATACAAAATAAGAAAGATGTGGATAATGATATTGTCAAATTGAAGTTATTTCCATTCTCACTACAAGATCGTGCTAAAACTTGGTTTTAATCTTTGCCTAAATGTAGTATTAATTCATGGAATAAGTGTAAAGATGCTTTTATTTCCAAGTACTTTCCGCCCGCTAAGATCATCTCCCTTAGGAACGATATAATTAATTTTAAGCAAATTGATCATGAGCATGTTGCACAATCTTGGGAGAGGATGAAATTAATGATTAGAAATTGCCCCGTACATGATTTGAGTTTATGGATGAGTATACAATTTTTTATGCGGGATTGAATTTTGCATCTAGGAATCTTTTAGAGTCCGCCGCAGGTGGCACTTTTATGGAAGTCACATTACGAGAAGCTACTAAACTCCTAAACAATATTATGGCAAATTACTCTCAATGGCATACCGAAAGATCTCTTACTAGTAAAAAACTACACGCTATTGAAGAAATAAATACTTTGAGTGAAAAGATGGATGAAATAATGAAATTGTTTGCTAGTAAGAGTGATCCTGTTGATCCTAATGATATTCCTTTGTCTTCTTTGATTGGGAATAATAATGAATCTATGGATGTGAATTTTGTTGGTAGGAACATTTTTGGTAATAACGTGTATAGAGGTAATTTAAACCCTAGGCCGTTTCCTAGTAATTCCTCTAATGATTATGGTAATTCCTACAAGAATCCTTATGGAAATTATAATAATATGCCCTCTGATCTTGAGAAAAATATTAAAGAATTTATTAGTTCGCAAAAGGTTTTCAATGCTTCGATTGAAGAAAAATTGCTCAAGATTGATGATTTGGCTAGGAACATTGATAGGATTTTGCTTGAGATTGATTCTTTGAAAATTAGATCTACTCCACACAAGATTGATATTAATAAGTCTTTAAAAGCTATGAGAACTTCTATTGATGAGTGTGAGGAAAGAACCACTGGAATGCGTGCTAAGCATGAATGGCTTGAAAAAGTGTGTTCTCGTGATAATAATGATGAAGATCTTAAAGTGATTAATGTGACTCCTATTGAATCTTTGTTTTTTTAATACAAATCTTGATAAATATGGGACTGTATATAAGTCAACTATAGTTAAAAGTCGTCCCAGTGATTTGGAGTTTATAGATCTTAATGCTAAAATTGATAAAAGTGGGCTTGAAGAGGTCAAAACTTAAATAGCAATGAACCCGCTCTTTTGGATTTCAAGGACTTTAATTGTGAGATATGTTCTTTGATTGATTGTATTTCCTTGTTTTAATCCATGTTGAATCCTCCGCATGCTTATAATCAAAATAAGGCTTTTACTAAACATATCACTGACGCTATGATGAAATCTTTTGAAGAAAAACTTGAGTTTGAAGTTTCTATACCTAGAAAGTTTTATGATGAGTGGGAACCTACTATTAGGATTAAAATCAAAGATTATGAGTGCCATTCTTTGTGTGATTTGGGTGCTAGTGTTTCCATGATTCCAAAAACTTTATGTGATGTGCTAGGATTCCATGAACTTGATGATTGCTCTTTAAATATGCATCTAGAGGATTCCACTATTAAGAAACATATGGTAAGGATTAATGTTGTTCTTATGTTGCAAATACGAACTATGTGCCCATAGATTTCATTGTTCTTGATATAGATTGCAATCCTACATGTCCTATTATTCTTGGTAGACCTTTCCATAGAACGGTCGGTGCAATTATTAATATGAAAGAAGGAAACATTAGATTCCAATTTCCATCAAGGAAAGTCATGGAACACTTTCCTAGAAATAAAATAAAATTACCTTATGAATCTAATATGATAGCTACCTATGTATTGCATACCAAAGAATACAATACCTAGATCTATTGTCTTATGCCTAGCTAGGAGCGTTAAACAATAGCGCTTGTTGGGAGGCAACCCAGTTTTACTTTTATGTTTTTGTTTTTGTTTTTGTTTTTGTTTCTATTATTGAGTGATTTACACATTATTCCCTCTGTAGTAATTGTGTTTTGGTGTTTTAATTAGTGTTTGAGCCAAGTAAGACCTTTGGGATGGTCTACGGTGATTATTGATTTGATCTTGTTGAAAAACAGAAACTTTTGCACTCAGTCCAAGAATTTTATAAATTCACTAGAGTGACAAATGAGTGAAATTTTTATACAAGATTTATATAAAAATTTCCCGGAGTGTACTAAATTTTCAAAAAATTGATTTGCATAAGTATTCTAAGTTTACAAATTGCTACAGGCTATTTTATTTTTGACAGATTTTGTTTTCTTTGTGTTGTTTACTTATTTTGATGTATCTATGGGTTGTATCGGGGGGGTATGAACCATGGAGAAGTTGGAATGCAGTAGATATTACACCAATATAAATAAAGAATTATTTCACAACAGTACCTAAAGTGGTGATTTATTTTTCTTATACTAACGGATCTCACGAGTTTTCTGTTCAGTTTTGTGGTCTGAAGTTTTCAAGTTTTGGGTAAAGATTTGATGGACTATGTAATAAGGAGTGACAAGAGACTAAGCTAGGGGATGCCCAAGGCACCCCAAGGAATATTCAAGGATACCAAAGAGCATAAGTTGTGGGATGCCCCGGAAGGCATCCCCTCTGTCGGCTTCAATCCATCGGTAAATTTACTTGAGGCTATATTTTTATTCACCACATGATATGTGTTTTGCTTGGAGCATCCTGTATGTTATGAGTCTTTGCTTTTCAGTTTTCCACAATCATCCTTGCTGCACACATCTTTTGAGAGAGACATGCATGAATCGTGAATTTATTAGAATACTCTATGTGCTT
Source organism: Hordeum marinum (assembly GCA_022496015.1). Classification (NCBI taxonomy): domain Eukaryota; kingdom Viridiplantae; phylum Streptophyta; class Magnoliopsida; order Poales; family Poaceae; genus Hordeum; species Hordeum marinum. The sequence goes on from CM039673.1 coordinate 297,225,487, forward strand.
CACTTATATCTTTTGAGCTAGGCAATTTTGCTCTACTGCTTCACTTATACTCCCTTTGTTCCTTTATATAAGGTGTATTTGTTTTTTCAAAAGTCAAATGAGTTCATGTTTGACCAAGTTTTTAGAAAAATATATCAATATCCACAATACGAAATTTATATAATTTGATCCATCGGGAAAAGTAGTTATGTATTTTATCTATTAGGTCTTGCAGATGTTGCTATATCATTCTATAATCTTGGTCAAACATTCAGATGGTTGACTTGCACGGAAAACAATACACCTTATATTGTGAAACGGAGGGAGTATCTTTTTAGAGCACGGTGGTGTTTTATTTACAGAAATAACTAAACTCTCGTACCTCACTTATATTATTTTAAGAGTATTTAAACAGCATGGTAATTATTTTAGGTTATGAATTTAGTCCTAATATAATGGTCATCCAAGAGGGATATAATAAAAACTTTCCTATAAAGTGTATTGAATACTATGAGAAGTTTGATTCCTTGCATAAAGTTTTGAGATATAAAGATGGTGATATTAGAGTCATGTTAGTGAGTAATTGTGGATTGGTACAAATACTTGTGTTAAAGGTTTGTGATTCCAGTAGCATGCACGTATGGTGAACCGTTATGTAACAAAGTGGGAGCATGATTTGTTTATTGACTGCCATCCTTTGTGTGAGGGTCGGGAGCGCGCGATGGTTAAATCCTACCAACCTCTCCCCTAGGAGCATGCGTCTAATATTTTGCTTCGATAACCAATAGACTTTTGCAATAAGTATGTGAGTTCTTTATGACTAATATGAGTCCATGGATTATACGCATTCTCACCCTTCCACCTTTGCTAGCCACTCTAGTATTGCGCAACTTTCGCCGCTGCATAAAACCCACCATATACCCTTCCTCAAAACAGCCGCCATACCTATCTATTATGGAATTTCCATAACCATTCTGAGATATATTGCCATGCAACTTACATGGTTCCGTTTATTATGACACGCACCATCATTTTCACATTGCTTTGCATGATCGTAAGATAGCTAGCATGATGTTTTCAAGGCTTGTCCGTCTTTTGATGTCATTTGCTATGCTAGATCTTTGCACATCCTGGTACATTGCCAGAGGCATTCATATAGAGTCATATTTTGTTCTAGGTATCAAGTTGTAATTCTTGAGTTGTAAGTAAATAAAAGTGTGATGATCATCATTATTAGAGCATTGTCCCATGTGAGGAAAGGATGATGGAAGCTATGATTCCCTCACAAGTTAGGGTGAGACTCCGAACTTTAAAAATAATAAAAGAGGCCAAGGAAGCCCAAATAAATAAATAAAGAGGCCAAAGATGCCCACCAAAAATAATAAAAAATAAAAAAATGAGAGAAAACAAAGAAGGGACAATGCTACTATCTTTTTTCCACACTTGTGCTTCAAAGTAGCACCATGATCTTCATGATAGAGAGTCTCCTATTTTGTCACTTACATATACTAGTGGGAATTTTTCATTATATAACTTGGCTTGTATATTCCAACGATGGGCTTCCTCAAATTGCCCTAGGTCTTCTTGAGCAAGCAAGTTGGATGCACACTGTGGGGACCCCGACTCATAAGTCGTGATCACCGAATGCACGTGTATAGTGATCCCAGATATCAATGCTCACTGAACACACAGAAGCTGAATAACAAGAGTCTTACATCATTATATACCGTCTTACACAAATAAGGGCCAGCTAGGCCAAGTCTTTCATAGATAGGGCCACAAGGGCCAAACACTTAAACATAACAAACAACAAAAATCTTGGTCGAAAGCGTGAACCCATGTTGTCTGCCTTAAACCTACAGGCATTCTGACTAGGAAGTGTCCTAGTTCGCATGTTCGTCACCATCGAACTATTCGCCAAACTCCTGTTCTTCCATGCCTCGCCATTTAGATAACCAGTGGCAAGCCAATGACTACTTTGAATGTACTCGCAAGCAACCCATGCTTGGAACAAGGTTCAATAGAGCATGATGTAGCACTAAGTAGGTAATTTCGCAGAAAGCTAATTTTGAGTGTAGTGACATGATCAACTAACTTATGTAAGCATGCATAAACAGTTGGCAGATATCCATATGAACAAGTTATAGATATCATCATAAGCAAGGGATTGAACATCACATGTTCAATCATCATGCCAAGTCATCGGACTTAGCTCAAGTATCATCCTTGTGTCATCCACACACACACACACCAAGTTTGTGAAAACATCGGATGCAGTTTAAGAAGAACCTCCAACTGTCCATGACCGTGGACACAGCTATTCGAATAGTTTTACACTCTGCATAGGTTGCACACTTTACCCACAAGATTCGGGGAATTTCCGTGTCATCCACGACTCGCGGTACATTTCATACCCGAGGTAAGCACCCGAACAATGCCTTTCCCCTAGCGATACTAAACAAAGAGTCCACTCGTTGGTGTCATTCCTCATGATATACATCACACGTATCAGCCATGAGGGCACACAACAGTGTGCCCGGTGCCTGTGAAGACAGCGCATGATCGTCCACTCTGGTATGACCCCGTATCGAGAGTGACCACTTCACTCCTGCCACTAGTAATGCGGGCTCTATGCTAGTACATACCAAGGTAGTAAACAAAGCCCCATCCTATAAGGGGTATCGTGATTGTCCATGTCAGGTTGGGACGGTCAGCAAATCTTAAAACTTTCCATTTTCAAACACACACACACACACACACAACTTGCTTTGGTACACCACTTCTTTATCAAGTGGTTACCTAGCTCATCATAATCTCCCTCGGGCATTAGTGGCACCCGATGGGGTTTTCAAAGAGTCTTTGAAATCATCTTGTTTCCAACACCATGCATATTCCCATCCCACTTGCGTAGCAACTACTAGCAACCTAAATAATCCCACCCACACAACCCTCATAAGTATGCTAGGGTCATGCACAATGCAAGTATCAACAGTAAAGTATCAGAGGCATCCCATCGAAGGAGGGGGGTACCTCACCAAGATGATCAACATCACGGAAATAAGTGCTATATGCCATGCAAATAAAAAGGGTTCATAGTCATGGTCAAAGGGTTGCTTGCATGTCTTAGCAACATCTTCGAGGTCTTCACACGCTTCTCGTCCATCCCGAGCACTTCGTCTACTTCGTCAACTATCGTTGGAAACAACCGCAATAAGCAACACAACAAGCAGAGAAATAAGAGTGCTCTATAAATAGAAGTTTTATTTTTCTTTGACATCTCTGGTCATTAGAAAAATATCTAAAATGGCCCTACTAGATTTTGAATCACCAGAGTTTCTTGAATGATGAAAAGGGAGGCATCATTGATCCTATAAGAAGTCTACAGGAAATATTTTTGTAAAAATGAGTGGATGGACCTAGCAATTAGGGCATTATTTTATAAGAATTTAGAAAGTGGACTCACTAGATTTGGAGTTGGTATGATTTACCTATGAGTTTCCTAAGATGGAATAATGGAAAAAGGGAGCCATTTATTTGGTCAAGCATAATAGGTGCATGATAAAAAAGTTAAACTTGGCTAGACAAACATGGCATGACATTTAGAGCCTCTGGAAATTTGAATCATTCCATTTGAAGTTGATATGAGAGCTCTGGCTATTTTACAAGTGGGGCATTTCAAATTTCTAATTCAAATTTGAATTTGAACTCTACAGAAATTTTTGTGGGAGAAATGTGTGAACCAAATTTTTGGATAAATCATGATTTTAGGAATCTGTAGAAACTTGAATCATCAAATTTGGAGTTGATTTGGATATTCTATGAATTTCTATTGTTCCATTGGAAATTAAAAAGAAAAAGGAGTTACCTAGGTGGGCTTTAGTTACGCACCGGGCGAGGAATAGCTATTGGGTCGGCCTAGTAGCTTAGCTACGCCTGCGTAGCTGCCACGCCGAAGGCGTATTCCGTCGAATACGTTTCCCACGTGGGGAGGCGGCTGCAAGCAAAGCCCGTTTCCACTTACCCAAGGGGGGCCGACCGACTGGTCGCCGACAGGCGGAGCCCGCCTATCGAGTTCATCCACCACCTCCTGCTCGAGCAGGGGAAGGCAGAGGATGCCGGACAGAGTGACGTCGGTCCTCATACTAGCAGCATCGTTCATCTCCAGCGAAGCCCGGCACACCAGCGAGCTCGGGGAAGAGTCCGCCTTCGCCCTGGGGGGGTTTCGTGCTCGGGGAAGGCCGGGTTGGCGCCCGGTGTTGGCCATGGCGGAAGACGCCGAAGGAGACCGTGGCACGACGATGCGGCCAACAGGGGGAGGAAATGGAGATGATGGAAAGGGCTTGCGATGGCAAGGAGGGATCATTGAAGTGGTCAGGGGCAAGGAGGGCTTGGCAATGGAGTGAATTTGAGACGAGGCTGCCGCAAGGCTCCAACCATTGTCATCGATGCAGAGGAGGAGAGGGAGATTGGGGGGCACTGGGAGGTTGCTGAGAGGGAGAGGGAGTCAAGGGAGCGTAGAGGGGGCTCAGGGGTGGCTTCTTATAAGGAGGGCCATGGGTGTCATGGACGAGGCTCACGGCCGTCCGCGGGCACGGCTCTGGCGGCCACGGAGAGGGGCTGGAGCTCCTCTATGGTGTTCGTAGGAGTGGTGTAGGGTGCTGGAGAGCAAGAATGAGAGCAGGGAGGAGCTGAGGCAGGCCAGGGCGTGGGCAGGGAGTGGTGGACATGGGCGGCGGCGGGCACGCGCGACTGGGGTTGCCAGAGAGCAAGGGAAGAGGGGGCGACAAGGAGGTGTGTCCCAAAGTCGAGGGCATCTCGGGAGACAAGATGGGGAGGCCCGAGGCTGTTGGGGTCGCGAATTGGGGGGCTTCTCCAGTGCCGGAGCCCACTACAGCGCGCTCCAGAGCACGCATATGGCTGGCATGATGCGCTCCAAGATGCTTTTGGCGCACCCACCTTGTCCACTAGCTGTGGTTTTTTTCAGGAGATGCCCTGGGGGTGCAAGGAAGCTAGGATGGAGTAGGGGAGAGAAAAATAGAGGTGGGCAAGGGCAATGCAAGGGCTGGCCAGAGGTAAAAATGGGGGTTTACCCCCATCAACCCTTGAGCTATGGCGATGCCAAGTATACTGGAGGTAAAAGACATCATATGGGAGTTGTGGTAAAAATTTGAGATCAAGGAGAACTAGGGAAGTAGCCAAAATAGTAACTTTGGTAATTCAACAGAAGGTGTTTGATGCAAGTTTGAGCTAGCAAAGTGATTCTTCTTACCACGAGACTTAACAAGATAGAATGGGAGGTAAAAACAGGGTGGACCACAAGATTTGAGCATGATTGAAGAAAGTTGACAATGTAAACTTGGTAAACCCTAGAAATGGGCAAAAATGGAGTTTCTTAGTTCTAGCTAAGACATATTATTCTCCTTAATGCACCACTTGAGGCGGTGCCATAATTTGGCCACTGGAGCCTTCCCAAAATGTTTAGGACTAAATGGGGAAACTTGATAATGCAAAACTACCCAATTCTTGAAATCAACAAAAAAATGGGGTTGGGGTATTTGGACAAGTGAATCCATTCTCCTTGATGCACCACTTGGTGTGGATGTATTATTGGAGTATTAGAACATGTCCACAAAGTTTGACATTAATAGGAGATAGTTGGCAATGCAAAGTTGCTGAAGTTTGGATTTGGACAGAAAGGGTTTTGGAATATTTTGGTGAATCAAAACAATTGGGATTGAGATGAAACTTGGCACGATGATCACATATGTCATATGTGACATGTTTGAATTTTCTTGGATTTATTTGAGAATATTTCTTATACTAATATTTCAAATCCTTGAAATAGGAAGAAATGGTTTTGAAGGGTTGTGTCCATTATTTTGAACATGACCATGTGTTTAAACTCTTATATATGGACAATATATGTCCACTGAGTTTTCCTAAAAAAATCAAATTTTTTTAAAGCATAAAAATATTTTTCCCTATAAAAGACCATTTCTGGCATTAAGAAAAAACCTTTAAATAAAATATTAAAATAATCTTTAAAAATAATATTTGGTGGTTTTGGAAAGTCTTATATATAGTAGGTTTCAAATAAGCCTTTGTGGAAAAACAATCCATCCAATTTGAGGACTTGTAGTACAAACCTCAATTCAGGGGTTTTGGAAAACCTAATTTGAATAAATCCATTTTGGCCAAAATAAAAATTTATAAAAAGTTGTTTTATGTCCTATACACATGGCACGATCATTGGGAAAATATTTGGATCAAGGAGATGAGTTTTAAGAGTGGGAGGGATTTTATGAACATAGAGCACTAGCAAGCAATCAAACAAGCAAGCAAATAGCACACAAGTCAAGCATTCATATGCACTCAGAAAGTTTTAATTGGCCCTAATTTTTGAGTCATGTTAACTTAATCATTAGTCAAAACACAGGGTGTGGCAGACCTATCCCACTTACAAGAATCTCGTCCCCGAGATTCTTAGCCTAGGCGTGGGAAAGATTCGGAAAGTCAAGGGCAGGTAGTCTCCACGTTCCATGTTGCTTTTGCTTCAACATGGTTGTCCTTCTGGATCTTGAAGTGTGTGATGATATGTCTTCGAGTGCATCATTGACTTTGTCTAAGGGTGAACGGGGTTCTTGCAATATGCTAGGCTTGCCTAATGGTTAAGGGTTTGGTGGACGAGGTTCTGGCAAGGATCTCGCTTGCGTGTGTATCCCTAAGTCGGAATACGTGGCCAAGTAGTGTGTTTGTGTGCTGGTCCTGGGGTTTCTCACGTTGGTTAGTGTCATCTAAATTTCTCGCGTTAGAATAGGAGGGTCGAGTCTTGGTGTAGCTTCTTGTTGACGGGGAAGTCCTTGAGTCCCTTAAGGCAGGTGATCTTTAGTCGCTGGTGGTCTTCATCCTCGAGAGTGTTGAAGCGTGTCAATGTAGGCTTCTTGTCGAGACCTTTCGCTTGAGTAAGTTGCCCAGGTATGTTCTTCATTCGTCTTTGTCCATTTTCTACATTGTCATGGACGCACATTTCTGGCGGGTCATCGAGTGTCTTGTCTACTGGTCTCTCCGTAGCCATTTGTGGGAAGGTTTCGTTGAGTCTCGCCCCTAAGATTAAGCTGGGAGACTTAGTGCCAAAACGGGTTCTACCATCTGGGAAGGCTTCTAAGGGGTTCCAAATAAGCTGACTATCCAGAAGTATAGAACAACCATCTAATTCCCACGATCCGAGGCTTGGCAAGCGGGGTAAACTACATTTGAAAGGTGGTTTACCATGTTCGAGCCAAGGTTTACGCCCTAGATTGTCTAAAAAGGGGCTGGTAACGAAGTCATGACGGTCGTCCACTCGATTCCAGGCATTTGAAGGGAGTAGGGACGTCATGCTCATCGCACACCTTCAAGGTGGTGGGGTGAGGGGTGTTATTAGCTCCTCGGTTCCTTCCTAGTCAGGAACTAATAGGTGATTGATAAGACAAGGGGCTCTATAATCCTCAAGGGCTTCATCATGCTTGGACATTGATGTTTCTTGGATATAGTCTAGTTGATGTAGACAGCAGGGGAGTGGTGGTTAACTACTTTTGCTTCTTCTTCGTCGTTGTCATGGCTTCGCAATCATAGTGGTTCTTCATCTTGCTTGGGCAAGAAAGTCTTCTTCTATAGGGAGGGTGCTTCGCGGAGTCCAACTCCTATAAGGTGAGACCTTATACTCGAGAGGCATGGTAATGGTTGTTCCTGGGGCTTGTCCGAACAGGACTAAGGTGTTCCTTTCTCTCATTGGGTAAATAAGTATGTCATCCGTGAGGATAACAACATATTCCTCCAAATACCACATAAACACATTGCTCATGGGATGTGTGAGAGAGGCGGTCATTTGTTCCGGGTGGTCTCTTGTCCATGGGTTTGTTTTCCAACCAAATACAGGTCCTTGTGGCCACCTTCCATATGAACATGTCTGGTGGAGGTCAGGGTGGAATATCAGCCATAGTCAAATGACTTAGAACCAAGACCTATGGTCATAACCTGATCAAATTGTGGCTTAGTAAAGATTAGAGGTTTCAAGGAGCTTAGGATGTGAGTGAACGTCAACCATCTTATCCTGAGCATAGCTATTAGATGCCAATAGTACTGTCTATTACTCCAAACAAAATCATCCTATATCATCTAAGGTATCATCTCATATAAGTCAACTCCAATATTACACATGCTACTCATATCTCCAAGGTTTTCAGAGAAGGACTATACTGAAAATCTCATATGTATACTATAGCTAACTCACATATATCCCTATATAAAAATCATCGGGATAATTTACAAGCCGCTAAGATTGATCATGACACTACCAATCCAAGTGTCCTACTGACCTGTCCAAGGTCTAAGGCACTACATTACTATGCTAAGGAAACTCGTAATATACCAATTCAAGATCTTGTTTCCTTCATACGAATCCAACTTAATCGATCCACGAATATCATCCACTATTACATGATCCAGTACTGCTACAAATCCAGCTTTGACGGTGTCCCACATAATCTCCTTGAGTTCATATAATCCACATATCATTGCAAGGACTATTATCACAGTATATCCATGAACTTCCAATCTCATGGCCAACTAAACTCCAAGGTCGAGCTTACATAGATCCCTAAATTATCCCTAACATCATCCGATTCCTTCTACTATCATCCACCGAGAAACATGGTATCATGATCAAGATCATTGGACTAAATCCAAGTTATTCCGAACTATGTGGTTTAATTGATCTCGAGCACCTAGTAGAATCACCTATTTAAATCCAGGTTTTACATCTAGTAAGAATTCCCTACTAGTTACTCCAGTCACTATCATATCACCATCAATCCACTATCATCATCACTTTCCAAACTCAAGTCATTATTCCACCAAGAATTTCATCTTGTGATCATATTTGTCCTACTAATCCAATTTGGTCAAGGTACAAGTATGTTATGCTACTCTATCAACTTAGTCCATCCATCTCCCGATCATCCTGAAAATCCCGCAATCCACCAATGGATCTCAACCGCTTGCTCAAGTTATCTACTCTAGCCTCGTCAAGTAATTAGTCTACTAATCATTTATCCACAAGATAATCTATCCCATGGCATCATTAGTTAAAGTGTTATCTTAAGGATGAAAGGTGTTTGTTCACTATGAGCACTAGTCCCATAACGAACGCAGTGTAAGCAGGGGTTGTTGATGCTCAATAGGTGGTCTGGCAAACCCGTGTATCTAGCACGTGATCAGAGGTTTGATTTGGGGTAGCTTGTGAGGTCTAGGCTGGTCTGGGGAGGGGTTTCTAGTCTTGAGGTAAGAGCCTAACCCTATGAGGTTGCGTCTGGTTGAGTACATCGTAGTCATAGTCTTCAACGCTAGCTATCCGTCGAGGTGGATCCTTGGTGCATCTTGTCTTGTTGGTCTTCAGTTGACGAGAGGGGGAGAGGTAGAGTAGCATATAGGGAAGTGCCTAAGGGGATGGCATAGTGCAAGTGCAATCAAGCAGGTGTTGAGAAGGCCAAACACAACATCAAGGTAAGGTAGGTGATATAGTCGCGCACTTGTTGCCTAGGGAAAAAGTGTGACTTCCACCAAAGCACAGATAGGCAAAACAAGCAACACACATCATGGTTCCATTTGAACCATCATACGGACTTGACTCCGCATAGGGGACACATGACCTATCCTACCCTAGGGGTTCTTGGACTCATTATTCGTGCTTGCTTCGTGGCTTGGAGAGGAGTCCATTCAGTCTTCTGGGTCTTCTTTATGTGTTGCTATGTCTCTCGTTGTTGTTTATCAAAACGATCCTGGTTGTGCCCGAAGAGTCCTTGATGACTTTGGTTCTGTTGAGTTGACAACGAATGTGATTCTTCACGGTTGTTGTTGACAGGGTCTTTTGGTGTCTTCGTAATCGTGACACTGCCTCCTTCTCTTCTGAGACATCGAGGGTTCTAGGTAGGCAATATTTTATGCAATGGCATTAGCAAGGCATGGTAGAGTTGTATCATGTCGGTCACATTGACAATAACATCGGCACCAAGAGCGGGGGATGATGAGAACCATTTTCCTGCTCACTATAGTGAGGCGAACCAAATGGCGAGGTTCTCATCCACTGGTGGTTACCGACACAACAACGGTAATGACATGATTGCTCTATTAGCGATGCATATCATGACATTGCAGGTCTTGTGCCCTGGTCATCGAAGGCTAAGGTGGCATCATCCTGGGGCAGTGTCGAGGGTGTCACCATCTTTTGAGTCTTGATATTCTCATCCTTCGAGAGGGTATCTTCTGTTGGTATCGTCTTGTATGATGTCACCAACTAGTGTCCAAGATATGTGGGCAAGTGTCTCGCAAGGTGGCTTCCTTCCAGGTTACCCACAAGGATTTCAAGGAATCCAATGGTCAGGGACATAAGGATACTATCGACCATGGCAAAGTTTTGAAAAAGCAGACGAGGAGAGTCAAGAGATTAGGGGTGGAAGTGCTAAGGTAAAAACCTTCACTTCCTTTGAGAATTTAGGAGAGGTGAGAAATATAAAGGTTTTGTAGGTGTTTTTGAAGGGTCTAGAAAAATAGTTTTGTCCTAACTAACGTCCATGCTAACTAAGGGCTTCCTACAGTCAGGATGGCTCTGATACCAGCTCTGTGGGGACCCCGACTCATAAGTCGTGATCACTGAATGCACATGTACAGTGATCCTAGAGATCAATGCTCACTGAACACACAAAAGCTGAATAACAAGAGTCTTACATCCTTACATGTCGTATTACACAAATAAGGGCCAGCTAGGCCAAGTCTTACATAGATAGGCCCACAAGGTCCAAACACTTAAACATAACAAACAACGGAAATCTTGGTCGAAAGCGTGAACCCATGTCATCTGCCATAAACCTACATGCATTCTGACTAGGAAGCATCCTAGTTCGCATGTTCATCACCATCGAACTCTTTGCCAAACTCCTGTTCTTCCATGCCTGGCCAATTAAATAACCAATGGCAGGCCAATGAGTACTTTGAATGTACTCGCAAGTGACCCATGCTTGGAACAAGGTTCAACACAGCATGATGTAGCACTAAGTAGGTAATTTTGCCGAAAGCAAATTTTGAGTGCAGTGAAATGATCAACTAACTTATGTAAGCATGTGATACGTCTCCAACGTATCTATAATTTTGATGATGGCATGCTATTATATTATCTGTTTTGGATGTTTTATATGCATTAATATGCTATTTCATATTATTTTGGGGGCTAAACTATTAATCTAGAGCCAAGTGCCAGTTTCTGTTTTTTCCTTGTTTTTGAGTTTTGCAGATATGGAATATTAAACGGAGTCCATACGGAATAAAACCTTCGGAAGGAATTTTTCTGGAAGGAAACAAGCCATCCAAGCTTGGAGTGCACGTCAGGGGAGGTGCCAGGGCGCCACAAGCCTGCTAGGTGCGGCCCCCCTGGCGGCGCCTAGCAGGCTTGTCGCCTCCTGGTAGGTCTCCTAACCCTAATTTTGGGCCTATAAATACCTAAATATTCCCCCAACATCAAAAACAGCCACACAAATACTTTTTTGCCAACGAGAGCCTCCGTTCCCGAGAGATCCAATCTTGGAGCCTTTTACGGTAATCTGCCGGAGGGGGTTTTGATCATGGAGGGCATCTACATCAACTCCATTTCCCCTCCGATGATGCGTGAGTAGTCCGCCATAGACCTACGGGTCCATAGCTAGTAGCTAGATGACTTCTTCTCTCTCTTTGATCTTCAATACCATGTTCTTCATGATCTTCATGGAGATCTATCCAATGCAATCCTCTTTTGTGGTGTGTTTGTCAAGATCCAATGAATTGTGAGTTTATGTTCAAATTATCCATGAATCTTATTTGAATATCCTCTGATTTCTTATATGCATGATTTCATATCCTTGCAAGTCTCTTCGAGTTATTGGTTTGGTTTGGCCAACTAGACTGGTAATTCGTGCAATGGGAGAAGTGCTTGGTTTTGGGTTCAATCTTGTGGTGTCCTCACCCAGTGACAAAGTAGGGGTAGCGAGGCACGTATCACTACAAGAATCAGGAAATTTGCCATCTGCCATGGCAGATGGCAAAGGCATGGATGGCTGACGGCAAAGGGCTTTGCCATCTGCCAGCAGATGGAAAATGGCCAACTAAATAAGCTATGGTAAAGGCTTCTTTGTCGTCTGCTGGCAGACGGCAAAGAACTTTGCATTTTTGCCGTTAGCTGGCAGATGGAAAAGCCTCCATACGGCAGAGGGACGAGGTTAGCCCCGTTAGGAGGCTAACGACATGCTTTGTCGTCCGCTAGCTGATGGCAAAGGTTGCAGTCTCTTTGTCGTCCGCCAGCTAATGGCAAAGGCTGCATGCTCTTTGCCGTCTGCTAGCAGATGGCAACGAGCCTGCAGCCTTTTCCATCCACTGGCAGACGACAAAGATACCAAATAGGCTAGCCGAGTGCATCCCAGGTTGATCAGGTAACTGCCATGTGGCCTCTTTGCCATCAGCCAGCGGATGGCAAAGTGATTTGCCATCTGCCAGCGGATGGCAAAGTGCCTATATTTCCCATTTAATTTTTTCTTATATCAATTCAATTTCACAGAAAATCAAACACACATATATATGACCAATATAGCATATTCAACACATATTACCAATAGTCATGAACACATATATATCCAACACATATCCATGAACACATATCCAACACATCTTACCAATAGTAGCAAGTTTCATCCATACATATTCATAGTTTCATCAATATTACACGGTTTCATCCATAGGTAGCAAGTTTCACCAAGTCAAAACAAAAACTAAAGACAAGCACTCCATCAACCCAAGCTTTCGTCGTCTGAAGCAAATCTGCAAAATGAGAAAGAAGAAAGTTAGAAGAAGAAGACTAGAAGAACAAGATTATGATGATGCAACTAAAATGTGAAGATTATTATGATGCAACTTATATCTGTAAAATAGGTCATTTTGGATCTAAGTATGGTTATTATGTCATTTTTGATCTAGCTAAGCATACTAAGTCATTTTGGTGTAAAAATGCTAAGTAAGGTCATTTTGGAGCTAATTAAGGTTATTATGTTATTTTGGAGCTAGCTAAGCATATGAAGTCATTTAGGAGCTAAAATATGTCATTTCTTAAGTATATTATGTCATTTTAGAGCTAGCTAAGCATATTAAGTTATTTTGGAGGAAAATATGCTCAGTATAGGTCATTTCAGAGCTATCCTAGGTTAAATATGTCATTTTTGAGCTAGCTAAGCATACTAAGTCATTTTGGTGTAAAAAATGCTAAGTAAGGTCATTTTGGAGCTAAGCAAGGTTATTATGTCATTTTGGAGCTAGATAAGTATATGAAGTCATTTAAGAGCTAAAATATGTCATTTTAGAGCTAGCTAAGCATATTAAGTCATTTTGGAGGAAAAGATGCTAAGTATAGGTCATTTTAGAGCTATCCTAGGTTAAATAGGTCATTTTTGAGCTATCTAAGCATATCAAGTCATTTGTGAGGAAAAATTCTAAGCTAAGTATACGGTATTTTGGATATAAATAGGTCATTTCTTAAGCTAAGTATGCATTTATTAAGCAAAACACTTGGGAAAACTTACCGTCATCACGAAGGTGTAGGTGTAGGACCAGTCGCGCCAGTGGCAGACGAAGAAGGATTGGTCGATGCTTGTCGGGTGTTATGTTGCACCAAAGATCATTTGCAATGTATCATTAGCATGACGCAACTCAAATGTGAAGACTGGTAACTAATGACCATTCAAACAAAATTCACCGTGCCCGCCGGAGGAATGACTGGCATCGGCGAAGGGGTCATGCCATTGTTCTGGCACATGGTCTGCACATTTGATTTTCTCGACTCGGTCATATTAGTTAGTAATGAAAGGAACATTATGTGCATGATTTGGCTAATATGCAGAAGAAACTTACCACAATGAGCTCGTATAGGGCCCGTTGACCCGCGTCGTTTCGGTTCCTCTCCTCCGCCTCCCTCTCCCTCTCTGCCGCCTATCGGTCCCTCTCCTCTAGAAGCGCCTGGGTCTTTGGTCTCTCTTCCTTAATAGCAGCATGGGTCTTCACTCTCTCTGCCTCAATAGAAGCCTGCAACACCACTCGTTAGCATTGTAATCATCGACGGCCCCACACACAATGTAACGGAGGAAAGGTATCTAAGTCTGTATAACTAACCTTCAATTCGAGCTCATTGGCCGTGCATGAGGCCTTATCTCACGATCGGAGCTGGTTTGGCACTTCTTGATCTGCGAGAGAGTGCTGGTACAACGTACCAGTCCATCCCCAATGGCTAACGAGCCATGGTGCCTCCCGCCACCAGATATCATCACCAGCTTTGGAACAATAGGCTGGCTCAGGTTAAAGTATGGCCATTTCCTCGCCTTCCCCCCGTGTCTGTACCTCACAAGCTTGTTGTGGGAGGCGCGGTTGGCGAATTTATCTAGATCATCAAGGTCAGACTCAGAGAATGCCTTGGCCTTCTTGTACAAGGCAGTATTGGCCATGGCATAGAGGTCGAACAGCTCTGGCACTGGAGCCTTGTTGTGCCGTGCCTAAAAGTGAGGAACAGAGTATTAGTTAAGGGCTCAAGCTAGCATGAAGAATGAATTTGCATGAAGCATGAAGCAAACCACATACCCAGTTTCCCCGAACTGATATAGGGTGACGCTGCCTAGATGGTGTGGTTGTAGGAGATATGCCCAAGAGGCAGTAATAACAATTAGTTTGTATCTCCAAAGTTTGTAATGAATGTTTATGTTCCACGCTATAACTGCAATGATCCTTGAGTCTACAAATTAAACGAGGCTTGAAGGGAAACTCATGTGCACGTGTGGTATAATAAACGGTAAATTGTATTCCTAGTCTTGCCTCTAAGACTAGCTCAAGTGTTGCATGATGGTTCTGTTTTCCTGATCATGGGCATGGCTATGCCGGTAATTTTGAGGGCATGATGTTGGTAGAACACTTGTGTTGAATCGATCTGAATTGATGTTATGCTATGAGATACATTCATCACAAGTTAATGGTAAATAACACAGAGATGGTTAACGTTTGCATAATTCCTTAGACCATGAGAGTATTGAGTTTCTTCATGCTTGCTTCATGAACTTTGGGGTTTGTTAAACGTCATCCGTAAATGGGTGGCTATTACGGCGGCTTACGGGTTCATGGAAAAGTATGTCAAGTAACTTAATAGCTCAAGATTGGGATTTGCTCCTCCGATGATGGAGAGATATCTCTGGGACCTCTCGGTGTTTCAGTATCCATCATCGTCTGGCCAGACACTTTGTGATTTGATCACGGGGATGCCGGAACACGGGAACGAGAAAAGAGAACAATACCGGCAACAAGGTAACCGGCATAGTGGACAAGTTGTTGATCCACGAGGATGCCTACATGTCTCACCTCGGGTGATTGTAACATATCACGAAGCAACAGGAATAGCTCACGGCAACTAGAGGTTCACTCGAATATTCATTTGTGTGGGTATAGGGGTCAATATGGGTGTCCACAGCTCCGATGTTGATCATTGATCGGAAGGGGTTCCGGGTCATGTCTATGCTTCACCGAACCTATAGGGTCACACGCTTTAGGGTCATCTATTTGTTGAATACTAGACAGGGAGTCTGAGAGAAAATCACCGAAAAGTTTCGAACACCGGAAAAGTTTCGGACAGCAGAAAAGTTCCGCACACAGGACACCGGAACAGTTTCGGTAAAACTAAAAGGTAGTTCGATCAGACGCTGAAAAATATCGTCGTGAATAGTGAAAGTGCTTTTTGGATATTTATGGAAAAGCACCTTTTTGGATATTTCCAAAAAGGCTTCTAGAAGGGATTGGGGAGCAAGGTAGCTCCTCATGGGCCCCCCCAAGGGTTGGCCGGCCAAGGGTGGAGCTCCTCCATGGAGCTCCACATGGCACCCCTTTTCCTTCTTATTATTTTTATGTGTGACATAAAGTGGGGGTAGTTTGGTATTTTCAAGTCCCAACCCTACCCCTTGGTTTTCCTATAAATAGAGGAGATCTGGGCTGCCATCTCTTCATCCTTGTGCTCTCATACACATGCTTTGCTTTGCAAGCTCTCTCTCTCCCTCCCACGAAAAGAGTCTTTTGTAGAGCCGAAAGGTTGTCTGGGTTCCGGCAGGAACTAGTTCTGGACGGCGAAGCCCTGTCGGATAGATGACACCGTATGTGTGCAACCCCGTAGAGAGGTCGTAGTTTTGATCTTTTGCCCGAGGGGATGTTCGTGTGTCCTCCTGTAGGGCTGTCTGAGTCTCCATTCGAGTTTCGAGGGTCCTCCCGAAGGGCTGTCCGAGTCTCCGTTCGAGTTTCGAGGGTCCTCTTGAAGGGCTGTCCGCGACATCGTCCGGGGGACTGTCCGACCGCCTCCCAAAGGGCTGTCCGATGAGGGAGTACATCCTCGCGGTTGGGAGGTTGTAAACTCCTAGCTGCGGGGATCTGCACCAACGATCTCCACCAAATCTTCTTCCATTGCAATTCGAGTCGGTACGGATCAGATCAAACCTTGTATGCAGTCTCCATAGTGGTCCTGGGCGTGCTCGCTATACCGGAATTTTTTATTTTCTGTCGCGTTCCCCAACAATGGCATCAAGAGCCAGGCTATGAGTAGTTGCATGTTATGATCTAGAATACATGAGATATATGGGTATTGCATAGTATAATTTTGTAGTAGATGAGATCTATTGCTGAAAATTATTTGTGCGGGTAGCAGATGAAATCTGTTACCCGATGTTCCTGTTGCTTCTCGTGAATTTGCGTAGTCCTGATCTTGACGGAATGGTGGAATCTTACAAAGTTCTGGCAAACCATGATCCTTTCATGCTGCTCCTGAGTATGCTGATTGACAGATCAACGAAGTGCTAACAGTTCTTTGGGTTCCTCCATAGTTAAAGAAAGACAAATGTTTTGCAGACGAAAGGGCAATGCAGATATGATCTGCATGGGGGTCACGCGTATGACGAAATTTAGTATGGGGCTCGGGATTTTATTATCTCGTGTTTCATACACCATGGAAAGTTAATCTAGCAACTTGAATTATCATACTTGATGATAAACGTTGGTAGCTGTGGTTTGAGTCAAAACCTTAGAAGCCACATAAAATAAAATTTTGTATAAACCAATTAGAGGCATCTAACTTGGTTTTGCAGGATGGTTTGCATATGATGTGGTATAGAAATGCTCATATTCGATTTGATTATGTATGAGATGGCTATATGATGTAATTAACATGACCTGCGTGTCATGATTCGGCATGATGGTTGGAGCCATATGATTGCACTTTAATGACCAGCGTGTCAACCTTATGTAATGCACTTATTTTATTAGCTATAAAGATAGCAATATTATCTGGTGCATCGACAAGGTGGTGGCAATCTTCGCAAAGGTGAACACCGACGCGAATGTCGAAGACAAAGAAATACTTGACTTCTCCGTCAGAAAGGGCTATACCATATCATGCTATTATGAATTGCCTGAGATGTTTATCCCTCTTGATGCACCCTTCTTAATTGTGCAGTAGTCGCTTTTTATTAGGGTGATCTCTCACTAACAATATCAAGTAGTTAGTGTTCTCCCAAGTGTAGCACCGTCACGGCACCTATCTCTTCGGGGTATCACATGGTTACATGGGTACGAACGATTAGAGAAGTGTGAGGTGGGTGAGTTGAGACCTCGCAGCGAGATCACTTGGCTGTCTTGACGTTCAGGCATGAAAGTCATGAGCTCGGAACACATGCATCGAAAGATGAACAAGAGTCACATAGAGATGTGATTGGCAAGTTGGCCTACCAATTGAAATTCTCGTCACTTGAGATGGTTACATCCTTGACGCTGAATTGAAAGTTGGGTCTTGCATCACTCACAATCAATTATGAGAGATATTGATTTGAGTGGGAGTGCACCTTAGAATAAAAATTGTTTATTCACTAGTGCCAAAAATCATTATGAACAAAGTCTAAGTGAACTTGTGTTTTCCGTTGTAGATCAAATGGCTCGCAACACCGCATTCAACTTAGGCCCTATGTTAGAGAAAGAGAAGTTAGTTGCGAATGGAAACAACTATGCGGACTGGGTCTGTACCCTGAGGATTGTCCTCCGGGGTGCTAAGAAAGTGTACGTGCTTCATGGACCTCTTCCTCCTAAACCGGCGGCAACAGTCGCGGCAGACATACAAAATGTCTGGGCCACTAAGGATGATGATTACAACTTAGTGCAGTGCCTCATGCTGTCTTGCATGAGTTCAAAGCTTCAAAAACGTTTTGAATTCCATAACTCCTTTGATATGATCAAGGATATGGATGCTCTTTACAAGTTTAATGCACGGTCTAAACGTTTTGACATCATGAAAATGATGGCGGAGACCAAGATGGCTGAGGGCAGTTCAGTTGGCGAGCACGTAGTCAATATGATTGGCTACGCTGAAAGGCTTAAAATCCTGGAATTCCCACTTCCAGAAGAGCATGTTATGGACTTGTTGCTAGGTTCACTCCCCTTGTCTTATGGCGGTTTTTATCATGAACTACAACATGAATGGGATGGACAAAACAGCAAATGAGGTGCTTGCCATGCTGAAAACTGCTAAAGGAGGACTGCAGAAAAATCACAAGCAAGTGTTGCTTGTGAATAAAACTGCCAGTTTCAAAAAGAAAGGCAAGCCAAAGAAGGGCAAGGGCGCCGGTAAGACCGGCTTCCAACGCAAATCTAAGGGCGGAGCCAAGAATGAAACTGAGTGCTTCTACTGCAAGGGCACAAGACACTGGAAGAGAAACTGCAAGAAGTATCTGGAAGATAAGAAGTCCGAGAAAACTGGAAAAGGTATAATTGTTATACAAGTTAATCTCATTGATGTTTTGCTTGCTAGCGAGAATTCTATGTCTTGGGTATTTGATACCGGATCGGTTGCTCACATTTGCAACTCGATATAGGGGCTTCAGAAGGTGCGCAAGCTAGCAAAGAATGAAGTCGTGATGCGTGTCGGGAACGGCGCTGGGATCGCTGCTCAAGCCATCGGCATTATGCCTCTACGTCTCCCTTCAGGATTTATTTTGGAACTTAGTAATTGTTATTTTGTTCCGTTATTGTGTAGAAACATTATCTTTGGATCATGTTTAGTACACGATGGGTACTCCTACAAGTCTGAGAACAATGGTTGTTCACTTTATTGTAAGGATATGTTTTATGGATTTGCACCCATTGTTGGGGACCTTTTCATACTGAATCTTGATTGTGGAAATGATGTCTTTAACGTGAATGCTAAACGCCTTAAGAAGGCTGATACCACCACCACTTACTTGTGGCACTGTCGGCTTGGCCACATCGTAAAGAAACGCATGTAAAGACTCCATAAAGATGGAGTTTTACCGTCCCTTGATTTTGAATCATTTGACACATGTGAAGCTTCCTTGATGGAAAAAATGACCAAGACGCCGTTCACGGGTCATCCTGAACGGGCGGGTGAATTATTGGAAATAATACATAGTGATGTATGTGGTCCAATGAACACGGCCGCACGGGGTGGGTATTTTTACTTCGTGACTTTTACTGATGATTTAAGTTGGTATGGCTATATCTACTTGATGAAGCATAAGTCAGAAACCTTTGAAAAGTTCAAAGATTTTTAGAATGAGGTAGAAAATCATCGTGACAAAAAGATTAAGTTTCTGCAGTCTGATCGCGGAGGCGAATATCTTAGTCATGAGTTTGGCCAACATCTGAGTGACTGTGGAATCGTTTCACAGCTTACGCCTCCCGGAACTCCACAGTGAAACGGAGTGTTGGAACGACGTAACCGACCCTGTTAGACATGGTAAGGTTGATGATGTCTCTTACAGATCTACCGATATCTTTTGGGGGTCATGCACTACTCACTGCTGCTTATACATTAAACAGAGCGTCGTCTAAGTCTGTTGAGATGACACCACATGAGATGTGGTATGGGAAGATACCTAGTGTGTCGCATCTCAAGGTTTGGGGTTGTGAGGCATATGTAAAACATTTACAACCAACCAAACTAGAACCTAGATCAGACAAATGTTACTTTGTAGGTTATCCAAATAACACCATTGGGTATTCCTTCTACCACCAGTCCGAAGGCAAAATGTTTGTCGCAAAGGTTGCACACTTCCTCGAGAAAGAATTTCTCGCTAAAGAATTGAGTGGGAGGACAATACAACTTAATGAGATTAGTGAATCTTTGGCAACCGTTAATATGGCTAAGGAACCGGAAGTAATTTCACAAATTATCCCTACAACCGAGCCGGAAGTTGTCGCATGTGATGCGGAAACTTCAGACAATGTTGTAACTGAACCGCGCAGACGAGGTAGGGCTATCCACCCACCTGAGTATTTTCATAACGAAATCTTCATTCTTGAAGACGATGAATCTGCGCACTACAAGGAAGCAATGGTGGGGCCTAGCTCAAGGGAATGGCATAAAGCCATGAGATCCGAAATGGCATCCATGTACGAAAATCAAGTTTGGAACTTGGAAGAACTTCCAGATGGCGTAAAACCCATTGGTTGTAAATGGATTTTCAAAAGAAAGACGGACGCGGATGGTAACATTACTATCCATAAAGCTAGACTTGTCGCGAAAGGGTTCACGCAAGTTCCAGGAGTGGACTACGACGAGACTTTCTCGCCCGTAGCTATGCTTAGGTCTGTTCGGATATTACTAGCAATTGCTGCTTATTTCGATTATGAAATATGGCAGATGGATGTCAAAACGGCTTTCCTAACTGGAAACCTTGAACAGGATGTATACATGATACAGCCACAAGGTTTTGTCGATCCTAAGAATGCTGGAAAGGTATGTAAGCTTCAGAAAGCCATTTATGGTCTGAAGCAAGCATCAAGGAGCTGGAACATTCATTTTGATGAAGTAGTCAAAGAGTTTGGCTTCATCAGGAACGATGAAGAATCTTGTGTTTACAAGAAGTTTAGTGGGAGCTCAAAAGCTTTTCTAATCTTGTATGTGGATGACATATTGTTGATTGGAAATGATGTGAATTTGCTTAGCGAAATAAAAGACTCATTGAAGAAGAGTTTTCCAATGAAAGACTTAGGTGAAGCGGCATATGTATTGGGCATCAGGATCTATAGAGATAGATCAAGACGCCTAATAGCGCTTAGCCAAAGCACGTGCATTGACAAGGTGTTGAAAAGGTTCAACATGGAGAACTCCAAGAAAGGCCTACTCCCCATGTCACCTGGCATAGTGCTTTGCAAGAATCAGAGTTCTCGGACCCTCGATGAGCGAGTACAAATGAATGATATTCCATATGCTTCGGCAGTTGGTTCTATTATGTATGCCATGCTATGTACAAGACCGGATGTTTCCTATGCGCTAAGTGTTAGCAGCAGGTACCAAGGTGATCCAGGATTGGAACACTGGGCCGCAGTCAAGGGTATTCTTAAGTACCTCAGAAGGACCAAGGATTTACTCCTTGTGTACGGAGGTGATGAAGAGCTCATTGTAAGTTGTTACACTGATGCAGGCTTCATGACTGACCCCGATGACTTCAAATCTCAATCTGGCTATGTTTTCATACTGAACGATGACGCAGTTGATTGGAAAAGTTCCAAACAAAAGACTGTGGCAGATTCTACGATGGAGGCGGAATATGTTGCTGCTTCTGAAGCCTCCAAGCAAGCTGTCGGTATCAAGCAATCTTGAAGACCTTGGTGTGGTTCCAAGTGCTCTGGACCCGGTGGAGATCTATTGTGATAATAGTGGCGCCGTGGCTCAGGCAAGGGAGCCATGTTCGCTCCATAAGACAATGCATATTCAACGCAAATACAAACTCATTCGACATCATGTCGAAGAAGGTTTAGTGAAAATACGCAAAGTTCACACGTATTTGAATGTGTCAGACCCGATGACTAAGCCTCTACCACGAGCAAAGCATGAGCAACACCGGATAGCCATTGGTGTTAGGAAAGCCATGTAACTGGATTATGACTCTAGTGCAAGTGGGAGTCTGTAGGAGATATGCCCTAGTGGCGGTAATAACAGTTATTTTGTATCTCCAAATTTGTAATGAATGTTTATGTTCCATGCTATAACTGCAATGATTCTCGAGTCTACAAATTAAACGAGGCTTGGAGGGAAACTCATGTGCACGTGTGGTATAATAAACGGTAAATTGTATTCCTAGTCTTGCCTCTAAGATTGGCTCAAGTGTTGCATGATGGTCCTGTTTTCCTGATCATGGGCATGGCTATGCCGGCAATTTTGAGGGCACGATGTTGGTAGAACACTTGTGTTGAATCGATCTGAATTGATGTTATGCTATGAGATACATTCGTCACAAGTTAATGGTAAATAACACAGAGATGGTTAACGTTTGCATAATTCCTTAGACCATGAGAGTATTGAGTTTCTTCATGCTTGCTTCATGAACTTTGGGGTTTGTTAAACGTCATCCGTAAATGGGTGGCTATTATGGCGGCTTACGGGTTCATGGAAAAGTATGTCAAGTAACTTAATAGCTCAAGATTGGGATTTGCTCCTCCGACGATGGAGAGATATCTCTGGGCCCTCTCGGTGTTTTGGTATCCATCATCGTCTGGCCAGACACTTTGTGATTTGATCACGGGATGCCAGAACACGGGAACGAGAAAAGAGAACAATACCAGCAACGAGGTAACTGGCATAGTGGACAAGTTGTTGATCCACGAGGATGCCTACATGTCTCACCTCGGGTGATTGTAACATATCACGAAGCAACAGGAATAGCTCACGGCAACTAGAGGTTCACTCGAATATTCATTCGTGTGGGTATAAGGGTCAATATGGGTGTCCACGGCTCCGATGTTGATCATTGATCGGAAGGGGTTCCGGGTCATGTCTATGCTTCACCGAACCTATAGGGTCACACGCTTTAGGGTCATCTATTTGTTGAATAGTAGACAGGGAGTCTAAGAGAAAATCACCGAAAAGTTTCAGACACCGGAAAAGTTTCGGACAGCGGAAAAGTTCCGCACACAGGACACCGGAACAGTTTTGGTAAAACTAAAAAGTAGTTTCAGGGGATACCATTAAGTCAAATTGGTTTCGGCACATGCCTGATAATTCTTGGAGGGTGCCAGAATCATTCTGGAAACTTCTGGGAATTTTCCGGAAGAAAAACCGGAAATGTTCCGGAGCTGCCGGAACCGCTTCAGATGCTTTTTGCAGATGAAAATCACTATTTCGGAATTGTTCCGGATCGCATTAAAAATTATTTTAGTGGGGTACTAGAATTATTCTAAGCCCACATAAATATTTTCAGTTCGATCAGACGCTGAAAAATGTCGTCGTGAATAGTGAAAGTGCTTTTTGGATATTTATGGAAAAGCACCTTTTTGGATATTTCCAAAAAGGCTTCTAGAAGGGATTGGGGAGCAAGGTAGCTCCTCATGGGGGCCCCCAAGGGTTGGCCGGCCAAGGGTGGAGCTCCTCCATGGAGCTCCACATGGCACCCCTTTTCCTTCTTCTTATTTTTTATGTGTGACATAAAGTGGGGGTAGTTTAGTATTTTCAAGTCCCAACCCTACCCCTTGGTTTTCCTATAAATAGAGGAGATGTGGGCTGCCATCTCTTCATCCTTGTGCTCTCATACACATGCTTTGCTTTGCAAGCTCTCTCTCTCTCTCCCTCCCACGAAAAGAGTCTTTCGTAGAGCTGAAAGGTTGTCTGGGTTCCGGCAGGAACTAGTTCTGGACGGCGAAGCCCTGCTGGATAGATGACACCGTATGTGTGCAACCCCGTAGAGAGGTCGTAGTTTTGATCTTTTGCCCGAGGGGCTGTTAGTGTGTCCTCCCGTAGGGCTGTCCGAGTCTCCGTTCAAGTTTCGAGGGTCCTCACGAAGGGCTGTCCGAGTCTCCGTTCGAGTTTCGAGGGTCCTCCCGAAGGGCTGTCCGCGACATCGTCCAGGGGACTGTCCGACCGCCTCCCGAAGGGCTGTCCGACGAGGGAGTACATCCTCGCGATTGGGAGGTTGTAAAATCCTTGCTGCGGGGATCTGCACCAACGATCTCCACCGACTCTTCTTCCGCTGCGCTTCGAGTCGGTACGGATTAGATCAAACCTTGTATGCAGTCTCCATAGTGGTCCTGGGCGTGCTCGCTATACCGGAAATTTTTATTTTCTGTCGCGTTCCCCAACAGTGGCACACCTTTCATTTTGCCAGACTTCTCCTTTGCAATGTTGTGGGTGGATAGCCATTGGGAAGAGCACCACTGATCCACCAACGCCTCCCAACAATCCTGCCTATCCGCACACCATCTCGGGGGCACCTAAGTTAAGCAAGAGAAATTTGAGCGCTACGCCTATGAATCAAATCAAGGAAACTAAGTACAAGGCCTTAAGAATAGGTAATTACCTTCATGTACTTCTCCTTACTCAGATACTTTGTGCGGCACTTTGACTTGGACCTCCTAATACCAGTCGAGGCATAGTAGTCTGGGAT
The DNA here is from genome assembly GCA_022496015.1 of Hordeum marinum. Lineage (NCBI taxonomy): Eukaryota > Viridiplantae > Streptophyta > Magnoliopsida > Poales > Poaceae > Hordeum > Hordeum marinum. The sequence goes on from CM039673.1 coordinate 297,249,981, forward strand.
AGCCCGCGTCCGAGCATTGTGCCGAAAGTTTTGAAGTAGGTGCCTGTACTCGGCATCGATAACCCGAGCCGCGGCCTCCTCCTGTCCCTCAGCACACCTATAGAAGGTCTGCAATCAAACAAGAAAACACGGATTAGTACTTGCCAATCAAAGAAGAAAACACAACATAGACGACAAAGGAGAAATTACCCAAAATGCCTGGATCACAATGTCGGCCATCGTGTGGCACTCGACATCGCCGATCCTATGCCCCGGCGGGGCCGGGGCAGCCAAGTAGTGCTCCCAAGTCATTCCTAGCTCTCGAACCTGGCCCTCACCGGGCAACATGACCCACACCGGGAAGCTCTGGAATATACCGAAGAACATTAACTGGGATTTTTGTCTGACTCTTCTCACCCATACCATTATCTACCACAACATACCTAGAAGACTGGCAAATGGGACAATACCTCAAGTCCGCATACTCAAGCCTAAAAAAGGCACATCCTTTCTCACACGCATCTATATTCTTATAGGGCATCTTAAGTACATGGAGGATTTTGTCGACTGGTACAGGTTTGCAGGCATTACATGGCCTTTGGGTAGAAAGCGTCCAAATAGTGTCATCATCGCATCGTAGCATTCTCTGCCCAAGTTGAATTGAGCCTTCAGAGCCATTACTTGTGCGATGGCATCCAGCTGACAAAGCTCAGTGTGCTCGTGGAGAGGACGTTTTGAAGACTCCAACATATCATTGAAGGCCTTTGCAGATTCTCCATCTCATTGTCTGAATCCCGAGCATCATCAAAGTCTTCCACCATGTCTTCCATCCCGGTACCATGCTCGCCGGTGCGGCGACGGCCCTCCTCAGCTCTGGCACGTTGGGCAAATTCACCATGAAATGTCCAGACCATATAATTAGGCGTAAGACCCCTCTTTTGCAAGTGTTTGATCATTTCAAACTCTGACATCTTATGATAGTTGTCACACTCGACACAGGGGCACCAGGTTGTTTTGTGTCCATTTGCAAACGCGGCTCTCACAAACCCCTTGGTTTTTGTTATCCATTCATGGGTCATGTCTTCTGACAAGTGTGACCGGTGTACATCCACGCACGATCACTCATCTTGCCTTGCTACTAGACACACAAGAAATATATGCATAATTCAACAAACCATATTCATCAGTTAATAGAGTTTTTCAGTTTTATTACGTCCATGCAACCTAGACACTAGTAGGTAAAGATAGGTCCTAATCCCACACGAGTATGTGTAGATTGGGTTTGTTTTCCCATGCTCTGCTCCGAATCCGACGCAAAATTTCGGCAGCACCTCCCCGTTGTTCTCCTGATACACGTCTCGGCAATAAGCAGAGAGGATGTGTACCAGGAGAACAACAGGGAGGCACTAACGAAATTCTACATCGGATCCGGAGCAGAGCATGTGGGAAAACGAACCCAATCTACACATACTCGGGCTGTCCATGGATAACATTGGACAATTCGAAAGAATATGCAAATGCATGCACATTTATAGATGTAACCCTTTCGAATGGGTGACGCATAGTGGTCATGCATACTGATGATTCAATCTACCTACAACTAGCATGTTTCATCGGCACGAAGACCGGAACAGAGCAAATGAAGGGGGAGGAGGAAATGTCATTTGTGCTCACCCATGAATGCAGGGGCGGAGCTCGTCGAACGCACGGGGAGGTCGTCGAACACCAGACCCTCACAGCGGATGATACAACTGCACATTTAAATCCACCCGATCAACACAAATATATATATGATGTTTTTCATAACAAAATCGGTATTATGACCTAACTCATAATTCACAAATATATGACCCCGTCGGTCGTTGGAAGGCGAAAAAGCACCTTTTCGATCAACAGGAGGTCGAAGAGGTGTCGGGGGTCGGGGGTCAGTGGCATCGAGGGATGTATTCACAGCTGCGCGGAGTGTCGTGCCGGGTTGATGGGGTGTTGTGTTGGGGCGTCGTGTCAGGGTGTCGTGTTGGAGCGTCGTGTCGGGGTGTTGGGGCATCATGTCGGGGTGTCAGGGTGTCGTTTTCTTCTTCTTACTCTTCTTATTTTCCTCTTCTTCCTTTTCTTCTTCCTTTTCTTCTTCCTTTTCTTCTTCTTCTTCTTCTTCTTCTTCCTTCTTTTCCTTTTCTTCTTCTTCTTCTTCTTCTTCTTCTTCTTTTCTTGACCTCTTCTACCACTTCTTCTTCTTCTTCTTTCTTCTTCTATAATTCTTCTACTCACTTTTCTTTTTTTCATCTTAATTAATAACAACTAACTAACCTAATTAAGAGTACCTAATTAACAACTAACCTAACTAACAATACATAATTGAAAAGAGCCTAACCTAACTAACAGTACTAACCTAATTAACTAACCTAACTAACAGTACTAACCTAACCTAACAAACTAACAGTAGCTAATTGTTGGAAATATGCCCTAGAGGCAATAATAAATTAGTTATTATCATATTTCCTTGTTCATGATAATCGTTTCCATGTTATAATTGTATTGATCGGAGACTTAAATGCATGTGTGGATACATAGACAAAACCATGTCCCTAGTATGCCTCTAATGGACTAGCTCGTTGATCAAAGGATGGTTAAGGTTTCCTAGCCATGGACATGAGATGTCATTTGATAACGGGATCACATCATTAGGAGAATGATGTGATGGATAAGACCCAAACTACAAACATAGCATATGATCGTGTCAGTTTATTGCTACTGTTTTCTGCATGTCAAGTATATGTTCCTACGACCATGAGATCATGCAACTCACGGATATCGGAGGAGTGCCTTGTGTGTATCAAACATCGCAACGTAACTGGGTGACTATAAAGGTGCTCTACAGGTATCTCCGATGGTGTCTGTTGAGTTGGCATGGATCAAGACTAGGATTTGTTACTCCGTGTGACGGAGAGGTATCTCAGGGCCCACTCGGTAATACAACATCACAACAAGCCTTGCAAGCAATGTGGCTAAGTGTTAGTCACGGGATCTTGTATTACGGAACGAGTAAAGAGACTTTCCGGTAACGGGGTTGAACTAGGTATGGCGATACCGACGATCGAATCTCGGGCAAGTAACATACCGAAGAACAAAGGGAACGTTATACGGGATTAACTGAATCCTTGACATAGAGGTTCGACCGATAAAGATCTTCATAGAATATGTAGGAACCAATGTGGACGTCCAGGTCCCGCCATTGGTTATTGACCGTAGATGTGTCTCGGTCATGTCTACATAGTTCTCGAACCCGCAGGGTCTGCACACTTAAGGTTCGGTGACGTTTCGGTAGTGTAGAGTTATGTATGGTGGTGACTGAAGTTTGTTAGGAGTCCCGGATGAGATCCCGGACGTCACGAGGAGCTCCGGAATGGTCCGGAGGTAAAGATTCATATATAGGAAGTCCCAGTTTGGTTTTCGGAAAAGTTTCGGGCTCATCGGTAGTGTACCGGGAGTGCCCGTAGTGTACCGGGAGTGCCGGTAGTGTACCCGGAGGCCTCCGGGAGGGGTATTTCGACCCCAAGAGGTCCATGGGCTGTGGGAGAATAATAACTATCCCTTAGTGGGCTGGGAAAACAGCCACAAAGGCCCATGGCGCAGGAGAGAAAGTCCTAAAGCAAAAAGTGGAAAATCAGCCAATAGGAGGCAATCCTACTCCAACTAGGATTGGAGGTGAAGTAGGATGGCTTCCCACCTCCTATTTCGGCCGACCCAAAGGCCTTGGCTGCCTCTCCTCTCCTCTCCTCCTATATATACTAGTGGATTGGGTGGTTTTTGGACAGAATTTCCGGCCACGTGCTACCCGTTTCACCGGTGCACAGTTTCTCCTCTAGATCGGTTTTCCGCAGCGCTTAGGCGAAGCCCTGCTGGAATCACTCCACCACCATCACCGGAGCACCGTCATGCTGCCTGTGAACTCTCTCTCCTCTCCACCTCCTCTTGCTGGATCAAGACGGTGGAGATCGTCATCAAGCTGCACGTGTGCTGAACACGGAGGTGTCGTCCGTTCGGCGCTAGATCGGAAGGACCGTGATCAAGATCGCGAGACGGTTCGTGATGAGTTCACGGGACGGATCGTGATTGGATCGCGGGACGGATCGTGATGAGATCGCGAGACGCTCGGCGATTTGGATCGCGAAGATGTTCGACTACACCAACCGCGTTTCTTAACGCTTCCCGCTTAGCGATCTACAAGGGTATGTAGATCCACTCTCCCTCTCGTAGATGCTCATCACCATGGATAGGTTTGCGTGTGCGTAGGAAATTTTTTGTTTCCCATGCGACGTTCCCCAATGAGAATGGTTATTCTGTTTACATGAATAATACCTTCAATGGTCATGCACCCAGTGAGAATGGTTTGTTGAAATCTTGATCGTAGTATTACACATGTTCATAACATTGATGTCAAAAGATACAAAGTTAATAATGATAGTACCACATACTTGTGGCACTGCCGCTAAATGTCATATTGGTATAAAGCGCATATAGAAACTCCATGCTGATGGATATTTGGACTCATTCGATTTCGAATCGGTTGAGACATGCGAACCATGCCTCTTGGGCAAGATGACTAAAGGACCCCGTTGGATGGAGCGGGCAAGTGATTCATTGGAAATGATACATGTTGATGTATGCAATCTAGTGAGTCTTTTAGCGTGCATTGGATATCGTTATTGTCTTACCTTCACTGATGATTTGAGTTGATATAGTGTATATTTACTTAATGAAACACAAGTCTGAATCGTTTGAAAGGTTGAAGCAAATTCAGAGTGAAGTTTAAAGATCATCGTGACAAGAAGATAAAAATGACTGCGATATGATCGTGGAGGTGAATATCTAAGTCACGAGTTTGGCATACAACTTAAGACAATGTGAAAGTTGTTTCACAACTAAACGCCACCTGGAACACCATAGTGTGATGGTGTGTCCGAACATCATAGTTATGCTCTATTGGACACGGTGCGTGCTATGATGTCTCTTGTCGTTTTACTACTATAATTTTGGGGTTATGCATTAGAGACAACTACATTCACTTTAAATAGGGCACCATCTAAATCGGTTGAGATGACACCATGTGAATTATGGTTTGATAGAAACCTAAGCTGTCATTTCTTAATGTTTGGGGCTGCAATGCTTGTGTGGAAAATGTTTTCACATAATAAGCTAGAACCCAAAGCGGACAAATGTATCTTCATAGAATACCCTAAGAACAGATGGGTATGCCTTCTATCTCAGATCCGAGTGCAAAGTGTTTGTTGCTAGAACTGGGTCCTTTCTCGAGGAAAAGTTTCTCTCGAAAGAATTGAGTGGGAGGAAGATAGAACTTGATGAGGTTGTTAAACCTTTGTTCAACCAGAGAATAGCGCAGCGCAGAAAGATGTTTCTGTGAAGCCTACGTTAGTTGAAGAGGAAGTTAATGATGATGATCATGAAGCTTCAGGATCAAGTTACTATCAAACTTCGTAGGTCGACAAGGATGTGTACTGCTCCTAAGTGGTACGACAACTCTGTCTTGGAGATCATGTTGTTGGACAACGATGGACCTACGAGCTATGGAGAAGCGATGATGGGCCCGGATTCCGACAAATGGTTAGAGGCCATGAAATCCGAGATAGGATCCATGTATGAAAACCAAGTGTAGACTTTGGTAGACTTGCTCGTTGGACGGCAGGTCGTTGAGTACAAATGGATCTTTAAAATGAAGACAGACATTGATGGTGAATGTCACTGTTTGTAAAGCTCGACTTGTTGCAAAGATGTTTGTGACAAGTTCAAGGGGTTGACTGTGATGAGACTTTCTCACTCGTAGCGATGCTAGAGTCTGTTGAAATTATGTTAGCAGTTGCTGCGTTTTCAATATGAAATCTGGCAGATGGATGTCAAAACATCGTTTCCTTAACGGTTTGCTTGAGGAAAGGTTGTATGTGATACAACCAGAAGGTTTTGTCAGTCCTAAGGATGCTAAAAGGTGTGCAAGCTTCGGTGATCCTTCCATGGACTGAAGCAAGCATCTCGGAGTTGGAATATACGCTTTGATGAGTTGATCAAAGTTTTGATGTTTATACAAAGTTTACAAGAAACTTGTATTTGCAATAAAGTGAGTGGGAGCACTATAGAATTTCTGATAAGTATATGTGGATGACATATTGTTGATCAGAAATAATGTAGAGTTTCTGGAAAGCATAAAATGGTCATTTGGAAAGTGATTTTCAAAGGAAGACCTGGCTGAAGCTACCTAATTGTTGAGCATCAAAATCTATGGAGACAGATCAAGATGCTCGATGAGACTTTCAATGAGTGCATACCTTGACAAGATTTTGAAAGAGTTCAAAATGGATCAGTCAGAGAAAGAGTTCTCGCCTGATTTGTAAGGTGTGAAAGTTGAGTCAGACTCAAAGCTCGACAACGGCAGAAGAAAGAGAAAGGACGAACGTCGTCCCCTATGCCTTAGCCATAGGCTCTATATTATGCCATGTTGTGTACCGCACCTGTGTGTGCCTTGCCATGAGTCTCTCAAGGGGTACAAGTGTGGTCCAGGAGTGGATCACTAGACAGTGGTCGGAATTTTCCTTAGTAACCAGAGGACTAAGGAAATGTTTCTTGATTATGGAGGTGATAAAGAGTTCGTCGTAAAGATTTACGTCGATGCAAGCTTTAACACCTATCGGGATGACTAGTAGTAGTAATCTGGATACGTATAGTGGAGCAGCCATTTGGAAATAGTACCAAGTGGAGTGTGGTAGCAGTGTTTATGGTTTGACATAGAGATTTGCAAAGTACACACGGATCTGAATATCGCAGACCCGTTGACTATAAGACCTCTCTCACATGCAAAGCATGATCGAGCCCCAGAACTCATTGGGTGTTAGATTCATAACAATGCGAGTCACATGGTGATGTGAACTAGATTATTGACTCTAGTGCAAGTGGGAGACTGTTAGAAATATGCCCTAGAGGCAATAATAAATTAGTTATTATCATATTTCCTTGTTCATGATAATCGTTTATTATCCATGCTATAATTGTATTGATCGGAGACTTAAATGCATGTGTGGATACATAGACAAAACCATGTCCCTAGTATGCCTCTAATGGACTAGCTCGTTGATCAAAGGATGGTTAAGGTTTCCTAGCCATGGACATGAGATGTCATTTGATAACGGGATCACATCATTAGGAGAATGATGTGATGGATAAGACCCAAACTACAAACATAGCATATGATCGTGTCAGTTTATTGCTACTGTTTTCTGCATGTCAAGTATATGTTCCTACGACCATGAGATCATGCAACTCACGGATATCGGAGGAGTGCCTTGTGTGTATCAAACATCGCAACGTAACTGGGTGACTATAAAGGTGCTCTACAGGTATCTCCGATGGTGTCTGTTGAGTTGGCATGGATCGAGACTGGGATTTGTTACTCCATGTGATGGAGAGGTATCTCAGGGCCCACTCGGTAATACAACATCACAACAAGCCTTGCAAGCAATGTGGCTAAATGTTAGTCACGGGATCTTGTATTACGGAATGAGTAAAGAGACTTGCCGGTAACGGGGTTGAACTAGGTATGGCGATACCGATGATCAAATCTCGGGCAAGTAACATACCGAAGAACAAAGGGAACGTTATACGGGATTAACTGAATCCTTGACATAGAGGTTCGACCGATAAAGATCTTCGTAGAATATGTAGGAACCAATGTGGACGTCCAGGTCCCGCCATTGGTTATTGACCGTAGAGGTGTCTCGGTCATGTCTACATAGTTCTCGAACCCGCAGGGTCTACACACTTAAGGTTCGGTGACGTTTCGGTAGTGTAGAGTTATGTATGGTGGTGACCTAAGTTTGTTCGGAGTCCCGGATGAGATCCCGGACGTCACGAGGAGCTCCGAAATGGTCCGGAGGTAAAGATTCATATATAGGAAGTCCCAGTTTGGTTTTCGGAAAAGTTTCGGGCTCATCGGTAGCGTACCGGGAGTGCCGGTAGTGTACCGGGAGGCCTCCGGGAGGGGTATTTCGACCCCAAGAGGTCCATGGGCTGTGGGATAATAATAACCAGCCCTTAGTGGGCTGGGAAAACAGCCACAAAGGCCCATGGCGCAGGAGAGAAAGTCCTAAAGCAAAAAGTGGAAAATCAGCCAATAGGAGGCAATCCTACTCCAACTAGGATTGGAGGTGAAGTAGGATTGCTTCCCACCTCCTATTTCGGCCGACCCAAAGGCCTTGGATGCCTATCCTCTCCTCTACTCCTATATATACTAGTGGATTGGGTGGTTTTTGGACAGAATTTTCGGCCACGTGCTACCCGTTTCACCGGTGCACAGTTTCTCCTCTAGATCGGTTTTCCGCAGCGCTTAGGCGAAGCCCTGCCGGAATCACTCCACCACCATCACCGGAGCGCCGTCACGCTGCCGGTGAACTCTCTCTCCTCTCCACCTCCTCTTGCTGGATCAAGACGGTGGAGATCGTCATCAAGCTGCACGTGTTCTGAACGCGGAGGTGCCGTCCGTTCGGCGCTAGATCGGAAGGACCGTGATCAAGATCGCGAGACGGTTCGTGATGAGATCGCGGGACGGATCGTGATGAGTTCATGGGACGAATCGTGATTGGATCGTGGGACGGATCGTGATGAGATCGCGGGACGCTCGGCGATTTGGATCGCGAAGATGTTCGATCTTAACGCTTCCCGCTTAGCGATCTACAAGGGTATGTAGATCCACTCTCCCTCTCGTAGATGCTCATCACCATGGATAGGTTTGCGTGTGCGTAGGAATTTTTTGTTTCCCATGCGACGTTCCCCAACACTAATTAATAGTACATAATTAAAAAAAGGAAAAGACAGGGGACTCACCGTAGGTGGTGCGGGCGGCGCGGGCTGGTGGTGCAGGCGGTGGTGGGGCGGCGGGGAGGGTAGGCCGAGGGCCGACGGGGCGGAGGACCAACTGGGCGGAGCACCGACGGGCAGTGGACCTCGGGGTCCGGCAGGATTGGGGGCGTCAGGATGGACCTCGGGGGCGGGCGGGATGGGGATGGGGGCGGAGGACCTCGGGGGCCGGCGGGATAGGGATGGGGGCGGAGGACCTCAAGGGCCAGTTGGCCGGCGGGGAGAGGGGCGACGGGGAGGAGGGCCAACGGGGTGAAGGAGCGAGGGCTAGAGAACCTCGGGGGCCGGCAGGATGAGGATGGGGGGCGGAGCACCTCGGGGGTCGGCCGACGGGAAGAGGGGCTGCGGGCTCGAACCCTAGCTGCAGCAGCATGGACGGGAGCGAGTGAGGGATCATGCATTTGGTGGGGGCTCGGTCGGTTGGGCAGGGCTGGGAGAGAGAGGGTAGAGAGAGGGGGTGGGGCCGGGCTGGGAAAGAGGAGGAGATAGCCCCACCTCTTTGCCATCATCCAGCCAATGGCAAAGAATCTTTGCGTCTGCTGGCACATGGCAAAGAGGTGGAGCTAGCGGGCCGTTACAGCACCGTCATCCACTGGACCCCACCCACCTCTTTGTCGTCTGCCAGCGGACGACAAAGATTCTTTGCCATCTGCTGGCAAACGGCAAAGAGGTGGGGTTGATAGACCGTTACAGCACCGGCATCCACGGGACCCCACCAACCTCTTCACCGTCTGCCAGCGGACCGCAAAGACTCTTTGCCATCCGCTGGCGGATGGCAAATAATTGGCTGATGGCAACCAGGTTCGTTGTCGTCTGTCAGTTTGTTGACGTCTGTTTTTCGCAAGAAGATGGCAAAGATGTTCTTTGCCATCCGTTGGCAGACGACAAAGAACTGACTAATGTAAAATTCCCTGTTTCCAGTAGTGTATTGTATTGTTGCCATCAAGGGTAACAAGATGGGGTTTTCATCATATTGCTTGAGTTTATCCCTCTACATCATGTCATCTTTCTTAATGCGTTACTCTTTTATTCGTGAACTTAATACTCTAGATGCAGGCAGGAGTCAGTCGATGTGTGGAGTAATAGTAGTAGATGCAGAATCGTTTCGGTCTACTGGTCACGAACGTGATGCCTATATGCATGATCATTGCCTTGGATAACCACATGATTATTCGCTTTTCCATCAATTGCTTGATAGTAATTTGTTTACCCACCATGATATTTGCCTTCAAGAGAGAAGCCTCTAGTGAAACCTATGCCCCCCGGGTCTATTTTCCATCATATATTTTTAGATCTATACTTGCTGCAATTTATTTACCTTTTTACTTTCCGCACTCGTTACATCTATCTCTATCGGATCTAATCCTTGCAGATAACCGTGAAGGGATTGACAACCCCTTTATAGCGTTGGGTGCAAGAGTTTGATTATTTGTGTAGGTGCATCCATTGGTGACTTGCTTGTTCATCCTACTACATTGATACCTTGGTTCTCAAAAACTGAGGGAAATACTTATCTACTTCGTTGCATCACCCTTTCCTCTTCAAGGGAAAACCAACACATGCTCAAGAGGTAGCAAGAAGGATTTCTGGCGCCGTTGTCGGGGAGGATACACATCAAGCCTACCAAGTACACATCACAAACTCATCTCTTGCGTTTACTTTATTTTCCATTTTCCTCTCGTTTTCCTCTCCCCCACTTCTAAAACGATTTTCAGAAAATACCAAAAAGATTTGCCTTTTTATTCGCCCTTCTTTCGCTTGCCTTTTGTTTGCTTGAACTCATGGATAGTCTTACTACTATAACTAATATTCTCGAGTATGAGGTTCTTAATTTTAAGCAAAGGGAGGGAGAAAACTTAAAAGGTGCTTGGTATAGAATTTGCAATTCTCAAAATAGATCTATTTGTAAGCAATCCACTACCGTTCTCCTTCGCAATTTTTATGTGGGTATCACTCCTTGGAATAGATATGTTCTAGATACCATCATGGGAGGGAATTTTTTGGGAAGTCATACCTTTAACTCCTATAGTTCTATGATAGTTTTGTTTGGATCACCCCCAATCATGGTTAATGGGACAATTTTAACTCTGGAACATGTGATGCGAAGGCTTGATATTATTGAAAATAGGGTTGCTATGGTTGAGCTTATTGAAAACTTGGATAAGAAGATTCAAAATCACATTACTCAATATGGATTTAAAGTAGGAGTTATCTTAAAAAATCTCAAGGAAAAAGAACCCATAGTTAATGAAAAATTGAAACAAGATTCCTCTAGAATTGGCAAGCTAGAGGACATTATTACCAGCTTGGGATCCGCTTTTGCTCTAGTACAAACCACTCCAACTCCTTCGCCTCCTAAGGCTGCCAAGTTTTTTTTATGTTCCTAAAAATAAGGGTGAATCTTCTAGTAAGGATGAAGATATTAAGACAATACGTATTCACCCCAACTTTCTCGATATTATTAAGGAACCAATTGCCACCATTGAATCTCCTGATTTTTTACCTAGGAGTATTATCATTAATAAGAAATTTGGGCCTCCTAGGGCTTATGAGTGTGCGATAGAGGAGTTGCATACCAAATATGACAATACCTAGATCTATTGTGTTTTGCCAAGCTAGGGGCGTTAAACAATAGCGCTTGTTGGGAGGCAACCCAATTTTATTTTTGTGTTATGTTTTTGTTTCTGTTTTTGAGTGTTTCCCACATTATTACTTCTGTAGTAATTTTGTTTTGGTGTTTCAATTAGTGTTTGAGCCAAGTAAAACCTTTAGGGTGATCTATGGTAGTTGTTGATTTGATCTTGCTGAAAAACAGAAACTTTTGTGCTCAGTCCAGGAATGTTTCAATTTTTTCAGAGCGTCGAATTGATCTGATTTTTTACCAAAGATTGATATATAAATTTCCCAGGTTTTCCTAATTGTTCAGAATTTTTTGAGTTACATAAGTATACGAAGTTTCCAGATTGCTATAGACTGTTCTGTTTTTGACGGATTCTGTTTTCTTTGAGTTGTTTGCCTATTTTGATGAATCTATGGGTTGTATCATGTGGTATGAGCCATGTAGAAGTTAGATTATAGTAGGTATAACACCAATATAAATAAAGAATGAGTTCACAACAGTACCTAAAGTGGTGATTTATTTTCTTATACTAACGGATCTCACGAGTTTTCTGTTAAGTCTTGTGTTGTGAAGTTTTCAAGTTTTGGGTAAAGATTGGATGGACTATGGAATAAGGAGTGGAAAGAGCCTAAACTTGGGGATGCCCAAGGCACCCCAAATCATATTCAAGGATGCCAAAGATCCTAAGCTTGGGGATTCCCCAGAAGGCATCCCCTCTTTCGTCTTCAATCCATCGGTAAATTTACTTGAGGCTATATTTTTATTCACCACATGATATGTGTTTTGCTTGGAGTGTCTTGTATGATATGAGTCTTTGCTTGCTAGTTTGCCACAATCATCCTTGCTACACACATATTTTGAGAGAGACGTGTTGAATCATGAATTTATTAGAATACTCTTTGTGCTTCGCTTATATCTTTTGAGTTGGGCAATTTTGCTCTATATGCTTCACTTATATCTTTTAGAGCACGGTGGTGTTTTCATTTTATAGGAATACTTGAACTCTCGTACCTCACTTATATTATTTTGAGAGTTTATAAAAATAGCATGGTAGTTGGTCTAGGTTATGAATTTAGTCCTAATATGATAGCATCCAAAAGGGATATAATAAAAACTTTCATATTAAGTGCATTGAGTATTTATGAGAAGTTTGATTCCTTGCATAAAGTTTTGAGATATAAATATGGTAATGTTATGAGACATGTTAGGAAGTAAATTGTGATTTGGTAAAAATACTTGTGTAAAGGTTTGTGATTCCTGTAGCATGCACGTATGGTGAACCGCTATGTATGGAAGTCGGAGCATGACTTGTTTATAGATTGTCAACCTTTGTGTGAGGGTCAGGGGCACGCGATGGTTAACTCCTACCAACCTCCCCCTAGGAGTATGCGTTTAATGCTTTCCTTCAATGAATAATAGTTTTTTGCAATAAGTATGTGAGTTCTTTATGACTAATGTTGAGTCCATGGATTATACGCACTCTCACCCTTCCACTTTTGCTAACCTTTCTAGTACCGCGCAATTTTCCCTAGTGCAACAAACACCTTCCTCAAAACAGCCACCATATACCTTCCTCAAAACAGCCACCATACCTACCTATTATGGCATTTCCGTAGCCATTCCGAGATATATTGCCATGAAACTTCCACCGTTTCCTTTTATGACATTCACATCATCACTTCCATATTGCATATAGAGTCATATTTTGTCATAGGTATCGAGTTGTAATTTTCCTTTTGAGTTGTAAGTAAATAAAAGTGTGATGATTTTCATTATAGAGCATGTCCCATGTGAGGAAAGGATGGTGGAAGCTATGATTCCCTTACTAGTAGGGATGAGAGTCCGGACTTTATAAAAAATAAAAGAGGCCAGCAAAGCCCAAATAAAAAATGAATAAAAGAGGTCTTAGATGCCCAACAAAAGAATGAGAGAAAAGAGAGAAGGGACATTGCTAATACCTTTTGCCACACTTGTGCTTCAAGTAGAACCATGATCTTCATGATAGAGAGTCTCCTATTTGTCACTTTCATATAGCTAGTGGAATATTTTTCTTCATGATGCATGACCACTTAGTTTCTTTTTGAGCTTTCATACACTTATAGCTCTAGTGCATCCGTTGCATGGCAATCCCTACTCACTCACATTGATATCTATTGATGCGCATCTCCATAGCCCGTTGATACGCCTAGTTGATGTGAGACTATCTTCTCCCTTTTCCTTGAAAACCTCCACCATATTCTATTCCACCTATAGTGTTATATCCATGGCTCGCGCTCATGTATTGCGTGAGAGTTGAATTTTTTTGAGAAAATAAAGGTGTGAAAACAATTGCTTGACTTTTCATCGGGGTTGTGCATGATGTAAATACTTTGTGTGGGGAAGATGGAGCGTAGCCAGACCATATGATATTGTAGGGATAACTTTCTTTTGCCATTATATCTTGAAGAGATACACTTGCTTTGCTAGTATGCTTGAAATGTTATTGTTTCTATATCAATATTAAGATTTTGTTTTGAGTCTTACGGATCTGAATATTCATGCCACAATAAAGAATATTACTTGGATAAATATGTCAGGTAGCACTCCACATCAAAATTTCTGTTTTTATCATTTACATGCTCGAGGACAAGCAGGAATTAAGCTTGGGAATGCTGACACGTCTCCAACGTATCTATAATTTTTGATGATGGCATGCTATTATATTACCTGTTTTGGAAGTTTTGTATGCATTAATATGTTATTTTATATTATTTTTGGGACTAACCAATTAATCTAGAGCCAAGTGCCAGTTTCTGTTTTTTCCTTGTTTTTGAGTTTTGCAGATATGGAATATTCAGCGGAGTCCAAACGGAATAAAACCTCCAGAAGGAATTTTTTTGGAAGGAAACAAGTCATCCAAGCTTGGAGTGCACGTCGGGGGAGGTGCCAGGGCGCCACAAGCCTGCTAGGCGCGGCCCCCCTGGCCGCGCCTAGCAGGCTTGTCGCCTCCTGGCAGGTCTCCTAACCCTAATTTTGGCCTATAAATACCTAAATATTACCCCAACATCAAAAATAGCCACACAAATACTTTTACGCTGCCGGAAGCCTCCATTCCCGAGAGATCCAATCTTGGAGCCTTTACCGGTAATCTGTCGGAGGGAGTTTCGATCACGGAGGGCATCTACATCAACTCCATTGCCCCTTCGATGATGCGTGAGTAGTCCACCACAGACCTACGGGTCCATAGCTAGTAGCTAGATGACTTCTTCTCTCTCTTTGATCTTCAATACCATGTTCTTCATGATCTTCATGGAGATCTATCCGATGCAATCCTCTTTTGTGGTGTGTTTGTCAAGATCCGATGAATTGTGAGTTTATGTTCAGATTATCCATGAATCTTATTTGAATATCCTCTGATTTCTTATATGCATGATTTCATATCCTTGCAAGTCTCTTCGAGTTATTGGTTTGGTTTGGCCAACTAGATTGGTAATTCTTGCAATGGGAGAAGTGCTTGGTTTTGGGTTCAATCTTGCGGTGTCCTCACCCAGTGACAAAGTAGGGGTAGCAAGGAACATATTGTATTGTTGCCATCAAGGGTAACAAGATGGGGTTTTCATCATATTGCTTGAGTTTACCCCTCTACATCATGTCATCTTTCTTAGTGCATTACTCTGTTCTTCATGAACTTAATATTCTAGATGCAGGCAGGAGTCGATCGATATGTGGAGTAATAGTAGTAGATGCAGAATCGTTTCGGTCTACTTGTAACGGACGTGATGCCTATATTCATGATCATTGCCTTGGATAACTACATGATTATTCGCTTTTCTATCAATCACTAGTAGAAAACAGACCTTTCGTCCCGAGCATTAGTCCCGGTCTGGTTACGAGTCGGTACTAAAGATGGTATTAGTCCCGGTTCGTGTCGGCTCCAACGGCTAGGAGCAGGGCGACCTTTAGTACCGGCTCGTGAGCGATCTTTAGTACCGGTTCGTGTCACGAGCTGGTACTAAAGGGGGCGTGGCAGGCTTTTGGTCAGACTTGGGCCCCACGTGCATCTTTAGTACCGGTTGGTGACACCAACCGGTACTAAAGGGCAACTAGCCGGTACTAAAGACTTCCTACATATACGCTTCGTCCGCAGCCGATCGAACGGGCTCTCATTTCTCTGTTTTCTCCCCTGTTCTTCTTCTTGCTCGAAGCTCATCCTCCATTTTGCCAAGGATTTGTCAAGATTTAAAGGCACCCCATCTATCCAAGTGTTCATAAAGGTTAGCAACTTTGCTCCTTCATCTCTCATTGCAAGATTAGCTTGTGGTATGCGCAAAGATATGTGAATTGTGGGTTTTAGCTAGGTTTTGGAGGAATGATCATTATGTGGGAGTTTATTTGATTTATATGCAATTTGATCTCAAATTAACTTGTTAGGTTGCATATGTGTATGTGTGGTTTATTTGGTGCCTTCCCATCCCCGTCCTAACCACTGTCGATCGTCCGCACCGTCTCGTCGCGGCACCCGCCACCTTGGTGAGCCTCTTGTTCTTCTTAAAACCTTTTTTAATTACCTGTATGATTTAGATAGTTGCGTGTACGATTTACTTACTTGTATTATTGTTAGTTATTCTATAGTGTCATGGTTATGGTATCCGCCCACATCGGCCCTCATCCAGTCTATGATTCAGATGTGGTATGTCGTTATCTTTTATAACTATTTCACACATCATCTAATGTGTATGACAATTAATTATGCCACCAAATTGATGTAGATGTTTTTATCTATAGGAAGTAGTTGAACCAGAAATTCCAACCGACTATGCAATTCTGCTCGAGAAATTAACACAAGCTGAAAAAGAAATTGATCATTTGAAAGAAAATTGAAAAGAACTGAAGATGAGAAGATGGGATTGGAGTTGCATGTTGCCGATATCGTCAATGATCACAAGAACAAGATGGCTGGAATGCGCTTGAAGCTTAGAAAGATTAGAAAATATGCCATTGATAAAGAGGCTTGGTATCATTATGTCGTTGGCTCAATTGTTACCTTAGTTGCGATTATTATCTCATTTGTTGTTGCATTTACATGTTTTAGATAGTTGTATGTTGTTTTATGAGATGTATGTATGAACTATAAGTATCTATTATTTGCAGTAATAACATTTGGTCACTGCTAGCTCTACTTTGGTTGTAATGTGATGATGAAGTTGTATTAATTTGGTCACTTTGATGTTGTGTAGTGAACATGAACCGGCAATGGATGTACGATGACCGACTAAGTCCAGGGTTTCTTAATGGCCTGCATGATTTTATTCGTGTGGTTGAGGCAAACAAGCAGAATGGTTTCATGTATGGAGGAACACAAGGATATTGTACGGTCCAAGAACCCAGAGCAGTCTGACCCCTGGATTGAACGTAAACACATGGAGACTTTTGCCAGTTGGTTGCAAACAAAGCTCATCAATGACAACGATGTTCCAGATGAACTGTACTGGTTGGCCAAGACACCAAGTTCGACTGTAACGACTTTCAAAGGGCACGAGATAAATGGGAATACATTTTACATGATCGCCCAAGATAAAAAGAGCACCAACCCAAACAGTGGTGTCCGCTATGATGCAACCAACTTTCAAGACACATATTATGGTTACATAGAGGAGATATGGGAACTTGACTATGGACCTGATCTTAAGGTCCCTTTGTTTCGGTGCAGATGGGTCAAATATACTGGAGGCGAGGTACAGGTAGACCCGTGGTACGGAATGACAACAGTGGATCTCAACAATCTTGGGTACACAGACGACTCATTCGTCCTAGCCAATGATGTGGGTCAGGTTTTCTATGTGAAGGACATGTCTAGCAAACCAAGGAGAAAAAAGATAAGGAAGCGAATACATCATACGATGAGCCAAAGTGCCACATCGTTCTTTCAGGGAAAAGAAACATTGTGGGAGTGGAGGACAAGACAGACATGTCAGAAGATTATGAAAAGTTTCATGAAATCCCTCCCTTCAAAGTGAAGACTGACCCAAGCATCCTGTTAAATGATGAAGATTCTCCATGGTTATGGTGGAATCATAAGCAAGGGACAAACACGCAGAGAAAGTCTTACACCACGAGATCCCACTCTGGGATGTGACCGACTTCACCGTCATCACTTTCTATGTGAAGGACATGCATGCATTTTCTAGCATGGTATCTTTGTAACAGTTTGTACACGAAGTGCATCCAGTTTGTACACGAAGTGTAACAGTAACCCTCTCAACTCTTTAGAAGTTGCTATGTGGGTGAAATTATGATGTCATGCCAAGTTACAACCTTTTCAGAGTTCATTTGTACCGCTTTTCAAATTTAGGGTCATTTAGCTCAAAATAAATCATTAAATGCATGAAAAATATCAAATGAAGTCAGAAAGGGTTGAAAATTGACGATGTGCCTTTGAATGGTGCATATTGAACACACGAAAAGTATAGAGTTAAAATAAGTTATTAAAATGAAATCCCTTTGTAATAGATGAGTTTTTGTCCGAAACCCTCATACTTCGAAAGAGATTGTCCAATTTGTACACGAAGTGCATCCAGTTATTGCCGTAACCCTCTCAACACTTTAGAAGTTGCTATGTGGGTGAAATTATGATGTCATGCCAAGTTACAACCTTTTCAGAGTTCATTTGTACTTGTTTTCAAATTTAGGGTCATTTAGCTCAAAATAAATCATTAAATGCATGAAAATATCAAATGAAGTCAGAAAGGGTTGAAAATTGATGATGTGTCTTTGAATGGTGCATATTGAACACACAAAAAGTATGGAGTTAAAATAAGTTATTAAAAATGAAATCCCTTTATAATAGATGAGTTATTGTCCGAAACCCTCATACTTCGAAAGAGAATGTCCAATTTGTACACAAAGTGCATCTAGTTTTTGTCATAACCCTCTCAACTCTTTAGAAGTTCCTATGTGGGTGAAATTATGATGTCATGCCAAGTTACAACCTTTTCAGAGTTCACTTGTACTGCTTTTCAAACTCGAGATGACATTTCAAATACCATTTAATCAAATTGTCTTATACAACAGTTTAAGTTGTTCAAACATGCATGGAAATTCCATAAACAGATTCTTTATATTTTTCTGATATTTTTTCATATATTATTTATTTCCATTGGAGTCATAGATTTTTTTCTATGATTTTCAAAAGTTTAGGATTTTTCTGAAAAATAATAATTAATAAAGAATTAAAAAACCTTTAGTACCGGTGCGAGCCACGCACCGATACTGAAGGTCCATCACCCCGCGCATTTTTGGGGTGGACCTTTAGTACCGGTGCGTGGCTCGAACCGGTACTAAAGGGTCTTTAGTACCGGCGCGAGCCACGTACTGGTACTAAAGGTCCTCCATGTATAAATAGTGGAGGCCTCGTCCCTATGCGATCCACGCACCGGGAGAAGCTCATTTGTGCGCCGCCAGGCTACCAAAATCCGTCATCGCCACTGCCCGCCGCCCCGACGCCACGCGCCTACCCGAGCCCGCCGCCCCTGCCGTCGGCCGCCCCCGCCCCTGCCGCCGCCGCCCAAGGTGAGTCTGCCCTCTTTTTTAAGGTTTAATTTAGATTTTGTTTAGATCTTGTTTAATTTAAATTTTGTTTAAATTAGGTTTAATTTAGATTTTGTTTAATTAGGTTTAGGTTTAGGTCTAGGTTTAGGTTTAGTTTAGGTTTAGTTTAGTTTTAGGTTTAGTTTAGCCCCCCTCCCCCCCCCCCCGCTAGATTCTGTTTAGGTTAATTTAGATTGTTGGGGGTCAAGGGTCAAGGGGAAAAGGAGTCAAGGCCCTTTTCAAAGTTTTATGTTTTATTTAATTATTAGGAGTCCTAGGAAAAATTAGTATGTGTATGTTAGATTACATAATTTTTTGGGGTTTTATGAAATATTAGTGATTAAACGATAAGAAAATGTTCTCATAGGAATTTGTCGATGATGCCCGGCCCGCATCCTCGTCGTCGAGTAGTCCACGAGAGGCTGCTTGATAGGCGCCATGTCCAGGACTGAGCTCTGCCGGGCTAGCACTGGGAGGTGCTACCTTCCCGGGCTCGGAGGTTGGTGAGGAATGCAGGTATCGTCGTCGACCCGGACCTTCTATGGTGGCGGTCACGCGGGCCACTTTGATGCGGAGGGAGCGGGCACCCGCGGAGGTGGTACGTCGCCGTGTCAGGGAGGAGGATGAGCACGTCCATCTCTACATGGCGGCGTTGGACGCCCGGTTCGACAATACCTGGCAGATCCTTCAGGGATCTTACTTTAGTTATGATCTCGTGATGGTTCCTTATCTTTGGGTGTCCACCGCCGACGACTCAGAGACCGCTAGTGAACCGAGTTCACCGTCCTCCACTTTGGATTCTAGGATATTCGATCTGTATTAGTGATCTTATATGATAATATTGGAGATGTATTAGTTAATATTTGATGATGCATTAACTGGATTATTCTGGATGATGTATTAGTGATATTATATTTGAGGTCATTATAAATATTTATGTATTAGTGATATTTTATCGGTATAATGCGTGTGTGACTTTCGGTCTGTCGTTGCTCCTTGTGTGACTTTCATGTGTATTCTTGATGGAGGAATCCCGACTGTTGTCGTGGGGGGCGCCTCATCTTTCTTCTCTTCTTTGCGATATATTCGTTGGTATAATGCGCAAGAAGAGAAGTGGTGGGGCGTCCATCACCGACGGTCGAACTATTACTGTGAGAGAGTGTCCACCAACATATATACACCACCGTATCAATGTGAGAGAGTGCGCACCAACACACCATGAGATATGAGAGTTATTTAAGGAAAGCCTCGACGGACCAAAAGTCACACACGCATTAGGATCCAAAGCGTGCTGTAATTCTTGAACTGGATTATTTGGGGTGATGTATTAGTGATATTATATTCGAGTTCATTATAAATATTAATGTATTTGTGATATTTTATCGGTATAATGCGTGTGTGACTTCCGGTCTGTCGTTGCTCCTTGTATGACTTTCATGTGTGTTCTTGATGGAGGAATCCCGATTGTTGTCGTGGGGGTGCCTCGTCTTTCTTCTCTTCTTTGCGACATACTCGTCGGTATAATGCGCAAGAAGAGAAGAGGTGGGGCGTCCATCACCGACGGTCGAACTATTACTGTGAAAGATTGCCCACCAACATATATACACCACCATATCAGTGTGAGAGAGAGCGCACCAACACAACCATGAGATATGAGAGTTACTTAAGGAAAGCCTCGACGGGCCGAAAGTCACACACGCATTAGGATCCAAAGCGTGCCGTAATTTTTGAACTGGCTTATTCGGGATGATGTGTTAGTGATATTATATTCGAGTTCATTATAAATGTATTTGTGATTTGCAAGTCATTCCGGTAAAACATAGGGAATTTTTTCTATGTCATTGCTCGATATATGAAACGGGTTGACTTTAGGTCTGTTTTGGCTCATTGTGTGTCTTTTAGTGAGGGAGAGTGTCCACCATATATATATATATATATATATATATATATATATATATGAGAGACAGAGAGAGGAAGAATCCCGACTGTTGTTGTGGGGGTCGCTTCTCCTTTGTTCCAGTGTGCTAGACATTTTGGTGTAATGCACTCTGGGACGAATGGAGGAGCCACCTGTTGGAAATATGCCCTAGAGGCAATAATAAAATGGTTATTATTGTATTTCCTAGTTCATGATAATTGTCTATTATTCATGCTACAATTGTGTTAACCAGAAACCGTAATACATGTGTGAATACATAGACCATCACATGTCCCTAGTGAGCCTCTAGTTGGCTAGCTCGTTGATCAATAGATGGTCACGGTTTCATGACCATGGACATTGGATGTCGTTGATAACGGGATCACATCATTAGGAGAATGATGTGATGGACAAGACCCAATCCTAAGCATAGCACAAGATCGTGTAGTTCGTTTGCTAAAGCTTTTCAATGTCAAGTATCATTTCCTTAGACCATGAGATTGTGTAACTCCCGGATACCGTAGGAATGCTTTGGGTGTGCCAAACGTCACAACGTAACTGGGTGGCTATAAAGGTACGCTACGGGTATCTCCGAAAGTGTCTGTTGGGTTGACACGAATCAAGACTGGGATTTGTCACTCCGTGTGACGGAGAGGTATCTCTGGGCCCACTCGGTAAGACATCATCATAATGAGCTCAATGTGACTAAGGAGTTAGCCACGGGATGATGTGTTACGGAACGAGTAAAGAGACTTGCCGGTAACGAGATTGAACAAGGTATGGCGATACCGACGATCGAATCTCGGGCAAGTACCATACCGATAGACAAAGGGAATTGTATACGGGATTGATTGAATCCCTGACATCGTGGTTCATCCGATGAGATCATCGTGGAGTACGTGGGAGCCAACATGGGTATCCAGATCCCGCTGTTGGTTATTGGCCGGAGAGGTGTCTCGGTCATGTCTACGTGTCTCCCGAACCCGTAGGGTCTACACACTTAAGGTTCGATGACGCTAGGGTTATAGGGAAAAGGTATACGTGATTACCGAAGGTTGTTCGGAGTCCCGGATGAGATCCCGGACGTCACGAGGAGCTCCGGAATGGTCCGGAGGTAAAGATTGATATATAGGAAGTCCAGTTTTGGTCACCGGAAAGTTTTCGGGCTCATCGGTAGTGTATCGGGAGTGCCGGGAGGGTGCCGGAGGACCCCCGGGAGGGGTGTGACGACCAGAGGACTTCATGGGCTGTTAGATAAAGTGTGTCAGCCCTTATTGGGCTGGGAAATACTTTTGCTAAAGGCCCATGTGGCTGGAGATAAGGAGATAAGGCAAAAAGGATTTAAAAGGAGGAGATCCACCTCCCTTGTGGGAGGTGGACTCTCCCTTTAATTCGGCCGGCCATCTCCTCTTTGGAGTAGAGGCCAAGCCAGCCCTCCACGTCCCTCCTCCTATATATACTTGAGGTTTTGGATGTTTTGAGACAGGATTTGATCTCTCTCTCTCACGGCGAAGCCCTACCTCTCTTCTTCCTCCTCCGCAGCGCTTAGGCGAAGCCCTGTCGGAATACCTTGCTACTCCACCACCACCACACCGTCGTGCTGCTGTTGGAGCCCTTACCCAACCTCTCCTTCCTCCTTGCTGGATCAAGGTGTTGGAGACGTCACCGGGCTGCACGTGTGTTGAACGCGGAGGTGCCGTCCGTTCGGCACTTGATCGGATCTACCGCGATCTGAATCGCTGCGAGTACGACTCCATCAACCGCGTTCTTGTAACGCTTCCGCTTAGCGATCTTCAAAGGTATGAAGATCCACTCTCCCCTTGCTCGTTGCTGGTTTCTCCATAGATGGATCTTGGTGAACGCGTAGGAAAATTTTTGATTTACTACTACGTCTCCCAACAGTGGCATCATGAGCTAGGTCTATGCGTAGAATCTATGCACGAGTAGAACACAAAGCAGTTGTGGGCGTCGATTTTGTTAATATGCTTGCCGTTACTAGTCTTATCTTGATTCGACGGTATTGTGGGATGAAGTGGCCCGGACCAACCTTACACGTACGCTTACGTGAGACCGGTTCCACCGCCTGACATGCACTAGTTGCATAAGGTGGCTAGCGGGTGTCTGTCTCTCCCACCTTAGTTGGATTGGATTCGATGAAAAGGGTCCTTATGAAGGGTAAATAGCAATTGGCATATCACGTTGTGGTTTTGACGTAGGTAAGAAACGTTCTTGCTAGAAACCTATAGCAACCACGTAAAAACTTGCAACTACAAATTAGAGGACGTCTAACTTGTTTTTGCAGCATATGCCGTGTGATGTGATATGGCCAAAAGGATGTGATGTGATGCATTGTGATGTATGAGATTGATCATGTTCTTGTAATAGGGTTCACGACTTGCATGTCGATGACTATGACAACCGGCAGGAGCCATAGGAGTTGTCTTATATTATTGTATGACCTGCGTGTCAATCATAAACGCCATGTAATTACTTTACTTTATTGCTAAACGTTAGCTGTAGTAGTAGAAGTAATAGTTGGCGAGACAACTTCATGAAGACACAATGATGGAGATCATGATGATGGAGATCATGGTGTCGTGCCGGTGACAGTGATGATCATGGTGCCCCGAAGATGGAGATCAAAGGAGCAAGATGATATTGGCCATATCATGTCACTATATTGATTGCATGTGATGTTTATCATGTTTACATCTTATTTGCATAGAACGACGGTAGTAAATAAGATGATCTCTCAATAAAATTTCAAGAAAGGTGTTCACCCTAACTGTGCACCGTTGCTAAGGATCGTCGTTCCGAAGCACCACGTGATGATCGGGTGTGATAGGTTCTAACGTTCGCATACAACGGGTGTAAGCCAGATTTACACATGCGAAACACTTAGGTTGACTTGACGAGCCTAGCATGTACAGACATGGCCTCGGAACACGGAAGACCGAAAGGTCGAACATGTGTCGTATAGAAGATACGATCAACATAGAGATGTTCACCATGGATGACTAGTCCGTCTCACGTGATGATCGGACACGGGCTAGTTGACATGGATCATGTATCACTTGGAAGACTAGAGAGATGTCTATCTAAGTGGGAGTTCATTAATAATTTGATTAAATGAACTTAATTATCATGAACTTAGTCTAAAATGTCCTTGCAAATTATGTCGTAGATAGCTCGCGCTGTAGCTCCACAGTTTTATTGATACAATCCTAGAGAAAAGTAAGTTGAAAGTTGATGGTAGCAATAATGCGGACTGGGTCCGTGATCTGAGGATTGTCCTCATTGCTGCACAGAAAGCTTATGTTTTTATGTACCGCTAACTGCATCACTCCCTCAAGTGTTGTCTGTAGATGTTGTGAACATATGACAGACACTTTTTGGTGACTACGTGATAGTTCAATGCGTCATGCATTACGGCTTAGAATTGAGGCTCCAAAACGTTTTGAACGTCACGGAACATATGAGATGTTCTAGGAGCTGAGATTGTGATCTCAGGCTCGTGCCTATGTTGAGAGGTATGAGACCTCCAACAAGATTCTTTGTCTGCAAGATAAAGGAGAATAGCTCAATCGCTGAGCGTGTGCTCAGATTGTCTGGGTGCTACAATCACTTGAATCAAGTGGGAGTTAATCTTCCAGATGAGATAGTGATTAATGCAGTTCTCCAAGTCACTGCCACCAAGCTACTAGAGCTTCGTGATGAACTATAACATGCCAGGGATGGATAAGATGATCCCTGAGTTGTTCGTGATGTTTGACACCACGAAGGTAGAAATCAAGAAGGAGCATCAAGTGTTGATGGTTAAGTGAAACCACTAGTTTCAAAAGAGGCAAGGGCAAGAACGGAAAACTTCAGGAATGGCAAGCCAGTTGTTGCTCTAGTGAAGAAACCCAAGGTTGAGCCCGAACCCGAGACTAAGTGCTTCTGTTATGAGGAGAATGTTCGCTGAAGCGGAAAACCCCTAGATGCTTGGTAGATAAGAAGGCTGGTAATGTCAATGGAAGTATATTTGATATACGTGTTAGTGATGTGTACCTTGCTGGTACTCCTAGTAGCACCTGGGTATTGGATACCGGTTCGGTTACTAAGTGTTAGCAACTTGAAATAAAAGCTACGGAGTAAATGGAGACTAGCTAGGTGAAAGGTGACGATGTGTGTTGGAAGTATTTCCAAGATTGATGTGATCACCATCGCACGCTCTCTCTACCTTCAGGATTTGTGATAAACCTAAATAAATGTTATTTGGTGTTTGCGTTGAGCATGAACGTGATTAAATCATGATTAGTGCGATACGGTTATTCATATAAGTTAGAGAATAATGGTTATTCTGTTTACATGGATAATGCCTTCAATGGTCATGCACCCACTCGAAATGGTTTATCAAATCATGATCGTAGTAGTACACATATTCATAACATTGGTACCAAAAGATACAAAGTTAATAATGATAGTACCACATGCTTGTGGCACTGCCACGTAATGTCATATTGGTATAAACCGCATGAAGAAACTCCATGATGATGGATTTTTTGACTCGCTCGATTTCGAATCGGTTGAGACATGCGAGCCATGCCTCTTGGGCAAGATGACTGAGACCCCGTCATCCAATATGATGGAGCGGGCAAGTGGCTTATTGGAATTAATACATGTTGATGTATGTGGTCCAATGAGTGTTAAAACACACAGTGGATATCGTTGTTTTTCTTTACCTTCACTGATGATTTGAGTAAATATGGGGATATTTACTTAATGAAACACGAATCTGAAATGTTTGAAAGGTTCAAGGAGTTTCAGAGTGAAGTTAAAGATCATCGTGACAAGAAGATAAATGTCTATGATACGATCATGGAGGTGAATATCTAAGTTACGAGTTTGGTATGCAATTTTAGACAATGTGGAAATTGTTTCACAGCTCACGCCTCCTGGAACACCATAGTGTGATGGTGTGTTCGAACGTCGTAGTCGTGCTCTATTGGATATAGTGAGTACTATGATGTCTCTTATCATTTTGCCACTATCGTTATGGGGTTATGCATTAAAGACAAATCCATTCACTTTAATAGGGCACCATCTAAGTCTGTTGAGATGACACCGTGAGAATTATGGTTTGACAGAAGCCTAAGCTGTCATTTCTTAATGTTTGGGGCTGCGACGCTTATGTGAAAATGGGTTTTTCACCTAGCGAGCTCGAACTCAAAGCAGACAAATGCATCTTCATAGAATACCCTAATGAGACATTGGGTATACCTTCTATCTCAGATCCAAGCGCAAAAGGTGTTTGTTGCTAAGAACGGGTCCTTTCTTGAGAAAGAGTTTCTCGCGAAAGAATTGAGTGGGAGGAAGATAGAACTTGATAAGGTTGTTGAACCTTTGTTTCAACCAGAGAATAGCGCAACACAGAAAGATGTTTCTGTAGAGCCTACTCAGTTGAAAAGGAAGTTAATGATGATGATCATGAAGCTTCGGATCAAGTCACTATCGAACCTCGTAGGTCGACAAGGACGCGTACTGCTCCTGAGTAGTACGACAACCCTGTCTTGGAAATCATGTTGTTGGACAACGATGAACCTACGAACTATGGAGAAGCGATGGTGGGCCCGGATTCCAACAAATGGCTAGGAGCCATGAAATCCGAGAAAGGATCCATGTATGAAAACCAAGTATGGACTTTGGTAGACTTGCCTGTTGAATGGCGGGTCATTGAGTACAAATGGACCTTTGAAATAAACATAGACGCTAATGGTGAAATGTCACCGTTTATAAAGCTCGACTTGTCGCAAAGAAGTTTCCGCCAAGTTCAAGGAGTTGACTGCGATGAGATTGTCTCATCTGTAGCGATGCTAAAAGTCTATTAAAATTTTGTTAGCAGTTGCTGCATTTTTCGATTATGAAATCTGGCAGATGGATGACAAAACAAGGTTTCCGTAATGGTTTGTGTGAGGAAGAGTTGTATGTGATACAACCAGAAGGTTTTGTCAATCCTAAGGATGCTAATAATATGCAAACTCCAGCGATCCTTCTATGGACTGGAGCAAGCATCTCGGAGTTGGAATATATGCTTTGATGAGGTGATCAAAGTGTTTAAGTTTATACAAAGTTTATGAGAAACTTGTATTTGCAAGAAAGTGAGTGGGAGCACTATGGAATTTCTTATAAGAATATGTAGTTGACATATTATTGATCGGAAATGATGTAGAATTTCTGGAAGAGCATGAAGGGTTGTTTGAAAAGTTTTTTTTTCAAAGGAAGACCCAGATAAAGCTACTATTTTATTGAGCATCAAGATCTATAGGGATAGATCTATTCGCTTGATAAGTTTTTTCGACGAAGACATACCTTGACAAGTTTTTGAAGGAGTTCAAAATAGATGGGTCAAGAAGGAGTTCTTGACTGTATTGTAAGGTGTGAAATTGAGTAAGACTCAATACTCGACCACGGCAGAAGATAAAGAAAAGATGAGTGTCATCTCCTATGCTTTAGCCATAGGCTCTATATAGTATGCCATGCTGTGTACCGCACCTGTGTGTGCCTTGCCATGAGTCTGTCAAGGGGTACAAGAGTAATCCAAGAGTGGGTCACTGGACAGCGGTCAAAGTTATCCTTAGTAACTTGAGAACTAAGGAAATATTCTCGATTATGGAGGTGATAAAGAGTTCATCGTAAAGGGTTACGATGATGCAAGCTTTAACTCCAATCCGGATGACTCTTAGTAGAAATCCAGCTACGTATAGTGGAGCAGCCATTTGGAATAGCTCCAAGTGGAGCGTGGGAGCAGTATCTACAAATATGAAATGGAAAGTTTGCAAAGGTACACACGGATCTGAATGTCGCAGACCCGCTGACTAAAAACCTCTTTCACGAGCAGAACATGAACAAACCCCAGAACTTATTGGGTGTTAATCACATGATGATATGATCACATGGTGATGTAAGTGTTAATCACATGGTGATGTGAACTAGATTATTGACTCTAGTGCAAGTGGGAGACTGTTGGAAATATGCCCTAGAGGCAATAATAAAATGGTTATTATTGTATTTCCTAGTTCATGATAATTGTCTATTATTCATGCTACAATTGTGTTAACCAGAAACCGTAATACATGTGTGAATACATAGACCATCACATGTCCCTAGTGAGCCTCTAGTTGGCTAGCTCGTTGATCAATAGATGGTCACGGTTTCATGACCATGGACATTGGATGTCGTTGATAACGGGATCACATCATTAGGAGAATGATGTGATGGACAAGACCCAATCCTAAGCATAGCACAAGATCGTGTAGTTCGTTTGCTAAAGCTTTTCAATGTCAAGTATCATTTCCTTAGACCATGAGATTGTGTAACTCCCGGATACCGTAGGAATGCTTTGGGTGTGCCAAACGTCACAACGTAACTGGGTGGCTATAAAGGTACGCTACGGGTATCTCCGAAAGTGTCTGTTGGGTTGACACGAATCAAGACTGGGATTTGTCACTCCGTGTGACGGAGAGGTATCTCTGGGCCCACTCGGTAAGACATCATCATAATGAGCTCAATGTGACTAAGGAGTTAGCCACGGGATGATGTGTTACGGAACGAGTAAAGAGACTTGCCGGTAACGAGATTGAACAAGGTATGGCGATACCGACGATCGAATCTCGGGCAAGTACCATACCGATAGACAAAGGGAATTGTATACGGGATTGATTGAATCCCTGACATCGTGGTTCATCCGATGAGATCATCGTGGAGTACGTGGGAGCCAACATGGGTATCCAGATCCCGCTGTTGGTTATTGGCCGGAGAGGTGTCTCGGTCATGTCTACGTGTCTCCCGAACCCGTAGGGTCTACACACTTAAGGTTCGATGATGCTAGGGTTATAGGGAAAAGGTATACGTGATTACCGAAGGTTGTTCGGAGTCCCGGATGAGATCCCGGACGTCACGAGGAGCTCCGGAATGGTCCGGAGGTAAAGATTGATATATAGGAAGTCCAGTTTTGGTCACCGGAAAGTTTTCGGGCTCATCGGTAGTGTATCGGGAGTGCCGGGAGGGTGCCGGAGGACCCCCGGGAGGGGTGTGACGACCAGAGGACTTCATGGGCTGTTAGATAAAGTGTGTCAGCCCTTATTGGGCTGGGAAATACTTTTGCTAAAGGCCCATGTGGCTGGAGATAAGGAGATAAGGCAAAAAGGATTTAAAAGGAGGAGATCCACCTCCCTTGTGGGAGGTGGACTCTCCCTTTAATTCGGCCGGCCATCTCCTCTTTGGAGTAGAGGCCAAGCCAGCCCTCCACGTCCCTCCTCCTATATATACTTGAGGTTTTGGATGTTTTGAGACAGGATTTGATCTCTCTCTCTCACGGCGAAGCCCTACCTCTCTTCTTCCTCCTCCGCAGCGCTTAGGCGAAGCCCTGTCGGAATACCTTGCTACTCCACCACCACCACACCGTCGTGCTGCTGTTGGAGCCCTTACCCAACCTCTCCTTCCTCCTTGCTAGATCAAGGTGTTGGAGACGTCACCGGGCTGCACGTGTGTTGAACGCGGAGGTGCCGTCCGTTCGGCACTTGATCGGATCTACCGCGATCTGAATCGCTGCGAGTACGACTCCATCAACCGCGTTCTTGTAACGCTTCCGCTTAGCGATCTTCAAAGGTATGAAGATCCACTCTCCCCTTGCTCGTTGCTGGTTTCTCCATAGATGGATCTTGGTGAACGCGTAGGAAAATTTTTGATTTACTACTACGTCTCCCAACACCACCATCACCGATGGTCGCAATATCAGAGGGAGTGCCCACCATATATGTAAGACGAGAGTTTAGGAAGGAAAGACTTGACAGACCTAAAGTCAACCCGTTGCATATTGAGTAATAGTGATAT
This sequence comes from Hordeum marinum, assembly GCA_022496015.1. Lineage (NCBI taxonomy): Eukaryota > Viridiplantae > Streptophyta > Magnoliopsida > Poales > Poaceae > Hordeum > Hordeum marinum. Next base: position 297,279,857 of record CM039673.1, read on the forward strand.
GTGTGTTGATTAGTTTTCGCGTAGTTTCCTTCAATCAATTTTAAATGTTTCAACTATGAACATAGGAAATGTCTGACGACGAAAGTGAATTCGGTATGTGCAAATACTGCGAAGACGAGCGCGGCCTGTGTGACAAGACTTTCCTGGTTGATGGTAGGCGCTTCAGCATCATGCTGGATGAGACCTTCGAAGTGGATACACTAAGTCACAATGACAAGTCTTTTTTCGTGATTAAGCATGACTTCTGCCTCTTTTGCTTCAACTTATAATTAATTTTAATTTTTTACTGTTCTACTAGCGTATCTCCTGCCATGCAAGAATTGTTGTCTTGGATAAGATTGGTTTCAATACTAAAAAAGATATGGAGGTAAAGATAGTTCACTTGAGGACCGAGCATGGTTTTACTTTTGCGGTAAAATTGTACCATGCAGACACCTATTGCTATTTTGAATGCAAAAATTGGCAAGCACTATGCAAGGCTTATGCATTTGAGCCTAATATGCTTATCACCTTTGATATTCGTCCAGAAGATGAAATTGAAGGTAATATCGACATCTGAGTCGATGTGCAGACGCCTACAGTTCTACCATTATGTGAGTTTCTCAACCATATTTATTAAGTAATTTATATTTTTTATTTAAAAATAGTTGACAACTTATTTGCATTGACAACTTATTTTCATTCTTCAAAAAATGTAGGAAGATGGTAGACAGAACCTACTACTACAGTGATGAAGCAGAATTAACTTATAAAGAGAAAGATCATCTTACTGCATTTTTTAGTCGTCTTGAGAATAACAATAGCTATTATCAAACTCCTGCACATTATGGTCAATATGTGCCACTAGTGCATGTGGTGAACTACGCTAACATCCATGGAGATTGCATGGTAAGATTTTAATTCTACTATTCTGACAGCCATGCGTCTTTTGCATAAATTATTCTAAAACTAAACTACGTTGCTAACTATAAAGTTATTACTACGTTTTTCAACAGAAAATCCCGGAGGATTGTGTGCCTCATATGATGTTTCCGAGAGGTCGCGTTGTTGTTACGAGCTTAGGGCCACCACGGCCAGGTCAGCCTACGCATCATTCCTGTCCATACCGGATTTCTAAAACCGATGGAGTCATGACAATCAAAGATTGGAAAAAATGTATGCTCAATCATAGAGAGCTACTTGGAAGCAACATTATGCGTAGGCCAAGAATGGGAGACAGGATGATCTCCGTTCTCCATAATGGAGAGTCAGGGCCTATCTTGTTTTATGATATTGTACCTAAGAGAGGGTAGAGTAGGTCCTACGAGATAGGAGTACGTAGGTCCTAGGTACAATGTGTTATTATGTGCTACAATGTGTTAGAGTTGATGAGGAGGAGGAGGAGGAGGAGTTGTGATTATGACTAGTGACCAACTTGTTATATGTTGTCTCATTGACGAAAATGATGATTAAATTGTGTTATATGTTCTATCTATAAGTATAGTACGTAGCGTTGTGACCAAGCATGGAGATAAGAGAGATCACTTCTCTCTATTAGCTATCTAACAAAGGTACTAAAGGTCCTCCACGTATAAATAGTGAAGGCCTCGTCCCGGTGCGAGCCACGCACCGGGAGAAGCTCATTTGCACGCCGCCAGGCTGCTGGAATTCGCCGTCGCCGCCGCCCACCGCCTCAATAATGCCAGCAAATCAGTAGTAGAAAACTGAGATTTCATCCGGAGCACTAGCTAGCTAGTCCCGACCGGGTTTTGGGCCTAAGTTATAAGTCCAGAATATATATATATATATATGGATGTGTAATTCCATTTGTATATATACTGTGTATGAGATATTGTATATTATATTACATATATGTATATACATCAACTTGTGTAATTAATGTTTACAGTATGTAGCACCTTAAAATAAATTTGAAATGAATGGAAAACACAATAAATAGAGAGGAAAACTAAAACCTAATTAAAAGCGAAAACAAAAAAAACAGAACACTTAGTACTGGTTGGTATCACCAACCGGTACTAAAGGTCCTCCACCACCAGCCCACGCAGGCAGCCATGTGGTGGGCCTTTAGTACCGGTCCGTGGTCCAACCGGTACTAAAGGCACATCCCGACTGGGATTACTGATCGACATTCTACTAGTGAATTGCTTGACAGTAATTTGTTTACCCATCATGATATTTGCCTTCAAGAGAGAAGCCTCTAGTGAAACCTATAGCCCTCGGGTCTATTTTCCATCATATATTTTCAGATATATACTTGCTGCAATTTATTTACCTTTACTTTCCATGGTCGTTACATCTATCTCTATCGGATCTAATCCTTGCAAATAACCATGAAGGGATTGACAACCCCTTTATAGCGTTGGGTGCAAGAGTTTCATTATTTGTGTAGGTGCATCCATTGGTGACTTGCTTGTTCCTCCTACTGGATTGATACCTTGGTTCTCAAAAACCGAGGAAAATACTTATCTACTTCGCTGCATCACCCTTTCCTCTTCAAGGGAAAACCAACGCATACTCAAGAGGTAGCAACATGCATCAACAGTTGGTAGATATCCATATGAACAAGTTATAGATATCATCATATGCAAGGGGTTGAACATCACATGTTCAATCATCATGCCAAGCCATCGGACTTGGCTCAAGTATCATCCTTGTGTCATCCACACACACACATACACACACACAGTTTGTGAAAACATCGGACGCAGTTTAAGCAGGACCTCCGACTGTCCATGATTGTGGACACAGCTACTCGAATAGTTTTACACTCTGAAGAAGTTGCACGCTTTACCCACAAGACTCAGGGAACTTCCGTGTCATCCACGACTCGTGGTATATTTCATACCCGAGGTAAGCACATGAACAATGCCTTTCCCCTAGCGATATACTAAACAAAGAGTCCACTCGTTGGTGCCATCCCTCATTATATACATCACACATATCTCCATGAGGGCACGCAACGGTGTGCCCGGTGCATGTGAAGACAGCGCATGATCGTCCATTCCGGTATGACCCCATATCGAGAGTGACCACTTCACTCCCGCCATTAGTAATGCGGGCTCTATGCTAGTACCCACCAAGGTAGTCAACAAAGCCCCGTCCTATAAGGGGTATCGTGGTTGTGCATGTAAGGTTGGGACGGTCAGCAAATCTTAAAACTCTTCATTTTCGAAAACACACACACACAACTTGCTCTGGTACACCACTTCTTTATCAAGTGGTTACCTAGCTCATCATCATCTCCCTCGGGCAGTAGTGGCACCCAATAGGGTTTTCGAAGAGTCTTTGAAATCATCTTGTTTCCAACACCATGCATATTCCCATCCCACTTGCGTAGCAACTACTAGCAACCTAACTACTCCCACCTGCACAATCCTCATAAGGATGGTAGGGTCATGCACGATGCAAGTATCAACGGTAAAGTATCGGAGGCATCCCGCCGAAGGAGGGGGTACCTCACCAACATGATCGACATCACAGAAATAAGTGCTATATGCGATGCAAATAAAAAGGGTTCTTAGTCATGGTCAAAGGGCTGCTTGCCTGGCCTAGCAATATCTTCGAGGTCTTCACATGCTTCTCGTCCATCTCGAGCACTTTGTCAACTTTCGCCGAAAACAACCGCAATAAGCAACACAACAAGCAAAGAAATAAGAGTGCGCTATAAATAGGAGATCTATTTTTCTTTGACATCTCTGGTCATTAGAAAATATCTAAAATGGCTCTACTGGATTTTGTATCATTAGATATTCTTGAATGATGAAAACGGAGGCATCATTGATCCTATAAGAAGTCTACAGGATTTTTTTTGTAAAAATGAGTGGATGCACCCAGGAATTAGGGCATTATTTTAGAAGAATTTAGAAAGTGGATTCAGTAGATTTGGAGTTGGTATGATTTACCTATGATTTTCCTAAGATGGAATAATGGAAAAAGGGAACTATTTATTGGTCAAGCATAATAGGTGCATGATAAAATGTTAAACTTGGCTAGACAAATAGGTCATGACATTTAGAGCATTTGGGAATTTGAATCACTCCATTTGAAGTTGATATGAGAGCTATAGCTATTTTACAAGTGGGGCATTTCAAAGTTCAAATTCAAATTTGAATTTGAACTCTAAAGAAAATTTTGTGGGGGAAAATGTGTGAACCACATTTTTGGATAGATCATGATTTTAGGAATCTGTAGAAACTCAAATCATCAAATTTGGAGTCGATCTGAATATTCTATGAATTTCTATTGTTCCACTAGAAATTAAAAAGAAAAAGGAATTACCTAGGTGGGCTTTAGTTATGCACCGGGCGAGGAATAGCTATTGGGCAAGCTTAGTAGCTTAGCTAAGCCCGCGCAGCTGCCACGCCGAAGGCGTATTCCGTGGAATACGTTTCCCACGCGAGGAGGCGGCTGGAGGCAGAGCTCGTTTCCACTTACCTAAGGGGGCCCGGCCGACTGGTCACCGATAAGCGGAGCCCGCCTGTCAGGTTCATCCCCCACCTCTCGCTCGAGTAGGGGAAGGCAGAATGCCAGACAGGGCGACACCGGCACTCGTACCGACGGCACCATCCATCTCCGACGAAGCCCGACACACTAGCGAGCTCAGGGAAGAGTCCCCCGTCGCCCTGGGGGGTTTGTGCTTGGGGAAGGCCGGGTTGGCGCGCGGTGTTGGCCATGGCGGAAGACGTCGAAGGAGACCGTGGCATGGTGATGCGGCCAATAGGGGGAGGAAACAAAGACGATGGAAAGGTCTTGTGATGGCGAGGAGGGATCATTGAAGTGGTCAGGGGCAAGGGGGGCTCGGCAATGGAGTGAATTTGAGCCGAGGCTGCCAGCAAGGCTCCAGCCATCGTCGTCGATGTAGAGGAGGAGAGGGATATTGGGGGCACTGGGAGGTTGCTGAGAGGGAGAGGGAGTCAAGGGAGAGTAGACGGGGCTTTGGGTGGCTTCTTATAGGGAGGGCCATGGGTGCCGTGGACGAGGCTCACGGCCGTCCGCGGGGATGGCTCTGGCGGCCACGGAGAGGGGCTGGAGCTGCTCTATGGTGTACGTAGCAGTGGTGTAGGGTGCTGGAGAGCAAGAAGGAGAGCGGGGAGGAGCTGAGGCGGGCCAGGGGCGCACGCAGGGAGTGGTGGACATGGGCGGCATCAGGCACGCGCAACTGGGGTTGCCGGAGAGTGAGGGAGGAGAGGCCCGACAAGGAGGCGTGTCCCGGACGTCGAGGGCATCTCGGGAGACAAGATGGGGAGGCCCGAGACTATCGGGGTCGCGTATTGGGGGGCTTCTATAGTGTCAGGGCGCACTATAGAGCACTCCAAAGCATGCATATGGCTGGCATGACGCACTCCAAGATGCTTTTGGCACTCCCACCTTGTCCACTAGTTGTGGGTTTTTTCTAGAGATGCTTGGGGGTGCAAGGAAGCTAGGAGAGAGGAGGGGAGAAAAAAATAGAGGTGGGAAGGGCATTGCAGGGGCTGGCCAGAGGTGAAATGGGGGTTTTACCCCCATCAACCCTTGAGCTATGGCCATGCCAAATTTACTGGAGGTAAAAGACATCATATGGGAGTTGTGGTAAAATTTTGAGATCAAGGAGAACTAGGGAAGTCGCCAAAATAGTAACTTTGGTAATTCAACAGAATGTGTTTGATGCAAGTTTGAGCTAGCAAAGTGATTCTTCTTACCATGACACTTAACAAGATAGAATAGGAGGTAAAAACAAGGTGGACCACAAGATTTGAGCATGATTGAAGAAAGTTGACAATGTAAACTTGGTAAACCCTAGAAATGGGCAAAAATGGAGTTTCTTAGATCTATCTAAGAAAGATTATTCTCCTTAATGCATCACTTGAGGTGGTGCCATAATTTGGCCATTAGAGCATTCCCAAAAAGTTTGGGACTATTGGGGAAACTTGATAATGCAAAACTACCCAATTCTTGAAATCAACATAAATGGGGTTGGGGGATTTGGACAAGTTAATCCTTTCTCCTTGATGCACCACTTGGTGTGGATGCATTATTGTAGTATTAGAACATGTCCGCACATTTTGAGGTTAATAGGAGATAGTTGGAAATGCAAAATTGCTCAAGTTTGGATCTGGACAGAAAGCGTTTTGGAATGTTTTGTAGAATCAAAACAAATGGTATTGATATGAAACTTGGCAAGATGATCACATATGTCATATGTGACATGCTAGAATTTTCTTGGATTTATTTGAGAATATTACTTATACAAATATTTCAAATCCTTGAAATAGGAAGAAATGGTTTTGAAGGGTTTTGTCCATTATTTTGAACATGACCATATGTTTAAACTCTTTTATATGGACAATATATGTCCACTGGGTTTTCGTAAAATTTCTCAAATATTTCTAAAGCATAAAAATATATTTTTCCTATAAAAGACCATTTCTGGCATTAAGAAAAAGCGTTTAACTAAAATATTAAAATAATATTTAAAATTAATATTTGGTGGTTTTGGAAAGTCTTATATATATTAGGTTTCAAATAAGGCCTTTGTGGAAAACAATCCACGCAATTTGAGGACTTTTAGTACAAACCTCAATTCAGGGGTTTTGGAAAACCTAATCTGAATAAATCCATTTTGTCCAAAATAAATTTTTATAAAAAATAGTTTTATGTCCTATACACATGGCATGATCATTGGGAAAATATTTGGAGCAAGGAGATGAGTTTTGAGGGTAGGAGAGATTTTATGAATATAGAGCACTAACAAGCAATCAAACAAGTAAGCAAATAGCACACAAGTCAAGCATTCATATGTTAACTTAGTCATGAGGCAAAACACAGGGTGTGACACACATCCACTTAGTTTCTTTTTGAGCTTTCATACACTTATAGCTCTAGTGCATCCATTACATGGCAATCCCTACTCACTCACATTGATATCTATTAATGGGCATATCCATAGCCCGTTGATATGCCTAGTTGATGTGAGACTATCTTATTTTCCTCACAACCTCCACCATATTCTATTCCACCTATAGTGCTATATCCATGACTCACTCTCATGTATTGCATGAAAGTTGAAAAGGTTTGAGAACATAAAAGGTGTGAAACAATTGCTTAACTTGTCATCGGGGTTGTGTATGATCTAAATACTTTGTGTGGGGAAGATGGAGCATAGCCAGATCATATGATTTTGTAGGAATAACTTTCTTTTGCCATGTTATTTTGAAGAGACACGATTGCTTTGTTAGTATGCTTGAAGTATTATTGTTTTTATGTCAACATTAAGCTTTTGTTTTGAGTCTTATGGATCTGAACATTCATGTCACAATAAAGAATATTACATGGATAAATATGTTAGGTAGCATCCACATCAAAAATTCTATTTTTATCATTTACCTACTCGAGGACGAGCAGGAATTAAGCTTGGGGATGCTGATACGTCTCCAACGTATCTATAATTTTTGATTGTTCCATGCTATTATATTATCTGTTTTGGATGTTTTATATGCATTAATACGCTATTTTATATTATTTTTGGCACTAACCTATTAACCTAGTGCCCAGTGCCAATTTCTGTTTTTTCTTTGTTTTTGAGTATCGCGGAAAAGGAATATCAAACGGAGTCCAAACGGAATAAAATTCTACGATGATTTTTCTTGGACAAGAAGGAACCCAGGAGACTTGGAGAAGAGGCCATAAGATCTATAGGTGGGCCACAAGCCACCTAGGCGCGCCCTAGGGGGCGCCCCCTGGCTCCCCCCGTAGCTCCTCCAACCTTAATTCTTCGCCTATAAATTCAGGAATATTCCCCCAATACCAAAAAGAGCCACGATAATACTTTTCCGCCGCCGCAAGCCTCTGTTCACGCGAGATCCCATCCAGGAGCCTTTTTCGGTAATCTGCCAGAGGGGGATTCGATCACGGAGGGCATCTACATCAACTCCATTCTCCTTCCGATGATGCATGAGTAGTTCATTACAGACCTTCAGGTCCATAGCTAGTAGGTAGATGGCTTCTTCTCTCTCTCTCTCTCTCTATGTTCTTCAATACCATGTTCTTCATGATCTTCATGGGGATCTATCTGATGTAATACTCTTTTGTGGTGTGTTTGTTAAGATCCGATGAATTGTGGGTTTATGATTAGATTATATATGAATATTATTTGAATCTTCTATGAATTCTTATATGCATGATTTCATATCTTTGCAAGTCTCTTCTTGTTATTGGTTCAGTTTGTCCAACTAGATTGGCAATTCTTGCAATGGGAGAAGTGCTTAGTTTTGGGTTCAATCTTGCGGTGTCCTCACATAGTGACAAAGTAGGGGTAGCGAGGCACGATTTGTATTATTGCCATCAAGGATAAAAAGATGGGGTTTTCATCATATTGCTTGAGTTTATCCCTCTACATCATGTCATCTTACTTAATGTGTTACTATGTTCTTCATGAACTTAATACTCTAGATGCAGGCAGGAGTCGGGCGATGTGTGGAGTAATAGTAGTAGATGCAGAATCGTTTCGGTCTACTTGACACGGACATGATGCCTATATGCATGATCATTGCCTTGGATAACTACATGATTATTCGCTTTTCTATCAATTGACAGTAATTTGTTTACCCACCATGATATTTTCCTTCAAGAGAGAAGCCTCTAGTGAAACCTATGGCCCCCCGGGTCTATTTTTCATATTATATTTTCAGATCTATAAACCAACAATACCAAAAATACCTTGCTGCAATTTTATTTACTTTTAGTTAGTTTTACTTCTAGCAATCTTTTATATCTATCTCTATCAGATCTCATCCTTGCAAGTAAGCGTGAAGGGATTGACAACCACTTTATAGTGTTGGGTGCAAGTGTTTGATTTTTTGTGTATGTGCATAAATTGGGGCCTTGCTTGTACCTCCTACTGGATTGATACCTTGGCTCTCAACAACTGAAGGAAATACTTATCTACTTTCTTGCGTCACCCATTCCTCTTCAAGGGAAAACCAACGCAATCTCAAGAAGTAGCACATCACGGTCGAGAAAAAACTCATGGTTTGCGCGGGTTTTACCTTGGGGGGATTTAGTCAAACACCTTGTGGGTAAACCTGGGCATACCCCGGGCCGGGCTTGAGAAAGCCCGAACCAAAAAAACTTAGGCCTGAGCCTGGCCTGGCCCGTCCGCCGGGCCTAATAAATCGAGCCCGAGCCCGGCCCGAGCCCGGAAAAGCCCAGTCGACCCGGCCCGACCACGACTAAAAAATAGTTTTTTTCAAGCCCGAGCCCAACCCAATCTGCCCGTCGGGCTCACTTTCCAGGCCCGAGCCCGACCTGATGGCACGATCAGGCCCAACCCAGCCCGGGATTTTCGGGTCGGGTCATCCGGGCTAGGCTGCCCATGCTCGGGTCTACTTGCGTGCGAGGTGGAAGGATTCGACCGATGGTGGGGTGGGCAGCCGTTCGACGGTGACTCGCCCAATCGACGACGACAGTGGCATAGGAGATGTCCGCAACCCTACAAAAGGCAGCGAGATCTTGACGGTGTGGACAGGGCGACTTCACATGGGTGAAAGAATGGCAGAGGCGGGCGACCTTCGGGAGTGTGGCAAGTCGCACCTACCTATCCGACGGTGGTTGGAGGCTAGAAACAAGGTCAGCTCTTCCACGACCGCGCCGTCGAAGCAATGGTAGTAGTCGGACCTGCGGCGATGGTTGGATTAAAAGTGAAGGCGAAAAACGATTCAACAGCTACGGGGCCGACCGTCGCTATTCCGACGAGGGTGTGGGGACCCCGACTCATAAGTCGTGATCACCGAATGCACGTGTATAGTGATCCCAGAGATCAATGCTCACTGAACACCCAAAAGCTGAATAACAAGAGTCTTACATCCTTACATACCGTCTTACACAAATAAAGGCCTGCTAGGCCAAGTCTTACATAGATAGGACCACAAGGGCCAAACACTTAAACATAACAAGCAGCGGACATCTTGGTCTAAAGCGTGAACCCATGCCATCTGCCTTAAACCTATAGTCATTCTGACTGGGAAACATCCTAGTTCGCATGTTTGTCACCATCGAACTCTTCGCCAAACTCATGTTCTTCCATGTCTGGCCAATTAAATAACCAGTGGCAAGCCAATGAGTACTTTGAATGTACTCGCAAGCAACCCATGTGTGGAACAAGGTACAACAATGCATAATATAGCACTAAGTAGGTAAGTTTTGCAGAAAGCTATTTTTGAGTGCAGTGACATGATCAAATATCTATGTAAGCATGCATCAACAGTTGGTAGACATCCGAGTGAACAAGTTACTAATATCATCATAAGCGGGGTTTGAACATCTCATGTTCAATCATCATACCAAGTCATCAGTCTTATCACAAGTACCACCTGAACACTTCATGTTCGGTCACCATGTCAAGTTATCTGACTTAGCTCGAATACCATCCCTATGTTTTCACACGCACACACACCAAGCTTAGGAAAACGCTAAACGTAGCTTAATCAGCACCACCCAACTTCCCTTGACCATGTACGCGATTATTTGAATAGTTTTACACTCTGCAGAGGTTGCACGCTTTACCCACAAGACTCAGAGAACGTGTCATCAACGACTCGCGGTATATCACATACCCGAGGTAAGCACCCGAACAATGCCTTTCCCATGGTGATACTAAACAAAGAGTCCACTCGCTGGTGCCATCCCTCATGATATACATCACACGTATTATCCATGAGGGCACGCAACGGTGTGCCCAGTGCCTATAAAGATGGCGCATGATCGCCCATTCCGATATGATCCCGTCTCGAGAGTGACCACTTCACTCCGCCACTAGTAAAGCGGGCTCTCTGCTAGCACCAACCATAGTAATCAACAAATCCCCATCCCATAAGGGGTATCGTGGTCGCACATGTAAGGTTGGGACAGTCGAAAAATCTTAAACCCTCTATTTTCGAAAACAAACACACATCCTATTCCGGTACACCACTTCTTTCCCAAGTGGTTACCTAGTCCATCATCGTCTCACTTGGGCATTAGTGGCACCCGACGGGGTTTTCAAAAAAGTCTTGAAAATATTTTCATTTCCATCACCATGCATATTCCTACCCCACTTGCGTAGCAATTACTAGCAACCTAACTACTCCCACCCGCATAACCCTCATAAGGATGGTAGGGTCATGCACGATGCAAGTATAAATGGTAAGGTATCGGTGGCATCCCATCGAAGGGGAATACCACAACAACATGATCATCATCAAGAAATAATGTGATACATGTCATGCAATAAAAAATTTCATAGTCATGGTCAAGGGGTTGCTTGCCTTGCTCAACAAAGTCTTCGGGGTCTTCGAAACCTTCTAGTCCAATCCCTTCGTCAACAACACAATCTATCGTCGCGGAATAAATGGGCAAAAATAAGCATCACACAAAAACAGAGCACAATCTTTACTTCTAAAATGTTGGCCTACTCTGGTAAATACTACAAACTATTCTGAAAACATCTATCCATGGTTTTGATGTGAGAAATATTTTTTAAAACTATTTAAACAGAGGCTATAAATATTAGAAATTAGGTTTTAAATAAATTTACTACACAGAACATTTTCATTTTTTTACAAGTGGCACTGTTAAATACTACATATTATTCTAGGAATTTAGGTGGAAAGATATTTGGAACATGAATTTTATTTAATCCCATGGGATTTTTAGAAAACTCCATAGAAAAAGAAAAAGGAACGGAAAGGAAAAGGGCTCTAGCGCCCTGGGTTAGTGGGGGCCAGCAGCCGGGCCGACCCATCCAGCTAGCCAGCAGGCAGCCCAAGCGGCTCAACGCCCTTGCGCGTGTCAGGTTTCAAACCTGACGGGCGGGGCCCATTGGCTAAAGAGAGGGGGAGAGACACGGGAGGGGCAAGAGGCTAACGCGCGGGCCCCACCCCGCAATCGTCTTCTACCTCTCGACAAAGGAGAGGGAAGCTCACCAGCGGCTTTCCTGGCGATGGCGAGGCGGGCTGGAGGTGGGAATGGACTCAGCGTTGAGCCGTTGTTCCTCTGGAGGTGGAGGGGATGCCAGAGACACACTGGTTCGCCGGCAACGAACACCCGCGGCGAAGGAGCTTCGGGAGGGGGGTTGGAGTCGTTGATTTTTGCAGCAATTCGAGCGGAGGAGTCGTGGGGAAGGGCCAGGAGTCAACTGCGGTCGTGATGGAGGTGAGAGGAGAGCCGGAGTGGGCCTAAGTCCCAAGATCGACGGAGCCCCGACGCGGCGACACCTTGGTCGCTCTCGAGCATTGGTACTCGGGGGGCTCAAATGGGGGCTCGGGATGGTCGATTGGGAGTGGAGGGGAGTCAGCAGAGGGAATAGAGAGACCCGGGGTGGCTTTATATGGCTGAGCATGGGTGCACCGAGCTCGGGTGCGCTGGTGAGGAAGGGGTGCTCGCTGGAGGGCACGAGGGAGAGAGAGAGAGTGCGTCTGGGGTCCTTCTAGACACGGTCTAGGACCAGGGGAGGGAAGAAAGAGAGTGAGGGAGCTCGCGCATGCGAGGCCCGTGGTTGGTCGAACCGGGCGGCGTCGGACGCGCGTATGGGAGGGTGAGAGGGAGAGGGGGAGGAGGCTCCTGACACGTCAGCATGTCACGGACGCCGAGGCGCCTAAACTAGCGCGAGGGGGAGGCTCGAGGTGGCCAGAGTATGGGCAGGGAACGAGGTCAACCCTTTGCCTGTCTTGTAGCGCGCTCCAGAGCGCGTCTTTGGCTGGCATGATGGGCTTTTGGCGTGCTTTGGCGCGTCCACCAGTGTCCATCGACTGTGCATGGGCTAAACAAAGGGGAAAAGGGGCATGGGATGCCTTGGAACTTGCCATGAGGGATAGAGAGTTGAGAGAAGGGGAAAAAGTGACTATCTAGGGGGTGCAAGTGGGTTTTTTACCCTCTCAATCATGGAGCTAGCCGTTGGGCTTTCCACTGGAGGTGCTGGGGGTCTAGGTGGATTTGTGGTAAAAATTTGTGCTCATGGAGAACAAGGGAAGGGGCTCAATTATTGATTCTTGGATTCTGCGTGAAGGTGTTTGATCAGCACTTGGGCTAGCTAGGATCACCCACTGGAGATGAAACCTAACAGGATGAAGTGGTGATAATAATTGAGCTTGATCACCAAGTTTGAGCTCAGTTGATAATGTAAACTTTGCAAACCCTAGATTTTAACAGAAACTGACTTCTGTAGATCTAGGTGTGCAAATCTAATCTCCTTTATGCACCACTTGGTGTAGCATCCTTGTTTGGGTAGTAGATCAGGTCCACAAAGTTTGGGGTCAAGGGAAGAAACTTCATAATAGAAAGTAGTTCAAACTTGACTTTGGACATGAATGGTTTTGGAGTATTTTGGTGAAGCAAATCAAGGGGTATCGAGATGAAACTTTGAAAGATCATAACAAATTGCATGTATGTCTTGCTAGAATTTTCCTAGAATTTATTGAGAATATTTCTTATAGAAATATTTCAAAAGCTTGATTTGGGCAAAAAGGGTTTTAAGGGGTTTTGCCCATGATTTTGAACATGGCCATGTGTTTAAACTCATATATATGGAAAATATATGTCCACTGCGTTTCCCTAAATTTTCTCAAATATTTTTAACGCATTTAAATAATTCTTACCTATAAAAGACCATTTTCAGCCTTAAGAAAAAGCCTTTAAATAAAATAGTAAAGTAATCCTTTAAATTAATATTTGGTGGTTTTGGGAAGTCATATATATGGTAGGTTTCAAATAAAGCCTTTGAGGAAAAAGGATCTACCCAATTTGAGGACTTGCAGTGCAAACCTCAACTCAGTTTTTTTTATACCTAATTTGAATAAATTCTTTTTGGACAAAATAAATTTTGATAAAATTAGTTTTAGGTACTATACAAATGGTATGATCATTGGGCAAGATGTTTGGATCAAGAAAGATGAATAGGGAGAGGAGTGGAACCTAAAAGTGCCATACACAAACAACCAAACAAGTAAACAAGCCACGATTCAACAAGCATGCACTCAAAAGTTTTAATTGGTTTCAAATTTTGTAAATCCAAGCATAGCAAAGTGATACAAACACAAGGTGTGATAGAGGAACAGGCGAGTGAAGTCACAACGGGATTGAAGGTGGGCGGGCGGACGATGACGGCATCGATTTTGGCCAGAATCGGCCGACGACGGGAAGCCTGGCGGAACGAAAATGAAAGCGACTGGACAATTGGCGCGCGACCAGTTCTTTTACATCTCCTGCACCTAGAGATGTATATTTGCGTCTCGAGGCGTTGTTTTTACATCTCCGCCTCCCGAAGATATAATTAAATGTGAGTTTTAAGGACTCGAAGATACAAATGTTTGTTTTTTTGCATGTACATCTTCTATTGGAGCTGTTGTGTGAGAAAATGCGTCTATTTATACCTTTCAGGAACGTCAGTTAGGGCATGTTCTCATCTCTCCCGCTTCTAACTTCACAAAATCTTAGTGCGAAGCTGGCCCAAATGCTTTAGACGCGAGAAGCTAACTTCCAGAAGCTAAGCCGGAGTCCAGTGTAAAATCGCGAAGCACCAAAAGCCCAACTCCAGGAAAGATTTTTTTTTAAAAGTTGACCATATTCACGACACAATGCTACCGCCAAGAAAACGGTTCAGCCGCCCCCACACTAATCAATACCTCCTCACCCATCTCTCTCGAATCGCTACCATCTCCATCGATATTCTCCCTCTCGTAACCCTACCCCAGCTTAGCGCCGCCGGTCCACCGCCATGCCCGACTCCCCCTGTCAGCAGCCGGCGATCTCTACGCCTGCAGACCGGGCCATCTCAACCTCTTCCCGACGGATCTCGTTCCTTCGGGGGCGTTCCCTCGCCGCCAGCTAGGAGCAGCTAACTCGTCGGAAGGAGAAGCCCAATCCGATGCGGCGATGCCATTGACGCCGGAGCTACCTCGCACGAGTCAGGAGCATCATCCCAAACTAGGCTGGTTCCAACGGGCCGAAAGTGGTGCTAAACAGGCCGACCTTCTCCACAACTAGGCTGCCAGCCGAATCTGGCGATTGGAGAAGCTGCACTTGGTGCCAAACAGATGGGATTCGCCGGGTGGAGTGAGAAGCTGGATACGTGAAGTTTTGTGAAGCCATAGGGTTCAAAACAAGCCCTTAGTATTTCCGCTTTTTTTTTTGAGTTGAGTATTTCCGTCTTTTAAAAGAAGCTCCAACACCCTTTCTCCCTCTCTCAACAAAGAAAAAAAATATCAAAAAATCAAGCTCCTCTTCTGAAAAAAGAACCAAAGGAGGGAGAAGCATTTTTCTCCCCCTTCTTTTCTTCGTCTGCACTCCACCTCGTCGCCATGGATGCAGACCTCCTGCAGCGCTGCCTCGAGGCCGGCGGCCGCGACTTCCTCCTCCACCATCCGTCGTCCCCTCCCTCCCCCACATCCGCCTCTGCCGCCGCCGCCTCCTCTTCCTCTTCTTCCATCCTCCAGTCCCTCCCCCTCCATGTGGTAAACCCTCTCCCCCTTCGCCCCCCTCTCTGTTCTCCTCCATTACCCCCCCCCCCCCCCCCCCCCGCCCTTAATTCCACCCGCTGCGTTTGATGCAGTCATTCGACCGCGGCTACTACCTCCTCGTGAAGGCGATCCAGGAGCTGCGCGAGCGCAAGGATGGCCTTGTCGTCACCGTCGGCATCGGCGGGCCTACCGGCTCCGGCAAGACCAGGTAGATTTGAACCATATTCTCCCTACCCGTGCGACCGTGTCGCGATGGCTGTTCGATGCTATCTATTTCGTTTGGTATATAAGGAGCTGATTGGTTGTTCATTTGGGGACGGTGGTACCGGGCTGCGCAGCTTGGCGGAGAAGGTGGCATCGGTGCTGGGGTGCGTCGTGATCGTCTCCATGGAGAACTACCGCACGGGGGCAGGGGCTGACGAGGGGAGCGACATCGACTCCATCGATTTCGACGCCCTCGCGTGCAACCTCCAGGTCCGTGTCCGCTTCTCTCGGAGGCGTTCGACTTGCCGGTGGGATTGGATGCGTGCAGCTTGTTTGCTTTAATGACGGGTCAGTGTAGCCAGAAATGGTGGGCGTAGATTCCCTGCTCGATCGTGTTCTGTAGACGCGTGTGATGGTTGCTGCCGTTGAAGGAGAATACCAGTACTAGTACAATTTATGGCTTCATGGGTGGCTGCATACGGGTAAAGTTGAGTTATTTCCAGAAAGAGGAGTGCCCAGTTTCTTGTGTTGGTGCCACTTTCTGTTATAGTCCTCTATGCAAGCAAATAATAGAACAGAGTCCAAAGACGCTTATGCTCCGTGAAATTTGGCCGAAACACCAACTTCCGTATTGTGATTATTATTTGAAATAGTAACCGTCGCATCTTAATGATCTTTTAGCTACCTCAGGAGTAAGGTCCAAGCCTAACTGTATGACTTATGATTCACATGTCTGGCCTAACTGTATGACTTAGGATGCACATGTTCGAGAAGTCGACGGAAGATGATCGCGCCTAGCGGTTTTATACCATGTAGTTGAATTAGAGAAGTTGCCATATAAATTTGGCAAGCAGAATAGATGGGGGTAGCTAACATGGGAAAATGGTTTATTCTTTCATTTGTATCTTTGTTGCACTGTTGCTTTCCACCCCAACCCTCATACATCTGGATGCTGCAGAATACTTTATTTACTCATACCAGCAGGGGCTATTATAATGTTTGATTGTTTTATGTATTTATTGTCTTGGCTTTGGAAGTAAGCTCATGTTAAAAAAGAACCAAAATCTGTCTTATGACTGTTTTCCGGCAAATGGTTCAGAGTGCTTCTTCTGACCCTTGATTGTCTCTCAGAAGGGATCAGAATCCTGTCATTAGTGGCCAAAATGCTACCAAAATGTTAACAGAGGCAGAAAACATAAATATTTGATGGAACTGGATAATGCTTGCTTTTATCAGATAAATATGTTAATAATCTATCTCATGAGAGCAAGCATTGTCACCTACATCAATTATATTATTTCAGTTTGTGCCTCCTAGGTATGTGTTTTGACAGATATTGTGAAATGGACTAGTAAAAGAAATTAACTTATGACACAAAGACATGAATACATGAGCTACATACTGTCCTTAAGTTCCGTGCATATGTTCCTACTTGATTATCTAACTTGATCAACATGGCCATTGGACACAAAGCATAACTCACCTGTTGAGCATGCTCTTGGTATTGCCTGGGCTCTATTTTGTTCTTATGCATTTGTGCATGGGATGCATGATCTTGTTTTTCCTCTAGACCTTTTATTTTTGCGGTGTTTTACATACAAAATGTAGTGCATTATCTTAGCGGAGCACTCATTTGCATGATCAGAATATAGCTCAAATAATCCCGGGACCCAACAATTCAGATTTGCATTGGTTCTGATCTGCTTATGTGCAAATATATAATAAATTGAATCTCATTTCATTAGGCGAAATTTCAAACCATGCCTTTTGTGAATGAGTTTGCAGTTCTGATCTTAAAAGACCAGTCTCTCTGGTGTACCATTACCTTTTAATTGAGCATCTGGCAGCCGATTGATTTGGCCTTGTTGGGCCATGCTTTACCAGCTGGAGTACACAAATTGGAATTTCTGTTTTGTCCATGTTTCCAAAAGTAATGATTGCTCTTGTTATCTACACTTGATGTTCTTATGAAATCAATATTCCATTTGTAACCACTGTTAGGTAATGTTTGAACGTAATATTCTTTGCTTGCTTCGTATATTGACAATTTTCTGCTTATTTAGGTGTATGTCAAGTATCCTTACAAATATGTTTGCTTAGCAGGATCTAGTGAGGGGCAAAGATACATTGATGCCACTTGTTGATTTTCAAGAGAAGAAACGTACAGGATGGAGGCAACTGAAGATTTCATCATCTGGAGTGGTGTGATATCTAAGACTACATGCTAGACATTATTGACAACCTTAGGATCAGATCATCTTGCTATACTGATACAAGTTATTGTTGTAGGTGATTGTTGATGGTGCTTATGCTCTGCATTCAACACTAAGGTCACTGCTCGATATTCGTGTTGCTGTGGTAAAACATTGGTTGGAAATCTTTTTGTTACATGACAATAGTAATGGCTTAAGTTCATATTTAATCTTTTGCACAATTTCAGGTTGGTGGTGTTCATTTTAGCCTGCTTTCTAAAGTTCAGCATGATATTGGAGATTCTTGTTCATTGGACTATCTGATTGATAGCATATTTCCACTGTTCAGAAAGCACATTGAACCAGACCTGCATCATGCTCAAGTATAAATATAATTTCTGTAATTCTCTGTTTTCCTTTAGTCTGTGGCTACCATTTATACATTCGGTCTGGACATAACCCATTTGAGTTGCTGGTGCAGATTAGAATCGATAACAGCTTTGTCTGCTCATTCCGCGAGCCGTACTACAAACTGAAATGCAAAAATGAGGTCAGCAATGGTTTCCAGTTGATTAATAACATGTTGTGCATGCAGTTTTTTGTAATATAATGCAGCAGCTTTCGTTCACGCACTAGTCAAGTAAACTACCTTTGACTGGAAGAGCTTAGGCTGAAAACCCCAAGCTGAGGCAAAGCCTGTTCTTTGCTAGTGGGTGTCAGAGCACCGAAATTGAAACGCAGTGTTGCGCTGTTTACCTTAACGGCCCAGCAGCATAGCTTGTCATCTTTGTTTACACTGACAATATTCCCTTCCTCTTCAGTTTTAAATGACTACTATGTGACAGTGCAAATCTACTTCTCTGTGGAATAGTAGATTGAGGTGTATAACATCATTGCTAGGACTTCCGTTGCTTATCGCTAGTTTTTTTATGTTTGCATTCTAGACTGCATGCAGTCAAACCACTTTAACTTTGGCCATTAATGTCTTTATGAATGTTTCGATCAGATGTACGAAATTGTGAGTATAAGCCTTAAAAAATGCACGTAATAGTACATTTATTGGGTTCTATAGATATATTTTAGTGGAAATTGCTGGTTAAATTTGTACTTTGGAGACCGTATCAGTTTTAGAATTGTCATTTATTTGCATTTCGATGTAGGATAGTATTATTTAATTAAAATGCTCATTGCCTCATTGGTCAAACATTGATATATTGTCCGATGATGGATACAACCATGTATTTTCATCCAGTCAGCATTAATTGCAACCATACTACTTCACCGTACTCTTACCTGATGTCATAAAATGCATTGAATAAACCTTTCAAAAAATTTGTCACATGAAAATTGTACTATTATATTTGTCATAAGAAGTAGTTTCATATTATTAGAACTAGTAACAATCAAGGATGTGTGTGGAGACTGTCATTGTCCAAAATTACAATAAAAGGAAATGGAGGTGTACATATTAACACGGAACCTACAACCGGAATGCGCAGCCACTCTTGCTTAATTGTTGTTATGCCTACTATTTTCTTATATTTTGATTCTTACTTTGCCTATTGTCTTTGTAGTCACCAGATGGCCAGAAATTCTTTTCTTTTGATAAAAGTAAATCAGAAACTGAGAAGTGCGTATCCTTTCTACCTTCCTTTTTGGATTCATATTTACATTCATTGAGAGTTGTTCTGTTGATACAAGTTCTCTGGTAGATTCATCATGCTTATGACTGTTCACCATTTCAGTTTGTGACAATTGTTTTCTTAAACTATTTCAGCTTTATTGAGATGTACCTTAGGCCACCTTTTGCTTCTGAAGAAATTAAAATTGATGATTGGATTAAAGTTACGCAATGTGGCATAAGATACTACCTGTCTCTCGGGGACCAGAGGATTGTTGACAAGTTCTTTATTATCCGTCCAAAAGCTGAGTTTGAGGTAATGATCTTATCATCCTAAACTTCTGGAATTGTTAAATCGTATAATAACAGCATGATATCTACATTGAATATTTAAATTAGCCCCTACTACCAGGAAGAGAATTGCGGTTGACTTACTAAGACCACTCATACTGTGTGTGCGTGAGATAGAGGGCGCAGGGAGAGGTGTATGAAGGAATGTGGACGTGGGACTTTTTCCCCCTTTGATCCGATCTGAAACATTGTGGAAAACAGGCTGATTCAAAGTAGGTCCTATTCTGTATGTTGATCAATTCACTGGAGATGGCCTAAGGTCAAATAGTATGTGTTTGGCTGTTTACCAATGTTTGGAAGAGGCCAGACGCAACTAAAGGTGTTTTGGCTATTGCATCATTGCATATTCACTTGCAGTTTCTTCTGCATGGCTTCCATCACTTGCAGTTTCTTCTTAATTGATTATATCCATTATAACAAATACAACAGAGAAAATGATATCTGTTGAAGTGGGTATTATTTGTTGCTGGTAACTACCATTAATGTTTTTGTGAACTGTTATGCTGTTGTTCATAAACAAAATCAAAATTGACATGGCTATTGCTTTGTAAGAATGTCTGGCATAAATCATTGAATTGCAGCTTTGGTTCCATTTATTTCTGATGGATGTCTTACCTCAGAACTTTAAACTTATCCAGTGTATATGATAATATGTAGGATTAAATAATTTGCTTACAGTATTACCTTGCAAAATTTTGGTAACTGTGGAATCAAGTGGCGTCTAGAGGGGGTGGGGTGGGGTGGGCATGAATAGACACTTAACAAGATATATGAGCAATTTTTAGTTGGCTTGATATTTAGGCAGATTTTACACAAGTTAAGTTGCATCCAAAAGTTTCTACACATGCATATCTAGAGATCAAGCAGCGAAAAGTAAGCATCATGCTTTTGCAAGAAATGTAAAGGATGGTAGAGTAAGACGATCAAACGCAATGAAGACACGGAGATTTTTGGCGCGGTTTTGATAGGTGGTGCTATTTTTATGTCCACGTTGATGGAGACTTCAACCCACGGAGGGTAATGGCTGCGCGAGTCCACGGAGGGCTCCACCCGCTAAGGGTCTACGAAGAAGCAACCTTGTCTATGCCATCATGGCTTTCGTGCAGGAAGGACTAGCCTCATTCGGGGTAGATCTTCACGAAGTAGGCGATCTCCTTGTGCTTACAAACTTCTTGGTTCAACTCCACACAATTTGGAGGCTCCCAAACGACACCTAACTGATCTAGGCACACCACTCTTCAGAAGGTAATATATGGTGTATGGATGATGAACTCCTTGCTTTTGTGCTTCAAAAGATACTCTCCTCAACACTCAATCACCCTCTCACAGAATTTGGCTTGGTAGAAAAAGATGATTGGATGGAAAACAACTTGGGGAGGCTAGAAATTAAGATTCATATGGTTGGATTGGATTATCTTGATCTCAACATATGAGTAGGTGGTTCTCTCTTAAAAAATGGATGATGAAAGTGTGAAAATGTTCCGAGGGCTCTCTCCACGAAAGAGAGGGGGTGGGGGTGGTATTTATAGTCATCTCCAAAATTCCAACTGTGACAACATTATTGCCTAACTCGGTGAAACCGAAGTAAAACTCTCGGTTCTACCGACTAGTGCAAAATGTCATAACTTTTGGGTTCTCGGTGAGACCAAATGATAACAATTCGGTTGGCGTTAAGCAGATCCGCACTTCGGTGGGACCGAGATATAAAACTCGGAAATTCCAAAGTCAAATATCTCAATACCCCTAGGTTGGCCACTGCTTTTCGGTTGTACCAAAGTGAATCTCGATGGTACCGAGGTGCTAGGGTTTGGCTTGGGTTCTGTCTAAGGATAACTCGGTGGGACCGAATTGGGACCGATATGGAATTGTTAGCGTCATCGAATTTGGCAGTTTAGGTTTTGTCCAGAATATATTTGTGAGAGTTTGGCTGAGGTTTTTGGTGTCATATCTCGAAGCACTTTGAGCAACCAGATCATTATCAGTACCTCATCCCCTTTTAATAGTATTGACTTTTCTATGGACTCAATTGTGATTTCTCACATAAAATGAAATGCAGAGTCCTGAAGCTTGAAGCTTTTGCCAATAAGATTCCTTTCCATCTTGGGGATCCTTCTCACAATTCCTAGCCAATCCACTCTTTGGACTTTTCTTGAAATATACTAGATAAAACTGTTAGTCCAAGAGACAATGTATGTTGTCATTAATCATCAAAACCACCAAGGGAGCATTTGTGTTTTCAGTAACAGGCAAATGAAATAGAGCAATTTTTTTTCTTAGGAACACATTACCAGATATATAACTGGAAGCAGAAGCTGTAGCTTCAAGCCTCTTCAACTTCATTGTTTGGACAAAATTAAAAATAACCCAGTAGTTAGGAATGCTCCTTCTGTTCCTGAATAGATGCCATTCCAGCATTCAGAAGTTGTTCCTACATACATGTCGGTGTACCATTTCGAGATAACTTCACACCAATTTTTGCTTGCATACCCCTCCTGTTGGCTATCTACAATGCTTAGTATGTACTAGAGTTACATACAACTTCCAAAGGTAAAAAGTTAATGACCAGGGGTGATGTAGTCTTCTCTGCATGTGGTCTGGGTTGAAGCGCGGATTACTAAAAATATCATGCATCTTATGGTGGATTGAGTTCCTTGTCAAATACAGGAATTACAACTGGATTTGACTTTCTTATGTGTTTGCCTGTTTTTGAATGTGTCAGGTTGGACGGACAACTCTTGGAGGATTGTTGGCCTTGGGATATGGTGTTGTTGTTAGCTTTAAACGTACGTCCAGAACTGTCAAGAGAGATCAGTTACTGATCGCAGCAGAGACTATTGATAGCCTGAACGAGTCCTTCTTGGTATTAAAAGGGCCAAGTAGGAAGGTATGAACTCCTGGATACAGTTTTTTTTTACATTATATTTGTATGGAACAACAATAATTTAGAAACCGTGATCACCCGTAACAACTAGTCTTCCTCATCTCTGGTACTTGCACGTCTATATCCTCATCCTGGTACTCTAAATAATTTTGAAAGTTCTTGTGCTAAAACTGGAACCTTGACTCTTGCAATACATGCTTGCGGATACCCTAAAATATGCCTGATGTTTGTTTGCTTCTGGCTTGTAACAAATTTGGTCCTTTCAATAGTCAATGGATCCAGTCTCCTCTTATCTGGAACATACTATATATTTATATGGCTGAGTTGTACACTACATCCTCCTGCATTATCAATGATGCTGCGGGTTTGTTCAGGGGAAACGCTGACAACACCACACCAAACGGATTTGTCTCCAGTGCAAGCCGAGTTGAGTTCAGCTAGGTGCACCCATCCTTAGTCCAGCCATACATCCGGAGTGATCCTAGACCAAGTTGAATATGCCACTTCTTATATGTTTAGTAGTCGTATTAGGGCAGGGTTTATATTAAGAATCCGTTCCTTCGAACTTGAATCGCCATGGTTGGCTGATCTGGAGTATCACCAAAGAACTAGCCATGGATAGGGGTGCGTAGAAGCTTGCTATCCATGTGCCAGAACCATGAGTTGGTTGCGAGATCTTATGGGCTTCACCTCTAGCCTACCCCAACTTGATTGGGACTATTGGCTGATCTGAGCAAAAGATGGCGGCAGCAGCAGTAGAGTCAAAGACGAGTGGTAATCCTAGTGATGGGAATGTGTCGCGCATTAGCAAGAGCGAGGAAGGCTAAGCGAGTCCTCCAGAAGTGTCCAAGGCAGAGGAGGCGACAGTCTGTTGGTGGTAGTGGATAGTGTCACACTGCCCAGAGAAGAGATCGACCGTGAGAACAGTTAAAAAAAATGATCCGAGAGGCCGAGGCCTTAATTGGCTCTCGTTACCATGTTAGAAGAATAGCAACTTGTACTCCCATGAGGTTACATGTACAACGTATTTGTGCAGCAAACCTTTTACAACAGGGTGATACATGTAACGTCACAAAACTGTAATTATCCATGGAGCTGAAGTTCTACAAATTCCCCCCTTCTAGTTGAGCTATAAGGCTGTTTTGAACTTGTGGATGATGTAATTTCTAATTATGTTCTCAATTGATAAGCTTAGCGCTTTAACAGTGCTTTATTATTGCTTTTCAAGTGAAGGAAGGGTGCTTTTGAATTCTTAATTATTCAAATTTACTTCAAGTCCTACATGTTAGAACCTTTAGGTGTCTTTCTAATTATGTTCTTAGTTGATAAGCTTAGCGCTTTAACAGTGCTTTATTATTGCTTTTCAAGTGAAGGAAGGGTGCTTTTGAATTCTAAATTATTCAATTTCCTTTGAGTTGCTTTATTATTGCTTTTCAAGTGAAGGAAGGGTGCTTTTGAATTCTAAATTATTCAAATTTCCTTCAAGTCCTACATGTTAGAACCTTTAGGTGTCTTTTGATGTTCGTTATTATTGATCTTCAGATGCATTCAGAAAATGTTACTTACTTGCATAATTTAGATTGTTGCAGCAGAAGCTTCTAATCTAGGCATAAAGGGTCCATGGATAACAAAGTCTTACCTGGAAATGATCCTGGAGAGCAAAGGTAGAAGTCTTGATTAAGTATTTTGTGTTTTCACTTTCCAGTAAAAGCTGTCTGCTAATATGTATCTTGTTTGTTTTTAGGAGTTCCACGAGTTAATACACCCCCACCAGTCTCTAGCAAACTACTGACTGACAGTCAAGAAAAGAAAATTGCTCTGCCTAAACCAATTCGTGTTCTTACCGATAGAGTTGCAAATCTTGATGACTTTGTGCAACCATGGACCAGGTCTCCACCCAAAAAGTTCGACCAAGAACCTTCTCTGGGAAAATGGCAGTTTATCCCAGGTTTTCAACTTGTCACTTCAGACTAGAAATCTCTGATGCTTTTTCCACATGTTATCTACATGAGAAAGGAGAAGCCCGTTTTTCCGTTTCGTCTCATTGGAGTACCAACTATAGGGTTTTCCTCTGTACAATATCTCATGATTATCTCTAACGCGTTCTCAGATTCTTCTTCAAGAAGTAACATCCAGCTAGCACCCCTGCCAGATTCTTATGACTTAGATAGGGGCCTTCTTCTATCAGTTCAAGCAATTCAGGTGAGGTACCACACATATTTTTTCGGACAGTAGTTTATGCATACATAGATCTATGAATGTTCCATTAATCGTTGTCTTTCAGGCAGTGTTGGAGACCAAAGGATTTCCTGTCATTGTTGGGATTGGTAATGCATGTCCCTTTTTATTCCTTACCTAATCTAGCGGACTGGTGTAGTATTTTAAGTGAAATTTATATGCCAAGTACTCCTTTAGGATTGTTCACAAGTACTTGCGAGTTAAGACCCACACCACTTTGCTGGCACAACTCAAAATGTTTAGCCCCTTGCCTCAGATATTCTTAGTACGTAGCAATTTCATAGTATTTTCTTGTTCACTTTATTGGTCATCATCACTCAAGTGTTTTTGAAGCCTAAGTTACTCCAAGTTTCACCTAATCTTAATTGAATTGATATTTTTTACATGTACTGTACTGCATGACTGCCACAATACGGGAAATTCTACTTACAGTTTTTAAGGAAAAAACATGTGATAGTTATGCCATTGCAAAAAAAGGTCCTAAAGTAGTGATCTAAAACGTCTTATATTAGTTTACAGAGGGAGTATTTGCTTACAAGTCATGTCTACTGTGCTGGATTCATAGAGCATTACATCCATCCCTGTACAGTTTTTCTTTTAGGAGTAACTGGTGTTCAAGTATCATGCTCCTTCTTGCTTGAGTTTTAATACCAATACTGGCTGCTTGTACCTTTCTGGTAATCGAATAAACCTAGATGTGTACTGGAAAAACTGTCTGCTAAACAGAGGCAGCCTTTCTATTCGCACCTGTCAAAAGATAAGTTAAAATGAATTAGATAATAGTTGGAAGGTCAGAATTCACATCACACAGTTTGTAGATCGTACCAGTCGAAATAAATTTAATAGGTATTATTTGGTAATAACCAAATCAATCATGGTGGAAAGCACATGCAAATTAATTATGATCTTAGTTAATGTAGTTGAAAATAATAGTTTTAATGAAAGTTACTCTTTAATTTAGCCCGCACTGGTTTATGACTAGTTTATTAGAACTTTATAGCAAAGATCTGTTTCTCTCTCCCTCTCATTGGAAGTTTCTTCTCTGTTGTCACTATTTTCCTGCCCTTATTTGTAGGTGGTCCTAGTGGATCAGGAAAAACAAGTTTAGCTCAGAAGATGGCCAATATAATTGGCTGTGAAGTTATAAGCTTGGAAAACTACTACAAGCCTGAGCAAGTGAGGGACTATAAATATGATGAGTATAGCTCATTGGATATTGCTTTGCTGACTAAGGTGATGCCATTTTCATTATTTAAATCCACAAATATTTTGGGTGCAAATTGACAAAATTGACCCTCTATTGAAAGTTCAGCCAAAAATGACCCTAGTCTGAAACTTCAACCAAATCTGACTCTTTTGCTCAGCGCCAGCCACCCTGGTTCTTAAATTCGCTAGGTCAGCATCAGCTCTGAGAAAAGCCTACTCCCTCCGATCCAAATTAATTGTCACAGCTTTAGTACAACTTTGTACAAAGTTGTACTAAAGCTAACTTTGTACAAAGTTGACTTTGTACAAAGTTGTACTAAAGCTGCGACAATTAATTTTGATCGGAGAGAGTAGCATTTTTTGCGTGCCAAATGATGATACGCATGTCAGCTTCACGGTTGCCGGAGCTAAGCTTTGAGTGCTCGGCGCCTTTCTCTTTGGCGCTGAATTGGCAGTGAGAGCAAGCATGTAGAGCAAAGCAAGCGAGCAATGCAAAAAGGCATTTCCTACCATCACTGGCTTCGACTATTGTTGACCTGTTCCTGCCCCCCTAGTTCTAGTACTACCATGCAGGCCGCAGCTTTACATTTTTTTATATACCTGCTGAAACGTGGCTCCAGATTCTGCCACACTGAGTTAAAATTACCTTCTTTATTCGCCATGCCTTGCCCTGCATGATTGTTTCTGCTCGGGAGCTGCACTCCTGCCTTGAGTTAGTATTCTTTTTTGATTCACCATGTATTTCTTCTGCATGATTTGCTCACCACCTGGGCAGCTCCAATGTGAATGGTGACAGTGCCTCTGGCCTACGAAACGACTTTTGGCTCGCGAAAAAGCCAATTTTTTCTCAATGGCAAGATGCATGGTGCTGACCTAGCCAAGATCAGCGTTGGAATGGCTGGTGCTGAACAAAAGGGTTGGATTTGGTTAAAGTTTTGGACTAGGGTCATTTTTTACCGATATTTCCACAAGAGGGTCAATTTTGTCAAAAAACACCACTTTTTATGTATTGTCAAGTGAATTTCAATTTCCTGTGCCATGTATGGGATTGCTTAATCTCAAATTTCTTGACATGCTTGCAAATTTCTGGCCATGCAAACTTAGTTGAAGAACTGGGATTCCGTTAACTTGTACTCCCTCCGTCCCATAATGTAAGACGTTTTTTGACACTACGCTAGTGTCAGAAAACGTCTTACATTATGGGACGGAGGGAGTAGTAATCAGCGGATTTTACCAGATTTGTTGCCTACAAAACTGAACAGAGCTCATGCCCAACCGCACCATGACTGCTGCCCCAAACACAGGTCTGACTGTCTCAACTGGTGGTTCAAGTGGTTGCTCCCCTGGAATCATCCCTTGCTCTGTCCCAGCCTTTTGTCCCCAATATAGCCTATGCTGGTGCTGCCGTAGTTGTCACATCCAATCTGGCTGCCGCCCCCTTGGAACGTGTTCGTGCTGCCACCATGGGGCATCCACCCAGGGGTGGGCATCTGCCATTCAGTTTAAACTGAAATTTAGTTCGGTTAATTTGGTGTATTCTAATCCATTTTTAGCGAATTCCAACAGAAATAGCCGCCAAAATCAGAGACTCCGCAGACAGAGACAGATTTTTTTTTGATATTATGGTTCAGTTTACTGGTCAACCGAACAATACCAGATCAGGCTGTACTCGCCACTAAGGTTGCCAAAAATATCACGTCCGAGACGATGGCTCCATGGAGTGACCGCCTTCATCCTTGTTGGTGTCATCTGTGTTGCTGCCGACGGCACTACCATGCCCATTTACCCACCAAGGCACAGCACTGGGTGGCCTTGTGATTAGTGTGGCTGCATGGGGAACAAGTGGGAATGCCATCGCCTGCTCGAGCGTGTCCACCAGCAACTAGAGTGGAGCGTTAGGTGTGGAACTTTGGGTGATGTCAGGACTCGGAAAGCTTGGAGGCGGCGCGATGAGTGTCTGAGGCTGATGGGCTTATGACTTTAGAAGGATGATGGCTTAGGTAGGCAAGTGAAATGCTGATTGATTGGCTATTGGGCTGGCCAGTAGTAGCCTTTGAGTAGCCCTTTAGTAGGCTCGGCGGTAAAGCTGTTGGAGCTACTTTGGTTGGATCAGCATTTTGGTTTCCAAAATCTGGAAAACCAAATTAAGTGAAATAAATTTGGTTCATCACAAATGCAAAGCCGAAAACCGAATCAACAGGAAACTTGGTTTCGGTTTAATGGTAATTTACCACCCCTGTATATGTACCAAGATCAGATGTCCTCCTCTACATTGTGCTGGTAATACCCATTGGCTACCAGGTCCTCTCCAAGTCATGCCACTACCACTGGGGCTACTCTAACGTCAGCTGCCATCTCGGCTCTTCTCCTCCCTTGGGCAGCACATAGCAGGTTGGTGATCGCCACCGTTTGGTCTGGTTTAGGCGATGCTGGTCATTGTTGTTGTGGGTCCATTTGAGGGTCGCCATGGCCTCACCTCCTTGAGGAATGCCTCCATTGCCTCTCTACAGGGCATACTTGGGCAACTGCTATCAACTACCACAATGGCTCTTGCTGTAACATATTACCGACGGTGTTAGGTAATGAGTGTTGTCTCCCGCTCCAGTACTTGCTCCATCATCTTTGCTCACCTGGCTTCATCGAGTCATAAGAGTCTTCTAAGACCTACTGTATTTTGGATTACGGTGCCTCCTCCTGGATGGAATGCGACACCTCTCTGGGTCATACTGATCTTCAGCTATTTGCTTGTCTTTCCAGACATGTGATGGTACAATCGATGGCTGCACCTGCCAGAACTTTTTTTGTATTCCCCAGCTTGCTATGCAGCTTATCTCCATCGACTAGCTTTCTGATCTTGGTTTAGCACCTCGTGCTTTCTTCTGTCAAACAGCAGCACTAGTTGGTAGGTAGTGGTCGGTGGTCGCTGCTGTCAAGATCCGTGACAACACTACATCATTGGCTGACTTCACGTTCTTTCGCTTCCGGTACATCACATACCATTGCTTCTTCCTTGTACTCTGTAACTGCTTTTGTTACTACCACCATGTGAAGCTTTGCTCACTGGCACAAACGTTTTGGTCACCTGTGTAGATCACGTCTTGTGCCTGGCTACGACCTACAAACTTGGTGAGCAGGTGCAGCTCCCCTGCATTTCCAGGCACTCTGTTTCCAATCCCCTCGTTTTATCTTCCTCACTCAGATGTCTGGGGTCTGTCTCCCTTCATTTCAAATTGGGCCATTGCTATGTGATCTTCACCAGATTTTTGTGCCTACTGTCAGGCTCCTTAGCACACATACAATCAACTTCATTGTTTTGGTAGTGTTCGTAGCAAAGGGGGGAAGTAATATTTTTGTAGTCAACATAGGTACCAAGGATCACATCATTCTGTTTGCAGCCGTTTCGGCATTTTGTTTTTGACTTATGCAGTTTAGATTCTTTGTATACATGGTTTGAATAAGTATGTAGTTTGTTCTCCCTTGCTGCCCATTAAAGGAATCCTTTCTTTACACTGCAGAATATTAAGGAGATCAGAAATACTCATAAAGCTAAAGTCCCTTGCTTTGACTTTGAGAAGTTCAAAAGAAATGGATTCAAGGAGTTCCAAGTGTCCGAGGAATGTGGAGTGGTAAACTAACTCATCTAACACTTTTGTAGTTCATTTGAGTATCTTTTGTTATGGTTCATTTTGCTCAACAGGGAGCACCTTGCCGCCTTGGTGAATAATGAGTTCAGCAGGGAGCAATTTTTCCAGTTCTTAATAACTCTCTCTGTAGCTTGGTACCCCCTCTGTCCCATAATATAAGACGTTTTTGCAAGCTAACATAGCTTGCAAAAACGTCTTATATTGTGGGACGGAGGGAGTACTAGTTAAGATCCCAATGCTTTGCTACAGATAAAAATTACATTAGATGATAAAAATCACTACAGTGCTATGTTTCAGACTTCCAGCCCAACATTATTTATTTATGCGCTTACATTTCTGCACATTACCGGTTAGCCTAAATTGTTTCTTGCCTTGCATTTTTGGACCACCAGGTAATCTTTGAAGGTGTCTATACTTTGCATCCTGCCATAAGGAAGTCACTGGATTTGTGGATTGCAGTTGTAAGACTCCGTGTTTTAAATATTGAAGAATTGTTGGCCTAGTCGCATTTTCTGCTACGTAATTATATGTATATCTGGAGATTTAACTATATCATTCCCTGTACTAGGTTGGGGGAGTTCATTCTCATCTTATTGCAAGAATACAGAGAGACAAGAATCGTGCTGGCTTTTCTATTTCCCAGAATGAAATTATGACCACTGTGTTTCCGCTGTTTCAGCAATACATAGAACCACATCTTGTCGATGCTCATGTTGGTACAAGAGACATGAGTGTTAACTTATTTGATTTATGCCATATGTGAAAGTGATCTGGACTCATGCATTATTTCTTCTTTATCTACTTTGCAGCTTAAGATTCAAAATGATTTTGATCCTGTGCTTTCTCCTGAAAGCTCACCTTTTGTATTAAAAAGCACAAAACAGGTAAGTTATGCAGCTCTATATGTCACTCTTCATGTTTCCATTGGTCTGAGTTTTTTTCTCTTTTATTTATTTTAAAAATAGGTATCCTACCAAGACATACTAAAAGTGCTTGATGCTAGTAAGGTCTGCAGCTCTGTCCAGAATTTTACCGATGTGTACTTAAGACTTCCTGGCATACCATCAAATGGACAGCTGACAGAAGGTGAGTGTATTAGGGTCAGAATATGTGAAGGAAGATTTGCAGTGTTAATACGAGAGGTTTGTGTACCTTCCACATTTCCATTTCTCATTCTGTTTTATTTACACAGTTCAATGGCATGTTACCATCTCATCTCTTCTATTTATCCAGCCTATAAGGGAAGGGAATTTTATTATCCAGCCGAAGGTTGATTTTGATATTAGTGCCAGTACTGTAGCAGGACTGCTTAAGCTTGGGTACGTTGTGTGTTGTATGACATTTTCCTTCACCTGTCATACTTTCATGAGAAATTCGTGAAGTAACTCCATGCGATACTTGAGCAAAGGTGTCATATAGGTTCCTAACTTTCAAGATTGTCTTGAAAAGTTCCTATGCTTGTCTAATGGGCATGTGAGATCATTTCTAATATAATTAATGTTACAGATTAGTTTAAAGATGCTATATCATATAACGACAAGATGACCTCTTCCCTCTAAAATTCCACATCAACTTGCCATAACTAGACCCTTCCACCACATCATTCAAACCTATAGCTAAATGCGCAAAAATAACTGAAGCAGAATATTGCTCAAGTAAAGTGGCCCAAGTTGTGACTTTTGATGCATCGAGATCTATGTGGCACCTATATTCAAGTTTAGGGATCTACTATACAAAAAAAAAGGGATCTACTATACAAATTTATCTTTATTAATTTTGTAACCAAGTGCATTTTCCTATCTTCTTGGAATATGCTCCAGTATCCAAGATGTGATTCCAACATGAGGATGATCCTTCCAGAGGTCCTTATGCCACTGGCTTGGTAGTTTGAAGATCTGCATTAGTTAGGGTTGTTTTTTGAGGAGGGATGTTAAGAGTACTATGGTCTTTTTCTAGTAGTCCAGGGTTTGATGTGGTCTCTAATAAAGTAGGTAGTAGTCATGAGTCATTGTCGCATTGTTTATATCTTTGTCCCTTTCTGCTGTGCAATACAACAAGCTCCGTTCATAAAAGTTCAGTAGGGGATCAGTCGGGAACTGATTTGTTGCATATGGGTTGCTGGAAATTTTAGGAGATAATAGTTGTTAAAAGAATGTTGTGGCAATATAACTAGAAACCTAAAACTTCTGCTGTGTGATCACTCATGAAAAGGTGTGATTCTAGGCATTTAAATTCTCAGTTGATACATAAAAAACTTACTATCTGCATGCTGAACTATTTTTATCTCTTTGGGAAGTGAAGTAGTATGATTTATTATTTTGCTTCTCACTTTGTAGTTACCAAGCTGTTGCATACATTGAAGCTTCTGCCGTGATTTACCAAGATGGAAAGGTTATTATTTTCCTTCAGAGTTATATTCATTTTCCTTTCTTGGATAGAAATTTACCTGAATATGCATGCCCCATGATCTATGGTTGATGGTTCTTTGTGTTGGGTTCTACCGTAGGTGCATCGCATGTCAATTAAAATTTTCCTTCGCTCAGAACAACCAAGAACATGTTACGGAGATGGATCACAGATTGTTATCACTAGATGCGCAGTGTCGTGCAACGGAAGTAGAGTCGGGGCAGCGCATTCGTGTGGTCCGTCTCCTCGTTCGATCTCCCTCGAACAACCGATCCGATCTTTTTCGAACAGCCGGTCGTTGGATCCCATGCGCAGATTCGTCGGAGCAGCGCAGGTGCACCGCCTCTAATGGTATCCGCGCGTGCATCGTGTGGCGGACTGTTAGGTCCGATCACACAGTCGGCGGTGGCGAGTGGAGATGGCTAGTTGCAACACATGCAAAACTCTAATGATGGCGTCGGAGCGATCAACCGGATGGGTGTGCTGCACCTCCATTATATATAGGCATCTGTCGCGGGCTCAACTCTTGGGCCTCGCACGGATCCTAAAGCCCACGTGTTTCTTCCCTTAAGCGCGCGACCCTTTAGGTTCTCGTCACTTTTTCGCGGGTCAGATCACATCCGGCTCGACCAGTCGGTAGCGGCCTCTAGCAAGGCGTGGCGACTCCAAGTGTCCGATGAAGCTGGTTAGGCGAACCTGTACTTCACACTTCTGTTTCCTTTGCCACACGATATATGTTATCGTGCACAAGACGACATGATCATCCTTGTTGCGGCACGATCTCTTTCTCGTTCCGGGGAATTCGACCAACACTTTGGATTATCTCATAATCCTCATCGCATGGCCATGTTTTTTCAGGTCGGACCATCCGAGGGGCCCGAAGTATATTTCTCCTGATCGGAGGGGCAAATCCCATCTTGCTCGACCATGTCTCGCAGCATGGGTCCGGACAAGCCCGAAACCTACCTTTGTAACTTCCCACTCACGGAGGAGCGTTTGGTTGGCCCAAAACAAGTCTGTCACCATCCCGAGTACATGCGTTAGCTCAGGTTTTAGGAAATAGAACGTATGTTGTACTAGAGACTCATAGATGACCTATCGCTGCGTCTCATAGTTGGGTCTGTCCAACTCAGATCTTATCTCGACTCGGACAGACCTTTCTGAGATCTTATCTCATAGTTGGGTCTGTCCATATTATCCGGCTAGCATCCAATGCTACATGGTTAGTGAGACCGAACCATCCATCGTGTCATATGCTAGTCTGATTAGTTGCGCGTCCACACAACCTTTCGACTAGGTACCATTTAAGACAGTCATCATATAATGCATAGTCTCACAAACAAGTCACGTACTTGTTAATACACATCATTGATAATGTCCAACGACTATCTTTATTCATAAACACATAGGAAATATCATCATACATGATTGCCTCTAGGGCATATCTCCAACGATCCCGATGTGCAGTTGATCTCATCAACCGTGCATATAGCCGATCTCCTGAACGACGACGGTTCTCATCCGTCGCCTCCACATCTAATATGCATCTGATCTGAAACCAAAACCTATAGCAGAGGCTCTGATACCACTATTGGGTTCTACTGTAGGTATATCGCATGCCAATTAAAATTTTCCTACGCGCAGAACAACCAAGAACATATTGTGGAGATGGATCATAGATCGTTACCACTAGACACGCAGTGCCGTGCAACGGAAGTAGAGTTAGGGCAGCGCGTTCGTGTGGTCCGTCTCCTCCTTGTCCGATCTCCCTTGAACAACCGATCCGATCTCCCTTGAACAGCCGGTCGCCGGATCCCACGTACAGGTTCGCCGGAGCGGCGCAGGCGCACCGCCTCTAATGGTATCCGCGCATGCAGGAGGAACACCGTGCGGCGGACTGCTAGGTCCGATCACACAGTCGTCGGCGGCGAGTGAAGGTAGCTAGTTGTAACACATGCAAAGCCCTAATGACGGCATCGAAGCGATCAACCGGATGGGTGTGCCGCACCTCCACTATATATAGGCATCCGGCGCGGGCTCAACTCTTGGGCCTCGCACGGATCCTAAAGCCCATGTGTACTTTCCCTTAAGCGCACGACCTTTTAGGTTCTCGTTCACTTGGTCACAGGTCAGATCACATTCGGCTCGACCAGTCGGTAGCGGCCTCTAGCAAGGCGTGCCGACTCCAAGTGTCCGATGAAGCTGGTTAGGCGAACCTGTACTTCACACTTCTGTTCCCTTTGCCACACGATATATGTTATCATGCACAAGGCGACATGGTCATCCTTGTTGCAGCACGACCTCTTTCTCGTTCCAGTGAACCGACCAACACTTCAGATTATCTCATAATCCTCATCGCATGTCCATGCTTATCCAGGTCGGATCACCCAAGGGGCATTGAGTATATCTCTCTTGATCGGAGAAGCAAATCCCATCTTGCTCGACCATGTATCGCAGCATGGGTCTGGACAAGTCCGAAACCTACCTTTGTAACTACCCAGTCACGGAGTAGCGTTTGGTCGGCCCAAAACAAGTCTGTCACCATCCCAAGTACATGCGCCAGCTCAGGTCTTAGGACATAGAACGTATGTTATACTAGAGACTCATAGATGACCTATCGCTGCATCTCATAGTTGGGTCTGTCCAACTCAGACCTTATCTCGACTCGGAGACGACTACGTCAAATCTGACCAGACCTTTCCGAGTCCATATTATCCGGTAGCATCCAATGCTACATGGTTAGTGAGACCGAACCATCCACCGTGTCATATGCTAGTCTGATTAGTTGCGCGTCCATGCAACCCTTTCTACTAGGGACCATTTAGGACAGTCATCATACAATGCATAGTCTCACAAACAGGTCACGTACTTGTTAATACACATCATTGATAATGTCCAACGACTATCTTTATTCATAAACATATAGGAAATATCACCATACATGATTGCTTCCAGGGCATATCTCCAACACTTTGATAAGCTTATGACTATTGATGGATGAGTTGTGGTTAAGGACCAAAGGGGACAGCAATTGGAACACATTGAAGGTGTAGTTGCCTAGAACGACAGTAGCAAGTTGGCAGCAAGATATCCACATTGACATTCTGAACCTGGGGCTTTCAACAATATACTTTCACGTGATGTCAATGCAGAGCCATCAGCCTTTTGGAATATATATCTCATACTATAACATTGTATACCTTGGATTTTTCTTATAACTCAAAAGAGGTGCATTTCTTATGAACGGCTAGTGCTGTTCGTCAACAGGCAACCTGTGGTGCAATAATCACCATGTTTGAGCCGTTGATGTATAGTTAAGGACAGACACACATTTTAGCGTTGAGTTAACGCTTACACACGATTGTTGAAATATGCTGAATATGGTATTTATTTTAATGTGGTAGTTTAGTGCTGTGACCTGAAAAAGATTTCTTGTAGATGTAACTGCAGTGTTCTCAGTCTGAACATCACACTTACTGAAAGTTTCCCCATAAAGCTATGCATCTTCATATTAAACTAAGAATTGGAGTATAAATTTCACTTTGTTTAGTAAGATTTTATGAAACTTTACAGCTAGTGTTACCAAGTGTAATAAAGTGTCACCTATTCACTGTCAGGGATATAATAAGTGGCTACATTTAGTTCAAGCTATATAAATTCATTGACATGTATCCAAAATATCAATGCAGCAACCAGATAGTTTATGTTTCTAGGGAAAAGTAACGAGGTACCTGGGCAGTCCTGATATAACTTGTTCAGCAACAGCGTGAACCCATGTATATATAAAAGATAATGGTAGCATACTAACAATATTCTTACATGGTAAAAATGTCTATTTTGGACCCAGAACTTTGATATGAGGTTTGAGTGCTCAACTTTCCAAACCGAGTCACATTGAACTTTAAGGTGATTCTGAGAAATGAGCCATGGCGTGGGCAGTTTTGTCAAACTGGATGATTTGATCATATCTACTTTGTTGTTGGGCTCTTGTAGGTAGATGAGCTCTCTCATTTGCCCTACATGCCCTCCCCTCTTCTCTGGCTTGTGCTTGCTTTTGCCGTTGACATAGGGGGTGGGCATTTGGTTTGAACCAAAAGCTTTGTTTCTGTTTGTTAGTTTTTTCGCAAACTTGGTTTATCAAAAATTATATACAGGGTATCAACAAAACAAACTGGCACTTGGTTTTGCTTAAACTGAAAAGACAAACTAATCTGACATAGGCAGCGTCTCAGGAGAAGTCAGGGTCAAGCTGTCAATGCCCGCTCTTCTTTAGGAAGAATTGCATGCCAGGAGCAATCGCTCGCTTGCTAATCTTGTCAGCGTGCGGCCGAGCACACAGCAATGGGCGGAACGCCACCTGGGGCAGAATGAAAAGCAGAGGAGAAAGCTTGCCAGACTCCATTAACAGTAGGGACGCCGACAGGTGGTTCGGACGAGGAGGTGAAGCAGGAGAAGCCCGAGATCTGTGTTCTACTCTTGTCGGTGGAGATCAAAGTTTAGAGTGCTCAACTGGGAAAGGAATGAGACAGCTCCCTACTAGGGTTAGTGCAAAGGGAATATATATGCTGCTATGGAGCGCTACTACTTATGGGCCTTTTGCATGAATGGGCAATGGGCATTGGATGCTAACATTGCAAAATTCGGTCTGATTGATTATTTTGTTTTTTAGCAAGCATAGACTGAATTTACAGATATTGATTAGGGTAGCAGATAATGCCCAACTGAAGTGCAAACAAACACGAAATTAACTGGAGTTTCAGTTTATTTTGCTCGGTCTTCAATTCCTCGGTATTTGTGCCCACCCCTGTTGACAAAAGATCAATATTGTCCACAGTCGAGGTCGAAGTTTAGGGTGCAAGTTGGACTTTTTCCTATGTTGAAAAATCGAATTCTTCTTCTTAACTGGTGGCTGTACTGATTTGAATTTAAGGTCATATACCATGCTGGCACTCTCTGTGACAGTGCTTTTTTGAACATGACGATTCCAATTGCATACAGTTTGGAAAGAAGTATATGATTTAGCTCGTTCCTCAACAATTTTTATCCCTGTGTTACCATTACCTTTTCTACACAGCAATTTTGATTTCTGCAATTTTTATCAACAATGCCTGTGACAATAGATTCATTCGTTCTGCCTTAATCATCATTGGTGCTGCAAGAGCTATCTACTAACACATTTATCTTATTCAAATGAAGATTCTTATAGAAGTTGACCATCTACAAGGCGTGACAAATCCGTATATTCAAATTAAAGGAACAAACAAGGAGATAGTTTCCTCTGCTGCCTCTGCTCTCAGCCTAGATGATTCATATACAACAAAGGTCTTAAAAATCTTTAGTTAGTCCATCAAAATCCTGTATGTACACCCTGTGTATATTTTTCATGGTTTTATTGGTGCTTTCCAGAGCTATCTTCAAATTATTCTGGAGAGTTTACCAGTGGATGATAATGTTACTGCCGGTATTCATAACCAACAAGCTGCTAGGCTACAGGAACTAGTTGAGTTCATCCAGTCACAAGTATGTTAACTTCAAGACAACAGTTTGTATCTTATTTGTACATTATATTCCTGTTGCGTATTTTTGAGGAACCTGTCTTGATAGCTGTTTTACAAGGTAGATCAAAGCATTAGTACGTACTAGTATCTTTAATTTCCGATATTACATTATTAGTGTTCCATGGATGATCTGTTAACTTCTGTTTTCAAGTCACATGAGAATGGCTTGTAGACCAATGAAAAAAAAGTTCTGGTTAAACTTGTTAGCACGGGAGACATGAAGATATGATTGTGAGCCGATCTTTACCTTTTTGCTTATTGCCTTCAATTTTATCATAATCTTTTTACGTCTTGGTGGCTGATGGTAAGATTTGCTTAGCACGTGCACTTCGTGGTTTAAATCTATGTAGCATCATATCTACCCAGTTTCTTTTGCCTGAAAATGGGCAAGAAGAAAAGAAAAACACCTAACTCCCCAATTGCTAAACCCCCAATCAGTGGCGGAGCTACAACCACATCTTTGGGTGGGCCAAAACGAACCAGCTTCAAAAATAGTACTGTATACATCTGAAGTTTTGCTTAGGGCCAAAATTCAGCACCAATCTTCACTAAATTTTCATTAAGTTGGGCGGGCCATGGCCTGGTTTTGCCCAGCCGTAGCTCCGCCACTGCCCCCAATTGTCCACTCCCTTTGGCAGGCATGAATTCCAACGGAGTGCAGGTCAGCAGTGGAGCAGGTTGCATTGCAGCAAATCTTGTTTGCCCGTTTCATCCTCTATTGTAGAAAAGCTTGGCACTCGATTGTCTTCTGTGGAAGTTTAGGTGTTTTTTGTGGTAATTTGGATCATATAGTATAGACAAAGAATAGACAAAGAACATTGGAAGATGGCCCTTTCTCTGGATACTAGTGGCGAATTTGTTTCAGTATGTGGTAGCTTGCAGTTTCTGCTTGAATTTTCCAGCATGGCAGCATCACCTTTGATTTGTGACGTTGCATTGCCCTCTTGAACATCAAATTCCCCAGGATATTTTTATTTTCTGCATATGTGTTGGACTTTGCCCGCGTCCCAAGAATTCCTTGCTTGACCACTTCCTGAACATCATCAGTTAACAGTTCACTGGATCACCCCTATAATGTTTTTTAAAGTTCAGTATTATAATGGTTTTAATAGAGGTGTTCATCACTGTTCCCAATTGGTTGGCTAAAGCGTTGTTGAAGCATGAGTAGTAATTTTGTATTTTCAGATGCATGTGTGATTTAGTTCTACTTTGCCGGTTTGAACGGCTTGGGAAAATCGCGCTTGAACGCCCCTAATCATAGATCATGTAGCTCCTGGAATTTCCCCAAAGGAAGTGTTGGTTTGGCTCGAACCAACTGGTGCTATGAACAATTTCACCTGACTCGAAATAATTAATAGTAAGTTGGCTGTAATTGGATTTAAAATTAAATGACGATTTAATCTCCAAGTGATCAGGTTTTGTGGCTGCTGTTTTTTCTCAATTTATGCTCAGCTCTTTCTATTCTTATATATTGAAATACCCCCTAATGCAGGGAGGGAGCTTCAATTCTGATTTATCTTCACCTATAAGAGAAAATTCTTCAACAGATGGTGTGCTTGATGATCTGCAATCCAGAATAAAGAGGCTTGAGAGATGGAATACAATAAATATGGTGATTGTTATGCATATGTTAGCTTTTAGATCCGTTTAACTTTGTTGACATTAGTTTACTTATTAAGTTTACATCTATAAGCATATTTAAATAATTGAACAGATAATCTATTTAACTAATATTTATTCTTCTGCAGGTTTTATGGACTATACTACTGTCTGCTCTTGTTGGGTATTCATTGTACCAGAAAAGACGTCATTAACAAGTCACAAAATTGACAACCAAACCACGCCAGTATGTAGTGCTGCTTGAGTGCTCTCAGAAAAGTTACAAAATCGACTCTGACATAATCTTTTATCCCTTTTGCAGGGATTTTTCTTTATTTCCAGATGTTTTGGCATGGTTGATGAACCGAATCATTTGACAGTTTATTGATAGGTTAGTGCATATAAAACCATGGTGTTAGTTTCGGAGTTGACATGTAAAGTCATGCATACCACAGGTATACTGTAGCTTAGTTGCGAGTACTAACTGAAAATAAAGAGGATGTACGTTATACAGAGTGCTGTTAGAGTTTATTCTTGGCATAGACTTTCATCAACAATGGGACAGATGAACTGTGATTGTTTCATGAAGAAAAGGGGGACATTATCATGAAATGGAACTCCCTTTTCGAACTAGCAAATTCATGTGTCCATGAAGAAAAAGATAAAGCAGAACCCTTTGGAGGAGCACCTGCAAAGATGTTAATAGATGTGGCGTGTCAACCTTCTTAGGTGCGTTTGCTCGCTACCAAAGGCCAGCCTGAGTCGAGTTTCTCTGCCTAGAGCACCATGGACATGGCACCGTGGAGAACACATGAATTCTGAATCGAAAATCGGCATACAGTGGTCGGGGCTGAGCACCCGTTGCAATGGTTGAGCCTGCTCGCAGACAGAGTGTCGCGCCAAAGTAAACCTGGGCAAATGCCGGGCTGGGTTTTGGGCTGGGCTTGTAAAAGCCTGACCTTCATTTCTCAAGCCCAGCCTGGCCTGAAGCCCGAAATACTCTGTTTTTAAGCCTGGGCCCAGCCCGAAAGCCCAGCCCGAAATACAAAAAAAGAGAAGCCTGAGCCTGACCAGAACAACCTTTCGGGCTGCAAGACAAGGCCTGAGCCGGACTGGGTTTTTTGGGCTGGGCTGCCCATGCTCGGGTCTAGGTTAGTGCCAAACCATGCAGATGCAGATGTCCAGGTTTAGCATCACCCTGTCCAGCCATGGACGTCCAAGTTTAGGATCACCGTGTTCAACCATGGACGTCCAAGTTTAACATGCTGGCCACACCTCCCAATAACATCAATCTTCCTTAACCAGCCACAACTCGCTAAATCGGTCGATCTCCGGCGAAGCAAATTGCACCACCATGGCTCCGATCGTCTCCTCCTTTGCCCCCGCGGTGTTTCTACTCCTTGCACTGGCGTCACCGGCGGCAGCGTTCAACATCACCAGAATCCTTGGCGAGTTCTCCGACTTCTCCACGTTCAGCAGCCTCCTCAGTCAGACGAAGCTCGCCGACGAGATCAACCGCCGGCAGACTATCACGGTGCTGGCAGTGAACAATGGAGGG
The DNA here is from genome assembly GCA_022496015.1 of Hordeum marinum. Taxonomy (NCBI): domain Eukaryota; kingdom Viridiplantae; phylum Streptophyta; class Magnoliopsida; order Poales; family Poaceae; genus Hordeum; species Hordeum marinum. Next base: position 297,320,785 of record CM039673.1, read on the forward strand.
ATGGGCGCCATCACCTCGCTCCCCTCCGACGTCCAGCGGAAGGTGCTCGCCGTGCACGTGGTCCTGGACTACTACGACACGGAGAAGCTGGGCAGCATGAAGAACCGGTCGGCCGTGCTCACGACGCTCTTCCAGTCCACCGGCCAGGCCACCAACCGGATGGGTTTTATTAACTACACCAGGCGCGCCGCCGACGGCGTCATGATGTTCGGCTCCGCCGAGCCCGGCGCCCCGTTGACGTCCCAGATGGTGAAGCCCGTCATGTCCCAACCCTACAACATCTCCGTGCTGGAGGTGAGCTCCGCCATCGTGCCGCCCAGCATCGGCTCCGGCGACAACAGCAAAGCTCACGCTCCGGCGCCTGCCCATGCTAAGACCCCCGCGCCAGCACCGACGCCGTCCAAGAGCAAGAAGCCAAAGAGAGAGGGAGCCCCCGCCCCTGCTCCTGCTCCTGCCCCGTCCGACGATTCTAGCGCTGACGCACCAGCCGACGCGCCTGCGGATGCGCCCGGTGCGGACGGCCCGGCGGCGGACGGGCCCGATGCGGACGGCCCGGTCGCGGATGGGCCCGATGCGGATGCGCCGGCAGATGATGACAAGAGCAGCGACGACACCGGGGACGCTGCGGGCAGGGTGGTTGCCCGTGTAGGTCTTGGTATCGGGGCGCTCCTCATGATTGTCCTTTCACTCTGAGTTATGCCCCGTACAGCTAGGTTAGAGATACAGTTCAAACCAGCACTACGATGGTGTGTGTAGGCAAGATCGTGATTGGATTGGATGTCAAATCGAAATTACCAAGAGAAGGCACACTACCAGGATGTGCGATATCGTTTCTCGATCTTTGATAGCGGCAATGCCGCTCACTGAGGAGGAGGGACGACGTAGGCGATTTATATATACTGCTCAAAAAGTATCGTTCGGTTCGTAGTTTCGTGCGTGTCACCTATTTAGTTATGTAGGATTTAGACTAACACACGGAGTTCGATGCAAGCTTATGCTGATTGGGATCTTCATGAAAAATTCTGCTTTCGTTCACAAATATAAGACGTTCTATTTTCTTTCTTTTCTGAATCAGATGTAAGACACGATTTCCGTGTGTTTGATTCAGTCATTTCAGTCCGTACAAGATCATATTGAAAATATACAAAACATCTCATATTTGTAAACAACGGGGTATCCAAAGGCAATATATGCCTCACGTAGAGAAACAATTGCAAGGGGCACTACATTTCGTATCCAGGTGTACCCTTCTCGAGTTGAAGAGTCTAGTATGCAGTCTACGCTTCAAGTATCATTTTCCCGTATTTATATATAAAATGAGGAGTTAAATATACTGGAGGTGTCTCAACTTGTCATGTACGATCAATTTAGTGTCTAAAGTTGCAAAATACATGAAACTGGTGCTCGAACTTGTTCAGACGTGCAAATACGGTGCCTCCATTCATATTCGCACGTATGTCCAGCCCATTACTGCACAATAATTTTTAATACTTGTTGTACAAAATACAACATTGTCAATTTCTTAATGATTGGGTATTTTAGAAATACAGTGAAGATGAAAAAAATACGTATCATGAAATTAAACATGAACTTGGAAAATAATAAAAAGAAAGCCGGTGCATAAAAGTTCGTCACGATGCGTAAAATATGTCTACAAATATTTTTAGCTGACAGTTGCACGCAAAACATATTCTGACCGGGTGGCCGATACATGAAGATACCTAACTAGTAGAGGTTCAAAACATCTCCACGATGCTTTTTTTTTATGTTTTTGTCGCTAGTATACACGTATACATTGTATTTATGGGCTTTCCTACATAATTAAATAAATCTGAAGGGTTTCCTAAAAAAGTCCTCACTTGTCAGCCACCCAACGCCTCCTCCGCTCCTAGCCATTGACAGGAGAGATACCATCATGCTGGCACGCCACGCAGGCTGGATATACGTACAAATACGAATGGAAGCATCGTATTTGCATGGTCGGACAAATTCGAGCACCAATTATGTGTATTTTATAACTTTAGACACTAAACTGACCATGCAGGACAAGTTTAGGCACTCCTAGTATATTTAACTCGAGAAGAACAACTTTAGTTATTTGCTAGTATCACATGATTTACAAGTACAGTATGTCATTTGTCCTGGAGCCTGAAGAAGGCCATGAGAGGTCCGTAGACTCTCTCCTTGGCGTTCCCAGCCAGGACGAAGTCGGCGTGCGCGTAGTCGGCCAGGTACTGGACAGTGAGCGTGTCGCTGTCGTGCGGCTTGAGCGCCTGCTCGAGGCGGCGCACGTCCTGCACGTCGGAGAGGCTGTCCCTGCCGCCGCTGCTGAGGAAGAGAGGGAAGTCGTCGGGGATCGCCGAGACGTTGTACACCGGCGGCGTCGCCTGGCCGTAGTACTTGATGTTGTGGCTCGCGTCGCCGTAGTCGTACTTGGCGATTATGCCTCGTCTGATCACTGTTGGGTCAAATTACATGTGCCGTGTTAACAGGAGAAATCTTGTTTCATTTCAGCTCAACAAAAGGTTATGATCCGTTTTTTTATTAAATTAAATCGTACTCACTTTGAGCCAAATGGACCATGTTTTTGGTTGAAGAAGCTTGTGGCTCATGAGCAAGGAAGGTCTGGACGGAGGAGTTGTCTAGGCAGCAATTATTGCCTGTTCGCCGACAAATAGTTTCAGTACGCCGACCAATAAAGGGGAAGTGGCTAAACAAAAGCAGATACCTGTAAACGATGTCATGAGATCGTAGCAGTCCACCCCTGGTAGCTTGCATATGTCAGTGAGCAGACTGTGAACAGCAGTCCTGCATTGAGATCATTCCCAGCCATCAATCATCATCAGTTGAGTTGCAAAACAAACGAAACCTCAGAACAATGAATCGAGAAACGGAACGTATGCTTACCCTGTTGGATCGAACTCATCGATTCCCAGCCAGTAGAGAGCCTGCCATCAGAAACACGAGTGTTATTTTCTAGCGATATCAGATGGACCCGTGTCGTGCGAGGCGATCGGAATCGGATCAAAGTTACCTCGGCGAGGAAGACGTCGGCCGCCGCCAGCGCCAACGGTGACGATACCTTGTTGAGAAAGGCGATGGGGCTGAGCAGGCCAGCCGACCGCAGCAACGACACGTGCTGTTGCTGGTCGCTCAGGGCAGCCAGCGCGATCAATGTCCCCTGCATTAGCAATATCACAGGTTTCTTATTATTTTATTCACTAATTCCATAGCTTATATTAAAATATAGGTGTGTCTAGATTTCAGTCCGATTGGTTAACCAAGTATAAATCAAGTGATTTAACCAACACTCCCACGCCTCCGCTCAGGCAACTCCGAAGGCTCCACCATACCCTACCCAGGCCTCCCCTGGCCGCCGCCGCCGGTGGTGGCGGTGCCCGTCTCGTCGATGGTGGAGGGCAGAGGAGGCATGCAGTTGTGGTGCATCTGTGCGGGGATGCACGAGGACTGATGTACGTGCGAGGTGGTCTGTGAAGATGAAGACAAGGTGCAGCTGCGATGGATGATGTCAGATCGGACGTGGCCAGCGCACGGCGGCGCGATGTGAAACGATGCTGCCATGGCATGCGGCGGCAGTAGTGTGCCTGTTCTGGGCCGACGGGCCATGACCACTGCGTGCTTCGAACGGATGGGCGATCGTCGACGCATCAGAGCGCTGCACCAGCGCGTTGCAGCGCAACCATGCTCGAGAGGCGGCGACATGTGCCCTGCTTGGGCCTGATCTGGGTCCAACAGGCGGTGGCTGCCACTCGCGCAGGTTGGCGTCTGGACGCTGGTCATGCACGTTGGAGGTCTCCGGGTCATCTGTTTGACAGCGTGCTCAATTTCAACACTGGATAACCAGTGTGGTCGGCGCGTTCGTCTTCTCCTTTGTAGCCGGCCGGTGGTGTGGGGGTTACTGGCTCGGCCTGAATAAAGGTGGTTTGGCTCTGCCGATCTTCGAGTGCCAAGTCTTCGTTCTGCTTCATGCTGGGCTCCTCGATTTGTATGCCAACAAATTCCGACCTTTCTCTCGAAGATATTCGTTGATTGACGCATGGTGTCATTGGATATTTAGATCGGAATCGATCCAGTTGTGTGCTCCCTTATCTTTGGTCAGAGAGGCTTGATGAGGACGTGGTGCGAAGCTTTGCTATCTTGTCGGTGTCATGGGACATGCCTAATTATAGATTACCATGCATTGACGGTAGTTAAGAAAGTCATGACGATTGCGATCAGAGGCTTGTATGGCGGAGAGGAGTTTTGGTTACGATGAAGACTTGGGGCACATGTCTTTCTTGTGGGTCCGGTGTTGAGTACTTGCAACAGCGGCCTTGGCATGAGGGGGCGGCAACACAAGTGAAAAACATTTCTAGTGGTGCTCCCGAGTAGCGAGCCGCGATTTTCAGGGTGAAAACCCAAGGCCCGGTTTTCATTGGTTGTACCTAGCAATGACTTTGATGAAGGCATTATTTTGAGATCTCGGTCTTTCTTTAGTGTGAGAACTTAGGATCCTTGATCAGGTGATGACAACGTTTGGGCATTATTTTCTTTTCAGAGACGTCGTTTTTGAAGAACCTCTTATGTGGTCTGATTGTTGTCTTTGGTGGTGGTTAGAATGTTGTTATGAGAGTGTTTCATTACCGCGACATGGTCTTTGTTTTTATATTTCTCTCATTTTTATTTTGTTTTTGGATGTGTGCAACCTTAATGTCCTTCGATATCTTGTTGGTACAGAGACCGAATGTAATTGATATCTTTGTGATATTAATATTTTTTCATAAACTATATAAAAGAAGAAAGAAAAAAGATATTTTTTTTGCACGTATCTTCATGTAAGATAAGCGAATATAGTATCAACCAAGACTTGATTAAATCTTAGTCGACTAAGATTTAGCAATTTTATTAAAATATTTAAAACATCTTATATTTGTGAAACAGAGGAAGTAATATTTTGTTTTGTGACTTACCAGCGAGTGGCCCACGTAGTGCACCTTCTGCTGGGCTGACTGGTCGTACACGTACTGCAGTATTGCCGAGAGATCGTTGCTGGCTAGCTCGTCCCATGACCAGTTCCAGTAGGCCTGCGGAGTTCTCATCCAGCATTAGTATTAAGAGTACAACAAAGTAGAGAGTGCACATCACATTCTTCGTACTACTTAGTACTGTAGTATTCTTTAAAATTATAACGGACGTGCATGCAACGGCAAGGCACCGGATCACTGGAAGAAAGCGATGTGTGGCCGAGGCTGTAGACAGTGCCGCGCGTGTTGGCAATCCAGACGTCGTATCCGTTGTCTGCCAGGATGTAGCCCAGGGACTCGTCGGGCGTGTTCATCAGCCATGTCATCCCGTCCTGCATGCCAACAAAGCAAATACTATCATCATTTGCACTTCCCATGACAGACGTATTTTTTTTACGGATACGCAAAAGACATGCACATCATTGTATTGATGGGAGAAAAAGATCGTAGCAGTTACAGAAGTGAGCTCGCAAGCACAAACACGAAAACCGGATGCGCAAATAAGCTAGGGGATGCGCGACCCTAAGAAGTGGATCTAAATCTCTCCAATGTGGTGGCCAAGTCCCCTGGCCCCAGTGCAAGCCCATGCTCTAGCATCTTCCTTGATCTGCTCTACAAGTCGCGAAGTTGAAGGTCATCGTTCGTCATGAACCCGCATCCATAGCGGTGTTTTCAAATCCTCCAAGCGGCGAGAATGAAGGTTGTCGCGAGGCCGCGTCGTAGGGCCGTCGGGGAATGTCAAATGGATGTGGCGAACTAGTCGCGGAACTTGGAGTCCGGAGATGGCAGGTTGGTGGTGGTGCAGCACCATGCCAGAATGTCATGCCAAACTTGTCAGGTGAAGGAGCATCTAGTGAGCAAGTGATGCATCGTCTTGGGCTCTTGATCGCACAAGAGACAACGAGGAGCATGCGGCATACCGCGGCGTGCCAATCTATCCGCCATCCAGCAACGTCCTTGGTAGGCGAGCCATAAGAAGATTTTGATTCGAAGTGGGGCCCAAGATTTCCAAGTTAGGCGCCATTCATGCTCGATAGTCGATCCAGAGGAAAGAGCGAGGTAGCATGACTTGGTGGAGTACACGCCATTCGGTGTCCAACACCAAAGGATGTGGTCCGATGCATTCGAGAGGGATATGTCGCGAAGCTTGAGCCATAGTGTCACGTGTTGCACCAGGGCCTCGACGCCAAGAGAGCCGTGAATGTCTCGTACCCAGTCACGGTTGGAGAGCGCGTCGCGCACATTGCGCATCTTGCGTCGGCGACGAGGGATCAAGGCATGAATCGAAGGGGCGATCTCAGTGATGCTCGATCTGTTCAACCAGCGGTCCTCCCGAAAAGAGCAAGTCCTGCCATCGCCGAGTTCCCAGCGAGTGGAGGCGTGGAAGATAGCGTGTACCTCTTGCGCGCATGGAATGTGGAGGTGGTGTCATGGCCACGAAGGGTCAGTCTTGCGGAGTCATAGCCACCTAACGTGAAGCGCGTACGAAACAAAGCAGGTCGGGTATGCCTAAAACACTATAAGCAACAAGGCGACAAACTTTACCCCATCTCACGAGACATTGACCACCACTCGCCGTCTTCCTCCCGCGCCACAAGAACGCGCGAACCAACCAATTAATCTGCTTGAGGATAGCGGGGTTAATAGCCATGCCAGGATGTGGGTCTGCATGACATAGAAGACGTGCCGCACCATGGCAAGCCGCTTGCCGCGGGAGAGCATCGAAGCCCACCAGGGTGAGAGCTTCTTCTCGAGCTTGTCCACGTAGGGCTGCAAGGCGTTGGTGGATACCTTGCGAATGGACAGCGGGAGCCCAAGGCTTCATCGTGAAATCCAAGATTGGACAGGGGAACTGGCTGGCGATGGAGTCCTGGTGCAAGGGAGTGCACTGGATCGATAGCGCAAAACACTTGGTGAGGTTGGTGCGCAATCCGGAAGCATCCCTAAAGGTGTTGAGAAGCTCGCGGATGGCGACAAGGCCAGACTCATCCAGATGAGAGAAGAGCATGGCATCGTCGGCATAAAGGGAGAGACTGGACTCCATGTGTCGGTCAGTGAGGTGGTGCATCACGCCCATATCGGTGACCTTCCGGAACTTGTGGTTTAGGACGTCAATCACCACAACAAAAAGCATGGAAGAAATAGGGTTGCCCTCACGCAACCACTTGCAGTGAAGGATGGACGTTCCTGACATGTTGTTGATGAAGACACACGTACTAGCCATGAATAAAAGGATGCGAATGAGAATGAAAGGATCACACTCATTGAACCAAGTGTATCACCGTCCGTGTATGTACACGTCCCGAAGCTCCTCGTCGTACATGAATCTACGAAAATGACGCATAGATCGTTGATGCAACATATGATTGCTTTATATAGTTACTTTGTAACATCAAATAGTTACTTGGTAGTACTCTCTTCATCATAAAGTAAGTGTCACTGTTTTAGTATTATATTTATACTAACTTAATACTAAATTTTCGATATTTATTTTAGAACGAAAGAAGTATATACCATCATAAGGCCGTGCTGCAGCAGGACCGGCACCTTCCCGCTGCCGCCCGTCGCCGACTCGCCGCCGCGGCCGCTCGTGATGCGCTGCAGGCTTAGGATGTATCCGTCTTGGGTCGTCACCTGCATGTACGCAACCACCAAATTAATCAAACATCATGAAATGAAAACACGCCCTGTTACTGGAGTAATCATTACCGTGTGTTCCTCGCATCCGTAGCCGAAGGGTTCCACCCTGGACCGGCACGTGCCGTTCGCCGCCGCCCCGAGCGATTCCTCTCGAGCTGGTCGTGCTGCCGAGGCCCTAACGCACATCACAACCAACAGGCCAAAGAAGCAGCTGCTGCCTCTCGACATTGCTAATCTGGCCATGTGTACAAGTATTTTCTTCTCCCGATCGGCTTAGTCGACGTGAAATCTACCAGTACATTCTTCTGTGCCCGATCGATCTCCCTTTATACACTAGTTGGAACGATCGGGTCATTTTCGACGCAGATTAATTCAGGACAGGGCTGAAAGTAGTATTGTATTGCGTTATCAAGTAGACATCAGCTTGGTAATCCACGGCGTTGTGACGCACTCATGTACGCGTAACATGGTTCACACATCAACCGTTGTGGCACGCAGGCTCCTTAAGCACGTAGAGTATTTTCTTGTAATATAAAAAAGCGAGCGTGCATACCGATCTGCTACCGGTATGATGACTTTCTGGCATATCATTTTGACAGTAAGTGTTTGTTCTCGGTGAGGTCGGCTTACAGAGTCCATGTGCAGATGCTTATGCGGCAGCAAGTTTAACAAGTGGGGGAGAGCTCTGTCGGTGTGTCTGACGACGGAAATTTTTGACGCTCCCTTTGGAAGACTAGATGCCCGGCTTGTGTCCACCATTTCCTATGGCGTTTTGCGCACAACAGTCACCCGCTACTCCGTAATGTTCAGCGAGTTGGGGTAGAACTTGATGCTCGTTATGTGATCTGCCATAGACAACTGTAGGATGACGGACACCTGTTCCTTCGATGCAAGGAGGTAAAGAAGGTATGGAGGGCCCGTGGTCTGGAGTACACTCGGCAGCTGCTGCTCCTATGTGAAACACCAAAAACCTTGCCGACGTCTGTTTTCAAGCTTCAGGAGGCAGTGAGGTTGCGTGTGGTCTGCCTTCTGTGGACCTGGTGGTCGGAGAGGAATAATGTGAATCACAAAAAATAGAGGCTATCCCTGGAAGCTTTTCAGGCACGCATGGGCTACCTGTCCCTCGAATGGTCTGAATCCCTAGGGGCAAAGGAGCAGAGAAGACCCGCGACCACTCCACGTTGGGTAGCTCCCCCGGCAAAATTCATCAAGCTGAATATCGATGCAGCGTACCACTCTGTCTTCGGCGGCGGGGTCTGGGGAGTGGTTGCCCGTGACGACAGGGGCGAGGTGATTTGTGCGGCGTCGGGGCGGCTCCTTCACCAAACTAGTGCGCTCCAGGCGGAAGCGGAGGCCCTCATCAAATCGATCCAGCTTGCTGAATCTTTCGGTATGGGTCGCGTAATTTTTGAAACAGACTGTCCGAACCTGCAACAGGCTATTTCCTTCACTGACCAGGACAGGGGACCCCTTGGTGTGCTATTCCGTGAAGCAAAGTTTCTCCTCCGGCTAGGTTTCATTGCATACAAGATAGTGTATTACCCCCGCACTTGTAATCTCCCAGCTCATGTGCTGACTGCTATTGGAGCTAATGCCGCACCTGGTAGACAACAGGTGTGGCATGAAGATCTTCCCGCTGATGTAACCCGTGTTGTGACCGTCAATATGGCTGGTCCCCCGTAATTCTGGAATGCAAGGTGTTCTCGATCAACAAAAAAAAGCGAGCGTGCATCTTACTCCAGTTCCTGGCAATTCTCGATCAAACTTTCTGTAGCTGCATTCTTATCTTCCTCTCTGATTTAGTGCCTGTTCGGTAGCCCTCCACGGAACAGAGCGATAGGAGCACCGTGTTAGCAGCTCCGCAAATTAATACTGGATGCCACTCTGCACCGGCGCGGAGTTGCAGAGCGAAGGGAGTCTGAACGCGGCTTTAGTTTGACGTCATGGAGTTCTTCTCTGCCATCCACACTGCTCTATCGCTACACCCGGGCCAAAGCAATCAACTTGTCCAAATCACACCACACATACGCACCCTTATTGAATGTCAACCTACAACACCGTTAACGAACGGGTCCTACTTAGGCCTGCAAGCCACCGAGAGGACACAACGACGAGTGGGCCTAGCTGCCGGCCCACGAGTTTATTTCCCTCCTTCCCACTCTTTCTCTTGATCATGAGTCGATGTAGGGTTGCTGACACCCACATTCATTTGAAAAGTGGCTTGTTCTCAACTCGAAGCATAACCAAACAACTGTTACACAGAGTCCTTGTCCTTCTAGGTTGTAGTAGATGGATTACCACCACTCCACTGAACAAAGACTGGCAATGGAACGGTGGTTGAGCTGACACACATGGTGTTGCAAGATCTTGACAGGGACTTGCAGATTAGCATCAGAAGGAGGCAATGAAGACAATGCCTCGTGGTGCAGCCGCATAAACTGCTTCAATTGAGACACGTGAAAGATAAGATGGATGCGGCTAGAATGTGGCAATTGAAGTTTGTAAGCAACATTGCAAATCTTGTCCAAGATCTTCAAGGGTCCAAAGTACCGAAAGACCAACTTGTGATTTGCTCGATGAGCTACCGTAGCTTTCACATAAGGTTGAAGCTTCAGGAACACCAAATCTCCAACATTAAAAACACGCTTAGTATGTTTTTATCAGCTTATGTTTCATTCTCTGTTGCATGCATAAAAGATGTTGTTGAACAAACTGTTGAATCAGTGCTTTGGAATCTAGCCATAGTTGCAAATCCATTGGCACCAATGTTTAAAGAAGAAATTACAAATCACCTAGGACTCTGGCCATAGAGCACTTCAAAGGGAGATTTGTTAAGAGGGGAATGCCAGTTGATATTATACAAAAACTTACAAACCGACATCCACATGACCCATTTCTTTGGATGAGCACTTATAAAGCATCCGTGGTAACACTCCACCTGTTGATTTGCTGGTTTTTTCTGCCCATCAATTTCAGGATGGTAAGATGTGCTCATTTGAGAACAACTCTAGTTCTTTTACCAAAAAAACTGGCAAAAACTGTATCTCTATCTAAAAGCACAACTTCTCCCTAGGTGGTTTTGGTAATTAATAACAACATATATTTCATTCGACTAATGTTTCCACTAAGTATATTTCAGGAAAAAGTTCAATGTTATGATTGGCAAATGATTGTGAGGAGACCCAAAGATGCAAGGAATAGGATTGGCCAAGCTACAAGCATGAAGACTCTACATTTTACTTTGTGAAAAATCACTTTGAGTCCATAGGAAAGCCAATAGTATCAAAAGGGGGTGAGGTAATAATGGTGGATGAAATGTTCAAAATGATCAAGTGTTAGTCACCAAAAACACCCACAAGCTCTCCCACAAATATTCTGTCCTAGTACCTGCCACTCAAAATTAGTGCTACCAACATTTTCATATCGCCTACACCGAGTCAAAACCCTAGACATAAACCCTAGCCAAAACCCACTTCTCGGTACTACCAACTTTCACTTTGGTGCAACCGAGTTTCAGTGACCAACTTCCTGGTGCCTCATTCACAAGAATAGGAATTCCCAAGAATTGTGAATCGGTATCACCGAGTTGTGTAACTGCCCTCGGCAACTCATATTGGTACCATCAAGAATTCTATATCGGTCTCGGAAAACACCAAAGTTTCCACATTTTCCACTAGTCGGTGCAACCAAGTTTTCACTTTGGTTTCACCGAGTTGGGAAATAATGTTGTAAAATTTGGATTTTTGAAGATGCCTATATATACCCCTCCACCACATCCCACTCGCAAGAGGAGCACTCAGAACAGACCCACACTTTCCATATCCAAATTTCTGAGAGAGAACCACATACCCTTGTGTTGAGGTGAAGATCATCCACTCCAACCATATGGATCTTGATTTCTAGCCTCCCCAAGTTGCTTTCCACCCAATCAATCTCTTCTACCCAAGCCAAATCTGTGAGAGAGTGATTGAGTGTTGAGGAGACTATCATTTTAAACACAAGAGCAAGGAGTTCATCGCTAGTATTGAACCTATTACCTTTTGGAGGGTGGTGCCTCCTAGATTGGTTAGGTGTCGCTTGGGAGCCTCCTACTTCATGTTGTGGAGTTGAACCAAGAAGTTTGTAAGGGCAAGGAGACCACCTACTTCATGAAGATCTACCCCGAATTAGGCTAGTCCTCCATGTACGTAGGCCATCATGGTATAGAAAAGGTTGCTTCTTAGTTGAACCCTTCGTGGGTAGAGCCCTCCATGGACTCTCCCAACCGTTACCCTCCATGGGTTGAAGTCTACATAAACGTGTATGTACGATAGCGCCACCTATAGGACAACGAGAAAAATGTTCGTGTCTCCAAATTGCGTTTGATCTCCCTACACTTATCCTCTTACATATGCTTGTCTTTACATTCCGCTGCAATACTCGTAGACATGCATGTGTAGGGTTAAATTGATATGCTAGGATTGCTAAAATCTGCCAACCAATTAACTTGGGAAAAGGTTAGGTTTTTATTTGGTCAAGTAGTCTAATCACTTCCCCTCTAGACCTACTTTCGATCCCTACAAGTGGTATCAGAGATTTGGTCTCCATTGCATTGGTCTCACAACCAAGGAGAGTATGGCATCTAGTGAGGGAAACTATCACTGTAGAGGTCCATATTTTGATGGTACTAACTTTGCTAGTTGGAAGCATAAGTTGAAAAATGCATATTCTCGGTCATAACCCCGCCGTATGGGCTGTTTTTCATGTTGGCTTGCAAGGTGAATTCTTTGGTGACGGAAAGGAACCGGATCGTGAAGCCACCATGGAAGAATTGAAGATGTTGCAATACAATGCTCAAGCATGTGACATTCTATTCAACTGCCCATGCCCCGGAGAATTCAACGAAATCAGCCGTCTTGAGAATAAAAAGGAAATTTGGGATACTTTGGTTGATATGCATGAAGGTACCGACTCCATTAGGGAATCTAAGTTGGATGTGCTTCAAAGTCAACTTTACAAGTTTAAGATGAAGGATGGTGAAGGAGTCGCCGAAATGTACTCTAGGCTTGCTCTCATCACAAATGAGATTGTCGGCTTAGGAAGCGAAGAAATGACCGACAAATTCATCATCAAGAAGATACTTAGAGTCTTGGATGGAAAGTATGACACCGTGTGCACATTGATCCAAATGATGCCAAAATACAAAGATCTCAAGCCTACGGAAGTGATTGAAAGGATTGTTGCTCATGAGATGTCACTCAAAGACAAGGAAGAACTTCGCAACAAGTCAAGCGGTGCTTACAAAGCCTCAAGTGACACTCTCGCTACATCAAGCGACAACCTTGTTACCAATGAAGAGATAAGATCATGGTCAAGAAATTCAACAAGTTCTACAAGAGTAGAGCCAAAGAGAGAAACTCCAACTCAAGATATGAAGAGAAGCGTTCATCAAGTCGTGACCGGAATTGTACAATTGTGGAAGGCCCGAACACTAATCCAATAAGTGCAAGGTCCCCCACAAAAGAAGGGAAGAGTCACCTAGAAGGAAGATCTCAAGAGATGAGTCACCTTGAAGAGAGATAAGGAGTAGAGATGATCATTATGAACGAAGACCCTCCCGGAGAAGTAAAGACTCGAAGAAGAAGGACAGGTACACCAAGATCTACACAAGAACAAGACATAAAGCTCATGTTGGTAAATGGGTTTCCGACTTCGAATCCGACAACCACTCCGAGAGAAGCTATCACTCTGACTCCGACTATAGTCAAGATGAAGGTGTTGCCGGACTTTCACTCGTTTCCTCCAACTCGTATGACATATTTGATTCACCAAATGAAGGGAGTGGAAGTTGCTTCATAGCTAAAGGCACCAAGGTATCACACCTCGAATACCTTGACTTTAATAGTGATGAGGATAACTTACTTGGAGATGATGACTTGCTATTTGACAAATCTAGTGATATTAGTCAAAATGAACATGTTAGTAATCACTTTAGTCAAGATAAGTCGTGTGATGATGATAAGATGGAAATAGAGGGACTAACTAAAGAATTAAACACTCTTAAGTTAGCCCATGAATCTACTCTAGAAGATCATAGATAGCTTGTAAGGACTCATGAGAAGTTTCGCTTCGAGAAGCTCAATTTGGAGCAAGAGAATGAATTCCTTAAAGCTATCAATGAAGATCTTTGAAAGAAGACTTCCTCTTACCTAGCCAAATGAATACTCTTGTCTACATTCATTCCACAAGTTAAGGCTAAATAAACTTGTAACAAAGGCAAGAAAGGTTCTTCAACTAGTAGCAATAAAAATGATAAATCCAATGCGATTGCTTCTAGTAGTTATATTGATTCCGCTAACAATTATATTAGCCAATTTACCTTGAGCAAGAAAATAATCTATTTAAAGGGATTATAGAAAAAGGTATCTACAAAAGTCTTGCTGGGTGTATGGAATTTGAGGAAATTGTACGCAAGCATGGAGGATACCGGAAGAACCATGGCATTGGCTACTTCAACGCCAATGGAGTTGAATGGGGAGAAGTTCAATACCCCAAGCCCAAGTTTGTTCCTATAAAGGAGAAGTATGAACATACTCTCCCCAAGGCAACAAAAGCTCAAGATGACCTTCCACCACAAGACCACAAGCTCAAGGGCAAGGGCAAGCTTCAAGGGGAGATTGACTCATATGAAGACAAATCCCAAGCCATGGTCAAGTGGGTTCCCAAGGCTACTACAAGCTCAACTTCTGCAAGTGCTACTTCAACTCCAAGGATTTCCATCAAGTTGATGTGGATCCCAAAGAAGAAGAACTAGAGAAGTTCCTCAGGGGTGACTCCGCCAACAAAATTCACTCATATTCATTTTTGGCAAGGACTATTTGCAATCAACTCCAACTTTATGCAATAGTTCAAGGAGTCACACATTTTCTCAAAGGTAAGCAAGAGAGAAGTTAATAAAATAATCCATGGACATCATAATGTATACATTGCACTCCTTGTCCATAGATATCCTTGCATTTGTCTCTTGTTTGGGACTAACCCATGTAGGTGAGAAGAGTAAGAAACAACGAGGATTGCTCCCAACTCAAGATGATCTTCATCAACTATGACATCCACCACTACATCACCCACATGAAGTCTTCTATGACAAAACCCAAGGTTAGTTTATCCCTCTTAGGGGGGGATGTCACATCAAGGGGGAGCTTTACTCTAAGACTTGAGTTAAAGCATCTCTTAAAGATGTGAACACATTAAATGCTTTATGTAGAAGTGGTAACCCCACTTGTGCTTAAACGACGAGTATGACTTATGATCAAGTATTCTTACTTGGCTCCTAAGTCAATATGCTCATATATAGATGACTCCATCATTGCCAAAGTGCTTGGTAGATACTAGAGTGGTTTTGCATGTTTGCCATATTTCGTTTGACATCTTATTGTGTAAAGCATGTTGGTATGGATTTCTTTACTCATTTGAGGATATCCAATTGTTGTTATTTGGCTTCCATTTTTTATTTTGCTAGTTGGATATACAAGAATGCCTAGGACCCCTCTCTAGCTATCTATGATTTCTCGTATCAAATTCTATTCATGCTACATCACAAAATTTGAGCAAGCACTTCTAGAACCCTTTTGTGAGGAGTACTCGGTGTTCCGTTTCGTCAAGAGCTGACCACCAAAACCTCCCAAGTGCAACTTAGTGGAACCAACACCAAAATCTCGGTTTCACTGATGCCTAGGATTGATCTGATTTTTCTATATTGGTAACACCGACTCCATATTCTCGGTTTCACCAAGTTTCCCTGTCAACTGACAGCTGAGGAACTCGGTGGCACCGATAATTTTGAACCGGTGTCACCGACAGCGAAAGGTATATATTGTGGCGGACCCGACTTTTGAAATCAAACCTTCAAACGTCCAACTCCTCCAAACCCTAGCTGCCGCTCATGGACCACTGGTCGTCGCCCTTGAGTCCCCGTGCACTCTCGCCTCGAGGATCTTAGCCATCGACATAATCTTCACCGCCGTCGTCGCCATAGCAGACTCCTCACCTAGTTAGGGCGAGATTCCGATCCCCTCTTGTGCTCCTCAATCTAATTCTTGCACATTAGGGTTGTTACATCTATATGCCACCATTTGAGGTTGATCCATCCTTGAAAAACCTCCATTAGAATAGAAGAATGAAAAATTTCTAGGGTTGAGTTTCTGCCAAGTGTGTCTCCGTGACACCGGGTTGGAAATATCGGTCTTACCGATATGTGGTTTAGGGCAACCGATAACATTCTTTGTGAAACCGAGTATCTCTTTTTAGTCTCACCAAAAAGGGCTGCCAAGTTTATGTAACATGAGAATGTCAGTCTCGGTGGCTCCAAATTTTCTAACTTGGTGGTACCGATACCCACTTAGCTGAAATTCAAGACTAAGAATTTGAGTTCAAATTTGAGAAAATCTTTTGGGTTTTGTGATGCTCAACCTCTCTGCTCTACTATGCTCTATTCATGGGGTGAGCATGCCAGGATCAGATGATAGTCAGAACAACTTCAAAGAGAGAAATGTGGACATGAGTTCAGGCACTAGCCCTGAAGCCAGTTCATCTTCTTATGATGACAACCGCAATTCACCTGACTTGCCCAAGGCTGCCACCAGGGCAAGGAAGAAGCTGAATTCTGATGAAGAGGATTTTGATTTTGTGCTAGAGCAAGAGATAGCGAAGAGGCAGAAACAGAAGGCTGCCAAGAGCACAACTACATATTCTACTTCTTCCAAGAGGCATGTCACGAAGGTCTATGCTAGTGCTTATGCCATGAGGGTGTAACAGCCCGGACCGATGCTCCAGAAGATTACCCTTTTATTCCGTTGTTGTCGTGCGTTTTGTTTGGTTGTCGCATTCATCATCGCATCATTCGCATCATCTGCATAGCATCATCACTCGTTTTTGAAAACATTGCATCCGTTCGTAGTTGTCGGTTATCCCTGTTTGTGTTGATGCCCGTTTCGAGACCAACCACACATGCACGTGCATGCGACATCAAGAAAAATATTGTTTTCAAAGTGCATATGAAATATCCTCGAATTGGGTCAAAAGTTGACGTGCGGTCTTGTTTTATTGTAGGTAGACCGCCTGCCAAATTTCATGGCAATTAGAGGTCATTTGATACCTGAACGGTCGACCGTAGAGGCACCGTCATCGGTTATTAGCGAACATTTTTCGGTGTTTAAAACCTTTGTCACGGGCCACTATCTCCCTCTCTCCTTAGCCCACATCCCCTCTCGACAGCCCACCATAGACCCTCCGCTTTCGGACCGTCGGATCGAGATCGAAAGGTCCAAAAAGGGAGCAAACCCCCCTAACCTAGTCCCTGCTATATATTGTAGCCTCCCCTACACCTATTTTGTCTAAAACCTAGCCTAACCCTATCCAATCCCTCACCCCACCTCCGCCTAGTCTCCTTGGGATCCCCAGCAACCCAACCACCCTCCTCCTCCCGATCCATACCGCACGAACCAGCCATAGCCAAACCCCACCCGATTTGGACTGCCGGATCTCAGATCCAACGTCCCAGGGCGCCCCCATAGCCCTGCAACTCTCCTACTCCCGCCAATCCACGATCCCGATCTAGATCGAGGGAACGAGGCCGCATCGCCTCGGCCAGCGACCACCACGGAGCCAGCCATGGCGGCAACCAACCAGCTAGGCATAGCCAACCCCTCCTCTTCCTCCCCGCGTTCCCTTCCCCGTTTCCCCTCTTCCTCACCTCTCGATCTCTCTTTCTTTTCTTCAGGAGTTTCCCATGGCCGCCATGACCAGAGCTCCGCCCCGACGTCCTCGCATCATCGAACCTCGCCGCCGTCGGGAATGAGACCGCTGCCCTAGGATCTGTCGGATCCGCCGAGCCCCGCGCCTTCCTATGCCCACCATCGCCGCGCCCTTGCCGTCAAGCCACCGAAAGGGCCTCTACCCGTGAGGTGCAGGTAGACGACGCCGCTGCCCGCTCGCGTTGACCTGCTCGACCGCTCCACATGGGCCAGTGGGAGCGCTCCGACGAGCCCCTCGCCCATGCGCTCGTGGCCTAGTGCCCCGCCAAGGCCCAGCAGCCTAGCATCGGTCTGGGCCGAAGCCCAGCATGGTGAGCGCTCTTCCCCTCCTATCCCTCGCCCTATGCGACATATTGTCTATTGTGCCCTTGTGCAATGTTGGGTCTCTGTTCAGTTTCGGCCCATGTAGATTTTTCCCGCTCCTGTGAATTTTGCTAATTATCCAGGAATTTGACGTTTTACAGATTAGAACCTCAAAATCACGCATTTAATAACTCCACAATCGTGCATCGGAGCAAAATACTGTATATATGTAAAATGGCTAGAATTTCGTGTAGATTCACAATATCCACCTCTCACATGTGTTTAAAATGTTTAAGTTGATGTTCTCATTTGTTTTCTGTAAATGTGATGCTAAAACGATTCATTTCATAACTACAAAACCATATCTCCGGTAAAAATGTTCCACATATGTAACTTGACTAGAAAAACGTTTAGAATCTCATGGTGATATTTATTTCGTTGTTTAACAACTCTAAAATTGAGTTAGGTCAGATCTGGACTAAATTCATAATTAACATATGGGGTCTTTTCGGAAATGCTATAAGTTGTTTCCGGCCTCATTTAAGATGCCTAGGTAGATAGTTTACTTATGCTTCACCTCTTGCCATGTTTAACAACATTTAACATTAATGTGTACCTAAACGAGAGTGAACTAAGTAATCGAAATATGGAGTTTTGTCAATATGGAAATCGGTGCATGTTGAGCTTCACTTAATGTGTAGGAGTTGTTTGATGTGCTTTGCCATGCCTTGCACAATTAAATGAACACACATCATATTTATTTGCGCATCATGTTATGCACATGTTGTGGTGTATCGTGTGTTGATTGTATGTTTTTGGATTGATTCTTCTCGATAGAGTTCCGAAAGCGTTCGGAGTGTGAGGATTCGTTCGTCTACATCACGGATCTTCTTCTTCATAGACTCGTTCTTCTTCCAAGCGGTCTCTCAGGCAAGATGATCATTTCCCTGGATACCACCACTATCATTGCCATGCTAGTTGTCTCGTTTTCTATCTATATACCACTTGTTTGACAATCCTCCCAAATATGCCATGATAAGCCTCTAACTCCTCCACATCCCAGCAAACCTTTGTTTGGCTATGTTACCCCTTGCTCAGCCCTTCTTATAGCGTTTGTAGCTTCAGGTGCAATTGCTTCCATGTGACAACATGGATACTTTGTTATATCACAATATTATTGCCATTTAATTTAAGGCACATATATACTTGGTAAAAGGTGGAAGGCTTGGCCTTTTGCTTGGTGTTTTGTTCCACCTTTTCCGCAATAGTTACTTGTGTACCGGTGTTATGTTCCATATTGAGCACTCCTAACATGCTCAGGGTTGTTATGAGGACCCCCTTGATTTTCGTTTTAAGATAAAACTCTTCTAGCAAGGACCAACATTGGTACTATATTTACGCAACATAAATATTGAACACCGTTACTATAGCATAGGGCGTCATGAACCCGAGGAGTTAATTCAACATAATACAAGGGGGCCAGTGC
This sequence comes from Hordeum marinum, assembly GCA_022496015.1. Classification (NCBI taxonomy): domain Eukaryota; kingdom Viridiplantae; phylum Streptophyta; class Magnoliopsida; order Poales; family Poaceae; genus Hordeum; species Hordeum marinum. Next base: position 297,340,032 of record CM039673.1, read on the forward strand.
TGCTGGTGCTGGTCCAAAATAGAGCACTGTGTGAGGCCACCCTGGGGCAACTCGGGGGATTTCTATCAGGCCACCGTATGCGTCGCTTATCCACCATGTCCTGAGAACGAGATACACGGCTCCTATCGGGATCGTCGTCACATTGGGAGGCCTTGCTGGATTTGTTTTACCTTTCTCGAACGTCTTATGGAGGAATTATGAAAATACTTTGGGCTATCTCGAGGTTGAGGTTTTCCAATGGAATTGCCTAAGAAATCACAGGATTCGTGGTCGAGGTTATTCCCGCTGCGTGTGGTTAGTTTATGATGGATGAGTTGGAGCACCCCTGAGGGTTAAATCTTTTGGAAAGCCGTTTCCGCAGTTATGTGGCAACTTGGAAACTTTGTTTAACGCCCGGTCATAGCAAACTTGAAGTAAACTCAAATAAAATACACCAACCGTGTGCATAACCACGACTGTCTCTTCTCGTGAGTCCTTATCCGAGAGAGAACACGGTGGGGTTATGTTTGACATAAATGTTAGGAAATATGCAACTTGTATTTCCAGAAGGCCAAAGGCCAGTATATATATATGTACATGTGTGGAATATATGCAGGAAACCCCTTATACAATCAGGTAAATACAAGAAGGTCACATGACTATATATATAACTCTAACACCCCCCTTCAAACTCATGGTGGATGAACAACACTGAGTTTGGAGAGATAGAAGCCATGCTGCGCTCTAGTTTGGGCCTTCGTCAGAAAATCCGCCAACTATAACTCGGAAGGCACATACTGAAGAGCAATAACCTGATCCTGCACACCAACGCACACATAGAAAGCATCAACACCAATATGCTTGGTGAGCTCATGCTTCACAGGATCGCGCACAATGCTAATAACACCTGTACTGTCGGATAAAAGCAGGGTAGGTGTAGTGACAGAAACACCAAAATCCTGAAGTAACCACCGTAACCAAGTCACCTCTGTCGTCAAAAGAGCCATAGTTCGTAACTCAGCCTTTGCACTCAAACGGGAAACTGTAATCTGTTTCTTCATCTTCCAGACAATGAGAGAACCACCAAGAAAAACACAGTAAGCAGAAAGTGAACGGCGATCAGAAGGATCGCTAGCCCACGTAGCATCCGAATAGGCTTGAAGCTATAAAGAACTGGAGCTAGGAAAGAATAGACGATGAGAGATCGTGCCCCAAAGATACCGGAGAACACGAAGGAGGTGACTATAGTAAACTAAAGTGGGAGCAGAGACAAACTGACTCAGAATATGAACCGGATAAGAGATATCCAGACGAGTGACAGCTAGATAGACAAGACTCCCAACAAGATGACGATAAGGCGTCAGATCAGGCAAGGGATCACCATCAGTATCATGGAGGTGAACATTGAGCTCCATGTGAGTCTCAATAGTGTGCTCATCAGTAAGAGCAGCACGAGCAAGAAGATCCTGTATATACTTTTCCCGAGATATAAAAAGCCATTAGAGGTAGAAGAGACTTCAATCCCAAGAAAGTAGCGAAGAGGTCCAAGATCAGACATAAGAAATTGCTCACTAAGACGGGCCTTTACAAAGGCAATACACTCGGGGTCGTCACCAGTGATGATCATGTCATCAACATAGAGAAGAAGAAGAGTACGTCCATGAGGTGAAAGGTGTACAAACAATGCTGGATCATGAGCACTTGCTGAAAAGCCAACAACAGTCACCACAGAGGTAAAATGCTCAAACCAGGCACGAGGGGCTTGCTTAAGGCCATAGAGAGAGCGACGAAGACGACATACCTTGCCATCAGGAACAGAATTCCCAGGTGGTGGTTGCATGTAGACCTCCTCACGCAACTCACCATTAAGGAAGGTATTCTTAACATCAAGTTGGGATACAGACCAGTGGCGTGTAGAGGCCACTACAAGGAGACTATGAATAGTGGTCATATGGGCACAGGAGCAAAAGTCTCATCGTAATCACGACCATGCTCCTGCTGAAAGCCACGAGCCACAACACGAGCTTTGTAACGCTCAAGAGAACCATCAGAGCAAGTCTTAACCTTGTAGACCCACTTACAAGTGATGGGACGAACACCTGGAGGAAGAGAAACAAGATCCCATGTACTGGTGCGTTCAAGAGCAGCAATCTCCTCTGCCATAGCAAACTGCCATTCAGGATGAACAACAACCTGGCGATAAGAAGTCGGCTCAAGAACAGCAACACCAGCGGTGAAAAAACCATAGCGATCCACAGGCGGAAGAGGACGAGAACGTAAGCCATAGGTAGGCTGAGACGACGAGGAGGGCACATCAGTAGATGCATCCATATTACGTGATCGATGAGTATAATACTAAGGAAAAGATGGAAGAATACGAGGAGGAATCGTCGAGGTACAATCAGGAGGTGGAGACAAAGAAGGCACCGGGGATGAAGGTGTGGAATCCGGTGACAGGTGAGATGAGGAAACCGTGGGAGATGATGGCAACAAATCATCGACAATAGGTGGAGAAGTAGGGTTAGCATGACTGATAGATAAAGGCTCGGTGGGGGTGATAGGTGTGTCAGGAAAGATGAGGAAAGAGATATCATCCACTGAAAAAGTAGAGGAAGATGGGCACGGATAGAAGGGACGAGACTCATCGAAAGTCACATCCCGAGAGATGCGTATCCGACGACCAATAGGATCCCAACAACGATAGCCCTTATGTTCATCACTGTAGCCTAAGAAGACACACTCAACAGACTAAGCAGTCAGTTTGGTGCATTCGTGAGGGGCAAGAAGAACATAGCAAACACAACCAAACAACTGAAGAGTCGAATAATTAGGAGAACGATCAAAAAGACGCTCGAATGGAACACCACCCTGTAGGGCAGCGGATGGCTGGAGATTGATGAGATAGTGGGAGGTGGAGACGACCTCCGCCCAAAAGTGAGGGGGGAGAGAGGCAGCGATCATCAATGCACGAGTCGTCTCAAGAAGGTGACGATGCTTGCGTTCAGCCACACCATTCTAAGCATGAGCACCAGGGAAAGAGAACTAAGAAAGAGTTCCTTGCTCAGCAAGAACACCACACAACATCTTGCAAATATACTCGCCAGCGGAGTCAGCACGAAACACACGAATAGGCGAAGAGAACTGAGTGTGAACCATGGCAGCAAAATGCTTATATATAGAGAGAACCTCACTACGAGTAGTCATAAAGTATAACCAAGTGTAACAAGAGAAATAATCTATAAAATTAATATAGTAGCGATGACCGCCTTTCGAAGCGAAGGGAGCCGGACCCCATACATCAAAGTGGACTAAATCAAAAGGACGTTGGGACACTAACTCTAGTAGGATATGGTATCTGAATCTGTTTACCAAGTCGACAACCTCGACACTCTAAAGAGACATCTCCTGAGACAGACCCGAGAAGGCCTCGACGAACTAGAGATGACAAACGAGAACCACAAAGATGACCAAGTCGATGATGCCACTGCTGGAAGGAGTAGGTAGCTGAAGCAACAAAAGTAGATAAACTGGCAATGGTGGTGGCAGTGGAAGGAACATGAAGCCAGTCAAGCTCCCAAAGACCTTGAGAGTCATGGCGGCGAGGGCCAGCCCCAACCAAAGTGTGCGTTCGATGATCCTGGACAAAGCAAGAGTCAACGTCAAGGATGACGCGACAACCAGAATCAATAAGTTGACCAACAGAAAACAGATTCATGGTAAGTCGAGGAACATGAGCAACATCAGGAACAGTATAAGAAGTTGTGGTAAGATTGCCTCGACTAGCAATAGAAAGAGGAGTACCATCAGCAGTGAGTACATGGATAGGAAAATCAAGCGATTTAAGAGAGGACAAAGGGGAAGAATGAGAAAACATATGAAAAGAAGCTCCGGAGTCCAGAACCCACGAGGATGTACCTGACTGTGTAGAGGGTGGTTGCTCAGTGCGGGAAGCATCAGTCACAGAACCTGCAGTACCCGTCAAAGGAGAACCTGAAGCGGCAAGCAGACGCTTAAGTTGTAAAATATCCTGCTCAGTCAAAGCGGTGGCTGGAGATGTCGAAGTAGAAGAAGAAGTCCCTGAAGCTGATGATCGTGACTTACGCAGGTGTTTCTTCTTCTGGAAGCACTAAGACTCAACATGACCATCCATATTGCAGTAGCCGCAGTGAGGACGAGAGCGACCCTGACCGCCCGTAGGAGTAGGCAAGAGTGGTGGAGCACTAGGGCGGGAAGGAGTCGGTGGAGCATGCGGCTGAGCAGGAAACTGGGCAGCGAGCATAGAAGGAACCTCAAGTAAACCAGCACCACGTAGGCGAGTCTCCTCTGCACGAATATCAGAAAGCGCCTCCATGAGGGAGATACGACCACGAGCAAATAACTGAGCACGCTGGGGCTCAAACTCTTTACAGAGCCGAGACAAGAACTCATAGACACGATGAAACTCCAGATCAGCCCGGACAGCCTGGCAACACTGGCAAGTACGACAACCAGCAGTGCAAAGAGAATCAAGCTGACGCCAGATAGTAGAAATCTGTGCATAGAAATCATCAACAGTAGAGTCACCCTGCTAAAGAGCATGCTCCTGACGAACCACAGACAAATATAGGGCATCACCAGTGGGCTGATAGCGCTGACGAAGACGGGTCCACATCTCAAAGACAGTAGGAAGGCCCAGAGACTCAGAACCAAACTGAGGGAGAACACTGGCAGTGAGAACGGCGGCAGCACGAGCATCATCATCGAGCCACTGGGTGTAAGCAGATAGAGCCTGATGATAAGTAGAGAGAGCCTCCTCATAAGTCTAAATTCGCTCATCATAAGCACTAACATCAGCCTCGTCAGCAAGCTTAGCTGCATCCTTCGCAACCTGAGTAGCGTCCGCTGGAAGAACCAGTGGCGTCGGCGGAGTAGGAGCCACATGAGGAATCGGACACGACGGACTGGAGACCTCGCCAGAAAGAACACCCCAAAGATGAAGACCACGCATATGAATGCGCATAAAGCCAATAAACTCAGTGTAGTTGGTACCATCAAAGATCAGCGAACAGCGAGGAACATCAACATAGCCTGATGACGAAGACATTTTTTTAGCAGGCAGTAGGACCAGCGGGCCAAGGGATTCAGGAACCAGCGGTCCAAGAGGGACTCGATCTGAAGAGGTCCCGGCCACACAGGCCCTAGCGGGAGTCAGGAGCAATCCTGGTGACGGGAACCCACGAGCGATCGATCCTGACGATCCAATCGTGGGAGGAGCCTAGTGGTGGACGAAGCGGTGCGAGGCGCTCGGCGGACGGGAGACCAACAATGGGTCGAGAGTTGGGAGACCAGCAGCGGTGCGAGGCACTTGGCGGACGAGAGACTAGAAGCGGGTTGAGGCGCTCGGCGGAAGGGAGACCAGCAGCGGGATGGGAGACCAGCAGCGGGTCGGGAGACCATAAGCGGCGGGACGCGCTTGGGAACATGCGAGGCGTGGTCGGGGCGATTCGATTTGTAGGTGCCTCGGGCGCTCGGGCAGAAAATAAAGTGCTGGCGACCGGCGGGGAAAGAAAGTGGATCGAAGAAGAACGAGTTGCGTGTGCGTGTGGAAGAAAATAACCTAGGCTCTAATACCATGTTAGGAAATATGCAACTTGTATTTCAAGGAGGCCAAAGGCCAGTATATATACATGTATAGGTGTGGAATATATGCAGGAAACCCCTTATACAATTGGGTAAATACAAGAAGGTCACATGACTATATATATAACTCTAACAGTAAACAGGTGTTCATGTTCACTTAGTGATCATTACTAGTTCACGTCCGTTATACGTAGACCACCCACTTTACTTTTTGTATTCGCAAGTTAGCCACTCAAATAAATGTTTAGTAGCTTGCTGCAGCCTCACCACTTAACCATACCTCACCCATTAAGCTTTGCTAGTCTTGATACCCTTGGAAATGAGATTGCTGAGTCCCCATGGCTCACAGATTACTACAACAACAGTTGCAGGCACATGTAATGTGATGATTTGACGTGAGCATGATGCTTGTTTGATTTGGAGTTCTCCTTCTCCTCCTTCTTCTTCATCATCATCAATCTAGGATGGGTTCCAGATGGCAGCCTGGGATAGCAAGGATGGATGCCATTTTATCGCTTATTTTCTTCCGTAGTTGGACCCTACTATTCTGTATGATGCTTGAATATGGTGTTGTATTGATGTGATCTTGATGTAGCTTGTGGTGAGTGTAAGCCAATTCCATATACTCATATCTTCTGTACATGTACTTGTAATGATATCCATTCTTGTGAAACGACGAGATGCGTTTCTATCCCTGTCGAGGCCCTCGTGCCAAAATAAGGATAATATCGCATCTTGGACGTTACAAGTTGGTATCAGAGCCTGTACCGACCTAGGAGCCCCCTTGATTTATCAAACTTGGCCGAGTCGAGTCTAGTGAAAAACTATTTTGAGTCTAGCTATATCGGAGAGTAGGATTCATTTATTTCTCTTCTATACTCTGGTGAGGAATTACGACTTAGGAATTTTTATTCTACCCTCTTCTCACTCAATTTTTTAGGATCACGCCAGTATTTTGGAATCTCTATGATGCCGATGTGATGGAGTTCTACACTTGGTGCCTCCTGTTACCGTGGAGTAGAGATCCAAGGGATTCTTAGCACATCATTATGGTTCAGTTTCCTTAGTATCTCAGGACATAGGATGTTCGAAATTGCTTCAATACTATTTGTGGCAAGAGCAGTTTTGCGTCACCCAGTACAGGGGAGAGCGTCCAGATGTACTGCCATAATTGGTATCGTTGTGATTATGAGGGTCTAAGGTAGATGAATTTCTGGGACCTCTGGTTATGTGTTGACGGATGTGTTACATTAGAGCGTCATATTACTGTTAGGAGTTGAGTGATGGATTTTGCTCCTTATATCCATGGACCCGATTGCATAACCAGAAGATTTCGGGAGTTCTTAGGTGGGAATTCAAGTAGTTACCTAGGCTTATCTTCCAACAGATGCATGATGTGAGGTTGGTGTTCGACATCTAGTGGATTCGTTTGTTCACGGTCATTCTTAGAGAGGACAGTCTTGATATATGTCATCAGATATGCTTCGTCAAGCCTTGTAGTTCGCTACGCCTAGGGAGCATATTCGAGCACCATTTCAATATGACAATCCAATGTACGATCGAGCCGGTGCGAACCTTACCATGAAAATATCGAGCGGAATCTCTGTCATGAATTTGTTCTGGCTTGTTTTGTAAGCCTCATCCTTTGTTTTGTTGGAGTATGGTAATTCAAGTTGCTTCGATGTCAACTGGTGATCTCATATCTTTCCGAAGTAGCATTCTCATATTTCTGCGGGATTGCTAATTCTTGTGCTCAATCAAGTTATCATATCAATTCTTTTCCTACCGGTGTGCTTATCTTCAAGATAATTCTATCCTCTTCAATAATTGCAAGATCAATCCTCATATTTCTTTCCGAAGTTCATCTCATCTGTTCCAAGTTGTCTTTGTTTTCCCCCACCCTCCCGCCCTTTTCTTCAAAGATTAAATTCTCGTCCAGGGGCCTTTCTCTTCATCAATGCTTCTGCTATCTTTTCTGCCGTATCATATCAGGTGCTCAGGAGTTTCAAGTTCATCATTCTTCGTTCTTGTTTTCCTCTCCGGTGGATTCGATTCAACCTTTCGGTGTTCATCATATCCTTCGTAAGCTGGCCAATGCATTCCCATGTTGGAAATTCTTATCCAAGCCTCTCTTTGTTGTCATATCTCTCTATTTTATCCGGAGTGTTGAAGATATCTCAGAAGATTCATGCTTTCTTTCAATCCTTTCAAATTATTTTGAGGTTCTCACCTCATTGAGTTTTTATTTGTACCGGTGCAATCTATCTTTCTAAGCAATCATTTCAACGGTGGTTCTTTAAAATGGGCCCATAACCAAGAGGTTTTCCCCAGGATCTTACCTGGCTCTTCTAATTTTCCGGAGATCTCAAGTTCTTTTCAATATGACGTAAGAATGAATTTCATGAGTCATATTCCTTCTCCAAGACAACTTTTAATTATTATATTTCATCATTGGCTCAACCTTTCCTTATTCATTATTCCAGAGTGTCTCAATAATTCATGGCGTTGCTTCTCGTCATTATTCTCAGTATTGAAGGCCGAAGGAGAGTTTCTATTAATCTTGGTCCATTCTCTTGAAGATTTTTCATCTCATCTTGATGCTTTCCTCTCAAATTGTTTCCATTCATGAGAAATTTCTCCCATATCTATCCGGTGCATTTAGAGTTGTTTTCATTTCTCGATCCTCCCGAAGACCATCATTTCAGAAGATTTCTTCGTTCTTAGCTTTTAGCCTTCGTTCTCAAATTCTTCTCAATTGTTGTCCCTTCGTTTGTATATCAATTATTCCGGTGCTTGTTAAAGTTTTCCATTAGGCGGTTCATGATCTCTTCGTTCTCATGTATCCCCTCATTCGTTTGTGAATTCTTATCGGCGTTTCGTTGAAGACTTCTTCAAGCTTGTGCCCGATCTCTCTCTCTTCAATTATTTTCAAGAACAATAAGTGGCTTGCCAAATCTGTTGCTTGTCATCAATTTATCTTGATGAAGGATAAGCATAACATAATTCTTATTCTTATTTCATCGAAGTGATTTCAATCCTTCTTCCGGAGTTGTTCATGGTACGAATTCTTGGTTCTAAGTTGTTCACCTTCTCTTTTTCGGAGTCCAAGTTTTCTCACGTATCTCGTCGCGAAGCACCATCTAAATCTTTGCAAGGCTTCAATCTTGTTATTTTCAACCTTCAACTCTTTTCTATCATCCTTTCATTCTGGTGTTCTCCAAGAGGTTCTTCATGGTGGTAGAAGTTGTCATTTTCTTCTCTATTCTTTTCCATCCATCGATCTAGCTTCTATTCTTTTGTTATAGAGGCATTGTATTCTTGCACTATTTGATCCATCATCTCTCTTTATCAAGATCATGTTCTTTCCTTTCTTATTCATTCAACAGGAGTGTTGTGTCCTCTTTTCAAGTTCTTTTCGTCTTATCAAGTTTTGCCTCTCTTTTCTATCGAAGTGCTGCCCAAATTTCTTGTGAATTCTTCTTTGTTCATCATGTGATTCTTCATCTCCTTGCAACCTTCAAGATTCGTTGTTTTTACTCAATTGTAAAAAAGCAACTAAGTTTCACCTCTTCCTCTTGCTCTTTTTCTTCCCCTTCTCATTCTAAGATCTCGAGGCGAGATCTCTTGTAAGTGGAGGAGAGTTGTAACAGCCCGGACCGACGCTCCAGAAGATTCCCCTTTTATTCCATTGTCATTGTGCCTTTCATTTGGTTGTCGCATTCATCATCACATCATTCACATCATCTGCATAGCATCATCACTCGTTTTTGAAAATATTGCATCCGTTCGTAGTTGCCGGTTCTCCCTGTTCGTGTTGATGCCCGTTTCGAGACCAACCACACATGCATGCGTAGTGACATCGATAAAAATATTGTTTTCAAAGTGCATATGAAATATCCTCCAATTGGGTTGAAAGTTGACGCGCGGTCTTGTTTTATTGCAGGTAGACTGCCTGCCAAATTTCGTGGCAACCAGAGGTCGTTTGATACCCGAACGGTCGACTGTAGCGGCACTGTCATCGGTTATTAGTGGACGTTTTCGATGTTTAAAACCTTTGTGATGGGCCACCATCTCCCTCTCTCCTCATCCCACATCCCCTCTCCACAGCCCACCATAGCCCCTCCACTTTCGAACCGTCGGATCGAGATCCGAAGGTCTGAAAACAGAGTAAAAACCCCTAACCTAGTCCTTGCTATATATAGTAGCCTCCCCTATACCTATTTTGTCTAAAACCGAGCCTACCCCTATCCAATCCCTCACCCTGCCGCTGCCTGATCTCCTTGGGATCCCTAGCGACCCAACCACCCTCCTCCTCCCGATCTATCCAGCACCAACCAGCCATAACCAATCCTCACCTGATCTGGACCGCCAGATCTCAAATCCAACGGCCCAGGGCGCCCCTGCAGCCCCGCAGCTCCCCTGCTCCCGCACATCCCCTGCTCCCGCACATCCCCGATCCTGATCTGGATCGAGGGAACGAGGCTACATCGCCTCGGCCAGCGACCATCGTCGGAGCCAGCATAACCGCCCCTCCTCTTCCTCCCCGCGTTCCCTTCCCCATTTCTCCTCTTCCTGACCTCTCGATCTCTCTTTCTTTTCTCCAGGAGTTGCCCATGGCCGCCAGGACCAGAGATCGCCGCCGCCGGGAATGAGACCACCGCCCTAGGATCTGTCGGATCCACCGAGCCTCGCGCCTTCCCGGGCCCGCCATCACCGTGCCCTTGCCGTCGAGCTGTCGGCAGGGCCTCTGCCCGTGAGGTGCAAGGAGACGATGCCGCTGCCCGCTCGCGTTGACCCACTCGACCACTCCGCGTGGGCCAGCGGGAGCGCTCAGACGAGCCGCTCGCCCCTACGCACGTGGCCTAGTGCCTCGCCAAGGCCCATCAGACTAGCATCGGTTTGGGCCGAAGCCCAGCATGGTGAGTGCTCCACCCCTCCTATCCCTCGCCCTATAAGACATATTGTTTGTTGCGCCCTTGTGTAGTATTGGGTCTCTGTCCAGTTTTGGCCCATGTAGATTTTTCCTGCTCATGCAAATTTTGCTAATTATCCAAGAATTTGACGTTTTACAGATTAGACCCTCATGATCATGCATTTAATAACTCCACAACCGTGCATCAGATCGGAATACTTTATATATGTAAAATGGCTAGAATTTCATGTAGATTCACAATATCCACCTCTCACATGTGTTTAAAATGTTTAAGTTCCTGTTCTCATTTATTTTCTGTAAATGTGATGCTAAAATGATTCATTTCATAACTACAAAACCATAGCTCCGATAAAAATGTTCCACATATGTAACTTTACTAGAAAAATGTTTAGAATCTCATGGTGATATTTATTTTTTTGTTTAATAACTCTAAAATTTAGTTAGGAAAGATCTGGACTAAATTCATAATTAACATATGGGGTCATTTCAGAAATGCTATAAGTTGTTTCCGGCCTCATTTAAGATGCCTAGATAGATAGTTTACTTATGCTTCACCTCTTGCCATGTTTAACAACATTTAACATTGACGTGTACCTAAATGGGAGTGAACTAAGTAATCCAAATATGGAGTTCCGTAAATATGCAACTCGTTCCATATTGAGCTTCACTTAATGTGTAGGAGTTGTTTGATGTGATTTCCCATGCCTTGCATAATTAAATGAACATGCATCATATTTATTTGCGCATCATGTCATGCACATGTTGTGGTGTATCTGTGTTGATTGTATGTTTCTGGATTGCTTCTTCACGATAAAGTTCCGAAAGCGTTCGGAGTGTGAGGATTCGTTCGTCTACCTCACGGATCGTCTTGTTCACTAACTCGTTCTTCTTCCAAGCGGGATCTCAGGCAAGATGATCATTTCCCTGGATACCACTACTATCATTGCCATGCTAGTTGTCTCATTTTCTATCGCTATGTCATGCTACCTACCACTTGTTTGACGAGCCTCCCAAATATGCCATGATAAGCCTCTAACCCCTCCACATCCTAGCAAACCTTTGTTTGGCTATGTTACCGCTTGCTCAGCCATTCTTATAGCATTTCTAGCTGCAGGTGCAATTGCTTTCATGTGAAAACTTGGACACTTTGTTATATCACAATATTATTGCTATCTAATTTAATGTACATATATACTTGGTAAAAGGTGCAAGGCTTGGCCTTTTGCTCGGTGTTTTGTTCCACCTTTGCTGCCATAGTTACTTGTGTACCGGTGTTATGTTCCGTATTGAGCGCTCCTAACATGCTCGGGGTTGTTATCAGGACCCCCTTGATTTTTTTAGGATAAAACTCTTCTTGCAAGGCCCAATATTGGTACTATATTTGCCCAACATAAATATTGAACACCGTTACTAAAGCATAGGGCGTCATGAACCCGAGGAGTTAATTCAACATAATACAGAGGGCAGTGCTGCTGGTGCTAGTCCAAAACAGAGCACTGTGCGGGGCCACCTCAGGGCAACTCAGGGGATTTCTATCAGGCCACCGTACGCGTGCTTATCTGTCATGTCCCGAGAACGAGATACACAGCTCCTATCAGGATCGTTGACACGTTGGGAGGCCTTGCTGGATTTGTTTTACCTTTCTCGAACATCTTGTGCGAGGAATTCCGAAAATACTTCGGGCTATCTCGAGGTTGAGGTTTTCCAATGGAATTGCCTAAGAAATAGCAGGATTCATGGTCGAGGTTATTCCCGTTATGTGTGGTTAGTTTATGATGGATGAGTTGGAGCACCCCTGCAGGGTTAAATCTTTCGGAAAGCCGTGGCCGCGGTTATGTGGCAACTTGGAAACTTTGTTTAACACCCGGTCATAGCAAACTTGAAGTAAACTCAAATAAAATACAACAACCGTGTGCATAACCGTGACTGTCTCTTCTCATTAGTCCGTATCCGAGAGAGAACAAAGTGGGGTTATGTTTGACGTAAGCAGGTGTTGAGGTTCACTTAGTGATCATTACTAGTTCACGTCCATTATACGTAGACCACCCACTTTACTTTTTGTATTCATAAGTTAGCCACTCAAATAAATGCTTAGTCGCTTGTTGTAGCCTCACCACTTAACCGTACCTCACCCATTAAGCTTTGCTAGTCTTGATACCCTTGGAAATGTGATTCCTGAGTCCCCGTGGCTCACAGATTACTACAACAATAGTTGCAGGTATAGGTAATGCGATGTTTTGATGTGATTACGATGCTTGTTTGATTTGGAGTTCTTGTTCTTCTTCATCAATCTAGGATGGTTTCCAGGCGGCAGCCTGGGATAGCAAGGATGGATGTAATTTTATCGTTTGCTTTCATCCGTAGTCGGACCCTGCTCTTCTGTATGATGTTTGAATATGGTGTTGTGTTGATGTGATATTGATGTAGCTTATGGCGAGTGTAAGCCAATTCCATATACTCATCTCTTCTGTACATGTACTTGTAATGATATCCATTCTTGTGAAACGACGAGATGCACTTCTATCCCTATCGAGGCCCTCGTGCCAAAATAAGGATAGGATCGCATCTTGGGCGTTACAGAGGGCACCTGAGAGTGCCAAGGCCAACACTTCAGTTTCTTTTAAGCCAGCAAAGAGTTCCATGCCTAAGAAGGTAGTTGAGAAGAAAAGAGCAAGAAAGAGGATTATCAAGGTCATTGGTAGACCCACGTCCATGTATGAGGATCCAGCTGATGTCGAAGAGGAGGAAGTGGAGGAAGAGCCAGCTGCTCAAGATTCTCCTGCCAAGAAGAAGAAGCTCCTTGCTGATGCTATGCCAAAGCAAGCTTCTTCAAGCAAGAAATTTGCACCCAAGAAGCCAGCAGCTCGAAAGTCCAAGAATACTACTAGGGACATCCCTCTTGCTACCAAGAACAAAACTTCAACTTCCAAAGATGCTGAGGAATATTTGACAATGTTGAGGAAACTCAGGCCCCATCATATAACTCATGATGATGCACATCCTGTAGCTGAGGATATGAAGGGAAAAGGAAGGACTCGGCTGATATTATGGAGAGCAAATGAACCCTATGCCTCCAAGAGAAGGACTGTTGTGGATGCGAGATTTCACACCAAGGACCAGTAGGCCTTCCATGAGACTGTCCCATTGGACAACAACCCAACAGTCAGTGACATGAGATATGTTGACTGGGCCTTCATCAAGGAAAATTAAGATTATTTTCCAAGTGTGCAAGACAACTTCCAGTGCATTGACATTGCAAACTTTGTTGGAAGAGAGTTCACTGCCTGGAACAATGAGATGATCATGCAGTTCTACTCTACTACTCACATCTATCCGGACGGCAGGATTGTTTGGATGATTGAAGGTACGAGGTACCAATCTACTGTTGATGAGTGGGCTACCATCTTAGGAGCTCCAAAAGTTGAGGAAGGTGACTTGGATGTATATGCTGAAGCCAAGATGAGTCACAACTCCATGGCAAATATGTATAAGGAGATTCCTACAGATTATGTGCATTCACATAAGTTTGGCTCAGTTTACTATCTACAAGCAGGATTAACAACTACCAACACCATTATGAGATATACATTGATGCCCAAGTCAGAAGATGACAAGATGATCTAAGGTTACTCCATCAACATGCTACACCACATTGACACCCACACCAGGTTCAGGGTTATGGATCTGATAGTTGAGACAGTGAAGAGGATAACTGCAGACCAGAAGAGATCTTGTGGATATGCACCGTACATTCAGATGCTCATCAAATCTAAGTTAGAGAATAATATATATGCACTTGATTGCCCAAATTTGCTAATCCAGACAGAGTTTGAGGATAATGTCGTGGTGATGGATTCTAGTCATCCCACTTCATCTACTGCACATGCAGAGGTTGAGGCAGCCAGAGCCACTAGTGCTCAGGTGCCTAGGACAAGGAGTGAGCAACTGGATCTTCTGCTTAGCACAGTCCAAGGAATGAAAAATGACATCAAGACCATCCTGCATAATCAGGGGGGTCTTGTGAGGATCATGGAGGATAAGTTTTCCACGCTGAACAACAAAGTGGATGGACTGACTAAGACTGTGGATGAACTCAAGAAGGAAGTGGATGCATTTCCTATTCCCTATACATCAGATTCTGATGATGATGATGATTGGAGTCCACCCATCAGGACCAACACCCAGTTCAAGACTCCAGCCAGAACCCCTATAGTGCCTGCTCCAGAATTGAGGCCTTCTTCTTGATCACCTACAACAACTCCATCAACTCCAGTGTCTACTCCACCACCTCAAGGGACTTCAGCTGAAGCTTTCGCGGATGCTCTTCTCTCGACTCCATCGACTACCACAGGAGGAGATCGTGCCCAGAGCGACGAGTAGCTCTATAACTTTGATCTTTTTGGTAACTTGTTGCCAAAGGGGGAGAGGTTATAGATCATAGGGCTTAGAGAGAGAGAGAGTATGTGTGTGTGTGTTGCATTTTGATCCCACTCTTGTTTTCAAAAACATTTGGTTTATCGTTTGGGCAAACTTTTGTCGGTGTTTGATCATATACTCTTGTGTGATGCTACTATTGCTTATCTTTGAGATGTCTATATGATGATCATTCACTTAATGTTTGGTGTGATGTGCTTATCTAATTCACTCATATAATTTTTTGCGCACCACCAAGTTGTATGTGACATGGAAGAGTGACCCATGATCCTAATCGATTATGCATTTGCATTCAAATGCAAATTTAAAATAATGCACAAATTTAGGGGGAGATCTTGCTTATCACATACCTCTCAAAGCAATGATGTTATTCATTGATTATATCTCTATCGAAGCTTTGATCTATATGTTGTCATTAATTACCAAAAAAGGGAGACTGAAAGCACAACTTCTCCATAGGTGGTTTTGGTAATTAATAACAACATATATTTCATCGGACTAATGTTTTCACTAAGTATATTTCAGGAAAAAGTTCAATGTTATGATTGGCAAAGGATTGTGAGGAGACCCCAAGATGCAAGTAATAGGATTGGCCAAGCTACAAGCATGAAGACTCTACATTTTACTTTGTGAGAAATACTTTGAGTCCATAGGAAAGCCAATACTATTAGAAGGGGGTGAGGTAATAATAGTGAATGAAATGCTCAAAATGATTAAGTCTTAGTCACCAAAACACCCACAAGCTCTCCCACAAATATTTTTTCATAGTACCTACCACTAAAAATTGGTGCCACCAATATTTCCATATCAACTACACCGAGTCAAAACCGTAGACACTAACCCTAGCCAAAACCCACTTCTCGGCACTACCAACTTTCACTTTGGTGCAACTGAGTTTCAGTGACCAACTTCCTCGTGCCTCATTCACAAGAATCAGAATTTCCAAGAATCGTGAATTGGTCTCACCGAGTTGTGTAACTTCCCTTGGCCACTCATATCAGTACCACCAAGAATTCTATATCGGTCTCGCCGAAACGCCAAAGTTGCCACATTTTGCACTAGTCGGTGCAACTCAATTTTCACTTTGGTTTCACCGAGTGGCAATAATGTTGAAATGGTTGGATTTTTGGAGATGCCTATATATACCTCTCCACCACATCCCACTCGCAAGAGAAGCACTTCCTTTTCCAAATTTCTGAGAGAGAACCACCTAACCTTGTGTTAAGGTCAAGATCATCCACTCCAACCATATGGATCTTTATTTATAGCCTCCCCAAGTTTCTTTCCACCCAATCAATCTCTTCTACCCAAGCCAAATTTGTGAGACAGTGATTGAGTGTTGAGGAGACTATCATTTGGAACACAAGATCAAGGAGTTCATCGTTACTATCGAGCCTATTACCTTTTGGAGGGTGGTGCCTCCTAGATTGGTTAGGTGTTTCTTGGGAGCCTCCTACTTTGTGTTGTGGTTTTGAACCAAGAAGTTTATAAGGGCAAGGAGATCATACACTTCATGAAGATCTACCTTGAGTTAGGCTAGTCCTCCGTGGACGTAGGCCATCATGGTATAGACAAGGTTGCTTCTTTGTGGAACCCTTCATAGATAGATCCCTCCGTGGACTCTCACGACTGTTACCCTCTGTGGGTTGACGTCTCCATAAACATGGATACACGATAGCGTCACAAATCAGAACCATGGGAAAAAATTTCGTGTTTCCAAATTGTGTTTGATCTTTCTACCATTATCGTCTTACATATGCTTATATTTACTTTACGCTGCAATACTCATGGACATGCATGTGTAGGGTGAACTTGATATGCTATAATTGCCAAAATCTTCCAACCAATTAACTTGGGAAAATCTTAGGTTTTTATTTTGTCAAGTAGTCTAATCACCCCCCTCTAGACCTACTTTCGATCGATACACTATCAGACGTAATCAACTTGGGCATGATGTGTAATTTATAGACGTTATCCAAGAAAAGAAACATTTTAAAGCATTTTAAAGGTGTTTGACTAGCAAAAAATGTCGATATTTAGAGAAGTTGTCAATCATAACCATAAGGTAGACAAACTAATCAAACGATGGCAATCCTGATATGAAATCCATAGTGACAATGTCCCATGCAGATAGGAACTGGCAAGAGGGGGAGCAAGCTTGGATAAGACACCAACTCTGGCTTGGCCTCTTGACAAATCAAATAGGATCGTACAAGCTATTTAATAAAACTCTTCATACCAGTCCATTTAAATAGGGTATGAATTCTCTTGTAGGTCAATGGAAAACCCGAGTAGCCCTCAATGGAGTAGCATGGAAGGCCTGACAGATTTTGGCACACAACTCAGTATCATGACCAATATAGATGCAACCTTTGTATTGGGCAACATCATTTAAGAACTGGAAATGTAGTTTAGAATCAATTTGAATTGACAACTACTGCAGGAGTTCTTGGGCATTGACAGGTTGAGTGTATTTGCGGATGATCTTTCCATCCATCTGGTCTGAGCACACGATAATGCCAGTAAGAGAGAATCATCATGAGGTCTTTTGGAAAGTGAATCTCCTCTTATATTTCCGAATCTTTCTTATAAACAATTTTATATTTCATACCCATAGCTTGGTTAGTGCTTTGCGTAGGTGTATGAATCCTTTGATCAGACAAATTAGAAAAGCTCTTCTGATATGTCCTGATAATGAATTCTTGAAATTGCAAATAAGGTCTCCATTGCTCCACTTCTAAGAGAATTGCCAAATACTCCTTTTTTTCATACACATAATCCTATATTCTTTGGCCCAACAGCTCTGCTGACAAAATCTATGGGGAGACCTTTCTAGATGAGAAAAGTACCAATCTGTACATCACATGCACTTGTTTCTAAAACAAACTATTTTGAATAGTCAGGTAGTGCCAAACACAGGGGCATGGATTAAAGCATGTTTGAGAGTTTGGAAAAAGAGTTTCAGTAGTTGGTGTCAAGACAAATGGTACTCTTTTTTTTTCTTTCAAATGTCCAGTCATGGGCATGCTAATAACTCCATAGTGCCTATTAAATTTTCTATAAGAGCCCGTAAGGCCTAGGAAACTTCTAACTCTTTCACATTCGTTGGAATTGGCCATTTATTTATTGTAGTAATTTTACTAGCATCAGCTGAGACTCCCTTATCACTGACGTATGACCCAAATAAGCAATCTCCTATTTGGGAAATTCACATTTTCTCAACTTTCACATTCCATTGTTTTTGTTGCAGAATTTCCAAGACCTGTTCAGCATGTAAAGGTTCTCCTCCAGAGTCTTGCTCTAGACAAGTATATCATAAAAAACTTATTGCAAATTTCCTCAAAATAGAAGATATATCTTCGTTTATAGCCCCTTGAAAAGTACCAGGTGCTCCTGTAAGACCAAAGACCATAATAGTAAATTCATAATCCCTAGTGTGAGTTTGAAATGCTGTTTCGAACTCTCCCCAAGTTAAAGACCAATTTGATGGTAATCAGCCTTGGTATGAAGTTTAGAAAACCAATAGGCCCCTGGCAACTCATTCAACATCTCATTGATCGCTGGAATTGCATATTTCCCTTTTAAGGTCGGACCATTGACATGTCTAAAGTATATAATCATTCTGCAAGTTCCTTCCTCTTTTTTCTTAAGCAACAAAGCTAGAGAGGAGAATGGGATTTTACCGACTGAATCATAGCATTATGTAAAAGTTTAGCTACTTATTTTTCCATATCTGTTGTTAGGTAGGGAGCTATCGTGTAGGGTCTGATTGGAACCGGCCTAGCTCTTGGTATTAATGGAATACTACGACCATACTTACACCTTGACGGTAGGCTTGAAGGTGGAGAAAAAACAATAGGATACTTATCTAGCAATGCTTGGATTGGAGGTTTCTGCTCCGCATTATTAGCCAGAAGTGTAGCTATGATTTGCCAGGATAGTGATAACACACTCTGCTGGTAGCTCCCCTTGAAAGGTAATACATCCCCATTCATGTGGAAGGACAACCACTTCTACTCCCAATCTATCTGCATTGGACTATGTAAAGCAAACCAATTCAGATCAAGAATTCCATCACATGTGCCCAAGGAATGTAGTTTGAAGTCATGTTGAAACTCTTGTTCCTAGCAAGACCACACACACTATTTCACTTGGTGATCACAACTCAATTTGACACCACCGACAATAGTTACAAACGATGGCTTCATCTGTTACAAATGATGGCTTCATCTATTGCACATCAGTGAGTAGTGGTATAAGTGGCCCATTCATGAAGGAATGTGTGCTTCCTAAATCTATCGGGAATTTCAAAGGAGTATCACCAATGTAGTCTGGTAAAATTAGATTTAATACTAAAGAACTAGTACGACATGATACCGATGACTCACAAGTGTAGGGGGTCAATCGTAGTCCTTTTGATAAGTAAGAGTGTCGAACCCAACGAGGACCAGAAGGAAATGACAAGCGGTTTCCAACAAGGTAATTTCTGCAAGCACTTAAATTGTAGGTAACAGGTAGTTTGATAGCAAGATAATTGGTAACATGAAATTAACAGTAACGGTGAATAAAGTGTAGCAAGGTAGCCCAATCCTTTTGTGTCAAAGGACATGCCAAACCGATCTCTTATAATAAGAAAAGTGTTCTTGAGGGTACACGAGAATTTCATCTTGTTACTTTCATCATGTTGGTTTGATTCGTGTTCGCTACTTTGATAATTTGATATGTGGATGGACCGGTGCTTGGGTGCTGTTCTTACTTGAACAACCTCCCACTTATGATTAACCCCCTCGCAAGCATACACAACTACGAGAAAAGTATTGAGATAAAATCTAACCATACCATTAAACGTGTGGATCCAAATCACTCCGTTACGAGGTAGCGCATAAACTAGGGTTTAAGCTTCTATCACTCTAGCAACCCATCATCTAATAACTAATCCACAATGCATTCCCTTAGGCCCAAGGATGGTGAAGTGTCATGTAGTCGACATTCACATGACACCACAAAGGGAATCACAACATACATATCATCAAAATATCTAACACATATCAAATTCACATGATCACTTGCAACGTGACTTCTCCCGTGACCTCAAGAACAAAGGTAACTACTCACAAATGATATTCATGCTCAATATCAGAGGGGTATTAGATAACATAATGGATCTGAACATATAATCTTCCACCAAATAAACCATATAGTAATCAACTACGTAATGTCATCAACACTACTAGTCACCCACATGTACCAATCTGACATTCTGGTACAAAGATTGAACACAAGAGATGAACTAGGGTTTTAGAGGAGATGGTGTTGTTGAAGATGTTGATGAAGAATCGCCTCCCAAAGATGAGAGGGTTGTTGGTGATGACAATGACTTTGATTTCCCCCTCCGGGAGGGAAGTTCCCTCGGAGGAACCGCTCCGCCGGAGGGCAAAAGTGCTCCTGCCCAAGTTTCGTCTCGAGATGGTGGTATTCCGTCCCGAAAGTCCCCTATTCATTTTTTCTAGGTAAAAACACCTCAAATACGAGAAGATGAGCAACAGAGGTGGGCCGGCCTGGGTGGGCTGGCGCGCCCTGGTGTCTTATGCTCACCAGGTGGCCCCCCTCCTGTAGTTATTTGGTCCAGTATTTTATATATTCCAAAATAATTCTCCATAAAGTTTCAGCTCATTTGAAGATGTGAAAAATAGGTATCCTGATATGCTTTTTCAGGTCCATAATTCCAGCTGTCGGCATTCTCCCTCTTTGTGCAAAACCTTGCACATTATGAGAGAAAAGGCATTAGAATTACTACATAAAGCATTATTATGCATAAAAACATTATAAATAACATTAGGAAATCATGATGCAAAATGGACGTATCAACTCCCCCAAGCTTAGACCTTGCTTGTCCTCAAGTGAAAAACTGATATCGAAAAACATGGCCAGATGTTTTGAGAGAGAGTGGTGTCGATAAAACAAAATACGGGCATAGTAGCATCATGCTTACTATCATAGCAGCAACAAACTTTACCATGAGTCTCTTTCATATAACTTTTATTCTATAACATCATCATATAACTTCTTATGAACAAGTAACAATTCATCACAACATAGAAATATAAAGCATAAACCTTATTGAAAACCAACAAACTATGTTCTCAGTCAACTTTGAAACTACAATTCATCATATTTTCAGGAAGGGTGTCGTGTCGGAGCCTTTGGCAAGTCCAGATACTTAATCATCATTTGATCTTCTATGATTGCTAACACTCACAACATACCCATGAGCAAAAAGTTTCAACCAGGCACATAGAAAGATAGGGGCTTATAGCTTCGCCTCCCAACGTATTCACCTCAAGGTTGATGTCAACAATAATAACTCATGCTTACTCATATCCAACTGGATATGTGCCTAGATCTTCCCTCACCACATGATGCTTGCAAAAAGAGAAAAAATAAAAATGAATAGGGAAGAATACTTTGACTCTTGCATAAAACTAAATACTTAAAAGTAAAATATAGGCCCTTCGTAGAGGGAAGCAGAGGGTGTCATGCGATTTTTAGTTTGTATGCCAAATCACTTAGTGCAAAAGAATGTCACATTGTATTGCCCCCTATGATAGCAAAATTTATCATGCAGTCCGTTGCTTTTATTACTTTGCCATCACAAGTTTGTACAACACTTAATTTTCTCTTACGCTGATTGATCAATCGCATTTACAAGCAATGTTTTTTTTGCCTTAGTGCACCCATGAAAAATTACTTGATGGATCTTATTCAATCCATAGGTAGGTATGGTGGACTCTCAAAACATGAGTTTGGGTTTAGGGTTTTGGATACACAAGTACTATCTCTACTTAGTGTGGAATTTTTGGCTAGCAAAGATATTGACCAATCACCACATGTTGAAGGATCTATGGCAATATAACTTCTATGTGAATATGAACAAACATAAATCATTACATCGTCTTACTTGTCCAAAGTCAACAATTTTGCCATATAATATTAAATGGGGGCTCACAATCATAAACGATCTCCAAGATAGTGTATTTTCATGTGAATCTTCTCTTCCCTAATTAATTCTTTCATGAGTTGCATCATCGACCAATGCTATGTTTGTCAATCTCCAATAAATTTTACCACTTATACTTTTCCTTATGTGATGTCATTACTTACCATAAGATTAGCATATGATCCTTTTCATTTATTTTCTTTTATTATGATTGCAAGGCGAAAGTAAAGAAGCAAAATCTCAAACTAAACTTTATTATATAACTCTCACTCGATTATATAGATAGATAGATCATGAAGCTAGCACTCGAAAATAGATCATACTAAACTTTTATTCAACTAGATCAAAAAAATGCTAAGGATCAAAATAATAAGTAAAGGTAAAAATTGATGGTGATATGATACCAGGGCATCTCCCCCATACTTGGCTCAAGCCAAGGGGAGTGCCCATACCCGTGTACTCAAGTCTCCTTTGGTGGTGAAGATGATGAAGGTGGTGGTGAAGATGAAGCCTTCTTCTTTAGATTATACTTGAGCATAAAGCTTAGATCGTCGTTCTCTAACTCGAGATTTAATATCTTATTGCATAATGCCGCCTTGCTCTCCTGCAGAAAACAAGATGGAATAAATTGAACCTGAGGTTTGTATCTTTTAGGGAGGCTTGACTTCTTGAATTCCATATGCATGTCTCCAGGCTAAGGTAGTGGGTCATCCTCTTCCTCAGATCTATCATCATTTGTTTCCTTCATGTTGGCGTCTTCCTCCTCATCCGTTGTCCATCCGTAATGATCCACCTCTCCATAGACCTTAGGGTTTGCAATATAGTCAGCAACATAGCTCTCCCCTTCTAAATCTTGAGACGACATATTTTCAGATCTGCTAGGAAAACAACACGAAATAAGAACATGGGATTTTTCTGCGATGCGGTGGTCAAAACAGTCGGGCATATATTTAGAGATTTTTTTATCTTGGGAAACAATAATATGGAAGAAAACAGAGTTGGGAGGGTTCCCGAGGAGGGCACAACCCACCAGGGTGCGCCAGGGGGGCAGGCGCACCCTGGTGTATCCTGCTCACCTCGGTTGCTTTCCTGTTTACTTCTTATTTTCCTAATTTTTGTAATATTCCAAAACCGACAGAAAATAGTTTTGCGGATTTTTCGGAGTCCATTTACTTACTGTATCATGTACCTCTTGTTTTTCATGATTCTGGAATGTTCCAGATGGTTTCTCTTATTGGTTCCTCCGGTATCATGGTTTGGATAACATTGCTTTTAACATTAATAGGCATGCCTGAGATGTAGTGTTGAATTCTTTGTCCATTGACCACCTTTGGGTTAGTACCTTTGGCATTATTAATCTTGATAGCTCCAGAGCGATAAACCTGTTCGATAAATATGGTCCTTACCATTTGGAAAGAAGTTTTCTTCCAAAAAATCTAAAACGAGAGTTGTACAAAAGAACATATTCTCCAACTTTGAATTGCCTCTTTTGGATTCTTTTGTCATGCCATCTTTTAACTTTCTCTTTGAATAGTTTGGCATTTTCATAAGCTTGGGTTCTCCATTCATCTAGTGAGCTAATATCAAATAACCTCTTTTTACCGGCAAGTTTCAAGTCATAGTTGAGTTCTTTAATTGCCCAAAATGCTTTATGTTCTAACTCTATAGGCAAATGACAAGCTTTCCCATATACCATTTTGTATGGAGACATACCCATATGGTTTTTATAAGTTGTTCTGTAGCCGAAAGTGCATCATCTAGTTTCTTAGACCAATTCTTCCGAGACCTATTGACAGTTTTTTGTAATATTAATTTTATTTCTCTATTGCTAAGTTCAACTTGACCACTAGATTGAGGATGATAGGGTGATGCAATTCTATGGTTAACATCATATTTAACAAACATTTTATGGAAAGCACCATGAATAAAGTGTGAACCACCATCAGTCATTAAATATCTAGGGACTCCAAACCTCAGGAAAATAACTTCTTTAAGCATTTGAATGGATGTGTTGTGATCAACACTACTAGTTGGAATAGCTTCTACCCACTTAGTAACATAATCAACAACAACCAAAATATGAGTATACCCATTAGAGGAAGGAAAAGGTCTCATATAATCAAAACCCCAAACATTAAATGGTTCAACAACAAGTGAATAATTAATAGGCATTTTATGATGCTTACCGATATTACCAATTATTTGACATTCATCACAAGACAAGACAAAGTTATGGGCATCCTTGAAGAGAGTAGGCCAATAAAAACTAGATTGCAATACCTTGCGAGCAGTTCTATCTCCCGCATGATGTCCTCCATAGGCTTCAGAATGACATTTCCATAGGATTTGTTTCTGTTCATGCTCAGGTACACAATGTCTAATAATACCATCTACTCCTTTATAAAGATGTGGGTCATCCCAAAAGTAATGTCTTAAATCATAAAATAATGTTTTCTTTTGTTGGTATGTGAAACTAGGTGGTATATATTTAACAACAATGTAGTTAGCATAATCTTTATACCATGGAGTGTTTTGAGAAACGTTTATTGCAGTTAACTATTCATCAGGAAAACTATCATCAGTAGGTAGTGGGTCATCAAGAATATTTTCTAACCTACACAAGTTATTAGCTATGGGGTTACCAGCTCCTTTCCTATCAGGGATATGTAAATCAAATTCTTGAAGCAAGAGAACCCATCTAATGAGTCTAGGTTTCACATCTTTCTTTTCCATAGGATATTTTATAGCAGCATGATCAGTGTGAACAATAACTTTGGAATCAACGATGTAAGATCTAAATTTATCACAAGCAAACACAACTATTAAAAATTCTTTTTCAGTAGTAGCATAATTTCTTTGGGCACTGTCTAGAGTTTTGCTAGCATAATGGATACCATTCAATTTTTTATCAACTCTTTGTCCTAGAACAACACTAACAACATAATCACTAGCATCACACATAATTTCAAAAGACAAGTTCCAATCAGGTGGTTGAACAATAGGTGCAGAAGTTAAGGCTTTCTAAGGCTTCTACACAATCATCATAAAAACAAACATAATATCATTTTGTAAAAGATTAGTAAGAGGCCTTGAAATTTTAGAGAAGTCCTTAATAAACCTCCTATAGAAACTATCATGACCAAGGTGTCATGGGAAAGAACACCTATGGGATCGCGGGGATCCCTTTCGGTTCGAGAGGGGGGCGGGCTCGCAGAAAGAGCCGGTCTGGTAAGCAGCACACGGGGAGTTTTTACCCAGGTTCGGGCCGCACGGGTGCATAAAACCCTACTCTTGCTTGCTTTTATTGATCGTGTTCTAGGGTTCTATCTACTGGAGCGCCATGAACGGATGCTACGTGAGCTTTATAAGCCCCAGTTGTCTAACTATTGGGCCATCTAGTTGTCTAACTGCCCAACCGTCTTCTTGTCTAACCTCTAGTCTTTTCCCAAAAATCCCTTCTTTGTAATGCCCTGGGCCTCCTTTTATATCTAAGGGGATCCCAACAGTGGCGCACAATGTGCACACGGGATGCATAGTGCTATAGTGCTATCGTACCTAACTCTGACGGAGTAGGACAAGAGCATTCAATGCTCCGTCAGGCGCCTCAGTCCGTTAGTGGGACGGGACGGGGGTCCATCCCATCGGCGCCGCTTAGCTCCCTCAAACGTCGACGTCGCGACACGCATCCAGGTGAATCGACACCTGGCCTATGTGCTGGCGATGCTTGCTAGGGCTTTGCCTTGCCGGGACCTTGTCTTGCCGGGGGCCTGGCTTCGCCTGGAGGCTCTACAGCCCTCCCGGCAAGGTCTTGCTGGTAGTCTTGAGTCTTTTGTGCTGGTTCTTGACAAGTCTTTGCTAGGCCTTGCTGCTAGGGCGGCTACTACTGCTCGTGCACTAGTAAAGGGGCACTACATGGCCCAAAAACTCTAGTGCACCGACAGGAGCCCCCGGGCCTGGGCCACACACGTCGCGAGGCGTTGTTGGGATTAGCCCAACCAGTGCATGGGCACGTGTGGCAGGGCCTCATAGTTGTGATCATTGCGCTCGCTGTGCTTCGCCATGATGCCCATTGAACGCGGGTCATGGGATACGTGCGCGGCGTGGCCGTTACAGCAATGCGCCTGCAAAATGTTTCTGTATTTGTTTTTGGGACTGCCCCGTGCCTTCCCCAGAAAGAGGAGATTGTAGAGCCGATGCCCATTTACCTCTTGCCTTTCCCAATCTGAGAACTGTTGTTGTCTTCCTTCTCGAGCCAAAGGCAGAGCCTCTTGCACCCATTAGCGCTCCCGCCCCCTCTTCGTCCTCGGTCTCCATTCCCGCCATCACCCTGCTGCCCAAAGCCAGCAAGGGCAAGGAAACGAAGGCCGTCTCAGAGAATAAGATATTGAAGATGCAGAGGGAGCACGCCGTTTTCCCGCCAGGGCTCAATGTGGGCGACCTGAAGAGGCAGTACTGGTGGATGTGGGCAACGGCGACGATGGGGCACCCCATCACTTGCGTGAGCCCGGGTCCTTCCGAGGAAGGTCCAGGCAAATACCCTTTCTTTGCTAATTACTTTTACCGTGGGCTTTGTCCCCCTTATTTGGACTTCTTTGTCGACGTGATGCTTACTTACGGCTTCCAACTCCTGGATTTCACGCCGAACGCTGTGACATCCATGGCGGTTTTCGCACACCTCTGTGAAAACTTTGCTGGACTAACCCCTAGCACCGCTCTCTTCTGCCATTATTTCACCCCCCGCATCCAGCAAAGCAGAGCCCTTTCTAGCGCCTCCACTTGGATTGCTCGTCTAGGAACCAAGGAGGTCTACCCTGCAGGGGCTTATTGCGATAGATGGGATGAGTGGCGGGGCAAGTGGTGCTGGCTCCGAGAGGAGAAGTCCCAACCCCATACCGCGGCAGACCAAGATGGTGCATGGCGATGACTGGAGCACCCTCGACCCTTGGGATGAGAAGCTCACGATCGCGATCACCGGGATCCACCGCCTCAGGGACGCTGACCTTTCCATGGAGATGATAGGCGCTGACTTCCTTCGCCGGTGCATCGCCCCCTTGCAGAACAAGGGGAGGTCGGCATGGGATTTTAGGAATGCAGCGGACATCATGAGGCTGCACCCGCGGGCTAAACCACAATCTGACCACCATGCAGCATGGGGTCCTCTACCAGAGGTTATTCGGGAGCATCATGGTGATCGAGCTACCAACGGGCATAGTACCCTTGTGCAATAACTCGGCCTTGGGCAGAATCATTGCCATGATGCCAATGCTTGATGCCCATAGCCTTGACGCAACCTGGGTGGAACCATCCGTGGAGGAGGCGCGCAAGTTTTTCGACAACCTGTCGGAGACGACCATCCACAAGGAGGAGGGCCTCGTCCGCGACACCACCGAAGAGGAGCTGGCATACATCGTGATCAGGGCGGAAGAAGTGGCACTTGCCGAGGAGGCCGACAGCGTCAGCTTCTTGGAAGACGAATCCGGGGAAGGGGAAGTACCGCCAGGTGAGGATCTTCCCGGGCAGGGCGGGATCACCGAGGAGTGAGGTGACACGTCTGCCCCGGGCCACCTTGCCGAATACGCATCCGAAGAGGAGCTTCTCGAAGAGGTCCCACCCCTCTTCCAAAGGAAAAGGTGCGTCCTTAGGAATGCCGCCTCTAGGCTCCCAGCTCAGCAAGCCTCTTCAAGTAGCGCAGCCCCCGGCAAGGGGGCAACCGACAAGGCTGCGCGGCGACAAGAAGTCCATCAGCAGCCTGCGCCTGCCGCGGTCAAGCAATCGAGGAGCACCCCTCCACCTCCTCCTAGAGGCTCCACGATAGAGGTCACCTTCAACCTCTCTGCTCTTAGCTCGGGGAGGAAGAAGAAGAGTAAGGATCCTACCGCATTTTCCCAATCCTCGGTTCTCTTTCCCTACTTGTCTAATCCGTCTTGGTTTTTCTCCATAGGGACGTGGAAACGCTGGCGCAATGGGCCGCGAAGAGGGCGAAGACTTCGACGGTTAAGGGGTCATCGGCGAGTGCCTCAGGCGCGCCAAGGGCGACTACCACCAATCAGGAGACTAGCCCACGTCGCAGTCCCGACTTAGCCCTCGGCGGAGCCCCCAACGTGAGTTCATTACTCATTTTCTGCTGGCAGGTGCTGGGGTGTGCATCTTTACTGCTGACATCACCAGACGTGCAGGAGGAGGACGACGACAAGGAGAGTCATCGGCAACCGCCCCAGATTCATCGGCCAGGGATTTTTCTTCGACCAGGACTTCCTCCAGCGCACTCTATCGCGAGGAGGGAGGACTGGCAAGCTCAGGCACCGGTGGGTCTCCGCCGATAATCATCGTTGGCAAAGTATTCCCCTTTTTCTTTCTTTTTTTTCTTCTTGAACTTCCTCCTTAGCTTTACTTGGTTCACCCTCTGGTCTTCAGACATTCCCATGGTGGAGGGAATGGACGTCGACTCTATCATCGAGGAGACAACGAGGAACGCTGCCGCCGAGGCTGACAAGATCGCCACCAAAGAAGCCGTTAAGAGTGCCAAGGCTGAGGCCGCTAAGAATGTTGCTGTCGAGGCTGCAAAGAATGTCGCCGCCAAGGCCGCTAGTGATGAGGCAGCAAAAGCCGCGCGGAAGGAGGAGGCCGCCAAGAAGTCCACCGAGGAGGCTGCCAAGAAGTCTCCTGAGAAGGCTGGTGGGGAGGCTAGTGGTCGCACTAATGGCATCCCTGCTGCGGGAGCGCCAGGTGCTATGCCAACCATTAAGCCCCCAACTGCCGGGGAGGCGGCCGTCGAGGACCGGCCGTGTGACAGCCCAAGTGCTGCCCCTGCCTTTTTTGGCATGTAACCTATGTGGACCCATGTGTCATGTGATGAATGAATTGAAATTGCTCCTTGTCATGTCATTGTCTCATGCATCATGCATCATGTCATTCATCATCATGTCATGCATAATATAAATGTGGCGTGCTTCCATGTGATCTTGTTGAGAGGTGTGAGTAGCTCTTGTGTGGTTTGTGATGAATGCATGTGTGGGATTCAACTCCTCTCCTTCCCCTTATTTTCAAATCTAAACCTAAGCTTCATTTCCTTTTGTTTTTCCTTAACAGAATTAACTTGCTCTATAAATCTGTTAAAAATGTTCAAGTTGTAGGAAATATTATTTTGAGTTCGTGTGTGTTGCTGTTTGTGATGTTTGGACTTTGGGTTCATGGGGTTTTAAAATAACAGGGGCTGTTGTTTTATAAAAGTATTAGAATTACTTGCATTAAAAATCCACTTGTTAATTTTATTAAATAGGTCACATTTCCTTTTAGGCAAAAGTATTTTTGTTTGATCAAAAAACCCTTTTATTTTTCTCTGAGGATTTTTCTTGTTTTTATCTTTTTATTAACATGAAATCCCTCTATTTTTATTTTTCTGCGAGAGAGAGTGGGCGTTGGGCCTTTCCCGGCCCAGGTAGCCTCCCCGTGCGCGGCCCAACCGCAGCATAGCGGAGACCTGCTCCCGTTCTTCCTCCGCCAGTCAGAGCGTGTCGCTTGTGAAAGAGAGCGCGCGAGAGTGCCGACGCCATCGCCGTCAGGGGCTCACGGACATCGAGGCCGCCCCTTTAAATGGGTGCGGATCCCTAGGGTTTCCTTCTTCCCCTCGCCACCACCGCTTCCATCTCCTCCTCCCTCTTCCTTCCCCCTTCCCTCTTCTCTATCAGAGAGAGAGAGAGCAGAGAGGTAAGTTCAGAGAGAGCAGAGCTCCGCCGGCCTTCGGTCACTGTCGTCGCCTCCGGTGGCGCCCATCATCAAGGATGGCGTGCTGCTTCCCGGTGCCGGCCGCGTTCCATTCCGCACACTAGGGGGTGAGGAGCACCTCCCTGCAGCAACGCTTCGCCATCGCCGTTGTCCGCAAGGGGGCAACTTGTCGCCGCCGTCTTCTTCTTCTTCCTCTCGTCGTCGTCCGCATCCCCATGTCTCCAAGAAGCCCTCGATGAGCAGCCCATCGCCGCAGACCTTTCTTCCCCCGTGTAGGCCGTGCTCATCACCGTAGCTTCTGTCGCCGCCGTGCCCCGAGCTGAGCGGAAGGTCGAGCTCGAGCGCCTCCCCGCCATCGTGTTTAGCCGTCGTGGGTGTGGGAATGGATCTTCCGATGTGCCCGCTTCCTCCTCAGCCAGTCTATGTCGCCATAGGGCCCCTGTAGTCACTGGAGATCGTCGCTGACGTGCCTCTGTCTCCGCGGTCATGTTGTTTCAGTTTTGTCAGTTAAACACCTGTGGGTGTTGGTAGATATTCAGCGAGGACACCCCTTGTTCAGTTGTTGCGCCGTAGCGCAGTGGTAGCGCGCCCAGGGATCGACTGTGGGGTCGAGGGTTCGATCCCAGCTCCCCCCTTTTGATTTCTTTTATTCCATTGGATGGCTCCGGTGTTTGCTGTGCTGGGATCTGATGCGGCCACGCCGGATCTCGTGAGGTTGTGAGTGTGTGCGGTGTGTACCTGCATGTGGCAGATATGGTGTGGCTAGGCAGATCTGGTGTGTGTGTGTGGCAGTGTGTGTATGAGTGTGTGTGTGTGTGTGTGTGTGTGTGCTTGTGTGTGTATGGCAAGTGGGCCCTGGCCCCACTTGTCATCCATAGAGGGGCCCTGGTGTCTAGGCCAGGAGGGCCCCTCCTATTTAATGTTCGTTGTATTTTGTTTAGTGATTATCTGTGATTTAATAGGTTATTCCCTTTTCTGGTAATATGACTAAATCTGGTATGAGCTTTTTTGGAGATGTGCATTTTTAGTAAGTTCCAACTTATAGGAATGTCATGATGATTTCGAGCATGTTTTAGGAAGTTCTATAAAAACTTATATATGTGTATGATATATGATTTTGGGGTAGAATCACCCAAGGATTCCATTGGTGCAAATTGTTTTATTATTTGAGAAAGTTTGTCAAAATTTCATTTTGTCTCAAAGTGCCATTTTGTCATTTTTGTTATATTTAATCCATGCATGCTATGATAATTGTGCCAACATGAATATGGTAGCCTTTGATGGTAGAATGCCATGGTATTTATTTTTGTCATGTTAAACTTGCATATAAGTGGGAACCATGCTCTAAAGTAGCGATTAAAATGTTGCTGTTTCAAACCTGCTAAATATTTTGAAGTCTGAGAATCTGTTAATATTTTTATGCCATGAAGAGTGGATGCTACCAAGTGATATGTTGAGAATTAGCTCAAGCTCAGTGCTAGTGTTTTGAAGTAGATGTTGTCCTCCATCATCCTGTTAATTTTCATGCCATGAGGTGGTCTCTATCACCATTAGTTTCTGCTATCAACTTGCTATCAGGTTAACTCAGGTTCCAGAAAACTGTTATTTTCACTAAGTCCCTAAAATCTGTTTCATCATGCCAACTTGTGAGCTTCATTCTTATTGATGTGTGCCTCCATTCCATTTTGTGTAGTTTGATAATTTGATAAGAATGCTATGTAGTTTCTGTCAATGCCTTGTTGGTGGTTGGAGACTTCCTGTAGCTCTAGTTATTAGATGTGTAAGTTGCTATGTTGCTTTTTGTGGCAGATTGTTTGTTTTAGTGTTTTGTGACTTGTGGGAGCTATACTCCATGGAGTTGCTTGATCTTAGACTCCATTGTGGTTGGTCTTTCATTGCCTAACCAGTGTCTACCTTGGAATGCCAAGGAACAGCCCATGGCCTTCATTGTCTCGTGTTTTGCCTTCGTAACTTACCGTGAGCGTAGCGTGAGAACCGTAACTCCGTTTCCTATGTTCTACATATGCATTTGTATCCTTTTTTGCATGAAGCATACATATGTTCCATGATCATGCATGTTTAAATAACTTAACACGAGGTTCTGTCCAGAATTGTAAACAACTAAACTAATGCATGTGAAGCATGACTAGTTTAGGATTGTCATGGTAAATACTTCAAATGAATCATGCATGATCCTGTTTGTGCATTGCACCTTGGTTGGATGTTTATTGTTGTTGTATCTCTTGGGTAAACGTGAGTGTTGAAATTGAGTACGAGGATCCAGGAGAGTACCACTACGAGGACCCCGCTCTTTGTCCCTCTGAAGAACCAACATGCAAGATGATCGTACCCGGATCCCGACACTATTTTTGCTTTGCTAGATGTCTCGTTATTATTGTTACTTATGCGTTACCTACCACTCGAATGTCAAGGCTCCTACATTTCCATGATAGCCTCTAACCCTCCACATCATAGCAAACCTTGTTTGGCTAAGTTACCGCTGCTCAGCCCCTCTTATAGCGTTCTTAGTTCTTGGTGTAGGTTGTATCCATGTGATAACATGGATTTGGCATATCACAATATTATCTACTATTTAATTTAATGCACCTATACATCTTGGTATGGTGGAAGGCTTGGTCTTTTTCTCGGTGTTTGGTTCCACTTTTTCTTCCATAGTTTCTTGTTACCGGTGTCATGTTTCCATACTTTGCGCTCCTAACATGCTCGGGGTTGTTATGGGGACCGCCTTGATTATTCGGTTGAGATTAAAACTTGTTTGGAAAGACCCAACTTTGGTACTATTTGCTTAAACAACTTATAAAATTGCATAGGGCTTTGCAACCCCGTGGATAATTAATCAACAACCTGGGCCAGTGCTCCTCATGAGTGTTGGTCCAAACTGGGCGATGTCTGGTGCCCCCTGGTCACCCGGGGTTTCAGCCAACCCGATGTCTTGCCCATCTGGTAGTGCCCTGAGACAGAGATACGCGCGGATCCTATTGGGATCTGGCCTGCCGGGCGGTCTTGCTGGACTTGTTTTACCTTTATCGAGTGGCTTGCGTGTGGAACTCTGATTTTCTTCGGGCTATCTCGAGGTGTTGGAATTCCTTTGGAGTTTCCTAGGATGATCACAAGATCCGTGGTCGAGGCTATTCTCGCGGAGTGTGGTTAATTTATGATGGACTAGTTGGAGAACCCTTGTAGGGTTAAAACTTTTAGAAAGTCGGGCCGGCGGTTATGTGGCAACTTGGATATTTGTTTAACACCCGGTTATAGTTAACTTGAAGTAAACTCTAATAAAATACACCAACTATGTGAGTAACCATGATCGTCTCTGCTCGTGAACATGAACCGAGAGAGAACACAGTGGGGTTATGATTGACGTAAGTAGGTGTTCAGGATCTCTTAGAGGTCATTCTAGTTCTCGATCGTTTATCGTAGACCACATATTTACTTTCATGCTTCGTAAGATTAGTCACCATAAATTCTTAGTGCTGCCGCAAACTAAACACATACCCGATTCCACCCTATAAGCTTGAATAGTCTCGGTACCCGGGCGCGAGATTGCTGAGTCCCCATGGCTCATAGATTACTACAATAATCCAGGTGCAGGTACAGATGAGATCGTGCCAGATGATGTGACGCAACTCCAGTGGGAGTATGACGAGGAGCGTGGCAGGATGTACGTCACTTATCCAGACGAGTAGAGTGGCTGTGGTTGAGATATTTGGGCTAGCAAGCCAGTGTCATTGCATCATTTTATCGTTTGATTTCGTCCGTAGTTGGACCCTGCCTTTGTATGGATGTTTGAATAAATTGTGTGGAATTGTAATTTAGTATGTGGCAAGTGTAAGCCAACTCATATACTCTTCTCTTCCTAAATATATGTAATGACACTGTATTTGCGAACGGCAAGATGCGCCTCTATCCCTGTCGAGGCCCTCGTGTCTTAATATGGATAGGCGCGCATCTTGGGCATGAGAAGTTGGTATCAGAGCCATACGACCATAGGAGCCCTTTGCTTGATCGAACTTGGCCGAGTCGAGTCTAGTAAAACTATTTTGAGTCTAGTTATATCGAAGAGTAGGTTTCTTTTTACTCCTCTTCTATGCTTTGGTGAGGTATTCGACTTAGGAATTTTGATTCTACTCCTCTTCTCGCTCAAATTTTCTTAGTATCATGCAGGCATTTTGGAGTCTATATGATACCGATGTGACGGAGTTCTGTCTTGGTGCCTCCTGTCTGACTTGATTTCTTCCAGGGAGTCGAGCTCCAGGGAATTTTGGCACATCGTTATCATTCAGCTTCCTTAGTATCTCAGGACGGAGGGTGTTTGGAATTACTTCAATACTTGTCGTGGTGAGATAAGGTCGGAGTCACCCAGTACAGGGGAGGCGTCCGGGATACCACCATGGTTAGTATCGTTGTGCTCTCGAGGATTCGAGTTAGATGGATTTGCAAAAGTCTCTGGTTATGTGTTGAAGGATTGATACAGTTGGGGTGTACGTTTGCTAGTTGTGTGAGATATTTCCTCCTTGTATCCCCAACACCGGATTGCATAACCAGAAAGTTTTTGGAAGTTCTTAGGTGGGAACTCATGTAGTTATCTAGGATCATCTTCTTCAGATGTATGAGGGCTTATATATTTGTTCCGAGCAACATTAGCTCAATACTTTTGTGTTATTTCAAGTGGCATCTAATATCTGATGATGTTATCGCAAAACCGAAGAAGGCATTCTTACTATTTTTTCAGTAGCAAGGCTGTTTGTGTTTTCATTCAATTTCTTTCAAGCATTTGATTCAGCTTTTGAATTCATCTTATCGATGAGGTGCTGATGTTTTTGTCCATCTTCAGGATGGCTCCAACAACTCGCATGACTACGGGCCGTGGTGAGGAGCAATCTGATGTTCCACCACCCCCGCCACCGCCTCCTCCTCCTAAAGCTTGGCAAGCTGTGATGGCCGCAACCAATGCGAACACTCAGATGTTGCTCAGGCTGTTGCAAGAAAGATATTAGGGCCAGCAAGGCTTTCAAGGGAATTTTCAGAATCAACCTCAGTTTGAGATGCTCAACCAGTTCCTTGCCAACCAGCCCAAGTCTTTCACCTGTTGTGAGCAGCCTTTTGATGCTGATGATTGGCTCCGTGACATGAGTAAGCATTTTGAGTGCAGCAATGTCAGACCAGAGGACTTTGTCAAGTTCGCATCATTCCAGCTCAAGGGTCAGGCAGCTGATTGGTGGCAACAGTACAAGGATTCTAGGGGCGATCATGTTGTTACTTGGGATGATTTTTGTCGCGACTTCAGGGCCCATATATTCCGACAAGCTTTGTCGAGGAGATGCTTGAGAAGTTTAGGCACCTGAAGCAAGGGAGCAAGTCTGTCTATTAGTACAACATCGAGTTCCAGAATCTAGCCCACTATGCTAAGCAAGATGTTCCAGATGACAAGGCCATGATCTATGAGTTCAGAGGTGGTCTCAAGGATGAGCTTCTTCCTGGTCTAGTCCTTCAAGAGCCTCGTGAGTTTGATTAGATCTACAACATAGCTTTGAAGGTCGAGGCAACTCAGCTTAAGTTGGAGAACTCAAGGAAGCGTTCAAGGGATTCATATTCTTGTTCTTCCAGCTCTCAGATGGTTCCTAAGTAGCAGAAATATTGGGTGCCTAATCCTCCTCTGCTTCGTCCTCCTCAGCAGCAGAAGTAGTTCGGTGGCCGTGGTTCTTCCCACCCACCCAACCTAGGATATCAGCAGAGACCCTAGGCGCCAAAATCAGCTTTTGTTCCTCCTCCAGGCAACTTCCGTCCGCTATCTGAGGTTACTTGTCACAGGTGTGGCCAGAAGGGTCACTACTCAAACAAGTGCAGCAACAAATGGCGTCTTCCGCCTCCTCCTCCAATCAGACCTCCAAGCAATGAAATGGTGAAGCATAATCCCAAGTTAGCAAGGGTGAACATGGTGAATGCAGCTGAAGTAGAGCAGTCTCATGAAGTGATTATGGGTAATCCCTTAGTTAATTCTATTCCTGCAAAAGTCTTGTTTGATACTAGTGCATCGCATTCATTAATTTCAAAAGCTTTTGCAACCAAGCATCATTTGCATCGTGAGCAGTTGTCCAAGCCTTTGTCAGTTGTTTCCCCGGGTGTTTTGATGCATGCAAAGATGGTGGTTCCGGATGTTTCTATCAAGATGGGCAATTATTCTTTTCTGGCTTCTTCTATTGTTCTCGGCAATTCCGACATTGATCTCATTTTGGGCATGGACTTCTTGGCTATGAATAAGGCATATGTTGATTGTCAAGCAAAAGAAGTCAAGCTGACTCATCCTTCAGAAGATGTGATTATTTTCGCAGCTCGCGATGACACAATCCGTCTCTTTGCTCTTAGTGAGAAGGGTGAAATCTCGGCTATTTCTCAAATTCTGGTGGTTTGTGAGTATGAAGATGTCTTTTCAAAAGAATTGCCAGGAATGCCTCCGCACCGGCCAGTCAAGTTCGTGATTGACCTCGAGCACAGGACTGAACCGGTTTGCAAACGCCCTTATAAACTTGGCCCCGAAGAGCTGAAAGAGTTGAAGAAGCAGCTAGATGAACAAGAACGTCTAGGTCTGATCAGACCAAGTTCTCCTCCATGGGGTTGTGGTGTTTTGTTTGTCAACAAGAAAGATGGCACAAACTGGCTTTGTGTCGATTACCGTCCATTGAACAAGAAGACAATCAGAAACAAGTACCCACTTCCCAACATCAATGAGTTGTTTGAACAACTGAAAGGTGCCAAGGTTTTCTCGAAGCTTGATCTTCGCATGGGCTATCATCAAATTCGCATTCGCGAAGAACATATTCCAAAGACCACTTTCAGGACGATTTTTGGCTGTTATGAGTACACTGTCATGTCGTTTGGTCTTGCTAGTGCTCCTCCAACCTTCTCAAGAATGATGAACTTCATTTTCTTTCCTTTCAAGAATGAGTTCGTCTTGGTCTATTTGGATGATATCCTTGTGTTCTTGGAGACAGAAGAAGAGCATGCAGAGCATCTTAGGCTTGTGCTTGACAAGCTAAGAGAACATCGATTCTATGCAAAGTTTTCCAAGTGTGAGTTTTGGCTCAATGAAGTGATGTACCTTGGGCATGTGATCTCTGCCGAGGGCATTAAAGTGCACCCTGAGAAAGTTGAGGCAATCTTGAAGTGGGAGCCTCCTCAGAATGTGAGAAACTTCGTAGCTTCCTTGGGCTTGCTACTTATTGTAGAATATTCGTGGAGAACTTCTCTCAAATTGCTAAACCTCTGTCTAATCTCGTCCAGAAGAATGTCAAGTATGTTTGGTCTCCTGAGTGTGATATGGCGTTCAATATGCTCAAGCAGAGACTGACTTCAGCTCCAGTTCTTGTTCCTCCCGATTAATCAAAGCCTTTCCAAGTTTTCTGTGATGCTTTTTTCCGAGGTCTTGGTGGTGTTCTCATGTAAGATAAGAAGATAGTTGTTTATACCTCGTGTCAGTTGAAGTCTGCCGAGAAGAACTACCCCACTCATGATCTCGAGTTGGCGGCAGTTGTGCATGTGCTAATGACTTGGAGGCATTTGTTGTTGGGTAGAACAGTTGAGGTGTACACCGATCACAAGAGCTTGAAGTACATTTTCACTCAACCCAATCTTAATCTTCGGTAGTCTCGTTGGGTGGAAATGCTTGAGGACTTCAATCCAAGCATTGAGTATACTCCTAGAAAAGCAAATGTCATTGTATACGCGCTCAGCCGAAAGGCATACTGCAAAAGTCTCATCCTGAAGCCTCTTCAACCCGAGCTTTGTGAAGCCTTCCGCAAGCTCAACCTTTAAATGATTCCGCAAGGATTTCTTTCCAATCTTCAAGTCTCTCCGACTCTAGAAGATCAGGTTCAACAAGCTCAACTTCTTGACGCAATGGTGAAGAAAGTGAAGAAAGGTGTGGCCAAGGGCATTCCGAAGTATAAGTGCTTTCGCGTTGATGACAAAGATACCTTGTTCTTTGAAGACCGTCTGGTGGTTCCAAAACATGATCTCAGGAAGGTTATCATGGACGAAGCACACAAATTTGTTCTATCCATTCATCCAGGCAGTTCCAAGATATATCAGGATCTCAAGCAAACCTTCTGGTGGACTCGCATGAAGCGTGAAATTGCTCAGTTCGTGAACGAGTGTGATGTTTGTCGCAAAGTGAAGGCGGAGCATCAACGTCCAGCATGTCTTCTTCATCCTTTTACCTATCCCAGAGTGGAAATTCGATCATGTGGAGATGGATTTCGTCATTGGTTCCCAAGTCCAAGAGAGGCAACAATGCCATCTTTGTGGTTATCGACAAGCTGACCAAAGTTGCTCATTTCCTTCTAGTCAAAGAATCTATCTCGACAGCTCAGCTAGCAGAGTTGTATAGATCAAGGATAGTTTCTTTGCATGGTATTCCTCATCTAATCTCATCTGACCGTGGAAGCCTCTTTACTTCTAAGTTTTGGGAGTCCTTCCAGACTGCTATGGGTACCAAGACCCGTTTCAGCACTGCATTCCATCCGCAGACAAGTGGTCAAGTTGAGAGAGTCAATCAGATCCTTGAAGATATGCTCAGAGCCTGTGTGATTTCGTTCGGCATGAAATGGGAAGACTGCCTTCCATATGCTGAATTCTCATACAACAATAGCTTTCAGGCTAGCTTAGGCAAAGCCCCTTTCGAGATTCTCTACGGCAGGAAGTGTTGTACCCTGCTTAACTGGTCTGAAACCGGTGAACGTCAAATTTTGGGCAATGACATGATCACCAAAGCTGAAGAGATGTGCCATGTCATTCGTGAGCACCTCAAAGTAGCCCAATCCCAACAAAAGAGTTATTACGATAACAAACATCGGGATGTTTCCTTTCAATTTGATGATCTAGTCTATCTTAGAGTCTCTCCCATGAAGGGCACTCAGCGGTTTGGAATTAAAGGGAAGCTAGCTCCTCGCTTTGTTGGTCCTTTCAGAGTTGTTGGCAAGAGAGGTGAACTTGCATATCAACTAGATCCTCCTCCAAACTTTGCAAATGTGCATGATGTCTTCCATGTCTCTGAGCTCCGGAGGTGCTTCAAGACTCCCGAGCGTACCATTGACCTCCAAGATATTGATCTCCAAGAAGACCTCTCTTATCGTGAGCATCTAGTGGATGTTCTCGAAGAAACTGAGCGTAAGACTCGCAACAAGTCAATCAAGTTTCTCAAGGTGAAGTGGTCTCATCATTCTGACAAAGAAGCTACTTGGGAACGTGAGGATCTTCTGCATTCTGAATATCCAGAGTTCTTTCGTTCCTAGATCTCGGGTCGAGATCCTCTGGTAGTGTGGGAGAGTTGTGACAGACCAAGTGCTGCCCCTACCTTTTTTGGCTTGTAACCTATGTGGACCCATGTGTCATGTGATGAATGAATTGAGTTTGATCCTTGTCATGTTATTGTCTCATGCATCATGCATCATGTCATTCATCATCATGTCATGCATAATATAAATGTGGTGTGCTTCCATGTGATCTTGTTGAGAGGTGTGAGTAGCTCCTGTGTGGTTTGTGGTGAGTGCATGTGTGGGCTTCAACTCCTCTCCTTCCCCTTATTTTCAATCTAAACCTAAGCTTTATTTACTTTTGTTTTTCCTTAATAGAATTAACTTGCTCTATAAATCTGTTAAAAATGTTCAAGTTGTAGGAAATATTATTTTGAGTTCGTGTGTGTTGCTCTCTGTGATGTTTGGACTTGGGGTTCATGGGGTTTTAAAATAACAGGGGCTGTTGTTTTTATAAAAGTATTAGAATTACTTGTATTAAAAATCCACTTGTTAATTTTATTAAATAGGTCACATTTCCTTTTAGGCAAAATTATTTTTGTTTGATCAAAAAACCCTTTTTTTTCTTTGTGGGGTTTTCTTGTTTTTATGTTTTTATTAACAGGAACTCCCTCTGTTTTTATTTTTCTGTGAGAAAGAGTGGGCATT
This sequence comes from Hordeum marinum, assembly GCA_022496015.1. Lineage (NCBI taxonomy): Eukaryota > Viridiplantae > Streptophyta > Magnoliopsida > Poales > Poaceae > Hordeum > Hordeum marinum. The sequence continues at coordinate 297,379,699 of CM039673.1, forward strand.
GGACCTTTCCCAGCCCAGGTAGCCTCCCCGCGCACGGCCTAGCCGCAGCGTAGCAGAGACCTGCTCCCGTTCTTCCTCCGTCAGTCAGATCGCGTCGCTTGTGAGAAAGAGCGTGCGAGAGTGCCAATGCGGTTGCCGTCAGGGGCTCACGGATGTCGAGGCCGCCCCCTTAAATGGGCCCGGATCCCTAGGGTTTCTTTCTTCCCCTCGCTGCCGCCGCTTCCATCTCCTCCTCCCTCTTCCTTCCCCCTTCCCTCTTCTCTATCAGAGAGAGAGAGAGCAGAGGTAAGTTCATAGAGAGCACAACTCCACCGGCCTTCGGTCGCCGTTGTCGCCTCCGGTGGTGCCCGTCGTCAAGGATGGCATGCTGCTTCCTGATGTCGGCCGCGTTCCATTCCATGTGCTAGGGGGTGACGAGCACCTCCCCGCAGTGCCGCTTCGTCGTTGCTGTCGTCCGCAAAGGGGCAGCTTCTCTCCGCCGTCTTCTTCCTCTTCGTCTCGCCATCGTCCGCGTCCCCACGTCTCTGAGAATCCCTCGGTGAGCAGCCCGTTGCTGTAGCCCTTTCTTCCCCCACGTAGGTTGTGCTCGTCGCCGTTGCTTCTGTTGCCGCCGTGCCCCGAGCTGAGCGGAAGGTCGAGCTCGAGCGCCTCCCGTCGTCGCGTTTAGCCGTCGTGGGTGCGGGAATGGATTCTTTGATGTGCCCGCTTCCTCCTCAGCTAGTCTGCATCGTTGGAGGGCCCCTATAGTCGCCGGAGATCGTCGCCGTTGTGCCTCTGTTGCCGCGGTCATGTTGTTTCTGTTTCATCAGTTAAACACCTACAGGTGTTGGTAGATATTCAGCGAGGCCACCCCTTGTTCAGTTGTTGCGCCATAGCGCAGTGGTAGCGCGTGCGGGGATCGACCGTGAGGTCGAGGGTTCGATCCCAGCACCCCCCCTTTTGATTTCTTTTATTCCATTGGATGGCTCCGGTGTTTGCTGTGCTGGGATCTGATGAGGCCATGCCGGATCTCGTGCGGCTGTGAGTGTGTGCGGTGTGTGCCTGCGTGTGGTAGATCTGGTGTGGCTAGGCAGATCTGGTGTGTGTGTGTGTGGCAGTGTGTGTATGGCAAGTGGGCCCTGGCCCCACTTGTCATCCATAGAGGGGCCCTGGTGTCTAGGCCAGGAGGGCTCCTCCTATTTATTGTTTGTTGTATTTTGTTTAGTGATTATCTGTGATTTAATAGGTTATTCCCATTTCTGGTAATATGACTAAATCTAGTATGAGCATTATTGGAGATGTGCATTTTTAGTAAGTTCCAACTTATAGGAATGTCATGATGATTTCGAGCATGTTTTAGGAAGTTCTACAAAAACTTATATATGTGTATGATATATGATTTTGGGGTAGAATCACCCAAGGATTCCATTGGTGCAACTTGTTTTGTCATTTGAGCAAGTTTGTCAAAATGTCATTTTGTCTCAAAGTGCCATTTTGTCATTTTTGTAATATTTAATCCATGCATGCTATGATAATTGTGCCAACATGAATATGGTAGCCTTTGATGGTAGAATGCCATGGTATTTATTTTTGTCATGTTAAACTTGCATATAAGTGGGAACCATGCTCTAAAGTAGCTACTAAAATGTTACTGTTTTCAAACCTGCTAAATATTTCGAAGTCTGAGAATTTGTTAATATTTTTATGCCATGAAGAGTGGATGCTACCAAGTGATATGTTGAGAATTAGCTCAAGCTGAGTGCTAGTGTTTTGAAGTAGATGTTGTCCTCCATCATCCTGTTAATTTTCATGCCATGAGGTGGTCTCTATCACCATTAGTTTCTGCTATCAACTTGCTATCAGCTTAACTCAGATTCCAGAAAACTGTTATTTTCATAAGTCCCTAAAATCTATTTCATCATGCCAACTTGTGAGCTTCATTCTTATTGATGTGTGCCTCCATTCCATTTTGTGTAGTTGGATAATTTGATAAGAATTCTATGTAGTTTCTTTCAATGCCTTGTTGGTGGTTGGAGACTTCCTGTAGCTCTAGTTATTAGCTGTGTAAGTTGCTATGTTGCTGTTTTGTGGCAGATTGTTTGTTTTAGTGTTTTGTGACTTGTGGGAGCTATACTCCATGGAGTTTCTTGATCTTAGACTCCATTGAGGTTGGTTTTTCATTGCCTAACCAGTGGCTACCTTGGAATGCCAAGGAACAACCCATGACCTTCTTTGTCTTGTGTTTTGCCTTCATAACTTACCGTGAGCGTAGCGTGAGAACTGTAACTCCGTTTCCTATGTTCTACATATGCATTTGTATCCTTTTTTGCATGAAGCATCCATATTTGCCATGATCATGCATGTTTAAATAACTTAACACGAGGTTCTGTCCAGAATTGTAAACAACTAAACAATGCATATGAAGCATGACTAGTTTAGGATTGCCATGTTAAATACTTCAAATGAATCATGCATCATCCTGTTTGTGCATTGCACGTTGGTTGGATGTTTATTGTTGTTGTTTCTCTTGGCTAGACGTGAGTGTTGAAACTGAGTATGAGGATCCAGGAGAGTACCACTACGAGGACCCCGCTCTTTGTCCCTCTGAAGAACCAACATGCAAGATGATCGTATGCGGATCCCGACACTATTTTTGCTTTGCTAGATGTCTCGTTATTATTGTTACTTATGAGTTACCTACCACTTGAATGTCAAGCCTCCTACATTGCCATGATAGCCTCTAACCCTCCACATCATAGCAAACCTTGTTTGGCTAAGTTACCGCTGCTCAGCCCCTCTTATAGCGTTCCTAGTTCTTGGTGTAGGTTGTATCCATGTGATAACATGGATTTGGCATATCACAATATTATCTACTATTTAATTTAATGCACCTATACATCTTGGTATGGTGGAAGCCTTGGCCTTTTTCTCGGTGTTTGGTTCCACTTTTTCTTCCATAGTTTCTTGTTACCGGTGTCATGTTTTCATACTTTGCGCTCCTAACATGCTCGGGGTTGTTATGGGGACCGCCTTGATTATTCGGTTGAGATTAAAACTTGTTTGGAAAGACCCAACTTTGGTACTATTTGCTTAAACAACTTAATAAAATTGCATAGGGCTTTGCAACCCCGTGGATAATTAATCAACAACCCGGGCCAGTGCTCCTCATGAGTGTTGGTCCAAACTGGGCGATGTCCGGTGCCCCCTGGTCACCCGGGGTTTCAGCCAACCCGATGTCTTGCCCATCTGGTAGTGCCCTGAGACAGAGATACGCGCGGATCCTATTGGGATCTGGCCTGCCGGGCGGTCTTGCTGGACTTGTTTTACCTTTATCGAGTGGCTTGCGTGTGGAACTGGTACTGCAAACTAAACACATACCCCATTCCAACCTATAAGCTTGAATAGTCTTGGTACCCGGGCGCAAGATTGCTGAGTCCCCATGGCTCATAGATTACTACAACAATCCAGGTGCAGGTACAGATGAGATCGTGCCAGATGATGTGACACAGCTCCAGTGGGAGTATGACGAGGAGCGTGGCAAGATGTACGTTACTTATCCAGATGAGTAGAGTGGCCGTGGTCGAGATCTTTGGGCTAGCAAGCCAGTGTCATCGCATAATTTTATCGTTTGATTTCATCCATAGTCGGACCCTGCCTTTGAATGGATGTTTGAATAAACTGTGTGGAATTGTAATTTAGTATGTGGCGAGTGTAAGCCAACTCATATACTCTTCTCTTCCTGAATGTATGTAATGATACTGTACTTGCAAATGGCAAGATGCGCCTCTATCCCTGTCAAGGCCCTCGTGTCTTAATATGGATAGGTGTGCATCTTGGGCGTGACAAGCCGCCTCCGTCCGATGCTTCCTCGTCGAGCAGATACTTTAAGGTCGGCGACAACTTGTTCGTCAGCATCCACTGCGCGGTAAGTGCTGGGGTGCCACCTGAGGAGGGAGTCCTTGTTGAGGAGGCCGTCGTCACCGCCGGGCTCGACATCGTTGACGAGCCCAACGCCGGCAGCAAATTTCAGGAGGAGCGGCTCCTCCAGTCCATGGGCGACGGCTTTCGGAAGCTTCAGGAGCTTCATCGCACCGGGAAGGAGAAACTCGACTCCAGGGCTGCGGCTATCGAAGCTACCGAGGCCAGTTTCCAGGAACGCGTTGAGGAGACCCAGGCTTGGTACGCCCAAGCCTCCAAGGACCTGTAGACTGGCCAGTCGCAACTGAGTGAAGGCTGGAGCCAACTCTACATGCAGCAGTCTGACACCAAACAAGCACAGGAGGAGGCCAAACAACGGGCTGCCGTAAAGGACGCTCGTTTGACGGAGCGTCGCGTCTTGCTTGACTCCTAAGAGGAAGACCTCATCACTCGCTAGAGGGCACTCGCTGACAAGCTCCGCGGCAAGGAAGTGGAGCTCGAGGATCTTGTCGTGTGGCAGACCCAGGTGTTGGAACGAGGGCAGAAGGAGGCACTCGAAGCATTGGCGATAGACCACGCCGGCAAGCTGAAAGAGGCCGTCGATGCAGCCGAGGTTGCGGAGACCGCCAAAAGCTCACTGAGAAGAGGGTGAAGGAACTGGAGGTGGCCCTTGAAGATAAAGGCATGAAGGTTTCGTCACTCGAGGCCGAGCGGAACAAGGACGTTGCTAGCCTGATGGAGGTGCAAGTCGCTGTTTCCGATAAGGCTAAGCATCTCTCCGTGGCCAACGTGTCCATCGATGATTTGACCTCAAAGCTGGCCACGCTGACTAGGACTCTCGAGGCCACCAAGACTCGGGAGAAGGCTCTGGTCAAGGAGATCGACGATGAGAAGCAACTCGGCGAGAGCACCGCCGTCTCCCACACGACTGTCCATGGAGTGGAAGTTTGGACTGAGAAGCTCGTAGATGTCGTGGCGAAGCTCGCCGAATAACTGTCCGCCATGGGCGTAGAGGGCCCCTCGTATTCTCCTGACGACAGGGTCCCCACGAGCGCCAACGTGACCATGTTCTTCGCCAGCCTACTCGGGGCCCTTGAGCAGCTCCACTCCGACCGGGCGGCCCACCTAGCCAATGAATTGCGCAAGCTCTTCCAGGCTGTCCTTCGCAAGGTGCTTGTCAAGGAGGCATACAAGAATCCCGGACTCAACCTCGCCAACGTCCTTGACCGTTTGCAGAAGGGCGTGGATGTCTAGGTGCTTGAGGAGCTCATCGCGCCCATCGTCGAGCGGGTAAGCCAGGTCAAGCGGGTCGAGGGCGACCGTCGAGATTAGTTGCTCCACTCCTTGTCGCTGCACATGCCAAGAACAATTTATTTCATGTTAGAGTCTTGGCAAGGCCAATGTAAAGCTATTTGCTTATGCCTTGGATGATTGCTATGTTATCTTCCTAGTTAAACTGTTTCTGTGTATGGAATTTTCCCTACGCCCTTTTTGGAAGAATCTTGCCGGCGTGTGTAGCCCTACTACAAGCGCTTTGAGGAACGGGTCTTTTACCAGCCTGCCGGCGGTGCCACTGTCGGCAAGACACCCTGGCGTCCTTGGTGCAGACATTCAAGGCGCGAAAACGGGATAAGGGCACGAGCGCTGTCACTTGGATTGTTGAGCGGACTCGAAATGAAACAAGGAGCACAAGCAAAGCCACTTAAGATGTTGAGCGGCCCCAAACATAGTGAGGGCGCATCCAATTGCGGCAAGGTTCCCGCGCGTGCAGGTTTTCCATACAGAAGTCAAAATCGGTCAAGGAAAATAACTTTACAACAAGGATTCACATGGGGTTTTCACAACTTATCTTTTTGTTGCCTTTCTCCTTCCGACAAGTTTTTTTCGGAACGTCGCTCATAGGTATCCGGTATCCGTTCTATCATCCCCCCAGTAAAGCTGCACGTGAGGGATCCTTCTATCCTCTGAGAAAAAGAAAGAAGAAAAATATGGATATGGAACCTTGGCAGTCCATTAGTTCTTGCCGGGTTTTAGTGCAATGCAACACTCCAGATAAACATGCACATAAGTAAACATGAGAATCGAACAGGATTGCAGAACACTCACCTTTATTTAACTACGCACATGGTCTGAGCCTAGATTTGTACCAAGGATTACATGCTTCATCGACAAGCGTACAAAAGGTGGTGGCCGGGGTTGGCCCGGCAACCGCAACTCATGGGTAGAACTTTCGAAGATGTTCAATATTCCCACCCATAGCGATGCTAAAGTCTGTTGGAGTTATGTTAGAAGTTGCTGCATTTTTCAATTATGAAATCTGGCAGATGGATGTCAAAACATCGTTTCCTTAAAGGTTTCCTTCAGGAAATGTTGTATGTGATACAACCAGAAGGTTTTGTCAGTCCTAAGGATGCTAAAAGGTGTGCAAGCTCCAGCAATCCTTCTATGGGCTGGAGAAAGCATCTCCGAGTTGGAATATACGCTTTGATGAGGTGATCAAAGTTTTGGGTTTATACAAAGTTTATGAGAAACTTGTATTTACAAGAAAGTGAGCGGGGCACTATAGAATTTCTGATAAGTATATGTGGTTGACATATAGTTGATCAAAAATAATGTAGAATTTCTGGAAAGCATAAAGGGTTGTTTGAAAGGAGTTTTTCAAAGGAATACCTGGATAAAGACTTGAATATTGGGCATCAAGATCGATAGAGATAGATCAAGACGCCTGATAAGTTTTTTCAATGAGTACATACCTTGACAAGATTTTGAAAGAGTTCAAAATGGATCAGTCCAAGAAGGAGTTCTAGCCTGATTTGTGAGGTGTGAAGTTGAGTGAGACTCAAAGCTCGACCATGGCAGAAGAAAGAGAATGGACGAAGGTCATCTCCTATGCCTTAGCCATAGGCTCTATATAGTATGCCATGCTTTGTACTGCACCTGGCGTGTGCCTTGCCATGAGTTTGTCAAGGGTTACAAGAGTGGTCCAGGATTGGATGACTAGACAACGGTCAAAATTATCCTCAGTAACTAGAGGACTAAGGAAATGTTTCTTGATTATGGTGGTGATAAAGAGTTCATCGTAAAGGGTTATGTCGATGCAAGCTTTGACACCAATCCGGATAACTCTAAGTAGGAGTCCGGATACATATAGTGTAGTAGTCATTTGGAATAGTTACAAGTGGAGCATGGTAGCAACATCTACATTATGACATAGAGATTTGGAAAGTACACATGGATCTGAATGTTGCAGACCTGTTGACTAAAACCTCTCTCACAAGAAAAACATGATCAAAACCCAGAACTCATTGGGTGTAAATCACATCATTATGTGAACAAGATTATTGACTCTAGTGCAAGTGGGAGACTATGGGAAATATGCCCTAGAGGCAATAATAAATTAGTTATTTTCATATTTCCTTGTTCATGATAATCGTTTATTATCCATGCTATAATTGTATTGATTGGAAACTTAGATACATGTGTGGATACATAGACTACAAAGTGTCCCTAGTAAGCCTTTGCTAAACTAGCTCATGGATTAGAGATGGTCAAGGTTTCCTAGCCATAGACATGAGTTGTCATTTGATAACAGGATCACAACATTAGGAGAATGATGTGATGGATAAGACCCAAACTATGCACATATGATATGATCATGTCAGTTTATTGCTATAGTTTTCTGCATGTCAAGTATCTATTCCTATGACCATGAGATCATGAAACTCACTAACGCCGTAGGAGTGCCTTGTGTGTATCAAACGTCGCAACGTAACTGGGTTACTATAAAGATGCTCTACAGGTATCTACGAGGGTGTCTTTTCCGTTGGCATGGATTGAGACTAGGTTTTGTTACTCTGTGTGACGGAGAGGTATCTTAGGGCCCACTCGGTAATGCAACATCACAATAAGCCTTGCAAGAAAAGTGACTAAAGAGTTATCCATGAGAACTTGTATTATGGAACTAGTAAAGAGACTTGTCGGTAATGACATTGAATTAGGTATGGATATACCGACGATCGAATCTAGGGCAAGTAACATACCGATGAACAAACGGAACTTCATATGAGATTAACTAAATCCTTGACATAGAGGTTCAACTGATAAATATCTTCAAAGAATATATAGGAACCAATATGGGCATCCAGGTCCCGCTATTTGTTATTGACCCTAGAGGTGTCTCGGTCATGTTTGAATAGTTCTTGAACTCACAGGGTCTACACAATTAACGTTTGGTGACGATATAAGTATAGTTGAGTTATTATGTTGGTGACCGAAAGTTGTTCGGAGTCCCGTATGAGATCCCGAACATGACGAGGAGCTCCGAAATAGTCTGAAGGTAAAGATTGATATATGGGATAATAGTGTTTGGTTTCCGGAAGGGTTTTGGAAATCACCGGAATGGGTTTTAGATGTTTCCCAAAATGTTCGGGTACAAGAACACTTTATTTGGGCCAATGGGTAAAGCTCACGTGGTTTTAGGAAGGTGCAAAAAGGAGTTAGTTTTGCGGAGGCAAGGGACCAGACGCCAGGGGACCCTAGCATTTGGGGCCAGACGCCGAGGACCCTGGTGGCTCGTCCTGGAGTCCGAGGAGGACTCTTGCCTTGCGTGCCAAACCGAATTTGAGGAGGCGCTTTCTCCAAGTTTCTACGCCAGGGCTCAACATATAAATAAAGGGGAAAGGCTAGCACCCAGAACACATCAAGACTTCTCCAAGCCGTGTGCCGGCAACCCCGTGCCTCTATATTATCTTCCGTCATAGTTATCGTTGTGCTTGGTGAAGCCCCGCGGAGATTGTTCTTCACCACCACCATCACCACGTTGTCGTGCTGCCGGAACTCATCTACTACTTCACCCCACTTGCTGGATGAAGAAGGCAAGGACATCATCAAGTTGTACGTGTGTTGAACGCGGAGGTGTCATCCGTTTGACACTAGATCGTGATTGGACCGCGGGACGGCTTGTGATTTGGATCGCAAAGATGTTCGACTACATCAACCGTGTTTCTTAACGCTTCCGTGTAGCGATCTACAAGGGTATGTGGATCCGAACTCTCCTCTCGTAGATGCTCATCTCCTAGATTGATCTTGTTGAAGCGTAGGATTTTTTCTGTTTCCCATGCAATGTTCCCCAACAAGAATTCCACCAGAATTTTATCCAATCACTACTGTAGATGCGTCCTATACAAACAGTTTTTACCCCCTTTCCGTGAAAGATATTTAAACCGTCGCCTTGCTTGTGTGTGATAGGGGGTCATCCCACACGACCCAGAAACTATCGACAATAGGTCCACTGGTCACACACGTTGAGAAAAAAGAGCGCGTGTGCTATCGGGTGAGACATCACAAACAGTTAAATGAGATAAACCACATGAGATGTTCTTAGCATCTCACACGGTTCCTAGAATAAGATGTATGGCATAGGATGTCCATCACACATAGTTTTTATGTGGAAATGTTTGTGCAATGTGGCCTAATGTAAACATTTGTCGAGTGGAAGCTACATGCGATTGTTCTTAGATCCAACACACGTACTTTCAAGAAACTGTGTGGGTTGTTTGAGGTCATCTCCCATGGCGATGTCCGAGAAACCGTATGCACTAGAAAACCTCAATTAACAGGCTAATTGTCCTATTATTGATAATCCATTTAGTAATCAAATTGACATTTCAAATCAAACAGACCATATATTTCGTATTCGTATTATAGCAAGCATGATTCCATAATTGAATTACATCAAATAGCTTCAGCACTTCGTTACATCATATAGGCATATGCTTCCTCGTTCCTAAATATAAGTATTTTTAGAGATTCCACTATGGACTATATTCCGAGAAAAAATAGTAAGTCCACACTCTAAATAATGTATATTTACATTCATTTGTAGTCCACAGTGGAATATCTAAAAATAATTTTATTTAGAGGAGCTAGTTACGACATTACTCAACAACACCAAGTTTTGCATTCAACATCTAAAACTTTGGGAAATTATCATCATATTTGGTAAATAGACAGATGAATCTCATCTAGAGAACTACTGAATCTAAAGGCGAGTATTGAGCTTTCAGTGATGTTGAATGTCGTTGCAACTTTAGGCCAGTGGCTGTGGATGGTTGCCAACCCAACCTTGTCCAATTGAGGAAGACTTCACAATTGTTCCGTGGGTGTTGAATGGATACCTTCTTCGTCTCTGGACCATGCAGGTGGTTTGAGAGATAATCATTGGTGAACTACTTTGTAATGGACTGCAACCAAATATATGCATACATATTTTTTCTAAATTTTGAAATGGCACGGAGGAAAAAAGGGGAAATGAGATAGTACCATCCTATAGTTGACTGATGTCTTCTTCATTGTACAAACATAGATCTTGTTATTATTCATCGCTAGTTTCTTTATCCTAAAAATCTTGCTAAGTTTCTTGACTTGACTGACATTCCTGGACATGTCATTTCCTCATATGCAAAATGGATCGAACAGTGGGTCTAAACCTCCGTGTGCAGGACCTACATATGCAAGGCCAATTTTTTTAAAACCCAAGATATTATAATGGTTACTGTAATTGCACAATAATGTGCTATTAGCCAAAGGACCATGCATGTTCAAATCTCGGTGGGAAATCTTGGTGTCTTGCATGGTTTCCCTGTAACACATATAAGGTAAGTATTGATTAGTTGAAGTGAGAGTTTGTGTACTTTAAGTAAAATATATTGATGAAAACTAAATACATTGCAGATCTAGTAGATTAATTCAAGCCACATGTAAAGAGAGTTATCCAAATAAAGCATGCTTAAGAACTAGAAAATGTAGCAACTATATATGTTTCTCAAGTATTTAGTATAGCCAAATTCGATATATTTCTCATTGTATAAGAATACAAACTTGAACCCACAAGAATTGAACTTCGCATTTGAGAATTGAACCAAAGAGTTAACTAAACATCACAACAAGTGAACCGAACATTTAACTGAGCACCACATTGCACATTATATATGACATATATACTAGAAGATCAGATTGCATATTAACATCACAAGAAGGCACCAGCGGTGGCCTTGAGAAAACACCATGAACTGACATTCAAAGGAGCCAACCGTGTGGCAATGTCCACGCATGAGGCGTCAACGGTGGTGGTAACGACCCGGGACCGACGCTCCAGAAGATTCCACTTATAATTCCATTCTCGTCATGTGATTCGTTTTATTGTCGCATTCATCATCGCATCATTCGCATCATCTTGCATAGCATCATCGCTCATTTTTGAAAACTTGCATCCGTTCGTAGTTGTCGATTCTCTCCTTTCGTGTCGTCGTCCATTTCGAGACCAATCACACACGCACGCGCCCGCGGCATCGATAAAAATATTATTTTAGAGGTGCATACAAAACTTTCTCGGATTGGGTCAGAAGTTGGCATGTAGTCTTATTTTATTATAGGTAGACCACCTGCCAAATTTCATCGCTGTCTCAGGTCGTTTGGTACCCAATGGTTAAATACATATAGCAGCACTAGTCGGTCAAATTATCAGACATTTTCTCGGTGTTTCAAGCCCATGTCACGGACCACAATTCTTTCTCTCATCCCCACCTAGACCAACTACACAACCCATTAGCCCAACCTAGGTTGCCCCTCCATTCGTGGTCATCGGATCGCGATCGGACGGACGAGGTCCAACCAACCCTAGTCCTTTCCCTATATATAAACCACCTTGTGGAGAGAGCCTGTCACACCACTAGGGTTCCCCCTTGCCCAATTGCAGCCACCCCCTCAAAACCTCCACCTTCTAGCCCCACATCCCTCCAATCCCGAAACCCTAGTCCCAAGCCAAATCTGGCCCTCGGATCTGAAATGTGGGGCTCAGATTTTGTTTTCTAGCTCCGCACGGACATTGTCCGCCCCTAGCCGCATGTGTCCACCCCACCACAGGGGCCGAGTCACCACCGCTGCCGGATGCGTCCAGCGCCCGTAGCTCCACGCGTCCGCCTGCCCGTAGGGTTGGCCTCCCGAGCCATCCGCCACCAACCGTCGCCATGACGGCCCCCGCCGCCTCGACCTTCCTCGCCGGCGAGCCGCCGCCCCGCTGGACCACCGTGCCCTGTCGTAGGTCGCCCCCTCCCTTGCCTCTCCTTCTTCCTCTTCTCCCCTAACCTCCCATCGCCCCCTCTTAGCTGCAGGTCAACCCCGCGCCATGGACGCCCGACCTCGTCGCCGGACCTTGCTGTAGCCGCTGAATCCAGAGGCCACGGACCAGATCTACCGGTTTCGGGTCTCACCGGACCTCGCAGTGCCTCCTCGCCGGCTCCTGGCCTCGGCCTTGCCTCGCGTTAACCAGCCGCCATGGTGGCCTCCCTCCTGTTCGTGTAGGAGCATGAGGAGGGCGAAGCCTCCCGCTCCCAGCGCCCTGTGGGCCTCGCCTCGGTCGAAGGCCCAGCTCGCCCGACCTTGCCCAGTCACCGTGGCACAAACCGCCAGCCCATCAACGAGCCGGCCGAAAGGCCCATGGTGAGCAGCCCATGCTCTTTTTTCCTGATGTTGGGGTTGGCCCATGTGTGCATGCTGTTGTGATTTGCCTGTAGCACGAATTAGTTATCCGTCGCCCTGTGCCACTGTTGGGCCAGTCAGAGCGGCCCGTTGTAGTTTTTTTACGTTCTCAATTTTTCCATTACCCAGTGAATTATCAGAATTGCAGAAAACCCCCTGTTTTTGAATTGCTAATATCTAATTGCATGTGCGTCGCATGTAAAAACATAATACATGAAAAATGACTAGAATTTCATGTAGATTCACAATATCAAACTCTCACATGTGTTTAAAATGCTTAACTTGCTTATTTCATGCAATTTGCATTAATGCCATGCTAAAATGATTTATATCATAACTAATTAATCGTAGCTCCGTTAAAAATGTTTTACATATGTAACTTGACTAGAAAAATGTGCAGAATATCATGGTGACATTTATTTTGCTGTTTGACAACTCTAAAATATGGTTAGTTAAGATCTGGACTAAACTTAAAATATGCATATGAGGTTGTTCCGGAATTGGTATTCATTGCTTCTGGACTCATGTAAAGTGCCTAGGTGATGTAGTTGTTTGTGCTTCACCTCTCGCCATGTCTAACAACATTTAATATTGGTGAGTACCTAAACGAGAGTGAACTAAATAATTCGAACATGGACTTTCGTCAATATGCAACTCGTTGCATATTGAACTTCATTTAATATGTAGGAGTTGTTTGTTCTTGCCATGCCATGCCATGCGTTGCATATTAAACCAGACATGCATCATATTTGGTTGCGCATCATGTCATTCATATGTTGTGGTGTTTCTCGTGTGTTGATTGTTTGTTTTCGGTTTGCTTCTTCTCGATAGAGTTTTGAAAGCGTTCGGAGTGTGAGGATTCGTTCGACTACGTTGGCTCGTCTTCTTCACGGATTCGTTCTTCTTCCAAGCGGGTCTTGGGCAAGATGACACATTTCCCTGGATACCACTACTATCATTGCCATGCTAGTTGTATCGTCTCTCTGTCACTATGTCACGCTACCTACCACTTGTTTGAAAAGCCTCCCAAATATGCCAAGATAAGACTCTAACCCCTCCACATCCTAGCAAACCTTTGTTTGACTATGTTACCGCTTGCTCAGCCCTTCTTATAACTTTTCTAGTTGCAGGTGCAATTGCTTCCATGTATCAACATGGAAATTCTTTTGTTATCACAATATTATTGCTATGCACATATATACTTGGTAAAAGGTGGAAGGCTTGGCCTTTCTCTCGGTGTTTTGTTCCACTTTCGCCGCCCCTAGTTACTTTTGTACCAGTGTTATGTTCCATAATGAGCGCTCCTAAAATGTTTGGGGTTGTTATGGGGACCCCCTTGATTTTTGTTTTGGGATAAAACTCATCTGGCAAGGCCCAACATTGGTACTACATTTGCCTAATAACTATTAAACTTGCATTGGGATGTTACAGACCACGTGGATAATTAATCAACCCCCAGGCCAGTGCTCCTCCTGAGTGTTGGTCCAACCTGTCAACCGTCGGTGGCTACCAGGGGCAACTCTGTGACTGTCCTATCGGAAGTTTGGACAATTTGTCGTGTCCTGAGAACGAGATACGCGACTCCTATCGAGATCGTCGACGCGCCAGGTGGCCTTGCTGGATTTGTTTTACCTTTCTCAAACGTCTTGTGCGTGGAATTCCAATACTTTGGGCTATCTCGAGGTTGAGGTTTTCTAGTGGAATTGCCTAGGAAGATCATGAGATTCGTGGTCGAGGTTATTCCCGTTGCGTGCGGTTAATTTATGATGGACGAGTTGGAGCACCCCTCCAGGATTAAATCTTTCGGAAATCCATGCCCGTGGTTATGTGGCAACTTGGAAACTTTATTTAACACCCGGTCATAGAAAACTTAAAGTAAACTCAAATAAAATACACCAAATGTGTGCGTAACCGTGACCGTCTCTTCTCGTGAGTCCTTATCCGAGAGAGAACACGGTGGGGGTTATGTTTGACGTAAGTAGGTGTTCAGGATCAATTAGTGATCATTACTAGTTCACGCCCGTTATGTGTAGACCACCATACTTTACTTTCTGTATTCGTAAGTTAGCCACTCAAATAAATGCTTAGTCGCTTGCTGCAGCCTCACCACTTCACTATACCTCACCCATTAAGCTTTGATAGTCTTGATACCCTTGGAAATGAGATTGTTGAGTCTCTGTGGCTCACAGATTACTACAACAACAGTTGTAGGTATAGGTAATGCGATGCTTGAATGTGAGAGCGATGTTTGTTTGTTTGGAGTTCTTCTTCTTCTTCATCGATCTAGGATGGGTTCCAAGGGGCAGCCTGGGATAGCAAGGATAGATGTCATTATATTGTTTGATTTCGTCCATAGTCGGACCCTCCTCTTCTGAATGATGATTGAATATGATGTTGTATTGATGTGATCTTGTTGTAGCTTGTGGCGAGTGTAAGCCAGTTCCATATACTCATCTCTTCTGTAAATGTACTTGTAATGCTACCCATTCTTGCAACGCGACGAGATGCGCTTCTATCCCTGTCGAGGCCCTCATACCAAAATAAGGATATGATCGCATCTTGGGCGTGACACCTCTACGACGAGGTGCTCCTTCGAGATCTGGCAGTCGTCACACATGGCATCCCTTGCGACCGCATCCGCCCATGGGGTCACGATTTGCTTCCCCACTGCCAGATGCTCCTTGAGCTCCTGGTATACTGCATGCACCAAGGTTTAGGCCACCGCTTATTTGGAGGATGGGGCGTCAATTTGGGTGGAAGGTGTCACCTCGATTGTCGGGGCATGTGGGGTGAAGAAGGAGAGGGAGGTGAAGGATGCGGCTGGGGTGTGGATTACCTGGCAAGATTGACGAGGCCGCGCAGCGACGCCGGCAAGGAGGCGGCACTGCAAGCAAGCACTGTACGTCTGAACTTGCGGAAATAAGGAGGAAACAATTGAGATGTGAATTTTGGTAGTGGCAAGGTAGATATTTCCGTGGTTGCGATTTTTTTTGCTCGATGCGGTGAAAAATTGGCGCACAAATGTGGTTGACGCGCGGGCAGTGGACTGTAGTCGACCAATCTTCCGGAGTAAGCCAATCCCCTAGATATTTTTATTGCATCGCATACGATTCTTGCTGATGAACTGCTTGAGCTGTACTTGATTTTCCATTTTGAATTGAAAAACAAAATGGGGTTACAAAATATGAAAGGACATTGTTTGAATTTCTAGAACATTTTTCTTCGGTGAACATGCAACTATAGGAGTGGCGTGTTAAAATTTGGAATTATCTAGGGTTCGTTTGGACAATTTTTATACATTAATCGGATTTTCTAGGCATTTAGTGTGCATATTTTGAATTTCAACTGTAGGCACATGCTTGAGTGCACCAAATTGGGTTGCACATCATACATGTGTCTTGGGGTGCATCTTTAGTTCCAATGCAAGAAATGGGAATGAACTTGAAACACCTTGGCATCGTGGATCGGCCGCAAACATTGAAAAGTTTGGTTTTTAAATTCCTATAAATCCAAAACTCGTCTAAAAGTCATGAAACTTGGCATGTGTGTCATGAAATGGTACGAACAAGCTTTGGTAAAAAATCGTCCAATTTAGGAAAGTTTTTGGCAGAAGCTTCTTGCAAACCAAAGCTTCTCACTAGAAGCATCGTGGCTCCGATAGGGAACGTGTCACCTTTGTGGACGAAACAACATTCATTGCCTCTTCTCCCCTTGATTTTTTTCTAGAGGAAACATGGATTATTAGGAGTGACATGTTAAATTTGGAATTATCCGGGGTTTGTTTGGACATTTTTCTACATTAACTAAGTGTTTTAGGCATTTAGTATACATATTTCAAATTTGAACTATAGGAACATGCTGCCACACGTCCTTATTATTTTACTGGCTAGGAGGTGGTGTGGGTGCATATTTGATTAGACAAGACGCATGCGAGTAGTTTGCCACATAGGTTCAGCGGGACGCTTGCGAGCAGTCCGCTGCGGAGGCATAACTGGCCCATCGGGAATCGAGCACTTTGACCTCCACCCACCACCCGCCTCGCTCCCATGTTCTCCATTAATGCTCCTCCTACTCATCCATTCTTATATATAAGGTCTGCCACCGAGGATCGCCTCCTTTTCTGATGGAGGACGAGGCGGCCAACACGCGGGGGTGGGTCAAGGCAGAACCACATGAGCCTCCGTGAGCGTGGACTTCATCAGCTGCTTCCTCGACGAGATGTTGGTAACCATCATGTCCCTCATTCCAATCAAATCTCTCATGCGAACCACCATCTTATCCCGGTGGTGGTGCCCCCTCTGCCAATCCACCGCTTGGACCTCATCAACGACGACAAGCTCTACAGTGGGGATCGCAAACGCATGGATGCATTGTCCCACATCCTCGTCACACACACTAGGCCAGTCTGATGCCTTGCCATCGGAAAGTTTCATTCCAAGTGCAAGGTTGAACCCAAGTTTCGCGAGTGGTTCTTACCCCTCACCCTAGATCCGCTCGAGGAGCTCAGATTTGCAGCTAGACATGGGCACTCGCCGCCTCCGCCCGTGCACCGCCTCGCGCCCATGTTGCGTCGTGCTACATATAGGGAGTGCTTCCCCCCAGATTAATGCAGCGCATGCTCTCCATCTCCCTAAACTTAAGGACCTTGAGCTCATTTTCGTCCGCATCTCGAAAGAGAATTTGGAGCTCATACTCCGTGGGTGTATTGCGCTCAAGTACCTTCATCTTCAGGTGATGTTTGGGTTCAGTAGCCTCCACATCGCTATGAAGAATGCTCATACCCATGGCTGGTGCGCAACACGTGGTCAATTGAGGTGTTTCCTGATATGGTCATTGAGAATGTGCCTTTGCTTGTGAGACTGTTTGTACTTGATAAAGAAGGTCCAAAAAGAGTTAGGGTCATTGATGCACCGAAGTTGACAATGTTGGGATATTCGTGTGCTGAATTGTCCAAACTTGTTACAGCTGGATCCCTACCTGTTGTGGTACAAAATTTTTATTCTCCTTCTTATTATTGTAAATAACATTTTACCTAATTGTTGTTAATCTATGTTTGGCTGTCATGCAGAAATTGATTCCCACATGCTTCACCCTGTTTATGCGCACAATGAAGATCCTAACACTACAATCTATCAGCCCCAATCCGGCGCAATATAACAAACCCATCGAATGCATTGATTTCCATCTCAAAGAAATTACTTTCTACCAGTACCGAGGGACCAAACCAGAGATTTAATTCGCCAGGTTCTTTGTTCAAAAAGCATGGGTTCTCAAGGCAATGAGGTTTTCCCTATATTTAGTGCGCCGAAATGAATGGTTTGCTAATCAACAAAGGCATCTATATATGAACGGAAACAGATCTCCATAAGCTGAAATTTAGTTTGGAACTTCAAATGATAGATTATTCGGAAGTCATTGTAGCAAGCCGATATATGAGTTGTTAGTGGCGGATCCCTTCGTAGAAATATTACATGAGTCAGATTCTAAAGAAGATGAATTTGATTTTTAATATCAGTATGAACCTTGTAATCTTTGAATTTCGGCCTTATAAAGCTAGAATTTGAACCTTGTAATATTTCTGGTATTTATGATAGAATGTTTGAAATGGCATTGTGTTGTTTTCTGGTTATGATACCATGTTCTAATAAGTATATATGTTTTTTCCGTATACACATCATATTGATGTTGTGCAAACAGAGTAAATCACATCTCATACGATTAAACTAAGGAACATGTTGGCAATGATTTCAATAATCTCTGAAAATTGTTTACCAACCATCGTCGGCCCACAACACACACAACTTGTCACGATGACTCGTCTGTGTTATTATCAAACTTCCCACACAATTCTGATTGTTGACCTATTTGCCGGTTATCACACACACCTTCTTACACTAAATCGTGTGTGCTCTACTATATCAGCACACACAATTTTTCATAGTGAACCGCGTGCCCTCTATTGCACACATCTCGATCTCTTCCATCATTAGTGTTATTTTAGCTAATCACAAATAGTCCATATGAAAGAACTATATGCCTCGCATCGCACATGCAACTCTTTTTTGAATCGTATTTTTGGATCCGCTGTTGCACATAGTTCGTGTCATTGGAGATGGAGCTTGAACTATATCATTTGCGATTCATGCATCTCACATAGTTTCATGGAAGTGTCTCTGATTGATATGTCGTATTTGGACCATCCTGCAATAGTGTATGCATTTGGTTCATCTTGATCGGAATTATATATATATAATTTTTGTCCTCGTGAAGGAGAAAGTATCGCTCAAGTTTGGGGGAGGCTGAAATATATGATGACATGCTCCAATCATGAGCTCTCAAGAGAAATGATACAAACTTTTATGCTTGACTTTGTCATGATCAATCAATTCTCGATACTTCTTCTACTTGTTCCTTTATAAGAACTATTGGATTCAAATGGGATCTTCGGGAGAGAATTAAACGCAACTCTAAATATTGGGAAATCTACAAAGGTAAACTACCAAGTATAAATCTTGAGTTTGATTGTGTTAAATGTTTTGTGGAAACCGATGCTTTTCATAAGTTTGGTGCAAAATATGACTTGACTCTGGGATAGTAGCTACTTTTGTGAATCATTTTCTACTCATGTTGATCTCACTAAGGAGAAGTGGTTTAAATATCATCCACTTATTAAGGAAACTTGTGAGGAACAATCATTTATAATGTTGGTCCAGTTGTGCCTACTGCCTATATTGAGAAACCATTTTTCCTGTTAGGATTAGGGAACATGCTAAAGTTGCAACTGTCATTAATAAGAGTAATATAAAACACATAGACCCTCTAAAAAAATAAAGGTATAACCTAAAGTTGCAAAGATTAAAGATCTATTGGTTGATAATGTTTATGGTCATGTCATATATGTCTGCGATGAAGCATCTCGTATTGCTAAACAAGATTCTAAAGATAAACATAAACGTGTTGTTGTCATGCGTGATGCTTCTATTAAGATTGGAGATCATTGTTATCATGGCTTAGATGATATGGGTGCTAGTGTTAGTGCAACTCCATTTAATCTTTATAAAGAAATTATGCATGATATTGCACATGTTGAATTAGAAGATATTGATGCTACTATTAAGCTTGGAAACCGAGAGACTATTTCAGCATGGGATTGTTAGAGATGTTGAAGTCTTGTGTGTAAGATCAAATACCCTACTGATTTTGTAGTTCTGAAATTACTACAAGATAATTTTTCCCATTATATTTGTAGACCTTTCCTAAATACTTTTAATGCTAAAATTGATTGCAATAAGGAAACTATTAGTGTTAACTTTGGTGATGTGTCTCATGAATTTAATTTCTCCAAGTTTAGTAGATGACCACATGAGTAAGAATTGTCTAGTAAAGATGAAATAATTGGTCTTGCATGTATTGCTGTGCCTCCTACTGACCCATTAGAACAATATTTGTTAGGCCATGAAAATGATATGCATATGAAAGAAAGTAATCAAATAGATAAGGGATAATTGTATTTGAGCCCTTAGTTGTGTCACCGTCGACATGAATACCCCTAGTTTTGGAAAACACACGGTCATGACCAGATCACTTTGCTCATCTTGTGCTTTTGCCCTTTGATCGTTTGACTTTCATTTTGGAAAAATGATAACTATTTCATACTAACTCAGAAAAATTCAAATAAGATATCAAAATATTCAGAAACACATCACCTATATGTGTATGTCATTTTCATTCATGAAAAAAATTTCTTGGGAAGTCCTCATATCAGTTTTAGCTCATATAGGTGATGGGGACTTTCCAACACTTTGTTCATGAATGCAAATGACATGCACATATAGGTGATGTGTTTCTGAACATTTTGATATCTTATTTGTATTTTTTCGAGTTAGTATGAAATAGTTATGAAGTTTTCAAAATGAGAGTCAAACGGTCAAAGGGCAAAGGCACAAGGCAAGCAAAGTGATGTGGGCATGACCACATGTTTTCCAAAACTAGGGGTATTCCTGTCGACGGTAACACAATTAAGGGCACAAATACAATTATTCCAATAGATAATATATTCTTTAATTGAGAACCTATATTTAAACACAATTTCCCGGTTGAAACTTTGGGAGACCCACTCCCACCTAAGAGTGATCCTGTGTTTGAATTAAAGAAGCTACCTGATACACTCAAATATGCTTATCATGATGAAAAGAAGATATATCATGTTATTATTAGTGCTAACCGTTTAGAGCATGAATAAAAGAGATTACTTAAAATTCCAAGGAAGCACCATGTTGCAACTGGATATGCTGTTGATGATCTTAAGGGCATCATTCGCACCTTATATAAGCACAAGGTTAATATGGAACCAGATGCTAAACCAGTCGTTGATTACCAACGTAATCTTAATCACAAAATGAGTGATGTGTTATGAACTGAAATACTAAAGCTTCTAGAGGTAGGTATACTTTATCCTATAAATAATAGTAGATGGGTAAGTCCTATTCATTATGTTCTGAAGAAAGGAGGTATTGCTGTTGTTCCTAATGATAAAGACGAACTTATCCTCAAAGAATTATAACTAGTTATAGGATGGTAATTGATTTCGATAATTTAAAGAAAGCTACTAGAAAAGATCATAACCCTTGCCTTTTACCGATCAAATGTTAGAAAGACTATCTAAGCATACACATTTTTTGCTTCCTAGATGGATATTTTGTTTTTTCTCAAATACGTGTAGCAAAAGAAGATCAAGAGAAAACAAACTTTAGTAGTCCTTTCGAAACTTATGCTTATAGACATATGCCTTTTGGATTATGCAATGCACCCGCTACCATTCAAAGATGTATGACCGCTATATTCTCGGATTTTTGTAAACAAATTATTGAGGTATTCATGGATGATTTTCTATTTATGGAAGCACTTTTGATGATTGCTTAAACAACCTTGATCGAGTTGTGCAGATATGCGAAGAAACAAATCTTGTCTTGAATTGGGAGAAGTGCTACTTTATGGTGAATGAAGGTATAGTCCTTGGGCATAAGATCTTGAAAAATGGTATTGAGGTAGATAAAGGTAAAGTGGATGCAATTAATAAAATCCCATGTCCTAAAGATATCAATGGTATTAGAAGTTTCCTTTGTCATGCTGGTTTCTATAGAAGGTTCATAAAAGACTTCTATAAAATTACTAGGCCTCTTACCAATCTTTTGTAAAAAGATGTTCCATTTGTTTTTTGATGATGATTGCGTAGAAGCCTTTGAAATACTGAAGGAAGCCTTAATTTCTGCACCCATTGTTCAAACCACATGACTGAAACCTACTCTTTGAAATAATGTGTCATGCTAGTGATTATGATGTTGGTGTTGTTCTAGGACAAAGAGTTGATAAGAAGTTGAATGTTATTCATTATGATAGTAAGACCTTAGACATTGCTCAAAAGAAATATTCTACTATTGAGAAAGAATTTCTAGGAGTTGTTTTTTGACACGTCTCCAACATATCAATAATTTTTTATTGTTCCATGCTATCACATTACCATTCTAGGATGCTTTTGGGTGTTTATTTACCAATTAATATTATTTTTGAGCACTAACCTATTAACCTAGTGCCGAGTGCCAGTTGCTGTTTTTTTGCATGTTTTTGACTTTTCAGGTTTACAGTACCAAATGAAGTCCAATTGCCATGAAACTTTCATATGATTTTTTGGACCAAAAGAAAACCTGGAAGCTTCGGGA
Source organism: Hordeum marinum (assembly GCA_022496015.1). Classification (NCBI taxonomy): domain Eukaryota; kingdom Viridiplantae; phylum Streptophyta; class Magnoliopsida; order Poales; family Poaceae; genus Hordeum; species Hordeum marinum. Next base: position 297,401,853 of record CM039673.1, read on the forward strand.
GGAGACCAGAAGCCACATGATGGAGGCACGGGCCACCAGGAGCGTCCAGGGGTAGGGCTTGCCTGGTTGCCTTGTGCTCCCCTCAACTGCCTCTCGACGCCCCTCTCTAGCCTATAAATTCACATATATTCCAAAAACCCTAGGGAGCCTCCCGAAACACTTTTTACGCCGCCGCAAGTCTTTGTTCCATCGTGTGCCCATCTAGAGCCCTATTTCGATGCCCTGTCGGAGGGGGAATCGATCACGGAGGGTCTCTACATCATCCTTGCTGCTCTCAGCGTGATGTGTGAGTAGTTCCCCACAGACCTATGGGTCTGTAATTACTACCTAGATGGCTATCTTTCTCTCTCTCGATCTTCAATACAATGATCATCGCATCTTCGCTTGGATCTATCTGATGTAATCCTTTTGTGCGGTGCATTTTTGGGATTTGATGGATTGTGGGTTTATGTTCAGATTATTCATGAAAAATATTTGAGTCTTCTATGAAATCTATTATGATTCTTATGTGCATGATCATCATAGATTCGTAAAATATCTCCGATCTATTGATTTTCTTTGGCCAAGTAGACTGATCTTTGTTCAGTGAGAGGGGTGTGTTGTAGTGGGTTCAATCTCATGGGTTTGTATATCCCAGTGACAGAAGGGGACAAGATACGTCTTTGTATTGTTACCACTAAGTATAAAACAATGGGGTTAGCTCATATTAATTGAATTCTCTTTGACTACATCATGTCATTGTTATCCAAGCATTACTCTGTTTTACTTCATACTCTAGATGCATGCTAGATAATGGTCGATGGGTGGAGTAATAGTAATAGGTGCAGGCAGGAGTCGACCTATTTGCTTATGGACGTGATGCCTATATACACATGATCATTGTCATGAATAAATATTGCATAACTATGTTCTTTTCTATCAATTGCCCTTACTTTCATGAGAGTGCCACTAGGGAAAACTATGCCCCCGGGTCTATTCACTTGATTACAAATGCTACAATACCTTGTTGTCATTTATTTATTTTCATTTTATTTATCAGTTTACAATTATCTACTACTGACCACACTACTCGCAAGCTCACAAATAACGAGTCCAAGGGGATTGACAACCCTCTTGCTCGTGTTGGGTGCAAGTGTTTGCTCTTTGTTGTGTAGATGCTACCTCTTGAGCTTGCATTGGTTTTCCCTTGAAAAGGAAAGGGTGATGCAGTGAAGTAGATACGTATTTCCCTCAGTTTTTGAGAACCAAGGTATTAATCCAGTAGGAGGAACAAGCAAGTCACCAATGGTTGCACCTACACAAACAATCAAACTGTTGCACGCAACGCTATAAAGGGGTTGTCAATCCCTTCACGGTTATTTGCAAGGATTAGATATGAAAGAGATAGATGTAAAGGAGTGTTGAAAGTAAAAGATAAATAAATTGCAGCAAGGTATAGATCTGAAAATATATGATGGAAAATAGACCCGAGGGCCATAGGTTTCACTAGAGGCTTCTCTCTTGAAGGCTAATATCATGGTGGGTAAACAAATTACTGTCAAGAAATTGATAGAAAAGTGAATAATCATGTAGTTATACAAGGAAATGATCATGCATATAGGAAATCAGAGGAGATTAAAATAAGATTCATGGATAATCTGAACATAAAATCACAATTCATCGGATCTTGACAAACACACCACAAAAGAGGATTACATCGGATAGATCTCCATGAAGATCATGAAGAACATGGTATTGAAGATCAAAGAGAGAGAATAAGCCATGTAGCTACTAGCTATCGACCCGTAGGTCTTTGGTGGACTACTCAGGCATCATTGGAGGGGCAATGGAGTTGATGTAGTTGCCCTCGTGATCGAAACCCCCTCCGGTAGATTATCGGAAAAGGCTCCAAGATTGGATCTCTCGGGAACGGAGGCTTCCGACAGCGGAAAAGTATTTGCATGGCTCGTTCTGATGTTGGGGGAATATGTGGGTATTTATAGTCCAGAGAATAGGGTTAGGAGACCTGCCAGGGAACGACAAGCCTTCTAGGCGCGGCCAGGGGGGCGCCTAGTAGGCTTGTGGCGCCCTGGCACCTCCCTTGACATGCACTCCAAGCTTGATCGACTTGTTTCCTTCTAGAAAAATTCCTTCCGAAGGTTTTATTCCATTTGGACTCCATTTAATATCTCATATCTGCAAAACTCAAAAACAAGGAAAAAACAGAAACTAGCACTTGGCTCTAGATTAATAGGTTGGTCCCAAAAATAATATAAAATAGCTTAGCAATGCATATAAAACATTCAAAACAGATAATATAATAGCATGCCATCATAAAAAATTATAGATACGTCGGAGACGTATTAGTAGCCCCAAGCTTAATTCATGCTCGTCCACGAGTAGGTAAATGATAAAAACGGAATTTTTGATGTGGAGTGCTACCCAACATATTAATCCATGTAATATTCTTTATTGTGTCATGAATATTTATATTCGTAAGACTCAAAACAAAAGCTTAATATTGATATAGAAACAATAACATTTCAAGCATACTAGCAAAGCAATTGTATCTCTTCGAAATATAATGGCAACAGAAAGTTACTCCATTGGTTCGATAAACCTTGGTTCTCTACTGAGGGGAAATACTTACCTATATTGTGCTGCATTACCCGTTCCTTTTCACAGAAAACCCAACGAAAATAACAAGCATCATGTTTGCATGTGATAAATTCACATCTTATATCATTAATTCTAAAGTAATAATTCACACCGATCATGCTGCTATTAAATATTTTATGGAAAAGAAAGATGCTAAACCTAAAGTGATTAGGTGGGTTCTTTTACCACTAGAGTTTGATTTGCATGTTGTTGATAGGAAGGGAGATGAAAACCCTGTAGTAAATAATTTGTCTGGGATGAAAAATGTTCTTGATGACCCACATCCTATTGATGATAGTTTTCCCAACGAGCAATTAGCTGTTATAAATCCTTCTACTTCTCGCGATAGTCCTTGGTATGCACATTATGATAATTACATTGTTGCTAAATATATACCACCTAATTACACATATCAGCAAAAGAAAAGGTTCTTCTTTGACTTAAGACATTACTTTTGGGATGACCCACATTTATATACAGAAGGAGTAGCTAGCATTATTAGATGATGTGTACCTAAGCATGAATAAATCCTAAAGAAGTGTCAATCCAAAGCATAAGGAGGACACCATGCAGGAGGCAGAACTGCACATAAGATATTACATTCTGGTTTTTATTGGCTACTCTCTTCAAGGATGCACGTAAGTTTGTCCTTTCTTGTGATGAATGTCAAAGAATTGGTTATATTGGTACACGTCAGGAAATGCCTATGAACTATTCACTTGTTATTGAACTATTCAATGCTTGGGGCTTGGGTTATATGGGACCTTTTCCTTCCTCTAATGGGTAGACTCATATTGTAGTTGTTCTTGATTACGTTACTATGTGGGTAGAACCTATTCCAACTAGTAGTGTTGATCCCAACACTTCTATTAAAATGCTCAAAGAAGTTATCTTTCCGAGGTTTGGAGTCCCTAGATATTTAACGACTCATGGTGGTTCACATTTTATTCATAGTGTATTTCGTAAGCTCTTAGCTAAATATAATTTTAACCATAGAATTGCCTCTCTATATCATCCTCAATCTAGTGGTCAAGTTGAGTTGAGCAATAGAGAAATAAAATTATTTTCGCAAAAGACGGTTAATAGGTCTAAGAAGTGGTCTAAGAAACGTGATGATGCACTATGGACATATAGAACTGCTTATAAAAATCCTATGGGTATGGCACCATCTAAAATGGTTTATGAAAAAGCTTGTCATTTACCTCTCGAATTAGAACATAAGGATTACTAGTCTATTAAAGAACTTAATTACGATTTTAAACTTGCCTGTGAAAAGAGGTTATTTGATATGAGACTCTAGATAAATGAAGGACACAAGCCTATGAAAATGCCAAGTTATTTAAAGAAAAAGTTAAAAGATGTCATGAGAGAAGAATACAAAAAATGGGAATTTAATGTGAGTGAAAGTTATATTATACAATTATCGTTTAGGATTCTTTGCAGGAAAACTTCTCTCCAAATGGGAAGGACCCTACATCGTCGAGGAGGTTTATCATTCCGGAGCCATCAAGATTAACAACGTCGAGGGCACAAATCCTAAGGTAGTTAATGGGAAAATAATTAAACATTATATTTCAGGTACACCCATTAACAAGGAAACCAACATTATCCAAACAATGAGACCGGAGGAACACATAAAAGAGACCTTCCGGAATGCTCTAGAATCCTAAAAAAGGGCACGTATGTGATATAGTAAGTAAACCGACTCGAACAATTCTATAAAACTATTTTTTGTTTGTTTGGGATATATGAAAAACAATAAATATATAAACAATCAGGAAAGTGCATGAGGGAGCGACGAGCTCAGGGGGTGCGCCCTACTCCCCAGGGCGCTGTGTGAGCTCGTGACTCCCTCATGGACTTTCCCGACTCTGTTTTCGTTACATAAACTTGTCATGCACAGAAAAAATTCATTATATATACTCCTCACTGTTTTGACCATCATATCACAAGTTCCCCCGCTTTTCTTGTTTTGTGCTATTTTTCTCACAGATCTAGATCCCCATGTCGTCGTCAAGCTCGTCCAAGGACAAGTTCTATCAGAAGGTCATCAATCCCTATCTTCTAGAGGTGGTTAATCACTGTCAAACCATGGAGATGCATGAGGGTTTGTTTGACATCCAGGACATACAAGGACCAAAGAAGGAGGGAAGCGACAAGGCCAGGATTCAAACAGTGGAGCAGGAAATCTTGAAGTACCAAGGGATGGTGGAACGAGGACTTAGTGCTACCCACTCTATGATCACAGATTTTATTCGCAAGAGACAACAAGGATACTGGTAAAGCTATCTTCAGGCTCCACACCCAGATTGAAGATCTTCAAGCTCAAATCTATGACCTACAAAACCAAAACTGTGACAATGAATCTCATTTCAAGAGGATGAGGTGCAGATTTCAGGATTCTAGAGACCCGCTCCTCCTTTTTTCAATGGAGACCCTATGCCCTGGAAGATGGAGGACAAGGCCACTAGTCCAACACCTCCACACCTCCATCACCTAGAAAATAAACTTGAGTACATGGGTATGGGCACCACCCTTAGCTTGTTCCAAGCTTGGGGGAGGTGCCCCGGTATCGTATCACCCTCACTTTTACCATCAGTACTTATATTAGTTAGATCCTTAGTTATTATATGATTTATATGAATAACTTTTTTACTATGATTTAGTCTTGAGTGCTTTTTTTGTGATCTATATATCTATGAATTGAGTGTGAGGTTTATATAATGAATAGTAGTTTGAGTATGGTTGCTTTACCTTTTCGCATCAATCTTAGCAATGAAAATAATAAATGGATCATATGCTAATCCCATGGGGAGTGATGACTTCACATAAAAGAAGCATACTTGATAAAAAAGGAAGTTGAAAAAAATAACATTGGTCATTGACATAATTCATGAAAAAGTAATAACAAAAGAGAGGTCTCACATATAAATATACTATCTTGGACATCTATTATAATTGTGATCCCCATTCAATATTCTATGTTTGATCAACTAATTGATGTTGGACAAGGAAGACAATGAAATGGGTCATGTTTGCTTATATTCACACCGAATTTATATTGTCATGGATCCTCTAACATGTGGTGCTTTCTCATAATCTTTTGCTAGCCAAAGCTTTGCCCTAATTAGGGATACTAATTGTGCATCCAAAACCCTTAGACCTAGTTCCTTGCCTTGTGAGTCCACCATATCTACCTATGGATTGAATAGGATCCTTCAAGTAAGTTGTCATCGGTGCAAAAGCAATAAAAATTGCTCCTAAACATGTATGATCTTTTGTTGTAAGGGAAAATAAGTTTTGTACAAACTTGTTATAGTAAAGAAATAAAAGCGACAAACTGCATAATAAAGGTTGCTATCACAAGGGTCAATATAAAGCAATGTTCATTTCCATTAAGAGCTTCCACATCCAAATAAAAAGCGCATGCCAACCTCTGCTTGCTTCTGGAAAGGGCATATATTTTACTTTTATGTATTTACTTTCATGCAAGAGTCAATAATGTTAATACCTATTTCATTCTTATTTATTCTCCTCTTGGCAAACATCATGTGGTGGGGTAAGATCCATGCATATATACCCAGTTGGATGTAGGTAATCATGAGTTATTATTGTTGAAATTATCCTCGAGATAAATGAGTTGGGAGGTGGAAACTACAAAGCCCTATCTTCCTATGTGCCTGGTTGAAACTTTTTACTCCATAATTATGCTATGAGTGTCAGCATAATTGAGTATGTGAACTTGCTAAACAAAGCTCTTACATATACTCTTTCTGAAAATATGATGGATTGCGATTGTTTCGATGACTGAGATGATAGTTTGCTAGTTTTCAATGAAGTTTATGGTTCATAGTTTAGCTTGTGAATGAATAGTCACTTTTTCATGAAAAGTTTTATGATATTGTATTGCTTCCATGATAATGATCTTCACGCCTTCATGTCCGTATTTTTATTTTATCAACACCTCTTTCTCTAAGTGTGTGGTCATGATTATCGAGTTCGAATTTCTCTTGAGGACAAGCGAGGTCTAAGCTTGGCAGAGTTGGTATGTCCATTTTTCATCATGTTTTCCTATTGATATTTATTATGTTTTGAGTCATTATTTTACCTAGTGATGCAAATGCCTTTTATCTCTTATTTTACAAGTTCCACATAAAGAGGGAGACTGCCAACAACTGGAATTCTGGACTAGAAAAGACTACAAATGAGTTGGATATTCTCTGCAACTCCAAATGACCTTAAATTTTACATAGAATTACGAGAAATACGAGGAGCCACGAGCCTGCTGGGGGCACCCTACCCCAAGGCGCGCCCACTGGGATCGTGGGCCGACTAGCAAGACTCCGGGGCCTATCTTCCCCTATATGATGCTATTTTCCTAGAAAAATCAATATAACACTTTTGGGATGAAGGGTTGATGTCTACTACACAACTTTATTCTTGTAGACTCGTGTTGGGCCTCCAAGTGCCGAGTTTTATAGGACAATAGCAATTTTCCCTCTAGTGGATGACCTAAGGTTTATCAATCCGTGGGAGGTGTAGGATCAAGATGGTCTCTCTCAAACAACCATGCAGTCAAGTACAAGAAATCTCTTGTGTCCCCAACACACCCAATATAATAGAAAATTGTATAGGTGCACTAGTTTGGCAAAGAGATGGTGATACAAGTGCAATATGGATGATGGATATAGGTTTTTGTAATCTGAAAATATAAAAAGATAAAAGTAGCAAGTGTAAAACAACGAGCAAAACGGTGTATAAATGCTAGGAAACAAGGCCTAGGGTTCATACTTTCGCTAGTGCAATCTCCCAACAATGCTAACATAATTGAATCATATGATCATCCCTCAATGTGCAAAAAACAATCACTCCAAAGTTCCTATCTAACAGAGAACAAATAGATGAAATTGGTGTAGGTAGTAGAATCACCTCAAAGTTATTCTTTCCAATCTATCTTTTGAGATATTCCTATAAGTGTCATAAACAGCCCTAGAGTTCATAGTAAAATAACACCAATGATACATATCAATCCACCCTAATGTCACCTAGATACTCCAATGTCACCTCAAGTTCCATGGGTAAATTATGCGACATGCATCAAATAATTTCAGATCTATCATATTCAATCCAACACAAAGAACTTCACGGAGCACTCCAAGATTTCTATCGGAGAACCTGGTATGAAAACATGCAATCAACTCCTATGCATAGATTCCCAAGGTCACCGAAATACACAATTGATGCCTAAACATATATCAAGTGAATCAATAGAATACCCCAATGTCACTACGGGTATCCCAGCAATACGTACATCAAGTGTTCTCAAATCAAATATTCAATCCAACATAAGGAGATCCCAAAGGGAAAGATTCAATTCATCACAACAAGATAGCAAGGGAAATACCTCATATGATCCAACTATATTAACAAAGCCCGTGATACATCAAGATCATGCCATCTCAAGAACACGAGAGAGAGATATTGAACACATAGCTATTGGTACAAGCCGTCAGCCCCGAGGGTGGACTAATCCCTCCTTGGCCTCTCCCGGGATGATGAAGATGGAGAGCAGAGATGATCTACCCTCTTTAGTAGGGTACTAGAATGCCTTTAGATTGGTTTTTCGTCGATAGAGAGAGTTACGGCGGCGAAACGAGGAGTCTCTCTTTATTTTTGGGGTTTCTGGGATTTACAGGATTTTTCATTGTTGGAATCACGCCGAATGGAGCCACAAGGGGCCCACCACATATCTGGCTGCCACCCTAGGGGGCACATGGCTTGTGTCCCAGGGGTGCCCCCTATGTGGTTCTTTTCTCCCACATGGCTTATTTCCTCCAAAAAATCACAAACAAGTTTCGGGCGATTCCGAGAACTTTCATTTTCTACACAAAAAACAACACCACAGTAATTCTACTGAAAATAACATTAGTCCGAGTTAGTTCTAAATAAATCATAGGAAGTGCATCAAAATCATATAAAAGTTTTGTAAACATAGGTGAATATGGCATGAATACTTCATAAATTATTGGTACGTTGGAGACGTATCAAGCGTCTCCGTCTCGAGGGGTAACCTGGGCTGGAGCACTTTTGCCCTCTAACAGAGAGATTTCGTCGGGGAAACTTCCCTCCAAGAGGGGGAAATTGAAGATTTCGTCATGACCAACACTTCCTCCATCATGGGACGACCAATCTGCATCAAGATGTTCACCAGCACCATCTCATCTCAAACCATAGTTCATCTCTTGTATTCAATCTTTATCCCCAAACCTCAGATTGGTACACGTGGGTTGCTAGTAGTGTTGATTACATCTTGTAGTTGATTCTAGTTGGTTTGTTTGGTGTAAGATTATATGTTCAGATCCTTAGTGATATTCAATACACCTCTGATCTTGAACATGCATATGATTTGTGAGTATTTACGTTTGTTCTTGATGACATGGGAGAAGTCTTGTTATAAGTAATCATGTGAAATTTGTATTCGTTCGATATTTTGATGATGTGTATGTTTATATTTGATGTCTACTATGCAACTTTATTCTTGTAGACATGTGTTCGGCCTCCAAGCGCAGAGTTTTGTAGGGCAGTAGCAATTTTCCCTTAAGTGGATGACCTAAGGTTTATCAATCCATGAAAGGTGTAGGATAAAGATGGTCTCTCTCCAATGACCCTGCAACCAAATACAAGAAATCTCTTGTGGCCCCAACACAGCCAATACAATGGCAAATTGTATAGGTGCACTAGTTCGGTGAAGAGACGGTGATAAAAGTGTAATATTGATGGTAGAAATATAATTTTATAATATGAATAAATAAAAACAGCAAGGCTGCAAATAGTAAACGGGCAGAAAAAACGGTATTGCAATGCTTGAAAATGAGGCCTAGGGTGCATACTTTCGCTAGTGCAATTTCTCAACAGTGCTAACATATTTGGATCATATGGCCACCCTTCAAAGTGCGATAAAGAATCACTCCCGAGTTCCTATTATCGGAGAACAAAAGATAGAAATTGTTTGTAGGGTACGAAACCACCTCAAAGCTATTGTTTCCGTTCGATCTATCCTAGAGTTCATACTAAAATAACGCAAGCTATTCTTTCTGATCGATCTACTCAAGAGTTCGTACTAGAGTAACACCAAAGAAAATTCATATTCATAATACTCAATCCACACAAAGAACTACAAGGGGTCCCCAAAGTTTCTATCGGAGAAAAGATAATAAAAACGTGCATCAACCCCTATGCATAGATTACCCCAATATCACCGCGGGAATCCGCAAGTTAAATGCCATAACATATATCAAGTGAACCAATAAGATACCCCAATGTCACCTCAAGTATTCATACCACAAGACATACATCATGTGTTCCCAAATCTAAACATTCAATCTGACATAAGGAAACTTCAAAGGGTAAAGATTTAATTCATCACAATAAGAGTATAGAGGGGAGAAACATCATATGATCCATCTATATTAACAAAGCCCATGATATAGATCACGAGAGAGAGAGATTAAACACATAGCTACTGGTACAGACCCTCATCCCCGAGGGTGGACTACTCCCTCCTCATCGTGGTGGCCATCGGGATGATGAAGATGGCCATCGGAGATGATTGCCCCCTCCGACAGGGTGCTGGAACGGGGTCTAGATTGGTTTTCAGTGGCCACAGAGCCTTGCGGCGGTGGAACTTCTGATCTAGGGCTACCCCGAAGGGTTTCATAATATTTGGGAATTTATAGTGCAAACAGGGGGTGCGGGAGGCCATCGAGGTGGGCACAACCCACCTGTCGTGCCAGGGCCCCCTGGCTCGCCCTGGTGGGTTGTGCCCCCTCGAGGCACCCCCAGGTGTAGCTCTGGCCCATTGGGTTCCTTTTGGTCCAAAAAAAATCTCCAAAAAGTTTCGTGGTGTTTGGACTCCGTTTGATATTGATTTCCTGTGATGTAAAAAACATGGAAAAACAGCAACTCGCACTTGGCACTATGTCAATAGGTTAGTACCAGAAAATGATATAAAATGACTATAAATGATTATAAAACATCCAAGATTGATAATATAACAGCATGGAACAATCAATAATTATAGATACGTGGGAGACGTATCAACATCCCCAAGCTTAACTCCTACTCGTCCTCGAGTAGGTAAGTGATAAAAACAGAATTTTTGATGTGGAATGTTGCCTAACATGTCATATCATATTCCTTTCCTTATAGCATGGACATTTGGACTTTTAGTTGTTCAAAGCAATAGTCTAGTTTTGACATAATAATTTAGATACTCAAGCATATCAACAAGCAACCATGTCTTTCAAAATATCAACACTAAAATAAGTTATCTCTAGCCCATCATGCTCAAAAATTGATCCATTCATGAAACACACTCGAATATTAGGTACACCCAATACTTAAGTACGATCATATTGCCTCCTAGTTGGTGCTTTGGTAAGAGAATATGTAGACTCAAATTCAAAAATAAAAATTGCATAAAGTAAAAGAAAGGCCCTTCGCAAAGGGAAGTAGGGATTTGTGGAGGTGCCAGAGATCAAAGCAAAAAACTTAGAGATAAGAACATTTTGGGAGGTGTATCCATCCCGCTAACGAAAACGACTTAGAGTTCCCAACACTTTCCATGCTAGATATATCATAGGCGGTTCCCAAACAGAAAATAAAGTTTATTCCTTTTTCCACCATACTTTCACTTTCCATGGCTAACCGTATCCACGGGTGCCCTCGATACCAACACTTTCCAGGGAATTTATTATTTGACAACATAAAGTAAATTCATTTTTTCATTTCGGGACTGGGCATCCCTAATACCTTTGCCTTACTCTCATGCAATGACAAGTGAATAAGCACTCATCGTGAGAATAACACATCTAGCATGGAAAATATTAGCCACCCCTCACCGCTCCACGAGCGAAACAAACACACAAAAGATAAGTTTATTTTGAAATTAGAGATGGCACATACAAATTTGAATAGAACGGCATGGAAATACCGCATATAGGTAGGTATAGTGGACTCATGTGGAAAAACTGGGTTTAAGGATTTGGATGCACAAGTAGAGCTCATACTTGGTGCAAAATGAAGGCTAGCAAAATATTAAGAAGCGAACAACCAAGAAACGGATAATCTCATAAGCAAGCATTAAGCATAAATAACACCGAATAATGCACCACAATTAGGATATAATTTCATTGCATGACTATTGACTTTCGTACTTGCATAGGGAATCATAAACCTTAACACCAATATTCGTACTAAAGCATAATTACTCATCAACATAACTCACATATCACATCATCATATCTCAAAACTATTACTAAGAATCAAGTTTATTTTGTCCAATGATCTTTATGAAAGTTTTTATATCCTTCTTGGATATCTATCACTTTGGGACTAATTTTCATGTGTTGCTTTTCATCAGCTCAAACAAATATAAGTGAATATCAAGAGCATAATTTTTCTTATTTATCTCAAAATAATTTAAGTGAAGCAAGAGAGAATTTTCTTTAAAAATACTAAGCACATCATTCTCAAAAAGATATAAGTGAAGCACTAGAGCAAGTCCATTGAAAAGAGCTTCGTTGACGGGATGTGAATGCCACTTACTTAGCCTCCTTGGCGAATATTTGAGGACTCTATTTTATTTAAAACTTTCAGATATAAGTATTTTATTAAAACAGAAATTAAAAACAAAAATAAAATTACATTCTAAAAATAGCACAACTCATGTGAAGAAGCAAAAACTTAGGCTCAACCAATACTAACCGATAATTGTTGAAGAAGAAAGGTAGGATGCCTACCGAGGCATCCCCAAGATTAGATGCTTGAGACTTATTGAATATTATATTGGGATACATTGGTAATCCCCAATCTTGAGCTTTTGTGTCTCCTTAATTATTCTCATATCATGGTTTTCCTAAATCTCAAAAGCTTCATCCACACAAAACTCAACAAGAACTCGTGAGATAAGTTAGTATAAACCAATGCAAAAACCTTATCATTATCTACTGTATCAAATAAATAAAATTATTATTCAACATTTAATACTAAATGCCTCTGCATATTTAATACTCCTATACTCAAATAGAATCATTAAACGAGCAAACATATGCAAACAATGCAAACATAACAGCAATCTGCCAAAGCAGTACAGTCTGTAAAGAATGCAAGAGTATCAATATTTCTTAAAATACAAATGTTATGAAAATTTACCAAACTTTAGAAAAGTTATCATATATTATTATGCAAAAAGTTTCAACATTTTATCACATTTTGACTTTTCTAGGGAATTTTTGCAAGAGTGGTAAACTTTCTGTTTCGAAACAGCAACATGTATACTTGCAAAATAAGCATGGTGAGGGCTATCCTTGACATTTATAATGAAATAAAAGATGCAAAACATTATTATAAATAAAATAAAATAAATACTAACAAAATAAATTGACACTCCAAGTAAAACACATATCATGTGACAAATGAAAACATAGCTCCAAGTAAGGTTACCGATAATGTTGGAGACGATAGAGGGGATGCCTTCTGGGGCATACCCAAGCTTAGTTGCTTGGATATTCCTTGAATTTTAACTTGGGTTTGCCTTTGGAATCCCCAATCTTAGGTACTTTCACTCCTAGTTCTCCTCATATCGACACCTCACCCAAAACTTGAAAACTTCAATCACACAAAACTTAACGGAACTTCGTGAGATGGGTTAGTATGATAAAGAGCAAACCATTTCACTTTGGTACTATCAAGACAAGATACATAATTTTTATCAGGAAATTCCTACTATATAATATCATTTCCACAATTTATATTGAGAAATATAAGCCATAGAAACTAGAAAACAAGCAAACTATGCATTGAAAACAGAATCTGTCAAAAACGGAACAGTCTTTAGTAATCTATACTCCAACCATACTCGTGCTCCTCTAAAAATTCTGAACAATTAGGACCACGTGAGAAATTTTTATACTAATCGTCTTCAAAAATAATAAACTCGAAATCTCTCTTCTGTAAACAATTAGAATTATTTTCATGAGCAAAAAAGTTTTTGTTTTTCAGCAAGATCAAATCAATTATCACCCCACACGATCCCAAAGGCTTTACTTGATACTTTATTGAAACAAAAGAAATAACACATGATTACTACAGTAGCTTAATCATGTTAACACACAAAAACAGTAGGTAAAAGTGTTGGGTTGTCTCCCAACAAGCGCTTTTCTTTTATGCCTTTTAAGCTAGGCATGATGATTTCAATGATGCTAGCATAAAAGTAAAGAATTGAAAAATGAAGAGAGCATCATGAAACACATGTCAAGCACATTTAATTTTAACCCACTTACTATGCATAGGAATTTTGTAAACAAGCAACCCATAAAACAAGAACCAACTAGCATAGGAAGGAAAAACAAGTACAACTTCAAAACAATGAACACATAGAGAAGAAACTTGATATTATTGAGATATATAAGAGCATAAGTTCCTCTCTCATAATAATTTTCAGAGGCATCATGAATGGATTCAACAATATAAATATCACATACAGCACTCTTTTCATGATGCATAAGCATAGAAAATTTATTACCCTTTATGGCATACATTTCATCATAATAATCATCATATGTAGCAACTTTATTGTCATAATCAGTTGAAACTTCTTCCAAAATAGTGGATGTATCACTAAATAAAGTCATGACCTCTCCAAATCCAATTTCATCAATATTGTAATAAGATTCAACATCCTCCGAAATAGTTGGATCACTACTACCTAGAGTTGACACTCTTCCAAACCTACTTTCATCAATGTAATCATCATAAATAGGAGGCATGCTAACATCATAATAAATTTTCTTATCGAAAGTAGAAGGAATCAAAGGATCATATTCATTAAGCAAATCATCCCCAAGCTTAGGACAAGCATTATTTCCAGCAAATAAATCTTCAAACATATCATACTCATTAAACATAGCATCCCCAAGCTTGTGGTTTTGCATATCATCACAATCGTTCTTATCAATAGCATGAATCGCACCAATAGTATAGCAAACATTATTATCATATTCTTCCAAGCAAGTGCTAAAAATATTCTCAAGATCATAAGGGACATCATTGCCTTCCCAATCATAATCATTACAACAAGTAGTAGGTAACACAAAATCATACTCAATATCATCATCCTCCATCGACATATTTGATTCACTTTCATGAGGCACAATGGTGATAGGAGCAACATTATTTGGGAGAGATACCTTTTTACCTATATTCTTTCTTCTTTTCTTCTTCACCACATCATGTGTGGGTTTAATTAATTTTTTCAAGCTTCTTGTTGAAGAGATTGATTGGATAGGAAGCTCCTCCTCGTTACCTGATTCATCATAATAAACACTATGATGGTATTGGGAAATATTTTCCTGTTCATTAGTACTCTCTTCATATTCTATTTGTTTTCTTGTCTTTAGATAGTTGGCAATATAAGGATTCTCAATGCAATTTACCGCACAAAACATATAAATTTCTTCTAGATCAAAATTTAGAAATCTCTCGGGATTTGGAAAACCCTTAGTTATACGTTTCATTTCTTCATACTCCAAAAGAAGACTAAGCTCTTTATGATGCTCAAAGGTAATCAAGTTGTCACAATTTTTGGACATGATTTGATCATGAAATAATTTTCATTGGAGATTTAAATGACCACATTCATTGCAAAGTTCACAAGGATGGCGAAAGAAATTACATCTTTCAGCACAATCATCTAGCCTCTCTTGCAACTTTTTTGTTTCTAAATATTTATGCTTCTTACAAAATCTATCTTCCCTTTTTGGTATGCATTTGCACTCCCAATTCACTCTACAAAAATTGACATGCTTATAAGAAACATTTTTGTCATGACTTGTGCAATCATCATGAACATTTTCGATAATCTAAGAATTCATACTAACAACATTGCAATCATGCTCATCATTCAAATATTTTGTGCCAAACATTTTATTGACTTCTTCTTCTAACAATTGAGCACAATTTTCCGATCCATCATTTTCAAGAAAGATATTATAAAGATGATCAATAATATGATGCAACCTCAATTCCATTTTTTGTAGTTTTCTTTAATAAACAAAACTAGTGATAGAACAAGAAACTAAAAGATTTGATTGCAAGATCTAAAGATATACCTTCATGCACTCACCTCCCCGGCAACAGGGCCAGAAAAGAGCTTGATCTCTACTACGCAACTTTATTCTTGTAGACACGTGTTGGGCTTCCAAGCACAGAGTTTTGTAGGACAGTAGCAATTTTACCTCAAGTGGATGACCTAAGGTTTATCAATCCGTGAGAGGTGTACGATGAAGATGGTCTCTTTTAAATGACCCTGCAACCAAATACAAGAAATCTCTTGTGTCCCCAACACACCCAATACAATGGCAAATTGTATAGGTGCACTAGTTCGACGAAGAGATGGTGATAAAAGTGTAATATTGACGGTAGAAATATATTTTTATAATCTGAATAAATCAAAACAACAAGGTTGCAAATAGTAAATGGGCACAAAAACCGTATTGCAATTCTTGAAAATGAGGCCTAGGGTCCGTACTTTTGCTAGTGCAATTTCTCAACAGTGCTAACATAGTTGGATCATATGACCACCCCTCAAAGTGCGATAAAGAATCACTCCCGAGTTCCTATTAGCGGAGAACAAAAGATAGAAATTGTTTGTAGGGTACGAAACCACCTCAAAGCTATTCTTTCCGTTCGATCTATCCTAGAGTTCATACTAAAATAACGCAAGCTATTCTTTCTGATCGATCTACTCAAGAGTTTTTACTAGAATAACACCAAAGCAAATTCATATTCATAATACTCAATCCACACAAATAACTACAAGGGGTCCCCAAAGTTTCTATCGGAGAAAAGATAATAAAAACATGCATCAACCCCTATGCACAGATTACCCCAATATCACCGCGGGGATCCGCAAGTTGAGTGCCATAACGTATATCAAGTGAACCAATAAGATACCCCAATGTCACCTCAAGCATTCATACTGCAAGACATACATCATGTGTTCCCAAATCTGAACATTCAATCCGACATAACAAAACTTCAAAAGGGTAATGATTCAATTCATCACAATAAGAGTATAGAGGGGAGAAACATCATATGGTCCATCTATATTAACAAATCCCATGATATAGATCACGAGAGAGAGATTGAACACATATTTACTGGTACAAACCTTCAACCCCGAGGGTGGAGTACTCCCTCCTCATCGTGGTGTCCGCCGGGATGATGAAGATGGCCACCAGAGATTATTCCTACCTCCGACAGGGTACCAGAACGGGGTCTAGATTGGTTTTCGGTGGCTACATAGCCTTGCGGTGGTGGAACTTTTGATCTAGGGCTACCTCGAAGGGTTTTGGAATATTTCGGAATTTATAGTGCAAAGAGGGAGTGCGGGAGGCCACCGAGGTGGGCACAACCCACCTGGGCACGCCAGGGGGCCCTAGCACGCTTTGGTGGGTTGTGCCCCCCTCGGGGCACCCCCTAGGTGCAGCTCTGGCCCATTGGGTTCCTTCTGGTCCATAAAAAATCTCCAAAAAGTTTTGTGGTGTTTGGTCTCCGTTTTTATATTGATTTCCTGCGATGTAAAAAACATGGAAAAATAGCAACTGGCACTTGGCACTATGTCAATAGGTTAGTACCAAAAAATGATATAAAATGACTATAAAATGATTATAAAACATCCAAGATTGATAATATAACAGCATGGAACAATTCAAAATTATAGATACGTTGGAGATGTATCAATATTCACCTAGTGGTGTTGTGAACATCGACTACGTGACACTTCACCATATTTCGCCCTAAGGGAAAGCATTGGGGATTAATAAGTAGATGATGGGTTTCGAGAGTGGCAGAAGCTTAAACCAGAGTTTATGCGTTATTCCGCAAGGGGCTGATTTGGATCCACATGTTTCATACCATGGTTATCTTAATTCTTCTTTTTTAGTTTGGATGCTTGCGAGAGGGGGTAATCATAAGAGGGTTGCTTGTTCGAGTAGAACATCACCCTAGCTTCGGTCCACCCATATATTAAATTGTCAAAGTACCAAACGCGAATCAACTAAACATGATGAAACGTGACTAGACGAGAATTCCCATGTGTCCTCAAGAATGCTTTACTTGATATAAGAGAACTTCCCAGCTTGTCCTTTGCTATAAAAACTATTGGGCCACCTTCCCGCACCTTGGTTACTATTGTTACTTTACGAATTGCCTTACTACAACACTATCAATTACCGCTACTTTTAGTGCTTGTAGAGAATACCTTGTTGAATATCACTTGTGATTTCCTTCTGCTCCTCGTTGGGTTCGACACCCTTGCTTATCGAAAGGACCACGATTGATCCCCTATACTTGTGGGTCATCAGACTTATAGTTGGACTATCGACGTGAATTGATGTTCCTTAGATGACAACTTTTGTCCCCATATGAAACTGAGACCCTTGGCTCATCTGAAATTCCGAAGTGAAGATAGTTTCTTATCTATACTTTGTCATGACTGGATCCAGCAGGCCGACGTTCCTCACTTACTGGAGCCTTAGAAAAAATGAGTGGATGGAGTTGTGCTCTTCCTAACTTAAGATAGTTCACTTCGGTATCTAGTTTCTCCCAATTATTCCAAAGAAGAGAGAGATCAACAATCTAGGTCATGTGATTTTGTAAAGCTGTTGTCGTGCGTACACCAAGCTTTTGACCGTAGCGTAGTGCAATGCATTAGGAGCATTCTGATAAGCAGTCAACAGGTCATAAAATTCAAAAAATCTCTTCACATAAACATGTACTAATGTTGTTTGAGCAATTTTGAACATTTTCACAGCATATTCTAGGTTGGTTGTGCCCAAACCTGGTTTGCAACAACATACAAATGTAGTCTAGTTCAGCTTGGGTGACTGATGTTGTATATATTCCAACCAACAAGCAATTGCTCCTTCAAACTGTGAAGTGGAATATAAAATCTATTTGGTATTGTGTGTTCCCTAGATCATGTAGTAGTCTTCACATATTGCTTGCCACATGTGTAGATTTGTACCATGAAACCGCAACAAGTCGACCCTTGGTCCCGAATGGAAATGATCATTAGAATCAACTACGCAAGATTTTCTGTAGCGACCCGACCTGGAAAGGTCAAGCCTCTGTGTGTTCTGTGCCATCCCTGGATCAGTATGCTGGCACACACAGTACATCAATGTATATATCAAAGTGCAATCACATGTAATTAACGTAAAACTGATATATACCTTAAAATCTCAACGGAAACAATCAACCGGAGTGGAGTCCCAATAAACACCAACGGCAGGTTGAGTGTAGACCGTAACCCTGAATCGTACTCTTACTTGTTGAAGAAAAGTATCTACAATATGAGACGTTGTAGCCATGTCGGTCAGTACATTGAATGTACCGACAAGATCACCATAGTAGAACAGAAGATAAAAACTATTCTATATGCAGTAAGGCTTTGTGGCTCTGTGTCTGAGTTTTTGCATAAAAGCTGATTTTATTTCTTTTCCTACAACAAAGGAATATCAGGAATTTTCACTACAGAGTTACCTAACATGACATGGTTCCGCCAACCGATGTCTTAATGCCCATAAGTATCATAAGTTGCCCACAATTAATTATCAGTCCAATGTTGAGAGTTCAGAGATAGATCCAAGTCCAGAGGCTCAAATTGGCTATAACCGGGGACACGGCTAATCGATTAGGTTTAACTCTGCAGAGTGTTGTGTACTTTACCCACAAGATTCGTTCCCTCCTGGTAAATCCTCGCACTGTCGGGTGTTTGAGAACAGGATGAACGAAACATGGTCTTTCAGAGTGTTTCCCTGACTACTGTCAGTGCCCATCCAATCCTAACGTCGACTACATCTCGTAGCACTGCCCAGCCAGAGTCACAACAAAGGTCAACCAAGCCAGAGCCCATAATGACTTGTGGCTACACAGGTAAGCTTCCGGGCATGAAGTACTCATGCGTCTCTTTGAGTCTGGGTGAAGCTTTCCGCAAGATGTCATGGCGCTTATCCATGCATCCCGGCCATCCACTGGTTACTCCAGGGATGCCCAATCAACCATCCTTCACCCAGTAGTGTGTATTGAAAACTTGTTTCTCGAGTCTCGAAGTCTTGAGGTCTTGAAGATGCCTTCATGGAGTTGTCGTCTTGACGTAGAGTCCTCCTTCTCACACCACCCACTAACACCCATACCAAACCCTATCTACTTTAGCATAGCATTAAAATAACTAACGTTCCTGGGGCTTTAGTAACAAGTGGTGGGTTCCTACCTCATGCATTCTACTTGACTACAAGAATTTTCAATAACACTGCTAGAGGGATTTGTTGAAAGATCTCACTACATGCAATAAAACATAGGTATGAAATAGATGGTCAAAGTGAACTTGCCTGTACTGTTGATGAAGAATAATATCGCTCTCAAAAATAACTTGATAACCTATTCATCACTCTACGGGGAAAAATCTATATAATTCAAACATTGCATTCATATAAGCAATCATACTAGCAATCAATTCTAACAATCAAAAAGTAACACAAAACCAAAAGTAATAAGGTTGTTATGAAGGAAATACTTAAGACAAAAACTCAAAACAACAAAGTTTCAGCAACACAACTAAGGTTGGTTTTCTCTACAAGTAAATCCTATTTTCAAAATTAAAACACAAAAACAAAGTAAATATAACAAAATTATTTTAGTAAATATTTTACTAGCAAAAAGAATTACTTTTGGAGAAGAAGTAAAAATTATAAAAACAACATATGTTTTTGCCTAATAAACTTAACAACAAGAAAACAAATGAAATATTAAAAGAACAGGAAACAAAATGTATAACACTAAGTTAACACAAAGTTAAACTTTATAAAACAATTTATGAAAATACTTTCAAATAGGAAATCCAACTAGCAATGAAATCAATTTGCAATTTATTATGAAACTAGAATTGATTTCATGCTAAAAAAATAAGAAATGGCATAAACATAAATTTGGTTGAAATACTACAGCTAAGTAACAGAAAACAAAGTAAAACCTGCCAACTAATGCAAAATAAAAATAAATTAAAACAATTTAAAACAAAAGAAAAAGGAATAAACCTAAAAGAACTAAAACAGAATCTGTTTTGCATGAAACCCTAATTTAAACTATTCTCAAAATTCTCAAATTATACCTACTCTTAAATAAAGTTACTAGTGACAAGTAGCAAAAAGAATAAACTAAAAATATATTTTTAAACTCAAGATATTCAGAAAATAAGATTTAAATCAAATCTGTTTGAATTCAATTTTAATTTTTTCAAATATAGTCAAACTTGATATCTACAAAAACTAGATTAAATTGGTAACACAAAACAAAAAGAATCAAATTAAAAAATTAAAAACATACAAGATATAAGGAAAACAAAAACAGAACTATTCTGTTTTTAAAACAAAAACAGAAAAAATGAAAATTCTAACTAACGGACAGTGGGTGACGTGGCATGCTGTGATTGGCCGAGGCCGTGTGCGTGCGGGATCTAGTGAGCGGACGGCCGGAATTTAGAGAAAAACGATTCGGTTAATACTAACTTAACAAAAAAACGGCCGGTTCTTCTAAAATAAACCAAAGGGGTACGAGCCTTCTAATCTGAGTCGTTCATCTAGATTGGATGGGGGAGAGAGAAAGGGGAAGCTCACCGCGTCGGCGGTGGTGTCCGGTGAGAGCTCCGGCGAGGTCCGAGGCGGCATGGTCGACGGGGACGGCGCTCCGGTGGTGCTCTGGCGATGGCGACGGCACCAATCGACGCAGGCGAGGACGACGACGAGGTAGGTGGCGTCAGCGGGGCTCGGGGATGATGGTGTCAATGACGGCGAGTTTGGGAGCTGCGAGAGTCTTCGGGTGGTCGTTCGTGAAGGAGCTCTGGTGGGTGCAGAGCACGGGCGAGTGCACTAGGGATGCGTGCGAGGGTGGCAGGGTGGGTGGTGGGCTCAGACGACGATGATGGGGTCGGGGACGAGCACGGGATGTCAAATGGTGCGGTAGCGGCGGCTATGCTCCGGTGAGCGATTCTGGCAAGGGGAGAGGGTCACATGAAGGGGAAATGGGTGGAACGGGTCAAGGAGGACTCAGGGCTTTATATAGTGCCTTGGGGGTGGTCGGGGAAGGAAGAAGAGGGAGATCCAGCGCGGTGATCTCGCTGGCGAGGGAATGAAAGAGGGAGGGAGGAGAAGAAGGAAGGTGACTGTCGGCTCAGTTCGGTCGGGCGGTGGGGTCTGCATGCCAGCAAGAGAAAGGGAGGGGCGAGGCGGTCGGTGGCCGATCCAAATTGATTTCGGATCCGGCGAGAGGAATACACGGGCCGGGTCTTTCCTAATGGGCTTCGGGTTTCCTAATAAAAGAAGATTTGTTTCTCTTTATTTAAAACCAGAGAAGGAAACTATATTTTGGGCAATCAAAACATTTCCGAAAAATAAAGTTTTATATACCAAAATGATTAGGGAATTAAATGCAATTTAATGAACATTTTTCCACGGCCAAAATAAATACTTTAATTTTTTCTTCAGAAAATGCCTAAATTGATCTTAAATCTTTTGCAATAAATTTTCAAATAACCCCCTGGGTTTTAGGGTTCAAATATTTCATAAAATAACCCTGGTGTGGAGTGTCATGTTACTCCTCTCAAGATCTTGTTAAGGGTATTTGAATTCCTTCAAATTTAAAATGGAACCAAATATGAAATGAATTCCATATCAGAAAATTTCAAATGCTTTCAAATTCACTGTTCAAATCTTTTTACATTGAAGAAGTCATGCCATCTTCTCTCACTGATTTGAAATGTAGGAATTTGAATTCCAAAAGCATATGGGAAAGTCATGTCATTCCCTCTCATTCAAAAGTTTTCAAAAAGTTTCAAATTCCACTCAAATTCAATCACTCAATCAAACAAACAATCATTCTAATATTTATTATAACATTCCAAAATTTGGGATGTTGCAAACCTACCACAGTTAAAATGCATCTCGTCCTCGAGATTCGAAGGGCTAGAAAGAAAAGGTTAGGGTTTGGGATCTTCTAACAAATCCATTGTCTTGGAAGTGTGGGGCTACCACACTTAAAATGAGAGTTACTAGTCCTTCAAAATCATGACAGTCCTTTGGTTGCGTATGTCTCTCCACATACTTTACGATAGCTCCTTCGATGACGCTCTTCCGTTTAATCAAAATCTCGTGCTCTCATAACCAAAATGTATTTCCTTCGATATCGGGTCTTCTTAACTGACAGGTCTCGTGACCATTCTAAATAACCTATCGAGTATCTCATGGTGGTCTACCATTTGTGGTTATCGTACAGTGAAATGGGTCTTGGCTTCATTCCTCACCGTAAAATTCCTATGAGTGACAACAACTGTCATGTACAAGGGGTTTTCATCATACCATTCTAAGGCTTAAACAAAAGCTTCAAAGAACGTCGTCTCTTTACTATGGGTAAGTCACTCGGATTTACCGTTCCGAATAGCAAGAGAAATGATAAGAGTAAGTCGTCATGGTGATCAATCCATGCCGCACTGAAATCATTACCTTGTATAAGGTTTAGTGAATCTCGTATTCTAACACTTGGGCTTCCTCACAAGCGTTGCAGAAATTTCTCTTGTCAACAAACGAAGTTCGGATAAATCCATTGATTCTGCAAGCTGAGCAAAAACATCTATCGTTTCTTCACATCTCTCAGGCTTTGAGATACTCCTAAGGAAATGTTTGCTGATCTAATCACAACTTCTTGCTTCATGATCTTTGGGCAACCTTCATGAAACTGTGAGATCCATCCTTGATACACGTTCTATTCCTTGAATATGTTTTTTCCTTTCCATTGGTCTGTTTACCAATAACAATTTTGGTTCATCATATTCAAATCCAAGGTATACTATTTCAGGTGTTGCCATCCACATAGCTGGATATATTTCCACATTCTCTTCACCTGTATTCACTTATCCAAACTCCTTAACAAGAAGGGTAATTTCTTCATTCATTGGTCCCTGTGGTTACTACCACACTTAAAATGAAATGTACACATGCCTGTATAGACCATATTTTCTCATATCCTCGAAAATGGTCAGAGATCTTTGTTCATAGAGTAACAACTCATGTAATTCAACATAGGAAAATCATGACACCATAAATTCCATTGACTCATGAATTTATTACAAACTATGCGACTTCCGTTACATAATAATCCCATGAAAACAAGAGTGCTTCATGATACAGTTATGGCCATCTTAACTACTCCATTCTAGCTTCCTTCTCGTATTCAGTCCTTTGTTACATCCTCAATCACTTCTTAAAACTCCAAAAAAATACTTCATTACAAATGCTGCCATCCACATAGTTTGGTATGGTCTAGCATCACTCCCAACTTTATTCATTTATTCCCCTTGGAGATATTTTAGTACCACTGGAACTTTGTGATGTGCTCCTTGCAATCATCCATATTTTGCTTGATCAGGGTGGACATGAGCTTCATCTCCATCATCTCCGTATGCACCTCATGCAGGTATTCCTGAGTATGACGGAGTCTTGCTTCAAGTATTTCTCCAATCCGACGTATGGCTTCCATGGCAGCATCACGAACAGCGTCAAAGAAAGTTGCTTGTGGTACACGAGATATGTAAAAGTATTGTCCCATAGTCTTTGGGCAAACTCCTTTCACACGGTGGAGGTGTACCTCCACATACCAGAGTTCCACTCCATTTTCCATGAATGGGTAGCCCTTGTAGACTGCATCTCCTTCAAGATGGATGTGCTTCATCATATCCTTTAGGATCCTTGGGTAATCATGATCACTAGTCAGGGTCATGGTCGTCTTCGGGCCCTTGAGGAAAGACTCATAAAGGGTGGTCATCTGCAGGTGTCAGAAAAAGGTACTCAGAATAACATATGTTTCTTCTTGTGTAAGCATTCCTTATCCTCCAAACCAAGCTTCTATTCCATTTACCATATTCTATTATATCCTTGTACTTTAGCAAAATCCTAGTTTATGCATCCACAACTCATTTTCATCCATGTTTTGAATCCATACTTCTACCTCCAGATGAGTCATTGGTCCAGAGAATTCAAGTCTAGCTTCATTCACCATCTATTGGGTTGAAGGTTTTGGGGATGAGATGGGTAAGAGAGAGAGAGACAGAGAGAGAGATGGGATACAAACAACTCAAAAACATCAAACTCAAGTCCACACATTCATAATGTTCAATCAAACTATAGTATCTCCACCCACATAAGGTTGGTGTGGTCGATCACTCAAATCGTAAAAATGTTTATCCTTATTCTCTCATGGTGGGGCTACTACTAAGCTAGTCTATATCATGTCTTCGTCTTCAGTAGGCTTCTTCTGGTCATGCTTGATATTGTCAAGTTCTTCCACCAGATTTTCCCTGTTGATGCGGAGTTTTCGGTGTCGTCCCTGTAGTTCCAGGAGTTGGTTCTTGAGCTTCCGAATTTCAACGTCTCCAGCATGAGCCAGGGCCTGACTGTTCTTCAAGTCTTGACACAGTTTCTGAATCTCGGGATCATGTTTCTTCAGATTGGCTACCTTCAACTTCTCAGCCTTGAGGTTTCACGAAGTGCTTCGTTCTCAAATAACTCTGAGAGAAGGTCCATTTGAAGGTTCTTGATGTAGCGCTCCAGTTCTTGATTGTATACAAGTACGGATGAAAAGTTCATCTTCTGTTCGTCGGTCAGGTCGATGAGTGCTCCATCAGGCTTTTGCCATCCAAGCCTTCCAAAGTAGTGGTTGCACAACTCAGCACGATGACGATAGCTCAAACGTGCGATAGCATCATGGATAGTAGTGTTCATGCCCATCTCACATTCATGGCTCAATGTGCCATAGTTGATGTCTTCAGTCTTGGGGTCTTCTTCACGTCCAAAAACTTTAGTTTTGATGCCCCAGAATCCAGACTTCCTCTTAGTCGCCTTGATCTCAGGTATCAACAACTTCACCATCTGCACTAGCTCCATGAGGAATGAGCCTCCGAGAACATCTTCGTAGTCCTCTCTTTTGTTCAGGGTGTAGTTCTCCATCTATAGTTTGAAACGGGGAGGGTTCAGTAAAAGAATTTAGAAATTACGAGAGGAGTGAAAACAAAAGTTGTTCCTATCAAGGTCTTCCTATTTCTAATCCATTTCCTAGGGTCACGTCCTACAGTCAAGATGTACGCTGATACCATTTTTGTAGCGACCCGACCTGGAAAGGTCAAGCCTCTGTGGGTTCTGTGCCATCCCTGGATCAGTATGCTGGCACACACAGTACATCAATGTATATATCAAAGTGCAATCACATGTAATTAACGTAAAACTAATATATACCTTAAAATCTCAGCGGAAACAATCAACGGGAGTGGAGTCCCAGTAAACACCAACGACAGGTTGAGTGTAGACCGTAACCCTGAATCGTACTCTTACTTGTGGAAGAAAAGTATCTACAACATGAGACATTGCAGCCATGTAGGTCAGTACATTGAATGTACCGGCAAGATCACCATAGTAGAACAGAAGATAAAAACTATTCTATATGCAGTAAGGCTTTGTGGCTCTGTGTCTAAGTTTTTGCATAAAAGCTGATTTTATTTCTTTTCCTACAACAAAGGAATATCAGTAAGGCTTTGTGGCTCTATGTCTAAGTTTTTGCATAAAAGCTGATTTTATTTATTTTCCTACAACAAAGGAATATCAGGAATTTTCACTACAGAGTTACCTAACATGACATGGTTTCGCCAACTAATGTCTTAATGCCCATAAGTATCATAAGTTGCCCACAATTAATTATCAGTCCAGTGTTGAGAGTTCAGAGATAGATCCAAGTCCAAAGGCTCAAATTGTCCGTAACCGGGGACACGGCTAATCGATTAGGTTTAAGTCTGCAGAGTGTTGTGTACTTTACCCACAAAATACTTTCAAATAAGAAATCCAACTAGCAATGAAATCAATTTGCAAGTTATTATGAAACTAGAATTAATTTCATGCTAAGAAAATAATAAATGGCATAAAAATAAACTTGTTTGAAATACTACTGCTAAGTAACAGAAAACAAAGTAAAACCTGCCAACTAATAAAAATAAAAATAAATTAAAACAATTTAAAACAAAAGAAAAAGGAATAAACCTAAAAGAACTAAAACAGAATCTGTTTTGCATGAAACCCTAATTTAAACTATTCCAAAAATTCTCAAATTATGCCTACTATTAAATAAAGTTACTAGTGACAAGTAGCAAAAAGAATCAACTAAAAATATATTTTTGATCTCAAGATATGCAGAAAATAATATTTAAATTAAATCTATTTGACTTCAATTTTAAAATTTTCAAATATAGTCAAACTTGATATCTACAGAAACTAGATAAAATTTGTGAGACGAAGCAAAAAGAATCAAATTAAAACAATTAAAAACATAAAGGATATAAAGAAGACAAATACAGAACTATTCTGTTTTTGAAACAAAAACAGAAAAAATGAAATTTCTAACTAACGGACAGTGGGTGACGTGGCTTGCTGTGATTGGCCGAGGTCGTGTGCGTGCGGGAGCTAGCGAGTGGATGGCCATAATTTAGAGAAAACAAATTTGGTTAATACTAACTTAACAGAAAACCGTCCGGTTCTTCTAAAATAAACCGAAGGGGTACGAGCCTTCTAATCTGAGCCGTTCATCTAGATTGGACGGGGGAGAGAGAAAGGGGAAGCTCACTTGGGCGATGGTGGAGTCCGACGAGAGCTCCAGCGAGGTCCGAGGCGACATGGTCCATGGGGACGGTGCTTTGGTGGTCCTCTAGCGATGGCGACGGCACCAATCGACGCAGGCGAGGACGGTGATGAGGTAGGTGGCGCCAGCGGGGCTCGGGGACGATGGTTTCGACGACGGCGAGTTCGGGAGCGGCGAGGGTCTTCGGGTGGTCGTCCGTGAAGGAGCTCTGGTGGGTGCGGAGCACGGCCGAGTGCACTGGGGGATGCAGGAGAGGGTGGCAGGGTGGTTGGTGGGCTCGGACGACAATGAGGGGGTCGGGGACGAGCACGGGATGTCAAATGGTGCGGCGGCGGCGGCTATACTCTGGTGAGCGATTCCGACGAGGGGAGACAATCGGACGAAGGGGAAATGGGTGGAACGGGTCGAGGAGGACTCAGGGCTTTATATAGTGCCTTGGGGGTGGTCGGGGAAGGAAGGAGAGGGAGATCTGACGCGGTGATCTCGCCGGCGAGGGAAGGAAAGAGGGAGGGAGGAGAAGAAGGAAGGTGACCATCAGCTCGGTTCGGTCGGGCGGTGGGGTCCGCATGCCAGCGAGAGAAAGGGAGGGGCGAGGTGGTCAGTGGCCGATCCGAATCGATTTCGGATCGGGCGAGAGGGAGACACGGGTCGGGTCTTTCCTAATGGGCTTCGGGTTTCCTAATAAAAGAAGATTTGTTTCCTTTTATTTAAAACCAGAGAAGGAAACTATATTTTGGGCAATCAAAACATTTCCGAAAATTAAAGTTTTATATACCAAAATGATCAGGGAATTAAGTGCAATTTAATGAACATTTTTCCACGGCCAAAATAAATACTTTCAATTTTTTTTCTTCAGAAAATGCCTAAATTGATCTTAAATCTTTTGCAATAAATTTTCAAATAACCCCCTGGGTTTTAGGGTTCAAATATTTCATAAAATAACCCTGGTGTGGAGTGTCATGTTACTCCTCTCAAGATCTTGTCAAGGGTATTTGAATTCCTTCAAATTTAAAATGGAAACAAATATGAAATGAATTCCATATCAGAAAATTTCAAATGCTTTCAAATTCACTCTTCAAATCCTTTTATATTGAAGAAGTCATGTCATCTTCTCTCACTGATTTGAAATGTAGGAAGTTGAATTCCAAAAGCATATGGGAAAGTCATGTCATTCCCTCTCATTCAAAAGTTTTCAAAAAGTTTCAAATTCCAGTCAAATTCAATCACTCAATCAAACAAACAATCATTTTAATATTTATTATAACATTCCAAAATTTGGGATGTTACATTCTCTTGCATATTGGAATTAATGAGGGGAAGAGGAATCACATGCACCAATGGCCAAGGGAGGAACATAAATGTTATGTGCTTCCCCTGTTGACATTTCTTAGTGCCAAGGAAGTCAAAGGAGATTGCATTGCAACCACTCCCATCTTCTCGGCTCATCGTCACTCTCCGGCCCTGGGATCAGATTCACCCTTGTTGTCCTACTCCATCCGAGTGGATTTTCTTGATGTCATGGTTCAATTTGGAGTAGACACTATCGATGCACGTAGTGATGAGGTCGTCCAGGGTGTTGATCGATTCTGGAAGAAGCTTGCTCATGGACTTGAGGAGGTCATGGCCATGCACATTGAGCCACTCCTGGAGGCCCTCAGCAAGGAACATGGATTTTGAAAGCATGTGCTTTCGGACACCCCTTATCCCTACCTTTCAATATTGCTTTGAGATCCGTACTACACAACTAAGTTACAACATCAGATTTTCTCTTTTTTGTTTCTTCCAAATAAAACAACATCTGAACTTCAAACTTTACAAAACATCAAAACATTTTAACTACAATGTGGGATAAAACTTTCAGATTTTTCGGTCCAACATAAATATACGAAATCAGATTTTTTAATTAAAAAATGACTTTTTAGTATTTATAATGCATGAAAAATCCGAAAGTTTTATCTCACATACTAGTTAGAATGTTTTGTTATCCTCCGAATTTGAAGTTCATATGTTCTTTTATTTGGAAGAAACGAAAAAGACAAAAAAAATGCTTGAATGAATCATGATGCAAAAATGGATGGCTTGATAAGGGGGTGTAGGAAAGCCTATGCTTTCTCAAATGTTAACCCTCAGCAAGGGGAAATTTTAGGATCGCGTGGATGTTTCTTCTCTCCAGCGTCAGGTTTTCCATAGGTTCTTGCTGGTGCCTGCTGCTAAAGGGCCCATGGTGTGGGTGGCGTTGAATCTTTAGGATCAAAACGATCTGATGCCAAATGTAATCTACACTCTCATTTCCCTCTTTGATTTAACTCGACGACATGGAATTCCTCCCTACCACCCACACAAATATATCGCTACAATCTGTCGAGAGCCACCAACTCCTCGTCCAAGTCACACCACACACACATGCTTGCACGCACGCGCGGACACACACAACCTCTATTTGACTGTCAATGTACAACCCGTTAACAGGCCCAATTCAGACCTGCAAGCGACCGAGCAAAGGATACGGTGATGAGTGACCCTAGATGCTGGTCCACTAGTTGATTTCCCTCCTTCACGTTCTTCCTATTGATCACTAGCCTATGCAGGAGCGCTAACACTTTCGTGTCCATCATATCTTGCGTGCATGGTTTTATTATTAGACCTAAAAATGCACATATGTGATAAAATGGAGAAATGAATTAAGTTTGTCCAAAAGTTTAGGATTTGTCTACAAATCGAATGTTAGATTTTTTTGAGCATGGCAAATCGAATGCCTGAGATTGTAATTTCCTTTAACAAGCATGGCAGATTTTTTTCATGTCCATTTCTTGCAAGGAATTGGCATGCTTGCTAAAAAATATGGCCATCCCAGTGACAACATAATTTGCCATAGAAACCGTTTGATTTACCATGCTTAAAAATGTGACGTCACATGTTTAACATTCACAAAATTTTATTAGACTTTGATCCTACATACTTGAGTTTCCATACTTTATTTTCAATGGCACTCGCTACTTTCTTATAAACATTATAATGCAATGATTTTTATACTGGTGCATCAGCATATCATCCAACATGCGTGGCAATCTATCTCATCATCATCAAATCCGACGATACTTTTAGCGCTCTACATTTTTGTGTGCCACTAGCTCCTTATTTATAGCCCCACTACTATAAATTTTTTCCACTTTTCCCCACGTCCCTCCACTCAAGACTCACAAATGCCCAAACGAAGCGTTGCGGTTGGGTCAACGTCTTGGACCATTACTTGGCCGAGTACCTAATGATCGGGGACGCATAAAATACTGATAGGAGGGCGTGCTTAAGATGGCTGGGGCAGCTTACCACGTGTTGGACTGACCTAGACTGAAATCCTTTGACTGTTAGTTGGCTGCCCCATTATCAAAAACCGAAGTGGAAAATCAAATTAAAGATCTTCTTGCTAGCAATATTATGAGGTCCAACCAAATCCATTTTTCTTCCTTTGCCATATTGGTTAACAAGAAGGACAATTCATTCATGCTTTGCATTGATTTTAGGAAAGCTAGTGACATCACTATCAAAAATAAATTGTCTATATGTGTGATTGAAGATTTGTAGTATGAATTGCATGGACCTAGGTATTCTCCAAAATTTACTTAAGGGATGGTTACTTAAATTAGTATGAATGAACATGACATCCACAAAACATCATTGAGGACATCATTTGTATATTATGGATGCATGATCATGCCATTTGACTTATCAAATGCTCATGGGACATTTCAATCTCTCAGGAACACAAATTTTGCTCCCCACATGAGGAAATTTATTTTGGTTCCCTTTGATGATACATTGATATACAACAAGAATTACAAGGATCGCTTGGAACACTTAGAAGGATGTCAGCTTTACTGAAAGAACATACACTATTTGCAAAACTCTATATGTGCCTTTGAAGTCACACAAATAGAATATCTTGGACATTTTATTTTTGCAAAAGGAGTCTCTAATGACCCTGCTAAGATTTATGCAATAAGTGACTGACAAACACCTGCTTCCATAACTCAACTAAGTAGTTTCTTGGGTTTGTCTGGTCATGACAAAAGATTATCAAAAATAGGATTCAACTTAGGCTATTACATGATATGTTGAAGATATGATTTTTTGTACGTAGACTGAGAAACATGATCAAACCTTTGCACAATTTAAATACGACCCCGTTTTAGCACTTACAAATTTTTTCTATACCTTTTATATTAGAAACGGATGCATCCGGTACATGTATTGGGCCAGTAATGCTACAAGAGGGCATATCCATTTCTTATTTCAGTGTTGCCTTCTGCCCTAGAAATTCTGCCATTTCCAAATATGAGAAGGAAGCACTCACAATACTTGAAGCACAGAAAAAGTGGCACCATGACTTCTTAGGGAACACACTAATTATGAAGACATGTCACTGGTCTCTCAAGTTCACCACTGACTAGAAAATTTCAGATGACATACAACCCAAATTAATTATGAAGTTGATGGGATTTGACTTTACCATACAATACATGGGGGGGGGTAGTAACAAAGTGATAGATACATTATTAAGGAAATTGCAAGAATGTTTCTCCATGTTTCAAGCCATTTTTGTGTGGGTCCAACAGATTGCTGAAAGTTATACCTAAGATGAATGTTTTAGACTAATGCCGGACAAGTTAATAGTACATACACCATAACATGGCATTCACTATATTTTTTTGCTTGCATCATTAGATACAAATGATTCATTTGAGGGGACAACTGATGAGTCTTATTTTTACACCCCTCTAACCTGATTTTAAACCCAATATTTCATTAATACCGAGATATTTGCTCTGATGTTGCTACTAATGACTGATGAATGCAAATGATTCCAAATATCCTAGCTTTATTTTGTTTCCATAGGAAATTGACTATCTACAGACGAAATAAAGCCAATACACGGAAATGGGTAAAGTGGAAGATAGAGGAGACCAAGTGGAGGTGCAGCAGAGGAGCCAGAGTAAAAGACAGCGTTCCATACGACCACGCCCACCCGT
This sequence comes from Hordeum marinum, assembly GCA_022496015.1. Taxonomy (NCBI): domain Eukaryota; kingdom Viridiplantae; phylum Streptophyta; class Magnoliopsida; order Poales; family Poaceae; genus Hordeum; species Hordeum marinum. The sequence continues at coordinate 297,434,309 of CM039673.1, forward strand.
ATGGACTGCAAACGGAGGCGTTTGATCCACCTGAGCCACATTTATAAAGGACCTGATGTTGAATGAGAAACAAAACATCGCCACACTATCCAGTCTTCGTCATGTCCAGATTTCCCATCTACATCAACCCTAGCCACCACCATTCTCCCATATCCATAGCCACAACCTTCACCACCACCAAAGTACTCAGCAGTCTGGTCATACTTGTAATCATGTATCACATATGACATCCATTGTAAGATATATTATCAATCAATCAATCTTCATGATGTGTTCTTCGCGTGATCCAATCTCCATGTGTGAGTATTTGGAAGGTCATGGGTTGAGGAAAGAGCCTTACAACCCGATCTATTTGTTGGAGGGATCAATGGAAAGACTTTGAATTAACATCTTGTATGTGTACATTAAAATTGTTTCATAGTTGTCTATTGTCTCATTCGCGGTCTTAATCCCTGTAGGTACAAAGGATCATGGAGAGCGAGTCAAAGAGAGGCTAAGGGCAAGGAGACCATGAAGTGCTATTCTAAACATCAATTACAAAAGGGTTTAGTATGGTAACACAGATCCTATCCTTAGGGGTTCAAGAGGTGTAGTAATTAAACGCCAAATGCTTTTATCTGATTATCGCAATCTTAATTATCGGGGAAACCCCACGCGATGGATATGACCTTTGGTTGGACAACCGACCCTTGATGGAGGACGTGTGTGGGACATAACTTAATTTGGACGCATTCCCCACTTTGACACGTAACAAGCACATCTTGATGGATGACTTGTAGAGCACAAATTAAAATCATGATGATTCCCACACAAATATATGGTTATAAGCATAAGTCCTCATACGCATGCATGTTTTTATCGTAAGTGTTTTCAGCATCAGCTTGATATATGATCTGGTCAAAAATTAAAATTTAATTCGCTGGAAATTTTTTATTTGAAAGCCTAGCTTAAAGGCACCTTCACCTCGTGGGTTCAATAACTCAGGGTCACCTCTAGAAAAAAGGGCAAAAAATCTTATTGCTCCATTTATGAATCATTAACGGAACCAATCAGCAACAACACTGGGATGAGAAATAAACTACTTTACATTCTTCTCCCATTGGAGGTCACTTAGGCATGAGAGCAGTGGCGAAGCTTCATTAGGGTCGAACTGGGCCATGGCTCACTCATGATTTGTGGCCTTTTATTTTAACTGTGCTTTGAAACTCCATCACGTGCAATTTATTAAGCAGCTGACACTACGATCCAAGTCTTAGACTAGTCATAATGAAGAGTAACTTACACTAGTAACATACAAGCTATCGTAGACTATGTTACTACTCCATAATGGGTACTACATCCGTCATGGTTTATTGGCCCCCGTTATATTCCGTTTCAAATTTTGACTAAAACTTTAACTAACAAAATATGAATGCATATCACCAAAACATACTATATCTTTAGATTCAAACTTGTATAAAGTTTTCAATGATGATAAACATGCATTAATATTTTTTTGGCAACGACGATGACGACGATGGCGGCGACTACACCGTCTTCTATCAGCTCCTCGGCATGAACTAGGGGCGACAGGATGGTGGCGGTGACGACGTAGTCTTTCTTATGTTCTTTATGTATTTCTTTAAGTTTGTACAAATTAAAATGAAATCACCTAAGTTTCATCTAAAACCGAGTCAATTTCTTCGAATTTGGTCCAAATTTGCGTTTGAAAGACGGTGTCTGAGGGCGACCTTCCGGGCGGCTGGAAACCCGAGCCCCCCTTCTCATCCTCACCCCAACCAATTTTAATGCCGATTCATCCCCAAACAACGCTATTTCAGGTCCTTGAGAAACCGAACGGTTAGAGATGCTATTAGTACATGTACATCGTGAAGCATTAGAAGGTCCTAACCTAGTCTTCGTGGCTGCTGGCTCTCCCCCGGTACATGAACGTGGTGCAGGCGCTCATAAACCAGCCGCTATTGTTAGGCTCGAGAACTGTAGTCGAGAATAAATTCCATTTATGTACATCACTTTCTCGATGGTCCGATCTAGGGACTAGCACTATGCAACAATAAACAAGCGTTACTGGTCCTAAGCGTGCGCCCGAGGGCCTGCATACGGACGGAGACGTGCCGCTAACATCTGCTATAAATGATATTTTGTTGACGAAGAAGAGAGGAGTCCCAACCGTATGCACAGCGTACGTAGTCCCACTTCTCTGTGCCGTGAAATTTCCGCTGTTTGGCTTCATAGTGGATTGCCGCTCCAGTTTTATTTATTTATTTAATGAAACCGCTCGAGTTGTACAGCTGACGGTGAAACCAGTTGAACCAGCGGCACCGAGTGAACGGCCTCGTGTTTTCCGGCACAGGGAATATATTACGCCATCATCCGGTTGCAGTCGTCAGTACATGACATTTATATAGCTGAGCACGTCCTAGGGTGGTTTATTTAGTGGCAAAGGAGAATTTATACAAAAAATGAGATAGTTCAGCTGCCTCAACAAGCAGCAATGACGATCTGGATGCTAGCAACAAATTTTTTACGAGCAAACATTTCAAATCAGCCTACTCGCAAGCGATATCATATATGAAAGAAGCCTGCGAAGGGACCTGTTAAAGTAAATGTTGATGCTTTTTTTCATGCGAATAGTTTAACAAAATTTTGTGATGTCATTGCGCGCGATGATCACGATAAGTTGCAGCGACTCATCTATATATACCACATGTGTAGAGTGCAGAAGTAGCAAAACTAATCGCTATTCGATGTGGGTTAAATGTTGGCGCAAATCTGGGGTGTACAGAGTGGCAGTCAAGTCTGACTATCTCAATGCACTTGAGGCCATCTCTGATTCAAACCCATATATGGGAACATGCGTGTCAATCATAGTCAAGTGTTTCCTTCTGGCATTGGAGTTTGCTAGTATTACTTTTGATCACTCTAGTAGAGAGGCCAATTTGGCCACGGATGCTTTAGCAAAACATTGTATTAGTTCTGGCAAGTCTGAAGCATGAAAAAATATCATCCCTGACTTTATTATGTAAACGATCTGGTTATCATTTGATGAATAAAGTTTATGATGCTAAAAAAAAGATGCACCCAACTAAATCTCTCTATCTCTACTACTACGTCATAATAAGTTTAAACTTTAAACTTTCTAAGTGATATATATTATGTCATCATTGAGTAGCACTAAGGACACACCCAACTAGTGTAAGAGCACATTTCTCCATGTGTGGTTTTGGTAATTGATGACACCCCTATGGACTAATGGTTGCCTTGAGTTATATTCGAAGGATTTGTCCATAAGCACTTTTTGAAGTCCATCTGTTGGGTTTCAAATAGTTTATATGATGACCAAGGTGGTATTCAAGGTTTATCCAAAGATTGGTCATGTAAGAGTTGACCTTATTGCAAGTATGTATTGAAGAAGGAGATTACGTGAGCATTCATGATTACCTTCAAGACATCATCTTTATGAAGAAAGAAGATAAGATACAAGGTTGATCAAGACTAAGTCAAAGAGTGAATCAAGTGATCAACACACAAAGCGTGCAAGATGTACCGAGAGGGATCAAGTGATCTCATGGTATGGTAAGCATTGTCCATTACGCTTTGTGTACTAACCCATGTTCCTTGTAAGAGTTCTTTGTGGGGTTAGGCATATTTCCATGGGATTGCATCAAGAGGAAGATCCCATGCAACCCATGAAAGATGACATCAAGTGGTGATCGTTATCAAGGTTGCGGTATGCAAGTTCAAGTGAAGCATCACATAGAGATCAGGATTGAAGCTTGCCGTCCATTGTGATGTCAATGGACTTGTGAATATGTGACAAAGAGTATCTCACCCATAGTGGAGTATGGGGGAGCAATCGTCTAGTATTCATCAAGCCAACACAATCAAGAAAGGTGGTCCATCTTGAGGAAGTCAAGATCGTCATCATCTAGCTCAAGTGGACTATACGCAAAGCTAAGGTTTGACCTTGATAGGGTTTTCTATTTTACCGGTCTCATAGTGGTAGTTGGGAGACTGGGTTATAGGGTAGGTAACCGTGCTATCAAGGGGCCTCTCAAGTGAGTAGCTTGATCATATCATTCGTTGAGAGCTCAAACCATTGCATTCTTGGCATCATCATCTTTCTTGGTTCTTGGTTGGATTTTCTCTTTGAGGTTTCTTGAGCTTATGGTCAACTTCATGACTATCTCAAGTTCATCAAAAACGGAGTCCATATGTATATTCTATGATGTTATCGATGTTGGAGTTATTGCGGATTCTTCATTGAAAGAGGTTTCTCATATCTTTACCTTTGGTATTTTTATACTGCCTCTTCTTAAGAAAACCTGTTGGATAGCTCTTGTCAACCTAGATCCAACAAGCTTGAGTTTGCTCAATTTGGAGCTCATCTGCAGAAGTTGTGGCAGTTCTGGTTTTGACTGTATTCTTCCGTTTTTCTAGCCGAGTAGTTGTAGGTGTTGTAGTTCAGTGGATTGCGGTAGTACCGCTCCTCGGAGCGGTAGTACCGCAAGTGGCACGGAAGTAATTTTTTACTTTCGCCTCGAGGGCGGTAGTACCGCAAGCACGAAAGTAATTTTTTTACTTCCGCCCCTCGGGCGGTAGTACCGCAAATGACATCCGGTACTACCATGCGGACTTTTTCGTAGAGTTTCCCTCTGCGGAGGTTGGCACGGAAGTAAATTTTTACTTCCGTGCACCTCTAGTGGCTGCCTCTGCCGACCGTGCAGTAGTACCGCACGGGCTCGCGGTAGTACCGCTCTGGCGGTTCTACCGCTTGTGGCCCCGTGCTAACGGCCAGGGCCGGTTACTCCCGTGCTAGCGTAGTACCGCAAGCCGTCACGGTAGTACCGTGACTTTTGCGGTAGTACCGCGATACGCGGGGCTGAGTGAGTGGATAACAGTTGGATTTTTCCCCACCTATAAAAGGGGGTCTTCTTCTCCAATGGACCTGATCCTTTGAGCTCGTGTTCTTCCTCCATTGTTGTCCTTCTTCGAGCTTGCTAACTCTCAATCCCTTCAATGATTCTTGCTAGTTCTTGAGGGAAAAGAGAGAGGATATCTAGATCCACATTTCCACCAATCAGTTTCTCCTCTAAGTGAGGGGAACCCCTTGGATCTAGATCTTGGAGTTCTTCGTGTTCTTCTTCGTTCTTCCTCTCATTTCCCTCCCTAGCATTAGTTGTTTTGGTGGGCTTTGGGATAGAAGGACTTGGGCACTCCGTGTGCCCTTGCCATTGCATTTGGTGCATAGGTTTGAGTTCTCCACGGTGATATGTGGAAGTGAGAAGTTGAGAAGCTATTACTCTTGGGTGTTTGAGCACCCTAGAGCTTGTTCCTTTTGGGTGCTTTGGCGCCCTAGACGGTTGGTGGTGCCTCGGAGCTCAATCATTGTGGTGCAAAGCTCCGGGCAAGCTTCGGGGTCTCCAATTAGGTTGTGGAGATTGCCCCGAGAAGTTGAGGTCACCTCGGAGCCACAATCCATTGTGGTGAAGCTTCATGGTGTCGTTGGGAGCCTCCAATCAAGTTGTGGAGATTGCCCCAATCATGTTTGTACGGGTTCGGTGACCACCCTCAAGGGTCCCTTAGTGGAATCACGGCATCTTGCATTGTGCGAGGGCGTGAGAGATTACGGTGGCCCTAGTGGCTTCTTGGGGAGCATTGTGCCTCCACACCGCTCCGGACGGAGATTAGCATTCGCAAGGGTGTGAACTTCGGGATACATCGTCATCTCCGCGTGCCTCGGTTATCTCTTCCCGAGCCCCTTTACTTATGCACTTTACTTTGTGATAGCCATATTGTTTCTTGCTATATATCTTGCTATCACTTAGTTGTCTATCTTTCTTAGCATAAGTTGTTGGTGCACATAGGTGAGCCTAGTTGTTTTAGGTTTTCTGCTTGACTAATTAAACGATAGTTTATTCCGCATTTGTTCAAGCCTAAATCGTAATTATTTTAAAGCGCCTATTCACCCCCCTCTAGGCGACATCCACGTCCTTTCAACTAGTTTAATACCACGTTTAAGAAACTAATAGAGTGGACTTTCTAATGTACGGGCTAGAAAGTTTAAAGTTTTATCATAAGAATGCATTGTTTGATTTGTCTAAAGAATATTCAAATCAAATGTGACTACATTCACAAATATGAGCATGTTGCAACTATTCTTTGTTAGAAATTATACTAAGAGAGAGTAACTACATTATAAAGCCGTAGATATTTATAGATTTTCAAATTTGTAATGGTATAAGTGTTGTTAGCATCGCCTTTCATAATAAGTCTATTATGAACTACTCAGGCAAGGCTAAGGAGCATCGTGGCCGTGAGGCTGACCCCAGGCCTCCTGGGGCGACCGTTTCTTTGGCAGCCGCTTGCATGCGATTAGGGAACGTGAGGAGGGAAGTGGGCGCGATGGCTGACACGATCGTAGGCGGGGAGACGAGAGCCACCAGGCCCAAGCTGCTGCTCCTGCTCCTATTGGAGGGCAGCTTGCCCTAAATGGGCGTGCTCCACAGGTCGTGCTATGTCAGGACAAGACTGGTGCACTGGTGTAGCGACGCGTCCAACAGCTGGAGATGGGATCTGTTGCTGTCGTGACGACGTGGGGCCGTAGCCCTCTTTGACCTCTATCACCCCACGAGGCGAAACGACGCTCTCGCGACAACATGACCCCGCCTGGCTCCCCTTCTTTAGTCGTGCCGGCGACACCAAGCTACAAGGGAGGCCAGGCTGCTAGCGTGGGAGCGCTAAGTGTGTAGATGTAGGAGGACTTGCACATCTGTTCGCCGGCACAACTCGTTCCGCCTCTGCTGCTCCTTCGGGGGCCGCCTGGTTTCGAGAGCACCCAAGCGCCATCTGGGACGACGGGAATGGAAGGGCAGGCGACACCTGTTGACGGTGGCCTTCTACATCCTGCTGGCATCATAGTTTGAAATAGCTAAGATAGCGTCTGCTATTGCGTCTGCAATAGCGCTAGCGCAATAGCAACCGCTATCACTCAAATTAAATGTCATTACTTTTTGTTCATGTTCTAGTGATATAAACAATAATCTGGTGTATTTATAAATCCACTACGTGGACATAGCGCCCGCAATATCGCCCGTATCCGCATTCCACTACACGGAACCCAATCCACTACTGGCCCGCTATACGCTATTTAAAACCATGGCTAGCATGCAAAAACTCTTCCAACATCATGAGGAAGGGTTCTTCGAGATGCCCCCTCGTCCACCGCACAGGGTCCCGACGAGCAGGCATAAAACGCTGGCTGGGGTCTCCATTGGCATACCCTCAGGCACTCCAGCACTCGCATGCGGGCCACTGGGAAGGCGTGGGTGACCCCGATAGAAGGAGCGGCCAAGGCGATCATTAGTCGCAGCCTAGGCATTATGCAAGATGGGAAGGACATCATGGAAGCTGCTATCAACACGCTCGAGCTCAAGTTGAAAGACCAACTATCTGATGAGGTGATAGGTGAGCTTAGGAAAATTTTCCAGCTGGATGATATTGCAACTATGGCGATTCAGGAGGCCCTGATTGCTCATGGCGGAGCTACCGCGATGGACCATGAAGAGGAAGTGTTGTCTGTTGATCCTTGAAGACTATCACAATGCATTTGTACCTGTGTTCATCTTGTTTCCTTCGTTAGTTCAAGATGATGAGAACTGTATCCGCTCCCATGTTTGGACCATGTCGTGTAGGTCATGGTTTAGGGTGTTCCCTGATGGCATGTACTTTATCCAGGCTTTGTTGCCATGTGTGCCCGTGTCCTCTGATTTTCAATGTGTGTTCATGCTAGTGCAACCTAGCTTTGTCAACCTTGATGTCTCTCCGGTTTGCTCATCTTAGCACAATGTCAAGGGAACGATCCTGACAATAGTACCAGGGGTACGAAAGGAGGGGCGAAGCCGAGCTACGGCGCAGGTGCCACTCGGATTTTGCGAGTTTGGGCCCCTCTCGGAAGAGGTAACAACCCTATGTCTCTTGTCCATGGGCTTGTGTTTTCTTATTGGGGTACATATACAGTAGGGTGTGGAACCCTTGCTCAGGAGCCCAGGGGTCGCTTATATAGAGTGTGCCACAACCGACCGAGCGCCATTAGAAGGGCATTTAATTCATGTAACTGATGGCGTTACAAGAAACTACTGCTTTAACTAGAGCAGTTACAGGTAACATCAGTCTTCACAACACTTCATGTGAGTTATTAAGTCTCTCGAATATTGCAGCTGCTACGTCGTCCAAGCTTCCACACGTTCGAGTGTTGCCTATTCGACTGACAAAATGTCGTCCGAGTGACATGAAGGATCCGAGTGGATCTTCGTATACAGGCGAATGCATCTCGCATCCAGTGACTTTAATGATAATGTGGGGCCCTAGGTGGGCCTTAGATGTGAGGTCCGTTACCCTACCTCTGGCCGGCGACCTCACTAGTAGCCCCCGAATCAATGGGGGTTTGAGAGGACGTGTGAATGACATTCAGAAGTGTTGTCGGTGCCTCGGATGCGTCGGGAAAATGGTTCAGGGCGTTTCCCACTCGGTCTCCAAACTTCGACGGATTCAGGACTTACGAATTCTGATTGATCTGATTGACTTGGTCGTTTATCTTAATGGAACAGGGTCGGATTATCTCTCCCGCGAAAACAATATGACCGTCCGAGCAAAAGTTCTTCCGGAATTTCGAGTGACGTCGCGGGAATGAGTGTTAGCCTCCCAAGTATCCTTGCATGGCTTCTGTAGTCGCTCGTGATTTCATCCGAGTGCTCCGTAGGCATGCGTCAAGCATTCGGCAGGTCGAAGCGAGTCGAGAGGAGCCGGTGAGAGTGGAGCCCCTTCGGGCCACCTCACAACGTAATTTCTGCGATTTTGAAATCGTAGGCAACGCGCATGAGCGTGCGCGGGAGAGGCTGCGTTGTGGAAGTGGGGCAAGTGGGTGTGCCATCTCGAATTCTACATCACAATTATCACCATCCGTCCCCCAGTCACTGTACAAGAGATCCCGTGTATCTCACTCCGTTCATAGATTGACGACTGGAGATTCGCCTGAGATGTATATAAAAGATGGCCGAGTGGTGGGAGAGAGAGAGACAGATCTCCATTCCCCCACCCTTGATTCTTCCGACGCCTTGACGAGCACTTCTCTCCTCGCCTCTGCCTCCGACCCACACACCATATTCGGCAGAGCGCATTGGCCGGTCCCTTCGCTGAACGTGTCCAAGAAGGAGAAAACGAAGGTGGACATCCTGGTGATCGCGCTGGTTGCCTTGGTGCAGAAGGGCATCAATGGCCCGGACCTGCTGGCGGTATGCTTCTAGCGGAGGATCCAGCCACTGCAGGCCAATCCCATGTTGATGTATGCAGGGCTGAGCGATCTCACGCAAACGCACCCGGAAGAGCTTGAGACGTAGGCGGTGGAGGCCAAGCTGATCGGAATTACCCCCGCCCGCGATAATCTATGTGGTCTATGCTAGTACCCCCATTCTTAGTCGATAATCCGACGAATGAGATAACCGTCGAGTGATCTTTATCCGAGTGATCTTGATGTTCACTGTAATTATCTTGACTGGCACATTTCTCACACGGAAGGCCTTCACGGATATGGTGATCCTGGTGCCAGTCGTTGACCGCATGCCAGTTGATGTGGCGAGTGACACCGAGCACCAAGAAGACTCGGTAGGCGAAGAGGAGTACGTGGAAGACGACTAAAATGATGGGGAGGAAGAGGACTCGGATAGTATGGACGAGGTGGAATCTTGTTCGTCAGATGAAGGCCCGCCCGAGACTCATTCCAAGGCGCACCAAGACCCAGGGATCACCAAGGGCCCGAGCACTTGCAGTTCGAAGCGCGGGTGTGGAGATCTTGCCTCGTCACCCGAGAAGGCAGTCAAGCATCCCAAGGTCTCCACCATCAAGCCTAGGAAGGCTGTCCTACCCAAGATCAAGGTGGACATGCCCATGGCCTCAATGTAAGTGTTTCTGCTTCAGTTGATGTTTTCGTTATTTGACCGAGTGACTTGATGTTCCAAATGATTTCGCTGCAGTGTCGACACCTCGACTACCTCGTTGGAACCAAAGGACCAGACCAACATCGATGTTGCATCTTCAAAAGGCAGTCTCCAAATTAACTCGAGTTCTATTTTTGGACACAATGTTTTTTTGCCGTTCCACTCACTTCCGAATGCTCCCTTAATGCTTGCAGAGCCGCGCTAGGTGATAGAGATTAACGTAGTTGACAAGGTCAACCCGCCACACCCCTCTGCCAACATAGATGTCGTGATGCGGGATGCTTCTGTTGGGGAACGTTGCATGGGAAACAAAAAATTTCCTACTCACACATAGATCTATCCATGGTGATGAGCATCTACGAGAGGGAGAGTGGATCTGCATACCGTTGTAGATCGCTAAGCGGGAAGCATTAAGAAACGCGGTTAGTGTAGTCGAACATCTTCATGATCCAAATCACCAAGCGTCCCGCGATCACATCACGATCTGTCCCGCAATCCAATCACGATCCATCCCGCGAACTCATCACGATCCGTCCCGCGAACTCATCACAAACTGTCTCGCGATCTTGATCACGGTCCTTCCGATCTAGCGCCGAACGGACGGCAGCTCCGCGTTCAGCACATGTGCAGCTTGATGACGAGCTCCACCCTCTTGATCCATCAAGAGGAAGTGGAGAGGAATAAGAGTTCACCGGCAGCGTGACGGCACTCCGGCGATGGTGGTGGAGCAATTCCGGCAGGGCTTCGCCTAAGCACAGCGGAAATCCGATCTAGAGGAGCACCGGTGGAACGGGTAACACGTGGCCGTAAAAACTAGTGCAAAACCCTAAAATCCACCTGTATATATAGGAGAAGAGGAGAAGAGTCTGGCGCAAGGGCCAAGGCTCCCATAGGAGTTGTCCGAACCAACTAGGGAGGAGTCCACCTCCTCCACTCCTAGTAGGATTAGGACTCCTTCCCTAATTTGCCTTTTTTTGCCTTTTCCCACCTTTTTCCTTTTGGGTTTTCTTCTCCAGCCACATGGGCCTTGTGTGGGAGTTTCCACCAGCCCACTAAGGGATGATATTCACTCTCCCACAGACCATGAAGCCTCTTGGGTCGAAATACCCCTCCCGGAGGTCTCCCGGTACACTACCGGCACTCACGGTACACTACCGATGAGCCCAAAACTTTTTTGACGACCAAAATAGGACTTCCTATATATGAATCTTTACCTCTGGACCATTCCGGAGCTCCTCGTGACGTCCAGGATCTCATCCAAGACTCCGAACAACCTTCGGTCACCACCATACATAACTCTATACTACCGAAACGTCACCAAACCTTAAGTGTGCAGACCCTGCGGGTTCAAGAACTATGTAGACATGACCGAGGCACCTCTACGGTCAATAACCAATAGCGGGCCCTAGATGACCATATTGGTTCCTGCATATTCTTCAAAGATCTTTATCGGTCAAACCTCTATGTCAAGGATTCAGTCAATCCCGTATAACGTTCCCTTTGTTCTTCGGTATGTTACTTGCCCGAGATTCGATCGTCGGTATTTCCATACCTAGTTCAACCTCGTTACCGGCAAGTCTCTTTACTCATTCCGTAATACAAGATCCCGTGACTAACACTTAGTTACATTGCTTGCAAGGCTTATTGTGATGTTGTATTACTGAGTGGGCCCTGAGATACCTCTCCGTCACACGGAGTAACAAATCCCAGTCTTGATCCATGCCAACTCAACAGACACCCTCAGAGATACCTGTAGAGCACCTTTATAGTCACCCAGTTACGTTATGACGTTTGATACACACAAGGTAGTCCTCCGATTTCAGTGAGTTGCATGATCTCATGGTCATAGGAATACATACTTTGACATGCAGAAAACAGTAGCAATAAACTGACACGATCATATGCTACGTTTGTAGTTTGGGTCTTGTCCATCACATCATTCTCCTAATGATGTGATCCCTTTATCAAATGACATCAAATGTCAATGGCTAGGAAACCTTGACCATCTTTGATCAAAGAGCTAGTTCACTAGCGGCATACTAGGGACAGAGTGTTGTCTATTTACCCACACATGTAATGTGTTTCCATTCAATACAATTATAGCACGGATAATAAACGATTATCATGAACAAGGAAATATGATAATAACTAATTTATTATTGCCTCTAGGGCATATTTCCAACAGTCTCCCACTTGCACTAGAGTCAATAATCTAGTTCACATCACCATGTGATTCGCATTGTTATGAATCTAACACCTAATGAGTTCTGGGGCTCGATCATGCTTTGCATGTGAGAGAGGTCTTATAGTCAACGGGTATGTGACATTCAGATCTGTGTGTACTTTGCAAATCTCTATGCCAAACTGTAAATACTACCACCACACTTGGTACTATTCCAAATGGCTGCTCCTACTATACATATCCAGATTGCTACTACGAGTTATCCAGATTGGTGTTAAAGCTTGCATCGACGTAACTCTTTACGATGAACTCTTTATCACCTCCATAATTGAGAAACATGTTTTTAGTTACTAAGGATAATCTTGACCGCTGTCCAGTGATCCACTCCTGGATCACTCTTGTACCCCTTGACGGACTCATGGCAAGGCACACACAGGTGCAGTACACAGCATGGCATACTATACAGAGCCTATGGCTAAGGCATAGGGGACGACATTCGTCCTTTCTCTTTCTTCTGCCGTGGTCGAGCATTGAGTCTCACTCAACTTCACACGTTACAAAGCAGGCGAGAACACTTCTCTCTGACTAATCCATTTTGAACTCTTTCAAAATCTTGTCAAGGTATGTACTCATTGAAAGTCTTATCAAACATCTTGATCTATCTTTATAGATCTTGATGTTCAACAATTATGTAGCTCTATCCAGGTCTTCCTTTGAAAAACTCTTTTCAAACAACCGTTTATGCTCTCCAGAAATTCTACATCATTTCCGAATAGCTATATGTCATCCACACATACTTATCAGAAACTCTATAGTGCTCCCACTCACTTTATTGCAAATACAAGTTTCTCGTAAACTTTGTATAGACTCAAAAAACATTGATCACCTCATCAAAGTGTATATTCCAACTCCGAGATGCTTGCTTTAGTTCATAGAAGAATTACTGAAGCTTGCACACCTTTTAGCATCCTTAGGACTGACAAAACCTTCTGGTTGTATCACATACAACCTTTCTTCAAGTAAACCATTAAGGAAACGATGTTTTGACATCCATCTGCCAGATTTCATAACTGAAAGTGCAGCAACTGCTAACATAGTTTCAATAGACTTTAGCATCGCTACGAATGAGAAAGTCTCATCGCATTCAGCTCCTTGAACTTGTCATAAACTACTTTGCAACAAGTCGAGCTTTACAAATGGTAACATTTACCATCAGCGTCTGTCTTCATTTTAAAGATCCATTTGTACTTAACGACATGTCGTCCAACGAGCAAGTCCACCAAAGTCTATACTTGGTTTTCATACATGGATCCTTTCTCGGATTTCATGGCCTCTAATCATTTGTTCGTTTTCGAGCCCATCATCGCTTCTCCATAGTTCGTAGGTTCATCGTTGTCCAACAACATGACCTCCAAGACAGGGTTGTCGTACCGCTCAGGAGCAGTACACGTCCTTGTCGACCTACGAAGTTCGATAGTAACTTGATCCGAAGCTTCATGATCATCATCATTAACTTCCTCTTCAACTGACGTAGGCTTCACAGAAACATCTTTTTGCGCTGCGCTACTTTCTGGTTGAAGTAAAGGTTCAATAACCTCATCAAGCTCTATTTTCCTCGTAGGTCAATAGTAACTTGATCCGAAGCTTCATGACCATAATCATTAACTTCCTCTTCAACTGACGTAGGCTTCACAGAAACATCTTTCTACGCTACGCTACTTTCTGGTTGAAGTTGAGGTTCAATAACCTCATGAAGTTCTATCCTCCTGCCACTCAATTCTTTCAAGAGAAAACCTTTCTCGAGAAAGGACCCAGTTTTAGCAACAAACATTTTATGCTTGGATCTGAGATAGATGGTTCACCCAACTGTTCTTAGGGTATTCTATGAAGATGCATTTGTCCGCTTTGGGTTCGAGCTCATTAGGTGAAAACATTTTCTACACAAGCGTCGCATCCCCAAACATTAAGAAATGACAGCTTAGGTTTGTATCAAGCCATAATTCACACGGTGTCATCTCAACGGATTTAGATGGTGCCCTATTTAAAGTGAATGTAGTTGTCTCTAATGCATAACCCCAAAATTACAGTAACAAAACAATAAGAGACATCATAGCATGCACCATATCCGATAGAGCACGACTATGACGTTCGGACACACCATCACACTATGGTGTTCCAGGTGGCGTGAGTTGTGAAACAATTTTCACATTGTCTAAAGTAGTATGCCAAACTCGTAACTCAAATATTCATCTCAACGATCATATCGTAGACATTTTATCTTCTTGTCATGATGATCTTAAACTTCACTCTGAATTTGCTTGAACCTTTCAAAGAATTCAGACTTGTGTTTCATTAATCAAATATACACTATATCTACTCAAATCATCAGTGAAGGTAAGAAAATAACGATATCCACCGCATGCTACAAGACTCATTGGATTGCATACATCAACATGTATCATTTCCAATAAATCACTTGCCAGCTCCATCAAACCAGAAAACGGGGTCCTTAGTCATCTTGCCCAAGAGGCATGGTTCGCATGTCTCAACTGATTCGAAATCGAATGAGTCCAAATATCCATCAGCGTGGAGTTTCTTCATGCGCTTTATACCAATATGACATTTAGCGGTAGTGCCACAAGTATGTGATACTATCATTATTAACTTTTTATCTTTTGGCATCAATGTTATGAACATGTGTATTACTACGATCAAGATTTTAACAAACCATTCTCACTGGGTGCATGACCATTGAAGGTATTATTCATGTAAACAGAATAACCATTATTCTCTAACTTAAATGAATAACCGTGTTGCAATAAACACGATCTAATCACGTTCATGCTCAACGCAAAACACCGAATAACATTTATTTAGGTTTGTCACCAATCCCGAAGGTAGAGAGAGCGTGCGAAGTTGATCACATCAACCTTGGAAACATTTCCAACACACATCATCACCTGACCCTTAGCTAGTTATCCGTTTATTCCGTAGCTTTTTTTCGAGTTACTAACATTTAGCAGCCGAACCGGTATCCAATACCCAGGTGCTACTAGGAGTACTAGAAAGGTACACATCAATAACACATATATCAAATATACTTCTGTCGACGTTGCCAACCTTCTTATCTACCAAGCATCTAGGGTTGTTCGCTTCAGCAACCTCTCTCCTCATAATCGAAGCACTTAGTCTCGGGTTTGGGTTCAACTTTGGGTTGCTTCACCGGAGCAGCAACTGACTTGCTATCCATGAAGTTTCCCTCCTTGCCCTTGCCCTTCTCGAAACTAGTGGTTTTACTAACCATCAACACTTGATGCTCCTTCTTGATTTCTACCTTCGTGGTGTCAAACATCGCGAACAGCTCAGGGATCATTAATTCTATCCCTGACAATTTATAGTTCATCACCAAGTTCTAGTAGCTTAGTGAAAGTGACTTGGAGAACTATATCAATCACTATCTTATCTGGAAGATGAACTCCCACTCGATTCAAGCGATTGTAGCACCCAGACAATCTGAGCACATGCTCAACGATTGAGCTATTCTCGTTCATCTTGCAGGCAAAGAATCTTGTTGGAGATCTCATATCTCGCAACACGGGCACGAGCCTGAGCTCCTAATTTCAGCTCTTAGAATATCTCATATATTCCGTGACGTTCAAAACGTTTCGAAGCCTCAATTCTAAGCCGTAATGCATGACGCACTAAACTATCAAGCAGTCATCAGGACGTATCTGTCAGATGTTCACAACATCTACAGACGACACTAGAGGGGTTGGCGCACCGAGCGGTGCATTAAGGACATAAGCCTTCTGTGCAGCAACGAGGACAATCCTCAGATCACGGATCCAATCCGCAATATTGCTACCATCATCTTTCAACTCTGTTTCTCAAGGAACATATAAAAATTCAAGGGAGCTACAACGTGAGCAAGTAATGTGCAAAATAATTTGCAAAAGACACTACTGGCTATGTTCATGATAATGAGTTCAATTATATATTACTTAAGAAATCCCACTCAAATTGACATCCCTTCGGTCATTCGAGTGATACATGATCCAAATTCACCAACTCAAGTCCGATCATCACGTGAGTTGAGGTGGTTACAATGGTGAACATCATCATGTTGATCATATCTACTATATGACTCATGTTCGACCTTTCGGTCTCTTGTGTTCCGAGGCCATGTCTGTACATGCTAGGCTCGTCAAGTTTAACCCGAGTGTTCTGCATGTGCAACACTGGCTTGCACCCGTTGTATGTGAACATAGAGTCTATCACACCCAATCATCACGTGGTGTCTCAACACGACGAACTTTCACAATGGTGCACACTCGGGGAGAACACAATTTATCTTGAAATTAAGTGAGGGATCACCTTATAATGCTACCGTTGTGCTAAGCAAAACAAGGTGCATAAAAGGATTAACATCACATGCAAATCATAAGTGACATGACATGGCCATGAACTTGTGCTTTTGATCTCCATGAAAGCACCGACATGATCTCCATTGTCACCAGCATGACACCATGATCTCCATCATCTTGATCTCCATCAACGTGTCACCATCGGGGTTGTCACGCCCACCATGCTTCTACTACTATTGCTACCGTTTAGCGATAAAGTAAAGCATTACATAGCGCTTAATGATTGACACGCAGGTCATACAATAATTAAAGACAACCCTATGGCTCCTACTGGTTGCCGTACTCATCGACATGCAAGTCGTGATAATCTATACATCACATGATCATCTCATACATCACATATATCACATCATGTAATTAGCCATATCATATCACAACATACCCTGCAAAAACAAGTTAGACGACCTTTAATTGTTGTTACATGTTTTACGTGGCTGCTACGAGTTTCTAGCAAGAACGATTCTCGCCGACGCATAAACCATAACGGTGATACATAATTTGCTTTTCAACCTTCTCAAGGACCGTCTTTGTCGAATCCGATCCAACTAAAGTGAGAGAAACTGCCACCCACAAGCCATCGAGGCAACAAGTTGCGTCGAGGGAATTGGTCTCTCGTAAGCGTATGAGTAATGTTGGTCCGGGCCGCTTCATCTCACAATACCGCTCAACCAAAATCTGACCAAGGGAGGAAGCAATATAAGCATCAACGCCCACAAACCTTTTGTGTTCTACTCAAGATCTCATCTACACATAGACCTAGCTCTGATACCACTGTTGGGGAACGTTGCATGGGAAACAAAAATTTTCCTACGCATACACAGATCTATCCATGGTGATGAGCATCTACGAGAGGGAGAGTGGATCTA
Source organism: Hordeum marinum (assembly GCA_022496015.1). Taxonomy (NCBI): domain Eukaryota; kingdom Viridiplantae; phylum Streptophyta; class Magnoliopsida; order Poales; family Poaceae; genus Hordeum; species Hordeum marinum. The sequence continues at coordinate 297,451,776 of CM039673.1, forward strand.
CATACCCTTGTAGATCGCTAAGCGGGAAGCGTTAAGAAACACGGTTGGTGTAGTCGAACATCTTCGCGATCCAAATTGCCGAGTGTCCCGCGATCACATCACGATCCGTCCCGCGACCCAATCACGATCCGTCCCGCGAACTCATCACGATCCGTCCCGCGAACTCATCACGAACCGTCTCGTGATCTTGATCACGGTCCTTCCGATCTAGCGCCAAACGGACGACACCTCCGTGTTCAGCACACGTGTAGCTTGATGACGATCTCCACTGTCTTGATCCAGCAAGAGGAAGTGGAGAGGAATAAGAGTTCACCAGTAGCGTGACGGTGCTCCGGCGATGGTGGTGGAGCAATTCTGGCAGGGATTCGCCTAAGCACTGCGGAAATCCGATCTAGAGGAGCACCGGTGGAACAGGTATCACGTGGCCATAAAAACTAGTGCAAAACCCTAAAATCCACCTGTATATATAGGAGAAGAGGCTGGCGCAAGGGCCAAGGCTCCCATAGGAGTTGGCCGAACCAACTAGGGAGGACTCCACCTCCTCCACTCCTAGTAGGATTAGGACTCCTTCCTTAATTTGCCCTTTTTTGCCTTTTTCCAGCCTTTTCCTTTTGAGTTTTCTTATCAAGACACATGGGCCTTGTGTGGGAGTTTCCACCAGCCCACTAAGGGCTGATATTCACTCTCCCACAGCCAATGAAGCCTCTTGGGTCGAAATACCCCTCCCGGTACACTACCGGCACTCCCGGTACACTACTGATGAGCCCGAAACTTTTCCGACGACCAAAATAGGACTTCCTATATATGAATCTTTACCTCCGGACCATTCCGGAGATCCTCGTGACATCCGGGATCTCATCCGGGACACCGAACAACCTTCGGTCACCACTATACATAACTCTATACTACTGAAACGTCACCAAACCTTAAGTGTGCAGATCCTACGGGTTCGAGAACTCTGTAGACATGACCGAGACACCTCTACGGCCAATAACCAATAGCGGGCCCTAGATGACCATATTGGTTCCTACATTTCTACGAAGATCTTTCTCGGTCGAACCTCTATGTCAAGGATTCAGTCAATCCCGTATAACGTTCCCTTTGTTCTTCGGTATGTTACTTGCCCGAGATTTGATCGTTGGTATTTCCATACCTAGTTCAACCTCGTTACCGGCAAGTCTCTTTACTCGTTTCGTAATACAAGATCCCATGACTAACACTTAGTGACATTGCTTGCAAGGCTTATTGTGATGTTGTATTACTGAGTGGGCCCTAAGATACCTCTCCATCACACGGAGTAACAAATCCCAGTCTTGATCCATGCCAACTCAACAGACACCCTTGACGATACCTGTAGAGCACCTTTATAGTCACCCAGTTACGTTGCAATGTTTGATACACACAAGGTACTCGTCCGATGTCAGTGAGTTGCATGATCTCATGGTCATAGGAACACATACTTTGACATGCAGAAAACAGTAGCAATAAACTGACACGATCATATGCTATGTTTGTAGTTTGGGTCTTGTCCATCACATCATTCTCCTAATGATGTGATCCCATTATCAAATGACATCAAATGTCAATGGCTAGGAAACCTTGACCATCTTTGATCAACGAGCTAGTTCACTAGAGGCATACTAGGGACAGAGTGTTGTCTATTTACCCACACATGTAATGTGTTTCCATTCAATACAATTATAGCATGGATAATAAACGATTATCATGAACAAGGAAATATGATAATAACTAATTTATTATTGCCTCTTGGGCATATTTCCAACAGCTTCACCTGCCAAGGCCTCGACACTAGTTGAAGAAACCACACCAAGGGCCGGGACCGCACTCGGAGCGGGTTTGTCAGCTCCTTCGCCAGTCCCTGTCATAGCTAATATCTTCACACTGCACCACGCCCCGGAGTACCAAGAGGGAGAAGGCAAGGAGGCGTTGATCAACCTGGAGCTGATGAGTGGACGACTGCAAGAGGCTTATGACACCAGCGAGGCGCTGAAGAAGAATGTTCAAGTAAGTACCCTTGTAAGTACCGTATTTAGTCGGGAATTTTTATCCAACTTGTCTTTGTCTTGATTTTGGTTTGGGTCCCGAGTGGGTTTGTGTCTGGACACACCCACTGGGTGTTCTCTGGTTCTGGTGGGGGCACATTGAGTGCACCCACTGGGTGTAGTCCCCGAGACTACCGTCGACTGAGGCAGTCGACGGGATTCTTAGAGTCTCAATGAACCCGATGTAGAACCGGTTGGTGAGCTTGTAGAAGTATCCATAGTGGTACTCATCAAAGAGTATGAAGTGATGGTCCATTGATCAGAGCCTCTCGACATTGACCGTTGGGGTATAGAACGTGTTGCTGAGTTTGTAGAAGTAGTTGTAGTTGTACTTGTCGAAGAGGATGCGGTGATGGTCCATTTACCAGAACCTCTTGATATTGATAGTCAGAGTGTAGAACCTGTTGTTGAGTTTGTAGAAGTACCTCAAGCCGACTAATCTTCAAGTGGGGGAGAGCCGAGCGCACCCACTGGGTGTAGTCCTCGAGACTGTCGTTGACTAAAGCAGTTGGTGGGACTCTTAGAGTCTAGCTGTTTTGTTTGTGTTAACCAAATGACCCTTCTGATCATATCCGACTGTCATGACTGATGTTTCTTTGTTTCCTGTTGGCATAGCATGTGCGAGCTCGAAACCAACTACAATTCCCTAGAGAAGGAGGTTCAGGACCGGTGCATCATCCTTGAGGTCAAGAGTGCTAAGAACGTGCAGCCAAAACAAGAGAAACGCACACTCAGAGGTAAGTGCGTTCTGTGTGATTGCCACAAAATTTGTTTTGCCTCCCTATATAACTGAAATTACTTTATGAGATGTTCGTAGTGAAAATCTCTAACTTGCTAAAAGACTCTGGGCTTCCATTTCTTTACACACCATGAAGGAGGCCCTCGAAAAGAAGGACACATAGCTAGCATCCACCTGGGAGGAGGCCACAACAAGACCAAGGCGGCCGAGGACAAGCCGAAGTCACTCGAGAAACTGGAGGAGGAGTAGAAAACCTTGGAGCAAGCTGCCAAGAAATCTGCGAACGAAGGTGCCGAGTGGGAGTCCAAGATGAAGCAAATCTCATCAAAAATGCTCGAACTGGAGAAGTTTGTCGAGGACTTCGGCAACAAGATGAATCAGAAGCTCAAGGGTGAGCCAATAATCCGATTGCCTTTCACATTTATTTAACTTCCCACTTGTCCCTGATGGGTTTTATGTTCTTCCCATGTCCAGAGTTCTGTGTTGATGCCGAGGATGAGATGGGGAGGATCGAGAAGGAGCTGGATCTACCTCTGGGAATCCTGGGAGACAGTTTGGCCCTTGCCTTCCTCCGACCGGATGACCCTATATGGGAGGTGACTGTCTTCCTCAACCGCCTACATACTACCGTCAAGGACATCCATCGAGAAGTCGCCCTCGGAGAGGATTTCTTGAATGACTTGGACGTCATCATTGATCGACTGAAAGACGTGCCGCGCCGAGTGCAATCATGGAAGAAATCTGCAGCTCAAGGCAGAGCTAGCATCGCTCTTTTGCTTGTCTGCATCCACTACAACGGCTAGGACAAGGAAAAGCTGAAGTTCCTTAAGGTCATAAACAAGAAGCACGTGAAGATCCAAGACTTTTTGGAGATGTTCTTGGAGGCGGTCACTCAGATCGCAGATGGCATCGACGCAGCAGTCCCGTCTAGCTCCAAGTGATCCTCAGATGAAAACATTAAATTTGATTTTCTTCGGAATGCTGAGTGGTTGTTGTAACCATAAACTTTAAGTGGGTCAGTGTCCACTACTACCTACACTTTTGCTGCGGACAACAGGTTGTTTGCTTGTTTGGTTTTCATTCGTCCCTTCGTGTCTTTAAGCCAAGTAAGGTCTTGTGTGGAGAGCTAGTCCAGTCCCCCAGTGTGGACGATGTCCTCACTCGGAGTAGATTAGTAACTTAGGCAATACTAGGTTCGAAGCTAAGTCCCCAAGTGTGGACGATGTCCTCACTCGGAGTGGTTTTTTAACTTAGGCAAAAACGGTTCGGAGCTAAGCCCCCGAGTGTGGACGATTTCCTCACTCGTAGTGGTTTTCTAACTTAGGCGAAAACCGGTTCGCAGCCAAGCCCTCGAGTGTGAATGATATATCACTCGGAGTGGGTTTTTAACTTAGGCGAAAGTAGGTTCGAGGCCAAGCCCCTGAGTGTGGACGATGTCCTCACTCTAGGTGGATTTTTAACTTAGGCAAAAACAGGTTCACAGCTAAGCCCCCGAGTATGGACGATGTCCTCACTCAGAGTGTTTTTTTAACTTAGGTGAAAATGGGTTCACAGCCAAGCCCCCAAGTGTGAATGTTGTCCACACTCGGAGTTGTTTTTTAACTTAGGCAAAAATAGGTTCGTGGCTAAGCTCCCGAGTGTGGACGATGTCCTCACTCAGAGTGGTACTTTAACTTAGGTGAAAACGGGTTCACAGCTAAGCCCCCGAGTGTAGACGATGTCCTCACTCCGAGTGGTCTTTTAACTTGGCGAATACGAGTTCACATCCAAGCCCACGAGTGTGGATGATGTCCTTACTCGGAGTGCTTTTTTAACTAAGGCAAAAGGCTTCGCACCTAAGCCCCCCCCGAGTGTGAACGATGTCCTTACTCAGAGTTGTTTTTTAACTTAGGCGAAAGTAGGTTCGCGGCTAAGCCCCCCCGAGTGTGGACGATGTCCTCACTCGGAGTGGTTTTTTAACTTAGGCGAAAACGGGTTCGCGGCTAAGCCCCCGAGTGTGGAAGATGTCCTCACTCGGAGTGGTTTTTTAACTTAGGCGAAAACGGATTCGTAGCCAAGCCCCCGAATGTGAACGATGTCCTCACTCAAAGTGCTTTTTTAACTTAGGCGAAAACAGGTTCACAGCTAAGGCCCCAGTGTGGACGATGTCCTCACTTGGAGTGGTTTTTTAACTTAGGAGAAAATGGGTTCATAGCTAAGCCCCCTGAGTGTGGATGATGTCCTCACTCGGAGTGTTTTTTTAATTTAGGTGAAAACGGGTTCGCAGCTAATCCCTTGAGTGTGGATGATGTCCTTACTCAGAGGTATTTTTTTAACTTCGGAGAAAACAGGTTTGCATCTAAGCCCCCAAGTGTGGACAATGTCCTCTCTCGGAGTTGGTTTTAAACTTAGACAAAAAAGGGTTCACAGCCAAGCCCCGAGTGTGAACGATGTCCTCACTCTAAGTGGTTTTTTTCACTTAGGCGAAAACAGGTTGGCGAGTAAGCCATTACACCTACTGGTGGTGGGATTTTTTCTGAGGGAATGTTGATCCTATGGATCATTTGTTTCATCCTACTTGCAAATCTGAAAAGGAAATAAAACAATGTGTTTCCCACATGGAGAACGAGGGAAAGGTGCACACTCCAAGAGTTGATACAGTTGTTGTGTTAACTACTAGGTGTACTATCACAACCACATCAATTTTTGTGAGGGCTACATCACCTTCACCATGTGACAGATCACCATCGAGAGTGCCTACATCATCTGAGTTGATCATAAGAGATAATGACACATGTACTGATCTTCCACCTCCACATGAGTATGATGAATGCCTTGTCAATTCCAATGTACCCTGTGATGAGCTACCAATTATTTTGATCACACCACCTATTTTAGAGGACTATGTTCTTCATTTGACTTCGCCATGTGATCAAATAACTACAATATCAACAATTTAGAGTGTACCCATTGAATTAACTGTTTATGAGAAAGAACCATGTGAATCACGAAATAAATCAAATTTGGATCAAATATGTTTGAAAATAAATGTGCCATTGTTTAATCATTTTGATATGACCTCCAATATTGGTGATGATTCTTTATCAAATGCTATGTTTAATGTTTGCTTATTTAAGCATGTTGTACCATGTAAATTTTAAACAACTAAAGTCTATTTACAAATGTTGGGATGGTTTAATGATGAACATTGTCAATCTTTTGATATGAAGGACTTCACTTATATGTGCAAACTGAGTTGCAATGTTTTCATGCCCTCTACTTCTTCTGATAATGTTTTGGATTCATTAGTCATAACATATGAAAGTTACTCATGCATACATGTGTCATATGTGCAAATACCAAGGGAAGGAAAAATGGATGACATATACATATACAACATGTACAATTTGTCTCTTGTGTTAGCCACATTTCAGATTAAGCAACGCCGAGGACGGCTTTGTTTTCAAGAAGGGAAGGATGATGAGGACATGTCTACCTTGAATATGATCAATAATATTTCATATGCGTATTTATTTGAGGCGATTTTTGATAAAAGTTATGCAATGATTTATTTATGCTTTACAGAACAAAATTACTTCACCTCTTTTTGTTTCATGCGCAATTATAGAACTACAAAACACTTGTACAATCCACATATGAAGATAAGGGAAAAAGAGATGTTTAGGTGTTGTTCAAGAAGTTCTCCCATATCAATTTTGGCCCAAGAGAAGATAGAGTCCATGTCTCTCACGTTCTTGACTCAGATTCGGACTACATAGACATACTTGTCTGAAAACGTCAAGAACTTTTCATCCGGACTCCTAATTGGGTGATTATTTTCTTTGTTGGAAAGTAGATTTTATATACTTTCCAGACCAATTGGGCTCACCTTCAAATTTGTCTAGACCAATGACATATTGATGAAACAATCAGACGCTGCAGCGGAATCCGAGTCAAACTACAAGTCCAAAGGTGTTGCATCACCTCCACTTGGGCTCATAGGCCTTGCACGACCTAGGGCTAGTTTTATGCTGGCTTGGGACGTCCTCCCACCTCCTTGGCCGCCACCCCTTGATCCTATATAAGTAGATCAATCAAGTAGCTTTTTCCTAGGGATTTGTTTAGTTAAAAGTTAGCCATTGAAATTTCATGTACTTCATTTGTGTCCAATGAGTAGACCAAGACTGCTTTCAGATCCCCACCCTTATCAATACTTCATATTTATTCACAATATTCAGATTGCATTATCATATTGTTTCTTGTTCTTCGATTGCTTTTAGGAATAGACCTTCATGGTCGGGTTGATCGTGCTCCGGTATGGTCAATAACCTCTCAGAGTTGGTTTAGCGATTGCTAAGGCGCGACGTCGTGCACATGTGTAGTAGGATCGTCAAAGTTGTTTCCACCAAATCGATAGTCACCATATCATAGAAATATTGGGACCCTCGCCTATATCATTACATTTGCGCTGACGATGTCTTCACCCTTACTCATACGTACCCCCAGACTACTGTCAGTCTTACTCAGTTGGCGCCCACCGTGGGGCATCACGTCTAACAAATTCCCGACGTAGGTGGAATTCTAATTTTTCCGGTCGGGATGTTGGCTCCCGGCGGCGAAATCCTCTTCGGTACCCTCCGCTTCATTGTCGATGGCTCAACATGGTTGCACGAGGCGCCATCGGACCCGGACGCATTCCTCGCTCGGGGAGCGGCACACTTTAGTGTGACGGCACATGGAGTCCTACTTCGACAACCGTCGGAGTCTTATGAATCCTCGCCCGCCTCCTTCACTTGAGGCTGTTGCAAGTGTTCCGGATGCTCACGGCCACGGTGAGCATGCCATGGCACACCAGTTCACGATACAGTCAAGTGGACATGCTTGACTCTAACGAGCCAACCATCGACTTGTTCCCCTCTTCGGGTGATGAGTTGTCCGATGGGTCGGAGATTGAGAGCAGGGGAGATGCTGCAAAGGTACTGATGGCCAACGTCACCAACCATGGGCCTCCCAGGTATTCCGCGGGCGGTTCTCTTGGCCGAGACGACGACCGCAACAATGGCAACACCGATGGCTACGTCCCCCAGCCTCTCAATTGGTAGCATCGGGAGGAGAGGAGGAGGAGAGACGATGAAGTCCTGCTTACTCCCATCATAGGAACCACCCCATAAGAGATAGCCTTGGAGGCCACGCATCAAGCCACTTTGGCAAAGCACGAGCGACCCGAGCGACTCCAACGGTCACTTGATGACCGCACGACTAGAGAACAACCTAACTCCACTCGTATTTGGCATTCGTTGTTCCCGAATGACTGACCGCCAAAGATCCCAGTGGTGCGCACACCGATGGAGAACCTGGCCACGACCACTCAGATAGCTGAATCTATTCATCTGTCCAATTCCACGGTTGGAGGGGGCATTTGACAGATCCAGACTTTCCTGAAGACCGCGCTGAAATAGAATTTAGAGGTATCACAATGACACTAGCGCATACATAGCAGATCCACGCGGGTCGTTATGGCCCAGTCCGCCAATGCCATCAACCCCCATGCGGGCCTCTCCGAAGAGGAGGAGACCAGCTCCGAGGAGTGGATCGTATGACAAGCGGCCTTATGATGGCGGTCGACCTCATCGAGAAGACCACGATTGTAGTCCCCTTCGGCCCAGGGCCTATGAAGAAGGTGGCCGACGAAACACCAAATCTATCATCACGCAGAATGTGGTGGACAAGAACAGACTGATCTGAGACCGAGTGAGCGGATGGGGAACTTTGGAGCTTGAGTGATTTAGTAGGTACATCCGAGAGGCTGACATTCCCCCCAACTACAGGTTGGCAATGGGGATCGAAAAGTTTTACGATGAATCCAAGTCTAAAACCTGGCTTGAGGATTATCGAGTGGTCATCCAGATTGGCGGCGGTGACAACTTTTTCACGATGAAGCATCTTCCTCTCATGCTGGAGGGATCTGCACGAGTCTGGCTGAATCAACTACTGGGAGGACCTGGCGCAGGTATTCATCAAGATCCTTGAGGGCATGTACAAGCGTCCGTGTGGGTTGACAGAATTGCAACATTGTTTCCAAAAGAGCATCAAAACTCTCGAAGAGTACATTCGACGCTGGACCACGCTATGCAACACTATCAAGAATGTTACCGATCACCAAGATGTTTGCGGCTTCAAGGTGGGCACTCGGTACCGGGAGCTCATCCTGAAGTTTGGCCGATCGTGAGATCTATCTCTCGGTCGGGCCATGAAAATTGCTAATAAGTACGCCAATGGCGAAGAAGAAGACCGTCTCCAAAGCAGCAAATGGCGAGTCATACGTCCATTTTGCATCATGATTTCCTACTGTTATTTATAATGTTTTTATGCATAATAATGTTTTATGGAGTAATTCTAATGCATTTTCTCTCATAATATGCAAGGTTTGCACAAAGAAGGAGAATGCCGAGAACTGAATTTTGGACCTGAAAAAGCATATCATAGATACCTATTCTACACATCTTCAAATGAGCTAAAACTTCACAGAGAATTATTATGGAATATAAAAAAATATTGGAGCAAATAACTATCGGAGGGGGACCACCTGGTGAGCACAAGACACCTTGGGGTGCCAGCCCCCCCCCCCCCAGGCGCGCCCTGGTGGGTTCTTCTCAGCTCGGCCAACCTCCGGTGACCATCTTTTGGTACTTAAGGTCTTTTGTCCTAGAAAAGACCAGGAGGGGACTTTCAGGACGGAACGTCACCATATCGAGGCGAACTTGGGCATCAGCACTTTTGCCCTCCGGCGGAGCGATTCCGCCGGGTAATTTCCCTCCCGGATGGGTAAATCGAAGCCACCGTCATCACCAACAAACCTCTGATCTTTGGGAGTCCAATCTTCATCAACATATTCAACAACACCATCTCCTCTCAAACCCTAGTTCATCTCTTGTGTTCAATCTTTGTACCGGAACCTCAGATTGGTACCTGTGGGTGACTAGTAGTGTTGATTACATTACATAGTTGATTACTATATGGTTTATTTGGTGGAAGATTATATGTTCTGATCCATTATGCTATTTAATACCCCTCTAATCTCGAGCATGAAAATCGTTAGTGAGACTTACCTTTTCTCTTGAGGTCACAGGAGAAGTGATGTTGCAAGTAATCATGTGAATTTGATATGTGTTCGATATTTTGATGATATGTATCTTGTGATTCCCTTAATGGTGTCATGTGAACATCGACTACATGACACTTCACCATCCTTGGGCCTAATGGAGTGCATTGTGGAGTAGTTATTAGATGATGGGTTGCTAGAGTGATAGAAGCGTAAACCCTAGTTTATGCGCTACTTCATAAGGGTCTGATTTGGATCCACATGTTTAATGCTATGGTTAGATTTTATATTAATACTTTTCTCGTAGTTATGGATGCTTGCGAAGGGGTTAATCATAAGTGGGAGGTTGTTCAAGTAAGAACATCACCCAAGCACCAGTCCACCCACATATCAAATAATCAAAGTAGTGATCAAACCACCATGATGAAAGTGACTGGATGAAATTCCCGCGTACCTGCAAGAACACTTTGCTTATTATAAGAGACCATTTTGTCCTGTCCTTTGCCACAAAAGGATTGGGATACCTTGCTGCACTTTATTTACCATTACTGTTACTTGCTCGTTACCAATTATCTTGCTATTACACTACCTGTTACCTACAATTTCAGTGCTTGCAGAAGCTACCTTGCTGAAAACCGCTTGTCATTTGCTTATGCTCCTCGTTGGGTTCAACACTCTTACTTATCGAAAGGACTACGATTGACCCCCCTATACTCGTGGGTCATCAAGACTCTTTTCTGGCACCGTTGCCGGGGAGTGAAGTGCTCTTGGTAAGTGGAAAGTGACAAGGAAAAATTTATACTACATGCTGAAATTTATTGTCACTTGATACTATGGAAAACAATCCTTTGAGGAGTTTGTTCGAGGTATCTTCACCTCGACCGAAACCACAATTAGTCACCCCTCAACCTACTACACCTACTGAAAATATTGGTCATGAAATTCCTTCGGGTATGATAGAACAACCTCTAGCTAATCCTTATGCAGGAGATGGAACTAAACATCCTGATATGCACCTAATACATGTGGATGAAATTTGTGTATTATTTAAGCTTTTAGGTTTATCTAGAGATGAAGTTATGGAAAAAGATTTACCTTTATCTTTGAAGGGAAAATCATTGACATGGTATAGGCTATGTGATGATATTGGATCATGGAACTGGAATCGACTGAAATTGGAATTCCACCAAAAGTTTTATCCGATGCATCTAGTTCATCCTGATTGGAATTATATATATAATTTTTGGCCTCGTGAAGAAGAAAGCATCGCTCTATCTGGGGGGCGGTCTTAAGTCAATGTTATATTCATGCCCCAATCATGATCTCTCGAGAGAAATTATTATTCAAAACTTTTATGCTCGGCTTTCTCACAATGATCGATCCATGCTCGATACTTCTTCTACTAGTTCTTTTATGAAGTAGACTATTGAATTCAAGTGGGATCTCTCAAAAAGAATTAAATGCAACTCTGAAGATTGGGAACTCGACGAAGGTAATGAGTCAGGTATTAAGCTCGAGTTTCATTGTGTTAAATCTTTTATGAATACACATGCTTTTCACAAGTTTAGCACTAAAGATGAACTTGACTCTGACATAGTAGACTCTTTTTGTGAATCATTTGATACTCATGTTGATCTCCCTAAGGAGAAGTGGTTTAAATATCACCCCCCTATTAAATAAGAAATCTCAAAATCGGTCATAGCTAAATAAATGGAATAGATAAAAATTTCTTTGAGCAACTAACACGGCTCATATCCCGGGGTAGGCCAAGGCAACGGGCTCCTCCCCACTTTGCTTCGAAGAAATATCAATCGGCCGGCTGGATGAGGCCGGCTAGGGACACGCCACATGAGCCATCTCCGGCTGGCATTTCCCCTGGCCGGCCTAGCGGCCGGGCGTGCTCCCGCCCGGCTGGCCAAGCAGCCGCCGCCCACGAGCCGGGCAGCCCATTGACTTGGGGACGGACACGCGCTGTCTCGTCTCCCTGACCGCAGGTACGGCAGTGCAATGTGACTGGCGGGGCGAGCGACCCTGTGGCCACAGTGGTCGCTGACGCGCCGTCCCATACGGCTACAGTCCGTCCATCCGGTCCGCTGACCTCAGTGAGCGCGACCGGACGGGGAACAGTTCCAGCACGCCTTCGCCACTCGAGTGCCTGCCCCGGCATGGGTACAGTGCCGCCGACCGTATCGACGTCCTCGGCTGGTTGGTGCTAGGCGACGCCTCCCCGGGCGGCCCGTGCCGGGGCAGGTGGGGGAGGGCCAATCGCGGCGCCCGTCGGCTGGCCCCAGCAAGGATGGGACCGCTCGGCCAGTGGGCCCCGCCCACGAGGAGACAATACCAGCCACGGGACCCCCTAGACAGGCGGAGAGGCTGCTAGCCGGGTCCCTCCACCCTCGTACCTAAATCATATTGTAAGAGCCGGATGGTTGGCATATAAAACCCCCCGAGCCCCCCATGCAACGGGGACGGAACCCCCGATCGAGAACACACACATAGGGAGCTCCCATACCCTTCCCAGTAGTAGAGGGAGACGAGCCGGCTGCTCCTTTCTTCCTCCTCCGAACACAGCTCTAGGAGCACCTCTGTATCCTTATCCATCCATCCAACGAATCCAAGTAGGACTAAGGGTATTACCTCCCACGGAGGGCCCCGAACCTGGGTACGTCTTGTGTCTCCGCCTTCTCGTACCCAATCCCGCACCCGGAGCCCATCGGCGTCCAATGGGCCCAACACCACCGATAAGCCACCCTATGGCATCTGCCGTGAGAAAACGACGACAGTTGGCGCCACCGTGGGGCCATCGTGGTGCCGTTCGGGTTCATGCTCCGGGCGGGACCTCTCGCCATTCCCCACCGCCGCCGCTCGGCCCGGCAAAACCGTGGGAGGCTCGTGGGGCTTGCTGCAGCACGCCTTGTGGGCGACTCCGACGGCCTAACGGTCGACATCGATGTGCTCACCGAGCTCTTTGGCAGGCTCAGCCTCGCCAAGGCTCCGGCCACGGGTGAGTACCCTGTGGGGGTACTCGTCTATGCCGGCCTACCCACAGCCATGTGAGTACTCGCTGTGGCCTGCCCCAGCGGGTCCCACGTCTGTGAGGGGGTGATGGCCATCACCTCCTCCACCGCCTCCGAATGGGCGCGGGTCACGGCCACCGCCGCTGCCGCCCGCATCGGCACGTCCGACCCGATCGGTGTGGCCCTCCGAGGCTTGGGCACCCCGATTGCCCTGACGGCAAACCCCGATACCGCTGCGGCCAACCTCGAGGCGGCTCATCGCATCCTCTTCGAGGATGACACCGCCCTTGCTACCATGCGTTGCCGCATGGAAGCGGTACAGCAGGAATATGCCTCCGCTTACGGCCTTACCCCGGCTGGCGCCGAGCCCAGCCGGCGTGGGGCCGTGCACAACCGCGGCCGCGTGGTCGCCAAAATCCTCGGCAGCAAAATGCCCGTCTACGACACCCCCGCAGCTAACCTGCGAGCCCTAAAGGTGGCCTACGAGGAACTGGACACCTTGGAGGGCGAAGAGCGTGCCGCCCACGAGCGCCACATCAAGGAGATTATCGATGCTGCTGACGCACAGCAGCATCAGCTCGCGGAAGGCGGCACCGCCGCCGAAGGCCCCCGGCCCGAGCGCAAGGGCACGAGAACTGCCGGCCGCCAGCTGGCGCAGCACTCCTATTCCCCTCGCGTCTCCGGTCGTCGGATCGAGACGCACGACCCCCGGCCCTCTCAGCCGCCGGGGAGTGAGCAGCCGGTTGTTAGCAGTCGGCGCACCGGCGAGCTACCTCATAGTAGCCGCTACCACGAAGCCTTGGCATCCAGTAGCCGGTGCAGCCGGGGGCACACCCCACCCCCGCAACGCGGGTCGCGGCAATCGACGCCGCCCATCATCCGCCCCGAGCTTTCAGCTCGGCTCGGGCCACGCGTCCCCCGTAGCAGGGACGATGCTCGCAACCGCATCGACCAACTGGCGCAATCCGCCCTCCTCGAGGAGGAGGGCTTGATCGGCCCAGATTGATTCGCCCCCTAGAGCCGCACCGAACTATTCCCGAAGGGCTTCCCACTCCCTAGGGACACCCCGAAGTATAACGGGGCCGCCAAGCCAGAAGACTGGCTGATCGATTACACCACCGCAGTGGGCATTGCAAGGGGAAACAAATGCGTGGACGTCCGTTACGCCCCCTCATGCTCATCGGCTCGGCCCACACCTGGCTCAATAGCCTGGCGGCCGGCAGCATCAACACGTGGACGCACTTCGAGGAGGCCTTCATCCGCAACTTCACCGGCACCTACAAGCGGCCTGGCTGGCCCCGTGAACTTGCTATGTGCGTTCAGGGGCCGGACGAATCCCTCTGCAACTACCTCACCCGATGGACCAAGCTCCGCAACTCCTGCGAGGGAGTGCACGAGGTGCAAGCCGTGCAATACTTCATTAAGGGTTGCCGGGATGACACCCCTTCCAAGCACAAGCTTTTGTGCTCCGAGCCGGCCACACTGGCGAACTCATGACCAAGGCGGAAAAATATGCCACGGCCGATTTGGCCATCCAGGTCAAGACAGCCCCGCCGGCCAAGGCGACAATGACGCCGGCCACCGCCCGGCCGGCTGCTGACAACCAGCAGCCGCAGAGCAACAAGTGGAAGAACGACTAGCCGGATCCCTGCTACAGGAGTCGGAAGGTCAACACTGTCGAGGATCAGGAGTCGCCTGCCCAGCCTTCCAGCCATCGCCAGCGCACCGGCAAGGCTGCCTGGCAGCCGAAGCTCACCTTCGAGCAGATGCTCGATCTTCCATGCAAGAATCACTCGGGGGCCAAACCCTCCATGCACATGCTCCGGCAGTGCAGCTTCTCACAGCGATTGGCCTGGCAGGACGGCCTTTCGGCTCCTCCCGCGCCGGCAATGGCCCCAAACGACGGTCGCCTAGTCGACCAGTACCCCAACCAAGACGGTTGCTACGTCGTCTTCACCAGTGAAGAGACGGGCAAGCATGCAAAGCGCCAGCTCCGTCGTGAAGTGAACGCCACCATGCCCGCAACTCCCCAGTTCATGCACTAGTCGGAGAAGTCGGTCACGTGGAGCCAGGCCGACCATCCCACGGTGATGCCGCATCCTGGCAGCTACGCCTTGGTCCTAGACCCCACCATCGCCACCAAGGATCGAGCCTGCCGCTTTACGCGGGTGCTGATAGATGGTGGCAGCAGCATCAATATCCTCTACCTCGACATGATGCACAAGCTGGGGCTAAAGATAGAAGACGTGCAGGCAAGCCGGACCGTTTTCCACGGCATCATGCCCGGGAGGTCCTGCTCCCCTGTAGCCAAGATCACGCTCGACGTCCTTTTCGGCGGACCAGGCCACTTCCGCCGCAAGCTGGTACTGTTCGAGGTCATGGACCTCGCAATCCCCTACCACGCGCTGCTCGGTCGGCCGGCTCTAGTCAGCTTCATGGCGGTCCCACACTACGCCTACCTCAAGCTCAAGATGCCGGGTCCCAAGGGAATCATTACCGTCAAGGGTGACTACAAGATGTCGCTCGAATGCGCTCGAGACGGTAGCCGGCTGGCCGAGGCCCTGGAGATCGCCAAGGAGAAGCGGCAGCTCGACCGGCTCGTGGCCCTCGCCGCCAGCTAGCCGGCCGTGCCAGTTCCCCCCTCGCAATCCACCGGCGAGGCCTCCTTCAAGCCGTCGAGGGACACCAAGCAAATCCCGCTCGACCCGGCCAACCCGGCTCAGTGCGTCACGATCGGCTCCCGCCTCAACAGCAAATAGGAAGGCGAGCTTGTCGACTTCCTCCGTGATAATCGGGACATCTTCGCATGGTCCCCCAAGGACATGTAGGGTGTTCTGAGGAAGTTCGCCAAGCACAAACTACACGTCCGGCCGGACGTCAAGCCGATCAAGCAACCCCTATGCCACTTCTCCAAGGAGAAGTGGCGCATTATAGGAGAAGAGATCGCCCGGCTCCTCAAGGCCGGGTTCATCATGGAAGTTTTCCACCCAAACTGGTTGGCCAACCTAATCCTGGTGCTGAAGAAAAACAAGACCTAGGGCATGTGCATCGACTACACCAGCCTGAACAAGGCATGTCCCAAGGACCCATTTGCCCTGCCATGGATCGATCAAGTTATCGACTCCACGGCCGGTTGCGACTTGCTGTCCTTCTTGGATGCCTATTCCGGCTACCACCAAATCAAGCTAGACCCAGAAGACCGCCTCAAGACCTCCTTCATCACGCCCTTTGGGGCGTACTGCTACATCACCATGTCCTTCGGCCTGAAGAACGCACGCGCCACCTTCCAACGGTGCATGCAAAAGTGCAACCTGCCTTAGATAGGCAGGAACGTCCACGTCTACGTCGACGACATCGTCGTCAAAACCAAGAAGCACTTCAGCCTCCTCGACGACCTCCGGGAGACCTTCGCAAACTTGCACGAATACAAGGTCAAGCTCAACCCGGAGAAATGTGTCTTCGGCATCCGCGCCGGTCAACTCTTGGGTTTCTTCGTGTCCGCCCGTGGCATCGAAGCTAATCTCGAGAAGATCCACGCGATCGAGCGCATGCCAAAGCCGACCCGGCTCCGCAACGTCTAGATGTTCACCGGCTGCCTTGCCTCGCTCAGCCGGTTCATCAGCCGGCTGGGGGAGAAGGCTCTGCCCCTTTACGGGCTCCTTCGCAAGACGGCTCTCATCGAGCCGGGTCAAACCAAGAAGCCGGGCACCTTCCACTGGCCTGACGAGGCAGACGAGGCCTTCCGTGGCCTCAAGAAGGCTCTCACCCATGCACCAATCTTGGCTGCGCCAGCTGAGTAGGAACCACTGCTCACATACATCGCCGCGATGACCCGGGTCATCAGCATTGTGCTGGTGGTTGAACGGCCGGAGGCAGGCAAGGCCCTGCCAGTTCAGCGGCCCGTCTACTACCTCAGCGAGGTCCTCTCCGCATCCAAGCAAAACTACCCCCATTACCAAAAGATGTGTTACGGCATATACTTTGCTGCCAAGAAGGTCAAGCAATACTTCCAAGAGCACACCATCAACGTGGTGAGCACGGCCCCGCTCGGTGAGATCATGCACGGCCGAGACTCCACCAGCCGGATTGCCAAGTGGGTGATCGCCCTCGCCGATCACAAGATCCAGTACAAGCCGAGAACCGCCGTCAAGTCGCAAGCATTGGCGGATTTCCTCGTCGACTGGGCGGAGATGGAGTTCGTCTTGCCTCCCTAGGACTCCACGCATTGGCGAATGCACTTTGACGGCTCGAAGATGAGGACCGACTTGGGTGCCGGCATAGTCCTCTCCTCCCCGAAAGGTCATCAGCTCAAGTACGCCCTCCAGATCCACTTTGCCGCCTCCAACAATGTCGCGGAGTACGAGGCCATCGTTCATGGCCTCTGGCTCGCCAAGCAGATCGGCATCAGGCGCATCCTCTGATTCGGCGACTCCGACCTCGTGGTGCAGCAAGTCTCTGGTGAACGGGACGCCAGGGATGCCAACATGGCTAGCTACCGTTTCCTTGTGCAGCAACTCAAAGGCTCCTTCGAGGGTTGCGAGTTCCACGATATCCCCCTGGCGGATAACGAGGCGGCGGGCGCATTGGCAAAAATCGGCTCCACCCGGCAGGCCATCCCAGTTGGCGTCGCTCTCGTGCGGCTGCTCAAGCCGTCGGTCAAGCCCTCTCCAGAGTCAGAGTCAATCTTCGTGCCGGCAAGCGCCGCCGGCCCATCAATGGCGTCGGTTGCCTCCCCAGCAACTCTGTCGTCGGCTTTCGAACCGTCGGTTGCCCAGCCGGCCCCGATCAAACCGGCGGCGCCCGAGGCAGACGGACCCGACGACGTGGTCGTCATGATGGTCATCGACCCGCTGGCTCCAGGGGCCGGCGAGCCGGGCTCGGGGGCTGACCAACCAGCCTCGAGGGCTCCCGAGCAGGCCCCGGGGGCTGGCGAGCCGGTCCCGGGGGCTGGCGAGCCGGTCCCGGGGACTGACCAACCAGCCCCGGGAACTCTCCAGTCGGCTGTCGTCGCAGCTCCCTCATGGGCTTAGCCCATCTTGGCGTTCCTTCTACGAGGCGAGCTGCCTCCGGACGAGGCTCTGGCTAGGCAGATCCAGCGCTGGGCCTTAGCTTATAGCATCGTCAACAGCCAGCTCGTCCATCGCAGCACCACCGGCGTTTTCCAGCGGTGTGTCGAGCCGGGAAAAGGCCAAGAAATCCTCCTCGACATCCACCAGGGCGAGTGCGGCCATCACGCCGCCTCCTGGGCCCTGGTGGCCAAGTCTTTCCGCCAGGGCTTCTATTGGCCCACGGCTCTCGAGGCGGCCAATAAACTAGTCGACGAGTGCGAGGGCTGCCAACGCTTCAGCATGCAAAGCCACCTACCGGCAACATCCCTCCAAACCATGCCCCTCTCGTGGCCCTTTGCCGTTTGGGGGCTGGACATGGTGGGCCCCTTCAAAGCCGCTCGAGGCGGCATGACGCACTTGCTGGTGGCCGTGGACAAATTCACCAAGTGGATCGAAGCACGGCCCATCAAGAAGCTAGACGGCCCCACGGCCGTCCGGTTCATCTATGACATTACGATACGCTACAGTGTCCCCCCACATCATCATCACCGACAACGGCACCAACTTCGCCAAAGGCGCGCTCACACATTTCTGCTCCAAGCAAGGGACCCGGCTCGACCTGGCCTCCGTCGCTCATCGCAATCAAATGCCCAGGTCGAGAGGGCAAACGACCTCATCCTATCCAGCATCAAGCCCCGGCTCGTGACTTCGCTGGTCAGGTCGGCCGACTGCTAGATCGACGAGCTGCCGGCCATCCTTTGGAGTCTCAGGACCACCCCCAACCGTTCCACCGACTACACCCCGTTCTTTCTCGTGTATGGGTCCGAGGAAATCATCCCCACCGACATCGAATTCGACTCACCTCGGGTCGCCCTATACACGGAGAAGGATGCCAAGGAAGCAAGAGAAGACGGCGTCGACCTGCTCAAGGAGGCTCGCGAGCTAGCCTTGAGCCGGACGACAATCTACCAGCAGAAGTTCCGACATTATCACAGCAAGAGGATCCGGCCGCTCTCATTCCGCGAGGAGGACCTGGTCCTCAGACGGATCCAACGAACCGCCGGTCAGAACAAGCTGTCCTCCCCATGGGAGGGCCCGTTCATCGTCAGCAAGCCGCTACACAACAATGCGTACTATCTAATAGACGCCCAGAAGCCATAGAAGAAGAAGAGAGACGCCTTCGGCGAAGAAACGGAGCGTCCATGGAACGCGGCACTCCTGCGTCCGTTTTACTGCTAAGGAAAAACTAGCATATGTATGTATCCCCGTCCTTTTGGGCTTATGAATGCAATGGGCGTCCCAAGCCGACTCTTGGGACGCACCCCGTTTCGTTTATCTCAAAGCTTTCCACACTCACCGGCTCCCCGGTCCGGCTCCTGGGCCCGGGGGCTAGCTGGCTGGACCTAGAAGTATCTATCCGTAGAAGAGAGTAAGTAAATGTGAGCCGGCCAAGCCTCCCCACCCTTACCAGCTGCAGCCCGGGACTCGGCTGTCCGGCTGACGGGGCCTCGGGGCGGCAAGGTTCGGCTCGCACCAAAGGTCAAAACGGGAAGGGACCTTTTCCTGGTCTGGCCGGACCCTTGCCGCGTCTCTAGCTGCTTCACTTACCCCGAAAAAACTCTCCACTATTCCTAAGTTTTTGAAACAACTTCCTCGAGGCGGACGCCCCGACCCAGCCACAGACCGGCTCCCGGCTGTCGCACTGGAGGGGCTGATGCCAAAGGGGAAATAGAGTAGGAATGCGAAGGGGCATGGCGGGTGAAAAAGGGGTAAGGTGGAGGCGGCAAGATTCATAAGGGATAAACACAAAGTGCCTCCTTGCCGTTTGCAGCGGCCTCCTCGGTCTCCGCCATCTTGCCACTCAAATCGGTGCTCTCGTCGGCAACTTCGGCGTCGTCCGGGCCCTGGGGGATGCCGAAGGAGTCCTCGGGCAGCGACTCGCCGTCTTCTCCAAGGGGTGGCAGGAACTCATCCGCGTCGACATATGACGTGACATCGTTCGCCCGCAAGACAAGGGCCGGCTCGCGAGCCTCCCGCTCCACGGCTGGCACATCCTGCATTGTCGCTAGCCAGGTGAGGTTCACCCCCCGATACCACGAAGTGACGAACCGAAGCGCCATCTGTGCTTCGGCTCGGGCAGCTGAGGCTTTCCAGGCCTCGAGGCGGGAGACGGCGTCCTCAAGCCACAACACCACATGATGCGTCGGAGCTCCTCCACGGCCCGTCCACAGCGCGGCGATGACCTCCTTGCCGGCGGTCTTGAGCCGCCCCATGCTCCGCTCGAGATGGGTCATCTGCATCTCGACGTTGAGCCCGATCTCATCCACATCCCACGGGGCATGCTCATCAATGGAGCGGCCGTACCCCCGGAGGTGCTCCTGGTGCTCCTCAACAGCCCGAGCGGCACGACGATGGGTCTCCAGGAATCGCACTGAGGGGAAGAAGGGAAGAAGAAAAGAAAGACCAGATGAAGCAGAAAGAGGCGGCAAGTAGAAGGCGACCAATCGAAAAAGAAAGAAACAAGCGCTTACCTTCAATCGCATCATGCACACTGATGGCGAAGTTGAGCGCTGCCGCCCGCTCGACCACCCGAGCCGCTTCCGAGGCGGCAAGAGAGCCCTTGGCCTCCTCAAGCGACTTCTCGAGGTGGGTCACCTCGCCTTGGAGGGTGGCAGTCCTCAAGGCGGCGTCAGCCGCCTCCCAGGCCGCCGCCTCCTTCGCCGCCTCGGCCTTGAGCCGGTCGCGGGCCGCCTCGCTGTCAACCAGCAGCGCGGCCAGCCGGTCCGTCTCCTATGCGGCCGCCTAGACATCCCGTGCCAGCCAGTCATGCTCAGCGGCGAGCCTACTATTTTCCTCCCGAAGGTCGGCCAGCTCGCCTAAGTAACAAGGATAGCATTAGTAAAACAGGCGTAAAGCCGCTGACCCCCGGGGGCTACATGCCTCCACCCGCAAAATGCAACTCACCTTGAACATGAGGCAACCCCTCCTCCAGAAGCTAGAAGCCGAACTTGCCACGGTCGTGGATGGTGAGGGGACCGGATCACCTGGCAGAGGCGCCGATAGTGCCGGAACGTTCGCCAGCACCTCCAATCCCAGCTGACCTCCTGCATCGACTACAGGATTCGCCGAGCACGGTCGCTGCTACCACCCGGGCTCACCGTGGCTCCGGCCGCTAGGGGCGGGTTGATAATGGCTAGGGACTAGGAGTCGCCTCCCGCCGGCCCCGCGCCGGGCGCCGTCGCCGCCTGACCTATCGGCCGCTCCGGTGCGTCGGTTGTGCCGGAGGGCCGCTCCACTTCGACAACGAGCACCTCCGGCGACGCCTTCGGCATCGCCTCCAGAGCCGGCGGGATCACCTCCTCCCGGGCCGGCTCGGGGGATGGCGGGAGCACCTCCAGCACTTCATGCCGAGCCGCCTCGGGGGCCGGCCCCATCACCGTCTCCCATGCGTGTGGGGGCGGCGGCAGATCCATGGCCGCGTCTCGCGGATCGCCGGAGGGGGGTCTTGATAGGCGAGCGGACTCTGCTGCTGAGTCCAAGGACCGCGACGGCTCGGTCTCCCCCCTGCATTGCCGGCCGCTCGAAGTCATGGAGCATCCGGCCCCTCCCCGTGTGCCGGACCGGGAGGCTCGCAGCTCCGCGAGCCTCCTCTTCTCCTCCCTTAGGGCGGCTGCGTGCTCGCGGGCCAGTCGGCTAGCGGCATCCGCCTGCTCATCAGGCGCCCCCTCCTCTTGGAGTTTGATGGGGTTACTGCGGCATCCAAGCCCCAGTCGTCAACCGGCTCGTAAGACGAAAACAGAAAAAAAACAAGGGAAGAAGCACAGAGGACTTACGCGACGACGAGGGGCAAGGCCCGCTTGACGCTAGGCGGCGGCTTCCGTGCAGCCAGCTTGACCCGCTTTGGGTCGGGCGGTGGAGCCAAGGACCCATCCTGGGCCGGCCTTTTTTCCCTGACGGCTAGCTCGCCGCCCGGGCCTCGAAGTGGGCGCTCCTCGCTCCTCCGGTTCGGGCGCGCTGCAGGAGGAGGTCCTTCGAGGATCATCAGCTCATCATCATCATCGTCGTCGTCGTTCGTCCAATCACGGATGGAGGGACCAAGAGAGAACTCACCCGCTCCACCGCCCCCCCGGCTGCACCGGACCCTCCGGCTCCGCTGGGAGCGCCGCCTCGTGGCCTCGGCGGCTCGTCAGCCTCCCCGGAGGAGTCCACACCCTCTTCAGTGGGACCCCCCGTCAGGAAGTCCCAGGAGTCAGAGTCCGCCCGCTTCGCCTCGAAGATTTGCGGATGCGGGCCGTCTGGGGTGTTCTGTCGCACCAGCCGCTGCGGTCAGCACCCCATCATAAGTTCTCCCGCTGGCTGCTGGCTAGGGATATCAAGCAAAAGGAAAACCTCAACGAGAAGACTTACCAGGGGGCCTGTTGATGCGGTCATACGGCTCCATGCCGAATGACCATGAGGCGGGCTTCAGCTTGAACGTTGTGAGGGCGTTCACCCGTTTCGCCACCTGAGGCGGCATCAGCTCCACGGTGGACTGCCAGCAGGGGTCATGCCGGCCTGACATGTCGCAGATCCGGCGCGGCCTCATCTGAAGAGGCGACACCTGGTGCGATATGAAGGCCGCCACCAGATCGGAGGCAACTAGCCCCTTAGAGCTCTTCAGCTCCCCGAGATAGCGCAGCTCCTCCAGAGGATTTCCGTGCGAGGCCGACGCCGGCTAGTTCTGCTAGGTTGACTGGCGGTCCTCGAACGGCGGCAGCCCGATGTAGTCCGTCGCCGGGTTGACATTCCGCACGTAGAAGAATGTGCGGTGCCACCCCTTGACGGAGTCGATCAAAGAAAGGGGAGGGAAACGGGCAATGCCACGGCAGCACACTACGGTGCCCTTGCATGCATTGTTGATCAACGGCTTGAGATAAAAAAGCACGTGCAACAGGCCAAGAAAAGGAAGAACTCCTAGATACCCCTCGCACAACGCCACGAAGGAAGAGAGTTACAAGATGACATTGGGACCGAGATTGTGGGGTTGAAGGTCGAGGGTTTCAAGGAAGAGGCAGAAAAAGTTGCTCACCGGAAGCGCGAAGCCCCGAGAGAAGTGCCAGAGGAACACTACCCATTCCCCCGGCTGCGGTGCCGACACCAGCTAGCCGCCCGGCGCATGGGTAGCCACCCGCTCAGGCGGCCGGCCGCCCATGAGCCGGGCAGCCCATTGACTTGGGGACGGACACGCCTTGTCCCGTCTCCCTGACCGCATGTACAGTTGTGCAATGTGACTGGCGGGGCGAGCGACCCTATGGCCACAGTGGTCGCTGACGCGCCGTCCCGCACGGCTACAGTCCGTCCGTCCGGTCCGTTGACCTCACTGAGCGTGACCAGATAGGGAACAGTTCTAGCAGGCCTCCGCCACTCGATTGCCTGCCCCGGCTTGGCTACAGTGCCACCGGCCATACCGACGACCTCCGTTGGTTGGCGCTAGGCGACGCCTCCCCGGGCGGCCTTTGCTGGGGCAGGTGGGGGAGGGCCAATCACAGCGCCCATTGGCTGGCCCCAGCAGGGATGGTACCGCTCTGCCGGTGGGTGTCGGGACCCTGATCCTAAGTCATATGATTCCATACTGTAACAAGCCACATCACTTTGCGGCCTCATGCACGGTACTTCATGGCTGCCACCTTACCTTGGCCGGGACCGTTTGCGTCTTTTGGCTCACGTATGGGAACATGTCGCTGACAATCACACAACAAAGAACCCGGGCCGACATAACTAGTCATAGAACCCAAGTGGCACATCCGTACGGAAACAGGCATACATAACCCAGCAATGCAGGTGTCGGCCTCAAGCTTGTGTAGACGAGTCGTAGCAAGTTATAAGGACTCCATTACGTCGCGAGACACGAATGTCATCACTGCACGTAGATGAGTCGTAACAGGCTACAGGAACTCCATTACACTGCGAGACATTTCCCTGAAGGGATAGACATAGCAGCAAAGAAGGATACATGCCGGTCAATCAATGTGTCCGAAGCAGTAGCAAGCTACCATGGCTCGGTGGAAGCACAAAGAGGCAGTTTCCTGTAAAGAGTACTACTAAAGGCACACAACTAGGTGTCGGATCCGATACATACCGTTGCACGTCACACGTACGCATGACATGCCCGATATGCATACAACCATGGCATCACAACATAACCATACAATAACATGACTTTTATTTAAGAGGCTCAGACGAGCCTTGCATAATATGTTCATACAGATAGGGGTCACATGACCCGGCACTCAAGTCATACAAACATAGTCTTATAAACCAGCGGAAACTAAAGCTGTCTGAGTACAGACGGCAAAATATAAAAGAGGCACACGGCCTGACTATCTACAGCCCACCACACGGGCAAGGTCGTATCTGGGACACTAGCTATTCGGCATCATCAACGTCTAGATAGAACCCACCTGATGGGTCCTGGTTTTCTTCTGCAACATTAATTAAGCAAGGATGAGTACAATCGTACTCAACAAGTCTTTAAAACAGACCTAGTGTATTTATGCTCATGTATCACCAAAGGGGTGGTGGAGCTTATGCAGAATGCCAGCTTTGACCCATGGCTAACCTACACTACTCAGTTTTAAACTCTTTGTTGCAATTTTAATTATCGCACACGAGCCCACTAACTCCATCACGATACACCACCATGGACTCACCTTCCCCTTCCGGAAGAGTGCCATCCACGGTACTCATACTTGTCTTGAGAATTTTAGAAGTATCCATTTGACTATTTATGAACAACATAAGTTCTCCAAGTAGTCCATATCCGAGGACACGGCTATTCGAATAGTTTCATAACGCTGCAGGGGTGTAGTTCTTCACACACGCTCTCGCCACTTATCGTTGTGTGCCATAAACCATGCACCTGGGCAACCTTCAAGTGGATGCCTAGCGAGGGAGCCGACCACGATCGTCAATCACATAATACCTCTAGTCCAGGCTACCGCCTATTTAAGACTGACCCGCATGGAAGTCCGGCCGAAGTTTCCACTACGGTCCCAAACGATGTGCACAGGGTTCCCAAGCCCACTATTCGGGTGACCCTTGGTACACCGTGCCACTGCCTACCGCGTCGTAACCCACCCCGAAGGTCAGCGCTACGCACGGCCTTCAGCATGCTATAAACACCAGAAACTACTTGCAATACCTGGACCAAATACTAAGTGACTGATAAGTCGAGCAGGGTCATATTTCAGGGCCCAGCATGTGGTAGTATCTCGTCTTGGATCACAAACACGGAACCCAGTTCCTAAGAACGGTCCCAATGAGACAACCCACTATGTACTCCTACATAGCCTCTCATCGCTACCTTTACAAAATCATGTTCATTATATGCTCATCACATCGGACAACACTGTTTCACTCAGTTCATCACCTAGATGAAACAGACCTGACACAACTCTAAGCATAGCAAGCATAGCAGGCAAAGTAAGCTAAGCACGATCAATGGGGTTGCTTGCCTTGCTGGGTTGCGGAAGAGTTCTCTCCTTTGTCAGGGTACGGCGTAGTATCCTCCGGATTAGGGCCTACCGCAACGCAGATGAAAACATTCAATACAAGCAGATGCAACAATATGATGCATGAACATGGCATAATAGTGTGCATGGATGAGCTAACGTAGCTACTGGTCATATCAATTTGAAATGTAATTGAACATAGGTTCAAAGTTTTTCTCATTTCAAATTCTATATATTGACCTAATGCTAAAATGTCCATGTTCACCTATTTAGGTTGCTCTATCATGCATGAGAATAGCACCAATGGATTCATTGGATTTTTCTGATAAATTTTCATATAGAAATTATTTTCATCTGAGTGACAGATTAATTTATATGATTTTTCAAAGTTTTAAATGATTTCTGGAATAATTTTTAAATAGGAAATTGACTTATTGCATCAGCATGATGTCATGATGACATCAGCTGGTCAGCTGACTCGGCCGAGAGTCAAACCTGACATGTGGGGTCCACATGTCAGTGTCTGGTTAATTTAATTAGCTGATTAAAACTAATCCTATTTTAATTAACTAACTAGGCCCACCTGTCAGTGTCTAATTAACTTAATTAATTAAAATGTTTAATTAACTCTAATCCCTAATTAACCAGGGGCTGGCCCCACCTGTCAGGGGTCAAACCCCGTGGTCAAACTGACCAGAGCCACCGGCGTTGAGCCGCCGGCGACTCCAGGAACGGCGGAGGGGCTCGGAAAACCTCCTCCGACGACCAAATCCACGACGGATGGGCTCAAGCTGCTGCCCATGCACGCGCACGTCCATCTGGGCACGGCCCCGAGGCTGGGGAGGCCTGGAACGTCGCCGGCGACGACCTTGGCGGACGGCGGCGCTCGGGCTCCGACGGAACCATGGCTACAGACCACAACAACCCGCGCTCTAAGCACCTACGACTCCTACAGGACTCTACGAACTCGATGACATCCTCAGAATGACCTACTGGTCACTGGAGTTGTCATCGGCGACGGGAACGGCGGCGAGCAGAGCTCGGGCTCGAGCCAAAGCTTAGCTACTGGCCTCGAAATCGATCGGAAAGAGAGGGGAAATGCTCGGGGGCTCACTTCAGGTGCTGAGGCGACAAACTGGAGCTCGGGGATGGCTTGAAGGCGAGGAATCGACGACGGCGACCTTCTGACCCGAGGAGGAAGAAGAGGTCAGGGTTCCCTCGATGGAGCTTCGGGCGGCGATTCCTTCGGTGAGGAGGACCAGGGGGTCGAGGCGGAGCTCCTGCCTTCTCTACAGCATGGGGGATGGACGGAGGCGAGCAAACATCGGCGAACTACGAGACGGCCATGGCGGAAGCAGAGAGCAGAGAAGGAAGCGACGAACGGAGGGAGAATGAGCTTGGGGGGAGAGAGGACCGGCGTCTTCCAGGCGCGAGGGAGGCAGGGATGCAGCCTGCTGCGTGGAAGCAGGAGGTGGAGGCCGGCGACCCTTCCACCCTAGTGGGCTGGGCTGGGCCTCCCACTTGCCAGGTAAGCTCTCTTTTTTTTTCTTTTTTTCTGCTTTCTGATTTCTTCTGACATTTGTTTATTTCTTGCAGGTCCAAATACCCCTTCAATAATTCTAAAACTTTTTATAACTTCAAGTTTGAATATTTCAAACTTGTATCAAAAGTTTCAGATTATTTTGAAAGCAGTGATAATGATAATGTTTTTATTTGTCATTTTCAGATACATAATTCATTAATTTAAAATATTTCCAATGTTCAAATAATTGAAATGGTCCCTGGTATATCCATGCCTTTAATTATCAGACATAGGGAACATTTTTTATGGGCATTTTGGATTTGTTGAAATTTCATTTATCTGGAATTCCTTTAATTCATAAAATGCTTAGGGTTTCTTTCTTTCTCCCCATTTCATATTGATGCAATGATGATGATGATGATGCAAACACAATGCTAGCCTAGGACACTTGCTAGGTTTGTGACAGTGGGCCCCACCCACGACGAGACAATACAAGCCGCAGGACCCCCTAGCCAGGCGGAGAGGCTGCCAGCCGGGTCCCTCCACCCTTGTACCTAAATCATATTGTAAGAGCCAGGGGGTTGGCCTATAAAACTCCCCGAGCCCCCCATGCAATGGGGACGGAACCCCCAATCGAGAACAAACACATAGGGAGCTCCCATACCCTTCCCAGTAGTTGAGGGAGACGAGCCGGCTGCTCCTTTCTTCCTCCTCCGAACATAGCTCCAGGAGCACCTCTATATACTTATCCATCCATCCAACGAATCCAAGCAGGACTAAGGGTATTACCTACCACGGAGGGCACCGAACCTGGGTACGTCGCATGTCTCCACCTTCTCGTACCCAATCCCGCACCCGGAGCCCATCGGCGTCCAATGGCCCCAACACCACCGATAAGCCACCCTATGGCATCTGCCGTGAGAAACGACGACAGCAACAACCTCTCCTGAAACATAATATCCATATTGAAACTCTAGGAGGTCTTCCGCCACCTGAAGTTGATCCTGTGTTTGAATTAAAACAATTGCCTGACACTATGAAGTATGCTTATCTTGATGAGAAGAAGATATATCTTGGTATTATTAGTGCAAACTTTTAGGACATGAAGAAGAAAGACTATCGAAAATTCTGAGGAAGCACCGGGTTGCTATTGGATATACTCTTGATGATATTAAGGGCATTAGTCTCACTTTATGTTAGCACAAGATTAATATGGAACTTGATGCTACCCTTTGTTGATCACCAACGACGATTGAATCCTAAGTTGAAAGAAGTGGTAAGAACTGAAATATTAAAGCTTCTGGAAGCAGGTATAATCTATCCTATAGCTGATAGTAGATGGGTAAGTCCCATTCATTGCGTTCGTAAGAAGGGAGGTATTACTATTGTTCCTAATGATAAAAATGAACTTATCCCATAGAGAATAGTCACTGACTATAGAATGCTAATTGATTTGAGAAAACTAAATAAAGCTACTAGAAAAGATCATTACCCTGTGCCTTTCATTGATCAAATGTTAGAAAGATTATGTAAGCACATACACTTTTGTTTTCTGGATGGATATTCTGGTTTCTCTCAAATACCTATGTCACAATCTAATCAAGAGAAAACCACCTTTACTTGTCCCTTTGGAACCTATGCTTATAGATGTATGCCTTTTGGTGTATACAATACATCTACTACCTTTCAAAGATGTATGGCTGCTAAATTCTTTAATTTTTGTGAAAAGATTGTGGAGGTTTTCATGGATGATTTTTCCATTTAGGGAACTTCATTCATGATTGCTTAAGCAATCTTGATCGAGTTTTGAGGAGATGTGAATAATCTAATCTCGTCTTGAATTGGGAGAAGTGATACTTTATGGTTAATGAAGGTATTGCATTTGGGCATAAAATCTCTAAACGAGGTATTGTGGTGGATCAAGCTAAGGTTGATGCAATTGAGAAAATGCCATGTCCTAAAGATATTAAAGGTATTCAAAGTTTCTTTGGTCATGCTGGTTTCTATAGGCGGTTTATTAAAGACTTCTCCAAAATTTCTAGGCCTCTCACTAATCTTTTACAAATGGATATTCCATTTGTTTTTTATGATGATTGTGTAGAAGCCTTTGAAACACTTAAGAAAGGCTTGAATTCTGCACCTATTGTTCAACCACTTGACTGGAACCTACCTTTTGAAATTATGTGTGATGTTGTTGATTATGCTCTTGGTACTATTTTAGGAAAAAGAGTTGATAAGAAATTAAATGTTATCCATTATGCTAGCAAAACTCTAGTAGTGCCCAAAGAAATTATGCTACTACCGAAAAATGATTTTCAGCAGTTGTGTTTTCTAGTGATAAATTTAGATCTTACATCGTTGATTCAAAGTTACTATTTGCACTGATCATGCTGCTATAAAGTATCTTATGAAAACAAAGATGGTAAATCTAGACTCATTAGGTGGGTTGTGTTGCATCAAGAAATTGATTTACGTATCACTGATAGGAAAGGAGCTGAGAACCCCATAGCTGATAACTTGACTAGGCTAGAAAATATTCTTGATGACCCACTACTTATTGATGATAGTTTTCCTAATGAACTGTTAGCTGCAGTAAATGTTTCTCAAAACACTCCTAGATATGATGATTATGCTAACTACATTGTTGCTAAATATATACCACGTAGCATCACATACCAACAAAAGAAAAAAATCTTCTATTATTTAAGACATTACTTTTGGGATGACCCACATCTTTATAAAGAAGGAGTAGTTGGTATTATTAGACATTACGTACCTGAGCATGAATAGGAACAAATCCTATGGAAATGTCACTCCGAAGCTTATGGAGGACATCATGCGGGAGATAGAACTACTCACAAGGTATTGCAATCTAGTTTTTATTGGCCTACTCTCTTCAAGGATGCCCGTAAGTTTGTCTTGTCTTGTGACGAGTGTCAAAGAATTGGTAATGTTGGTAAGCATCAAGAAATGCCTATGAATTGTTCACTTGTTGTCGAACCATTTGATGTTTGGGATTTTGATAATATGGGACCTTTTCCTTCCTCTAATGGTATACTCATATTTTGGTTGTTGTTGATTGTGGTACTAAGTGGGTAGAAGCTATTCCAACTAGTAGTGCAGATTATAACACCTCCATTAAATGCTGAAAGAAGTTATTTTCCCGAGGTTTGGAGTCCCTAGATATTTAATGACTGATGGTGGTTCACACTTTATTCATGGCGCTTTCCGTAAAATGCTTGTTATATATGATGTTAACCATAGAATTGCATCACCCTATCATCCTTAATGTAGTGGTCAAGTTGAACATAGCAATAGAGAAATAAAATTAATATTATAAAAACTATCAATAGGCCCCGAAAGAATTGCTCTAATAAACTAGATGATGCACTTTGGGCCTATAGAACATCTTATAAAAATCCTATGGGTATGTCTCCATACAAAATGGTATATGGGAAAGCTTGTCATTTGCCTCTAGAGTTAGAACATAAAGCATTTTGGGCAATTAAAGAATTGAACTATGACTTCAGACTTGCCGGTGAAAAGAGGTTATTTGATATTACCTCACTAGATGAATGGAGAACCCAAGCTTATGAAAATGCCAAACTATTGAAAGAAAAAGGTAAAACATGGCATGACAAAAGAATCCAAAAGTTGGAATTCAAAGTTGGAGAATATGTTCTTTTGTACAACTCTCAATTTAATTTTTTTTACAGAAAAACTTGTTTCCAAATGGGAAGTGCCATATGTTATCGAAGAGGTTTATCGCTTTGGATCTATCAAGATTAATAATGCCAAAGGTACTAACCCAAAGATGGCCAATGGACAAAGAATTTAACATTATATCTCAGGTATGCCTATTAATGTTGAAAGCAATATTATCCAAACCATCACACCGGAGGAGCACATAAAATAATCTTCCAAAACACTCCAGAATCGTAAAAGAGAAGAGGTTTGTGATACGGTAAGTAAAAGACTCCGAAAAGTCTGCAAAAATATTTTCTGTCAGTTTTTGTATATTACAAAAATTAGGAAAATAAGAAATAAGGAGGAAAGCAACCGAGATGAGCACGATACACCAGGGCGTGCCTTCCCTCCCAAGCGTGCCCTGGTGGGTTGTGCCCTCCTCGGGCACCTTCTCGACTCAGTTTTCCTTCCATATGCTTGTTTTCCAAGAATAAAAAATCTCTATATATACCCCGCATCGCTGAAATATTCTTTGTTCTTGTTTCGTGTTGTTTTCTTGTCAGATCTATATCTCCATGGCTCCACCAAGTTCCCCCTAGGACAAGTTCCTCGAGAAGGTCATCGATTTGTACTTGTCATAGGTGATGAAGCACCCTCAAGACATTGAGATACGTGAGGGGGTGCTCCACGTCCGATATGTTTAGGGGCCCAAGATGATGGTAAGCATGGAGGCTAGGCTTGAAGCGGCGGAACAAGACATCTTCAAGTGCCAAGGGATGGTGGAGCATGGACTTAGTGCGATTCATTCCATGATCACGGATTTCACCGTGATCACATGGTGGATGGCCGGTCCATGAAGGACGTTGTCTTCACCTTGAATGAGCAAATCAATTTTCTGCAAAGTCAAATTTATGATCTTCAAAACCAAGTTTTTGAGTATGAAGCAAGATTTAAAGGTATGAATTTAGCTGCCAGTTGCAGGACTAAGGGGACTCGTGCATGCATTTTTGATGGTTAGCCCTTGCCCTGGAAGCCGGAGGACAAACCTACTACTTCAGGACCACCACCTTCATCTTCACCACCAAAGGAGACTTGAGTACACGGGTATGGACACTCGCCTTGCCTTGAGCCAAGCATGGGGGAGATGCCCCGGTATCGTACCACCATCACCTTTTACCTTTACTTATTTTATTTCGATCCTTAGCTATTTCATGATTTAGTTGAATAAATTTTTAGCATGATCTATTTCTGAGTGATAGTTTTAGGATCTACCTATCTACGTAATCGAGTGAGAGTTATATACTACCTCCGTCTTGGTGTAGACATCATTCGCGTAGTTCTTGGTTGAAAATTTACTTATCTAAATATAGATTGTATGTGACGAAAACTATATATTTAGAAACTACATCCATGTAAAAATCTAGTGATATAATTTTCATGACATATAACACATATTTAATTCCTCAAATCGATGACCTAGAACTACGCGAATGACTTATACACCAAGACAGAGGGAGGAATAAAGTTTAGTTTGGGCTCTTGCTTCTTTACTTTCTTGTTGCAATCGTAATAACAGAAAATAAATGATATTCTTATCTTATGGTGAGTAATGACATCACACAGGGAAAAGTATAAGTGGTAAAATTTATTGGAGATTAACAAACATAGCATTGGTCACTGATGTAATTCATGAAATAAATAACTAGGGAAGAGAAGATTCACATGCAAATACACTATCTTGGACATCTTTTATGATTGTGAGCCCGCGTTAAATAGTATATGCCAAAATTGTTGACGTTGGACAAGGAAGAAAACGTAATGATTTATGTTTGTTCATATTCTTATAGAAGTTATATTGTCATATATCGTTCAACATGTGGTGCTTGCTATATATCTTTGCTAGCCAAATATTCCGCACTAAGTAGAGATACTAGTGTATCCAAAAACCCAGAACCCAAACTGATGTTTTGGGAGTCCACCATACCTACCTATGGATTGAACAAAATCCTTCAAGTAAGTTGTCATTGGTGCACTAAGGCAATAAAAATTACTTCTAAATGTGTTTGAGCAATTAGTGTAAGAAAAGATTGAGCTTTGTGCGAACTCGTGATTGCAAAGTAATAAAAGCGATGGACTGCATAATAAAGGTTGTTATTACAGGGGGCAATACAACATGGCATTCTTCTGCATTAAGGGATTTGGCATACAAACTAAAAAGCGCATGTCAACCTCTACTTCCCTCTATGAAGGGCCTATCTTTTACTTTTATGTATTTACTTTTATGCAAGAGTCAAAGTATTCTTCCCTATTCCCTTTTATTTTTCTATTTTTCAAGCATCATGTGGTGAGGAAAGATCTAGGCACATATATCCAGTTGAATATGAGTGAGCATGAGTTATTATTGTTGACATCACTCTTCGGTTGAATACATTGGGAGGCAAAACTATAAGCCCCTATCTTTCTATGTGTCCGGTTGAAACTTTTTCATCATGGGTGTGCTGTGAGTGTTAGCAATCATAGAAGATTAAATGATGGTTGAATATGTGGACTTGCCAAAACGCTCAGTCACGAGACCCTTCGTGAAAATATGATGAATTATAGTTGCAAAGTTGACTGAGAACATAGTTTATTGGTTTCCATTAAGGTTTATGCTTTATAATGCTATGTTGTGATGAATTGTTACTTGTTCATAAGAAGTTATATGGTGATGTTATAGAATAAAAGTTATATGAAAGATTTTTATGATAAAGTCTGTTGTTGCTATGATAATAAGCATGATGCTACTATGCCTGTATTTTGTTTTTATCGACACCTCACTCTCAAACCATGTGGACATGTTTTTCAATATCGGCTTTCACTTGAGGACAAGCAAGGTCTAAGCTTGGTGGAGTTGATACGTACATTTTGCATGATGGTTTCCTACTGTAACTTATAATGTTATTATGCAAAATAATGTTTTATGGAGTAATTATAATACCTTTGTTATCATAATATGCAAGGTTTGCACAAAGAGGGAGAATGCCGACAACTGGAATTCCAAACTTGAAAAAGGATATCAGAGATACCTATTCTTCACATCTTCAAAAGATATGTAACTTCATGAAGAATTATTTTGGAATATATAAAAATAGTGGAGCAAATAACTATAGGAGGGGGCCACCTCGTGAGCACAACGCACCATGGTGCGCCAGCCCCCCAGGTGCGCCCTGGTGTGTTGTGCTCAACCCGGCCCACCTCTGTTGCCCATCTTATGGTACTTACGGTCTTTTGACATAGAAAAAATCAGTAGGCAACTTTCACGATGGGACGCCACCGTCTCGCGGCGTAACTTGGGCATGTGCACTTTTGCCCTCAGGCGGAGTGATTCCACCGAGGGAACTCCCCTCCCAGAGGGGGAAATCGAAGCGATTGTCATCACGAGCAACCCTCTCATCTTTGGGAGGCCAATGTTTATCAACATCTTCAACAACACCATCTCCTATGAAACCCTAGTTCATCTCTTGTGTTCAATCTTTGGACTGGAACCTCAGATTGGTACCTGTGGGTGACTAGTAGTGTTGATTACTTTATGTAGTTGAGTACTATATGGTTTATTTGGTGGAAGGTTATATGTTCAGATCCATTATGCTATTTAATACCCCTTTGAACTTTATCATGAATATCATTTTTGAGTAGTTACCTCTACTCTTGAAGTCACGGGAGAAGTCATGTTGCAACTAATAATGTGAATTTGATATGTGTTCGATATTTTGATGATATGTATGTTGTGATTCCCTTAGTGGTGTCATGTGAACGTCGACTACATGAAACTTCACCATACTTGGGCCTAAGGCAATGCATTGTGGAATAGTTATTAGATGATGGGTTTCTAGCATGACAGAAGCTTAAACCCTAGTTTATGCGCTACTTCATAACGGGCTGATTTGGATCCACATATTTAATGCTATGGTTAGATTTTATCTTAATACTTTTCTCATAGTTGCGGATGCTTGTGAGGGGGTTAATCATTAGTGGGGGGTTATTTAAGTAAGAACAGTACCCAACACCGGTTCACCTGCATTTGAAATTATCAAAATAACGAACGCAAATCAAACCAACATGATGAAAGTGACTAGAAGAAATTCCCCGTGTACCCTCAAGAACACTTTTCTTATTATAAGAGACCATTTTGGTCTGTTTGTTTCCACAAAAGCATTGGGGTACCTTGCTTCACTTTATTTACCATTACCGTTACTTGCTCGTTACCAATTATCTTTCTATCAAACTACCTGTTACCTACAATTTCAGTGCTTGCAGAAACTATCTTGCTAAAAACCGCTTGTCATTTCCTTCTGGTCCTTGTTGGGTTCGACACCCTTACTTCTAGAAAGGACTACGATTGACCCCCTATACTTGTGGGTCATCAGTGATCTGGCGACACCCCTTAGTCGGGAGGAAATGCTAGCAAAAAGCATAAAGGGAAAGCCGATCCTTCGGGAAAGGCAGAAGTTCCAGCAGTTTCTGGCCAGGGTAAGCCTAAGCCAAAGAAAACGAAGAAATAATGGGCTAATAAGAAGAAGCTGGAGTACAAAACCGAGGTATTGGATCATCCCTGTGTTGTCCATACTAAAAAGATGAGGAAGGAAACGTGATCTACCCAAAGCACAACACTCGGGAGTGCAGAATGCTCAAACAAGAGATGGGTACAAAGACCTCCAAAGAGAAGGACGACGATGAAGAAGGTGAGGATGCTCCCAAGTATCTGAACATTGACAAGGTCCTCAATATTATTTTTGCTGACGTGGAAAGCAAGAGCCGCTTGAAAGTTGTTAGTGCATCTAGTGCCCCTTAGTAATTTTGGTGTATTGAAGACTTATAGGTTAAGGAACTAATGCGTTGGGAGTGTACACATGCTCTATAAGTCGATGAGGAGTTTGATACCTCCGGAGATTACCGACCCCTAAAAATGTATGTCTTCAACTGAAGACTTTGGTGAAGACTTTGGTATTCCCTAAAGACTTTGAAAATGAAGAAGTCGGTGTGACTTTGAAGATATGAACGAGGACTATGAAGCGTGAAGACTTTTGTTTTTGTAGTTTCCTTTCCTTCCTTTAAGTCATAGGAAACACCATACTATTGAAGGGGGCGGAGGTAATACTAAGGAAAATTTCCAACTGATGCTCAACTCAAAAATCCTCAACCTATCCAATCCTTCGAGTGAAGCCTTTGGAAATCTCTTACGGTTCAGTCAAGTTCTTCAGTGACAGAGATAAAGTTCTTCTGGTCTTTGAGGAAATTGATCTGACTGAGGAGTTAGGATTTTGCCAGTGCGAATTGCCTACAAGTGAGGAACATGATATGTCTGAGGACTTTCATAGTTCGAAATTCCGACCGTTGATGTGCTTAGCGCCAGCTGTCCCCAATCATAACATCCACATAACGGGTCATATCATTGGGGGCATTTATGTCTTATCATGTCAGGTTGCACCCTGGCTATAAATAGCCACCCCCCCACAACCACTAGTTGGTTGGCTGCTCCGAGAGAGAACTGACACTTGTCATTTGAGAGCAACCCATCCTCTGAGGACTTCTAGGGAAAATCATCAGTGAGGAAAAACCCACAACCAAACCAACAAACCCAAAGTGATTGAGCATCACTGAAGAAATTCCTCTGTGGAACCGACGCTTGTTACCTTTGAGGACTGTGCATCCTCCAGATGGTTAGGCATCATGGTCTAGCGCATCCTGCACTCAATTGGGGATCACGAAGTGATCTAGGTCTAGAGCATCCAGCAGTAAATTGTGGATCGCCGGGTGACCAGTTTGTGAGGGTTTTGGAAGTCTACCCTGAAGACTTACCACGAGTGTTGGGCGAGGACTGTGTGACCTTAGCTCAAGGAGAATATGGTAAGGACTGTGTGTCCTACGGCTGTGTGTCCTCTGGTTTAAATACCAGGCTGCTCCAAACCAGATGTATGCCTGTCATAGCAGTTGGAACTGGGTCATCAAACCATTGTCTTCATCAAGCTACCTGGTTCTATTTCCCCAACCCCTCTATTCCTCATATACTTGTTGATGAAATTGATTGTTACTGTTTGAAGAATTTGACTAAAGACTTTCACAAATTCCTCACCTCAAATTCTTCAAGTTACCTTGTTCATCACCGCTTATCCTGTGTCACGCTACTTACTATTTGTGCATGTTTCATTTCATCATGATGACTATGCTGTTACTATGTTCCTCGTGCACTTGAGTACTTATTCCACTGCTAGTTATTCATCACATTTCAAATTCCTCGAAGTTGAAATTCCTGAAGTGATGAATTTGTAAAAATGTCCTATTCACCCCCCCCTCTGGTCTATATAACACACTTTCAATTGGTATCAGAGCAGGTACTACCTCGCTCTATGTCGACTGCAGGTATGATCAAGGTTTCGGCGGGATGTCCTACCTTCAATGGGACGGACTACCCCTACTGGAAGAACAAGATGCGTATGCACCTTGAAGCTATTGACAACGATCTCTGGTACGTTGTGGAAAATGGTGTACCCTCTACCACTCCCACTGTTACTGCTGCTGATGTGAAGAGATTCAAGCAACTTGGCTCTCAAGAGAATAATATCATCCGTGGCCATCTGAGCAAAGGCAGGAAAGGCAGAGTGACTGCTTTGGAGACTGCTAAGCTTATCTGGGATAGGCTGTCCAAAGTCAACGAATGTGTTTCCACCCAACGTGACTCTTGTGTTGATGTTCTTTGCCATCTCTTCAACCGTTTCAAGAGACTTGACAATGAAAATGTTCAGCAAACATTTGATTGTCTTACTAATATCTCCAATGAGCTTCAAGCACTGGTTGCCACTGATATCACCGACCATGAAGTGACGAAGAAACTGCTGAGATCTCTTGACTCCTCTTTCGATACTCTGGCTTTGATGATTCAAGAACGTGGAGACTACAAGTCACTTGATCCTATTGATATTCTTGAGAGACTCAATACTCATGAATTCCAACAAGCTGAGAAGAGAGACCTCTATGGGCCAAGCTATGGAAGATCTCGTGCTCTGAAGGCAAAAGCAATTTCCTCATATCGAAGAAGAAGATTCTGACAGCAGCCTTGGTGATCCCGAAGAACTAAGTCAGGAGCTAGCAATGCTCGTGAGGAAATTCCAGAAGTTCTCAAGGAGAGGTGGATTTGGAAAGTCATCAAAAAGTGGTTTGAGGAAATCAGATTCCTCAAAAGACTACAAGAAAAGAACCTGTCATCGTTGCAAGAAGCCTGGTCACTTTTTCTCTGCCTGTCCTCTCCGGGTTAAAGATTCAAAGAAGAATAAGAAATATAAGGATGATAGTTCTGATGACTCGAAGAAAAAGAAGAAATCTTCAAAGTCCTCATCTTCAAAGTCCTCAAAGGACAAGAAGAATGGTTCCAGAAAGGCTCGAGCATTCATTGGCAAGGAAATGGATTCTGAAGAAGAATCTGAAGAATATGAAGAAGAGGAAGAATCAGAGGTAGAATCTAAATCTGGTGTCGCTAGCCTTGCTCTTGCTACTGCTTTCGTCAGCAAGTCCATATTCAACGATGAAGAATATGACTACTCCAACGACTCTGACGTCAGCAATGATGATTATGCTCCCACCTATTGCTTCATGGCAAAAGGCTCAAAGGTACACAAACATCATTCCTCTTCTGAATCAAGTGAAGATGAATCTGATGAATATGTGAAACCTAGCTATGCTAAACTTGTTAAAGTTGCCACTAAGCAACAAAGTGCACTTGAAAAGCTTCAGAAAATGCTAGACAAAAGCGATGATCTGTTGAACAATGAAGTGGATCGAACTCAAACTCTGTCTGATGATCTCAAAAGTCTTCAGACAAAGTATGATCACCTTCAGAGTCATCATAATGACCTCTTAGCCGATCATGAGAAGCTCTCTTATGAATTTCTTCAAAGAAAGCAAGATCTTGAGAAACTAAAGGTGTCACATAAGGATCTCCAAAGGGAAAACGATTGCTTACTAGCTCAACGGATTAGTACCGCTCAGGAAGAATTTGTTCCACCTTGTTTGAAATGCATCAAACGTGAAACTGCTAATTCTTCACCTGAATGTTCAAATGCTTCTATTGCTGCAAATTCTTCAACTATTCCAGTGGTCTCAAATTCCTCATATGAGGATACCACAAGTATCACTGACGAAAATGTAGGGTTGAAGGAACTGTATGTGACAGGCATGTACAAAAGTCTCAAAGGGCATCAAACCCTTTGCGATGTCCTCAAAAAGCAGATTCTAAACAGGAACCCTAGGAAAGAGGGTATTTCCTTTGTGAGGAAACTCAACGCTGATGGATCCTACTAGACACCTGAGCAGTACCCCAAAACCTCATGGGTAGCTCCGAAAGGACTTTCTGTAGATCCATCCACTTTATCTGGCTTTACTTGTGAAACTTCATATTCCTCTGATGAGTCACTTGACTCCAACTAAAAATTCTTCAAAAATAAAAAAGGTGAAGTATTTGCTAGATTTGTTGGAACTAACTGCAGGAACAGTTCACCTATGAAGAAAATCTGGGTTCCCAAGAGCTACCTACAAAATCTTCAAGTGAATGTCCTCACGACACCATTCATGAAGAACCAGAACCCCAGATTAAATTCCTCATATGGACCAAAGTGCTCACTTGGACCAAATTCCTCAAATGGTCAAAAATATCATTCTCGTTCTAATGTCTCTGTTTCGTAGGGAAAATCTAAGAGTTATGAATATGTGCATTATTCTTCAAACCATTATGTTCATAAGTCCTCAAAGAATTTCTCTGCTTATTCATATGAGTACTCTAACCCTCGCCTTGTGAAATGAAGCGCACTTTCTTCAATGCCTCCCTTCTCATATGGTGCTCGTAGAATGATGAACTCTTTACGACCCCTCCAGATGTGGGTGGTGAAGATTTTCGACTAATCTCTTATGCAGGGTTAGGTCTCCAGATGAACTTAAACATCTGATGAATTTGCTGGAGACTTTAGGAAATGCTTGAAAGGATGCAAGCGAACCTTGTAGAAATGAATTCTTCATTTATCACGTCCTCACACTACTTGCTTACTATCTTGTATGATGAAATTCTGTCTGATGAAATTGATGTCATATTCTTCACTCTGAAGCATATGAGTTCGTAAGTTGTACTAATTCATCTGGAGGATGATACTCCAAAAGCTACTGAGTGGGTCCTCGACAATGGATGCACAAACCACATGACTGGGGACAAGAATCTACCGATGAATTTACCACTTGCTCCATCTCATCTGAAGCATATCACCTACGTAGACAAAGGAAAAAAAAGCAAGGTATTGGGTCTAGGTAAGGTTGCGATCTCAAAGGACCGAACCATGGATAAGGTTATGCTTGTCGAATCCCTTGGGTTCAACATTATGTCTGTCTTAATGCTTTGTGATCTTGATATGATTGTCATATTTGGAAAATATCGTTGTGTTGTCATCATGGAATCTGACAATTCCACAGTCTTCGAAGGCTTTACGAGAGGAGACTTGTATATTGTTGATTTCTCTATAAGTCCTCAGCCTACCAGATGCCTACTTGCAAAGTCCTCAGAAGGCTGGTTGTGTAATCGATGACTTGGACATGCTGGTATGAGGAACTTGCACACGCTCGTGAAGAGAAAGCACGTCATTGGCATTGAAGGTGTAAAATTCCTCAAGGACCACCTCTATGGTGCATGTGAGTCTGGAAAGATGACCAGATCCAAGCATCCCTCGAAGACAATCATGACCACGACTCGACCCTTTGAATTGCTTCACATGGATCTCTTTGGCCCCACTCATTACTCCACACTAACAAATTCTTCAAGTTTGTATGGCTTTCTCATTGTTGATTATTACTCCCATTACACTTGGGTGCATATTATTCTGTACAAGACTGAAGTGCATGTCTTCAGACGATTTGCTTCAAGGGCCTCCACCAACTTCAGCGTCAAGATCAAGCATATCAGGAGTGATAATGGGACTGAGTTCAGGAACACTAATATTGATGAATATCTTGATGAACTTGGTATTACTCATGAGTTATCTGCCGCTTATACTCCTCGGCAGAACGGCGTCATGGAGCGCAAGAACACGACTCTTGTTGAGATGGCTTGCACCATGCTTGATGAATACAAGACTCCTCGTCGGTTCTGGTTTGAGGCAATTGATATTGCATGCCACATCATCAACAGGGTATATCTTCACAAATTCTTCAAGAATACTTCGTATGAACTGATGACTAGCAAGAAACCCAATGTAAGTTACCTCAAAGTCTTTGGTGCAAAATGCTGGATTAGAGATCCTCACCACAGTTCTAAATTTGCATCGAAAGCACATGAAGGTTTTATGCTTGGTTACAGAAAGGACTTGCACACCTACAGAGTCTTCAACACCTACCACCACAAGGTTGTTGAAACTTTAGATGTGTGGTTCAATGAAACTAATGGCTCGCAAAGAGAGCACCTGCCTTCTGTGTTAAATGAACAGTCTCCTGAGGAATCCATTAAGATGAAGGCTACTGAAGACATCATACCCACTGAGGAAGTCATTCCAATGAATGAAGACATTCATGTTGATACACCTGAAGAAAATGGTGCTGAAGAAAATCCTCAGCCACATCAACCTACTCATCCAAGAGTTGCAAATGAAGTGCAGATTGACAAAATCATCGATGACATCAATGCACTAGGTCCCCTCACTCACTCGAAAGCTTTACATTTGACTAACGTTTGTGGGCACTTTGCCTTTGTCTCTATCATAAAGCCCATCAAAGTTGATGAAGCATTCAAGGAGCCTGAGTGGATTCAAGCTATGCAAGAGGAATTGCATCAATTCAAGCTCAACAATGTGTGTGAACTTGTCAAGCGGCCAGATCCTCGCAAGCATAACATCATAGGTACCAAGTGGATCTAACGCAACAAGCAAGATGAAAATGTCCTTGTGGTAAGGAATAAGGCTCGTCATGTAGCTCAAGGCTACACACCCGTTGAGGGAATTGACTTTGATGAAACTTTTGCACTTGTTGCTAGACTTGAAGCTATTCGCATATTGCTTGCTTATGCTAACCATCATGATATCATCTTATATCAAATGGATGTGAAAAGTGTATTCCTCAATGGTAATCTTGAGGAAGAATTATATGTTGCTCAACCCCCAGGTTTTGAAGACCCTAAGAATCTTGACAAAGTCTTCAGACTCAACAAGGCCCTCTATGGCCTCAAGCAAGCCCCTCGGGCGTGGTATGACACTGAAGGAATTCCTCATGAAGAAAGGCTTCAAACCCAGTTCACTCGACCAACACTTTTCACAAAATCCTATGACAATGAACTGTTCATATGCCAAATGTACGTAGACGATATTATCTTTGGCTGTACTAACAAACGTTACAGTGATGAATTTGCCTATATGATGAGTGAAGAATATCAAGTGTCTATGATGGGAGAGTTGAAATTCTTCTTAGGTCTTGAAATTCGTCAGCAAGACAACGGCAACTTCATCTCACAAGAGAAATACCTCAAGGATGTTTTGAGGAAATTTGACATGCAAGATTGCAAAGGTGTCAAAAGTCTAATGCCTTCAAAACGCCACCTCTGCACTGACGAAAATGGTAAAGATTTTGAGCAGAAGGTATATCGCTCCATGATTAGCTCATTATTGTATCTATGTGCATCTAAGCCTGATATTATGCTGAGTGTTTCCATGTGTGCCTGATTCCAAGCAACACCAAAGGAATCACACCATAAGGTTGTGAAACATATTCTTCGATACTTAGCTCACACACCAACGCTTGGATTATGGTATCCCAAGGGCTCAAATCTTCACCTCGTCGGATACTCTGATGCTGACTATGCTGGAGATAGTGTGGATCGCAAGTCAACCTCACGCACATGTCATTTCCTTGGACGATCCTTAGTATGTTGGTCCCCGAAGAAGCAGAACTGCGTGTCACTATCTACTACTAAAGCTGAGTACATTGCTGCTGGTTCATGTTACGCTCAGTTACTAGGCATAAAGTTGAAGAATGTGCCTCTTTACCGCGACAACGAGAGTGCTATCAAGATTGCTTACAACCCAGTCAGCATTCCAAGACCAAGCACATCCAGATTCGTCATCACTTTCTTCGAGATCATGTACTCAAGGGCGACATCTCCATCGACCACATTCCCACTGAAGAACAACTAGCCGATATCTTCACAAAGCCCTTGGATGAAAAGAGATTTTGCAAGTTGCGATGTGAGCTAAATATCTTAGAATCTTCGAATGTTCTTTTAAAAAGGACACACATCCTAACACTTATGCAAAAATTGATGACTTAGATGTGCAAGACACGAAGTAACGTTTTTCTTCAATCAATGAAGAATATCTCTCTGAGTGTGAAGAAATTAATGAAGAATTTGATTCTCAGAACCCTACGACAGTTGTACGCGGTGTCTGAAGTCATCATTCTTATACAGTGGGTCACGCCACCAACCATAGTTGAAATTCTTCAAAGTTGAGTTTTTCGTCATTTTGCAAATTCTTCAAATTTTCAAATTCCTCAAGTTTGCAAATTCCTCAACTTTTCAAATTCATCAACTTGTCAAATTCTTCAAACTATGAAACTCATGTTCTTCATTGACTATATACTTATATATTTGAGTTTTCAATGTCCTCAACAACATTCACTTATTGCTAATTGTTCAAGTTGATTTTAATCTAAGTGAATGTGATCGGATCATTTCCTCTCTATGCTAAACTCAACCTAGTCTGTTCACAAATTCTTCATATGTGTTCTACTTTGAAACTCGTTCAAAGTCTTCATTGTGTCCTTGACAACTGAAGAATTTGCAAACGGAAACTTTAAAATTTTCACAATCAAAATTTTCGGCATTTCCTGCTCAAACGGTTCCGAGTCGCACGACTGGATAACCCACGATCCCCCATTATC
The DNA here is from genome assembly GCA_022496015.1 of Hordeum marinum. NCBI lineage: Eukaryota > Viridiplantae > Streptophyta > Magnoliopsida > Poales > Poaceae > Hordeum > Hordeum marinum. The sequence continues at coordinate 297,495,359 of CM039673.1, forward strand.
GCCACCTCTCAGTACGTGGGTGACACATGTCGCATGGAGAGCAAGGGTCAGGGGAAATCCTGTCCAAAATCTTTGGACGGATTGGTTTTCACTTCCATTATAAATACCCCTCCCCTTTCACAGTGCTCGGTTACTCACTTCCTCTCTCTCCCAAGCTCTGACCTAGCGCCGCCGTTAAAATCATCGACGCCGGTGTGGAAGAGCTTCACTGCCTCGACCTTGCCGTCGCCGTACTCGCATCGGTCGCGAAAGTCTTCACCTTTCCGCCGCTGTAGCTCTCTCCCTCTGTCGAGCTAGGGCGTGGGAGATGTGGACTGACGAACTTCCAATCTCATTCCTTAGTTCGTCGTGTTCTTCATCATGGTAAATAAAATTTATTTTTACTACTCTTATTTGGTATTAAAGTTTTTCGAAATCTTGAGAAAGGTGTTTATTCTTCAAGAATCTCATTCTAAAGCACCTTACATGTTTATTCACTTAATGACTTTCTCTAAGTAATGATTTTCTTCAAGATTCCTCAATTGTGCGAATCCTCAAATTTGTACAACTCTGGAACCTAAGACAAAGAACACTTAGTGAAATTCCTCCAGACACCAATGGTGAAATTCCTCACACCTATTTTTATTGAAAATTTTCTAAGAACGTATATGACCTCTTCAAATTCCTCACACCTATACACTGTTCATAGGTACAAACATGTACGCTGATGAATCACTAGTTTCTCATCAACTTAATTCATTTGCAGCGTTTCTTGAGGAAAAACTATGCACTTCTTCAGAGTCCTCACGAGTTCAAAATCATTAGCTGAAGAAAATGGCTGATAAGAAACCTCAAAAACGTGGAAAGAACCAGATGTGCACACTGCTTTTGAGATTCCAGATGACTTGTATGAGGAATATTGCACACCCGATGAAGAAACTCATGTCAAATAGACGACTAAGCAGAGAAATATTCATCTGCATAGAATTGAGAGGAGATGGGCAAAGGAATGGAAGGAATATCGTTATGTAACTCCTAAATACATGATGAGATTCTTTGTGAAACCTCCTTGCAGCAGGCCTCCCTTGGCTCAAAATCAAATTGCTAATCCCACTAGTCTCAAGAATGGTGAAGACTTTCCTCACATATGGGAGAAACAACAAGCCAAGCTTGCGAGGAAAGCTAAAGAGGCGGTAAAGAAATTCAATGAAGACTCTGCTGCTACTGCCACTGCCGGAGCCTTTGCTAGTGCTCCAAGGAAATCAATGATGAAGAAATCTGTTGTGAAGTCAACTTCTTCAACTTCAAAGTTATCAGAGCAGATTCCTCAAGCTCGGAGACCTCAGTCTTCAAAGGCCTCTGCCGCTGGCTCCTTAGCTACTCAGTCTTCTGCAGCTGCTACAAAGTCCTCAACTCATGTGCACCTTGCATCATGTCAGTGGAAGGATGGATTCTCAAAAGCTTCAAGGATCTTTGCAAGCTCCTCTGCTAAAGCAAAGTCTTCAACAAGCCCAACTGTGTTGAAACTGAAGAAAACTGTTGGACGAGGTCAAAGACCAAGTCCCCACACAAGCAAAGTTGTGGTAACAGTACCCTTAGGAACTGAGGATGATGATGAAGCTGATGATGAAGAACTTGAAGAAATCATCAGAGAGAGCCAGCAAAAGGCTGCATTAGCCAAAGGCAGCTCTGTCCCCCTTCTGCTGGATCCCAAGATGATCCTCAATTTCATTGACATATGGCATGAGGATCCAAGCACCCCACTTTCCTCACTAAACATACCTCTTGGTGTGGACCATGTCCTCACCCACTTCATTGCTGAGGAAAAATAGAAAAGAGAACAAGCTCAGAGAGCTAAGAGAAACATGGCTCGGAAAGAAAAGTTCCTAAGGAACAACATGATGAATTTGACCCCAAATCAACTCATCACAGTTCGGTCTGAAATTCGCTCCCTCTGTGAGGAACAAGAAAAGTATGATGTTTAATGGAAGGACACCAAAGTGAGATTCGTCATGGCTGCTCAAGCTGCTGTGAAGGACCACAACACAAGGGTTGCAGCTCGATCGCAACCACATATTCCTCAGGCTGATGAAACTGCTCAGCCTACTGATGAAAATGCTCCTGCACCCGAAGAAACAGCCAGCGCTGCTAAAGAAAGTCAGACCGCTGATGAACATGCCATGACAACCTCCACTTTTGTGCCTGAAGAAACTGACAGGCCAGCTGAAGCTTTTTGCTGTGCCTGAAGAAACCGAACCCACCAGGACTACTGCATTAATAGTGCCTGAAGAAGCTACGACTGTTGAGGAAAAGACTCTAAAGAGAAAAGCATCAGTTTCAGATTCCTCAGCTATGAAGAAGTTGAAGACTGTGAAAAGTTCTTCAAGTGGACCCATTGACGCTACTCCAATCTCCTCTGCACCTGCATATGAAATTGTTGCATTTGCGGTTGACTATGTCATCCCAGATGAAGAAGATGAAGATCATTCTGCTGCTTCGACACATCAGATTGATGAAGAAATTGAAGTTGAAGAAAATGCTTCAACTCCTCAGGTATCATCGCCCCAGCCTCAGTTCACTGTTGAAGAGGCTGGAGTTGAAGAAATTGATGAGGATGTAGACATTAGCAATACAACTCCTGTCATCAACGATGAATATTGGGAAACAACGCACCCAAATTCACCAATGACTACTCCTCTATCATAGATTCCTCAGTCCCCAACGCAGACTGAAGAAATTCAAGAGGGATCTGATGACTTGACCACCAAAGTCATTGAAGATATTCCATCTGCATCAGCTGATGACTTTGTTGCTCCATCTGCCACTGAGGAACCTGCACCGAATTCCTCAGACTGAAGAAATTCCTCCCATGCCAAAGGAGATCAAGGGCCGCTTCAAGCCAAATCTTCAACCGAAGCCCAGAATTCCGTTCAAAGGCTCAGCGTGCCCCAAATTCCTCAAAAGCAATTTCTTCAATGAGCACATGTTCTTCACTGGACCCAATACGTATGACTCAGCAAGGGCCGGACGAAGCAGATTCTGGACTGCCACTCAGATGAACTACTATGCATTAGTCTTGTTCGAAAAGAAGAAAATCTTCGAGCACCATCAAATTCCTCATGCTGACATGGAAACACTTCCATCATTCAAGTCGGTGCTCCAAGTTCTTCACGATGCAGGAATTCTTCCCTTCTGCGTAGACATTTGTGATTGGAGTGAAGAACTCATACTTCAATTCTATGTCACACTACACATCACAGGCGAAGCTTCTGACATCAACTCCTGGGTTTTGGACTGGATGATAGGATCTACTCATTTCACTTCTCAAGCTTATGAATTATATAGCGACCCGACTCAAAACGAATCAAGCCTTTGTGTGTTAGTGCCATCCCTGGATCAGTATGCGGGCACACATAGTACATCAATGTATATATCAAAGTGCAATCACATGTAAATAGCGTAAAGTTGATATATACCTCTTAATTCACAGCGGAAAGAGTCAACGGGAGTGGAGTCCCAATAAACACCAACGGCAGGTTGAGTGTAGACCGTAACCCTGAATCGTACTCTTAATCATCATAGAAAAGTATCTGCAACATAAGACATTGCAGCCGTGTACGTCAGTACATTCAATGTACCGGCAAGATCCCCATAGTAGAATAGAAGATAAAAACTATTCTATATGCAGTAAGGCTTTGTGGCTCTGTGTCTGAGTTTTTGCATAAAAGCTGATTTTATTTTCTTTTCGTATAACAAAGGAATATCAGGAGTTTTCAGTACAGAGTTACCTAACATGACATGGTTCCGCCAACCGATGGCTTAATGCCCACAAGTATCATTAGTTGCCCACAATTAATTATCAGTCTAGTGTTGTTTAGAGATAGATCCAAGTCCAAAGGCTCAAATTGTCCATAACCGGGGACACGGCTAATTGATTAGGTTTAACTCTGCAGAGTGTTGTGTACATTACCCACAAGATTCGTTCCCTCCTTGTAAGTCTTTGCACTTCATGGTGTTTGAGAACAGGACGAATGAAACATGGTCTTTCAGAGTGTTTCCCTGACTACTGTCAGTGCCCATCCAACCCTAACGTCGACTAGATCTCGTAGCACTGCCCTGCCAGAGTCACAAGAAAGATCAACCAAGCCAAAGCCCATAATGACTTGTGGCTACACAGGTATGCTTTCGGGCATGAAGTATTCATCCCTCTCTTTGAGTCTGGGTGAAGCTTTCTGCAAGATGTCATGGCGCTTCTCCATGCATCCCGGCCATCCACTGGTTACTCCAGGGTGCCCATCAATACCATCCTTCACCCAATAGTGTGTATTGAAAAAACTTGTTTCTCGAGTCTCGAAGTCTTGAGGTCTTGAAGATGCAGGACTTGAAGATGCCTTCATGAAGTTGTCGTCTTGACGTAGAGTCCTCCTTCTCACATCACTCACGAACACTCATACCAAACCCCTTCTACTTTAGCATAACATTAAAATAACTAACGTTTCTGGGGCTTTAGTAACAGGTGGTAGGTTCCTACCTCATGCATTCTACTCAACTACAAGAATTTCAATAACACTACTGGAGGGATTTGTTGAATGATGTCACTACATGCAATAAAACATAGGTATGAACCAGATGGTCAATGTGAACTTGCCTGTACTGTTGATGAAGAATAATACCGCTCTCAGAAATAACTTGATAGAACTATTCATCACTCTCCGATGACAATCTATAATAATCAAACATTGCATTCATATAAGCAATCAATTCTAACAATCAAAAAGTAACACAAGACCAAAAGCAACAAGGTTGTCATGAAGGAAATACTTAAGACAAAACTCAAAACAACAAAGTTTCATCAACACAACTAAGGTTGGTTTTCTCTACAAATAAATCCTATTTTCAAAAGTAAAAGCACAAAAACAAAGTAAAATATAACAAAAGTATTTTTATAAATATTTTACTAGCAAAAGGATTACTTGTAAACAACAACTAAGAACTAAGAGAACAATACTATAAACAACATAAGTTTTTGCCTAACAAACTTAACAACAATAAAAACAATTGAAATAATAAAATAAGAGAAAAACAAATTATAAAACAACTAAGTTAACAGAAAGTAAAACTTATAAAACAATTTATAAAAATATTTTCAAATAAGAAGTCAAATTAGCAATGAAATCAATTTGCAAGTTACTATGAAACTAGGATTGATTTCATGCTATCAAAATATAATAAATAACATAAAAATAAATTTGGTTGAAGTACTTCTGCTAACTGACATAAAACAAAGTAAAATTTTCCAACTAATATAAAAGAAAATAAATTAAAACAATTTGAAACAAAAGAAATAGAAATAAACCTAAAAAGAACTAAAACAGAATGTGTTTTGTTAACAATGCTACTTTAAAATATCCTAGAAATTCCCAAATTCTACCTACCGATTACTAAGATCACTAATGACCAGTAGCAAAAAGAATCGACCAAAAATCTATTTTATACTCAATATATTTAGAAGATAAGATTTAAATCAATTTTGTTTGAATTCAAATATAAATTATTCAAATATGGTCAAACTTTATATCTACAGAAACTACATAAAATTTGTGACATGATGCAAAAAGAATAAAAGTAAAATAATTAAAAACATAAAAGATATAATGAAAAAAAAACTATTCTGGAATTGAAAAACAGAACTAAAAAGAAAAAGAAACTATCGATCGAACAGGCTACACGTGGCGCGTTTGGAGTGGCCGAGACCTATGTGTGCGAGGTTGAAATGAGCGGATGACCTACCCTTAATAGAAAACGGTTCAGTGTTATATAACTTCTAATCTGGCGTGTTGGATCTAAATCTAACGGTCTAAGGAGGGGGTGGGGTGCTCATAGAGGAAGGTCGCCGATGATGGAAGATTTCGGCGAGGCAGGGGCAACGAGGTCAATGCAGGCAGCACTCCAGGGGTCCTCCGGTGATGGCGAGGTCTCCAATCGATGGCGGGGATCCTCCGGGGATGGTTGGTCATGATGGAGAGACGAGGGGGTGACGGTGGTGAGTGGCACGAACACTTAGAGCTTCGGGAGGTGGCCTGCTCTGGCGAGGTCGTCGGTGTGGGTGCGCTGGTGGGTCTGAGGTTCAGGTGAGGGTACTGGGAGGTGCGCGCGAGAGTGGGGAAGCTATTGAGGGCGGTGGGAGAGTTCAGATTAGTCAGGGGCGAGCGGCAGCTCAGCAATGGCGTGCCGGCAGAGCTCAACTCCGACGAGGGATTGCGGGCAAGGAGAGGCATAGGGCAGGGTGATTAGAGGGGGAATGGGTCGAGGAGAGCTTGGCTTTTATAGCCTTGGGGTCAGGGGTGCTCGGAGGGAAGGGGATCGACGAGAATCTGCGGCAGATCTGGCCGGCTCCAGCAATGGAAAGGAAGGTGAGGGCAGAGGAGGAAGGTGAGCGCGGGGATCACACTGGAGGTCGGTGGGTCCACCGTCAGTGAGAGGGAGAGAGGGGAAAGGTATCGGGCGGCCGGTCGGAAAGGAAATTTGTATCCGATCGGGCCAGATTTGGTACGTGGGCCGCCGTGGACTTTCCTAATAAAAATATTTTCCTTTTGTTAAATAACAGAGAAGGAAACTAACTTTTGGGCAATCAAAACATTTCCAAACAATAAAAATTTTTATACCAAACTGATCCGGGAAATAAATGCAATAAGATGAAGATTTTTCCACGGCCAAAATAAATAGTTAAAAAAAATTATTTCCAGAAAATGCCTAAATGGCTTTTAATTCCTTTTGCATATGATTTTCAAATAACCCCCTAGGTTTTATGGTTCAAATACTTCAAAAAAATAACCCTGGTGTGGAGTGTCATGTTACTCCTCTCAAAATCTTGTCAAGGGTATTTGAATTCTTTCAAAAACTAAAATGGAACCAAATATCAAATGAATTCGAAAAAGAATAATTCAGAGATTTTCAAATCCATTTTCAAATTCCTTGTTTATGAAGAAGTCATGTTATCTTCTCTCACTGATTTGAAATGTAGGAATTTGAATTCCAAAAGCATATGGGAAAGTCATGTCTTTCCCTCTCATTCAAAAGTTTTTTTATAAGTTTAAATTTTCACTCAAATTCAATCACTCAATCAAACAAACAATCGTTCTAATATTTATTATAACATTCCAAAATTTGGGATGTTACAAATTACTTCAGACTGCCGAGTTCCAATTCCTTCAGATGAAGCTCGTCATATGTTTGATGAACGTGCTCTTCCAAATCAACTGATGCAAGTGCTGATGAAGTGGAGGGAGTCATGAAGAATATGCTGTTCAACATCATTCATGGGATTCCCATGAACTTCCACGATTTCTTCATGAGGACATTGGCGAATGCTTCTCTAGCCCCGTTTGAACAGAAGCCTTATGCGCCTTGGATGATGAAATTCATTAGGGCAAAGTCCTCAGTTCCCTTCAATGCAGAATTTCAGAATCATTTTGGTTTCCTGCCTCCGATTGAAGTCATCAAGAGCACAATTGAGTCTGTGGAAGGAAAATGCAAGGCCGTCATTGATGAAGGCACTCGTCCATTGGATGGGCAGTTTTGCAAAGCTGCATCCTTCTCCACCAATGATGGCACTGCAACCCAGGACTCAGAAGCAAAGGCCTCAGCTCAAAAACCTCAAGAGTCTACCCCATGGGTGATGACTGATCGTGAGCTTCTAATAAGTCTTCATCAGAAGGTCGATCGCAATCACAAGTGGGTGAAGCGTCAACTTGGTTACATTGTACAACACAGGACTATGACGCAAAACTCTGTCAAGAGGAATCACTACTATGCAAATGAAAACCTCAAGCGCACTTGGGCTATATTGTCTCACCTCACGACTCCTAAAGAATTGAAGGAGTTGGACCTTGAGGAACATCTTGGCTGGGCTTATCAACCACAGTAGAAATTCAAGAAGGTTCAAGTTCCTCTGGTGGTCACAAGTTCATATTGTTCATCACGTGAGCGCGATGAAGATGAAGACATTAACGACACTACGGCGGGCCCTGCATCGAGAAACGACCCTGACAATGTTGGCGCTCCTTCCTCACCAACTCGATGAAATTCTTGAAGGGGTGTTAGTCCTCACTTTTTCGTCCCTTTTGGTCTTCGATGACAAAGGGGGAGAAAAATTGAGTTAGTCTTCAAGCAGGTCAATATGTATGGGCTGTTTTTTTTGTTTAAGTTACAACTCTTGCTCTTTTGAAGCTTTTGTTGATTGGGTTGTAAACTTAAGTCCAATGGTGGTCTGAAAGTTTTGAACTATTTCCTCGCATGTTTATTTCCTCAAGTACCTTAATGCATACATGCTGAATTTCGTCAGACACCATTTTCATCATGCATTTCAAATTCTTCATATCATATGATCAAATGCGTGTATGAATTAAGAGATATAGGGGGAGTTCTCCATGTTTTTAACCTGCTATGTACATTTGCAGTCCAAAGCAAATTCCACAAAAATGTACATCTTCATGGGGAGTTCTTCCATATCTTGCAATCAAATTCCTCAAACTCAGTATTTACACTTCATATTATTATCCCCATTGAAAACTTAACCTATTTGTCATCAATCACCAAAAAGGGGGAGATTATTAGTGCATCTAGTGCCCCTTAGTGATTTTGGTGTATTGAAGACCTATAGGTTAAGGAACAAATGCGTTTTTGAGTGTACACAACCTTAATAAGTCTATGAAGAGTTTGATACGTCCGGAGATTACCGACCCCTAAAAATGTATGTCTTCAACTGAAGACTTTGGTGAAGACTTTGCTGAAGACTTTGGTATTCCCTGAAGACTTTGAAAATGAAGAAGTCGGTGTGATCTTGAAGATATGAACGAGGACTATGAAGCGTGAAGACTTTTGTTTTTGTAGTTTCCTTTCCTTTCTTTAAGTCATAGGAAACACCATACTGTTAAAGGGGGCGGAGGTAATACTAAGGAAAATTTCCAACTGATGGTCAACTCCAAAATCCTCAAGCGTGAAGAGTGAAGCCTTTGGAAATCTCTTACGGTTCAGTCAAGTTCTTCAGTGACAGAGATAAAGTTCTTCTGGTCTCTGAGGAAATTGATCTGACTGAGGAGTTAGGATTTCGCCAGTGCGAATTGCCTACAAGTGAGGAACATGATATGTCTGAGGACTTTCATAGTTCGAAATTCCGACCGTTGATGTGCTTAGCGCCAGCTGTCCCCAATCATAACATCCACATAACGGTCATATCATTGGGGGCATTTATGTCTTATCATGTCAGGTTGCACCCTGGCTATAAATAGCCACCCCCCACAACCACTAGTTGGTTGGCTGCTTCGAGTGAGAACTGACACTTGTCATTTGAGAGCAACCCATCCTCCGAGGAATTTGACAGAAAATCATCAGTGAGGAAAAACCCACAACCAAACCAACAAACCCAAAGTGATTGAGCATCACAGAAGAAATTCCTATGTGGAACCGACGCTTGTTACCTTTGAGGACTATGCATCTTCCAGACGGTTATGCATCATGGTCTTGTGCATCCTGCACTCAATTGGGGATCACGAAGTGACCTTGGTCTAGAGCATCTAGCAGTAAATTGTGGATCGCCGGGTGACCAGTTTGTGAGGGTTTTGGAAGTCTACCCTGAAGACTTACCACAAGCAATGGGCGAGGACTGTGTGACCTTAGCTCAAGGAGAATACGGTAAGGATTGTGTGTCCTGGCACTGTGTGTCCTCTAGTTTAAATATCAGGCCATTCCAAACCAGACGTACGACTGTCACAGCAGTTGGAACTGGATCATCAAACCATTTTCTTCATCAAGCTACCTGGTTCTATTTCCTCAACCCCTCTATTCCTCATATACTTGTTGATGAAATTGATCGTTACTGTTTGAAGAATTTGACTGAAGACTTTCACAATTTCCTCACCTCAAATTCTTCAAGTTACCTTGTTCCTCACCTGCTTATACAGTACCATGCTACTTGTAATCTGTGCATGTTTCATTTCATCATGATGACTATGCTGTTACTATGTTCCTTGTGCACTTGAGTACTTATTCTGCTGTTAGTTATTCATCACATTTCAAATTCCTCAAAGTTGAAATTCCTCGAGTGATGAATTTGTAAAAATCACGTATTCACCCCCCTCTAGTTGATATAACGCACTTTCAAAAGTCGTCAATCAGGAGGTGACCATGGCAGCTCCGACTGTCGTCAAGTACCTCAACTAGGCAAAGACTCCCATTACTTTCGACTAGGCAGATCATCAAACCCACATAGCCACCCCTCGGAGGTAGAAGCTGGTTGTTAACCCGGCTATCATTGGATTCTGACTATGCAAAGTCCTGATGGATGGTGGCAGTGGGCTCAACATAATCTACGCCGACATGCTCATGGCTATGGACATTCTGATGTCCCGACTGAGCAAGAGAAACATGCACTTCCATGGGGTCATCCCTTGGAATAAGGTTGAGTCACTCGCCCAAATCGCTCTGGACGTCGTATTTAGAGACGAGAAAAAATTCCGAAAGGAACGTCTAACATTCGAACTGGTGGACTTTCACAACACCTATCACGCCATACTGGGTAGGCCCGCCTACGCACGTTTCATGGCTTGCCCATGTCACGTGTATCTTAAACTTAAGATGCTCGGGCCAAAACGAATGATCATGATGGCTGGCGATGGGACAGTTGCCGAGGAGTACTTCCAGCAGGGCTCCAAGATTGCTAGTGAGCAAGTACTCGTGGTCGAACTTGACAGGTACAAAAAGGCGGTAGACACTGTGGATCTGCTCAAGTCCAAGTGGTTGGCCGTTGAGACCAAGCAAGTTCACATTCTGCCGAATGATCCGAGTGCTGCCCCTATGAACATATTGATGACACTCTATGAAAAATAGGAAGCCGAGCTCATCTAGTTCCTTCGTGAGAACTGGGATATCTTCACGTGGAAGCCTTCTGACATGCCAAGGGCTCCCAGGGGACTGGCCGAGCACCGACTCTGAGTCGATCCGAGTATAAAACCGGACAAGGAGCACATGCGCTGATCTGCCGTCGAGAAGTGCAAGGTGATTAGTGAAGAAATCGCTTGGCTCCTAGATGCCGAGTTCATCCGCATGGTGTACCATTCCGAGTGGCTCGCCAACCCAGTGTTGGCACCTAAGAAGGACAAATCCCTCCGGATGTGCATCAATTTCAAATATCTCAATCGGGCCTGCTCGTAGGACCATTTTCCTCCCCCCACATAGGCCAAATAGTAGATTCTACTGTCAGATGTGAATGTATGTCGTTCATGGAGGCATACTCCGGGTACCACCTGATCCGAATGTATGGACCTGCCGAAATAAAAACAGCCTTTATCACCCCATTCGGGTGTTTTTGCTATATCACGATGCCATTCCGTCTAAAAAATGTTGGGTCGACCTTGATGCGTATGATCCAAAAATGTTTGCAAAAGCAAAATCAGTCGAAACATGGAAGCGTATATGGATGACATCGTGGTCAAGTCCAGCCTCCTGGTAGACCTTGCAGAAAAATTCATGAAGGTGAGGCATTTGCAGATAAAACTTAATACTGCAAAATGCAAATTCGGAGTGCCATCGAGTAAGCTACTCGGTTTTCTTGTTTCCGAATAGGGAATCAACGCCAATCCTCACAAAATAGGTGCCATCATCTGAATGAAAAAGCCAGAGCATCTACATGACATACAAAAGCTCATAGGGTGCCATGCAGCTCTGAGCAGATTCATCTCTTGACTTGATGAAGGCGTTGCCTCTTTACCGATTGATGAAGAAGTCCGACAATTTTGAGTGGACTCTCGAAGCGCATGACGCAGTTGATGAGCTCAAGGCCTTGCTTTCGACCTAGCCGGTGTTAGCTTCTTCGAGCAGCCGAGAGCCTTTGCTCTTGTACATCGTGGCTACAAGCTGAGTGGTCAGCACTATCCGCACTGTGGAGAGCAAGGAATCAGGAAAATCATTCAAAGTGCAAAGACCTGTCTATTATATCTCATAAGTCTTGACCCCTTCCAAACAAAGGTATCCACACTTCCAGAAGTTGGTCTATGACATTTACCTCATGGTTAAGAAGGTGTCTCATTACTTTCAAGAGCACTCGGTCACAGCTATCAGCGATCCCCCGTGTCGAAAATCCTGCATAACAGAGATGCCACAGGCCGAGTGGCGAAATGGGCAATTGAGCTGCTCCCATGGAGATCAAGTTTGAAGCCGAGAAGGCAATCAAGTCTCAAACGCTAGTGGACTTTTTGGCCGAGTGTTCCAAGTATCCCTAAACATTGGACCATGTATCCCTGAACACTGGACCATGTATCCCCAAATATTGGACCGTGTATCCCCGGACGAGAACAACCAGCACCAAGTATCCCCGAACATTGGACCATGTTCTTTGATGGGTCCAAGATGCTCCAAGGATGTGGCGCCGGGGTGGTTCTAGTATCCTCCAGGGGAGACCGATTGAGCTACGTCCTTCAAATCCACTTTGATTCCTCTAACAACAAGGCCGAGCATGAAGCCCTCCTCTACGGGCTCTGAATGGCTATCTCACTCGGAACCCGATGTTTCATGATATTCGGTGATTCAGACCTTCTTGTCAATCAAGTTATGAAATAATAGGATATCCGGAGTCCGGCTAGGACCGGGTACTGCAATGCGGTGAGGAAACTAGAGAAGAACTTCGAGGGTTTAGAGCTGCATCACATACCCCGAGCGAAGAACCAGGCAGCAAATGACCTGGCAAAGATCGGTCCCACTCAAAGAGTCGTGCCGAAAGGCATATGCCTTGAGCACCTGCACTCTCCCTCACTCAAAGAAGATCCCTTCACTAAGGAGTCCCCACAAGAAGTCGGACCTTCCAATCTGACTGTTGTTGACATTCCAGCCATGGTGGACCTTGTAGATGAGACATTGGTAATCACTCCCAAGTGGACCCAACCATACTTAGCATACTTTCTCCGGCAAGAACTCCCTAAATATGAAGAGGAAGCCTGGCGGATTGTCCGATGGTCTAACTCCTTTGAAGTGATGGGATAACAGTTGTACAAGAAAAGCAATACATGTGTGACTCGTAAGTGTGTTTCCCCAAAGGAAGGACTACAAATCTTGCATGAGATTCATTCGGGAACCTAAGGCCATCATGCGTCCTCTTAGATGCTAGTCGCGAAAGCATTCCGTGCAGGATTTTGTTGGCCCCGAGCCAATGAGGCAGCAAAGGATTTGATCGACCTTTGTATTGGGTGTGCGTTCTACAAGAATCATACGCACAAGCCCGCATCTGCTCCGAAGACCACCCCGCTCACCTGGTCATTCACCATGTGGGGTCTCAATATGGTTGTCCCTCTATGGACTGGGTCGAGTGGGTTTACCCCCTGCTAGTAGCGGTGGATAAATTCACCAAGTGGGTTGAAGCTAAGACCCTAAAAGTTTGGATGCAAAGACTAGTGTCAGTTTCATTCACCGGATTATCTTCAGATTCGTAGTCCCACATGATATCATCACTGACAATAGGAAAAACTTCGATTTGGATGAATTCCGTGAGTTTTGTTACTCCCAGGGTACTCGGGTGAACTACGCCTCTATGGCTCACCTGTAGTCGAATGGGCAAGCGAAGCGAGCCAATGTGATAATTCTACAAGGATTGAAGCCCTAACTAATGTGGGATCTGGAGAGCAGTAGACTCGGTCGAAGAGCTACCATATGTCCTATGGGGTATCCAGACGAGTCTGAACCGCTCGACTAAGCGCACTCTGTTCTTCATGGTATATGGATCTGAAGTCATCTTGCCGAGTGACATATGTCATAATGCTCCCCGGGTGGAACTTTACAATGAAGCTGAAGCAGAAGCGGGCCATCAAGATAGTTTAGACCTCTTGGAAGAAGATAGAGAACTAGCCCTGGTCAGATCAACACTTTATCAGCAAGACCTGTGGCGCTATCACGGTAGACAGGTCAGGGCGTGCTTTCCAAAAGGTGACCTTGTCCTCCGACTAGATCAACAAAAGCCACACAAGCTAGCGCCTCCCCGAAAGGACCTTTCATGCTATCCAAATTCCTGAACAATAGAGCTTTTCGGCTGTATAACATCAACATTGACATAGAAGAGCCTTGTACGTGGAACGGGGATATGCTCCACAAGTTCTACACTTAAAGTAGAAAACACTCTGTCGTTTCTGTAATGAGCTACCGAGTGGCTGTGCTGAATAAAGGTATTTACTTTTCCCACACTTTATCAAAACTTCTCACTATTTTCACCCAGGTGATCCTTGTAATTTTCCTCATACCTAGTGGATTTATGGATCGAATTTAGACACGATTCTCCCTTCGCCTAAATACAAACAACTCTTAGTGAAGACATGATCAACAATCGGGGGCTTAGCAGCGGCTCTGTGCTCACCTAAGTGTTGATATGCCGAGTGCAGGTAAAACCTCCATTCAGAGATGAATATGGATAGGACCATCATTTTTCCCATGAACTACCTCCATTTTTACTCATTAGCTATGAACCTGTTGCCGCCTAAGTGTAAAACAGTTCCGAGTGTGGGCCCGAACCACACTCGGGGACTTAGATGCAATCCCAACCTTGCCTAAGTACAAACTACTTCGAGTGAAGACATGATCTACACTCGGGGGCTTAGCAGCGGCTCCGTGCTTTCCTAAGTGTTGATATGCCGAGTGTAGGTACGACTTCATTCGGATATCAAGATGGACATGATCATCATTGTTCCTAGGAACTAACTCTATTTTTACTCATTTGCTTTGAACCTGTTTTCGCCTAAGTGTAAAACGGTTCCGAGTGTGGGCCCGAACCACACTCGTGGACTAAGACATGATCCTGACCTTGCCTAAGTACAAACAACTCCGAGTGAAGACATGATCTACACTCAGGGATTTAGTAGAGGCTCCATGCTCGCCTAAGTGTTGATATGCCGAGTGTAGGTACTACCTCCATTCGAATATAAATATGGACAGGACCATCATTGTTCCCGGGAACTACTTCCATTTTTACTCATTAACTACGAACCTGTTTTCGCCTAAGTGTGAAACGGTTCCGAGTGTGGTCCCCAACGACACTCGGGGACATAGACGCGGTCCTGGCCTCTCCTAAGTACAAACAACTCTGAGTGAAGACATGATCTACACTCGAAGGCTTAGCAGCAGCTCCGTGCTCGCCTAAGTGTTGATATGCCGAGTGTAGGAACAACCTCCATTTAGATATCAATTTGGACATGACCATCATTGTTTGCAGGAACTACCTCCATTTTTACTCATTAGCTGCGAACCTGTTTTCACCTAAGTGTAAAACTACTCTGAGTGTGGACCCAAATCACACTTGGAGACTGAGACACGATCCTTCCTTCGCCTAATTACAAACCACTCCAAGTGAAGACATGATCTACAATCGGGGGCTTAGCAGCGGCTCTGTGCTCGCCTAAGTGTTGATATGCCAAGTGCAAGTACAACCTCCATTCGGATATCAATATGGATAGGACCATCATTGTTCCCATGAAATACCTCCACTTTTACTCATTAGCTACGAACCTGTTGTTGCCTAAGTGTAAAACAATTCTGAGTGTGGGCCCAAACCACACTCGAGGACTTAGACACAATCGTGACCTTGCCTAAGTACAAACTACTTCGAGTGAAGACATGATCTACACTCGAGGGCTTAGCAGTGGCTCCGTGCTTGCCTAAGTGTTGATATGCCGAGTGTAGGTACGACCTCATTCGGATATCAAGATGGACAGGACCATCATTGTTCCTAGGAACTAACTCTATTTTTACTCATTAGCTCTGAACCTGTTTTCGCCTATGTGTAAAACGGTTCCGAGTGTGGGCCCGAACCACGCTCGTGGACTTAGACACGATCCTGACCTTGCCTAAGTACAAACAACTCCGAGTGAAGACATGATCTACACTCAGGGGTTTAGTAGCGGCTCCGTGCTCGCCTAAGTGTTGATATGCCGAGTGCAGGTACTACCTCCATTCGAATATCGATATGGACAGGACCATCATTGTTCCCAGGAACTACTTCCATGTTTACTCATTAGTTGCGAACCTGTTTTCGCCTAAGTGTAAAACGGTTCCGAGTGTGGGCCCCAACGACACTCGGGGACATAGACGCGGTCCTAGCCTCTCCTAAGTATAAACAACTCTGAGTGAATACATTGTCTACACTCGGGGCTTAGCAGCAGCTCCGTGCTCGCCTAAGTGTCGATATGTCGAGTGTAGGAACAACCTCCATTTGGATATTAATATGGACATGACCATCATTGTTTGTAGGAACTACCTCCATTTTTACTCATTAGCTGCGAACTTGTTTTCGCCTAAGTGTAAAACTACTCTGTGTGTGGACCTAAATCACACTTGGAGACTGAGACGCGATCCTGCCTTCGCCTAATTACAAACCACTCCGAGTGAAGACATGATCTACACTCGGGGGCTTAGCAGCGGCTCCATGTTCACCTAAGTGTTGATACACCAAATGTAGGAACAACATCCACTCGAATATCAGGATGGACAGGACCATCATTGTTCACAAGAACTACTTCCAGTTGTACCCATTAGCCGCGAACCTATTTTTGCCTAAGTGTAAAACTTCTCTGAGTGATGACATGAGTCACACTCGGGGACTTGGCTATGCCCAGTCAGTTGTCCAACTACTTTGGTATTTCCTACAAGTGCCAAAATCTTCTGGACGGGAATAAACCTCCAAGTCAAACAAAGGCAAACAAACTACAGATTTTTCAAATCAAAAGGACAGATAACCATGAGCATCATGTCACGTCAAATGTTTGGTTACATAAATCACTCGGCATTCCGAGGCAAATAGCATTCGAAGTTTTTATCTGAGTATCACCCGGCGAAAGACCAGAAAGCTACATCGATGAAGGTATCGAGGTCGTTGACGTCTCCGATCCAAGTGGCTGCCTCGAGGAACATTTCCATTATGTGTTCAATCTTGGCGATCTTCTGCTTGACGACCTTCAGCGACTTCATTTTCTCCTCGTCTACAACCTTACAATGTCCTCGGACGAGAGAGAGAGAGAGATGTTAGCTCTAGTGCGAGCCGCAGACTTCTTCCAAGTTTGCACTCGGCAAGGGACGTCTTGCATACGGTTGATGAGGGCATCTAGATCATTTGAGACTTCCTCCCTGGGGGTGACCTCTCGATCAATGTCCTTGGTCGCCTTGTGCAGCCGATCAAACATGACAGTCACCTCCCTGAAGCGTTCCTTCAGTCGGAGGAGAGCAAGGGCTGAGCTATCATGGAGAAGGCCAGCGACTGGATCCATCTCCTTTTCTATCTTGGATGTCTCCTCTTCAAAGTCCAGACAAAACTCTGTCAAAGTAAAGCGGAAAAGGACTTGTTGGAGGACGATTGAAAGATCATCATAACTCGAAACTCAGCCGGGACATTGACATACCTTTGAGCTTCTCGTTCATTTTGTTGCACCAGTCTTCGATGAACTTCTCCAACTCGATTCTCTTGGTTGATGCCTGCCTAGATATTAAATTCTGCTTCGGTGGCTTCCTCCACGGATTTCTTGGTAATGGCCTTCAGCTTCTTCTTCTCCTCATCCTTCTTCTCGAGAGACTTCAACTTGTCCTCAACTTCCTTCATCTTCCGACTAGCCTCCTTCTGAGCGGACACCAGCTTGGAGTCCTTCTTCTCCAGGGCCTCCTTCATGGTGTCCATAGAAATAGAAGCCCAGACCCTTTTAGTAAGTTGAATATTTTCGCTACGTACCTCTAATAAAGTAGCTTCAGTCGGACTGGGAAGAAGAAAAGGTTCTACAATAAGAAGACGGAGAGCGTTTACCTCTGAGTGACAACTTCTCTTGCTCCATACGTGCACTCTTGATCTTCTCAGCCTCAAGGTTGAGGTGCAGGTCATGCACGTCCTTATCCAAAGCATTGTAATGAGTCCCGAGCTCGCACACACTCTACAGACGGATGTAGGACCGTAAGTATGTATAGAGGGGGGGTGATTAGACTACTTGACCAAATAAAAGTTTTGCCTATACCAATTTTTAGGGTTGACAGTTTTTAGCATTTCATGGCAAGTCAAGTACACTCTACACATGCAAGTCTAAGAGTATATAGCAAAGGAAAGTAACAAGCATGTATAGAAGGGATAGGGTAGGGAGATCAAACGCAGTTGTAGACACGATGATTTTTCCTGTGGTTCCGATAGGTGGCGCTATCGTACATCCACGTTTATGGAGTCTTCAACCCATGGAGGGTAACGGTCGCGAGAGTCCACAGAGGGCTCCACCCAAAAGGGTCCACGAAGTAGCAACCTTGACTATTCCATAACGGCTTCCGTCCACGAAGGACTAGCCTCACTATGGGTAGATCTTCATGAAGTAGGTGATCTCCTTGCCCTTACAAACTTCTTGGTTCACTTCACAACACAAAGTAGGAGGCTCCCAAGCGACACCTAACCAATCTAGGAGGGACTACCCTCCAAAAGGTAATAGGCTCGGTAATGATGATGAACTCCTTGCTCTTATGCTTCAAGATGATAGACTCCTCAGCACCCAATCACTCTCTCACACATTTGGCATGGTGGAAGATATGGGATTGGTGGAAAGCTACTTGGAGAGGCTAGAGATCAAGATCCATATGATTGCAGTGGAAGATCTTGACCTCAACACAAGGGTAGGTGGTTCTTGTTGGAAATATGCCCTAGAGGCAATAAATAAAGTGTTTATTATTGTATTTCCTTGTTCATGATAATCATTTATTATCCATGCTATAATTTTATTAATTGGAAACATGGATACATGTGTGGATACATAGACAAACACAATGTCCCTGGTATGCCTCTAGTGGACTAGCTCGTTGATCGAAAGATGGTTAAGGTTTCCTAGCCATGGACATGAGATGTCATTTGATAACGGGATCAAATCATTAGGAGAATGATGTGATGGACAAGACCCAAACTACAAATGTACCTTATGATCGTGTCAGTTTATTGCTACTGTTTTCTGCATGTCAAGTATATGTTCCTATGACCATGAGATCATGCAACTCACAGATATCGAAGGAGTGCCTTGTGTGTATCAAACGCCGCAACGTAACTGGGTGACTATAAAGTTTCTCTACACGTGTCTCCGAGGGTGTCTGTTGAGTTGGCATGGATCAAGACTGGGATTTGTTACTCCGTGTGATGGAGAGGTATGTCAGGGCCCACTTGGTAATACACCATCACGATAAGCCTTGCAAGCAATGTGACTAAGTGTTAGTTATGGGATCTTGTATTATGGAATGAGTAAAGAGACTTGCCAGTAACGAGGTTGAACTAGGTATGGAGATACCGACGATCGAATCTCGGGCAAGCAACATACCGAAGAACAAAGGGAACATCATACGGGATTAACTGAATCCTTGACATAGAGGTTCGACCGATAAAGATCTTCATAGAATATGTAGGAACCAATGTGGACATCCAGATCCCGCCATTGGTTATTGACCGTAGAGGTGTCTTGGTCATGTCTACAATGTTCTCGAACCCGCAGGGTCTGCACACTTAAGGTTTGGTGACGTTTCGGTAGTATAGAGTTATGTATGTTGGTGACCGAAGGTTGTTTGGAGTCCCGGATGAGATTCCGGACGTCACGAGGAGCTCTGGAATGGTCCGGAGGTAAAGATTCATATATAGGAAGTCCTGTTTTGGTCACCGAAAAAGTTCCGGGCTCATCGGTAATGTACCGGGAGTGCCGGTAGTGTACCGGGAGTCCTCCGGGAGGGGTATTTCGAACCAAGAGGCTTCATGGGTTGTGGGAGAGTGAATATAAGCCCTTAGTGGGCCGGTGGAAACTCCCACACGAGGCCCATGTGGCTGGAGGAAAAAACCCAATAGGAAAAGGTGGAAAAAGGAAAAAAGGAACGAATCCTAGTCCTACTAGGATTGGAGGAGAGTCTCCAATCCTAGTTGGTTCGGCCGAAGCCCTTGGCTTGGGAAGCCAAGGCTGCCTCCTCTCCTCCTCTCCTCTTATATATACTGGAGGTTTTAGGGGTTTTGCACTAGAATTTCAGCCACGTGGTACCCGTTCCTCCAGTGCATAGTTTCTCCTCTAGATCGGATTTCTGCAGTCCTTAGGCGAAGCCCTACCGGAATTGCTCCACCACCATCGCCGGAGCACCGTCAGGCTGCCAGAGAACTGTTCTCCCTCTCCACTCCTTGCTGGATCAAGACGGTGGAGATCGTCATCAAGCTGTACTTGTGCTGAACGCGGAGGTGCCGTCCGTTCGGTGCTAGATCGGAAGGATCGTGATCAAGCTCGTGGGACGGATCGTGATCAAGTTCATGGGACGGATCGTGATCGGATCGTGGGACGGATCGTGATTGGATCGTGGGATGGATCGTGGTTGGATCGTGAGACGCACGACGATTTGGATCGTGAATACGTTCGACTACACCAATCGTGTTTCTTAACGCTTCCCGCTTAGCGATCTACAAGAGTATGTACATCCACTCTCCCTCTCGTAGATGCTAATCACCATTGATAGATCTGCGTGTGCGTAGGAATTTTTTAGTTTCCCATGCAACGTTCCCCATCAGTGGTATCAAAGCTAGGTCTATGTGTTGATGAGATCTCGAGTAGAACACAAAAGGTTTGTGGGCGTTGATGCTTAGATTGCTTCCTCCCTTGGTAGGATTTTGGTTCAGCGGTATTGTGAGATGAAGCGGCCTGGACCAACATTACTCGTACGCTTATGAGAGACCGGTTCCCTCGACGCAACTTGTTGCCTAGATGGCTTGCGGGTGGCAGTTTCTCTCACTTTACTTGGATCGGATTCGACAAAGGCGGTCCTTGAGAAGGTTGAAAAGCAAATTATGTATCACCGTTGTGGTTTATGCGTAGATGAGAATCGTTCTTGCTAGAAACCCGTAGCAGCCACGTAAAACATGCAACAACAATTAGAGGATGTCTAACTTGTTTTTGTAGGGTATGTTTTGATGTGACATGGCCAATTACATGATGTGATATATGTGATGTATGAGATGATCATGTGATGTATAGAATTTCACGACTTGCATGTCGATGAGTGCGACAACCGGCAGGAGCCATAGGGTTGTCTTTAATTATTGTATGACCTGCGTGTCAATCATTAAGAGCTATGTAATGCTTTATTTTATTGCTAAACGGTAGCAATAGTCGTAGAAGCATGTTGGGCACGACAACCCCAATGGCGACACGTTGATGGAGATCAAGATAATGGAGATCATGGTGTCTTGCCGGTGACGATGGAGATCATGCCGGTGCTTTCAAGAGGAGATCTAAAGCACAAGTTCATGGCCATATCATGTCACTTATGAATTGCATGTGATGTTAATCCTTTTATGCACCTTGTTTTGCTTAGTACGACGATAGCATTATAAGGTGATCCCTCACTTAAATTTCAAGATAAATTGTGTTCTCCCCGAGTGTGCACCATTGCAAAAGTTCGTCGTGTTGAGACACCACGTGATGATCGGGTGTGATAGACTCTACGTTCACATCCAATGGGTGCAAGCCAGTGTTGCCTGCGTAGAACACTCGGGTTAGAATTGACGAGCCTAGCATGTACAAACATGGCCTCGGAACACAAGAGACCGAAAGGTCGAACATGAGTCATATAGTAGATATGATCAACGTAGTGATGTTCACCATTGAAGCCACCTCAACTCACCTGATGATCGGACGTGAGTTGGTGGATTTGGATCATGTGACACTCAGATGACCCGAGGGATGTCAATTTGACTGGGAGCTTTAGTAATTTGATTAACTAAACTCATTATCTTGAACAATAGTCTAAGTAAACTTTGCATATTTATGCTGTAGATCAATGGCTCACGCAGTAGCACCCCTGAATTTTAATGCGTTCCTAGAGAAAGCTAAGTTGAAAGATGATGGAAGTAACTTTGTTGACTAGGCCCATAATTTGAGGATTATCCTCACGGCTTCCCAAAAATCATATGTCCTTGATGCACCACTTGGTGACCAACCAGAAAACATGACCCCCGAAGACGTTAAGAACGCTTGGGAGGCACAAACTGGAGATTACTCAATAGTTCAATGTGCAATATTATATGGCTTAGAACCGGGACCTCAGGGACATTTTGAACATCATGGAGCATCTGAGATGTTCCAGGAGTTGAAGTTTATCTTTTAGAAGAACGCCCGGATCGAGAGGTATGAATCCTCTGATAAGTTCTATGCTTGCAAGATGGAAGAGAACGGGTCTATCAGTGAACATATACTCAAAAAGTCCGGGTATTCAACTCGTCTAGCAGAGTTGGGAATTGCCCTTGCGCCAGAAGCGATCACTGACAGAGTTCTTCAATCACTGCCACCTAGTTACAAGAGCTTTGCGATGAACTATAACATGCACGGGATGAACAAGTCGGTCGTCGAGCTGTTTGCGATGCTAAAAGTCGCTGAGTCTAAAATCCAGAAAGAACATCAAGTGTTGATGGTCAATAAAACCACCAGTTTCAAGAAAATGGCAAAGTCAAGGGCAAGGGCAAGAAGGGTAAAACCAAGAAGGATGGCAAAGCAGTTGCTACTCCTATAAAGAAGCCCAAGCATGGACCCAAGCCAGAAACTGAGTGCTTTCATTGCAAGGGAACTGGTCACTAGAAGCGGAACTGCCCCAAGTACCTGGCTGACAAGAAGGCGGCCAATGACAAACAAGGTATATATGATATACATGTTATTGATGTGTACCTTACTAGCTCTCATAGTAGTGCATGGGTATTTGATACCGGTTCGGTTGCTCACATTTGCAACTCAAAGCAGAAACTACAGAATAAAAGAAGGCTGGCAAAGGATGAAGTGACGATGCGCGTGGGAAATGGTTCCAAGGTTGATGTGATCGCCGTCGGCACGCTCTCTCTTCGATTACCATTGGGATTAGTGATGAACCTGAATAATTATTACTTAGTCCCTGCGTTAAGCATGAACATTATATCTGGATCTTGTTTATTGCGAGACAGTTACTCATTTAAATCAGAGAATAAAGGTTGTTCTATTTATATGAGTAATATCTTTTATGGTCATGCACCCAACGTTAGGGGTTTATTCATATTGAATCTTGATAGTGATGACACACATGTTCATAACATTGATGCCAAAAGATGTAGAGTTGATAATGATAGTACCACTTTCTTGTGGCACCGCCATTTAGGTCATATTGGTGTAAAACACATGAGGAAGCTCCATGCTGATGGACTTTTGGAGTCACTTGATTTTGAATCACTTGACACATGTGAACCATGCCTCATGGGCAAGATGACTAAAACGCCATTCTCTGGAACAATGGAACGGGTGAGTGACTTATTGGAAATCATACATACTGATGTGTGTGGTCCAATGAATGTTGCAACGCGTGGTGGATATCGTTATTTTCTCACCTTCACTAATGACTTAAGTAGATATGGGTATATTTACTTAATGAAACACAAGTCTGAAACATTTGAAAAGTTCAAGCAATTTCAGAGTGAAGTTGAGAATCATCGTAACAAGAATATTAAGTTCCTGTGATCTGATCGAGGAGGTGAATATCTGAGTTATGAGTTTGGCAGTCACTTAAGATAGTGTGGAATTGTTTCACAGTTGACACCGCCCGGAACACCACAGTAATGGTGTGTCCGAACGTCGTAATCGAACCTTATTAGATATGGTGCGTTCTATGATGTCTCTTGCTGATTTGCCACTATAGTTTTGGGGTTATGCATTAGAGACAGATGCATCACTTTAAATAGGGCACCATCAAAATCCGTTGAGATGACGCCATATGAACTGTGGTTTGGCAAGAATCCAAAGTTGTCGTTTCTTAAAGTTTGGGGATGTGATGCTTATGTCAAAAAGCTTCAGCCTGAAAAGCTGGAACTCAAAGCGGAGAAATGCATCTTCATAGGATACCCGAAAGAGAAAGTCGGGTATACCTTCTATCTCAGATCCGAAGGCAAACTGTTTGTCGCTAAGAACGGAACATTTCTTGAGAAAGAGTTTCTCTCAAAAGAATTGAGTGGGAGGAAAATAGAGCTTGATGGTTATTGAACCTTTACTTCAACCAAAAAGTAGCACAGCGCAGAAAGATGTTTCTGTAGAACCTACGACGGTAGCAGAGGAGGTTAGTGATGATGATCATGAAGCTTCGAATCAAATTGCTATTGAACCTCGTAGGTCGACAAGGCCGCGTACTACCCCTGAGTGGTACGGCAACCCTGTCTTGGAGGTCATGTTGTTGGACAACAATGAACCTACGAGCTATGGAGGAGCAGTGATGGGCCCGGATTCCGAGAAATGGTTAGAGGCCATGAAATCTGAGATGGGATCCATGTACGAAAACAAAGTATGGACTTTGGAAGTATTACCTGAAAGGCGAAAGGCCATTCAGAACAAATGGATCTTTAAGAAGAAGACGGACGCGGACGGTAATGTCACTGTCTATAAAGCTCGACTTGTGGCAAAGGGTTTTTCACAAGTTCAAGGAGTTGACTACGATGAGACTTTCTCACCCGTAGCGATGCTTAAGTCTGTCAGAATCATGTTAGCAATAGCTGCTTATTTCGACTATGAAATTTGGCAGATGGATGTCAAAACAGCGTTCCTCAATGATTTCCTTGAGGAAGAGTTGTATATGATACAACCCGAAGGTTTTGTCGATCCAGAAAATGCTGACAAAGTTTGCAAACTCCAGCGATCCATTTATGGACTGGTGCAAGCATCTCGGAGTTGGAATAACGCTTTGATGAGGTGATCAAAGCGTTTGAGTTTATACAAGTTTACGGAGAAGCTTGTATTTACAAGAAAGTGAGTGGGAGCTCTATAGCGTTTCTAGTATTATATGTGGATGACATATTGCTGATTGGAAACAATATAGAAATGCTGGAAAGCATGAAGGAATATTTGAACAAAAGTTTTTCAATGAAGGACCTAGGAGAAGCTGCTTTCATATTAGGCATTAAGATCTATAGAGATAGATCGAGACGCTTAATAGCACTTTCACGGAGCACATAGCTTGATAAACTTTTGAAGAAGTTCAAAATGGAACAGGCCAAGAAGGGGTTCTTGCCTGTGTTACAAGGTGTGAAGTTGAGTAAGACTTAATGCCCAGTAACTGCAGAAGATAGAGAAAAGATGAGTGTCATCCCCTATGCTTCAGCCATAGGCTCTATCATGTATGCAATGATGTGCACAAGACCCGATGTCAGCCTTGCCATAAGTATGGCCAGAAGGTTTCAAGGTGATCCCGGAATGGAGCACTGGCAAGCGGTCAAGAATATCCTTAAGTACCTGAAAAGGACTAAGGAAATGTTTCTTGTTGATGGAGGTGATGAAGAGCTCGTCGTAAAGGGTTACGTCGATGCAAGCTTTGACACTGATCCGAACGACTCTAAGTTGCAAACCAGATACGTATTTATTCTTAACAGGGGAGCGGTAAGATGGTGCAGTTCCAAGCAAAGCGTGGTAGCAGATTCTACGTGCGAAGCGGAATACATCACAGCCTCGGAGGCGGCAAAGGAAGGTGTCTGGATGAAACAGTTCATGACATATCTTGGAGTAGTGCCCAGTGCATTGAATCCAATGAACCTGTTTTGTGACAACACTGGTGCCATTGCTCTGGCCAAGGAACCAAGGTTTCAAAAGAGGACCAGACACATAAAGCGACACTTTAACTCCATCCGCGATTACATCAAGGAGAAAGACATAAATATTTGCAAAGTGCACACGGATCTGAATGTTGCAGACCCTTTGACTAAAACTCTTCCAAGGGCTAAACATGATCAACACCAGAACTGCATGGGTGTTCGATTCATTACAATGTAAATCACATAGTGATGTGAACTAGATTATTGACTCTAGTGCAAGTGGGAGACTGTTGGAAATATGCCGTAGAGGCAATAAATAAAGTGTTTATTATTGTATTTCCTTTTTCATGATAATCGTTTATTATCCATGCTATAATTGTATTCATTGTAAACATGGATACATGTGTGGATACATAGACAAACACAATGTCCCTGGTATGCCTCTAGTGGACTAGCTCATTGATCGAAAGATGGTTAAGGTTTCCTAGCCATGGACATGAGATGTCATTTGATAACGGGATCACATCATTAGGAGAATGATGTGATGGACAAGACCCAAACTACAAACGTACCTTATGATCGTGTCAGTTTATTGCTACTGTTTTCTGCATGTCAAGTATATGTTCCTATGACCATGAGATCATGCAACTCACAGATATCGAAGGAGTGCCTTGTGTGTATCAAACGTTGCAACGTAACTGGGTGACTATAAAGTTTCTCTACAGGTATCTCCGAGGGTGTCTGTTGAGTTGGCATGGATCAAGACTGGGATTTGTTACTCCATGTGATGGAGAGGTATGTTAGGGCCCACTCGGTAATACACCATCACGATAAGCCTTGCAAGCAATGTGACTAAGTGTTAGTTATGGGATCTTGTATTACGGAACGAGTAAAGAGACTTGCCAGTAACGAGTTTGAACTAGGTATGGAGATACCGACGATCGAATCTCGGGCAAGCAACATACCGAAGAACAAAGCGAACATCATACGGGATTAACTGAATCCATGACATAGAGGTTCGACCGGTAAAGATCTTCATAGAATATGTAGGAACCAATGTGGACATCCAGATCCCGCCATTGGTTATTCACCATAGAGGTGTCTCGGTCATGTCTACATAGTTCTCGAACCCGCAGGGTCTGCACACTTAAGGTTTGGTGACGTTTCGGTAGTATAGAGTTATATATGGTGGTGACCAAAGGTTGTTCGGAGTCCTGGATGAGATCCCGGATGTCACGAGGAGCTCCGGAATTGTCCGGAGGTAAAGATTCATATATAGGAAGTCCTATTTTGGTCACCAGAAATTTTTTGGGCTCATCGGTAATGTACCGGGAGTGCCGGTAGTGTACCGGGAGACCTCCGGGAGGGGTATTTCGACCCAAGAGGCTTCAAGGGCTGTGGGAGAGTGAATATCAGCCCTTAGTGGGCTGGTGGAAACTCCCACACATGGCCCATGTGGCTGGAGGAAAAAACCCAATAGGAAAAGGTGGAAAAAGGAAGAAAAAGGAACGAATCCTAGTCCTACTAGGATTGGAGGAGAGTCCTCCAATCCTAGTTGGTTCGGCCGAAGCCCTTGGCTTGGGAAGCCAAGGCTGCCTCCTCTCCTCCTATCCTCTTATATATAATGAGGTTTTAGGGGTTTTGCACTAGAATTTCAGCCACGTGGTACCCGTTCCTCCAGTGCATAGTTTCTCCTCTAGATCGGATTTCTGTAGTGCTTAGGCGAAGCCCTGCCGGAATTGCTCCACCACCATCGCCGGAGCGCCGTCAGGCTGCCGGAGAACTCTTCTTACTCTTGACTCCTTCTTGCTGGATCAAGATGGTGGAGATCGTCATCAAGCTGTACGTGTGCTGAACGCGGAGGTGCCGTCCGTTCGGTGCTAGATCGGAAGGATCGTGATCAAGCTCGTCGGACAAATCGTGATCAAGTTCGTGGGACGGATCGTGATTGGATTGCGGGACAGATCGTGATTGGATCGCGGGATGGATCATGATTGGATCGCGGGACGGATCATGATTGGATCGCGGGATGCACGACGATTTGGTTTGCGAAGACGTTCAACTACACCAACCGCGTTTCTTAACGCTTCCCGCTTAGCGATCTACAAGGGTATGTAGATCCACTCTCCCTCTCGTAGATGCTCATCACCATGGATAGATATGCATATGCGTAGGAATTTTTTTGTTTCCCATGCAACGTTCCCCATCAGTTCTCTCTCAAAAAATCTGATAGGATATGTATGGAATAGTTCTGAGTGCTTCTCTTTTGAGTAGGTGGTGGTGAAGGGGTATATATAGACATCCCCAAAAATCCAACCGTTACACACAAAATGAACAACTCGGTGACACCGATGTGTTAATCTCGGTGGTACCGAAGTGACCAAAAGGTGGCAACTTTTGAATCTTGGTGAGACCGATATAGGAAACTCGGGTGCACCGATAAGGTGACCAACGATCAGATTTCCAATCTCGGCAACGTCGATCCAACATTCTCGGTGGGACCGAAAATATAATTTGCGTAACAGAAAGTTGGCAACCTAAACTTGGTGGCACCGGTATGGAATCGGTTGCACCAAAGTGGCTAGGGTTTGGCTTGAGTCTGTCTAGGTTCTGGAATCGGTGGCACCGGTATGGGAAAGCTGGTTGCACCGATTTTGAGTGTTAGGTATAGAACAGACTTTGGTGGGAGAGTTTGTGGATGTTTTTGGCAACTATCACTTGTCCACGTTTGAGCATATTGTTCACCAACAAAACCTTACCCCCTTTTAATAGTATTGGCTTTCCTATGGACTCAAAGTGATTTCTCACAAATATAAAATGTAGAGTCCTCTTGCTTGAAGCTTGGCCAACCTATTTCCTTGCATCTTAGGGTTTCTCCACAATCTCCTTTTGCCAATCCTATCATTGAAGATTTCTTGAAATATACTTGGTGGAAACATTAGTTCAATGACTTATATGTTGTTATTAATTACCAAAACCACCAAGGGAACAAATGTGATTTCAATGGAAAGCAAAGAAACTTCAATGAAAACAACCGGATATAAGATTAAAGTTCACTCGGACTCTAAGAATCCCGCCGACTGCTTCAGTCGATGTCAGTCTTGGGGACAACACCCAGCGGGTGCACTTAGTGCACCCCCACTGGAACTATGCTAAAGATGAAGTATTGCTACAAGACATTCAGACTCTAAGACTCTCGCCGACTGCTTATTCGATGACAGTCTCGGGGACTACACCCAGTGGGTGTGCTCAGCGCGCCTCCATTGGAACAAGAGAACACCCAGTGGGTGTGCCCGCGAAGCAAACCCACTCGAGAACTAAAAGAACTGCATACAAGACAAAAAAAATCCAAAATAATACGGTACTTACAAGGGTACTTACTCAGATGTTCTTCTCAAGTGCCCCACTAGCATCATAGGCCTCCTTCAGCTTGTCATTCATCAGCATCAGCTGGATTAGTGCCTCCTTGCTTGTGCCCACCCGGTCCTCTAGGATGTGGTGCAGCGCAAAAATGGTAACCACGAGAGGAGTCGGCAAAGGAGGTCCGAGTGTTGTCCCGGCCCCCGAAGAATCTCCCTGAACCGGTGCTCACGCCTTAACGCGTGGAGCATCCCGCATTATGATGACTGCATTGGCAGAAGGGTTCGGCAGGTCATGCTCTATCACTTCGCATGGTCCTCAAAGTAGCCGATGATCATTCAGAAGTAAACAGGACAAAAAAAGTAAAATACTATACTATTTCCGAGAGGATTCAAGGGTTACCTTTCAAATATGCAATGTCAACATCAGCTTTGTCCTTCTCCATGGAGGCACTCAAAGTGTCCCGTGGTAAAGTCATTCAAAGCGTCACATCACTTAGCTGAATCATTGAAATAGCAATCGGTGAAAAGATACTTACGCTAAGTCCACTGGCACGTTCATCTTGGTATTTGACAAGACAGCCTTTCGAGGTTTGTTGACAGTGACCTTAGGGTTCTTGGTGGTCTTCTCAAGCCATGGAGCAAGCTCACCGCACCCGTGCTTCGAACACTAAGCAGGCGTTGAGGGCTTAGTGACAATCGACCCTTTGGTGTTGCCCCCACGGGTCCCATGATCCTGGCATGCCTTGGAGCGAGTCTCGGGATGAACCTCTTTTGATGGACAGGATTTTGCCTCGTCCCCTGGGTCCGACTCCTCCTCCTCCTCCTATTCATCGCCTTCGCTGTCCTTCGTATAATCCTACTTGCTGTCCAAGTACTCATGTTACACGTTGTTGCTCATAATGTCGGCGCTGGCATTGTCAACAACAGATATCAAGCTCACCATGTTCGTGAAGGTTCACCGAGTGAAACTTATGTCAACCCAAGTTTTTTGCTAGCAAACATGATGACCATTTGGAAAAAAACAATACAGGGAAGTAACCTCATTCGCTGGATTCTGAGGCGAGAACGGAGGCACTCGCCTCGTCCCCTTGGAGTGATAGCGTTGAGGTTGTTCTCCATGGCCTCAATGCAGAGTTCCTCCAGGTGTGTACGTGTGGAGTCACTCGGCCCCGAGTACAACCACAAGGGGTGCGCCCTGGCTTGCTGAGGCTGGATCGTCCTATGGAATAAAACCTCCATCAAGTCCAAACCGTTGATGCCATGGTTTACTATGGCTACCAATACGATCACAAGGATATCTACTTTGACTTTGTCCTCCTTGGTCACAATCAGTTTGGGCAGCCGCCGAATGCGCCCGACCGAGTACGATGGGAGACTCGATTTTCCTTTGACGACTTGGATGTCCTGGCAGTAAAACCAAGTCCCTTGCAAACCCTTGATCATCTTAGGAAAATTCATCTATGGAGAGCTACCCTTTCCCCTCAACTGGATGCCTAAACCCCCGCACAGCTGGGCTACATTCTTTTTCACTCCCATCTAAGGGGATTTCTTTAAGTCATCACTTGGCACATGAACAAGTGTTCGAACAGACCCCTATGAGGGTGACAACCGAGGAAGTTTTCACAAAGGGAGAGGAAGGCTGCCAAATCGGAAATGGCATTAGGGGCGAAGGTGGTGGAACTGAGCTCTGTAGAAGTTCATGAAATAGCATAAGAAGGGATTGGGAGGCAAAGAGAAACCTCAGTCGATGTGAGTTGTTAGGAGGAACCGTTGATCCCCATGCGAAGCTGGCTTGACCTCGCTTGCTTCCGGTAGCCGCCAGCTCACCGTGACCAGGAGACCCTTGTTCTCTAGCTCCTTCAGCCGGCCAACGGTGGTCCGTGGCGGCATCCAATCACCCTGGACGAAGCCCACCGGCGTGCCCGCACTCGAGGAAGACCCACGCAAAGCCTTCATCACGTTCTTGGCCTTGGAGGCCGCACTCCCCGTCATGTACGACAGACGGGAGCACCGAATCGGCAGAGCTGTGGCATAGGCGGAGCTCTCCACAGGACGGAGGAAGAATCGAAGAAGTGGGTAATGGAAGTTATCTCTATGTTCCCCCACCCTATCAAACCTTATACCTTGTTTCGGCGGATTCACAACCGTCAGATCCGTGGTCACCGCACAATCGACGGGCGGCAGCAGATTTGCAAAATCTTCGGGGCAACATTGCAAGGACACGTGGCGATATTTGCGGCATGGAAATCAAGGCGTTGCATCCACTTTCCCCAC
Source organism: Hordeum marinum (assembly GCA_022496015.1). NCBI lineage: Eukaryota > Viridiplantae > Streptophyta > Magnoliopsida > Poales > Poaceae > Hordeum > Hordeum marinum. Next base: position 297,526,562 of record CM039673.1, read on the forward strand.
TTCTCTGATGCAACCACCCACGTGCGCGCGTGCTTCCCGACAACTTCGAAATCACCAAAGGTTTCACCGCAACGTGGTCCGAATGAGCTTCGTGCTAACTGGTGTGCTCCGACACGTGAAAACCCATCAAGTGAGCAAAGAAGAACCATCCGTCACTCAGACGAATGCTTGACTGTCACAGGAACATCCGAAAGGTCGGCATGTTTCAGCAATTTCGGTTTGAAGTTTCCACAAGCTTACACTCGAGTCTTTGGATTTTTTTCTCCTGAGGGCATGTTTAACTCTATCCGTGTGACTCAACAGTCCGACTGTTCGGGTCGTTCTGATTCAATACAACTTGAATCCCATATGGTCTAAAAGCCGAGTGAGAAACGACCCGACTCATTTCCTGATGTGCCTGAAATGTTGACGACGCCTCGACGCGTCGTTCACTCTTCCACCCAAACCTCAACCAATTCAAGGGCTACTGATCAGGTGACCTACCAGAGGTAGGGTCAAGGACCAGACATCTAGGTCTCACTTATGGTCCCACACGGTCATAAGAGTCGATGTACTACTTTGGTATTCGGGAAATTCTTTTAGATCCACTCGGATACTTGGAAGTCACTCTGACGTCATCCTACCAAGCTTCGTCACCCGGACGAGAAGAAGCAGAGGCGACATATGAGAGAGAACGTTCGGGAGACTTAATCACATAAAGTGATGTGAATATGACATTACATGTAATGCTCCTAGTCAACAAAATCATTTCTAGTAACTCCGACAGTTACCGTCATTAATTACCCTTGTAATGGCGCTCGGCAGGAGTTAGCGCATTCTATATAAGGCACCCCCTGGCGCCAGAGCAAGAGTTATGATGTCTTTGCAATCAGATACACCCATAAGCAAACACTAAGCCTCAGGGCTCGAGATGTAGGGTCTTTACCACTTCCGAGTGGGGCATGAACTCGTACATCCGAATGTTACATCTGCACCATAGCTAGGCTTTGCCCTTACTCATACGTACCCCCCGTACTACTGTCAGTCTTGCTCCCACGACACATGGCATGACTCCATATTCACCACATAAGTATAAATCATGAGCACCCCAGTGTCAAACTAGGCAATTGTATTGTACTCCTAATGCGCTTCAGTAGTTTCAACAACACACAATACATGAGAGTGAGCCATGGATATATCATATGTGTGGAATAGAATATGGTGGTAGATAGCAAAGGAGTCAAAAGGTGGGAAAGTCAACATCAACTATGCAAATCAATAGGCTATGGAGATACCCATCGATCGAAATCGATGTGGGGAGTAGGGATTACCATGCAACGGATACAGTAGAGCTATAAGTGTATGAAACATCAAATGAAACTAAGTGGGTCTGCATCCAACTTACTTTCTCATGAAGACCTCGGGTATTTGAGGAAGCGTGTTGTCGGAATATACAAGCCAAGTTCTATAATAAAAAATAACCACTAGTATATGAAAGTTACAAAACTGTAGACTCTCTATATGAAGAACATAGTGCCACTTTGAGGCACAAGTGTGGTAAAGGATAGTAACAAAGTTCCTTCTCCCCTTTTGTCTCATTTTTTCCTCATTTTTTTATTTTTTCTTATTTCCTTTTATTTATTGTGGAGTGCTCATTTGGCCATTTTTTTATTTTTTGCACAGAGTCTCATCCTTATTTGTAGGGTAATCGTGCTCTCCATCATCCTTACCCCACTAGGACAATGGTTGAATAATGATGATCATCACACTTCTATTTACTTACAACTCGAAATGACAACACAATGAAGAATAATATGACTCTATATGAATTCCTCTGGCAGTGTACCTGGATATATAGTGATTTAGCATAACATGCTATCAATGATGAACGGTGGGTTTGCCACAACAAATATTATGTCGGCTTTATATGGTCATGAAAAGCAATATGATGATGAACACACATGTCATATGACGAAACAATGGAAGTTGCAAGGCAATATATCTCGGAATGGCTATGCAAATGCCAAGATAGGTAGGTATGGTGGCTTTTTTGACGAAGATATAGGGTGGCTCATGTGCGATAGAGTGAATCGTATCATGGTGTTTAGATGCATCGGCGAAGTTTGCACCAACTCTCGAAGTGATAAAGGGCGATGCACGGTACCAAAGAGGCTAGCAAATAATGGGAAGCTAAGAGTGGGTATATCCATGGACTCCCATTAGTCATAAAGAAATCATCAACTTATTTTGAAGCCTTATTAGCTATCTCGAAGCAAAGGACTACCGCATGCCCCTAGAGAGGAGGTTGGGAAGATGTAACCATCGTGCGCCATGATTCAAACAACACGATAGTATTTCATTTTAGACATAAAAATGCTCACACCTCATCACCGTGCCATGACCAATACTTAGATGAGAATTGAATAATAAATTTTAATACTGATATTTATACTAACCAATGATCATGAACCTATATCCTTTCATATTACTACATCAATGTAATCAACACATGTTTCTTCTTTAGTGAGCTACATGAAAGTTTTTATTATATCCCCCTTGAATACCTATAATTTTTGGACTAGTCTTATAGCAGGTGAAAATTACCATTCCTATTGCCTACTCTCAAAATCATTTAAGTGAAGCATAGGAGTTCAACTCTTTCTATAAAATATGACCGTCGTTGTGCTCTAACAAGATATAAGTGAAGCACTAGATCAACTGCCTATCTCAAAAGATATAAGTGAAGCACATAGAGTATTCAAACAAATTATTATGAAAGTGTGTCTCTATCGTAAAGAGATTCCAGAAAACGATGGTTGTGATAGACTAAAAATAAAAAAACTATAATACATGATGCTCCAAGTAAAACTCATATCATGTGATGTATAAAAACATTGCTCTAAGTGACATACCGATAGATTAGAGACGAAAGAGGGGATGACTTCCGGGGCATCCCCAATCTTAGAAGCTTGGGTCTTCCTAGAATATTTCCCTAGGCATCCCCAAGCTTAGGGTCTTGCCTATCCTTATTCTTTCCTCCATCGTCATCTCACCCAAAACTTGAAAACTTCAGCACAGAAATCTCAACAAAACTTTGTCAGATCCGTTAGTATAAGAAACATATCAAATAATTTAGGTAATGTTATAACTTGATACATATATTATTACTGAATAATAGGTACTATACTCCTACTTCTCCAGTTCTTATACTCCCCGATACAATCCATAGCATCATCAAAACAAGCAAATTATGCAAGCAAAAACTGAATCTGTCTAAAATAGAACAGTTCTAGTGATCCGTACTAAAATCGTACTTTTGTAACCCTAATAATTATGAAAAATTGGGAAAGTGTCCAAAATTTGTGTACCAATATTGTGTAGAAAATTTAAATCAAAAATACTTCCCAGTAAAATCATAGAAATTATGCACTAGGTGTAAAAGTTCCTATTTTGTGCAACATCAATTCTACTATCCTCCAAATCATCCCGAATGATTTACTTGGCACAAAAAATAATTTAAACACAAAAGCACTACCATAAAAGTATAAACTAAAGGGTAAACTAAATATAACATAAAGTAAAAAGGAAATTTAAAGATATCTATTGGGTTGCCTCCCAACAAGCGTTATTGTTTTATGCATTGTTTCAAGTATTGTCGTCCTTGACATCCAACTCCTCGATTATGAAACAATGTTTCCCGGGAGGTTAAATAGGTTATTTATAAGCACACTAATAATAAAAACATGAGTATGTTTGATTTTAATAATAGGTTCCTCTATTTATCTGCTAAGTTTGGGTGCACACTGGTCATTTTAAGATCCTGATTCCTTTTACTAGGAGTGACAATTTAATTCTTAGGAACTTACATAATGTTTGGTTTCTTGTTAGGGGGAGTCCTATCGATAGTTTTAGGGGAAGAAAAAGTGGAACCTAGTTTATTAATAATTTCTTCCAACTTATCGATTCTCGTGGGACTTTTTCCTAATCGCTCACTAACTACAGTTTAATTTTCTTTTAGTTCTTTATAATAGTTCCTACTTTGTAAACAACTAGCAAAATTTGACTTTGCAACTTTTTCTCTAGTTTTTCAATACGCTGCTCATGAAATTTCCCATAGTGTTACTATTCAAGAAATTCCTCGAGTAATGGTGCCAAGTTCATACCAAGCAGTCACACCAACATAAAAATTACAAAGTAGGATAGTGGTGGGTTGCTTACGAGTTGATCTATTTTGAGAATTGCAAATCCTATACCAAGCATCTTTTAAATTTTCTCCTACCCTTTGTTTAAAATGAAGCAATTCATTATCGGGAGTAAAAGGCACTAAATAAGAACTACCCATAATAACAAGCAAAGAAACTAAGCAAAAAAGTAACCTAGATAACTAAGCAAACAAGTAAACTCAATAACTAAGCAAACAAGTAAACTGGATAACTAAGCAAACAAGAAAACATAAATATTTTTGTAGTTTTGATTTTTATGTAAAATAAAATATAAAGATAAAACGAAATACGAGAAAGATGTAGAACAAGTGGTTGATAGTTTGTGTGAAGGGATGTTCAAGCAAAGTTGGTGATGTCTCCTCGAAAACGGCGCCAGAAACTCTTTCTCCTACTTGTTAGCTAAGCAAACAAGTAAACTAGATAACTAAGCAAAATGTGGGTATGAAGAGGATAGATTTGCATGATATCAAAGAACTAAAATATAAAAATAGTTGTTGTTATCATAATATTACAATATATTACAAATAGCGAGTGTGGAATAATGATGAGTCGGTGTGCGGAATTATCCTATGCAATTGTGAACAAGATCGGAAATCATTTTTGCAATTTTATATAAGGGAGAGGCATAAGCTAACATGCTTTGTCTACTTTGATCATATGCACTTATGATTGGAACTCTAGCAAGCATCCGCAACTACTAAAGATCATTAAGGTAAAACCCAACCATAGCATTAAAGCATTAAGTCCCCTTTATCCCATACGCAACAACCCCCTTAATCGGGTTTATGCTTTTGTCACTCAAGCAACCCACTATAAGCGAATCATGAACGTATTGCAACACCCTATAGCGGGAATCCTTCACGTGTGCGCGGCATGGAAGGCACCACAGGACAACACCAAAATAAACATACAACTCAAACCAATCTTGATCATCAATCAACCCAAAGGTCAAAAGTAATCTACTCAAAACATCATAGGATGGCAACACATCATTGGATCATAATATGTAGCATAAAGCATCATGTTCAAGTAGGTTATTACAGCGGGGTGCGGGAGAGTGGACCGCTAAAAGGAGATGAGGATGGTGATGAAGAAGGTGATGTTGATGAAGACCATCACCGCGGCGATGGTTCCCCCGATGGCACTCCGGCACCACCGGGAGAGAGGGGGAGAGGGTCTCCCCCTTTTGCTTCCTCCTCCATAGCCTCCCCCTCTATGGGGAGAGCTTCTTCGTCTGGTCCTTGGCCTCCATGGTGATGATGGCCCCTCCAAGACGATGAAGATGGCCTTCGGTGATGGTGCCCCCTCCGGCAGGGTGCCGGAGAGGGCCAAGATTGGTTTTTCAGGGCTCTGGTGGTGTGAGGCGGTAGAACTCCCTATCTAGGTTTCTTTTCGGAGGTTTCTATATTTATAGGAGTTTTTGGCGTCGGTCCCACGTCCAAAAGGTTCCCGAGGAAGTCACAAGCCAGGGGGTGCTCCTGTGTCTTGTGGACTCCTTGGCCTTCCTCTTTTGACATTCTTCGCTCCAGTATTTTCTATATTTTCCAAAAATATTCTCTGTCAATTTTCAGCTCATTCCGAAAACTTTTATTTCTACACAAAAACACACCACGATAGTTCTGGTGAAAACTGCGTCAGTCCGGGTTAGTTCTAATAAAATCATACCAAAATCATATAGAGTTATTGTAAACATGGCATGAATGCTTCATAAATTATAGATACGTTGGAGACGTATCAGCATCCTGAAGCTTAATTCCTGCTCGTCCTCGAGTAGGTAAATGATAAAAGAAATAATTTATGACGTGTGAATGCTAGCAAGTACACAAGTTTGATCAATGATAACTCCAATCACTTTTTCTAGCATCAATATATATCGTAAACAGTAGGTCATCTCATTAAACCTCTCATGATGAAGTAACAAGCTATTCACATTTTAAAGTATAGACCATAAAGTTTCTTGAAAACTAACAACTGTGCCTTCAGTCACCAAACAATTACAATTCATCCTATTTTCAGGAAGGGTCTATGTAAGAGCTTTGATTTAGCAAATTCCACATACTCAACTATCATATAGTCTTCCATGATTGCTAACTCTCAAAGCATATTTTTAGAGCAAATAGCATCCATCGAACACAGAGAAAGATAGGGGCTTAGAGTTTCACCTCCCAACTTAGTTATCATATATATAATTGTCAAAAATAATAATTCATGATCAAATATATTTGGATGGCCATATATGCTTGGATCTTTCCCCACCACATGATGTTTGCCAAGAGAAAAAGGAGAAATATAGGAAGTGGTGAAGATCACCATGACTCTTGTATAAAGGTAAGTACTAGAAAATAAAAGATAGGCCCTTCGTAGAGGGAAGTAGAGGTTGTCATGCGCTTTTTTTTGATGTGCAAACTCTTAATGCAAAGGAACGTCATGTTGTATTGCCCTTTGTGATAGTAACCTTTATTATGTAGTCCGTCGCTTTTATTTCTTTACCATCACAAATTCGTACAATGCTTATTTATCCTTAAAATAAAAGATCTTACATATTTAGGAGCAATTTTTATTGCCTTTTTGCACCGATGACAACTTACTTGAAGGATTTTATTCAATCCATAGGTAGGTATAGTGGATTCTCATGGCAGAACTAGTGTAAGGATGTTTTGATGCACAAGTAGTATTTCTACTTGCTGCGGAAGTTTTGGCTAGTATGGGGTCGAAGAAAGCATCACATGTTGGAGGATCCAAAACAATATAACTACTATACAAATATACCCAAGCATAACTCATTACGTTGTCTTCCTTCTCCAACTTCAACTAATTTGCTCAAATTTGGAAATAATTAATGGGTATTCACAATCATAGAATATGTCCAAGATAGTATGATTATATGTGAAATTTCTCTTCCTTCAATAATCTTTCACGAATTGTTCAAGTGACCAACGCGGTGTTTGCTAAATTTCAATAAATTTTACCACGTATACTTATTGTGTGTGAAGTCATTACTCCCCATGGGATAAGTATATGAAGCTTTTTTAATTTCAGATTTATTATATTCAATTCATCCAACCATTTACTCATAGGATATAACTGAAGCACGAGAGTGAATGACAAAATACTCCAAAAAGATATAAGTGAAGATCAGTGCATATTCAATTAGTTAAATAGCCATGTGAGGACTCTCTCTTATTCAAAATTTAAGATCCAATGATTTTATTGAAACAGCAAACAAAATAGTAATGGCACTCCAAGAATAGCATGCATCTTGTGAACTAATAAAAATTTAGGCTCAACATAGGTTAACCGATAATTGTTGATGAAGAGAGGCGGGATGCGTAGCATCCCCAAGCTTAGATACTTGAGAGTTCTTGAAATATTTTCTTGGGGTGCCTTGGGCATCCCCAATATTGAGCTTTTTTATCTTTTTCAATCCTCTCATATCCCGGTTTCACCTATTCTCAAAAACTTCATCCACACAAAACTCAAAAAGAACTCGCAAGATAGGTTAGTACACATACGAACAAATCAACACTCCATGTACTGCCAAGACAAGTTGCACAATAATTTTTAAACATTAGGTATTGTATACTATCATTTCCAGAATTTATATCTAACAATATATGTTGAGGAAACTATAGGATAAGTAGATAACAAATCTATGATAGCAATCTGTCCAAACAGAACATTCTGTAGAAATTTATTAAACCAGTGTACCTATGTAACTATAAAAATTATTAAAATTTATTAAATTATAAGGAATTTATATTAAAACACTATGTAAAAATTTCAAAAACTTTCCATGTTCGAGTAAAATATGAAAATTCAAACACTACAGAAAAAGTTTCTGTATTTTACAGAGCACACATAAAACATGCAATGCAAGCATCCTAAGGCAATTCTTGGAACATTTTATTTAAAAACAAGATTATAAATAACACCGAACATAGAAAAATAAAATAAAATGACGATCCAAGCGGAACTCATATTGTGTGACGAATAAAAATATAGCTCTAAGTAAGATATACCGATAGTGTTGAAGACGAAAGAGGGGATGCCTTCCGGGGCATCCCCAAGCTTAGATGCGTGAGTCTTCCTTGAATATTACCTTGGGAGTGCCTTGTGCATCCCCAATATTATGTTCTTGTCACTCCTTATTCTCCTCATATGGGTGTCTCACCCAAAACTAGAAAACTTCAATCACACAAAACATAACGGAACTTCGTGAGAAGGATTAGTGTAATAAAGATAAATCATTCACTTAGGTACTGTCAATACAAGATTCCTAATTTTTCCCCATGATACCTACTGTATTATATCATTACCATAATTTATATTACTCAATATAAGCTATAGGAACACTTGAAACAAGCAAACTGTGGATGCAAAATAGAATCTGTCAAAAACAGAATAGTCTGTAAAGATCCGAATGATCACCACAATTCCCTGACTCTAGAAATTCTGAAACATTAGGACGTATCACAGAGTTTTCGTAGAAATGTTGTGAAAAAATTCAGTATTTTTTGACTCTCCTATAAAATCAGACAATTGATACACTGGACGCAAAACTTTCTATTTATGCACAGAATCAAACAAACAAGTATCCACACTATTCCAAAGGCTTTACTTGGCACTTTATTGGAATAAAAGGAACAAAACATGATTAATACAGCATCTTAATAATTTTAACACATTAAAACAGAAAGTAAAAGTGTTGGGTTGTCTCCCAACAAGCGCTTTTCTTTAATGCCTTTTTAGCGAGGCATGATATTTCAATGATACTCTTCCAAGCCAAATTCTGATGATCATTATATTCATACTCTAAAAGATATAAGTGAAGTTCATAGAGCATTCTAAAATTAATATATATTAACCAATATCCAAGCTCAAAATATATAAGTGAAGCACACGAAGCATTCTGTAAAGCCATACTCAAAAGATTTAAGTGAAGCACACAGAGCATTCTACAAAGCCATGCTCAAAAGATTTAAGTGAAGCACAAAGAGCATTCTACAAATCCATGCTCAAAATATTTAAGTGAAGTGCATGAAGAATTAGATAAAATCAATGAAGGACTTTGTCATACTAGAAGGGTGCATAAAGGAAAAGAAAAACACTAAAGAAGCAGATCATGTGAACAAAACAAAAACCGATGTATACCAATAATTGTTGAAGAATAAAGACGGGATGCCTTCCGGGGCATCCCCAAGCTTGGATGCTTGAGTCTCCTTGAAATATTTACTTGGGGTGCCTTGGGAATGTCCAAGCTTGAACTCTTCTCTCTCCATATTCTTCTTATATCGATACCTCCTCGATCTTCGAACACTTCATTCACACAAAACTTAACAAAACCCTCGTGAGATCCGTTAGTATAATAAAGCAAATTACTACTTTAAGTACTATTGTGAACTCATTACAAATTCATATTAGCATTATATCTACTGTAGTCCAACTTCACCATGATTATACCCCCTGATACAAGCCATAGATTCATCAAAATAAGAGAACAATGCATAGAAAACAGAATCTATCAAAAACAGGATAGTCTGTAGTAATCTGGAAACTTTGTATACTTATGTAACTAAAAAAAATCTGAACATTTATTAAAAATAAAAAACATTGCACATAAGTATGTTGTTAAAATTTCAGAAACTTTTGACGTTCCAGTAAAAAAATGTAAATTCATGCACTACAGACAAAGTTTCTGTTTTTGCACTGCACACACCAAACAAGCAATCTAATCATCTTGAAAGTAAATTTTCGCACATTATTTTGATAATACAATGGATATATAAAAGTTTATAATTATTTTATAGAAGCTTCCATGAAAAATTCTACATTGTTTCCATGAGCATGAACACAAGTGTTCAAGGTCGACCCTCACTTCTCCAATGTACAACCTTCCAATCACTTCTCTTTTTGAAAAACTTCTTAGGAAAAAGGGGCAAGTAACTCTTTTTGTATTTTTTTGTTTCATCCACAACTACAGAAAATAAAAAGGGAAAACAAAATCTATTTAGTGAATAATGGAAACGAGCATACACGAGAATATCAACCCCATGCTATTGCTCCCCGGCAACAGCGCCAGAAAAGCGCTTGATAATACCCAAGTGCAAGGAATCATTGTAGCCATTTCCAAAGGTGGAAGTGATAAGTATGGAGTATCGAACCCACAAGGAGCTAAAGGTAAGATCAATATCTCTCAAGTCCTATTTGCTACCGATACGACTCTACGTACACCGAACGTTTGCTTCCATCTAGAAACGAGAAATAAAACTACGTTGTGGGTATGAAGAGGATAGCTTTGCATGATATCGGAGAACTAAAATATAAAAATAGTTGCTGTTATCATAATATTACAACATATTACAAATAGAGAGTGTGGAATAATGATGAGTTGGTGTGCGGAATTATCCTAGGCAATTGTTAACAAGATCGGAAATCATTATTGCAATTTTATATAAGGGAGAGGCATAAGCTAACATACTTTCTCTACTTGGATCATATGCACTTATGATTGGAAGTCTAGCAAGCATCCGCAACTACTAAAGATCATTAAGGTAAAACCCAAACATAGCATTAAAGAATCAAGTCCCCTTTATCCCATACGCAACAACCCCCTTACTCGAGTTTATGCTTTTGTCACTCAAGCAACCCACTATAAGCAAATCATGAAAGTATTGCAACACCCTACAGTGGGAATCCTTCACATGCGCCCGGCATGGAAGGCACCATAGGAAAACACCAAAATAAAACTACAACTCAAACCAATCTATATCATCAATCAATCCAAAGGACAAAAGTAATCTACTCCAAACATAATATGTAGCATAAAGCACCATGTTCAAGTAGGTGATTATAGCGGGGTGCGGGAGAGTGGACCGCTAAAAGGAGATGAGGATGGTGATGAAGAAGGTGATGTTGATGAAGACGATCACCATGGCGATGGTTCCCTTGATGGCACTCCGGCACCACCGGAAGAGAGGGGGAGAGAGTCTCCCCTTGTGCTTCCTCCTCCATAGCCTCCCCCCTCCGTGGGGAGAGGTTCTCCCTCTGGTCCTTGGCCTCCATGGTGTTGATGGCCCCTCCAGGACTATGAAGATTGCCTCCGGTGATGGTGACCTCCTCCGACAGGGTGCGGGAGAGGGCCCAGATTGGTTTTTCGTGGCTCTGGAGGTATGCGGCGGCAGTACTCCTGATCTAGGTTTCTTTTCGGAGGTATCCGTATTTATAGGAGTTTTGGCATTGGTCCCACGTCTAGAAGGTTCCCAGGAAGTCACAAGCCGGGGGGCGTGCCCTTGTGTCTTGTGGCCTGCTCGGCCTTCCTCTACGGTGACTCTAAGCTCAAGTATTTTTCATATTTTCCAAAAATATTCTCTATAAATTTTTAGCTCATTCCAAGAACTTTTATTTCTGCACAAAAACACCACCACGGTAGTTCTAGTGAAAACAATGTGTGTCCGTGTTAGTTCATAAATTATAGAATTATTGTAAACATGGCATGAATACTTCATAAATTATAGATACGTTGGAGACATATCAGCGGGTAAACTTCTCGGGTTTCTCATATACCATCAAGTGATAGATGCTAACCCTAATAAGATCCGAGCTCTAGCCTGCCTGGAGGTGCCCACTGAATTGAAAGACGTCCAAAAACTAGCATGATGTGCGGCTGCCCTCAGCAGATTTATATCCGGCCTCAGAGATAAGGATTTAATTTAAATTCTATAGGCTATTGAAGCAAACAAAAAAATTTAAATGGACTAGTGAAGTAGGGGGCGATCTGGAAGAGATTAAGTCCCTACTCGCCACTAATCCTATATTGGCCACACCTGGAGTCAGTGAGCCGATGTTGTTATACATATCAGCCACAAACCAGGTCGTTAGCTCGGTCCTCATTGTCGAGTGCGACATGGAAGGTCACAAGTTCCGTGTCCAAATGCCTATGTACTACGTTTCGAAGGTGTTCATCCCATGTAAAACAAGGTACCCCACTATCAAAAGATTGCATATGGAGTGTTCATGGCATGTCAGAAACTGAGGCATTACTTTCAAGAATTCTCAGTCACCATAGTGTCCTAAGTGCCCCTTAATGATATAATAAATAATAGGGATGTCACGGGATGAATTGCCAAATGGGCAATAAAACTCCTGCCCTTCGAAATCACATATCGACCATGCCGAGCTAATAAGTCGCAAGTGTTGGCCAATTTTGTAGCCGAGTGGATGGAAGCCGAGCTCCCTCAAGAACATAGTACATACTCACATGGGACGATGTACTTAGACGGCTCCAAAATGCTCAACGGATTAGGGATAAGAGTGGTTCTCACGTCACCTACTGGTGACAACATCCGGTACATACTATAGATCATGTACATCGACTCGAACAATGCAGCCGAATATGAGACATCGTTGCATGGTCTTCGAATACCAGCATCTATGGGAGTCCGGCGCCTTGAGGTCTGAGGTGATTCTAACCTCGCGATCTCGCCAGTCAATGGTGAGTTTGACACAAAGGACCCCAAAATGACGGCTTATCAGAATGAGGTTTTAACAACCTCAACTCAGTTTGTGGGGCTAGAGTTTCACTATATCATAAGGGTTAGCAATCAAGCTATAGACATCCCTGCCAGGGTGGGTGCTAAACGCGACCCCGTCCCCTAAAATACCTTCCCGCAACTACTATTTAAGCCATTCGTGGTATGGTAATAAGGGGGCACTACAACCGCGTCCAACAAACCAGGAAAAGATACCTCTTTGGTCGTTGATAAATACGAGGGGATAATTGGGAGCTCGGCTATCAAAGAGACATCCTCAGCTCATGAAATAATAATGGTAATTGCACCATGGACAGAGCCCCTCCTTGCATATCTACTCTGCAATGAGCTACCCGAGGACGATACTGACGCACGGCGGATCATTCAATGATCCAAGGCCTACAAGGTTTAGACAAACAATATAAGAAGAGTGTTCAAGGCGTCCTCAAAAGATGCATATCCGAGGAGGAGGGGAGATAGTTTCTCACGAAGATACACTCTGGGATGGGTGATCATCATGCTACAACCTTGGGTCTTGGTCAACAACGCATTTTGAGCCAGGTTCTATTGACCAACAGCCAGAGCAGATATGAAAACACTGGTCGAGAAATGCATCAGATGCCAGGTTTTCCCTAATCAAGGTCATATTCTCCCCATGACTCTTCGGACTATTCCAAAAACTTGGCCCTTTGCGTTCCGAGGAATAGAAAAGGTCGACCCAGTTAGAGGGGGGCCAATAAAAAGAGATATCTACTCATCATGGTAGATACACTTACAAGTGGATCGAGGCTAAACCAGTGACCTCGAAAAAAGCGGGGCCTATGATTTATTTCATCTTTGGAGTAGTGCACCGTTATGGAGTCTCCACAATAATATAACTGATAATGGAAGCAACTTTACGGCCCAGGAAGTAAAATATTGGTGCCCAAACATGGACATTAACCTCGATTACGCCTCGGTATATTATCCCAGTCCAATGAATAGGTGGAGTGAGCAAACAGACCAAAATTGAGTGGCATAAAGCCATGTTTGGTTCACACCTTAATGAAAGTTGACACTCAATGGGTAGAGGGGCTCGACTATGTAATATACTTCTTGCGCATCACACCTAATTAATCCATGGACTACACACCCTTCATGGTGTATGAAACCAAGGCAAGCCTCCCGTGTGATCATAAATTACGCACCTAGATTACACATGTATGAAGAGAGGAAGGTCGAGATCATCGTGCATGATGACCTAGACGCCCTAGAAGAAGAGTGTGATGTAGCTAGGCACATTCTGCCTTTCACAAGTAGCAGTGTAGCGACCTGACTCAAAACGAGTCAAGCCTCCATGTATCTATGCTATCCCCGGATCGGTATGCTAGCACACATATTACATCAATGTATATATCAAAGTGCAATCACATTTAAATAATGTAAAAATGATATATACCTCATGAGTCTAAGTGGAAACTGTCAATCGGGAGTGGAAACATCAATGTATTCCGTAAATAGTCATACATGCTTATGGAAAAGAACTTGCATGGCATCTTTTGTCCTAGCCTCTCGTGGCAATGGGGTCCATAAGGAAACTAAGGTATATTAAGGCCTCCTTTTAATAGAGAACCGGAACAAATCATTAACACATGGTGAATAGATGAACTCCTCAAACTACGGTCATCACCGGATAGTATCCCAACTATTGTCACCTTAGATTTTATAGGTCATAACATGTAATAGGTGCATATGACTAGGCAAGGTCGGATCGAGAACATAGATACAATGATGATAACATAAACGGTTCAGATCTGAAATCATGGCACTCGGTCCCTAGTGACAAACATTAAGCATGGCAAAGTCATAGCGACATCAATCTTAAAGCATAGGGGATGCTAGGGATCAAGCCCTAACAAAACTAACTCGATTACATGATGAATCTCATCCAAATCATCATTGACCAGCAAGCCTACGAAGGAATTACTCACTCCCAGTGGGGAGCATCATGGAATTGGCGATGAAGGAGGGTTGGTGATGACGAAGACCGAAGATTCCCCTCTCCGGAGCCCCAAAGGGGCTCCAGATCTGGCCTCCCAATGAACAATAGGACGTGGCGGCGGCTCCATCTTGTGAAATAAAATTTTCTCCTTGATTATCCCTCTCTGAAAATAGGAATTTATAGTGCCGGAATTAGGGTCAGCGGGGCCACAAGGTGGGCACAACCCATGAGGGTGTGCCTAGGGGCTAGCGCACCCTGGTGTATCGTGCGCAACCAAGGCATCCCCGTCAGTGGTTCTTGGCTCCAGTATTTTTATTTATTCCAAAATAAATCTCCAAAAAAATTCATTCAATTCCGAGAACTTTTTTTTCTGCACAAAAACTACACCATGGTAGTTCTGCTGAAAACGGCGTCAGTCCGGGTTTGTTTCATTCAAATCATGCAAATTAGAGTCCAAAACATGAGCAAAAGCGTTAGAAAAAGTACATACAATGGAGACATATCGGTGACCTAATTCCTTGCACCTGAAACACATGATATGACCCTAGTCCTTCTCGACAGAAATTGGGTTGTTCTGGGGATGTCTCGGTTTCTCTTCCTAGAATTCCTTGTTCCGATCAATTCCTCTATTTCATGTGGATCTAGCTCCACTTTTTCTGTAAGGAAATCTCCCAGATACTCTTGGATTTCCTTCGTGCAATCTTGTGAAAGTTGTCCTTCTTCTCCACATGAGTAGCAGGTATTGGAGAAAATCTGGCTAGGCCTTGCCCATCAGGGTCTTCAACTTCTTCCTTCATCACATGTTCTTCTAAAATCTCGTTGAAGGTTTCATTCATTGCTTCTTTTTGCTGGTTGACAACTTGTCGCGCCTTGGGGTAAATGTTGCATTGAGCTAGGTAGTGGGTGGTTCCTTCACACAAGAAACAAGTCACCTGACTAGTTGGCCATTCCTCAGTTGGGTGATTTTCTTCACAATGAGGGCATCCATCCTTGTGTTCTTCATGGGTGTGTCTATTTATCCATAGATCTTGCATGCACAAGGCTTCTCCATTGGCTTATCATAGTTCTTACCAATGAGACAGGATCTTAACAGACTCTTCTTAAATTCCTCCCAAGTTTTTGCTCTATTACATCGTTGTACGGCTTGATGCATATTTCACCAGGTTGCAACACCTTATGTAAAGTACCGAAGATCATATTTAACTGCATACTTTCTTCTAACAACAATATTCCAGGAGTGATTCTCCACTTTTTGAATCCATAGCTTTGCCTCTAGCTGAGTCATTGGTCTAGAGAATAAAAGTCCATGTTCATTCATAATCTATTTGCCCAAGGGTTTTGGGATGAAATCCAAGAGAGAGAGAGAGATAGACACAATATAAACAATAGTTTTGAAAATAGGTTTTAGTTGTGGCTACAAAAAAAATCACACCAAAGACAGCTCACCAATCATTGTATGTAACATGGGTATATATAATAGTTTTTTCTTCTCAAGTGTGATGTAAATCTTGAAATTATTGAGGGTCTTCAATGTGTCCGAGTCTTCAATTGTTGTAGCTTCAATTCTTCATGATGAATCCATTTTACTCTGAAGTGGTCCTCAGTTTCTCCTCCGTGTGGTCAAAAAGGAAAGGATGTATTCTAACTATTTGAGATAAGGGGGGCCATTTGATAAAATTATAAAAGATGACATGTAAAGTATCTTTTTGAAAATAAAGTTTTAGAGATATCCTGTTCTAGGGGCTTTCCAGTTTCTAGGGTCACTCCTATAGTTAACATGTGCTCTGATAATATCTCTGTAGCGACCCGACTCAAAACAACTCAAGCCTCTGCGTATCTATGGTATCCCTAGATTGGTATGTTAGGACACACAATACATCATTGTATATATCAAAGTGCTATCATATGTAAATAACAAAAAACTGATATATACCTCATGAGTCTCAATGGAAACAGTCAATCGGGAGTGGAATCCCAGCAATGCCAATGGCAAGTTGAGTGTACACCATAACCCTATATCACAGTCTTACTCGTTATAGAAATATCTACAACATAAGATGATGCAGTAATGTAGGACAATACATTAATGTACCGGCAAGATCACAATAGAAGCACAATGATAAAGTCTATTCTATATGTAGTAGACGTTTATGGCTTTGTGTATGATTTTTTGAATAAAAGCTGGTTTTATTTTCTTTTTCCTATAAAAAGGAATGTCAGGATTTTTCTACAAAGTTATCTAATATGACATGGTTCCGCGAACCGATGTCTCATAGCCCACAACTATCATAAGTTGCCTACAATTAGTTATCAGTCTAATGTTGAGAGTTCAAAGATAGATCCAAGTCCAAAGGCTCAAATTGTCCGTAATCGGGGAGACGGTTAATCGATTAAGTTTTAACTTTGCAAAGTCTTGTGCACTTTACCCACGAGAATCGTTCAGTCCTTGTAAGTCCTCGCATTGCCAAGTGTTTGAGAATAGGACGAACGAAATATGGTATTTCAAAGAGTTCCCTCGACTATTGTTTGATGCCCATCCAACCATACCGTTCGTCTACATCTGCTATCACCGTCCCAGCAGAGTCACAACTAAGGTGAACCAAGCCAAATCCCATATTGACTTGTGACTGCACAGGTAAGCTTCTGGGCATGAAGTATTCTTTCGTCTCTTTGAGTCTGGGTGAAGCTTACCGCAATATGTCATGTCACCTCTCCATGCATCCTAACCATCCACAAGTTTCTCTAGGGAACCCATCTAATCCATTCTTCACCCAGTAATGTGTATTGAAATCTTGTCTCGAGTCTAGAAGTCATGAGGTCTTGAATATGCAAGCCTTGAAGATGCCATCATGGAGGAGTCGTCTTTGACGCAGAGTCCTTCTTCTCACATCAGTCCCGAAAACTCATTCCAACACCGTCTACTATAGCGTAGTATCAAAATAAACAACGTCCTAGGGCTTGATAATAGGGTAGTGGGTTCCTACCTCAAGCATTCTAATCAAATACAATTTTCAATCTCGCCACTTGAGGGATTTGTTGAAAAGGGTGACACTACATGCAAGTAAAACATAGGTAAATAAATGGTCAAAGTGAACTTTCCTGGTACTACTTGATGAAGATAGTCACTCTCACAATCCTTAGAATTCTACTTGCCACACTCCAAGCAATCTATCGTAAGCAAACAACATTCAATAAACATCCAATAAAAATCCATGCAAAAAAACAGAACCAGGAGATCGTAAGAACGAAACATGTCTTAGTGTGAGAATAACAACAAATTAAGTTTTAATAAGAAAAATATAAGTTCTTCTCGTGTTGTAAAGTGAAAGGTGGAGGAATCAACTCAAAAGGTTTAATGGACGAATTATTGATGTATAAGCTTAGATTTGGGATACTATGCAAGATAATCCAAAGTATGGGTGAACAACATGAATGTTGCTTGACATATAGCATTAGGCATAATAATTTATTTGCAAAAAGAATCAATTGAAACAGAGCACTACAACGCAAGATTTAGCAAACTAAAGTATGAATTGAATTTAAATTCAGAAATGTCAAAAGTATTTGAATTGTAGCATGGTGGTCATGAACATAAAGTACACAACATAAGTGTTTAGGGTCAAAAGCAATCAATGGAAAAGGTGCTACGGTTTGCAAGGTATGATCAATGAAGGTTAAAATTCAAATTTGAATCGCTCAAATTTGAATGGTTCAAAGTTTCAAACTAATGACGTTACCGGATATGGGATGTAAATATGGACATGTTGGAACAAGAATTACTAGATTGAGAACAACGGATCACAAGATACAAGTAATTCAAAATGACATTGAATATGCTTAGAACGATGTGTGGCAACACTGTAGAAAATATGAATATGATCAAAATTATATGATTAAAAGATAACACTAATTGTACCAATGGAAAGATTACTTTGATACGAATCCGACACAACTCGATTAATCTAAAATGGAGCTATGGATAAAAAGATATAATCAAAACAAGTTTCAATACGAATCAGAACACATTTCGAAATTTGAAAGTTGCAAAAGGTTAATTTGATATTTTCACTGGATAGGCGAGGTCAAGATGAAAATCTGGGCATTGGTTTCATCTAATGTAGCATCCTGAATAGAAAATGAGTCAAGCCTATGTGTGTCGGTGCCATCCATGGATCAGTATGCTGGCACACAAAGTACATCAATGTATATATCAAAGTACAATCATATGTAAATAACATAAAACTAATATATACCTCACAATCTGAGCAGACACGGTCAACAGGAGTGGAGTCCCAAATAAACACCAACGGGAGGTTGAGTGTAGACCATAACCCTAAATCGTACTTTTACTCACTAGAGAAACATATACATGCAACATGAGACGTTGCGGCCGTGTAGCTTAGTAATTTGAATGTACCGACAAGATCACCACAGAATAAATGATAAAAGCAAATCTATATGCAATTGGCTTTGTGGATGCGTGTCTGACTTTTTGCAGAAAAGCTGGTTTTATTTTATCTACAACAAAGGAGTCAAATGAAATATCACTACAAAAGTAGATTGTTAATGAAATGGTTCCGCCAACCAATACTCATGTCCCGAAATTGTCAATTGACCCGCTTATCATAATTTATTAATTGTGTTCAGACTAGATGATAGTATCATCTCCAGTCCTCATATTGTCCGTAACCGGGGACACGGCTAATCGATTAGTTTGACACTCTGCAGAGATTTGTACACTTTACCAACAAGATTCAATCCCTCCCGTTGTGTCTTCGCACAACCTAGTGTTTGAATACTTAAGGCAAAAGTTAAAATAACAAAATTTCATCAAACCAACTATGAGTAGTTTTTTTCCTACAAATAACCTATTTTCAGTAGCAACAAAATAACAACAAGGTAAAAACTAATAAAATGTATTTAATAATTATTTTACTAGCAAAAAGAATTACTTTTGAAGAACAACTAAGAACTACAAAAACAACACCCTAAACAGTATAAGTTTTCTAACTAATAGAACATAATAGCAAATAATACACTAAGATAATAAAAAATAACAGAAAACAAAATGTAAAACAACTAAGTTAAAAGAAGGTATGTTTTTCATAAAACTTAATTAGCAAAATGAACTAATTGAAAAGCTTTTATTAAACAGTTCTTATGACTAAACCAATGTTAACCTTGAATTAAACCACAAACAATTTCAACTTTAATACAAAATGTTTCTAGTCTAAACTAAAGTTAACAAAAGAATCAATCTTATAAAACAAAATATAGAAAAATATTTTCAAATAGGAAATAAAACTAGCAATGAAATCAATTTGCAAGTTATTATAGGACTAGAATTGATTTCATGCTATCAAATAATAATAAATAAAATAGAAATAACCTTTGTTGAAATACTACTGCTAACTAACAGAAAACAAAGTAAAACATGTCAACAAATACAAAAGAAAACAAATGAAAAACAGTTAAAACAAAAGAAATAGCAATACTCCTAGAAAGAACAAAAACATATTTTGTTTTGCTTGAAACCCTAATTTAAAATGTACAAAAAATTCTTAAATTGAACACGGTGATAAAACTAACTAACAAAACCATTAGCAGAAAGAATTACTCAGAAATATGTTTTTAACTCAAGTTATTCAAATTATAGTGATGTGAGAAAAAATCAATGAATTCAAAGTTTAAAGGTTCCAATTTGAAAACTAAATGTTCAGGCAGAAACTACATAAACTTATCGAGAACATGCAAAAAGAATCAACTAAAAAATCTAATATCCTAAGAGATATTCAAAAACTAAAATCCGCTTCTATTCTGTTTCTAGAAATAAAAACGGAAAAGGAAAAAAACTAGCCTACGAACGGGGCTACGTTGCGAGCTATGAGTGGACAGGGTTGTGTGTGCGTGGGTTTTACAAAATGGACGTCCACAATATAAAAGAAAACAATTCGACCCTTTTAATAGATCTAATCTACGCCCTAGGTTCAGATCATACGGTAGAGGGGGCTCACCATGGTGATGGCGTCTCCAGCGAGGTCAACGTGAGGCAAAGGCGGCAAGGTGATGCATGGGGCTTCTGGTAGTCCTTGGCGATGATGGAGATGACCAGGCGACTGCGGCGAGCTTATGGCATCGTCTGGTGGTGACAACGGTAGTCGGCGGGCGAAGGGAGCGAGCGCTACGAGCTTGTGAGGGCTCGGGTGTGGCCTAACTCTAGCGAGGTCGTGGCATGACGGTCTGGCAAGGTTTTTCTCGTGGGTTTGGGGTGGAACGGGGTGCAGGGAACCTCCTCTTTTTATAGGGGGTCTTGGGGTGCACCCAACGTCCACGAATAGAGACATCCTTGTGGATTCGGTATGGTTTCGGCGAGGAAGCAAGGAAGGGGGTGAAGGGAAGGTGACCACCGACACAAGGAGGCGATCGGGTGTGGGGTCAGGGTGTTAGTGGGAGAGAGAGGGCACGTGGCCAGGGTGGGCGATCCGTTTTGGATTTGGTCCCATTTAAAGAAGATTAGGTCAGATCCTTTCCACAGGGGTAGCGACCTATTTCCCAATAAAAGCAAAAATTTCCTTTTTTTCAAAAATAGGAAAGTAAACTGTAAAAAGGAAAATAAATATAAGTCCGAATCTAGGAGTATAATATATCAAAATTATCAAAAAAAGATTTCCTACAAGATGAACATCTTTTCATAGCGAAATAAAATTCCCACAAAATCAAATCATACAAACAGTTCTACTGTTTTAAATAAAATGCAAAGAAAATATTTTCAAAATACGAAAATCATTTCAAATTCACTTTTCTCCATTTTCATATTGAAGGGAATCATTTCACTGTATTTTCCATATATTTTATTTTCCGAGAAAAATAAATTTTGAAAAGCACTTCAAGAATGGCTTTGAATCCTATTATGAAATATTTTCCAAATATTTTTTTGAGTATTATAAATTCAAATATAATTCAAACTTGCCCCTGGTTTGGAGTGTCATATTTATCGTTTCAAGATTTTGAATTTGCGCAAGTGGATTTGAATTCATTCAAACTTTGAAATAGAAATAGAAATATAACCCATTATGGAATAAATTCGAAATAGAGAATTTTTTTAGTTTTCAAAACCAAAATTTCATATCCTTTGTTTTGAAGAACTCATTTCATCTTCTCTCGATAATTTGTATTGGATGAATTTGAATTCAAAAGGGGGAAGTCGTTTTATTCCCTCTCATTCAAAAGTTTCAAACAGTTTCAAATTTCACTCAACTTCAAACAATCAGTCAAAAAATCAATCATTCAATTATTAATATAACATTCCAAAGTTTGGGATGTTACAAACCTACCACACGTAAAATGAATCTCGTTCTCAAGATTCAAAGGGGCTAGAAACAAAAGGTTAGGGTTTTGGGGGTCTTATAAAAAATCCATCGTCCTGCAAAGTGCATGCGCTACCACCCTTAAAATGCGACTTACTGGTCCATTAAAGTCATGCCATTAATCTGGTATCTTTGGTAATATCTGTCTCTCAACATTCCTCACAGTAACTCCTTTGTTGATGCTCCTCCGTTATAGTCATAATGTTCTCATATCAAAGTAGATTTGTTCCGATATTGGGTCTCCTTAATTTATCGATGATCTCATGGTGGTCTACCATTTCTGGTTATCCTACAGTGAAATGGGTCTTGGCTTCATCCTCACCATAAAATTACTACATTTTCGCAGCAACTGCCATCTACACGGGGCCATCACCATATCGTTCTAAGGCTTAAACAAAAGCTTCAAAGATCGTCTTCACTTTACTATGGGTAAGTCACTCAGATTTACTATTCCGAATAGTAAGAGATATGAAAGAGTAAGTCATCATGGTGACCAAACCATGTCGCAGTCAAATCATTACCTTGTATAAGGTTCAACGAATCTCGTATTATAACACTTGGACTTCCTCACAACCATTGTAGAATTTCTCTTGTCCACGAACGAAGTTCAAATAAATTCAATGATTCTGAAAGCTGAATAAAACATCTATCGTTTCTTTACAATCCTCAGGTTTATGAATGCTCCTAAGGAAAACGTGTGTTGAACGGTCACAACTTCTTCCAAGTTCCTTCTTTCATAAAGGTAGTGCTTCATCCTTATCAATCCTAAGGTATGTGGTTTGTGGTCTCACTTGAATACTTGTACAAATTTAACTTACCCTTGGGGTTACTAGCATTTCATATTCCAATATTTCCTTCAATTTCTTTCATCATACCCTTGGGGGTAATAAATCACAAATTTATTCTTGTCTAGGCTCCACTATGTGGAATTCATTTTCCTTTCCATTGGTCTGTTTACCAATAAGGTATTGGTTCATCATAATCATTCCTTCATTTCATCCTTATTCTATTCTCAAAACTCCAACTTCGGAAGTACTTTTTTACAAATGATGTCATCCACATAGTTTCATATGGTCTAGCATTACCTTCGACCGTATTCATTGTGTCCGGGTTCCTTGGCATGAAGGGTACATTCTTTTTCCTTGGATGTTGTGGTTTTACCGATTACTACCACACTTAAAATGAAATGAACACATGCCTGCATAGACCATATGTTCACATATCCTCAAAAATGGTCAGAGATCTTTGTTTATAGAGTAACAACTCATACAATTCAACATAGGAAATCATGACACAATAAATTATATTGATTCATGAAGTTAATAAAATCTCTAAGACTTCCGTTACATAATTCAACTCTGTAACATCAAGAAATAAAAATAAGAGTGCTTCCTATTAGATTTATTACTTCCAAAAGCCAAAACTCAAACTAATCATGTTGAGCATTCTTCTCCGGACAGGTATAGGAGTAGTGTCCTGTCTTGTTGCATCGATGACAAGTGATGTGGCTCAGATCCTTCCGTGTAGAAAACCACGAAGTCCTTTTCTTATTATTGGGTTGGGATCCTTTCCTGATGCTTTGATTATACTTATTGCAATAGCAATGAGGCCTCTCCAAGCTACAATGCAAACATCTGATGCCTCCACTTACTTGGCCTTTCTTCTTGTCCAGGTTGATGATCACTTCTATATCCTTAGGATCGCACTCCCTCCGTTTTTATTTACTCTACATATTAGAGTTGACTGAAGTCAAACTACATAAAGTTTGATCAAGTTTATAGTGAAAAATATAAACATTTACCGTGACAAATCAATAATATTAGATCCATTATTGAATGTACTTTCACATCATACATATTTGTGACAGTAAATGTTTATATTTTTTACTACAAACTTGGTCAAACTTTACGAAGCTTGACTTTGACCAAAGCTAATATGCGGACTAAATAAAAATGAAGGGAGTATTAAACTTCTTTGTCGGGAAGTCTCGAGATAGTCGTTTGGACAATTCAGGGAGATATGTCCTTCTTCTCCACATGAATAACATGACTTGGTATCTATGACTGAGTCTGGTATATATTTCATCATCATGGGTTTTTCTAAATTTTTCCTGAGGGCTTCTTTCAATATTTCTTTCTATTACTTCATGACTTCTTGTACCTTGGTGTAGAGTTGGCATTGTGCGGGGAAATGAGTAGTTCCTTCACACAGGAAACATGTCACCTGCCCAGTCGGGTATTCCTCAGTTGGGTGCTTTAGTTCACAATGAGGGCATCCTTCCTTGTGTTCTTCCTGACTGTGTGCTATATCTCCACATAACTTGCATGCATAAATCCTCTTTTCATCATTGCAACAGGGCTTCTGGGTGTTGGTGACAACATGACATTTTTGCAGGGTCATCTTTAATTCTTCCCAAGTGATTGATGCTTGCCTATCACAGATAGCTTCATGCATCTTCCACCAATTCGCAGCACCTTTCGCAAAAAACTAGAGAGCATATTGGACCATTTCTTTCCTTCCATCAAAGTTATTTCTCAGGTGGTCCTCCATGTTTTGAATCCATTGTTCTGTCTCCAAGTGAGTCACTGATACAGAAAACATGAGTCCATCTTCATCCATCATCTATTGGGTCCAAGGTTTTGGGGATGAAATGGGTAAGCGAGAGAGGGGAAGGATACAAAAAACTTAAATACACAAAAGCATCAAAAACTTTAGTCCACACATTCATAAAGTTCAATCAACACTATTATATCTCCACCCACATAAGGTTGGTATGGTCGATTGATACATCTCCAACGTATCTATAATTTTTTATTATTCCATGCTATTATATTATCTGTTTTGGATGTTTTATATGCATTAATATGCTATTTTATATTATTTTTGGGACTAACCTATTAACCTAGGGCCTAGTGCTAGTTTCTATTTTTTGCTTGTTTTTGAGTATTGTAGATAAGGAATATTAAACGAAGTCCAAACGGAAATATTCTTCACGATGATTTTTCTTGGACCAGAAGACATCTACCAGACTTGGAGAGGAAGGAAAGACACCTGCCAGGAGGTCACAAGCATCCCTGGCGTGGCCAGGGGGTAGCGCCCCCTGGCTTTTGGCCCCCCTGCAGGTCCTCCAACCCTAATCTTTGGACTATAAATTCCCAAATATCCCCCCCCAATACCAAAAAGAGCAACAATAATACTTTTCCACTGCTAGAAACCTCCATTCCCAAGAGATCCAATCTTGGAGCCTTTTCCGGTAATCTGCCGGAGGGGGATTTTTATCATGGAGGGCATCTACATCAACTCCATTGCCCCTCCAATGATGCGTGATTAGTCCACCATAGACCTATGGGTACATAGCTAGTAGCTAGATGGCTTATTCTCTATCTCTTTGTGCTTCAATACCATGTTCTTGATGATCTTCATGGGGATCTATCCGATGTAGTACTCTTTTGCGGTGTGTTTGTCGAGATCCGATGAATTTTGGGTTTTTGATCAGCTTATCTATGAATATTATTTGGTTCTTCACTGAATTATTATATGCATGATTTCATATCTTTGCAAGTCTCTTCGGGTTATTGGTTTGGTTTGTCCAACTAGATTGGTAATTCTTGCAATGGGAGAAGTGCTTAGTTTTGGGTTCAATCTTGCGGTGTCCTCACCCAGTGACAAAGTAGGGGTAGCGAGGCACGTATTGTATTGTTTCCATCAAGGGTAAAAAGATGGGGTTTACATCATATTTCTTGAGTTTATCCCTCTACATCATGTCATCTTACTTAATGGATTACTCTGTTCTTCATGAACTTAATACTCTAGATGAAGGCAGGAGTCGGTCGATGTGTGGAGTAATAGTAGTAGATGCAGAATCGTTTCAGTCTACTTGTCATGGACGTGATGCCTATGTGCATAATCATTGCCTTTGATATCGGCATAACTATGCACTTTGTATCAATTGCTCGACAGTAATTTGTTCACCCACCGTGTTATTTTCCTTCAAGAGAGAAGCCTCTAATGAAACCTATGGCCCCCGGGTCTATTTTCCATATTATATTTTCAGATCTATATACGAAAAATAGAAAAAATACCTTGCTGCAATTCGTTTACATTTTTTACTTCTCGCAATCTTTCCTATCTATGTCTATCAGATCTTCATTGCAAGTAACCGTGAAGGGATTGACAACCCTTTTATAGCGTTGGGTGCAAGTGTTTGATTGTTTGTGTAGGTGCATCTATTGGTGACTTGCTTGTTCCTCCTACTGGATTGATACCTTGGTTCTCAACAACTGAGGAAAATACTTGTCTACTTTGCTGCATCACCCTTTCCTCTTCAAGGGAAAACTAACGCAAGCTCAGGAAGTAGCATCTATCACACAATTCACAACAATGTTGATCTTTATTTCTGTCATAGTAGGGCTACTACTAAGCTAGATTATTCCATGTCTTCATCATTATTGGGCTTCTTTTGTTCATGCTTTATCTTATCAAGTTCTTCCGCCAGATTATCCATGTTGACACGGAGTTTCCAATGTCTTCCCTGTAGTTCCAGGAGTTGGTTCTTGAGCTTCTGGATTTCAACATTACCAGCATGTGCCATGGCCTGACTGTTCTTCAATTCTTGACGAAGCTTCTGAATTTCGGGATCATGTTTCTTAATATTGGCCACCTTCATCTTATCGGTGTTGAGGTCCTCACGAAGTGCTTCTTTCTCAAATAATTCTATGAGAAGTTCCATTTGAAGGTTCTTGATGTAACACTCTAGCTCTTGATTATACACTATCAGAGGTGAAAACTTCCTCTTCTGTTCATCTGCCAGGATGATGTGTGATCCATTATCCATCTACCATCGGAGCCTTCCAAAGTAGTGGGTACCTAACTCAGCACGATGACGATAGCTCAAATGTGTGATAGCATCATGGACGGAAATGTTCATGCCCATCTCACATTCATGGTTCAATGTGCCATAGTTGATGTCTTCAGTCTTGGGGTCTTCTTTATGACCAAAACCTTGAGACTTGACACCCCAAATCCAGACTTCCTCCTAGTCACCTTGATCTCAAGTATCGACAGCTTCATCATATGTACCAGCTCCATGAGGAATGAGCCTCCGACAATATCCTCATAGTGCTCTCTTTCGTTCGGAATGTAGCTCTCCATCTATAGTTTGAAAAAGGAGGGTTCAGTAAAAGAATTAAGAAGTTACGAGAGTAGTGAAAAACAATAGTTGTTCCAATCAAGGTTTTCCAACTTCTAAGCCATTTCCTAGGGTCACGTCCTACAGTCAATATATGCTCTAATACCATTTCTATAGCGTCACGACCCAAAAACAAGTCAAGTCTGTATGTGTCGGTGCCATCCCTGGATCAGTTTGCTGGCACAAAAAATACATTAATGTATATATCAAAGTGCAGTCAAATGTAAATAATGTAAAGCTAATATATAGCTCTAAATCTCAGCGGAAACGGTCAATGGGGGTGGAGTCCCAAATAAACACCAACGACAGGTTGAGTATAGACTGTAACCCTAAATTGTACTTTTACTCGTCGGAGAAATATATACCTGCAACATGAGACATTGCAACCGTGTAGGTCAGTACATTGAATGTACCAGCAACATCACCGTAGAATAAATGATAAAACCTATTATATATGCAAAGGGCTTTCTGGCTCTGTGTGAGAGTTTTTGCCGAAAAGCTAGTTTTATTTTCCCTACAACAAAGGAGTCAAACGAAATATCACTACAAAAGTTGGTTGTTAGTGAGATGGTTCCGCCAACTAATACTCATGTCCCAAAATAGTTATAGACCCACTCATCATAATTTATTAATTTTTTTGAGACTGGCTGATGGTATCATCTCCGGTGCTCATGTTGTCCGTAGCCGGGGACACGGCTTATCGATTAGTTTGACACTCTGTAGAGGTTTGTACACTTTACTCGCAAGATTGGATCCCTCCCGTTGTTTCCTCGCACTGCCTAGTGTTTGAGAACAGGACGATCGAAACATGGTCTTCCAAAGCAATCCTCCGATAGAAAGCCAGTGCCCGTCCAATCCTACTGGTCTTCTATCTCATAGCAATCTGACCTACCAGAGTCACGACTAAGGTCAACCAAGCCAGATCCCATATTGACTTGCGGTTGCACACGAAAGCTTTTTGGCAGTGAAGTATCCATCCATATCTTTGAGTGTGGGTGGCATTCTCTTGGGATGATCACATGTAGATACTAGGATTCCCGGGCATAACCATGATAGATATAAGGCTGTCAAATGCATGTCCCGTCCACCAAGAGGTATATTGAAAACTTGAGATCTTGAAGGCTTGATCATCATGTAGGTCTTGAAATAA
The DNA here is from genome assembly GCA_022496015.1 of Hordeum marinum. NCBI lineage: Eukaryota > Viridiplantae > Streptophyta > Magnoliopsida > Poales > Poaceae > Hordeum > Hordeum marinum. The sequence continues at coordinate 297,554,978 of CM039673.1, forward strand.
TTTAATCTCATGACTCTCCTGAATTACACAACCAACCCCGTCTACTAAAGGCCTAGCAAAATAAAATTAGTTTTCCCGGGGCCAAAGTGACAAGGGTTTATGGGTGCCTACCACATGATACTACTCAAGAACCAAGTTTCCAAGTACCTACTTTTCATGCAATGGTGTAAAGGTGGAACTAATAAAATAGAAACCATAGGTAATACATGATCAATGTCAAGTTTCCTGGTAAGTTAAAGAAGATAATATCACTCTTAAAAATAACTTGATAGAACTATTCGTCACTCTTCGATGAAAATCTATAATATCAAACATTGCACTCATATAATCAATCATACTAGCAATATATTCTAACAATCAATAAGCCAAAAAAAAATATAACACACAAGTGTTGGGATGAAGGAAGTACTTAAGACAAAAGTTAAACCAACAAAACAGCATCAATACAACTAGGAGTAGTTTTTTTCCTACAAATAACATATTTTCAATAGCAAAAAACTAAAAATAAAGTAAATTCTAACAAAACATATTTTAGTAATTATTGTACGAGCAAAAAAATACTTTTGAATAACAACAAAGAACTATGAAAACAACACCCTAAACAGTATTAATTTTCTAACTAAGAGAACATAACAACAAAGAATACACTAAGATTATAAAAATAATAGAAAAAAAAATAAACAAACTAAGTTAACAAAAGGTATTTTTTTCATAAAACATTATTAGTAAAAGGAACTAATTGAAAAGCTTTTATTAAACACTTCTTATGACCAAAAACTGTTAACCTTGAATTAAACCATAGACAATTTCAACTTTAATATAAATTGTTTCTGGTCTAAACTAAAGTTAATAGAAGAATCAAGCTTATAAAACAAAATATAGAAAAATATTTTCAAAAAGGAAATAAAACTAGCTGAAATCAATTTGCAAGTTATTATAGAACTAGAATTGATTTCATGCTATGAAATAACGATAAATAGAAATAGAAATAATCTTTGTTGAAATACTACTGCTAACTAATAGAAAAGAAAGTAAAACATGTCAACAAATACAAAAGAAAACACGTTAAAAACAATTAAAACAAAAGAAATAGCAATACTTCGAATAAGAACTAAAACAGATTCTATTGCATTGAAACCCTAATTTAAAATATAGTAAAAAATCTCAAATTGACGAGGTTGATAAACTAACTAATACTAACCAGTAGCAAAATGAATCACTCAAAAATTTGTTTTTAAATTCAAGATATTCAAATTGTAGTTATTTGAGAAAAATTCAATGGATTAAAATTTAAAAAAGTTCAAATTTTAATACTGAAGGTTCAGACAGAAACTACATAAACTTTGCGACAACATGCAAAAACAATCAACTAAAAGCTCCTAATATCCTACAAGATATTCAAGAACAAAAATATGCTTCTATTATGTTTCAGGAAATAAAAACAGAAAAAGAAAAAAACTAGGCTACGAATGGGGCCACGTGGCAAGCTATGAGTGGGCAGGGGTGTGCGTGCGCGGGTGTTACGAAGCAAAGGTTCACAATATAAAATAAAACAATTCAGCCATTTGAAAAGATCTAATCAACGCCCTTGGTTTAGATTGGATGGTGGAGGGGGCTCACTATGGGGATGGCGTCTTCGGCAAGGTCAACGGTGAGGTAGAGGCGGCGAGGTGATGTAGGGCGCTTTTGGTGGTCCTCAACGATGGTGAAGATGACCAGACGACTGTGGCGAGCTTCCGGTGTCGTCTGGTAGTGACAATGGTGGTCGGGGCAAAGGGACCAAGTGCTACGAGCTCGTGAGGCCTCAGTGTGGACAAACTCCGAAGAGGTCGCGGAACAGCGTTCTGGTGAGGTTTTTCTCGTGGGTTTGGGGTGGAACAGAGTGCGGGGAACCTCCACTATTTATAGAGGGTCTCAGGGTGCACCAAACATAAAGGGAGAGAGATCCTTGCGGATCTGATCGGGTTCCAGCGAGGAAGGAAAGGAAGGGGGTGAAGGGAAGGTGACGACCGAGAGGAGGAGACATTCAGGTGCGGGGTCAGGGTGTCAGGCGGAGAGAGAAAGAGAGAGAGGGCATGTGACCAGGGTGGGATTGGTGGCCGGTCCGTTTTGGATTCGGTCCCGTTTAAAGAAGATCGGGCTAGATCCTTTCCAACTGGGTCACGGCCTATTTCCTAATAAAAGCATTTTTTTCCTTTTTTCAATAACATGAAAGTAAACTATAAAAAGGAAAAATAAGATAAATCTGAATATAGGAGTATAATACATCAAAATTATTAGAAAAAGATTTCCTACAAGATGAACATCTTTTCATAGCCAAATAAAATTTCCACGAAATCAAATAACACAAACAGTGCTACTGTTTTAAATCAAATACAACGAAAATATTTTCAAAATACCAAAATGATTTCAAATTCATTATTCTCCATTTTTACATTGAAGGGAATCATTTTACCCTATTTTCCATATATTTTATTTTTGCACAAAAATAATTTCTCGAAACCATTTTAAGAATGGCTTTGAATCCTATTATGAAATATTTTCCTTAGTATTATAAATTCAAATATAATTGAAACTTGCCCCTCGTTTGGAGTGTCATGTTGCTCCTCTCAAGATTTTGAATGTGGTCAAGTGGATTTGAATCCGTTCAAACTTTGAAATAGAAATCTAAATAGAACTCATTATGGAATAAATTCCAGATAGAGTTTTTTGGTAGTTTTCAAATACAAAATTTTAAATCCTTTATTTTGAAGAAGTCATATCATCTTCTCAAGAATTATTTGTATTGGATGAATTTGAATTCAAAAGGGGGATGTCATTTTATTCCCTCCGATTCAAAAGTTTCAAATTTCACTCAATTTCAAACAATCAGTTAAACAATCAATCATTCAAAAAGAGTTTGGGATGTTACATCTAATTTGGATGAACGAGTAGAAGGTTATGGTATTTGAAAAATCAGGGCCAAATTATTTTATAGAAGAAAAGAGCTAGGCTAAAAGACTTCTAGGCTGATGTATAAATATAAAGACAAATTGGTCATCTAATTACTCTACCATATACCAGTCTAGGAATACTAGTCTAAAAAAATAAACTAAGAAAATATAAAAGAAAATACGAAGAAAGATACCTTCTGAATGTAGAGAAGAAACAACTTCAAAGCGAAGACGACTTCCAGAAATCCCACCGGAGAGAAGAAAATATTTTTATTTAATAAAGCTAGTCAAATCAAAAGATTTATTTAACCTGAATTGCATGATTTGTGGGTGCTCATATGGTCTATATTTATAGGTGGAAGGGAGGTCTAAAGGTTTAAGGCTAGCCAATGTGGGACTAAATATATTCGGATAGTAGGTAAAATACGAAAAGTGAAGAGACAACAAAGCATGGGCCAAATTCGGCCTTCGACGGCCGCGTACACAGTGGAGCGCAGCGCTATGGACCAAATAAAATACTTTGGTTTGTTTTTTCCTTTTCCTTTTTACTTTTCTAAATAGTGAGAAATACGGAAATACAAAATAATAATACATTTTATATAGGCATATTAGATATCAAAATTTTCAAATTATTTTTTCCTAAATGAACGACATATTGTCAAGACCAAATAAAATACTTAAAAATCATTTTTTGCAATATCCCTAAAATGAAAAGGAATTTTGATTTCAAATAAATTGCAAATAGTTCATGTCTTCATATTTGAATCTCAAACAAGGCGCTCTGCCTGATTTTGGAGTGTCGTTTTCCTCCTCTCATTTTATTTATCAAAGGGTTTCGAAAGGATTCAGACTCAAAATTGAATAGGGATTCAAATGGAAATTTTTGGGAAAGTCCTTTTATTCCCTCTCATTAATTGTTTTCAAAAAAGATTCAAATTTCACACAACCAATCACACAACATCCAAGCAAACAATCCCAATTATTTATTTTATATAACCTTCCAAAATTTAGAATTTTGGGATGTTACAAGCAGGCTAGGCGCTATCAAAGCACGGAGGTCCAGGCTAAGGCATATAATATCGGAGAGTGCTGAGGCATCATCTCGCTTACACGGGACTATTTGTTATAATTGATGAGGTACTTACTAATATGTCACCAATGTATCTATGATTTTTTTATTGTTGCATGCTAGTATATTATCAATCTTGTATACTTTATATGCAATTATATGTTGTTTCATATCATTTTTGGGACTAACCTATCAACCCATACTACTGGGAAAGGGCTTATAGGTGAACCCTAATTAGTGGTAGGTGTGGCATGGCACCTGCCACAGCTAATTTGGACTTATAGCAACAACACGTGACAAAATCTGCCTGCCACCACTACTCTGGACGAAGTGGCGGGCGATTATATGCGCCTGCTACATGTACACCATTCTAGATCTAACCTCGTATAGAAACATAACTTGGTGGGTTGTAGCCCACACCTGACACTGCTTAGTAACTTAGCAGCATCAGTCCATTGTGCTGCCGGCCATAGCTAAACTACGATATGCACCGGTAATAGTCACGTAGGATGTATAAAGTGTGTACTCTTAGTTGTGGTCGGCCTTTGGGGTCACTCACCACTCCTCCAAACTTATGTGTGGCGGTCCCTAACCTACGCCCGTAACTCGTCCACCCAAAACGATAGCAGCTGAGTTTGCCCATCTCAAACAGATCCAAATTTCCCATCCCGCATCCCCGACACCCACACCTCTCCCCAAATCCCACCCGACTCATCATCGTCCTGCTCCTCGTTGCCGCCTCCCTTTGCCGTCGTTGTGCCCCTCATTGCCGCCTCTCCTCACTGCCAAGATACTCACCGCCCCCACCACGCGCACCCTTCATCAACATCGTGATGCGACCCTCCTCGTCACGACAGGCATTGACTCCTTATCCAACACCGGAAGCATCTCACTACCTTTTCCATCGCCGAACTCCACCGTGATGGCTACCCCTCTGGCCATGGTTGTTGGGGAACGCGACAGAAAACAAAAATTTCTGGTATAGCGAGCCCGCCCAGGACCACTATGGAGACTGCATACAAGGTTTGATCTGATCCGTACCGACTCGAAGCGCAGCGTAAGAAGAGTCGGTGGAGATCGTTGGTGCAGATCCCCGCAGCTAGGATTTTACAACCTCCCAACCGCGAGGATGTACTCCCTCGTCGGACAGCCCTTCGGGAGGCAGTCGGACAGTCCCCCGGACAATGTCGCGGACAGCCCTTCGGGAGGACCCTCGAAACTCGAACGAAGACTCGGACAGCCCTACGGGAGGACACACGAACAGCCCCTCGGGCAAAAGATCGAAACTACGACCTCTCTATGGGGTTGCACACATACAGTGTCATCTATCCGGCAGGGCTTTGCCGTCCAGAACTAGTTCCTGCCGGAACCCAGACAACCTTCCGGCTCTACGAAAGACTCTTTTCGTGGGAGGGAGAGAGAGTGCTTGCAAAGAAAAGCATGTGTATGAGAGCACAAGGATGATCAAATGGCAGCCCACTCACCTCCTATTTATAGGAAAACCAAGGGGTAGGGTGGTTTTACAATAAAACCCAAAATGCACATGAATGAAGTCCTTCCACAAGGGCATAAAAGTGAAACCAAGGAACAAGAGGGACTCCATGAAGGAGTCCACCATGTGGCCGGCCACAACCTCATGTGGGGCCCCAAAAATGGCCCCAATCCATCCATGTCATCCCCAAGATCTTTTGGAGCAAAGCCCCAAAAGGTGGCTTTCCATAAAGTAGTCCAAAAAGCACTTTCACTATTCACAGCGACATTTTTCAGCGTCCGCTCGAACTGAAAATATTTATGTGGGCTTAGAACAATTCTAGTACCCCACTAAAATAATTTTCAATGTGATCCGGAAAAATTCCGGAATAGTGATTTTCATCTGCGAAAAGCATCTGAAGTGGTTCCGGTAGCTCCGGAACATTTCCGGTTTTCATCCCGGAAAATTCCAGAAAGTTTCCAGAACGATTCTGGCACCCTTCAAGAATTATCAGGCATGTGCCAAAACCAATTTGACTTTTTGGTATCCCCTGAAACAACTTTTCAGTTTCACTGAAACTGTTCCGGTGACCTGTCTGCGGAACTTTTCCGCTGTCCGAAACTTTTCCGGTGTCCGAAACTTTTCGGTGATTTTCTCTCAGACTCCCTGTCTAGTATTCAACAGATAGATGAACCTTAAGCGTGTGACCCTATAGGTTCGGTGAAGCATAGACATGAACCGCAACTCCTTCCGATCAATGATCAACATCGGAGCCGTGGACACCCATATTGATCCCTATACCCACACGAATGAATATTCGAGTGAACCTCTAGTTGCCGTGAGCTATTCCTGTTGCTTCGCGATATGTTAACAATTACCCGAGGTGAGACATGTAGGCCTCCTCGTGGATCAACAACTTGTCCACTATGCCAGTTACCTCGTTGCCGGTATTGTTCTCTTTTCTCGTTCCCGTGTTCCAGCATCCCCGTGATCAAATCACAAAGTGTCTGGCCAGATGATGATGGATACCGTAACACCGAGAGGGCCCAGAGATATCTCTCCATCGTCGGAGGAGCAAATCCCAATCTTGAGCTATCAAGTTACTTGAAATACTTTTCCATGAACCCGTAAGCCGCCGTAATAGCCACCCATTTACGGATGACGTTTAACAAACCCCAAAGTTCATGAAGCAAGCATGAAGAAACTCGATACTCTCATGGTCTAAGGAATTATGCAAACGTTAACCATCTCTGTGTTATTAACCATTAACTTGTGACAAATGTATCTCATAGCATAACATCAATTCGGATCGATTCAACACGAGTGTTCTACCAACATCGCATCCTCAAAATTGCTGGCATAGCCATGCCCATGATCAGGAAAACAGGACCATCATGCAACACTTGAGCCAGTCTTAGAGGCAAGACTAGGAATACAATTCACCGTTTATTATACCACACGTGCACATGAGTTTCCCTCCAAGCCTCGTTTAATTTGTAGACTCGAGAATCATTGCAGTTATAGCATGGAACATAAACATTCATTACAAACTTTGGAGATACAAAATAACTGTTATTACTGCCTCTAGGGCATATCTCCTACAATGGTGCCCTCCTTCGCGAATGTTAGAGACCTCGCGCCGCCTTCGACACCAAGCTAGCCACCTTTGCGGTATGGTCAGATTAGTGTTTAGGCCACAAAGATATTTAACATGGATTAAATTTGAGTAATGTGTCTTAGTGTTATTTGTGCTTAGGGTAACTATGATTAGGTTAGGAATATTATGTATAAGATTCATTTTAGTATCATTGGCTTACATTGGTAGATATTGACATGAGTGTCATTATTTTGGGAAAACGTCGTTTCATTTCCGTTTCGCCAAATTTCTAGCACTCTTATGTCTTCTTTTTAGCAAAGTTCATGTCAAATTCTTCCTTTATTTTTAACTAGGATCCACTGTAGTATCGTCGGCTTACATTGGTAGGTATTGACATAAGTGCCAATGTTTGAGCAAAACATAGATTCAGTTCCTTTTCGCTAAATTTATGGCACTCTTATGTCCTCTTTTTAGCAAAGGTCATGTCGAATTTTTTCATTCATTTTTAACTAAGATCCATTATAGTATCCTTGGCTTACATTGGCAGGTATTGACATGAGTGCCAATATTTTAGCGAAACGTCGATTCATTTCCGTTTCCCCGAAGTTCTGGCACTCTTATGTCCTATTTTTAGCAAAGGTCATGTTGAGTTTTTTCTTTCATTTTTAACTAGAAAAAATTGTAGTACCGATGACTTACATTGGCAGGTATTGACATGAGCGCCAATGTTTTGGCAAAACGTCGATTCATTTCCATTTTGTCGAATTTTTCTTTCATTTTTTATGCTTCGTGACTCATAATTTCCAAGCTAAACTTTAGAAAATGAAACAAATGGATTCTGGAGAACCATCTTCTATGGACGCCTTAGCCTAGTGTCATAAAGAAGGAAAGCGAAAGAAGAAACCAACCAATGAACCTACCGCAAGTAAGGAACCAGGAGAAGAAGTTGTGATTCTTTCTACTAGTAGATGCTTCATAGTAGATGCTTCATACAAATGTTTAAGCCCGATGAACCGATGTTACCACAACACAAAGTTGAGTGCACTAAGCGTTGAAATTAAGATTCTACACAAAGACATAGTAGCTAGGTCAAGAAAGGGTGAGATGTATTAAACCGCCAATGTTATAGAGGGCCTTGGATTTGTTGACAAGTACCCTATTGATATAAATATAACTTGGGTTTGAGAGTGTGGTCAACGATAATATTTTGTTTGTGGATGTAATCAAGCCATCATTAGTGGGACTATGGTTTCTCTGGCATGCAACAAATCCATTACTCCAAAATGACAAACTTGTCTTCTATGATCTATGTCTCATGCATTAGACCAATTTGGATTCTAAAAGAGGCCAACGCCTTATCCAGCTTACCTCCACCAGACCATTCTTCATTGTCCTTGGCACAAGCTCAACTTTATCGTTCCTTACTTCGAAAGGTAAGGTAATTTCTTTATGCTTGGACATATACACCTGAGTACTTTGACGTCAATCTCATTAATGTTACATTGTTTAATTGTTTTACGTAGCAGTGAACACTGGATCTCATCGCACTAATGCCTCGGGAACCCCGAGATTATTTCTTGATTCCAAGAGAGGCCCTAAGAATACATGGACTAATCTGAAGATAGTTCTCAATGCTGCTCAATCGATGTGGTAATAAGTCCAACCGTAAGAACATGTCGTATTCGAAGTAAAAATTTAACACTAGCTTATATTGCCGGCAACAACCGAAAGGCAAAATCATGTACATGTATGGCTACTATGGCATGGTCTTGATGGATGACTATGTGCATGCATGACTACAATTGCCATGTGATTTAATGTTGTAGAAATGGTCTAAGGAGAATGAGAAGGAAGTTAAGCTAGCCCATTTTTGGACAGAGCATGAGCGCCTTCATAGGTTGCTCTCATATATCCTCAATCGCCATGTAGAGTGGGATGAGTGGATGTTCTACTATGTGGCACAGAGTCCAACAAGAGATGAGAATGCAACATAAAAATGGAAATATATATATATATGCTTGTTCGATATGGTCTAGAAAACCATCAAAATCATTAAATTATTTCATGACACAATGCTTGTTACCTTGTGAGCTATACTTTATATAGGCATGTGTTCATATGTTTATATGTACGTGTGCCTTATATTTACCTTGTGATCCTTTCTATATGTATATATTTTGAATGTTATTTTGTGCTAAAAATTACAGATGTCACTACAAGAAGAATTGTGGGAGGGGGTGTCTATGTCGTACATGGAAAAGCACTATCTATGGATGTGGGGATCTCCTTAGGGAGGTGATGTTAGCTTGGGTCACAATTGTTCTAGTGGACTGATCTTATCTGCCAGCGATGGATAATATTGGAGAGAGCCAGTTCAATGACCTCACGATGTGCATCCTTACGAAGGTGACCTCGGGTGATAGGCTGAGAATCTGGTCGGGTCTGAGTCCAACCACCATACCCACACCGGCAGAGGTTGTTCAATGGGCTCTTCGAGAAGCCAAATCTCATATTCCAGAGCAAGCGGCCTGTTGGTCATGTTCGTTCCATCAAGTACTAATTCATGTAGTATGTGCGGCTTCTACTAGCGCTTTACATGTTGAACATCGACCAACACTCATTTCACTCCAAAACAACTCGTCAAACCATTCATTATGTGATGAGCGACATATACATACGTTATTAATTTTTGTAATGCACTTGTTATATTTCCTTTATAACAATAACTTTTCATTAATTCGACATCATTGTAAGTTGGTGCGCATATTTTGAACAATGTTCAAACTAGAATTTATGTATCAAATATTCCAATGAAATCTGATGATATAATCCTGCAATACGACCAGTTCGCAATTCTGTGGCAAGAAGTACTACAGGCCCATGACAACTCTGTAAATTCCTACGGGGGAGAGGGTGAAAGCCTGTGGCAGGCGCAAATGACCGCCCGCCAATGCTCATAAGGTACTACTGAAGGGTGGGCGCCCGCTAGTCATGGATTGTTACCAGTGGTGGAAGATCAGTGGTCGGCATCCCTCAGAGCCCGACCCGCCACGACCGGCATTTTTGCGGCCGATGCTGGTAGGTATGCCTACAGTAGTGCGAGTGCCCAGTGTCAATTCCTCTTTTTTGCATGTTTTTGACTTTTCATAAAATTAATAGCAAACAAAGTCCAAACATAATGAAACTTTATAGTGACTTTTTTGTCGACCAAAAGAGAGCCTAGAAGGTTTGGGGGGAGACCTAAAGACGTACGCGAGAGACGAGCTCACAGGGTGCGCCCCTGACCTCGTGACTCCCTCATACACCATTTTGACCTAGTTCCACCTCTATATATTATCAAATATTCCCAAACCAACGGAAAGGCACTCGAAACACTTTTTCCTTTGCGGCAAGCTTCTGTCCTCCGCAATCTAATATGGAGACTTTTTTCGGTACTCTATCGGAGGGGGAATCAATCACGAAGGCCACCTACAATAACCTTGCTTCCTCCATGACGATGTGTGAGTAGTTCACCACAGACCTAAGGGTCTATAGCTAGTAGCTAGCTGTTGTTTTCTCTCTCTTTGATCTTCAATTCCATGTTCTCATCGATCTTCTTGGAGTTCTATTTGATGTAATCTTCTTTTGCGGTGTGTTTGTTGGGATCCGATGAATTGTCCGTTTATGATCAGATTATTCATTGAAAGTAACTAAGACTTTTTTGAACTTTATTGTGCATGATTGTTATAGCTTTGTATTTCTCTCCGGTCTATCGATTTCGTTTGGAAAACTATATTGATTTATCTTCAGTGGCAGAGGTGCTTTATAGTGGGTTCAATCTTGTTGTGCTCTATATCCCACTACAGTAGGGGACAAGACACGTATATTGTATTGTTGCCATTAAGAATAAGATGACGGGGTCTGAACATATTGCTTTTCTTACTTTGTGTACATCATATCATCTTGCCTAAAGCGTTTCTTTGTTTTTGATGAACTTAATACCATATATGCATGCATAAGCCGGTCGATTTCTAGAGTAATAGTAGTAGCTGCAGAATCATTTCTGTCTACTTGTCACAGACGTGATGCATGTATACATGATCATTGCCGTGAATAACAGAATAACTGTGTGCTTATATATTAGTTGCCGAACGGTAATTTGTGTAAACATCGTATGCTATGTGTTCGAGAGACAAGCCTCTAGTGAAAACTATGGACATCGGGTCCATTAAATTATATTTCTACCTTGGCGCAATTTATTCACATTCTTTTAAATTTTCTTCATATATACATATATATATATGTGTGTGTGTGTGTGTGTCTATCAGAATTAATGCTTGCAAGTAATGAGTTCAAGGAGGATTGACAACCCTCTTGCATGTGTTGGGTGCAAGTGTTTGCTTTTGTATGTGTAGGTGTTGACGACGAGAGTTTTATTGGTTCTCCTATTGGTTGTTAACCATGGTTCTCACCGAGGGAAATAATTATTGCTACTATATTGCTTCACCCTTCTTCTTCAGGGAAAATCCCAATGCAGCTCACAAGTAGCATAAAGAATTTACGATGATGTTGTTGGGGAAACATCATCAAATTCTAATAAGGTTCCTACATACAAACTACCATTCACTTGTTCAACTTTTTTTGACTTTTTATTTGCCTCTCTTTTTCATGTCCCTCCACTTCTCTAAAAAATTCAAAACACAAAAAAAATTGTTTGCTTGTTTTGCTTGAGTTGCTATCATGTTAGAGTTTGAGAAAGTTATGATCGAAAGTGCTAGTGAATATAGTGCTAGTGAATGTCATGAGGAAAAAACTAAATCTTTTGATTTAATCATGATCCTCCAGAAAGTGAAGTTTCTCATGTAGAATTTCCCACATTCTTAAAAACTAAAATGTATCATGCGGCTAATGGTATTATTGGAAAGTATGTCATTCAAGGATTTTGTGATTGTATGGGAGTTATACCGATCATTAAAGGATCTATACTTGAAAGTACATATGCTCCCTTGGTGCTTTTGATAATTCATGACAACATACATTATCTCTTGGACTAATGGTTCTACCTAGTGTTTTAGATTTAGTCCAAAAGATGGATGGCTGGGAATGTGAGCAGAAGCCCCAAGGAAATAGAAGAATAGGATTGGCAATGCATCAAGCTTCAAGACCCTACATTTTTCATTTTGTGAGCAATCACATTTGAGTCCATATGAAAGCCAATACTATTAAAAGGGGATGAGGTATCTATGATGATCTACTTGCTCAAGTGCTTAGATTTAGCTAAAAAAACTCATGAATTCTCCCACAAATATATTTTATCCAACCCCCAAAGCATAAATTCAATGCCACCAAGTTCCCACATTTGGCCCTACCGGGTTTTCCTTAGACCGATCCTGAGCCAAACCCTAACCTCTTAGTGACACCAAGTCCCATTTTGGTGCAAGCAAAAAACAGTGACCAACTCACTCGTGTCCATTTGCTAAAAACAGAATTTTTGATTCTTGCAAATCGGCGTCACCGAGTGAAACTGTCTAGGCCAACCAAAAGCGGACTCACCGAGTTTTATATATCGGTCTCGCCAAAATGCCGAAAGTTGGCACATTTTGCACTAGTCGGTGTAACCGAGGTTTATTACTTCGGTTCCACTGAGTTGGGAAATAATGTTTTAATGATTGTGTTTTTAGAAATGCCTATATATACCTATCCACCTCCCTCTCATTCGTAGAAAGAGCACTCAGAACAATCCAACACTTGCCCCATCCATTTTTTGAAAGACCCACCTACTCACGTGTTGAGATCAAGATCTTCCACTCCAACCATAGGAATCTCGATTTCTAGCCTGTCCAAGTTGCTTTCCACCCAATCAATCCCTTCTACCAAGCCAAATCTATGATAGATTGATTGAGTGTTGACGAGACTATCTTTTGAAGCAAAAGAGCAAGGAGTTCATCATCAATACCACATCTATTACCTTTTCGAGAGTGGTGTCACCTAGATTGGTTAGGTGTCACTTGGGAGCATCCAACTTCGTGTGGAGATGAACCAAGAAGTTCGTAAGGGCAAGGAGATCACCTACGTCGTGAAAGATCTATCCCGAGTGAGGCTAGTCATTCATGCACGTAAGCAATGGTGATATAAGGTTGCTTCTTCGTGGACCCCTTGTGGGTGGAGACCTTCATGCACCCACGCAGCCGTTACCCTCCATTGGTTGAAGTCTCCATCAACGTAAACGTACGATAGCACCACCTACTGGAACCACATGAAAAAACTTCGTGTCATCTTTGTGTTTGATCTTCCTATCTCTACTCCTTAGTTTCAAGTGCATGTCTTTGTTTTCCACTTCCATACTCGTTGACTTGCATGTGTAGGGTGTACTAGACTTGCTAGAATTACTTAAACTATTAAAATTGGGAAAAGGTTAGGGTTTTTTATTTTGACAAGTAGTCTATTCAACCCCCACCCTCTGGAGTCCCTTCTCGATCCCAGAATTGGTATCAGCTTTGGTTTAATCTTCACTGGAGGAAGATGGATGTGCCTAGTTTGGGGAGTCTTACAGGTAGAGTTCCTATTCTCAATGGGGAGTAATATAGTCATTGGAAATATAAAATGGTTGATCTATTTGATGAATTCCATTTGAGAAAGTATGTTGAAAATCCCTATGTGCCTCCCATTGGTACCTTACATCCTTCTCATGAGGAAGAAATTGATATGATCTGTAATCTTAGGACCATCAATCTCATCATGAGAGGATTAGCAAGAATTGTGTTTAATAAAAGTAAAAACTTTGAGCATGCTTATACCTTCTGGAAATATTTGGAGAAAAGATATCCGAACTACTCATTGAAAAATCCCAATGTTATACTCCATAAAACTATTGCCTTTCACAAAATGAAGCCTAGTGATCAGAACTTTGATAAATACTTGTTTGAGCTTTGTGACCTGATGTGTTCTAAAGGAGATGTCATAACCATCAATAACATCATTGTTGAAGCCATTTGAATTCATAAACTTGAACATTATCATGGTCAACATTCTAACGAATCTCTTGATTTTTATGACGAAGATATTCCACTTGATGATGACAATATGGAACATGGCTACTATGAATAAAATGAGAGGTTTGAAATTGAATGTGAGAATACTATGAAGAGTCTAAGTCTCTTGGCAAACTTCAAAGACTACATGTCCGCTGGAAAAGAGTGGATTCTCGATAGTGGATGCACCGATCACATGACCGGAGATTGAGACATCTTTCATGGGATCACTCTAAACCATGGACCATGGAGGTATGTGACTATTGGAGTCAACTCCTTGGGTAAGGTACTAGGTCTTGGTAAGGTGGTCATATCTCATGATAGTTCCATTCAAAATGTCATGCTTGCTAAATCCCTTGGCTACAATCTTCTTTCCCTTTTTAGACTAGTAGATTTCGGTTCAATGAGCTATTCACTAAAGTAGATTGCCAAGTATTTAGTCAAGATAAACATAACATTGTCTTTACCGGTATCCGTAGAGGTGATCTACGCATTGTCGATTTCACTAAAAGAGCTCAACCTCGTACTTGTCTCATTGCAAAATCTTCTAAAGATTGGCTATGGCATAAAAGCCTACGACATGTTGGTATGTGTAATCTAGATGAGATTATCAAAGGTGGTCATATATTTAGTATTAAAGGTGTTATATTTCAGAAATATAGATTTGTAGTGCTTGTCAAGTAGGAAAACAAGTGGGTGGAATTCATCCCATAAACAACATCATGACTACTAGGAGACAACTCGAGCTACTTCACATATATATCTTTGGTCCCAATGCTTACAAGAGCCTCGATGGAAATTCGTTTGGTCTTGTTGTATTTGATTATTTTTCTAGATTTATGTGGTTATTACTTCCTAATGACAAGTCGCAGGTTCAAAATATCTTCAAGAACTTCGCTCACAAAGCCCAAAATTGGTTTGAAGTGAAGATCAAGAAAGTTCAGAGTGACAACGGATCAGAGTTCAAGAACACTCATGGTGATACCTTTCTTGATGAATATGGTATCTCACATGAGTTCTCGTCTACATACACAGCTCAACAAAGTGGAGTTGTTGAGAGGAAGAACCGGACCCTCATATAGATGGCTAGAACTATGCTCGACGAATACAAGATGCCCAGACACTTTTGGGTGGAAGCCGTAGAAAGAGATTGTCATTCCACAAACCGACTCTACCTACACAAGCTTCTTAATAAAATGTCATATGAGCCACTCACCGGTAACAAACCACAAGTTGGATACTTTTGAGTATTCGGCTCAAAGTGCTACATTCTTGATAAGCATCGTCATTCTAAATTTGCTCCTAAATATCATGAAGGTTTCCTACTTGGTTACGGATCAAACTCTCACACTTGCCGTGTCTACAACAACTTCACACGAAAAGTTGAAGACATGGTATATGTGAAGTTCATTGAATCTAATGATTCGCAAGTCGAACAATTGTCAAATGATCTAGGCGACAAGGAACCTTCGGAATCCATTCAAAACTTATCCATCGGCAAGATTCGTCCCATGGAGGTGAAGGAAAGTACTTCATCAACACAAGTGGAAGCTCCTACTTTGCATCAAGGCAAACCACAAAATGACATGGAGGCTTCAACAAGGGATACACATCAACATGAAGAGGAAGAAGAAGCCATCAAGATGATCCACCTCAACCTCCTTCACCACCCCCACAAGGAAACATCACCTTCGACAACAACAAAGAAGAACATAATGATGAGGAAGCTCCACCATCCAATAAGCAAAACATACCATGAATTCAAGCAAGAGTGAACAAGAGTCATCCCATAGAACAAATTCTCAGTGACATAAAAACCAAGAGAATCTCTCGCTCTAAAACTCATTTAGCTAACATTTGTGAGAATTACTCATTTATCTCTAGTATTGAGCCTATGAAGGTAAAGGAAGCACTTGAAGACCCGGCACTAGTGCAGAAAATCTTAGCTATGGCGTGGCAAAAATGGTCATGCTGGCATAGACACCCGCCACCAATAAGACGCCATTGTTAAAAACTACTACTAGCGTTGGGTACTACGCCAACACTATTTCATGCATTTATGGCATGCCACGTGGACAACGTCAGTAGTAATATACGTAAGTAGTGGCATTTGATGTTAGTGCTACACCAACAATGTAATTATCAGATTTAAACCAAATCTATACAAAAGTGTACAACAAAAATGATAGCATAATAAAAGGTTTGAAGAGTAATTGAACAGTACATTGCAAATACAAGAATCTAAGTTCAAGCGTCATTATTTATTGACTTTACTTAGAAAAGTATCAAAAGGAGGCATATAACACAAGTACACACAAGTTCGGCTAAATTAACAAGAGGTGGTAAGACACCATAAGATATGCCATGCATGTGTACTAGCTAGCTAACTCGACATGTTGGCGGGCGAAGTTAGGATCAAGCCTAGGGTAAGTGGACCATCATCATCGCTGCCACCAGGCCTGTAGTAGACCATGATCTCATCACGAACGTAGTCAAGGTAGAATGTGGCTCTCTCCCCACCTTCCATGTGGTAAGTTGTTGCAAGAGATGTCCAACCAGGGCTACCGAAATAGGTGCGGTCTGACTCGTTGGTGATAAGAAAATTGAAGCATTCTACCGTCGGCATCTTCATGAGGGTGCATTGGAATGTGATGGTTGCATCAAGCGGAACTCGAAACTTCTCTAAGAAGTCATGCCTTGCCCCGCAAGGGATGACCTCGGCAAAATTGGGAAAAATAACTAGTTAGACAATTTGGGTCACAACCTTACCATATGAAACTCAATCAGAACATGTTTAACTAAATCATATATATACCATCTTAGCTATGATGTTCTTTGGAAGATCGATGAAGAACTTCCTATCCTTCTGGCATCTCAAAGCAACACAAGTTTTACACGGGGCATCCATTTACTGCTATCAATATTGTTGACCAAAGTAAGCATAGATCATTAAACTAAATAACTAACACATCAACATAGAAGTTATATACACGAGTAATTAAGAAATTCTACAAATGATGCATGTTTCAAACATGTAATAACATGCATAAACTTAAACAATCATCCATATACAAAATAGCTTATGCTACGTCCATCTCTAGCAAGCTACCGGCCAGAGGGGCCGGCCCCGTGGTCGTCCTTGGTGGACCTATGACGACGTAGTAGCGACTGAACCTCCTTATCCTCCTCATTCTCCTCCTCCTCCTCGAGCTTATCCCAATCCATGGGATCCTCCTTTGCGCTCTTCTTCGCTGCATACTGAAGGAGCATCATCGTATTGGTCTCTAAGAGTTTGTCATCTCTCACAAGCTCCGTCACTAATGGCTCGAAAAATTGTTGCTCGGCCAAGAGGCTCTCCTTCTCCTCATCCCTAGTGCATATGCTTATATTCTCCGGTGCGAGGAACTGCGCATACTCACGGCAATTAGGGAAGTTTAGAATCACTTTTTTCCTTAAACCGCCTTTGTATCGTAGGCATGCACCGCTAAATCTGGGGTGTCCCAGTAGCCAAGCTGATGGACGACATTGTTCTTCGTGATGCTTGTATAGTACTTAGTACCCTTCTATCGCACACCACGAAACTTCGGAGGCATCTGAGTGTACCTGCAACACCTATATATATACAATCTATAAACAATGTAATTAAACTGCAAAACTACACTAAAAATCTAAAACTACACATGCACTAACATCTGACACTACACGACTACAATAAAATTTGAAAATAATATTACAACACAAATCTTCACTACACAACTACACTAAAAATCTTAAAGTACAATTACCTTAAAAATCTACACTACATAACACAACAACACTAAAATCTGAAACTACAATTACAACACAAATCTGCACTACACAACTGCACTATAAATTGAAAACTACAATTACCCTAAAAATATGCACTACGCAAAACAACTGCACTAAAATCTAAAACTACAATTACACTAATAATCTACATTACACAACTATACTACAACTACAGTACCATGTTACACTACATTTATACTAACAAATTCTATAGTACAATTACTCACCCGAGATGGAGGCGATGGGTTGGCAGGTCCTTGATGGTGGCGACGGACACAAAGACCATGGCGAGGGGACGACGGCAGCGAAGACGACATCGGTAGAGGTGACGGGGCTGGTGGGTCGTTCACGCGACGGTGGTGGAGGCGCGGAGACGGTGACGATGGTGGAGGCGGCGACGCGGACGTGGAGATGGAGAGGGAGATGTGGCGACGTGGAGTCAGATATGGAGACGACGTCTGTGGGGCTTGATCATTGGCGGCGGTAGCGGTGGCGGGTTGGGATTGATTTGGGGGCGTTTGTGTGGGGACTAGAGCCGGGTGTGTATATATGAGTGGTTGGATTTGACAAGCGGTGGTGTGTTTGATAGCATTGGCCCACATGGCCAATGCCATTTCAATTTTTTTAATCTTTTGTGAATATATATTTAGAGAGAGAACTAAAATATTAGTTTAAAATATAATACATATAGATGAACAATATAGATTTCATTAATTGGAAGTGAATTGGAAGTCCCTCGACACGGTCTACCGACGTGGGTCCATGACTAAGAGGAGCTAACTAGTTATTAGGGAGAAGAATTGGAAGTGGATGTATTTTGAGAAACAAAGGGACTTCCAGCACTAGCTTATATAGGCAAAACTTAATGTTGGCGTCCACGAAAAGTGAACTCCACCACTACATAATATAGCTATGGCATGTTAGGACATCTCACACCAGAAATATGTTCCGACTCGTTAGCTCAACAGGTCCCACATTTTGGTGTGTTCCATTTTATACCAACGCCAACACTAACTGCACAACATTGGCATACCAAATCATTCAATGCCATCACTATATAAAAAATAGAGTTGGCGTTGTGCCAAATTGGTGCGCCACCAACATAAGTTCTAGATAGCCATTTCTCTACTGGTGCGGATTGGGTGAATGCCATGCACGAAGAGCTAGACAAATTTTAAAGGAATTAAGTGTGGACACTAATGGAGAAGCCCATGGATGAGCACAACATCATTGGAACAAAATGGGTGTTCTGGAACAAACAATATGAAGCTGGTTAAGTGGTACGCAATAAGGCATGTCTTTTAGCTCAAGGTTACACTCAAGTCGAAGGTATGGACTATGGTAAGACTTACGCCCTCGTTGCTAGACTTGAGGTCATTCGCATACTTCTTGCCTATGCCAATCACCATGATATTACACTTTAACAAATGGACATCAAAAGTGCTTTTCTAAATGGGAAAATTGAGGAGGAAATTTGTGTTAAGTAACCTCCCGACTTTGTTAACCCTAAGAAACCTAATCATGTTTATAAAATTCGTAAAGCTCTATATGGTCTTATACAAGCCACTCGAGCTTGGTACAAATGCTTAACGAAGTTTCTCATTGAAAAGGGTTTTGAGATTGGTAAAATTGATGCAACCTTTTTCACTAAAAGAGTTAATGGTGAATTATTTGTGTGCCAAATTTATGTGGATGATATTATCTTTGGACATACTAACACACATTTTAGTGAGAAATTTGGAAGGTTGATGTCCAAGAAATATGAGATGTCCATGATGTGTGAGCTGAAATTTTTCCTTGGTTTGTAAATCAAGCAAACGAGAGAAGGTATGTTTATCTCTGAAACCAAGGACACCAAAGACTAGTTCAAGAAGTTCAGTATGCTAGAGTGTAAAGGTATGAAAAACTCCATGCCTACTAGTGGACATGATGACCTCACAAACGAGGACAAACGGGTTAATCAAAAGGTTTATCAATCAATGATCGGTTCTTTGCTATATCTATGTGCCTCTTGTCTCGACATCATTCTAAGTGTGTGTCGGGACCCCGATCCTAAGTCATAAGAATCCAGACTGTAACATATCACATCACTTTGCAGCCTCACGCATGGTAAGTTCCACGGCTGCAGCCTTACCTTAGCCAGGACTATTTGTGTCTTTTGGCTCACGTATGTGAACACGTCGCTGGCAATCAAACGATAGAGAACCCGGGCCGACATAACTAGTCATAGAACCCAAGCGGCACATCCATACGGAAACATCCATACATAACCTAGCAATGCAGGTGTCAGCCTCAAGCGTGTGTAGACAAGTCCTAGCAAGCTATAGGGACTCCATTACGTCGTGAGACACGAATGCCATCACTACACGTACACGAGTCGTAGCAGGCTACAGGGACTCCATTACACAGCGAGAAATTTCCCCGAAGGGACAGACACAGCAGCAAACAAGGATACATGTCGGTCAATCAATGTGTCCGGAGTAGTAGTAAGCTACCATGGCTCGGTGGAAGCACAAAGAGGCAGTTTACCGTAAAGAGTACTACTAAAGGCACACGACTAGGTGCTGGATCCCATACATACCGTTGCACGTCACACGTATGCACGACATGCCCGATATGCATAGATACAACCATGGCATCACAACATAACTATACAACAACATGACTTTTATTTAAGAGGCTCAGATGAGCCTTGCATAATATGTTCTTACAGATAGGGGTCACATGACCCGACACTCAAGTCATAGAAACATGTTCATACAAACCAAACGGAAGCATAAGCTGTCTGAGTACAAACAGATGAAAGGATAAAAAGGCACATGGCCTGACTATCTATAGCCCGCCACAGGGCATAGGTCGTAGCTGGGACACCAACTATTCGGCATCGTCAACGTCTAGAAAGAACCCGCCTAATAGAAAGAACCCGTCACCTACTTAGATTGTTCTATCATGCATGACAATAGCACCATTGGATTCATTGGATTTTTCTGATAAATTTTCATATATAAATTATTTTCATCCGATTTATAGATTAATTTATATGACTTTTTGAGGTTTTGAAAAGATTTTGGAATTATTTTTAAACTAGAAAATGAAATGATGACATCAGCCTGACGTCACTGTGACGTCAGCTGGTCAGCTGACCGGGCGAGAGTCAAACCTGACATGTGGGGACCACATGTCAGTGACTCATTCAATTAACTGGTTAATTGAAACTACTAATTAACACATCTGGGCCCTCATGTCAGTGATAGATTAGGTTAATTAAACTAACTAATTAATTTTCTTAATTAAGATTTGACTACTGGGGCCCGGCCCCACCTGTCGGCGACTTAGGGGTCAAACCCCTGACGATCAGACAGGTTGACTCGCCGGCATTGAGCCGCCGGTGAAGTTAGGGACGGTGGAGGGGGTCAGAATTCCTCCTCCGGCGACCAAATGGACGACGGAGAGCGCTGAGAGAGCCTACTCTCGACCGTGCATCGATCTAGCCCCAAATCAGAGGCTGGGTTGGTCAGGATCGATGCCTGCATTGAGGGCAGCGGCGGTCAGAGCTCGGGCCAGAAGGGCACAGTGTCTATGAGGCACGGGAGAGAAGGGAGAGAAGGGGAGAAGCACGAGCGGCTCACCGCGGTTCCAGCAAAGGCGACGGCGAGGTCGGAGGAGGTCCGGACGGGGCAGAATGTCGGGGCGGAGCTCCGGTGACTGGTGGGGAGGAACAGCGATGGCGCGGCATAGAGGGGCTCCCGGCGTCTTCTAGGATCACGGAGAGGTCTAGGGGGAAGTGGCGGTTCTCGGGGGCTACTTAGCGAGGCGAGGGGGCGGCTAGTGCGACGGTGGCGAGCTCGAGTAGAGCTCGGCTATGGCGGAGTAGGGGGGAAGAGAAAGAGAGCAAGAGGGAGAGCTCGCAGGGGGAGAGGGAGAGGGGAAGGAGGCCACGGCGAGGGGCTCATGCTGGCGCCCTCCCAGCCCTCCAGGCCAGCAGCCACGCAGTTGGAGGTGGCCCACGTGTGGCGACCACGCGCCCGGCATCCTTCTGGCCAGAGGAGGAAGAAGACCGATTCGCCCCTGGTGGGCTGGGCCGGCTTCTTCCCTGGCCCAGGTAGGCTTTCCCCCTTTTCCTTTCTTTTTATATTTTGTATTCTATTTTTTGTCATTTGTGTTATTTTAATTTCAAGCACATAAATTATTTTAAAATATCCCAAATATTTAGCTATTGAAGTTTGAATATTTCCAACTTTTCTCTAAAGTTTCAGGATATTTGAAAACTAAAATAATGATAAATGCTTTATTTAATATTTTCAGAGGCTTTATCATTTATTTCTAAATTTCTTTAGGTGTTCAAATAATTAAAATGATCCCTGTTATAACCATGTCCAAATTTACCACACATAGGGAACCTTTTTAGTGGGCATTTTGGATTTGTTGAATTTTCACCAAATTTGAATTGTTTTGATTCAAAGTGAGCTTGGGCTTTCTTTTATTCCCCATTTCATGTTGATGCAATAGAATGAAACATGATGCAAGGACATGCTATTATAGGACATCTAGCTATGTGACAGTGTGCGTATGTGTGCCCGATATCAAGCGGCAACCAAAGAGTGTTATCTTAAGGCCATGAAAAGAATTATGAGATACTTGATAGATACACCAACCTTTGGCATTTGGTATCCCAAGGGATCTTCTTTCAATCTTTTGGGCTCTTCTGACTTCCACTATGCCGGAGATAAGGTTGATAGAAAATCCACCTCGGGTACTTGTCAATTTATTAGGAGATCTCTTGTATCCTAGTCATGCAAGAAACAAAACTTTGTATCCTTATCCACCGCCCAAGTGGGATACATTGTCGTTGGGTCGTGTTGTACACAATTACTATGGATGACTCAAATTCTTATGACAATGGAATACATGTGAGAAATGTTCCATTAATTTTTGATAATGAGAGTGCTATTAAGATTGCTCATAATCGTGTGAGACATTCACGTACTAAACATATTGGAGTTCGTCATCATTTCATTCATAATCATGTTGCCAAAGGGGACATTAATCTCAAACATGTTCATACCGGCAAACAATTGGCGGATATATTTAGTAAGACACTTGATGAGAAAGTGTTTCGTTGTTCGAGGAGTGAGTTAAACATAATTGATGCTTCAAACTTAATCTAGATTCACTCTGATGCATGCAAGGGCATGAGCTTATTGTTACTATTCCTTGGTACCATTGACATGATGATTCTTCATATCTTTTTAACGTTTTAACACTTTTTAACGTTTCTTTAACAATTAAGGTATAGCATCAAATAAGTTAGCTAGATGTGAAACTAGGTGAATAACCTATATGGTGCTAATCACAACAGCTGCATAAGCAAGCAAGGGATATAACACAATAAAAGCTTGCAAGAAGTAAAGATGTGAGATAACCAAAAGTGGAGCCGGTGGAGAGGAGGATGTGTTACCGAAGTTCCTTCCCTTGTGGGGAAGTACGTCTCCGTTAGAGCGGTGTGGAGGCACAATGCTCCCCAAGAAGCCACTAGGGCCACCGTATTTTCCTCACGCCCTCACACAATGCGAGATGCCGTGATTCCACTATTGGTGCCCTTGAATGCGGCGACCGAACCTTTACAAAAAAGGTTGGCGCAATCTCCACAACTGAATTGGAGGCTCCCAATGACACCACGAAGCTTCACCCCAATGGAATGTGGCTCCGAGGTGACCTCAACCGTCTAGGGTGCTACCCAAGAGTAACAAGATCCACAAGGGATTAGTGGGGGGAATCAAATTTCTCTTGATTGAAGTGTAGATCGGGGCCTTCTCAACCTATCCCTAGGAAATCAACAAGATTGATTGGCTAGGGAGATATATCGGGCTAAAATGGAGCTTGGAGCAACAATGGAGTTTAGGAAGGAAGAGGTGAGCTTCTTGGGGAAGAAGACCTCCCTTTTATAGTGGGGGACAAGATCCAACCGTTATCCACTCCCTCATCCCCGCGTGTCGTGGTACTACCGCAATAGCCACGGTACTACCATGACGGCTTGCGGTACTACCACAGCCTTGTGCAGTACTACCGCTCGTGCGGGAGTAACTAGCTCCGGCCGTTTGCATAGGACAGCAAGCGATAGAACCGCCGGAGCGGTACTACTGCGAGCCCGTGCGGCACTACCGCACGGTCGGTAGAGGCAGCCAGTGGAGGTGCACGGAAGTAAAAAATTACTTCCGTGCCTACCTCTGCAGAGGGAAAATCTGCGAAAAAGTCTGGCACGGTAGTACCGGACGAGAATCGTTGTACTACCGTAGTAGGGCGGATGTAAAAAATTACATTCGCGCCTACTACCGCAGGGGTAGTGGCCAGGGCAGGAGACAACGGTACTACCGCTCCATCGAGCGGTACTACCGCTCGCACCTACGGTACTACCTCTCTCTGGAGTGGTACTGCCGCAGACCGCTGAACACAAACACCTGGCAGGCGTTCCTTTTGCACAAAGAAGGAAAACGAGTTGGGGCTCCATTGAAGAGACGGAAATGTGGTGCAACGGAATAGATGTGTACGTGTTGATTACACCCAGACCTTTCCAAAGCTGACTCCCTCTTGATAGTACGGATTCCCTACGATTCAAATCCACTGAAAGGAAATGTATAGAACAACCGTCTTCGAGAGATTCCGAGGGGCACTAAATCGTCTTGTGCCTAGACCTAAGATATCTGAAATGCTCAATGCACACGATTAGTCCGCAAAGGCATTATCATCAATCACCAAAACCACTTAGGGAGAAATATGCCCTTACATTCTCCCTCTTTTTGGTGGATTGATGACAATACGGGATTTGCACATAAGGATATAAAATGAGCATATGCAAAACTCAAGCCCTACAAAATATAGAAGAGCTCCCCCTAGATGTGTGCATATTCTAGATATGCTTTGGACTGCAAGGCACACACACTAGGATCAACACTCCCCCTATATTTTATAAGCAATGCAATCTTTGCAACAGAATGAATAGAACTAAGTATGGAAACTAGGCATAGCATGTGAGCATTAAGATAAGGGTACATAATAGACAAACTCACAAGCTACAAAACATACTAGACAATAATAAGGTAGCAGTGATAACATATGTCTCACACCATATGATAGAGGAAGTCTCCAGGCACACACACACAAACGACATAAACCAAAGTTCAACGAAAGTAGAGATACAACGAAAAGGCAAACACAAATACGTGCAAATCCTACACTCTCTCCCCCTTTGGCATCGAGACGCCAAAAAGCCAAAGAGGACACCTAACACATAGGTAGTAGCTCCCATGTAGAAAGATCAGTCATCTGACTCCTCTGAAGCATCTGGGATGGACTCCGCATCTGAATCAGCCCACTAGAACTACTGCTTAGCCATCCAAGTGGCCTTAGGGGTGATGTCCTTCTCAAACCCACTCGAGATGGTCTCGCCAAGCTTCCTCAGAATACGCTTGTCACGCTGGCGACTCTCCTTCTGAGCAATGTGAGCCTGATACTAACCCTTGGCCTGCATGCAGAACAAAGTCTTCATCTTGTGAGAGAGCTTCTTGGCCCAAGATGGCTTAGAATACGGAGGCACATTGGACTCAGAACTATTATCTTCCTCCTCTTCGATCTCATCCTCATCGACCTCCATACGACCAGAAGGTGTCTTAGTGGAGGTGTTGGCCCACTTGTCCTTCATACGCAAACGAAAGGGCTCATGAAGAAACACGTGCTCCGGCATGTCCTGACCCGGAAAGGTCTTGTCCCAAGTAGCACGAATCAGGTGGAACAAGTATGGGCCATAAATGGGGACCTTCCGATGAAACACAGCAGTGCGAAGCTCAGACCACATAATGTGAGACACATCAAGGATGCCAAGGTCTTCATGCCTTCCTTTCTCACATAGCAGCAACATATCCACCAGATAGGAGTGTACCTTGTCCTTGGCTTCCATGCGAGGAAACAGAGTGTTGCAGAAGATCCGATGCATGACATCAAGGAAAGGGTTGAGCACAGGAATTTGCTCACCAGATCGTAAAGGCACGAGCTGCTTCTTACGTGTTGGCTGAGGGTTGCCGTGAGGGCGCCGTCCAATTGGCACATCAAGCCCGGAGTCAGGAACATGCAGCAAGTCCATGAAGTCCTTCAAGGTGGTAGACAGTTGCTCGCCATGGGTCATCCATGTCATGGTTCTCTCCGTGTGAGAGTGAAAGTGGACACAGGCAAAGGACTGACCCAATAGCTCGGGATCAAAGTCAAGGTGGAAGGAGATGATGTCTTCTATAGGAAACTGCTGCACCAACTATAGAGCCTCACCAAACTATTGCAGATGCTTCCTCATGTGTTCCATATCAATGTATTGGATACGAACAGAGTGATTTTTCTTGCCCTTGATCACATCCAGGTGAATAAGATACTGCTGATTGGACCAGAACAAGTCATTTGCCTTGGAAACATCCCTTGGCTTGTCATAGGGATTGATCAACCATCGAGCAAGAAACTCAGCTTGGGGCATGACCTCAAAGTTCTCAACTGATCGCTTGAGCTTGGAAGCGGTTCTCTTGAAAGAGCGGGGTGGTTCATTGGATCCCTTAGGAGCATCAAGATTGTGGCGCCGCTTGGAGCTTGGGTCACGAGATGGATTGGAACGTCTTGGAGCAGAGATGGAACCAGAGCCACCACCTATGGCACACAACGCAAACACAATGGACAAATGGAAAAAGTAAGGCAAGGACAAAAGCAGACACAAAAACCATGTAGAAGGGAGAATAGGCAGGACAAAACGAGTTAGCTTTGGATCGAGCGGTAGTACCAACAGTTCTTGCGGAAGTAAAAAATTACTACCGCTCCAGACGCGGTAGTACCGTGGGAGCAGTAGTATCGTGGCTGGAGCGGAAGTAAAGTGTTACTACCGCCCAGTCTACGGAAGTAAAAAATTACTACCACTCCAGACGTGGTAGTACCATGGGAGCGGTAGTATCATGGTTGGGGCGGTAGTAAGATTTTACTACCGCCCATCGAGCGGAAGTAAAAAATTACTACCGCTCATGATGCAGTAGTATCGCAGGAGCGGTAGTACTGTGGCGTCAACGGAAGTAAAATTTTACTTCCGCCCTATGAGTGGTAGTACCGCACGGTGTGGATTTCGCAAGAACAGATTGACAGATCATATTGGTACTATAGTAGATCGAAAAATATCCCGTTTTATCCTACCAATACGCACTTCTACTGCAAAAACACCCTCAAAACATGTCCTCTTGCACAGATTGGATCAAACAAAGCTAGACTATCTCATATTTCCCCAAAACCTAGATTCAAAAATAGAGAAGCAAAACAAGAGGGGATCGGGGAAATACCAAGGTCCATTGCAAGAGGATGAGGTGGGGACCGATCCCACCGGAGGAAATAGGAAGAGGGTGGCCGGAGATGGAGATCCGGCGAGGTGCTCCGGCGCCGGTTGAGAGGAGGAGAGAGAGACGTGAGGGGAAGAGAAAGAATGGGGTATGGGGAAGATGGGAAGCCCCCCTGCTGGCTCTTAACCCCCACGTCCCCTCGAGTTACGATAGTACCACGGTCATCGCGGTAGTACCGCTCATCGGGCGGAAGTAATTTTTTACTTCCGCTCGGTAAGCGGTAGTACCGTGGTCCTCCACAGTAGTACCGTGCTGCCCTCTTAGTGTAAATTTTCGATAAACATAAACGAGAGAGAGAGATTGCCACACAACAACAAGAGACAAGAAAAACTATGATGCAAGATAAAAACACCAGCATGGTCCACCGGAGTAGAAAAAATAGAATAGGACCAAACAGTGAGTCTCTACTTCACATGAAGAGAGGGCGGTGGCTTTAGAGCCACCTATGTTTGAGTCAGATGGTATGGCACCGTGAAGAATTATCCTTGGGCCCATGACCAAGACTCGTCTCTTGAAGCACAGTAACCATCAAAAATGGCAAGTGTGAAAGACTTTGATTTTTTATGCATAATAGGAGGAGGGATAGTTCATTGAGAGAACTAGACTCCCCCTAAATCCATGCCTACACCTAGACAAGACATAACGATGAGTGTGGGGAGGTGTGCACTAAGTCAATCAACATTGCTCGAATCAATGGTATTTAGCTCATGCCTGAACTCGCGAAATCTTGCTTCATCTAATGGCTTCGTAAAGATATCTGCAAGTTGTTCGTTAGTGCTCAGATGAATAAGATTGATGTCTCCACGCTTGACGTGTTCCCGAAGAAAGTGATGACAAATATCAATATGCTTCGTCTTGCAATGTTGAACTGGGTTGCTGGAGATCATAATGGCACTTTCGTTAGCATAGTAAAGAGGCACTTTGTCACAATTGACACCGTAATCCTTTAAAGTTTGCCTCATCCATAGAATCTAAGCACAACAACTGGTAGCAGCTACATACTCGGCCTCGGTGGACGAGAGAGAAACATAATTTTGTTTCTTTGAAGACCAACTTACCAAAGACCGACCAAGAAATTGGCAGCCTCCGGAAGTGGACTTTCTATCCACACGGTCTCCTGCCCAATCCGAGTCAGTATATCCGACGAGATCAAATGAAGCCCCCTTGGGATACCATAAGCCACAGTTTTGGGTATGAGCCAAATATCAAAAGATTCGCTTGACAGCCCCATGGTGACTCTCCTTAGGTGTGGATTGAAATCATGCACAAATACCCACACTTAACATGATACATGGTCTAGATGCACAAAGGTAAAGCAAGGATCCAATCATGGAGCGGTATACCTTTTGATCCACCGCTTTACCATTGGGATCACTGTCAAGATGGCATTTTAGTGGCACAGGAGTGTTGGACTTGGGAGGATTGAGCTCATCCATCTTGAACCTCTTGAGCATGTCTTGAGTGTATTTGGCTTGATTGATGAAGGTACCTTGACTTTGTTGCTTGACTTGGAAACCAAGGAAGTACTTCAACTCTCCCATCATGGACATCTCAAACTTGTTTGTCATCATAGTGCCAAACTCTTCATTGAAAGCTTTGTTAAGAGAACCAAAAGTAATGTCATCAACATATAGTTGGCATGTGAACAAGTTCCCGTTGACCCTCTTTGTAAAAAGAGTGGAGTCAATTTTCCCAATTTCAAACCCACGTTCTTGCAACATCTCGGTAAGGTGCTCATACCACGCACGTGAGGATTGTTTAAGGCCATAGAGAGCCTTATCGAGAACGTATACGTGATTGGGGAACTTGGGATCCTCAAACCCCGGGGGTTGCTTGACATATACCAAATCCTTCAGAGGGCCATTAAGAAAAGCACTCTTGACATCCATTTGATATAATTTAGAAGTATGATGAGAGGCATATGCAAGTAACATGAAAATAGATTCAAGGCGAGCAACAGGAGCAAAGGTTTCACCGTAGTCGATACCCTCGACTTGGGAGCATCCTTGTGCCACCAGTCTTGCCTTGTTGCGAATGACAATACTGTTCGCATCTTGCTTGTTTTTGAAGATCCATTTTGTTCCAATAACATTGTGATTCTCCTTAGGTATTGGCACCAGTCGCCAGACTTGGTTGCGCTCAAAGTTGTGGAGTTGATCGTGCATAGCTTCAACCCACTCCATATCCTCGAGCGCATCTTGAACCTTAAGGGGCTCAATGCCAGAAACAAATGCATGATGTTCATTAAAGTTTGTTAATTGTTTACGAGTGGTTACCCCTTTTTGCAAGTCACTATAGACGTTCTCCAACAGATGTTTTCTAACTTTGAGCTTGGCGGCATTCTTGGAGGCTTGTCTCTCTAAGATTTCTTCCATGAACGATTGAGAGACAACATTATGTGATTCATCATCTTGATGATCTTGAGCGCCTTCTTGAGCTGGCTCTTGATCTTGAAGAAGATCTTGATCTTGAGGTTGCTCGGAGATAGGAACTTGATCTTGGGCATCACTTGCTGAGACACCATCATCAGTGAATTGATCTTGCCCTTGATCTTGTTCATGTGGTAGAGGACCTTCAGTTTTTTCTTCGCAAGCGTGTGGGTCTTGCGTCGGTGATGGTTCCACTTGAGTGGAACATTGTCATTCTCCTTCGGCCACAAGGGGTTCCTCAACAGTTAGAAAGTATCCCACACCCATTCTTCATATGTCTTGGGGAGGAATTTCATCACCTACATCACAAAGACCACTTTTCTCCACTTGGGAGCCATTATTTTCATCAAACTCTACGTTACTAGTCTCCTCAATGAGTCTCGTGGACTTGTTGAGGACACGGTAAGCATGAGAGTTTGCAGCATAACCAACAAATATGCCCTCATGGGCTCTAAATTCAAATTTAGACAAACGAGCACCTTTCTTGAGAATGAAACACTTACAACCGAACACCTGAAAGTATGTTAGGTTGGGCTTGTTACCGGTAAGAATCTCATAAGGAGTCTTGTCCAAGCCTTTGCGAAGATAGAGCTGATTAGATGCATGGCACACTGTGTTGATAGCTTTGGCCCAAAAGTTGTACGGAGATTTAAACTCCGCCATCATGGTTCTTTCCGCATCAATCAATGCCCGGTTCTTCCTCTCAGCAACACCGTTTTGTTGAGGGGTGTAAGGTGTGGAATATTGGTGCTTGATCCTTTCGTCACTGAGAAACTAATTTAGGGTGTAATTCTTCAACTTAGTGTCGTTGTCACTTCTAATCATCAAAATCTTCGCATCATGTTGGTGTTGGACTTCATTTGCAAAGTCGATGACAGTTTGTTGGGTCTCACTCTTCTTCTTGAAGAAACAAACCCAATTATATCTCGAGTAATTATCCACAATCACCGAGCAATATTTTCTTCCACCAAGACTGTCAAAAGATGGAGGACCGAAGAGATCCATGTGAAGGAGCTCTAAGGTCCTCTTAGAGTATATTGTAGTGGTTGGACAATGAGCCTTCTCATGTAGCTTTCCTTCGATACAAGCACTGCAAGTACGATCTTTGGCAAAACTCACATTTGTTAGTCCAAGGATGTGATCCCCTTTGAGGAGACTTTGCAAAGATCTCATATTAATATGGGCTAGCCGGTGATGCCAGAGCCATCCCACATCAACTTTAGCCATTAAGCAATTCGCAGTCTTAGTGGGTTGCTCCGAGAAGTTCACCACATAGAGACCATTCTCGACATGCCCACAAAAGCTACTTTAAGAGTCTTTCTCCACAAAAGGGTCATAGAGTCAATACCAAAGAAAGTACTAAAACACCTGATTGCAGGTTGATAAACTGAAAGTAAATTGTATGTGAGGGTCTCAACAAGCATGACCTTCTCTATGGTGAGTTCCGGAGAGATTGCCACCTTGCCAAGACCCAATACCTTTGAAATTGCATCATCACCAAATGAGACTTGGGTGGCCATAGATGTGTCAGGATGAACGTCCACCACCAAGTCCTTGCTTCCGGTCATATGATTTGTCGCTCCACTATCGAGCAACCATTATGTTCCTCCGGAAGCAAACCCCTACAAGAGATCAATGTTTGGATTTAGGTACCCATTCTTTAATGTGTCCTTTCATGTTACCAACAAGGGTCTTAGGAACCCAGATACACCATTAAATGTACTCATAAGAAGAACCAACATATTTGACATAAATATGCCCATCACTAGCACGGCATAAAACACAAGAGGGGTTAAAGCCACCAATCTTGTTGGGTTGGACGTTCTTGTTCTTTCCCTTCTTGGCATTCTCCAACATAACTTGGTCTTTCTTCTTCTCATGAGGACCTTCTACATCTCTTACAAAGGTTCGCTTGAGCATTGGGACTTCCTTGGTTTTTACCTTCTTCTTCTCATTAGTTTTGGGTACAAACCCCACTCCTTCTTTTGCCACAACTTCCTTCTGAGTACTCAGAAGGTCATTGAGTGTCTTCTCACCTTGGATACATGTCACCAAACCCTTGTTAAGCTGCTATTTTAGCTTGGCATTTTCCTCCACAAGGTGTGCATGCTCACAACATGGGTTAGTAGCAGAAGCATTATCAATTAGAACAGAAGGATGACATGTGGCAATTTCCTTAGTGAGTTTCACTTGGAGTTGATCATGTGACTCCTTAATAGAGGCATGAGCACACGTCAATGCCTTGTGAGCATTGTCAAGTGTGTCAAGCTCAACTTTGAGACGATCATGATCCACCCCAAGTGCAACCTTCTCAAACTTGAGAGCACGGTTAAGAACAATAGCCTGATCATAATCTTTACGTAATTTAGTAAGGTGAACATTTTGTGACTCCTCAAGAGTCATACGAAGACCTTTCTCTTCCTCAAGAGCAATAGATAGATCCGCTATATCATCGACATAATCACGACTATGACCTCTTAGTTCCTCAAGACACTCTTCTTGAGACTCAATAGTGTCATGGCCCTCACCAAGTTGTTCCAAGAGAGCAACGAAGTGCTTCTTGGACTCTCCCTTCAGTTTACACATGAATTTGTCAAACTCATCTTTATCCTCTTTCCCCTCCTTAAGTTCATCCACACAATCTAAGGATGAAGTGGGAGAAATAGAAGTCTTAATGTTTGAGGTTATGACGTTGGAGGTTACCTTGATGATACCTTTAGCCATGAGGCACCTCGCGACGATGTTCTCATTGGGGGCGTTGAAGAGTGACACCTTTGTCGGGGTAGAAGAGGCAATTGCCATGGATGCCACTGCCATTCCTTCATCGCTTGTGTCTTCGTCATCAACATCATCATCTGAGGCATACTCTTCTTGAGCTACCAATCCTTTGTGAGGAGCCTTCTTGATAAAATTGGTTTTGTTTGGGAATGACTTGGCTTTATCTTTGTGAATGAGCTTGCCACTATTGTCTTCCCTCTTCTCATATGGACAATCCACCACAAAGTGACTTACATTACCACAGTTGTAGCAAGTTATCACGCGTTGCTTTCCCTTTGACCCATTTGAGTTGTTCTTGGAGAAGTTGAGCCTTGAGATTCTCTTGTTGCCCCAAAATTGTCTGGACGCAAGAGCCATGTGCTCATGATAAGCATATTTGGTGTCCTCGGGGCAAACCTCTTCTTCTTATTCTTCTTCTTCCTCTTGGCTGACCTTTCCCTTCAATGAAAGATTGGGAGAGGACTTCCTTGACTGGTGAACACGACCGAGAGCATTGTCGGCTGTCGTGTTCAGGATGTTCATTGCGATGAATTCATCCAACACATCACCAGAGGATAAGGTGTGAAAGTCTGGCCTTTGACGGATGACAGCAGCCATGGCCTTGTTGTAGGGCATGATAGCCTTCAGGAACTTATGCTTGATCCAAGTATCATCCACATCCTTGCTGACATGATCCTTGAGTGAGACAGCAAGAGAGGTCACCCTTCTATAGAGCTCACGTGGTTCCTCATCCTCTATCATCACAAACTCATCTAACTGATCAAGAACAACTTCATAGTTTGACGTTTGAATGCTTGAGCTGCCCTTGTTCATGGAGATGATCTGTTCCCAACATTCTTTAGCAACAGTGAAGGGTCGCAGGTGAGGTAGATCTTCGGAGGAATAGCAGCTTGGAGTATGAACAAGGCAGAAGAATTTAGCTGTTTATCCGCTTGTTCTCTTGGAGTAAGATTGCGTGGATCAGGAGGATAGTATCCTTCTTCAATGACCCTCATGAGATGAATTGAGTTGTGATCTAAATGAGACTTGACACTAAAAACCTAGTTAGCAAAATCATTCTTAACAAGTTTAGGAGGAGGACTGAGATTAACTATATGAGGTGGGTACACGAGTCCTCCATAGACCATGGGAGGGGGAACAGAGGCAAAGCTCGCCGACCCCTTAACTCTTTGAGAATGATTATATTTGTCGGCACTAGCCCCCTCCTTATCGTAGTTGACATCCGATGTCGAGTTAGTGGGTTTGACCACTTGCCCCGCATTGATAGACATCTTAAGAGTATTAAGGAAATCTTTAAACATGGATTGAACCTCGATCGCCATGGAGGTTTTGAGTAAGGTCAAGGCCTCGTTCAAATCCTCGCGTGAGACCGGGTTCACACTCATGGCCTCAG
Source organism: Hordeum marinum (assembly GCA_022496015.1). NCBI lineage: Eukaryota > Viridiplantae > Streptophyta > Magnoliopsida > Poales > Poaceae > Hordeum > Hordeum marinum. Next base: position 297,588,881 of record CM039673.1, read on the forward strand.
GAAGTTCTCCCACACGCACCTCTTCGCCAGCCAAACTCTTCGGGTGGTGAAACCCTTAATAAAGAGATGTGGCCCTAATACCAATTGAAAGGATCGATATGGTTGACTAGAGGGGGGTGAATAGGCAACTAACACTTTTTAACGTTTCTTTAACAGTTAAGGTATAGCATCAAATAAGTTAGCTAGATGTGCAACTAGGTCAATAACCTATATGATGCTAATCACAAAAAGTGTATAAGCAAGCAAGGGATATGACACAATAAAAGCTTGCAAGAAGTAAAGATGCGAGATAACCAAAAGTGGAGCCGGTGGAGACGAGGATGTGTTACCGAAGTTCCTTCCCTTGTGGGGAAGTATGTCTCCGTTGGAGCGGTGTGGAGGCACAATGCTCCCCAAGAAGCCACTAGGGCCATCGTATTCTCCTCACGCCCTCACAAAATGCGAGATGTCGTGATTCCACTATTGGTGCCCTTGAAGGCGGCGACCGAACCTTTACAAACAAGGTTGGGGCAATCTCCACAACTGAATTGGAGGCTCCCAACGACACCACGAAGCTTCACCATCATGGAATGTGGCTCCGAGGTGACCTCAACCGTCTAGGGTGCTCAAACACCCAAGAGTAACAAGATCCGCAAGGGATTAGTGGGGGAATTAAATTTCTCTTGGTGAAAGTGTAGATCGGGGCCTTCTCAACCTATCCCTAGGAAATCAACAAGATTGATTGCCTAGGGAGAGAGATCGGGCTAAAATGGATCTTGGAGCAACAATGGAGTTTAGGAAGGAAGAGGTAAGCTTCTTGGGGAAGAAGACCTCCCTTTTATAGTGGGGGACAAGATCCGACCGTTATCCACTCCCTCAGCCCTCTGTGTTACGGTACTACCACAACAACCATGGTACTACCGTGATGGCTTGCGGTACTACCGCAGCCTTGTGCGGTACTACCGCTCGTGCGGGAGTAACTAGCTCCGGCCGTTTGCATAGGACAGCAAGCGGTAGAACCGCCGGAGCGGTACTACCGCGAGCCCGTGCGGTACTACCGCATGGTCGGCAGAGGCAACCACTGGAGGTGCACGGAAGTAAAAAATTACTTCCGTGCCTACCTACGCAGAGGGAAACTCTGCGAAAAAGTCCAGCACGATAGTACCAGACGAGAATCTTGGTACTACCGTAGTAGGGCGGATGTAAAAAATTACATACGTGCCTACTACCGCAGGTGTAGAGGCCAGGGCAGGTGACAGCGGTACTACCGCTCCACGGAGCGATACTACCGCAGACCACTGAACACAAACACCTGGCAAGCATTCCTTTTGCACAGAGAAGGAAAACAAGTTGGGGCTCCATTGAAGAGAGGGAAAGGTGGTGCAACGGAATTGATGTGTACGTGTTGATTCCACCCAGACCTTTCCAAAGCGGACCCCCTCTTGATAGTACGGCTTTCCTACGATTCAAATCCAACAAAAGGAAACATATAGAACAACCGTCTTTGAGAGATTCTAAGCGGCAATGAATCGTCTTGTGCCTAGACCTGAGATATCTGAAATGCTCAATGCACACGATTAGTCCGCAAAGGCATTGTCATCAATCACCAAAACCACTTACGGAGAAATATGCCCTTATAGTGTTCTACCTTGCATGACTAACCCATGTAGGTGAGAAGGGAATAACAACAATCTAGGATTTCTCCCAACTCCAGATGACCTTCATCAACCTTGAAAATCCACAACAAGTACAGCTACATTCCACATCATCTACATCATTCAAAGGTATGTACTCATATCCTTGAAGAAGGTATACTCCAAGTCATGAGGTAAAGCAATTCATGTCATATGAAGACACTAAAATGATTAAACGAAAACTAGTAACCCCATTTTGATCTTAACGTTGAGTATGAACTATGATCAAGCATTTTTGCTTGGCTCCTTAAGTCAGTATACTCTAATATAGGTGACCTAGTCACCGCCCAACATCTAGATAAGGATCTTGAATGGAAAACCTCTCTATTGATGACCTTGTTGCTTCCATTCAAATTCCTAACTAGATGAAAAATTCCTTGCAAATATTTTGAAAAATTCCTTGCAAAATTCTTTGAACATTCAATGCAAAAGTATATGGGAAACTTATAATAAAATCAGTCAAATCTTTGTGAAAGTTTTCTTTGACAAAATGGCCAAGAATGCCTTTGCCAAGTTTCTATTTGCAACTCGGACCCTCTGATATGGGAACTTGGTTTCACAGATACAACAGATAAACTGCTACGAGCTTCTTCGATATACCACCGACGTGCACCTCTTCAGCTGTACAATTTATTCCTGAGCCCTAAAATGATTATCGGTTGCACCAATCCATATTTCCTCAGAACCACCGACATTTTCTACTCGTGTTCTTTGCCATCTTCTTGACATCTTTAGACAAAACTATCTATGACCCTTACTGTCAAGGATCCCTTACTCTCTAACCTTTATTGGAAATCGATGCCAAAGGGGGAGAAAGATCAAAGCTTAAATTCAAAGATTGAAGGGGGAGAATCATTAAAGCTCAAAGCTAATTATTAAGGGGTAGAGATCAACTCAATTCATTATTTTAACAAGGAGAGAGATAAAATATTAAGTTATTTTGGTTTATGCTTTTGATTATGACACTTGATAGATCCTTTTTGGTAGACTTGTCTCACCCTACCTACTCCAAACATCTACATGCTAAGATTCAGGGGGAGGAGAAACTAATATCTACATTCAGGGGAGAAAAGCTCTAAAATCGCTTTTGGATACACGTTGACTTTGAGAAATACTATCTTCTACATGTCTTCCAAACTTTGGTGAAATTGAACTTATATGCATCTTACGAAAGAAATTTCCTTGTGATATCTAACATTGTTTCCTCAAGTATGTTTCCCTAGTAGAAATGTTCCAGAACTTCAAGGTAAGTATTTGCATCATACCCTTGGTCAGGACAACCTCTTGCTTCTTATACACATTGTTTTGTAAGAGTGAGTCCTGGACATGGTGATTCTTTATTCTCATCTATCTAATGCATATAGACAAGGAAAATATGACTTCTCATGTCTTCTCTACTATATGTGTGCACTAAAATATTTCAAAGCAACTATTCCTTAAAGGGATTGCACGCATTTAGGGGGAGCTTGTACTAGTCATATGTCTCTCAAAGCTATCATATGTTACCGCCTATTTCAAATTGAAGCTTTCATTGTATGTTGTCATCGGTTACCAAAAAGGGGGAGATTGAAAGCACATATAATCCCTTGGTGGTTTTGATAATTTATGACAACATACATTATCTATTGGACTAATGGTTCTACCTAGCGTTTCAAATTCAGTACCAAATATTGCTGGCTAGGAATGTGAGGAGAAGCCCCAAGGAAGGAGAAGAATAGGATTGGAAATGCACCAAGCTTCAAGACTAAATTTTGCATTTTGTGAGAAATCACTTTTGAGTCCATAGGAAAGCCATCACTGTTAAAAGGGGGTGAGGTGTCTATGATGATCTGGTTGCTCAAGTTCTTAGAGCTAGCCACCAAAAACCCTCATGAATTCTCCCACAAATATATTATGTCCAATCCTTGAGAAAACAATGTTTCCACATTCGGTGCCACCAAGTTTCCACATTTAGTCCTACCGAGTTTTTCTTAGACAGATCTTGATCCCAACCCTGACCTCTCGGTGACACCAAGTCCCATTTCAGTGCAACCTAAAAATAGTGTCTCATGACCCACAAGTATAAGGGATCAATCATAGTCCTTTCGATAAGTAAGAGTCACGGGTACCGTAACGTGCTATACAAACAGTTTTTAACCCCTTTCCGCGACGCGGTTCAAAACCATTGCCTTGCGTGTGTGGGCGATAAGGGGGGCCATCCCACACGACACCAAAACATCATTCGCGATGGGGCAAGCGTCTGTTTGACGATTCTCCTAAAGTAAGCGTATGCAAAGTGATAGCCTAGCCCACACGCCACACTTTGACGTTACGTTTCTGATCAACCACACATCCAAGACGATGGTGCGGATATATTCGTGTGCGAAATATGGACATCACAAACATTTAATCCCATGACCTGTTTGCGATAGGTACATTATGACAGGGAGCCCAAAACATTTAACTATGTGTAGTGCCTCTACTATCGCCAACGTGCCAATTTAATAATAGTTTGCGATAGTTATTCCAATCACACATGCGCTTCATATGCCAACCGTATTATTATCGTCCTAGATTACGCACGCATGAAGGTTTGGAACCATTTGTGCTATTGACGCCAATCACACATGCTTATTGCATGCAAATGCATGTGTGACATTGCGCACATCTCACATGCACAAAATATGCGATCGTGTGTTGTAAATATGATAATCGCAGACGCCATTTTTCAACCAATCATGTGTAATATATGAAACCATCGCACAAGGTTTATTTGTTTTAACTGTATGCAATGTAATTTATTACCTAATAGCTTGCTTTCGTTAATTTATTATTATAATTGCATATTTCAAAAATTTAATTATGAAATGTGGATTTCACATCCATCAATACATACCCTAATTAAAATGGTTCAACAACCAATGCATAAATCAAAATCTCACTACATGTTCGATGGTTACATATATAGTTCGACAGAAGATTAAATATGATGAACCACAATATATGGTACTGGAGGCGGTAAAGGTGAAGACATAATTACAAATCCTTTTGGTTGTTGATGGTGTTAAAGAAGTGGAATACCCATCTTGTGCCCTCCTCCATGCCAAAGGTGCGCACAACTATTGTGCAACCCCTTGTGATAATCGCCCGTCCATCCTTCACCACCTTTGGGAAGACTTATAGATCATGGTAGCATGAATTATATGTTATAATCTTTGTTGCAAACACTCCAATCAGGTAGTTTGCACGGTAATCTTGAGTAAATTCCTTCGGGAACCACTAAAAAGAGACGACTTTTACGTATGCAGGTCCAATAGAGTAATTTGTTCTGGGCAGGAAAAGAAGGCAATATATTACATACCATCCTAAAGTTCACTGATGTCCTGGACAAAGTACAAATAAAGATTTTAATTCCAATGATATGTCACTTCTGCCTAACAATATTTCTTAGTTTCTTCACTTGATGCTTGTTCATGTTTATCTCATGGTCCCATATGCAAAGGGGGTCGAAGCATGGATTAGTACCGCTGAAATATGTACCTACAAGCAACAAATAAATGTTAGAACCTAAGCTGGAATTGCACAAATGATGTAAAATACTATAAGATAATGAGATGTGACTAACCTCGATGGTAATCAACAATATCACACATTGTAGCCCTACATAAGTACATAGAAAGGTGTGTTAAATACAACAGGGTTAACATCCACCAAAAATATCAAATGTTAATTAAACGATAGTATCTCCGGTGGTATTTGTTGGAAATATGCCCTAGCGGCAATCATGTGATGATTTCATTTCCTATGTATTCATGAGTATTTTGTATTGTCCTTGAACGTCATGAGTGATATGTATCAATAAGTATGTGACTTATTTGTGATACTATATATTGCATGCTGATTGTTCTAATAGTCCCTAGTTGTTCAGGTTATGCAGACATATACCTTTAGTAGTATACGATTCAGTTGATGAATATGTTTCACAAGTCATGTGCATAGAGATGCTAAACTAATAGTTTGGACTCGGGGATTGAGATCATCGTGTCGGACAAACCCACTTTGAGACACAACGAGATAATTTCATATGTTAGTCTCAAGTACAATGTATATGCCATGTCCTAGACCTGAGGTCCTCGTATGTTCACGGGATGAGCATCCACTTACTTAGGGTCTATCAAACGCTACTCCGAACTGGGTAGTTATAAAGTTAGCTGTCGGGTGAGTCCTGAGACATGCCACGAGACATGGTTCACCAAGATGGTATTTGCCCCTCCATGAGGAGAGATATTCTCTGGGCCCTCTCGAGTGATCAGATTTAAAAAGCATGGCCATGAGACATGGGCTATGTGTTAAACCGGTTGGGGAATCTATATCACGGTTTTGAGAAGAGATGTCAAGCTACCACAAGGGTGACAAGTTCTCACCTTGAGATAGACAACCTATATAATGATGCAAAAGGAATGTTGTATATGGCACATTGTCAAGGTTCGTCTAACGACTTTGCGCACACATAGGAGTTGCCACGTTCTGCTAGGAGCCGCTACTGACTATCGACTCGGGTCATGTCCATGTGTACCTGAACCTATAGGGTCACACACTTAAGGGATTGCAGCCCATTCGGATTGGATCCGAATGGAACATGGGACCAGACTCATCATGGGCCTCTAGTGTTGAGACCACCTCGGAGGTCTATATAAAGGAGAGTTGGCACACTTTTCAGGGTTGATCCTTTTTCTCCCTCGATAGCCACCGCCACTCCTCACACCACCATGTCGTGCGATTATACCTAGCAGTACGCCGCCCGACGCTGCCCCCATACGTGTGGATACCTTGGAGGCATCGCATTTGTGGCACTTGGACAAACCGTTCGAGGGATCCACGAGGAGCTGCTCATGGGAGATCACTGTCCGTGGGAGATCGGCCACATGAGGAGGAGACGAATCGGTTGATCGACTACCCGCATCACCAACTCTACTTCTGCTGTGGTGACTGCACGTCTAGTGGTAAACCCGATCACATGATCTATTTCGAGCAGCATGTTCTAGGGTGCGCGGTAGAAATTTTATTTGGCGCTAGCGTAGCATACCGTGTGTTCCTATACTGGTATCAGACCATCCGCTTTGTGGTGATAGATTCAGTGATTTGCATATGAGATATGTAGATCGGTTCAGGTGCGGGTTGATGAGATCCGTCGTGCATGTCAGCGTTGAAGGTTGGTTTCGTGTCTTGCTTCCCTGGTCGTGATGCAGAAGTCGTGTCACGAATTACCCCTACCGGTTTGTTTCTGCCATCGGGGTAGACAGTCAAACTTAAATTCAGATGCAGCACGCAAAGATTAATGAAATTGATCAAACCGGAACAAAGATCGACACCGTGCAAATGTGATTTCTGCAGTGTTGAAATCTCTTGGAGCAGTCACAGTAAAACAGGCATAACTTTTGCATATGAACTCCGTTTCGCTCCATGACCTATTAAATTGAACATCACGAAAAGATGAATTTGACCGTCAACCGCTTGGTTGTTTTTTTCAAACTTTTCAAGGTCAAAATCCTCTTGGAAAATAGAGTTCGGGATGGTTTTATTTTTGGCTATAGAACTTCTGACTTGTTTTTGCAGGGAATGCTTGTGATTTGGTATAGCCCATGAATGTTGCATGCAAATTATTAAATCATGACCTACGTGTCATGAGTGCGGCAATCGGCTGGGGCCATATGGTTGTCTCATTATTGTATTAATGACCTGCGTGTCAACATGAGATGCCTTGTAATGTAATTTACTCTCATAGTGATTACTTTGTAGTAGCATAGTATTTTATGTCACACTTGGCGGTTGACACCATGTGTGGAGATGGAGATCACCACAATAGAAACCATGTATGCAAATGGAGATCGCCATGGGCATGCAGCGCATGCGGAGATGGAGATCACCATGCGTTAAGGAAAGGGGCTATACAATATCACACATATATAAACTGCATGTGAAAGTTTATCCATTTTATGCACCCTTCTTTTACATGGTACATGTTTTAAGTAGGGTGATCCCTCAAAGAATGTCAAGTAAAATTGCCTCCCCAATTGCTGCACCATCACATGTTAATTATTTTTAGTGGTGGGCCTATAAAATAAGGGTGCTGCTAATTCTCGTTAATGTGGTGTGTTTGTGTATGACACTTACAAGCGAAGCATTGGTTAACTTGTTGTGGCTATCAAAACAGTTTTGGGCCTTGAGGCATAGGAGTTGGCATGGCATGAGATGTCCCCAACAAACAAGAGTTGTATAGATATACGATTAGAAAGTGTTGCTTACCGAGTGATCTAGCCTTCTAGTGGTGATGCAAAAGCTCACTAGTTGACATGTGGATCTTGGACCTTAAATTGCTAAGAATCAACGGAGGGATGTTGATTTTAGTGGGAGTGATGTTCTTATTAAAATGTTTAATTTGAATTAATCTTTTTGAATGCATGTCTTAGTGTTTTGCATATTTTTGTTGTAGATCAATGGCACCACATGCTCAACCCAGTTTTTTGATGAAATCAATCCTAGAAAAGGATAAACTGAATGAAACAAACTTTACCACCCGGTATAGAAATCTGAGAATAATTCTCACGCATGATAAAAAGAAACATGTTCTAGAGGAACCCCTTCCAGAGGAACCTGTCGAGAATGCTAATGCCACGGCCAGGAATGCCCACCATAAACTCGTTGATGACTCAAACGAGATCAGCTCTCTCATGCTGGTTTCTATGGAGCCCGATCTACATCAGCATTTTGAAAAACATTCAGTCTTTCTATATGATTGAAAACCTCAAGAGCATGTTTCAGATGCAAGCAAGGACCGAAAGGTTCAACGTTTGGCAATCCTTGATGGATTGTAAGCTGAAAGATGGTGATCCACTCAGCCTGCATGTCATTAAGATGATCGGATACATGCAAGCTTTGGATCGGTTAGGCTTCCCACTTCAGGACGAATTGTCCACGGATACAATTTTGGCTTCTCTTCCGACTAGCTACGGGATGTTCATCCCAAAATTCCATATGTAGGACATGGAAAAGAAGCTCACTGAATTGCATGGGATGCTAAAAGTGGCAGAGAAGGACATCAAGAAATGCTCACATCAAGTGTCAATGGTGCAGACCACGATAAAGTTCAAGAAGAGTTGGTCCAAGAAAAAGACTAAGGCAGAGGGCAAGGAGGCAAATCCTACTATCGCCGCCGTGCCCAAGTCCGTACCAAACACGGGAACCGTTTGCCTTCACTATAAGGAAACCGGTCACTGGAAGAGGAACTATAGCAAGTGGCTTGCTCAAATAGGCAAGAAGACTAGAAGTGTGACTTCTTCTTCAGGTACACTTGCTGTAGGTGTTATAGACATTTTCTTCCTGATATTTCTAGTAGCTCTTGGTTATATGATACCTGATCGGTTGTTCACATACACAACTCGATGTAGGGGTTAAGAAGGACTAGGAATGTTGCAAGAGGAGAAGTTGACATATGCGTCAGGAATAAAGCAAGAGTTGCTGCATTAGCCGTCGACACCTTGCAACTAAATTTACCTTTAGGATTTGTAATGTAACTGGATAGTTATTATGTTCCTGCATTAAGTCGAAACATTATTTCGGCCTCATGTTATGGGGCAAGGTTATGAATTCAGTATTAAGGACAATGGTTGTTCTGTTTACTTGAATAAAATGTTTTACGGCTTTGCACCTATTGTGAATGGGTTATTTATATTAGATCTGGGAGATGAATCAGTCTATAGCATAAATTTCAAGAGCCCTAAGCCTAACGAGATAAATTTGACTTACATCTGGCATTGTCGACTAGGACATATTAGTCAAAAGTGCAGGAAGAAGCTCCATGATGATGGAATTATAACTTCATTTGATTTTGAATCATTTGAGACATGTGAGTCATGCCTACTTGGCAAGATGACTAAGACTCCTTCTACAAAGAGTTGTGAGAGGGCATCTAAGCTATTGGAACTTATACATAGTGATGTATGTGGACCAATGAGCACGACAACTAGAGGTGGTTTCCAATACTTTGTGACTTTTACCAATGAGTTCAGTAGATATGGATATGTCTATTTGATGAGGCACAATTTGGAAACTTTTGAAAAGTTCAAGGAGTTTCGGAACAAAGTGGAAAATCAACTCGGCAAGACAATCAAGCTTCTACAATCTGATCGTGGCGGTGAGTATATGAATCAAGAGTTTGATAATCATCTGAAGAGCTGTGGAATAGTTCCATAGATCACTCCTCCAGGTACGCCACAGATTAATGGTGTGTTGGAACAGAGGAATCGGACTTTATTAGACATGGTCCGATCGATGTTGAGTCAGTTGGATCTACCCTTGTCCTTTTTGGGATACGCTCTAGAAACAACAGCTTTCACACTAAACAGGGTACCATCAAAGCTTGTAGATAAGACACCATATGAGATATGGACTGCAAAGAGTCATAGTTTGTCTTTTCTAAATATTTGGGGTTGTGAAGCATATCTCAAGCGACTTCAGTTAGACAAGCTCACATCCAAGTCAGACAAGTGCATATTCGTGGGATATCCGAGGGAAACCTTGGGATATTACTTCTACAACCATGAAGAGGGCTAGATGTTGGATGCTCGACACAGAGTTTTCCTTGAGAAAGAGTTTCCCAATCGGAAGGCTAGTGGGAGGTCGGTCCGACTCAAAGTAATTCAAGAGCCACACCGGTACATTCCGCCAAGTGATTCAATTACACCGGAGTTGGTTAGGCAACCCATTGTGGAATCAGCGTCGGTTCCATGCTGGTCAGAAAGGCTGTGCAATATGCACGACTGCAATGTGTTGTTGTTGGAGAAAAACGAACCGACCACATATGTGGAAGCGATGGTGATCCCTGATTCCAAGTTATGGCTTGAGGCCATGAGATCCGAATTAAATCCATGGATGACAATCAAATTTGGAACTTGGTTGATCCGCCAGATGGCGTGCGATCCATTGAGTTCAAATGGATCTTTAAGAAGAAAACTGATATGGATGGAAATGTTACAGTCCATAAGGTTCGACTTGTCACTAAAGGTTATCGACAAGTTCAAGGAGTTGACTACGGTGAGACTTATTCATCGGTAGCGATGCCTAAATAAATTCGGATCATTCTTGCTATAGCTACATATTTCGACTATGAGATATGACAGATGGATGTCAAAACGGCTTTCCTTCATGAAAATTTAACTGAGGACGTGTATATGACACATCCCGAGGGTTTTGTCGATCCAACGAGTGTTGGCATGGTATTCAAGATTTAGAGATCCATTTATGGATTGTGGTAGGCATCTCAGAATTGGAACATTCATTTTAATGAAGCGGTCAAAGAGTTTAGCTTCATCAAGAATGACTATGATAATTGTGAATTCAAGAAGGTCAGTAGGAGCTCATTTGCATTTCGGATCCTCTATGTGGATGACATATTGTTGATTTGAAATGATATCCAAAAGCTTGAATCTATCAAGGACTCATTGAAAAATAATTTTTCGATGAAAAACTTGGGAGAAGCAACTTATATTATAGGAATCAAGATCTATAGATAGAGATTGAGAAGGCTTATTGGATTAAGACAAAGTACGTATATAAACAAGGTGTTGAAGCGGTTCAACATGCAACATGCAAAGAAAGGGTTCTTGCCCATGTCACATGGCATTAGTTTTCGCAAGACTTAGAATCCCTTGATTCCTGATGAGTGAAGACATGTGGATGGAATTCCGTATGCTTCAGCTGTTGGGTATATCCTGTATGCTATGGTATGTACTCGTCTCTAAGTTATCTTTGCTCTAATCATAGTAGGCAGATACCAGGCTGATCTACGTGAGAGTCACTGGACAACGGTAAATAATATCCTTAAATACTTGAGAAGGACAAAGGATATGTTCCTAGTTTATGGAGGTGAGGATGAGCTCGTTGTAAAGAGTTACACTGATGCTAGTTTCCAAACCGATAGGGATGATAGTCAATCACAATTTGGATTTGTGTTCATTCTGAAGAGAGGAGCAGTGAGCTGGAGGAGTGCCAATCAAGATACGGTAGCTGATTCTACCATGAAGGCTGAGTACATTGCAGCTTCTGAAGCTGCAAAAAAGGTTATTGGGTGAAGAATTTTATTTCTAATCTTGGAGTGGTTCAGGACTCGTCCACTCTATTGGTCCTTTATTGTGATAATAGTGGTTCTATCGCGCAAGTCAAGGAACCATGAAACTATCATAAAATCCAACACATACTCAGGCGTTTTAACCTTATTCGCAACATTGTTGAGAGAGGCGATGTAAACATATGTAAGATACACACGGATGCAAATGTTGTTGATCCATCAACGAAGCCTCTCCTGAAGTGGAATCATGAGGTGCACATGAGGTCGATGGGCATACGATGCCCAGATGATTGACTTTAGTGCAAGTGGGAGACTGTTGGAAATATGCCCTAAAGGCAATCATGTGATGATTTCATTTCCTATGTATTCATGAGTATTTTGTATTGTCCTTTGACATCATCAGTGTTATGTATCAATAAGTATGTGACTTATTTGTGTGACTATATATTGTATGATGATTTTTCTAATAGTCCCTAGTTGTTAAGGTTATGCGAACACATGTCCTTTACTAGTATACGATTCAGTTGATGACTATGTTTCACAAGTCATGTGCATAGAGATGCTAAACTAATAGTACAGGCTCGGGGATTAACATCACTGAGTCGGACAGACCCACTTTAAGACACAACAAGATAATGCCATATGTTAGTCTCAAGTACAATGTATATGCCATGTCCTAGACATGAGGTCATCGTATGTTCTCGAGATGAGGATCGACTTACTTAGGGTCTATCAAACGCTACTCTGTAACTGGGTAGTTATAAAGTTAGCTTTCTGGTGAGTCCTGAGACATGCCACGAGACATGGTTGACCAAGATGGGATTCGCCCCTCCGTGAGGAGAGATGTTCTCTGGGCCCTCTCGAGTGATCAGATTCAGAAAGCATGTCCATGCGACATGGGTTAAGTGTTAACCCGGTACGGGAAACTGTATCATGGTTTTGAGAAGAGATGTTGAGCTACCGCAAGGGTGACAGGTACTCGCCTTGAGATCGACAACCTATATCATGAGGCAAAAAGGAATGTTGTATATGACACATTATCGACGTTCGTGTAACGACTTTGCACACACATGGGAGTTGGCACGTTTTGCTAGGAGCCGCTACCGAATATCGACTTGGGTTGTGTCCATGTGTACGTGAACCTATAGGGTCGCACAATTAAGGGATTGCAGCCCATTCGGATTGGATCTGAATGGAAAATGGGACCAGACTCGTCGTGGGCCTCTAGTGTTGAGCCCACCTCAAAGGTCTATATAAAGGGGAGTGGGCACACCTTTCAGGGTTGATCCTTTTTCTCCCCTTGATAGCCAGCACCACTCCCCACGTCACCATGTCGTGCAATCAGACCTAGCAGTCTGCCGCCCGATGCTGCCCCCATATGTGTGGATACCTTGGAGGCATCACATATGTGGCGCTTGGACAAACCGTTCGAGGGATCCGCGACGAGCTTCTCATAGGAGATCACTGTTCGTGGGAGATCGGCTACACGAGGAGGAGACGAATTGGCTGATCGACTACACGCATCACCAACTCTGCTTCCGTTGTGGTGCCTGTGCGTCTAGTGGTAAACCCGATCCCGTGATCTATTTCCAGCAGCATGTTCTTGGAAGCGCGGCGGAAATTTTATTTGGCACTAGCGTAGCGTACCGCATGTTCCTACAATATTTTCATTGGGAGGAGTAGCACAGTAGCAAAGGGACAGCGGAAAAGTAGTACATATAAATGTTCACGACACCAGGCTTTACAACAATCTAGCATAGGCATTGTGAGATTGTAACTAGTATGGTGAAATTAAACTGGACAGTTCATAGTTCAACAGAAGTGTGCATTATTGAAATAAACAACAAATGTGTTTACTACAGAGTATAGACAACCTAACATAGTCATTAAAACTTCGATGAAACTGAAATTGACACGGTCAACCATCGCAAGCCAGGTGCTGCTAGAGCAGAAAATGGATTTGTTAGCTAGAAAAGGGTAGGGAAAATAGCCAAGATGTGTTAGCCGTGTTTACTAGAACAGGCTTAACACATCAACCGTTCAGAACATACCAATTGCAACTAGTATTGGTAAAACTGAACTGGACAGTTCATACTTGGTAATTCCTGAGGGGTAGTTGCTGGGCACTTCATCTCGTCCGCAGCCCGCCCAAATTCGGTGGCGAGGTGTTCTTACGGGTCGAAACGTGGATCAGTACTGGTAACATATGTACCTAAAAGCAACAAATAAATGTTAGAAGCTGCACAAATGATGTAAAATACTATAAGATATTGGGATCTAACTAACCTCAACAGTAAACAACATCATCGTGCAGTGTGACCCTACGTAAGTACATGGAAAGGCATGTCAACTAGAACAGGGTTAACATCCAGCAAAAATATTTAGTGGTAATTGAAGGAAAACATATCAAGTCATATCTTCATTTCAAAGAGTATCACGGAACTAGTGTCAAAATAGATATAAATGTTCACTACAATAGGCTTAACAACAACTTAGCATAGTCATTGTAAGTTTGTAACTGGTATTGGTGAAATTGAAGTAGACAGTTCATACTTGAACGGCATAGTGCACATAACTGACATAAACAACGAACGCGTTAACTACAGAGTACAGACAACCTTACCTGGCAATTAAAACTTTTACTGGTGAATTTGAAATTGACACGGTTAAACATTAAAGTTGGTATTGGTAAAATTGAACTGGAGAGTTCATACTTGGTAAATCCCGAGGGGTTGTTGCTTGGGCATTTCATCCCGGCTAGAGCCCGTCTAAAGTCGGCGACGAGGTGTTCCTGTGGGACGAAGCAAGGATCGGTACCGCTACCATATGTACATGTACAAGCAACAAGTAAGTGTTAAGCGTGAGGCACTTCATCTCGGCTGGAGCCACCACCAAGTTGGCAGCGTCGGCGGCAAGGTGTTCCTCCGGGTCGACACAAACAACAGCCACGACGCCATCGACCGCCATGAACTTCTCGACCTCTGTGTGATATTTGGTTGGTCTTACGAGGGGATGCTCGACGATAGGGGGTGGGGATGTGGAGGCATTAGGGTGGTTCGTAGGCTCCATCTGAGCAATCGGGCCGGGGCGGTGATGGAGATTGTTGGTTACCTCACTAGATCGATGAGCAAGTCTAGGGCAGAACGACATTTGGTTGCGGCGGCGGCGGTTTGGGCTACAGAGAGAGGGGGTAGGGGGAAATATGATGGGTAGGGATGGATTGGGAGGAATAGCTTCTCAAATTGCATGCCTACTGAAAATTTCACTGCAAAACTCAAACCTTACGCGGGGAAACATGCAACACAGACGAAGCAAATCAAATACCCGTGTGCGAGATAAAAAAATTGGTGATCCCACATCGGAAAAATTATACACTCGATAAACATACTTAAATTTGAAGATCATAATTTACTCTTAAATTTGAAGAGTAATAATATGGGTAAGTACTAGTACTTGGATGCACAGCTCGACATTAAAAGCAAGCTCATACGTGTATTACAAGCCTTCTCTCTTTCTCCCTCTCTCTCGTTTCATTCAATGCTTCGCAAACAGTTCATTGTAAAAAGATATTTGTGATTAAAACTGTATTTTTGGTAAACTGATAGTATTAGATAGACATAATTAATAATTTCCTTGGTGTTCAAATATTTACCACAACATGCTGGTGGCACATAATGACACCATGCCAGGTATCATATTTTTCAGACATGTTTTCCATTTTCTAGAGTTAAAAAACCAATAAACGACGCACCTATGGTTGCCTCTGCCCACACATATCATTTTAATTTTAATTAATTTCTTGTAAAATAGATGAAATGTTATGTAATACCACAATTATGTTTTTAGAACCTTTTTTATATTTTTCATGTATAGATTGTCCGAAATTGAATTATAAACACAAAGGGCCTAGAAAAGTGCACGTAGAAGACTAAATAGAGTAAACAGGTCCGGGAAAATGTCAATTTTGGACATGGAGCATTGTGATGGGTATGTTAATTGTAGAAAATAAATCAAGGAGGAAGTAGAGAGGATATATAGGTTCCCCTTCCAAACATGTCAATCTCCCTACTAAAACCATGAAACCTCATAAGTGATGGTTCGATATATGAAGAGTGTGTGTGACGATATTAGCAAAACCTTCTCAAATGTTTGAAATGCCATATTGAGGTTGTCACAGAGGACCACACAAGGTATCATGTTTTTTCAGGCATGTTTTCCATTTTCTAGAGTTAAAATACCAATAAACGACACATCTATGGTTGCCTCTGCCCAGACATATCATTTTAATTTCAATTAATTTCTTGTAAAATAGATGAAATTTAATTCAATATCACAATTATGATTTTTAGAACCGTTTTTACCTTTAATTTCATGTATAAATTGTTCGCCATTGAATTATAATCTCAAAAGGCCTAGAAAGTGCACGTAGAAGCCTAAATGTAGTAAACTAGCCCGAAAAAATGTCAAATTTTGACACGAAGCGTTGTGATGTGTATGTTAGAAAATAAATAAAGGATAAAGGATAGAGGAAATAAAGGTTTCCCATCAAAACATGGCGATCTCCCTCCAAAAACCATGAAACCTCATAGGTGATGGTTTGATATATGAAGAGTGTATATGACAACATTAGCCAAACCTTGTCAAATTTTCGACATGCCATATTTAGGTCAAGATAGGGGGCCACATGAGGTATCATATTTTTCAGGAACGTTTTCCATTTTCTAGATTTAAAACATGAATAAATGACGCATCTATGGTTACCTCTGCCCACACAAATCCTTTCAAATTCTATTAATTTGCTGTAAAATACATTAAAAGTTATTCAATGACACAATTATGATTTTTCGAACAGTTTTTGGACACCTTTTCGTATAAAGAATGTTTGAACTTGACTTATTAACAGTAAATGCCTAGAAAGTGCACATAAAAGCCTAAATATAGTAAAGAAGCTGGAAAAATGTCAAATTCGAACATGGTGCATTCTAGTGGGTATGTTGATCATAGAAAATAAATCATGAATAAATGACCAAGGAAATATGGGTTTTCCTTCAAACTTTGTGATTTATTTGGGCATAAGATTACTTTATAAAGACCGTGTGACTTCTCGAACCATGTGCATTCACCCTATTGTGTGTTGTGTTATGATTGGCTAGGAACCCAGCCACACGGATCGCGCATGCGCACCGTAGGAGGCACCACGATCGAACGACAATCCACACCTCTCCCATCCAATACGTATACTATAGTTGGGATTTTAGTTCGTAATGACATATCATAACGACATTAATTAATCACACAGGGTTCCTGTCTACGAACCGTCCTACGCAGACCTTGAATCGACCCGGCCCTATCCCCCTTTGTTCTCATTCACATTGTTGTATAGTTGCGTGTTATCGACCCAGGCCCGCCCAAATTTTCGACCACGATGAGGCCTGTCGCAACTTGCTGCCACCGACGAACGCTACCGCATTTTGTTTCATCCCCACGCCAATGCCTATCGGCGCCAACTTTCTCAATGTTGATCGATTGGAGATTTCTGCTGGATTTTTTGCGGGATTTGTCCGGGGTTTTTTCTAATGGAAAACCAAGTAATTAATTTTGCAAAATATTTGAGCATCCCTTATCGCAGTTCGTATGTCCCTGTAAATAACCCGGGGGAAATAACCGTCGATGAATTTTTGATGTAGCTGGTTTGAGGGTTTTCATTCGTAGTATCTCTAGTGCAAGCACAACTCACACAAGTGTGGTGGCGGCGTCCAGACAGACAAGAAGTCCTAGCTCACCAAACCAAATGACTTCAGGGGGCGCACGGTATGTTCATTCTCACTCTACCATGGTTGGCGTGGCCTAATATTATGAGCATGTACTATAAATTGCTAAATTTGCATAAAAATGTCACATGGAGCATAGATGTCAATGAGGAATTTTTTTTTCTAAATTACAAAAAATTATCTTGTACTATCCTTTCAAGTACCCTCATATTTGTATGTCATCTTGGTTATATGTTTAATTACTTGCAAATAAGGGAGTACATTATTTGATTAATTACATAATTTCTCTCGTATTTGCTTTGTTGCTCTATTAAATGTAATGATCTTATCATTTCCCACGGTACATCACCTGCTTTGCAAGAACATGTGTACATGGAAATCTTGGCCCTTAGTTGATGACTCCATTAACGTCATATTGACCATGAACCATGGGTGTACAATGAAAGTACGAGTAAAAAATGATGACGATGGTCGCCCCTATTTGATGCGTGCCTTTGGAGGAAATTATCTCAGTTTAATGAACTTAAATCTGACAATAATATTCTAGTGCGTACAACGAAGCCTGGTTTAAACATGGATGTTTACTTCCCCAATGGCATCATTCTACCAGATTCTAATCTAGGTTAGTGTTCTTTTAACTTTGTTTCCTAGCCAACAATCGATTGTGATTTCCTTTTCTGACTCTCATTCCTAGCCAGTAGCAACTTATAATTACCAATGTATGCCCACTATTCATCTGCATTGTCCTGAATAAATAAGCACTTTCAACTTTTTACGTAGGATATATTTTATGCATAGCTAAAAATGTGTATGTTACTCACCATACCAAATTTCACTAAAAAGACTTCAAGCATGTCATAAAATTAGTTCATAAACTACCCATAGAACATATGAACACTGGATTTGGGATGGGAACAAATCTGCCATTGTTGCACACATTGAACAAGACCAATTGTGTCAACAAAATGCTGGTAGAAAATATTATTTTTATGTTGTTGTTCATAAACTATAGATAGGTTCAATGGTAAGTTACAATTGGTTTTTGTTCTTGATTACAACAGAAATTGCCAACTGCAACTGTTCCTGAACGTATTCCCTAGCGTGGTCCTATCACACTTTTTCCTACATGGAATACCAAAGTTATTGCAAGGTACTACATTCCCCGCACAAATAGAACCATTAAAATTAATAGGTTCTCTGTTTTCCTAGCAACTCGTCCACATTTGAAAATTGGAGACACTATTATACTCATGCTCTACAAAGGCAGGGAAGGGATCTTCCTTATCATTCACGAGATGCCGAAAGCCCGTGGTCAAGCTGCTTCTAGTGTATAGTTGTGGTTGTTGGCCATGTGCTTCATAAAATGCGCTGGTTGTTACTATCTTAAGTATGTAGTTATGGATCATATGGTTGTCAAGATTGTTAAGTTATGGATCATATGATATCCATATTTCCAACTGGTGATCAACGCCAATTTCTAGAAGGCATTTCTCATATTAATTCTTCACATTCCAAAATGAGATGATATATATAGATAGGCCAGCACATACAGTTGACACATTTCACAAGCATGAACAATTCAATCGAGCATTTACTTCCTCAAATTGGTCCAGTGCCTAGTTGGTGGAGTAATTTACAAGACATTACCTCGATAGTTTACATCAATATAATATATATGAATTGCGCACACAAAAGTGCTACTGCCCCTAACGCCGACCCACTACGCATAGTTGCCATCGTCCATCGTGTCGTTCCTTGGGTCAAGAGGACATGAGGTCGCCAAGTCGATGACCTACACATTGATCAACCAAGGTAGGGTCGGCCTCGACATTGATTATCACCGTTACTGCACCGGGTGTAGCTCTGACCAGGACTATGACATCTGTCATGTCTTCGTACATCGTCCCGGCGATCGACGAGACCCTGACTACCGCTAGTGCTACAACCACGACCACCATGCCTCCCCTGGCATCCGGAGTTGCGTCCTCCTCATAAGCCTACGCCTCATGTAGTAGCCACTGCAGTAGTTATCCTTGCAGCATCGCGGATCTTGATCCGCCGTCCGCACCATCCTGCGCACTCTGTGCCGAGCCTGCAATATCGCTCGCTGGCGATCCCTAGCTGCTTTTAAGATGACCATGGCTACTTGCTTGCTCGTGTCGTGATTCCTGCCTACTCTGGCTGTCGTCAAGAGAGTTGGCGGCAAGGCCGTCGACCCTCAAGATGACCATTGCGTTGGCAGCCTCGATTCCGCCGCCACCAAACTCCATCCTTTCATCGGACATTCGTGGTTTGACGGTATGTGTGGAAAATAGCTAGGGGATAAGTGACTTGCCGCCGACGGCCATCGTTATGGTTATTTATAGCTAGCTACTGCCAAGGGGATTGGGGATTTTGTAATTTACCGATGTGGCTGGTGCTTGCGCTTTGGCGGGAAGCATTGGCTCGAGGGCGGGAAGACAAAATGGAGCCAACGAGCAATGACCAACCACGATCGATGAGGGCATAGGTGACGACGGGCGACGAGTCGTCGCACAAAGTTGTTACTTTACACCCGTGAGTGGTTGTGTGACTCATCGGAGGCACTTCGTATTTTACACCTAGGTGTTTGATAGCTATTCTACATGGCACACGGTTTGCGGGCCATGTGCATAACGTCACAGTTTTTGAATTCTATTCGGTGGACACATAGTCGCACACGGAAAAATGTGGCAACTATCTGCAATCGTGTGTAGGGTCATAAATAAATATCACCACTCGTCGCTCTCCATTATCTCTTTCCCCTCTTGCAACCCCCAAATTTGGCCTTCTTCTCCCCACTGTCCTCGCCTCCACAAATCCTCAACATTACACATGTCATCAGAATCTTGGCCTCGCCTCTCCGTCGTGGAAAGCGCGCGGTTGAGGCAACTTTTAGGTGCGGAGGAGCCTGTTGCTACGGCGGCGACGTTACGCGCTAATGACGGTGCAGAGGACTTGGTGAAAAGAGCGGAAAATATGGAGGTTGCAACAGATCTATTACGGGCAAGCACGGTTCTGTACGCGGAACGCGTGGCTTTGGCACTCTAAAGGACAACACACACCAATCAGGTCGTCGTTGCCTTGGCGTCTCATGCGGATTTGGCCATGGTAAGGGTAGTAGCCTCCTTAGAGTGTGCTTCCGCTCCAGCATAGCGCGCATCTTAAGGCTTTCTTGCTTACGACCGCATCAAAAATCTCTGTCATGGGAGCATCGCATGCCCGCCTTTAGCCGTGGACGGGATTTGCCATGAGACCGGAGTTACTGTGATGAAGCGAGAGCAGAGGAATGGCCATGCCTATGAAGTGTTCAAGAACATAGTCCTCGTCGCCCCGGATGTGGATCCTTCTTCCTGAGAGAGGATGAGTGCAGACAATATTTCAACATCATCGAACCAACAAGCTAGCCCCACAACAACATCGACGAGTAGTTGTTTCCATTTTGTTGTTTCCTGAACCTTGTTGATATGTAATGTTGTTATTATGTTGTTTAGTTGATTATGTAGGAGTGCGAACGATAATTTGTGCAATCCTTTTCTGAATCAGGTGCTTATTACCATGAATCGTCTAAGTTATTTTCTGTCTTTCCACACATTTTAGGTTACTGACATATTTTCTCGGTATCACACACATCTTGTTAAACCGAATTGTTTGTGTTACTTTGGCTCATCGTGCACAGTTCATCCAGGTGCACGTTATGCAATCTGTCGCACACAGCTTCATCTACGCAACTGTTTGTGTTATTTTGGCTCATTGCAAATACTTCACTGGAGTGGCCTGTATGCAGCATAGATGTGCACACAGAGCAAATCACAATACACACGGACTAAACTACAAAACCCATCGGCCATGATTTCATCAATCGTTGACAATTGTATACCAGAAAGCGTTTCCCCACAACACACAGGTTATTAGCACCAATTTTTTATGTTATTTCTGGTGTTCGCACACAATTCTGATTACTCTCCTGGTTGATGTATATTGCACACATCTTGTTATGCCAAATCATTTGTGTTCTGTTGTATCATCGCACACAGTTGATGGCAGTGAACTGTGTGCCCTCTATCGCACACATCTGGATCTCTGTGGCCGTTGGTGTTATTTTAGCTAATCGCAAATAGTTCATAAGGAAGAACTGTCAACCACAAATCGCACATCTAAGTCTTTTCTGAACCGTATTTGATGGGTCCGCCAAGCACATAGTTTGCGTTATTGGCGACGGAGCTCAAACTATACTGTTTGCGATTCATGCATCAGGGATGGTTTCGTTGAAGGGTCTTTGATTGATGTGTCTCCTTCGGACCATCCTACAGTAGTGAGTGTCAAACCCAACGAGGAGCAAAAGGAAATGATAAGCAATTTTCAGCAAGGTATTCTCTGCAAGTGTGGTGAGTAACAATGATAGATAGTTTTGTGGCAAGCTAATTCGAAACAAGTGGCAAGTAACAATATTAGAAAGTGTGCAGCAAGATAGCCCAATCCTTTTTATAGCAAAGTGCGGGCCTTAAAGTACCTTATATAAAGCAAATGCTCCCGAGGACACATGGGAATTTCTGTCTAGTCATGTTCATCATGTTAAGTTGATTCACGTTTGTTACCTTGATAATCTGACATGTGGGTGAACCGGTGCTAAGGGGTTGTTCTTACTTGAAGAAGCAGCCCACTTATGATTACCCCCTCTCGGAAGCATATACAACTACCAGAGAAGAATTAAGATAAGTCTAACCATAGCATGAAAGTGTGGATCCAAATCAGCTCCTTATGAAGTAACGCATAAATTGGGGTTTAAGCTGCTGACACTCTCGCAGCCCATCATCTACTTATTACACCACAATGCCTTCCCTTAGGCCCATAACATGGGAAGTTTCATGTAGTCAATGTTCACCCGACACCACTAAGAGAAGCAATACCATACATATGATCAAAATATCGAACGAATACCAACTTCCCATGATTACTCATAACAAGACTTCTCCCATGTAATGAGGAAGAAAAGTAACTACTCACACATCATAAACATGTTCAAGATCAGAGGTGTAATAATGGTGATCAAGGATCTGAAAAGAATATCTTCCACCAAGTAAACTAACAAGCATCAACTACGAGATGTAATCAACACTACTAGTAACCCACAGGTACAAATATGAGGTTTTGAGACAAAGATTGAATGCAAGAGATGAACTAGGGTTTGAGATGAGATGGTTCTTGCAAATATGTTAATGAAGATTGGTCCTTCCAAGAAGGAGGAAGCATTGGTGGTAACGATGGCTTCGATCTCCCCGTCTCGAAGGGAAGTTTCCCTGGTAGAATCTCTCCACCGGAGAGCAAAAGGGCCTTTGCCCAGGTTTCCACCTCGAGACGGCGGCGCTTCATCCCAAAAGGGCCCACCCTAAACCCAGCCCGCAACTTGACCTAACGGCCCCCCTCTTTGCCGTCCGCTAGCTGACGACAAAGAGGGGGGCTCACTAACGGCTAACGCCCCCCGGCCCGCCTATCTCTCTCTTTCTCTCCCTCTCTCCTCCCGGTCACCCTCCATCCCCACCGCCCCCAACCCCCACCGCCCGCGCCCACCGTCGGCCGCCGCCCCCCATCCCCACTGCCCCCACCCCCATCGCCCGCGCCCACCGCCGGCCGCCGCCCCTCATCCCCGCCGCCCCCCATCCCTGCCACCCCCACCCCCGCTGCCCACACCCACCGCCGGATGTCGTCCCCCATCCTCGCCGCCCCCATCCCCACCGCCCTCATCCCCGCCGCCCCACATCCTCGCCGCCCCACATCCCCGCCACCCCCCACCACCGTCGGCCGCCGCCCGTGCCCCCAACCCCACCCCTGGCCGCCCGCCGCCCGGGCCCGCGCCCACCGCCGGCCGCCGCCCTCCTTCACCATGATCTCCTCTCCCTCTCACCCTATGCCCGGCCTCGGAGCCACCCGCCGTCGCGCACCCTAACTGCCTCCTCCACACCGCTCACGTTCCCCCTCCCCCCCCCCCCGTGGCGTCGCATGGGCCGGATCCACCATCTTCCCTAACTCCCTCGCCGCGCCTTCAGGTCTCCGCTGCTCTCCCTGCCAATCGCCCTCCCCGCAGCAGGGCGGTGTTGTTCACTCTCCCCGCCGCAGCTCCTCCCACCGAAGCAGGCACCTCCTCGGGCCGCACCCGCACCTAGTGGTCTACATCTCGGCGGACTCGGGCTCAGGGATCCGCGTCCACTCTGTCGCCGCCCTCCAGCCCCCAGTGGCCCGTACAAACTGCACCCCAGTGTAAGTTTTCTACAATTGTAGTTAATTAGAAGAAGAGAGAAGAAGAAGAGGAGGAGAAGATGGTGAAGAAGAAGAAGAAGAGGAGGAAGGAGAAGAAGAAAAAGAAAAAGAAAAGGAGGAGGAGGAGAAGAAAAGAAGAAAAATAAGAAGGAGAATAAGAAGAAGAGGAGGAGGAGGAGGAGGAGGAGGGGTGCGTCGGTGCTGACGTAACCGGGTCGAGGGTCATATATTTTTCGATTTTTTTATAGACAACATCATATTTATGTTGATTAGGTGGATTTAAATGTGCAGTTGTTTCGTAGCTGCGATGGTCTGGTGTTCGACGACCTCCCCGTGCATTCGACGAGCACCGCCCCTGCATTCGTGGGTGAGCACAAATGACATCTCCTCCTGCCCCCTTCATTTCCTCTGTTCCGGTCTTCGTGTCGATGAAACTTGCTAGCTATAGGTGTCTTCAATCATCAGTATGCGTGACCACTATGCGTCTCCCATTTGAAAGGGTTAGATCTATAAATATGCATTCATTAGCATATTTATAACCGTGATTCTTTCGAATTGTCCAACGTTATCCATGGACAGCCCGAGTATGTGTAGATTGGGTTCATTTTCCGATATGCTCTGCTCCGGATCTGATGCGGAATTTCGCCAGGGCCTCCCTGTTGTTCTCCGGGTACACATCCTCTCTGCTTATTGCCAAGACGCGTATCAGGAGAACATCGGGGAGGTGCTGCCGAAATTGTGCATCGGATCTGGAGCGGAGCATGGGAAAACGAACCCAATCTACACATACTTAGGTGGGATTAGGACCTATCTTTACCTACTAGTGTCTAGGTTGCATCGACATAATGAAACTAAAAAACTCAATTAACTGATGAATATGGTTTGCTGAATTATGTATATATTTTGTGTGTGTCCAGTAGCTAGGTAAGACGAGTGATCGTGGGTGGAAGTACACCGGTCACACTAGTCAGAAAGACATGACCCGTGAATGGTTAACAAAAACCAAGGAGTGTGTGAGAGTCGCATTGGAAATGGACAGAAAACAACCTGGTGCCCTTATGTCGACTGCGACAACTGTAAGAAGAAGTCAGAGTTTGAAATGATCAAACACCTGCAGAAGTGGGGTTTTACGCCTAATTATACGGTCTAGACATTTCATGGTGCGTCTGCCCAATGTGCCAGAGCTGAGGTGGTTCGTCGTTGCACCGACGAGCATGGTACCGGGATCGAAGACATCGTGCAAGACTTTGATGATGCTCGGGATTCGGAAGATGAGATGGAGGAATCTCAAGGCCTTTTATGAAATGTTGGAGTCTTCAAAACGTACTCTCCACGAGCACACTGAGCTTTGTCAGCTAGATGCCATCGCACAAGTAATGGCTCTAAAGGCTCAGTTCAACCTGGGCAGAGAATGCTACGACGCGATGATGACGATATTTGGACAATTTCTACCCAAAGGCCATGTATTGCCACCAAACCTGTACCACTCGGACAAAATCCTACGTGTGCTTCAGATGCCCTATGAGAAGATCAATGCCTGTGAGAATGGATGTGCCTTATTTAGGCTTGAGTATGCGGGCTTGAACTATTGTCCCATTTGCAATGCTTCCAGGTATGTTGTGGTAGACAACGGTATGGGTGAGAAGAGTCAAACAAAAATCCCAATTAAGGTTCTTCGGTATCTGCCAATCATACCAAGACTTCAATGTATTATCATGGTCAAAGAGACGGCCAGACAGATGACGTGGCATAAATTGGGAGAAAGAATAGAACTAGATGCAGATGGGAATCCGATGTTGGGACACACTTCAGACGCTTTTGTCTGGAAGCACTTCGATGTATTACATAAGGATAAAGCAGCAGATCCAAGGCATCCTGGAGTTATCCTCAGCACAGATGGGTTCAATGTGTATGGTATGACGGCAGCACAATACAATTATTGGCCTGTATTTGTAATTCCACTCAATCTCCCCCCCCCCCCCCGGAGAGATTATCAAAAGAAAGAACATTTTCCTGACGTTGAAAATTCCAGGGCCCAAATATCTGGGGAAGAATATGAATGTGTACATGCAACCGCTTAAGGATGAATCGCAAGAAGCCTGGGATAATGGGACCAAGACATACGACGCCGCTACAAAAAAGAACTTCAAAATGCATGTGCGGTACATGTACTCGATGCATGACTTGCCGGCGTATGCGCTATTCATTGGCTGGTGTGTGCATGGAAGGTTTTCGTGCCCCACATGCAAGGCAACTCTTCAGTTCCGTTGGCTGGAGGCGGGTCGCAAGTTTTCTTGCTTCAACATGCATAGACAGTTCCTGGATCCTGACCATAAGTTCAGAAAAGACAAGAAGAATTTCATCAAAGGTAGAGTTGTCAAAAACATTGCACCACCTGCATTGACAGGCCAACAGATCCTGGATCAGATAAACGCTCTCGAGTCGGATCCATATCGTCCAGGGTATTTCGAAGGGTATAGTACGGAACACGCCTGGACTCACAAGATATGTTTGTGGGATCTGCCTTACTTTAAAGACCTCTTTTACCCACACAACATCGACGTGATGCACACTGGAAAGAATATCACGGAGGCCCTTTTTGGTACATTGTTCGGCATAGAGGGGAAGTCAAAGGATAATCCGAAGGCTAGAGTCGATCAGGAGGCTCTATGTGATAGACCGTTACAAAACATGCAACAACCGAAAGGAAAGAAGAACTAGAGGAAGCCAAAGGCATGGTTTAATCTTGGAAGGCCATCTATCAGGGAAATGCTCTTGTGGGTGAAAATGCAGTTGATGTTCCCCGATGGGTATGCAGCGAATCTAAAGAGGGGAGCGAGTCTTGACAAATTGAAAATATTTGGTCTCAAGAGTCATGATTGGCACATATGGCTTGAGCGGGTAATGCCAGTGATGTTGCATGGCTTTATCCCTGAGGATGAATGGCTAGTACTGGCAGATTTGAGCTATTTCTTCCGTGCTCTTTGTGCGAAAGAACTATCGCCTGACGTGCTAGACGAACTGAAAGAGTTGGCGCCGGAGTTGATCTGCAAGTTAGAAAAGATCTTTCCACCGGGCTTCTTTAATACAATGCAGCATTTAATTTTGCATCTCCCGACGGAGGCAAGATTGGGGGGGCGTGCAAATTTGTTGGTGCTTCGCAACTGAGAGGATGTAGAAGACGCTTCGAGCAAAATGTAAAAATAAACGTAGAGTTGAAGCATCGATGGTCGAGGCATTCATTACTGAGGAGGCGGTAAACTTCGTGACAGCACACTACAAAGCCAAGAATCGTCATTTTCATAATCCGAAGCCTCGGTACAATGATGGAGAACGCGGAAAAGGTCGATCCAACCTCAACCTATTCAAAGGGAAGCTCGCACCAACCGGTGCTTTGAAATCAATAGGGTTGGATGTCAAAGAATGGCAGACGATTTCTTTGTATATATTCAACAACCTAACAGAAGTGCGGCCGTACATCAAGTAAGTTCTCGGTACATTATTTCACAACTTATAATTCCTTTGAAATGCTCTTATATATTCCCGGATATGTGATACAGTCGATACGTCGCCAAATTCTCGGATGGAGCGGTGATCCAAAAGGATTCCATCGAAGAGTATGAGCTTCTGACAAAGCATGGAGGCAACTATCCCGGTTTCATCCATTGGTTCAAGCAAATGGTAATTTCCATTAATTAGAACATTCCATTTCTTCGCCTAGTTTGCGGCTAATGCAACAATCCTTTCGTATTAAACTTCTAGGCTAATGCAGAGTCTATAGACTTCGAATTGAGACAAGTCGCTAATGGTTTTGACTTTAAGGTCCGTTCATTTGACAAATATGACATCAATGGGTATCGCTTTCGTACTTTTGGCAAAGAGCTATCTACGGCCGACCGAAAGTCTACAAATTGTTGTGTCTCCGCTGTCAGCGAAGCAGGGGTCGAGTATTATGGAAGAGTTGAAGCAATTTATGAACTTACATTCTTTGGTGAAAACCCACCAAACGTCGTAGTCTTCAAATGTTATTGGTTCCAGCCAAAGGAGACTAGAAGACTCAAGAACTTATAGGGCTAGTCGAAATCAAACAAAGCACCCATTTAGATGTTCCCGATGTCTATATTACAGCTCAATAGGCGACCCAAGTTTTCTATCTATCGTGGGCCTGCCAAACGGATCCAAATTTGAAAGGTCGGGATGTCATTTATGATGTGCCGCCACATTATAGACCACCTCCCCTCAATGAAGATGATTATGAACCTCACATTAACCCAGACACATATGAAGGAGAATTCTTCCAAGAAACACGTGTTTCCAAAAAACATTTCAAGAACCGCTCTACTTCACCCCAGAACATTGAGGTCGACAGCGACAATGAACCCGACTTCACCCATGAGCAGGAACAAGAAGAGACGGAAGAAGAAGAGGTTACTGCTGCGGATGACCTGATAATGCTTGACCGGTTACATAGAGGCCTTCCACATGTTGATGCATTTATTGATGATGTTGATGAGCACGTAATTACTACTAGTGATGATGATTATGCATTTATTGATCTCGGAGCATATATAGATGATGAAGATTAATATTTGTAATGTGAGGTATTCAATCACGGAGCATTTATTTTCCCAAGTGTTTTCATTAACAAATGCATACTTAGCTTAAGAAATGACATACTTAGATCCAAAATGACATATACTTAGCTTATTTTCCTCAAAAATGACTTGATCTGCTTAGTTAGCTAGAAAATGGTATATTCTACCTAGGATAGCTATAAAATGACCTATACTTAGCATTTTTTTCCTCCAAAATGACTTGATATGCTTAGTTAGCTAGAAAATGGAATTACTGTCTAGTATAGCTCAATAATGATCTATAGCTAGCTTAGTTCATTTATGACATAAATTAGCTCACTTAGGTACAAAATGGCATAACTACCTAGGATAGCTCAATAATGATCTATAATAAGCTTAGCTAGTTCATTTATGACATAATTAGCTCACTTAGGTAAAAAAATGGCATAATAACCTTGGTTTAGCTCCAAAATGACCTATACTTAGCTTATTTTCCTCAAAAATGACATAATAACCTTACTTACCTCCAAAATGATATATTCTACCTAGGATAGCTAAAAATGACCTATACTTAGCATTTTTTTCCTCCAAAATGACTTTATATGCTTAGTTAGCTAGAAAATGGCATTACTACCTTGGAGAAGAGGAGAGGAGAGGAGAAAAAGACAAAAAAGATAAATTCTTCTTCTTCTTTTTCTTATAGCTAGTCTTCTTCTTCTTCTTCTAACTTTCATCTTTCCTACTTTGCAGATTTGCTATAGATGAGGAAGCTTGCATTGATGGAGTGTACTCTTCTACTTCTACTTCCTTTTTGTTTATGGAAACTTGTTGGAAACTTGTTTTGGATATGTATGTTGGATATGTTGTTCCAAACTTGTATATGTTGGATATGTTGTTGGAACTTATTGTTGGTATGCTTGTTGGAACTTATTGTTGGTATGCTTGTTGAAACTTATTGTTAGTATGCTTGTTGGAAACTTGTATTGTTGATATGTTGGATATATATATATGTGTGATATTCTGTCAAATTGAATGATTTTAAGAAAAAACAGAAAAAACAGGGGCTATATAGCCACTTCGCCGTCTGCCAGCGGACGGCAAAGAGCTTTGCCATCGGCCAGTGGACGACAAAGATGCCACGTGACAGCTGCCTGTGCAATCTGGTGCTGGCCTAGGTGGGTTATTTGCCGTCCGCTGGCAGACGGCAAAGAACTAAGGTCTTTGATGTCTGCCAGCGGATGGCAAATCACGTTGTTAAGCCTTAACGGAGCTAAGTTGCCACGTGTGTCGTCCATGCGCTTTGTCGTCCGCCGGCAGACGGCAAAAGCCTTTTACCGTGGCTTATTCAGCCGGACGGTTGGTCGTCTGTTGACGGACAACAAAGCCTTTGTCGTCCGGGATTCATGCCTTTGCCGTCCGGATTGGCTGACGGTAAAGTGCCTGATTCCTGTAGTGGCTAATGTTTCCATCAAACACATAGGAATATAGGGGCTTTATCGTTTTGCCACCCAACTCATTTACCTCAAGGATAATGTCAACAATAATGAATCATGATCACCTACGGCCAAATGGGTATATATATATATATATGAATCTTTCCTCTACACATGATGCTTGCTACCTATAGAATTAATAGATAGGAGTAGGGATAAACTTTATTGACTCTTGCATAGAAATAAATACATGAAAGTAAAAGATAGGCCCTTCGAAGAGGGAAGCAGAGGTTGTTATGCGCTTCTTGTTTTGGATGTGCAAACTCTTAATGTAAAGGAACGTTACTTGATATTATCCCTTATGATAGAAAACTTTATTGTGCATCCTGACGATTTTATTTCTTCGTTGTCACAAGATTGTACAAAGTGTTTTTTCCCTTACAATAACAGATCGTACATATTTAAGGGCATTTTTGTTGCTTTGTGCACCTGTGACAACTTACTTGAAGGATCTTATTCAATCACTACGTAGGTATGATGGACTCCCATGGGAAGAAATTGGGTTCAAGTGTTATGGACACACAAATAGTATATCTACTTAGTGTGGAAATTTTTTGGCTAGCAGAAGATCTAAAGCAAGCACCGCATGTTAAAGGATCTACGACAATAACATCTATGTGAATGCAAACAAACATAATCATTACATTGTCTTCCTTGTCCAACATAAACACTTGATCATTGTATAATATTTGGTGGGGGCTCACAATCATAAAATATGTTCAAGATAGTGTATTTGTATGTGAATCTCCTCTTCTCTATCATAATCATGCATAGATTCTATCAATGACTAATGATATGTTTATTTATTCCCAACAACTTTTATCTAGCATACTTCTTATATATGAAGTCATTACTCCCCATGGGATTAGCATATGATCTTTCTATTTGTTTTATTTCATTGCTATGATTGATGCATGAGACTAAAGTAAGAAAGCCCAAACTAATCTTTATTATATAACTCTCACACTCGATTACAAGGATAGGAAGATCACGAAGCAAACACTCTAAGCAAAACAATACTGAAATTTTATTTCTCTAAATCACGACATAACTAAGGATCGAACTAACATAGATGGTAATGGTAACAGTGATGGTGATACGATATTGGGGCACCTCCCCAAGCTTGGAACGAGCTAAGGGTGGTGCTCATACCCATATACTCAAGTGTACTTCTTGGGTTATGGTGGTAACGGTGTAGTAGGCTTGTCCTCCATTTTCCATGGCATAGGCTCCCCATCATAGAATGGAGATCGAGTCTTCGAAATCCTGAAAGCACCAGCAATGCTCATCCTCTTAAACCTGGATTCATACTTAGAGTTTTTATTTTGCAGGTCATAGACTTGTGCTTGGAGAGGATCGATATGCTCTTGAAGTTTGAATAGAGCCTCCCCCATGCTCCTAGCGTCCATCTTGTTCTCTAGGATGAATTTCGGGATCATAGAGTGATTAGCACTCAAACCACTTTCAACCATCCCTTGTCACTTGAAGATCTCCTGCTCTACCACTACAAGCCTAAACTTCTAGCATCCCTCCTTCTTTGGCCCTTGAACATCCCGAACGAGAAGTACCCCCTCGCCCATCTACATGGTCTGAGGGTGTTTCATGACCCCCGAGAGGTAAGAGTTGATCATAGAACTCGTCCTTGGAGGAGCTTGACGGAGTCATGACGATCTAGATCTGTCAAAAAAACAGCCTGAAACAAGAACAAAGAAGAAACTTGCGATGCGGTGGTCTAAATAGACGGGAGTATATATAATGATTTTTTCTAGGTTAGAATACGTATCCAGGAAGAAAACGGAGTCTGGGAGGCACACAAGAGCACCACAAGCTATTAGGGTGCAGTAGGGGTGGGCATGCCCTGTTGGCTTGTGGCTCCTTGTGAGTCCACCTCACTCGTTTTTATTTTTGGATTTTTTCTAAAAATACCAAAACCAATAGAACATATTTTTATGGAATTTGTGGAGTCGATTTACGATTTGGATCACATACCTACCCCTTTTCAGCTTTCTAGAGTGCTTCGGATGGTCTCCCTTACGTGTTCTTCTGGTGTCATTACTTGAATAATATTACTTTCAATATTAATGGTCCTAACTGAAATTTAATGTTTAATTCTTTGCCCATTTACCACTCGCGGATTTTTGCTTGGAAGTTGTTGATCTTGATAGCACCGGAGCGATAGACCGCCTCGACGACATCGGGACCTTCCCATTTGGGGAGAAGCTTACCTGCAAAAAAACTGAAACGACGATTGTACAAAAGAACTAGGTCTCCTACATTGAATTCCCATTTTTGGATTCTCTTATCATGCCATCTTTTAACTTTTTCTTTAAACAACTTGCCATTTTCATAAGCTTGTGTCCTCCATTCATCTATCACTATAGGAATCAGCTACTTTGTTATCCGTCATAGCGGACAGCAAAGGCATGCATGGCGGACGGCAAAGGCTTTGCCGTCTGCCAGCAAACGGCCAACCGTCCGGCTGAATAAGCTACGGTAAAGGGCGCTTTGCCGTCTGCTAGTAGACGGCAAAGATGCTTAGGTCTTTGCCATCTGCTAGCAGACAGCAAAGACCATGGATGGCACACGTGGCAGCCTACGGTCGTTAAGGGGTTAACGGCGTGCTTTGCCGTCGGCTGGCAAACGGCAAAGATGCAAAGTTCTTTGTCATCTGCCAGCGGACGTCAAAGCAACGATTTCTTTGCCGGCCAATGTGGTTTCTTTGCTGTCCACTGGCAGACTGCAAAGATACAAAGTTCTTTGCCGTCTACCAGCAGACAACAAAGAAACCACATAGGCCAGCCTAATGCCACCCCCAGGTTGCACAGGTAGCTGCCACGTGGCAGCTTTGCCGTCTGTTGGCTAACGACAAAGCTCTTTGTCGTCCGCCAGTAGACGGCAAAGAGCTTGTACAGTTCCTGTTTTTTCTGTTTTTTTTCTTAAATTCATTCAATTTCATAGAATTTCACATATATACATACATACACATTTGAAAATACTTTCAACATGCATAACAACACATATACATACCAAATCATATCCCTGCCATATGGATATGATCATCCAACACATATATATACATACCAAATGAAAAGTCCATATGCAACATATATAGCTAGCCAACATATCCCACAACAAGCATACAATGGTTTCATCCATACATACATATATAGGTAGCAAGTTTCACATTGTTCATCCTACAAAATCAAAACGAAAAGGAAGCACAAGAAGAAGAGTACACTCCATCAATGCAAGTTTCCTCATAGAAAGAAAATCTGCAAATTGGGAAAGAAGAAAGTTATAAGAAGAAGAAGAAGAAGACTAGCTAGAAGAAGAAGAAGAAGAAGGAGAAGACTAGAAGAAGAGGACTAGCTAGAAGAAGAAGAAGAAGAAGAAGAATTTTTCTTCTCTTTCTTTTTCTCCTCTCCTCTTCTTTATCTTCTTATTATTATAACTAAGGTAGGTAAAAATGCCATTTTTTAGGTAAGCTAGGTAAAAATGCTAAGTGTAGGTCATTTTAGAGCTAAGCTAGGTGAATAGGTCATTTTGGAGGTTAGTATGGTTATTATGTCATTTTTTACCTAACTAAGCTAATTATGTCATTTTTGAGCTATCCTAGTTAAAATCGGTCATTTTAGAGCTAGGTAAGGTTATTTTGTCATTTTGGAGGAAAATAAACTAATGATATGACAGTTTGGAGCTAAACCAAGGTTATTATGCCACTTTTTACCTACGCAAGCTAATTATGTCATAAATGAACTAACTAAGCTAAGTATAGATCATTATTGAGCTATCCTAGGTAGTTAGGCCATTTTTGAGCAAACTAAGCATATTTATTCAATTTGGAGGACAAAATGGTAAGTGTAGGTCATTTTTGAGCTATCCTAGTTAAAATCTATCATTTTGGAGCTAGGTAAGGTTATTTTGTCATTTTGGAGGAAAACAAACTAATGATATGACAGTTTGGTGCTAAACCAAGGTTATCATGCCATTTTTTACCTAAGTATGCTAAGTATGTCATAAATGAACTGAAGAAGCTAAGTATAGGTCATTTTTGATCTAACCTAGGTAGTTATGCCATTTTGAGCAAACTAATCATATTTACTCATTTTGGAGGACAAAATGGAAAGTGTAGGTCATTTTAGAGCTATCCTAGTTATAATCAGTCATTTTGGAGGTAGGTAAGGTTATTTTCTCATTTTGGAGGAAAATAAGCTAAGTCTATGTCATTTTGGAGCTGGACCAAGGTTATCATGCCATTTGTTACCTGAGTATGCTTAGTATGTCATAAATGAACTAAAGAAGCTAAGTATAGGTCATTTTGGAGATAAATTGGTCATTTCTTAAGCTAAGTATGCATTTGTTAAGCAAAACACTTGGGAAAACTTACCATCATCATGGAGGTGAAGGACCGGTCGGGTTTGCGCCAGGGTGAGATGGAGAAGGACCGGTCGGGGTTGCGACAGACGCAGAAGGATCGGTTGATG
This sequence comes from Hordeum marinum, assembly GCA_022496015.1. Classification (NCBI taxonomy): domain Eukaryota; kingdom Viridiplantae; phylum Streptophyta; class Magnoliopsida; order Poales; family Poaceae; genus Hordeum; species Hordeum marinum. The sequence continues at coordinate 297,623,257 of CM039673.1, forward strand.
CTTGTCAGGAGGCACGCTGCACCAAAGATCATTTGCAATGTATCCTAGCATGATACAACTCAAATGTGAATACTAGTAACTAATGACCATTGAAATGAAACTCGTCATGGGTGCTATACCAATCTAGGGCATCGACGGAGGGGTCTAACCATTGTTCTGGCACACGGTCTGCACATTTTGTTTTCACAAGTCAGTCATATTAGTTAGTGATGAAACAAACATTACGTGCATGATTTGGCTAATATGCAGGAGAAACTTACCACGAGTAGCTCGTATAGGGCATGGTAATACGCGTCGTTCCGGTTCCTCTCCTCCTCCAATAGCCTAGCCGTCCTCTCCTCCATGTCCCTCTCCCTCTGTGCCACCTGCCTGTTTGCCTCCGCCAGAAGCTCCTAGGTCCTAGCCTCGATGGCAAGCTCCATTGGGCATGGACGAGGCCTTATCTCAGGATCGGAGCTCGTCTGGCACTTCTTGATCACCGAGAGAGTTCTAGCACAACGTATCAGTCCATCCCCAATGGCTATCGAGCCATGGGGCCTCCCGCCACCAGATATCATCACGAGCTCTGGATCAAAAGGACTCTGGCTCGGGTTGAAGACCTCCCCTTTCCTCTCCTTCCCCTCATCTTTGTACCTCACGAGCTTCTTATGGGAGGAGATGTTGCTGAAGCTCTCTGGATGATCGAGGTCATCCTTAGAGAATGCCTTGTCCTTCTTGTACGAGGCAGTATGGGCCATGGCATAGAGGTCGAACAGAGCTGGCACCTCCTTCTTCTTGTGTCGCTCCTAAAAGAGAGGAACAAAATATTAGTTAAGGGCTCAAGCTAGCATGAAGAATGAAATTGCATGAATCATGAAGCAAACCACATACCCAGTTATCCCCGAACTCAAACAGGTTGGAGCTCCCTTGATGGTGTGGCACACCTCTCATTTGGGCACACTTATCCTTGTCCTTGTTGTGGTCGGCTAGCCATTCGGGAGAGCACCACTCATCCACCAATACCTCCCAACAGTCCATCCTATCCGCACACCATCTCGGGGGCACCTAAGTTAGACAAGAGAAATTTCAGCGCTACTCCTACGAATCAAATCCAAGAAACTAAGTACAAGGCCTTAAGAATAGATAATTACCTCCATTAACTTCTCCTTACTCAGATAATTTTTGCGGCACTTCTTCTCGGCCCTCTTAATGTTAGTCGAGGCATAGTAGTCTCGAATAGCTTGCACCCGATCCTCGTGCCATAAGTTCTGAAGTAGGCGCTTGCACTCGGCTACGAGAACAATAGCCGCGTTCGCCTCGTGTTCCTCAAGACACGTGTAGAAGGTCTGCAATCAAACAAAACAACACTGATTAGTACAATCACTAGGTGCTGTTAATTTTTAATTCTGTAAAGGAGAAATTACCCAAAACCGACGGATCATAATGTCTGCCACAGTCTCGCACAAGACACCATCGACCATCTCCTCCGACGGGGCCGGGGCAGCCATGTACAACTCCTAGGTCAGTGCTACCTGTCGAACCTCACCCTCACCGGGCAACTGGACCTTCCCCGAGAAGTGGTGCCAAAGAAGCACACCAAGGACCTAGTTGGGCCTTCGGACACCATGCTCGTATTTCCAACCCTCGCAGTATGACGAGGCCAACACATTAGATATTAATTTGAAGAAACATGAAGGAAAAAAGTTAAAAAAGAGTAAATGCACTTACTTCTCCGCATTAGGCTCAATAAACCACCTCTGATCATGGGTCGTTGGCATGGGCGGGAGCTTTGTACAACCACGCTGGTAGACCTTCTTGCCCTCCTCGTCCAGCTCGCCCTCGCTATAGGTGTCCACTCACAAGTTGTCCTCACCACCATCAGTATGGCCACTAGCCTCTAGGGTCACGTGGGACGAAGACTCTGGGACCAAAGTCTCTTGGGAGGAAGACTCTGGGACCGGAGTCTCCTGGGACGAAGGCTCGGTGACCCGAGGCTCGTTGGCCCGAGGCTCGGCGACCGGAGTCCGAGACGGGTCCAAGTCAGACGGGTCCACTTGAGACGGAGCACTCCTGTAGTCAGGAGAATCAGCTGGGGGTGGCGGCGAGGAAGGCGCCTCTCTTCGTCTTCCCCTGACCTCTCCCGGTCAAAGAAGAAGCGCCAGCCGGTGTCTGCATACTATGTACCAGCGCTCTCCGGAGTTGCTGGGGTGGAATAATAGCACCCCTCTCAGCACGTGCCGAGGAAGGAGGCTAAGAGCGCTCTCGACCCACGCCCACTATCTGTCAACACCTGCAATGACAAAGAGTGAACGAAATTAGTTCAACATAAAAAAATGAAATACCTAATAACATGAACTAATTAATAATATATATGTACATAATAATAACTGAATACCTGACATTACTAATATTAATCTTCATCGTCTATATATGCTCCGGGATCAATAAATGTAGAATCATCATCACTATCAATAATGACGTGCTCATCAGCGTCATCAATAAATGTGTCAACATGTGGAAGGCCTCCTTTATGTAATCGGTCAAGCATTGGCAGGTCATCCGCAGCAGTAACCTCTCCTTCTTCCGTCTCTTTTTGTTCCGGCTTAGGGGTGAAGTCGGATTCACTGTCGCTGTCTACCTCAATGTTCTGGGGTGAAGTAGAGCGGTCCTTGAAATGTTTTTCGGAAACACGTGTTTCTTGGAAGAATTCTCCTTCATATGTGCCTGGGTTAATGTGAGGTTCATAATCATCTTCATTGAGGGGAGGTGGTCTAAAATGTGGCGGCACATCATAAACGACATCCCAACCATTCAGATTTCGATCAGTTTGGCAGGCCCATGGTAGATAGAAAACTTGGGTCGCCTGTTGAGCCGTAATATAGACATCAGGAACATCTAAATGGGTGCTTTGTTTGATTTCGACTGGACCTATATGTTCATTAGTCCTTCTAGTCTCCTTCGGCTGGAACCAATAACATTTGAAGACTACGACGTTTGGTGGGTTTTCGCCAAAGAATGTAAGTTCATAAATTTCTTCAACTCTTCCATAATACCTGACCCCTCCTTCGCCAATAGCGGAGACACAACAATTTGTAGACTTTCGGTCGGTCATAGATAGCTCTTTGCCAAAAGTACGAAAGCGATACCCGTTGATGTCGTATTTGTAAAATGAACGGACCTTATAGTCAAAACCATTAGCGACCTATCTCAATTCGGAGTCCATAGACTCTGCATTAGGCTACAAGTTTAATACGAAAGGATTGTTGCATTAGCCGCAAACTAGGTGAAGAAATGAAATCGTCTAATGGAAATTAACGTTTGCTTGAACCAAGAGATGAAACCGGGATAGCCGCCTCCATGCTTTGCCAGAAGATCATACTCTTCGATGGAATCCTTTTGGATCACCGCTCCATCCGATAATTTGGTGACATAATGATTGTATCACATATCCGGGAATAAGAGCATTTGAAAGGAATTAGAAGTTGCGAAACAATGTACCAAGAACTTACTCGATGTACGGCCGCACTTGATTTAGGTTGTTCAAGATATACAACAAAATGGTGTGCCATTCTTCGACATCCAACGCTATTGCTTTCGAAGCACCGGCTAGTGCGAGCTTCCCTTTGAATAGGCTGAGGTTGGATCGATCTTTTTCACGGCCGCCATCATTGTACCGAGGCTTCAGATTATGCAAATGATGATTCTTGGCTTTGTAGTGTGCTGTCACGAAGTTTGTCGCCTTCTTAGTAATGAATGGCTCGGTCATTGATGCTTCAAATCTACGTTTATTTTTACATTTTCCTTGAAGCGTCTTCTGCATCCTCTTAGTTGTGAAGCACCAACGATTTTGCACGGGCCCCCCAATCTTGCCTCGGTCGAGAGATGCAAAATCAAATGCTGCAGTGGATTAAAGAAGCCCGGTGGAAAGATATTTTCTAACTTGCAGATCAACTCCGGCGCCAACAATTCCAGTTCGTCTAGCACGTCAGGCGATAGTTCTTTCGCACAAAGAGCACAAAAGAAATAGCTTAGCTCTGCCAGTACTAGCCATTCATCCTCAGGGATAAAGCCACGCAACATCATCGGCATTACCCGCTCAAGCCATATGTGCCAATCATGACTCTTGAGACCAAATATTTTCAATTTGTCAAGACTCGCTCCCCTCTTTAGATTCGTTGCATACCCATCGGGGAGCATCAACTGCATTTTCACCCACAAGATCATTTCCCTCATAGCTGGCCTCCCAAGATTGAACCATGCCTTTGGCTTCCTCCAGTTCTTCTTTCCTTTCGGTTGTCAAATGTTTTGTAATGGTGGATCACATAGAGCCTCCTGATCGACTCTAGCCTTAGGATTATCGTTCGACTTCCCCTCTATGCAGAACAATGTACCAAAAAGGGCCTCCACGATATTCTTTTCAGTGTGCATCACATCGATGTTGTGTGGGCAAAGGAGGTCTTTAAAGTAAGGCAGATCCCACAAAGATATCTTGTGAGTCCAGGCGTGTTCCATACTATACCCTTTGAAATACCCTAGATGATTTGGATCCGGCTCGAGAGCGTTTATCTGATCCATGATCTATTGGCATGTCAACACAGGTGGTGCAATGTTTTTGACAACTCTACCTTTGATGAAATTCTTCTTGTCTTTCCTGAACTTATGGTCAGGATCCAGGAACTGTCTATGCATTTTGAAGCAAGAAAACTTGCGACCCGCCTGCAGCCAACGGAACTGAAGAGCTACCTTGCATGTGGGGCATGGGAACCTTCCATGCATACACCAGCCAACGAATAGCGCATACGCCGGCAAGTCATGTGACGAGTACATGTACCACACATGCATTTTGAAGTTCTTTTTGGTAGCGACGTCGTATATCTTGATCCCATTATCCCAGGCTTCTTGTTATTCATCCTTAAGCGGCTGCATGTACACATTCATATTCTTCCCCAGATAGTTGGGCCCTGGAATTATCAACGTCAGGAAAATGTTCTTTCTTTTCATAATCTCTCCGAGGGGATATTGAGTGGAATGACAAATACAGGCCAACAACTATATTGTGCTGCCATCATACCATACACATTGAACCCATCCGTGCTGATGGCAACTCGAGGATGCCTTGGATCTGCCGATTTATCCTTATGTAATGCATCAAAGTGCTTCCACGCAAAAGCGTCTGAAGTGTGTCCCAACATCGGATTCCCATCTGCATCTAGTTCTGTTCTTTTGCCCAATTTATGCCACGTCATCTATCTGGCCATCTCTTCGACCATGATAATACGTTGAAGTCTTGGTATGATTGGCAGATACCAAAGAACCTTGACTGGGATTTTGGTTTGACTCTTCTCACCCATACCGTTGTCAACCACAACATACCTGGAAGAATTGCAAATGGAACAATAGTTGAAGTCCGCATACTCAAGCCTAAATAAGGCACATCCATGCTCATAGACATCTATCTTCTCATAGGGCATCTTAAGCACACGTAGGATTTTGTCTGAATGGTATAGGTTTGCTAGCAATACATGGCCTTTGGGTAGATAGAGTCCAAATATCGTCATCATCGCGTCGGAGCATTCTCTGTCTAGGTTGAATTGAGCCTTAAGAGCCATTACTTGCGCAATTGCATCCAGCTGACAAAGCTCAGTGTGCTTGTGGAGAGGACGTTTTGAAGACTCCAATATGAACATTTCATAGAACGCCTTTGCAGATTCCTCCATCTCATCGTCTGAATCCCAAGCATCATCAAAGTCTTGCACCATGTCTTCGATCCCAGTACCATGCTCGTCGGTGCGATGACGAACCACCTCAACTCTGGCACATTGGGCAGACTCACCATGAAATGTCCAGACCGTATAATTAGGCGTAAAACCCACTTCTGCAGGTGTTTGATCATTTCAAACTTTGACTTGTTCTTAAAGTTGTCGCAATCGACACAAGGGCACCAAGTTATTTTTGTCCATTTGCAAATGCGACTCTCACAAACTCCTTGGTTTTTGTTATCCATTCATGGGTCATGTCTTTCTGACTAGTGTGACCGGTGTACATCCACCCACGATCACTCATCTTGGCTAGCTACTGGACACACAAAAAATATATACATAATTCAGCAAACCATATTCATCAGTTAATAGAATTTGTCAGTTTTATTACGTTGATGCAACCTAGACGCTAGTAGGTAAATATAGGTCCTAATCCCACCCGAGTGTGTGTAGATTGGGTTCGTTTTCCTATGTTGTGCTCCGGATCCGACGCACAATTTCGGCAGCACCTTCCTGCTGTTCTCCTGATACACGTCTCGGCAATAAGCAGAGAGGATGTGTACTCGGAGAACAACAGGGAGGCATTGACAAAATTCCGCATCGGATCCGAAGCAGAGCATATATGGGAAAACAAACCCAATCTACACATACTCGGGATGTCCATGGATAACGTTGGACAATTCGAAAGAATCACGGTTATAAATATGCTAATGAATGCATATTTATAGGTGTAACCCTTTCGAACGGGAGATGCATAGTGTTCACTCATACTGATGATTGAAGACACCTATAGCTAGCAAGTTTCATCAGCACATAGACCGAAATAGAGGAAATGAAGGGGGGAGGAGGAGATGTCATTTGTGCTCACCCATGAATGCAGGGGCAGAGCTCGTCGAATGCACGAGGAGGTCGTCGAACAGCAGACCCTCGCAGCGACGAAAAAAATGTACATTTAAATCCACCCAATCAACATAAATATGATGTTTTGTATAACAAAATCGAAAAATATATGACCTAACTCATAATTCACAAATATATGAACCGTCGGCCTATAGAAGGCCGAAGAGCACCTTTTTCGGGATCGGGGCGTTGGGGGTGTTGTGTCGGGGATCGGGATGTCGAGGGTGTCGGGTCGGGGGTGCTGTGTCGGGGTGTTAGGGTGTTCTGTCGGGGGTCAGGGTGTCGGTGGTGTCGTGTTGGGGTCGGGGTGCTATGTCGGGGTCGGGGGTGCCGTGTCGGGATCGGGGTGCTGTGTCGGGGTCACAGTGTCGGGGTGTCGTGTCGGGGTGTCATGTCGGGGTCGGGGTGTCGGGGTCAGGGGGTTGGGGTGTCGGGGTCAGGATAGCAAATCCTCGACCCCTCGACCCCTTGGCAACCCTCAAACCCTAGACCCCTTTTCCTCTTGATCCTCGACCCCTCGACACCTCGATCCTCGACCCCTCGATCCTTGACCCCTAGACCCTCGACTCCTTTTCCCTCGATCCTCGACCCCTCGACCACTCAGCGACCCTCTTTTCCCTTGGCGACTCTCTTTTTTACTTTTCCTACTTCATTTTTTTCATCTTCTACTTCTACTTCTTTTTTCATCTTCTTCATCTTTCTTCTTCTTCTATTCTTCTCCTCCTCCTCCTCCTCCTCTTCTTCTTCTTCTTCTTGATTTTCCTTTTTCCTCTCCATCTTTTTCTTCTTCTTCCTTCTTTTCCTTCTTCCTCTTGTCTTCATTTTCCTTATTTTTATTTTTTCTCTCCACTTCTACTTTTTCTTATTTTCTTATTTTTGTCATCTCACACAAAATGTACTAATAACCTAAAATATGACTAACCTAAAATATGACTAAATATAAAAAAACTAACCTACAATCTACTAACAAAAAATCAACTAACCTAAATTACTAACAGTACAACCTAAATCAACTAACCTAAATTACTAACAGTACAACCTAAATCAATAAACAGCAAGAAAAAAAAGAAAAAAAAGGGGAAGAACCTCACAGGGGGGCGGCTGGACGGAGCAGCGCCGGGTGGCTGGACGGAGAGGGGTCGGGCGGCGGGGGGTAGAGCGGCATCGGGCGGCGGGGCGGCCGCAAGGCCTGGGCAGGATGCCGGAGCTGCGGGGCGGCCGCAAGGCCTGGGCGGGGCGCCGGGGCGGCAGGCGGCCTTGGGGGTCAGGGGCGGTGGGGGTCGGGGGCGGCGGGGGTGGTGGGGGTCGGCGGTGGGTGCGGCTCGGGCATGGGGACGGCGCGGGTGAGGTGAGGGCAGAGAGACAGAGGGGAGAGAGAGAGGGGTGGGGCGCGGGCACTGACCGGTTTTTGTTAGGTCAAAGCTCTTTGCCGTCTGCTAGCAGATGGCAAAGAGCCTAGCTAGTGGGAGGGAACAACCATTAGGTTGACCACTTTCTTTGCCGTCTGCTAGCAGACGGCAAAGAAAGTGGCCATTGGGTTGTTCTCGTTAGTGGGCCACCCTCCCTCTTTGTCATCTACTAGCTGACAGCAAAGCCTCTATGCCGTCCGCTAGCACACTACAAAGAGCTGGCTGACAGCAAACATGATCTTTGTCGTCGGCTCTTTCTTTGCAGTCAGTTTTCTATAAGTTGATGGCAAAGACCTTCTTTGCAGTCAGCTAGCTGACGGCAAAGATCCTGATTCCGGTAGTGTATGGACCTAATATCAAATAACCTCTTTTCACTGGCAAGTTTAAAATCATAGTTAAGTTCTTTCATTGCCTAATAAGCTTTATGTTCTAACCCAAGAGGTAAATGACATGCTTTTCCATAGACAATTTTATAAGGGGGCATTCCCATAGGGTTTTTGTAAGCAGTTCTATAAGGCAATAAAGAATCATCAAGTTTCTTAGACCAATTCTCTCTAGATCTATGAACGATCTTTTGCAAGATCAATTTTATTTATCTGTTGCTCAATTCAACTTAACCACTAGGTTGAGGATGATAAGGCGATACCATCGTATTTAGCTAGAAGTGTATGGAAAGCACCATGAATAAAATGTGAACCACCATCAGTCATTAAATATCTAGGTGCTCCAAACCTCAGGAAAATAATATCTTTGAACATTTTGACTGAAGTTTGTTGATTAGCGCTACTAGTTAGGATAGCTTCTACCCACTTAAGAACGTAATCAACAACAACTAGAATATGAGTATACCCATCAGAGAAAGGAAAAGGTCCCATATAATCAGAACCCCAAACATCAAATGGTTGAACAAAAAGTGAATAATTCATAGGCATTACGTGACGTCTACCCATGTTACCAATTCTTTGACATTTATCACAAGAAAGTACATACTTACGAGCATCTTTGTAAAGAGTAGGCCAATAGAAACCAAATTGTAATACCTTGTGTGCAGTTCTGTCGCCAGCATTGTGCCCTCAATAAGCCTCAGAATGAAACTTCCTTAGGATTTGTACCTATTCATTCTTAGGTACACAACGTCTAATAATACCATCTAATCCTTCTTTATAAAGATGTGGATCATCCCAAAAGTAATGTCTCAAATCATAAAAGAACTTTTTGTTTTGTTGATAGGTGAGGCTAGGTGGTACATATTTAGCAACAATGTAATTAGCATAATTCGCATACCAAGGAGTACTATGGGAAGCATTTATAACAACAATTTTCTCACCAAGAAAGTTATCATCAATAGGCAGTAGGTCATCAAGAACATTTTATATTCTAGATAAATTATCTTATACAAGGTTTTCAGCTCTCTTCCAATCAATGATATGCAAGTCAAATTCTTGAAGTAAAAGCACCCACCTAATCAGTCTAGGCTTAGCATCTTTATTTCCATAAGGTATTTAATAGCAACATGATTAGTGTGAATAGTAACTTTGGAATCAACAATATAAGGTCTAAACTTATCACATGCAAAGATAACTGCTAATAATCCTTTTCAGTAGTAGCATACTTTCTTTGGGCACTATCTAGTGTTTTACTAGCATAATGAATAACATACAATATCTTGTCTACTATTTTCTCTATAACAACACCAACGACATAATCACTAGCATCACACATAATTTCAAATGGTAAACTCCAATTATGTGGTTGAACAATAGGTGTAGAAATTAAGCCTTTCTTAAGTATTTCAAAGGCTTCTACGCAATCATCATAAAAAACAAATGGAATGTCTTTTTGAAGAAGATTCGTTAGTGGTCCATAAATCTTTGAGAAATCTTTCATAAAATGCATATAGAAACCAACATGACCAACAAAACTTCTTATACCATTGACATCTTTAGGACATGGTATTTTCTCTATTGCGTCAACTTTAGCTTTGTCTACCACAATGCCTCATTCAGAGATTTTATGCCCAAGTACTATACCTTCATTCACCATAAAGTGGAACTTCTCCCAATTCTGGACAAGATTAGTTTCTTCACATCTTTGCAAAATCCGATCAAGGTTGTGTAAGAACATATGATCCCTTGGTGGTTTTGATAATTCATGACAACATACATTGTCTCTTGGATTAATAGTTTTTCCTAGTGCATTTCAGATTTAGTCCATAGATTAGGTTGGCCAAGGATTGTGAGGAGAATCCCATGAAGAAGAAGAGGAAGGGAAGGAATGGGATTGGCCAAGCTCCAAGCATCAAGCTACAAGACTCTACATTTTGCATTTTGTTAGAAATCACTTTTGAGTCGATAGGAAAGCCAATACTGTTAAAAGGGGATGAGGTATTTACGATGATCTAGTTGCTCATGTGCTTAGAGATTAGCCACCAAAAATACTCACCCACTTTCCCACAAAAACCCTCTGTCCAAAGCCGAAAGTCAAAATCTGATAACACCAACAATTCCCATTCGGATCCATAGAGTTTTACCTTGGACAGAAACCCAACCAAACCCTAGCATCTCGGTACTACCAAGTTTCCATTCTATGCAACCAAGAATCAGTGACCAACTTTCTATTAACCAATTTCTTAGAGTCGGTCCCACTAAGTTTGAGGACTCGGTGACACCGAGATTTGGAAACTGCCTAGGTCCCATATCGGTACCGCTGAGATTTATATATCGGTCTCATCAAAAAGGCCAAAGTTGCCACATTTTGCACTAGTCGGTGCAATGGAGTTTTTACTCTGGTTTCACCGAGTTGGGTAATCATGTTGTGACGGTTGGATTTTTGGAGATTCCTATATATACCCCTCCAACACATCCCACTCACAAGAGAAGCATTCAAAACACACACACACACACACTTGCCATATCCAATTTTCTAAGAGAGAACGACCTACCATTGTGTTGAGGTCAAGATCATCCACTCCAACCAGATGGATCTTGATTTCTAGCCTCCCCAAGTTGCTTTCAATCCAATCAATCTCTTCTACCCATTCCAAACCTATGAGACAGTGATTGAGTGTTGAGGAGATTATCTTTTGAAGCACAAGAGCAAGGAGTTCATCATGCTATCACATCTATTACCTTTTGGAGGTTGGTGCCTCCTAGATTGGTTAGGTGTTACTTGGGAGCCTCCTTCTTCATGATTGTGGAGTTGAACCAAGAATTTTATAAGGGAAAGGAGATCGCCTACTTCGTGAAGATCTAACGTGAGTAAGCCTAGTCCTCTGTGGACGTAGGCCATCATGGAATAGACAAGGTTGCTAGTTCGTGGATCCTTCGTGGGTGGAGCCCTCTCTAGACTCTCGCGGCCATTACCCTCCATTGGCTGAAGTCTCCATAAACGTGGATGTACGATATCACCACCTATCGGAACCATAGGAAAAATCTTTGTGTCTCCAAATTGCATTTGATCTTCTTATCCCTAGCCTCTTACCTATGCTTGCCATTACTTTCCGCTGCAATACTCGTAGACATGCTTGTGTAGGGTGAACTTGATTCACTAGAATTGCTAAAATCCGCCAACCAATTAACTTGGGAAAAGGTTAGGTTTTTATTTGGGCAAGTAGTCTAATCACCCCCCCTCTGGACCTACTTTCAATCCTACAACATTCAAGATCTAAATCTCACGTGCTTGGTGTTCATTTGTGGACTTCGAGGCATTAGTTTCCTCCTTCCCTAGGGCAGGCACGTGGCGACCACCTGCTCCTAAGATTCAGTGTATGGCTTGTCCTCTCTAGCCTACACCAGGTGTTTTTCCAGTTGACCAATGGTTTCGGCTGCTACAAGAATAGGGAACTATTAAGGATGGACTTAATATCCCTATAAAGTCAAATCTTTAAGATGCACTTACCATGGGCTTCTCGGGTAAACTTCTTGATGCCCTCTATCTCTGGCTTCATATATTTTAACTCTGTTTTCGCCAGTTTTAGCTCAGTGGAGAGCTCTTTATTCTTTTCTCGAGCAGCCTGAAAAATTTCTAGCATAATCATGTGAATACAGGCAACAACACCTTCAATTGGCCAAACACGTCGAATTAAGGCTCGGGGGCTGCTGGGTTTTTGCGCCCACATTTTGGTTAAAGATATGGAAGGGTACTCACGCTGGTCATACTTCGTATTAATGAATGTTCTTCTTTAAAAAAGGTATATGAACATAACACTCGACCTCTACTCGGAAGAACTAGATCATCTTTAGTCCTTCCAGAGGGATATTTGGGTTCTCCCGAATTATCTCGAGTCAAGAATTAAAGGTTGACTAGAAAAATTACCTGTAAGTTGCTGGAAAGCATGCTTGTCGCATCTTCTAGACCGGTTTGAGCCGCTCCGAGGTAGGTGTCGACCACATTGAGAGCGTTAAACTCTTGGTACGAAAAGATCAAATTCCTTAGAGAGGTCTTCTGCTTTCGATGACGCGTCATGCTCTCGACCTCAAAATTGGTAGCAGAATAAAACACCAGTTCTCTGGTTGAGGGTCCTCGGCTAGGCCTTTGTGGCATGAAACCTCGAGAGGAGGCGCTAGAGCCGCATCAATCCTCAGGATGGAGCACTCGCCCATATTCGCAATGTCCTCGAACAAAGGGGCTTGATCAAAACGCCTACAAAATTATGGGCAATGGAAGTTAGGCGCACGAAGACTAGTGGTTCATAAAATATGATGATGCGGTTTACCTTCGCTAAGAGAAAGAGTTCGATGTTGCAGGACTTGTGGCTTAAAGCTTGGACGCTCCATGTGTCCTTGTTTGGATCACTAGGGTCGACCCCTTGGGTGCTTGGCGTTTTGAGTAACGACCCTTGGGGAGAGAAGTCAGAACCTCAGGACCAGTACGTCTCTTTGGAGGTGAAGCTTCATGGACACTTATTGTAGATAACAGATCTCCAGTGAATCCAGAAGGACAACTATCTTGGAGCCATTCGTACTCTCTTGGTAAAAGAATTCATCCTTAAAAATGATGGACAACTCAAGATCCTCATGAAACCTGGGTCGTCATCCCTGGAATAAGACTTCGATTGAGGAGCAGGACAACTCACTGTTTCTACGAATTGTCTCCACCCCTGCTCAGATATATTGAAAAGTTGTTCGAGAGAATTGATAAAAGTGTTCAGACATTCTATGTGAGCAAAGAGTACTCACTGCCTCGGTTGGTTTGTAGTATGAGTAGCCGTCCATAAACTTCCTCCGCGAGAACTCCTCCTCTTCTCCTTTGAAGATTCCGGCCAATGCGCTGGTTAAGGCTGCCTTGTCAGCAAAATCCACTTTCAGGTAGCGATTCACCTCGCTTGTTCCATTGTACATCCACAATGGGTGAACGCGTTGTTGAAGAGGTTGGACGCGTCGGAGAAGTGAGGTGACTATCACTTCGATGATGGGGAGCTTGTTGTCAGCCAAACAAGTCACTTGGGCGGTCGGGCGCTTTACTTCCTCGTCCATCACTTGGGCCACCAGTTTAAATGCTTCTTTGGAGGATAAGATGAGAACTTAGGTAGTCCTCCACTAGATGGATCGTAGAGGGGGCATCGGCTACGTAGAACCACTCCGAGGCCTAAATCTTGATGTCCTCCTTGGGCGTGCCAAATTAATACCCACTTCCGGCAATTCAGCACACCTCGAATCATCCCACTTCATGTATCAAGCCTCCTCGAGAGCGAGGGATGCGGCAATTTTTTGCCACAAACCAAAATGATCCTCCACCCAAGGTACATCTCACGGAGGGCGAGAACCCTGCTATATGTAAAATAGAGTTGGGGGCAAAGTGGTGGAGTTGGATCCTGTAAAACACATGCAGGCCCCTAAGGAAGGGGTGGATGGGAAGCCCATACCTCACAAGAGGAAGGGAATGAATCAGACTCTTTCCACCCCATGAGGGCACTGATGTTTTTCGTCATACGCCTGGCCATCAATGGAATTTAGGCCCATACAAGTGGAGGCTAGATGTGAGTCAGGCACGCAACCTTGAGTCACCAGCCGATCCAGGCAAAGGCAGGAGATGGTGCAGTTGGACCAATCCCCTTGGAGGGGTCGGGCGGACGAGTTGAGGAAATGGGAGCGCTAGCCATTTGTAAACTGTGGATGGACAGGAGGAAGAAAGTATCAAAATCGAAGTGCGACGAAGAGTAATAGGGGTGCACAAATCCTTGTGCCTCTAGGTTATTAAATAAGCCTCGTATCGTGTGAAGAGATGCTTTGATTACTAGTCGTCATACCGCTCGTCTCTCTAGCAGTGCTAGAATCGAGAAAGGGACTTAAAGCGCAAAGTGGGGCCGTTGTCAGTATGCCTTAGAAAGAGACATGTTATCCGTTGTAGTTTAATGCTCGGACTGTCCGGGAAAGCTGTCGTTATTTTGGGTCCGAACAGTGTCAATCATGAAGGAACTTGCGTGCCAAGCCAAAGACGTCCAAGACCAGGTGGTCCGAGGAGTGCAGTCGTCCTTGGTGATTGGAAACCAGTTCAGAAGATACTGAAGGTGTCGTGGACTAGGGGGTACCATCCCTAGGCATTTAGCTCTCATGGGTCAAACTAGGGCATGCTAAGCCATCGCTTGAAGGACAACCGGGGTGTCAAGACCTTCTTGTAAGCAAGATGGAAACTACCAAAGACTTGACGTACACTCCAAGGATAGCTTTGTATTCGGCATATTGGCAACCAACCTAGCATGTAACCTAGGTGCCCCAGGCATGTATATAAGCCAAGGGGTTTGTTCCATAAAAGGACAATTACACACCTTAGAGTTTAGAGCTTACACAATGATCTTGAGGTAGATCATCATCATGTACTCGAGACCCCATCATCAATACAATCAAAGCACGACATAGGGTTTTACCTCTTCAAGAGAACCCGAACATGGGTAAACATCGTCTCCCTAAGTCTCATGTTTCCATTAATCACAGATCCACAGCTCGGGACCCCTTCGGGGTCACTAGAAGAGTATGTCTAGAGGGGGGTGAATAGACTACTAGCAGGAATTTAAATCTACACCAGGTGCAAAGTTAAATGTTGGCAGTCATATATAGCAAGTCTAGAACATCCTAACCCATGCAAGTCATCAAGTATAGCTGCGGAAAGTAAAGACATTGCATATGAAAATAAGGAGTAGAGATAGGGAGATCAAACGCGTGAAGGACACGAAGATTTTTCCCGTGGTTCTGATAGGTGGTGCTATCGTACGTCCACGTTTATGGAGTCGTCAAGCAACGGATGGTAACTGTGGCGAGAGTCCACGGAGGGCTACCCATAAGGGTCCACGAAGTAGCAACCTTGACCATTCCATAATGCCTTCCGTCCACGAAGGACTAGCCTAACTCGGGGTAGATCTTCACAAAGTAGCCGATCTCCTCGCCCTTACAAACTTCTTGGTTCACTCCACAACACGAAGTAGGAGGCTACCAAGGGACACCTAACCAATCTAGGAGGCTCCACCCTCCAAAAGGTAATAGGCTCGATAGTGTTGATGAACTCCTTGCTCTTGTGCTTCAAGATGATAGACTCCTCAACACACAATCACTCTCTTATAGATTTGTCTATGGTGGAAGAGATTGATTGGGTGGTAAGCAACTTGGGGAGGCTAGAGATCAAGATTCATATGGCCGGAATGGAATGGCATGACCTCAACACATGAGTAGGTGGCTCTCTCTAAGAAAATATCATAGGATGGGTAGGGATCTATTATGAGTGCTTCTCTTTCGAGTAGGTAGTGGTGGAGGGGTATATATAGGCATCACCAAAAATCCAACAGTTACACCTAATAAGTCAGACTCGGTGACACCGATGTGTTATCTTGATGGTACCGAGTTGCCTCAAAGGTAGCAACTTTTGGATCTCGGTGAGGCCCATACATAAAACTCGATTGCACCGATTAGGTGACCAACTGTTAGATTGCCAAACTCAGTGACGCCAATTCAACAAACTCGGTGGGACTGATTTTGTGAATTTGCGTAACAGGAAGTTGGCAATCAAAACTCGGTGGCACTGAAGCAGAATCGGTTGCACCGAATGGCTAGGGTTTGGCTGAGTCTGTCTGAGGCTAAGAATCGGTGGCACCGAGTGGAAAGTGTTGGTTGCACCAATTTTGGATATTTGGCTTTGGAAAGACTTTTGTGGAAGAGCTTGTGGGTGTATGTGGTTACTATTACTTGTGCATGTATGAGCATTTTGTTCACCAACAGTACCTTACCCCCTTTTGATAGTATTGGCTTTCCTATGGACTCAAAATGATTTCTCATGAAAGTAAAATGTAGAGTCCTCTTGCTTGAAACTTTTCCAATTTATTTCCTTGCATCTTGGGGTAGGCCACAATCCCTTTGCCAACCCATCTCTCTCTACGGACTTTATCTGAAATACACTAGATGAAAGTATTAGTCCAAGAGACAATGTATGTTGTCATGACTTATCAAAACCACCAAGGGAGCACATTGTTCTTTCAATCTCCCCCTTTTTGGTAATTGATGACAACATACAATAAAAGCTTCAAATAAAGATATGCATGTATATAATGAAGACTTTGAGAGACAGATGACTTAGACTTGCTCCCCCTAAATGTGTGTGATCCCTTTAAAGGATAGTTGCTTTGAATGCATGAACACACACATGGTATGAAGGATATGATAAGTCATGTGTATCTTGGCTATATGCATCAAATGTATATGAATGAGGTGAATCCGTGATCAAGTTTTCACTCTTGCAAACAATATGTGCAAGAAGCAAGAGATAATATTGAACAAAAATATGATGCATATACTTACCTTGAGTTCTTGAGCATTCTAGTAGTAGAGATACACTTGAGAAAAAATGTTTGGAAACACAAGAGTGTTCTACCAATCAAAAGCAGTAGAACTCAAAAGAACCAAGGTATGGAGAACATAAATAAGATAGTATTCTTTATAATTGATATGTCTGCAAGATCATTTAGAACTTTCTCCCCTAAATACGGAAATGTAGGACATCCTCTCCCTCTAAATCTTGGCATGTAGATATTGGGATTGGATAGGGTGAGAAAATTCTCACATGACAAATCAAACGAAATAAATACATATTTCTCCAAAGCATATTTTTATCCCCCTACTTTCATATTCTCCTCTTGTTTATATAAGTATAAACTTTTGATATTCTCCTCTCCCCTGTATTATATCTCCCCCTCTGTAGAAGCATGTATCTCCCTCTTTAGCTTTGAAGCTTTGTATATTTCTCCCCCTTTGGCATTAATTCCAAAAAGGTCAGATATAGGGTCAAATACAGGGATCATTGATTAAAAGGGGATCCTTGAGAACAAGGGTCATAGAATGTAGGATTCATAGAATATGAATATCATGAGAAAAATGAAGGAATCATTGAAAAGAATTTCTCTCCCTTTGGCTAAACTGAGAATTTGCAGAACTTCTCCTCCTTTGAGTTAGGGATCCTTGAATGTATTTCTCCCCCTTTCCTTTTTTCAAATAAAAAAGGGATCATAGAAGAATTGAGGAATCACAGAAGGAACATAAAGTTTTAGAAGAACAAACACAGATTGAAATATCATACAAAGTCGGTGGCTCCAAGACATATTTGTCGGTGATACCAATATGATGCTATGCAGCTCATTTGCTGAACCCGTAGAACCGAGTCCTTTGTATCGGAGGCTCCGAGGCATAAAACAGAAATTTTGAAAAGTTTGAGAAACTTGCAAATTTGTAAAAGATTTTTGTATAGAGAATATCAACTAGAGAAGATTTGAATGGTTCCAAGAAATTTTGCATTAGAGAATGAACCAAACAAGATTCTTAACTAGATGATGGGAGGTGACTAGATCACCTATATTAGAGTATATTGACTTAGGAGCCAAGCAAGAATACTTGATCATAGGTCATACTCATCGTAAAGCTCAAAATGGGGTTACCATTTTTCGATTAAGCATTTTAATGCCTTCATACCACTTGAGTTGCTTTATATCATGACTTGGAGTAAAGCCCTTTTTCAAGGATATGAATACATACCTTTGAGTGATGTTGTGAACGTAGCTTGTAGGTGAACTTGATGAGGATGCTCGAAGTTGATGAAGTTCATCTCGAGTTGGGAGCAATCCTTGTTGTTTTCGTTCACTTTTCACCTACATAGGTTAGTCATGCAAGGAAGATTGCTTAGCAATTTAGGGATATATGTCAAGGATATATGTCATGATACCAATTTGAGGTTTAGCAATTTAGGGATATATGTCAAGGATATGTTTTGTTGTCTTCTTCCTTTCATCATCAAAACGAGGTTGTGGATACTTGGTCATGACAAGATTGCTTAAGATATGAGTTGTTGGCCATCTTCTGGAGTGTTGTTATTCCAAGTACCTACAAAAGGGTTAGATGCAAGACAAGGGAGCATGGAATTCCAAGATATATGATATTCGAGGTAATATTAGCATGAAATAGACATTAAAGCTTATCATCTTGCATGCATCCGAATGAGATTAGCTCAAGTTTGAAGCATCAATGATGTTCAACTCACTCCTCAAATGACAAAACACTTTTTCATCAAGTGGCTTAGTAAAGATGTCGGCCAATTGCTTGTTAGTACGAACATGCTTAAGATTAATATCTCCTTTGGCAACATGATCACCAATGAAATGATATCGAACTTGAATATGCTTGGTTCGAGAGTGTTGCATAGGATTATGACCAATCTTAATAAAACTTTAATTGTCACAAAGTAATGGCACATTTTTAACATAGATTCCATAATCTTTAAGCGTTTGTGTCATCCATAATAATTGCGCACAACATGATCCAGCGGCAATGTATTCTGCTTTGGTAGTAGATAGAGATACCGAGTTTTGTTACTTGGAGGACCAAGACACAAGAGATCTACCAAGAAATTGACATGTACCCTAGGTGGATTTTCTATCAACTTTGTAACCGGCATAGTCCGAGTTGGAGTAGCCAACAAGATTAAAGAAGATCCCTTGGGATACCAAATGCAAAAGCTTGGCGTATGTATCAAGTATCTCACAATGCGTTTCACAGCCTTAAGATGACATTCTTTGGGTGCAGCTTAATATCTAGCACACATGCAAACACTAAGCATAATATCTGGATGAGAGGCACATAGATATAGAAATGAACCAATCATTGATCGATAAACCTTTTGATCAGCCGGTTCACCTTCCTTAGTAAGATCATCGTGTCCGCTAGTGGGCATGGGAGTTTTCATACCTTTGCACTCTTGCATGTTGAACTTCTTGATCAAGTCCTTGGTGTACTTGGTTTGGGCGATGAATGTACCTTCTCTCGTTTGCTTGATTTGTAGACAAAGAAAGAATTTCAACTCACACATCATAGACATCTCATACTTCTCTGACATTAACCTTCCAAATTTCTCACTAAATTGTGGGTTAGTAGATCCAAAGATAATATCATCCATATAAATTTGGCACACAAATAGTTCACCATTAACTCTCTTTGTGAATAAGGTTGCATCAATTTTACCAATTTCAAAACCTTTTTCAATAAGAAACTTCGTTAGGCATTTATACCAAGCACAAGGAGCTTGCTTAAGACCATATAAAGCTTTGCGAAGTTTGTAAACGTGGTCAGGTTCCTTAAAATTTACAAAACCAGGTGGTTGCTTAACATAGACCTCTTTTTCAATCTCACCACTTAAAAAAGCACTTTTAATATCCATTTGGTAAAGCGTGATATCATGGTGATTAGCATATGCAAGAAGAATTTGAATGGCTTCTAGTCTAGCAATGGGGGCGTAGGTCTCACTATGGTCCATACCTTCAACTTGCGTACATTCTTGGGCTACCATGCGAGCCTTGTTGCAAACGAATTTACCGTATTCATCTTGCTTGTTCCAAAATACCCATTTCATGTCGATGATGTTTTCCACATCCTTGGGTTTCTCCACGAGTGTCCACACTTTGTTCCTCTCGAAGTTGTGAATCTCTTCATGCATAGCGTTCACACAATCCACGCCTTCAAGAGCTTTTTCAACCTTCAAAGGTTGAATGCTAGAGATGAAAGAATAATGCACACAAAAGTTAGACAAGCGAGTTCTAGAGTGAGTGATCCTTCCTATTTGTATATCACCAAAGATTTGGTTTAGGGGATGGTTCTTGGTCACTTGTGCTCGAACTCGGGGTAGCTTTGGCTTGGTAGTTGGAGGAGCTTCTTCCTCTTCATCATCTCCTTCATCTCCGTTGTTGTCGAAGTGGTCATCTCCATGAGGTGGTGGTGAAGGAGGTTATGGTGGATCTTCATGATGTACTTCCTCCTCCTCTTCATCTTGTCGTGTACTACTTGTGGATGCTTCCATGTTGTTTTGTCGGTAGCCTTGATCCGAAGTAGGATCTTCCACTTGGGTTGATGAAGTACTTTTCTTCACCTCCATGAGATGAATATTGCCGATAGGAAAATCTTGGATAGCTTCCGAAGGATCTTTTCACCTACATCATTTGGCAATTGTTCGACTTGCGAAACATTGGACTCATCAAACTTCACATCTACTGTCTCTTCAACTTTTCGAGTGAAGTTGATTTAGACACGGTATGTGTGAGAGTTCCATCCATAACCAAGTAGGAAACCTTCATAAGACTTGGGAGCAAATTTAGCACGGCGATGCTTATCAAGAATGTAGCACTTGCTACCGATGAGAAGCTCGTATGTCGTTTTTATCAAGAAGCTTGTGCAAGTCGAGTCGGTTTGTGGCATGACATGCAGTTTCCACGGCTTCTGCCCAAAAGTGTCTTGGCGTCTTGTATTCATCAAGCATCATTCTTGCCATCTCAATGAGGGTTTGGTTCTTTCTCTCAACAACTCCATTTTGTTGGGCCGTGTATGTAGCCAAGAACTGATGTGAGATACCCTGTTCGTCAAGAAAGGTATCAACATGGGAGTTCTTCAACCTTGATCCGTTATCGCTTTGAACCTTCTTGATCTTCACCACTTCAAATTGATTTTGTGCTTTGCGTGCAAATTTCTTGAAGATCTTTTGTACCCGCGACTTATCACCAAGAAAGAATACCACATAAATCTGGAAAAATCATCAACTATAACTAGACCATAAGAGTTTCCATCGGGACTCTTGCAAGCATTGGGACCAAAAAGATCCATATGAAGTAACTCGAGTGGTCTCCTAGTGGTCATGATGTTCTTGATAGGATGACTTCCACCTACTTGATTTCATGCTTGACAAGCACTAAAAAGTCTATCTTTGTCAAAAATAACATCTTTAACACCAAGAATGTGATTGCCCTTGATAAGCTTATCTAGATTGCGCATACCTACATGTCCAAGCCTTCTATTGCATAGCCAACCTTTAGATAATTTTCCAATGAGACAAGTACGAGGTTGGGCCTTTTTTAATGAAATCGACAATGTATAGATCAGCTCTACGAATACCGGTAAAGACAATTTAATGATTATCAAATCCAAAAACTTGGCAATCTACTTTAGTAAATAGCACATTGAAACAAGCATTATATTTTGAATGGAGCTATCATGAGATATGGCCACCTAACTGTGACAGCCCAAGTGTTGTCCCTACCTTTTATGGCATTGTGTCTTGTATGAACCTTGTTGCCATGAGCTTAATGAAATGATTTTGCACCTGCATATGCAATGTCTTGTTCTTGCATTCATGCATCATAGCATCATAGCATCCATCATGCCATGTCCTTGCTTGTTGTGGTTGAGTGTGTCTTGTGTTGTGTGGTGTGTTGTGGTTTGAGTGGGTGTGGTGCATCTCCTTATTATTCCCCCTCTTTATTCCTTTCAAACAAACCACCTCTAAGTATCCTTTTCCATTTATGTTATTTTATCACCAGATTTAAGTTGCTATTTAAATTGATTAAAAATGTTCAAGAGGTAGCCCAATATGTTTTATTAAGTATGAGTAGGGTTCTTTTGATGTTTGGAGTTTGTATGCTTGTGAGGTTTAAATAACCAAGGGCTGCTATTTTAAAACTATTAATATTACTTGCTTCAAAAATCCCCTAGTCATTTTATTTAAATAGTTCTCACATTATTTTAGTCAAATGTAATTTTGTCTTTTCAAAAACCCTTCTATTTGCCTCTAGGGTTTTTCCTTTTCTTGTTGTTTTGTTTAAATGGAAAAACCCTGTGTATTTCTCTCCTGAGAGAGAGACAGCGCTAGAGTGGGCCTTTTCCTTTCCCCGCGGCCCAGCCCGCTCGAGGGAACGGCAAACTGCTCCCGTCCATCGTCTTCGTCAGTAAGCAGAGAGAGCAGCGCCTCCGCCGTCCGTCGCCGTCAGCCCCGGGGGTATTTAAACCCCCTCGGCGTGCGTGCCTCCTCCGCTAGGGTTCCTCTCTCCCCTCCAGCCGTCGCAGCTCCCTTCTCCCTCTCCATTCCTCTCCCTCCTCTCTTCTTTCCCCTCTGTCAGGTAAGATTTCAGAGTTTAGAGAGAGAGCCAGTGCCGCTGTCGGTCGTCTTCACTGTCATCGCCGCGTCTCCGGTGGGCCTTGTCCCTGGTGGACATGGCGTGGAGCTCCGGGTCGTCACCCGTGTTTCATTCCCGCCGCTAGGAGGTGAGGAGCACCTCCCCGCAGTGCCGCTTGTCATCGTCGTCGTCCGCAAGGGAGCGGGTCGTCAACGGTCTCCCTCCTCTTCGCCGTCGCCGCGTCTCCGCCTCTCCTTCCTCTTCACGCGTCTGGCTTGTCATCACCCTCCCCTCGGTGAGCCCCGCGTCCCCTTCCTGTTGTGTGGAATAGCTTGCCTTCGCGTAGCTCCTCTTTGTCGCCGCTGCGTTGTCGCCATGGCAGGGGCAAGCTTGGAGCTTGTGCCCCTCTCCCCTCCTCGTAGATCCCTTCCAGGGACGGGGCTGGAATCCCCGTAAATGCAGCAGCCCCCGCATCGCTTTTCCCTCACCGGAGACCCCCTGTGCCGCCGGGAATCGCCGCCGCTGTTGCCTGTCGCGCAGGTGTTCATTTTAAGTTTCGTCAGACTTGCGTGCACGTGCGTGTGTGTATTAGTTCAGTCGTTCCCCTATCCTGTTAAGAGCCGATTCGATAGCATAGTGGTAACCTGCTCGGGGAAATGACCATGAGGTCGTGGGTTCGAACCGAACCCTCACCCTTTTTTTGTTTGTTTTGTTTTTCTTTGTTTTATTTTTCTTTTCTCTTGTGCTATGTATGCATGTGTGTTGCATAGTGTGGTATGCATATATGCATGCGTGTATGTGAGAGTGTGTGTGTGTGTTGTCATATACATATGTATATGCATATATGCCTTGTGTATATATGTGTTCATATGTGTGTGGATGAACACCCACACACACGAGCATGTGTGTATGTGAGTGTGTGTGCCCATGTGCACTTGTGCTTTGAGTGGTGGTGTGTATGTGCCTATATGCATAATGCATATATGGTGCATGTGTGTGTGTGTGGATGAACACCCCCTCATAGGTGGTATGTTCATGAGAGAAATTGTGCTCATATGCCCTTAGGCATATGGAGCATGTGTGTGTATGCTTATGTAGTGGTGTGTGTAGGGTGTATGTGTGTGTAGGTGACAAGTGGGTCCTTTCCCCCACTTGACATACTCCTTTGTTGTAGATATGCATGTTTTGTAGGGATTATTAGATATTTGCCATGTTAAACTATGTTTTCAAATCTGGTTATGTCCATTTATGCTCATGTGCATTTTAAGCAAGTTTTGACTTATAAAAGAGGTGATAGTTTTGCTAGAATAGTTGTGCCATGTTGCTTCACATGTATATATGAGTATGACACATGATTTTGGGGTAGAAAGAGCCAAGGAATCCATTGGTGCAATCAGATTTTACTTTCAGGAAAGTTTATAAAACTGTCATTTTCTGCTGTGATGCTACTTTGTCATTTTTGCATGATTTAATCCATGCTTGCTTTGGGGCATGTGCCAACATGGAAGTGTTACTGTTTTATGTCTATTATGCCATGGTATTTTTGTTTAACATGAGAATCACCCATGTAAGTGGGAAACTTGCTGCAAAGTAGCTAACTTGATGTTACTGTTTTCACCATGCTAAATATTTCTAAGTCTGAGAATCTGCTGTTGTTTTTATGCCATGAAGAGTGGTTGACATCTTGTGATATTTTGAGAATTAGCTCATGATCAGTGTTAGTATTTTGAATTTGGTGTTGTATATTACCACCCTATTAATTTTAATGCCACGAGGTGGTCTCTAACACCTTTAACTTATATTGTCAACATGCTACCAGATTAACTCAGATTCCAAAAAACTGTTATTTTCACTAAGTCCCAGAAAACTGTTTCATCATGCCAACTTGTGAGCTTCATGCTTATTGATGTGTGCCTCCTTTCCAGTTTGTTTAGTTGGATAAGTTGATAAGCATGTTATGTAGTTACTATCAATACCTTGTTTGTGGCTGTAGGATTCCTGTAGCTCAAGTTGTGGGCTGTGAAATTTGCTATGTTGCTGTTTTGTGGCAGATTGTTTGTTTTATTGTTTTGTGACTTGTGGTAGCTATACTCCATGGAATTGCTTGATATTTGGCTCTATTGTGGTTGTTTTTTCATTGCCTAACCAGTGGCTACCTTGGAATGCCAAGAATTAGCCCATGGCCTTGTTGTCTTGTGTTTTGTCTTTGTACCTTGTCATGAGCGTATCGTGAGAACCGTAACTCCATTTCTTGCATTCTTTATATGCATTTCTATTGATTTTGCATGATGCATACATATTTGCCATGTTCATGCATGGTTAAATAACTTAACATGAGGTTCTATCTAGAATGGAAACTAATCAACCAATGCATGTGAAACTTGACTAGTTTTGGATTGCCATGTTAAATTCTTCATAAATGAATCATGCATCATCTCGGTTGTGCATTGCACCTTAGTTGGATATTTATTGTTTTTGTTTCTCTTGGGTATACGCGAGTGTTGATACTGAGTACGAGGACCCAGGAGAGTACCACTACGAGGATCCTGCTACTTGTTCCACTGAAGAACCAACAGGCAAGATGACCGTACCCGGATCCCGATACTATTTTCGCTTGCTAGAGTCTCGCTCTTATCATTACATTTACGCTACCTACCACTTGATTTTCAGCTTCCTAATTGCCACAATTGCCTCTAACCCTCCACACCTAGCAAACCTTTGATTGGCTAAGTTACCGCTGCTTAGCCCCTCTTACCGCAGGTGCAGGTTGTACCATGTGATAACATGGATTTGGCATATCACAATATTATGTGTTATTTAATGTAATGCACATATATATCTTGGTATTGGTGGAAGGCTTGGCCTTTTGCTAGGTGTTTTGTTCCGCTGTTACCGTCATAGTTTCTTGTTACCGGTGTTATGTTTTCCATACTTTGCGCTCCTAACATGCTCAGGGTTGTTATGAGGACCCCCTTGTTTATTCGGTTGAGATTAAAACTTGTTTGGAAAGACCCAACATTGGTACTACATTTGCTTAAAACTTAATAAAATTGCATATGGCTTAGCTACCCTGTGGATAATTAATCAACAACCCGGGCCAGTGCTCCTCATGAGTGTTGGTCCAAAATGGGCTGCCTGCGGGGCCGCCTCGAGGCAACTTGAGGATTGGTCTTCCCTGTAGCTAGTCCCATCTGTCGTGTCCTGAGAACAAGATACACGACTCTTATCGGGTTCGTCGACACGTCGGGTGGTCTTGCTGGATTTGTTTTACCATTATCGAGTGTCTTGTGTGTGGACTCTGACTTTCTTCGAGTTATCTCGAGGTGTTGGAATTCCTTTGGAGTTACCTATGATGATCACGAGATCCGTGGTCGAGGCTATTCCTGCGGAGTGTGGTTGATTTGTGATGGACTAGTTGGAGCACCCCTGCAGGGTTAAATCTTTTCGAGAAGCCGTGCACGCGGTTATGTGGCAACTTGGATATTTGTTCAACACCCGGTTATAGTTAACTTGAAGTAAACTCTAATAAAATACACCAACTATGTGAGTAACCGTGATCGTCTCTGCTCGTGAACATGATCCGAGAGAGAACACGGTGGGGTTATGATTGACGTAAGTAAGTGTTCAGGATCTCTTAGAGGTCATTCTAGATCCGATCGCTCATCATAGGCCACTCACATTTATGTTCATATTACGTAAGTTTATCCACCATAAATGCTTAGTGCTGCTGCAAACTAAACACATACCACATCCCAACCTTTAAGCTTGAATAGTCTTGGTACCCGGGCGCATGATTGCTAAGTCCTTGTGGCTCACAGATTACTACAACACTCCAGGTACAGGTACAAATGAGTATGTGTAGGATGATTTGATGCAGCTCTAGTAGGAATATGACGAGAAAAGAGGCAGGATGTACGTGACTTACCCGGATGAGTAGAGGACCATGGTCATGATCTTTGGGATAGCGAGATTGTGTCATTTGCATCTATTTTATCGTTTGATTTCGTCCGTAGTCGGACCCTGTCTTCATCTTGATGATTTGAACTCTGTGTGGAATTGTAATTTAGTATGTGGCGAGGGTAAGCCAACTTGTATACTCATCTTTTCTGTAATGTATGATGCAATGATGCTATACTTTCGAACGACAAGATGCGTATCTATCCCTTGCGAGGACCTCGTGTCTTAATACGGATAGGCGCGCATCTTGGGCATGACAAGTTCATATTCATAGCCATATGACCATAGGAGCCTTTGCTTGATCGAATTTGGCCGAGTCGAGTCTAGTAAAAACTATTTTGAGTCTAGTTATATCAGAGAGTAGGATTCTTTTTACTCCTCTTCTATGCTCTGATGAGGTATCTGGCTTAGGAATTTTGATTCTACTCCTCTTCTCGCTCAAAAAAAATTTAGGATCACGCGGGTATTTTGGAGTCTATATGATACCGATGTGACAGGGTTCTGTCTTGGTGACTCCTGTCTGACTTGATTTCTTCCGGGGAGTTGAGATCCAGGGAATGTTGGCACATCGTTATCATTCAACTTCCTTGATATCTTAGGATGGAGAGTGTTCGAAATTACTTCAATACTTGTCGTGGTGAGATAAGGTCGGAGTCACCCAGTACTGGGTTGGCGTCCGGGGTACCACCATGGTTTAGTATCGTTGTGTGTTTGAGGATTCGAGTTAGATGAATTTGCGAAAGCCTCTAGTTATGTGTTGAAGGATGGATACAGTTGGGGTGTAGGATTGCTAGTTGTGTGAGATATTTCCTCCTTGCATCCCCCCCCCACCGGATTGCATAACCAGAAAGTTTTCGGAAGTTCTTAGGTGGGAAATCTTGTAGTCATCTAGGATCATCTTCTTCAGATGTATGTGGGCACGTACATTTGTTCCGAGCAGTTAGCTCAATACTTTTGTGTTATTGCAAGTGGCTTCTAATATTTGATGATGTTATCATAAACTGGAGAAGCATTCTTACTAACTTTTCAGTAGGAAAGCTGTGTTATTATTTGTTCAATTTCTTTCAAGCATTTGATTCAGCTTTTAAATTCATCTTATCAATGAGGTGGTGATGCGTTTTGTCCATCTTCAGGATGGCTCCACCAACTCGCAACAATCCGGGTCGTGGTGAGAAGCAGACTGATGTTCCACCACCACCACCACCCCCGCTGCCGCCACCTCCTCCTCCAGAAGCTTGGCAAGCTGTGATGGTTGTAACCAATGCGAACACTCAGATGTTGCTCAGGCTGTTGCAAGAAAGGGAGCAGGGTCAGCAAGCCTTTCAAGGGAATTTTCAGAATCAACCTCTGTTTGCGACGCTCAATCAGTTCCTTGCCAACCAGCCCAAGTCTTTCACCTGTTGTGAGCAGCCTTTTGATGCTGATGATTGGCTTCATGATATGAGTAAACATTTTGAGTGCAGCAATGTCAGGCCAGAGGACTTTGTCAGATTTGCATCGTTCCAGCTCAAGGGTCAAGCAGCTGATTGGTGGCAGCAGTACAAGGATTCCAGGGGGCGATCGTGTTGTTACTTGGGACGGTTTTTGTCGTGACTTCCGGGCTCATTACATTCCGACAAGCTTTGTCGAGGACATGCGTGAGAAGTTCACGCACCTGAAGCACAGAAGCAAGTCTGTCTACCAGTACAACGTCGATTTCTAGAATCTAGCCCGCTATGCTAAGCAAGATGTTCCAGATGACAAGGCGATGATCTATCAGTTCACATGTGGTCTCAATGAGGAGCTTCTGCCAGGCCTAGTTCTTCAAGAGTCTCGTGAGTTTGATCAGTTCTACAACATGGCTTTGAAGGTCGAGGCAACTCAACTCAAGTTGGAGAACTCAAGGAAGCAATCAAGGGATTCATATTCTTCTTCTTCTAGCTCTCAAATGGTTCCTAAGCAGTAGAAGTATTGGGTGTCAAATCCTCCTCCGTTTCGTCCTCCTCAGCAGCAGAAGCAGTTCGGTGGCTGTGGTTCTTCCCACCTACCCAACCCAGGATTTTAGCAGAAACCCCAGGCATCCAAGGCAGTTCTTGTTCCTCCTCCAGGCAATGTTCGTCCGCTTTCTGAGGTGACTTGCCACAAGTGTGGCCAGAAGGGTCACTATGCAAACAAGTGCAACCAGTGGCATCTTCCGCCTCCTCCTCCAGTCAGGCCTCCAGGCAATGCTATGGTGAAGCATAATCCCAAGACCGCAAGAGCGAATATGGTGAATGCAGCAGAGGCAGAGGATTCTTCTCAAGTGATCATGGGTAATCTCTCAGTTAATTCTATTCCTACAAAAGTCTTGTTTGATACTGGTGCTTCGCATTGTTTCATGTCATATCCTTTTGCGGCAAAACATGGTTTTACCATGGAGTTTTTGCCAAATGCATTGCAAGTTTTGTCCCCACGGAAGCGTCTCAGCTCAAAAATGGTGGTTCGGGATGCGTCCATCAAGATGGCCAATTATTGTTTTCTGGCCTCTCCAATTGTTCTCGGTAATTCCGATATTGATCTCATTTTGGGCATGGACTTCCTGGCTATGAACAAGGCATATGTTGATTGTAAAGCAAAAGAAGTCAAGCTCACTCATCCTTCAGAAGATGTCATTATTTTCGCAGCTCGCGACGACACAATCCGTCTCTTTGCTCTCAATGAGAAGGGTGAAATCTTGGCGATTTCTCAAATTCCGGTGGTGAATGAGTATGAAGATGTCTTTCTACAAAAATTGCCAGGAATGCCTCCGCACCGGCCAGTCGAGTTCGTGATTGATCTCGATCCCGGAACTAAACCGGTCTGCAAGCGCCCGTATAAACTTGGGCCCAAAGAGCTAAAAGAGTTGAAGAAGCAGCTAGATGAGCAAGAACGTCTGGGTCTGATCATACCAAGTTCTTGTCCATGGGGTTGTGGTGTTTTGTTTTTCAAGAAGAAAGATGACACGGATCATCTTTGTGTCAACTACCTTCCATTGAACAAGAAGACAATCAGAAACAAGTACCCACTCCCCAACATCAATGAGTTGTTTGAACAACTAAAAGGTGCCAAGGTTTTCTCGAAGCTTGATCTTCGCATGGGTTATCATCAGATTCGCAATTGCGAAGAAGACATTCCTAAGACCGCTTTCAGGACGAGTTTTGCCTCTTATGAGTACACCATCATGTCGTTTGGTCTTGCTAATGCTCCTCCAACCTTCTCAAGAATGATGAACTTCATTTTCTCTCCTTTCAAGAATGAGTTGCTCTTGGTCTATCTGGATGATATCCTTGTGTTCTCGGAGACAAAAGAAGAGCATGCAGAGCATCTCCACCTTGTGCTTGACAAGTTAAGGGAGCATCGATTCTATGCCAAGTTTTCCAAGTGTGAGTTTTGGCTCAATGAAGTGGTGTTCCTTGGGCATGTGATTTCTGTCGAGGGAATTAAAGTGCACCCTGAGAAAGTTGAGGCAATCTTGAAGTGGGAACCTCCTCAGAATGTGAAGCAGCTTCGTTGTTTCCTTGGGCTTGCTAGTTATTGTAGAAGATTCGTGGAGAACTTCTCTCAAATTGCTAAGCCTCTGTCCAATCTCCTCCAGAAGAGTGTCAAGTATGTTTGGTCTCCTGAGTGTGATGTGGCATTCAATATGCTCAGGCAGAGACTTCAGCTCCAGTTCTTGTTCCTCTTGAGTAGTCAAAGCCTTTCCAAGTATTATGTGATGCTTCTCTCCAAGGTCTTGGTGGTGTTCTCATGCAAGACAAGAAGATTGTTGCTTATACCTCGCGTCAGTTGAATCCTGCTGAGAAGAACTACCCTACTCATGATCTCGAGTTGGCGGCAGTTGTGCATGCTCTAATGACTTGGAGGCATTTATTGTTGGGTAGACCAGTTGAGGTGCAAACCAATCACAAGAGATTGAAGTAGATTTTCACTCAACCCAATCTCAATCTTCGGCAGTCTCGTTGGGTGGAAATGCTTGAGGACTTCAATCCAAGCATTGAGTATACTCCTGGAAAAGCAAATGTCATTGCAGATGTGCTCAGCCGTAAGGCGTACTGCAATAGTCTCATCTTGAAGCCTCTTCAACCCGAGATTTGTGAAGCCTTTCGCAAGCTCAACCTTCAGATGATTCTGCAAGAATTTCTTGCCAATCTTCAAGTCTCTCCGACTCTGGAAGATCAGGTTCACCAAGCGCAGCTTCTTGACACTATGGTGAAGAAAGTGAAGAAAGGTGTGGCCAAGGGCATTCCAAAGTATAAGTGCTTTTGAGTTGATGACAAAGACACCTTGTTCTTTGAGGACCGTCTTATGGTTCTAAAAGGTGATCTCAGAAAGGTTATCATGGACGAAGCACACAATTCTCTTCTATCCATTCATCCAGGAAGTTCCAAGATGTATCAGGATCTCAAGCAAACCTTCTGGTGGACTCGCATGAAACGTGAAATTTCTCAGTTCGTGAACGAGTGTGATGTTTGTCGCAGAGTGAAGGCGGAGCATAAACGTCCAGCGGGTCTTCTTCAGCCTTTGCCTATCCCAGAGTGGTAATTCGATCATGTGGAGATGGATTTCATCACTGGGTTTCCCAAGTCCAAGAGAGGCAACGATGCCATCTTTGTGGTTATTGACAAGCTGTCAAAAGTTGCTCATTTCCTGCCAGTCAAAGAATCTATCTCGGCAGCTCAGCTTGTAGAGTTGTATACATCAAGGATACTATCTTTGCATGGTATTCCTCAACTCATCTCATCTGACCATGGAAGCCTCTTTAATTCCAAGTTTTGGGAGTCCTTCCAAACTGCTATGGGTACCAAGATCCATTTCAGCACTGCGTTCCATCCGCAGACAAGTGGTCAAGTTGAGAGAGTCAATCAGATCCTTGAAGATATGCTCAGAGCCTGTGTGATTTCGTTCGGCATGAACTGGGAAGACTGCCTTCCATATGCAGAATTCTCATACAACAATAGCTTTCAAGCTAGCTCAGGCAAGGCCCCTTTCGGGATTCTCTACGGCAAAAAGTGTCGTACCCCGCTTAACTGGTCTGAAACCGGTGAGTGTCAGATATTGGGCAATGACATGGTCACTAAAGCAGAAGAAATGTGTTGTGTCATTCGTGAGAACCTCAAAGCAGCTCAGTCCCGACAGAAGAGCTATTACTATAGCAAACATCGGGATGTTTCCTTTCAAGTGGATGATCTAGTCTATCTCAGAGTCTCTCCCATGAAGGGCACTCAGCGGTTTGGAATTAAAGGGAAGCTAGCTCCTAGTTTTGTTAGTCCTTTCAAAGTTGTTGGCAAGAGAGGTGGACTTGATTATCAACTAGAGCTTCCTCCAAATTTCGCAAATGTGCACGATGTCTTCCATGTTTCTCAGCTCCGGAGGTGCTTCAAGACTCCAGAGCGCACCATTGACCTTCAAGACATTGATCTCCAAGAAAACCTCTCTTATCGTGAGCATCCAGTTGCAATTCTCAAAGAAACTGAGCGTAAGACTCGCAACAAGTCTATCAAGTTCCTTAAGGTGAAGTGGTCGCATCATTCTGACATAGAAGCTACTTGGGAACGTGAGGACCTTCTCCGTTCTGAATTTCCAGACTTCCTTCGTTCCTAGATCTCGGGTCAAGATCCTCTTGTAGTGTGGGAAAGTTGTGACAGCCCAAGTGTTGTCCCTACCTTTTATGGCATTGTGTCTTGTATGAACCTTGTTGCCATGAGCTTAATGAAAGGATTTTGCACCTGCATATGCCATGTCTTGTTCTTGCATTCATGCATCATGCATCATAGCATCCATCATGCCATATCCTTGCTTGTTGTGGTTGAGTGTGTCTTGTGTTGTGTGGTGTGTTGTGGTTTGAGTGGGTGTGGTGCATCTCCTTCTTCTTCCCCCTCTTTATTCCTTTCAAACAAACCCCCTCTAAATATCCTTTTCCTTCTATGTTATTTTGTCAGCACTTTAAGTTGCTATTTAAATTGATTAAAAATGTTCGAGAGGTAGCCCAATATGTTTTATTAAATATGAGTAGGGTTCTTTTGATGTTTGGAGTTTGTATGCTTGTAAGGTTTAAATAACCAGGGGCTGCTATTTTAAAACTATTAATATTACTTGCTTCAAAAGTCCCCTAGTCAATTTATTTAAATAGTTCTCATATTCTTTTAGTCAAATGTAATTTTGTCTTTTCAAAAACCCTTCTATTTTCCTCGGGGGTTTTCCTTTTTCTTGCTGTTTTGTTTAAATGGAAAAACCCTATGTATTTCTTTCCTAAGAGAGAGAGCGCTAGAGTGGGCCTTTTCTTTTCCCCGTGGCCCAGCCCGCTCGAGGGAACGGCAACCTGCTCCCGTCCATCGTCTCCGTCGGTAAGCAAAGAGAGCAGCGCCTCCGCCGTCTCCTTTCGTCGTCCGTCGCTGTTAGCCCCGGGGGTATTTAAACCCCCTCGGCGTGCATGTCTTCTCCGCTAGGGTTCCTCTGTCCCTTCCAGCCGCTGCAGCTCCCTTCTCCCTCTCCATTCCTCTCCCTCCTCTCTTCTTTCCCCTCTGTCAGGTAAGAATTCAGAGAGTTTAGAGAGAGAGCCAGTGCCGCCACTGGTCGTCTTCGCCGTCGTCGCTGCGTCTCTGATGGGCCTTGTCCCCGGTGGACATGGCGTGGAGCTCCAGGTCGTCGCCCGCATTCCATTCCTGCCGCTAGGAGGTGAGGAGCACCTCCCCGCGGTGCCGCTTGCCATCGCCGTCGTCCGCAAGGGAGTGGGTCATCACCGGTCTCCCTCCTCTTCGTCGTCGTTGCGTCTCCGCCTCTCCTTCCACTTCATGCATCCGGCTCGTCGTCGCCCTCCCCTCGGTGAGCCCCCGCGTCCCCTTCCTGTTACGTGGCATAACTCGCCGTCGCGTAGCTCTTCTCTGTCGTCGCCGTGTTGTCGCCATGGTAGGGGCAAGCTTGGAGTTTGTGCCCCTCTCCCCTCCTCGTAGATCCCTTCCAGGGATGGGGATGGAATCCCCATAGATGCGGCAGCCCTCAGATCACTTTTCCCTTGCCGGAGACCCCCTGTGCCGTCAGGAATCGCCGCCGCCGTTGCCTTTCGTGCAGGTGTTCATTATCAGTTTCGTCAGACTTGCACGCGTGTGTTTGCATTAGCTCAGCCATTCCCCTATTCTATTAAGAGCCGCGTCGACATCGTACTGGTAACCTGCTCGGGGAAATGACCGTGAGGTTGTGGGTTCGAGCCGAACCCTCCCCCTTTTTTGTTTGTTTTGTTTTTCTTTGTTTTATTTTTTTCTCTTTTGCTATGTATGTATGTGTGTTGCATAGTGGGGTATGCATATATGCATGCGTGTATGTGAGTGTGTGTGTGTGTGTTGTCATATACATATGTATATGCATATATTCCTTATGCATATATGTGTGCATATGTGTGTGGATGAACACCCACACACATGAGCATGTGTGTATGTGAGTGTGTGTGCCCATGTGTGCTTGTGCTTTGAGTGGTGGTGTGTATGTGCCTATATGCATAGTGCATATATGGTGCATGTGTGTGTGTGTGTGTGGATGAACACCCCCTCATAGGTGGTATGTTCATGAGAGGAATTGTGCTCATATGCCCTTAGGCATATGGAGCATGTGTGTGTATTCTTATGTAGTGGTGTGTGTAGGGTGTATGTGTGTGTGGGTGACAAGTGGGTCCTTTCCCCCACTTGACATACCCCTTTGTTGTAGATATGCATGTTTTGTAGGGATTATTAGATATTTTCCATGTTAAACTAAGTTTCCAATTCTGGTTATGTCCATTTATGCTCATGTGCATTTTAAGCAAGTTTTGACTTATAAGAGAGGTGATAGTTTTGCTAGAATAGTTGTGCCATGTTGCTTCACATGTATATATGAGTATGACACATAATTTTGGGGTCGAAAGAGCCAATAAATCCATTGGTGCAATCATATTTCACTTTTGGCAAGTTTATAAAACTGTCATTTTCTGTTGTGATGCTACTTTGTCATTTTTGCATGATTTAATCCATGCTTGCTTTGGGGCATGGGCCAACATGGAAGTGTTAGTGTTTTATGTCTATTATGCCATGGTATTTTTGTTTAACATGAGAATCACCCATGTAAGTGGGAAACTTGCTACAAAGTAGCTAACTTGATGTTACTGTTTTCACCATGCTAAATATTTCTAAGTCTGAGAATCTTCTGTTATTTTTATGCCATGAAGAGTGGTTGACATCTTGTGATATTTTGAGAATTAGCTCATGCTCAGTGTTACTATTTTGAAGTAAATGTTATCTACTACCACCCTGTTAATTTTCATGCCAAGAGATGGTCTCTAACACCTTTAACTTTTGTTGTCAACATGCTACCAGATTAACTCAGATTCCAGAAAACTGTATTTTCACTAAGTCCCAGAAAACTGTTTCATCATGCCAACTTGTGAGCTTCATGCTTATTGATGTGTGCCTCCTTTTTAGTTTGGGTAGTTGGATAAGTTGGTAAGCATGTTATGTACTTTATTTCCATACCTTGTTTGTGGATGTAGGATTCTTATAGCTCAAGTTATGGGCTGTAAAATTTGCTATGTTGCTGTTTTGTGGCAGATTGTTTGTTTTATTGTTTTGTGACTTGTGGGAGCTATATTCCATGGAATTGCTTGATATTTGGCTCTATTATGGTTGGTTTTTCATTGCCTAACCAGTGGCTACCTTGGAATGCCAAGAATTAGCCCGTGGCCTTGTTGTCTTGTGTTTTGCCTTCGTACCTTGTCGTGAGCGTATCG
The DNA here is from genome assembly GCA_022496015.1 of Hordeum marinum. Classification (NCBI taxonomy): domain Eukaryota; kingdom Viridiplantae; phylum Streptophyta; class Magnoliopsida; order Poales; family Poaceae; genus Hordeum; species Hordeum marinum. Next base: position 297,658,414 of record CM039673.1, read on the forward strand.
TGAGACCGTAACTCCGTATCTTGCGTTCTTTATATGCATTTCTATCGATTTTGCATGATGCATCCATATTTTCCATGTTCATGCATGTTTAAATAACTTAACATGAGGTTCTGTCCAGAATGGAAACTAATCAACCAATGCATGTGAAACTTGACTAGTTTTGGATTGCCATGTTAAATTCTTCATAAATGAATCATGCATCATCTTGGTTGTGCATTGCACCTTGGTTGGATATTTATTTTTGTTGTTTCTCTTGGGTAGACACGAGTGTTGATACTGAGTACGAGGACCCAGGAGAGTACCACTACAAGGATCCCGCTACTTGTTCCACTAAAGAACCAACAGGCAAGATGACCGTACCCGGATCCCAATACTATTTTCGCTTGCTAGAATCCCGCTCTTATCATTACAATTACGCTACCTACCACTTGATTGTCAGCCTCCTAATTGCCATGATAGCCTCTAACCCTCCACATCCTAGCAAACCTTTGATTGGCTAAGTTACCGCTGCTCAGCCCCTCTTATAGCGTTCTTAGTTGTAGGTGCAGGTTGTTCCATGTGATAACATGGATTTGGCATATCACAATATTATCTGTTATTTAATTTAATGCACATATATATATTGGTATTGGTGGAAGGCTTGGCCTTTTGCTAGGTGTTTTGTTCCGTTGTTACCGCCATAGTTTCTTGTTACCGGTGTTATGTTTTCCATACATTGCGCTCCTAACATGCTCGGGATTGTTATGGGGACCCCCTTGTTTATTCGGTTGAGATTAAAACTTGTCTGGCAAGACCCAACATTGGTACTACATTTTCTTAACAACTTAATAAAATTGCATAGGGCTTAGCTACCCCGTGGATAATTAATCAACAACCCGGAGCCACTGCTCCTCATGAGTGTTGGTCCAAAACGGGCTGCCTGTGGGGCCACCTCAAGGCAACTTGAGGATTGGTTTTCCCTGTAGCTTGTCCCATCTATCGTGTCCTCAGAACGACATACGCGGCTCTTATCGGGTTTGTCGACACGTTGGGTGGTCTTGCTAGATTTGTTTTACCTTTATCGAGTGTCTTGCGTGTGGACTCTGACTTTCTTTGAGTTATCTCATGGTGTTGGAATTCCTTTGGATTTACCTATGATAATCACGAGATCCGTGGTCAAGGCTATTCCCGCGGAGTGTGGTTAATTTGTGATGGACTAGTTGGAGCATCCTTGCAGGGTTAAATCTTTTCGAGAAGTCGTGCCTGCGGTTATGTGGCAACTTGGATATTTGTTCAACGACCGGTTATAGTTAACTTGAAGTAAACTCTAATAAAATACACCAACTGTGTGAGTAACCGTGATCGTCTCTTCTCGTGAACATGATCCGAGAGAGAACACGGTGGGGTTATGATTGACGTAAGTAAGTGTTTAGGATCTCTTAGAGGTCATTCTAGATTCGATCGCTCATCGTAGGCCACTCACATTAATTTTCATGTTACGTAAGTTTAGCCACCATAAATGCTTAGTGTTGCTGCAAACTAAACACATACCACATCCCAACCTTTAAGCTTGAATAGTCTCGGTACCCGGGCGCATGATTGCTGAGTCCTTGTGGCTCACAGTTTACTACAACACTCCAGGTACAGGTACAGATGAGTACGTGCAGGATGATTTGACACAGCTCCAGTGGGAATATGACGAGGAAAGAGGCAGGATGTAAGTGACTTACCCGGATGAGTAGAGGACCATGGTCGTGATCTTTGGGATAGCGAGATAGTGTCATTTGCATCTATTTTATCGTTTGATTTCGTCCGTAGTCGGACCCTGTCTTCATCTTGATGATTTGAACTCTGTGTGGAATTGTAATTTAGTATGTGGCGAGTGTAAGCCAACTTGTATACTCATCTTTTCTGTAATGTATGATGCAATGATGCTATACTTGCGAACGACAAGATGCGCATCTATCCCTTGCGAGGACCTCATGTGTTAATATGGATAGGCGCGCATCTTGGGCGTGACACTTACCAAGGCCAAGTACCTTACCCTTAGATTTGTCTCCAAAGGTCACGTACCTCCGAGGACCTTGATTAGGCATGATCTGTTGGAACATGTCTTTATCACCGGTGATGTGATCCGTGCATCCACTATCGAGAATCCACTCTTTTCCACCAGACTTGTAATACTTGAAATTTGCCATTAGACTTAGATTCTTCATGATCTTTTCATGCTCGATGTCGAACAACTCATCTTCATCACAGTAGCCATTTTCTTCATTGTCATCATGTGGTGAAATCTCCTCGTCATAGAAACCAAGGGACTCGTTAGAATCGTAACCATGACAATGTTCAAGTTTTTGAATGTGAATGGCTTCAATAATAATGTTATTGATAGTTGCGACATCTCCTTTAGCACGCATAAGATCACGGAGCTCAAATAGGCATTTATCAAAGGTTGGATCACTAGGCTTCATTTTGTGAGAAGCAACAATTTTATGAAGAATTTCATCAAGATTACTTAATAAAAGATTTGGACATCGTTTCTCCAAATCAGTCCACAAAGTATAAGCACATGCAAAGTTCTTCAATTGAGAAAGCATGAATCTTGGTAAACCTCTAACAATAAGATTGAGAGTTCTTAGGTTACCATGCATGTTAATTTCCTCTGCGTGTGTGGGATGCAATTCATCAGTGGGGAGCACAAAGGGTTTTTCAATATGTTTTCTCAAATTCAATGTGTCAAATAGATCAATCATGGCATTCTTCCATCTACTATAGTACTCTCCATCAAGAATGGGAACTCTAACAATACAACTCTCCACACTAGACACATCCATCCTCCTCCATGGTGTTGAAACCTAAGCAATGGAGACCAATGATCTGATACCAATTGCGGGATCACTAGAAGAGTATGTATAGAGGGGGGGTGAATAGACTACTAGCAGAAATTGAAAATTTACACAAGGTGCAAAGTTAAATGTTGGCAGATCTTAGCATATATAGCAAGTCTAGAACACCCTACACATGCAAGTCATGAAGTATAGCACCGGAAAGTAAAAACATTGCATATGGAAATAAGGAGTAGATATAGGGAGATCAAACGCATGAAGGACACGAAGATTTTTCCCATGGTTCCGACAGGTGGTGCTATCGTACGTCCACGTTTTATGGAGTCTTCAACCTACGAACGGTAATGGTTGCGAGAGTCCATGGAGGGCTCCACCCATAAGGATCCACGAAGTAGCAACCTTGACTATTTCATAACGGCTTCTATCCACGAAGGACTAGCCTCACTCGGGGTAGATCTTCACAAAATAGGCGATCTCCTTACCCTTACAAACTTCTTGGTTCACTCCACAATAAGAAGTAGGAGGCTCCCAAGCGACACCTAACCAATCTAGGAGGCACCACACTCCAAAAGGTAATAGGCTCGATAATGTCGATGAACTCCTTGCTCTTGTGCTTCAAGATGATAAACTCCTCAACACACAATCACTCTCTCGCAGCTTTGGCTATGGTGGAAGAGATTGATTGGTTGGAAACCAACTTGGAGAAGCTAGAGATCAAGATTCATATGGTTGGAATGGAATGGAATGATCTCAACACATGAGTAGGTGGCTCTCTCTCAAAAAATCTGATAGGATAGGTAGGGATCTGTTATGAGTGCTTCTCTTTCGAGTAGGTGGTGGTGGAGGGGTATATATAGGCATCTCCAAAAATCCAACCGTTGCACCTAATAAGTCAGACTCGATGACACCGATGTGTTAATCTCGGTAGTACCGAGTTGCCTCAAAGGTATCAACTTTTAAATCTCGGTGAGACCGATACATAAAACTCGGTTGCACCGATTAGGTGACCAACGGTCAAATTGCCAAACTCGGTGACTCCGATTAGACAAACTCCGTGGGACCGATTTTGTGAATTTGCGTAACAGGAAGTTGGCTACCCAAACTCGGTGGCACCGAAGCAGAATCGGTTGCACCAAATGGCTAGGGTTTGGCTGAGTCTGTCTGAGGCTGAGAATCGATGGCATCGAATAGAATGTGTTGGTTGCACCGATTTTGGATATCTAGCTTTGAACAGACTTTTGTGGAAGAGCTTGTGGGTGTATGTGGTGACTATCACTTGTGCACGTATGGGCATTTTGTTCACCAACAATACCTTACCCCCTTTTGATAGTATTGGCTTTCCTATGGACTCAAAGTGATTTCTCACGAAAGTAAAATGTAGAGTCTTCTTGCTTGAAACTTTGCCAATCTATTTTCCTTGCATCTTGGGGTATTCCACAATCCCTTTGCCAACCCATCTCTCTCTATGGACTTTATCTGAAATACACTAGATGAAAGTATTAGTTCAAGAGACAATGTATGATGTTATGAATTATCAAAACTACCAAGGGAGCACATTGCGCTTTCAACCCCCTACCCGAGATCAGCCAGTTTTAGTACCAACCCGGTGCGCTTCGTGCCGACACCAGAGTGGCTTGAGGAACGCAAGGCCTTGGTTTGCCCATGGCGGCGTTGTTAGGATCAGGCCGGAGCTTGGCATAGGAACTCGCACGTAGAACAGGGTGTGTTGTTTTCTCATGTGTGTGTCGCTGGTTATAACGAATACGTTGCCTTCTAGGAATGGTGTGGCGAGCCCATGCTAGTGGTGCGAGTGGATCTTGGCAGTGCGGGAGTTGGAGGGTGGATTAGAGCTGGAGATGCTTGTCTCTCGACCGTGCATGAGCAGGAGGTTGGTCGGCGTGCTCTCGGTTGTGCGATGGGTTGGTGTTCTTCGACGATTTTGGCCATGCCAGCGAGGTGTTGCGGTATCAGTGGTGTGCCTCTACTAGGTTGGTCAAATCCGTTGATAGGGATGAAAGGTGTGTGACGGTTCAAATGAAAATCATGCTCCTCTTTAGTCGGAGCTGACAGCGACGGTGCCCGTGGGTGACGTTCCCTCTTTAGAGGCGTCATCGACGTATGCCGACATCTCCCCTTCTTGATCATTGTGTGGTCTCCGGACGAAAGCTTTGGTTGCTGGTCCGAGTTGCTTCGTGGGCGTTGTGTACGCAACCGTCGGTGAATCCAAGATGATGGCTTTAGTGGAACCGACCGAGTCCCGTTATCCACTTGTTGTTTGTTCTTATTCATTGAAGGGTTATAGTGGGTTGGCAAGTAAAATCTGCCTGAAATTGTTTCCAAGATGACCGATGTTTGTTGTGATGAGGCTAGATAATTGGTTTAGGGTATGGCCTTCTGGGTTGTGATTGTAATTATTATGGTGGCTAATCTATCGATTGAGTTGTGCTACGCTGATTGTTCGCAGGCGCAGTAGTAGTTTTTTATATACTTAATTTTTATCTTCTACTATAAAAATATGTATGCCCAGACGTATTACACATGTTCTGGAACATCCCATGCCTGTGGGAGTACTGGATAAGAGTGCCGGTCGCACGACGCATGTGGCACACGCGGCCGCCGCAAGCGCATACCAAGGCAGAGGGAGTAGGGCGAATTCACAAACGCGACGCAACACTGCCGATCAGTCGACTCGAGTCGACTCGTCACTGCCCTCTGCTCGCCCATACGGTACTGCCACCGCGCCATTAACTGCCCGCATTCAAGCCACCCCGCTGCGCCCCAACTAACCTCCCCAGCTCCACGCCTTAAATGCGCGCCTCCCCTCGTCCCGATCCCCTTTCCTTCAAGCAAGCAACCGGGACCGGGAGTGAGAGGAAGTTGAGCTCTTTTGCTTCGTCGGCGCTGGTTTTTGGTCCCTCGCTGCTGGTCGAGATGTCCAAGATGGCGGACGAGAAGGTGATTTCGGCGCCGGCGACGGGCGGAGGGGAGGACGGGCTGATCGCAGGGGACCTGTCAGCCGCGGAGGCGCGGGTCCGTCCGCTGGAGACGCTGCTGCGCGCCGCGCCTCTGGGGCTCTGCGTCGCCGCCATGGCCGTCATGCTCCGGGACACGCAGACCAACGAGTACGGAACCGTCTCCTACTCCGACCTCGGCGGATTCAAGTACGTTGCCCCCTCGCATCTTGACTCCTCCATCCCTGTGTTTATTGGTACCTTAATTCCCCCTCTTTGCCGTGCTCCCTCACCAATTCATGTCCCTGTCCATCATTTGGCACAAAATCGAAGGTACCTGGTCTATGCCAACGGGCTGTGCGCGGCCTACTCCCTGGTTTCCGCGTTCTACACTGCCGTGCCGCGGCCGGCGACGCTGTCCCGCTCCTGGATCGTCTTCCTCCTAGATCAGGTTATTCACCAGTTCCTCTCCCTGCCTTCACAACTACTATGATTGGAACAATATTTTGCAGCTTAGTTATGTCAGGCTATGATGACTATGGGCCTTTTTATGTAGTGCAGCTAGAATTCGGTCAATTTTGCGATTTTGTTACTATTAAAAAGTATAGTTTTGTTACTATTAAAAAGTATAGTTGTGTAACAAAATCCATGCGTGTACGATACAGTTTGGAGAGCAGAGGGTATCAGTAGGTTTTATGACTAGAATTATTTGTAAGACCTTTGATTTGTTCCAGCTAACTATCCGCTTTAGAACACAGCTGGAGGATTCACCACCAGATCCTAGCTTTCCTGCACTGTAGAATTTGGGTAATGACGGGAATCAGTTAGCCACTTCTTCATGCTGATTAACGCGCAAGATGGCTGGATGCAGGTGTTCACCTACTTGATCCTGGCGGCCGGCGCGGCGTCGGCAGAGCTGCTCTATCTGGCGTACAACGGCGACAAGGAGGTGACGTGGAGCGAGGCGTGCGGCGTGTTTGGCGGCTTCTGCAGGCAGGCCCGGACGTCGGTGGCCATCACCTTCGGCTCCGTCGTCTGCTACATCCTCCTCTCCCTCATCTCGTCCTACCGCCTCTTCAGCGCCTACGACGCACCCATGCCCTCGCTCGGCAACAAGGGCGTCGAGATCGCTGCCTTCCCGCGCTGAGCCGAGAAGACCCTAGCTGCTGTGGCTTGGCTACTTGATGGGTCAAAACTCAAAACACGTACGTACGTAGTAGTATCACTGTGTGTGTAGCCGAACGAAATAATCTGTAAGGGCTCATAGTTAATTTCAAGCTACATATAGTGCATCTGCCTCTTCTTTTTACTTTATTCTATACTGTACTAGCTTTGAATCTTCTGCCGTGGTGGATTCATTGATGCGTTCCAAATATGAGAACTTAGTTCCTGCTGCAGGGCACCCAGGTTATCTATGTAACTACGATGAGCTTCCTCCTCATTTGAGGAGTTCAGTTGCTTGTAAGGTGCTTGAAGCAAAGCAAAAACAGTACTCTCTTCGTTCACAAATATACAAGATGTTCTAACTTCACTCTCTTAGTTCACAAATATACAAGATGTTCCAAGTTTGTTCTAAATCGGATGTATATGGAATGTATGTGTGTTTGTTCACTCTCACTCATTTCAGTGTGTTCACTCTCACTCATTTCAGTTCGTATATAATCTAACTTTTTTTCTGAATCGGATGTATATAGAAACGTTTGTGTGTTTATTTGCTGTATATAATCTAAATTTTTTCTGAATCGGATGTATATAGAAACGTTTGTTTTTTGCTGATGTCAGCTTGTACGTAATCTATGTCCAAAACATCTTATTTGTCGAAGGAGGGGGTATTTCCAAAAATAAATATGAAACCGAGCTTATAAAATCTACTCTTAAATATGAAATTGGCGTATAATATCTTTCTGGAACCTGCATCACGAGGCCGCGTCGAGAGTGTCGGCCCAACCACGAGTTCGCTGTAGCGAGTTTCATACATGTTTCGGTTTGCAGAGGAATAGGTGGCTCGCTCCTTTTATTAGGCCAGCCAAGCGTCGCGATCAGAGCCTAAATCCTCTCTTGTTAGAGCATAGTTTCCTCTTGGTGACGATTTCATCGTCGTAAAGATCTTTCGTCACGTCGGTTATTCCTCGGTGGTTTTATTTGGACTGATCAAGGGATGACCTTTTTGGGTCACAACCAGCTCTTGATCATCTACTTGTGGGGCGGCGGGTTCAGTGTTTCAAACATCCAGGTGACCTTGTCTTGTGATAGGGAATAACCATGGATGATCAGGCGTCGGGATCTGGTGCGGGTGCGAGCAAGGTAGAGGCCATGATGAATGAACTTGGGCTGAGGGAGGAAGACCGAGACGATGTGGTCTTTGAGCAGGAAGTGATGTCGCCGATAGAAACCTCTCGGTGGATGGCTTTAGCAAGAGTTCATATGATCAAACCCTTAGCCAGTTTTGGTTCTTCAAAACATGCAGACGGCACTCAGAACGTCAAAATTTAGCCTCTAGACGATAATTTGTTCACTCCACAATTCTCTTATCATGGTTATGTGAAAGAGTGATGGAGGCGGGCCCTTGGACCTTCCGAGACAATGCGGTTCTACTGGCTCCCTATGACGATTTCACTAAGCCTTCGTTGATCAAGCTTGACACCACTGAAAACTGGATTCACTTGTGTGTATGCAGAACAACCATCGTATGACTTTAGGGGCATATGTTTTAGGGTTCGTGTCAAGATCAATGTCAACAAACCACTTAATAATGATGTCTCCATGGTCAGGTATACCAAACATCAAATATTAGTGTCAAGTATGAAAGACTACCATATTGGTGCGGGCATCTTGGACATGCTCATAAGGAGCACGATGATGGTGTCCATCCATCGTACACTTTGGTCTCTAGAGACCTCAGAACCACTTGGTTCATGTCTGTTGACCGAGGACCGAGTCATGTCAAAAGATGTGGGTGTCGATCACTTCGTGGAGGGGGGGGGGGCGATGCGAGTGTGTAGAAGTGGTCAGAAGGAGAGAACACTAATGTTGATATGGATGATGTTGATCTGAAATGAAAGAGATCATCAACAAAGGTTATTAGTCTAGCTGCCGCTGCTGGTGCTCCACAGGGGAACCTAACAATTGGGTCGAGAAGCAAAATTCTTGCATATCTAGTGCCTCTTGTGCCACCGAGCCCTTCCTTGAAGAGGGATCCAAAACACTCCAACATAGGCACAAACTGTGAGAATAACAAAGCAAGAGATTCGAACATCAAAAGAAATACAATAATCCATGGTCGGTGGGATCCCTCGAGGACTACCGTCGGGCACAATGAATATCCTCTGGAGAAACAACTATGGAGTGGGAAATGGTGTGATAACTCGAGAGCTTCACAATTTCACGAGAAAGGTTGCCTCATCCATGCTAGGAATTGTTGAAACACCAATTAGTAAAGTACATGTCGAAGTTTTAGCCGCTTCATTGTGTTTTGCTAGTAGTTTTGCCGTTAGTAGCTCTGGTAGGAGTGGTGGTCTATGTTTGTATTGGGACAATTCAATAAATCTAGAAGTTTTATGTTATTCCATGTACCACTTATAACCGACAAGTATAGGGGATCACAATAGTCTTCGCGGGCTGTATTACACCCTGATTTATTGATTCGACACAAGGGGAGCCAGAGAATATTTATTGGTCTTAACAGTTGAGTTATCAATTCAACCACACCTGGGATATCTCTCTGCAGCAAAGGTTTTAGTAGAACGGCAAAATAATAGTAGTAAGAATAACTGTAACAACAACTGTTTTGTAGTGATTGTAACACAAGCAACAACAATAGTAACTTAACAAGTTTTAGTGTATCAAAAGCATAGGCACGTGGACCGGTGATGGATAATGACTTAGATAACATCAATAATGTAACAGTTACACACTAGAGCGACACAGAACTAGCTCCAATTTATCAGTGTAATGTAGGCATGTATTTCGTATATAGTCATGCGTGCTTGCGATAAGAACTTGTATGGCATCTTTTGTCCTACACTCCCGTGGAAGCGAGGTACATAAGGAAACTAAGGGTTATTAAGGTCTCCTTTTAATAGAGAACCGGAACAAAGCATTAACACGTGGTGAATACATGAACTCCTCAAACTACGTCAATCACCGGAAAGAATCCCAGTTATTGTCACCTTGGGGTATGCGGATCATAACACGTAATAGGTGCATACAACTTGCAAGATAGGATCTAAAACACTCTCATATTCATGAAACCATAATAGATACAGACCTGAAATCATGGCACTCGGGACCTAGTGACAAGCATTAAGCATAGCAAAGTCATAGCAACATCAATCTTAGAACATAGTGGATACAAGGGATCAAGCCCTATCAAAATAACTCGATTAAATGATGAATCTCATCCATTCCCATCACTGTCCTACAAGCCTACAAAGGAATTACTCAATCCCAATGGTGATCATCATGGCGGTATTGATGAAGAAGGGTTGGTGATGATGACGACAATGAACCCCCCCTCTCCGGAGCCCTAAACTAACTCCAGATCATCCCTCCCAAGGAAGAACAGGAGGTTGTGGCGGCTCCGTCTCGTAAAACACAATGAAAACTTCTCTCTTATTTTTTCTGTAATTTTAAATTTACAGGACTAGAATATGATCGGAGGAGCCATGAGGTGCCCCACTTTGGTGGGTCTTCGCTCCATAATTCTTCATATATTCCAGAAAAATTCACAAAAAGTTTCGTTCGATTCCCAGAACTTTTATTTCTGCACAAAAGTAACACCATGGCAATTCTGCTGAAAACAACGTTAGTCTTGGGTTACTTTAATTCAAATCATCCAAATTAGAGTTCAAAATAAGAGGAAACGTTTTTGGAAAAATAGAAATTTGGTACGTATCAACTCTCCAAAGCTTAACTCTTTGCTTATTCTCAAGAAATTCAGTTGAGAAACTGAAAGTGAGAAAGAAAACTTTTACAAACTCTTTTGTTCTAGATGCTATATATATATATATATATATATATATATATATATATATATATATAGGGAAAATACATCCTACGACCGGGTGTAGTTACTCCCATGTCTCATATACTATCATGTGGTAGTATATATACTACTTTATTATTTTTAGTATGTTCATATACTATATCTAAGATACTCCAAAGTGAATTCTATGAAAAAAATTGCAAGTTGACTCATATTTTTATTATATTTATAAAATACGTACATATCTGTACGTAAAAAAATATATGCTCCAAATATGAGACATACTACCAAAATTTTTATATATATATTACCTAAATATTTTTATATACTACATACTACGTGTACATACACTTCAGAATGATAGATACTACCTATAGCATACGAAACAAAAGTGGGAGTAACTACACCCGGTCATACCAAACATTTGTCATATATATATATATATATATATATATATATATATATATATATATATATACTTAGTTTGTGTTAATATTTTTAGCATAAATCCTAAATAACCATATCGATGTTAACAATTAAACATCATATTCACTCATTGCAATACATAACCAGCTAGTGAGCAATAATAAAATATCTCACATGCCAACAATTTGTCAAATCAATCATGATATAATTTGATGATATGGTATCATGCTAGCCCTTTTCGAGACGGCAAAACATAAATGCAGAGCACCCGTGAGATCCGAGCAGCGACTAAACATTGTAATTTAGGGTAGAAAAGATCGAGTCATTGTCGCATCCAACATTAACTATACTCAATGCATAAGAATGACAATAGTGCTCTCTGGGCTGGTGCTTTTAGTAAGAAGATGATGACTCGAAATAAAAGAATATAACATAAAAGTAAATGGAAAGGCCCTTTGCGGAAGGAAGCATTGATTTGCAGAGGTGCTAGAGCTCAAGGTTTAAACAGAGATGAAATGATAATTTTGGGTGGTGTGTTTTTCCTGTCAACGTCACGATAGAGTTTTCAATATCTTCCATGCTAAACACATTATTGGAGATTCCTAAGCGGAATTGTAAAGTTTACTCCAATCCACCATACATACACAAACCATGGCTGACCAATCCACGGGTGCCTGCCGACATATCAACTGTCCCAGGAGTTTCATTTAATTTAATTTTGATTATGCAGGACTAGGAATCCCTTTTTACTAGCCTCTCTCGTGCAATGACATGCGAATAAACGCCCATCTTGAGAATAACCCACTTAACATGGAAGATATTAGCCGCCCCATCACTCCATGAGCGACACAAGCACACAAAATAGATGTTTGTTTGAGTGTTTAGAGGCGGCACATGCAAATTTACTTGGAACGTTAGGGTAATAACACATATAGTCAGGTATGGTGGAATCATTTGGAACAACTTGGGTTTAGGATTTTGGATGCACAAGCGGCATTCCCGGTTAGTACAGGTGAAAGCTAGCAATAGATTGAGAAGCGACCAACTAGAGAGCTAAGACGGTCATTATCATGCATTGCGAATAATTAACATTGAACATTACCATGATTAGGATATGAACACTTTGAATTTAAATATCATGAAGGCTGCATTGATTTTGAATCAACTACATGTTGGCACATGGGCCAAGTCAAGCCGTTCGAATTGCTCAGAGGGAAATACTATACTATCATACCACATCATATCCATTTTAATGCATGTTGACACATAAGATAAATCATTATCACTCCTAGCTATTTAAGCATGGCATGAGCAACTATAATCTCTAATTCTCACCATAAACATGTTTACTCATAATATACTGAATCAAGATCGAACAAGCTAAACATATTTACAAAAATGGAAAACAAGAAGAGTTCATACCAGCTTCCTTTACCATGATCACTTCATCAAATATCGTCATTATTGCCTTTCACTTGCATGACCGAATGGTGTGATAATATTAATAGTGCAAGTGTGCGGTGGACTAAGATGGAATTTGCAAGGCAGTTTATGCAAAGGAGAAGAGAAGGTAATATATGGTCTTCTCTAAGGCCAACAATAACGCATATGAGAGCCACTCAGTATTTTCATCGTGGTCTTCTCCTTTTAGTGACCGAATCAAAATAAAAGAAATGTAGAGAAACAAACTGAAATATTTTTTGAGTTTTATATTTTTGCGAAGGCACCAAATAAACAAGGGAAAAAAGAAGAACGAGAAATTTTTTTTATACGGGAAAGCTCTCAACATGCAAAGGAAATATTTTTGGATTTTCCTTTAATAATACGAACTAGTTAAACTTGAAAGAAAACTTTTAAAAGAAGCGAGAAATATTTTCATATTTTCAAAGTTTTTCAAACACATAAGAAGAGAGCGAGAATAAGAACTAATATGGATATACAATTGAAGAGGATGAACACTGACAATTGATAAGAAGTGTCTGAACATGAATATAATGTTGGTGAGAAATACATACTCCCCCAAGCTTAGGCTTTTGCCTAGCTTGGTGATCACCATCCGTAGTAGGCATGTGGTCTAGGAGGAAAGTAGGTGGGATGAGGTACTTGAGTGTCCCAAGCCTGAGCTGCGGCCTCATCCTCAGCCAAGTCGTTCCGGTAAGCAAGTATATCTGTTGGCATGATGACATATCCATTCCTGGCATGGTAGTTAAGCAAAGAAGGTGCAGGAAACACAATAACATTGCGAGTTCTCTTGATGTATACTAAGTTATAACGAATGTGCTATGGAGGTTGTGGTTCTTCAATAAATTGATGTTCTAACATGGACTGGTAATCTAGACAAACTTTAGGTAACAAGTAATCAGTGGGGTGTATATTGATTTCAAAGTGTTTTGCTAAACGAGTGGCATAAATTCCACCATGGATCTTTCCCCTAGTCCGGTTACCATGCAGGCGGCGTGCAATGATAGCTCCAAAGCTGAATGTATCATCACCAAATAAGGCATGACGCAAGATAGCAAGGGTAGGGGCACTAAGACTACCACCCTGCTCCATAGCAATTAAACATTTTCCTACAATTAAAGCGAAGTAGTGCACAACAGGAAAATGCAAACTGGTGGCTATAGCATTTGACACGCCCCTAGTTTCACCCACAGTTAAAGTAAGGAGGAAGTCCTCGAACTCCTACGTTTAGGCTCGTGTATTCCCCCGTAAGAGGGAATCAAGCATATTTGATAGAAGTGGGTGAAGGTATTTCAAAGTGTTCAACATATAAATAAAAAGCATACCATGGGAATGTGGAGCCTATACAGAAAGTGAAAATTTTGGACAAAGGAAGTTGTGAGGAGATAGTATTGATCACACTCATCTGCGAGGAAGTTGGTTAACCATATAGTTGCAATAAATTGGATGAACTCCTGGTGGAATCCCTCTTCGGTCACGAATGGTGTATGCGGCCATTCACGTGGCCTAACCTCCATGTTGCGAAGTATGTTGATGTATTGGTCCAGGATATTCCTAACAACTCCTTTGGGAGTCAGGCTCGAAGAACTCCTCCCAAGGAGTTTCATTGTCCTATGAACAAATTTCTGAAAAAAATTGGGCCACAAAATTATGTCAATAAAACTTTGTAATATTGATAGTGATTACTCATATATATACCTAGAGGCCATATCAAGCATTTATACTACTTGGAACTCAAAGAAATCAACATGCAAGCTCATTTTAAGTAGCACCAAGTGCAGGAAATATGCAAAATATATTCCACTAAAGAAAAAACTAATTGGAGGACTGGGAGAGTCACATACCAAGGAGCAATCCCTCAAAATAGTTTTGGAAATGCTAGTTCCGAGCAAAGAGATCGAAAATTTCAGGTTTGGGAGCAAGAACACGAGAGATAGATAGATAGAGAGAGAGAGAAACCATGATTTTTTTCTAGATGTAGGAGAAGGACTAAGCTGACTAGATAAGTGAGGGGGGCCCTGTGGGGCCACCAAGCCATCAGGGCGCGTGCTATTGTCTTAGCACCAACAGGTGCACCCCCAAGGGTGTTTTTAGCACTAGAATTTTTTAAATATTCCAGAAAAATCGTGTTAAAATTTTGTGGCCTTCTGAGACTTTTTATTTTTTGGGTCATTTTTATTGCACGGGAAACTCGGAAAACAAGATAGTCATGGCATTTTATTTTATTTTAATAAGAATAACAGAGAATAAACTAATGGTATGGAGAGTTGTGCTTAGTAAACTCATCAACCACATGTCTTTCAAAAAGGATCAATGGACATGAAACTAAAGAATTTTCGTATAACACTAAGTAACCTCAATGGGGATTTGCATATTCCCAACAATAAGAATATCATATTTCTTCTTGGCTGTAGGAAGAGGAAATTTAAACCCTCCAATAGTGATTGTCGCAATTGGCTCAATGGCATTAATATTATAAACCAAAGTTTGTTTCTTCAAAAAATGCACGGTATGTTGTTTGCCATTGATGTGAAAAGTAACCTTGCTTTTTTGCAATCAATAACCGCCTTGCAATATTTAAAAAGGGTCTACCAAGGATAATCGACATGTTGTCATCCTTGGGCATCTCAAGAATAACAACGTTTGTTAAGATAGTAACATTTGCAACCACAACAGGAACATCCTCACAGATTCCAATAGGTATAGTAGTGGATTTATGATCCATTTGGAAAGATATCTCAGTAGGTGTAAGCTTATTCAAGTCAAGTCCTTTATATCGAGTGAAAGGCATAACACTAGCACCGGCTCCTAGATCACATAAGGCAGTCTTAACATAAATTCATTTAATGGAGCAAGGTATTGTGGGTATATCCGAATCTCCCAACTTCTTAGGCACTCCAAATTTTAGTTTCATGTAATTTTCTTTTGTTGGTAAAAATGTCCTCCATATACTTAGCATATGAAGGCATCTTCCAAATATCACTCAAGCGAGTGCGCAAAAAGACAAGTCTAATCATTTTAGCAAAGCGTTCAAACTCCTTCTCGACCTTACTCTTGGAAGGCTTATGAGGGAACGACATGGGTTTTTGATCCCATGGTTCCCTTTCTTTACAATGTTTTCTAGCAACAATGTCTTTCTTGTCATATCGTTTATTTTTAGGATGTGGATTATCAAGTCTTCAACATGTTCTATTTCCACATCATTACCGGGTTGTTTATTATTATCTGGTTGGGCATCTATGTGAGCATCATCGTTATCATTCTCATTCTTATTATCACTAGGTGAATGTTCACTACTCGATTGTGTCTCAACATCATAAATAGAAAACATCATTATAATTATTGGCAGGTTTTTCTATAAAAGGTTCACTGGAAGCATGCATAGTCCTATCATTTTTCCTTTTCCTTTTCTTTTTTAGAGGGACTAAGCACATCATCATGAAATTTCTAAGAATCTTGTTCAATTATAATAGGATGACCTTCAGGATAAAGAGGTTTCAAAGTCATTCTACCTCCTCTAGTTATTACTCTAACAACATGGTCATTCATGTTCTCATTTGATTCAGCAAGCAAATCATTTTGTGACTTAGCAACTTGGTCTAGTTTAGTGTGAACCATGAACCATGTTTACCTAGACCTTTATCATCATTAGCAATTCCAATCATCAAGTCAGTTAGGCGATCTATCATCATAGCATTTCGTTGACATAATTTTTGAAGTTCTCTTGCTTGACAATGTAATTATCAAATTCATCTATGCATTGACTAGGAGTTTTAGTGTAAGGTTGTAGGTCAACGACACCTATGGGACCGCGAGGATCCCTTCGTGTTTCTATGGGGCGAGGGCGTGTATAAAGAGTAGATCAAATGAACTGTGCCAGGTAAGGTTTTACCTAGATTCAGGCCGCTGAGAAGCGTAAAACCTACTCCTGCTTCGATGTATTATGGGTGTTTTTGAGTTTCCAGCTACCGGAGCCCTACGAGGAGCTGCTATGCGCGTGAGCTAGAAGATAGGAGCTGAAGGTCCCAAAAAAGTCCTTTTTCGTAGCGCCTTGGGCCTCCTTTTGTATGACTAAGGGGATCCCAACAGTGGCGTACAATGTGTGCATGGGGCGCATAGTGCTACAGGGCTATCATACCTAACCCTCACGGAGTGGGACAAACGCATTTAATGCTCTGTCAGTGTCCCTGACCTTCTACGGGACGGGACAGGGGCCCGTCCCATCTGCACAGCTTAGCCTCTCCATTGCCAGCGCTTTGACATGTATCCACGGGGTTGACACTTGGCCTCCGTGCTGGCAAGGTGGCGAGGTCTTGCCAAGTGCCCTCCTTGCCGGGGCTCCGTAGGTCACCCCCGGCAAGATCTTACCAGGGCTCCAGCCCTTGGCCTTCGGTCTCGTGTTTGTTGACTTGAATTTTCCCTTCGACGTCTTCGTGCTTGCTTCCAGTATTCCTCCGACATGCCTTGCCACGGGTGTGGCTACAACTGCCCATGCACAAGTAAGGGGTACTAATGGACCCGATCCTTAGTACACCGACAGAGGTATATCACTTGCATCAAATCTACGGAGATATTTTACCTCTACTACATGTGTAAGGGTATTGAGCTCATGTATTTCTTCAATAGGTGGTAGATTCTTGACATCTTCAGATTTAATACATTTTTCTTTCATAGATATCTTAGCCTCTTTCATATCTTCTGGATTGAGGAATAGAATACCTATCTTATTTTGAATAGGTTCCAGCAGTGGTTCAGGAAGTGTACAATTATTAGCATTTTGAATACCCATCGGCACAACGTCGACGCCATGCGTCCGGGTGGATTGGCACCTGGCCTGTGCGTTGGCGGGGCCTTGCCGAGGTTTCGCCTTACTGGGGCGTAGACCTTGCCTGGGGGCTTAATAGCCCTCCCAGAAAGGTCTTGCCGGTGGCCTTGATTCTTTTGTGTTTGCATCTGGCGAGTCCCTGGTGGGCCTTGTTGCCAGGGTGGCTACTACCGCCCGTGCACGAGTAAGGGGCACTAGAGAGCCCAAAACTCTAGTGCACCGACAGGAGCCCCCAGGCTTGGGCCACACACGTTGCGATGCGTTGTTGGGCCAGGCCCAAACAGTGCACAGGCGTGCATGACAGGGCCCTGTAGTCATGATCATTGCGCTCTTTGCGCTTCCCCACGACGTCCATTGAATGTGGAACGTGGGATAAGTGCGCGGAGCAGCCGTTTAATTTTTTTAAATTATTGCATTAGGTCATTTCCGCCACACGCGCCACATGCATAGCGGGGAGCCAACAACGGGTGCCCGTGATTTAAAGTGCCTGGGAAAAGCAGTAACCGCAGCACCATGGATTGGGGCAACGGAGCAGTAGCTGTTCGCCCCATGATCGAGGGCACCGCTATTGGAGGAGGTGGGCGGCGTCCTTTGGAGCGGGGGAGAGCCAGCCCCCATGCCACCCTATAAATTGGGGGCTAGAAATGGCGATACTCATCCATCCTCATTCCATCTTCTGAGTGCAAACCTCCATAGTTTGCCTTTCCGCGTCTTCCCACCCTTCAGGTAGCGCTCGCCCTTAGCCATGAACAGGGGGCAAGGGCGGCCACCGTCCTCCGCTCCGAAGAGGAGCTCTCGTCGGGATCATGCCGCCGCTTCAGCCACGGAGGCGGAGGGTGGTTCGAGCTTGTGCGGCAGAAGAGGCGCGAGGGGTCATGGCCGCCGCGGAGGCCGAGGTCGGGGGAGGCGGAGCGTTGCTTCACCCCCTCCTCTGATGCCAGTCCTCTCCATTGAGGGGACCCACACCGAGGGGACAGCGCAGGATTTTGTCCTCGAGCTGGCCGGTCCCCTCCGAAGTCATCTGCGCCTCCCTCACGCTCTTCACCAAGGCAATGAAGGGCGATGAACCGTCCGTCCTGTGGTTACGGGTGGCTGGTTGTTGTAACGGCGCGACGCGGGTAAACATCGAGTACCCAGCGAACTGCATCATGTTTCTCACGTGCAGTTGGAAGACCTTCGCCCGCGCCCACAACTTCCAGGTGGGGCACGTCCTTCGCTTTAAAATGACGGAGGCCAACACGCTCTCCATCAAGATTTATGGGCGCTCCGGCATCCGTCTCAGCTGTTGTGAAGAGAGCTCGAGCAGCGCCGAAAGCCTGTCCTCGGGCGAGAGTGATGAGGAGGACATCGGCGAAGACAGCGGCGATGAGCCCGGTCTTCAGGCAGTCAATTTGGAGTCCGATGACTCGAGCTCGGACTGACTGCCGGCCGCACCATCACCGACAGCCTCACGCCTCTCCCCCTCCTAGCAGGATGACCTTGCCGGGGGACTGAGTCCTAGGCACTACCTCATCTTCCAACTGGATCCTCCGGCAGGCCCATGGACTTCGGCTTCTAGGGTCCATCCCCCTTTTCGCCTGCGCTAGCCCTCTCCCCTGCGCAATGCTGGCCCAGGAGGGGCTAGGTTCTTGCCTGCCCATCTGGCAGCCCAACTCCTCGGCGCAGTGTTGGTCCAGAGGGGTCAAGCTGGGCTTCTACCTAGGGCCTCTCGCCATCTTTTTCTTCTTGTAGCCTGCCTCTCCTTTCCATCCTTTTCTTCTTGTAATCTCCCCTAGGGGAGAAAGTCAAATAAAGATGTACTTAGGAAAAAGTGATATCTTATGTAAATTTCACCCTATTTTGAATGACCGCGTATTATCTTCCTTGTTAGATCGTTTTGTACATGGAACTTTCCCTACGCCTTCTCGTAAGAATCTTGCCAGTGTGCGTAGCCCTACCGCGAGCGCTTCGAGGAACGAGTCCTTAGCAGCCTGCTGGCGGTGCTACTGCCGGCAAGATACCTCGGTGTCCTTGGTACAGCCGTTCAAGGTGTTGGTCTCGCTCAAAAAAGAATAAAGGCGTGAGCGCTGTCACTTGAATCGTTGAGCGGACTCAGAACGAAACAAGGAGCGCGGGCAAGACCACTTAAGCCGTTGAGCGGTCTCGAACACAGTGAGGGCACAGCCAATTCGCGACAAGGTTCCTGTGCATGCAAGTTTCCTGTACAGAAGCCGAAATCTCCCAAGGAAAATAACTCCTCGGCAAGAATTCACTTGGGTTTTTTGCAACTTATCTTTTTGTTGTCTTGCTCCCTCCGGAAAGTTTTTTTGGGACATTGCTCATAGGTATCTGTATCACCATTCCCCCCCGGCAAAGCTGCACGTGAGGTGACCTTCTATCCTTTGAAAAAAAGAAAGAAGAGAAAATATGGATATGGAACCTTGGCTGTCCATTAGCCCTTGCTGGGATTAAGTGCAATGCAACACTTTAGACAAAATGCACATAAGAAATACAAGAATTGATCAGGATTGTGAAACACTTATCTTTATTCAACTACGCACAAGGGCTGAGCCTGGCTTTGTACCAAGGATTACATGCCTGAACGGCAAGAGTTGTACAAAAGGTGGTTGCCGGGAGGCCCGGCAACCGCGCCTTATGGGTAGAACTTGCAAAGATGCTCGATATTCCAAGAGTTCCTCACTGGGATGCCATCTTCGGTCTCCAGGCGGACTGCGCCAGGCCGGGTGACTCGTACTACCCGATAAGGGCCTTCCCACTTTGGCGTCAACTTGTCGGAATTCTTGGTGGACTGAACTCGCCGAAGAACAAGGTCGCCTTCCTCAAGACTTCTGGCATTAACCTTGAGGCTATGGTAGTGGCGCAAAGCTTGCTGGTAGCGTGCATCTCTCACAGCAGCCTGAAGGAGGTCTTCCTCAAGGAGCATCACGTCATCTTGCGCGACTGCTCTTGCTCGAGCTCATCATAAGCGAGCACTCGGGGTGACCCGTATATGAGTTTCGTGTGGAGAACTGCCTCCGCCCCATAAACGAGGGAGAAGGGTGTCTGGCCAGTAGCTCGATTTGGTGTCGTTCTCATTGACCAAAGAACCATCGGCAATTCATCAATCTAGTGCTTTCCGCACTTGTGCAGCCTATCGAAAGTTCTTGTCTTGTGGCCTTGCAACACTTCAGCATTAGCCCTTTCCGCTTGGCCGTTTCTCCTCAGGTGGGCAATGGAGGCAAAACAGATTCTGCTGCCAAGGTCTTGGACATACTGCATGCGGCTTGTGAACCGTGTGTCGTTGTCGGTGATGATCATGTTGGGAACACCAAAGCGGCAAACTAGTCCTTTGAAGAACTTAACGGTTGACTGTGCCCTTACCTTCCTCATTGCTTCCACTTCTGGCCACTTTGTGAACTTGTCGATTGCGACGTACAAGTACTCAAAGCCCCCGACGGCGCGGGGAAAGGGGCCCAAAATGTCAAGCCCCCAGACCGAAATGGCTAGGAGAGAGAGATCTTTTGAAGGGCTTGAGCTTGTTGATGTAATCTCTTCGAATGAAACTGGCATTCTTCACACTTGGTTACTAATGCCGTTGCATCCTGGAGGGCAGTGGACCAAAAGAAACCTTGCCGGAATGCCTTTCCCGTAAGTGCTCTCGATCCTATGTGGGAGCCACATATGCCTCCATGTATCTCTACCAACAGCTCCCGTCCATCTTCCCGGGAAATACATTTGATTTTCACACTGTTCGGCCTCTTTCTACACATGACGTCGTCTACGAACTTGTATATACGAGACCGGCGGGCTACTTTCTCTGCTTCCTCTTGTTCCTCGGGGAGTTCTCCTGTTTGAAGGAAATACACGATGTGTTGCGCCCATGTTGGAGCCTAAGGCTCGACAACAAGGACTAAAGGCATATCCTCTGTTGGGGTAGCATTTGCCTCAACAGCAAGGGCCTAAGGACCCGTCGGAGTCTGCTGCACCCCGGCAAACCTGCCTAGAGCGTGTGCTTCCACAGCAAGAGTCGGAGGCCGTGTCGGAGCACAACGCTCACCGACAAGCCTGCGGTTGTCCCTGTCAACCTTCTCGTCGGCGGCTTCCGGGAGCTCTGCCAAGAAGTACTTGCCGGAACTTAACTTCCTTCTCTTCTCTTGCCCAGTTGATGGTGTCATGGAGGGTTGAGTTAGTTGGATCACGAAAGTTCCTGGTTCAACAGGTAACTTAAGGGCAGCACACTTTGACAGGCCATCGACAACACTATTTTCTGCATGTGGAACATGCTCCATTTGCAGGCCATCAAAACGTTCTTCCAACTTCCTTACTTCATCTACATAAGCTTCCATCAACAGGCTCTGGTAATCTTTGTTAACTTGCCTGATGACAAGTTGGGAATCACCCCTCACAATAAGTTTCTTGATCCCAAGGTCTGCCGCGATCCTGTGACTGGCAAGTAGTCCTTTGTACTCAGCAGTGTTGTTCATTGATATCTCCCAGGGAAAGTGCATCTAAATCACATATCTAAGGTGCTCTCCGGTGGGTGCGGCAAGCAGCACTCTGGCACCGTCGCCTTGCATTGAGAAAGCTCCATCAAAATACATGATCCACTCTTGATCGGTTTCCTTCCCAGGAAGAGTTGACTCTGGAACTTCTTCATCGGGCGATGGGGTCAACTCTACAATGAACTCCGCCAAGGCCCTGCTCTGAATGGTCGAAGTGCTCTGAAACTTGAGACCAAAGCTTGATAGTTCCAAAGCCCACTCCACAATCCTGCCGGTAGCTTCTGGGTTCCGTAAGATTCGCTGTAGCGGGAAGCAGGTGACAACGGTGATCTCATGTGCTTGGAAGTAGTGGCGTAGCTTCCTTGAGGCCATAAGAAGGCCGAAGAGCAACTTTTGCATGCCAAAATATCTTAACCTAGCCCCCTGCAATAGGGAGCTGACAAAATAGACTGGTCGCTACACCACCTTGTTCCTCTAGATTGTCTCTTTTAACCGCGCAGATCCTTTTTTGTCGGCACCAGATCCTGCTGAGGAATGTCCTGACTTGTCGCTTGGCGGCCGTGCCATTGCCGCTGCTTCCTCATCAACTTCTCTTTTGGCCACTAGTGCGACACTCACCACATGATTTGTTGCCGCCAGATATAACAGCAACGGCTCTTGTGGTTGTGGCGCGACTAGGACTGGCGGAGAGGAGAGGTACTTCTTCAAATCCTGTAGCGCTGCCTCTTCTTTCGGAGTCCATTTCATTGGACCTACCTTCTTCAAGATTTCGAAAAAAAGGCAGGGTGTGCTCAGCAGATTTTGAGATGAACCTACTCAGAGTGGCAACACAGCTGATAAGACGGCGCACATTTTTGACTCGTCTTGGTGCTTCAATTTGCTCAATTGCTTTGATCTTGTCAGGATTTGCTTTGATTCCTTGTTGAGATACAAAGAACCCAAGAAGCTTGCCGGATGGGACGCCGAACACACACTTCTCAGGGTTGAGCTTCATGTTGATCTTGGGTAGGTTGGCAAATGTTTCTTCTAGGTCTGATATGAGTGTAGCCTTGTCCTTGGTTTTGACCACTATGTCATACATATAAGCCTCCATATTTCTATGTAGCTGGGGCTCAAAACCAATTTGGACCGCTCTTGCAAAAGTAGAACTAACACTTTTCAATCCGAAAGGCATACATAAAAAGCAATACGTACTGCATGGGGGTGATAAATGCGGTTTTCTCCTCATCTTCCTTGGCCATGAGAATCTGATGATAACCAGAATAGGCATCAAGAAAAGACAGCAAGTCACAACTGGCGGTGGAGTCCACAATCTGGTCGATGTGCAGCAAGGGAAAAGGATCTTTGGGGCAGGCTTTGTTGATGTTTGTAAAATCAATGCACAACCTCCATTTTCCATTCGCCTTGCCAACTATGACTTGATTGGCCAACCATGTCGGATGGAGTACCCCTCTTATCAAGCGAGCTGCTTCTAGTTTCTTGACCTCTTCGGCAATAAACTGTTGCCGCTTCAAAGCTTGCTTCTGGACCTTATGCTTGACGGGACGTGCATGTGGGCAGACGGCTAGGTGGTGCTCAATCACCTTCCTGGGAACACCGGGGATATCAGATGGTTGCCATGCAAACACATCGACATTTGCCCGCAGGAAGGCAACGAGTGCGCTTTCCTATTTGTCATCAAGGGTGGAACTTATGGTGAAAGTTCCCCCCGTGCCGTCCTCCTTGGTGGGCACCTTCTTGATCTCCGGCAGAGCAGACTTTTTGCTCTTGCCAGTGGAACTCTCTGGCACATTGTCAATGAGATCACAACACTCCGAGGAGGTGCGCTTGCCAAAATGTGTGCCAAAGGCCTTCCCGGTCATCTTCCCCCTGGGAGCTTCAGTGGCAGGAGCAAGTGCCTTGGCGGCAGGTGCTGCGACTGCACCCCGGTAGAGTTGCTTGGGGCAAATAAGTGCGATTTTCTTGTCGGAGTTGATAGTGATGACGCTCATTGGCCCGGGCATCTTCAGCAAGTTGTAAGAGAAGTGGGTGGCTGCCATGAACTTGGCCAGTGCTGGGCGATCAAGAATGTCATTGTACGGCAACAAGATCTTGGCGATGTCAAAAACGATCTTCTCTGTTTTGAAATTTATATCACTACCAAACGTCACTGGCAGCGTGACCTTGCCCTTCGGCTGAGTTCTTCCTGAATTGACCGCTTGGAAAGCACCTGTCGGCTCAAGATCCTCACCAGGAATTTGTATCCTATGGATGACATTAGGCGAGATCAGGTTCAGGCTGGCCCTGCTCTCGACTAGTATCTTCGTCACCTTGAGGTTGTGGATTATCGGAGAAACCAACAACGGCAGGCACCCGACCACAATTATGGTATCAGGATGATCCTCGGCATCGAAGATGAGCAGTGTTGGACCACTTCAGAGGCCTCTAGGCACCAATAGAAGGCTCTGCCACATTAACCTCACGCACCCCACTGTTTAAGTTGGCGATGGGAGGAATGCGATGAGGCACCTGCCTTTATGCACATCATCTCTGTAGCCTTCTGGAACTCATGCTCACTGGACTCGTCGTCCTCTTCGACGTCATCATCATCATCCTCTTTCTTGTCACGGCCACGGGCTGGTCAGTATTTTTGTTGCTTGGGTTTGCCATGGCGACCTCCTGGGCCAGCACGCTTCTTTTCGGACCCCTAGGCACCATCTTGGCCTTTCTCCTTATACCTCCTCTCGTACTCGGCTTTTGGTTTCTCGCCAAGCTGCTCAACTTGCCGGCAGTCTTGGAGATCATTGCCTTTAGTGTGATGGATCATGCAATATTGCTTGTCAGAGCCTTCTGGCTTGTCGGCAACTGCCATGGTGTGTTAGGAGGCGCACTCGGCAACATCGTCGCCGGGGCCATCAACCTTGCCCTTCTTGGTGGTGCCGGGGTTGCCGGATCCCTGAACGGAAAGTGCGGTCTTGCCCTTGCGTTTCTTGTTCCGCCGTCGGCCTTTCTTTGTCGGGGCAGCGGTGTCTTCATCTTCAGAGTAGACCCCTACGCCGACGTCTTCACCGGGGAGTCTCCTCCCTTCTTCAGCTCGAGCACATTTGTCTGCCAAAGCATAAAGCTCGTCAACGTCCGTGACTCTGTTCATTGCCAGCTCTTCCCGCATCCTACAGTTGAGCACATTCTGATGGAACATGCTGATAACGGTGGCAAGATGAACATCTGGTATGTTGTGGTGCACGCGGCTGAACCTTTGAATGTACTTGCGCAAAGTTTCGCCCTCCTTATGAGGGATGATGTGCAGATCGCTTTCTTGGCCAAGAGCTTGATGACCTCCTATGATGGCGACAACAAACTCGTGGCACAGGTCTGCCCAGGAGGCGATGGACCCCTCTGGCAAATGCATTAACCACGACCTATCATTGGGCTTAAGCACCAATGGGAAGTAGTTGGCGAGTATCTTGTCGTCGCGACCCCTGACAGCCTGCACTGCAATGGTGTAGATGCTTAGGAATTTTGACAGATGAGTCCTGCCATCATACTTCTCCGAGACTTCTGGTTTGAACATGCGGGAGTTGGGCCACTGGACCTGCTGCAGCTCCCGGGTAAACGCTGGACAACCCACCTCATAAGGTAGGTTGACAGGATACCCCGACATAGACTTGTCTATGGTGGGCCATACGCACCTATCAAACTGGAGGCATGCTTCCCGCCATCGCTCGATTGTGGTTCGTGCATCTTCCTTGCACCGTTCTTGAAGAACTTGATGCTCATCGCGGTGCGTCCGTGGGTCAGATAAGACCGTTGAGTAACATCATAAGCATCGGCCCGTCGAGTCGGTGACCGGCATTGCTGTTGTGGAGGAGAGTGCGCCAAAGTCGCTCGGCCTCCGGTCCACTCCCCACTAGCGCGAGCCGGCTCGGTGGACCGGAATTTATCTGCGAGACTGAGGAGGCTTTGAATGGTGGCTCTCCATTTGTCGAGCTTCTCCGCAGCAGGAGGGAAGTTTAGGAGTAGCTGCGCCCGTGCCATCGCTTCCTCCGACGTGGTCGGGAGCGAACGGCGCGAGGAACGCGAGGTGTTCTGACTTCTAACTGTGCTAGGGATCACCGTCGCGGTCCCGCATCATCACGCCACTCCCACTTGCATGCTGGCGAGCATGCTGGTCCCGTTTACCTTGGGAATGATGCGCAGGAGCTTTCCTGTGGGGACATTGAGAACTAGGGGCGCCGTGGTGTGGCTCTTCGCGCGCGTCCTGGGAAGTTCGCTGCATACGCGCCAGCATGGGTGCCCTGGAAGATACCCTTCCGCCCCCGGAGTTCGCCGTACCGCCCGCATGTGGTATCGCTCCGTCCTGAGACCCAGGGGCACAGGGGTTCCCGCCGCCGCCATGGGCGTCTCCGCAGCGAGCGTTGCCGCTTGCTTGGCCTTGGTTGCCAGAGCTTAGCGGAAGTTCCAAACCTCCGCCTCCTCCACCCGTGTCTATGTCGTCGCCCGTCTACGCTGATACAGGGACAACGGATGCGGATGGGCCAACCGCCTTTAGGCCCTTCTTCTTGGGGGCCATGGCGAGGATGAGTATGAAGAAACTTGTGCACTGATCACTAGAACGGGTTCGCACGATCCCGACCCCTACCTAGCGCGCTAAAGATGTCATGGGGGACGAGCACCTATGGGATCGGGTGGACCCCTTTCAGTTCGGTGGGGGGAAGGCTCGCACAGAGAGCCGGGCTTGATGAACAGCACACGGGGATCTTTACCTAGGTTCACGCCGCATGGATGCGTAAAACCCTACTCCTGCTTGATTGTATTGATAGTGTGCTTAGGGTTCTAGCTACAAAAGCGCTATGAGTAGTTGCCACGCGTGTGAGCTAGAAGGACCCAAAAGTCGAAAAGTCCTCTAACGTATCGCCATGGGCCTCCTTTTATACTCTGAAGGGGATCCTAACAGTGGCGTACAGTACGTACACGGGGTGTACAGAGCTATAGTTCTATCATACCTAACACTGATGGAGTAGGATAGGCGCATTTAATGAACCGTTAGGCATCTCTGTCCGCCTGTGGGATGGGACAGGAGACTGTCCCATCAGCACTGCTTAGCTCCCTCCAATGTCGACGCTGCGACACGTGTCCGGGTGGATCGACACCTGGCCTGTGCACTGGCGGGGCCTTGCCGGGGCCTAGACTTTACCTCGGGGCTTAATAGCCCTCCCGACAAGGTCTTGCTGGCGGTCTTGATTCTTCTATGTTTGCTTCTGGCGAGTCCCTGCTAGGCCTCGTTGCCAGGGTGGCTACTATCGCTCGTGCATGAGTAAGGGGCACTGGAGAGCCCAAAACTCTGGTGCACCAACAAAGGGTATGATCTTGGTTCTTGTATCTTTTAGATTCTTCATATTGGCAATTTGATATCCTCATTTGAACACAATAAATAGAGCTATTCTCCCTAG
This sequence comes from Hordeum marinum, assembly GCA_022496015.1. Taxonomy (NCBI): domain Eukaryota; kingdom Viridiplantae; phylum Streptophyta; class Magnoliopsida; order Poales; family Poaceae; genus Hordeum; species Hordeum marinum. The sequence continues at coordinate 297,685,796 of CM039673.1, forward strand.
CAATGTCGCCAGATAAATGTCTTGAGAACCGACAACTATAGGGGACCGCAACAGTCTTCACGTGTAGTATTACACCCTGATTTATTGATTCGACAAAAGAGGAGCCAAAGAATATTTATTGGTCTTAGCAGTTGAATTGTCAATTGAACCACACCTGGGTATCTCTCTGTAGCGAAGGTTTTAGTAGCATGGAAAAATAGTAGTAGTAACGACAACGGTAACAACACCAGTTTTGTAGTGATTGTAACAGCAGCAACAACAATAGTAACTTAACAAGTTTTAATATATGAAAAGCATAGGCAAGTGGACTAGTGATGGATAATGATTTAGATGACATCAATCATGTAACAGTTACACACTAGAGTGACACAGAACTAGCTCCAATTCATGAAGGTAATGTAGGCATGTATTCCATATATAGTCATACGGGCTTGCGATAGGAACTTGTATGACATCTTTTGTCCTACCCTCCATGGTAGCAGGGTCCATAAGGAAACTAAGGGATATTAAGGCCTCCTTTTAATAGAGAACCATAACAAAGAATTAACAGATGGTGAACACATGAACTCCTCAAACTACGGCAATCATCGGAAAGAATCCCAATTATGTCACCTTGGGGTATGCTGTAACGCCCAATATGCGATCATATCCTTATTTTGGCTGGAGGGCCTCGACAGGGATAGAAGCGCATCTCGTCATTTTGCAAGAATGGATATCATTACAAGTACATGTAAAGAAGAGATGAGTATATGGAATTGGCATACACTCTCCACAAGCTACATCAAGATCACATCAATAGAACAACGTATTCAAACATCATACATAAGAGCAGGGTTCGACTATAGACGAAATCGAACGATAAAATGATATCCATCCTTGCTATCCCAGACTGCCAGCCTCGAAACCATATTAGATTGATGATGATGAAGAAGAAGAACCCAAAATCAAACAAGCATCACGCTCACATCAAATCATCACATTACCTATACCTACAACTATTGTTGTAGTAATCTGTGAGCCACAGGGACTCATCAATCTCATTTCCAAGGGTATCAAGACTAGCAAAGCTTAATTGGTGAGGTATGATTAAGTGGTGAGGCTACAACAAGAACTAAGCATTTATTTGAGTGTCTAACTTACGAGTACTGAAAAATAACTAGGGTGGTATACACGTAACGGACGTGAACTAGTAATGATCACTAAGTGATCCTGAACACCTACTTACGTCAAACATAACCCCACCATCAGTTGGAAATATGCCCTAGAGGCAATAAATAAAGTGTTTATTATTATATTTCCTTGTTCATGATAATCGTTTATTATCCATGCTATAATTGTATTGATTGGAAACACATTACATGTGTGGGTAAATAGACAACACTTTGTCCCTAGTATGCCTCTAGTGAACTAGCTCGTTGATTGAAAGATGGTTAAGGTTTCCTAGCCATTGACATGTGATGTCATTTGATAATGGGATCACATCATTAGTAGAATGGTGTGATGGACAAGACCCAAACTACAAACGTAGCATATGATCGTGTCAGTTTATTGCTACTGTTTTCTGCATGTCAAGTATATGTTTCTATGACCATGAGATCATGCAACTCACGGACACCGGAAGAGTGCCTTGTGTGTATCAAATGTTGCAACGTAACTGGGTGACAATAAAGGTGCTCTATAGGTATCTCCAAGGGTGTCTGTTGGGTTGGCATGGATCAAGACTGGGATTTGTTACTCCGTGTGACGAAGAGGTATCTCAGGGCCCACTCGGTAATACAACATCACAATAAGCCTTCCAAGCAATGTGACTAAGTGTTAGTCATGGGATCTTGTATTACGGAACGAGTAAAGAGACTTGCCGGTAACGAGGTTGAACTAGGTATGGAGATACCAACGATCGAATCTCGGGCAAGTAACATACCGAAGAACAAAGGGAACATCATACGGGATTAACTGGATCCTTGACATAGAGGTTCGACCGATAAAGATCTTCATAGAATATGTGGGAACCAATATGGACATCCAGGTCCCGCTATTCGTTATTGACCATAGAGGTGTCTTGGTCATGTCCACATAGTTCTTGAACCCGAAGGGTCTGCACACTTAAGGTTTGGTGACGTTTCAGTAGTATAGAGTTATGTATGGTGGTGACCGAAGGTTGTTCGGAGTCCCGGATGAGATCCCGGACGTGACAAGGAGCTTTGAAATGGTCCGAAGGTAAAGATTGATATATAGGAAGTCCTATTTTGGTCGCCGGAAAAGTTTCGGGTTCATTGGTAGTGTATCGGGAGTGTTGGTAGTGTTTCGGGAGACCATCGGGAGGGGTATTTCGACCCAAGAGGCTACATGGGCTGTGGGGGATGAATACCAGCCCTTAGTGGACTGCAAGAAGTCCCACAAAGGGCCCATGCGGCTGGGAAGAAAAAGCCCAAAAGGAAAAGGTGGAAAAGGCAAAAGGGGCTAAATTAGGAAGGAGTCCTAATCCTATTAGGAGTGGAGGAGGAGGACTCCTCCCTCCTGGTTTGGCCGACCCAAGAGCTTGCTACTTGGGAGACAAGCCTCCTCCTCCTCTCCTCCTATATATACTAGAGGGTTTTAGGGTTTTGACACAAGATTTTCGGCCACGTGCTACCCGTTCCTCCAATACATAGTTTCTCCTCTAGATCGGATTTCTGCAGTGCTTAGGCGAAGCCCTGCTGGAATAGCTCTACCACCATCGCCAGAGCATCGTCATGCTGCCAGAGAACTCTTCTACATCTCCGCTCCCTCTTGCTGGATCAAGAAGGCAGACATCGTCATCAAGCTGTACGTGTGCTGAACACGGAGGTGCCATCCGTTCGGTGCTTGATCGGGACGGATCGTGATTGGATCATGCGACGCTTGGCGATTTGGATCGCAAAGACATTCGACTACACCAACCACATTTATTAACGCTTCTCACTTAGTGATCTACAAGGGTATGTAGATCCACTCTCCCTCTCGTAGATGCTCATCACCATGGATAGGTCTTGCGTGAACGTAGGAATTTTTTTGTTTCCCATGCGACGTTCCCCAATAGTGGTATCAAAGCTAGGTCTACATGTAGATGAGATCTCGAGTAGAACACAAAGAGTTTGTGGGCATTGACGCTTAGATTGCTTCCTCCCTTGGTTGTGTTTTGGTTCAGCGGTATTGTGGTATGAAGCGGCCCGGACCAACCTTACTCATACGCTTACGAGAGACCGGTTCCATCGACTGACGTGTAACTTCATTGCACAAAGATGGCTGGCCGGTGTCTGTTTCTCCTCCTTTAGTTGGATCGTATTTGACAAAGGTGGTCCTTGAGAAGGTTGAAAAGAAACTTATGTATCACCGTTGTGGTTTTTGCATAGGTGACAATTGTTCTTGCTAGATACCTGTAGCAGCCACGTAAAACATGCAACAACAATTAGAGGACGTTTAACTTGTTTCTGCAGGGTATGTTGTGATGTGATATGGCCAATTACATGATGTGATATATGTGATGTATGAGATGATCATGTGTTGTATAGAATATCATGACTTGCATGTTGATGAGTACGGCAACCGACAGGAGCCATAGGGTTGTCTTTAATTATTGTATGACCTGCGTGTCAATCATTAAGCGCTATGTAATGCTTTACTTTATCGCTAAACAGTAGCAATAGTAGTACAAGCATGATGGGCGCGATGACCCCGATGGCGACACGTTGATGGAGATCAAGATGATGGAGATTACTCGTGCCGGCGACGATGGAGATCATGCCGGTGCTTTCAAGATGGAGATCAAAAGCACAAGTTCATGGCCATATCATGTCACTTATGATTTGTATGTGATGTTAATCCTTTTATACACCTTGTTTTTCTTAGGACGACGGTAGCATTATAAGCTAATCCCCCACTTAAATTTCAAGATGAATTGTGTTCTACCTGAGTGTGCACCGTTGCGAAAGTTCATCGTGTCGAGACACCACGTGATGATCGGGTGCGATAGACTCTACGTTCACATACAACGGGTGCAAGCCAGTGTTGCACATGCAGAACACTCGGGTTAAACTTGACGAGCCTAGCATGTACAGACATTGCCTCTAAACACAAGAGACCGAAAGGTCAAACATGAGTCATATAGTTGATATGATCAACATGATGATGTTCACCATTGAAACCACCTCAACTCACGTGATGATCGGACTTGAGTTGGTGAATTTGGATCGTGTGACACTCAGATGACCTGAGGGATGTCAATTTGAGTGGGAGATGTAGTAATTTGATTAACTAAACTCATTATCTTGAACAATAGTCTAAGTAACCTTTGCATATTTATGTTGTAGATCAATGGCTCGTGCAGTAGCACCCCTGAATTTTAATGCGTTCCTAGAGAAAGCTAAGTTGAAAGATGATGGAAGTAACTTTATTGTCTGGGCCCATAATCTAAGGATTATCCTCACGGCTTCCTAGAAATCATATGTCCTTGATGCACCGCTTGGTGACCAACCAGAAGACATCTCTTCCGAAGACGTTAAGAACGCTTGGGAGGCACGTTCTGGAGATTACTCAATAGTTCAGTGTGCAATATTGTATGGCTTAGAACCGGGACTTCAAAGACGTTTTGAACGTCATGGAGCATATGAGATGTTCCAGGAGTTGATGTTTATCTTTCAGAAGAATGCCCGGATCGAGAGGTATGAGACCTCCGATAAGTTCTATGCTTGCAAGATGGAGGAGAACGGGTCTATCAGTGAACATATACTTAGACTGTCTGGGTATTCGACTCATCTAGCGGAGTTGGGAATTGCCCTTCCGCAGAGGCGATCACTGACAGAGTTCTTCAATCACTACCACCTAGTTACAAGAGCTTTGTGATGAACAATAACATGCATGGGATGAACAAGTCAGTCGCCGAGCTGTTTGCGATGCTAAAAGTCACTGAGTCTGAAATCCGGAAAGAACATCAAGTGTTGATGGTCAATAAAACCACTAGTTTCAAGAAGAATGGCGAGGGCAAGGGCAAGAAGGGTAAAATCAAGAAGGATGGCAAAGGAGTTGCTACTCGTGTAAAAAAGCCCAAGCATGGACCCAAGCCAGAAACTGAGTGCTTTCATTACAAGGGATCTGGTCATTGGAAGCGGAACTGCCCCAAGTACCTGGCTGACAAGAAGGCGGCCAACGACAAACAAGCTATATATGATATACATGTTATTGATGTGTACCTTACTAGCTCTCGTTGTAGTGCCTGGGTATTTGATACCGGTTCGGTTGCTCACATTTGCAACTCAAAACAGGAACTACGAAACAGATGAAGGCAAACAAAGGATGAAGTGACGATGCGCGTGGGAAATGGTTCCAAGGTTGATGTGATCGCCGTCGGTGCGCTCTCTCTTCGATTACCATCGGGATTAGTGATGAACCTGAATAATTGTTATTTAGTGCTTACGTTAAGCATGAACATTATATCTGCATCTTGTTTATTACGAGACGGTTATTCATTTAAATCAGAGAATAAATGTTGTTCTATTTATATGAATAATATCTTTTATGGTCATGCACCCAATGTGAGGGTTTATTCGTACTGAATCTTGATAGTGATGATACACATGTTCATAACATTGATGCCAAAAGATGTAGAGTTGATAATGATAGTACCACTTTCTTGTGGCACTGCCGTTTAGGTCATATTGGTGTAAAACACATGAGGAAGCTCCATGCTGATGGACTTTTGGAGTCACTTGATTTTGAATCACTTGACACATGTGAACCATGCCTCATGGGCAAGATGACTAAAACGCCGTTCTCTGGAACAATGGACTAGGCTAGTGACTTATTGTAAATCATACATACTGATGTGTGCGGTCCAATGAATGTTACAGTGCATGGTGGATATCGTTTACTAATGACTTAAGTAGATATGGGTATATTTACTTAATGAAACACAAGTCTGAAACGTTTGAAAACTTCAAGCAATTTCAGAGTGAAGTTGAGAATCATCGTAACAAGAAGATTAAATTCCTGCGATCTGATCGAGGAGGTGAATATCTGAGTTATGAGTTTGGCAGTCACTTAAGACAGTGTGGAATTGTTTCACAGTTGACACCGCTTGGAACACCACAACGTAATGGTGTTTCTGAACGTCGTAATCAAACCTTATTAGATATGGTGTGTTCTATGATGTCTTTTGCTGATTTGCCATTATCATTTTGGGGTTTTGCATTAGAGACAACTGCATTCACTTTAAATAGGGCACCATCAAAATCCGTTGAGACGGCGCCATATGAGCTATGGTTTGGCAAGAGGCCAAAGTTGTCGTTTCTTAAAGTTTGGGGATGTGATGCTTATGTCAAAAAGCTTCAGCTTGAAAAGCTGGAACCCAAAGCGGAGAAATGCGTCTTCATAGGATACCCGAAAGAGACAGTCGGGTATACCTTCTATCTCAGATCCGAAGGCAAAGTGTTTGTTGCTAAGAACGGAACATTTCTTGAGAAAGAGTTTCTCTCGAAATAATTGAGTGGGAGGAAAATAGAGCTTGATGAGATTATTGGACCTTTACTTCAACCAAAAAGTAGCGCAGCGCAGAAAGATGTTTCTGTGGAACCTACAACGGTTGAAGAGGAAGTTAATGATGATGATCATGAAGCTTCAGATCAAGCTGCTATTGAACCTCATAGGTCGACAAGGCCGCGTATTACTCCTGAGTGGTACGGCAACCCTGTCTTGGAGGTCATGTTGTTGGATAACAATGAACCTATGAGCTATGGAGGAGTAGTGATGGGCCCGGATTCTGAGAAATGGTTAGAGGCCATGAAATCCGAGATGGGATCCATGTATGAAAACAAAGTATGGACTTTGGAAGTATTACCTGAAGGGCGAAAGGCCATTCAGAACAAATGGATCTTTATGAAGAAGACAGACGCGGACAGTAATGTCACTGTCTATAAAGCTTGACTTGTGGCAAAAGGTTTTTCACAAGTTCAAGGAGTTGACTACAATGAGACCTTCTCACCCGTAGCGATGCTTAAGTCCGTCAGAATCATGTTGGCAATAGCTGCTTATTTTGACTATGAAATTTGGCAGATGGTTGTCAAAATAGTGTTCCTCAACGGTTTCCTTGAGGAAGAGTTGTATATGATGCAACCAGAAGGTTTTGTCGATCTAGAGAATGCTGACAAAGTTTGCAAACTCCAGCGATCCATTTATGGGCTGGTGCAAGCATCTCGGAGTTGGAATAAGCGTTTTGATGAGGTGATCAAAGCGTTTGAGTTTATACAAGTTTATGGAGAAGCTTGTATTTACAAGAAAGTGAGTGGGAGCTCTATAGCATTTATAATATTATATGTGGATGACATATTGCTGATTGGAAAAAATATAGAAATACTGGAAAGCGTGAATGAATATTTGAACAAGAGTTTTTCAATGAAGGACCTAGGAGAAGCTGCTTTCATATTAGGCATTAAGATCTATAGACATAGATCGAGACGCTTAATAGCACTTTCACAGAGCACATACCTTGATAAAGTTTTGAAGAAGTTCAAAATGGATCAGTCCAAGAAGGGGTTCTTGCCTGTGTTACAAGGTGTCAAGTTGAGTAAGACTCAATGCCTAGTGACTGCAGAAGATAGAGAAAAGATGAGTGTTATCCCCTATGCTTCAGCCATAGGCTCTATCATGTATGCAATGCTGTGCAAAAGATCCGATGTCAGACTTGCCATAAGTATGGCCGGAAGGTTTCAAAGTGATCCTCGAATGGAGCACTGGGCAGCGGTCAAGAATATCCTTAAGTGCCTGAAAAGGACTAAGGAAATGTTTCTCGTTTATGGAGGTGATGAAGAGCTCGTCGTAAAGGGTTACATCGATGCAAGCTTTGACACTGATCCGGATGACTCTAAGTCACAAACCGGATACGTATTTATTCTCAACGGGGGAGCGGTAAGCTGGTGCAGTTCCAAGCAGAGTGTGGTAGCCGATTCTACGTGCGAAGCGGTGTACATCGCAACCGCGGAGGCAGCGAAGGAAGGTGTCTGGATGAAGCAGTTCATGACAGATCTTGGAGTAGTGCCCAAGGCACTGAATTCAATGAACCTATTCTGTGACAACACTGGCACCATTGCTCTGGCCAAGGAACCAAGGTTTCACAAGAGGACCAGACACATAAAGCGATGCTTCAACTCCATCTCCGATTACGTGGAGGAAAAGGTCATAAATATTTGCAAAGTGCACACGGATCTGAATGTTCCAGACCCGTTGACTAAACCTCTTCCAAGGGCTATACATGATCAACACCAGAACTAAATGGGTGTTCGATTCATTACAATGTAAATCAGATAGTGATGTGAACTAGATTATTGACTCTAGTGCAAGTGGGAGACTGTTGGCAATATGCCCTAGAGGCAATAAATAAAGTTTTTATTTTTATATTTCCTTTTTCATGATAATCGTTTATTATCCATGCTATAATTGTATTGATTGGAAACACATTACATGTGTGGGTAAATATACAACACTTTGTCCCTAGTATGCCTCTAGTGAACTAGCTCGTTGGTCAAAGATGGTCAAGGTTTCCTAGCCATTGACATGTGATGTCATTTGATAGCGGTATCACATCATTAGTAGAATGGTGTGATGGACAAGACCCAAACTACAAACGTAGCATATGATCGTGTCAGTTTATTGCTACTATTTTCTGCATGTCAAGTATATGTTTCTATGACCATGAGATCATGCAACTCACAGACACTGGAAGAGTGCCTTGTGTGTATCAAACGTCGCAACGTAACTGGGTGACTATAAAGGTGCTCTACAGGTATCTCCGAGGGTGTTTGTTGGGTTGGCATGGATCAAGACTGGGATTTGTTACTCCGTGTGACGGAGAGGTACCTCAGGGCCCACTCGGTAATACAACATCACAATAAGCCTTGCAAGCAATGTGACTAAGAGTTATTCACGGGATCTTGTATTATGGAACGAGTAAAGAGACTTGTCGGTAACGAGGTTGAACTAGGTATGGAGATACCGACGAGCGAATCTCGGGCAAGTAACATACCGAAGAACAAAGGGAACATCATACGGGATTAACTGAATCCTTGACATAGAGGTTTGACCGATAAATATCTTTGTAGAATATGTAGGAACCAATATGGACATCCAGGTCCCGCTATTGGTTATTGACCGTAGAGGTGTCTCGGTCATGTCTACATAGTTCTCGAACCAGCAGAGTCTGCACACTTAAGGTTTGGTGACATTTCGGTAGTATAGAGTTATGTATGGTGGTGACCGAAGGTTGTTCGGAGTCCCAGATGAGATCCCAGATGTCACGAGGAGGTCCAAAATGGTCTGGAGGTAAAGATTGATATATAGGAAGTCCTATTTTGGTCGCCAGAAAAGTTTCGGGCTCATCGGTAGTGTATCGGGAGTGCCGGTAGTGTACCGGGAAACCATAGGGAGGGGTATTTCAACCCAAGAGGCTACATGGGCTGTGGGAGGATAAATACGACCTTAGTAGGCTGGAGGAAGTCCCACAAAGGTCCCATGCGGGTGGGAAGAAAAAGCCCAAAAGGAAAAAGGTGGAAAAAGGCAAAATGGGCTAAATTAGGAAGGAGTCCTAATCCTACTAGGATTGGTGGAGGAGGACTCCTCCCTCCTGGTTCGGCCGACCCAAGAGCTGGCTACTTGGGAGACAATCCTCCTCCTCCTATCCTTCTATATATACTAGAGGGTTTTAGGGTTTTGGCGCAAGATTTTCAGCCACGTGCTACCCGTTCCTCCAGTGCATAGTTTCTCCTCTAGATCGGATTTCTGCAGTGCTTAGGCGAAGCCCTGCCAGAATAGCTCTACCACCATCGCCGGAGCGCCGTCATGCTGCCGGAGAACTCTTCTACCGCTCCGCTCCATCTTGCTGGATCAAGAAGGCAGAGATCATCATCAAGCTGTACGTGTGCTAAACGCGGAGGTGTCGTCCGTTCGGTGCTTGATCGGGACGGATCGTGATTGGATCGCGCGGCGCTCGGCGATTTGGATCGCAAAGACATTCGACTACACCAACCGCGTTTCTTAACGCTTCCCGGTTAGCGAGCTACAAGGGTATGTAGATGCACTCTCCCTCTCGTAGATGCTCATCACCATGGATAGGTCTTGCGTGAACGTAGGAAATTTTTTGTTTCCCATGCGACATTCCCCAACACCATCTTCTCTCTTGGTTGCAGAACTCACAAGAAGAGACAATCATGGGTATGCACACAGTTGGTGTATTTATTTGAGTTTACTTCAAGTTTGCTGTGACCGGGTGTTAAACAAAGTTACCAAGTTGCCAATTAACCGTGGGCACGACTCTCATGAAAGATTTAACCCTGCAGGGGTGCTCCAACTACTCCATCACAACTTACAACAAGCTGCACCGGAAAACCTCAACCTCAAGATAGACCAAGGTATCCTTGGAGCCGGTACACAAGACATTCAAGAAAAGGTAAAACAAATCCAGCAAGGCCGCAGGATGTGTCACCAAACCGATAAGAGACGCATATCTCGTTCTCAGGACACGGCGGATGGGTCACACTACGAGTCAAACCAAACTTCGAGTTTCCCTGGTGGCCCTGCAGTCTTCCCGCTTGGGACCAACACCATAAACACTAGTCCCCCTGTATTATGTTGATAACGAACCTCGGGTAGCGCTAACTCCCTATGCATCAAATTAATTACCAGTGTTATTATGTTGGGCAAATGTAATACCAATGTTGGACCTTGCCAGAAGAGTTTTATCCCAGAACAAATTATGAAGGGGGTCCCCATAACAACCCCAAGCGTGTTAGAAGCGCTCAATATGGAACATAACACCGGTACACAAGTAACTAGGGCGACAAACGTGGAACAAAACACCGAGCAAAAGGCCAAGCCTTCCACCTTTTACCAAGTATATACGTGCATTAAATTAAATACCAATAATATTGTGATAACTCAAAAATCCATGTTGCACATGGAAGAAATTGCACCTACAGCTAGAAACGCTGTAAGAAGGGCTGAGTAAGCGGTAATATAGCCAAACAAAGGTTTGCTGGGATGTGGAGGGGTTAGAGTCTTATCATTGCAATGTTGGGAGGCTTGACATACAAGTGGTAGGTAGCAAGACATAACGATAGAAGTGAGACAACTAGCATGACAATGATAGTTGTGGTATCCAGGGAAATGGTCATCTTGCGTGCGAACCCTCTTGGAAGAAGACGATCCGTGAAGTAGACGCACGAATTCTCACACTCCAAACGTTTTCGGAACTCTATCGAGAAGAAGCAAACCAGAACAAACAATCAACACACGATAAACCACCACATAGTCATGACATGATGCGCAAACAAATATGATGCATGTCATGGTCTATTATGCGATGCAAGGCAATCACAACAATTCGACACTAATAATTAAGTGAAGCTCAATATGCAACGAGTTGCATATTGACGAAACTCGACATTTTGAATTACTTAGTCCACTGCAGTTTAGGTACATGACAATATTAAATGTTTTTTCACATGAAAAGAGGTGAAGCATAAATAAACTATGTATCTAGGCATTTTAAATGAGGCCGGAAACAACTTATAGTATTTCCGAAATGACCCCATGTGTTAATTTCGAAATTGTTCCAGATCTGAAGTAACCAAGTTTTATATTTATTAAACATAAAAATAAAGTGCACCAAGCAATTCTACATGTTATTCTAGTCGACTTACATATATGGAACATCTAAAACGGAGCTTCAGTTTAAAAGATATGACCAACACAAGATGGATATGCCATGAATGCAAAATGCATGAAAATGACAACCACAAGCAATTCAAATCATGAATCCAGCAAGATATTATGAAACTACATGAGATTTTAAGAAAGTTTCATATATGGTGTGTTCAAAACGGAGCAACGGTTCAACCACAACAACCAACAGAAGTTTTAGTTATAATCAGCCCAAAACAACAAAATAGCATATTGCAACCCAGAAATCAACAAGTTACAACAACCTAAAAATGCACAACAAGACATGGATTTGTATCTTACATGATGCTCTACAATTCATCCCATAACAACAAGTTGATTAGAAGCATGGATCAATAGGAAATGAGCTCACAAGATGGCATACTGAACTAAACAATTTTTAGACTTAGTGAAAATTAGAGTAGACATGTGCAGAAATTATTATATCAGATTAGCATGTTTGACAGAAAAATAATTAGGATGCGACACCAATTCTTGCAAACTATTGGCACATACTAACAAATTATAACATGCTTAACAATTCATTCCATTGTTGCAACCACAAAGGACCTACAGATTCATGGTAATCATCATGAAAACATGACAATAAAATAACAATTTCAGACTTAGTGAAATTTAACCATCTCCCAAAACTGCAGTTTAACTATTTATGTTTACATAGTAACAATAGTAGCATAACAACTCTCTATGAGCACGACAAGGACACTAACAGCAAGAAGACAAGATACACTTAAAATCATACCATTGGCACATGTTCATATGATTCATGGTTGTTTAATATGATGCCTGCAAAACTGAACTCATTGTTAATAGATTATAGTTTATAACGCGATGGCTACACTAGAGAAAGAAATTGACATGATGATGATGTTCTACATGGCAACCAGAGGCATGACATCATAGTACACATCTCATAGAGCAATAGTCATGAAGACACCACATGCAAAAGACCTACGGTGGAGATGCAATCATCTACGAAAGTTCGAATAAAATTAACAAATTTTGCACGTTATGATGAGATGCACTTTTGCAACTGGGATATGGGCATGCAAATGAACCCTAACATGCTTGCAAATCACACCATGCCGTAGAGCACGAAGAGTAGATGCATTTACATATATCACACTTCGAAAACCGATACACGGTCAACAAACGACAAGCAGATTAAAATGCAATCATGGCAAGATTTCCTGGGGACTTGGGAAGAAAAACAGACCTCGGGGAATTGGGACGTGGCGATGCGGGACAGCGGGATCTGGGCGTCTTTTGGTTTGGTGCATGGGGTTGTCCAGGGGCGGAGTGGACGGGACCGTCTCGGCTGAGGTTGAAGGAGGCCGAGGCGAGGCTGGTCCGGCAGGCACGGAGGCGACTCCGGCTAGGCTAGGCGACCATCGATGGGGTTGGGCGGCCGGATCCGAGTGTGGCTCGCCGGATCCAATCGCAGGAGGTGTGGATCGAGGCCGGTGGGGGTGGTTGTGGCTGCGGCCGCCGGCGGTTGGAGCTCGGTGCGACGGCTGGTCGGTGGAGGGCGAGTAGAGCAGCTACGGTTGCTGGCGGCTCTGACAGTGCAGCGTGGAGGCGGGCCCGGGGGCCGGAGGTGCGGTGGAAGAGGCTACCGGTGGCGCTTGTAGGATTTCAGCAAGGAGGCGGCGAGGCCCTCCGACGTGGAGGCGGCATAGGGCTCCGGTGGAGCTCACTAGTGGTGGGGCTGCGATCTGGCCCGAGCAGCAACGTACGGGCGACAACGTGCTCGGGCGGAACCATGCTGGGCCTGGTGGTTCGCAACCACGAGGTGTAGCCAGGGGCGCTAGAGGCCGTCAGATCTGCATCTGACAATCTAGATTGCCGTGGCGGTTTGCGACGAGGCACTAGGACGACACGGAAATCGAGGCAAAGGTGGAAGGAGGCTATGTGCGTCATGTATTTTGATGCAGGGGCTAGAGTTGGTCATTTTTGGACATGGGGGAGGTGTTTAGGTAGGAAATGGCTAGGGTTTGAGGGTTTTTTCCTGTTTTCGAGCCGTTCGATCTCGATCGGACGGTCCGGAAGCAAAGAGGGGCTAGCTGGGCTATGGTGGGTTGTGTAGAGGGGGTTGGGCCAAGAAGAGAGGGAAGATTGTGGCCCGGCACAAAGTAATATAAACCGTAAACGCATGATAATAAACCGATGACAATGCCGCTACAGTTGACTGTTCGGGTATCAAACGTCCTCCTATTGCGACGAAATTGGGCAAGCGGTCTACCTACAATAAATCAAGACCGCACGCCAACTTTCGACCCGATCCAAGAAAGTTCTACACGTACATTTAAAAACAATATTTTTACGATGCCATGGGCACGTGCATGTGTGGTTGGTCAGTCGACGACACAAACGGAGAGAACCGGAGACTACGAATGGATGCAAGTTTTCAAAATGAGTGACGATGATATGCGGATGATGCGAATGATGCCATGATGAATGCAACAAACAAAGGAAACACGTGCCGAGAATGGAGATAAAAGGGGAATCTTCTGGAATGTCGGTCTCAGGTTGTTACAACTCTCGTCCACTAACTAGAGATCTCGCCCCGAGATCTTAGAATGAAGAGATGAATAGAAATAGCAAGAGGAAGAGATAAAACTTAGTTGCTTCTTTGACAAACGAGTGAAACCATTGGAACTTGAAGGTTGCAAAGAGATGAAGAATGAGAAGAGGAACAAGCGATAATTCAAAAGAAATGTCGGCAGCACTTCGGTAGGATAGAGAGGCAAAATTTGAAAAGATGGGAGAACTTGAAAAGAGAACACAACACTCTGGTTAAATGGATAAGCAAGGAAGAACATGACTTCATAAAACGAGATTATGGTCGAAGAACAGAAGCTAGATCGATGGAAAGGACAAGAACAAAGAAGAAATTGACAACTTCTACCACAATTTAATTGAAAAGCATCCTTACAAAAATAGATTGAACGGGGTTGTTGGAAAATCAACAATGAAAAGAACAAGTTTGTTGTGGACTTATGGACAACATCCCAAAATTATGAGGTGACAACCCACCACTAACAAAAACAATTGATTTGCTTGAGATCATTGAGAGATAAAACTTATTTCACCAAGAGAATAGATAACACTTGGATCATTGATAAGCACCATGATAGCAACAATCCTTAGGATAGGCTTTAGGTGAAATCTAATCCAAGATTACTCCAAGGAATAAATGATGGGTTTAAATATTTCATTCTTGAAAATTCCCTTCAAGACCCCTCATGACTCAAGAATGTTATAATACAATCTCAAAAGATAAGGAAGAAAGAGTTGCACTTTGGAATGCAAGATAAAAAATATTTGAGATCCTCCAACAGAATCTTGAAGAATATTTTGAGAAAGAATTACATCCTTAACAAACCACCCTAAAGAACTTCTTGAAAGAACTTTGAAATGAAAGGATGATAGAAAAAAATTGAAGGTTGAAAAAGAACAAGATTTAGCCATGCAAAGATTTATATGAAGCTTCGCGACGAGATACTTGAGAAAACTTGGAACTCCGGAAAAGAAAAGATGAACAATTTAGAATCAAGAATTTGATATCACAAGAAACTCCGGAAAATGGATTGAAATCAATTTGATGAAACAAGAATAAGAATTGTGTTATGCTTGTCCTTATTCAAGTTAAATTGATGAGAAGCAACGGATTTAGCATACTACTTATTCTTCTTGAAAAGATTGAAGATAGAGGATAGCACAAACTTGAAGACATCTCCAAAGAAACACCGGGATAATTGAGACGAACGAAGAGACAAAAATTGAGAAGAATTTGGGAATGAAAGCTGAAAGCTGAGAATGAAGAAATCTTCTGAAATGATGGCCTTCGGAGGATCGAGAATGAAAATATCTCTGAAAAGCTCCGGATCAAAATGGAAAGAATTACTCATGCTCGACAACAATTTGAGAGGATACCAAGAAGCTGACACCATGAATCTTCGGATAAATGAACAAAGATTTAAGAGGAACTTGGATCAGAATTTAATCACTGAAGAAAAAGGCACTTGGATGAGAATTTAATCACTGAAGAAAAAGGGCAGGATGTGGGAAAAAACAAAGACAAGTTGGAACAGACGAGACGAACTCCGGAAAGAAATGTGAGGATTGATCTTGCAAATATTGGAAGGATGGAATTATCTTGAAGAGAAGAACACCGTATGAAAAGAATTGATATGACAACTTGATTGAGCAAATGAATTAGCATTCCCACATAAATATGAGAACACATCTTAGGAAAGATATGGAATCACCACTTAACATCGAAGCACCATGAATTACCATATTCCAACAAAAAAATGATGAGGCTTACGAAACAAGCCGAAAACAAATACATAACCCATTTGCATTTGCTGGAAGGATAACCCTAGGTAACTACTTGAATTCCCACCTAAGAACTTCTGAGATCTTTCTGGTTATGCCATCTGGTCCAACGGATACATGGATCAATTACTGAATAAAACACTCAACTCCTAGCAATGATACTACCCACCAGTGTATCACATCCTTCAACACATTACCGGATGTCTGAGAAACTCATCTACCTCAGATCCTCATAATCAGAACGATACCAATTATGGTAGTACATCTGGACGCTCTCCCCAGTACTGGTGATGCAAACTCCTCTCGCCGCAAATAGTATTGAAGCAATTATGAACATCCGAGTCCTAAGATACTAAGGAAACTGAACTATAGTGATGTGTCAAGAATCCCCTGGAGCTCAACTCCTCGAAAACACGAGGCACCAAGAAAGGAACTCTATCACATCGGCATCACAGAGCTTTCAAAATACACGTGTGATCCTAAATATTTTTGAGTGAGAAGAGGTGTAGAATTAAAATCCCTACGTAAGGATTCCTCACCAGAGCATAAAAGAGGAGTAAAAAGAATCCTACTCTCCGATATATAACTAGACACAAAATAGTTATTCACTAGACTCGACTCAGAAAAGTTTGATCAATCAAGGGGGCTCCTAGGTCGGAACCTTGGTCTGGTACCAACTTGTAACACCCAAGATGCGGTCCTATCCTTATTTTGGCTCGAGGGCCTCGATAGGGATAGAAGCGCATCTCGTTGTTTTGCAAGAATGGATATTGTTACAAGTACATGTAAAGAAGAGATGAGTATATGGAATTGGCTTACACTCGCCACAAGCTACATGAAGATCACATCAATACAACAACATATTCAAACATCATACATAAGAGCAGGGTCCGACTACAGACAAAATCAAATGATAAAATGACATCCATCCTTGCTATCCCAGGTTGCCAGCCTGGAACCCATCCTAGATCGATGATGAAAAGAAGAAGAGCCACAAATCAAACAAGCATCGCGCTCACGTCAAATCATCGCATTACCTGTACCTACATCTATTGTAGTAGTAATTTGTGAGCCACATGGACTAATCAATCTCATTTCCAAGGGTATCAAGACTAGCAAAGCTTAATGGGTGAGGTATGGTTAAGTGGTGAGGTTGCAGCAAGAACTAAGCATTTATTCGAGTGGCTAACTTACGAGTAAAGCAAAATAAGTAAGGTGGTCTATGCGTAATGGACGTGTACTAGTAATGATCACTAAGTGATACTAAACACCTACTTACATCAAACATAACCCCACCATGTTCTCTCTTGGATGCAGAACTCACAAGAAGAGACAGGCACCGGTATGCACACAACTGGTGTATTTTATTTGAGTTTACTTCAAGTTTGCGATGACCGGGTGTTATACAAAGTTTCCAAGTTGCCACTTAACCGCATGACGAGGAAATGTACCTAGGGTAGGGTCCTAGGCCTGACCTACATACCCTACCTAAGGACACTTTATTGGAGGACTTGAAGATTACAAGAGAGATTCTGACTAGATTCGCCATGGTGCTCAAGTCACTCGACAGTTAATCCACTCGGACGGTTCTCCCTCCACTCGACAGTCACCTGTCACTCGGAATACCTTGCTTCGAGTCGATGCCAAAAGACGAGAAGCCACCCCAGGGAGGCCAACAGGCAGGAGTTAGGCTAGTCATCATTAGTAGCAATTATGATGTACGTTACCAGTAACGCTCGTCTTTATTCCCATGATCGAACGCTTGGATGCCTGACACTTATGAGGGGCAACATAATCTATATAAGCCACCCCTCCCCTCTGGCTCAAGGGTTCGCACCTTCTATAACTCATACTACCCACACGACAAGAGCTCCCGAGCACTAAGACGTAGGGTTGTTACCTCCACGAGACGGGCCTATACTCATACATCTGTGTGTACACCCTCGCCGTCGCTAGGACTCTACCCTCTCCTTTCGTACCCCTATCTTCTACGATCAGACTCGTTCCCATTACAGTTGGCACCCACTGTGGGGCAGGCATCTAAGCGACTTCTAGCAAGGTTGCATTTTCCCCCCTTCGTCATGTCTTCCGGTGGTTGTTTGTTCTTGGGCCACGAGATCCGTCTCGGAGCGCTCACCTTCATCACCCATGATTTGACATGGCTCCAGGAGGCACCTCTTGACGTTGAGGCGCTCCCGATCCACAGGGCGGTGCACTTCCGCGCGAGCTCCTGCGGTGTTCTTCTACGGCAGCCGTCGACTCCGTACTCTACGGCTGTCCCCATTGTTCGCCACCGCAAGCGATCTGGTCGCTCACGGATCCAGTGTTGGGTGAGGCATGCGGTGGCTCACGAAGTTTCGTCATCATAGATTGCGGAGATCGAGCCCGCCGAGTCACTTCACGGCGTGTTCGACTCGGAGTCAGACCAGTATGATGTTCCTTCCGTGTGTGAGAGCTGCGATCCTGCAACGGAGGTTCTTATGGATGGTTCACATCAGAGCCCGCCGCCTAGTTTCGGCCGTGGCAGGCGAGAGGCCGGTGGGGCGTCGAATGAGCAGCTGCACTGGGATGAGGAGGTCCTCCACACGCCCATCATCGGTGCGACCACTTAGGATCAGGCCTTGGAGGCCACGCGCATTCGGCTCGAAGAGCTTCAGAAGTAAATCGACGAGCGCGCTCGCCAGCATCCACCACCTCCCAGTCGATGTCAGTGACAGCTATTTCCGAGTGGTTCACAAAACAACGTTGAGGTATACCGCACTCCAGTTTTAAATGTTGCAGGAGGAGCTAGGATAACGGATTCCATTCAACCATCACGTTCAGAGGCTGGCCGAGGTTTGCTGCATATCAGAGCGTTACTTGATGTAGCGCAGCGCCAAAACTCAGTTGTTTCACAGTCATGCAATAGAATACACAGTAATTCACCAAGAGCAGAGATTGTTCAGTCAACACACAGTCCTAGTTCGCCTTTGTGTCGCAAGGGCGGATGATTTCGTGAGGATCAGTACAGGGACCAAGGGCGAGATTAGTTTCACCGTGATGACAACTGTCGAGTGCCCACTCCTCCGTGGAGTGGTCCGTATGTGCCCTGGCACCAGGACCATAGGTGCCCGTTTGGTGAGGACCATTGCAAGAGACGTCCTCACCCAGAGGCGAATCGATAGAGGCAGAGCCCACAGAGATGGTTTCGAGATTACCCAAGTGGCAACAGTGTTGTTATTTCTGGTCCCAAGTGCTATAGCAGAGCCATTCGTTTTGCAGAGATTCCCCCCAACTTCAAGTTGGCGGCTGGGATAGGCAACTTTTCTCGCAAGTCAAAACCAGAAACATGGTTGGATGATTACCGAGTGGCTATTCAGATTGGTGGTGGCAATGACAACATTGTAATGAAGCATTTGTCCTTGATGTTGGATGGTTCGGCCCATGCATGGATGAATCGTTTGGCTCCTTCTAGCATCCATTGCTGGGAGGATCTTGTCCGAGTGATCATCAGAACGTTCGAGGGCACTTGCAAGCGTCCTGCCGATTTGATTGATTTGCAACATTTTGTTCAGAAGCCCAACGAGTCATTGAGAGATTACATTTAGCGTTGGTCCACTTTGCATCATACAGTGGAGAATGTTTCTGAGCATCAGGTTGTTTGTGCTTTCAAGGCCGGAGTGAAGTACATAGAGCTTTACCTGATGTTTGGGCAAACCGGTGATATTTCACTGAGTAATATGATGGAAATCACCACTTGATACACAAAATGTGAAGAAGAATACCGCCTCTGCAGCGGCAAAGGAAAAGAAGTCGACAACGATGCCGTCAACAATTCCAGTCGGAAGCAAAAGCAGAAGGCTGATGGCCCTGTTCACGCAGAGGCAGCCGCCCTGGCGACACAAGGAAAAAATAAGGGGAAGTCTAAGGGACAGTTCGCCCCCAAGAAAGGAAAACATAGTCGAGAACAGATGTTCTTGACTTGACGTGTGCAATCCACACAAGGAAAGACGAAGATGGTAATTTGATATTATCCAAACATACCACTCGATAGTGCCATCTACTGATCTAGCAGTTCAAGGAAGGTAAGTCGAGTGAGAAAACTCCTGAAAAAGAGGATGATGAAGACAAAGAAACTTTTCCCGTTGTCAATGCCACTCTGATGATTTTTACTGATGTTGAAAGCAAGAGTCGATTGAAGGTTATAAACAGAGAAGTCAACATTGCTATGCCTACAACCCCCACGTACCTCAAGTGGTCTTAGAGTGCCATCACATTTGATCAGTCAGATCATCCTACTCACGTCGCCACACCCGGTCGGCAGGCTTTGGTGGTAGATCCCATTGTGGGAGGCACTCGACTCCGCAAGGTCCTCATGGACGGAGGGAGTGGACTAAATATTCTGTATGCAGATACCCTTAAGGGGATGGGCATTCCGATGTCCCGACAGTAGGAGCAACATGCAGTTCCATAGAGTAATTCCAGGGAAGAAGGCCAAGTCACTCAGGCAGATTGCATTGGATGTGGTGTTCGGGACAGATAAAAATTTTCGCAAAGAGAAATTGACGTTTCAAGTCGTGAACTTCCAGAGCACGTACCACGCCATCCTTGGTTGACCAACTTATTCCAGTTTCATGGCCCGTCCATGTTACGTGTATCTCAAACGGAAGATGCCCGGACCCAAGGGTGTGATCACAGTCACTGGCAATCGACAGAGGGCTGAGGAGTGCCTCCAGCAAGGCTCCAAAATTGCCGATCATCAAATAGCTATGGTCAAGCTATAAGAGTACAAGAAGAGCGCTGACCCTGCTGAGTTGTTGCATGCTAAGAAGCCTACTTTAGAGTCAGCTTTTCAGTCGACAGGGGAAGTGAAAAAGGTGCATATTCACCCGATAGATCCTACTGCTGCCCCAACCAACATATCTTCAACACTCGATGGTAAATAGGAAGTCGTGCTCATCCAGTTCCTCCATGAGAACTGGGACATCTTCGCATGGAAGCCAGCTGACATGCCGGGGGTTCCCAGGGAACTAGCTAAGCACTGACTGAGAGTGGATCCAAAGTCCAAGCCGGTGAAAGAACATTTGCGTCGGTCGGCAGCGGAGAAGGAGAAAGCAATCGGCGAAGAGGTGGCTCGTCTCTTGGCAGCTAAGTTCATTCAAGTGATTTACCACTCAGAGTGGCTCTCGAATGTCGTCATGGTCCCCAAGAAGGACAAGTTACTCCGCATGTGTATTGCCTTCAAGCATATCAATCAGGTCTGCCCGAAAGATTATTTCCCGCTCCCTCGCATCGATAAAATTGTTGACTCGACTACAGGGTGTGAGCATTTATCGTTTCTAGATGCATACTATGGTTACCATCAGATCCATCTGTTTGGTTTGGATGAAATAAAAACAGCCTTCATCACCCCCATTCAGGTGTTTCTACTATATCACCATGCCTTTTGGTTAGAAGAATGCTGGCGCTATTTTCATGTGCATGATTCAGAATTGTTCACTCGACCAGATTCCTTGGAATGTTGAAGCTTACATGGACGATGTTGTCGTCAAGTCCCGCAAAGGTTCCGACCTGCTGGCTGACATGGCTGAGACATTCGCCAACCCGAGGAAGTATGCTACCAAGCTGAATCCGGCTAAGTGTACTTTCAGTGTTCCTAGAGGCAAGTCACTCGGTTTTCTCGATTCCAGCAAGGAATCGACGTCAATCCTGAGAAAATCAGCGCCATTAACCGAATGAAAAGTCTCGTGCGAGTGCACGATGTTCAGAAGCTCACAGGTTGCTTGGCAGCGTTGAGTCGATTCATTTCTCGTCTTGGTGAGAAGGCATTGCCTTTGTACCGACTGTTGAAGAAGTCTGACACGTCTAAGTGGACTCCAGAAGCTGAAGTAGCATTTGTCAAGCTCAAAGCCCTGCTTTCCACCCAGCCTGTGCTTGTTGCTCCACACAGCAAAGAGCCGTTGCTCTTGTACATTGCGGCCACTAATCAAGTCGTTAGTATAGTTCTGACTGTCGAGCGGGAAGAGGAAGGCAAGGCCTACCAGGTCCAACGTCAAGTCTACTACATTTCTGAAGTGTTGACTACTTCGAAGCAAAGGTACCCGCATTACCAGAAGGTTGTCTATGGTATCTATCTATCAGCAAAGAAGATGGCACACTCCTTTCAGCATCACTCAATTTCATTCGTCGGTGATGCTCCATTGTCTGAGATCCTCAACAATCGAGATGCGACTGGTCGAGTGGCTAAATGGGTGATTGAGCTCCTATACTCTGACATCAAGTTCGAAGCTAAAAAGGCGATCAAGTCTTGGGCACTTGCTGATTCCTTGGCCGAGTGGGTTGAACAGCAGCAACCAATCCAGATTCACTCGGCACAGTGGACCATGTTCATTGATGGCTCGAAAATGCTGAATGGGTCCGGTGCTGGCGTTGTTTTGGTATCCCCAAAAGGTGACAAACTCAATTATGTCCTGCATATTCACTTTGATTCTAACAACAACGAAGCAGAATACAAAGCACTCTTGTATGGGTTGCGCATGGCCATCTCACTCGGCGTCAAGCGCTTGATGGTTTACGGCGACTCAGATTTGGTGGTCAATGAAATGTTGAAAGGGTGAGATGTTTGGAACCCCGCTATGACTGGATATTGTAATGCTATTAGAAAACTTGAGAAGAGATTTGAAGGTTTGGAACTCCATCATGTCCCCCGAGTGAAGAATCAAGCAGCTGATGAGTTGACAAAGATTGGATCCACTCGGAGACCTGTCCCCAGCAATGTATTCTTAGAGTATCTTCATACTCCTTCAGTGCAGGAAGATCCCTTCACTGAAGAGTCCCCACAAGCTATGAGCCCCTTCGATCCGACGGAGGTTGATGTCCATGCGGTTATTCATCTGGTCATGGAGGTTCTGGTCATCATTCCCGACTGGACAGTGCCCTACATTGCATATGTTTTGAGGCAAGAACTCCCAGAGGATGAAGTTAAAGCCCGACAGATTATGTGTAGATCCAAAGCTTTTACTGTGATGGATGATCAACTTTACAGAGAAAGTGTAATTGGTGTGATACAGCGGTGCATCTCCCCTGAAGAAGGTCGAATGATCTTGGAAGAGATCCATTTGGGGACTTGCGGCCACCATGCGTCCTCTCGGACAATTGTCGCTAAAGCGTATCGAGCTAGTTTCTTCAGGCCGCGTGCCAATGAGATGGCCAAGGACATTGTTGATCACTGCGAAGGATGCCGGTTCTATGCAAACTTGTCTCACAAACCTACGTCTGCCCTGAAGACCATTCCACTCGTTTGGCTGTTCGCTGTCCGGGGTTTGGATATGGTTGGTCCCTTTCAGACAGGACAGAGTGGATTTACTCATTTGCTTGTTGAAGTCAACAAGTTTACAAAATGGATTGAGGCCAAGCCTATAAAGAAAATGAACTCTCAAACTACAATCAAATTCATGAGAGAGATAATCTACCGGTATGGAATTCCCCATAGTATTATCACAGACAATGGCTCAAACTTCGACTCGGAAGAGTTCACACAGTTCTGCTTCTCCTAAGGCACTTGGGTGGATTATGCATCCGTTGCACCCCCCAAACCAATGGCCAAGCTGAGTGAGATGATGGCCTCATCCTTTAAGGTCTGAAGCCTCGTCTCATGCGGGATTTGGAACATGCAACCAGAGCCTGGGTGTCCGAGTTGCGATCTGTTTTATGGGGCTTGAGAACAACTCCCAATCGGTCGACTAGACGAACTCCTTTCTTCTTGGTGTCTGGAGCCGAAGCTGTCCTGCCGAGTGACCTGCTTCACAATTCCCCTCGAGTGGATCTTTATTCTGAAGCTGAAGCTGAGCAAGCAAGATAAGATGGCATAGATCTCCTAGAAGAGGAACACGATATGGCTCTAATTTGGACAACTACATACCAGCAAGATCTGTGACGCTTCCATGCAAAGCACGTTAATAGTCAGTCGTTTCATGAAGGTGATTTGGTGCTCCGAGTGGATCAATAGCGATCTCACAAGCTCGCTCCGGTGTGGGAAGGACCTTTCATCGTTACTAAGGTGTTGAACAACATAGCCTATCACCTCTACAACCTCAAGAAGAAGATTGATGAGCCATGATCCTGGAATGCAGATCTCCTCTGACATTTCTATACCTAAAAACAGAGTTGTGTTGATGTAATAAAAGTATTTCAGACACTGGCGTTTATGCAAGTATGACTTCCATAGTCTTTCGTCGATTTCGATCACGCAATTTCACATTTGGGAACACTCCGAGTGTCGAGCGACCCTCACACTCGAGTGGATAGCCGTCCATTCACTCAGAGACTTAGCTACGAACCAGTCTTCGTCTAAGTTCAAAACTTCTCCGAGTGTCAAGTGATCCTTACACTCGAGGGGCTTAGCTGCGAACACGCTTTCGCCTAAGTTAAAAACCCTACCGAGTGGATAACAGTCCATTCACTCGGAGACTTAGCTACAAACCAGTCTTCATCTAAGTTCAAAACTTCTCCGAGTGTCGAGCGATCCTCACACTCGGGGGCTTAGCTGCGAACATGCTTTCTCCTAAGTTAAAAAACCCTACCAAGTGGATAGCAGTCCATTCACTCGGAGTCTTAGCTCAGAACCAGTCCTTGTCTAAGTTCAAAATTTCACTAAGTGTCGAGCGTTCCTCGCACTCGGGAACTTAGATGCGAACTAGCTTTCGCCTAAGTTAAATAACCTTTCCGAATGGATAACATTCTATTCGCTTGGAAACTTAGCTACGAACTAGTCTTCATCTAAGTTCAAAAACTTCTCCGAGTGTTGAGTGATCCTCACGCTCAGGGGCTTAGCTACGAACCAGATTTCACCTAAATTAAAAAATCCTTTTGAGTGTATAACATCTTATTCACTCGAAAACTTAGCCGCGAATCAGTCTTCGCCTAAGTTCAAAAACTTCTCCGAACGGTGAGTATTCTCATCACTCGGAGACTTAGCTGCGAACCAACTTTCGCCTAAGTTAAAAACTCTACCCAAGTGATGAATATAGTTCTCACTCGGGGACTCAGCAAACAAATTCAGTCAAAAAATGATTGAAAGCGAAATGCATATAAATCCGAAGGTTCCAACGCGAATAAAAATTATGCACGCAAGGAAAGGTACTCAGGCTTAAGGCCTGAATGAAGTTTTATGATCATTACATTTCCTCTCGGCATTCCGAGGCGAATAAAGTTTTCACTACAAATAAAGTTTTTCAAGAACCCGACGGACTTGCTAGATTGACGAAGCTGTCCAAATCGATCCCATCTGCGATCTGAGTGGCTGCGTCGATGAAGGTCTCCATGAAGTCTTCAAACTGAAGTTTCTTCATTTTAATCACTTGGAGGTCCTTCAACTTGTCCTCTCTCGCCACCTTGCAATGGACTCTGATGAGCAAGAGCACCACATTGGCTTCGCATCGAGCAGCTGATATCTTCCAATATTGCACTCGACTGGGGATCTCATTGAGGCGAGTCGTCATGGATGCGAGGTCAGTCTAGAGGGTGTCTTCAGGCCATAGTTCCTTGTCAATCTTCTCCAGCGCAGCCTTTAGTCAGATGATGTATGCTTGAACACCTTGGAGACGGACGTTGAGACGGAACATGTTCATGGCCACAACATCTCCAACGGGCGACTTATTGGGATCCAGATTGGGCTCAATCTCTTTGGTCTCTTTTTCTAAGTCCTGGTAGAATTCTATATGGAGGAAGGAATAGAAAGATGGTTACATTAACAGCCTATGGGTATTAAGGAAATTCACTCGCCAAGGGAAGTTACCGTCGAGCATGATGAACATCTTCTTCGTGAAATCTCCCAAGTGCTTCTCCAGACCATTGCTCCTCCTGGTCAGCTATTCGGTCTTCTTGATAATTTCACTTCATTCCAGTTTCATCTTGGAATTTTCCTCCTCTATCTTCTTGGCTGTGGCAAGTTTCTTCTCGGCGGCTTCAGTTTTCTCCCTCGCCACCTTTTGAGCATCAACGAGCGCCTTGTCCTTGTCCTCCAGTGCTTTCTTCACGGTATCTAAGGAAACAACATTGTTGAGTCGCACTTGGAGTCGACGATTTTCATCACGCACGTCTGTTCGAGCGAGAGCACTCGGTTGAATGGATGGAAGGTGAAAGTAAGAGTGCATTGGGTCGACAAAGATTACCTTCCAGGGACTTCAACTTAGTCTGCGCATGTTCCAGGTTGTTCTTAGAGACCTCCAGATCCAACTGCGGCTTGTTCCTTTCCTTCTCCATGTCCTTGTACTGGGTGCCAAGTTTGCAAGCTCTCTGAAATCAAAAACAAAATAGTTCAATCAACATGAAAATTTCTCCACTCCCGAGTGGAAAGGATCAAGAACAGTCGGTTGGATGGCGGCCAGCCGCCCCACCCCACACTCCTGAAATAGCATCATATCATGGCTGATGGAAATTATGTCCATGAAACCTGCGTCATATCATGGTTGATGGAAATGTTATCCATGAAACCTGCAAGGTAGCTTTGAAGTGGTAACACTAAAGCAAAGAGTTCACTTGACACGTCGAGTGGCAAGCGTACTTCACGTATGACAAAGGACCCTGAGTTCAAGTTCTTAAGACTACTACTCATCATCAGTAATCAACAGTAGTCTCGGGGACTACACCCAGTGGGTGCACTCAGCATGTCCCCACTGGTTCTGAAATCACTCGACAAGGCCTGTCCTATCCGAGTATAAAATGATCTCTATCAGACCCCCGCCGATGCAAGCACTCGACGGCGGTCTCGGGGACTACACCCACTAGGTGCACTTAGCATGGCCCCACTGGATCTGCTAACACTCAATCTTTCAAGTGGCAAGAAAATAAAAAAATGCACAACCATGTGAATATCGTCTCTATTAGGACCCCCGCCAGTGCAAGCACTCGATCGTGGTCTCGGGGACTACACCCAGTGGGTGCACTCAGCGTGCCCCCACTGGACCTTCTATCACTCAATCTGTCGAGCGGTTACCAAAACAATTCTAAGACCCCTACTGATGTCATCACCATTCGGCCATGGTCTCGGGGACTACACCCAGTGGGTGCACTCAGCGTGCCCCCACTGGATCGAAACCCACTCGACTAAGACCTAATCTATTCAAGAGGAGAACATACAAGTAATCTACAAAAGGAAAACACCCACTGGGTGTACAATCTAGAAAGACAAGACTTCAATTGGAAATGCACTTACAATCGCACTTACTCAGATGTTGGTGCGAAGTGTCGTGCTGGCATCATAAGCCAACTTGCTGGATTCGTATGCTTCCTTTGTGCGCAACATCATCTGCTCCGCTTGGATCATGGCCTCCTTGGAAGCTCCAGTTTGGTCTTCCGGGACGTGGTGCAGAGGAAAGACAGTCACCGGCTGTTGGGTATATAACCCCGTGATATGACCCGACAAGAAGGTTCCGATTGATATTGTTTAGCTATAAGCCAGCCCATGGAGACATGTGTTAGTTGGATACCCAAGAAGATTGGCGGTTCTTACTGTGGGCTGGATGACAGAGACCCGGAGGTGCAAGACCTTCCAAAGGATGATTTGGGTGATAAGGTAGAGATAGATTCGGAGAGGTAATGATGATCCGGTTGTACAATTGTAAGACCCGACGGTTCTGACCTCTCATATAAAGGCAGAGTCGGGGTGACTTAGAAGATAGACTATCAAAAGCTAGGGCAAGCTTCTAGCACCTTGTAATCGATACATCAAGCAATAACAACACAAGCAGGACGTAGGCTTTTACCTCGACTTGAGGGGCCGAACCTGGGTAAACTCGTGTCCTTTGTCTCGTCTAACCCCTTTGAGTCCACTACCATGGCGATGGCTCCGAACTCAAGTTTGGTAACCCGGACATCTGCCGTGACGAAACCACGACAGTTGGCGCCCACCATGGGGCTCGCGTTTAGTGGTGTCGAGTTCTCAAAGGGTTCTCTTCCAGAGCTCGAAGGATATGTGGTGGGGAATATGAGCAAGAGTCGTCGCGGCCGGCTCTACATCGACGACGCCGGCTGGGGGCTCGACGCTGCTTCTGTGGAATATGGTTTCAGGGTTCCGTTCGGCGGGATCCAAGTGTTCATCGGAAAGATCGACGGACCTACACCCGGGCTGGATGTCTGCGCCAGCATCATTGAGCCGGCTCGGCGTCTTCAGCTCGCACGTAAGGCATGCCCTGCTTGTGTTAATCCGGTTCAGGAGCACGTCTTTGTGGGTTTCACTCAAGGCATGGATCTGGAAGCGTTCGGATCTCCAGGGACTCTCGTACACTCGGACGATGAGTCGTCAAGTGCGGAAACAAAATCTATTTATCAGCTCAGCAATGGTGGCCTTGGGGGCTACGGTGGCACCCGCCCCGAGCCAGAGCATGGTGAGTCAGATGATCCGGAGCGGCCGTCTCATGCGGTGGTTTTCATGGCAGGGCCGGGGGCGGCCGGGTCAGGAGCTAACCCTCCCCAGCCGCCGGCTCAGGGCCTGGTGGAACTGATGGATGAGCTTGAAACTATATTGGCTATAGAGGTCACACTAGAGAATCAGGCGGCTCGTAATGAGGAGATCGCAAGGATCAAGGGTCGGATGGTCGAGGAACATCAGAGGATAACTTTGTTAAACGCACAGATGGACGCAGAAGCAGCACGGCTCAAGGCCGACGCTCTTCGTCTGGGGTTGGAACAGGCTTCAGCGGTAGCTGTACACCGCAGGAGGCACCAGTCCCGTCTGCCGGAGCGCTATGAGGCAAGGAATCTTTTTAATACCCCTGGCTCTGGGAGAGCGGCAACTGCCCTTGAGGAAGGGCGAGCGGGGGCTCACACGACCCCACCCGGAGGGTTCACAACACCAGCGGGTCATTATTCTAACCCAGCTGAAAACATGGTAGCGGTGTCTGCTCAGCTGGGAATGATCCCCATCCCAGATGAGGCGCCCTTTGCGGAGGAGGTGAGGAACGCCATCGGGTACCTACAGACGGCCGTGGCTCAACAAGAGAAGTATACTCACAGCCGGAGCCGAATCCATTCCACCCCTCTCCACAGCCGAAGTTTCAGCCGGCGCTATGAGTCGCCGGCGGTTTCTAGCAGCGGTCCACGCCATGGGCCTGTAAGGGGGCATACGGCGCTAGACGCACAAACCTTGGTGGACCGGGCAAGAAACAGGCGAGAGCAAGAGACGGCAATGGTTCCTCTGGGTCTTAGACCCTCGATATTGACAGAGGCCGGGGCGGCTGGCAGCGCTAGAGCCGTGGGAGTTCCATGCCTAACTCCGGCTCTACGGAGTGAAAGGTTGCCTAAAGATTTTAAGGGGCCCCGGAAGGTGCCTAATTATACGGCGGACCTCCCTCCTGAGGCTTGGGTTGAGAGCTATGAGCTAGCTATGGAGATGCTAGATGTCAGTGAAGCTGTTTTTGCAAAGTACTTCATCATGATGCTCGAGGGTCCGGCTCGCACGTGGTTGATGGGTTTGCCACCCAACACCATAGGATCTTGGGCTGAATTGAGGGCGAAGTTTATCAAAAATTTCCAAGGGACTTGTAAGCAGCCTATGACTATTGTGGATTTGGATCACTGTGTACAGCAGGAAAGTGAGTCGGCTCATCATTGGGTTCGGCGGGTGTCAACCATTATTCATTCATCTGAGCAGATCACGGCGGCTCAAGCAGTGCTCATTCTGGAGAAGAATTGTCATTTTGTTCCATTGAAGCAGAAGCTTGGCCGGCTTAAGCGCACATGCCGAGATATGGGGGAACTCATGACGGCTCTAACAAAATATGCTGACTCAGATACTACCAAAGATCCGGGTTCGGATGAGGAGAAATCAAGTCAAGGAAAGAAGAACAACCAAGGCAAGAGCTTTGGAAATAACGGGAATCAAAACAGACAGAAGAACGCTGGTGGCGGGTCAGAGCTAGTGGCAAATGCAAACACAGGGCCGAATGTTCCCAAGGGGAACGGCCGTTATAAGCCGTACCAGCGCGATAACAGGCCCCCTTTCAATTTAGAAGCGGTGCTCAGGAAGCCCTGTCCGGAGCATAGCACGCCTGAGAAGGCATCCACGCATGCGTGGGGTGACTGTTACATCATGCAGAGATTTAAGAATCAGCACTTTCAACCACCTCATAATCAGGGCGGCGGGCCGCCTGGCGGCTCAGGACCTGGCGGGTCAGGCCACGGCGGGTCAGGTGCTGGCTTTGGTGCCCGTGGCTCAGGAACAGGTCATCCGGGTCATAATAATCAGCAGCATCAACAGCATCCTAGTAACAATAATCATAATAATCAGCAACAGCAGCAACAACAGCAGCAGCGCAGTCAGTCTGGGTTTCAAAGCAATCCAAAACAGCTCAGTTCAGGGCAGTATCATGTGTTTACAACTGGTAACAGCCGGCGAGATGACAAGCTACGGAGGCGAGCGGTTAATACGGTCGAGCCGGCTCTCCCACGGTACCTGCCATGGTCAGAATATGATATAACATGGAGCAGGCAAGATCAGCCGCCAAGGGTGGATGACCCGGGCCGGTTAGCTCTGGTCGTGGCCCCCCAAATACACGGTTATGGAGTGAATAAGGTGCTCATGGACGGAGGTAGCAGTATCAACATCTTATATTATGACACTTTCCGGCGGATGAAGCTGTTAGATAAGGATCTTAAAACATCATCTACTGTCTTTCATGGTGTGGTGCCTGGTAAGTCAGCATATCCGGTAGGTAAAATCTCTTTGGAGGTGGCCTTTGGCGATGAATACAATTACAGGGTGGAAACCTTGTGGTTCGAGGTAGTCAAGATCAAGAGCCCTTATAATGCACTATTCGGGCGGCCGGCTTACGCCAAGTTCATGGCTAGGCCTTGTTATGTTTATCTGCAGCTCAAGATGCCCGGCTTAAACGACACGATTACAGTTCATGGTAATCGAAAGACGGCTATTGAGTGCGAGGAAGGTGATGCGGCTTATGCTGAGGCTAGCTGTGCGCAGGAGGAGTTGAAATTTTATAAAGAGAACGTTGACCCGGAGGACATGACTCCGCTGAAGAAACCAAACACAGAAACAGATCCGACTCTCAAGTTTTCAGCGGATGATACTAAAACAGTGGATTTTACCGCTGGCGACTCATCCAAGCAGTTTATCATCGGGGCTCATATGGATCCCAAATAGGAAAGCGCGCTCATCGAATTCATCCGTGAGAATCGGGACATCTTTGCATGGAAACCTTCTGACATGTCGGGTGTACCGCGAGAGTTCGCTGAGCACAATCTTAATGTGAATCCGAAGTTCCAGCCAATTAAGCAGTTTCTGCGGCGTTTCAATGAGGAGAGGCGGAAAGCTATTGGAGAAGAGGTTGCTCGGCTCTTGGCCGCCGGCTTTATAGTTGATGTTTTTCACCCGGAGTGGCTAGCTAACCCGGTGTTGGTACTTAAAAAGAATGGCACTTGGCGTATGTGCATAGATTACACAGATCTCAACAAGGCTTGTCTGGCTGATCCCTTTGCACTTCCTCGCATCGATCAGATCATTGATGCAACAGCCGGTTGTGAGAACTTGTGTTTTTTTGGATGCTTACTCTGGGTATCATCAGATCAAGATGGCAGTCAAGGACCAAGACAAGACATCATTCATCACACCTTTTGGGGCGTTCTGCTACGTCTCGATGCCTTTTGGGCTTAAGAGTGCCCAGGCGACTTATCAGCGGTGTGTGCAGAATTGTCTCCACCCCCAGATTGGCCGTAACGTTCATGCCTATGTGGATGACATAGTGGTGAAGTCAAGGAAGAAAGAAACTCTCTTGGAGGATCTTAAAGAAACTTTTGATAATCTCCGGGTCTACAGGATGATGCTTAACCCAGCAAAGTGTGTTTTTGGTGTTCCTGCAGGGAAGCTTTTAGGGTTCTTGGTCTCTGAGCATGGCATCGAGGCTAACCCAGATAAGATCAAAGCTATTACTTCTTTGCGAGAGCCAACGTGCATCAACGATGTTCAGCGTATTGCGGGCCGGATTGCCGCGCTGAGCTGGTTCATCAGCCGGCTTGGGGAGAAGGCCATCCCTTTATATCAAATGATGAAAAAGACGGACGAGTTTAAGTGGAGCAAGGCGGCTGCAGAGGCGTTGGAAGCCCTTAAGAAGCAGTTGACTGAGCCGCCAGTATTAGCCGCTCCGGCTGAGCAAGAGCCGCTACTCTTATACGTGGCAGCTAACAGCCGGGCGGTCAGTGTGGCGATTGTGGTTGAGCGAAAGGAGGCAGGCAAAGAATATCCTGTTCAGAGGCCTGTCTACTACATCAGTGAGGTCTTGGCTGAGTCCAAGCAGCGGTATCCGCATTGGTAGAAGCTTGTATACGGGGTCTTTATGGCTAATCGTAAGCTGAAGCACTACTTTTTGGGCCATCCAATAACTGTTGTAAGCTCTGCCCCATTGGGTGATATTATTCAGAACAGAGAGGCTACAGGGCGGATTGCTAAATGGGCTTTGGAGTTGGGACCTCTCAACGTAAGTTACACCCCTCGTAAAGCAATTAAGTCTCAGGCTTTGGTGGATTTTATAAATGATTGGACAGAGTGCCAGACGCCTGAGGAGAAGCCGGATAATACATATTGGATTATACACTTTGACGGGTCTAAGCAGCTTGAGGGGTCTGGTGCTGGAATAGTTCTCACCTCTCCCAAGGGTGATAAATTTTGTTATGTGCTCCGATTGATGTTCCCCTGTACTAATAATGCTGCTGAGTATGAAGCCTTGCTCCATGGTTTGAGAGTTGCTAAGGAAATGAATCTGAGCCGGGTTAGATGCCTAGGCGATTCAGATCTGGTAGCTCAGCAAGTTTCAGGTACTTGGGATTCTAAAGACCCACGGATGGCGGCTTATCATCAGGCAATTGATATCGTTGCAGGACATTTCAAGGGGTATCAAGTGGGTCATATTGATCGTCGACGGAATGAGGTGGCTGATGCTTTATCACGACTCGGATCTCAGCGTAAGCCGGTACCGCCTAATGTTTTTCTTGATGTGTTATATCATCCGACTGTTAAAATGCCTTCTGAGGAGGATCTGGCAATTCCTGACCCGGAGGCGGCTCTAGTGGCGGCTTTACATGTTATCCCAGATTGGACTACTCCTTATTTAGCGTTCTTGACGCACGGCGAGTTTCCGCATGATGAGAACCGGGCTCCAGAAATTGTTCCCCGTTCCAAATCCATGACAATTATAAGGGGCGAGTTACACAAATGCAGTGTGACAGGTGTTTTCCTACGATGTGTGTCGCTAGAGGAGGGCCAACAGATTTTACGTGACATCCATGCTGGTGACTGTGGGCACCATGCCGGGTCACGATCTTTAGTGGCCAAGGCTTTTCGACATGGTTTTTTCTGGTTGATGGCTCATAAGGATGCAGAGGATCTGGTCCGTAAGTGTGATGCCTGTCAGAAATTTGGCCGACGTGTTCATATTCCGGCTCAAGAACTGCGGATGATACCGATTACCTGGACGTTTGCGGTCTGGGGGCTTGATATGGTAGGACCTTTCAAGAGGTCCAAAGATAAGAAAACACACCTCTTAGTGGCGGTTGACAAGTTTACCAAGTGGGTGGAGGCTGAGACAGTAAGCAAGTGTGATGCGGCCATAGCAATCGCGTTTGTCAAATCCTTGATCTATCGTTTTGGCTATCCACACAGTACTATCACGGATGATGGCACAAATTTGTCTAAGGGAGCTATGAAAGCGTTTTGCGACAAGGAGCATATCTGGCTTGATGTTTCAGCTGTGTCACATCCACAATCCAATGGTCAAGACGAACGGGCGAATCAGGAAATCTTGCGAGGTGTTAAACCCCGACTCATGGTCCCTTTGCAGAGAACACCCGGGTGTTGGGTTGACGAATTGCCATCCGTCTTATGGAGCATCCGGACTACACCTAACAGGTCTACATGTTTTACACCTTTTTTCATGGTCTATGAAGCTGAGGCAGTTCTACCCAGTGACATCCGGCATGATTCACCAAGAGTGGCGGCTTATGTTGAGACGGACAATGAACTTGCACGACAAGATGCCTTGGATGCCTTGGATGAAGCATGGGAGTTAGTAGCGGCCAGATCAGCAATTTATCAACAAGACCTGCGACGCTATCATAGCCGCAGGGTGAAGACCCGGACATTCCAGGCAGGTGACCTGGTGCTCCGGCTTATTCAAGATCAAACTGGGATGCATAAACTCTCTCCACCATGGGAAGGACCCTTTGTGGTCAGCAGAAACCACAACAATGGGTCATACTATCTCATTGATATTCGTGATGAGTCGGACATGGCGGGTCAGGAGACCTTGCGACCATGGAACGTGGCACACTTGCGGCCATATTATACTTAAGAGATGATGCAGATCTGTTATGATTGTACATACCATATTTATATAGAGTAGTATTACTACCAAAGATTTGAGCTCCGGCTCTGATGTGTATCTTCATGATTTAAAGAGGAAATTCTTCAATGCCAGCAAAATTGCAGTTCCTGCGGCTCTCTAGATTCGTCAAAATTCTTATCAGTCAATCTCGCTTCAGAGACCCTGAGCCGGTTAACGGCCAATCTCGTCTTAGAGACCCTGAACTGTTGTTACTCTTATCAGTCAATCTCGCTTCAGAGACCCTGAGCCGGTTGACGGCCAATCTCGTCTTAGAGACCCTGAACTGTTGTTACTCTTATCAGTCAATCTCGCTTCAAAGACCCTGAGCCGGTTGACGGCCAATCTCGTCTTAGAGACCCTGAACTGTTGTTACTCTTACCAGTCAATCTCGCCTCAGAGACCCTGAGCCGGCTCACATGGTTGACGACCAATCTCGTCTTAGAGACCCTGAACTGTTGTAAGTCAAAAATTACAAGCTCTTATCAGTCAATCTCGTCTTAGAGACCCTGAGCCGACTCACATGGTTGACGGCCAATCTTGCCTTAGAGACCCTAAACTGGTATGAGGTATAGTTTGAGTACATTAAGCGCTGTTGCTGATGGAGGCTTCCTACCCTTGGTATAGCTTAAAAAATTCCCCTCAGGTAGCAGCGTGTACATCATATTCCAGTTGTTTATCAACTGCGGCCATCGAAGGGGGCTTCTTACCGACGGGTTCGCTTATCTCACCCTAATGGTCGGCTTTTATGCCATTTCCGGTTACTTATTAACCGCAGTTGTCGAAGTGGGCTTCTTACCGAAGGGTTCGCTTATCTCACCCTAACAACCGGCATTTACGCCAAAAATAGTTGCGGAAGGAGGCTTCTTGCCCTTGGGTATAGCTTACTTAAACCCTTCACGCAGCCAGCTAGTACAATTACTAGTCGCGGCTGTCGAATGGATGCTTCTTGCCGTAAGGTATAGCTTACATAACACCATCGGCAGCCGACCCTATTTAATATTAGCTGATTTGAGGAGGTTTCTTGCCGTCATGGTATAACTTACATCACCCCTCTTACAGCCGGCTGTAGGTCGTTTTAAAAGTTTTCAACAGTCGTCGTTGTTACATAGAGGCTTCCTACCGTCAGGTATAGCTTCCTTTATCCTATGGTAGCCAGCTTTTCTATGACCTTTTTTTATCATAAGATAAGGAGTGGTAATGCTCCGGATGATGGAGTTAAATATCCGGCTCTCATAAGTCCGGATGAAGGTTACGCGTTTCAGAGAGGCTATGTGCTGGTCTATCAACAGCCGTGTGTTATTCATGGGGGCTGACTACCATTAGAGGTGTTATCCAGCTCTCAACGAGCTCTGGCGATTTGCAAAATATTTCATATGAGTCGGCGGCATGATTATCAAAGCTGAAAGAACAAAGACCGTGAAGAAAGACAATTCTGATAAAGCAAAACAGCCGGTGGATGCATTTCAATATTCAAGGACTGTTACAAAATATTTAAGGAACGGACGATCTTTATGCTAAAGCTTTTTACAAGAGCTGACAAACTGCTCTGATTGTTACAACGATGGATTACTCAGCCGGCTTATCCTGCTCCGGGTCTTCTACGGAGCGGATCTGGAGATTGCCGTGTTCCCAGTTGCAGTTAGACATGGCATCAAATGACCCGGAGAAGAAAGGCGCAACGTTGAGTTCACCAGGGAAGAGATCTTTGCTTCGGGCGGGTATCAAGTCTTGACACTCATAAAGAGGTCCGCGCATCCGCTTGTCTTCCTGATCGTAGGCGGCTTGGTAGTTTTTTAAGTCGTCCTCCACCTCATCAGCCATTACAGACGCCAGATGGCGAGAGGCCTTGACGACCTTGTAATAGTCTTCATCGGCGAAGTCTGAGCCGTCCACCTTCTTTGATGGATACCCGCCCATCATCTCTTCTGCTGTTAGATCCGGCGCAAAGGCCATGGCCCGGCTCAAACCTGCGACGGCTCCAGCCCGAAATGCTGATTTCATCAGCTCCTGGATTTGTTTAGGCACCGTTGAGAAGAGTTCCAGCATCTCTTTCAGAGCCTTGGGGATCTTGTCCCTATATTGCACGCTTTTTAAAGTGAACATTGCACCGCAGTACAATTGTTCTGTGAAGGTGTACATTGCTTTTAGCGCTAGAATGTTGTCATCGGCCAGTTGCCGGCTCAATGGGCCTGCATGAGCCGGAAATCATAAGTCGATTATTGGTTATGGAAACAAAGACATTTACATGAGGAATGCAGAAAAGATCTCCTTACCAAATAAGGCGGCGGACATCTTGGAAATGTGTCGTTTGAGCCCTTGAAGTTCATCAGCAACGGCGATGAGCCGCTGGTCGGCGTCATCCGCCCGTTTGGTCAATGCAGCCTTCTCCGACTCAACTGATTCCTTCACGGTTGTGAGCTCGGTGGTGAGTTTGGCCACCTCTTCGGCTAAGAGCCGGCATTTTTTCATCAGCAAGGGCTCGAGCTTCTTGTTGCGCGGTTAAATTTGTCTTGAGGTCGGCCAGCTCAGAGCCAACGGGGTTCAGAGCATCCTGTGTGCCTTAATAGATGCAATAAAGGTTATTGCAGCAGTAAGAGTATTCGTAAGACATAAGGGATCAGAGTATAAATTTCTACAAGTCTCAAACAGATTGCAAGCAATATATTTGACACTTGGGGGCTAATGTATATTTGATCTATCAATCTTCTACAGTTCCGACTCATCTTCCAGGAGATTGACCCGGCCCTTGGGGGCTACACTACGCTTTTCATTCAGACTATGGAAGTCCCGGTTCAAATAAATTTGAGCCAACCCTTGGGGGCTAGGATATGGCTCTATTATAATCTTCATAAGTTCTAACTCAAATAAATTTGAGCCGGCCCTTGGGGGCTACAGTTGACAATGAACAAGTATGGCATGATTTCAAAGCAAGAATATTCTATGTATAAACTCTAAAGGAAGAGCCGAACTTAATTCTATGACAAGATTTAATCCGGCCCTTGGGGGCTAAGGAAGGATATGACCAGGAAAGGTAAACATACCTCATATTTCTTCTTTATCATACTGACAAGCCGGAGTTCCAAATCTCGGCTGGTGTTCACCCGGTTAATATAGCCGGAGTGGAGTTCCTCGGCTGTCATGTTGTCGTATGAGGAGTCGAACTGCAGTTTCTGTGAAGCTTCGGATGGCTCGGGATGTCGGGTCAAGACATGTGGTGGTGAAGGATCCTTATGGGCAGACCCGGTGATGATAACATCCGGAGTCGCGGGGGTCTAATAGGTGTAACCGGTTTCGAAGGGACAGCGGGGGAATTCTCCATGATGATGGTATCCGCAGTCGGCTCAGTACAAGCCGCAGGTGGAGCTTCTTCTTCCACTGCTGTCTCCTCCGGCTGTGCAATGTCAGGTTGAGCTGGAGCCGGCTGTTCAGGTTCTTCGGTGTCAATTGCCGGGCTGTAAGAAGGTTGATGGGTTTTGCGGCATTTTGCTTGAGCTCTGTAAAGGAAAAAGTTAGTACTTGAAAGAGATTGATGTTTGTCAGGATATTTGGATACGATAAGATGCTTACAAAGGGTTGATCTTCGGTGGGGGGATCACTGAGGCAGAAGAGTCGCTCGAGGAAGGCGTCTTCTGGAAAGAGCAAAGACTTGGGAGTTATAAGATGCTTGAGTATAAGGCGAAATGAAACAAGAAAAGTATGAGATACTAACCTCAGCAGGTCGTTTCTTACGGGCCGATGAGTCTGGCAATCCAGACGCAAGCTCTGTAGAGCCGGCGCTCCGGGTCTAGCGCCGTTCAGTTTGCTGTTGCTTTTTTGAAAGGAAATCAGGAGCCAGGTGAGCAAGAGGATGAGATAAAGGAAATTTCCTAATGACCTGCCACGGCTTTCGGAAGAAATACTCTGAGTCTGAATAGAAGCATGTTACCTCAGGGACGTTGGCGTGGCTTGTTTCCACTTCCTCCTGTGAGACACGGAAAAATGTTATTAAAAGAGATGGCAAAGTAAAAGTTAAGTGAGTAAAATTGAAAGGTCTTACCTCTGACTCTGAAGAGGCTGGAGGCTCAAACCAGTCCTCTTGAGGAGCCGCTTTCTTCTGCTTCTTAGCGGCGACTTTCTTTTTTGTTACCTTTGGAGGAGGAACATATTCCTTCTTCCAGAAGTCGGAGTCCGCCTGTACAGGTTAAGCCGGAGAAAATATATTAAACTTTGAAAGGAATATGCAAACATACAACAGACGGAAGAAAGGTGAAAGCACTTACAAGAGGTGCTGGGTTGGTCACGCAGAAGGGTGCGAGGCCGATGGCGCTGCATGAGCCGGAGGTTTCATGTACCAGGCTCCGAAAGGTCATACAGACGTCGTCTTCGGTCAGAGTTGTGGCACTGAAGCATAGCTCACTATCGTACTTCCCCGGATAGGAGCACATGAGCCAGTCCCGACGACTCAAAGGCATGATTCGCCATTGCACCCAGCAGCGGATGAGATCTGTCCCAATGAGTCTGTTGGCCAGGAGAGCTTTTACTCTGGCATGGGGGCCTTCGTATTTTGCACAATCGGCGGCCGAGAGCCAGTCAGGCAGAGAGGTGTCAGTTGCAAGTCAGGTAGGACGGTAACCCGACAGACGGCGCTCCGACTCAGGGGACCTGTCCTTGCAGTAGAACCACGTTTTATTCTAGTCCTTCGGGTGGCTGGGCATCTGGATAGCCGGAAAGGTAATACCCCTCCGGCGTTTGATGGTGATTCCTCCAAGTTCTAAGCTTGGTCCACCTTTACACTCGGTCTGGCGGTTGGCATAAAAGAATTCTCTGAAGAATTCGACTGATGGTCTTGATTGGAGATACGCCTCACAGAGGACTTGACAATGGCAGATGTTTGAGACGGAGTTTGGTGCCAGGTCTTGAGGGTGCAATTTGTACAGGTGCAAAATATCGCGGAAGAACTTTGACCCGGGCGGTACAAATCCTCTCTCTATGTGATCTGCGAATACTATGACCTCTCCTTTCTTCGGAGCAGGGCGGGTCTCACCAGTCGGAACCCGCCAACTGATCACTTCCTTTGGAGGAAGAGTGCCAGCAGCTACTAGTTCAGACAAGTATTCCTCAGTTATGCAGGAGCCGACCCAGTTACAGGAATTGGTTGCGCGTGTCATCCTAGCGGCTTAAAGGTACTGTACAAAGAGAAAATGGCAACTAAATAACAGAGGCAGATAAACAGTGGCGGCTTATAGTTACAGGGTTCTAAATTTAAACGGCTCTAAAAGATCCGGCTGACGAAGAACTAGAGAGAAGCTGGCGACATACTATCATCATATGAGCCGGAAGTCAACGTGACCCTGACAAACAGGTTTCACAGAATGTTATAAATATTCTGGATCTACTGAAGCCAACAAGTGCAGTTCTTCGATGACCTAGACGAAGAACACCGAGAAATGAAAAATCGGCCTACGGCCCTAACCGCCTGCGCATTGCGCGCGGATAGACCACGTTCGGCGGCGGTGGTGACGGCACGACCTAAACGATGCGTAGCAAGAGTCAAGGCTTGGCCGTGCGGCCGCGCCGGCGATCGGGAACGCGCGACGGAGTCCGCCGGAGAAACCCTACCATTCTACCGATCTAAACTACGGGAAGAGAGGCGTACCGGAATGGAGACGGTGGTGGACGATGCTCTGGTCCCAACGGGTCGATGCAGCGGCCAAGTGTTGACGACGAATGAGCGGTAGCGTCGGAGCGGGGCGAACGAGTTCAGACGACGGGCGGCGGCAGAAGGAAGGAGAAGGGACGCACGAGCGGGAAGACGTCCTTTTGACCCGTGTGGGTCCTATTTAACAGGGAGACGACGCAGATTCCCGGGCGTCGACACCGGTCTTGCCGAAACGGACGCCTCGATCTTCGGAGAGCGGTTAAATGCGAAAGATTTGATACGTCAGCGTATCTGTGACGTCACGCTGGGTCATCCCTGGAGACTCTGAACAAATCACAAGAGACGGATGAAATGAGTGGGCTCACTTCAGCCTGGGGCCTAATGTTGGGGATATAACCCCGTGATATGACCCGGCAAGAAGGTTCCGGTTGATATTGTTTAGCTATAAGCCGGCCCATGGAGACATGTGTTAGTTGGAGGCCCAAGAAGATTGGTGGTTCTTACTGTGGGCCGGACGACAGAGACCAGGAGGTGCAAGACCTTCCAAAGGATGATTTGGGTGATAAGGTAGAGATAGATTCAGAGAGGTAATGATGATCCGGTTGTACAATTGTAAGACCCGACGGTTCTGACCTCTCATATAAAGGCAGAGTCGGGGCGACTTAGAAGATAGACTATCGAAAGCTAGGGCAAGCTTCTAGCACCTTGTAATCGATACATCAAGCAATAACAACACAAGCAGGACGTAGGCTTTTACCTCGACTTGAGGGGCCGAACCTGGGTAAACTCGTGTCCTTTGTCTCGTCTAACCCCTTTGAGTCCATTACCATGGCGATGGCTCCGAACTCAAGTCTGGTAACCCGGACATCTGCCGTAACGAAACCACGACACCGGCTGAATGGATGTTGCGGCTGGACTAGCTGAGGTGGCCTGGAGTTGTCCGATTGGTGTCGAGGCCACAATGGTTGAAACAGCTGGTGGGGCACTCAACAATGGACCCACGAGCTCGGTTTTGGCTCGGTACGAGTCGCCTATCGCTTGGGACGACGTAGCAGTCGGCCTTTGAGGCGTTTGCGCTGATGACGTTCTTCGGGCGCATACGTGTGGGGTGCCCGAGGTCACACCTTCACCCCCCCGTACCATGAGGTGGCTCTTTATCGTCCTCCAGTTTAATGATGTCTGCAAACACCAATCGACAACATTAGCGTATCCAATCAGAAAATCATTTTCAAGAAACAGATCTAGGCGAAGATTTGTTATACCTTGTTGGCAAGTGGCCGCGTCGGCAGTATCCACATCCATTTGCTCCTCTCGCTCCTGTGGACACGACGTTACTGAGGTAGCATCTCTAGTTGACCAAATTCCACTCAGTCAGCAAGAATTTGAAGTCCTATACAACAGCGAAAGAAGAAAACAAACACTTACATTGACACAACGGGTATAACGATTTTCATGCGGGGCAGAGCTTTCCAAGGATTCGACACGTCGGACTTGGGCTGCTTTGCGGCCTGTTCACTCGACTCAACTGTCGAGGGTCGGTCCCGCTTCAAGTTTTTGTCACTCGACGCGAAGGTCCTTTTTGGGGTAGTCGTGAGATACTGACACAGCTTGGAGCGATGCTCAGTGCGTGGTGGAGACTCGACTTCTTCTTCATCCTCGTCCGATCCCTCATAGTCATCTTTACTATCGTCATCGTAATCGAAATCCACGCTGTTGCCCTTGCTCTCCCCTCCGTCTTCGGGCTGATTCCCGTTTGACACGGGCGACTACATGTCCCTCCACTCCTACAAGATTCAAACAACAAAGTCAGTCGACCAATGATTCCACCACTCGACAGAATAGTACGGCAGTCGACAAAGATATAATTTACCAAATTCTTTGGTGGATTCTCAACAGAGTAAAGTTTGATCCTCTTGGCTCCCATGGGTTTGTCGCAGGCTCCAGTGATGCTCCGAAGCCATTGCTCGACAGTTTTCTCTGGGACTTCCTCTCGATGCGTCCGAGTTGTATCCTCGGGGCCTGAGTAATGCGACATAGCATGGTCCCCAGTTTGTAGGGGCTGGACCGTCGACTGAGGAATGTCTCTAAAAGGTCCATGCCAGTTACTCTGCCACGGATAATGGCCACTAAAGTATCCACTAGGATCTGCACCTGGACTTTATCCCCTTCTAACACTAACAAGGATTTGGGAACAGTGGGACGATCTAACGTGAAAGGGGAAAGACCAGTCGACATGTTGGGAGATGCTACATCTTTGTAGTAGAACCAAGTCGACTGCCAACCCCTAACAGATTCTAGAAAGGTCATGGATGGGAAGGCACTCCTAGCCCTCTTTTGGATCCCCAAGCCCCCACATAATCGGATGACATAGTCTTATCATCCTAAGGGTTGGCCTTTTTGACCGACTGAGATCTACTGGTGAAAATATGCTTTAACAAGCCCCAATGGGGGGACAACCCAAGAAACATTCACACATAGTGATGAAAGCAGCAAGATAAGAAATTGCATTTGGAGGAAAGTGACTGTGTTGGGCTCCGAAGAAAACCCTCCAAAGAAAGGATGGGGGGCATGGAGAAACCTCTCTCGACGTGGGTGAGGAGAAGGACCCGCTCCTCGTCGCGCCGCTCCGGCTCGATTTCATCCACCGACAGCCTCCACAAGCCTTCAGCCACAAGCCCGTCGACCATGAGGTTCTCGACGTCCGCAGCCGTGACCGTCGATGGGAGGAAATCCCCCTGGATCCACCCCACTGACGCGATGAACCGCGTGCTGGATGACTTGTTTGCCTTGCCCTTCATGATTCCCTTCTTGGCGCGCTCCAGCTTTTCAGTCTGGCCCTTCATAATCGTGGCAGCAGCGGTCGTCGAGGCGGAGCAGAGCAGTGTGCTTAGAGCAGGGGAGACGAAGGAAGAGAAGAGATTTGGGGAAGAATACTGTGCAGATCATGGAAATGCGAGATCTTATACTCTATCGAGTGTCTCACTGACTTGTGGGACCGCTAAATCTCCGTGTATCTCAATCGCAGACATCGCGTTGTACGTGGTGAAATGGGCGGCATGTAAATCGAGACGTTGTGCTCCCACTTTTCCCAGTCGGGTGTTATCTTAGCGAGGCGTGCGCCTCCCAAATTTTCGAATCCCACAAAATCCAAGCCTGACAGAGCAACCCGTCGCGTCCGAAGATCCCTTCAAGTCATTAGTACATTATTGATGCTTACAATTAAATCGGACACTTTCAAGGCAGAATCGATCTGGGCGAATGACAAAGATTTCAAGCGACGCAAATTTCATTGAAGCCCCGAAGTACATTCGGAAGTTTGGTGCCTTATCAGAACTGTCATCGATCCCCATTCTCACTCGAACCCCAATCCATTCGGGGGATAATGATGAGGATATGTACCTAGGGTAGGGCCCTAGGCCTGACCTACATACCCTACCTAAGGACGCTATATTGGAGGACTTGAAGATTGCAAGAGAGATTCCGTCTGGATTCACCATGGTGCTCAAGTCACTCGACAGTTAATCCACTCGGAAGCTTCTCCCTCCACTCGACAGTCACCTGTCACTCGAAATACCTTGCTTCCAGTCGACGCCAAAAGACCAGAAGCCACCCTAGGGA
Source organism: Hordeum marinum (assembly GCA_022496015.1). Taxonomy (NCBI): domain Eukaryota; kingdom Viridiplantae; phylum Streptophyta; class Magnoliopsida; order Poales; family Poaceae; genus Hordeum; species Hordeum marinum. The sequence continues at coordinate 297,729,503 of CM039673.1, forward strand.
GGCCAACAGGCAGGCATTAGGCCAGTCGTCATTAGTAGCAATTATTATGTACGTTACGAGTAACGCTCGTCTTTATTCCCATGATCGAACCCTTGGATGCCTGACACTTATGAGGGGCAGCATACTCTATATAAGCCACCCCTCCCCTCCTTCTCAAGGGTTCGCACCTTTATAACTCGTACTACCCACACGACAAGAGATCCCGAGCACTGAGACATAGGGTTGTTACCTCCATGAGACGGGCATGCACTCATACATCCGTGTGTACACCCTCACCGTCGCTCGGACTCTACCCTCTCCTTTCGTACCCCTATCTTCTATGATCAGACTCATTCCCACGACAGTTGGCGCCCACCGTGGGGCAGGTGTCTAAGCGACTTCTCGTGAGGTTGCATTTTCCCCCTTCGTCATATCTTCCGGCGGTGGTTTGTTCTTGGGCCACGAGATCCGTCTCGGAGCGCTCACCTTCATCACCGATGATTTGACATGGCTCCAGGAGGCACCTCTTAACGTTGAGGCACTTCCGATCTGCCGGGCGGTGCACTTCCACGCGAGCTCCTGCGGTGTTCTTCTACGGCAGCTGTCGACTCCGTACTCTATGGCTCTCCCCATTGTTTGCCGCCACAAGCGATCTGGTCGCTCACAACTCCAACGCTGGGTGAGGCATGCGGTGGCTCGCAAAGTTTTGTCTCCGTAGATTGCAGTGATCGAGCCCACCGAGTCACTTCACGGCATGTTCGACTCGGAGTTAGATCAGTCTGGTGTATTTTATTTGAGTTTACTTCAAGTTTGCGATAACCAGGTGTTAAACAAATTTTCCAAGTTCCCACTTAACCGTGTGATGAGGAAATGTACCTAGGGTAGGGTCCTAGGCCTGACCTACATTTCCTACCTAAGGACACTTTATTGGAGGACTTGAACATTACAACAGAGATTCCGACTAGATTCGCCATGGTACTCAAGTCACTTGACAGTTAATCCACTCGGAAGCTTCTCCCTCCACTCGACAGTACCTGTCACTCGGAAGACCTCGCTTCCAGTCGATGCCAGAAGACCAGAAGTGACCCTAGGGAGGCCAACAGGTAGGCATTAGGCCAGTCGTCATTAGTAGCAATTATGATGTACGTTACTGGTGACGCTCGTCTTTATTCCCACGATCGAACCCTTGGATGCCTAGCACTTATGAGGGGCAGCGTACTCTATATAAGCCACCCCTCCCATCTGGCACAAGGGTTTGCACCTTCTGTAACTCATACTTACCACACGACAAGAGCTCCCAGGCACTGAGACGTAGGGTTGTTACCTCCACGAGAGGAGCCTGAACTCATACATCCGTGTTTACACCCTCGCCGTAGCTAGGACTCTGCCTCTCCTTTCTTACCCCTATCTTCTCCTGTCACACACGTTCCCACGACACAGCGGGCACGGCTCTCATGAAAGATTTAACCCTGTAGGGCTGCTCCAACTAGTCCATCACAAATTACCACAAGCTGCACCGGAAAACCTCAACCTCGAGATAGCCCAAGGTATCCTTGGAGCCGGAACACAAGACATTCGAGAAAGGTAAAAAAAACTAGCATGGCCGCCGGACGTGTCGACAAACCCGATAAGAGCTTTGTATCTCGTTCTCAGGACATGGTTGTGTTGGGGAACGTCGCATGGGAAACAAAAAATCCTACGTTCTCGCAAGACCTATCCATGGTGATGAGCATCTACGAGAGGGAGAGTGGATCTACGTACCCTTGTAGATCGCTAGGCGGGAAGCCTTAAGAAATGTGGTTGGTGTAGTCGAACGTCTTAGTGATCCAAATCGTCGAGCGTTCCGCGATCCAATCATGATCCGTCCCACGATCCAATCACGATCCGTCCCGCGATCCAATCACGATCCGTCCCGCAAACTTGATCATGATCCGTCCCGCGAACTTGATCACGGTTCTTCCGATCTAGCGCCGAACGGATGGCACCTCCACGTCCAGCACAAGTACGGCTTGATGACGACCTCCGCTGTCTTGATCTAGCAAGAGGGAGCGGAGAGGAAGAAGAGTTCTCCGGCAGCGTGACGGCGCTCCGGCGATGGTGGTGGAGCTATTCCGGCAGGGCTTCGCCTAAGCACTGACTAGAGGAACAGGCAGCACGTGGCTAAAATTCTGTGCAAAACCCCTAAACCCCCCAGTATATATAGGAGGAAGAGAGGAGGAGGCTTGGCCCAAGGGCCAAGCCTCCAAGGAGGAGGCCGAACTAGGTGGGAGAGGTGGAATCCACCTCCAATCCTAGTAGGACTAGGATTCATCCTATTTTTGCCTTTTTCCACTTTTTCTCTTTGGGCTTTCTTTCCCTAGCCACATGGACGTTGTGTGGGACTTCCAACAGCCCACAAAAGGCTGGTAATTATTCTCCCACATCCCATGAAGCCTCTTGGGTCGAAATACCCCTCCCGGTGGTCTCCCGGTACACTACCGGCACTCCCCGTACATTACCGATTAGCCCGAAACACTTCCGACGATCAAAACAGGACTTCCAATATATCCATATTTACCTCCGGACCACTCTAGAGCTCCTCGTGATGTTCGGGATATTATCCGGGACTCCGAACAACCTTCGGCCGCCACCATACATAACTCTATAGTACCGAAACGTCACTGAACCTTAAGTGTGCAGACCCTGCGGGTTCGAGAACTATGTAGACATGACCAAGACACCTCTATGGTCAATAACCAATAGAGGGACCTGGATGTCCATATTGGTTCCTACATATTCTACAAAGATCTTTATCGGTCGAACCTCTATGTCAAGGATTCAGTTAATCCCGTATGATGTTTCCTTTGTTCTTCGGTATGTTACTTGCCCGAGATTCGATTGTCGGTATCTCCATACCTAGTTCAACCTCGTTACCGACAAGTCTCTTTACTCGTTCTGTAATACAAGATCCCGTGACTAACACTTTAGTCACATTGCTTGGAAGGCTTACTGTGATGTTGTTTTACCGAGTGGGCCCAGAGATACCTTTCCGTCACACGGAGTAACAAATTCCAGTCTTGATCCATGCCAACTCAACAGACACCCTCGGAGATACCTGTAGAGCACCTTTATAGTCACCCAATTATGTTGCGACGTTTGATACACACAAGGTACTCCTCCGATGTCCTCGAGTTGCATAATCTCATGGTCATAGGAACATATACTTGACATGCAGAAAACAATAGCAATAAACTAACACGATCATATGCTACGTTTGTAGTTTGGGTCTTGTCCATCACATCATTCTCCTAATGATGTGATCCCGTTATCAAATGGCATCACATGTCAATGGCTAGGAAACCTTGACCATCTTTGATCAACGAGCTAGTTCACTAGAGGCATACTAGGGACAAAGTGTTGTCCATTTACCCACACATGTAATGTGTTTCCAATCAATACACTTATAGCATGGATAATAAATGATTATCATGAACAAGGAAATATAATAATAAACACTTTATTTATTGCCTCTAGGGCATATTTCCAACAGTCTCCCACTTGCACTAGAGTCAATAATCTATTTCACATCACTATGCGATTTACATTGTAATGAATCGAACACCCATGCAGTTCTGGTGTTGATCATTTTTAGCCTTTGGAAGAGGTTTAGTCAAAAGGTCTGCAACAGTCAGATCCATGTGCGCTTTGCAAAAAAATTATGACCTTTTCCTCGATGTAATCGTGGATGGAGTTGAAGCGTCGCTTTATGTGTCTGGTCCTCTTGTGAAACCTTGGTTCCTTGGCCAGAGCAATGGCACCAGTGTTGTCACAGAACAGGTTCATTGGATTCAGTGCACTGGGCACTACTCCAAGATCTGTCATGAACTGCTTCATCCAGACACCTTCCTTCGCTGCCTCCGAGGCTGCGATGTACTCCGCTTCGCTTGTAGAATCGTCTACCATGCTCTGCTTGGAACTGCACCAGCTTACCGCTCCCCCGTTGAGAATAAATACGTATCCGGTTTGTGACGTAGACTCATCCGGATCAGTGTCAAAGCTTGCATCGACCTAACCCTTTACGACGAGCTCTTCATCACCTCCATAAACAAGAAACATTTCCTTAGTCCTTTTCAGGTACTTAAGGATATTCTTGACCGCTGCCCAGTGTTCCATTCCAGGATCACATTGAAACCTGCCGGCCATACTTATGGCAAGGCTGACATCGGTTCTTGTGCACAACATTGCATACATGATAGAGCCTATGGCTGAAGCATAGGCGATGAAACTCATCTATTCTCTATCCTCTGCAGTCACTGGGCATTGAGTCTTACTCAACTTCACACCTTGTAACACAGGCAAAAAACCCTTCTTGGACTGATCCATTTTGCACCTCTTCAAAACTTTATCAAGGTATGTGCTCTGTGAAAGCGCTATCAAGCGTCTAGATCTATCTCTATAGATCTTAATGCCTAATATGGAAGCAGCTTCTCCTAGGTCCTTCATTGAAAAACTCTTGTTCAAATATTCCTTCACACTTTCCAGCATTTCTATATTGTTTCCAATCAGCAATATGTCATCCACATATAATATTAGAAATGCTATAAAGCTCCCACTCACTTTCTTGTAAATACAAGCTTCTCCATAAACTTGTATAAACCCAAATGCTTTGATCACCTCATCAAAGCACTTATTCCAACTCCGAGATGCTTGCACCAGCCCATAAATGGATCGCTGGAGTTTGCAAACTTTCTCAGCATTCTCTGGATTGACAAAACCTTTCGGTTGCATCATATACAACTCTTCCTCAAGGAAACCGTTGAGGAACGCTGTTTTGACAACCATCTGCCAAATTTCATAGTCGAAATATGCAGCTATTGCTAACATGATTCTGATGGACTTAAGCATCGCTACGGGTGAGAAGGTCTCATCGTAGTCAACTCCTTGAACTTGTGAAAAACCCTTTGCCACAAGTTGAGCTTTATAGACGATGACATTACCGTCCGCGTCTATCTTCTTCTTAAAGATCCATTTGTTCTGAATGGCCTTTCGCCCTTCAGGTAATACTTCCAAAGTCCATACTTTGTTTTCATACATGGATCCCATCTCGGATTTCATGGCCTCTAACCATTTCTCCGAATCCGAGCCCATCACTGCTCCTCCATAGCGCGTAGGTTCATTATTGTCCAACAACATGACCTCCAAGACAGGGTTGCCATACCACTCAGGAGTAGTACGTGGCCTTGTCGACCTACGAGGTTCAATAGTAGCTTGATCCGAAGCTTCATGATCATCATCATTAACTTCCTCTTCTACCATCGTAGGTTCCACAGAAACATCTTTCTGCATTGCACTACTTTCTGGTTGAAGTAAAGGTTCAATAACCTCATCAAGCTGTATTTTCCTCCCACTCAATTCTTTTGAGAGAAACTCTTTCTCAAGAAATGTCCCGTTCTTAGCGACAAACACTTTGCCTTTGGATCTAAGATAGAAGGTATACTCGACTATCTCTTTCGGGTATCCTATGAAGACGCATTTCTCTGCTTTGGGTTCCAGCTTTTCAGGCTGAAGCTTTTTGAAATAAGCATCACATCCCCAAACTTTAAGAAACAACAACTTTGGCCTCTTGCCAAACCACAGTTCATATGGCTTCGTCTCAACGGATTTCAATGGTTCCCTATTTAAATTGAATGCCACTATCTCTAATGCGTAACCCCAAAATGATAGTGGCAAATCAGCAAGAGACATCATAGAACGCACCATATCTAATAAGGTTCGATTACGACGTTCGGACACACCATTACGCTGTGGTGTTCTGGGCGGTGTCAACTGTGAAACAATTCCACACTGTCTTAAGTGACTGCCAAACTCATAACTCAGATATTCACCTCCTCGATCAGATCACTGGAATTTAATCTTCTTGTTACAATGATTCTCAACTTCACTCTGAAATTGCTTGAACTTTTCAAATGTTTCAGACTTGTGTTTCATTAAGTAAATATACCCATATCTACTTAAGTCATTAGTGAAGGTGAGAAAATAACGATATCCACCACGCGCTGTAACATTCATTGGACCGCACACATCAGTATGTATGATTTCCAATAAGTCACTCACCCGTTCCATTGTTCCAGAGAACGGGGTTTTAGTCATCTTTCCCATGAGGCATGGTTCACATGTGTTAAGTGATTCAAAATCAAGTGACTCCAAAAGTCCATCAGCATGGAGCTTCCTCATGCGTTTTGCACCAATATGAGCTAAACGGCAGTGCCACAAGAAAGTGGTACTATCATTATCAACTCTACATCTTTTGGCATCAATGCTATGAACATGTGTGTCATCACTATCAAGATTCAATATGAATAAACCCATCACATTGGGTGCATGACCATAAAAGACATTACTCATATAAATAGAACAACCTTTATTCTCTTATTTAAATGAGTAACCATCTCGCAATAAACAAGATCTAGATGTAATGTTCATGCTTAACGCAGGCACTAAATAACAATTATTCAGGTTCATCACTAATCCTGATGGTAATCGAAGAGAGAGCGTGCCGACAGCGATCGCATCAACCTTGGAACCATTTCCCATGCGCATCATCTCTTCATCCTTTGCCAGCCTTTGTCTATTCCGTAGTTCCTGTTTTGAGTTGCAAATGTGAGCAACCGAACCGGTATCAAATACCCAGGCACTAATACGAGAGCTAGTAAGGTACACATCAATAATATGTATATCATATATACCTTGTTTGTCGTTGGCTGCCTTCTTGTTAGCTAGGTACTTAGGGCAGTTCCGCTTCTAGTGACCAGTTCCCTTGCAATGAAAGCACTCAGTTTCTGGCTTGGGTCCATGCTTGGGCTTCTTTATAGGAGTAGTAACTCCTTTGCCATCCTTCTTGGTTTTACCCTTCTTGCCCTTGCCCTTGACCTTGCCATTTTTCTTGAAACTAGTGGTTTTATTTACCATCAACACTTGATGTTCTTTCTGGATTTCAGACTCAGTGACTTTTAGCATCACAAATAGCTCGACGACTGACTTGTTCATCCCGTGCAGGTTATAGTTCATCACAAAGCTCTTGTAACTAGGTGGCAGTGATTGAAGAACTCTATCACTGATTGCCTCTGGCGGAAGGGCAATTCCCAACTCTACTAGACGAGTTGAATACCCAGACATTCTGAGTATATGTTCACAGATAGACCCGTTCTCCTCCATCTTGCAAGCATAGAACTTATTGGATGTTTCATACCTCTCGATCCAGGCATTCTTCTGAAAGATAAACTTCAACTCTTGGAACATCTCATATGCTCCATGACGTTCAAAACGTCTTTGAAGTCCCGGTTCTAAGCCATACAATATTGCACACTAAACTATTGAGTAATCTCCAGTACGTGCCTCCCAAGCGTTCATAACGTCTTCGGAGGTCATGTCTTCTGGTTAGTCCCCAAGCGATGCATCAAGGACATATGATTTCTGGGAAGCCATGAGGATAATCCTCAGATTACGGGCCCAGTCAACAAAGTTACTTCCATCATCTTTCAACTTAGATTTCTCTAGGAACGCATTAAAATGCAGGGGTGCTACTGCGCGAGCCATTGATCTACAACATAAATATGCGAAGTTTACTTCGACTATTGTTCAAGATAATGAGTTTAGTTAATCAAATTACTAAAGCCCCCACTCAAATTTACATCCCTCAGGTCACCTAAGTGTCACATGATCCAAATTCAATAACTCAAGTCCGATCATCACATGAGTTGAGGTGGCTTCAATGATGAACATCATTATGTTGATCATATCAACTATATGACTCATGTTCGACCTTTCGGTCTCTTGTGTTCCGAGGCCATGTCTGTACATGCTAGGCTTGTCAAGTTCAACATGTGTGTTCTGCACATGCAACACTGGCTTGCACCCGTTGTATGTGAACATAGAGTCTATCACACCCGATCATCACGTGGTGTCTCAACACGACGAATTTTCGCAACGGTGCACACTCGGGGAGAACACAATTTATCTTGAAATTAAGTGAGGGATCACCTTATAATGCTACCGTCCTCCTAAGCAAAACAAGGTGCATAAAAAGGATTAACATCACATGCAAATCATAAGTGACATGATATGGCCATGAACTTATGCTTTTGATCTCCATCTAGAAAGCACCAGCATGATCTCCATCGTCACTGGCAAGACACCATGATCTCCATCATCTTGATCTCCATCAACGTGTCGCCATAGGGGTTGTCACGCCCAACATGCTACTATTGGAAATATGCCCTAGAGGCAATGAATAGTGTTTATTATAATATTTCCTTGTTCATGATAATCGTTTATTATCCATGCTACAATTGTATTGATTGGAAACACATTACATGTGTGGGTAAATAGACAACACACTATCCCTAGTATGCCTCTAGTTAACTAGCTCGTTGATCAAAGATGGTCAAGGTTTCCTAGCCATTGACATGAGATGTCATTTGATAACGGGATCACATCATTAGGAGAATGATATGATGGACAAGACCCGAACTACAAATGAAGCATATGATCGTGTCAGTTTATTGATACTGTTTTTTGCATGTCAAGTATATGTTCCTATGACCATGAGATCATGCAACTCACGGATACCAGAGGAGTTCCTTGTGTGTATCAAACGTTGCAACGTAACTGGGTGAATATAAAGGTGCTCTACAGGTATCTCCGAGGGTGTCTGTTGAGTTGGCATGGATCAAGACTGGGATTTGTTACTCCGTGTGACGGAGAGGTATCTTACGACCCACTCGGTAATACAACATCACAATGAGGCTTGCTAGCAATGTGTATAACTATTAGTCACGGGATCTTGTATTACGGAATGAGTAAAGAGACTTGCCGATAACGAGGTTGAACTAGGTATGGAGATACCGTTGATCGAATCTCGGGCAAGTAACATACCGAATAACAGAGGGAACATCATACGGGATTAACTGAATCCTTGACATAAAGGTTCGACCGATAAAGATCTTCGTAGAATATGTAGGAACCAATATGGGCATCTAGGTCCCGCTGTTGGTTATTGACCGTAGAGGTGTCTCAGTCATGTCTACATAATTCTCGAACCCGTAGGGTTTGCACACTTAAGGTTTGGTGATGTTTTGGTAGTATAGAGTTATGTATGGTGGTGACCAAATTTTGTTTGGAGTACCGGATTAGATCCCGGACATCACGAGGAGCTCCGGAATGGTCCGGAGGTAAAGATTGATATATAGGAAGTCCTATTTTGGTCACCGGAAAAGTTTCAGGCTCATCGGTAGTGTACCGGGAGTGCCGGTAGTGTACCGGGAGACCACCGGGAGGGGTATTTCGACCCAAGAGACTTCATGGGCTGTGGGAGAGTGAATACCAGCCCTTAGTGGGATGGTGGAAGTCCCACACAAGGCCCATGCAGCTGGGAAGAAAAACCCAAAAGGAAAAAGGTGGAAAAAGCCAAAAAAGGCAAAATAAGGAAGGAGTCCTAATCCTACTAGGAGTGGAGGAGGTGGACTCCTCCCTCCTGGTTCGGCCAAGCCTCCTTGGCTTGGAATCCAAGGCTGCCTCCTCTCCTCCTCTCCTCCTATATATACTAGAGGGTTTTAGGGGTTTTGCACAAGATTTTCAGCCACGTGAAACCCTACCCTCTAGTCCATAGTTTCTCTTCTAGGTCGGATTTCTGGAGTGCTTAGGCGAAGCCCTGCCGGAATAGCTCCACCACCATCGCCGGAGCGCCATCACGCTGCCGGAGAACTCTTCTTCCACTACACTCCTTCTTGCTAGATCAAGACGGCAGAGATCGTCATCAAGTTGTACGTGTGCTGAACACGGAGGTGCCGTCCGTTCGGCGCTAGATCGGAAGGATCGTGATCAAGTTCGTGGGACAGATCATGATCAAGTTCGCGGGACAGATCGTGATTGGATCGCGGGACAGATCATGATTGGACCGCGGGACGCATGTCTATTTGGATCGCAAAGACGTTTGACTACACCAACCGCGTTTCTTAACGCTTCTCGCTTGGCGATCTACAAGGGTACGTAGATCCACTCTCCCTCTCGTAGATGCTCATCACCATGGATAGATCTGCGTGTGCATAGGAATTTTTTTGTTTCCCATGCAACGTTCCCCAACAGCTTCTACTACTATTGCTACCGTTTAGCGATAAAGTAAAGCATTACAGAGCGATTAATGATTGACACGCAGGTCATACAATAATTAAAGACAACCCTATGGCTCCTGCCGGTTGCCGTACTCAACGACATGCAAGTCGTGATAATCTATACATCACATGATCATCTCATACATCACATATATCACATCATGTAATTGGCCATATCACATCACAACATACCCTATAAAAACAAGTTAGACGTCCTCTAATTGTTGTTGCATGTTTTACGTGGCTGCTACGGGTATCTAGCAAGAACAATTCTCATCTACGCAAAAACCACAATGGTGATACACTAGTTGCTGTTCAACCTTCTCAAGGACCGCCTTTGTCGAATCCAATCCAACTAAAGTGAGAGAAATTGGCACCCGCAAGCCATCTATGCAACAAGTTGCAGTTGAGGGAACCGGTCTCTCGTAAGCGTATGAGTAATGTTGGTCCGAGCTGCTTCATCTCACAATACCGCTGAACCAAAACACGACTAAGGGAGGAAGCAATCTAAGCATCAACGCCCACAAACTCTTTGTGTTCTACTCGAGATCACATCTACACATAGACCTAGCTCTGATACCACTGTTGGGGAACATCGCATGGGAAACAAAAAAATTCCTACGTTCACGCAAGACCTATCCATGGTGATGAGCATCTACGAGAGGGAGAGTGGATCTACGTACCCTTGTAGATCGCTAAGCGGGAAGTGTTAACAAACACGGTTGGTGTAGTCGAACGTCCTCGCGATCCAAATCGTCGAGCGTACCGTGATACAATCATGATCCGTCCCGTGATCCAATCACGATCCGTCCCGCAAACTTGATCACGATCCGTCCCGCAAACTTGATCACGGTTCTTCCGATCTAGCGCGAAACGGACGACACCTCTGCGTTCAGCACACGTACGGCTTGATGACGATCTCTGCCATCTTGGTCCAGCAAGAGGGAGCGGAGAGGAAGAAGAGTTCTTCGGCAGCATGATGGCGCTCCGGCGATGGTGGTGGAGCTATTCCGGCAGGGCTTCGCCTAAGCACTGCAGAAATCCGATCTAGAGGACAAACTATGCACTGGAGGAACGGGTAGCACGTGGCTAAAATTCTATGCAAAACCCCTAAAACCACTAGTATATATAGGAGGAAGAGAGGAGGAGGCTTGGACCAAGCGCCAAGCCTCCAAGGAGGAGGCCGAACTAGGTGGGAGAGGTGGAATCCACCTCCAATCCTAGTAGGACTAGGATTCATCCTATTTTTGCCTTTTTCCACTTTTTCTCATTGGGCTTTCTTTCCCTAGACGCATGGGCTTTGTGTGGGACCTACACCAGCCCACAAAAGGCTGGTAATTATTCTCCCACATCCCATGAAGCCTCTTGGGTCGAAATACCCCTCCCGGTAGTCTCCCGGTACACTACCGGCACTCCCGGTACATAACCGATTAGCCCGAAACTCTTCTGGCGACCAAAACAGGACTTCATATATATATCAATCTTTACCTCAGGACCATTCCGGAACTCCTCGTGATGTCCGGGATCTCATTCGGGACTCCGAACAACCATCAGCCACCACCATACATAATTCTATACTACCGAAATGTCACCGAACCTTAAGTGTGCAGACCCTGCGGGTTCAAGAACAATGTAGACATGACCGAGACACCTCTACGGTCAATAACCAATAGCCGTACCTGGATGCCCATATTGGTTCCTACATATTCTACGAAGATCTTTATCGGTCGAACCTCTGTGTCAAGGATTCAGTTAATCCCGTATGATGTTCCCTTTGTTCTTTGGTATGTTACTTGCCCGAGATTCGATTATCGGTATCTCCATAACTATTTCAACCTCGTTACCGACAAGTCTCTTTACTCGTTCCGTAATACAAGATCTCGTGACTAAAACTTTAGTCACATTGCTTGCAAGGCTTACTGTGATGTTGTATTACTGAGTGGGCCCTAAGATACCTCTCCGTCACACGGAGTAATAAATCCCAGCCTTGATCCATGCCAACTCAACAGACACCCTCAGAGATACCTGTAGAGCACCTTTATAGTCACCCAGTTACATTGCGACGTTTGATACACACAAGGTACTCCTTCGATGTCCGTGAGTTGTGTGATATCATGGTCATAGGAACATATACTGGACATGCAGAAAACAGTAGCAATAAACTGACACGATCATATGCTATGTTTGTAGTTTGGGTCTTGTCCATCACCTCATTCTCCTAATGATGTGATCCCATTATCAAATGACATCACATGTCAATGGCTAGGAAACCTTGAACATCCTTGATCAACGAGCTAGTTCACTAGAGGCATACTAGGGACAAAGTGTTGTCCATGTACCCACATATGTAATGTGTTTCCAATCAATACACTTATAGCATGGATAATAAATGATTATCATGAACAAGGAAATATAATAATAAACACTTTATTTATTGCCTCTAGGGCATATTTCCAACAGGCGGATTGGTCACACTACGAGTCAAACCAAACCTCGAGTTTCCCCATGGTGGCCCCGCAGTCTACCCATTTGGGACCAACACCATCAGCACTAGGCCCCCTATATTATGTTGACAACGAACCTCGGGTGGTGCTAACTCCCTATGCGTAAAATTAATTATCGGTGTTCTTATGTTGGGCAAATGTAATACCATTGTTGGGCCTTGCTTGAAGAGTTTTATCCCAAAACGAATTTTCAAGGGGGTCCCCATAACAACCCCAAGCGTGTTAGGAGTGCTTGATATGGAACATAACACCGGTACACAAGTAACTAGGGCGGAAAAAGTGGAACAAAATGCCGAGCAAAAGGCCAAGCCTTCCACCTTTTACCAAGTATATAAGTGCATTAAATTAAATAGCAATAATATCGTGATAACACAAAAATCCGTGTTGCACATGGAAGCAATTGCACCTACAACTAGAAACACTATAAGAAGGGCTGAGCAAGCGGTAACATAGCCAAACAAAGTTTTGTTGGGATGTGGAGGGGTTAGAAGCTTATCATGGGAATGTTGGGAGGCTTGGCATACAAGTGGTAGGTAGCAATACATAACGATAGAAGCGAGACAACTAGCATGGCAATGATAGTAGTGGTATCCAGGGAAATGGTCATCTTGCCTGAGATCCCGCTTGGAAGAAGAACGAGCCCATGAAGAAGACGATCCGTGAAGTAGACGAATGAATCCTCACACTCCGAACGGTTTCGTAACTCTATCGAAAAGAAGCAATCAGGAACAAACAATCAACACACAATACACCACCATATATACATGACATGATGCGCAAACCAATATGATGCATGGCATGGTCTATTATGCAATGCAAGGGAATCACAACAATCCGACACTACACATTAAGTGAAGCTCAATATGCAACGAGCTGCATATTGACGAAACTCCACATTTTGAATTACTTAGTTCACTCTAGTTTAGGTACACGACAATATTAAATGTTGTTTAACATGGCAAGAGGTCAAGCATAAATAAACTATCTATCTGGGCATTTTAAATGAGGCTGGAAACAACTTATAGTATTTCCGAAACGACCCCATATGTTAATTTCGAAATTGCTCCATATCTGAACTAACCATATTTTATATTTATTAAACAGGTAGATAAAGTACACCAAGCAATTCTACACGTCATTCTAGTCGACTTACATATATGGAACATAAAAAACGGAGCTACGGTTTAAAAGATATGACCAACACAAGATGGATATGCCATGAATGCAAAATGCTTGAAAATGACAAACCACAGGCATTTAAAATCATGAATGCAGCAAGATATTATGAAACTACCTGAGATTCTAAGCAAGTTTCATATATGGCATGTTCGAAATGGAGCACCAGTTCAACCACAACAACCAACAGAAGTTTTACTTATAATCTGCCCAAAACAACAACATAGCATATTGCAAGCCAGAAATCAACAAGTTACCGCAACCTAAAAATGCACAACAAGGCATGGGGCTGTAGCTTACATTATTTTCAACAATTCATCCCATAACAGCAAGTTGATTAGAAGCATGGATCAATACGAAATGATCTCACAAGATGGCATATTGAAATCAACAGTTTTCAGACTGTGAAAATTAGAGTAGACATGTGCAGCAATTTTTATCAGATTAGCATGTTTGACAACATAATTAATTAGGATGCAACACCTATTCTTGCAAACTATTGGCACATACTAACAAAGTATAACATGCTTAACAATTCATTCCATTGTTGCAACCACAAATGACATACAGATTCATGGCAATCATCATGAAAACATGGCAATAAAATAAGAGTTTCAGACTTGGTGAAATTTAACAATCTTCCAAAACTGTAGTTTGACTATGCATGTTTACATAGTAACAACAGTAGCATAACAACCCTCTATGAGCATGGAAAGGATAGTAATAGTAAGAAGACATGACACACTTCAAATCATACCCTTGGCACATATTCATATGGGTCATGGATTGTTTAATATGATGCCTACAAAACTGAACTCATCATTAACAGATTATAGTTTTAACGCGATGGCTACTCTAGAGCAAGAAATTGACATGATGATGATGTTCTCCATGGCAACCCGAGGCATGACATCAAAGTACACATCTCATAGAGCAATACCCATGAAGACAGCACATCCAAAAGACCTAAGATGGAGATGCAATCATCCGTGGAAGTTCGAATAAATTTAACAGATTTTGCACATTACGATGAGATGCACTTTTGGAATAGGTATATGGGCATGCAAATGGAACCTAACATGCTTGCAAATGACACCATGTTTTAGAGCACGCAGATTAGATGCATTTTCATATAGCACACTTCGAAAACCGATACACGGTCAACAAACTACAAGCAGATTAAAATGGAATCACGAAAAGATTCCCTAGGGACTTATAAGAAAAAGGACCTCGGGGAATCGGGATGGGGCGATGCGGGACAAGGGGATCCGGGCGTCATTTCGTTCGGTCATGGGGCTGTACAGGGGCAGAGTGGACGGGCCAGTCCCGACTGAGGTTGAAGGAGGCTGAGGTGAGGCCAGTCCGACGGACACGGAGGCAACGTCGGCAAGGCCAGGAGACCATCGATGAGGTCGGGCAGGCGGATCCGGGCGTGGCTCACTGGATCTGGTCGCCGGAGATGCGGATCGAGGCCGGCTGGGCTGGCTTTGGCTGCAGCCGCCGGCGGTTGGAGCTCGGAGTGGCGGCCGGTCGGAGAAGGGCGAGCACAACAGCTGCGGTAATTAGAGGCTCCGACAGCGCAGTGCAGAGGCAGGGCCGGGGGCTGGAGGTGCGCTGGTGGCGGCAGGATTTTGGCGAGTTGCTCCAACATGGAGGCGCGGTGGCTGCTCGAGGCTCTAGTGGAGCTCCCTCGCGGTGGGGCTGCGATCTGGCCTGAGCGGCAGCGTACGGGCGACGACAGGCCTGGGTGGGACCGCGCTGGGCCACGCGGGTCATGTCCCTGAGGGGTAGCGGGGGCGCTGGAGGTCGTCAGATCTGGATCTGACGATCCGGATCGCGGCGGCGGTGGGCGGCTAATAACCACATGTATAGGGGATCACAACAATTTCGAGTGTAGAGTATCCAACCCATATTTATTGATTCGACACAAGGGGAGCCAAAGATTATTCTCGAGTATTCGTAGCTGAGTTGTCAATTCAACCACACCTCAAAGACTTAATATCTGCAGCAAGGTATTCAGTAGCAAAGTAGTATGGAAGTAACAGTAACTCTGGCAACAGGGATGGTAGTAGTTTTGTAGTGAAAGTAGCAGTAGCAATGGAACAGTAATTTAGCAAGGATCAATATGTGGAAAGCTCATAGGCAATGGATCAGTGATGGATAATTATGTCGGAGGGTATTCATCATGCAACAGTTGTAACATAGGGTGACACAGAACTAGCTCCAATTCATCAATGTAATGTAGGCATGTATTCCATATATAGTCATACGTGCTTATGGAAAAGAACTTGCATGCCATGTTTTGTCCTACCCTCCCGTGGCAGCGGGGTCCTAATGGAAACTAAGGGATATTAAGGCCTCCTTTTAATAGAGAACCGGCCCAAAGCATTAGCACTTAGTGAATACATGAACTCCTCAAACTACGGTAATCACCTGAAAGAATCTCAGTTATTGTCACCCTGGGGGATGCGGATCATAACTCGTAATAGGTGTCTACAACTTGCAAGACAGGATCAAGAACACATATATATATTCGTGAAAACATAATAGGTTCATATCTGAAATCATGGCACTCAGGCCCTAGTGACAAGCATTAAGCATAGCAAAGTCATAGCAACATCAATCTCAAAACATAGTGGATACTAGGGATCAAACCTTAACAAAACTAACACGGTTACATCATAAATCTCATCCAACACATCACTGTCCAGCAAGCCTATGATGGGATTACTCACGAATGGTGGAGAGCATCATGGAATTGGTGATGAAGGATGGTTGGTGATGACGATGGCATCAATTTCCCCTCTCCAGACCCAAAACGGACTCCAGATCTCGCCTCCCGAGGAAGAACAGGAGGTGGGGGTGCTCCATATCGTGAAACACGATGAATTCTTCTTCTTGATTTTTTTTCTCTATGAATATGAATATATAGGAGAAGAATTGAAGTCAGTGGAGCCAAAGGGGGCCCACAAGCTTGCCAGGCGCGGCCAGGGGGGTGGCCGTGCCTGGTGGGCTTGTCACGTGTGAGTGGCCCCCCTACAGTTGATTCTTTCGCTAGTATTTTTTATTGATTCCAAACATATTCTCCGTAAATTTTTAGGTCAATCCAAGAACTTTTATTTCTGCACAAAAATAACACCAAGGCAATTCTGATGAAAATAGCGTCAGTCGGGCACATGGTTCCATTCAAATCATGCAAATTAGAGTCCAAAACAAGGGCAAAAGGGCTTTGAAAAGTAGATACGATGGAGACGTATCAAATCCCCCAAGCTCAACCCATTCCTTGTCCTCAAGAAATTCAGTTGATAAACTGAAAGTGATAAACAAAAACTTTTACAAACTCTGTTTGATCTTGTTGTTTGTAAATATGTCTAACTGGTGTTTAGATTTTTCAGCAAAGATTATGGACTAACCATGCTCACAATAACCTTAAGTATCACATTTACTCATATCATTGACTTAATCAACTAGCGAGCAATAATAATAACTCTCGGATGACAACACTTTTATCAAAACAATCACGATACAATATGACAAAATGGTATCTCGCTAGCCCTTTCCGAGACCGCAAAACATAAATGCAAAGCACCTTTAAAGAACAACGACTGACTAGACATTGTAATTCACGGTAAAAGAGATCCAGTCATACTCACACTCAATATCAATTAACAGCAAAGCATACAAATGAAGCTGGTGCTCTCTAACTGGTGCTTTACTATAAGAAGAAGATGACTCAACAATAAAGTAAATCGATAGGCCCTTTGTAGAGGCAAGCATTGATTTGCAAAGGTGCGAGAGCTCGAGCTTTTAAAACAGGGATGAAAAAAAATTGAGTGGCATGCTTTCATTGCAAACATAGCAACCAAGAGTTTTCACCATCTTCCATGCTAGATACATTATAGGCAATTCCCAAACAGAATGGTAAAGTTGTTACTCCCCCTCCACCAATCAATCACACTCCACGTGCGAGCCGAATTCACGAGTACCGTCCATACAGACACAATTCCTAGGGGAGTTTTGTTTAGTTATTTGCATTTTTTGTTTGATTTCGTGACTAGGAATCCATATAACCAGCCACTATCTTGTGAATGATAGTGAATCAACACATATCGTGAGAATAACCCACCTAGCATGGAAGATACTCACAGCCCCCAGTCGCTACATGAGCGATTTGGGCATACAGAACAGAATGTTTATTTGAAAGTTTAGAGTTTGGCAGATGCAAATTTACTTAGAACGGCGGGTAAATACCACATATAGGTAGGTATGGTGGACTCATGTGGAACAACTTTGGGTTTGAGAAATTGGATGCACAAGCAGAATTCCCACTTAGTACAAGTGAAGGCTAGCAAAAGACTGGGGAGCGACCAACTAGAGAGGGACATAGTAATCAACATGCTTCGAGATAACCCAACGTTGAATGCAAGCATGAGTTGGATATAAATCGCCAGGAAAATAAATATCGTAGAGGCTATGTTGATTTCATTTCAACTACATGCATGAACATGTGCCAACTTGATCCACTGGAACCATTTAGAGGAGGATACCATCCTATCATACTACATCACAACCATTTTAACATGCATGTTGGCACTCAAGACAAACCATTATCCACTCTTAGCAAATTAAGCATGGCATGAGTAACTATAATCTCTAATTGTCATTGCAAATATGTTTCACCCATAATGGACTGAATTTGTTCATACCAGCTTTTCTCCATCTCAATGTTTTCATCACATATCGTCATTATTGCTTTTTCACTTGCATGATCGAACGGTGTGAACAATAATAAGAGTGCACGTGCACTGGACTAAGCTGGAATCTACAAATAATAACTCAAAGGAGAAGGCAAGGTAATATGGGCTCTCTGATAGATAAACAATAATGCAAATGAGATCCACTCAATATTTTCATTGTGCTCTTCCTTACGACCCAAAGAAGGAAAATTCGAAACAAGAACAAGAAAAACTATTTACACGGGAAAGCTCCCAACAAGCAAAAGAAGAGAAAGAAATCTTTTTGGGTTTTCTTTCTTTTTTTATGCTACAACTAAACAGACAAGAAGGTAAAGCTATAACTATTTTTTTGGATTTTCTCAATGTTAATTAAACACACAAGAAGAAAGCAGAAAGAAGAAATAAACTACCATCGATGGTACAATGAAAAAGTATGAACACTGACTACTTAAAATCAATGTGTGGACAAGAATGTAAGGTCGGTGAGAAATACGTACTCCCCCAAGCTTAGGCTTTTGGCCTAAGTTAGTCTAGGGCCATGGCTGGGCCTAATGATATCCAAAGTCATAATCGGGGTTGTAATGAGCAGCAGCGGCAATTGCTTGAATGGCTGAAGCATGGAGGCGAGCGGCTTCCGCATTTCCCTCTTACTCGTTTGCCTCCTCTCTGGTTATAAAGTATCTCTGTTTTTCCTGAAAGTTAAAGAAAATAGGAGCACGAAGGTTAATATGGACATCACGTTGTCTGTCAAAAATTAGTCGGTACATGAGGGGTTGTTCGTTCCTCTCAAGAAACTGATAATGCACGAAAGCCTCATCTATACCTACTATTAAAGTACGGAGTGTTTCTGCCCGTCCATCATAAAATTGCCCCTAAAGTTGCTACAAATTACAGCCAATGCCACCTATAAGTAAAGAACGTTTTGGTTTATTGGATAGGAATTTTTCCACTAGTTCATTTAGAGCTGATCCGCTTGTAAATGTCAAGCAGCTGGTTGTCCCACTGGCTAGCGCCTCACAATTCCATGGCAGTGACCTGGGTTCGATCCCAGCTATCCCCTATTTACCTTTTCCTTTCCCTTTTCTTTCTTTTCTCTCTGGATTTCTTAGCATATGTGCTGAACAATCTTACAATTTCGGCTTAGCAAATTTTTTTAAAAACAAATTGGATAAATTCAAATGCTTTTCAAAATAGTCATATCTTTCAAACCTTAACTCCAAATCTAACATTTTATATATGAAAATCACTCAGAAAAAATATGTACATTCCATTGCATATTCAAACCTTAACTCCAAATCTAACACTTTATATATGAAAATCACTCAAAAAAATATGTACGTTCCAAATATGCTATTAACTTGCATGTTCAAACCTTAACTCCGAATCTAACATTTTATATATGAAAATCACTCAGAAAAATATGTACATTCAAAATATGCTATTGACTTGCATGTTAGTCATTTCTAAAAGTTTATTTAGGGTGAAAAATTAATTAATATGAGCTAAGGTCTATTATATAGTATGTTCTTACTCCATATAAATCGAATAGATATGGTAGTTTGATGCTCTCACAAAAGATATTATTGGCATTATAGGGATGTTCATTCCTACCAGGTACTACCATATGCTAAAAGTTAAAATACGTGCATAATGTCATATCTATTTTGCACGGTGCACAATAAACAACTCAGGTTTTGTGAGAGTGGCTTAATGTTTTGCACGATACTACCGTATGACGTTGTACACTAAAATGATGATTTTCGTAATGTTTGAAATACGTGCATAATCTCATGTTTTGCATGGTACTACCATATGATGTGGCTTAACGTTGATTTTCATAATGTTTGAAATTGTATCCATACATATTTTTAGAACACCTTGATACATTCAAAAATCATCCGACTTATCATGTTCTTGGTTGTGTGACAACGTGAAAGATTTTATTGGATTTGCTGATGTCGTCGAGAGTGTGTACATGTGTTCTTTTTTTCATTGCAAGGCACGGGCATGTTTGCTAGTAATCAAGAAAAGCCGGTGGCAACTCAATATCATTTGTTTATATGGGTACCCCCAAGATAATTAGCTACACGAGTGGCATAGATCCCACCAAAGAAATCTCCATCCTTAGCATTATTATGCAACCTTCTAGCAATAATGGCTCGTAAGTTATATCGTATATCACTCATTACTACACTCTTAAGAATACTAAGATCAGGTGCACAAAGGTGGCTATGACCAGTTTTACCGTTAATACATCTGCCTATGAATAGAGTAAAATAATGTATGACATGAAAGTGAATGCTCCCCAAGGTAGCCCGTGTAATATTTCTAGTTTCTCCCATAGTGATGCTATCAAAAAAATCATTATATTCAGTTTTGTGCGGATCACTATAACTGACCCGATGTGGAATTTTGTACGCACAATTAAAATCCTCTAGGTCCATAGTATAAGATTTGTCATACATATTAAATAGGACAGAAGGTGTATTACGATTGAATCAAAATTCAAACCTCAGCACAAAAGAATCCGTGAGTTGATAGTAATGCTTGCACTGATCTGAAATGAATTCTTCAAGGCTAGCATTTCTTGTGTGTGCGTAAAATTCTTCCATGAAACCGGCATCACCCATGAATTGATCCGATGGCCATTCACAAGGAAACACTTGTGGTCCCCTCAATGATTCACGGTCGGGTTCACGTATCGTGAGTCTTGGGGCCTTCTTGCTCGAGGAACCCCCTTGAAATACCGTCTTCAACATTCTTTATTTCTCTGAAAAACTTCTGAAATTTTTAGTGACTCAAAATAAAGGTGAACAAAACTCAACAAAACTCATAGCAACTACTCTCACAAGTGCCTAGAGCCTATATCACACATCAAAACTACTTGAGACCATACAAATTTGACATGCAAGCTCAAGAACAAGGTCATCACAGCAGCAAAAAAATTCCAATAAATAAAGCACTAGGGAAAAAACTAATTGGACCATTGAAGGAGTCACATACCAAAGAACAATCTCCCAAAACAGTTTTGCGAATGGAGCTTTGCACAAGGAGATCGAAAATGACATCAAAATGAGCTAGAACACGGGTTTGAGCAATGGTGGGATTTTTCATGGAGGAAGACGAAGTGGAAGGGTGCTGGAATAAGTGACGGGGGGCCACGTGGGACCCAAAGCCACCTAGGCATGACCAGGGGGTGGTCGCGCCCTGTGGGCTTGTGACCCACTAGTGTATCCCCTTATTGTGTGCTTAGTGCTAGATATTATTAAATATTCCAGAAAAATCATACTACATTTTCAGGGCATTTGAAGAACTTTTATTTTCAGGTTATTTTTCTATTGCACGGAAACTCGGAAAATAGAAAAACAATAGCGTTTTTACTTCATTCACTCTAACAGAAAGTAAAAGTTGGGTACATAAAGTTGTGATTTCTATATTCATCCATCTCATGCTAATCAAAAGGAATCCATCAATAAGATTAATCAAGTCTTATTAACAAACTTCTTTTGAATAACATGAAACCGACAAATTTTCGAATAACACCAAGTTACGTCAATGGCATATGCATATCCCCAAAATAAGTATATCACATTTCTTCTTGACAGTAGGAAGAGGGAATTCAATGTCTCCAACAATAATCATTGGAACTTTTTCAATGGAGTTGATACTATGAACTTGAGGTTGTTTCTTTGGAAAGTGTACCGTATGCTCATTACCATTAATATGAAAAGTGACATTGCCCTTGTTGCAATCAATAACAGCCGCTACGGTATTCAAAAAGGGTCTACCAAGGATGTGTTGGGGAACATTGCATGGGAAACAAAAAAATTCCTATGCACACGCAGATCTATCCATGATGATGAGCATCTACGAGAGGGAGAGTGGATCTACATACCCTTGTAGATCGCTAAGCGGGAAGCGTTAAGAAACACGGTTGGTGTAGTCGAACGTCTTCGCGATCCAAATCGCCGTGCGTCCCGCGATCCAATCACGATTCATCCTGCGATCCAATCACGATCCGTCCTGCGATCCGATCACAATCCGTCCCACGAACTTGATCACGATCCTTCTGATCTAGCGCCAAACGGACGACAACTCCGCGTTCAGCACACGTACAGCTTGATGATGATCTCCATCATCTTGATCCAGCAAGAAGGAGTGGAGTGGAAGAAGAGTTCTCCAGAAGCATGACGGTGCTCCGGCGATGTGATGGAGCAATTCCGGCAGGGCTTCGCCTAAGCACTGCAGAAATCCGATCTAGAGGAGAAACTATGCACTGGAGGAACGGGTAGCACGTGGCTGAAATTCTAGTGCAAAAACCCTAAAACCTCAAGTATATATAAGAGGAGAGGAGGAGAGGCTGGCGCAAGGGCCAAGGCTCCTATAGGAGTCGGGAACCAACTAGGATTGGAGGACTCTCCTCCAATCCTAGTAGGACTAGGATTCGTCCTTTTTTTTTTCCTTTTTCCACCTTTTCCTATTGGGTTTTCTTCTCCACCCACATGGGACTTGTGTGGGAGTTTCCACCAGCACACTAAGGGCTGATATTCACTCTCCCACAGCCCATGAAGCCTCTTGGGTCGAAATTCCCCTCCCGGAGGTCTCCCGGTACACTACCGGCACTTCCGTATACACTACCGATGAGCCCAAAACTTTTTCGGCGACCAAAACAAGAATTCCTATATATGAATCTTTACCTCCGGACCATTCCGGAGCTCCTCGTGACGTCCGGGATCTCATCCGGGACTCCGAACAAACTTCGGTCACCACCATACATAACTCTATACTACCGAAACGTCACCAAACCTTAAGTGTGCAGACCCTACGGGTTCGAGAACTATGTAGACATGACCGAGACACCTCTACGGTGAATAACCACTGGCGGGACCTGGATGTCCACATTGGTTCCTACATATTCTACGAAGATCTTTATCGGTTGAACCTCTATGTCAAGGATTCAATTAATCCCGTATGATGTTCCCTTTGTTCTTCGGTATGTTACTTGCCCGAGATTCGATCGTCAGTATCTCCATACCTAGTTCAACCTCGTTACTGGAAAGTCTATTTACTCGTTCCGTAATACAAGATCCCGTAAATAACACTTAGTCACATTGCTTGCAAGGCTTATTGTGATGTTGTATTACCGAGTGGGCCCTGAGATACCTCTCTGTCAAATGGAGTAACAAATCCCAGTATTGATCCATGCCAACTCAATAGACACCCTCGGAGACACCTATAGAGCACCTTTATAGTCACCCAGTTACGTTGCGACGTTTGATACACACAAGGCACTCCTCCGATGTCCATGAGTTGCATGATCTCATGGTCATAGGAACATATACTTGACATGTAGAAAACGGTAGCAATAAACTGACACGATCATAAGCTACATTTGTAGTTTGGGTCTTGTCCATCACATCATTCTCCTAATGATGTGATCTCGTTATCAAATGACATCTCATGTCCATGGCTAGGAAACCTTAACCATCTTTCGATCAATGAACTAGTTCACTAGAGGCATACTAGGGACATTGTGTTTGTCTATGTATCCACACATGTATCCATGTTTCCAATTAATACAATTCTAACATGGATAATAAAAAATTATCATGAACAAGGAAATATAATAATAAACACTTTATTTATTGCCTCTAGGGCATATTTCCAACAGGATGAGTGACATACTGTCGTCCTCGATAATATCAAGAATAACAAAGTCCGTTAAGATAGTAGCATTTGCAACTACGACAGGTACATCCTCACACATACCAATAGGGATTTTTTTTCGATTTATTAGCCATTTGCAAAGATATTTCAGTAGGTTTCAACTTATTCAAATCAAGTCTATGATATAAAGAGAAAGGCATAACACTAACACCAGCTCCCAAATCACATAATGTTGTTTTAACATAATTCCCTTTAATAGAGCATGGTATACTTGGTATTCCTGGATCTCCTAGTTTGTTCGGTACTCCGCCCATAAAAGTATAATTAGCAAGCATGGTGGAAATCTCAGCTTCCGATATCTTTCTTTTATTAGTCACAATATCTTTCATATACTTAGCATATGGAGACATTTTCAGAATATCATTGAAACGCATACGCAAAAAGAAAGGTCTAAGCATTTCAACAAAGCGCTCAAAATCCCCATCATCCTTTTTCTTGGATGGTTTTGGAGGAAAGGGCATGGGTTTCTGAAGCCATGCTTTTTTTCTTTACCATGCTTCCTTGAAATAAAATCTCTTTTGTCATATCTTTTATTCTTAGGTTGTGGGTTATCAAGATCAATAGCAGGTTCAATCTCCACATCATTATCATTACTAGGTTGATCATCAACATGAACATCATCATTAATATTAGCACTAGGCTCATGTTCATCACCAGATTGTCTTTGTTGGAAATATGCCCTAGAGGCAATAAATAAAGTGTTTGTTATTGTATTTCCTTGTTCATGAGTATCGTTTATTATCCATGCTATAATTGTATTAATTGGAAACATGGATACATGTGTGGATACATAGACAAACACAATGTCCCTAGTATGCCTCTAGTGAACTAGCTCGTTGATCGAAATATGGTTAAGGTTTCCTAGCCATGGACATGATATGTCATTTGATAACGGGATCACATCATTAGGAGAATGATGTGATGGACAAGACCCAAACTACAAACGTAGCTTATGATCGTGTCAGTTTATTGCTACTATTTTCTGCATGTCAAGTATATGTTCCTATGACCATGAGATCATGCAACTCACAGATATCGGAGGAGTACCTTGTGTGTATCCAACGTCGCAACGTAACTGGGTGACTGTAAGGTGCTCTACAGGTGTCTCCGAGGGTATCTGTTCAGTTGGCATGGATCGAGACTGGGATTTGTTACTCCGTGTGACGGAGAGGTATCTCAGGGCCCACTCGGTAATACAACATCACAATGAGCCTTGCAAGCAATGTGACTAATTGTTAGTCGCGGGATCTTTTATTACAGAACGAGTAAAGAGACTTGTCAGTAACGAGGTTGAACTAGGTATGGAGATACCGACGATGGAATCTCGGGCAAGTAACATACCGAAGAACAAAGGGAAAATCATACGGGATTAACTGAATCCTTGACATAGAGGTTCGACCGATAAAGATCTTCGTAGAATATGTAGGAACCAGTGTGGACATCCAGGTCCCGTCATTTTTTATTGACCGTAGAGGTGTCTCGGTCATGTCTACATAGTTCTCGAACCCGCTGGGTCTTCACACTTAAGGTTTGGTGACGTTTCGGTAGTGTAGAGTTATGTATGGTGGTGATCGAAGTTTGTTCGGTGTCCCACATGAGATCCCGGACGTCATGGGGAGCTCCGGAATGGTCCGGAGGTAAAGATTCATATATAGGAAGTCCCAGTTTGGTCGCCGGAAAAGTTTCGGGCTCATCGGTAGTGTACCGGGAGACCTCCGGGAGGGGTATTTCGACCCAAGAGGCTTCATGGGCTCTGGGAGAGTATTAACCAGCCCTTAGTGGGCTGGTGCAATAGCCACAACAGGCCCATGCGGCTGGGGGAAGAGTCCCAAAGGAAAAAGAGTGGAAAAAAGGCAAAAAGGGAGAGTCCTACTCCTACTAGGAGTGGAAGAGGAGTAGGACTCCTCCCCCTTGGCTTCGGCCGACTCCAAGTGGAGCTCAGCCCTGCGCCAGCCCTCCTCTTCCTCTCATCCTATATATGCTGGTGGAATAGAAAGGTTTTGCACAGAATTTGCGGCCTCGTGCTACCCATTCCACCGGTGCTCCTCTAGATCGGTTTTCCGCAGTGCTTAGGTGAAGCCCTGCCGGAATCACTCCACCACCATCGCCGGAGCGCCGTCACGCTGCCAGTGAACTCTTCCTCCTCTCCACCTCCTCTTGCTGGATCCAGACGGTGGAGATCATCATCAAGCTGCACGTGTGCTGAACGCGGAGGTGCCGTCCATTCGGTACTAGATCAGAAGGATCGTGATCAAGGCCACGGGATGTTCGTGATTGGATCGCGGGACGAATCGTGACGAGATCGTGGGATTTTTCATGCTTGGATCGCAGGACGCTCGGGGGATTTGGATCGCGAAGACGTTCGACTACACCAACCGCGTTTCTTAACGCTTCCCGCTTAGCGATCCACAAGGGTACGTAGATCCACTCTCCCTCTCGTAGTTGCTCATCACCATGGATAGGTTTGTGTGTGCGTAGGAAAATTTTTGTTTCCCATGCGACGTTCCCCAATAGTGGTATCAGAGCTAGGTTGATGGTTTGATGAGATCTCGAGTAAA
The DNA here is from genome assembly GCA_022496015.1 of Hordeum marinum. Classification (NCBI taxonomy): domain Eukaryota; kingdom Viridiplantae; phylum Streptophyta; class Magnoliopsida; order Poales; family Poaceae; genus Hordeum; species Hordeum marinum. The sequence continues at coordinate 297,756,331 of CM039673.1, forward strand.
ACACAAAAGGTTTATGGGCGTTGATGCTTAGATTGCTTCCTTCCTTGGTCGGATTTTGGTTCAGCGGTATTGTGAGATGAAGCGGCCCGGACCAACATTACTCGTACGCTTACGAGAGACCGGTTCCCTCGACGCAACTTGTTGCCTAGATGGCTTGCGGGTGGCAGTTTCTCTCACTTTAGTTGGATCGGATTCGACAAAGGCGGTCCTTGAGAAGGTTGAAAAGCAAATTATGTGTCACCGTTGTGGTTTTTGCGTAGGTGAGAATCGTTCTTGCTAGAAACCCGTAGCAGCCATGTAAAACATGCAACAACAATTAGAGGACGTCTAACTTGTTTTTGCAGGGTATGTTGTGATGTGATATGGCCAATTACATGATGTGATATATGTGATGTATGAGATGATCATGTGATGTATAGAATTTCACTACTTGCATGTCGTTGAGTACGGCAACCGGTAGGAGCCATAGGGTTGTCTTTAATTATTGTATGACCTGCGTGTTAATCATTAAGCGCTATGTAATGCTTTACTTTATCGATAAACGGTAGAAATAGTAGTAGAAGCATGCAAGGTGTGACAACCTCGATGGCGACACGTTGATGGAGATCAAGATGATGGAGATCATGGTGTCGTGCCGGTGACGATGAAGATCATGCCGGTGCTTTCAAGATGGAGATCTAAAGCACGAGTTCATGGCCATATCATGTCACTTATGAATTGCATGTGATGTTAATCCTTTTATGCACCTTGTTATGCTTAGTACGACGGTAGCATTATAAGGTGATCCCTCACTTAAATTTCAATATAAAATTGTGTTCTCCATGTGTGTGCACCGTTGCGAAAGTTCGTCGTGTTGAGACACCATGTGATGATCGGGTGTGATAGACTCTATGTTCACATACAATGGGTGCAAGCCGGTGTTGCACACGCAGAACACTCGGGTTAAACTTGACGAGCCTAGCATGTACAGACATGGCCTCGGAACACAAGAGACCGAAAGGTCGAACATGAGTCATATAGTAGATATGATCAACATAATGATGTTCACCATTGAAGCCACCTCAACTCACGTGATGATCGAACTTGAGTTGGTGGACTTGGATCATGTGACACTCAGATGACCTAAGGGATGTCAATTTGAGTGGGAGCTTTAGTAATTTGATTAACTAAACTCATTATCTTGAACAATAGTCTAAGTAAAATTTGCATATTTATGTTGTAGATCGATGGCTCGCGTAGTAGCACCCCTGAATTTTAATGCGTTCCTAGAGAAAGCTAAACTGAAAGATGATGGAAGTAACTTTGTTGACTGGGATCGTAATCTACGGATTATACTCACGGCTTTCAAGAAATCATATGTCCTTGATGCACCGCTTGGTGACCAACCAGAAGACATGACCTCCGAAGACGTTAAGAACGCTTGGGAGGCACGTACTGGAGATTACTCAATAGTTCAGTGTGCAACATTCTATGGCTTAGAACCGGGACTTCAAAGACGTTTTGAACGTCATGGAGCATATGAGATGTTCCAGGAGTTCAAGTTTATCTTTCAGAAGAACGCCTGGATTGAGAGGTATGAAACCTCCGATAAGTTCTATGCTTGCAAGATGGAGGAGAGTGGGTCTATCAGTGAACATATACTCAGAATGTCTGGGTATTCAACTCATCTAGCAGAGTTGGGAATTACCCTTCTTCCAGAGACGATCACTGACAGAGGTCTTCAATCACTTCCACCTAGTTACAAGAGCTTTTTGATGAACTATAACATGCACGGGATGAACAAGTCAGTCGCCGAGCTGTTTGGGATGTTAAAAGTCGCCGAGTCTGAAATCCAGAAAGAACATCAAGTGTTGACGGTCAATAAAACCACTAGCTTCAAGCAAAATGGCAAAGTCAAGGGCAAGGGCAAGAAGGGTAAAACCAAGAAGGATGGCAAAGCAGTTGCTACTCCTGCAAAGAAGCCCAAGCATGGACCCAAGCCAAAAACTGAGTGCTTTCATTGCAAAGGAACTGGTCAGTGGAAGCGGAACTGCCCCAAGTACCTGGCTGACAAGAAGGCGGCCAACGACAAACAAGGTATATATGATATACATGTTATTGATGTGTACCTTACTAGCTCTCGTAGTAGTGCCTAGGTATTTGATACCGGTTCGGTTGCTCACATTTGCAACTCAAAGCAGGAACTACGGAATAAATGAAGGCTGGCAAAGGACGAAGTGATGATGCGCATGGGAAATGGTTCCAAGGTTGATGTGATCGCTGTCGGCACGCTCTCTCTTCGATTACCATTGGGATTAGTGATGAACTTGAATAATTGTTATTTCGTGCCTGCGTTGAGCACGAACATTATATCTGGATCTTGTTTATTGCGAGACGGTTACTCATTTAAATCAGGGAATAAAGGTTGTTCTATTTATATGAGTAATATCTTTTATGGTCATGCACCCAATGTTAGGGGTTTATTCATATTGAATCTTGATAGTGATGACACACATGTTCATAACATTGATACCAAAAGATGTAGAATTGATAATTATAGTACCACTTTCTTGTGGCACTGTCGTTTAGGTCATATTGGAGTAAAACGCATGAGGAAGCTCCATGCTGATGGACTTTTGGAGTCATTTGATTTTGAATCACTTGACACATGTGAACCATGCCTCATGGGCAAGATGACTAAAACGACGTTCTGTGGAACAATGGAACGGGCGAGTGACTTATTGGAAATCATACACACTGATGTGTGCGGTCCAATGCATGTTACAACGCGTGGTGGATATCGTTATTTTCTCACCTTCACTGATGACTTAAGTAGATATGGGTATATTTACTTAATGAAACACAAGTCTGAAACGTTCGAAAACTTCAAGCAATTTCAGAGTGAAGTTGAGAATCATCGTAACAAGAAGAATAAGTTCCTACGATCTGATCGAGGAGGTGAATATCTGATTTATGAGTTTGGCAGTCACTTAAGACAATGTGGAATTGTTTCACAGTTGACACCGCCCGGAACACCACAGCGTAATGGTGTGTCCGAACGTCATAATCGAACCTTATTATATATGGTGCATTCTATGATGTCTCTTGCTGATTTGCCACTATCGTTTTGGGGTTATGCATTAGAGATAGCTGCATTCACTTTAAATACGGCACCATCAAAATCCATTGAGACGACGCCATATGAACTGTGGTTTGGCAAGAAGCCAAAGTTGTCGTTTCTTAAAATTTGGGGATGTGATGCTTATGTCAAAAAGCTTCAGCCTGAAAAGCTGGAACCCAAAGCGGAGAAATGCGTCTTCGTAGCATACCCGAAAGAGACAGTCGGGTATACCTTCTATCTCAGATCCGAAGGCAAAGTGTTTGTCGCTAAAAACGGAACATTTCTTGAGAAAGAATTTCTCTCGAAATAATTGAGTGGGAGGAAAATAGAGCTTGATGAGGTTATTGAACCTTTACTTCAACCAGAAAGTAACGCATCACAAAAAGATGTTTCTATGGAACCTACGACGGTAGAAGAGGAAGTTAATGATGATGATCATGAAGCTTCGGATCAAGCAGCTATTGAACCTCGTAGGTCGACAAGGCCGCGTACTACCCCTGAGTTGTACGGCAACCCTGTCTTGGAGGTCATGTTGTTGGACAACAATGAACCTACGAGCTATGGAGGAGCAGTGATGGGCCCGGATTCCGAGAAATGGTTAGAGGCCATGAAATCCGAGATGAGATCCATGTATGAAATACAAAGTATGGACTTTGGAAGTATTACCTGAAGGGCGAAAGGCCATTCAGAACAAATGGATCTTTAAGAAGAAAACAGACGCGGACAGTAATGTCACCATCTATAAAGCTCGACTTGTGGCAAAGGGTTTTTCACAAGGTCAAGGAGTTGACTACATGAGAGTTCCTCACCCGTAGTGATGCTTAAGTCTGTCAGAATCATGTTAGCAATAGTTGCCTATTTTGACTATGAAATTTGGTAGATGGATGTAAAAACAGCATTCCTCAACGGTTTCCTTGAGGAAGAGTTGTATATGATGCAACCCGAAGGTTTTGTCGATACAGAAAATGCTGAGAAAGTTTGCAAACTCCAGCGATCCATTTATGGACTTCTGCAAGCATCTCGGAGTTGGAATAAGCGGTTTGATGAGGTGATCAAAGCGTTCGAGTTTATACAAGTTTACGAAGAAGCTTGTATTTACAAGAAAGTGACTGGGAGCTCTATAGCGTTTCTAGTATTATATGTGGATGACATATTGCTGATTGGAAACAATATAGAAATGCTGGAAAGCGTGAAGGAATATTTGAACAAGCGTTTTTCAATGAAGGACCTAGGAGAAGCTGCTTTCATATTAGGCATTAAGATCTATAGAGATAGATCGAGACGCTTAATAGCACTTTCACAGAGCACATACCTTGATAAAGTTTTTGAAGAATTTCGAAATGGAATAGTCCAAGAAAGGGTTCTTTCCTGTATTACAAGGTGTGAAGTTGAGTAAGACTCAATGCCCAGTAACTGCAGAAGATAGAGAAAAGATGAGTGTCATCCCCTATGCTTCAGCCATAGGCTCTATCATGTATGCAAGGCTATGCACAAGACCCGATGTCAGCCTTGCCATAAGTATGGCCGGAAGGTTTCAAAGTGATCCTGGAATGGAGCACTGGCAAGCGGTCAAGAATATCCTTAAGTACCTGAAAAGGACTAAGGAAATGTTTCTCGTTTATGGAGGTGATGAAGAGCTCGTCGTAAAGGGTTGCGTCGATGCAAGCTTTGACACTGATCCGGGCGACTCTAAGTCGCAAACCAGATACGTATTTATTCTTAACGGGGGAGCAGTAAGCTGGTGCAGTTCCAAGCAAAGCATGGTAGCTGATTCTACGTGCGAAGCAGAATACATCGCAGCCTCGGAGGCGGCAAAGCAAGGTGTCTAGATGAAGAAGTTCATGACAGATCTTGGAGTAGTGCCCAGTGCACTGAATCCAATGAACCTGTTCTGTGATAACACTAGTGCCATTGCTCTGGCCAAGGAACCAAGGTTTCACAAGAGGACCAGACACATAAAGCGATGCTTCAACTCCATCCGCGATTACATCTTGGAGAAAGACATAAATATTTGCAAAGTGCACACAGATCTGAATGTTGCAGACCCATTGACTAAACCTCTTCCAAGGGCTAAACCTGATCAACACCAGAACTGCATGGGTGTTCGATTCATTACAATGTAAATCACATAGTGATGTGAACTAGATTATTGACTCTAGTGCAAGTGGGAGACTATTGGAAATATGCCCTAGAGGCAATAAATAAAGTGTTTATTATTGTATTTCCTTGTTCATGCTAATCGTTTATTATCCATGCTATAATTGTATTAATTGGAAACATGGATACATGTGTGGATACATAGACAAACACAATGTCCCTAGTATGCCTCTAGTGAACTAGCTCGTTGATCGAAAGATGGTTAAGGTTTCCTAGCCATGGACATGAGATGTCATTTGATACGGGATCACATCATTAGGAGAATGATGTGATGGACAAGACCCAAACTACAAACGGAGCTTATGATCATGTCAGTTTATTGCTACTATTTTCTGCATGTCAAGTATATGTTCCTATGACCATGAGATCATGCAACTCACAGATATCGGAGGAGTACCTTGTGTGTATCAAACGTCGCAATGTAACTGGGTGACTGTAAAGGTGCTATATAGGTCTCTCCGAGGGTGTCTGTTGAGTTGGCATGGATCGAGACTAGGATTTGTTACTCCGGGTGACGGAGAGGTATCTCAGGGCCCACTCGGTAATACAACATCACAATGAGCCTTGCAAGCAATGTGACTAATTGTTAGTTGCGGGATCTTGTATTACGGAATGAGTAAAGAGACTTGCCGGTAACGAGATTGAACTAGGTATGGAGATACCGACGATCGAATCTCGGGCAAGTAACATACCAAAGAACAAAGGGAACATCATACGGGATTAACTGAATCCTTGACATAGAGGTTTGACCGATAAAGATCTTCGTAGAATATGTAGGAACCAATGTGGACATCCAGGTCCCACCTTTGGTTATTGACCGTAGAGGTGTCTCGGTCATGTCTACATAGTTCTCGAACCCGCAGGGTCTGCACACTTAAGGTTTGGTGACGTTTCGGTAGTGTAGAGTTATGTATGGTGGTGACCAAAGTTTGTTCGGTGTCCTGGATGAGATCCCGTACGTCATGAGGAGCTCCGGAATGGTCCGGAGGTAAAGATTCATACATAGGAAGTCCCGGTTTTAAGGTTACCGGAAAAGTTTCGGGCTCATCGGTAGTGTACCGGGAGTGCCGGTAGTGTACCGGGAGACCTCCGGGAGGGGTATTTCGACCCAAGAGGCTTCATGGGCTGTGGGAGAGTATTAACCAGCCCTTAGTGGGCTGGTGGAATAGCCACAACAGGCCCATGCGGCTAGGGGAAGAGTCCCAAAGGAAAAGGATTGAAAAAAAGGCAAAAAGGGAGAGTCCTACTCCTACTAGGAGTGGAGGAGGAGTAGGAATCCTCCCCCTTGGCTTCGACCGACTCCAAGTGGGGCTCAGCCCTGCGCCAGCCCTCCTCCTCCTCTCCTTCTATATATACTGGTGGAATAGAAGGGTTTTGCACCGAATTTACGACCTCGTGCTACCCGTTCCACCGGTGCTCCTCTAGATCGGTTTTCCGCAGTGCTTAGGCGAAGCCCTGCCGGAATCACTCCACCACCATCGCCGGAGCACCGTCACGCTGCCGGAGAACTCTCCCTCCTCTCCACCTCCTCTTGCTAGATCAAGACGGTGGAGATCGTCATCAAGCTGCACGTGTGCTGAACGGGGAGGTGCCGTCCGTTCGGTACTAGATCGGATGGATCGTGATCAAGGCCACGAGACGTTCGTGATTGGATTGCGGGACGGATCGTGACGAGATCGCGGGACTGTTCGTGATTAGATCGTGGGACGCTCGGCGATTTGGATCACAAAGACGTTTGACTACACCAACCGCGTTTCTTAACGCTTCCCGCTTAGCGATCTACAAGGGTGCGTAGATTCACTCTCCCTCTCGTAGATGCTCATCACCATGGATAGGTTTGCGTGTGCGTAGGAAATTTTTTGTTTCCCATGCGATGTTCCCCAACAGTCTTAGCACCAGAAACAGAAATATCATTTGGGTTTTCAAGTGTATCTATAACAGGTTAAACGGCAGCATGCAAAGTTCTATCACCATCCTTATTCCTCTGATTACTAGAATGACTAGGTGCATCAATATTACTCCTCTGAGAATCTTGCTCAATTCTCTTAGGATGGCCCTCGGGATACAAAGGTTCCTGAGTCATTCTACCACCTCTAGTAACAGTTCTAACAGAATGATCATTGTTTTACTATTCATCTCATTAAGCAAATCATTCTATGCCTTAAGTACTTGTTCCACTTGAGTTGTTACCATGGAAGCATGTTTACTAATAAGTTTAAGATCATTGATAGTTGTACTCATATAATCACCTAAGCGATCAAGCATGAAAGCATTATGTTTCAATTGTCTACTAACATAAGCATTAAAAATTTCTTGCTTAATAACAAATTTACCAAACTCATCCAAGCGTTGGCTAGCAGACTTATTATAAGGAATATCGCCTTCATCAAGTCTACGAACAGAATTTACCTCTACTACCTGTGTCAGGTTATCAAGACCATGTATTTCTTCAATAGGTGGTAGATTATTGACATCTTCAGCTTTAATACCTTTTTCTTTCATATATTTCTTTGCCTCTTGCATATCTCCAGGACTGAGAAGTAGAATACCTCTTTTCTTCGGAGTTGGCTTCGGAGGTGGTTAGGGAATAGCCCAATCATTATCATTGCTCAATATATTATTCAATAGTAGTTCAGCTTGTTCAATAGTTCGTTCTTTGAAAACACAGCGAGCACATGTATCTAGGTGGTCCCTAGAAGCATTGGTTAGTCCATTGTAAAAGATATCAAGTATTCCTTTTTTCTTGAGAGGATGATCACGCAAAGCATTAAGTAATTGGAGAGCCTCCCCCAAGCTTGTGGGAGACTCTATTCTTCAATTTGCACAAAGTTAAATATTTCCTGCAAGGCAGCATGTTTCTTATGGGCAGGAAACTATTTTTAGAGAAGTAATATATCATATCTTGGGGACTACGCACACAACCAGGAGCAAGAGAGTTGAACCATATCTTAGCATCACCCTTTAATGAGAAAGGAAACAACTTAAGAATATAGTAATAACGAATTTTTTCCTCATGAGTAAATAGGGTGGCTATATCATTCAATTTAGTAAGATGTGCCATAATAGTTTCAGATTCATAGCCATGGAAAGGATCAGATTCAACCAAAGTAATTAACTCAGGATCGACAGAGAATTCATAATCCTTATCAGTAACAAATATAGGTGAAGTAGCAAACTTAGGATCTTATTTTATTCTAGCATTCAAAGACTTTTCTTTACACTTGCATAGCAATTTCTGAAGATCCACTACTGGAATCAACCATTTTGCCGTCTGCCAGCGCTTTGTCGTCTGCTAGCAGACGACAAAGAGTGTGTTTGCCGTCTATCTTCCCAAAGGAGACAACACAGAACCAGCTGATGGCAAAGACCCTCTTTGCCGTCCGCTGGCGGACGACAAAGAATTCTTTGCCGTCAGCCAGCGGACGGTAAAGACCAGAGTGGGCCCCACGGGGCACGGCACTCGCTAGGTCAACCTCCTCACTTCTTTGCCGTTTGCTGGCGGACGGCAAAGAATTCTTTGCCGTCCGCCAGCGGACGGCAAAGAAGTGAGGAGGGCCCACAAACTAGGCGGGCTAACTGCAAGGGCCCACCCCACCTCTTTGCCGTCTGCTAAACTTTGTCGTCCGCTGGTAGACGGCAAAGAGGATAACTCCTATAACGGGCCATTAACCCCCCTCCTCTCTCTCTTCTCTCTCTCTCCCCCGTCACCGCCGCTGCACTCCGCTCCCCCGCCCCTCCCCTCCGCCGCCCCGTGCCGCCCCCCTCCGCCGTCCCGCACCGCCCCTCGACACCCGCCCCGTCGCCGGCCGCCCTGCACCGCCCCCCGCCCCCCGGAGCTTGCCCCCACGCGGCCCCGGCCCGCCTCCCGCCACGCGCCGCCACCGACGCCCCCCCCCCCCCCGACCACCAGCCGCCCCGACGCCCTCGCCGCCCCGACGCCCTGGTGCCCCGCCGCCCCACTCTGGTGAGCTCTCTCGGCCCCTGTTTTTTTTGTTGTTAGTTAGGTTAGTTGCTACTGTTAGTTAGGTTAGTTAGATTAGTTCTAGGTTTGTTAGGTTAGTTCTAGGTTAGGTAGGTTAGTTTCTACGTTAGTTCTTGAAAAAATATTATTAGGAGAAGAAAAGAAGAAGAATAAGAAGAATAAGATGAAGAAGAGGAGGAGGAGGAGAAGAAGAAAAGGGGGAGGAGAAGAAAAGAAGAAGGAGAAGAAGAAGAAGAGGAGGAGGAGGAGGAGGAGAAGAAAAGAGGAGAGGAGGAGAAGAAGAAGAGTAAAAAAGGAAAGGAAGAAGAAGAAGAGGAGGAGATGAAGAAGAGTAAGAAAGGAAAGGAAGAAGAGGAGGAGGAGGACGAGAAGAAAAAAGAAGAAGAAAAAAGAGGAGAGGAGGAGAAGGAGAAGAAAAAAGAACAAGAAGAAGAAGAAGAAAAGAGGAGAGGAGGAGAAGAAGAAGTGGAAAAAAGGAAAGGAAGAAGAAGAAGAGGAGGAGGAGAAAAAAGAAGAAGAGGAAGAAGAAGAAGAAAAAAGAGGAGAGGAGGAGAAGAAGAAGAGGGAAAAGGAAAGGAGGAAGAAGAGGAAGACCACGACCCCGACCCCGACCCCGACAAGACAACCCGACCCAGGCCCCGACACCCCGACACGACACGGCACACCGACCCCGACACCCCGAGACCCCGACACCCCGACATGGCACCCCCAACCACGACACAGCACCCCGACCCCGACACGACACCTCGACACCCCGACATGGCACCCCCGACCACGACACAGCACCCCGACCCCGTCACAACACCCCCGACACCCCGACCCCGACACGACACCCCCGACACGCCGACCCCGAGACGACACCCGACACCCTGACACGGCACCCCCGACCACGACACAGCACCCCGACCCCGACACGACACCCTGACCCCGACACGACACCCCCGACACGCCGACCCTGACATGACACCTGACACCCTGACACGGCACCCCCGACGCCACTAACCCCCAACCTCCGACGCCACCGATACTCAACCCCCGACGTCACCGACCCCAACCCCCGACACGACACCACGACACCCCGACACCATGACACCCCGACACCCCGACACCCCGACACGACACCCTGACACGGCACCCTGACCCCGACATGACACCCCACACACCCCGACCCCGACACGACACCCCCCACACCCCGACATGACACCCCCGACACCCCGACCCCGACACGACATCCCCGACGTCAATGGAACCCTAAATAGCAAGTATCGTTGGTGCGAGATACATGTGGTCGTCGGTGTCGAACACTGCATCCATGTCCTACAAGTTATGCCGGCATCCGTCGTCCCACAACAACAGTTCTCGGTGTCGATGGCGGTTGAACACCTATGCGAATTTGTCTTGCAGCCTCTGCGATGATGATTAAAAGCCAAGTGTTGAAACTTGAAACACCCTCATTGACTCAAGTCGGTTTGGTTGTTTGAAGTTTCAAAACTTGGCTTTGATCCTCATCGCAGAGGCTGTCAGACAAATTCGCATAGGTGTTCAACCGTCATCGGCCCCTAGAACTATTGCTGCGCGTGGGACACCGGGCGTCGGCGTCACTTGTGGGATGTGGATCTAGTGTTCAACGCCGAGTGCCACATGTATCTCGCACCGATGATGCTTGCTATTTAGAGTTTCATCGACATCAAGAAACCCCCTAACCCGACACCGTGACACGACACCCCCGACCCCCGACCCCGACATGACATCTCGACCCCGACACGACAACCGCGACAACATGACACGACACCCTGACCCCGACACGACATCCCGACCCCGACACGACACCCCCCACACCCCGACCATGACACGACACCCCTGACACCCCGACCCCGACACGAGGTTTCATCGACGTCGAGGAACCCCCTAACCTAGACACAGCACCCCTACCCCGACATGACATCCCCGATACCCAGACCCCGACATGACACCCCGACACCCCGACCCCGACACATGTCCAGTAGCTAGGCAAGATGAGTGATTGTGGGTCGATGTACATCGGTATAATGCGTGTGTGACTTTTGGTCCGTCGAGGCTTTCCTTAAATAACTTTCATGTGTGTTCTTGATGGAGGAATCCCGACTGTTGTGGTTTGGGGCGCCTCATCATTCTTCTCTTCTTTGTGATATACTCGTCGATATATTGCGCAAGAAGAGAAGAGGTGAGGCGTCCATCACCGGCGGTCGAACTATTACTGTGAGAGAGTGCCCACCAACATATATACACCACCATATCAGTGTGAGAGAGAGCGCACCAGCACAACGTGAGATATGAGAGTTACTTAAGGAAAGCCTCGATGAACCGAAAGTCACACACGCATTATACCGATGTACACCGACCAAGAACTATTGTTGTGCGCGGGACACCGGGCCCCGGCGTCACTTGTGGGATGTGGATCTAGTGTTCAACGCCGAGCGCCACATGTATCTCGCACCAATGATACTTGCTATTTAGGTTTTCATCGACGTCGAGGAACCTCCTAACCTGACACCACGACATGATACCCCCGACCCCCGACCCCGACACGACATCTCGACCCCGACACGACACCCCGACACCACGACACGACACCCCCGACCCCCGACACCTCTTCGGCCTCCTGTTGACCGAAAGGGTGCTCTTCGGCTTTCCAGAGGCCGATGGGTCATATATGTGTGAATCATGAGTTAGGTCATATAATTTCCTATTTTGTTATGAAAAACATCATATATATATTTGTGTTCATCGGGTGGATTTAAATGTGCAGTTGTTTCGTCTCTACGAGGGTTTGGTGTTCGACGACCTCCCCGTGCGTTCGACGAGCTCCGCCCCTGCGTTCGTGGGTGAGCACAAATGACATCTCCTCCTCCTCCTTCATTTGCTCTGTTCCGGTCTTCGTGCCGATCAAACTTGCTAGTTGTAGGTAGATTGAATCATTAGTATGCGTGAACACTATGCGTCTCCCGTTCGAAAGGGTTACATATATAAATATGCATACATTTGCATATTTATAACCGTGATTCTTTCGAATTGTCCAACGTTATCCATGGACAGCCCGAGTATGTGTAGATTGGGTTCATTTTCCCATATGCTCTGCTCCGGATCCGATGCAGAATTTCGTCAGTGCCTCCCTATTGTTCTCTGGGTACACATCCTCTCTACTTATTGCCGAGACGTGTATCAGGAGAACAGCGGGGAGGTGCTGCCGAAATTTGGCATCGGATCCGGAACAGAGCATGGGAAAACGAACCCAATCTACACATACTCGGTTGGGATTAGGACCTATCTTTACCTACTAGCGTCTAGCTTGCATCGACGTAATGAAACTAACAATCTCTATTAACTGATGAATATGGTTTGTTGAATTATGTATATATTTTGTGTGTGTCCAGTAGCTAGGCAGGATGAGTGATCGTGGGTGGATGTACACCGGTCACACTAGTCAGAAAGACATGACCCGTGAATGGTTAAAAAAACAAGGAGTTTGTGATAGTCGCATTTGCAAATGGACAGAAAATAACCTGGTGCCCTTGTGTCGATTGCGACAACTATAAGAAGAAGTCAGAGTTTGAAATGATCAAACACCTACAGAAGTGGGGTTTTACGCCTAATTATACGGTCTGGACATTTCATGGTGAGTCTGCCCAACGTGCCAGAGCTGAGGTGCTTCGTCGTCGCATCGACGAGCATGGTACCGAGATCGAATACATGGTGCAAGACTTTGATGATGCTCGGGATTCGGACGATGAGATGGAGGAATCTGCAAAGGCCTTTTATGAAATGTTGGAGTCTTCAAAAAGTCCTCTCCACGAGCACACTGAGCTTTGTTAGCTGGATGCCATCGCGCAAGTAATGGCTCTAAAGCTCAGTTCAACCTAGGCAGAGAATGCTACGACGCGATTATGACGATATTCGGACACTTTCTACCCAAAGGACATGTATTGCCACCAAACCTGTACTAGTCGGACAAAATCCTGCGTGCGCTTAAGATGCCCTATGAGAAGATAGATGCCTGTGAGAATGGATGTGCCTTATTTAGGCTTCGGTATGCGGGCTCGAACTATTTCCCCATTTGCAATGCTTCCAGATATGTTCTGGTAGACAACAGTATGGGTGAGAAGAGTCAGACCAAAATCCCCATTAATGTTCTTCGGTATCTGCCAATCATACCAAGACTTTAACGGCTTTTCATGGTCGAAGAGACAGCTAGAACGATGACGTGGCATAAATTGGGCAAAAGAACAGAACTGGATGCAGATGGAAATCCAATGTTGTGACACACTTCGGACGCTTTTGTGTGGAAGCATTTTGATGCATTACATAAGGATAAAGCGGCAGAACCAATGCATCCTCGAGTTGCCATCAGCACGGATGGGTTCAATGTGTATGGTATGACGGCAGCACAATACAGTTGTTGGCCTGTATTTGTCATTCCACTCAATCTCCCCCCCCCCCGGAGAGATTATGAAAAGAAAGAACATTTTCCTGACCCTGATAATTCCAGGGCCCAAATATCCGGGGAAGAATATGAATGTGTACATGCAACCGCTTAAGGATGAATTACAAGAAGCCTGGGATAATGGGATCAAGACATACGACGCTGCTACAAAAAAGAACTTCAAAATGCATGTGTGGTACATGTACTCGATGCATGAGTTGTCGGCGTATGCGCTATTCGTTTGCTAGTGTGTGCATGGAAGGTTTCCGTGCCCCACATGCAAGGCAGCTCTTTAGTTCCGTTGGCTGGAGGCGGGTCGCAAGTTTTCTTGCTTCGACATGCATAGACAGTTCCTGGATCCTGACCATAAGTTCAGAAAAGACAAGAAGAATTTCATCAAAGGTAGAGTTGTCAAAAACATTGCACCACCTGCGTTGACAGGCCAACAGATCCTGGATCAGATAAACGCTCTCGACCGGATCCAAATCGTCCAGGGTATTTCAAAGGGTATAATACGGAACACGCCTGGACTCACAAGATATGTTTGTGGAATCTGCCTTACTTCAAAGACCTCCTTTGCCCACACAACATCGATGTGATGCACACTGAAAAGAATGTCGCGGAGGCCCTTTTTGGTACATTGTTCGGCATAGAGGGGAAGTCGAAGGATAATCCTAAGGCTAGAGTCGACCAGGAGGCTCTATGTGATAGACCGTTACAAAACATTCGACAACCGAAAGCAAAGAAGAACTGGAGGAAGCCAAAGGCATGGTCCAATCTTGGAAGGCCAGCTATGAGGGAAATGATCTTGTGGATGCAAATGCAGTTGATGTTCCCTGATGGGTATGCAGCGAATCTAAAGAGGGGAGCGAGTCTTGAAAAATTGAAAATATTTGGTCTCAAGGCTCATGATTGGCACATATGGCTTGAGCGGGTGATGCCAGTGATGTTGCGTGGCTTTATCCCTGAGGATGAATGGCTAGTACTAGCAGAGCTGAGCTATTTTTTCCGTGCTCTTTGTGCGAAAGAACTATCGCCTGACGTGCTAGACGAACTGGAAGAGTTGGCGCCGGAGTTGATCTGCAAGTTAGAAAAGATCTTTCCACTGGGCTTCTTTAATCCAATGCAGCATTTGATTTTGCATCTCCCGACCGAGGCAAGATTGGGGGGCCCGTGCAAAATCGTTGGTGCTTCTCAACTGAGAGGATGTAGAAGACGCTTCAAGCAAAATTTAAAAATAAACATAGAGTTGAAGCATCGATGGCCGAGGCATTCATTACTAAGGAGGCGGCAAACTTTGTGACAGCACACTACACAGCCCAGAATCGTCGTTTGCATAATCCGAAGCCTCGGTACAATGATGGCGACCGTGAAAAAGGTCGATCCAACCTCAGCCTATTCAAAGGGAAGCTCGCACCAGCCGGTGCTTCGAAATCATTAGGGTTGGATGTCGAAGAATGGCGGACCATTTCATTGTATATCCTCAACAACCTAACAGAAGTGCGACCATACATCGAGTAAATTCTTGGTACATTGTTTCGCAACTTCAAATTCCTTTGAAATGGTTTTATTCCCGGATATGTGATACAGTCGATACGTCGCCAAATTCTACCTAGCTCCAAAATGACCTATACTTAGCTTATTTTCATCAAAAATGACTTGATATGCTTAGTTAGCTAGAAAATGGTATATTCTACCTAGGATAGCTTTAAAATGACATATACGTAGCATTTTTTCCTCCAAAATGACTTGATATGCTTAGTTAGCTAGAAAATGGCATTAGTAGCTAGTATAGCTTGATAATGATCTATAGCTAGTTCATTTATGACATAATTAGCTCACTTAGGTACAAAATGGCATAACTACCTACGATAGCTTAATAATGATCTATAATTAGCTTAGTTAGTTCATTTATGACATAATATGCTCACTTAGGTAAAAAAAATGGCATAATAACCTTGGTTTACCTCCAAAATGACCTATACTTAGCTTATTTTCCTCAAAAAT
This sequence comes from Hordeum marinum, assembly GCA_022496015.1. Taxonomy (NCBI): domain Eukaryota; kingdom Viridiplantae; phylum Streptophyta; class Magnoliopsida; order Poales; family Poaceae; genus Hordeum; species Hordeum marinum. The sequence continues at coordinate 297,772,036 of CM039673.1, forward strand.
ACATAATAACCTTACTTACCTCCAAAATGATATATTCTACCTAGGATAGCTATAAAATGACCTATACTTAGCTTATTTTCATCAAAAATGACTTGATATGCTTAGTTAGCTAGAAAATGGTATATTCACCTAGGATAGCTATAAAATGACCTATACTTAGCATATTTTCCTCCAAAATGACTTGATATGCTTAGTTAGCTAGAAAATGGCATTAGTAGCTAGTATAGCTCAATAATGATCTATAGCTAGTTCATTTATGACATAATTAGCTCACTTAGGTACAAAATGGCATAATAACCTTGGTTTACCTCCTAAATATCCTATAAATTCTTATTCTTCTTTTTCTCTTCATTTTCTTCTTCATCTTCTTGTAGCTAGTCTTCTTCTTCTTCTAACTATATCTTTCCTACTTTGCATATTTGCTATAGATGAGGAAGAGTGCATTGATGGACTGTACTCTTCTACTTCTGCTACCTTCATGTTTATGGAACACTTGTTTTGGATACATATGTATCGATATGTTGTTGGAAACCATATTGTGTGTTGTTGGAAACTTGTATATATGTTGGACTTGTATGTTGGAACTTAATTTTTGGTCCACCTATGCTTGTTTCAACTTATTTGGTATGCTTGTTGGAACTTGTTGAATGATATGTATGTTCTGGATATGTATATGTTGGATATATATGAATTTTCTATCAAATTGAATGATTTTAAGAAAAAACAAAAAAACAGGGGTTGACCTAGGCCAACCCCAGTTTGCAGAGCTTTGCCGTCAGCCAGCAGACGGCAAAGTGGCCATGTGGCAGCTACCTGTGCAAACTGGGGTTGGCCTAGGTGGGTTCTTTGTCGTCTGCTGGCAGACGGCAAAGAACCAACCTAGGCCAGCCCGAGCTATAAAAAAAGGTGATTTGCCGTCCGTTGGCAGACGGCAAAGAACCTAAGGTCTTTGCCGTCTGCGAGCGGACGGCAAAGAACCTAAGGTCTTTGCCGTCTGCCAGCAGATGGCAAAGCACGTCGTTAAGCCCCTAACGGAGCTAAGTATCCACATTTGCCGTCCAGGCTCTTTGCCGTCCACTGGCAGACGGCAAAGAACCTAAGGTCTTTGTCGTTCGCCAGCGGACGGTAAAGCGGCCTTTACCGTGGATTATTCAGCCGGACGGTTTGCCGTCCGCTGGCGGACGGCAAATCCTTTGCCATCCGTGTTTCATGCCTTTGCCGTCCGGGATGGTGGACGGCAAAGTACCTGTTTCCTGTAGTGATCATATCTATCCTTACAAGCAAGAAAGTCCCTAGTTACCTCTCCTTCCATAACATAACCCTCGGGTATATCAGGCAATTCATATCTAGGAGAGCTAGGTATAGCAGGTGTCTCATAGTGTTCAGTTTTAATAATTTCATCAGTTTCAGAAATATCATCATTTTCGGCATTGACTCTAGCAATTTGTTCATCAAGAAATTCACCCAGTGGCACAGTATTACCAAGCAAAGTATCATCATAAGCATCATGCCTAGCAGAAGTGGCATCATCAATTACTTGCAACATATCAGAATTACTAGCAGGTGATGGTGTCGCAAACTTACACATAACATAAGGTCAATCAAGTGCAGAGCTAGATGGTAGTTCCTTACCTCCCCTCGTAGTAGAGGGATAGATCTTGGTTTATAGATCTTTCAGATTCTTCATAGTGATCAAGAGATATAAATCCCAAGTGACTCAAAGAATAGAGCTATGCTCCCCGGCAACAGTGCCAGAAAAAGGTCTTGATAATCCACAAGTATAGGGGATTGCAACAGTTTTTGAGCGTAGAATATTCAACCCAAATTTATTGATTCGACACAAGGGGAGCCAAAGAATATTCTCAATTATTCACAGCCGAGTTGTCGATTCAACCACACCTGAAAGACTTAATATCTGCAGCAAAGTATTCAGTACAAAAGTAGTATGGAAGTAACGGTAATGGTGGCAAAAGTGACAGTAGCAGTTTTGTAGTGAAAGTAACAGTAGCAACGGAAGAGTAACTTATCAAGGATCAATATGTGGAAAGCTCGTAGGCAATGGATCAGTGATGGATAATTATGTCGGAAGGTATTCATCATGCAACAGTTATAACATAGGGTGACACAGAACTAGCTCCAATTCATCAATGTAATGTAGGTATGTATTCCATATATAGTCATACGTGCTTATGGAAAAGAACTTGCATGACATCTTTTGTCCTACCCTCCCGTGGCAGCGGGGTCCTAATGGAAACTAAGGGATATTAAGGCCTCCTTTTAATAGAGAACCGACTAAAGCATTAGCACTTAGTGAATACATGAACTCCTCAAACTACGGTAATCACCGGAAAGAATCCCAGTTATTGTCACCCTGGGGGATATGGATCATAACTCGTAATAGGTGTCTACAACTTTCCAGATAGGATCAAGAACATATATATATATATATATTCGTGAAAACATAATAGGTTAAGATCTGAAATCATGGCAGTCCGGCCCTAGTAACAAGCATTAAGCAGAGCAAAGTCATAGCAACATCAATCTCAGAACATAGTGGATACTAGGGATCAAACCCTAACAAAACTAACTCGATTACATGATAAATCTCATCCAACCCATCACCGTCGAGCAAGCCTATGATGGGATTACTCATGAACGATGGAGAGCATCATGAAATTGGTGATCAAGGATGGTTGGTGATGACGATGGCGTCAATTTCCCATCTCCAGAGCCCAAAACGGATTCCACATCTGGTCTCCCAAGGAAGAACAGGAGGTGGCGGCGGCTCCGTATCGTGAAATGCGATGAACTCTTCTCCTTGATTTTTCTCTCCCTGAATATAGATATATAGGAGCAGAATTGAGGTCGGTGGAGCCACAGGGGGCCCACAAGCTTGCCAGGCATGGCCAGGGGTGGCCGCGCCTGGGGGGCTTGTCACCTCTGGGTGGCCCCCCTCCATTTGATTCTTTCGCCAGTATTTTTATTAATTCCAAAAATATTCTCCGTAAATTTGTAGGTCAATCCGAGAACTTTTATTTCTGCACAAAAGCAACACCAAGGCAATTCTGCTAAAAACAGCGTCAGTCCGAGTTAGTTCCATTCAAATCATACAAATTAGAGTCCAAAACAAGGGCAAAAGGTTTGGAAAATTAAATACAGTGGAAACGTATCAGCAGCGGCGCCGAAAAGTGGCGACGGGGCATTAGGCCCGCACGGAAATCAAGGTAGGGGTGGAAAGAGGCTATGGGCGACATGGATTTCAATGCAGGGGCTAGGGTTGGTCATTTTTGGACAAGGGGGAGGTGTTTAAAAAGGAAATGTCTAGGTTGTGGTTTTTGCCCATTTTCGAGCTGTTCGATCTTGATCGGACAGTCCGGAAGCAGAGGAGGGCTAGCTGGGCTATGGTGGGCTGTGTAGAGGGGGTTGGGCCAAGAAGAGAGGGGAAGATTGTGGCCTGGCACAAAGTTTTATAAACCGTAAACGTGTGGTAATAAACTGATGACGGTGCCGCTACAGTCGATCATTCGGGTATCAAATGACCTCTGATTGCGACAAAATTTGGCAGGCGGTCTAACTACAAGAAAACAAGACCGCATGCCAACTTTCGACCCAATCCGAGAAAATTTTACATGCACCTTTAAAAACAATATTTTAACGATGCCACAAGCGCGTGCATGTGTGGTTGGTCTCAAAGCGGTCGACGACACGACCGGAGAGAACCGGCGACTACGAATGGATGCAAGTTTTCAAAACGAGTGATGATGATATGCGGATGATGTGAATGATGCAATGATGAATGCAAAAAAACACGTCGAGAATGGAGAGAAAACGGGAATCTTTTGGAACGTCGGTCTAGAGCTATTACATATGCAGATCATAACACGTAATAGGTGCATACAACTGTTGGGGAACGTTGCATGGGAAACAAAAAATTTCCTACGTTCATGCAAAACCTATCCATGGCGATGAGAATCTATGAGAGGGAGAGTGGATCTACGTACCCTTGTAGATCGCTAAGTGGGAAGAGTTAAGAAACGCGGTTGGTGTAGTCGAACATCTTCGCGATCCAAATCGCCGAGCGTCCCGCGATCCAATCATGATCCGTCCCGCGAACTTGATCACGATCCGTACCGCGAACTCGATCACGGTCCTTCCGATCTAGCGCCGAACGGATGGCACCTCTGTGTTCAGCACACGTACGGCTTGATGACGATCTCCGCCGTCTTGATCCAGCAAGAGGGAGTGGAGAGGAAGAAGAGTTCTTCGGCAGCGTGATGGCTCTCCGGCGATGGTGGTGGAGCTATTCTGGCAGGGTTTCGAATAAGCATTGCAGAAAACCGATCTAGAGGAAAAACTATGCACTGGAGGAACGGGTAGCACGTGGCTGAAAATCTTGTGCCAAAAAACCCTAAAACCTCTAGTATATATAGGAGGAAGAGAGGAGAGGACTTGGCGCAAGGGCCAAGCCTCCTATGGTTCGGCCGAACTGGGGAGGAGAGGAGGACTCCTCCTCCAATCCTAGTAGGACTATGATTCCTTCTTTTTTGGCCTTTTCCCACCTTTTCCCTTTGGGATTTTCTTCCCAGCCGCATGGGACTTGTGTGGGACTTCCACCAGCCCACTAAGGGATGGTATTTACTCTCCCACAGCCTATGTAGCCTCCTGGGTCGAAATACACCTCCCGATGGTCTCCCGGTACACTACCGACACTCCCTGTACACTACCGATGAGCCCGAAACCTTTCCGGCGACCAAAATAGGACTTCCTATATAGCAATCTTTACCTCCGGACCATTCCGGAGCTCCTCGTAATGTCCGGGATCTCATCCGGGACTCCGAACAACCTTCGGTCACCACCATACATAACTCTATACTACCGAAACGTCACCGAACCTTAAGTGTGCAGACCCTGCGGGTTCGAGAACTATGTAGACATGACCGAGACACCTCTACGGTCAATAACCAATAGCGGGACCTGGATGCCCATATTGGTTCCTACATATTCTACTAAGATCTTTATCGGTCGAACCTTTATGTCAAGGATTCAGTTAATCCAGTATGATGTTCCCTTTGTTCTTCGGTATGTTACTTGCCCGAGATTCGATCGTCGGTATCTCCATACCTAGTTCAACCTCGTTACCGGCAAGTCTCTTTACTCGTTGCGTAATACAAGATCCCGTGACTAACACTTAATCACATTGCTTGCAAGGCTTATTGTGATGTTGTATTACCAATTGACCCTTGAGATACCTCTCCGTCACACGGAGTAACAAATCCCAGTCTTGATCCATGCCAACCCAACAGACACCGTCGAAGATACCTGTAGAGCACATTTATAGTCACCCAGTTACGTTGCGACGTTTGATACACACAAGGTACTCCTCCGGTGTTAGTGAGTTGCATGATCTCAGGTCATAGGAACATATACTTGACATGCAGAAAGCAGTAGCAATAAACTGACACGATCATATGCTACATTTGTAGTTTGGGTCTTGTCCATCACATCATTCTCCTAATGATGTGATCCCGTTACAAAATGCCATCTCATGTCCATGACTAGGAAACCATAGCCATCTTTGATCCACGAGCTAGTCTATTAGAGGCATACCAGGGACATGGTGTTGTCTATGTATCCACACATGTATCTGAGTTTTCGATCAACACAATTATAGCATGGATAATAAACGATTATCATGAATAAGGAAATATGATAATAACTAATTTATTATTGCCTCTAGGGCATATTTCCAACAGTCTCCCACTTGCACTAGAGTCAATAATCTAGTTCACATCACCATGTGATTTGCATTGTTATGAATCTAACACCCACTGAGTTCTGGGGCTCGATCATGCTTTGCATGTGAGAGAGGTCTTATATTCAACGGGTCTGCGAAATTCAGATCTGTATGTACTTTGCAAATCTCTATGTCAAACTGTAAACACTGCTACCACACTGGTACTAGTCCAAATGGTTGCTCGAGTATACGTATCCGGATTGCTACTAAGAGTCATCCGGATTAGTGTTAAAGCTTGCATCGATGTAACTCTTTACGACGAACCCTTTATCACCTCCATAATTGAGAAACGTTTCCTTAGTCTTTTAGTCACTAAGGATAATATTAACCGCTGTCCAGTGATCCACTCCCGGATCACTCTTGTACCCCTTGACGGACTCATGGCAAGGCACACACAGGTGCGGTACATAGCATGGCATACTATACAGAGCCTATGGCTAAGGCATAGGGGACGACATTTGTCCTTTCTCTTTCTTCTGCCGTTGTCGAGCTTTGAGTCTCACTCAACTTCACACCTCACAAATCAGGCAAGAACTCTTTCTCTGACTGATCCATTTTGAACTCTTTCAAAATCTTGGCAAGGTATGTACTCATTGAAAGTCTCATCAAGCATCTTGATCTATCTCTATAGATCTTGATGCTCAACAATTAGGTAGGATTTATCTAGGTCTTCCTTTGAAAAACTCTTTTCAAACAACCGTTTATGCTTTCCAGAAATTCTACATTATTTTCGATCAACAATATGCCATCCACATATACTTATCAGAAATTCTATAGTGCTCCCACTCACTTTATTGTAAATACAAGTTTCTCGTAAACTTTGTATAGACTCAAAAACTTTGATCACCTCATCAAAGTGTATATTCCAACTCCAAGATGCTTGCTTCAGTTCATAGAAGAATCAGTGAAGCTTGCACACCTTTTAGCATCCTTAGGACTGACAAAACCTTCTGGTTGTATCACATACAATCTTTCCTCAAGTAAACCGGTAAGGAAATGATGTTTTGATATCCATCTGCCAGATTTCATAATTGAAAAATGCAGCAACTGCTAACATAATTCCAACAGACTTTAGCATCGCTACAAGTGAGAAAGTCTCATCACAGTCAACTCCTTGAACTTGTCGTAAACTTCTTTGCACCAAGTCAAGCTTTACAAATGGTGACATTTACCATGAGCGTATGTCTTCATTTTAAACATCCATTTGTACTCAATGACCTGCCGTCCAACGAGCAAGTCCACATAAGTCTATACTTGGTTTTCATACATGGATCCTTTCTCGGATTTCATGGCCTCTAACCATTTGTTGGAATCCGGGCCCATCATCACTTCTCCACAGCTCGTAGGTTCATCGTTGTCCAACAACATGACCTCCAAGATAGGGTTGTCGTACGACTCAGGAGTAGTACACATCCTTGTCGACCTACGAGGTTTGATAGTAACTTGATCAGAAGCTTCATTATCATCATCATTACCTTCCCCTTCAACTAACGTAGGCTTCACAGAAACATCTTCCTATGTTGCGCTACTCTCTCGTTGAAACAAAGGTTCAATAACCTCATCAAGTTCTATCTTCCTCCCACTCAATTCTTTTGAGAGAAACTTTTTCTCGAGAAAGGACCCAGTTTTAGCAACAAACATTTTATGCTTGGGACCTACTTAGGAGCAGTACACATCCTTGTCGACCTACGAAGTTCGATAGTAACTTGATCCTGAAGCTTCATGATCATCATCATTAACTTCCTCTTCAACTAACGTAGGCTTCACAGAAACAACTTTCTGCGCTGCGCTACTCTCTGGTTGAACAAAGGTTTAACAACCTCATCAAGTTCTATCTTCCTCCCACTCAATTCTTTCGAGAGAAACCTTTCCTCGAGAAAGGATCCGTTTTAGTAACAAACACTTTGCACTTGGATCTGAGATAGAAGGTTCACCCAACTGTTCTTAGGGTATTCTATGAAGATGCATTTGTCCACTTTGGGTTCGAGCTCATTAGGTGAAAACATTTTTCACACAAGCGTCGCAGCCCCAAATATTAAGAAATGGCAGGTTAGGTTTCTATCAAACCATAATTCACACGGTGTCATCTCAACAGATTTAGATGGTGCCCTATTTAAAGTGAATGTAGTTGTCTCTAATGCATAACCCCAAAATTATAGTAACAAAACGATAAGAGACATCATAGCATGCACCATATCCAATAGAGCACGACTATGACGTTCGGACACCATCACACTATGGTGTTCCAGGTGGCATGAGTTATGAAACAACTTTCACATTGTTTCAAGTTGTATGCCAAACTCGTAACTCAGATATTCACCTCCATGATCATACCACAGACATTTTTTATCTTCTTGTCACGATGATCTTAAACTTCACTCTGAATTTGCTTGAACCTTTCAAACGATTCAGACTTGTGTTTCATTAAGTAAATATACACTATATCTACTCAAATCATCAGTGAAGGTAAGAAAATAATGATATCCACCGCACGCTACAAGACTCACTGGATTGCATACATCAACATGTATCATTTCCAATAAATCACTTGCCCGCTCCATCCATCTGGAAAAAAGAGAGCCTTAGTCATCTTGCCCAAGAGGCATGGTTCGCATGTCTCAACTAATTTGAAATCGAATGAGTCCAAAGATCCATCAGCATGGAATTTCTTCATGCGCTTTATACCAATATGACATTTAGCGGCAATGCCACAAGTATCTGGTACTATAATTATTAACTTTGTATATTTTGGCATCAATGTTATGAACATGGGTATTACTACGATCAAGATTCAACAAACCATTCTCACTGGGTGCATGACCATTGAAGGTATTATTCATGTAAACAGAATAACCATTATTCTCTAACTTAAATGAATAACTGTGTTGCAATAAACATGATCTAATCACGTTCATGCTCAACGCAAAACACCAAATAACATTTATTAGGTTCATAACTAATCCCGAAGGTAGAGAGATCATGTGATGTTGATCACATCAACCTTGGAAACATTTCCAACACACATCGTCACCTGACCCTTAGCTAGTTCTTTGTTCATTCCGTAGCTTTTATTTCGAGTTACTAACATTTAGCAACCAAACCGGTATCCAATACCCAGGTGCTACTAGGGGTACTAGCAAGGTACACATCAATAACACATATATCAAATATACGTCTATTGACATTGCCAGCTTTCATATCTACCAAGTATCTAGGGTTGTTCCGCTTTAGCGACCTCTCTCCTCATAATCGAAGCACTTAGTCTCGGGTTTGGGTTCAACTTTGGGTTGCTTCACTGGAGCAGCAACTGACTTGCCATCCATGAAGTTTCCCTCCTTGCCCTTTCCTTTCTGGAAACTAGTGGTTTTACTAACCATCAACACTTGATGCTCCTACTTGATTTCTACCTTCGCGGTGTTAAACATCGCGAACAGCTCAGGGATCATTATTTCTATCCCTGGCATTTTATAGTTCATCACCAAGTTCTAGTAGCTTAGTGACAGGGACTTGGAGAACTATATCAATCACTATCTTATCTGGAAGATCAACTCCCACTCGATTCAAGCGATTGTAGCACCGAGACAATTTGAGCACATGTTCAACGATTGAGCTATTCTCCTTCATCTTGCAGGCAAAGAATCTTGTTGGAGCTCTGATATCTCGCAACACGGGCATGAGCCTGAGATCCTAATTTCAGCTCTTAAAACATCTCATATGTTCCGTGACGTTCAAAATGTTTTGAAGCCTCAATTCTAAGCCGTAATGCATGACGCACTAAACTATCAAGTAGTCATCAGAACATGCCTTTCAGATGTTCACAACATCTACAGACGACGCTAGAGGGGTTGGCGCACCGAGCGGTGCATTAAGGACATAAGCCTTCTGTGCAGCAATGAGGACAATCATCGGATCACGGACCCAGTCCGCAACATTGCTACCATCATCTTTCAACTCTATTTCTCTAGGAACATATAAAAATTCAAGGGAGCTACAGCGCGAGCAAGTAATCTACAACATAATTTGCAAACACACTACAGACTATGTTCATGATAATGAGTTCAATTAATCATATTACTGAAGAACTCCCACTCAAATTGACATCCCTCCAGTCATTCGAGTGATACATGATCCAAATTCACCAACTCAAGTCCGATCATCACGTGAGTTGAGGTGGTTTCAATGGTGAACATCATCATGTTGATCATATCTACTCTAGGACTCATGTTCGACCTTTCGGTCTCTTGTGTTCCGAGGCCATGTCTATACATGCTAGGCTCGTCAAGTTTAACCCGAGTGTTCTGCATGTGCAACACTGGCTTGCACCCGTTGTATGTGAACGTAGAGTTTATCACACCCGATCATCACGTGGTGTCTCGACACAACGAACTTTCGCAGTGGTGCACACTCGGGGAGAACACAATTTATCTTGAAATTAAATGAGGGATCACCTTATAATGCGACCGTCGTCCTAAGCAAAACAAGGTGCATAAAAGGATTAAAATCACATGCAAATCATAAGTGACATGATATGGCCATGAACTTGTGCTTTTGATCTCCATCATGAAAGCACCGGCATGATCTCCATCGTCACCGGCATGACACCATGATCTCCATCATCTTGATCTCCATCAACGTGTCGCCATCGAGGTTGTCGCGCCCACCATGCTTATACTACTATTGCTACCGTTTAGCGATAAAGTAAAGCATTACATAGCGCTTAATTATTGACACGCAGGTCATATAATAATTAAAGACAACCCTATGGCTCCTGCCGGTTGCCGTACTCATCGACATGCAAGTCGTGATAATCTATACATCACATGATCATCTCATACATCACATATATCACATCATGTAATTGGCCATATCACATCACAACATACCCTGCAAAAACAAGTTACACGTCCTCTAATTGTTGTTGCATGTTTTACGTGGATGCTACGGGTATCTAGCAAGAACAATTCTCATCTACGCAAAAACCACAATGGTGATACACTAGTTGCTTTTCAACCTTCTCAAGGACCGCCTTTGTCAAATCCGATCCAACTAAAGTGAGAGAAACTAGCACCCGCAAGCCATCTATGCAACAATTTGCGGTTGAGGGAACCAGTCTCTCGTAAGCGATGAGTAATGTTGGTCCGGGCCGCTTCATCTCACAATACTGCTGAACCAAAACACAACCAAGGGAGGAAGCAATCTAAGCATCAACGCCCACAAACACTTTGTGTTCTACTCGAGATCTCATCTACACATAGACCTAGCTCATGATGCCACTGTTGGGGAACATTGCATGGGAAACAAAAAAATTCCTACATTCACGCAACACCTATCCATGGTGATGAGCATCTACGAGAGGGAGAGTGGATCTACGTACCCTTGTAGATCACTAAGCGGGAAGCGTTAAGAAACGTGGTTGGTGTAGTCGAACGTCTTCGCGATCCAAATCGCCGAGAGTCCCGCAATCCAAACACGATCCGTCCCACGATCCAATCACGATCCGTCCCTCGAACTTGATCATGATCCATCCCGCGAACTCGATCACAGTCCTTCCGATCTAGCGCCGAACGAAGGGTACCTTCACGTTCAACACACGTACGGCTTGATGACGATCTCCGCCGTCTTGATCCAGCAAGAGGGAGCGAAGAGGAAGAAGAGTTCTCCGGCAGCATGACGGCACTCCGATGATGGTGGTGGAGCTATTCCGGCAGGGCTTCACCTAAGCACTGCAGAAAACCGATCTAGAGGAGAAACTATGCACTAGAGGAACAGGTAGCACGTGGCTGAAAATCTTGTGCCAAAAAACCCTAAAACCTCTAGTATATATAGGAGGAAGAGAGGAGAGGACTTGGCACAAGGTCCAAGCCTCCTTTGGTTCGGCCGAAGTGGGGAGGAGAGGAGGACCCCTCCTCCAATCCTAGTAGGACTAGGATTCCTCCTTTTTTGGCCTTTTTCCACCTTTTCCCTTTGGGCTTTTCTTCCCAGCCGCATGGGCCTTGTGTGGTACTTACACCAGCCCACTAAGGGATGGTAGTTACTCTCCCACATCCCATGTAGCCTCTTGGGTCGAAATACCCCTCCCGATGGTCTCCCGGTACACTACCGGCACTCCCGGTACATTACCGATGAGCCCTAAACCATTCCGGCGACCAAAACAGGACTTCCTATATATCAATCTTTACCTCCGGACCATTCTGGAGCACCTCGTGATGTCCGGGATCTCATTCGGGACTCCGAACAATCTTCGGTCACCACCATACATAACTCTATACTACGGAAATGTCACAGAACCTTAAGTGTGCAGACCCTGCGGGTTCGAGAACTATGTAGACATGACCGAGACACCTCTACGGTCAATAACCAATAGCGAGACCTGGATGCCCATATTGGTTCCTACATATTCTAAAAGATTGTTATCGGTCGAACCTTTATGTCAAGGATTCAGTTAATCCCGTATGATGTTCCCTTTGTTCTTCGGTATATTACTTGCCCGAGATTCGATCGTCAATATCTCCATACCTAGTTCAACCTTGTTACCGGCAAGTCTCTTTACTCGTTCCGTAACAGGATCCCGTGAATAACACTTAGTCACGTTGCTTGCAAGGCTTATTGTGATGTTGTATTATCGAGTGGGCCCTGAGATACCTCTCCGTCACACGGAGTAACAAATCCCAGTCTTGATCCATGCCAACCCAACAGACACCCTCAGAGATACCTGTAGAGCACCTTTATAGTCACCCAGTTACGTTGCGATGTTTGATACACACAAGGTACTCCTCCGGTGTTAGTGAGTTGCATGATCTCATGGTCATAGGAACATATACTTGACATGCAGAAAACAGTAGCAATAAACGGACACGATCATATGCTATGTTTGTAGTTTGGGTCTTGTCCATCACATCATTGTCCTAATGATGTGATCCCGTTACGAAATGACATCTCATGTCCATGACTAGGAAACCATAGCCATCTTTGACCAACGAGCTAGTCTATTAGAGGCATACTAGGGACATGGTGTTGTCTATGTATCCACACATGTATCTGAGTTTCCGATCAACACAATTATAGCATGGATAATAAACGATTATCATGAACAAGGAAATATGATAATAACTAATTTATTATTGCCTCTAGGGCATATTTCCAACAACAAGTTGCAAGATAGGATCTACAACACTCTCATATTCCTAAAAACGAAATATATTCAGATCTGAAATCATGGGACTCGGGCCATAGTGACAAGCATTAAGCATAACAAAGTCATAGCAACATCAATGTCAGAACATAGTGGATACTAGGGATCAAGCCCTATCAAAATAACTCGATTACATGATCAATCTCGTCCAATCACATCACCGTCTAGCAAGCCTACAAAGGAATTACTCACTCCCGGTGGTGAGCATCATGGCAGTCTTGATGAACAAGGGTTGGTGATGATCATGGCAACGAATCCCCCTCTCCGGAGCCCTAAACGGACTCTAGATCTTTAACACCCAATATGCAGTCATATCCTTATTCTGGCTTGAGGGCCTCGATAGGGATAGAAGTGCATCTCATTGTTTCGCAAGAATGGATACCGTTACAAGTACATGTAGAGAGGAGATGAGTATACTGAACTGGCTTACACTCGCCACAAGATAAATCATGAGAATCTCAATACAAACATACATTGCAATCATCATACATAAAAGTAGGGTCCGACTACAGACAAAATCAAACGATAAAAGCGACATCCATCCTTGCTATCCAGGCTGCTGGCCTGGAACCCATCCTATGATCGATGATGAAGAAGAAGAATACCAAATCAAACTAGCATCGCTCTCGCGTCAAAGCATCACATTACCTATACCTGCAACTGTTGGTGTAGTAAACTGTCAGCCACATGGACTCAGCAATCTCATTTCCAAGGGCATCAAGACTAGCGAAGCTTAATGGGTGAGGTATGGTTAAGTGGTGAGGCTGTAGCAAGCGCTAAGCATGTATTTGAGTGGCTAACTTACGAGTACAAGAATAAGAAGGGTGATCTACGCATAAACGGATGTGAACTAGTGATGATCACTAAGTGATCCTGAACACCTACTTATGAGTCAAACATAACCCCAGAGTGTTCTCTCTCACTTTAGAACCCATGAGAGGAGACACTCATGGTTACACACACGATTGGTGTATTTTATTTGAGTTTACTTCAAGTTTTCTATGATCGGATGTTAAACAAATTTCAAAGTTTCCACATAACCGCGGGCACGGCTTTCCGAAATATTTAACCCTTCAAGGGTCCTCCAACTCATCCATCACAAACTAGCCACAACCTGCGTGGAAAACCTCAAACTAGCCATAGCCTGAAGTATCCTCTGAATTCCGGTGGAAAACCTCAAGCTCGAGATAGCCCAAATTATCCTAAGAATCTTGTGCACAAGATGTTCGAGAAGGGTAAAACAAATCCAGCAAGAGCGCCCGATGTGTCGATGAACCAGATAGGAGCCACGTATCTCGTTCTCGGGACACGACCAGATGGGACTAGCTACGAGGAAAACCAATCCCCAAGCTTCCACGAGGCGTCCCCACAGGCAACCCGTTTTGGACCAACACTCATGAGGAGCACTGGCCCATGTTGTTGATTAATTATCCATGGGGTGACCATGCCCTTTGTGAATTTTAGTTGTTATTAAGAAAATAGTATCAATATCGAGCCTTGCGAGAAGATTTTTATCCCAAAATGAAAATCAAGGGGGTCCCCATAACAACCCCAAGCATGTTAGGAGCGCTCAGTATGGAACATAACACCGTTACACAAGTAACTAGGACGTCAAAGGTGGAACAAAACACAAAGCAAAAGGCCAAGACTTCCATGTTTTACCAAGTATATAGGTGCATTAAATTAAATAGCAATGATATTGTGATATCTCAAGATATCCATGTTGTCACATGGAAACAACCTGCACCTACAACTAATAACGTTATAAGAACGACTGAGCAAGCGGTAACATAGCCAAACAATGGTTTGCTAGGATGTGGAGGGGTTAGAGGCTTTTCATCGCAATGTTGGCAGCTTGACATACAAGTGGTAGGCAACGACACATAATGATAGAAGCGAGACAACTAGCATATCAATGATAGTAGTGGTATATAGGGAAATGGTCATCTTTCCTGAGATCCCGCTTAGAAGAAGAACGACTCCGTGAAGTGGACAAACGGGTCGTAGTCGAATGAATCCTCACACTCCGGATGCTTTCGGAACTCTATCAAGAAGCAATCAGGAAACAAGCAATCAACACACGATAAACACTACAACATATGCATGACATGATCCGCAAACAAATATGATGCATGTACATACGAGTGTGCAATGCATGACAAAACACAACAATCAAATACTACATACACTATTGGAATCAGCAAATTTGTCGTCTGCCAGTTCTTTGTCCTCAGCTGGCGGACGGCAAAGAAGCTCTTTGCCATCCATTTCTAGAAAACAGATGGCAAAGCACTAGCTGACGACAAAGAAGCTCTTTGCCATCAGCCACCTCTTTGTCGTCTGCTAGCGGACGGAAAAGAAGCCACTATAACGGCCCTAACGGCCCACCCCCTCTCCTCTCTCTCTTCTCTCTCTCTGTGTCTCTCTCTCCCTGACCGCACACCCCGTCGCCGCCCTCGACCAAACCCTGCCACACCCTGCCGCCACCCCCGACCGCACCCCGCCACCGCCCCGACCCCATGTCGCTTCGGCCTGCCGCCCGCCGCCAGCCGCCACCGACGCCCCGCCGCTCCCCCCGCCCCCGCTACACCCCTCCGCCGCCCCGACCCCCATCGCCACCGCCGCCCCGCCCCTGCCAGGACCCCTCCCCTACCCCGGCCTCCTCCACCGGCCCCGCCCCGCCCCCTCCCCTGCGGGGATGCCACCCCACCCGTGCCCCGGTCTCCTCCACCGGCCCCACCTCACCCCTTCCCAGCGGCGACACCACCCCCTCCCCTACACCGGCCTCCTCCACTGGCCCCGTCCTGCCCCCTCCCCTACACCATCCTCCTCCACCGGCCCCGTCCCGCCCCCTCTCCTGCGGTGCCGCTGCCCCCTCCCCTACGCCCTCCATCGGCCCCCCTCCACCAGCAGTGACTCCTCTCGCCGATCCTGGTGAGTTCTTTCTCCACTCGCGCCATTTTTATTTAGATTTAGGTTTAGTTTAGTTTAGTTTAGTTCTATTTTTTTAGATTTAGGTTTAGTTTAGTTTAGTTTATTAGGTTGTAAAAAATAAGTTAATTAGTTAGTTTTTTTTGTTAAGTTAGTAAGTTAGTTAGTTACTTTATTAGGAGGAGGAGGAGAGGAAATGAAGAAGAAGAAGAAGAAGAAGAGGAGCAATATCAAGACGAAGACAGGAGGAGAAGGCGGCGAAATCCCGACGCCAGACCGAGCAGAAGAAGACCGAGGAGGAAAATAATCAGATAGAGCCCTTAGGCGGCGCGGATGCGCCTCCCACCTAAGAAATGACGGCGCCAAGGAGAAGAAGAAGAAAAAAGATTAGGAGGAGGAGGAGAAGGAGAAGAAGAAGAAAATGAGGAGAAGAGGAGAAGAAGAAAAGGAAAAAAGGAAAACCAGGTCGAGGATCGCAGACGGGGTGCATCGGCGCCAACGAAACCGGGTCGAGGATCATTGGTCACCAAGGGGTCGAGGGTCGAGGATCGCCGAAGAAGAAGAAGAAGAAGAAGAAGAAGAAGAAGAAGAAGAAGAAGAAGAAGAAGAAGAAGAAGAAGAAGAAGAAGAAGAAGAAAAGAATAAGAAGAAGAATAAAAGGAGGAGAAGAGGAGAAGAGGAGAAGAAGAAGACAAGGAGAAGGAGAAGGAAAAGAAGGAAGAAGAAGAAGAAGAATAGGAGGAGCAGAAGAAGAAGACCTCCGATCCCCGGCCCCCGAGGATCTAGGGGAAAAGGAGTCGAGGGTCGACCCCGACACGACACCACCGACACCCCGACCCCCGACACGACACCCCGACACCCCGACACGGCACCCCCGACCCCGACACAGCACCCCTACCCCAACACGACACCCCCGACACCCCGACCCCGTCACGACACCCCCGACACCCTGATCCCGAAAAAGGTGCTCTTCAGCCTTCCAGAGGCCGATGGGGTCATATATTTGTGAATTATGAGTTAGGTCATATATTTTTCGATTTTGTTATACAAAACATCATATTTATGTTGATCGGGTGGATTTAAATGTGCAGTTGTTTTGTCGCAATGAGGGTCTGGTGTTCGACGACCTTCCCGTGCGTTCGACGAGCTCCGCCCCTGCTTTCGTGGGTGAGCACAAATGACATCTCCTCCTCCCCCCTTCATTTCCTCTGTTTCGGTCTTCGTGCCGATGAAACTTGCTTGCTATAGGTGTCTTCGATCATCAGTATGCGTGACCACTAGGCGTATCCCATTCAAAAGGGTTAGATCTATAAATATGCATTCATTAGCATATTTATAACCGTGATTATTTTGAATTGTCCAACATTATCCATGGACAGCCTGAGTATGTGTAGATTGGGTTCGTTTTCCCATATGCTCTGCTCCGGATCTGATGCAGAATTTCGTCAGTGCCACCCTGTTGTTCTCCGGGTACACATCATCTCTGCTTATTGCCGAGATGTGTATCAGGAGAACAGTGGGGAGGCGCTGCCAAAATTGTGCGTCGGATTCGGAGCAGAGCATGGGAAAACGAACCCAATCTACACATACTCGGGTGGGATTAGGACCTATCTTTACCTACTAGTGTATATGTTGCATCGACGTAATAAAACTGACAAACTCTATTAACTGATGAATATGGTTTACTGAATTATGTATATATTTTTTTGTGTGTCTAGTAGCTAGGCAAGATGAGTGATCGTGGGTGGATGTACACCAGTCACACTAGTCAGAAAGACATGACCTGTGAATGGATAACAAAAACCATGGAGTTTGTGAGAGTCGCATTTGCAAATGAACAGAAAATAACCTGGTGCCCTTGTGTCGATTGCGACAACTTTAAGAAGAAGTCAGAGTCTGAAATGATCAAACACCTGCAGAAGTGGGGTTTTATGCCTAATTATGCAGTCTGGACATTTCACGGTGAGTCTGCCCAACGTGCTAGAGCTGAGGTGGTTCATCGTCGCACAGAGGAGCATGGTACCAGGATCGAAGACATGGTGCAAGACTTTGATGATGCTCGGGATTCGAACGATGAGATGGAGGAATCTGCAAATGCCTTCTATGAAACGTTGGAGTCTTCAAAACGTCCTCTCCACGGGCACACGGAGCTTTGTCAGCTGGATGCCATCGCGCAAGTAATGGCTCTAAAGGCTTAGTTCAACCTAGGCAGAGAATGCTATGATGCGATGATGACTATATTTGGACGCTTTCTACCCAAAGGCCATGTATTGCCAGCAAACATGTACCAGTCGGACAAAATTCTACATGCGCTTAAGATGCCCTATGAGAAGATAGATGCCTATGAGAATGGATGTGCCTTATTTAGGATTGAGTATGCGGGATTCAACTATTTTCCCATTTGCAATGCTTCTAGGTATGTTCTGGTAGACAACGGTATGGGTGAGAAGAGTCAGACCAAAATCCCAGTCAAGGTTCTTCGGTATCTGCCAATCATACCAAGATTCAACGTCTTTTCATGGTCGAAGAGACGGCCAGACAGATGACGTGGCATAAATTGGGCAAAAGAACAGAACTAGATGCAGATGCGAATCCAATGTTGGGACACACTTCAAACACTTCTGCGTGGAAGCACTTTGATGCATTGCATAAGGATAAAGTGGCAGATCCAAGGCATCCTCGAGTTTCCATCAGCATGGATAGGTTCAATGCGTATGGTATGACGGCAGCACAATAGAGTTGTTGGCCTGTATTTGTCATTCCACTCAATCTCCCCCCCCCCCCTGGAGAGATTATGAAAAGAAAGAACATTTTCCTGACGTTGATAATTCCAGGGCCTAAATATCCGGGGGGAAATATGAATGTGTGCATGCAGCCGCTTAAGGATGAATTGCAAGAAGCCTGGGATAATGGGATCAATACATACGACGCCGCTACCAAAAAGAACTTCAAAATGCATGTGTGGTACATGTACTCGTCGCATGACTTGCCGGCGTATGCGCTATTCGTTGGCTGGTGTGTGCATGGAAGGTTCCCGTGCCCCACATGCAAGGAGGCTCTTGAGTTCCGTTGGCTACAGGCGGGTCGTACCACTTAGGAGCAGTACACATTGTTCGGCATAGAGGGGAAGTCGAAGGATAATGCTCAGGCTAGAGTTGATCAGGAGGCTCTATGTGATAGACCGTTACAAAACATACGACAACCGAAAGGAAAGAAGAATTGGAGGAAGCCAAAGTCATGGTTCAATCTTGGGAGGCCAGCTATGAGGGAAATGATCTTGTGGGTGAAAATGCAATTGATGTTCCCCGATGGGTATGCAGCGAATCTAAAGAGGGAGCGAGTCTAGACAAATTGAAAATATTTGGTCTCAAGAGTCATGACTGGCACATATATCTTGAGTGGGTAACGTCGGTGATGTTGTGTGGCTTTATCCCTAAGGATGAATGGCTAGTACTCGCAGAGCTGAGCTATTTCTTCCGTGCTCTTTGTGTGAAATAACTATCGCCTGACATGCTAGACGAACTAGAAGAGTTGGCGCCGGAGTTGATCTGCAAGTTAGAAAAGATCTTTCCACTTGACTTCTTTAATCCAATGCAGCATTTGATTTTGCATCTCCCGACCGAGGCAAGATTAGGGGGGCATGCAAAATCGTTGGTGCTTCGCAACTGAGAGGATGCAGAAGACAGTTCGAGGAAAATGTAAAAATAAATGTAGAGTTGAAGCATCAACAGCCGAGGCATTCATTACTGAGGAGGCGGCAAAA
Source organism: Hordeum marinum (assembly GCA_022496015.1). NCBI lineage: Eukaryota > Viridiplantae > Streptophyta > Magnoliopsida > Poales > Poaceae > Hordeum > Hordeum marinum. The sequence goes on from CM039673.1 coordinate 297,791,716, forward strand.
TTCGTGAAAACACACTACAAAGCCAAGAATCGTCATTTGCATAATCTGAAGCCTCGGTACAATGATGGTGACCATGAAAAAGGTCGATCCAACCTCAGCCTATTCAAAGGGAAGCTCGCACCAGCCGGTGCTTCGAAAGCAATAGCGTTGGATGCCGAAGAATGGCGGACCATTTCGTTGTATATCTTCAACAACCTAACAGAAGTGTGGTCGTAGATCGAGTAAGTTCTCGGTACATTGTTTTGCATCTACTAATTCCTTTGAAATGCTCTTATTCCCGGATATGTGATACAGTCGATACGTCACCAAATTCTCGGATGGAGTGGTGATCCAAAAGGATTCCGTCAAAGAGTATGAACTTCTGGCAAAGCATGGAAGCGGCTATCCCGGTTTCATATCTTGGTTCAAGCAAACGGTAATTTCCATTAGATGATTTCATTTCTTCGTCTAGTTTGCGGCTAATGCAACAATCCTTTCGTATTAAACTTGTAGGCTAATGTAGAGTCTATGGACTCCAAATTGTGACAAGTCGCTAATGGTTTTGACTATAAGGTCCGTTCATTTGACAAATACAACATCAACGGGTATCGCTTTCGTACTTTTGGCAAAGAGCTATCTATCGCCGACCGAAAGTCTACAAATTGTTGTGTCTCCACTGTCGGTAAAGGAGGGTTCGAGTATTATGGAAGAGTTGAAGCAATTTATGAACTTACATTCTTTGGTGAAAACCCACCAAACTTCGTAGTCTTCAAATGTTATTGGTTCTAGCCGAAGGAGACTAGAAGGACTCATGAACATATAGGGCTAGTAGAAATCAAACAAAGCACCCATTTAGATGTTCCCGATGTCTATATTACGGCTCAACAGGCGACCCAAGTTTTCTATCTAACGTGGGCCTGCCAAACGGATCCAAATCTGAATGGTTGGGATGTCATTTATGATGTGCCGCCACATTTTAGACCACCTCCCCTCAATGAAGATGATTATGAACCTCACATTAACCCAGACACATATGAAGGAGAATTCTTCCAAGAAACACGTGTTTCCAATAAATGTTTCAAGAACAGCTCTACTTCACCCCAGAACATTGAGGTAGACAATGACAGTGAATCCGACTTCACCCCTGAGCCGAAACAAGAAGAGACGGAAGAAGAAGAGGTTAATTCTATGAATGACCTGTCAATGCTTGACCGGTTATATAAAGGAGGCCTTCCACATGTTGATGCATTTATAGATGATGCTGAGGAGCACGTCATTACTGATAGTGATGATGATTATGCATTTATTGATCCCGGAGCATATATAGACGATGAAGATTAATATTAGTAATGTCAGGTATTCAATTATTATTACATATGTATTATTAATTAGTTCATGTTATTACGTATTTAATTTTTTATGTTGAAATAATTTCGTTCACTCTTTGTCATTGCAGGTGTTGACAGATGGTGGGCGCGGGTCGAGAGCGCTCTGAGCCTCCTTCCTCTGTGCGTGTTGGGAGGGGTGCTATTATTCCACCCGAGCAACTCCGAAGAGCTCTAGTACACTATATGCAGACACCGGCGGGCGCTTCTTGTTCGACCGGGAGAGGTCGGGCGAAGACGAAGAGAGGTGCTAGAGGTAGGAAGGCTGTTGTGCCTTCCTCGCTGCCACCCCTAGCTGATTCTCCTGACCACGGGAGTGCTTTGTCTCAGGTGGACCCGTCTGACTTGGACCCATCTCGGACTCCGATCGCCGAGCCTCGGGCCGACGAGCCTTCGTCCCAGGAGACTCCGGTCCCAGAGTCTTTGTCCCAGGAGACTCCGGTCCCAGAGTCTTCATCCCACGTGACTCGGGAGGCTAGTGGCCATGCTGATGGTGGCGAGGACAACTTTTCTGAGGATACCTATAGCGAGGGCGAGCTGGTTGAGGAGGGCAAGAAGGTCTACCAGCGTGGTTGTACAAAGCTCCTGTCCATGCCGACGACCCGCGATCAGAGGTGGTTGATTGTGCCTAATGCCCTTTTGCCTTCATGTTTCTTCAAATTAATATCTAATGTGTTGGCCTTGTCATACTGCGGGGATTGGAAACATGACCCTGGTGTCTGCAGGCCCCACCAGGTCCTTGGTGTGCTTCTCCGGCATCACTTCCCGAGGAAGGTCTAGTTGCCCGGTGAGGGTGAGGTTCCATAGGTAGCACTGACCTAGGAGCTGTATGTGGATGCCCCGGCCCCGCCAGAGGAGAGGGTCGACGATGTCTTGTGCGAGACGGTGGCCGGCATTGTGATCCGTCGGTTTTGGGTAATTTCTCCTTACAGAATTAGAAATCAACAGCACCTAGTGATTGTACTAATCAGTGTTGTCTTGTTTGATTGCAGACCTTCTACAGGTGTCTTGAGGAACACGAGGTGGACGCGGCTATTGTTCTCGTAGCCGAGTGCAAGCATCTACTTCAGAACTTACGGCATGAGGCTCGGGTGTAGGCTATTAGAGACTACTACGCCTCGACTAACATTAAGAGGGCCAAGAATAAGTGCCACAAAAAAATTCTGAGTAAGGATAAGTACATGAAGGTAATTACCTATTCTTAAGGACTTGTACTTAGTTTCCTTGATTTGATTCGTAGGCGTAGCGCTGAAATTTCTCTTGTCTAACTTAGATGCCCCCGAGATGGTGTGCGGATAGGATGGACTGTTGGGAGGCATTGGTGGATGAGTGGCGCTCTCCCAAATGGCTAGCCAACCACAACAAGGCCAAGGATAAGCGTGCCCAAATGAAAGGTGTGCCACACCATTAAGGGAGCTCCAACCTGTTTGAGTACGGGGATCACTTAGTATGTGGTTTGCTTCATGATTCATGAAATTTCATTCTTCATGCTAGCTTGAGCCCTTAACTAATATTGTGTTCCTCTCTTTTAGGCGCGACAAAACAAGAAGGAGGTCCCACCGCTGTTCGACCTCTATGCCATGGCCCATACTGCCTCGTACAAGAAGGCCAAGGCATTCTCTAAGGATGACCTTGATCATCTAGAGAGCTTCAGCAACATCTCCTCCCACAACAAGCTCGTGAGGTACAGAGATGATGGGAAGGCGAGGAAAGGGGAGGACTTCAACCCGAGCCAGAGTCCTTTTGATCCATAGCTCATGATAATATCTGGTGGCGGGAGGCCACATGGCTCGATAGCCATTGGGGATGGACTGATACGTTGTCCTATAACTCTCCTGGAGATCAAAAAGTGCCATACAAGCTCCGATCCTGAGATAAGGCCTCATCCACGGCCAATGGAGCTCGCCATCGAGGTTAGGGCCTAGGAGCATCTGGCGCAGGCAAACAGGCAGGTGGCGCAGAGGGAGAGGGACATGGAGGAGAGGACGGCTAGGCTATTGGAGGAGGAGAGGAACCGGAACGACGCGTCTCATTGGGCCCTATACGAGCTCCTCGTGGTAAGTTTCTCCTGCATATTAGCCAAATCATGCACGTAATGTTCGTTTCATCACTAACTAATATGACTGACTCGTGAAAACAAAATGTGCAGACCGTGTACCAGAACAATGGTCAGACCCCTCCATCGATGCCCCATATTGCTATAGCACCCACGGTGAGTTTCATTTGAATGGTCATTAGTTACTAGTATTCACATTTGAGTTGCATCATGCTAAGGAGACATTGCAAATGATCTTTGGGTTAGCGTGCCTCCCGACAATCATCGACCGATCCTTCAGCGTCTGACGCAACCCCGACCGGTCCTTCTCTGTCTCACACTGGCGCAAACCTGACCGGTCCTTCGGCTCCGTGATGATGGTAAGTTTTCCCAAGTGTTTTTCTTAACAAATGCATACTTAGCTTAAGAAATGACCTATTTAGCTCCAAAATGACCTATACTTACCTTCTTTAGTTCATTATGACATACTAAGCATACTGAGGTAAAAAAATGGCATGATAACCTTGGTTTAGCTCCAAAATGACATAGATTTAGCTTATTTTCCTCCAAAATGACAAAATAACCTTACCTACCTCCAAAATGACCGATTATAACTAGGATATCTCTAAAATGACCTACACTTGCCATTTTGTCCTCCAAAATGAGTAAATATGATTAGTTAGCTCAAAAATGGCATAACGACCTAGGTTAGCTCAAAAATGACATATACTTAGCTTCTTCAGTTCATTTATGACATACTTAGCATACTTAGGTAAAAAATGGCATGATAACCTTGGTTTAGCTCCAAAATGACATAGACTTAGCTTATTTTCCTTGAAAATGACTAATAACCTTACAAAGTTCCAAAATGACCTATTTACCTAGCTTAGCTCTAAAATAACCTACACTTCGCATCTTTACCTAGCTTAGCTAAAAAATGGCATTTTTACCTACCTTAGTTAGAAGAAGAAGAAGATAAATAAGAGGAGAGAAGAAAAAGAAAGAGAAGAAAAATTCTTCCTCTTCTTCTTCTTCTACTACTACTTTTTCTTCTTTTTCTTCTTCTTTTCTAGCTAGTCTTCTTCTTCTAACTTTCTTCTTTCCCAATTTGCAGATTTTCTTTAGATGAGGAAGCTTGCATTGATGGAGTCTATTCTTCTCCTTTTTCTTCCTTTTTGTTTTGATTGTGTACGATGAACCTTGTTGTTGGATATGTTGTTGGAAACTTGTTGGATATGTTGTTGGAAACTTGTTGGATATGTTGTTGGAAACTTGTTGTTGGATATGTGTTGGTAACTTGTTGTTGGATATGTGTTGGTATGCTTGTTGAAAGTATTTTCAAATGTGTGTTTGTGTGTATATATATATATATGAAATTATGTGAAATTGAATGAATTTAAGAAAAAAACAAGAAAACAGGGGCTATACAGGCGGCAAAGAGCTTTGCCGTCAGCAAGCAGATGGCAAAGCTGCCATGTGGCAGCTACCTGTACAACCTGGGGTGGCACTAGGCTGGCCTATGTGGTTTTTTGTCGTCTGCTGGCAGACGGCAAATAACTTTGCATCTTTGTCGTCAGCTAGCAGACGACAAAGAACTTTCCATCTTTGTTGTCCGCTGGCAGACGGCAAAGAACTTTGCATCTTTGCCGTCTGCCAGTAGACAGCAAAGCACGCCGTTAACCCCATAACGGACATAAGCTACCACGTGTGTCGTCCACGGTCTTTGCCGTCTGCTGGCAGACGGCAAAGACCTAAGCATCTTTGTCGTTTGCCAGCAGACGGCAAAGCACCCTTTACCGTAGCTTATTCAGCTGGACGGTTGGCCGTCTGCTGGCAGACGGCAAAGCCTTTGCCATCCGCCATGCATGCCTTTGCCGTCCGCTATAGTTGCTGATTCCTATAGTGATATTAAGTGAAGTTCAACATGGAACGACTTGCGTATTGACGAAACTCGATATTCGAATCATTTAGTTCACTCTCGTTTATTTACACATCAATATTAAATGTTGTTTAACATGGCATGAGGTGAAGCATAATAAACTATCTATCTACACTTTTTTTAATGAGGCCGGAAACAACTTATGTTATTTCGACATGACCCCATATGTTAATTTCAAAATTAGTCAAGATCTAAACTAAATGTATTTTATATTTATTAAACAGGAAAAATGCACCGTGTGATTCTACTCGTCATTCTAGCTTATTTACATATATAGATCATACGAAATGGAGCTACGGCCTAAAAGATATGACCAACACAAGATAATATGCCACGAATGCAAAATGCATGCAAACAACAACCAAAAACATTCCAAATCATGGACACGGCAATATATTATCAAACTACATGATATTCTAGGCAAGTTTCATATATGGCATGTCCGAAATGGAGAAACGGATCACAATAACATCCAACACAAGTTTTAGTTATAAACTACCCCAAAACAGCAACATGACATATGGCAACCCACAAAACAACAAGCTAGAACAATCTAAAATGCACAACAAATACATGGTGATGTAGCCTACATGATGCACAACAATTCATCTCATAACTGCAAATTGAATAGAAGCATGGACCAATAGGAAATGAGCTCACAAGATGGCTATTTGAACACAGTTTAAGACATGGTGAAAATTACAGGTGGTAACAGAGCAGGGTTGATATGAAGGCATGCTCATAGCAAGAAAACTATATGCTACAGGACTTATAATGGCATGAAAATCTACAGAATGGTAGAGGACATGATGCATTACAAATAACTCCATAGGACCATCATCAAAATATGCACATGGACTTGGCTAACATCAAGACAACATGGCAATCTGAAATAAGCAGACTTTCGGTCTTAGTGAAAGTTAGGGTAGACATGGGCAGCAGTTTTTATCAGGTAGGCATGTTGACAGCAAGATACATGTATGTGCCAAGGCTATTTCAAGAAATCAAATGGCACATCTACATAGACCATAATATGCTTTACAAAAAGACTTCATTGGGGCAATAATTAAAGAGCCCTAGATCAATGGCAAATCACATGGCAACATGGCAACAAAATATAAAAGTTCCCAGACTTCGAATTATTTAGACCCCTCAAAACAACAACATTTTTATGGCATGTTAGCAGCAATAAAATAACAGCTAAACATGGATTTTCATGGCAAACAAAAATACATGGGGTAGTGCACATCATAAAGGGCACATCTCATGTTCAACAATAATTCATATGATGCATGGATTAAATCACATGAAAATAACAAAAGGGCATCACACAAAAAATGGCATGCACATACACTTGCTCAAATGACAAAACTAATATCACAGGAAAATGCCTTGGATTTTCTACCCCAAAGTCATATATAGCATGTATATGTTTTTTGTACAAAAATGTACCACAAATAATTATAAAAAACTTAGTCTTTTTTTAATAGAGAGAGCGTCACATAGTTAAATCACACACGGGCACGGGTCAAGGAATCAGGCACTCGCATAGGCTTGCAGTGATGGGCCGATTTCTGGGCCTTGAGGCGGAGGTAGGGCTAGGCCTGGCGCATCACGAGGTGGGCCGAGCCTGATGCTGGGCCGGCTCGGGTAGACGCGGAGGCCCAGCGCGAGAGGCCAGCAGAGCGTCGTCATCCTCCTAACAAGGATGAGCTAGAGGCGATAGTCCCCGACGATGGCGATGCGACAACAGCGAGGCAAGTGTCAGGAAAGGCATGGGGCGGTCGGGATCGGGAAGATCGGGCTAGATCTAGGCAAAGGTGACCCGATCCGATGACAACGAGATGCGAGGCCGGTGGCCGGACATCTGGGCGTGCGGGACGACAGCCATGGCAGGCAGTGGGGTCAAACGTGATTGCGAGATTGGGTGTGGTGGTGGTGCGGCTTCCGGTGGCGAGGTGGGGAAGGTGAGGGTGCACGGGGCGATGCGGGCGCACGGGCTCTGGCGAGCTCTGACCGGTGCGGCGACCATTGGGATGCGGAGGGGGCACTTGGGCGAGCCCTTGGCTCGGGCGGCTGCAGCGGCTTGCGTGGGCCTCGCGGGCTGTGGCGGCGGCGCTCCGAGCCCTGGAGGACCACAACCAGGCCAAAGGAGGTTGCACTAGCTGGTGGGAGGTTGGCGGACGACGTGGCAAGCATGGATTGGATGGAGGGCGCCTTAGGGTAACGAGGCACGTTGCGGTTCTCCGGAATGACGGCGACAGCGACGCCAAGTGGCAGAGGGGGTTCGGCCAGTGCGGACTCCGAGGAGTGGCGGCGGCTGGAACTATGTGGAGGCTAGGGGTGTCCAAAAATGACAGGTCGGGTGTATATTTATAGACAAGGGGCTAGGGTTACGGGATTTGCTTCCGGACCGTTCGATCTCGATCGAACGGCTCCGATTGGAGGGGTGTGTTTGCTGGGCTTAGTGGGGTGTGTAGAGTTTTGGGTAGAGATGAGAGAGAAAGTTATGGCCCGACAACGGAGTTTTATAAACCGAAATCATCCGACAATTTATCGGATGACGATGTCGCTACAGTCGTCCGTTAGGGTATCAAACGACCTTCAAATGCGATGAAATTTTGGCAGGCGGTCTACCTACACCACATTAAGACCGCACACAAACTTTCAACCCATTCCGAGGAAGTTTTATAGACACTTTTGGAAATAATATTTTAATGATTTTGTGGGTGTGTGTGTGGTTGGCCTCGAAATAGTCAACGACGAGAAAGAGGAGAACCGACAACTATGAACGGATGCAAGTTTTGAAAATCGATGGCAAGGGGTGCTGATGATATGGAGATGATGCGATGATCAATGCCACAACCAAATGGAACACAAGATGAAACTCTAAATAAAAGGGGAGTCTTCTGGAGCGTCAGTCTCGAGCTGTTACAACTCTCCTCCACTAACCAGAGATCTCGACCCGAGATCTTAGAATGAGAAGAGGAATAGGAAGAGGAAAGGAAGAGGTAAAACTTAGTTGCTTCTTTGACAAATAAGTGAAACCAACAAAACTTAGAGGTTGAAAATAGATGAATAATGGCACGACGAACAAGCAACAATTCAAAATAAATTTGGGCAGCTCTTCGGTAAACAAGAGAAGCAAAACTTTATAAGGTGTAAAGAACTTGAAAAGATTACACGACACTCCGGTTAAATGGATAAGCAAGGAAAGAATGATATTAACAAAACGAGATGATGAATCAAAGAGAGCAACCTCCGTAACAAAAGAATGATATAAATAAATGAGGTTGAAAAGAATAAGACTATGACCTTCCAAGATTTAGATGAAGCTTCACGACGAGATACTTGAGAAAACTAGGAACTCCGGAAAAGAAATGATGAGCACTTGGGATAAGTAATTTGATATCATGAACAACCTCCGAAGAAGGATTTAAATCATCCTAATTAAATAAGAATAAGAATTATGTTATGACTATCCATCATCAAGTTTAATCGATGACAAGTAACAGATTTAGCATACCACATATTCTTCTTGAACAAAAATTGAAGATAGATAAAGGCACAAACTTGAAGAAGTCTTGACCGAAACAACGGTAAGAATTTGAAACGAATGAGGATAACAAGAATGAATGGAGGTACATAAGAACGAAGAGCTCATGATCTGCCTAGGAGAAATCTTAAACAAGGCACAAGAATAATTGAGATACGAACGAAGAGACGATAATGGAGAAGAATTTGAGAACGAAAGCTAAAAGCTGAGAACGAAGAAATCTTCTAAAATGATGGCCTTCGGAGGATCAAGAAATGAAAACAACTTTGAAATGCTCCGGATAGATAAGAAACGAAATTTCTCATGACCGCAAACAATTTGAAAGGATAGCAACAAGCTGAGATGACGAATCTTGAAAAGAGCGGACAAAGATTTAAGAGAAACTCTCCTTCGGTCTTGAATGCTGAGAATGATGACGAGGAACTCATCATGAATTACTGAGACACTCCGGAAAACTGAATAAGGAAAGGTTGAGCCAAAGATGAAAATGATTTAAAAGCAATCTTCGAGAAGGAATATGACTGATGGAATTCGTTCTTACGTCATATTTGAAAAGAACATGAGGAGATCTCCAAAAAGATTAGAAGAGTTAGGCAAGATCCTGGGAAAAACATGTGGGTTATGGGCCAACTCAAAGAAACACCAGTATAAAATAAAAACTCAATGAGGTGAGAAGCTCAAAATAATTGAAAGGATATGAACAAAAACACATGTATTCTGAGATATCTTTTCCACTCCGGATAGAATAGTTAGAGGAAAAAAGAGGCTTCGATAAGAATTTGCAACATGGAAAAGCATTTGTGAATGAGAAATATATGATGAACACGGAGAGGTTGAATCGAATCCCTTGGGGAAGAAAACAAGAACGGAGATGATGAACTTAACACTGAAGCCTCTTAACAATGAATCACCGGATACAATACAAAAGAAAAGATAATGTAGGTATCAATGAAAACAAAGGCACTTGGATTATAATTTAATCGTTGAAGAGAAATGGTGGGAGGGTGGGGAAAAACATGGACAACTTGAGAAGGGTGAGACGAACTCCAGAAAGAAAAATAAGAGGATTGATCTCGTAAATATTGGAGAGGATTGAATTGTCTTGAAGAGAAACACACCGGTTGAAAAGAATTGCATGACAACTCTGTTGAACAAAAATAGCATTCCCATAAAATATGAGAACACCTTTGGGGAAAATTAGGAAATCCACTCTTAACAATGAAGCAACTCGAATTACCATACTCCAAGAAAATAAAGGACGAGGCTTTGTAGATTAAGCCAGAAAAAAATTCATGATAGAGATTTTGTTCGATATTTTCATGGTAAGGCTCGCATGGGCTCGATCTTTATAGTAGCCATCATGTAGAAGGCAGTGCACACAACATACAAAGTGTCCCCAAATCGTGGCAGACTACAAGGATTCTTTAAGACACAACAAGAACCAATGTAAGAAAGACTGTGGACAAACGAACCACTAGATGTCGAACCCCAACCTCACATAATGCATCTGTTGGAAAGATAGCCTAGGTAACTACTTGAATCCCCACATGTGAACTCCCGGAATCTTTTGTTATGTAATCGGGTCCACGGATACATCGAGTATAATCCATCACTCAACTCCTAGCAGTAATACTACTCTCTAATGTATCACCTCTATCAACACATAACCAGAGGCCTCAGAAATTCATCTACCTCAGACCCTCGGAATCCCAATGATACTAACTATGCCAGAATGTATGGACGCTCTCCCCAGTACCGAGTGATGCTAAACTCCTCTTGCCACAAATAATATTGAAGCAGTTATGAACATGTTCGTCCTGAGATACTAAGGAAATCAAACAATAACGATGTGTCAAGAATCCCCTAGAGCTCTACTCCTCGGAAACAGGAGGCACCAAGAATAGAATTCTGGTCACATCGACATCACAGAGGTTCCAAAATACCCACGTGATCCTAAAAAAATTGAGTAAGAAGAGGGGTACAATTAAAATTTCGATGCCAAGATTTCTCACCAGAGCATAGAAGAGGAGTAAAAGATATATAACTGGACTCAAAATAGTTTTTCTTTCTAGACTCAACAACAACCAAGTTCGATCAATCAAGGGGCTCCTAGGTCGGTACTGCTCTGATACCAACTTGTAACGCCCAAGATGTGGTACTATCCTTATTTTGGCTTGAGGGCCTCGATAGGGATAGAAGTGCATCTTATCGTTTTGCCAGAATGGATAGCCTTACAAGTACATGTAAAGAGGAGATGATTATATGGAATTGTCTTACACTCGCCACAAGCAAAATCATGAACATCTCAATACAAATATACATTGAAATCATCATACATAAAAGTAGGGTCTGACTATGGACGAAATCAAATGATAAAAGCAACATCCATCCTTGCTATCCTAGATTGTCGGCCTGGAACCCATCCTAAGAACGATGAAGAAGAAAAATAAGAACTCCAAATCAAACAAGCATCGCTCTCACATCAAAGCATCACATTACCTGTACCTGCAATTGTTGTTGTAGTAAACTACGAGCCACAAGGACTCAACAATCTCATTTCCAAGGGTATCAAGACTAGCAAAGCTTAATGGGTTAGGTATGATTAAGTGGTGAGGCTGTAGAAAGCACTAAGCATGTATTTGAGTGGTTGACTTATGAGTACAAGAATAAGAAGGGTGATCTACACATAAACGGACGTGAACTAGTGATGATCACTAAGTGATCCTTAACACCTATTTACAAGTCAAACATAACCCCACTGTGTTCTCTCTTGGTTCAGAACTCACAAGAAGAGACACTCACGGTTGGTGTATTTTATTTTAGTTTACTTCAATTTTTCTATGACCGGATGTTAAACAAATTTCGAAGTTGCCACATAACCCCGGGCACGACTTTCCTAAAGATTTAACCCTACAGGTGTGCTCCAACTAATACGTCACAAACTAGACACAAGTTGTGTGGAAAACCTCAACCGCGGGATACCCCGTAGTATCCTCAGAATTCCGGTGAAAAACCTCAACCTTGAGATATCCCAAAGTATCCTCAGAATCCCAAGCACAAGACGTTCGAGAAGGGTAAAACAAATCCAGCAAGACCAACTGTCATGGTTTTGTCATGCCAGATGTTAGAATAGGAGAACTTAAGTGTGAGTCCATCGTCGCTGTGTGGCGACACGAAGGGGTTGATCGGGAATGAGAGATGAGTTTACCCAGGTTCGGCCCCTCCGATGGAGGTAATAGCCTACGTCCTTCTTTGTGTGTATATTGATGGAAATCTTGATTACAAGGGTGTGGAAACGCTAACCTAGCTCTCGAGGGTTTTTAACTTGTCTATCTCTAATGACTTAACCTCTCCCTCTTGGGGTGCCTTCCCCTCCTTATATAAGTTGAAGGGGTAGGCTTACATGTAGAGTCCTACTAGGACTAGGACTAGTCTCTCTTGAATCCTAGTCCGGGTCTTGCTGCCCTTGTGAGGGAATCTTTCCTCATCTTGGGCCTTCTATGTGAGCCGGCCCTCCAGGCGTCTCCATGAGCCGCCTTCCACCTGGGTGCACACTGAGCCTTAGGCCTTGTCATCACGGTTGAACCGGTAAACAAGGTGCCCGTACGAGCCGCCAAATGAGAGGCCGGGTCATACTCCTGGTCGGGTCAAACCATGGGGAATATCCCCGAATTAGCCCCCAGGTTAGCTTGAATTTATTCGTGGTAAGATCCTAAAATAATAATAAATATGCTAAGAGACCGACTTGCTCCCCTGACCGGCTTATTTCAATGAAGTGGCTCCTCGAAAATCCTGGTTTCTTCTTCATCTCAACGAGCCGTCTTCATAATCATCTTGATGGTTCGTGTCCTTTGCGGGAAAAATATTGTGAAATAAAACACCCATCTGTCATTGAGTCGGCCTCCAATGCTTTGGATTTGAGGAAAATGTTGGGAATAGAAATTTTCGCATGTTGTTGAGCCAGATTTTTGAGACACGACGTCACTTGTCGGGTCATCGGACGTAGTGGATGCTGAATTAGGATAAAAATATCGTGGATTTATGGATGTAGGAATTGCCAACTTGTGAAGCCGAGTTGTATATATGTAGACTCTGCCAGGTCATAAATATTGGTGACGTCGGGTCATGATCGTTGGTGCTGCCAGGTCCAACAACTTGACTCTAGTTGACTTGATAAAATTATTGGGAATACAGAAATCCATGTGATGTTGAGCTGGTCTTTCAATGCTTTGGCTCCATCAAGAAATGAGACCAATCTCGCTCACAATTGACAGCTTGAAAGTGTTCTTCTATTATTTTTTTATATATCCATATTAGCTGTAGCCCCAAGCTCCGAGTTTATCGGTTTATGATGACTTGGTGCTTTGCATAGAATAACATTTTGACTATGTAGCCCCCAAGTGTCGGCTTGTCTTTCCTGCAGCAGCCTGGGACTTGTAATTGTCTTATGCTTAAAACTTCAGCCAGTGTAGCCCCCAAGGGCCGGTTTTTTTGCTTGCAAGAACCTGGGACTTTGAACTTGGTTTTGAATAGCTTTGGAGAAATTCGGGTTGTTGTCTGAATCGCCAGGTATAGACTGAGTGTCTTGCATTTCACATGTGTAGCTCCCAAGGGCCGGCTCATTAGTATGTGATGGACCGGGTCTTTAATTTGGACCTTATAATATGTTTAAACAACTGAATACTATAGCTACCAAGTTCCGGGTTGCATGCCTGCAGTGACTTGGGACTTTAGAAATTTTGATCTGAGTAGTCTAGACCCCAAGTGTCGAGTCATTGGCATGCAGCGACTCGGGACTTATGTGTACTTCTCCTTTTGAAAATAAAAATAATATATAATATACCCCCAAGTGTTGGGTCATACGCCTCCAACGACTTGGGACTATGTGAGAATAATATAATCCATCATAATGAACTTCCAAAATTCTCTTGAACTGATATTGATCTGACATGAATGAAATCCTTGATCATGATTCTAATGCAACCCAGTAATTTATCATTTGTACGAATGTCCTGGAATAATGCCTTTGTGTGTGAAATGAAATCCCTGGCCGTGGTTGTGGTGCAACCCGACAAATATATGTTTGAGAAATCCATAAGTGTTGTAGCTTACTACAGAGCACAAGTTGAAAAAAATCCAAGAGTCGGTCAATTAGATGACCCGACATTAGATGTGATAAGCTGGCTCAGCAATATAGACCAGCTCTTCGAGAGTAATCATTTCTTCTTAGCTGGCATGGAAAACCCCAATCATTTAATACTGGTTATGATAAACCATGGTGAAAATCCGGCCATTTTTGGCTATCAAAGATTTATTTGTTCCTGCAGAAGTTATAATGTAACCTGGTTTGAAGACCGGCTTTCCGCCACATAAAAATATATAGATGTGTATGTATGATGCATTGTGCAATGATGCAATGCAGAATGATGTATGTATATGATAATAGAGCATAACAAATGCTGACTTTCGAGGCTCGACACAAAGACGGGCTTTCAAGGCTCGAGTCTTGCTTCAGTGAAGCGGGTGTGGTACCCATGGCTTATCCTTGATCTTTGTAAGCCGTCTCTCATGTGACACAAGCCGGTGTTTTAACCTAGATAAATTCAGGGTCTAGATGGATTGACTTATCAAGAGTACACAGGGTCACCTGTTCATAGTAGCATCTTGCAAACAGGCAGGTTTAACCATATATGTATTGGCTTGTAGCCGAGTCAAGAGGGTTGTTAAAAGCAAATAAATAACAACAAGGTAATGATAATGTTTGTGAATATATAAGTAAATAGACCCGGGGGCGTAGAGTTCTCTAGTGGCATCTCTCATAAGCATAGCATACAGTGGATAAACAAATTACTCTTGGACAATTAATAGAAAAGCGAATAGTTATGCGATTTTCACGGCAATGATCATGTGTATATAGGCATCACGTCCATAATCAAATAGGTCGACTCCTTCCTGCACCTATTACTATTACTCCACCCATTGTCCCCTATCCAACATGCATCTAGAGTATTAAGTAAAACAGAGTAATGCTTGGAGAACATTGAAATGATGTACACAAAGTAAACTCAATCATTATGAATAAACCCCATCATTTTATCCTTAGTATTGGCAACACAAAGACGCAACTTGTCCCCTTTTGTCACTTTGATATAGAAACTCGTCAGGTTGAACCTACTACAATGCACCCTCCCACCGAAAAAATATCGATCTAGTTGGTCAATCTATCTCAATAGATCGGAGAGCATCATGAAGCTATCATGATCATGCAAATAAGAATCATAGTATTCTGATTTTACTCAAATACTTTCCATGAATTATCTGAACATAAACTCACAATTCATCAGATCCCAACAAACACAGCATACAAAGGGATTACATTAGATAGATCAAGGCAAAGATGCGATGAACATTGTATTGAAGATCGAGAGAGAGAGAGAGAGAGAGAGATTGCCATCTAGGTACTACCTACGGACCCGTAGGTCTATGGTGAACTAGTCACACATCATGGTGAGGGTAGCAAGGTTGATGAAGAGGCCCTCCATGATTGGTCTCCCCTCCAACAGGGTGCTGGAATGGAGGCATAGATGACCTCCCATTGGAACAGATACTTGTGGCGGCAGAAAAAGTGTTTTGGGAGCGCTCTCGGAGTTTTTAGGGTATTTGTGAATTTATAGGCCAGAGAGAGGCCTCCGGAGGCACCCAAGGGGGGCACAAGCCATCAGGCCACGCCCCCTGTTGGCGCACCCTGTTGGCTTGTGGGTCCCTTGTGGCTCCTCCGGCCTCCCTCTAAAGCTTCTAGGTCTTGTTTTGGTCAAGAAAAAGTCATAAAAAGTTCCCTCGCAATTGGACATCATTTGGTACTGTAAACCCGAGAAGCTAAAAACATGCAGAAAACAACAACTGACACTAGGCACTAGGTCAATAGGTTAGCGCTAAAAATATTATAATTTGGTAAATAAATACCCAAAAAGTATCATAGAATCGTAATATATTAGCATGGAACAATAAAAAATTATAGATACATTGGAGACGTATCAGGATCCTCAAGCTTAATTCCTGCTGGTCCTCGAGTAGGTAAATGATAAAAACAGAATTTTTGATTTGACATGCTACCCATTTATGTAATCTTTGGTATGTATGCTCATTGAGAAATGATGAATTAACAAAAAACAACATAGTGATATTTATAAGTGTAAGAAACAAAATCATTGATCTTTAAAAGTATACGATCCTAAAAGAATGTTTACCCCTACTCATCTTATTATATTAGCAAGGCATGACTCTGTCTTCACCACATAGATACAAATGTTAAGCACCACCGTGTCCAAGTTAGGCAATTCGATCATACTTTTTCAATATGCATCAACATTTTATTATTTATGCAATACATGAGCGTGAACCATTGGACATAGCATATAGGTGGTATAGATTATGATGGTAGATATCCAAGTGGTAAAAGGTGGAGAAGATAGTCTCACATCAACTAGGCGTACCAACGAGCTATGAAGATGTTCATCGATAGATGTCAATGCAAGGAGTAGGGATTGCCATGCAAATTATGCACCGAAGCTATAATTTTATGAAATCTCAACTAAAGCTAAGTGGGGTGTGCATTCAACTTACTTGCTCATGAAGATCTCGGCATTTGAGGAATCCCGTCATCGAAATATACAAGCCAAGTTTATTATATGAAAAGGTAATTCCTAGTAGCATATGGAAGTGCCAACATAGGAGACTTTCTATATGAAGAACATGGTTCCACTTTGAGGTAGAAGTGTGTTTAAAGGATAGTAGCAAAGTCCCTTCTCTCTTTTCTCTCATTTTTTTATGGTGGGATTTTTTCTTTTTTCTGTTTTTTCCTCCCCCATTTTTTATATGGTGGGCTCATTTGGTCTCCCCAGAGTCTCATCCCGACTTGTGGGGGAATCATAGTCTCCATCATTCTTTCCTCATTGGGACAATGCTCTAAAATGATGATCATCACACTTTTATTTACTTACAATTCAACATGAAGAACTGATAGGAAGATATGACTCTATATGAATGCATCTGGCAGTGTACCAAGATGTGCAATGATCTAGTGTGACATGTATCAAAAAGTTGATGAACGGTGGCTTTGCCAAAAATACTATGTCATCTCTCTATGATCATGCAAAGCGTTATGATGATGAACGAACTAGTCATGTTAAGTGACGATGGAATTTGCATGGAAATATATCTCGGAATGCGTATGGAAATGCCATAATAGGTAGGTATGATGGCTTTTTTGAGGAAGACATAATGAGGCTTATGTGCAACACGGCGTATCATGTCACGGGGTTTGGATGCACCGGCAAAAGTTGCACCGATCCACGAGGTGAGAATGGGCTATGCACAGTACCGAAGAGGCTAGCCAAGGTTGGTAGGAGTTAACCACCAATCCACGAGGTGAGAATGGGCTATGCACGGTACCGAAGAGGCTATCCAAGGTTGGTAGGAGTTAACCATCGTGCGCCCTCGACTTAAAACAACACTAGGATTTTAACGAGGAATATAAATGCTCACACATCATCACCATGCCTATTTAATTATTATATAAATAACAGGTTAACTTAATCTCAACACTTCTATGGATCAAGAATTATGGACTCACACCTTTTTCATATTACCACATCAATGTCATTAACCCACAACTTCTCTATATGTGCTACATGATGGTTTTGATTATCATTCATTGAATACCTAATATTTCTGGACTAGTCTTATGACCCATGAAAATTACCCTCACTATTTATTCAGCTCTCAAACAAATATAAGTGAAGAATGAGAGCATATTATTTCTATAAAATCTACACGCCACCGTGCTAAAAAAGATACAAGTGAAGTACTAGAGCAACTGCCAAACTCAAAAGATATAAGTGAAATACATAGAGTATTCTAGCAAATTTATCATGAAGGTGTCTCTCTCTCAAATAGGTGTGTCCAAAAAATGATGATTGTGACAAACTGAAAGTAAAATCAAACAAAAGCAAATGACGCTCCAAGCAAAACACATATCATGTGATGAATAAAAATATAGCTCCAAGTGACATACTGATGGATTGAGACGAAAGAGGGGATGCCTTCCGGGGCATCCCCAAGCTTAGACGCTTGAGTGTCCTTAGAATTATACTTGGGGTGCCTTGGGCATCCCCAAGTTTAGGCTCTTGCTACTCCTTATTCTGTAGTCCATCGTGATCACACCCACAACTTGAAAACCTCAATCACACAAAACTTAACAAAACTTCGTGAGATCCGTTACTATAAGAAACATATTGCATACTTTAGGTACTATGATAAATTGCTTCTTAATGCCTTTTTTAATAATAGGTACTGTATTCTAGCTTCTCCATGGCTTACACCCCCAATATAGTCCATAGCATAATCAAAGCAAGCAAAATAGAATCTATTTAAAACAGAATCATCTCTGGTAATCTATAAAGAGACCATACTTTTGTGACTCTATAAATTATGAAAAAACAGAAAAATGTAACTAATTTATATATAAATATTGTGTAACAATTTCAGATGATTATCATGCTTTGGTAAAAAATGAAAATTCCCGCACTGGAGTCAAAGTTTCTGTTATGTTTCGGCATCGTTTCTACTCATCTTATGGGTCATCCCAAAGGCTTTACTTGGCACAATCACTAATTAAAACATCAAAACATAACCATTACAGAGGAAACAATCATGTTATCAAAAAGTAACAGAAAGGAAAAACAAAAATAATATACATATTGGGTTGCCTCCCAACAAACGCTAATGCTTTATGCCCCTAGCTAGGCATAATGCATAGTTTCAAGTGTTGTCATCTTTGACACTCAATTCCTTAATAACACAACTATGATTAATAGGAACAAAGGAAGGCTTGACAATAGGATCTTTTATCGAGTTCACAGAGTTGGGGTGAAAACTAATCATTTTGATATCTTTGTTTCTTTTGGAAGGAGGTGTACTGATGCTCTTAGGAATAAATATGATCTTGGGGTTTTTGTCTTGTGAGGTACTAGCACTAGTTTTGGATGGTGTGAACGCTGAGCTCACTTTATCAATTACCTCCTCCGTTTTATCAACTCTACTCAATCCTTGTTATATCATCTTATCAACAATAATGTCTTTTTCCCTTAAAGTTTTCAAAGTTATTCCTACATGTGACCCAAATTGAGTGATATGATTATGAAGTTTTTAATCTAACTCCTTAATGGGTTCACTAGTTATCATATTCTTTTCAATAGCATCAAGCCTTTGCATAAAATGTTCCAATGTCAAATGGTTTCATTAACGATAAGATGTGGTGCTCCAGCAAGATTTTCAATTGCATTATAAGCATCCAACATATGCCACATTAAGAAGTTCCGACCGGTTATGGTGTCAAGGGCAAACCTATACCAAGTTGTCACACTAGCATACAAATAATGAAGCAAATTGGTGGTGGATAGATTATTAGTTGATTTATTTTGAGCATGGCAAACCTATACCATACATCCTTCAAACTTTCTCCTCCCCTTTGTGTAAATTTGCTAACATCATTATTGGGAGTAGCACAAACAAAAAAAGAACTAGCCATGATTTCAAAGAAGGAAACTAGTAACGAGCAAATATAAATATTTTTTATTTTGATTTTTATGAGATAAAGTAAATATAATAGCAAATGAAAAGAAGAACAAGTGAATGAAATTTTGTGCGAAGTTACTTGATAGTTGGTGATGATATTCCCCAGCAACGGCGTCAGAAATCCTTCCTAATACTTGTGATCTGCACTGGGTTTTTAGTGAAGATGAACAGGTTATCACATCACAAAGTGGGTAAAGTGTTTCCCTCAGTTATGAAACCAAGCTTTATCGAACCAATGGGAATACCAATCCTCAATCGTTTTCAGCGGCTGCACACAAAACAACAAACCGCTTTCACCCAACGCCGGCAAGAGGGTTGTCAATCCCCCTGATCTCGTCATTTGCAAGCAAGTGAGTTGTGTAGATAATTGTAGATAATAGTAAAGTGCAAAATAAAATAAAAGAAAAGAATAAAACCAAGGTAATGATAGCATTTGTGAATATATAAGTGAATAGACCGGGGGCCGTAGAATTCTCTAGTGGCATCTCCTATAAGCATAGCATACGATGGGTAAACAAATTACTGTTGGGCAATTGATAGAAAAGTGAATAGTTATGCAATTTTCACGGCAATGATCATGTGTATATATGCATCACGTCCATAAGCAGATAGGTCGACTCCTGCCTGCACCTATTACTATTACTTTACCCATCGACCGCTATCCAACATGTATCTAGAGTATTAAGTAAAACAAAGTAATGCTTGGAGAATATTAACATGACGTAGACAAAGTAAACTCAATCATTATGAATAAACCCCATCGTTTAATCCTTAGTAGAAGCAACACAAAGACGGAACTTGTCTCCTTCTATCACTGGGATATAGAAACTCATCAGGTTGAACCTACTACAATGTGTCACTCCCATCAAAGAAATACCAATCTAGTTGGCCAAACTATCTCAATAGATCGGAGAGCATTACGAAGCTATGATGATCATGCAAATAAGAATTATAGTATTTAGAATTAACTCAAGTACTTTTCATGAGTAATCTGAACATAAACTCACAATTCATCGGATCCCAACGAACACACAATACAAAGGGATTACATCGGATAGATCAAGGCAAAGATGTGATGAACATTGTATTGAAGAGAGAGAGAGAGAGATTGCCATATAGGTACTACCTACGGACCCGTAGGTCTCTGGTGAACTACTCACACATCATGGTGAGGGTAGCAAGATTGATGAGGAGGCCCTCTATGATCGATCTCCCCTCCGGCAGGGTGTCGAAACGAAGGTGTAGATGGCCTTCCGGCGGAACAGAGACTTGTGGCGGCGGAAAAAGAGTTTCGGGAGCGCTCTAGGAGTTTTTAGGGTATTTGTGAATTTATAGGCCAGAGAGGGCATCGGGAGGCGCCCGAGGGGGCTACAAGCCATCAGGTCGCGCCCCCCTAGTGGCGCGTCCTGTTGGCTTGTGGGTCTCTCATGGCTCCTCCAGCCTCCCTGCAAAGTTTTCAGGTCTTCTTTTGGTCCCGAAAAAATCATAAAAAAGTTTCATGGCAATTAGACTTCGTTTGGTATTGTAGACCCAAAAAGCCAAAAACATGCAGAAAATAGCAACTAGCACTAGGCATTGGGTCAATAGGTTAGTGCTCAAAAATATTATAAATACCAAAAAATTATCCTAGAATGATAATATATTAGAATGAAACAATCAAAAATTATAGATACGTTGGAGACGCATCAATGCTCATCGTATGTTTTTGGCAAATGTCGTGGCCAAATTTAGTGCATATGCCTCTTGACTCACTCTTTGCTATTCTCACTTGGTCCGGCTCTCCTAGCTCCTCCAGGGCCATTATTTTTCTTTGCTGTTGGCGCTACGATTTTTTTCCGGCTCAAATGATGGTCAGCTCAAACGGTAGCTTCTCCAGGGATGGATCCTCTATGGCTCTGGCTCGCCTGTTTACTTTTATGTACTGAAGCAGACCGGACCAAGGGACGGCAAACCAGTGCGTCTATCCACTGGGTAACCTGATACGAGTGGGGGCTGGCGCGTGCTTTGGCAACCTTGTGTAAGACATGATTCCAAATGTCACTTTTCCTTTGCTTTAATGTTGTTGGAGATGACCTGGCCATGGGGACGTCGGCTTGCATGCGTCCGTCTGGCGGCTCATATAGGCGTGTACGGCCCCGACATGTTGATGCAGACCAAACCACTAGAGAGGCAACTTGTGCGCGTCAGTTGGACGGCTAATACGGGCGTGTGTGGCCCCAGCGTGTTGATATAGATGTGAGAGTCGACCGCGACATTGGAAACCGATGCAAATGCGCGAGTTAGCCACGATGTTGTAAGCCGACACAGACGCGTGAGTCGACCGCAGCATTGGAAGCCGGTGCAGACACGCGAGTCAGCAACGACGTTGTTTGGCCGTGACATTGTAAGCCAGTGCGGACGGGCGAGGCAGTCGTGGCGTTTGTAAGCCGATGTCCGAGTCCATAGAGCAACGCCATCCGGACAAACACCAGTGCAGAACGATGCTGGCGCGCGCTTCATCTCCGTTATATAATGCCACTTTTGTAATAAAGAATTGTCCCGCGTAAAAAATATTGCAGGCCAAAATAATTATTTTCGGAGTAATTAATATACGATAAAAACATAAATAAGATGGGTAGCACTGGATGACTTTTCGGATATATATGGATGCAACAATTGGTGTGCAATTGGTCTACCTGGACTGGTTTCTTTTCATGGTCTAATTTTGTAGATGCTCCCGTAGTAGCTCTTGTTTCAATAAAAATGCTTTGTTGATGGTGATGCGCCTTGGACCGTCGGGCTGGCAGGATGCACCGGCGAGCGTACGCTGTTGCGACCTCCGGTGTGCCGATGCTAACGTTCTATGGAATAGTGAATTTTACGTGGGCGTCCGCGGGACGACCTGACACGTTAATGTACACCAGACCGCCAGTACGGCGGGCGGAGCATGCGTCCGTCTTCCATCTCGATATGTTGGTGTTTGACCAAGCAGAAACGGTATCCAGTACGTTGATGTAGACCCGGATGGCACTGGTGACCAGTTGTGGGTAGGTTTGCCGAGAAACTCAACGTATAATGCTTGACGATGCGACCTTCTTTGGTGTGTCGATGTATACCGGTCTATAAGAGCATATATAGCCGGACCTTATAAATGCGGCCTTTAAAATGTTTGTGGACACGATCGGAAGTGTTTCCGGACACTGATTGGGTGTGTCATATTTGTTGGCTTTCACATCCGTATTTCTCATATTTGAACCCTTAAAACCATACAACCCATGCAACGCTACGTAAAATTTTAAATCAACACACAGGTTCGTCGGATCAGATTGCAAATGCCAAACAAAAAAAGCATAGTTCGTTAGAGTTCATCGGCAAATCCTAACTATAAACTAGCTAAACAAAATTAATATACAAACGGAGACGGGGGACAGTCACCACTTCCTTGCCGACCCTTTGCCCTTCCGGTCGCCGGCGCAGCTGTAGGAGCCAGCGGCTAGTGGGGAATCGTCGGAGTTCCCAACAAGGAGCCGTGCTCGTCATCGTCATCGTCGGAGAGGATGACGAGCCCGTGTAGCCGCCGAACCTCTCTGTCCTGCTGCCGCTTGAGCTTGGCAAGCTGAGCCGCGTCCGCCGCTGCCTCTGCCGCCTCGCGCTCGGACTGCTCAATGGCAATCCGGAGCGCCTTTGCGTTCTTCCGTCGGAGCCGCCGCGCATCTGTCTTCACGGTCGTAAGCCACCGGCGGTAGACCCATTCGAGGAGCCGCGCGTCCTCGTCGTGCTCCGCCTCCATCCAGCGGCGACGGCGCACGTATTGATCCGCCTCCAACCTCTCCCTTTGCCTTTGACGCTCGCGGCAGGAGGCACACGCCTTTGATTCTGACGTGCGTGTCCGGGCCGGCGCGGCGGGTACAAGCACCCACCGCTGCCCACTTGGGGGAGCAATCGGCGGGGCCAGAGGACAGCACAGTGGAGGCATGGATTGTACAGGTCCCTTGACGGAGCTACACACGGGACGGGAGGATCCAGCGTCGGCGTTCGATGTGCGACGGAGGGGAAGCGACAAGGATACATATCCGGAGCTGCCCCCGGTCTCCACCCTGGACAGCTCAAGGCGATGCGGAGGGCAAGCTCATACTCCAGATCCAGGCCGTCGTCGGAGCGGTTGCGGGAGCTCGACATTCCGCCAGATTCGATTGAAATCGGTGCGGGAAGAGGAAAGGACAGAGCGAGAGAGGAGAGTGAGTGAGCTAGGATTTCTGAGCGATGAGCCGGATGCACCTTTTTGTGGGACATCCCTGGGGCCAACGGTGGGCCGGGCGTGTCAGGCGGGCATGACCGGGCTCCCCCATATCCGCCCCATATTTGGGCTTGATATGAGGGGTGCCGGTCAGCCCGGACATTTGAGGCCCGTTTAGGGAGTGCGTTTGGATCATTTTTTGGTGACCGGACAGTGAGCGGACGGCCTACCCGGGCGTATGAGACTGTAGATGCTCTAAGGAAGACATGTTGTACGCGTGTTTGTCATACAGCTCGGCGTAGATCTGTTAGATCACCTGGCTTATAGAACGGAAAAATCGCCTGACGAGGAATCGGTCAGAATTGTTTGCTGATCACAAAATTTGCATGGCACTTGATGACCAAATTGATCACTTGTTTTGTTCTTCACATAAGGTAATGGGCCCTTAAGTGGCGTAGCTACTAGGTAGCACGGGTGTGGCGTGTGAAAGTGCATGTAGTCCCCATGTGTGGTTTTGGTAATTGATGACAATCCTAATGGACTAATGTTCGCATTAAGTTATACATTTGAAGGAAAGTTCCATTTGCAATGCATGAAGAATATTGGATGAATTGAAAGATGTTTGTTCCATGGTTGATGCAAGAAGGAGATTGAATGTATTCGGAATGAATGCCACATATAGTTGTGCATCAAGGTTGAGCCATGATGGATCATGATCTTGAGAGAATGCTTAAAGAGACGAATTCTACATATGGCTTGAAGATAGGATGATGATGTGCTCATATGTTGAGTCATGAATGATTATGTCTTGAAGCAAGTAATTCATGTGAAGAATTCGTTGTGCCTCTCAAGAGATTGTGATGGAGCATGAAGGATAACAAATGATGACCAATATGGTATTCATGGATAAACTGTATATGGTCATATGATAATTGAGATATGGGTAATCATGTCTTGAAGAAATGAAGCATAGTGAAGAATTCAATATGGCCTTCAAGGCATCAAGATTAAGCATGGAGTAAAGATAAAGGTTGACCAAGATAAAGATCAAAGAATCAAACTTTAAATGGTCAACACACAAGTGCAAACGATGCATCACATAGGATCTTGTGGTATGATAAGAAATTGTCAAATGCACTTTGTGTACTAACCCATGCTATGTGTTGTCTATGTTTATGAGGGTTAAGTTATTCTCATGGGCTCGCATCAAGAGAGAGGTTCCAAGTGTCCATGAGAGGATGACATCAAGTGTTCATGATCATGGTTGACAAGGGCAAGTTCAAGATAACCATCCCGAAGGATCACATGCTTGAAGCTTGTGGATGATCACATGATGGACAAAGTGAAGATGAATACAAAGCAAAGCTTCCCACATTGTGTATGGAAGAGCTACTTGAAGACTTCACCAATGTCTTGCCTTCATCTTGAGCCAAGAAGAAACATCAACATCAAGCTCAAGTGAAAGGCTCGAGTCAAAGGTATTAGTTCCTTTGGCGTTAGTGTTGTGGGGTGATGACCACCGAAGAAACATATACACTCAAGTATGGATTCTCGATAGCTATGTAGTGTAGCTCCTTTATGATTCTTGAGTTATAGGGATCCCGCACTATTAAGAGGAGATCAAAGGGGTTCGTGATGGACTTGCTCAAGTCAACATCTTCTATACACAATTCCACTCCTATCCTATTTACCGAAGCAATACATAGTCAACTAGGTTCCCCAAAGTATATGATCTAACATGTGCATACTTTGCATCTTCCATTTTGCCTTATCTTTGGGTGGTTCTTTATGTGAGGACCTGTAGTTTTTCACTAGCTTCAAAACGAGCCCAAGATCATCAAAATCGGAGTCCGTATGAGAAAGTTATGTATGTTTTACTTTTGGGGTGCCTGCAGTTTTTGTGTCCCCCGGATATCCGGGATATTCCCCGGAAATCCGGGCCCCCGATGTCGAGAAACTGTAATGAAATGTTGTTTGTGTCCCCCGGATGTCTGAGGCCTTGTCCGGATGTCCGTGACCTCAACTTTGGTCAGGTGTCCGGGGACTTGGCCAGATGTTCTAAGCCTTGTACCTTGACTCTGTTTTTCTGTGTTTGTGTGCACACTTCAGAGCCACCAGATGTCCGGCCCTTGGCCCAGATGTCCGGCCTGACACAGCCACTTACACTACAACGGCCATATTTTCACCCACGCTATATATACCCCTTCACCACTTCATGGAGGGGTTGACCACTCAATCCAAAAGAACCCTAGAACACCAAAGTGGCTCCCTCTCACTTCTCCTACACCAAATCTCAGATCCCGGAGAGATTACCGAGAGTTCTTGAGAGATTTTCCAATCAAGTGATAGATCCACTCCCTCTTCCTCTCTTGACCAAAGGAATTCGTGATTTGAGCAAGTCTTGAGCATTTTCCCTTGATCTTGTTACTCTGGAGGTTGGAGACTCCTAGGAGGTAGGAGTGCTCCGGTGAGGAATCAACTTGTGATTTGTCCCCCGGAAAGTTTGTGAAGGTTTGGAGGCCGCCTCAAGGTCTACCACTAGTGGTTGAGAATCGCCTTTGTGGTGATATCTCAAGGGGAGAATAGGGTGAGCCTTCGTGGCGTTGGTGTGCCTTCGTGGTAACATCCACCTCTCTAACGGTGACTAGCTTCCCTCCAAGGAAGTGAACATCGGGATACATCCTCGTCTCCGTGTCTTCGGTTATTTCTAACCCTAGCCACTACTTGTGGTTTACTTTGGCCACTTGACCTTGCATTCACTATATATATTGTTGTCCTCATTATATTGTGTTGGTTACCATATAGTAGAGATTATTTAGGCCAACACTTTATAGTCCGCAATTCATACTTGCTATTATTGATATATCTTGTGCTTAGTGTGAATTGTTAGCTTGTAACATTCATTTCCATATCTTGTGATATACATTGAGTAAGTTTGTGTAACTTACTTGTGCTTACTCATATCCTCGTTGTTCTCATCTTGTTTATCCTATCTTGTTGGTGCACTTAGTGAGCCTACTATATTTAGGATTTGTGCTTGAAAAGTATCCGCTTAGTTTATTTCCACATTAGGATATAGCCAAATCCGTAAAAGATTTTAAAACGTCTATTCACCCCCCCCCTCTAGGCGACATCGTGGTCCTTTCACCGTGGCACACTCAGAATTCTGAGAATTTTTTTCTTTATCATGACATATTTTGCAGATTTTGAGTGTGCACACCCTTCTTTTGTCAAAAATTGTATGACACTTGAATTAAGTAGATTTTTTTAAATGTGCACACCCTTCATTTTACTCTTGGCTACGCCACTTGGCCCTTGATGATCGTGCCATGGTGCATTACGAACTTGTAGTATGGTTTGGTTTTTCAAATCTCCTAGGATGTATACGAGTCAGTGTTCCAAATTAACGTTTGACCACCAGCACGCAGAGGCGTAGGACGAAAAAAAATTAAAGTGTGGCGAAGTCTGTCAGAGATCGTCGAAGGTCCAAAGCTATTGAGTCGCGCCGGACAGATTATGTCGTCAGCGAGGAGCAGGAGGGGCAAAGTGCAATGCGCAAGGCCATTGCCTCCTCCAAACCGCACGGGATGACACCCCAGTCGAAGGATCTGGACTAGTCAGAGTCAGATCCGCTGTCTGTCATGTCGGAAAAGGCTGGAGATCATCGGAGGGGAGATCGGGTGATGTAGGGAGTGGAGGTGAATTAAATGAAGTGGCTAGGATTTGGTCCGTCGAGCGGATGGGGAGGAATATATATAGGGTCGGATGGGCCAGCGTTAGACCCGGTCCGACGTGGTGGACGCGCCCAGGCGCCCTCATATCCGGCCCATATTTGGGCTGGATGTGAGGGGTACCGATCAGCATGGACGTTTGAGGTCCATTTGAGGCGCCCGTCAGGATCACTTTTTTGTGATCGATTAGTGATCGGATGGCCTGCTTGGCCTTTTGAGACGGATTTAAGAGGTCCGACTGTAGATGCTCTAAGCCCTCTGTCTGGCGCCTTCATAGGCTACCCTGTCGGCAGTCGCCCGCCTGTTCCTCATGACCTGGCCAGCCGCCGCCGTTGTGCTAGCTGCTTAGGGTTGAGTCGCATGTGCGTGTGCGGGTGGAGTTGGTCGCGTGTTGTGCGTGGACCTTCGATCGAATCGAGCTCGACCTGTTCCTGGCACAATAGCTGGATGGATCGGCCCATTATGCTAGCAGCCTCTTCCTTTCACCGTTTTTTGGATGAGCTCGAACGAGACAGCAGATAGATCGATACATGCGTATGTACTACCTTCGTTCCTAAATATAAGTTTTTTAGAGATTTTACTACGGACTAAATACGATACAAAATGAGTAAATATACGCTCTCAAACATGTCTATATGCATCACCATGTAGTCCATAGTGAAATTTTTACGAAGACTCATATTTAAAAATGGATGAAGTATAGAAATTTTGTTGCCCAGAATTAAGGTATGGCGGCTGCCATATCTTGCCCATTGGGGACCTCCGCCGGTGCCAGCAGGACCACTTCATGTAATTGAACCCGGCACGATCAGACTACCCATAATGGGAAGTAACATAGAGTAGTAACATACATATGTTACTAGTCTAAGTTATTACTTCGACTAGGATGCTATATTTATTGCTTTGAAAATCGGATATGTGGGAAATATTTCATTGGCTAGTTAAAACTAATGTCATCCACTCACAATACACCTTGGTTGATGAGATTTTAGATTTGAACCCTATAAACCGGAAAGGAGGAAGTACCTCCACAATGGATGAGTCTATAAGCTAATAAATGATATTAGCTTATAGACTCATCTTGTCTTGATATGTGTTATGTTACTCATAGTAATAGTAACATGGTATGTTACTCAATTTCTCTCTTTTCTAATTAATTAGCCGTCATATTATATTTTTTGTTTAGGTGGCATCTATGTCACTACCTCTGTTATTTTCATTGTGGGTAGTCCCAAGGGCATAGAGTTATTGACATGAAACTTATCGCTCGTGGAGTGTTTTAATCTCCCTTTTATTTTTTCTCCTCCCTTTCCTCCTCTTTTTTCTTTTATCCCAACTGGTAGAGAAATAATATAATTCTTGGGCGTTTTCCATCAATCTGGTGATTCTGTGGGCTGCAACCTTTTTTTCTTGCGTGTCTTTTATGTCTTGCAGAGCACGTGGCCTCCTAGGTTCACCTCATCCACATGTGTTGAGAACGTCTTGTTTCCCTACTCCTCGTGAGATAAGAGAACCTTGTGCTAATTCATTTGATAAATAATAGTAGTACTCGGCCTCCCATGAGATGTACTACTAGTAATAATTTCCTTGTTTTCCAATGCCAGTAATTTCCTATCAGACATAGGAAACCACGCTGTAATCCCTGTTTCTTCATTCTGATTCGTAGCTGGATACCTCAAATCTTGTCGCTAGCTGATCAGGAAGAAGCCCACTTTATTGGCAGTGTAGATGTGATATGGAGGATATTTGTCTGACTGACGCGAGCCGCGAGGCGAGGCTGTGTTGTCCGTATTGATCTGTGACTAGTGACAGGGGTGTGCCCCGTGCGCACCTAATTGTGCGCACCAATTAAGATATTGAAGTTGTTAATGTACTGTCAATATAGATAGGCGACAGTGATGACGGTTTGTAATTTTCTGTTTTTTTTAATAATCTAAGTTTACCCAAATGTGACCCTGACCCTCTAGTTGCTATCTGAAGCAATAAGATGTGCAACCCATTAGAAAGGCGCTTTGTGGGATGTCTGAAGCCTAGGAAATAACGAAGTTTTCCTAAAACTTGGCACATCTACAGGATAAAAACATACATGATGCCATTTGACCTCTAACGGATTTTGGAATAAAAGAAAAAACATTTAGAAATTTAGAAACTATTAATCATTGTGATCATCTAATAATTTAGATACTATTATCATTGAGATTAGCTAGCTACACCCTCCATTTCATAATATAGTGCGTCCTCGATTTTCGAGCTTTAAGTTTGATCATGAATTTAACCAACAAGACCGATTGTGACGGGAATAAAAATTATACCATCAAAAACTTGATTCGAATACGAATTTAATAATATAATTTTTACTTCCGCCGCAATCGGTCTCGTTGGTTAAATTTGTGGTCAAACTTAGATTAGGAAAAACGCGGGCACACTACATTATGGAATGGGAGGAGTATAATGCAAGAATGTTAGAGAAGAAAAGGTATAAGAAATATGACATGATCAAGGAGAAGAGAAAGAGAATCATGTTAACCATCAAACATTGAAATAAACGGACTTCTAACATTTCTTTATAACAACAACCCTATATCTCTGTTTTACAAGTAACCCACAAGCATGACATGGCAACTACTCACGCCTAATGAATAAGACAAATCTTTTGCCTTCGTTTCGAAAAAAATATCTCTGTTTTCACCATTGAAATACGTCTCTTCCATAACAACAATAATATCCTGGCAACCTCTATGTATATTGTTTGCCACAATCTGCATAGATTTGCCTAACAATTCATATCCTGGATGGAGGAGAGGGTTCCTGGAGGATGGAGCATGCCCTGCTTATGTACAGAAACAAGCATATATACTTTCAGTATGGGGTATCTATCTAGCCGAATAAAATCCAGTAAGGCGAAGCAAAGAATAAAGAAACTAAAAATTGTGTATTCTTTAACTTTACTATATTATTTAGCAGACAGAAAATTATATAGGTAATGTTTCAGACTAAGTTGTTAGGGCATATCAAAGCAGACAGGATAAGTTCACAGAAAATAAATCTTCAGGACCATATCTTTTAAAAATTAATTAATATCTGGAAGAACTTCATTCACATACAACCTGCAAGTTGCTCCATTACTCAAAGTAAATTTACCTACAGAGGTTACTCCATTAGACATGATTTTGAGAAATCAGGGAAGTTGTTAAATATGAGTTATGTAGAAAAATATTTGAGCCCTAGGCATCATACTTCCCTCGATGGTGAAAGACAAAATAATATGATATACCACTGGGATAATAAACGATAACAATGTATTAGGAAAAACAACATCTGACATTCAAATCCTCAAAATTATGAACGTGTTAGCATCTTGACTTCCATCAATGCTATAAGACAGATTAAGAATGCGTATAACTCAACATTTACCGTGTATTTTGAAAAAAAATACAACGTCAACATTATACACATGAAATAGCAACTAAGTTTTTCAGCTAACATTAGATGACATGGAAAATTACATGTAAACAGAGGCTTCTATTAGCATCAAAGAGCCCTATAGCTTCCTCACATACATTGTTTACATCGAACATAAATAGTCGCACTGATCAACGCAAGCACAGGCACTGGCACGCATGACAAAATTAACATGCACTGAACATGGCATATTCAGGAGATAAACTTTAGATTTAAAACTGAAATAGAGAAACATCAATGCCTGCAGTACGCTTTACATTAAAGGAGAAAGTTATAGTTTCTCAACATATTGCTTCTATGCCCACAGTACATTTTACATTGAACTAAACATGTCCTATAGGAAACTTCGAAACCCCTTTCTAATTACAAAGTTCATCTGGACATAATCGATAACACACAATGTTGAATAATCCATCTAGGCTAAAACAGAAAGCCAGAATATAATTTGATAAAATATATGCACAACTGCAGCCATTTATGCACAATAATTCTTGCAATGCAACCCAGTCAAGCAAGAAAGAGGAGCTATAGAAGGAGGGGGCCATGTTACTCACTGTATGTTTCTCCATCCCTCACAGAGACACAAATTGTCCTCCTCTGGGTAGTCTTCTTCAGCATTTATAGAAACAAGCAGTGCTCGCATCTGCAAGCTCAAAGGCAAAATAAAATTTGAGAAATTAATTGCATGCGACCAAGCAAGCATATCACAAAAAGGCATCGGGCAATGAAACCTGCAGAAATGCATATCCTAGAGTTAAGGCTACAGCAATGATTTTTTTCAGGAAACACTCATGCCAAGATGAGGTTTGCAGATATAAAAGCAAACTGCATATCGGAAGAATGCAAATTAGCCGGAAAACTGATGGATGTAGTCATGGAGAAGATGAACTTGCTCATGTGATTCATCGTGGCCACACTCATGCCCCATGACTGTCAGCAAACTCGACCTGGTAGAGGAGCTTGTAACTGGATAAGGACGGTAGAAACGACGTCACGCACTGCTCGACCTCCTCGTTCGTCTCTCCGGCACGAGGGGCGAGGATGACAGGAACAAACCAGAGCAGCCTCCTGCGATGCGATTCCCGGACTGCTCCTGTCGCTCCGACCGGCCAGCCTCCCTCAACTACCGGCCCCGCCCGCATCCGCCGCTCAACCAACACCGCTGATTCCGCCTACAGGTGTCCAACTCGTCACAGCCTTCTGCCCCCCGCCCTGACCCAGCCGTCGCGTAGGGGAAAGTTAGACCTCCCGGCCAGCTACTCCTCATGTTCGATGGTCCTCTACACCATCTTCACCCCATGAAAAAGAGAAACAAAGACAGAGACTCAGAACGAGCAGAGCTAAATTTTAAGGAAACAGAGAAAGCCAAAGGGATGTGATTTGTGCGTCTGCGTCAACCACGTACCCGGAGGCCGGAGCCATATCTTGTAGAGGTTGGTATCGTTGCAGCCCTATACAATCAAGCAACAAATAGAGGAGCTAGAGGAGGAGGTGACCATGTTATGTACCTCGGCAGGCAAGCTCGGAGGAGAATCAGATGGAGCTCATACGCGGCGAGATGAACTGCCCGAGCGCGAGACCAACGGGCACCTTTGACCAAGCAGAATACATGTAAAGCGCGAGAGGAAGAGGAGGAGGGGCGACCTGGGGAGATGAGAGGAGGGGCGACCTCAAAGAGAGAGAGAGAGAGATAGCGGATGCGCAGGCACTGGTGGAGGCGCAGGTCACGGGCGTCCTCGCCTAGACCAAGGGAGGCTCTCCTCGCCTCCGTTCCTCGTGTGTCCTCTCCTTCGAGGAGAACACGGTCGCTGGCGGTGGCGCACAGGAGAGGACGAGAAGAACGAGAGGAACGGGAAGAGCTTGCTTCGACTGGAAGGAAATGTAGGGGATAAGCGTCTATCGCTATTTTACGGGGCAGGTGTTACCTGGGTAGTATTTCTCATTCCCAAAAGAAAATTGTTTTCCCTCGCTGCAGTAAAAGTAGGATACGTGGATGACCTCCAAAGGTGTTTGTTAAATTAAATATGGATGCTTCTTTAGATCATAATCAGCTAAGGGGCACAGCGGGTTCTGTCATAAGGGACGATAAAAAAACCTTCATTGTAGGAGCAAACTGGAAGATTGAGTGGTGTGCGGGCCCTAGCGGCGGAAGCATTAGCACTTAGACTTGGCCTTTTATTGGCGCAAAAAGAAGGATGCAATCGGCTTATTATCAATTTTGACAATATGGAAGTAATTGAAACAGTGAACAACAGAGGATACTCTACAGGAACAGGGCCTGGAATCTTCAAGGCTTGTTTTTTTATGGCTTGTGATTTTCCTTTTACTAGGTTTGAGTATTGTAATAGAGAAGCGAATAAAGTAGCTCACGAGCTTCCTAGACTAGCAAAAAGTTTCAGTACGATGGAGTGGGTGGAGGAGCCTTTGAAAAAGATTGTACCTATTCTTATAGACGATGTAACAATTATTTCAAATTAATAAAGTTCATGATGTTTTTTTTTAAAAAGGATGTGTGGATGACCCCAGCGATCGCCCAGCGTTCCCCTCTTGGAGAGTGTAATGCACATCCATGTACTGTTTTTCCAATGATGGGGCTGCCGCTGGTTTAATCACCTGTAGTACGTCGGAAAAAACTATAGCAGGGCTTTGGAACTTGTGTATTTTGAAAACTTCTGACCGCATTTTCTCCTGTTGGACTTTGGCTTCGTAGGTCACGACCGCATGACTTTATAACCGTCGTCGGCTCGATTTGGAAATTGCATCAGGGATTTCTAATCTTGCGGGTTTTCTCAAGGGGAGCCATGACCCCGACTCCGCAGTTGCTGCCTAATTTAAGGCGATAGAGATGTACGACGCCGCTGAAGAAATTTTTGACTCCAATCTGCTTTTTGCCGGTATTGACACTTTTTCAATCTCAACCGATGAACTTCGAGTTGATGTAGATTCTTTCAGTGCTGGGTTTTTCTTCATCCGGTCAACCACGAGCTTCTCGATCCTTAGGAGAGCTCCCTTCAAGAACACAATACCATCGAGGGACGGCCCCACACTGGACGTCAACTGTCGTGTTTTTGTCACGGCAGATGTTCTCATAGAAAAACTTAAGTGTGAGGCCATCGCCGCTGTGTGGCGACTTAAAGGGGTTGATCGGAAAAGAGAGAGGAGTTTACCCAGGTTCTGCCTCTCCGATGGAGGTAATAACCTACGTCCTACTTTGTGTGTATGTTGATGAAAATCTCGATTACAAGGGTGCGGAATCGCTAACCTAGCTCTTGAGGGTTTTTAACTTGTCTATCTCTAATGACTTAACCTCTCCCTCTTTGGATGCCTTGCCCCTCTGAAAGGACGTGGATGTCGCCTACAGGGGGGGTGAATAGGTGCTTTAAAATAATTACGGTTTAGACTTAAACAAATGCGGAATAAAACTTTCGTTTAATTAATCAAGCACAAAACCTAAAACAACTAGGCTCACCTATGTGCACCAACAACTTATGCTAAGCAAGGTATACAACTAGGTGATAGCAAGATATATAACATAAACAATGTGGCTATCACAAAGTAAAGTGCATAAGTAAAGGGGCTCGGGTAAGAGATAACCGAGGCACGCGGAGACGACGATGTATCCCGAAGTTCACACCCTTGCGGATGCTAATCTCCGTTCGGAGCGGTGTGGAGGCACAATGCTCCCCAAGAAGCCACTAGGGCCACCGTAATCTCCTCACGCCCTCGCACAATGCAAGATGTCGTGATTCCACTAAGGGACCCTTGAGGGTGGTCACCGAACCCGTACAAACAAGGTTGGGGCAATCTCCACAACTTGATTGGAGGCTCCCAACGACACCACGAAGCTTCACCACAATGGAATGTGGCTCCGAGGTGACCTCAAATGCTCGAGGCAATCTCCACAACCTAATTGGAGACCCCGAAGCTTGCCCGGAGCTTTGCACCACAATGATTGAGCTCCAAGGCACCACCAACCGTCTAGGGCGTCAAAGCACCCAAGAGGAACAAGCTCTAGGGTGCACAAACACCCAAGAGTAATAGCTTCTCAACTTCTCACTTCCACGTATCATCGTGGAGAACTCAAACCTATGCACCAACTGCAATGGCAAGGAAACACGGAGTGCCCAAGTCCTTCTCTCCCAAATCCTAACAAAGCAACTAATGCTAGGGAGGAAATGAGAGGAAGAACGAAGAAAAACACGAAGAACTCCAAAATCTAGATCCAAGGGGTTCCCCTCACTTAGAGGAGAAAGTGATTGATGGAAATGTGGATCTAGATCTCCTCTCTTTTTTCCCTCAAAAAGGAGCAAAAATCATTGGAGGGATTGAGAGATAGCAAGCTCAAAGAAGGTCAACAATGGGGGGCAAACACGAGCTCCAAGGATAAGGTTCAATGGGGAAGAAGACCCCCTTTTATAGGTGGGGAAAAATCCAACCGTTACCCACTAGCCAGACCCGCACATTACGGTAGTACCGCAGAACCCACGGTACTACCGGGATGGCTTACGGTACTACCGCAGGGCAGTGCGGTACTACCGCTTGTGCGGAAGTACCTGGCTCTGGCCAAATAGCACTACGGCGCTAGCGGTAGGACCGCCATAGCGGTACTACCGCGAGCCCGTGCGGTACTACCGCGAGCCCGTGCGG
Source organism: Hordeum marinum (assembly GCA_022496015.1). Classification (NCBI taxonomy): domain Eukaryota; kingdom Viridiplantae; phylum Streptophyta; class Magnoliopsida; order Poales; family Poaceae; genus Hordeum; species Hordeum marinum. The sequence goes on from CM039673.1 coordinate 297,827,301, forward strand.
TACTACCGCACGGCTCGGCAGAGGCAGGTACTGGAGGAGCACGGAAGTAAAAAATTATTTCCGTGCCAACCTCTGCATAGGAAACTGTGCGAAAAAAAGTCCGCACGGTAGTACCGTGCAGGAATCACGGTACTACCGCAGCAGGGCGGATGTAAAAAATTACATCCGTGCAGCATGTGGTACTACCGCCCTCGGGGCGAAAGTAAAAAATTACTTCCGTGCCACTTGCGGTACTACCGCTCGGAGGAGCGGTACTACCGCAAACCTCAGAACAGCAACACCAGAATGTCACAACTTTTGCAAGCGAGCTCCGAATTGAGCAAACTCAAGCTTGTTGGATTCAGGCTGACAAGAGCTATCCAACAGCGACTGGTTTTCTTAAGAAGAGGCAGTAAAAGAATGCCAAAGAAGAAGAGATGAGAAACCTCTTACAATGAAGAATCGGCAATAACTCCAACATCGAAAACATCATAGAATATGCATATGGACTCCGTTTTCGATGAACTTGAGCTAGTCATGAAGTTGACCATAAGCTCAAGAAACCTCAAAGAGAAAAACCAACCAAGAACCAAGAAAGATGATGATGCCAAGAATGCAATGGTCTGAGCTCTCAACGAACGATACGATCAAGCTACTCACTTGAGAGCCCCCTTGATAGCACGGTTACCTACCCTATAACCCAGTCTCCCAACTACCACTATGAGACCGGTAAAATAGAAAACCCTATCAAGGTCAAACCTTAGCCTTGCGCATAGTCCACTTGATCTAGATGATGACGATCCTGACTTCCTCAAGATGGACCACCTTTCTTGATTGCGTTGGCTTGATGAAGACTAGATGATTGCTCCCCCATACTCCACTATGGGTGAGCTACTATGCGGCACATCTTCACAAGTCCATTGTCACCACAATGGACGACAAGCTTCAAGTCTGATCTCTCCGTGATGCTTCACTTGAACTTGCACACCGCAACCTTGATAATGATCACCACTTGATGTCATCTTTCATGGGTTGTATGGGATCTTCCTCTTGATGCAATCCCATGGAAATATGCCTAACCCCACAAGGAACTCTCACAAGGAAATGGGTTAGTACACAAAGCGTAATGGACAATGCTTACCATACCATGGGATCACTTGATCCCTCTCGGTACATCTTGTACGCTTTGTGTGTTGATCACTTGATTCACTCTTTGACTTAGTCTTGATCAACCTTGTATCTTATCTTCTCTCTTCATAAAGATGATGTCTTGAAGGTAATCATGAATGCTCACACTATCTTCTTCTTCAAGACATGATTGCAATAAGCTCAACTCTCACATGACCAAACTTAGGATAAACCTTGAATACCACCTTGGTCATCATATAAACTCCTTGAAACCCAACAGATGGACTTCAAGAAGTGCCTATGGACAAATCCTTCGAATATAACTCAAGGCAACCATTAGTCCATAGGGGTGTCATCAATTACCAAAACCACACATGGAGAAATGTGCTCTTACACCCTTGTTATATAAGTTGAAGAGGTAGGCTTACATGTAGAGTCCTACTAGGACTAGGACTAGTCTCTCTCGAATCCTTGTCCAGGTCTTGCTTCCCTCGTGAGGGAATCTTTTCTCATCGTGGGCCTCCTCTGTGAGCCAGCCCTTCCGGCCTCTCCATGAGCTACCTTCCGCCTGGATGCACACTGGGCCTTAGGCCTTGTCATCATGGTTGACCCGGTAAACAAGGTGCCCGTACGAGCCACCAATTGAGAGGTCGGTTCATACTCCTGGCCGTGTCAAACTATGGGGAATATCCCTGACACTACCAAAAGTGTCAACGAACCCGATAGGAGTCGCGTATCTCGTTCTCAGGACACGGCCGGATGGGACTAGCTACAAGGAAACCCGATCCCCGAGTTTCCTCGAGGCGACCCCGCAGCCCGTTTTGGACCAACACTCATGAGGAGCACTGGCCTGGGTTGTTGATTAATTATCCATGGGATGATCACGCCCTATGCAAATTTTAGTTGTTATTAAGCAATTAGTACCAAATTTTGGGCCTTGCCAGAAGAGTTTTATCCCAAAACAAAATCAAGGGAGTCCCCATAACAACCCTAAACATGTTAGGAGCGCTCAATATAGAACATAACATCGGTAAACAAGTAACTAGGACGACAAAGATGGAACAAAACACCAGGAAAAAGGCCAAGCATTTCACCTTTTACCAATTATATAGGTGCATTAAATTAAATAGCAATGATATTATGATATCTCAAGAATCCATGTTGTCACATGGAAACAACCTGCACCTACAACTAACAACGCTATAAGAAGGGTCGAGTAAGCGATAACATAGCCAAACAATGGTTTGCTAGGATATGGAGGGATTCGAGGCTTTTCATGGTAATGTTGGATGGCTTGACATACAAGTGTTAGGTAACAAGACATAACAATAGAAGCGAGACAACTAGTATAGAAATGATAGTAGCGGTATTTAGGGAAATGATCATCTTGCCTGAGATCCTGCTTGCTTTCGGAACTCTATCGAGAAGAAGCAATCCGGAAACAAACAGTCAACACACGATAAATACTACAAAATATGCATGACATGATGCGCAAACAAATATGATGCATGTCCATACGAGTATGCAAGGCATGACAAATCACAACAATCAAATACTTCATATTAAGTGAAGATTAATATGCAACGAGTTGTGTATTGACGAAAATTCCATATTCGAATCATTTAGTTCACTCTTGTTTATTTACACATCAATATCAAATGTTGTTTAACATAGAAAGAGGTGAAGCATAATTAACTATCTATCTAGACATTTTTAATGAGTCCGGAAACAACTCATAGTATTATCGAAATGACCCCATATGTTAATTTCAAAATTGATACAGATCTGAACAAACATATTTAATATTTATTTAACAGGGAAACAAAATGTACCATGTGATTCTACTCGTCGTTCTAAGCGAGTTACATATATAGATCATACGAAATGGAGCTAAGGCCTAAAAGATATGACCAACACAAGATAATATGCCACGAATGCAATATGCATGCAAACGACAACCAAAAACATTCCAAATCATGGATACAACAATATATTATGAAACTACATGTTATTCTAAGAAAGTTTCATATATGACATGTTTAAAACAGAACAACGGTTCAACAATAACAACCAGCACAAGTTTTAATTATAATCTGCCCAAAAAAACAACAACATGGCATATAGCAACCCACAAAACAACAAGCTACAACAATCTAAAATGCACAACAAAAACGTGGTGATGTAGCCTATGCGATGCACAATAATTCATCTCATAACAACAAATTGAATAAAAGCATGGACCAATAGGAAATGAGCTCACAAGATGGCTATTTGCACATAGTTTAAGACTTTGTGAAAATTACAGGTTTTAACAGAGCAAGGTTGATTTGAAGGCATATTGACAGCAAGAAATCTATATGCTATAGGAATTACAATGACATGAAAACCTACAGAATGGTAGAAGACATGATTCACTACAAATAACTCCATTAAACCATCATCAAAATATGCACACGGATTTGGCTAGCATCAACACAACATAGCAATCTGAAATAAGCAGACTCTTAGACTTGGTAAAAATTAAGGTAGACATGGGCGACAGTTTTTATCAGGTATGCATGTTGACAGCAAGAAACATATATGTACCAAGGCTATTTCAATAAATCAAATGGCACATCTACATATATCATAACATGCTTTACAAAAAGACTCCATTGAGAAAAGAGCCCTAGATCAATAGAAATCACATGACAACATGGCAACAAAATATAACAGTTTTTAGACTTGGATTTATTTTGACCCCTCGAAACAGCAACATTTTTATGACATGGTGACCGCAAGAAAATAAAATCTAAATATGAATTTTCATGGCAAACAAAAATACTAGGAGCTAGTACACACCACAAAGGACACATCTCATGTTCAACAATAATTTATATGATGCATGGATTAAATCACATGAAAATAATAAAAAGGCATCCCAATGAAAATAGCATGGACACACACTTTCTCAAATGACAAAAATAATATCACAGGTAAATTATTTGGATTTTTCTACCTCAAAAGCATATATAACATGTATATGTTGCTGTACAAAAATGTACGACAAATAATTATGCAAAACCTAGTCTTTTTTAATAGACAGAGCGTCATATAGTTAAATCACGCACGGGCGGGGTTAGGGAATAGAGCGCTCACATAGGCTTGCAGTGATGGGACAATGTGCTGGGCCTTGAGGCAGAGGCGGGGCTGGGCCTGGCGCAGCGCGAGGTGGGCAGAGGCCGATGCTAGCCGGCTCGGGTGGGCGCGGAGGCCCACGCGCGAGTGGCCAGCGGAGCGTCGTCCTCCTCATGATGAGTCTGAGCTAGAGGCGGCAGTGCGACGCGACGGGGATGGTGATGCGACGCCGTCGAGGCAGGCGCCGAGCGAGGCACGGGGCGGCCGGGAACGGGCAGATTGGGCCAGATCTGGGTGGAGGCGACCCGATCCGACGACGATGAGCTGTGGGCCGGCGGCTGGACTTCAGGGCGTGCGGGATGACGACCATGGCAGGCAGCGGGGTCGAGCGCGACAACGGGATTGGGCGCGGCGGCGGTGCGACTTCCGATGGCGAGGCAGGGAAGGTGAGGGTGTGCGGGGCGGTGCGGGCGCACAGGCCCCGGCGAGCTCCGGCCGGAGCTGCGGCCATTGGGAGGCAGAGGCAGCACTCGGCCCAGCCCCTGGCTCAAGCGGCTGTAGCGGCTCGCGTGGGCCTCGCGGGTGGCGGTGGCGGCTCTCCAGGCCACAACGGGCGGCGGTGGCTGGTGGGAGGTTGGCGGGCGACGTGGCAGGTGGGGTTTGGATGCAGGACGGCTCAGGGTGACGTGGCGCGTTGCAATTCGTCGGAACGGCGGCGGTGGCCGTGTCTAGTGGCCGATGGGGGTTCGGTCGGCTCAAATTCTGAGTGGCGGCGGTTGGAGGCTAGGGGTGTCTAAAAATGGCAGGTTAGATGTCTATTTATAAACAAAGGGATAGGGTTAAGAAATTTGCTTTGTTTTTAGACCGTTTGTTTTTTATCGGACGACTCCGGTGATAGGGGTGTGTCTGCTGGGTTTAGTAGGCTGGATAGAGTGGTTGGATAGAGAGAAAAGAGAAGGTTGCGGCCTAACAACGGAGTTTTTTAAATCGAAATCGTCCCACAATTTACCTGATGACGATGCCGTTACAATCGTCCGTTGGGGTATCAAACGAATTTGATAGACGGTCTACCTACACTACATTAAGACCGCGCACCAACTTTCAACCCATTCCGAGAAAGTTTTATACACACATTTGAAAACAATATTTTAATGATGATGCGGGCGCGTGCATCTGTGGTTGGCCTGAAAACAGTCGACGATGAGAACGGAGAGAACCAGCAACTATGAACGGATGCAAGTTTTGAAAATCGATGGCAACTGATGCTACGCGAATGATGCAAATGATGCGAGGATGAATGCAACAACCAAATGAAACACACGACAAAACTCAAAATAAAAGGGGCATCTTCTGGAGCGCCAGTCTCGAGCTGTTACAAGATCATCCCTCGCGAGGAAGAACATGAGTTGGACGGCTTGTTGGAAATATGCCCTAGAGGCAATAAATAAAGTGTTTATTATTATATTTCCTTGTTCATGATAATCATTTATTATCCATGCTATAATTGTATTAATTGGATATACATTGCATGTGTGGTTAAATAGACAACACTTTGTCCCTAGTATGCCTCTAGTGAACTAGCTCGTTCATCAAAGATGGTCAAGGTTTCCTGGCCATTGACATGTGATGTCATTTAATAACGGGATCATATCATTAGGAGAATGATGTGATGGACAAGACTCAAACTACAACGTAGCATATGATCGTGTCAGTTTATTGCTACTGTTTTTTGCATGTCAAGAATGTGTTCCTATGACCATAAGATCATGCAACCCACGAACATCGGAGGAGTGCCTTGTGTGTATCAAACGTCGCAACGTAACTGGCTGACTATAAAGGTGCTCTATAGGCATCTTCGAGGGTGTCTGTCGAGTTGGCATGGATCAAGACTGGGGTTTGTTACTCTGTGTGAACGGAGAGGTATCTCAACGCCTACTCGGTAATACAACATCACAATAAGCCTTGCAAGCAATGTGACTAAGTGTTAGTTGCGGGATCTTGTATTACGGAACGAGTAAAGAGACTTGCCGATAATGAGGTTGAACTAGGTATGGAGATATCGACGATCGAATCTCGGGCAAGTAACATACCGAAGAACGAAGGGACCATCATACGGGATTAACTGAATCCTTGACATAGAGGTTTGACCGATAAAGATCTTCATAGAATATGTAGGAACCAATATGGGCATCCAGGTCCCGCTATTGGTTATTGACCGTAGAGGTGTCTCGGTCAAGTCTACATAGTTCTCGAACCCGCAGGGTCTGCACACTTAAGGTTTGGTGACGTTTCGGTAGTATAGAGTTATGTATGGTGGTGACTGAAGGTTGTTCGGAGTCCCGTATGAGATCCCGGACATCACGAGGAGCTTCGGAATGGTCCGGAGGTAAATATTCATATATAGGAAGTCCTGTTTTGGTCACCGGAAAAGTTTCGGGCTCATCGGTAGTGTACCGGGAGTGCCGGTAGTGTACCGGGAGACCATCGGGAGGGGTATTTCGACCCAAGAGGCTCCATGGCCTGTGGGAGAGTGTTTACCAGCCCTTAGTGGGCTGGTGAAAGTCCCACACAAGGCCATGCGGTTTGGGAAAAAAGGCCCAAAGAGAAAAGGTGGAAAAAAGGCAAAAATAGGATGAATCCTAGTCCTACTACGATTGGAGGTGGAGTCCACCTCCTCCACCTGGTTCGGCCGACTCCTTGGAGGCTTGGCCATTGTGCCAAGTCTCCTCCTATCTTCCTCTTATATATACTAGATGTTTTAGGGTTTTTGCACAGAATTTTCAGCCACGTGCTACCCGTTCCTCTAGTGCATAGTTTCTCCTCTAGATCGGTTTTCTGCAGTGCTTAGGCGAAGCCCTGCCGGAATAACTCCACCACCATCGCCGGAGCGCCGTCGCACTGCTGGAGAACTCTTCCTCCTCTCCGCTCCCTCTTGCTGGATCAAGACGGCGGAGATTGTCATCAAGTTGTACGTGTGCTGAACGCGGAGGTGCTGTCCGTTCGGCGCTAGATCAGAAGGATCGTGATCAAGTTCGTGGGACGGATCGTGATCAAGTTCGTGGGACGGATCGTGATTGGATCGCGGGACGGATCGTGATTGGATCGCGGGACGGATCATGATTGGATCGCGGGACGCACGGCGATTTGGATCGCGAAGACGTTCGACTACACCAACTGCTTTCTTAACGCTTCCCGCTTAGCGATCTACAAGGGTTCGTAGATCCACTCTCCCTCTCGTAGATGCTCATCATCGTGGATAGATCTGCGTGTGCGTAGGAAATTTTTTGTTTCCCATGCAACGTTCCCCAACAGTGGTATCAGAGCTAGGTCTATGTGTAGATGAGATCTCGAGTAGAACACAAAAGGTTTGTGGGCGTTGATGCTTAGATTGCTTCCTCCCTTGGTCGGATTTTGGTTCAGCAGTATTGTGAGATGAAGTGGCCCAGACCAACATTACTCGTACGCTTACGAGAGACCGGTTCCCTCGACCGCAACTTGTTGCATAGATGGCTTGCGGGTGCCAGTTTCTCTCACTTTAGTTGGATAGGATTCGACAAAGGCAGTCCTTGAGAAGGTTGAAAAGCAACTAGTGTATCACCGTTGTGGTTTTTGCGTAGATGAGAATTGTTCTTGCTAGATACCCGTAGCAGCCACGTAAAACATGCAACAATAATTAGAGGACGTCTAACTTGTTTTTGCAGGGTATGTTGTGATGTGATATGGCCAATTACATGATGTGATATATGTGATGTATGAGATGATCATGTGATGTATAGATTATCACGACTTGCATGTCGATGAGTACGATAACCGGCAGGAGCCATAGGGTTGTCTTTAATTATTGTATGACCTGCGTGTCAATCATTAAGCGCTATGTAATGCTTTACTTTATCGCTAAACGGTAGAAGCATGTTGGGCGTGACTACCCTGATGGCGGCATGTTGATGGAGATCATGGTGTCGTGCCGGTGACGATGGAGATCATGCCGGTGCTTTCAAGATGGAGATCAAAAGCACAAGTTCATGGCCATATCATGTCACTTATGATTTGCATGTGATGTTAATCCTTTTATGCACCTTGTTTTGCTTAGGACGACGGTAGCATTATAAGGTGATCCCTCACTTAAATTTCAAGATGAATTGTGTTCTCCCCGAGTGTGCACCGTTGCGAAAGTTTGTAGTGTCGGGACACCACGTGATGATCGGGTGTGATAGACTCTACGTTCACATACAACGGGTGCAAGCCAGTGTTGCACGTGCAGAACACTCAGGTTAAACTTGACGAGCCTAGCATGTACAGACATGGCCTCGGAACACAAGAGACCGAAAGGTCGAACATGAGTCATATAGTAGATATGATCAACATAATGATGTTCACCATTGAAGCCACCTCAACTCACGTGATGATCGGACTTGAGTTGGTGGATTTGGATCATGTGACACTCAGATGACCTGAGGGATGTCGATTTGAGTGGGAGCTTTAGTAATTTGATTAACTAAACTCATTATCTTGAACAATAGTCTAAGTAAACTTTGCATATTTATGTTGTAGATCAATGGCTCGCGTAGTAGCACCCCTGAATTTTAATGCGTTCCTAGAGAAAGCTAAGTTGAAAGATGACGGAGGTAACTTTGTTGACTGGGCCCGTAATCTGAGGATTCTCCTCACGGCTTCCCAGAAATCATATGTCCTTGATGCACCGCTTGGTGACCAACAAGAAGACATGACCTCCGAAGACGTTAAGAACGCTTGGGAGGCACGTACTGGAGATTACTCAATAGTTCAGTGTGCAATATTGTATGGCTTAGAACCGGGACTTCAAAGATGTTTTGAACGTCATGGTGCATATGAGATGTTCTAGGAGTTGAAGTTTATCTTTCAGAAGAATGCCCGGATCGAGAGGTATGAAACCTCCGATAAGTTCTATGCTTGCAAGATGGAGGAGAACGGGTCTATCAGTGAACATATACTCAGAATGTCTGGGTATTCAACTCGTCTAGCGGAGTTGGGAATTGCCCTTCCGCCAGAGGCGATCACTGACCGAGTTCTTCAATCACTTCCACCTAGTTACAAGAGCTTTGTGATGAACTATAACATGCACGGGATGAACAAGTCAGTCGTCGAGCTGTTTGCGATGCTAAAAGTCGCTGAGTTTGAAATCCAGAAAGAACATCAAGTGTTGATGGTCAATAAAACCACTAGTTTCAAGAAAAATGGCAAGGTCAAGGACAAGGGCAAGAAGGGTAAAACCAAGAAGGATGGCAAAGCAGTTGCTACTCCTGTAAAGAAGCCCAAGCATGGACCCAAGCCAGAAACTGAGTGTTTTCATTGCAAGGGAACTGGTCACTGGAAGCGGAACTGCCCCTAAGTACCTAGCTGACAAGAAGGCGGCCAACAATAAACAAGGTATATATGATATACATGTTATTGATGTGTACCTTACTATCTCTCGTAGTAGTGCCTGGGTATTTGATACCGGTTCGGTTGCTCATATTTGCAACTCAAAGCAGGAACTACGAAATAAACGAAGGCTGGCAAAGGACGAAGTGACGATGCACGTGGGAAATGGTTCCAAGGTTGATGTGATCGTCGTCGACACGCTCTCTCTTCGATTACCATCGGGATTAGTGATGAACGTGAATAATTGTTATTTAGTGCCTACGTTAAGCATGAACATTATATCTAGGTCTTGTTTATTGCGAGATGGTTACTCATTTAAATCAGAGAATACAGATTGTTCTATTTATATGAGTAATATCTTTTATGGTCATGCACCCAATGTTAGGGGTTTATTCATATTGAATCTTGATAGTGATGACACACATGTTCATAACATTGATGCCAAAAGATGTAGAGTTGATAATGATAGTATCACTTTCTTGTGGCACTGCCGTTTAGGTCATATTGGTGTAAAACGCATGAGGAAGCTCCATGCCGATGGAATTTTGGAGTCACTTGATTTTGAATCACTTGACACATGTGAACCATGCCTCATGGGCAAGATGACTAAAACGTCGTTCTCTGGAAGAATGGAACGGGCGAGTGACTTACTGGAAATCATACATACTGATGTGTGCGGTCCAATGAATGTTACAGCGCGTGGTGGATATCGTTATTTTCTCACCTTCACTGATGACTTAAGTAGATATGTGTATATTTACTTAATGAAACACAAGTCTGAAACGTTTGAAAAGTTCAAGCAATTTCAGAGTGAAGTTGAGAATCATCGTAACAAGAAGATTAAGTTCCTGCGATCTGACCGAGGAGGTGAATATCTGAGTTATGAGTTTGGCAGTCACTTAAGACAGTGTGGAATTGTTTCACAGTTGACACCGCCTGGAACACCACAACGTAATGGTGTGTCCGAACATCGTAATCGAACCTTATTAGATATGGTGCGTTCTATGATGTCTCTTGCAGATTTGCCACTATTGTTTTGGGGTTATGCATTAGAGACAGCCGCATTCACTTAAAATAGGGCACCATCGAAATCCGTTGAGACGACGCCATATGAACTGTGGTTTGGCAAGAGGCCAAAGTTGTTGTTAAGTTTGGGGATGTGATGCTTATGTCAAAAAGCTTCTGCCTGAAAAGCTGGAACCCAAAGCGGAGAAATGTGCCTTCATAGGATACCCAGAAGAGACAGTCGGGTATACCTTCTATCTCAGATATGAAGGCAAAGTGTTTGTCGCTAAGAATGGAACATTTCTTGAGAAAGAGTTTCTCTCGAAAGAATTGAGTGGGAGGAAAATAGAGCTTGATGAGGTTATTGAACCTTTACTTCAACCAGAAAGTAGCGCAGCGCAGAAAGATGTTTCTGTGGAACTTATGACGGTAGAAGAGGAAGTTAATGATGATGATCATGAAGCTTCAGATCAAGCTACTATTGAACCTTGTAGGTCGACAAGGCTGCGTACTACTCCTGAGTGGTACGACAACCCTGTCTTGGAGGTCATGTTGTTGGACAACAATGAACCTACGAGCTATGGAGGAGCAGTGATGGGCCCGGATTCCGAGAAATGGTTAGAGGCCATGAAATCCGAGATGGGATCCATGTATGAAAACAAAGTATGGACTTTGGAAGTATTACCTGAAGGGCGAAAGGCCATTAAGAACAAATGGATCTTTAAGAAGAAGACATACGCGGGCGGTAATATCACCGTCTATAAAGCTCGACTTGTGGCAAAGGTTTTTCACAAGTTCAAGGAGTTGACTACGATGAGACCTTCTCACCCGTAGCGATGCTTAAGTCTGTCAGAATCATGTTGGCAATAGCTGCTTATTTCGACTATGAAATTTGGCAGATGGATGTCAAAATAGCGTTCCTCAATGGTTTCCTTGAGGAAGAGTTGTATATGATGCAACCAGAAGGTTTTGTCGATCTAGAGAATGCTGACAAAGTTTGCAAACTCCAGCGATCCATTTATGGGCTGGTGCAAGCATCTCGGAGTTGGAATAAGCATTTTGATGAGGTGATCAAAGCGTTTGAGTTTATACAAGTTTATGAAGAAGCTTGTATTTACAAGAAAGTGAGTGGGAGCTCTATAGTGTTTCTAATATTATATGTGGATGACATATTGCTGATTGGAAACAATATAGAAATGCTGGAAAGCGTGAAGGAATATTTGAACAAGAGTTTTTCAATGAAGGACCTAGGAGAAGTTGCTTTCATATTAGGCATTAAGATCTATAGAGATAGATCGAGACACTTAATAGCACTTTCACAGAGCACATACCTTGATAAAGTTTTGAAGAAGTTCAAAATGGATCAGTCCAAGAAGGGGCTCTTGCCTGTGTTACAAGGTGTGAAGTTGAGTAAGACTCAATGCCCAGTGACTGCAGAAGATAGATAAAAGATGAGTGTCATCCCCTATGCTTCAGCCATAGGCTCTATCATGTATGCAATGCTGTGCACAAGACCGGATGTCAGCCTTGCCATAAGTATGGCCGGAAGGTTTCAAAGTGATACTGGAATGGAACATTGGGCAACGGTCAAGAATATCCTTAAGTACTTGAAAAGGACTAAGGAAATGTTTCTCGTTTATGGAGGTGATGAAGAGCTCGTTGTAAAGGGTTACGTCGATGCAAGCTTTGACACTGATCCGGATGACTCTAAGTCACAAACCGGATACATATTTATTCTCAGCGGGGGAGCGGTAAGCTGGTGCAGTTCCAAGAAAAGCGTGGTAGTCAATTCTACATGTGAAGCGGAGTACATCGCAGCCTCGGAGGCGGCAAAGGAAGGTATCTGGATGAAGCAGGTCATGACAGATCTTGGAGTAGTGCCCAGTGCACTGAATCCAATGAACCTGTTCTATGACAACACTGGTGCCATTGCTCTGGCCAAGGAACCAAGGTTTCACAAGAGGACCAGACACATAAAGCGATGCTTCAACTCCATCCGTGATTACATCGAGGAGAAGAACATAAATATTTGCAAAGTGCACACGGATCTGAATGTTGTAGACCCGTTGACTAAACCTCTTCCAAGGGCTAAATATGATCAACACCAGAACTGCATGGGTGTTCGATTCATTACAATGTAAATCACATAGTGATGTGAGCTAGATTATTGACTCTAGTGCAAGTGGGAGACTGTTGGAAATATGCCCTAGAGGAAATAGATAAAGTGTTTATTATTATATTTCCTTGTTCATGATAATCGTATATTATCCATGCTGTAATTGTATTAATTGGAAACACATTACATGTGTGGGTAAATAGACAACACTTTGTCCCTAGTATGCCTCTAGTGAACTAGCTCGTTCATCAAAGATGGTCAAGGTTTCGTGGCCATTGACATGTGATGTCATTTGATAACGGGATCACATCATTAGGAGAATGATGTGATGGACAAGACCCAAACTACAAACGTAGGATATGATCGTGTCAGTTTATTGCTACTGTTTTCTACATGTCAAGTATGTGTTCCTATGACCATGAGATCATGCAACTCACGAACATCGGAGGAGTGCCTTGTGTGTATCAAACATCGCAACGTAACTGGGTGACTATAAAGGTGCTCTACAGGTATCTCCGAGGGTGTCTGTTGAGTTGGCATGGATCAAGACTGGGGTTTGTTACTCCGTGTGAACGGAGAGGTATCTCAGGGCCCACTCGGTAATACAACATCACAATAAGCCTTGCAAGCAATGTGACTAAGTGTTAGTTGCGGGATCTTGTATTACAGAACGAGTAAAGAGACTTGCCGATAACGAGGTTGAACTAGGTATGGAGATACCGACGATCGAATCTCGGGCAAGTAACATACCGAAGAACGAAGGGAACATCATACGGGATTAACTAAATCCTTGACATAGAGGTTCGACCAAAAAAGATCTTCGTAGAATATGTAGGAACCAATATGGGAATCCAGATCCCGCTATTGGTTATTGACAATAGAGATGTCTCGGTCATGTCTACATAGTTCTCGAACCCGCAGGGTCTGCACACTTAAGGTTTGGTGACGTTTCGGTAGTATAGAGTTATGTATGGTGGTGACTGAAGGTTTTTCGGAGTCCCGTATGAGATCCCGGACGTCACGAGGAGCTTCAGAATGGTCCGGAGGTAAATATTCATATATAGGAAGTCCTGTTTTGGTCACCGGAAAAGTTTCGGGCTCATCGGTAGTGTACCGGGAGTGCCGGTAGTGTACCGGGAGACCATCGGGAGGGGTATTTCGACCCAAGAGGCTCCATGGCCTGTGGGAGAGTGTTTACCAGCCCTTAGTGGGCTGGTGAAAGTCCCACACAAGGCCCATGCGGTTTGGGAAAAAAGGCCCAAAGAGAAAAGGTGGAAAAAAGGCAAAAATAGGATGAATCCTAGTCCTACTACGATTGGAGGTGGAGTCCACCTCCTCCACCTGGTTTGGCCGACTCCTTGGAGGCTTGGACCTTGTGCCAAGCCTCCTCCTCTCTTCCTCTTATATATACTAGAGGTTTTAGGGTTTTTGCACCGAATTTTCAGCCACGTGCTACCCATTCCTCCAGTGCATAGTTTTTGATCGGTTTTCTGCAGCGCTTAGGCGAATCCCTGCCGGAATAACTCCACCACCATCGCCGGAGTGCCGTTACGCTGCCGGAGAACTCTTCCTCCTCTCCGCTCCCTCTTGCTGGATCAAGACGGTGGAGATCGTCATCAAGCTGTACGTATGCTGAACGCGGAGGTGCCGTCCGTTCGGCGCTAGATCAGAAGGATCGCGATCAAGTTCGTGGGACGGATCGTGATCAAGTTCGTGGGATGGATCATGATTGGATCGCGGGATGGATCGTGATTGGATCACAGTACGGATCGTGATTGGATCGCGGGATGCACGACGATTTGGATCACGAAGACGTTCGACTACACCAACCACGTTTCTTAACGCTTCCCGCTTAGCAATCTACAAGGGTACGTAGATCCACTCTCCTTCTTGTAGATGCTCATCACCATGGATAGATCTGCGTGTGCGTAGGATTTTTTTTGTTTCCCATGCAACGTTCCCCAACACGGCTTTGTCTCGTAAAACGCGATGAAAAATTCTCTCTTGTTTTTCTTTGTAATTGTGATTTATAGGACTGGAATTAGGGTCGAAGGAGCCACAAGGTGGCCCCAAGCCATCATGGCGCGCCTAGGGGGTGGGTGTTGGAAATATGCCCTAGAGGCAATAATAATTTGGTTATTATCATATTTCCTTGTTCATGATAATCTTTATTATCCATGCTATAATTGTATTGAATGGAAACTCAGATACATGTGTGGATACATAGATAATACCATGTCCCTAGTATCTCCGAGGGTGTTTGTTGGGTTGGCATGGATCAAGACTGGGATTTGTTACTCCGTGTGACGGAGAGGTATCTCAGGGCCCACTCAGTAATACAACATCACAATAAGCCTTGCAAGCAATGTGACTAAGTGTTAGTCACGGGATCTTCTATTACGGAATGAGTAAAGAGACTTGTCGGTAACAAGGTTGAACTAGGTATGGAGATATCGACGATCGAATCTCGGACAAGTAACATACCGAAGAACAAAGGGAACATCATACGGGATTAACTGAATCCTTGGCATAGAGGTTCGACCGATAAAGATCTTGTAGAATATGTAGGAACCAATATGGGCATCTAGGTCCCGCTATTGGTTATTGACCATAGAGGTGTCTCGGTCATGTCTACATAGTTCTCGAACCCGCAGGGTCTGCACACTTAAGGTTCGGTGACGTTTCAGTAGTATAGAGTTATGTATGGTGGTGACCGGAGGTTGTTCGGAGTCCCAGATGAGATCCCGGATGTCACGAGGAGCTCCGTAATGGTCCGGAGGTAAATATTGATATATAGGAAGTCCTGTTTTGGTCGCCGGAAAAGTTTCGGGCTCATCGGTAGTGTATCGAGAGTGCTGGTAGTGTACCGGGGGACCATCGGGAGAGGTATTTCGACCCAAGAGGCTACATGGGCTGTGGGAGGAGGTAAACCAGCCCTTGGTGGGCTGACCGAAGCCTCCTCTAAGGGCCCATGCGGCTGGAGTGGTTTGAGAAGGAAAAATCCAAAGGTGGAGAGGTGGAAAGAGTTTTCAAGTGGAAAGGAGGAATCCTACTCCTAATAGGATTGGAGTAGGACTCCTCCACCTCCTTCGACCAAACCTTGAGGGTTTGAGGCTGCCTCCTCCCCTCCCTCCCTCCTATATATACTAGAGGATTTAGAGGAAAAAGCTAACCCTAATAGCCACGTGCTACCTCTCCTCTAGATCGCAGTTTCTCCTCTAGATCGGTTTTCAGCGGTGCTTAGGCGAAGCTCTGCTGAAATAGCTCCACCACCATTGCCGTAACACCGTCGCGTAGCTGAAGAACTCTTCTACCTCTCCGCTCCCTCGTGCTGGATCAAGAAGGCGGAGATCATCATCGAGCTGTACGTGTGCTGAACGCGGAGGTGCCGTCCGTTCGGCTCTAGATCGAAAGGACCGTGATCAAGATCGCGAGACGGATCATGATGAGATCGCGAGACGGATCGTGATGAGTTTGCAGGACGGATTGTGATTGGATCGCGAGACGAATCGTGATGAGATCGCGGGATGCTCGGTGATTTGGATCGCGAAGACGTTCGACTACACCAACCGCGTTTCTTAACGCTTCTTGCTGAGCGATCTACAAGGGTATGTAGATCCACTCTTACTCTCGCAGATGCTCATCACCATGGATAGATATTGCGTGTGTGTAGGAAATTTTTTGTTTCCCATGCAACGTTTTTTCAACAGTGGTTTCAGAGCTAGGTCTATGTGTAGATGAGATCTCGAGTAGAACACAAAGGAGTTTGTGGGCGTTGATGCTCAGATTGCTTCCTCCCTTGGTATTTTCTTGATTCAGAGGTATTGTAGGATGAAGCGGCCTGGACCAACCTTACTCGTACACTTACGAGAGAACGGTTCCATCGACTGACGTGTAACTTTGTTGCACAAAGATGGCTTGTGGGTGTTTGTCTCTCCTACTCTAGTTCGATCAGATTCGACAAAGGCGGTCCTTAACAAGGTTGAATAGCAATTTGTGTATCGCCATTGTGGTTTTGCGTAGGCAAGAATCGTTCTTGCTAGATACCCATAGCAGCCACGTAAAACTTTCAACAACAATTAGAGTACGTCTAACTTGTTTCTGCAGGGTATGTTGTGATGTGATATGGCCAATTACATGATGAGATATATGTGATGTATGAGATGATCATGTGTTGTATAGAATATCATGACTTGCATGTCGATGAGTACGGAAACCGGCAGGAGCCATAGGGTTGTCTTTAATTATTGTATGACCTGCGTGTCAATCATTAAGCGCTATGTAATGGTTTACTTTATCGCTAAACGGTAGCTATAGTAGTATGAGCATGGTGGGCACGACAACCTCGATGGCGACACAATGATGGAGATCATGATGATGGAGATCATGGTGTTATGCCGGTGACGATGGAGATCATGCCGGTGCTTTAAGGATGGAGATCAAAACCACAAGTTCATGGCCATATCATGTCACTTATGATTTGCATGTGATGTTAATCCTTTTATGCACCTTGTTTTGCTTAGGATGATGGTAGCATGATAAGGTGATCCCTCACTTAAATTTCAAGATAAATTGTGTTCTCCCCAAGCGTGCACCGTTGCAAAAGTTTGTTGTGTCGAGACACCACGTGATGATCGGGTGTGATAGACTCTACGTTCACACACAACGGGTGCAAGCCAGTGTTGCACATGCGGAACACTCGGGTTAAACTTGATGAGCCTAGCATGTACATACATGGCCTCGGAACACAAGAGACCGAAAGGTTGAATATGAGTCATATAGTAGATATGATCAACATGATGATGTTCACCATAGAAACCACCTCAACTCACGTGATGATCGGACTTGAGTTGGTGAATTTGGATCATGTATCACTTGAATGACCGAAGGGATGTCAATTTGAGTGGGAGTTCTTAAGTAATATGATTAATTGAACTCATTATCATGAACATAGTCAGTAGTGTCTTTGCAAAATTATGTTGTAGATTACTAGCTCCCGCTGTAGCTCCCTTAAATTTCTATATGTTCCTAGATAAATAGAGTTGAAAGATGATGGTATCAATATTGCGGACTGGGTCCATGATCTGAGGATTGTCCTCATTGCTGCACAGAAGGCTTATGTCCTTAATGCACCGCTCGGTGCGCCACCCCCTCTAGCGTCGTCTGTAGATGTTGTGAACATCTAACAGGCGCGTTTCAATGACTACTTGATAGTTTAGTGCGTCATGCATTACGGCTTAGAATTGAGGCTCCGAAACATTTTGAACATCACAGAACATATGAGATGTTCTAAGAGCTGAAATTAGGATCTCAGGCTCGTGCCCGTGTTGTGAGATATGAGATCTCCAACAAGATTCTTTGCCTATAAGATAAAATAGAATAGCTCAATCGTTGAGCATGTGCTTAGATTCTCTGGGTGCTACAATCGCTTGAATCGAGTGGGAGTTGATCTTCCAGATAAGATACTGATTGATATAGTTCTCCAAGTCACTATCACTAAGCTACTAGAACTTGGTGATGAACTATCAGATGCCAGGGATAGAAATAATGATCCCTGAGCTGTTCGCGATGTTTGACACCGCGAAGGTAGAAATCAAGAAGGAGCGTCAAGTGTTGATGGTTAGTAAAACCACTAGTTTCGAGAAGGGCAAGGGCAAGGAGGGAAACTTCATGGATGGCAAGTCGGTTGCTGCTCCAATGAAGCAACCCAAAGTTGAACCCAAACCCGAGACTAAGTGCTTCGATTATGAGGAGAGCGGTCGCTGAAGCGGAACAACCCTAATACTTGGTAGATAAGAAGGCTGGCAACATTGACAGAAGTATATTTGATATACATGTTATTGATGTGTACCTTGCAAGTACTCCTAGTAGCACCTGGGTATTGGATACCGATTCGGTTGCTAAATGTTAGTAACTCGAAATAAAAGCTACGGAATAAACGGAGAACTAGCTAAGGGTGAGGTGACGATGTGTGTTGGAAATGTTTCCAAGGTTGATGTGATCAACATCGCACGCTCTCTCTATCTTCGGGATTAGTGACGAACCTAAATAAATGTTATTTGGTGTTTTGCGTTGAGCATGAACGTGATTAGATCGTGTTTATTGCAACACGGTTATTCATTTAAGTTAGAGAATAATGGTTATTCTGTTTACATGAATAATACCTTCAATGGTCATGCACCCAGTGAGAATGGTTTATTGAATCTTGATCACAGTAATACACATGTTCATAACATTGATGCCAAAAGATACAAAGTTAATAATGATAGTACAACATACTTGTGGCATTGCCGCTAAATGTCATATTGGTATAAAGCGCATGAAGAAACTCCTTGCTGATGGATCTTTGGACTCATTCGATTTCGAATCGGTTGAGACATACAAACCATGCCTCTTGGGCAAGATGACTAAGGACCCCGTTTTCCGGATGGATGGAGCGGGCAAGTGATTTATTGGAAATGATACATGTTGATGTATGCAATCCAATGCGTCTTGTAGCGTGCGGTGGATATCGTTATTTTCTTACCTTCACGGATGATTTGAGTAGATATAGTGTATATTTACTTAATGAAACACAAGTCTAAATCGTTTGAAAGGTTCAAACAAATTCAGAGTGAAGTTTAAGATCATCGTGACAAGAAGATAAAAATGTCTGCGATATGATCGTGGAGGTGAATATCCGAGTTACGAGTTTGGCATACAACTTTATACAATGTGAAAGTTGTTACACAACTCACGCCACCTGGAACACCATAGTGTGATGGTGTGTCTGAATGTCATAGTCGTACTCTATTGGATATGGTGCGTGCTATGATGTCTCTTATCGTTTTGCTATTATAATTTTGGGGTTATGCATTAGAGACAACTACATTCACTTTAAACAGGGCACCATCTAAATCCATTGGGATGACACCTTGTGAATTAGGGTTTGATAGAAACCTAAGCTATCATTTCTTAATGTTTGGGGCTACGACGCTTGTGTGGAAAATGTTTTCATCTAATGAGCTCGAACCCAAAGCGGACAAATGCATCTTCATAGAATACCCTAAGAACAGTTGGGTGAACCTTCTATCTCAGATCCAAGCATAAAATGTTTGTTGCTAAAATTGGGTCCTTTCTCGAGAAAGAGTTTCTCTCGAAAGAATTGAGTGGGAGGAAGATAGAACTTGATGAGGTTGTTGAACCTTTGTTTCAAGGAGAGAGTAGCGCAGCACAGGAAGATGTTTCTGTGAAGCCTAGTTAGTTGAAGAGGAAGTTAATGATGATGATCATGAAGCTTCGGATCAAGTTACTATCGAACCTCGTAGGTCGACAAGGACGCGTATTGTTCCTGAGTGGTACGACAACCCTGTCTTGGAGGTCATGTTGTTGCACAACGATGAACCGACGAGATATGGAGAAGCGATGATGGGCCCGGATTCCGACAGATGGTTAGAGGCCATGAAATCCGAGAAAGGATCCATGTATGAAAACCAAGTATAGACTTTGGTAAACTTGCTTGTTGGACAGTAGGTCATCGAGTACAAATGGACCTTTGAGATGAAGACAGACGCTGATGGTAAATGTCACCATTTATAAAGCTCGACTTTTCACAAAGAAGTTTCCGACAAGTTCAAAGAGTTGACTATGATGAGACTTTCTGACTCATAGCGATGCTAAAGTCTATTGGAATTATGTTAGCAGTTGCTGCATTTTTCAATTATGAAATCTGGCAGATGGATGACAAAACATCGTTTCCTTAACAGTTTACTTGAGGAAAGGTTGTATGAGATTCAACCAGATGGTTTTGTCAGTCCTAAGGATGCTAAAAAGTGTGCAAGCTCTAGTGATCCGGCTATGGACTGGAGTAAGCATCTCAGAGTTGGAATGTACGCTTTGATGAGGTGATCAAAGTTTTCGAGTCTATACAAAGTTTATGAGAAACTTGTATTTACAATAAAGTGAGTGTGAGCGCTATAGAGTTTCTGATAAGCATATGTGGATGACATATTGTTGATCGGAAATGATGTAGAATCTCTGGAAAGCATAAAGGGTTGTTTGAAAAGATTTTTTCAAAGGAAGACCTGGATAAAGCTAGTTAATTGTTGGGCATCGCGATCTATAGAGATAGATCAAGACGTCTAATAAGACTTTCAATGAGTACATACCTTGACAAGATTTTTAAATAGTTCAAAATGGATCAGTTAAAGAAAGAGTTCTTGCCTGATTTGTAAGGTGTGAGGTTGAGTGAGACTCAAAGATCGACCACGGCAGAAGAAAGAGAAAGGACGAACGTCGTCCCCTATGTCTTGGCCATAGGCTCTATATATTATGCCATGCTATGTACCACACCTGTGTGTGCCTTGCCATGAGTCTGTCTAGGGGTACAATAGTGATCTAGGAGTGGATCACTGGACAACGGTCATGATTATCCTTAGTAACTAAAGTACTAAGGAAATCTTTCTCGATTATGGAGGTGATGAAGAGTTCATTGTAAAGAGTTACGTCGATGCAACCTTTAACACTAATCCGGATGGCTCTTAGTAGCAATCCGGATACGTATAGTGGAGCAGCCATTTGTAATAGTTCCAAGTGGAGTGTGGTAGCAGTATTTACAGTATGACATAGAGATTTGCATAGTACACACGGATCTGAACGTCGCAGACCCGTTGACTAAAAGACCTCTCTCTCACATGCAAAGCATGATCAAGCCCCAGAACTCATTAGGTGTTAGATTCATAACAATGCGAATCACATGGTGATGTGAACTAGATTATTGACTCTAGTGCAAGTGGGAGACTGTTGGAAATATGCCCTAGACGCAATAATAAATTGGTTATTATCATATTTCCTTGTTCATGATAATCTTTATTATCCATGCTATAATTGTATTGATCGGAAACTCAGATACATGTGTGGATACATAGACAACACCATGTCCCTAGTATGCCTCTAATAGACTAGCTCGTTGATCAAAGATGGCTATGGTTTCCTAGTCATGGACATGAGATGTAATTTGATAACAGGATCATGTCATTAGGAGAATGATGTGATGGACAAGACCCAAACTACAAACATAGCATATGATCGTGTCAGTTTATTGCTACTGTTTTCCGCATGTCAAGTATGTGTTCCTATGACCATGAGATCATGCAACTCACTGACACCGGAGGAGTACCTTGTGTGTATCAAACGTTGCAACATAACTGGGTGACTATAAAGGTGCTCTACAGGTATCTCCGAGGGTGTCTGTTGGGTTGGCATGGATCAAGACTGGCATTTGTTACTCCGTGTGACGGAGAGGTATCTCAGGGCCTACTCGGTAATACAACATCACAATAAGCCTTGCAAGCAATGTGACTAAGTGTTAGTCACGGGATCTTTTATTATGGAACGAGTAAAGAGACTTGCCGGTAACGAGGTTCAACTAGGTATGGAGATACCGACGATCGAATCTCGGACAAGTAACATATCGAAGAAGAAAGGGAACATCATACGGGATTAACTGAATCCTTGACATAGAGCTTCGACCGATAAAGATCTTGTAGAATATGTAGGAACCAATATGGGCATCCAGGTCTCTCTATTGGTTATTGACCATAGAGGTGTCTCGGTCATGTGTACATAGTTCTCGAACCCGCAGGGTCTGCACAGTTAAGGTTCGGTGACGTTTCGGTAGTATAGAGTTATGTATGGTGGTGACCGAAGGTTGTTCGGAGTACCGTATGAGATCCCATATGTCACGAGGAGCTCCGAAATGATCCGGAGGTAAAGATTGATATATAGGAAGTTCTGTTTTGGTCGCCGGAAAAGTTTCGGGCTCATCGGTAGTGTACTAGGAGTGCCGGTAGTTTACCGGGGGACCATCGGGAGAGGTATTTCGACCCAAGAGGCTACATGGGCTGTGGGAGGAGGTAAACTATCCCCTGGTGGGCTGACCTAAGCCTCCTCTAAGGGCCCATGCGGCTGGAGTGGTTTGAGAAGGAAAAATCCAAAGGTGGAGAGGTGGAAAGAGTTTCCAAGTGGAAAGGAGGAATCCTACTCCTAATAGGATTGGAGTAGGACTCCTCCACCTCCAATTTCGACCAAACCTTGAGGGTTTGAGGCTGCCTCCTCCCCTCCTTCCCTCCTATATATACTAGAGGATTTAGAGGAAAAAGCTAACCCTAATAGCCACGTGCTACCTCTCCTCTAGACCGCAGTTTCTCCTCTAGATCGGTTTTCAGCGGTGCTTAGGCGAAGCCCTGCTAGAATAGCTCCACCACCATCGCGGCAACGCCATCGCGCAGCCGGAGAACTGATCTATCTCTCCTCTCCCTCTTGCTGGATCAAGAAGGCGGAGATTGTCATCGAGCTGTACGTGTGCTGAACGCGGAGGTGTCGTCCGTTCGGCGCTAGATCGGAAGGACCGTGATCAAGATCAGAGACGGATCGTGATGAGATCATGGGACGAATCGTGATGAGTTCGCGGGACGGATCGTGATTGGATTGTGGGACGGATCGTGATGAGATCGTGGGATGCTCGGCGATTTGGATCGCGAAGACGTTCGACTACACCAACCGCATTTCTTAACGCTTCCGGCCTAGCGATCTACAAGGGTATGTAGATCCACTCTCCCTCTCGTAGATGCTCATCACCATGGATAGATCTTGCATGTGCGTAGGAAATTTTTTGTTTCCCATGCAACATTTTCCCAACAGTGGGCGCGCCCTATTGGCTTGGCACCAACAGGTGACCCCCTCTGGTGGGTCTTCGCTCCATAATTCTTCATATATTGCAGAAAAATCCACAAAAAGTTTCGTCCAATTCCAAGAACTTCTATTTATGCACAAAAATAACACCATGGCAGTTTTGCTGAAAACCGTCAGTCTCGGGTTAGTTTTATTCAAACCATGCAAATTAGAGGCCAAAATAAGAGCAAACGTGTTTGGAAAAGTAGATATGTTTGGGACGTATCAACCACATAGATGCAAAGATTGAGGATGTTCAATCTAATCCTTGGCACCTCACTATTGTGTATCATGATTCTCATGTTCGAGAGAGGGATATGAATGCGGACACGATCAAAGGTCTTGCCTCAACTAGAAATCTCCCTTGGTTTCCCTCGTTGGTACACAAGGTTTTCAATCATGGAGAGTATGAAGCAATCATCAACAATAGTCAGGTGCGAACGAATGACTTCAAGAAATAGTGCATGTTTGTGCTTTCAAAGACCTTGGTTATAGTGGGAGTTTTTGGAGTTTCAAAAAGAAGGTGGTCGTCGGTACATACAATCATGTGCAGCTTGACATGGCCATAACGATCAAGATATGTTGAGGGGCTCGGCTGGCGCAGTTCTGAGTGATGCTAGTGGAAATTCATTATTTGGGGAAAATCATTATTAGGTGATGAAGTGGCGCAGTGATACATAATAGTCTACTAGGACCAGGCCACGGATGGCAAAGTAGGTGTTTACCATGGACGACAAAGAATTTTTTCATCCACCTCACTGGCCTAGCTGACTGCAAAGGGCCTAGACGACACAGTGTAGCTGTCAGCCCCGTTGGGTGGCTAATGGCACACTTTGCCGTCTGCCAGCAGACGGCAAACATTGCCATCTGCCGTGTGACATCAGCAGGACAGTGGCTGCACGTCACTCCTGCTTTGTCTTTGTCGTCTTCCTAGGGGGGACTTTGTCGTCTTCCATCTAACGACATAATGACCAAACCCAGGTTGCATAGGTTGCTGCCATGTGGCACCTTTGCTGTAGGTAGGCAGACGACAAAGTGACTGTATTACCCTTTTTCTATATGTTTTTTGTTATTTCCCTGCATTTTCACAGAACATATATGATATATATAGTTGCAAGCTGAAGCATAGGCCATGTATTCCAACAAATACTATCTAGTATCCAACATCATCGTGAAATATTAAACGAGAGAACACATAGGCTATTAAAAGAACCAAGACATACATAGTTTCACGTTGTTCATCCATATATTATATATATACATACATAGTTTCACATTGTTCATCAATACAAATCAAAACAAAAAGTAAACACTAGAAATCCATCAATGCCAACTTCCATGAAGTGAATCAAATCTACAAATGTGAATAAGAAAGTTAGAATAATAAGAAGACGAAGACTAGAATAATAATAATAATAATAATAATAAGAAGAAGAAGAAGAAGAAGAAGAAGAATATAAATAATAAGACTAGAAGAAGAAGAAGCAGAAGAAGAAGAAAGAGAAGAAAAATAATAAGAAGAAAGAAAGAATAAGATCATCTTTCTTCTTCTCTTCTATCTTTTTATCCTTTTCATTCTCATTCTTCTTCCTTTATTCTTTATTTTTCATCTATTTCTTCTTCTATTCCGTCTTTTTCTCATCTTCTTTGTTTTTCTTCTTCTTCTTCCTTATTTGTGTCATTTGAGAGCTAACTTAGGTAATTATGCCATTTTAGAGCTAACTAAGCTTATTATGTTATTTTGGAAGAAAATAAGTTAAGTATAGATCATTATTGAGATAACCTAGGTAATTATGCCATTTTTGAGCTAACAAAACTTATTATGTCATTTTGTAGGAAACAAAGCTAATTATAGGTCATTATGATCTAACTTAGGCCTGTCTAGGACATTATTGGCCAACTTAGCTTGTTTTGCCATTTTGGAGGGAAATAAACCAAGTATATGACATTTATGAGATAACCAAGGTTATTATGCACTTTTTGACCTAACGAAGTCAATTATGTCATAAATGAACTAAATAAGCTAATTATGTCATTTTGGAGGATAATTAGCTAAGTATGTATTTTTTGGGAAAAATAAGCTAAGTATGTGGCATATTACGGCTAACTAGCATGTACTCCCTCCGTTCCTAAATATAAGACCTTCTAGAAATTCCACTATGAACTACATGCGAATGTATATAAACATATTTTAGAATGCAGATTCACTCATTTTGCTTCGTATATATTCTATAGTGAAATCTCTAAAAGGTCTTATATTTTGGAATGGAGGGAGTACAAAGCTAAGTATGCATTTGTTAAGCAAAACACTAGAGAAAACTTACCGTCGTCGTCATCACGGAGGTCAAGCACCCGGGTTGCTCGGGACCGATTCACCTAGAGAAGGATGCCCTGAAGAAGGGTTGTGCGATGCGGGTCGGGAGTTATGCTGCACCAAACATTATTTGCAATGTCGTGTTAGCATGATTACACTCAAATGTTAAGGCTAGTAACTAATGATCATTCAAATGAAACTCATTGTTCCCACCGGAGTAATGATTGGCATCGACGGAAGGGTCTGGCCGCTCTTTTCGCACATAGACTGCACATTTGGTTTTGACGAGTCGGTCATATTAGTTAGTAATGAAACGAACATTATAGGAATGGTTGGCTAATATGCAGAAGAAACTTACCACGAGGAGCTCGTACATGGCCCGATGAGCCGCCTCATTCCGTGCCCTCTCCTCCTCCAACAACCTAGTCTTCTTCTCCTCCGCGAGCAGTTCCTTCTCTGCTGCCACTCGGTCCCTCTCCTCCAAAAGCACCTGGGTTGTTGCTCTCTCTTTCTGAAGAGCAGCCTGCAACACCGCTCCTCGTTAGCATTGTAATCATCGATGGCCACACACTCAATGTAATGGAGGAAAGATATCTGAGTCCATATAACTAACCTCGATGGCAAGATTGACTAGCCGTGGACGATTCCTTATCTCAGGACACGGGCTCGTTTGGTGCGCCTTGATATCTGGGAGAGTGAGCGAACAACGTGTCAGTCCATCTCCAATGGCTATCGAGCCATGGGGCCTGCCACCACCAGCTATCATCACCAGCTCTGGATCAATAGGATGTCGACTCGGGTTATAGTCCTCCCCTTTTCTCGCCTTCGCCTCCTCATTGTATTTCACGAGCTTGTGGTGGGAGGAGATATTGGTGAACTTTTTTGGATGATCAAGGTCAAACTGAGAGAATGTCTTGGCCTTCTTGTACGAGGCAATATGGGACATGGCATGCAGGTCGTACACCTATGGCACCTTCGTGTTATTGTGTCACGCCTAAAAGAGAGGAACAAAGTATTAGCAAAGGTCTCAAGATAGCATGAAGAATGAATTGCATGAATCATGAAGCAAACCACATACCCAATTTCGCCCGAACTGGAATAAGTTGGCGCTGCCTTGATGGTGTGGCACACAAACCATTTGGGCACATTGGTCCTTTGCATTGTCGTGGACGACTCGCTAGTGGTTTGTGCACCACTCATCCACCAATGCCTCCCAACAATCCATCTTATCCGCACACCATCTCGGGGGCACCTAAGTTAGTAAAGAGAAATTCGAGCGCTACGCATACGAATCAAATCAAGGAAACTAAGTACAATGACTTAAGAATAGGTAACTACCTTCATGTAATGATGCTTATTCAGAAACATTTCGCGGCATGATGTTTTGTCCTTATTAATACCATGCGTGGTGTAGTAGTCTCAAACAGCCTGCAGCCGATCTTCGTGCCGTAAGTTTTGTAATGGGTGCTTGCAGTCGGTATCAATAACCTTTGTTGCGTCCTCCTCGTATACCTCCTCACACATGTAGAAGGTCTGCAATCAAACAAGACAACACTGAGTAGTACAATAACTAGCTATTATTATTTTTTAATTATGTAAAGGAGAAATTACCCAAAAGCTGCTGATCACCATCTCGGCCCTCGTGTGGCACAAGACACCGTCCATCATATCCTATGGCGGGGCCTGGGCAGCATTGTAGTGCTCCCAGCTGAATCCTAGCTGTGGAAGCTTTCCCTCACCGGGCAATGTGACAAACGCCGAGAAATTTTGCCGTCAAAGCACACCAAGGACGGTGTTGGACCTGCAGACTCCACTAGCGTGATGCCAACCCCTGTAGTATGACAAGGCCAACACATTAGATATTTAAAGAAACATGAAGGCAAAAGGTACAAAAAGAGTAAATGCACTTACTTCTCCCCATCAGGCCTAATCACCGGCCTCTGCTCGCAGGTCCCTGGCAGGGGTGGGAGCCGTGTACTAACACGTTGGAACACAATGATCCCCTCAATCAGCTCGCCCTCACTATCAATGTGGGCCACTCCGCCCCTGAGACGGATCCGGCCAGGTACCCCGTCCGAACATCTCCTGGGATGTAGCCTGATCAGGAGTCTCGTGGGCCCAAGCATCTGGCACCGGAGTCTCGTGGGCCAAAGCATCTGGGACGGGAGTCTCATGGGCCGAAGGCTTGTTGACCCAAGGCTCGTGATCCGGAGTCCCCATAACCTCCACCTTAGACGACTCCAGCCTAGCAGTCCTATGCTCGGGTGAATGAGCTCGGGGTAGCGGCAAGGAAGGCATAACAGTCTGCCTACCTCTGCCACGGACACGTCCAGTACCTCCCTTCTGCCCTCCCCGACCTCCTCTCCCGATGGGCAACGACATCAATGAAGAAGCGCCCGCCGGTGTCCCCATACTGTCTATCAAACTCTCTGGAGAGATTGGGGTGGAATGGAAGTAGCCCTCCTGCGGGACGCCGATGAGAAGTACCCGTGGAGCTCTCTGGACCCGTGCCGACCATCTTTCAACACCTGCCATGACAAAGAGTAAACGAAATTAGTACATCATAGAAAAATTGAATATCTGACATGAATAATAATATTTACATAATTAAAGTTCAGATGCATACGATCTAATAATAGTCTGGATCGTCTATATATGTTCGGGGATCAATAAATGCATCATCATCACTATCACGCATGTCGTGTGATATCTCCAACATATCTATAATTTTTTATTGTTCCATGTTGATATATGTAACACCCCAAAAATTTAATCTTGTTTTATTAATTAAATTTTTGTTAGGAATATTTATTTCCTATTTTCTGGTTTGTTCTATTAATTTCAAAGCCACTTCTTTTCTCTGGATTTCAAAATTCTTCCCTCTTATCTGAAACTTTTGAATAATATTGTGGGACTTGAATACTTTATTCAATCATTTTATTTCATTTAGTAAAACCGGTGGAATGATTTTTATAATAAAACTTGCTTAGTTTTAATTCTTTTAATAGCATTTTCACTCCTTTAAAGACCTCTACTTGCACTACAACCCTTTTATATATTCATCAAAATTCCACAAAATTTTGTAGATGTCATGTAATGTCCCTGGATCACATTTGTGCAAACATCCACCTTGGTGTTTTGGAAATTTTGAGTGAATCGTCCTCATTTCCATTCTGGTCCGGTTTGATAGTTTGTACTGCAACCCTATTTTATTTTTCTCTAGTTGCCTTGAGATTTTCTCTGATTGTCCTACACCCTACCAACCTCTTAAGTCCAAGAGTTGAGATCCTTTAGAACATTTTAAACCCATGAAATAATACCTTCCAGTTTTTGTCCAGAAATGGTTTTCTCTAAAACTTGCACTAGGGAGTTTTTGCTTTTGACCAACTAACCTTACCATCGTGTTGTGGACCTACGGAGACCCCAACCTGGAGATTTTGGTGGCCTGGAAACCTCTCTTGATGCCCATGACATTTTGTTAAACACCCTAGGTGCATGGCCAGAATTGACATGCTCCTAAGAGTGTATTATGAAGTTGATCCCCTGGTCTAACCAAGATGTCCCCTAGCTTTGTTTTGCCCCATAACATAGTTCTGTTAATTTTTAGCTCCATCATAGCCCATTACCATGACACGGCAATCTGTCGAACAAGTGTTATACGTGCCCAGAGCGCGAACAGAGCACTCGTATTGCACGTGCTCGTGCCCGAGTCGACGCGCCCCTGGCTTTTGGCCATCCGCAGGGCCACTCCCCTGTCCTCTCCAGCTCGCAGGCGCCAACCGACCGCCCCTAGCTCCCCCGTAGCACCGCCGCAGCGAGCCCTTGGCATGCCTTCGACTGCAGCTCGTCATGGCAGCGCGACCCAAGCCATAGCGTTGCGCCAACTAGCCCCGTGCATAGTGCGAGCTCATCCGCAACCCGTCCTCTAGCGCCAGACATCGCCATGCGCCCCCTTTGCTACAGAATGGCAGTTCACCGACCTTACCCACTGCCGCCATCGAACTGACCTCCCAGCACTATAAGTAGCATGACAGCAAGGCTCAGCGGATTCGAAGATCATCCCCTCCTGCGTAGCAAGCCACTGCAACAGCCAGAACGACTGGAGGTGGCCGTCCTCCACAACTCCGGTCGTCTCTATCGTCGACAACCCGTGCTCAAATCCCGGGCAAGCAGTTGACCTTCCTCGCGTATTTCTTGGCTAAACGACTCCCTAAGCCCCCTTAAATCCTTTCCCGAACCCAATTAGCCGAGCAACCACTAGATACCGGAGCCCCCTTTCCTACCGCACCACTCGTCCGCCATGGGCGATGCCCTGCTCAAATCCTAGCCCAACGACGACTCTCTTCCCATCCAGAAGAACCGGCCATGCTCCCTCAGCTCACCGGTGTGCCGAGCATCGGAAACGACGCCCCTAGCGCCGACAGTCATCACCGGAGCGGCCCTCTACCCCTGCCCAGAACGCACGGAGTGTAGGAGATAAATCCGACAGTTGGGTCCCACCTGTCGGTGAGACAATCTCCCTCTCAATTGTGCAACCGCGCTGGCACGATTTGCTCACGAGAAGGCGTATTTTGGTGAATACATTTTTACTATTCGGGAGACGTGTTCTAACCAAACCGTTTCCTTTTTCTGGTATTATTTAAAACAAAAGTTTGACCCTACTTTGAGTGGGCGTATCTTTTAAAATTAAACCCCAAATGATTTGATTCTTCTTTTGCCGCTTCTTAAATTCCACCTAGTTTATTTTAGGATTTACTTCAAATATATTTTGAGACAATGTTTTGTATTGTTTTTGAATTGCGTGTTAATTCAAATATTTTCAAAATAGGAAATGGAGAGAGAGGCAACTTTCAAAAGTTTTTTCGTGCACCCTACCTCTCCACACACTAAAGGCAAACATTCTGAGCCATTGGTATAATATTGGTTGTGTGATGTTTATTGTGACGAATAAAGCTACAACACTAAGTTGACATGATGTACTTGTTATTTCATGTGAAGGTGTGAGCATGCTTGCAAGTACATGACGAGAAATTCTTGCTATTAAACTTGAGATGCTTGTGGCAATAGTTCACCACCTTGTGCCACCCCTGCCTACCGGAAGGAATCCGGGATAAGCCTGTGTCTCGGGTAGACATGAGCTTGGTGCTGACATCTCGTTGGAGCGAGAATGGTCAATGAGGCATGAAGGGGTGTAATGAGTGGTGATTCTGTCTGGAAACTATGAAAGATATCTGTTATGCTAATCATGCAGGGAACACATAAACCTCTTGAGTCGACCATAGATAGAGTCTTGCTCCAGTAACCCTCATGTTTGTTTCATACTACCACTTGTCCTTGTCGCAGGTAGGGTATGATTCAGTAAGTTGTCAACCCCTTTCTTGGCACACACCGTACAGAGATGCATAGTGAAAGATACCAGTGGCCCCTGGCAGTCATGTCACTTGGTCTGGGGGCATGTGTGTTTATGGTTGGAACCGAGAGGGGGACACCCCTTAGTAGCGCGCAGTATAAATTTGATGCCATGCTAATCGAGGTTGTGGCCTCCCCACTTAGAGTTTTGCTTAACGAGTGTCGTGGGTGATTCCAGGCACCGGTAAGTTAAGTTGGTGTGTGCGGGTCAGGTGTGTTTCCAATTCAAAGACCGTAAACGAAATTAGTCCCGATGGAATAAAGGAATCCATTACTCGTGGGTAAAGAGTACACCCTCTGTAGAGTTTGCATCTATTCGAATAGCCGTGTCTGCGGTTGAGAACTACATTCTGGGATGGGTCGAGTGTCGGTCTTAGTGTTGGTCTTCGGAGGAAAACTTCTAAACCGGAATATTGATCATGACGTGTGACGAATGATGATTGTGATTATAATTATTATGGATTAACCATTTATATTGTTGGATTGTTGAGTATTCCTGGGATGGTTCTACCTCCTGAATACTCGTCGTGATTATTATAATATAAGCCCTTTATGTGACATCGCACAGACGCCCGACTATGGCATGCATGTTTTTTTTTGCTTTATAAGCCCTTTATGTGGTGTCGCCGAGACGCCCAACTGTGGCATGTTTGCTATTTATTTTCCTTATAAGCCCTTTATGTGGCGTCGCTGAGACGCCGGACTATGGCATGCTGATTATTTATTTTCCTTATAAGCCCCTTACGTGGCATCGCTCAGACGCCCGACTATGGCATGCATGTTATTTATTTTTCTTCTAAGCCCTTTATGTGGCGTCGCTCAGACGCCTGACTGAGGCATGCTTTATATTATTATCCTTTCGAGGCGTTGCTTCACATACCCGATTGGTTTATTTTATTTTTATTCTCTGATTGCTTATTTCTGTTTAATATGAATGACCTACTTGCGTGCATCGTGAATTTTATTTTGTGACTGAGTGACTCACTAAGTGATCGTGGATTATTTCAGTGCATGATTATCACCTGCTATATTATACCTATTTTCATGATGTTTGCGAGTACATTCAAAGTACTCACTGACTTGTCCCTAGCTATTGTCTTGGCCAGATTTCATGCTTGGAGAGGAGTGCAAATACGACAGCCCTGGAACCTAGGCAACGAAGATAGCGGCCACATGAAGATAGGAGTTATTCAGGTCAGCTCTTCTTGTGGAAAATAGAGTCCCATAGACGCTAATGATCCACAAACCGCTTCTATCATCAACCACTAGAAACTTTTGTTGTACTCATAGACCACAATGGTCTTGTACTTCAGATTTGTATTTTGCTTGGAATTTATGTATCAAGAATGTGCCTCACCAGCTAACAGTAAGCCTAGGGTTGGTGAGCACAAGGACCATTTGCTGGGAAATTAATATCCTAGAAATCCGGTCCTGACAATATATTATAATTCTAGGATACTTTTTGGGCATGTTTTTACCAATTTATAATATTTTTGAGCACTAACCTATTGACCTAGTGCCTAGTGCCAGTTGCTGTTTTCTGCATGTTTTTGACTTTGCAGGTTTATAGTACCAAATGAAGTCCAATTTTAAGAAACTTTTTGATGATTTTTTCTGCACCAAAAGAAGACCAGGAAGCTTCGGAAGGAGGCCGGGAACCACACGAGGGGCCCATAAGCCAACAGGGTGCGCCCTGGGGTGTGTGCCCTAATGGCTTGTGCCTCCCTCGGGTGCCTCCCAACGCCCCTCAATGGCCTATAACTTCTCTAATATTCCAAAAAATCTAAGGGAGATCCCAAAACACCTTTTCCTCTGCTGCAAGTCTCTGTTCTGGCGGGAGCCCTTCTACAGCTCCATTCTGGCACCCTACCGGAGGGGGGATCGATCACGAAGGGTCTCTTCATCAACCTTGCTGCTCTCATGATGATGTGTGAGTAGTTTACCACGTCCCTATGGGTATGTAGGTAGTACCTAGATGGCAATCTCTCTCTCTCTTTGTTTCTTTCTCTCTCTCTCTCTCTCTCGATCTTCAATACAATGTTCATCGCATCTTTGCCTTGATCTATTCGATGTAATCCCTTTGTATGGTGTGTTTGTTGGGATCCGATGAATTGTGAGTTTATGTTCAGATTATTCATGAAAAGTATTTGAGTCAAACCTGAATACTAAGATAGTTATTTGTTTGATCATAATAGCTTTGTAATGCTCTCCGATCTGTTGAGATAGTTTGACCAACTAGATTGATATTTCTTCGATGGGAGTGGTGTGTTGTAGTAGGTTCAACCTGGCGAGTTTCTATATCCTAGTAACATAAGGGGAGAAGTTGCGTCTTTGTGTTTCTACTACTAAGGACAAAACGATGGGGTTTATTAATATTGGCTGAGTTTACTTTGTCTACACCATGTCATCTTTCTCCAAGCATTACTCTGTTTGCTTATGGACGTGATGCCTATATACACATGATCATTGGCGTGAAAATCGCATAACCATTCGCTTTTCTATCAATTGCCTAACAGTAATTTCTTTACCCATCGTATGCTATTTCTACGTGAGATGCCACTAGAGAACTCTACGACCCCCGGGTCTATTCACTTATATATTCGCAAACGCTACTACTACCTTTCTGCTATTTATTTTATTTTATTTTATTTTCCAATTTACAACTTTCTACACAACTCACTTGCTTGCAAAAAACGAGATCAAGTGGATTGACAACCCTCTTGCCAGTGTTGGGTGTAAGTTGTTTGTTCATTTATGTGCAATCGCTGAAGATGGTTGAGGATTGGTATTCCTATAGGTTTGATAAACCTTGGTTTCGTAACTGAGGGAAATACTTTCCCACATTGTGCTGCGATAACCCGTTCCTCTTCATAGAAAACCCAACGTAGATCACAAGTATTAGGAAAGATTTATGGCGCTGTTGCCGGGGAATACCATCACCAACTATCAAGTAAGTTTGCACAATTTTTCATTCACTTGTTCTTGTTTTTATTTTCCATTGTATTTAGTTTGTCTCATAAATAACAAAAATACAAAAATATTTATCTTTGCTAGTTATTAGTATACTTCCTTCTTTAGTTTACGTGCTAGTTTACTTGTCCCACTTATTACTTTGCTTGTTCGCTCACCAAGTCTGAGGATAGATTCTAGGATACATCTTACTATCAAAGAATGTCAAAAATAGAGAGTTCTATTTAAACTTTCATGATCCCACAATATTAACACAATAGATTCTTTGCTTCAGAAGTTAAGGAACATTCAATTTTGCTAGATGGTACTTGATGAAGTGAATAAATACGTGTCTAACCTCCAATCACAATTTGCTCATACTGAAGAATTGCTAGGAAAAATATTCGATAAGAAAACTAATCTAGTAAATAGGATGACCGCTAAACCGGAATCTTTCCCTATTACAAATCATAATGAAGATCTTAAAATGATTGGTGTTTCTCCTATTGAATATTTGTTTAGTTCTCTGAATATAAATGATAAAGGGACTGGACATGAGTCAACTCTAGTTGAGAAGTGTCCCGTTTTCTTGGAGGGTGATGATTTTGATGCTAAAACTAAAAAAGTGGCTTTGCAAAGGTCAAAACTTTACCTAGTGATATGCCCACTATCTTGGATTACAAGGACTTTAATTATGATGAATGCTCTTTAGTAGAATGTATTTCCTTGCTGCAATCCATTATTATCTCACCCAGTGCCTATGAACAAAACAAAGCTTTTACCGAACATATAGTAGAAGCTATGATAAAAGCTTATGATGAGAAACTTGATCTTGAAATTTATATTCCTAGAAAATTGCATGATGAGTGGGAACCTACTATCAAAATGAAGATACATAAATATTACCGCAATGCTTTGTGTGACCTTGGTGCTATTGTTTCAACCATACATAAAACTTTATATGATGTGCTTGGTCTCACTAATATTGAAGAGTGTTCCCTAAACTTGCATCTTGTGGATTCTACCATTAAGAAACCTTTGGATGGAATGAATGATATGATTATTATTGCAAAACAAAATTATGTGCCTGCAGATTTCATTGTGTTGATATTGATTGTAATCCTTATTGTCCCATAATACTTGGAAGGCCTTTCTTACGAACTATAGGTGCAATTATTGACAAGAAAGAGGGAAACATAAGATTCCAATTCCCATTAAACAAAGGAATGGAACACTTCCCTAGTAAGATAATTAAACCACCTTATGAATAAATCATGAGATCCACTTATGGGTGGAGTGTCAAAGATGACAACACTTGAAACAATGCATTATGCCTAGCTAAGGGGCATAAAACAATAGCGCTCGTTGAGAGGCAACCCAATATTTATCTTAAATTTTGTTTTTACCGTCTGTTATTTTGTGATAACATGATTATTGCATCCATAATGATGACGTGTTTATGTTTTAATTAGTGTTTTGCCAAGTAAAGCCTTTGGGATAACTCACAAGATGAGTAGAAACGATGCTAAAACATAACTAAAACTTTGACTCAAGTACATGAATTTGCATTTTTTACCGGAGCATAATAATGATCTGATATTTTTGCACCGTATTTCTATACAAATTCTCCATGTTGTCCTAAATTTCCACAATTTTTAGAGTTATAGAAGTATGGGCTCTTTACAGATTGCTACAAATTGTTCAGTTTTAAACCGATTCTGTTTTGCTTGCATAGTTTGCTTGTTTTGATTATGTTATGTATTGTATCGGGGGGTATAAGGGTCTGTTCTGAAACTCCCTAGCTCCTCCAAAACTTCCCATAGCCAACTTCTCACGTCGCTTCTTGCTTGTCCCAGCGATATGGAAAACGTTGTGGATGCGATCAGCTTCTCCCAGTGCTTGGTTGAGCTGGCAGCCCAGTTGGGGCGCTAAAGGCTTGCTTGCTGCCACATTGGGCCGACTGGAAAGCGTCCACTTTGAAGCAACACACATATCTGATTGGTCTTTGCAATTTCTGAACTTTGAGGCAACACACATATTTGAATGTTTTTGCAATTTCTGAACTTTGAGGCAGCACACTTTGAAGCAACACACACATTCGATTTGTTTTTGCAATTTCTAAACTTTGAGGCAGCAAACGTCCCTCACTTCATGTGTACAACAGACAAACACATATCTAAGCTTTGAACTCATGTTTACAACAGCCAAACTCATGTGATATCTAAACTTTGAAGCATGAGATATATCTATTTTTTTTCGAATTTCAACTAGTAGTATGAATATCACATACGTACACCATAGGGAAGAAGACAAGAGAACTCACCTTGTGGTTTTGGGAGGGGTTCTCATGGCGTCAATGGCCTGGGGTGAGCTCCTCCTTCCCATGGTGGCGATGCTCCTCGCTGCGGCAGTATTGGTTGCATTGAGGATGGGATCCAGCGGGGAACTTGCTGGGAAGGCCGGTCGGGGGGGGGGGGGTACTACGATATTGTGGGTTTTGAGAGCGAGAACATGGGGGAGAGGGAGATATCTGACCGAGTTGTTCGTGGATGTATCTTTTTGAGCGAGGAAGAGATGGATGTCGAACCATTTTGTTGAGCGGTGGCAATGTACTCGTAAATAACACGAACTCCAGATTCTTCAAAACGTGAAGCTGGGAAACCCTTGCTTCACACAATTGCCCTAGCGACAAATTTTAGCTTTGTGGATTTAACTTCAAGAAGATAAAGCATTCGGGCTGGTTCCTCTTTGATAATTTGTGAAGTTACAAGCTGGAGAGATTCAGAACATCCCCTAAGCCATGGAGATGTTAGAACACACTATCTATTATGCAAAACTGAATTAAAAATCAACAGTCTTTAAAGTATTCAATATGTTTCTTATACTAACGAAACACACAAAGTTTTTTTGAGTTTTGTGTGATTGAAGTTTTCAAGTTTTGGTTTTGGGTGTGATCACGATGGACCATGAAATAAGGAGTAGGAAGAGCCTAAGCTTGGGGATGCCCAAGGCACCCCAAGGTAATATTCTATGGAAGACTAAAGCATCTAAGATTGGGGATGCCCTGGAAGGCATCCCCTCTTTCGTCTCAATCCATCAGTATGTCACTTGGAGCTACATTTTTATTCATCACATGCTATGTGTTTTGCTTGGAGCGCATTTTCTTTTGTTTGACTTTACTTTCAGTTTGTTACAATCATCATTTGCTGGACACACCTATTTGAGACAGACACATGTCGGGACCCCGAGTCATAATTCATGATCACCGAATGCACGTGCATAGTGATCCCAGAGATCAATCCTCACTGAACACACAGAAGATGAATAACCAGAGTCTTACATCCATACATACTGTCTTACACAAATAAAGACCATCAAGGTCAAGTCTTACATAGATAGCGCCATGAAGGCCAAACACCAAACATAACTAGTAGCGCAAATCTTGATCGAAAGCGTGAACCCATGCCATCTGCCTTAACCCTATAGGCATTCTAACTAGGAAGCGTCCTAGTTCGCATGTTCGTCTCTAGCGAAATATTCATCATATTGCTGCTCTTGCATGCCTGGCCAATTAAATAACTAGTGGTAAGGCAATGAGTACTTTGAATGTACTCGCAAGAAACCCATGTTTCAGAACAAGGTATAACAATGCATGATATAGCACTAAGTAGGTAAGTTTGCACAAAGCTAATTTTGGGTGCAATGACATGATCAATTAACTTGTAAAAGCATGCATCATGAGATTGCAGGTATCCATGTGAACAAGTTACAAATATCAATATAAAAAGGGTTGAACATCTCATGTTCAATCATCATGCCAAGTTATTTGACTTAGCTCAAGCACCATCTTTCTCCCCCACCCCCACACACCAAGTTTGTGAAAACATTGGACGTAGTTTAAGAAGGACCACCAACTATCCAAGACCGTGGACATGGCTATTCGAATAGTTTACACTCTGCAAAGGTTGCACACTTTACCCACGAGACTCGGGAAACTTCCATTTCAAGCCACGACTCGCGGTATTGTTCATACCCGAGGTAAGTACCCAAACAATGACTTTCCCTTGACGATAATAAGGAGTCCACTCGTTGGTGTTGTACCTCATGATGTACATCACAAGTATCATCCATGAGGGCGCGCAATGGTGTGCCCGGTGTCTGTGAAAATAGCCCATGATCGTCCTTTCCGACACGACCCCGTATCGAGAGCGAGCATGTCAGTCCAGCCACTAGTAATGCGGGCTCTCTGCTAGTACCCACCAAGGTAATCAATAAGGCCCTGTCCCATAAGGGGTTCCATGGTTGTACATGTAACGTTGGGATAGTCAGCAGATCTTAAATTTCTCTGTTTTCCCAAACACACGCACACACACAACTTGCTCTCGTACACCACTTCTTTATCAAGTGGTTACCTAACTCAACATCATCTCCCACGGGCATTAGTGGCACCCAACATGGTTTTTGAAAAGTCTTTGAAATCTTTTCCTTTTCGACACCATGCATTTTCCCATCCCATTTGTGTAGCATCTAATTAGCATCCTAACTACTTGCCACCCGCACAACCCTCATATGAAGGTAGGGTCATGATCGGTGCAATTATCAATGAAGAAAGAAACAGAGGCAACCCACAAAGGTGGTCATCATAACATCATGATCAACATATCAAAAGTAGAGTGCTATATGCCCTGCAATAAAAGGTTTCTTTAATCATGGTCAAAGGGCTGCTTGCCTAGCTCAACAAAGTCCTCGGGGTCTTCAAACTCTTCTGGTCCAACTGCCTCATCAAGAACGTGATCTATCATCGCAAAGTAATGGGGTATAATAAGGCAATAGCACAAAACAGGGAAAATAAACCACTCAGAAAAATATCAAACCACTTTTGTAAAGTACTAGGTTTAAAACTAAAAATACTAGTTTCTTGTTTTGAAATGCCAAAAATGGTGAAAATCATTTTGACAATGGTTTTTAATGTTTTAAATAAAACCAGTACATAAGATGTTTTCAAAAAGTGGCACAAGTGGCCTCATTTAATAGTAAAGAATATTACAAGATTTTTGGTGGAAGAATATTTGGATTTGGATTAATATTGCATCATGTGGAAAATTTGGAAAATTTAGAAAATAGAAAAAGAAAAAGGGCACTGCAA
The DNA here is from genome assembly GCA_022496015.1 of Hordeum marinum. Lineage (NCBI taxonomy): Eukaryota > Viridiplantae > Streptophyta > Magnoliopsida > Poales > Poaceae > Hordeum > Hordeum marinum. The sequence goes on from CM039673.1 coordinate 297,866,574, forward strand.
CATGGGCCAGATCTGGCGCAGCCGAGTCGGCCCAAAGAGGAACTGGCCCAAGCGAAGCGGTACACGCATGTTGGTCGGGGTTTAAACCCGACAGGCCGGCCCTAGTGTCTAGAGAGAGAGAGAGAGAGGGTGGCAAGAGAGAGGTGGCGATGATAGGTGCCCCCCACCTGTCATCCCTAACCCCATGGCTAGAGGGGGCAGGGGCTCACCGCCGGCGTTCCAGGCCACGACGAGGCATTCCAAGGGCACGGGTGGACTCGGGACTGAGCTGCCATTCGAATGATGGTCGAAGGGGTCACCAGAGGGGTTGGTCTCACCAGCGATGAAGGAGTGCGGAGGAGGGGTCTCAGATGAGCTCGAACCCGACAATTTCCTCAACAATAAGTGTGAGAGAGAGAGGGGATAAGGTCAGGGAGGCGAGGGAAGAACGTGGGGAAGAAAAGGGGCACCAGAGAGGCCTCCTACCTTGAGATCACCGGACAGCCAAGGCGGCGGAGCTCCGGCCTGATCCCAGTACTGGGAGCTCGAGTAGATGCTTGGGTGGCGTAGGGGCGAGATTGCATAAGTGTGAGAGCGAGAGGAGGACAGATGCTATGCTCGGGGACTTTAAATAGGCAGGGGAGCGGTGCACCGTGAGCGCAGCTCGAAGGCATTGACGGAACCGGCTCTAGGGCTCTATGCGATGTTCGTTGGCGTGGACCAGGATGCTGGGGAGCGAGGCGTGCTCAGGGAGGGCCCTGGAGGTGGACAGGGAGTGGTGCGCTCGGCCGACGCTTAGGCAGGCTCGCCAGAGGGAAGATGACGGCATGGGAGGAGGGGCTGACCACGTAGCGTGCTACAAACGTCGATGCGACCTCGGGGGACAAGCTCCCGCATCCCAAGGCGGTCGGGTGGCTTGGGATGGGGGTGACTACAGTGCATGAGCGCACTGTAGCACGCTCCAGAGCATGCAAATGGCCGACATTGCCGTTGCCCACGCACTCTAGGGTGCCCTACCTGGTCGAGTAGCTCTTGGAGGATGCGTAGATGCTCCTAGGATGCTTTGGAGCTAGGGTGAGGGAAGGGGGTAAAGAAAATGAAGGAGAGGAGCTCCTGCCTAGGCTGTCCAGGGGTAAGAGTTGGGGTTTTACTCTACCAATCATTGAGCTTCTAAGGAGAGGGAGTTATTGGGGGTGCGGGGTGACTAGGAAGAGTTGTGGTAAAAAGGGGGAGTCAGGTAGAACATGTTAAAAGGTGAAACCAGCAACTTTAGTATTTAACTAGAAGGTGTTTGATGTTGATTTGGGCAAGTAAAAGGAGTTTGTCTGCCATGAGATTTAATAGAGTAAAAGGGTAGGTAAAAATAGAGTGTATCACCAAGTTTGAGATCATTTAAAGGAAGTTTACAATGCAAACTTTGTGAACCCTAGAAATGAGCTGAAACTTATTTTCTTAGATATATCCATGCAAATCTATTCTCCTTAATGCACTATTTGGTGTGGTGGCATCATTTGGGTATTAGAGCATGTCCACAAAGTTTGAGATCAATAAGAGGAACTTGGCCATGTAGACTTACTCAAACTTGGCTCTGGACAGGAATTTTTTTGGGATATTTTAGTGAATCAAAAAATTAGGATTGTGATGAAACTTTGCAAGATCATCACATTAGGCATATGTGACTTTCTAGAATTTTACTAGATTTATTTGAGAATATTCCTTATAGAAATGTTTAAAATGCTTGATTTAAGTAGAAATGGTTTTGGAGGGTTTTTCCCATTATTTTGAACATGACAATGTGTTGAAACTCATATATATGGAAAATATATGTCCATCGAGTTTCCCTAAATTTTTCCAAATTTTTTGAAAGCATAAAAATAATTTTCCCTATAAAGACCATTTTTGGCCTTAAGAAAAAACATTTGAATAAAATAGTAAAATAATCTAAAAAATTAATATTTGATGGTTTTGGGAAGTCTTATATATATTAGGTTCAAAATAAAGTCTCTGGGACAAAACAATCCACCTACACGAGAGAATTCCTTATTTTGCCCTTTCTTAGAATTTAATTCCCGTTTTGACCCAAAATACCTTTTTCTTCTCAATTTGACGCTCAAACTTTATTTTGTTCCTTATGTGACACCTCCATCCATTTTTTCATCCAGAGATGTTAACTTGCACGTGTAAAGACAATTTTGCCCCTTGGTACTATGTCAACAAAAAGGCTAGAGAAGGGACGTTTAGGCGGACACGGCATTTCATGGTTAATTCCAACAAAAAAATGTTATGGGCTTTTACTAGCGAGTCTTGTCTCGTGTTAGCAGCTATATGCATGCATGTAATATAGGCACATGTGGCCACCAAATTTGTGCGTCTCATGTTATTCTCGCCCAAGTTAGTACTGGTTAGCTGATTGCTAGCTTATAGCCTATTTAAGTAAGCGACTATAAGCTAGCTACCTGCGTGCGCGAGGTTCCAGCTGAAATTCAGCCACCTGCGTGCCTATGTGATTCGTGTTAGCTTGTTGTGTATTAGCGTGTTTACGCTTGATCGGTCGGAAAGCAATTGACGGCAGTATCTCGTATCGTGTGTCTCGCCAATAAGTACACAACGATTGCAGCGTCGAGGTCAGACCGGCGCCGACATTTCTTTATTTACTTATTCAAACACGAGAAAATAGATCACTTTACCTTTATGTTTGCGTGTAAATAATCTGTTCACATACTACACTAGGGGTAAAATTCTTTTCAGGCTAGACTTAACACTGTTACTAGGCAAAAGTAACGGAAGTGTCAGAACAAAATAAAGTTTAAGTGTAAAAAAGGGGACAAAACAAAATTTTGGGTCAAAAAGGGAACCAAACTTTAAGAAAAGGTCAAATAAGGAATTCTCTCCCCAATTTGAAGGCTTGTACTTCAACCCTCAACTCGAGGGGTTTTGAAACCTAATTTGAATAAATTCTTTTTGGCCAAAATAATGTTTGATAAAAATAGTTTTAGGTACTATACATATGGCATGATCATTGGACATGTAGTTTGGATCAATTAGATGAGTATTGAGAGAGGAAGAATCTTTGAGTGCCAAAACACAATCAACCAAACAAGCAAACATCAAACAATTCAAACAAGCACTTGCACCCAAAAAGTTTTAAATGGGTCCAAATTTTATAAAGTCATAGCATAGCAAAGTGGTATAACACAGGGTGTGACAGACCTACCCCCTTACAAGAATCTCGTCCCCGAGATTCCTAGACTAAGAGCTAAAAACATAAGGGAACTCAGATCTAAGGTACTTTTCATGCTTCCATGTTGCTTCTGCTTCAGTGTGGTTGCTCTATTGGACCTTAAAGTACGTGATGGTGCGGCTTCAGGTGCAACGTTCAGCTTCATCCAAAATGCGAACTGGCCTCTATCGATAAGTGAGGTCTGGTTGAAGGTCGATGTCCTTGTAGAGGTCAGGGCGGTTGGGAACTTGGGGATACTTCTGGAGTTGAGAGACGTGGAAGATGTTGTGCACATCAAAGAACTCGACATGTAGCTCTAACTGGTAGACAACTTCTCCTCGCTTTGCGATGATCTTGAAGGGGTCTATGTATCTTGGTGAATGCTTCCCATGTACATGGAAGCGTTTGGTTCCTTTGAGAGGCGTGACTCGGAGGTATACATGGTGACCTACATAGAAGTTCACTTCTCTACGGCGTGAGTCGGCCTGGCTCTTTTGTCTTGACTTGGCGGTCTCGAAGTGCTCCCTGAATAGGTTGAACTTGCTCTTCTGCTTTGTAGAGGATATTTGGTCCAAAGACTAGTCCTTCTCCGGTCTCTAACTGATTGAGGGGAGTGCGGCACTTGCGTCCGTACAACACCTCAAATGGTGCCATCTGCAGACTGGACTAATAGTTGTTCTTGTAGGAGAACTTGGCTAATGGTAGGCAATCTTCCCACTTGGCTCCATATGCTAAAACACAAGCACGAAGCATGTCTTCGAGTATCTAATTTACTCGTTATGTTTGTCCGCCGGTCTGGGGGTGAAAAGCAATGCCGAAGGATAACTTGGTCCCCATGGCTTCTTCAAACTTCTTTCAGAACGTCGAGGTAAACTAGGTACCCCGGTCTTACACGATCTCCCTTGGGACTCCGTCGAGGCTCACAATATGTTCTATGTAAATACTGGCTAGCTTCCTACCATCATAGGTGGTCTTGACGGGAATGAAATGGGCTATATTGGTCAGATGATCGACAATGACCCAAATGGAGTCATGTCCCTTGCTTGACCTTTGCAATCTGGTGATGAAGTCCATCCCATCTTTGTCCCACTTCCATTCAAGCACTTTGAGAGGTTGTTACAGCCCAGCGGGTCGCTGATGCTCAACTTTGACTCTCTGGCATATGTCCCACTTAGCGACAAAAGTGCCTATATTCTTTTCATGCCATGCCACCAGAATCTTTCTTTGAGGTCTTGGTACATCTTCGTTCCTCCAGGGTGGATGGAATACGGAGTGTCATGGGCTTCTTGCAAGATCAAATTCTTGAGCTCAACTTTGTTGGGTACGCAGATGCGATTCCCAAACCACACGACTCCTTGCTCATCCAGTAAAAATCCTGGGGCCTTGCCTGCCTTGATCTTCCTCTTGATGCCTTCGATGATCTCGCACATCTTCTAAACTTCCTTAATATCATCCATCATGGTAGGGGTTGCTTCAAGGTTGGCTAGGAATACAGGTGCAACTAGTTCCAAGCCAAAGCTTTGAAGCACTTTATACAGGGTGGGTAGACTTTCCTTAATCATATCATTCAAGGAACAAGCCTTTCTTCTTAAGGCGCTGCTACCACATTAGCCTTTCCGTGGTGGTATTGAACACTGAGGTCGTAATCCTTAATCAACTCCAACCATCTTCGCTACCTCACGTTCAACTCCCTTTGAGTGAAAATATACTTCAAACTCTTGTGGTATGTGTATATCTCACATCGCTTCCCCAGAAGGTAATGTCGCCATGTCTTCAAGGCATGAACTACAACTGCCAAATCAAGATTGTGAGTGGCGTAGTTCTCTTCATGAGGATGTAGCTGTCTGGATAGATATGCTATGACTCTGCCTTCTTGCATCCGAACACCTCCAAACCTGGTTCTGGATGCATCACAATATATCACAAACTCCTTGTGAATATCGGGGGTGGCAAAAACTAGGGCTCTTGTCAATATATTCTTGAGTTCCTGGAAGCTTTCTTCACACTTCGGCATCCATTCCAACTTCTTGTCCTTCTTCAGGAGCTGAGTCATGGGTCTAGCAATGCTTGAGAATCCTTCGACAAACTTGCCGTAATATCCCACGAGTTCAAGGAAGCTTCTGACTTCCTTCACATTGCTTGGGGATTGCCATTTAGTCACGGCTTCGATCTTGGCGGGATCCACTAACAACCCTTTTGCAGTCAACACATGACCCAAGAATCCAACCTCATGCAACCAGAATTCACACTTGCTGAACCTGGCATAAAGCTGGTGCTCCCAAAGCTTCTCTAGGACCAATCTCAAGTGTTGCTCATGCTCTTCTTCGGACTTGGAAAAGACAGTATGTCATCAATGAAGACGACAACAAACTTGTCCAAGTACTCGATGAAAACTTTGTTCATGAGCGAAAAGTGTCTCTTCAACTTTAGAGACATACGTAATTTGTTCGTCCGGTTCAGCCGTGGGGTGGACAACTCGGTCTGCACCATTGGTCCCCATGCTAGTATTCTTGTCCTGCCATACCACGGATGGCTTGAAAAGCCTTTCTAGGAGTATGTTCTTAGGGACATGATCGCGCTTCCTGCCCAGGCGTGCGAGGATGTCGGCAGCTTGATTATTGTCTCTAGAGACGTGGTGGAATTCTAGTCCCTCGAACCGTGCGGAGATCTTTAGGACGGCTTTATGTATGCCACCATTTTTGGGGTTTTGGCATCGAATTTTCCATTGATTTGTGATAAAGAGAGATTGGAGTCTCCCCGTAATTCATGCCGTTGTATCCCCATTGATGCCGCCGAGCAGTGCTTCATATTCCACCATGTTGTTTGAATCAACATACATGATCTAGAGTACGTATAGGATGTTGTTTCTAGTGGGGGATGTGAGGATGACTTCAGCCCCTAGTCCGGCGAGGCTTTTAGATCCATCGAAAGACATTGTCCAATGGGCGTATGTGTTGTACTCTCTATGGAGTTCGAGTTCTCTCCATTTGACGAGGAAGTCGGCCATCACCTAGACTTAATGGCTCGGCATGGCTTGTAGGTGATCTCGAATGGAAGGAGTTCGATGGCCCATTTGACTATACGGCCGGTGGCATCTCTGTTGTTGATTATGTCATTGAGGGTATCTCGGATGTCAATGTGACTGCAGATTCTTGAAAATAGTGGCGAGCTTGCGTGATGACGTAAACACTATGTATGCTATCTTCTGATATTGTGAATATCTGCATTTGCACGGGGTGAGCACCACGGATACATAGTAGACCGGCTTTTTTATTCGGAGTTTCTGACCCTCGACTTCCCGTTCTACGACGAGGACCGCGCTGACCACTTGATTGCTAGCCGAGATGTACAATAACATCAATTCTCCAGTGCCAGGTGCTGCTAAGGTAGGATTGCTAGCTAGCAGTGTTTTAATTTCCTCGAGGGTTGTTGCTACCTCGTCGGTCCATTCAAAGTTTTTGGCCCGTTTGAGCAGCGTGTAGAGGGGCAGGGATTTTTCTCCAAGTCGAGAGATGAAGCGGCTCAAGGCCGCGACGCAGCCTGCTAGTCTTTGGACGTGTTTTTGATCCGTGGGAGCATCGAGTTGGGATAGGGCTCGTATCTTAGCGGGGTTAGCCTCTATTTCCCTTTGTGAGACAATAAATCCAAGTAGTTTACTAGCATGGACTCCAAAGACACACTTGTCCGGATTAAGCCGTATGTCATATTCTTGCAGACTGGCAAAGGTTTGTCTGAGGTCATCTACCAACTGGTCGACGTGTTTGGTCTTGATGACCATGTCGTCTAGGTAGGCCTCGGCTGTTTTGCCAATTTTCCTTGCTAGGCATGTTTGAATCATGCGCTGGTATGTGGCGCATGCTATCATTAACCAGAGGGCATTGTATTGAAGCAGAATGGCCCATAGGGGGTGATGAAGGCGGTTGGAGCCTGATCGGATTCCATCATTTTTATCTGATGGTATCCGGAGTAAGCATCGAGGAAGCACATAGAGTCATGTCCGGTAGTTGCATCGATGATCTGGTCTATGCGGGGTAAGGGAAAATGATCTTTCGGGGCATGCTTTATTGAGGTCTTTGAAATCGACACATAACCACCAAGATTTGTCCTTCTTGGTCACCATGACCAAGTTTGCCAACCACTCTGGGTGTTTGATTTCTCTAATGAACCCGGCTTCGAGCAATTTAGCGAGTTCCTTGCCCATAGCTTGACACTTTGGTTCAGAAAATCGGCGCAAAGCCTGTTTGACGGGCTTGAAGCCTTCTATTATATTCAGTTTGTGTTTCACCAGCCCCCGTGGGATTCCCGACATATCTGAGGGGTACCAGGCGAATATGTCCTAGTTTTTGTATAGGAATGTGCGCAGTGCTTCATCAATCATGGGGTCCAGCTGAGCACCGATGGACGCTGTTTTGTTGGGGTCCATTGGATGGACCTAGAATTTGATGATCTCGTCTGCGGTTTTGAAGGATGTGGATTTTGGCTGCTTGCCGAGGACCATATCGTCCTTGTCCATAATAGAGCAGAGCATGGTGAGTTCTTCTGCGGCGGGAGTCTTGGCTAGTACCTCGAGGGCTAGGGATGCTATTTTATTCTCTGCCCGAAGAGTTCTATTGGGGTCGCTTATAACTGTGATAACGTCGTTGGGTCCAGGCATTTTGAGCTACATATACCCGTAATGTGGTATGGCCTGAAATCTTGTGAAGGCGTCACATCCTAGGGGGGAGCGTGGTAGCCTCTATGAAAGGGCATGATGTGGAAAAGAAGCTCTTTGGGTCTGTAGTTCTCGAGTGTGCTGAATTCTACATCGAGTGTTACTCGTGCGATACAACGTCCTTCTTTTTCGAGGACGATTCCCCGAAAGGTAGTGTTGCTGTGTTCGATGCAAGATCTATCGAACTGCATTTTGTCCAATGTATCCTCATAGATGAGGTTTAGACCTCTACCGCCGTCCATTAGTACCTTGTTCAGCCTGAAACTATCGACTATGGGGTTTAATACCAGGGCTGCAGGTGTTCGGCCTGTGCTGGATATCGATTGGTCCACTTCGCCGAAAGTAATTGGAGTGTCCGTCCATGAGTTTGCTACTGCCACATGGTGAATTTGATGGAGTTCTCGAAGATCTCTTTTCTTTTGATTTCTCAAAGAAAACGTCTCGTAGATCATTAGGATCTCCACTTATATTCGGGTGGCGCTGTTGTGTTGTACGGAGTTGGGGCCCTGAGTATGCTTTCTCCACTCTTCGCCACTTGCCTGACGACCCAACATTCCCAAAGGATGTGGGTTGGGTTCGTGTTTAGCAAGACCGAGTGTATTGGGCATGGTTTTTCCAATAGCCCGCCGCAGACCGTTTTAGCATCTGTGAGGGTTTTATTCCTTTTCTCGGCGGGCTCAGGTGTGACCGGCCATCATGGGAGTGCGTCTTCTCCGTGTTCCTTTATGTTGTTCGAACTGATCGACTCCGTGCGTAGTTGCTATACTTGCCAAGTGCTTTCCATGGCACAATACTTGAGCACCAAGTTTGACAGCTCGGTGAAGGTTTGAATTCGGTGCCGGGATAGGGCGTTGAGGTTTCCTTCATCACGGTAGTTGTGTCAGAAGGTGTTGATCATGTCATGTTCACTGCAGCCCTTTACCCTATCTTTCTTGAGGAGGAATCTGGCCCAAAAGTGATGGACTGATTCCCCCGGTCATTGCTTGACTTCTTGCGGGCCCGATGAGCCGAACTCTTCAGTGTCTCTCGACAAATGCTTGAGCCGGGTGGTGGGTGGGGAAGAATTTTGTATTCCCCCAGGATGTAAATCCAAGACCTTAGCGGCCGCGTCCCATGTTCCATCGGGGTTTAACATGGCAGGCCTAGGGTCTAAGGCCTTAATAGGACTCTGTGACACTGGTTCCAATTTGAGTGTCGGGTCGGCGATTAGCACCGATTTAACCTCGGGATGAGCTCCATCTTCCGAATACTTGGAAGGGCCCGGGTGGTCGATGACTGGGATGAAAACCATTCTTAGATCAGGTGGCTAAAGAGGGTAACCCCTGGCTGGACACTCCACGGTGGTGACCAAATGCGTGATGGGTGAGGGAGTCCTGGTTTAAGGGGTCCTTGGATAGCCGACCTGTTTCTCACGGGCCTGACTGTGTGGGTTGCTGGATGAGCATTGGATGAGCGAAGGCCCCATCGCTAGGGTGGAAGTTTCAAGGACTGTGGTGTGTCCTCCAAGTTGTCGATAGTAGATAGGCATGTTTTTTTCCTTTGACGTGTAACCGACCATGTGTAAACCCTAGGTACCCTCGGCATCTATATAAGCCGGAGGGTTTTAGGTTGTAGACAGAGGACAACTCATCTAGGGTTTAGCTATTCGTTCTCAAGGTAGTTCAACTCTGTAACCCACATATCATCAATACAATCAAGCAGGATGTAGGGTATTACCTCCATAGGAGGGCTCGAACCTGGGTAAACATCGTTTCCTTCGTCTCCTGTTACCATCAATTGTAGTCTCACAGTTCGGGACCCCCTACCCGAGATCCGACGATTTTGACACCGACATTGGTGCTTTTATTGAGAGTTCCGCTGTGATAACCAAAGGAATTGATGGCTCACCCTGTCACAAGCAACGAGATTTCCACCCAGGGGATTCTCGCCCCCAATCAGATTCACACAGGCGGCAACATCTTGTCGCATGCCGACCCGATCGGCCACCTTGGCCAGATCGGAAACTTTTCCCCTAATCAAAGAATCAAGTTTGAAACCTTAGAGTTCGTCGCTGATTCATAGGGAGAACTTATCTTGATGGAACCCTCGACTCTTAAGGAGCCCATAGGTCTCGACGCCTCGACGACGAAGACATTGGGCCCCGCTTCCGATGAAGTCGTCACCCCCGGGTGGTCTAGAACGCCCAATCCGACCGATGTGACCGGATCCACCATGGCTAAACGAGACCTGGATCCGCTTTCGTGCAGCTCCGGAACCGCAACGCCGCATATCAAGTCCACTCGCTTCAGCGACAAGCATCCTACCATCGCCTCATTTTTAAACAAGCTATTCGATCGGTTTGAGACCATGCGTATGTCTAATAACCAGGTTCCGGTCTATGACCGGCTCGGGTTTAGACCCGACGATAGGGATATTCACGTCCCCACGGTCACCCACCTAGTCGCTACCGTCGAGTGTTCGGGTGGGGGCTCGTCCCCCCAACGATCGGAATTAAAAATGGTTTATACCCCGGTCTCCGATCATCGAGACTTCGCTAACAAACCGAACATCGGAGTTTGCTCTAGAGACAGACCGGCACCGGTCCCTGATCTATCACACAATTCGGAGTCTATGATTCCGAACACACAACGTGGCGTGGAGTCAATTTTTTTCCCACCCACCACCCAAGCCGATCATCCAAGTATCGCACAAAAGCCCAAGTCTTCGGACTTACGAGATATTAAACAATTACCAGGAGAGTCAGTTCATCAATTTTGGGCTAGACTCCTACTCGCTAGAAGCAGAGAAGAAGGTCTTAGGGACCAAGAGATAATGGCAACCTTCAATCACAATTGCCATGATGAAGGGACTCTTAACACCCTGGCTCGCTGACAAATTCGTGACTTCGCCGAGCTGTCAGACTTGGTACAAAAATATTGTGCCAAGGAAAGCGCTTGGCAAGCCGAACGGTTATTTTCAGAACCAATCTTCATCGAGCACCCTAGTGGAGATCGAAAAAATAGGATACCTCTAAAGTGTCGAGCCAGATTCAAACCATCCGAAAAGAGAAACATGCCCCTTACAAGGGTCAGAACTGTCCTTGACGGACTATTGGATAAACCATGCCCTATACATTCCGTATTGCTGAACACAAGCCCGACTCACAGCCTTAGAGCTTCCTGGGTCGTCAAGCAGGTCGCAAAAAGTGGCGAGGCCATTCTTGAGGAGCTACTGCCGAATAGGCGCTCCACATTGATGTCTGAATACAACGTCGAAGTCCTAACGGTCTATGAAACGTTCCCCTCAAGGAACAATAGGAAAAGAGCTCTTAAAGAACTCGAACAGGTCTACCATCTGGCAACAACAAGTACATGGACAGACATACCCATTACCTTCAGACATACTAACCAACCAGCCATTCTTCCCGGTCATTCATCGACCGCACTAGTCCTGAACCCCATCATCGATGGCTACAGGTTACACAAGGTGCTAATGGACGGCGGCAGTGGTTTAAACCTGATCTACGAAGGCACCCTGGAAAAAATGCAGTTCGACCGATATCGCATCAAGCATAGCAACACGACTTTCTAGGGAATCGTTTTGGGGAAAGAGGCGCGTTGTTCAGGACGAATCGTCCTGGACGTAGTGTTCGGCACACCAAAAAACTACCGATCCGAAGAACTCCTCTTCCATATCGCGCCCTTCCCTAGCGGCTACCACGCCCTATTGGGACGTGACACCTTCACAAAATTCCAGGCTATACCCCATTATGGGTATATGAAACTCAAAATGCCAGGACCAAATGGAGTAATCACAATTGCCAGTAATCCAAATATAGCCCTTCGGGTCGAAAACAACACAACAATGCTTGCCCTCGAGGCACTAGCCGAGACCTTCGTTGCGGAAGAACTGGCCGCACTTCGGTCAATAGTTGACAAGGACGACGTGATCCTTAGCAAAGGGCCCAAGCCCACGTCCTTTAAACCCCCAGAGGAAATATTTAAATTTCAAGTGCACCGGACGGACCCCAACAAGACAGGGTCCATCGGAGCTTAGCTTGATCCCATAGTGGACGAAGCACCGCAGACATTTTTATGGGAAAACTGGGACATCTTCGCCTGGCATCTTTCCAATATGCCCGAAATCCCACAGCAGCTAGCAGAACATAGTCTGAACATCATTGTAGGCTTCAAGCCCGTTAAGCAGACTCTGCGCCGCTTTTCCGAACCAAAATGACAAGCTATGGGTGAAGAATTTGCTAAACTACTAGAGGACGGATTCATTTGGAAGATTAAGCACCCCGAATGGTTGGCAAACCTGGTGATGGTACCAAAGAAAGACAAATCCTGGTGGTTGTGCGTTGATTTCAAAGGCTTCAACATGCCTTCCCTAAGGGCCCTTTCCCCTTACCACACATAGACCAGATCATTGACGCCACTGCCGGACACGACCCGTTGTGTTTCCTTGACGCTTATTCCGGATACCATCCGATCAAAATGAAGGAATCCGACCAAGCGGCAACCACATTCATCACCCCCATGGTCCATTCTGCTTTAACACGATGCGCATGATCCAGATTTGTCTCACGAAACAAGTCAATAAAAAAGTCGAGGCATACGTGGACGGCGTGGTAATCAAAACAAGGCACGTCAACCAGTTGATAGACGACCTATGGCAAACCTTTGCGAGCCTTAGATCCGCGCTCTATCAGAACTTGTAATTCCCACAGAGCTAAAGCATGTCCGGAGGTTGTCTAGTTGTGTATCGACGTTAAGTCGCTTTATCTCCTGCCTTGGAGAAAAGGCTTTACCGCTCTATAAGCTGCTGAAAAGGACCAACAATTTCGAGTGGACCAACGAAGCAGCAGCCGTGTTAGAGGAAATTAAAACACTGCTGGCAAGCAATCCTATACTCACAGCATGAGGCGCTGGTGAACCCATGTTATTATACATATCGGCTACCAACCAAGTCATTAGCACAATGCTTGTCGTCGAACGAGAGGAGGAGGGACACAAATTCCAAATGCAAAAGTCGGTCTACTACGGGTCAGAAGTACTAACCGAGTGCAAGTCCAGATACCCACACTACCATAAGATAGCCTACATAGTATTTAAGGCATCATGGAAACTTAGACACTACTTTCAAGAGTGTTCGGTAATGATGGCATCTGAAGTACCCCTAAACGATATAATCAAGAACACGGACACCACCATCCGCATAGCCAAGTGGGCTATTGAGCTCCTTCCCTTTGAAATCACCTACAAGCCACGACATGCCATAAAATCTCAGGTACTGGCAGACTTTCTGGCTGAGTGGGCAGATCTCCCCAGGTATATAGTACATACTCCCATTGGACAATGTACTTCGATGGATCCAAAACCTTGGTCGGACTGGGGGCTGGAGTTATCCTCACATCCCCCACAGGTGACAACATGTGATACGTGTTGCAGATCATGTATGCCGACTCCAACAATGCATCCAAATACGAAGCACTCTTGCATGGTCTTCGTATGGCAGTATCAATGGGCATACGATGGCTGGAGGTACAGGGAGACTCCAACTTGGTCATCTCCCAAATCAATAGCGAATTCGATGCCAAAAACCTGAAGATGGTGGCAAACAAAAACGCTGTCCTAAAGATATCCACACGGTTCGAGGGGTTGGAATTTCACCATGTTGCTCGCGACAATAACCAAGCCGCCGACGTATTGGCCCACATGGGGGCTATACACGAACCTGTCCCAAAAAACACTTTCCTGGAGTGGCTCTTTAAGCGATCCGTGGTTTGGCAGGATGATCATAAGGGCGCCGGTCTAAATACCGCGAAAGAGGTTGTTCCCCCTTTAAACGAACCAAATCGTCGGCGACTCCGTAATGGATGTAACGCCTTCGGCTCATGAGGTCATGGCAGTAATCATGCCATGGACCGATCCCTTCCTTTCCTACCTTCTTCGCAAGGAACTCCCCGATGATCAGACAAAGGCGCGACGCATAGTTCGGCGATCCAAAGCTTACAAAGTACATGAGGGTGAGTTATACAAGAAAAGCACCACCAGAATATTACAATGGTGCATATCTGAGGAAGAAGGACGAGAGCTCCTAGCCTAAGTCCACGAAGGCATGGGTGGCCACTATGCTGTGGCAAGAGCCTTAGTTAGCAAGGCCTTCCGAGCTGGTTTCTTTTGGTCCACTTCTCGGGCGGACGCCCTGACACTTGTCAAATACTGCGTGGGGGTGTCAACCTTTTGCAAATCAAAGTCACATGCCCCCAACAGCTCTTCGGACTATTCCGATTACCTGGCCTTTCGCGGTTTGGGGGCTGGACATGGTCGGACCCCTTAAAGGGGGGGGCCAAGAAGAATAAATACCTACTGGTCATGGTTGACAAATTCACCAAATGGATACAGGCAAAACCTGTCAAATCAGCAAAGTCCGGACCAGTAATCGACTTTATCCCTGGCGTGGTACACCATTACGGTGTGCCGCACAGTATAATAACGGATAATGGATCCAACTTCATGACCCAAGAGGTCAAAGACTGGTGCGCAAAAATGGGTATCAAGCTCGATTATGCATGAGTGTATCATACGTAGATCAACAGACAAGTTGAACAAGGAAACAACCTCATCATGAGCGGCATTAAGCCACGTTTGGTCCGATCTCTTCATGAGTCAAACTGTCATTGGGTGGAGGAGCTCGACTCCATTCTATGGGGCCTATGCACCACCCTGAACAGATCAATGGGATACACGCTGTTCTTCATGGTCAATGGGGCAGAAGCAGTCCTCCCATGTGACATTATTCACGACACACCAAGGGTGCACATGTACGAGGAAAAGGAGGCCGAGTTAGATCGACAGGACGACCTTGACGCCTTAGAAGGAGAGCGCGACATAGCTCGGGCTCGCTCTACTTTTTACCAACAGCAGGCCCGACGTTACAAGAGTAGGAAGGTCAAGGAAAAAGCATACAACATGGGCGAACTCGTCTTACGGCTCCCGGAGAAGCAGAAGCATAAACTCAACCCCAAATGGGAGGGCCCCTTTATAATCAATGAAGTACTCGCGGGAGGAGCTTACCATCTTTGGAACCCGTCGAACAACCGCCTTGAACCAAACCCATGGAACGCAGCTCGTCTTCGGCGCTTCTACGGAGAAACCGGTGTCGTCACATTCTTTACGCTTTTTTCTTTTCTTTTCTTTCTCTTTTTCCTTCCCCTCCCACTTTTTTGTTTGGTAGGATTGAATTTTTTCCTTTTCTTCCTATGTTCGGTTCAACCGATATTGTACCAAGACTCTTGGCTTACACCCTTAAGTGTTAAATCCGAACACAGCACCTAGGGGCTTCTTTTCGAAGCCAACACTTTTATATTATAAGCATTTACCCACACTTATTGTGTACACATGTTTCCTTTGTCGCGTTTAAGCCATCATATGCATCAATTCAAACTAAGACATTGCCATGCTGGGTTGCCTCGCTCCTGTGCTTACCCTCTACGTTCCCAATTGTTCGGCTAGAGGGTAAAGGGAGCACGTCTGTGATTGTTACGACCGGGTCATCCAGACACGTACCTCAGACGGGTGAAGCCAAAAACTAGCTGATAACCCACAAGTATAGGGGATCACAACAGTTTTCAAGGGTAGAGTATGTTGGAAATATGCCCTAGAGGCAATAATAAATTAGTTATTATCATATTTCCTTGTTCATGATAATCGTTTATTATCCATGCTATAATTGTATTGATCGGAGACTTAAATGCATGTGTGGATACATAGACAAAACCATGTCCCTAGTATGCCTCTAATGGACTAGCTCGTTGATCAAAGGATGGTTAAGGTTTCCTAGCCATGGACATGAGATGTCATTTGATAACGGGATCACATCATCAGGAGAATGATGTGATGGATAAGACCCAAACTACAAACATAGCATATGATCGTGTCAGTTTATTGCTACTGTTTTCTGCATGTCAAGTATATGTTCCTATGACCATGAGATCATGCAACTCACGGATATCGGAGGAGTGCCTTGTGTGTATCAAACGTCGCAACGTAACTGGGTGACTATAAAGGTGCTCTACAGGTATCTCCGATGGTGTCTGTTGAGTTGGCATGGATCGAGACTGGGATTTGTTACTCCGTGTGACGGAGAGGTATCTCAGGGCCCACTCGGTAATACAACATCACAATGAGCCTTGCAAGCAATGTGACTAATTGTTAGTTGCGGGATCTTGTATTATGGAACGAGTAAAGAGACTTGCCGGTAACGAGGTTGAACTAGGTATTGAGATACCGACGATCGAATCTCGGGCAAGTAACATACCGAAGATAAAGGGAACGTTATACGGGATTAACTGAATCCTTGACATAGAGGTTCGACCGATAAAGATCTTCGTAGAATATGTAGGAACCAATGTGGACGTCCAGGTCCCGCCATTGGTTATTGACTGTAGAGGTGTCTCGGTCATGTCTACATAGTTCTCGAACCCGCAGGGTCTGCACACTTAAGGTTCGGTGACGTTTCGGTAGTGTAGAGTTATGTATGGTGGTGACCGAAGGTTGTTCGGAGTCCCGGATGAGATCCCGGATGTCACGAGGAGCTCCGGAATGGTCCGGTGGTAAAGATTCATATATAGGAAGTCCCAGTTTGGTTTCCGCAAAAGTTTCGGGCTCATCGGTAGTGTACCGGGAGTATCGGTAGTGTACCGGGAGTGCCGGTAGTGTACCGGGGGACCTCCGGGAGGGGTATTTCGACCCCAAGAGGTCCATGGGCTGTGGGAGAATAATAACCAGCCCTTAGTGGGCTGGGAAAACAGCCACAAAGGCCCATGGCACAGGAGAGAAAGTCCTAAAGCAAAAATTGGAAAATCAGCCAATAGGAGGCAATCCTACTCCAACTAGGATTGGAGGTGAAGTAGGATTGCTCCCACCTCCTATTTTGGCCAACCCAAAGGCCTTGGCTGCCTCTCCTCTCCTCTCCTCCTATATATACTAGTGGATTGGGTGGTTTTTGGACAGAATTTCCGGCCACGTGCTACCCGTTACACCGGTGCACAGTTTCTCCTCTAGATCGTAGTTCCGCAGCGCTTAGGCGAAGCCCTGCCGGAATTGCTCCACCACCATCACCGGAGCACCGTCACGCTGCCGGTGAACTCTCTCTCCTCTCCACCTCCTCTCGCTGGATCGAGACGGTGGAGATCGTCATCAAGCTGCACGTGTGCTGAACGCGGAGGTGCCGTCCGTTCGGCGCTAGATCGGAAGGACCGTGATCGAGATCGCGAGACGGTTCGTGATGAGATCGCGGAACAGATCGTGATGAGTTCGCGGGACAGATCGTGATCAAGATCGTGAGACGGATCGTGATGAGATCGCGGGACGGATCGTGATGAGTTCACGGGACGGATCGTGATTGGATCGCGGGACGGATCGTGATGAGATCGCGGGACGCTCGGTGATTTAGATCGCGAAGATGTTCGACTACACCAACCGCGTTTCTTAACGCTTCCCGCTGAGCGATCTACAAGGGTACGTAGATCCACTCTCCCTCTCGTAGATGCTCATCACCATGGATAGGTTTGCGTGTGCGTAGGAAAATTTTTGTTTCCCATGCGACGTTCCCCAACAGTGGCATCATGAGCTAGGTTGATGGTTCGATGAGATCTCGAGTAGAACACAAAAGGTTTGTGGGCATTGATGCTTAGATTGCTTCCTCCCTTGGTCGTATTTTTGTTCAGCGGGATTGTGAGATGAAGCGGCCCGGACCAACATTACTCGTACGCTTACGAGAGACCGGTTCCCTCGACGCAACTTGTTGCCTAGATGGCTTGCGGGTGACAGTTTCTCTCACTTTAGTTGGATCGTTTCCGACAAAGGCGGTCCTTGAGAAGGTTGAAAAGCAATCTATGTATCACCGTTGTGGTTTATGCGTAGGTGAGAATCGTTCTTGCTAGATACCCGTAGCAGCCACGTAAAACTTGCAACAACAATTAGAGGACGTCTAACTTGTTTTTGCAGGGTATGTTGTGATATGATATGGCCAATTACATGATGTGATATATGTGATGTATGAGATGATCATGTGATGTATAGATTATCACGACTTGCATGTCGATGAGTACGGCAACCGGCAGGAGCCATAGGGTTGTCTTTAATTATTGTATGACCTGCGTGTCAATCATTAAGCGCTATGTAATGCTTTACTTTATCGCTACGGTAGCAATAGTAGTAGAAGCATGCAGGGCGTGACAACCCCGATGGCGACACATTGATGGAGATCATGGTGTCATGCCGGTGACGATGGAGATCATGCCGGTGCTTTCTAGATGGAGATCAAAAGCACAAGTTCATGGCCATATCATGTCACTTATGATTTGCATGTGATGTTAATCCTTTTTATGCACCTTGTTTTGCTTAGGACGACGGTAGCATTATAAGGTGATCCCTCACTTAATTTCAAGATAAATTGTGTTCTCCCCGAGTGTGCACCGTTGCGAAAGTTCGTCGTGTTGAGACACCACGTGATGATCGGGTGTGATAGACTCTACGTTCACATACAACGGGTGCAAGCCAGATTTGCACGTGCAGAACACTCGGGTTAAACTTGACGAGCCTAGCATGTACAGACATGGCCTCGGAACACAAGAGACCGAAAGGTCGAACATGAGTCATATAGTAGATATGATCAACATGATGATGTTCACCATTGCAGCCACCTCAACTCACGTGATGATCGGACTTGAGTTGGTGAATTTGGATCATGTATCACTCGAATGACCCGAGGGATGTCAATTTGAGTGGGAGTTCTTAAGTAATATGCTTAATTGAACTCATTATCATGAACATAGTCAAAGTGTCTTTGCAAATTATGTTGTAGATTACTAGCTCGCGTTGTAGCTCCCTTGTATTTTTATATGTTCCTAGAGAAATAGAGTTGAAAGATGTTGGTAGCAATATTGCGGACTGGGTCTGTGATCTGAGGATTGTCCTCATTGCTGCACAGAAGGCTTATGTCCTTAATGCACCGCTCGGTGCGCCACCCCCTCTAGCGTCGTCTATAGATGTGTGAACATCTGACAGGCACGTTTCGATGACTACTTGATAGTTTAGTGCGTCATGCATTACGGCTTAGAATTGAGGCTTGGAAACATTTTGAACGTCACGGAACATATGAGATGTTCTAGGAGCAGAGATTGTGATCTCAGGCTCGTGCCTGTGTTGCGAGATATGAGATCTCCAACAAGATTCTTTGCCTGTAAGATGAAGGAGAATAGCTCAATCGTTGAGCTTGTACTCAGATTGTCTGGGTACTACAATCGCTTGAATCAAGTGGGAGTTGATCTTCCAGATAAGATAGTGATTGATGTAGTTCTCCAAGTCACTGTCACTGAGCTACTAGAACTTGGTGATGAACTATAAAATGCCAGGGAAAGAAATGTTGATCCCTGAGCTGTTCTCGATGTTTGACACCGCGAAGGTAGAAATCAAGAAGGAGCGTCAAGTGTTGATGGTTAATGAAACCACTAGTTCCGAGAAGGGCAAGAGCAAGGAGGGAAACTTCATGGATAGCAAGTCAGTTGCTGCTCCAGTGAAGCAACCCAAAGTTGAACTCAAACCCGAGACTAAGTGCTTCTGTTATGAGGTGAGCGGTCGCTGAAGCGGAACAACCCTAGATACTTGGTAGATGAGAAGGCTGGCAACATCGACAGAAGTATATTTGATATACGAGTTATTGATGTGTACCTTGCTAGTACTCTTAGTAGCACCTGGGTATTGGATACCGGTTCGGTTGCTAAATGTTAGTAACTCGAAATAAAAGCTACGGAATAAACAGAGAACTAGCTAAGGGTGAGGTGACGATATGTGTTGGAAGTGTTTCCAAGGTTGATGTGATCAACATCGCACGCTCTCTCTACCTTCAGGATTAGTGACGAACCTAAATAAATGTTATTTGGTGTTTTGCGTTGAGCATGAACATGATTAGATCATGTTTATTGCAATACGGTTATTCATTTAAGTTAGAGAATAATGGTTATTCTGTTTACATGAATAATACCTTCAATGGTCATTCACCCAGTGAGAATGGTTTGTTGAAATCTTGATCGTAGTATTACACATGTTCATAACATTGATGTCAAAAGACACAAAGTTAATAATGATAGTACCACATACTTGTGGCACTGCCGCTAAATGTCATATTGGTATAAAGCGCATGTAGAAACTCCATGCTGATGGATATTTGGACTCATTCGATTTCGAATCGGTTGAGACATGCGAACCATGCCTCTTGGGCAAGATGACTAAAGGACCCCGTTGGATGGAGCGGGCAAGTGATTCATTGGAAATGATACATGTTGATGTATGCAATCTAGTGAGTCTTGTAGCGTGCAGTGGATATCGTTATTTTCTTACCTTCACTGATGATTTGAGTAGATATAGTGTATATTTACTTAATGAAACACAAGTCTGAATCGTTTGAAAGGTTCAAGCAAATTCAGAGTGAATTTTAAAGATCATCGTGAGAAGAAGATAAAAATGACTCCGATATGATCGTGGAGGTGAATATCTGAGGCACGAGTTTGGCATACAACTTAAGACAATGTGAAAGTTGTTTCACAACTAAACGCCACCTGGAACACCATAGTGTGATGGTGTGTCCGAACATCATAGTTATGCTCTATTGGACATGGTGCGTAATATGATGTCTCTTGTCGTTTTACTACTATAATTTTGGGGTTATGCATTAGAGACAACTACATTCACTTTAAATAGGGCACCATCTAAATCCGTTGAGATGACACCATGTGAATTATGGTTTGATAGAAACCTAAGCTGTCATTTCTTAATATTTTGGGATGTGACACTTGTGTGGAAAATGTTTTCACCTAATGAGGTCGAACCCAAGGCGGACAAATTGCATCTTCATAGAATACCCTAAGATCAGTTGGGTGAACCTTCAATCTCAGATCCTAGTGCAAAATGTTTGTTGCTTAAACGGATCCTTTCTCGAGGAAATGTTTCTCTCGAAAGAATTGAGTGGGAGGAAGATAGAACTTGATGAGGTTGTTGAACCTTTGTTCAACCAGAGAGTAGCGCAGCACAGAAAGATGTTTCTGTGAAGCCTACGTTAGTTGAAGAGGAAGTTAATGATGATGATCATGAAGCTTCAGGATCAAGTTACTATCGAACTTCGTAGGTCGACAAGGATGTGTACTGCTCCTAAGTGGTACGACAACTCTGTCTTGGAGATCATGTTGTTGGACAACGATGAACCTACGAGCTATGGAGAAGCGATGATGGGCCCGGATTCCGACAAATGGTTAGAGGCCATGAAATCCGAGATAGGATCCATGTATGAAACCAAGTGTAGACTTTGGTAGACTTGCTCGTTGAACGGCAGGTCGTTGAGTACAAATGGATCTTTAAAATGAAGACAGACACTGATGGTGAATGTCACTATTTGTAAAGCTCGACTTGTTGCAAAGATGTTTGTGACAAGTTCAAGGAGTTGACTACGATGAGACTTTCTCACTCGTAGTGGTGCTAAAGTCTGTTGGAATTATGTTAGCAGTTGCTGTGTTTTCAATTATGAAATCTGGCAGATGGATGTCAAAACATCGTTTCCTTAACGGTTTACTTTAGGAAAGGTTGTATGTGATACAACCAGAAGGTTTTGTCAGGCCTAAGGATGCTAAAAGGTGTGCAAGCTTCGGTGATCCTTCCATGGACTGAAGCAAGCATCTCGGAGTTGGAATATACGCTTTGATGAGGTGATCAAAGTTTTGATGTTTATACAAAGTTTACGAGAAACTTGTATTTGCAATAAAGTGAGTGGGAGCACTATAGAATTTCTGATAAGTATATGTGGATGACATATTGTTGATCGGAAATAATGTAGGATTTCTGGGAAGCATAAATGGTTGTTTGAAAAGTGATTTTTCAAAGGAAGACCTGGATAAAGCTACCTAATTGTTGAGCATCAAGATCTATAGAGATAGATCAAGATACCTGATGAGACTTTCAATGAGCACGTACCTTGACAAGATTTTGAAAGAGTTCAAAATGGATCAGTCAGAGAAAGAGTTCTCGCCTGATTTGTAAGGTATAAAATTGAGTATGACTCAATGCCTAGTGACTGCACAAGATAGAAAAAGGATGAGTGTCGTCACCTATGCTTCAGCCATAGTCTCTATCATGTATGCAATGTTGTGCACAAGACCCGATGTCAGCCTTGCCACAAGTATGGCTGGAAGGTTTCAAAGTGATCCTGGAATGGAGCACTGGACAGCGGTCAAGATTGTCCTTAGTAACTAAAAGACTAAGGAGATGTTTCTCGATTATGGAGGTGATAAAGAGTTCGCCGTAAAGAGTTACGTCGATGCAAGCTTTAACACCAATCAGGATGACTCGTAGTAGCAATCTGGATATGTAT
Organism: Hordeum marinum; assembly: GCA_022496015.1. Lineage (NCBI taxonomy): Eukaryota > Viridiplantae > Streptophyta > Magnoliopsida > Poales > Poaceae > Hordeum > Hordeum marinum. The sequence goes on from CM039673.1 coordinate 297,888,890, forward strand.
AGTGGAGCAGCCATTTGGAATAGTACCAAGTGGAGTGTGGTAGCAGTGTTTTCGGTTTGACATAGAAATTTGCAAAGTACACACTGATCTGAATATCGCAGACCCGTTGACTATAAGACCTCTCTCACATGCAAAGCATGATCGAGCCCCAAAACTCATTGGGTGTTAGATTCATAACAATGCGAATCACATGGTGATGTGAACTAGATTATTGACTCTAGTGCAAGTGGGAGACTGTTGGAAATATGCCCTAGAGGCAATAATAAATTAGTTATTATCATATTTCCTTGTTCATGATAATCGTTTATTATCCATGCTATAATTGTATTGATCGGAGACTTAAATGCATGTGTGGATACATAGACAAAACCATGTCCCTAGTATGCCTCTAATGGACTAGCTCGTTGATCAAAGGATGGTTAAGGTTTCCTAGCCATGGACATGAGATGTCATTTGATAACGGGATCACATCATCAGGAGAATGATGTGATGGATAAGACCCAAACTACAAACATAGCATATGATCGTGTCAGTTTATTGCTACTGTTTTCTGCATGTCAAGTATATGTTCCTATGACCATGAGATCATGCAACTCACGGATATCGGAGGAGTGCCTTGTGTGTATCAAACGTCGCAACGTAACTGGGTGACTATAAAGGTGCTCTACAGGTATCTCCGATGGTGTCTGTTGAGTTGGCATGGATCGAGACTGGGATTTGTTACTCCGTGTGACGGAGAGGTATCTCAGGGCCCACTCGGTAATACAACATCACAATGAGCCTTGCAAGCAATGTGACTAATTGTTAGTTGCGGGATCTTGTATTATGGAACGAGTAAAGAGACTTGCCGGTAACGAGGTTGAACTAGGTATGGAGATACCGACGATCGAATCTCGGGCAAGTAACATACCGAAGAAAAAGGGAACGTTATACGGGATTAACTGAATCCTTGACATAGAGGTTCGACCGATAAAGATCTTCGTAGAATATGTAGGAACCAATGTGGACGTCCAGGTCCCGCCATTGGTTATTGACTGTAGAGGTGTCTCGGTCATGTCTACATAGTTTTCGAACCCGCAGGGTCTGCACACTTAAGGTTCGGTGACGTTTCGGTAGTGTAGAGTTATGTATGGTGGTGACCGAAGGTTGTTTGGAGTCCCGGATGAGATCCCGGATGTCACGAGGAGCTCCGGAATGGTCTGGAGGTAAAGATTCATATATAGGAAGTCCCAGTTTGGTTTCCGGAAAAGTTTTGGGCTCATCGGTAGTGTACCGGGAGTATCGGTAGTGTACCGGGAGTGCCTGTAGTGTACCGGGGGACCTCCGGGAGGGGTATTTCGACCCCAAGAGGTCCATGGGCTGTGGGAGAATAATAACCAGCCCTTAGTGGGCTGGGAAAACAGCCACAAAGGCCCATGGCACAGGAGAGAAAGTCCTAAAGCAAAAAGTGGAAAATCAGCCAATAGGAGGCAATCCTACTCCAACTAGGATTGGAGGTGAAGTAGGATTGCTCCCACCTCCTATTTTGGCCGACCCAAAGGCCTTGGCTGCCTCTCCTCTCCTCTCCTCCTATATATACTAGTGGATTGGGTGGTTTTTGGACAGAATTTCCGGCCACGTGCTACCCGTTACACCGGTGCACAGTTTCTCCTCTAGATCGTAGTTCCGCAGCGCTTAGGCGAAGCCCTGCCGGAATTGCTCCACCACCATCACCGGAGCGCCGTCACGCTGCCGGTGAACTCTCTCTCCTCTCCACCTCCTCTCGCTGGATCGAGACGGTGGAGATCGTCATCAAGCTGCACGTGTGCTGAACGCGGAGGTGCCGTCCGTTCGGCGCTAGATCGGAAGGACCGTGATCGAGATCGCGAGACGGTTCGTGATGAGATCGCGGAACAGATCGTGATGAGTTCGCGGGACAGATCGTGATCAAGATCGTGAGACGGATCATGATGAGATCGCGGGACGGATCGTGATGAGTTCACGGGATGGATCGTGATTGGATCGCGGGACGGATCGTGATGAGATCGCGGGACGCTCGGCGATTTGGATCGCGAAGATGTTTGACTACACCAACCGCGTTTCTTAACGCTTCCCGCTTAGAGATCTACAAGGGTACGTAGATCCACTCTCCCTCTCGTAGATGCTCATCACCATGGATAGGTTTGCGTGTGCGTAGGAAATTTTTGTTTCCCATGCGACGTTCCCCAACAGAGTATTCAACCCAAATTTATTGATTCGACAGAAGGGGAGCCAAAGAATATTCTCGAGTATTAGCAGCTGAGTTGTCAATTGAACCACACCTGAAAGACTTAATATCTGCAACAAAGTATTCAGTAGCAAAGTAGTACGAAAGTAACGGTAACAATGAAAAAATTGATAGTAGCAGTTTTGTAGTGTTTGTAACAATAGCAATGGAAAAGTACCTTATCAAAGATCAATATATGGAAAGCTCATAGGCAATGGATCAGTGATGGATAATTATGTCGGATAGCGTTCATCATGCAACAGTTATAACATAGGGTGACACAGAACTAGCTCCAATCCATCAATGTAATGTAGGAGGTATTCCATATATAGTCATATGTGCTTATGGAAAAGAACTTGCATGACGTTTTTTGTCCTACCCCTCCCGTGGCAGCGAGGTCCTAATGGAAACTAAGGGATATTAAGGCCTCCTTTTAATAGAGAACCAGACCAAAGCATCAGCACTTAGTGAATACATGAACTCCTCAAACTACGATAATCACCAGAAAGAATCCCAGTTATTGTCACCCTGGGGGATGCGGATCATAACTCGTAATAGGTGTCTACAACTTGCAAGATAGGATCAAGAACACATATATATTCATGAAAACATAATAGGTTCAGATCTGAAATCATGGCACTCGGGCCCTAGTGACAAGCATTAAGCATAGCAAAGTCATAGCAACATCAATCTCAGAACATAGTGGATACTAGGGATCAAACCCTAACAAAACTAACTCGATTACATGATAAATCTCATCCAACCCATCACCATCCAGCAAGCCTATGATATGTCTCCAACGTATATATAATTTTTGATTGTTCCATGCTATTATATTATCTGTTTCAGATGTTTCATATGCATTAATATGCTATTTTATATTATTTTTGGGACTAACCTATTAATCTAGAGCCTAGTGCCAGTTTATGTTTTTCCTTGTTTTTGAGATTTGCAGATAAGGAATATTAAATGAAGTCCAAAAGGAATAAAACCTTCGGAAGGAATTTTTCTGGAACAAAAGGAAACCAGGAGACTTGAGAACCAAGGCAGGGGAGCCACCGTGGGGCCACAAGCCCTAGGGCCACGCCTAGGGGGTAGGGAGCGCCGGGCAGGCTTGTGGTCCCACGACCGCTCTCCTAACCCTAATCTTCGGCCTATAAATTCCCAAATATTCCATCATTATCAGAACAAGCCACGAAAACACTTTTCCGTCGCTAGAAGCCTCTATTCCCAAGAGATCCAATCTTGCAGCCTTTTCCGGTAATCTGTCGAAGGGGGATTCGATCACGGAGGGCATCTACAACTAATCCATTACCCCTCCGATGATGGGTCAGTAGTTCAGTGGTACGTCTCCAACGTATCAATAATTTTTGATTGTTCCATGCTGTTATATTATCAATCTTGGATGTTTTATAATAATTTATATTCATTTTATACCATTTTTTGGTACTAACCTATTGACATAGTGCCAATTGCCAGTTGCTATTTTTCCATGTTTCTTACATCACAGAAAATTAATACGAGACGAAGTCCAAATGCCATGAAACTTCATGATGATTTTTTATGGGCCAGAAGGAACACAATGGGCCCTGGCTGCGCCTGGGGGTGCCCCGAGGGAGGCACAACCCACCAGGGCACGCCAGGAGGCCCAGGCACGCCCTGGTGGGTTGTGCCCACCTCGGGTGCCCCCCGGACCGCTTCTTTGCACTATAAATTCCCAAATATTCCGAAACCCTTCGGGGTAGCCCTAGATCAGAAGTTCCACTTCCGCAAGGCTCTGTAGCCACCGAAAACCAATCTAGACCCCGTTCCGGCACCCTTCCAGAGGGGGGAATCATCTCCGGTGGCCATCTTCATCATCTCGGCGGCCACCACGATGAGGAGGGAGTAGTCCACCCTCGGGGCTCAGGGTTTGTACCAGTAGTTATATGTTTAATCTCTCTCTCATGATCTATATCATGGGCTTTGTTAACATAGATGGATCATATGATGTTTCTCCCCTCTATACTCTTATTGTGATGAATTGAATCTTTACCCTTTGAAGTTTTGTTATGTCGGATTGAATGTTCAGATTTGGGAACACATGATGTATTTCTTGCGGTATGAATACTTGAGGTGACATTGGGGTATCTTATTGGTTCACTTGATATACGTTATGGCACTCAACTTGCGGATTCCCGTGGTGATATTGGGGTAATCTATGCATAGGGGTTGATGCACGTTTTTATTATCTTTTCCGTGATAGAAAATTTGGGGACCCTTTGTAGTTCTTTGTGTGTATTGAGTATTATGAATATGAATTTTCTTTGGAGTTATTTTAGTATGAACTCTTGATTAGATCGATCGGAAAGAATAGCTTGCATTATTTTAGTACGAACTCTAGGATAGATCGAACAAAAAGAATAGCTTTGAGGTGGTTTCGTACCCTACAAACAATTTCTATCTTATGTTCTCCGCTAATAGGAACTTGGGAGTTATTATTTATTGCACTTTGATCGATAATCATATGATCCAACTATGTTAGCACTGTTGAGAAATTGGACTAGCGAAAGTACGAACCCTAGGCCTTGTTTTCAAGCATTGCAATACCGTTTGTGTGCCCGTTTACTATTTGCTACCTTGCTGTTTTTATTTATTCAGATTATAAAAATATATTTCTACCATCCATATTACACTTTTATCACCATCTCTTCGCCGAACTAGTGCACCTATACAATTTTCCATTGTATTGGGTGTGTTGGGGACACAAGAGATTTCTTGTATTTGGTTGCAGGGTCGTTTGAGAGAGACCATCTTCATCCTACACCTCTCACGGATTGATAAACCTTACATCATCCACTTGAGGGAAAATTGCTACTGTCCTACAAAACTCTGTGCTTGGAGGCCCAACACGTGTCTACAAGAATAAAGTTGCGTAGTAGACATCAAGCTCTTTTCTGGCGCCGTTGCCGGGGAGGTGAGTGCATGAAGGTATATCTTTAGATCTTGCAATCAAATCTTTTAGTTTCTTGTTTTATCACTAGTTTGGTTTATTAAAGAAAACTACAAAAAATGGAATTGAGGTTGCATCATATTATTGATCATCTTTATAATATCTTTCTTGAAAATGATGGATCGGAAAATTGTGCTCAATTGTTAGAAGAAGAAGTCAATAAAATGTTTGGCACAAAATATTTGAATGATGAGCATGATTGCAATGTTGTTAGTATGAATTCTTTGATTATCCAAAATGTTAATGATGATTTCACAAGTCATGACAAAAATGTTTCTTATAAGCATGTCAATTTTTGCGGAGTGAATTGGGAGTGCAAATGCACGCCAAAAAGGGAAGATAGATTTTGTAAGAAGCATAAATATTTAGAAACGAAAAAGTTGCAAGAGAGGCTAGATGATTGTGCTGAAAGATGTAATTTCTTTCGCCATCCTTGTGAACTTTGCAATGAACGTGGTCATTTTAATCTCCAATGCAAATTATTTCATGATCAAACCGTGTCCAAAAATTGTGACAACTTGATTACCCTTGAGCATCATAAAGAGCTTAGTCTTCTTTTGGGGTATGAAGAAATGAAACATATAACTAAGGGTTTTCCAAATCCCGAGAGATTTCTTAATTTTGATCTAGAGGAAATTTATATGTTTTGTGCGGTAAATTGCATTGATAATCCTTATATTTCCAACTATCTAAAGACAAGAAAAAAATAGAATATGAAGAGAGTACTTATGAAGGGGATAAAATTTCCCAATACCCTCCTAGTGTTTATTATGATGAATTAGGTAACGAGGAGGAGCTTCCTATCCAATCGATCTCTTCAACAAGAAGCTTGAAAAAATTAATTAAACCCACACATGATGTGGTGAAGAAGAAACAAAGAAATAATAGAGGTAAAAAGGTATCTCTCCCAAATAATGTTGCTCCTATCACCATTGTGCCTCATGAAAGTGAATCAAATATGTTGATGGAGGATGATGATATTGAGTATGATTTTGTGATACCTACTACTTGTTGTAATGATTATGATTGGGAAGGCAATGATGTCCCTTATGATCTTGAGAATATTTTTAGCACTTGCTTGGAAGAATATGATAATAATGTTTGCTATACTATTGGTGCCATTCATGCTATTGATAAGATTGATTGTGATGATATGCAAAACCACAAGCTTGGGGATGCTATGTTTAATGAGTATGATATGTTTGAAGATTTATTTGATAGAAATAATGCTTGTCCTAAGCTTGGGGATGATTTTCTTAATGAATATGATCCTTTGATTCCTTCTACTATCGATAAGAAAATTTATTATGATGATAGCATGCCTCCTATTTATGATGATTACATTGATGAAAGTGAGTTTGGAAAAGTGTCAACTCTAGGTAGTAGTGATCCAACTATTTTGGAGGATGTTGAATCTTATAACAATATTGATGAAAGTGGATTTGGAGAGGTCATGACTTTATTTAGTGATACATCCACTATTTTGGAAGAGGTTTCAATTGACTATGATAATAAAGTTGCTACCTATGATGATTATTATGATGACATGTATGCCATAAAGAGTAATAGATTTTCTATGCTTGTGCATCATGAAAAGACTGATGTATGTGATATTTATATTGTTGAATCCATTCATGATACCTCTAAAAATTATTATTAGAGAGGAACTTATGCTCTTACATATCTCAATAATATCAAGTTTCTTCTCTATGTGTTGATTGTTTTGAAGTTGTACTTGTTTTGCCTTCCTATGCTAGTTGGTTCTTGTTTTCATGGGTTGCTTTATCACAAAATCCCTATGCATAGGAACTGGATTAAACTTAAATGTGCTTGAAATGTGTTTCATGATGCTCTCTTCATGTTTCAGTTCTTTTCTTTTATGCGAGCATCATTGAAATCATCATGCCTAGCTAAAAGGCACTAAAGAAAAGCGCTTGTTGGGAGACAACCCAACACTTTTACCTAATGTTTTTGTGTGTTCAAATGATTAGGATACTGTAGTAATTATGTTTTATTGCTTTTGTTTCAATAAAGTACCAAGTAAAGCCTTTGGGATCATGTGGGGTGATAATTGATTTGATCTTGCTGAAAAATAGAAACTTTTCCACTGACGAAAATAATTCTAATTTTTAAGGGAAGAGTGATTTTAAGTTGATTCTTTTTTCAGAAGAAATACAAATTGACCATGTGTTACTAATTTTTTAGAATTTTTAGGGTAGCATAAGTATGGTTGGAGTACTGATTACTACATATTGTTCTGTTTTTGATAGATTCTGTTTTCAATGCATAGTTTGCTTGTTTTGTAGTTTCTATGGCTTATATTGATCAGTATAAATTTTGGAAACGATATTATACAGTAGGAATTGTGTGAGAACAATTATGGATCTTGTATTTACAGTACCAAAGTGAAATGATTTGCTCTTTATCATACTAACTCATCTCACAAAGTTCCGTTAAGTTTTGTGTGATTGAAGTTTTCAAGTTTTGGGTGAGATGTCGATATGAGGAGAATTGGGAGTGAAAATTCCCTAATATTGGGGATTCCCAAGGAAACCCCAAGGTAACATTCAAGGAATATCCAAGCAACTAAGATTGGGGATGCCCTAGAAGGCATCCCCTCTATCGTCTCCAACATTATCGGTAACCTTACTTGGAGCTATGTTTTCATTGGTCACATGATATGTGTTTTACTTGGAGCATAAATTTACTTTGTTAGTATTTATTTTATTTTATTTAGAATAATGTTTTTCATCTTTTATTTCAATAAAAATGTCAAGGATAGCCCTCACCATGCTTATTTTGCAAGTATACATGTTGCTGTTTCAAAACAGAAAGTTTACCGCTGTTGCAAAAATTCCCTAGAAAAGTCAGAATGTCATAAATGTTGATATTTTTGCATAGTAAGCTCTAATTAATGTTCTACAGTGTGGTAAATTTGCATAAAATTTGGAGTTTAAGAAGTATTGATACTCTTGCATTCTTTACAGACTATACTGTTTTGGCAGATTGCTGTTATGTTTGCATTGTTTGCATATGTTTGCTTGTTTAATGATTCTATTTGAGGATAGGAGTATTAAATATGCAGAGGATTTTAGTATGGAATGTTGAATAATAATTTTAGCGATTTGCTACAGTATATAATGATAAGGTTTTTTGCATTGGTTTATACTAACTTATCTCACGAGTTCTTGTTGAGTTTTGTGTGGATGAAGCTTTTGAGATTTAGGAAAACTGTGATATGAGAATAATTAAGGAGACACAAAATCTCAATCTTGGGGATTAACAAGGCATCCCAGGATAATATTCAAGAAGTATGAAGCATCTATGCTTTGGGGATGCCCCGGTAGGCATCCCACCTTTCTTCTTCATCAATTATCAGTTAGTATCGGTTGATCCTAAGTTTTTGCTTCTTCACATGAGTTGTGCTATTTTTAGAATGTAATTTTTTTTAACTTGCTGTTTTAATAAAATACTTAGATCTGAAAGTTTTAAATAAAATAGAGTCCTCAAATATTCGCCAAGGAGGCTAAGTAAGCGGCATTCACATCTCGTCAACGAAGCTCTTTTCAATGGACTTGCTCTAGTGCTTCACTTATATCTTCTTGAGCACGGTGTGCTTAGTATTTTTCAAGAAATTATATCTTGCTTCACTTAAATTATTTTGATATAAAGAAGAAAAATTATGCTCTTGATCTTCACTTATATTTGTTTGAGCTTATGAAAAGCAACACATGAAAATTAGTCCCAAAGTGATAGATATCCAAGAAGGATATAATATTTTTTTATGAAGATCATTGGACAAAATAAACTTGATTCTTAGTAATAGTTTTGAGATATAATGATGTGATATGTGAGTTATGTTGATGAGTAATTATTATTTAGTAAGAATATTGGTGTTAAGATTTGTGATTCCCTATGCAAGTACGAAAGTCAATAGTCATGCAATGCAATTATATCCTACTTGTGGTGCATTATTTGGTGTTATTTATGCTTAATGCTTGCTTATGAGATTATCCGTTTCTTGGTTGGTCGCTTCTCAATCTTTTACTAGCCTTCATTTTGCACCAAGTATGAGCTCTACTTGTGCATCCAAATCCTTAAACCCAGTGTTTGCCACATGAGTCCACTATACCTACCTACATGTGGTATTTCCGTGCAGTTCTAAGCAAATTTGTATGTGCCATCTCAAATTTTCAAAATAAACTTTTATTTTGTGTGTTTGTTTCGCTCACAAAGCGGTGAGGGGTGGCTAATATTTTCCATGCTGGATGTGTTATTCTCACGATGAGTGTTTATTCACTTGTCATTGCACAAGAGTAAGGCAAAGGTATTAGGGATGCCTAGTCCCGAAATGCAAAAATGAATTTACTTTATGTTGTCAACTAATAAATTCCTTGGAAAGTGTTGGTATGGAGGGCACCCGTGGATACGGTTATCCATGGAAAGTGAAAGTATGGTGGAAAAAGGAATAAACTTTATTTTTTGTTTGGGAACTGCCTATGATATATCTAGCATGGAAAGTGTTGGGAACTCTAAGTCGTTTTCATTGGTGGGATGGATACATCTCCAAAAATGTTCTTATCTCTAAGTTTTTCGCTTTGAGCTCTGGCACCTCTACAAATCCCTACTCCCCTCTACGAAGGGCCTTTCTTTTACTTTATGCAATTTTTATTTTTGAATTTGAGTCTCCATCTTGTCTTACCAAAGCACCAACTAGGAGGCAATATGATCGTACTTAAGTATTGAGTGTAGCTAATATTCGAGTGTGTTTCATGAATGTATGAATGTTTGAGCATGATGGGCTAGGGATAAGTTGTTTTAGCGTTGGTATTTTGAAAGACATGGTTGCTTGTTGATATGCTTGAGTATCTAAATTATTATGTCAAAACTAGACTATTGCTTTGAACGACTAAAAGTCCAAATGTCCATGCTATAAGGAAAAGAATATGATATGACATGTTAGGCAGCATTCCACATCAAAAATTCTGTTTTTATCACTTATCTACTCGAGGACGAGTAGGAGTTAAGCTTGGGGATGCCGATATGTCTCCAACGTATCTATAATTTTTGATTGTTCCATGTTGTTATATTATCAATCTTGGATGTTTTATAATCATTTTATATCATTTTTTGGTACTAACCTATTGACATAGTGCCAAGTGCAAGTTGCTGTTTTTCCATGTTTTTAACATTGTAGAAAATCAATACCAGACGAAGTCCAAATGCCATGAAACTTCACGATGATTTTTTATGGGCCAGAAGGAAAACAACAGGCCCTGGCTACGCCTAGGGGGTTCCCCAAGGGAGGCACAACCCACCAGTGCGCGCCAGGAGGCCCAGGCGTGCCCTGGTGGGTTGTGCCCACCTTGGTTGCCCCCCAGACCGCCTCTTTGCACTATAAATTCCCAAATATTTCGAAAACCTTCGGGGTAGCCCTAGATCAGAAGTTCCGCCACCGCAAGGCTCTATAGCCACCGAAAACCAATCTAGACCCCGTTCCGGCACCCTACCGAAGGGGGGAATCATCTCCATTGTCCATCTTCATCATCCCGGCGACCACCAAGATGAGGAGGGAGTTGTCCACCCCCAGGGTTGAGGATTTGTACCAGTAGTTATGTGTTTAATCTCTTTATCTCTCTCGTGATCTATATCATGGGCTTTGTTAATATAAATGGATCATATGATGTTTCTCCCCTCTACACTCTTATTGTGATGAATTGAATCTTTACCCTTTGAAGTTTTGTTATGTCAGATTGAATGTTTAGATTTGGGAACACATGATGTATGTCTTGTGGTATGAATACTTGAGGTGACATTGGGGTATATTATTGGTTCACTTTATATACGTTATGGCACTCAACTTGCGGATTCCCGCGGTGATATTGGGGTAATCTATGCATAGGGGTTGATGCACGTTTTTATTATCTTTTCTCCGATAGAAACTTTGGGGACCCCTTGTAGTTCTTTGTGTGGATTGAGTATTATGAATATGCATTTTCTTTGGTGTTATTTTAGTATGAACTCTTGATTAGATCGATCGGAAAGAATAGCTTGTGTTATTTTAGTACGAACTCTAGGATAGATCGAACGGAAAGAATAGCTTTGAGGTGGTTTCGTACCCTACAAACAATTTCTATCTTATGTTCTCCGCTAATAGGAACTTGGGAGTGATTATTTATTGCACTTTGAGGGATAATCATATGATCCAACTACGTTAGCGCTGTTGAGAAATTGCACTAGCGAAAGTACGGACTCTAGGCCTTGTTTTGAAGCATTGCAATACCGTTTGTGTGCCCGTTTACTATTTGCTACCATGCTGTTTTTATTTATTCAGATTATAAAAATATATTCTACCATCCATATTACACTTTTATCACCATCTCTTCGCCGAACTAGTGCACCTATACAATTTGCCATTGTATTGGGTGTATTGGGGACACAAGAGATTTCTTGTATTTGGTTGCAGGGCCGTTTGAGAGAGACCATCTTCATCCTACACCTCTCACAGATTGATAAACCTTAGGTCATCCACTTGAGGGAAAATTGCTACTGTCCTACAAAACTCTACGCTTGGAGGCCCAAAACATGCATAGTAGACATCATTCACCACAGACCTTCGGGTCCATAGCTAGTAGCTAGATGGCTTCTTCTCTCTCTTTGCTCTTCAATACCATGTTATTCATGATCTTCATGGATATCTATCCGATGTAATACTATTTTACGGTGTGTTTGTCGAGATCCGATGAATTGTGGGTCTATGTTCAGATTATCCATGAATATTATTTGAGTCTTTCCTGAATTCTTATATGCATGATTTCATACCTTTGCAAGTCTCTTCGAGTTATTGGTTTGGTTTGGCCAACTAGATTGGTAATTCTTGCAATAGGAGAAGTGCTTAGTTTTGGGTTCAATCTTGCGTTGTCCTCACCCAGTGATAAAGTAGGGGAAGCGAGGCACGTATTGTATTGTTGCCATTAAGGATAAAAAGATGGGGTTTTCATCATATTGCTTGAGTTTATCCCTCTACATCATGTCATCTTACCTAATGCGTTAGTCTGTTCTTCATGAACTTAATACTCTAGATGCAGGCAGGAGTCGGTCGATGTGTGGAGTAATAGTAGTAGATGCTAAATCATTTCGGTCTACTTGACATGGACGTGACGCCTACATGAATAATCATTGCCTTGGATATCATCATAATTATTTGCTTTTTGATCAATTGCTCGACAGTAATTTGTTTACCCACCGTAATACTTGCTATCATGAGAGAAGCCTCTAGTGAACCTATGGCCCCCGTGTCTATTTTACATCTTATACTTTCAGATCTAAAACCAAAAATACCAAAAATACTTTTCTGCATTATTTTTATGTTTCGTTTTTACTTTCCGTTCAAACAATCTATCTCTATCAGATCTCTTCCTTGCAAGTAACCTTAAAGGGATTGACAACCCCTTTATAGCGTTGGGTGCAAGAGTTTGACTCCTTGTGTAGGTACACCTATTGGGGACTTGCTTTTATCTCCTACTGGATTGATACCTTGGTTCTCAACAACTGAGGGAAATACTTATCTAATTTTCTGCATCACCCGTTCCTCTTCACGGAAACCAACACATGCTCAAGAAGTAGCAAGAAGGATTTCTGGCGCCATTGTCGGGGAGATCTACATCAAGCCTACCAAGTACCTATTACAAACTCATCTCTTGCATTTATTTTATTTGCCATTTGCCTCTCGTTTTCCTCTCCCCCACTTCTAAAACGATTTTCAAAAAATACCAAAAAGATTTGCCTTTTTATTCGCTTTTTTTCGTTCGTCTTTTCGATTGCTTTTCGCTTGCTTATGTGCTTGATTGCTTGCTTTGTCACGATGACTCAAGAGAATACCAAGTTGTGTGACTTATCCAATAATAATAATAATGATTTTATTAGCACTCCGATTGCTCCCGCCACTAGTGCGGAATCTTATGAAATTAATGCTGCTTTGCTCAATCTTGTTATGAAAGAACAATTTTCCGGACTTGCTAATTAAGATGCCACATCCCATCTAAATACTTTCGTTGAGTTGTGTCATATGCAAAATAAGAAAGATGTGGATAATGATATTTTTAATTGAAGCTTTTCCTGTTCTCACTATGAGATCGTGCTAAAACTTGGTTTTCATCTTTGCCTAAAAGTAGTATTGATTCATGGAATAAGTGTAAAGATGCTTTTATTTCCAAGTACTTTCCGCCCTCTAAAATCATCTCGCTTAGGAACGATATAATGAATTTTAAGCAACTTGATCGTGATCATGTTGCACAATCTTGGGATAGGATGAAACTTATGATTAGGAATTGCCCCGCGCATGGTTTGAGTGTATGGATGATTATACAAATTTTCTATGCTGGATTGAATTTTGCTTCTAGGAATCTCTTAGATTCCGTCGCGGGTGGTAAATTTATAGAAATAACATTAGGAGAAGCTACTAAACTCCTAGATAATATTATGGCAAATTACTCTCAATGACACACCGAAAGATCTCCTACTAGTAAAAAAGTGCATGCTATTGAAGAGATTAATACTTTGAGTGAAAAGATGGATGAATTGATGAAATTGTTTGCTAGTAAGAGTGCTCCTATTGATCCTAATGATATGCCTTTGTCTTCTTTGATTGGAAATAATAATGAATCTATGGATGTGAATTTTTTTGGTAGGAACAATTTTGGTAATAACGCTTATAGAGGTAATTTCAATGCTAGGCCGTTTCCTAGTAATTCCTCTAATAACTATGGTAACTACTAAAGAAATTATTATGGAAATTATAATAAAATGCCCTCTGATTTTGAGAGTAATATTAAACAATTCATTAATACGCAAAACGGTTTCAATGCTATGATTGAAGAAAAAATGCTCAAGATTGATGATTTGGCTAGGAATGTTGATAGAATTTCTCTTGAGATTGATTCTTTAGAAATTAGATCTATTCCACCCAAGCCTGATATTAATGAGTCTTTGAAAGCTATGAGAATTTCTATTGATTAGTGTAAGGAAAGAACCGCTAGAATACGTGCTAAGCGTGAATGGCTTGAAAAGGTGTGTTCTCGTGATAATATTGATGAAGATCTTAAATTGATTGATGTGACTCCTATTGAATATTTGTTTTCCAGTGTTAATATTGATAAGGATGGGACTGGAGATGACTCAGCTTTAGTTAAAAGGCGTCCCAATGATTCGGAGTTTATAGATCTTAATGCTAAGATTGATAAAAGTGGGATTGAAGAGGTCAAAACTTTAAATAGCAATCAACCCACTCTTTTGGATTTCAAGGACTTTAATCATGATAGCTTATCCTTAATTGATTGTATTTCCTTGTTGCAATCCATGTTGAACTCTCCTCATGCTTTTAATCAAAGCTTTTACTAAACATATTGTTGATGCTATTATGAAAGCTTTTGAAGAAAAACTTGAGTTGGAAGTTTCTATACCTAGAAAGCTATATGATGAGTGGGAACCTACTATTAAGATTAAGATTAAAGATTATGAGTGCCATGCTTTGTGTGATTTGGGCGCTAGCGTTTCCACGATTCCAAAAACTTTATGTGATGTGTTAGGTTTCCATGAATTTGATGATTGCTCCTTAAATTTGCATCTTCCGGATTCCACTATAAAGAAACCTATGGGAAGAATAAATGATGTTCTTATTGTTGCAAATAGGAATTATGTGCCCGTAGATTTCATTGTTCTTGATATAGATTGCAATCGTACATGTCCTATTATTTTTGGTAGACCTTTCCTTAGAATGATTGGTGCAATTATTGATATGAAGGAAGGGAATATTAGATTCCAATTTCCATTAAGGAAAGGCATGGAACACTTCCCTAGGAAGAAAATAAAATTACCTCATGAATATATCATGAGAGCTACTTATGGATTGCATACCAACGATGACAATACCTAGATCTATCGCGTTTTGCCTAGTTAGGGGCGTTAAAAAATAGCGCTTGTTGGAGGCAACCCAATTTTATATTGCTTTATGCTTTTTGCTTCTATTTTGGTGTGTTTTGAAAATTATTACTTCTGTAGTAATTGTGTTTTTGTGTTTTAATTAGTGTTTGAGCCAAGTAAAACCTTTGGGGTGATCTATGGTAGTTGTTGATTTGATCTTGCTAAAAAACAGAAACTTTTACGCTCAGTGCAGGACTTTTATAATTTTTTAGAGCGTAGAATTGATCTGAAATATTTGCACAAGATTGATACACAAATTTCCCTGATTTTCCTATTTTTTCAGAATTTTTCAAGTTCCATAAGTATTCGAAGTTTATAGATTTCTACGGACTGTTCTTTTTTTGACAGATTATGTTTTCTTTGTGTTGTTTGCTTATTTTGATATATCTATGGGTCGTGTCGGGGGGTATGAGTCATGGAAAAGTTAGAATACAGTAGGTATTACACAAATATAAATAAAGAATGAGTTCATAATAGTACCTAAAGTGGTGATTTATCTTTCTTATACTAACGGATCTCATGAGTTTTCTGTTGAGTTTTGTGTTGTGAAGTTTTCAAGTTTTGGGTGAAGATTTGATGGACTATGGAATAAGGAGTGGCAAGAGCCTAAGATTGGGGATGCACAAGGTACCCCAAGTCATATTCAAGTATACCAAAAATCCTAAGCTTGGGGATGCCCCGGAAGGCATCCCCTCCTTCGTCTTTAATCCATCGGTAAATTTACTTGAGGCTATATTTTTATTCACCACATGATATGTGTTTTGCTTGGAGTGTCTTGTATGATATGAGTATTTGATTTTTATTTTTCCACAATCATCCTTGCTGCACACACGTTTTGAGAGAGACACGCTGAATCGTGAATTTATTAGAATACTCTATGTGCTTCACTTATATCTTTTGAGCTTGGCAATGTTGCTCTAGTGCTTCACTTATATCTATATATAGCATGGTGGTGTTATATTTTATAGAAATTATTGAACTCTCGTTCCTCACTTATATTATTTTGAGAGTTTCTTAAAACAGCATGGTAATTTGTTTAGGTTATGATTTTAGTCCTAATATAATGGCATGCAAGAGGGATATAATAAAAACTTTCATATTAAGTGCATTAAAAACTATGAGAAGTTTGATTCCTTGCATATAGTTTTGAGATAATAGGGATGGTAATATGAGAGTCATGATAGTGAGTAGTTGTGAATTGAAATAGATACGTGTGTTAAAGCTTGTGATTCCCGTAGCATGCATGTATGGTGAACCGTTATGTAACGAAGTCGGAGCATGATTTGTTTAATGATTGTCGACCTTTGTGTGAGGGTCGGGAGCGTGCGATGGTTAACTCCTACCAACCTCTCCCCTCGGAGCATGCGTCTAATGCTTTGTTTGATAACTAATAGACTTTTGCAATAAGTATGTGAGTTCTTTATGACTAATGATGAGTCCATGGATTATACGCACTCTCACCCTTCCATCTTTTCTAGCCTCTCTAGCAAGGTTGTCAAAATCATGATTTTGAATCGGATCGGAACTCCGGTGGTAGGTTCACTATCAGGATCGTAGAAACGTAGATTCTATGAACTAAAATCGTAGAATCATAGGGGTTAGTTTGGATCATAAAGTCGTAGAATCATATAACAGAATCGTGATTTTGACAACCTTGCTCTCTAGTACCGTGCAACTTTCACCGGTACATCAAACCCTCCTTCCTCAAAACAACCACCATATATTCCTCAAAACAGATACCATACCTACCTATTATGGCATTTCCATAGCTATTCCGAGATATATTGCCATGCAACTTCCACGATGTAGTTTTTCATGACTTGCATCATCATTTCATATTGCATATAGAGTCATAATTTGTCATAGGTATCGAGTTGTAATTTCCTTTTTTTGAGTTATAAGTAAATAAAAGTGTGATGATTTTTCATTAATAGAGCATTGTCCCATGAGAGAAAAGGATGATGGAGGCTATGACTCCCTCACAAGTTGGGATGAGTATCCAGACATTACAAAAAATAAAAGAGGCCAGCGAAGCCCAAACAAAAAATAAATAAAAGAGGTCAAAGAACACACCAAAAAAAGAAATAAGAAGAAGAAAAAGAAAAAACGATGAGAGAAAGAGAGAAGGGACAATTGCTACTACCTCTTTCCACACTTGTGCTTCAAAGTAGCACCATGATCTTCATAATAGAGAGTCTCCTATTTTGTCACTTTCATATAACTAGTGGATATTCATTTTACACGACCACTTAGTTTCCTTTTTGAGCTTTCATACACTTATAACTTTAAGTGCATTTGTGGCATGACAATCCCTACTCACTCACATTGATATCTATTGATGGGCATCTCCATAGTCCGTTGATACGCCTAGTTGATGTGAGACTATCTTCTCCTTTTTTCTCCTTGCACCTCCTCCATATTCTATTCCACCTATAATGCTATATCCATGGATCATGCTCATGTATTGCGTGAGAGTTGAAAAGGTTTGAGAACACCAAAAGTGTGAAACAATTTCTTGACTTTTTCATCGGGGTTGTGCATGATTTAGATATTTTGTGTGGGGAAGATGGAGCATAGCCATACCATATGATTTTGTAGGGATAACTTGCTAAGGCCATGTTATTTTGAAAGGACACAACTACCTTGTTGGTATGCTCGAAGTATTACTGTTTTTTTGTCAATATTAGACTATTGTTTTGAATCTTACGGATCTGAATATTCATGCCACAATAACAAATATTACATGGATAATATGTTAGGTAGCATTCCACATCAAAAATTCTGTTTTTATCATTTACCTACTAGAGGACGAGCAAGAATTAAGCTTGGGGATGCTGATATGTCTCCAACATATCTATAATTTTTTATTGTTCTATGCTATTATATTATCTGTTTTGGATGTTTTATATGCATTAATATGCTATTTTATATTATTTTTGGGACTAACCTATTAATCTAGAGCCTAGTGTCAATTTCTGTTTTTTCCTTGTTTTTGAGATTTGCAGATAAGGAATATTAAACGGAGTCCAAATGGAATAAAACCTTCGGAAGGAATTTTTCTAGAACGAAAGGAAACCAGGAGACTTGAGAACCAAGGCAGGGGAGCCACCATGGGGCCACAAGCCCTAGGGGCGCCTAGGGGGGTAGGGCACGCTGGGCAGACTTGTGGGCCCGACCGCTCTCCTAACCCTAATCTTCGGCTATAAATTCCCAAATATTCCATCATTATCATAACAAGCCATGAAAACACTTTTCCGTCGCCAGAAGCCTCTGTTCCCGAGAGATCCATTCTTGGAGCCTATTCCGGTAATCTGTCGGAGGGGGATTCAATCATGGAGGGCATCTACATTAATTCCATTGCCCCTCCGATGATGCGTGAGTAGTTCACCACAGTCCTTCGGGTCCATAGCTAGTAGCTAGATGGTTTCTTCTCTCTGTTTTCCCTTGAATACCATGTTCTTCATGATCTTCATGGAGATCTATCTGATGTAATAATCTTTTGCGGTGTGTTTGTCGAGATCCGATGAATTGTGGGTTTATGTTTAGATTATCCATGAATATTATTTGAGTCTTTCCTGAATTCTTATATGCATGATTTCATATCTTTGCAAGTCTCTTCGAGTTATTGGTTTGGTTTGGCCAACTAGATTGGTAATTCTTGCAATAGGAGAAGTGCTTAGTTTTGGGTTCAATCTTTCGGTGTCCTTACCCAGTGAAAAAGTAGGGGTAGCGAAGTACGTATTGTATTTTTGCCATCAAGGATAAAAAGATGGGTTTTTCATCATATTTCTTGAGTTTATCCCTCTACATCATGTCATCTTACCTAATGCGTTACTCCGTTCTTCATGAACTTAATACTCTTGATACAGGCAGGGGTCGGTCGATGTGTGGAGTAATAGTAGTAGACGCAGAATCGTTTCGATCTACTTGACACGGGCGTTATGCCTATATGCATAATCATTGCCTTGGATATCATCATAATTATTCGCTTTTCTATCAATTGCTCGACTGTAATTTGTTTACCCACCGTAATACTTGCTATCATGAGAGAAGCCTCTAGTGAAACCTATGGCCCCCAGGTCTATTTTACATCTTATACTTTCCGATCTAAAACCAAAAATACCAAAAATACTTTGCTGCATTATTTTTATGTTTTTTTTACTTTCCGTTCAAGCAATCTATCTCTATCAGATCTTATCCTTGCAAGTAACCTTAAAGGGATTGACAACCCCTTTATAGAGTTGGGTGCAAGAGTTTGACTCCTTGTGTAGGTACACCTATTGGCGACTTGCTTGTATCTCATACTGCATTGATACCTTGGTTCTCAACAACTGAGGGAAATACTTATCTACTTTGCTACATCACCCGTTCCTCTTCACGGAAACCAACGCTTGCTCGAGAAGTAGCAACCTATGATGAGATTACTCACGAATGATGGAGAGCGTCATGGAATTGGTGATGAAGGATGGTTGATGATGACGAAGACGTCGATTTCCCCTCTTCGGAGCCCAAAACGGACTCCAGATCTGGTCTCCCGAGGAAGAACAGGAGGTGGCGGCGGCTCCATATCGTGAAACACGATGAACTCTTCTCCTTTATTTTTTTTATCCCCGAATAGGAATATATAGAAGTGGAAACGAGGTCGGAGGAGCGTCAATGGACCCCCAAGCCACAGGGGCACGCCCTAGGGGGTGGGCGGGCCCACCAGGCTTGTGTCCAGGTGGTGGGCCCCCTACAGTTGATTCTTTCGCCAATATTTTTTATTAATTTCAAAAATATTCTCCATAAATTTTCAGGTCAATCAGAGAACTTTTCTTTCTACACAAAAATAACACCAAGGCAATTCTGCTGAAAACAACGTCAGTCTGGGTTAGTTCCATTCATATCATGCAAATTAGAGTCCAAAACAAGGGCAAAAGAGTTTGGAAAAGTAGATACGTTGGAGACGTATCAACTCCCCCAAGTTTAAACCTTTGCTTGTCCTCAAGCAATTTAGTTGATAAACTGAAAGTGATAAAGATTTTTTTTTACAAACTCTGTTTGATCTTGCTGTTGTAAATATGTCTAACTTATGTTCCAATTTTCAGCAAAGATTATAGACTAACCACATTCACAATAACATTTAGGTCTCACATTTACTCGTATCAATGGCATAATCAACTAGCGAGCAATAATAATAAGTCTCGGATGACAACAATTTAATCAAAACAATCATGATACAATATGAGATAATGGTATCTCGCTAGCCCTTTCTGAGACCGCAAAACATAAATGGAGAGCACCTCTGGATAACAAGGACTGACTAAACATTGTAATTCACGGTGAGAGAGATCCAGTCATGCTCATACTCAATATCAATTAACATCAACCATACAAATGATGATGGTGCTCTCTAACTGGTGCTTTTTATTAGAAGATGATGACTCAATAATAAAGTAAATGGAAAGACCCTTCGCAAAGGGAAGCATTGATTTGCAGAGGTGCCAGAGCTCGAGTTTTTAAAACAGAGATAAGTAATGATTTTTGAGCGGTATGCTTTCATTGCTCACATAACTACCAAGAGGTTTTCTATATCTTCCATGCTAGATACATTATAGGCGGTTCCCAAACATAATAGTAAAGTTTTTACTCCCCCTCCACCAATCAGTCACACTCCACGGCGAGCCGAATCCACGGGTACCGTCCATACAAACACAGTCATGGGGGACTTTTGTTTAATTATATTTTTCTTTTTATTTCGAGCATGGAACCGGGCATCCCGATTACCAGCCACTTTCTCATGAATGATAGTGAATCAACACATATCGTGAGAATAACCCACCTAGCATGGAAGATACTGACAGCCTCCAGTCGCCACATGAACGATTTGGGCATACAAAACAGAATGTTTATTTGATGGTTTAAATTTTGGCACATGCAAATTTACTTGGAGCGGCAGGTAAATACTGAATATAGGTAGATATGGTGGAATCATATGAAACAACTTTGGGTTTGAGAGATTGGATGCACAAACAGTATTCCCGCTTAGTACAAGTGAAATCTACTCCATCCGCCATAATGTAAGACGTTTTTTGACACTACACTAGTGTGAAAAAACGTCTTACATTATGGGACGGAGGGAGTAGCAAAAGACTGGGGAGCGACCAACTAGAGAGCGACACCGTCATCAACATGCTTTGAGATTAACCAACATTGAATGCAAGCATGAGTAGGATAAAATTCACTATGAACATAAATATCATGGAGGCTATGTTGATTTGTTTCAACTACATGCGTGAACATGTGCCAAGTCAAGCCACTCGAATCATTCAGAGGAGGATACCATTCTATCATACTACATCACAACCATTTTAACATGCATGTTGGCGCTCAAGACAAACCATTATCCACTCTTAGCCAATTAAGCATGGTATGAGCAACTATAATCTCTAATTGTCATTGCAAACATGTTTCATCTATAATGGGCTGAAGTAAGAACGATGAGCTAATCATATTTACAAAAGTAAGATAGGTCGAGTTCATACCAGCTTTTCTCCATCTCAGTCAGTTCATCATATATCGTCATTATTGCCTTTCACTTGCATGACCGAACGATGTGAATAATAATAAGAGTGCACGTGCATTGGACTAAGCTAGAATCTGCACACAATAACTCAAAAGGGAAGGTAAAGAAATATGGGCTCTATATAAGATAAACAATAATACATATGAGAGCCACTCAACATGTCATCATGGTCTTATCCTTACGACCCAAAGAAAAGAAAGGAAAATTATTTACACGGGAAAGCTCCCAACAAGCAAAAGAAGAACGATAAATCTTTTTGGGTTTTCTTTTTATGCTACAACTAAAACAAACTAGAAGGTAAAGCTAGAACTAAATTCTTTGTTTTTTGGATTTTCTTAAAGATTAATCAAACACACAAGAAGAAAGCATAAATAAGAAATAAACTACCATGGATAGTACAATAAAAAAGTATGAACACCGACAGCTAAAATGAGTGTGTGAACATGAATGTAATGTCGGTGAGAAATACGTACTCCACCAAGCTTAGGCTTTTGGCCTAAGTTGGTCTAGGGCAATGGCTGGCCCGGATAATATCTGAAGTCATAGTTGGGGTTGTACTGGGCTGCGGTGGCTACCACCTGAATGACTGCAGCGTGAAGGCGAGCTGATTCCATGTTCCTCTCGTACTCGTTTGCCTCCTCTCTAGTTATAAAGTATCTCTGTTTTTCCTGAAAGTTAAAGAAGGCAGGAGCAGGAAGGGTAACATGGAAATCATGTCGTCTGTCAAAAATTATTCGGTATTGGAGGGATTGTTCGTTCCTTTCAAGAAACTAGTAGCGCACCAAAGCCTCATAATCAAGAAAAGCAAGGGGTAACTCAATATCATTCTCTCTGATAGGTACCCCAAGATACTTAGCTACACGGGTGGCATAAATTCCTCTAAAGAAATATCCATCCTTCACATTATGATGTAAGCTCCTAGCAATAATAGCCCCCAAGTTATATCGTCTATCTACCATTAAAACACTCTTAAGAATACTCAGATCAGGCACGCAAAGGTGTCTATGCTCATGTTTACCGTTAATACATCTACCTATGAAGAGAGCAAAATAATGTATAGCCGGAAAGTGAATGCTCCCCAAAGTAGGTTGCGTAATGATTCTAGTTTCTCCCACTGTGATGCTATCAAGGAAATCGTTATATTCATTTTTATGAAAATCTCTACGGCTACCCATTGTGGAATTTTGCATGCATCACTAAAGTCCTCTAGGTCCATGGTATAGGACTTATCATAAAGATTAAATAGGACAGAATGAGAATTACGCCTGGATGAAAATTCAAAACTTCGCATAAAAAATCAGTGAGTTGATAATATTGCTTGCATCGGTCTGAAATGAAATCCTCAAGGCCAGCATTCCTTATGTACGCATAAAACTCTTCCTTGAACCCGGCATTATCCATGAATTGATCCGACGGCCATTCACAAGGCAACACTCGAACTTCCCTTGGTGGTTCAAAATCAGGCTCACGTAACGCGAGTCTCGGAGTTTTCTTGCTTGAGGAACCACCTTGGTACATTCTCCTCAACATCTTTTCTTTCTCTGAAAAATTTCTGAAATTTTTAGTGAAT
Source organism: Hordeum marinum (assembly GCA_022496015.1). Classification (NCBI taxonomy): domain Eukaryota; kingdom Viridiplantae; phylum Streptophyta; class Magnoliopsida; order Poales; family Poaceae; genus Hordeum; species Hordeum marinum. The sequence continues at coordinate 297,912,243 of CM039673.1, forward strand.
CAAAATAAAGGTGAACCAAACTCAACAAAACTCATAGCAACTACTCCCTCAAGTGCCTAGAGACTATATCATGCATCAAACTACTTGGGATCATACAAATTTGACATGAAGGCTCAGAAACAAGGTCACCACAATAGCAAAAATTTCTAATATATAAGGCACTAGAAGAAAAACTATTTGGACCATTGGAGGAGTCACATACTGATGAGTAATCCCCTAAAACAGTTTTGTAAATGGAGCTTTGAGCAAGGAGAACAAAAATGATAGCAAGATGAGCTAGAACACGGGTTTGAGCAATGGTGGGATTTTTTATGGAGGAAGATGAAGTGAATGGGTGCTGGAATAAGTGGAGGGCCACATGGGACCCACAAGTCACCAGGGCGCGCCTAGTGGGTGGGCGTGTTGGGGAACATCGCATGGGAAACAAAAAATTTCCTACGTACAGGCAAGATCTATCCATGGTGATGAGCATCTACGAGAGGGAGAGTGGATCTACATACCCTTGTAGATCGCTAAGCGGGAAGCGTTAAGAAACGCGGTTGGTGTAGTCGAACGTCTTCGCGATCCAAATCGCCGAGCGTCCCACGATTTCATCACGATCCGTCCCGCGATCCAATCACAATCTGTCCCGCGAACTCATTACGATCCGTCCTACGATCTCATCATGATCCGTCCCGTGATCTTGATCACGGTCCTTCCAATCTAGCGCCAAACGGACGGCACCTCCGCATTCAGAACACGTATGGCTTGATGATGATCTCTGACTTCTTGATCCAGCAAGAGAGAGAGGATAGGTAGAAGAGTTCTCTGGCAGCGCAACGACATTGCGGCGATGGTGTTGGAGCTATTCCGGCAGGGCTTCGCCTTAGCACTGCAGAAAACCGATCTAGAGGAGAAACTATGCACTAGAGGAGAGGTAGCACGTGGCTATTAGGGTTAGCTTTTTCCTCTAATTCCTCTAGTCTATATAGGAGGGAGGGAGGGGAGGAGGCAGCCCCAAACCCTCAAGGTTTGGTCGAAATTGGAGGTGGAGGAGTCCTACTCCAATCCTATTAGGAGTAGGATTCCTCCTTTCCACTTGGAAACTCTTTCCAGCTCTTCACCTTTGGATTTTTTCCTTCTCAAACCACTCCAGCATGGGCCCGTAGAGGAGGCTTCGGCCAGCCCACCAGGGGCTGGTTTACCTCCTCCCACAGCCCATGTAGCCTCTTGGGTCGAAATACCTCTCCGATGGTCTCCCGATACACTACCGGCACTCCCGGTACACTGCCGATGAGCCCGAAACTTTTCCGGTGACCAAAATAGGACTTCCTATATATCAATATTTACCTCCAGACCATTTCGGAGCTCCTCGTGACATCCGTGATCTCATCCAGGACTCCGAACAACCTTCGGTCACCACCATACATAACTCTATACTACTGAAATGTCACCGAACCTTAAGTGTGCAGACCCTGCGGGTTCGAGAACTATGTAGACATGACCGAGACACCTCTATGGTCAATAACCAATAGCGGGACCTGGATGCCCATATTGGTTCCTACATATTCTACGAAGATCTTTATCGGTCGAACCTCTGTGTCAAGGATTCAGTTAATCCCGTATGATGTTCCCTTTGTTCTTCGGTATGTTACTTGCCCGAGGTTCGATCATCGGTATCTCCATACCTAGTTCAACCTCGTTACCGGAAAGTCTCTTTACTCGTTCCATAACACAAGATCCCGTGACTAACACTTAGTCATATTGCTTGCAAGGCTTGTTGTGATGTTGTATTAATGAGTGGGCCCTGAGATACTTCTCCGTCACACGGAGTAACAAATCCCAGTCTTGATCCATGACAACCCAACAAACACCCTCGGAGATACCTGTAGAGTACCTTTATAGTCACCCAGTTACGTTGCGAAGTTTGATACACACAAGGCACTCCTCCGGTGTCAATGAGTTGCATGATCTCATGGTCATAGGAACAGATACTTGACATGTAGAAAACAGTAGCAATAAACTGACATGATCATATGCTATGTTTGTAGTTTGGGTCTTGTCCATCACATCATTCTCCTAATGACGTGATGCTGTTATCAAATGACATCTCATGTCCATGACTAGGAAACCATAGCCCTCTTTGATTAACGAGCTAGTCTATTAGAGGCATACTAGGGACATGGTGTTGTCTATGTATCCACACATGTATCTGAGTTTCCAATCAATACAATTACAGCATGGATAATAAACAATTATCATGAACAAGGAAATATGATAATAACTAATTTATTATTGCCTCTAGGGCATATTTCCAACAGGGCACGCCCTGCAGGCTTGTGGCCCACTGGTGCGGCCCCATGATGCATACTAAGTGCCAAAAATTCTTAAATATTCTAGAAAAAATCATACTCCATTTTCAGGACATTTGAAGAACTTTTATTTTTAGGTCACTTTTTCTATTGCACGGGAAACACAAAAAACAGAAAAATAATAGCATTTTTACTTAATTTAATCTAGGTAACAGAAAGTAAAAGTTAGGTGCACGAAGTTGTGCTTTCTAAATTCATCCATCTCATGCTCATCAAAAAGGAATCCATCAATAAGGTTGATCAAGTCTTATTAACAAACTTCTTTCGAATAACATGAAACCGAAGAATTTTCGAATAATACTAAGTTACCTCAATGGGGATATGCATTTCCCCAACAATAAGTATATCGTATTTCTTCTTGACAATAGGAAGAGGGAACTCAAAGTCTCCATTAATAATCGTTGGAATTTTTCCAATAGAGTTGATACTATGAACTTGAGGTTCTTTCTTCGGAAAGTGTACCGTATGCTCATTACCATAAATATGAAAAGTGACATTGCCCTTGTTGCAATCAATAACATCCCCCGCAGTATTAAAAAGGGTCTACCAAGGATGATCGACATACTGTCGTCCTCGGGGATATCAAGAATAACAAAGTCCGTCAAGATAGTAGCATTTGCAACTATGACAGGTACATCCTCGCAAATACCGACAGCCAGAGCTGTTGATTTATTAGCCAATTGCAAAGAGATTTCAGTAGGTGTCAACTTATTCAAATCAAGTCTACGGTATAAACAGAAAGGTATAATACTAACACCAGCTCCAAGATCACATAAAGAAGTTTTAACATAATTTATTTTAATAGAGCATGGTATAGTAGGTACTCTAGGATCTCCTAGTTTCTTAGGTATTCCACCTTTAAAAGTATAATTAGCAAGCATGGTGGAAATCTCAGCTTCCGGTATCATTGTTTCATTTGTCACAATATCTTTCATATACTTAGCATAAGGAGACATTTTCAAAATATTAGTCAAGCGCATACATAAAAAGACATGTCTAAGCATTTCAGCAAAGTGCTCAAAATCCTCATCATCCTTTTTCTTGGATGGTTTAGGAGGAAATGGCATGGGTTTATGAACCCATGGTTCTCTTTCTCTACCATGTTTCCTAGTAATGAAGTCTCTTTTATCGTATCTTTTATTCTTAGGTTGTGGGTTATCAAGATCATCAACAGGTTCAATCTCCACTTCTTTATCATTATTGGGTTGAGTATCAACATGAACATCATTATTAATGTTATCACTAGGCTCATGTTCATCACCAGATTGTGTCTCAGCCTCAGAAATAGAAATATCATTAGGATTTTCAGATGTATCTATAACAGGTTCACTAGCAGCATGCAAAGTACTATCATCATTCTTTTTCCTACTCTTATTGGAACGAATAGGTGCATCAGTATTAACTATGTGAGAATATTGCTCAATTCTCTTAGGATGGCCCTCAGGATACAAAGGTTCCTGATTCATTCTACCTCCTCTAGTCACAACTTTAACAGAGTGATCATTGTCTTTTCTATTCATCTCATTAAGCAAATCATTTTGAGCCTTAAGTACTTGTTATACTTGAGTGGTTACCATGGAAGCATGTTTACTAATAAGCTTAAGGTCATTGACATCGCCCAAGCGATCAAGCATGTAAGCATTATGTTTCAATTGTCTACTAACATAAGCATTAATATTTTCTTGTTTGACTATAAAATTATCAAATTCATCCAAGCATTGGCTAGCAGACTTATTATAAGGAATATCTCTTTCATCAAATCTATGGAGAGAATTTACCTCTACTACCCGTGTCGGGTTATCAAGACAATGTATTTCTTCAATAGGTGGTAGATTCTTAACATCTTCAGCTTTAATACCCTTTTCTTTCATAGATTTCTTTGCCTCTTGCATATCTTTAGGACTGAGGAATAGAATACCTCTTTTCTTCAGAGTTGGCTTTGAAGGTGGTTCAGGAATAGTCCAATCATTATCATTGATCAATATATTATTCAATAGTAATTGAGCTTGTTCAATAGTTCGTTCCCTGAAAACACAACCAGCACAACTATCTAGGTGGTCCCTAGAAGCATCGGTTAGTCCATTATAAAAGATATCAAGTATTTAATTTAACCTGAGAGGATGATCAGGCAAAGCATTAAGTAATTGGAGAAGACTCCCCCAAGCTTGTGGGAGACTCTCTTCTTCAATTTGTACAAAGTTAAATATTTCCTGCAAGGCAGCTTGTTTCTTATGGGCAGGAAAATATTTTTTAGAGAAGTAATAAATCATGTCCTGGGGACTACGCACGCAACTAGGAGCAAGAGAATTAAACTATATCTTAGCATCACCCTTTAATGAGGAAGGAAACAACTTAAGAATATAGTAATAGCAATTTTTTTTCATCATGAGTAAATAGGGTGGCTATATCATTCAGTTTAGTAAGATGTGGCACAATAGTTTCAGATTCATAACCATGGAAAGGATCAGATTCAACCAAAGTAGTTAACTCAGGATTGACAGAGAATTCATAATCCTTATCAGTAACAAAGATAGGTGAAGTAGCAAACTTAGGATCTTATTGCATTCTATCATTCAAAGATTTTTCCTTCCACTTGTGAAGCAATTTCTTAAGATCATCTCTATCCTTACAAGCAAGAAAGTCCCTAGCTACCTCTCCTTCCATAACATAACCCTCAGGTATATCAGGCAAGTCATATCTAGGAGAGCTAGGTCTAGCAGGTGTATCATAGTGTTTTCAATAATTTCATCAGATTCAGAAATATTACTAGTTTCAGCATTGGCTCTAGCAATTTGTTCATCAAGACATTCACCTAGTGGCACAGTGTCATCAAGCAAAGTATCATCATAAGCATCATGCATAGTATAAGTAGCATCATCAATTACTTGTGACATATCAGAATTACTAGCAAGTGGTGGTGTTGCAAATCTACTCATAACAGAAGGTGAATCAAGTGTAGAGCTAGATGGCAGTTCCTTACCTGTCCTCGTAGTTGAGGGGTAGATCTTGGTTTTCGGATCTTTAAAATTCCTCATAGTGATCAACAGATATATATATCCCAAGTGACTCAGAGAATAGAGCTATGCTTCCCGGCAACAGCGCGAGAAAAAGGTCTTGATAACCCACAAGTATAGGGGATCGCAACAGTTTTCGAGGGTAGAGTATTCAACCCAAATTTATTGATTCGACACAAGGGGAGCCAGAGAAAATTCTAGAGTATTAGCAGCTGAGTTGTCAATTCAACCACACCTAAATGACTTAATATCTGCAGCAAATTATTCAGTAGCAAAGTAGTACGGAAGTAACAGTAACAGTCGCAAAAGTGATAGTAGCAGTTTTGTAGTGTTTGTAACAATAGCAACGGAAAAGTAACTTAGCAAAGATCAATATATGGAAAGCTCATAGGTAATGGATCTGTGATGGATAATTATGTCGGATGGCATTCATCATGGAATAGTTATAACATAGGGTGACACAGAACTAGCTCCAATTCATCAATGTAATATAGGCATGTATTCCATATATAGTCATACGTGCTTATGGAAAAGAACTTGCATGCCATCTTTTGTCCTAGCCTCCCATGGCAGCGGGGTCCTAATGGAAACTAAGGTATATTAAGTCCTACTTTTAATAGAGAACCGGACCAAAGCATTATCACTTAGTGAATACATGAACTCCTCAAACTACGGTAATCACCGGAAAGAATCCCAGTTATTGTCACCCTGGGGGATGCGGATCATAACTCGTAATAGGTGTCTACAACTTGCAAGATAGGATCAAGAACACATATATATTCATGAAAACATAATAGGTTCAGATCTGAAATCATGGCACTCGGGCCCTAGTGACAAGCATTAAGCATAGCAAAGTCATAGCAACATCAATCTTAGAACATAGTGGATACTAGGGATCGAACCCTAACAAAACTAACTTGATTACATGATAAATCTCATCCAACCCATCACCGTCCAGCAAGACTAAGATGAGATTACTCATGAATGGTGGAGAGCGTCATGGAATTGGTGATGAAGGATGGTTGATGATGACGAAGGTGTCGATTTCCCCTCTCTGGAGCCCAAAACGGACTCCAGATTTGGTCTCGGAAGAACAGGAGGTGGCGACGGCCCCGTATCGTGAAACACGATGAACTCTTCTCCTTTATTTTTTCTCCCTGGATAGGAATATATAGAAGTGGAAACAAGGTCGGAGGAGCGTTAGGGGGGCCACAAGCCACAGGGGCGCGCCCTAGGGGGTGGGCGCGCCCACCAGGCTTGTGGCCAGGTGGTGGCCCCCCTGCAGTTGATTCTTTCACCAATATTTTTTTATTAATTCCAAAAATATTCTTCGAAATTTTTCAGGTCAATTTGAGAACTTTTATTTCTACACAAAAATAACACCAAGGCAATTCTGCTGAAAACAGCGTCAGTCTGGGTTAGTTCCATTCAAATCATGCAAATTAGAGTCCAAAACAAGGGCAAAAGAGTTTGGAAAGGTAGATACATTGGAGACACATCACTAGCTATCTTAAGTACACAAATGGTCGGCCGTGACGAAAGCAATTAATATGACTATGGTTGTTATCACCATTACTTGGGCTTCTTTTCTCTCAAAAGCCCTTAGCCGCATACTAGCAGTATACATCCTTCTACCTACGATCTTCGTACAACCCTAAAGAAAGGTATCGATAGAGGTAGTATTTTCTTCGGAAGATGTTTCTTACGTTAAGCAGTAATATAACATATCTCCATGTGTGCTTTCTGTCTGTTCGCACCAAATGGCTGGATTACCTGGTTCCCAAAACAAAATTCGCTCTTCTAGGGTGATAAATTACGAGGAAGACTCTCGAGCTCTTCGCGCGGGAGGTAGAAGCCGATGGCCAGTTAAGACAAAGTTTATAACACAGATGGAGCAACTACTTGATTGTTCGTACGTAGTTATATGTAATTATACATTCGGCTACTGATCGAGATTGTCGATTATAGTGTCTAGGGAGCAGTCTTCTTGTGAGAGACGGGCGACAGGCATCACTTGGTTATACACCAGGTGGAGCAGCAGTTCTTGTCCATCTAATCCCACTAGCCCAACCCAACCCATACGCTCGGGGTTAATTCCGGTATAGCAGGTCTTGATCATCGCCCACGCCTCTCGAGCTCCCTCCAGAGAAGCCGATGTCTTCCACAGCTTGAACCTACTTCGCCCCCCCTTGAATTGATCGACTAGTTCGGTCATCTCCTCCGGAGGTTGCTCGGCGGGCCTTAGCACCTTTACCATGCCTTTCATGGCCTTGCGAGCCCGCTCATGAAGGGCAGAAAGCTCCTTCAAAAGGATCCCCGGGTAGCATCCAATCTCTTCTTCGGGTTGCCCAGCCAGGAGACCTACACAAGAGTCGAAGGCATGCCCATTATGCTTTGTTTATAAGAAGTACTTCCCGATGGTAGAATCACACTTGCTGAACATGCCCCTCTATAGTTTCTGGTTCTCTTCTTGGGCCTAGGCCAATTGAGTTCTTAAACTCTCAATTTCTTTGGCTTGTTGTTTATTCTCCGTCTAGAGACGGTTCAAAACACGGCAGCCGGCCTCATGCTAGGACTCGGCGTATCGCTGAGATTCTCGGGCTGCATCCGAATCTTTTTTGCATTTGCCCTATTGATTCAGCTGCTAGAGAGTATCCTTGCATCAACACGGGAATATACTAAGGTCAGAAGCACAGATATACTCACCATGTGCCTCTCGAGTAAAGCTCTTCACTTGCACCAATTCAGCCTTCACAAATTCCACCTGTGTTCGGTTGTCTTCTAGTTCCTTGGCCAGTTGCTCGCTTTGCTGCTTCGAGGCCTGCATTAGCAATAAAACAACATAAGGACCCTTAATTTGGTCGTTCCGACCAATTTAAAGCTCGGGGGCTACTAGGTTTACATGAGTGTTCAGACTCTACAAAACCGATTATTTACCTGCAGGCTGGACGATATCAATTTCATGGCCTCCGCGAACCCAGCTCGGGTGGCACCGATGTGCGCGTCCGCTGTGCGTAGAGCACTAGACTCCTGTTCGGAGAATGCTGGGTGACGTAGGGCCTCTCGTTGCCGCCGATGATTCATGGCGCTTCCTACCTCGGATTTGGTAACGGACATAGCATCATCTAGGGCCGGATTGACCATGGGAACCTCCATAGCAACCTAGCAGGTTGACCATGAGCCAAAGTTCTAGAATTTTGAGCTTCTCTGGACACCCTGGCAACTTCCTCGGTAGAGAAAGGCTGAGTTTTTCGCATGAGAATTTCGATATGAAATCTGCTATGAGGATCTATCATTTGTGATAATAAATAAACAAACGAACAAAATACCTTTGGGTTGAGAAAGTGGATGGTGTCGGTGTCAAAACCAGCGGATCTCGGGTAGGGGGTCCTGAACTGTGAGACTAGGATCAACGGTAACAGGAGACGAAGGGGACAAAATTTTACCCAGGTTCGGCCCTCCAATGGAGGTAATACCCTACGTCCTGCTTGACTGTATTGGTGGTGTATGGGAATACATAGTTGATCTACCTCGAGATCGTATGTCTAACCCTAGATGAGTTATCCTGCTTCTATACCCTAAAACCCTCTGTCTTATATAGTTGCCGAGGAGGCCTAGGGTTTACACATGGTAGGTTACATGCCGAAGAGATAAACATGCCTATTACTACATCAAACGTGGAGCACAAGCCGTGTTCCTCAAAGCTTCCATCCTAGAAACTGGGCCTTTAAACCATCTAGTGTTCAGTGAGTAGCCCATATAGTCCGGCCCGTAGCCAACAGGTCGGATATCCAGGACTCCCTCAGTAGCCCCCAAACTTCCCTCCAACGCCAAGGGTCTTCAACTCCAATTACTTCGTGAACAGATTCTTCGGCTTGCGAGGTGAGTTCCTATCTGCCGAACTATAGTTCGGTCTCCGATGATAAGTAGTTTTCCGCACAGTGGCACATCTGAATCCTGTGAGATAAGTTGGTTTTGAAGGCCAAGCGTCAGGGAAAAATGATAATGCTTCCTGACGACCTCTATGAAGAAAGGCCACAGCCCACCACGACTGAATTTCCTGTTACAGGCACTCGATGCGCGGTTCGAGGCTGTTCCATCCACACGATCTAACAAAGTGTCGATCGTGTCCCGTTTTATATGGGATATACTTAATCACGCACCCGCAACGGCTCACGCTTCTTGGGAAGTGGAGGGTTTCATGGGGTGGCAAGGGCAACCCAAATCGATAGACTTCGTAAAAGGGGAAAGAAAACCCCGAAGGCCCCTCATGCTCTCCATTTGACTTCTCTGCCTCCTATTCCCTTGCGCTTCCAGAGCACAGATCTAGGTTTCTCCACCCCCGCTTCTGAGATCAACAATGGTGGGCTCCAACGGCCAGTGGGAAATCTCCACGGTCAACAACCAGGACATAACCGACCTCAAGAAGGCCGGTTATCTTCCCATCAACATCCCTCATCACGCGGCGGAGAAGGGACAAGCAATCCCCACCCCCAGGCCAGGCGAGCAGGTGGTGTTCATACCCCACTTCATTAGGGGGTTAAGCTTTTTGCTCCACCCCTTCGCCAGGGGTTTAATGTTCTTTTATGGCCTCGACTTTGACGACCTCCCACAGAACTCCATCATGCACCTCTCCACCTTCATCCTCTTCTGCGAGGCATCGAGCCACACTTTGGGCTCTGGCTGCATGTTTTCAACATTAAACCGAAGTGCTTCGGCGGCAAGCATGCGACTGTGGTGGTGCCGTCATCAGCAAACTCACGCGCGTCGAGTGGTCGACGGGCACCCTCATCGACACCATCAAGGGGTGGCAGAAAGAGTGGTTCTACATCATTGAACCACGGGAACAAGGTCTGCACCCCACCGCCGCATTCAGATCTGGTCCTCAGACCAAACTAGCTTCATGGATCGAAAAGGGGCTCGTCTGGGGGTCGAGCAAGGAGGTGGCCGATCTACAAAAGTGGATCCACTCCTTGCTCGAGAACGACACCAAGCTGGCCGATGTGGTCTAGGTAATGTTCCGAAGATGCATCCTCCCCTGCTAGCGCCGAGACACTCCCCCGTGGGCTCGGAAACTCGATGCTGAGCCCACAGTCCGGAAACTCTTCCGCACTACGCGGGAGAAGCTATGGAAGGCGTTCTTCAAATCAATGAAGAGCTGGCCAGCCGAGGAAGAGGACAAGGGCCTTCACACCTCCAAGCCGGACTCCGAGGTACGACTTGTCCTAGCCTGATTGGCTCTATACACAGAAGGTTCATAACCCTGTGTCCGATATGTTTATACAGAGATGGATGAAGAAAGACATCAACATCAGCTGTCCGGCTCCCCAGCCCGAAGACAAGAGGACCGGGCTGTTAGCCAAGATGCTCGTGGAGAAGCCCTACGAGGCTCCCACGAAGAAGGAGAAGAAGAAGAAACCAGGTCAGGCTGGCCTTCGCATCAAGGATCATACTAATGCTGCTTCTGAAAACACGCCCGCCTCCTCGAATCAGGAGGAGGCCGAAGTGGAGGAGGTCGAGAGCGAGGGGGGAGACGATCTCCCTCGCCCCATAAAGAGAGCGGCGACTTCGAACGCCCCAGTGTAGGCAACCTCTCCTGCCCCGAAGAGGGTGTGGCAAGTGCGGATGATCTTGTCTAACGACATCTCGGACTCGAACTCCGCATCCAAAGATGCCGAGGAGGTTCCCCGAAGGAGCCTTAGGGTCAAGCCCCCTCCATCTAGGTTAGGATCCGAAGACCCTCCATCCTATAACCACTAAATTCAGAGTTTGCTGACACGCAGGTTATTGGTCCTACAGCTCCCCGCGCGTCATTCCCACCGAGGTGGTGTCGGATGGGGAGACCCCGCCTGCCGAACTAGCGGAGAGCGGGGATGCCTCACATCCTCCCACTCTAGGCGCTACGAAGGACGTTGTGGAGGTGTCGTCTCAGCCTACTCAATGGAGGCGGATGCAGGGGCGAGGGAGATATTACCGTGGCTGAGGCTAACGCTTCGGCCACCGAAGACCAGGGGACAATGCCCCATCCGGACACTGAGAAGGCCGGCCGGACGGGCCATCAGTCCCCTGCAAGGACATCTCTGGATCACACTATGCCTTTGGAGGCACTGGTCCAATCCCCGGTAGGTGATCAGGAAATCTGATCATCCCTGGCACCGCCGACCACCTGGTGGTCGGCCATGGGGGAGGCTCTATCAAGCGCCTCCATCCCAGAGGAGCACCGCACCCTTATGAGTGCGGTACTACAGAGTGTCTAGTCTGTTGATAACGAACTGAAGGAGGCCTTCAAAGGTCTCCTTGCGGGCTTTCAAGTAAGTCACTCGGAATTTTGCTAAGTATTTTTATTTATCTGTACTGTAGAAATGGTAGCCCCCAATCCCTAGGTGAGATGAATCAGCGCACCTAGGGGCAATAACTCTAATTTCGGGAAGTGAGTGCCGAGGTGATGTATGAATTGTGTAACATCGGCTTCTTCATCAGCGGCGGCTGAAAATGGTGCCAAGCTTGACAAGCTACATCGGAAGCTCAAGCGCTCCGAGGATGAGGTGGAAGCCCTCAACAAGAGGTTCGACGAGGCGCAGGGTAAGTCCGAATTACATTTGGATGCTTTCTCCCGAATACTGTCAATGCAGATTCCTAATGAAGTTGCATCGTGATGTAGCTTCGTCGAAAGAGATTGAAAAACTCAAGGCCGAGCTTCAACGTGCCAAAGATGAAGCGGCCATGGAGAAGGCGGCGGACATGGAAGCGGCCACCGCACTCTTCGTCCTACGAGCCACCAGTGATAAGCATCAGGCTCGTGTGGCGGAGATACAAGATGAGCTCAAGGACACCAGCAAAAAATGCGTGTCCTTGGAGCAAAAGAATACGGCGATCTCGGCCGAACTGTCCACCATGAAGGCCGATTTCCAGAAGGAGCGGGTGGACAGACGGTTCTTCGAGGAACTAGTTTGCCAAGCCAAGGAGATAGCCGATGGTCAGCCGTACGCCTTAAAGTGCGTGTTCGGAAATAGCGAATTTAAATTGCTGACCCGGGTGTGGCAATTCTCAGGTGCGGCCGTAGATCTCCAGAAGAGTGTGGCGGACGACAATCAGCTGCTTGCCTCGCGGGGAGAGGAAGACGAAGCTTGGATGTTCTAGGCACAACGGAGCCCCTGAGCATCCTCCTCTTCTGGTGGAGCAGTTGAAACAGATAATGGAGATGCACCGGATGGTGGAGCAGACCATCAAGGACCTGTGCATCCGCCTATGTCCCGGCGAGCCACTCCCAGGCAGCTACTTCGGCCTGGTGCAACGGCTGATTGAGGCGATGCCCCTCCTCGACGCCGTCAAGCATTCCTCCTACATCGAAGGAGTCCGAATGGCCCTTGCCAAGGCCAAAGTGCACTGGACAGGGCTCAATCTGATGAAGGTCGCCACCGATCCGCCGCCGCCCGGAAAGGAGCACCGACGCCCTGAGCTTTACTTCGATGGAGTGATGGAGAGTGCGCGGGTGATCGCGTCACTGTGTTCGGGCGAAAAAAATATTTGAGTGAGATTGTAATATGTCCGAAGACTTGTTTATAACTTCCAATGATATTAGTATCCGCTCTAATATTGTTTTTGCATTTCTTTATAACTCCTGTGTGGTTGTTTGATACTGAAAGATGTGAGTCATCGGCTTTAGCCCCCACGTAGATACTACATGGGTTGTCTATGCCAATGCACTGTGTTCCTTAGCCAAATTATAGGAACCTGAAGGCGATTTAGTGCGGCAGACTAGGCAACCGGACTATTGTGCTTTATTTCTTTCACTTAACCGAAGGGGCGCAAAAAAGGACTGCAGGAATCGTACAATTGGCTACCGGAGTATTTGCGATGTTCGGACGAGCTGAGGCCAAAGCCGACATCGCAGTGTTTGCACAAAGGGAAAATTCCTCGTATAACACGGAATAACCGCTTACGAGGATCGAAGTGTAATACTTCTAACTTGGGGTTCACAAATCGGGTCGCACACACTATGACGGTCCATTTTAGGCTTTCTCCCGTGAGGTGCTTGGCCGGACTATCCGGAAGCCAATCGTAGGGGGTGCTCCCTTTGCCCTTTAGCCGAACGAGCGAAACATAAAGGGGCAAGCACATGAGCCAGGCAACCCAACTTAATGACCAAAGACATAGTTCGGAACCGATGCATATAAAGCAAATGCCAAGACGCCAAACACATAATGGTGAATGCGATTTGTGTTTGAAATTGAGCCCCCAGTCTATTAGCCGGTGACCTCGAGTCATACCGAACAGGTTCACGAGAAGGAGGGAAGAAAAAAGTATCTGCCAAAAACAGGACAAATAAAGCGTACGTGCACCATGAAATTTCGCGTTTTCTCAACAACTCTTATAAGCCGGTTGCCGAAGCAGCTGTTTACAAGTATGTGATAAGAAATAAAGTCCTGCATGACCTATTGTACCAGGGGTGTTGACTTGGTGACCAGCCGCCTTTGATATGCCTTGTTGCTAGTTGACTCCTGCTTTGGATGTACCTTGATGGGTGTTGGTGCGGGCGGACTTTGCGAACTAAATATTGAAAGGCCGCTGTGTTAAAGGTGAGCTTTATGCCATGGGAAGGTTCTTTTAGGAGCGCCTACAGTTTGTCCGAAGACGTGTTGATGGTAACAGTTCGAAATGACCGAACGCCTATTGTAAGTTCCCCACTGCTACCCATGGAATCTAAAGTGCAAAGTTGTGCATCCTCGGCACATACTTTGCTGGTCCTGAGGTTGCGCGGTGGGGGCGAGTCCCTATTAAGGGGAGGAAGGAGGGTTAGAGTGGTCTCCCTGAATCCAAACTCGCTTCCCGGCCCTCCATGCCTTTACAGCGAATGCCGAATGAAAGCACAACATGCTCCCTTGGTGGTTTTGATAATTCATGAAAACATACATTGTCTCTTGGACTAACACCTCTATCTAGTGTATTTCAGATAATAGTCCATGGAGAGTTGAGTTGGCAAAAAGGATTAAGGAGATTGTGAAATTACCCCAAGATGCAAGAAATAGGTTGACCAAGCTTCAACAAAGAGGACTCTACATTTTACATTTGTGAGAAATCACTTTGAGTCCATAGGAAAGCCAATACTATAAAAAAGGGGTAAAGTTTTGATGGTGAACAATATGCTCAAACATGCACAAGTGACAGTCACCAAAACATCCACAAACTCTCCCACCAAAGTTTGTCCAATGTCGAATATGCAAAATCGGTGCAACCAACATTCCTATCGTGGTGCCACCGATTCTAAACCCTAGGTAGACTCAGCCAAACCCTAATACTTCGGTGCAGCCGACACTCCTCTCGTGCCACCGACTTGGGTTGCCAAGATTCTGTTACGCAAGTTCACATTTTCCATCTATCCGAGAATGGTGAATCAGCGTCACCGAGATTGGCAAATCTGACCATTGGTCACCTTGTCGGTGCAATCGAGAATAGTATATCGGTCACTCCGAGATTCAAAAGTTGCCACTTTTGGTCACTTCGGTACCACCGAGATTTACACATCGGTGTCACCGAGTTGGTCATTTTGTGTGTAATGGTTGGATTTTTGGGGATGCCTATATATACCCCTTCACCACCACCCACTCGAAAGAGAAGCACTCAGAACTATTCCATACCTATCCTATTCTTCCTTGCATGACTAACCTTTGTAGGTGACTAGTGTACTAGAACGGGAAGGATTGCTCTAAATTCAAGATGATCTTCATCAACCTCGAGCATCCTCAACAAGTTCACCTACGAGCAACATCATCAACATCACTCAAAGGTATGTACTCATAACCTTGAAAATGCTTTACTCCAAGTCATGGGCTAAAGCAACTCAAGTGATATGAACACATCAAAATGCTTAATTGAAAAAATTGGTAACCCCAATTTGAGCTTAACGAAGAGTATGACCTATGATCAAGCATTCTTGCTTGGATCCTAAGTCAATATACTCTAATATAGGTGACCTAGTCACCGCCCATCATTTAGTTAAGAATCTTGCGTGGTTTGCTCTCTATTTGCAAGATCTCTCGTAACCACTCAAATCTTATCTATTTGATGTCCTTGTAAAACTTTCACATTTTTCTTTTTGAAACTATTTCGTTTGTCTCTCTGAAAAAAGAAACTTGATTTGTCATTCGGAGTCACCGATATAGATAACTCGGTTCTACCGAATTTGCAGATAAGATGCACTACACAATCATAGTATCATCGATTTATTTATCCCGGAGTCATCGATTTTCTTTGCTTTCAAAATCTGTGTTTCTTTGACATTGTTTATTTGTTTCTGTTCTTGTGATAATCTTGTTCTTTCGATGAGCCCTTCTTAAAAAAAACTATATATATATATATATTTTTTAGGGGGAGAAGCACAAACAATACTTAGTGGGAGAAATTCTTTATTCAAGAATCCTAGTTCCAAGGGGAAGAACACCCAAATTTGCCAAAGGGAGAGAAGTTACATTCAACGATTCCCTTAGTCTTTTAATGGACCCTACTTTCAATGACCCTTGATATCCAGGATCCCTTCCTTGTCAATGATCCCTGTCACTACTCCCAAGTTTAACCTTTTTTGGTATTTTATGCCAAAGGGGGAGAATACCAAAGCTTCATGCTAAAGGGAGAGTTACATGCTTATGAAAAGGGGGAGATGTGATTTAGGGGGAGAGGAAAATATCAAAAGTTCACACTTATATGATCAAGGAGAGGAACAACAACGTAGTGGAAGGAAACTACTTTCGGATAAAAGTCTCAAGTGAACAATGGATTACTTTTCTCACCCTATCCGATCCCAATATCTACATGCTGAGATTCAGGGGGAGATGAGTACTACCATTTTCATATCAAAGGGGAGAAAAGATATAATAGATTAATGCTAAAGGTGGAAACATATCAATCTTAATGATCATCATATTTTATATGTTCTCCACATCTCGGTATCCTTTGAGTTCTATTGCTTTTGTTTAGTAGAATACTCTTGTGTTTCCTAACATTGTTTTCTCAAGTGTATCTCTACTACTAGAATGCTCAAGAACTCCAGGTAAGTATATGCATCATATCCTTGATCAACATGATCTCTTGCTTCTTAAACATATTGTTTGCAAGAGTGAACTCTTGATCAAGGATATACATTTCATTCACAAATATTGATGCATATAGCCAAGATACACATGACTCTTACATCCCTTTCATCCATATGTGTGTCCATGCATTCCAAAGCAACTATCCTTTAAAGGACTACACACATTTAGGGGGAGCAAATCTAGGTTTGATTGTATGTTTTCATCAATTACCAAAAAGGGGGAGATTGAAAGCACAACATGCTCCCTTGGTGGTTTCGATAATTCATGACAACATACATTGTCTCTTGGACTAACACCTCTATCTAGTGTATTTTAGATAATAGTCCATGGAGAGTTGAGTTGGCAAAAAGGATTGAGCAGACTGTGAAATTACCCCAAGATGTAAGGAAATAGGTTGGCCAAGCTTCAAGCAAGAGGACTCTACATTTTACATTTGTGAGAAATCACTTTGAGTCCATAGGAAAGCCAATACTATTAAAACGGGGTAAAGTTTTGATGGTGAACAATATGCTCAAACGTGCACAAGTGACAGCCACCAAAACATCCACAAACTCTCCTACCAAAGTCTGTCCAAAGCCAAATATACAAAATCGGTGCAACCAACATTCCTATCTCGGTGCCACCAATTCTAAACCCTAGACAGACTCAGGCAAACCCTAACAATTCGGTGCAGCCAACACCGCTCTCGATGCCACCGAGTTGGGTTGCCAAGATTCTGTTACACAGGTTTATATTTTCGTTCCATCCGAGAATGGTGAATCGGCGTCACCGAGATTGGCAAATCTGACCGTTGGTCACCTTGTCAGTGCAACCGAGAATGGTATATTAGTGCCTCCGAGATTCAAAAGTTGACACTTTTTGGTCACTTCGGCACCACCGAGATTTATACATCGGTGTCACCAAGTTGGTCATTGTGTGTGTAACAGTTGGATTTTTGGGGATGCCTATATATACCCCTTCACTATCACCCACTCGAAATATAAGCACTCAGAACTATTCCATACCTATCCTACTCAGTTTTCTGAGAGAGAACCACCTACCCTTGTGTTGAGGTCTAGATCTTCCACTCCAACCAGATGGATCTTGATTTCTAGCCTCCCCAAGTTGCTTTCCACCAATCCCATCTCTTCTACCAAGCCAAATCTATGAGAGAGTGATTGTGTGTTGAGGAGTCTAACATCTTGAAGCACAAGAGCAAGGAGTTCATCATCATTACTGAGCCTATTACCTTTTGGAGGGTGGTGCCTCCTAGATTGGTTAGGTGTCACTTGGGAGCCTCCTACGTCGCGTTGTGGAGTGAACCAAGAAGTTTGTAAGGGCAAGGAGATTGCCTAATTCGTGAAGATCTACCATAGTGAGGCTAGTCCTTCGTGGACGAAAGCCGCATGGAATAGTCAAGGTTGCTTCTTCATGGAACCCTCTGTGGGTAGAGCCCTCCGTGGACTCTCGCGACCATTACCCTTCGTGGGTTGAAGACTCCATGAACGTGGACGTCCGATAGCACCACCTATCGGAACCACGGGAAAAATCCTTGTGTCTCCTATTGCCTTTGACCTTCCTATCCCATCTCTTTACTTACATGTGTAATGTCTTTACTTTCCACTGCCATACTTGTAGACATGCACATGTAGGACTGTTAGACTTGCTAAAATAGCTAAAATCTGCCAACCAATTAACTTGGGAAAAGGTTAGGTTTTAAATTCCTGCTAGTAGTCTATTCACCCCCTCCCCTCTAGACACCCCTCTCTCGATCCTACATCGAAGCTTGTCGGTCGTCTTTGTAGTTGAATTCGGCCGCCAGTGCCAGTGCATGTTCCTCTGTTCTAAGGGACTGCTCTGTATTGCCATTGATAGTGATGACCCCCTTGGGCTCCGACATCTTGAGCTTGAGCTATGCATAATGCAGGACAGTGTTGAACCGAGCAAATGTCGTCCGGCCGAGCAGCGCGTGATAGCCACTGTGAAAGGGCACAATGTCGAAGACCAAGTCCTCGCTGCGGAAGTTATCGGACGAGCCGAACACAACCTCCAGGGTTACAGAGCCCGTACATCGGTCCTCAACACCTGGGATCACTCCCTTGAAGGTAGTGTTGCTGGGTTTGATCCTTGATGAATCTATACCCATCTTCTTCACCGTGTCTGAGTAAATCAGATTGAGGCTACTTCCTCCGTTCATTAGGACTTTAGTGAGGTGATACCCATCTATAATGGGATCTAGGACGAGGGCAGCCGAGCGCCCATGTCGGATACTGTTCGGATGGTCACGTCGGTCGAAGGTGATCAAGTATGCTGATCATGGGTTATACTTCGGAGATACAGGCTCCACGGCATATACCTCCCAAAGGGCCCACTTTCTCTCTTTCTTAGGTATGTGGGTGGCGTATATCATATTCACCGTTTTGACTTCTGGAGGGAATTTCTTCTGACCGCCACCTATTGGACCCGGAGGCTCTTCTTCATCCTCGCTACACGAGCTCTTGCCCTGGTCTTCGTGTTGTATTTTGCCAGCCTGTTTAACAACCAATAGTTGCGGTGTGTGTGATTGGATGGTTTCTCCAAAGTGCCATGAATTTGGCAAGTCATGTCCATGATCTTCTCGAACTGAGTGGGTCCATCACGTTGCCTTTAGGGGGCTTCTTCCGCTACCTGGGTCGGGAGTTGCGGAATTCGGCATTAACCGCCGTGTCATCGGCGTCGTTGCTGTTGCGCTGACGTTTGTTCTTATTGCGTTTCGGATTTGAGTTGCCATCCCGAGCTTCAGGTGCCATAGGATCTTCAAAATTGTGGTTGCGTCTTGCTAGCTAGTTATATTTGCCCGCACAGAAGCGGGTCATGAGGGAGGTAAGGGCGGACATAATCTGAGGCTTGTCCTGGCCCAACTAGCGGGCCACCCATTCATCCCGGATATTGTGCCGGAAGGAGGCAATGGCCTCAGCGTTCGGACAATCGAAAATTTGGTTCTTCTTAGTTAAGAACCGATTCCAGAACTGTGGGGCAGACTCGTCGAGATTCTATATGATGTTACTGAGGTCGGAAGAGTCCGGCGGGCAGACATAAGTCCCCTGGAAATTAGAGCGAAACACATCTTCCAAGTCTTCCCAGCATCCTGTGGAGTTTTCGGGGAGGCTGTTTAACGAGTGTCGAGCTGGCCCCTTAAGCTTAAGAGGTAAGTATTTGATGGCATGGAGATCATCTCCTCATGCCATATGGATATGGAGGAGGAAGTCTTCGATCCATACAGTTGGGTCAGTGGTCCCGTCATACTGTTCTATATTTATGGGTTTAAACCCTTCGGGTAACTAATGCCGCATTACTTCATCTGTGAAGCACAGTGGGTGAGCGGCATCTCTGACCCGAGCTATGTCCCGCCTGTACTCAGCATTTGTATGGGATCGGTTGCCTTCCCGGCCTCTATTATTTTGGTCGAACCATGGTCTATATTCTCCCCGTCTATCCGGAGAGTAATCTCTGGATCTGTAGATGGATCTTGTATGACCTGCCCTGTGATTTAAGTCGTCACGCAGGTCGAACCCGTAATCGGTCTCAAATGGCTCCTTACCTTTCTTCAAGGCATCGCCGGTACATAACCGGTGTCTTTAGTCGCTCTATCATAAGTGGTATGATGCGGAGATGGAGTGTCAGTGAGCTCATCATTGAATTGGGGCAGCAGCCTCCTCTGAGGATAGCTTTTGGGCTGGTTTGATAGGCCAGCGTCGTATACTTCCTCGGTTGAGAGGACTTTTATCCATCAATCAGTGAGGTCAGCCTGTTCGGCTTTGAGTTGCCACTCTTTGGTCTTCAGGCTGCGAGCTGTTGTGATGAGCCGCTGCCTGATTTCTTGCTGATCCTCAAGGTTATCAGGGATGTACAAGTCATCGGCTTATGGCAGGTCTTCCTCCTTGATGGGGGGAAGGTAATCGTCGCCTTCGGGGTTCTTGACAGCATCGGGGTCGTTTTGGTCCGCAGGTTCGTCTAGACCCTCAAACGGGTGCTCGGGCACATCAGGATCATCGTGATCGGCCGGGGTGTTGCCATCCCTGCCGTTGATAATAGTTCTTCTTCCCTTTTTGCTTTTGGACCACTTATGCGATTTCCGGCGCCTTGATGGCGCGTCGCCTCATTTGTCGCCGTCGCTGCGAGGCGTGTTGTCGCCGTTCGTGGCAGGAGTATCTATCATGTAGACGTCATATTTAGAAGTGGTGGTCCACTTACCGATGTTAACGGGAGTAGGAGCATAGTCCTCTTCGTCCATATATTCTACCTCCTCGGAGGCATAGTCTAGCATGTCGGTTAAGTCTTCGATGATGGCTATCAAGTGGGTGGTGGGTGGGTCAAAAAATCCGTCCCTGCCCGAACTGTAACCGGGCCGGGTATAGGTCGGGGCTGGATCGTCGGTGATCTTCATCGACGACAACTGCTCCAAGGCATCATCGACCGTTGAGGGCCCGATCAGATCTTGTTGTTCAGAACTTGTGGAGTTAAACCTCCATGAAGCCCACCCAAGGGGAGTGCTCAGTAGGAACACATGTCCGGTCAGATGGCTTGATGGCCAAACCATGATTAGAGATCGGACTGCCGCCATGGGTGACCCCATTGGCATGTCCAACAAATGGGCACGAGGTTAAGGCCTTAGAGTCCTCGAGGGTTATGGGCGAACCCGTGAGCCCGACTAGTGACAAGTCGCCTCGAGACTCGATAGAAAACTCTAGGTTTCTGATCTAACTTCTTGATCGGGGGCGAAGTTCTCCAATCGGCCTAGATGGCTGGTGGAATCAGCATGCAGCACCATGCCGCCAAAGGCGAAGATCTTCTCGGGGATGAAAAGTCAATGTTGCGGACCTCTTCATTGATGACCAAGCGAGGCGTCGATTCCATCTTGCTCACAGAGGAACTCTCAATGAAAACACGAATGTCGGTGTCAATTCCGGCGGATCTTGGGTAGGGGGTCCCGAACTATGAGACTAGGATCGACGGTAATAGAAGACGAAGGGGACACAACTTTTCCCAGGTTCGGGCCCTCCAATGGAGGTAATACCCTACGTCCTGCTTGATTGCATTCATGGTGTATGGTAATAGAGAGTTGATCTACCTCGAGATCGTATGTCTAACCCTAGATGAGTTATCCTGCTTCTATACCCTAAAACCCTCCGTCTTATATAGATGCCGAGGAGGCCTAGGGTTTACACATGGTCGGTTACATGCCGAAGAGATAAACATGCCTATTACTACATCAAACGTGGAGCGCAAGCTGTGTTCCTCGAAGCTTCCATCCTAGAAACTAGGCCTTCAAACCATCCAGTGTTCGGTGAGTAGCCCATATAGTCCGGCCCATAGACAATAGGTCGGATATCCGAGGCCCCCCTAATCCAGGACTCCCTCATACGTACTCTTCCTCACAGCCGTCTCATTTGTCGGATCCCTATTGCTTTCCGATCTAGGCACTGCTGCCGTTGCCGACGTATGATGCACAGATCGATGCCACTTGGGAGTAGGAGCCGACGCGTTTGGGGCGTTGGAGGATGCTCGCCTTTTGTGGGATGAGCTTTTCTTCTTCCTGTTTGTTGCAGGAGATGGGAACGATCCAGGGCAATCGGCTATGATAGCCACCTTGGAGTGGTCAAGACTCTCTTGGTAGAAGACCCCGCCTTCAAGCTCAATTGATAGATCCGGGTCCCCATGAAAGCCCGGATCATCATCGCAGGAATAATCTTCGGGCTGAGGAGCCGGACAATTAACTGTCTCGATGAAGCTTTTCCCGTCCTATTCACATGAAGTCAAAGGCTTCGATCAAAAAAGGGACAAAATGGAAACTCAAACTGTGTTCACAACGGTGAAAATCTTACCCATTCGATGGGATTGTGGCTTGAATATCCCTCCTTGGTCGACCGCCGAATAAAATCTTCTTGCTCCCCTTTGTATAGGTCGACAAGTGCGGCGGCCAATGCTGTCTGATCGGCAGGCCCCAGTCTTTAGGAGCATCTGGTGTCGCTTGTCCCGTTGTAACACCAAAAGGGGTGTATCCTCTGTTGAAGAGGCTACACGCACCGGGTGATGGCGGCAGCCATGACGTCGATCAAGGTCAAACTGTGGTGGGCTAGTATCCTCACCTGGGCTGCCAAGCATTTCACTTCATCGCTGTCCTCTTGGGACGAACTCTTCGGCCGCCATTTGTACCTTTTCTTCAAGGGGACGTCGGAGTATTCGGGAAGACCCCTCCAAGCTGGATCGAACAGGGGGACATCTTCGATATAAAACCATTCTGATGACCATTCTTCAAACTCCTTCGGTGTTCCCACCAGATACCCCGTCCCTGCTATGCAGCATACTTTAGCTCCGCCGACCTCCAAGATTGTCTTGTCCTGAGTTTGAGGGACGAGGCAGAAGTACTTCCTTCAGAGTTCAAAATGTGCCTCACAGCGCAGGAACATCTCGCAAGTTGTGCAGGATAGACCCTTGGGGTGAGATGGTGGAGCTGGATCCCATAAAGTTCCAGTAACCCTCTCAAGAATAGGTGAATGGGAAACCCAAGACCCCGCAGAAGAAAGGGCACGAAGCATACGCGTTCCCCCCTTTGTGGATCGGGGAAATTCTCCACGAAAACTTTGTCGTTGAAAGAAGATAATCATGTGCGGGTCACCGCCAGATCCGAGGAAGGAAGGTACCCCTAGGTCTCTAGATTATGCAGTCGCAGGAGCGATACAGAGCAGCTGGTCCAATCCTCGGGACGGGAGCCGTAAGGGCGTGAGGAAGAGCTGGGGGCACTTGCCATGTTTTTCTTGGTGATCTTCCGCTGAGATTTTTTTCCGATGGGGAGGAGGAAGAGGATGTGGCCTAAACCACGATTATGTTTGTTTAAATGGGTGGTGCCTCCATTGCGGAGGGGTAGTCTTGTAAAAAATCACTAAACCGCTTGTCTCCCCCACGACGCGCGAAAATCGAGAAAAGCTGGCGGTTATTATAATGGACCCAGCAAGCTCGTGACGCTCGGGATTTCACCGATGACTGCTCGATTGCCAAACAAGGAGTAGAGGGACTCGCCTCGCAAGCCGAAGACCTCGACGCACAAAGATTGTCCAAATATACCTCGGTGTTGGAGGCCGGTCTGGGGGCTACTGAGGGAGTCTTGGTTTAAGGGGACCTGGGATAGACGACCAGTTTCTCACAGGCCGGAACTGTGTGGGCTGCTAGATGAGCGTTGGATGAGCGAAGGCCCCGTCACCAAGGTGGAAGTGGAAGTTTCAAGGAGCCATGGCATGTCCTCCAAGTTGTCGATACTAGATAGACATGTTTTTTCCTTTGACGTGTAACCGACCATGTGTAAACCCTAGGTACCCTCGGCGTCTATATAAGCCAGAGGATTTTAGGTTGTAGATAGAGGACAACTCATCTAGGGTTTAGATATTCGATCTCAAAGTATATCAACTGTGTAACCCACATATCATCAATACAATCAAGCAGGACATAGGGTATTACCTCCATAGGAGGGCCCAAACCTGGGTAAACGTCGTCTACATCGTCTCCTGTTACCATTGATTCTAGTCTCACAGCTCGGGACCCCCTACCCGTGATCCGCTGGTTTTGACACCGACAATGGGTGGGGTGTGAATTTCCCTGTCATTGGGTCTGAGTCTGACTCGATCATAGATCGAAGATCGGTCATCGACCATGCTCATAGCTTGTATCTGGCTGAGCAGCATCGCAACAGCAGGGTCTCGACGGGATCCTCATTGTTCAAGTATCCAGAGTCAATCCATGACACTCTTGACCCAGGGTCATTCGAGGATGCTCTCGGGTTATATTCAGCTGAAACAGATCAGGGCGTGTCAGCCAGGTTGGACTTGAGGGCCGGACCGGAGGTAGTGACTACCTCGGTGTCGGGGTCCGTGGATCCCGAATTTGAGGCCTTGGGACCCGCGGGCTTTGTGAAAAGAGATAGGGGCTTTTTTAGTACTAGATCCCCCTGGGGGTCGACGGTGAACTCTAGGATCCTGAGCCTGAGCTCTTGTCCAGGGGTGAAGCCTTCGACCTGGCCGAGGGGGTCAGTCGGATTGGCATGCATAACGATGCCACCGAACGTGATGACCTTCCCGGGGACCAAGGCCTCCCTGTTGTAGATCTCTTCACTAATGATTAGATGCCCCATTGACCTTTCCGGCGATCTCACTTCGGAACTCTCAATGAAAGCACCAATGTCGGTGTCAGAACTAGCAAATCTCAGGTAGGGGGTCCCGAGCTGTGGACCTTCGATCGATGGGTAACAGGGGACAAAGGAGACAGTGTTTACCCAGGTTTGGGCCCTCGTGAGGAGGTAAAACCCTCGGTCTTGCTTGATTATATTGATGTGGATCAGAATTACAGAGTTGATCTACCTCAAGATCATCTAAGCTAAACCCTAGATGAGTTCACCTGTCCTGTACGAATGAGACCCTCTACTTTATATAGACACCAGGGGTACCTAGGGTTACATATTACTGACCTACAACCAGGGATAGATACATAGATCTCATCTTCAAATCTTGAAGGCCACATCAATATCCATAGCTTTCCTTTTTGACTATGGAATCACCTCATAGTCCGCCCTTCCGCAAAGTGGCCCGACAAGTCAGCCCACGAGGGATCACCCAACGACCCGGGGAGTGGTGCGTTGTAGTAGGTTCAACCTTGCGAGTTTTTATATACCAGTGATTGAAGGGGACAAGTTGCGGATTTGTGTTGCTACTACTAAGGATAAAACAATGGGGTTTATTCATATTGATTGAGTTTACTTTGTCTACATCATGTCATCGTTCTCCAAGCATTACTCTGTTTTACTTAATACTCTAGATGCATGTTGTATAGTAGTCGATGAGTGGAATAATAGTAATAGGTGTAGATAGAAGTCGGCCTATTTTCTTATGGACGTGATGCCTATATACACATGATCATTTCCATGAAAATTGCATAACTATTTGCTTTTCTATCAGTTGCCCAATAGTAATTTGTTTAGCCATCGTATGCTATTTCTAGGAGAGGTATATTCACAAATGCTACTACTACCTTGATGTTATGCATTTTCTTTTATTTCATTTTGCAATTTACAATTGTCTACACAACTCACTTGCTTGCAAATAACAAGATCAAGGGGATTGACAACCCTCTTCCCGGCGTTGGGTGCAAGTTGTTTCTTATTTTGTATGCAGCCGCTGAAGACGGTTGAGGATTGGTATTCCTACTGGTTCGCTAAACCTTGGTTTCATACTGAGGGAAATACTTACCCACATTTTTCTACGATAACCTGTTCCTCTTCACGAAAAACCCAACGCAGATCACAAGTCTCATCGTCATGAATGACGTGCTCATCAGGTTCAGCGGCATCAACATGTGGAAGGCCTTTCTGCAATCGGTCAAGCATTGACAGGTCATCTGCAATAGTAAGCTCTTCTTGTTCTAGCATAGGGGTGAAGTCGGATTCACTGTTGATGTCTACTTCCATGTTTTGGGGTAAAGTAGGGCGGTTCTTGAAATGTTTTTTGGAAATACGGGTTTCTTGGAAGAATTCTCCTTCATATGTGTCTAGGTTAATGTGAGGTCCATAATCCTCTTCACCGGGGGGAGGTGGTCTAGCACGTGGCGACACTTCATAAACGACATCCCAAGCATTCATATTTTTATCGGTTTGGAAGGCCCACGGTAGATAGAAAACTTGGGTCGCATGTTGAGTCGTAATATAGACATCGGGAACATCTAAATGGGTGCTTTGTTTGATTTCGACTAGCCCTATATGTTCATGAGTCCTTCTAGTCTCCTTCGGCCGAAACCAATAACATTTGAAGACTACGACGTTCGGTGGGTTTTCACCATCGAATAGAAGTTCATAAATTGCTTCAACTCTTCCATATTACTCTGTACCTCCTTCGCTGATAGAAAATACACCACAATCTGTAAATTTTTTGTCGGCCATAGATTGCTCTTCGCCAAAGGTACGAAAGCGATACCCGTTGATGTCGTATTTCTATAATGAACAGACCTTCTAGTCAAAACCATTAGCGGCTTGTCTCAATTTGGTGTCCATAGACTCTGAATTAGCCAACAAGTTTAATACAAAAGGATAGTTGCATTAGCCGCAAATTAGCCTAAGAAATGAAATGGTCTATTAATAGTAATTACCGTTTGTTTGAACCAAGATATGAAACTGGGATACCCACCTCCATGCTTTGCCAGAAGCTCATACTCTTCGATAGAATCCTTTTGGATCATTGCTCCATCCAAGAATTTGGCGACGTATCGACTGTATCAAATATCCAGGGATAAGAGTAGTTCAGAGGAATTAGCAGTTGCAAAATAGTGTACCAAGAACTTACTCGATATATGAACGCACTTCTGTTAGGATGTTGAAGATATACAACAAAATGGTCCGCCATTCTTTGACATCCAACTCTATTGGTTTTGAAGCACTGGCTGGTGTGAGCTTCCCTTTGAATATGCTCAAGTTGGATCAACCTTTTGTTGGTTCGCCAACATTGTACCAAGGCTTCGGATTATGCAAATGACGGTTTTTGGCTTCATAGTGTGCTATCACGAAGTTTGCCGCCTCCTCAATAATGAATGCCTCGGCCATCGATGGTTAAATTTTATTTTTATTTTTTACATTTAGCTCAAAGTGTCTTATGCATCCTCTCAGTTGCATATCACCAATGATTTTGCATGGGCCTCCCCCAATCTTGCCTCGGTCGGGAGATGTAAAATCAAGTGCTACATTCGATAAAGAAGCCTGATGGAAAGATCTTCTCTAACATGCAGAGCAACTCCGGCGCCAACTTTTCCATGTCATCTAGCATGCCAGGTGATATTTGTTTTGCACAAAGAACACAGAATAAATAGCTCAGCTCTGGCAATACTAGCCATTCAGCCTCAGGGATAAAGCCAGGCAACATCGCCGACAATACCCGCTCAAGCCATAAGTGCCAATCATGACTCTTAAGACCAAATATTTTCATTTTCTCAAGACTCACCCCCATCTCTAGATTCGATGCATACCCATCGGGGAACATCAAGTGCATTTTGACCCATAAGATAATTTCCCTCATTGCTCCCCTTACAAGATTGAACCAGACCTTTGGCTTCGACATGTTCTTCTTTCCTTTCGGTTGTCGCATGTTTTGTAACGGTCTATCACATAGAGTCTATTGATCGACTCTATATTTAGGATTATCCTTTGACTTCTGCTCTCTGTCGAACAATGTACCAAAAAGGGCCTCACCGAAATTCTTTTCAGTGTACGTCACGCTGATGTTGTGTGGAAGAAGCAGGTCTTTGAAGTATGGTAGATCCCACAAGCATGTCTTATGAGTCCACGCGTGTTCCCAATTATACCCCCTGAAATACCCTGGATTCTCTGGATCAGGCTCGAGAGTGTTTAACCAATCCAGGATCTGTTGGCCTATCAACGCAGGTGGTGCGGAGTTTTGGACAACTATACCTTTGATGAAGTTCTTCTTGTCTTTTCTGAACTCATGGCGAGGATCCAGGAACTGTCTATAAACATCAAAGAAACAATACTTCTAAACCATCTACAACCAATGAAACCGGAGAGCTGCCTTGCATGCGGGGCACGGGAACCTTCCATGCACACACCAGCCAGCGAATAGCGCACCGGCAAGTCATGCATCGACTACATGTACCAGACATGCATTTTGAAGTTTTGTTTTTCTAGTGGCATCATATGTCTTGAACCCATTTTGAAGCTTCTTGCAATTCACACTTAAGCGACTGCATGTACACATTCATATTCTTCCCCAAATAGTTGGGCCCTAGAATTATCAAGGTCACGTAAATGTTCCTTCTTTGCATAATCTGTCCGGGGGAGATTGAGTGGAATGAGAAATACAGGCCAACAACTGTATTGGGTTGTCGTCATACCAAACGGATTGAACCCATCCGTGCCGACGCAGACTCGAGGATGCCTCATGTAATGCATCAAAGTGCTCGACACAAAAGCATCCGATGTGTGTACCAACATCTGATTCCCATCTACATCTAGTTTAGTTGTTTTGCGCAATTTGTGCCATGTCATCTGTCTGGTCATCTCTTCGACCATGAAAAGACGTTGAAGTCTTGGTATGATTGGCATGTACCGAAGAACATTAACTGGGATTTTGGTCTGCCTCTTCTTACCCATACCGTTGTCTACCACAACATACCTGGAAGACTTGCAAATGGGACAATAGTTCAAGCCCGCATACTCAAGCCTAAATAAGGCACATCCCTTCTCACATGCATCTATCTTCTCATAGGGCATCTTAAGTACACGGAGGATTTTGTCTGACTGGTACAGGTTTGCAAGCATGACATAACATTTGGGTAGAAAGCGTCCAAATAGTGTATCATCACATCGTAGCATTCTTTGTCCAAGTTGAATTGAGCCTTTAGAGCCATTACTTGTGCGATGCCATCCAACTGACAAAGCTTAGTGTGCTTGTGGAGAGGACGTTTTGAAGACTCCAACAATTCATTGAAGGCCTTTGCAGATTCCTCGATATCATCATCCGAATCCCGAGCATCATGAAAGTCTTTCACCATGTCTTCGATCCTGGTACCATGCTTGTCGGTGCTACGGCGAACCACCTCAACTCTCGTACGTTGGAAAAACTCACCATGGAATGTGCAAACCATATAATCAGGCATCAAACCCCACTTCTACAAATATCTACCCATTTCACTCTATATCCTTTGTGAAAAGTTATCTCACCTAATACAGGGGCACCAGGTTTTTCTCTGGCCATTTGCAAATGCGGCTTTCACAAACCCCTTTGTTTTTATTAACCATTGAGTGGTCATGTCTTTCTGACTAGTGTGACCTATGTACATCCACACACGGTCACTCATCTTGCCTAGCTACTAAACACACATGAAATATATATATATATATATATATATAATTTAATATATATATTAATCGGTTAATCAAGTTTGCCAATTTTATTACATCCGTGCAACCTACATGCTAATAGGTAAAGATAGGTCCTAACCCACCCGAGTATGTGTAGATTGGTTCATTTTCCCATGCTCTACTCTGGGTCCGACACAAAATTTTGGCAGCACCTCCACATTGTTCTCCTAATACACGTCTCGGCAACAAGCCAATAGAATGTGTACCCAGAGAACAACAGGGTGGCGCTAACGAAATTTTTCCTCAAACCAAAGTAGAGCACATGAAACGAAACCCAATCTACGTGTACTAGGGCTGTCCATGGATAATGTGGATAATTCGAAAGGATAACGGCTATAAATATGCAAAGACATGCATATTTATAGATGCCACCCTTTCAAACGGGGGACTCCTGGGTTACGAGACTTGACATGGAAAATAAAATGTAGTGGCATCAGCATGACGTCCGGAACAGAGCAAATAGGGGAGGGTCGCGGAGGAGATGATAGTAGTGCTCACCACTAGACCGTGTAGGGGAGGTAGTCTAATGACAATGGGATCAACGGTCCTCGTGGAGGTGAAGAGAAGATCCCTTGCACATGAAAAGCACTGGCACAACACCACAACCAACATAAGCATCATAGAACAATCTAATCAACAACATCTAACCTAATGAAAAAAGAAAGACACTTTTAGAAATGAAAATCCATACGTAAATCCACACATACATCTATATAGCATTCATCCATATTTCCATCCATACATCTACACAACATGTTGGAAATATGCCCTAGAGGCAATAATAAATTGGTTATTATCATATTTCCTTGTTCATGATAATCGTTTATTATCCATGCTATAATTGTATTAATCGAAAACTCAGATACATGTGTGGATACATAGACAACACCATGTCCCTAGTATGCCTCTAATAGACTAGCTCGTTGATCAAAGATGGCTATGGTTTCCTAGTCATGGACATGAGATGTCATTTGATAGCGGGATCACATCATTAGGAGAATGATGTGATGGACAAGACCCAAACTATGAACGTAGCATATGATCGTGTCAGTTTATTGCTACTGTTTTCTGCATGTCAAGTATATGTTCCTATGACCATGAGATCATGCAACTCACTGACACCGGAGGAGTACCTTGTGTGTATCAAACGTCGCAACGTAACTGGGTGACTATAAAGGTGCTCTATAGGTATCTCCGAGGGTGTCTGTTGAGTTGGCATGGATCAAGACTGGGATTTGTTACTCCGTGTGACAAAGAGGTATCTCAGGGCCCACTCGGTAATACAACATCACAACAAGCCTTGCAAGCAATGTGACTAAGTGTTAGTCACGGGATCTTGTATTACGGAACAAGTAAAGAGACTTGCCAAAAACGAGGTTGAACTAGGTATGGAGATACCGACAATTGAATCTCGGGCAAGTAACATACCGAAGAACAAAGGGAACATCATATGGGATTAACTGAATCCTTGACATAGAGGTTCAGCCGATAAAGATCTTCGTAGAATATGTAGGAACCAATATGGGCATCCAGGTACCGCTATTGTTTATTGACTGTAGAGGTGTCTCGGTCATGTCTACATAGTTCTCGAACCCGTAGGGTCTGCACACTTAAGGTTCGGTGACGTTTTGGTAGTATAGAGTTATGCATGGTGGTGACCA
This sequence comes from Hordeum marinum, assembly GCA_022496015.1. Lineage (NCBI taxonomy): Eukaryota > Viridiplantae > Streptophyta > Magnoliopsida > Poales > Poaceae > Hordeum > Hordeum marinum. The sequence goes on from CM039673.1 coordinate 297,943,287, forward strand.
AAGGTTGTTCGGTGTCCCGGATGAGATCTCGGACATCACGAGGAGCTCCGGAATGGTCCGGAGGTAAAGATTCATATATAGGAAGTCCTGTTTGGGTGGCCGGAAAAGTTTCGGGCTCATCGGTAGTGTACCGGGAGTGCCGGTAGTGTACCGGGAGACCATCGGGAGGGGTATTTCGACCCAAGAGGCTCCATGGGCTGTGGGAGAGTGTTTACCAGCCCTTAGTAGGCTGGTGGAAGTCCCACACAAGGCCCATGCGGTTTGGAATAAAAGGCCCAAAGAGAAAAAGTGGAAAAAGGCAAAAATAGGGTGAATCCTAGTCCTACTAGGATTGGAGGTGGAGTCCACCTCCTCCACCTGGTTCGGACGACTCCTTGGAGGCTTGGCCCTTGTGCCAAGCCTCCTCCTCTCTTCCTCTTATATATACTGGAGGTTTTAGGGTTTTTGTACAGAAGTTTTAGCCACGTGCTGCCCGTTCCTCCAGTGCCTAGTTTCTCCTCTAGATCGGATTTCTGTGGTGCTTCGGCAAAGCCCTGCCGGAATAGCTCCACCACAATCGCCGGAGCGCCTTCACGCTGCCGGAGAACTCTTCTACCTCTCCGCTCCCTCTTGCTGGATCAAGAAGGCGGAGATCGTCATCGAGCTGTACGCTTCCGCTTAGCGATCTACAAGGGTATGTAGATCCATTCTCCCTCTCGTAGATGCTCATCACCATGGATAGATCTGCGTGTGCGTAGGAATTTTTTTGTTTCCCATGCAACGTTCCCCAACACAACATCCATCCATCTAGCAATAGAAAGGAAAATAAAAAAACTGGGGAGAAGGGGGGACTCACCAGCCGAAGGAGGAGGAGGAGGTGGCAGCGGCATGGGGCAGCAGCAGGAGGAGGAGGCGTCGGTAGCTTTGGCATAGGGAAGGAGGAGGAGGAGGAGGCGGCAACGAGGGGGCGGGGAAGGGCATGAGGGGAGAAGGAATCGGCGACCGCGACAGCATGAGGCATGAAGAGGAGGAGGCGATGATGTTGGTGCCGGGCAAGAGGAGGAGGAGGCGGGGGCAGGAGGAGGAGGAGGCGGCAAGGTGGCGGCGTGAGGCTGGAAGAGGAGATGTCGATTCAGGTGCTGCAATGGGTGGGATAACCCCTTGCTTTGTCCTCTGCTTTTTGTCGGGGCAGACGACAAATCGAGAGGGCCGTTAGTCAAGTGAGATGGTCAGACACGCAAACTTTGTCGCCTGCCTTCCTATTCAATGTTGTCTCCCTGCTCTTTGTCGCGTGCCTTTCATAGTTTAGGCTCTTTGTCATCTGCTAGATGACGACAAAGAATGGGCCGACGACAAAAACTATCTTTGCCACGAGGCCCTTCTTTGCGTACGCTTTTTGGAAGCTAGCGACGGCAAAAAAACATCTGTGTCGTTCGCTAGCGGACAACAAAGAACGGACTGATTGAAAATTCTCTGATTCCTGTAGTGAGTGAGATTTGGTCCTCCGATTAGGGTTAGTTACTCCTTGCGCGAGGTCTGTGGCGTGGTTGCCCCAGAGTCGGTTCTTGACTCTAGGCCGCGTTCAATGACACCAAGATATGAGCTTGAGGTTCGATTGGGGGCCGTTTGCATGTTATGGCATCGGTGTAGGTTCTGTGATGGTGGTGGTCGGGATGGCGCTTGCCGGCTATTGGATCGGTGCTAAAGGTCACAGATTTGGCACCGTATAAGCTGATGGCTCGATGGTGGCCGTCGGAAGACACTAGCCCATACCCCCCCTCAATCCACTGGGATGGTAGGGGATTGCAGGTGTGGGTGCCGCTACGATGCTGGCGTAGACCCGAGCTCGGTGGTTGATGCCCGACTTTTTCTACCACGGCTTGTACACGGTGAAGTGAGTGGTTGGCGGTATATCGTGGCATGGATGCTAGGGCGATGGCCTTGGAACGCGGTTTGCATGGTTGACTCTCTTGTGAGCTCCATGATGGTAGTGGTGTCTATATCTCTTGGTCGTGTTGGCGGTAAGAGGCGTAGCGGCAGGTGGCTCGGGCGTGCCATTTGTCTCTGACAGTAGCGACGTCCCTATCCGGATCTGGGGATCAAGACACGTGACGCTCCTCCTGAAGACGTCGTACTGACCCGTAGGGGCTACTGGGCGAAACCCTTATGCTTTGGCGTCGAGGACGGTGACGCCCGCGGGCGCTGCTCTCTTCTTGAAGACGTTGTCGTGGTTCTCCTCTCCGTCCGTGGGATCCTGGTGAAGACATTTCTTTGTTGTGGACTCGTCAATGGTGACGCTATGCGCCATTATCCCTCTTGAGGGCGTTGTCCTGGAGCTTAGTGTAGTAAGGCATCGTGTGGCGGTATTCTCTGATCTCCGTCTTTTCTATTTCGATAGTGTTATGCGTGCGATCCGTTTATCCTGGGATCGGCTTTGTAAGAGGGTCACCTCGCCATATTGTATCTTTTTTTTGTGTACTGTGCTTGGTTGGTGCTTTATATATAAAGCAGGACGAAAGCCTGTTTCGAGGAGTTTTTAATGTTTTTGTCGAACTTCTTCCGTGGGGGCATAGGGTTTACCTCTCACAGGAGTCACTCACTTGGAAGCCTCTCATATGGATTACACAAGGAATACCTAAGGAGTTAAGGATTGCATTAGAAGCGCAACCGTGGCTGAAATTATACCTCCCCCTTGACTCTAGCCATTAGTTCGCTGTGAGACTATAGGGGGGGTTGAGATGCTAGTACATAAGTTTCAATCGGTTTTAATTTTCTTCAAGAGCAAAATATGTCGTAGTGGTGGATGCGGTGTCGTCGAAAATAAAGTTCATTGGGTTCTTCTCCTACTCTCATGATGCTTCAGAGGGTGATGCCAAGGATCCAAAGCTATGTTTGCTCATAGGTTCGGTGCATCCGCTCTTGTAGAGTTTACGCGTGTCACATGCCTAGAATTTGGGATATGTTGAGTTCTTGTCAGTGTGTGGTCGATTTGTCTTTTTGTTTCATGGAGCTGGATTATTTCCTCGGCAATACGGTGAAGATCCTGTGGTTCAACCGCATGAAATTCTAGGGGTTCATTCGTAGCCCAAATCCCTTCATCACTCATGAGTCATTATACCTGGGCATACCTCAGGCCGGACCGGGCCGAAAAAACCGGGCGCTAGAAACCCAGGCCCGAGCCTGGTCCGGCCCGGCTAATGGGCCTAATTTTTGGGCTCAAGTCTGGCCCGGCCTGGCGTAGGCGTAAACTTCAGTTTCATCGGGACCGAGCCCGGCCCGGCCCGACCACCGGACTCAAAATCTAGGCCCGAGCCCGGCCCGTGGGCAAGGTCGGACCGGGCCGGGTCGGCTTTTTCGGGCCGGGACGACCGGGACGGGCTGCCCATGGACATGGCTATGAGTCATGACCCCATCTTGTTGGATGGGCGAGTCAAGGGCTCTCTAAGACTTTTACTGGTGATCAAGTTTGGATAGGTGTACGAGTGAAAGTGTCGCTATTTCGGTCTAATTGTAATGTCTCCGTTGAATCCATGAGAGAATTTTATCTTCCAAAATTTATATGAGTACAAAGTAGATGCATTTGAAAGGTTTCATTGTAACTCTTAGTTTTAGGAATTACTTTGTAATATCGAATATTTGATCTAGAGAATACTTGTAATGATTCTGATGTTTGACAAAAGTCACATGCATTTCTAAAAAGAAAGTCACTCACCGGGGCCTCCTGGCTGGACACGCGGTAATGGTGGAGCAAAGGAACTATCGTGATGTGTGTTCTTATTCCTACAATGGGTTTTTTCGGGGTTTTCTTTTCTACCTTTTCTTTTTGCTGCTCTTTTCTATCAACGGAAAGATGAGTTTTTGCTGCTCCTTTCTATCAACGGAAAGATGAGTAAACCTTTGCTTGCTCATGATTTTTTTAACCCATACACACACTTGCAATTTTACTTGGGTTAGATTTCATCCATGCCTTCTCCATAAAAAATAACAATTCATGCATACTAACTTCCGAGATTAGCCTTACAAAAATTAAAATAGCATCCTCTTGGTGCATGCCAATTTTGTCGATGACCTATAAGTAGGCAGCCGAAGGGAACGGGTGGCCCACCGTTAGCAACAACCATCTGGCATGGTTAGCATTTGGAGTTTGTAGAAGAGGCATCTCGATCAATGAAACGGGGTTGTACTCCTATATTTGGGTTGTTGTTCTCCTCCCCCGTCCTTCATATGAGAGGAGCATCACCTCCCTTTCTCGTCTTCCCAACATTCCCGCTCTCCTTCCTCCTGCTGCAGCTGTCGTGATACGACAGCTGCTGCGAGCCAACGCAGCGATCTGCCTACCCATTCGGAGGAGGGAAGGCAACGTTAACCGCGGCGCATTCGATAGCCAACACACATTACACTGTTACAGAGAAACCATTGCACAAAACATGGCTAACAGCGGTAGAGAACACAAGCGCAGCGTTCCACGTCCACCACCATTGTCGCTCTTCATTGGTAGGGAGCAAGAGCCAGCGGTCACGCGGACGCCTGCGGACAACACCAACAAGAAGAGGATTCTTTCCAAGCAGTTGTCCATGAAGGAGACCACCCGGGAGGTCAAGTGGGAGAAGCGGCGGCGACAGATACAACGACAGAGGAGCAGCATGGGTCTGTACGACGCTGATCGCGTTAAAATGCATGCCACTGCCAATGGTGTTACCGACGAGGACCTGGACGAGCTCAAGGGATCCATGGAGCTTGGCTTTGGGTTCAACGAGGAGAATGGAGGCCAGAACCTTTGCGACACGCTCCCTGCCCTCGACCTATATTTCGCCGTGAACCGACAGCTGTCGGAGCCCAAGATGCGGGTGTGCAGCCGCTCGTTGCCATCCCTTTCTGTGGTGACATCCTCATCATCCATGCACTCCGGCACGCCGAGCCCGGCCGGTAGCCCTACCGCTCAGCCCTCCCTCCTTGACTCATTGAAAATTTGCAGTCCAGGTCAGTAACGTTGTATATTTCCTTGTTAATTTCTTCCTAGATTCCGAAAGAACCATGAGCTTATGTTATGTGGTCGGTTGTTTGGTCCTCTTAATAATGCAGGCGTCGAGAACCCGCAGCTTGTCAAGACAAGGCTAAGGCAGTGGGCTCAGGTAGTGGCTTGTTCAGTGAAGCACTCCAGCTGAGAGAGCTAGCTGCAATGAACCACTCTTCCTACAGAACCGTTGTACATCCGAGTGTTCCCTTAGACGGCGAGGGAGAGGACATGACCAGTGGTGCAATTAAGTTAACGTCGTAACCTTGTTGGTCTGGTGACGCCCATGGTTTTTGTGCATAGTTTAGTCTGTATGTATGTGTTGGCAACATTAATGCGCCGTCCCCTGTATTCAGAGGACAATATTTGATGCAAGGACATTCTTCTTGTTCACCAACTTCTTTAGAAGCACTAACTCTTGATGAAGCATTTCCATAAAAAACACTAGCCATGCATGCTCGCAAGATATATTCGACTAAAACACAAACACTCACCCAAGGGGTCAGGACAAATATCCTCCTAGAGCCACCATTAATTGTTGGACGTTTTGTATACATTGTAGGGGGAGAAAGTTGGACCGATCAAATTTCGGTTTTAGATTTTAGATGTGCATATGTAATACAACACTGAATGTCTGAAATTAAATTTGGCGTCCCAGTACAGTACGTGCGACTTTGAATGGTGAAGATGTTGGTTAAGTATGCATGGAAAATGTGAATTACTTGTCCATAACACAAATTACATGATTTTCTCATCGCCCATCATAAAATGCATGCTTTTGATTGTACATAAAGCAAATTGCTCATGTGAATTATCAAAACTTCTTCTATGAATTCTCAAGCCTCAGATACAAACATGGTCTATTGGGCATCTCCAAACATTGACGCTCAAAAGGGCACCATCAAATGTTATGAGAGACTGGCTAGGCAGCAGCCATCGAACGGTATCCCTGGGGATCCTATTTGGCGAGTGGCCCTGGATCCCGGGTGCCTACATGTGGGCCTGCCCAACTAGCTCAGTTCCGGTTTTGGGAAGGTTTCAGGAAAAAAAAACTTCCCAAACCGGCTTTTCTTTATTTTTTCTTTTTTTTCTTTCGGGTTTTCTCCTTTTATTTTTCATAAAAAAATTCATTTTCTTGTTTCCATTTTTTTCTTCCATTTTTTGAAATTTTGACATTTTCAAATTAAGAGTGGATTTTTTTCGAAATTCAATTAGTTATTCAAATTCAGAAAATGTTCATAGCATATTTTTATCTTTTTCAGGATTAAAAACAAAACATAATCAAAGGCACAGAAATTTTTGAATTCGAAATGTGGTCATCAAATTGAAAAATGATCATTAAATTTAAATTTTGTTCATGAAATAAAAAATGTTCATCTTCAATCAAAACATCTTCATTAAAATTTAAATATTTTTTCAGCTTAATTCAGGAAATGTTCATTAAAAATGAAATTTTCCGTTCATGAAAAAATTCATTTTTTTCCTTAAATCACGAACATTTCTTTGCATTGGTGAACACTTTTTGAAATTTTATTTTTTGTTGAAACCTCGACTTTTTTGAAGAAGCAAAAAACAAAATCAGAATAGAAAACACAAAATAAAAGAGAAACGAAAAAGAAACAAGGGAGCCACACCCTGCTCTGGGTTGGCCCAAGTTCGAGCGTGGGGCAGCTAGGGATGCATGCGGCATCTTTTCCAAGCGCGCATCGCGCAGAATAGGTGCTCCCGGCGTCCTTCGTACGTTTTTCGAGTTAAAACATTTCGAAGTTGCAATTTTGACAAAATTTAGAACAGTTTCATGTATAACATTCAAAGTTAACAAAATTTAACTAGTTCTATATAAACTACTCAAAACTAAACTAAACTAAAACAAATGTGAACTAAAGAGCGCACGATAACCTCATAGGATGACTTCCAAGGTCACTAGGACTGCATTCGTCGTCGTGTCCCTTGGGGGAACTTGGTGTTAGAAATATGCCCTAGATGCAGTAATAAATTCATTACTATTATTATTTTTTGTTCGTGATAATCGTTTATTATCCATGCTATAATTGTATTGATTGAAAACTAAATACATGTGTGGGTATATAGACAACACCGTGTCCCTAGTATGCCTCTAGTAGACTAGCTCGTTGATCAAAGATGGTTAAGGTTTCCTAGCCATGAACATGAGATGTTATTTGATAACGGGATCACATCATTAGGAGAAATATGTGATGGACAAGATTCAAACTATAAACGTAGCATATGATCGTGTCAGTTTATTGCTATAGTTTTCTACATGTCAAGTATCTGTTCTTATGACCATGAAATCATGCAACTCACTGACACCGGAGGAGTACCTTGTGTGTATCAAACGTCGTAACGTAACTGGGTGACTATAAAGGTGCTCTACAGGTATCTCCGAGGGTGTCTGTTGAGTTGGCATGGATCAAGACTGCGATTTGTTACTCCGTGTGACGGAGAGGTATCTCAAGGCCCACTCGGTAATACAATATCACAACAAGCCTTGCAAGCAATGTGATTAAAGTGTTAGCCACGGGATCTTTTATTACATAACGAGTAAAGAGACTTGCCGGTAACGAGATTGAGCTAGGTATGGAGATGCCGACAATCCAATCTCGGGCAAGTAACATACCGAAGAATAAAGGGAACATTATATGGGATTAACTTAATCCTTGACACAGAGGTTTGACCGATAAAAATCTTCGTAGAATATGTAGGAACCAATATGAGCATCGAGGTCCTGCTATTGGTTATTGACCGTACATGTGTCTCGGTCATGTCTGCATAGTTCTTGAACCCATATGGTCTACACACTTAACGTTTGGTGACGATATAAGTATAGTTGAGTTATTATGTTGGTGACCGACAGTTGTTCGGAGTCTTGGATGAGATCCGGGCATGACGAGGAGCTCTGGAATAGTCTGGTGGTAAAGATTGATATATGAGATAATAGTGTTTTGTCTCTGAAAGAGTTCCGAAATTCACCGGAATAGTTACGGATGTTTCCCAAAATCTTCGGGGTACAAGAACACTTTACTTGGGTCAAGGGGTAAATCCCATGAGGCTTTAGGAAGGTGCAAAGGTGTTTTGCGAAGGCCAGGGGCTAGACGCCAGTCACCCTGGCGTCTGGTCCTGGAGTCCGAGGAGGACTCTTGCCTTGCGGGCAAACCGACCTTGAGAAGGATTTTTCTCCAAGTTTCGACCTCAGGGCTCAGCATATAAATAAAGGGGTGGGGCTAGCACCTCGAACACATCAAGAAACCCTAAGCCGTGTGCCAGCAACCCTGTCCCTCTAGTTATCCTCCGTCATAGTTTTCGTTGTGCTTGGCGAAGCCCTACGAAGATTGTTCTTCGCCACCACCGTCACCACGCCGTTGTGCTGCCGGAACTCGAGCTACTACTTCACCATCGCTCGCTGGATCGAGGAGGTGAAGGCGTCATCAAGCCGTACGTGTGTTGAACATGGAGGTGTCGTCCGTTCGACCCTAGATCGGAAGGACCGTGATCAAGATCGCGAGACGGATTGTGATGAGATCGCGGGACGAATCGTGATTGGATCGCGAGATGGATCATGATGGGATCGCGGGACGCTCAGCGATTTGGATCGCGAAGACGTTTGACTACATGAACCGTGTTTCTTAACGCTTCCGCTTAGCGATCTACAAGGGTATGTAGATCCATTCTCCCTCTCGTAGATGCTCATCATCATGGATAGATCTTGCGTGTGCGTAGGGAATTTTTTGTTTTCCATGCAACGTTTCCCAATAGTTGGGGCCAGCCGTGGCAGCACGCTCGTGTTGGATATTCCATGCGTCTTCCTCGGTCTCATGTTGCGCCTTCTCCTCCTTCTCATGGAGCTCGTGCACCAACTCGACGATACCAATTTGGAGGAGCTCCTTGTTGCTCCGACGTCGGCTAGGGCCATCAGTCTACTTGGTGGCCTTCGACCGATCGGTAGCCCACGCCGCCTGCTCACTGAACTAGTCAAAGGAACAGAAGTATATCCAGGATAATGCGAGCATGAGTATCAACTCTAGGAGCATAGAATGTACATAATTATTTTGAACACAGTACAAATGCATGTGCTTATACATATGCACATACATTCATCTTTATAAACACACACACATACATTCGCGTTCAAGAGAATGAGCTGACACATCATCTGGAGATTGACGAAATTGTCATAAACATCTTCGTCGTCGACAAAAACGTCTCCTCCCACTGAACGGACATCGCGGCAATGCCTGAAATAAATGTAGGAAAATATAAGTACCATTGCTGGGTTTGGAATTAATATTGTCCTTTTAACAATCCAACCACACGTTGGTTCATAAAATACATATTAAAATAGTGAATACATATATCAACTAAAACATTGAAAATACATAGGAACATAGTGAGCACATGCCATTACCAGAATAATTATCACCGGCGTTGGTGTAAGGAGAAAACCCCTAATATATCATGAGTATTGACTAAAAAATGTGCATGTGCATTGCAACGGGACAAATAAATCCTATGAATTTGATCATCGTACTGTAGCACACCACTTCACGAACCGTTTCATGCACCGACTTGAATTATGGCGGGCGACCTCCCGATCTCTCTAAACATGTGCATGCACCGTCCCCACACAGTATATACTCGCTGTTTTCTGACGATGCAATTGTTTAGATACATAAACAAGCAATGTATAGCATAGACAAAAATGTGGTAGATAACTTTGCAACAAAGTACTGAAGGCCCTGCTCATCCATCTCTACACTATACTGTGGCCACGATAACAAGATGCAATGTCAGGTCCCATGGAATAAATTATTATATATTTATTTTTGCCTTATTTTAGAAGAAAAAACATAATTATTTCTTCTGGTTACTGTTTCTTTGTGGATTTTCTATTTTTTCCCTTTACCATTTTTTTTTTGTTTTTGCATGTTGTTAGACAAATATAATTTATTAACATATACAAGAACATTTGTTATAATGTACAAGCGGTTTAAAAGTTCTCTGAACATTTTTATGAATATGGGAGAGCTTAAAATTGCATGGACATTTTGGAAATAGGTGAACACTTTTTAAATTTCATTTATGGTCTTTTCTAAAAAAGAGTAAACAGTTCTCGTGAACACTTATTGTAAAATAAATAAACTTAGAATTATGTATTTTGTAATGTATGGACATTTTCTTTTATTATTCAGGACCATTTTTTTTCTAATTTCTTCACATGCATGATGTGTGTGATCTCCATCTCGTTGGGTTATGATCAAAGGCACCTTGACAAATATTATAAGCCGTCTTTTCGTAAACAGAGGGAGAAATAATAACTAAAATCATGTAAAAATATTTGTAAGTTTTCTGTGACCATGATATCCATCAAATATTAAATAGGATTTTTTGATGCAATCCAAAACTTGTGTTGGTCGATAACTATACTATTCTCAGCTTGCATATGTTAGTTGTACGCTGTTATTCAACCTGTGTAGTTGTACGGGCTAGCTATGTGGAAAAAAGCATATACAATAAAAAAATGTTATTTCCTAGATATTTATTGTATTTGTTTATTTATAGGAGAACGTGGGCATTCACTTTAGAGAAGTTTTTACTCTCTTTATCTCTGGAAAGAAGACAATAAATTTTCTCCTAAGTGAAACGGTGCGTATATAGTTTATCATGTTTCTAATAATGCATTGTGATTTTAGTTCCGGATACTTTTCCTACAAAATTGGTAAAACTTTGCATCACAACAAAAAGTATAAGCCGTCTTTTCATAAACCGAGGGAGAAACAATAACTAAAAGCATGTAAAAATCTTCGTAAGTGTTCTATGACCATGACACCCATGAGCTATTAAATAGGATTTTTTATGCAATCCAAATCTTGTGTTGGTCAATAAATTTACCCTTCCCAGCTTGCATATGTTATTTGCAAACTGTTATTTCATTAAGTTAGCAAACAGACAACAACGTATCAGTGAAAAAATAAATCATTCAAAGTTGGTAGATTGCAAGGAAATTTGATCAAAGTTCAGTCGTATTAATGATTCAAATAAACTGGAATACAACAACTTTTCACAGTTTTCCTTAATTTGAACTTTCGAAGAGAACCCAACAGAGACAATATTGCAATTTTTTATTAGGTTACAAAAACAATATACATGACATAAGAAGAGCTATGATCACCTCTAGCACATTCACGTAATGCAAAATGAACTATATGTTCCTGTTTACATTTCGTATCATAAGAGAAAAGTATGATGGATGGATCGGGATGCAAAAAAAAAGTTCCCAAAATCCCAAGGTGGAGTAGAGAATGAAATATGTCAATCATATTGAGCTTCCCGACAAAAGAATAAGTTATACGTGTCTACGTGTCTGTGAAACATAACAATGTCGATCATCTAAATTTTGATTAAAGAAAAGGGCAATATGCATGTTCAGTGGTGGAGTCATCCCGCGCTCCTAAATCTTCAAGACTATAAGTCAAATCAGCCTTGAAGGGATGGCTAATGTGAGTTGTACGTACCATAACATGACATGCGTTAACGTTCTTACTTGTATGATTTAGATAGATACTTGTGTAATTTTTTTACTTTTATTATTGTTTGTTATTATATAGTGCGATTGTTTTGGTATCCACCTCCGTCGGCCCTCGTCCTGTCTATGATTCAGATGTGATATATATTATCTTTTATAACTATTTGTTTTATTTAGTGTTTATGACAATTATGCCGACCAACGTGACATAGATTTTTTAATTTAGGAGGTATGTGAACCGGAAATTTCAACCGACATAGAAATTCTTGTCGAGAAGTTAAACTTGGTTGAAAAAAAAACAATTACTTAAAAGAAAAATTACAAAGAGTTGAAGAAGAGAAGATGAAATTGGAGTTGCATGTTGCCGATGTCGTCGACGATTACAAGATCAAGATGGATGCAATGCGCTTGAAGATTAGACAGATTAGAAAATATGTCATTCATACCGAGGCTTGGTATCATTATGTCGTTGGATCAATTCGTACCTTTGTTGCGGTTATGATCGCATTTGTTGTTGCATTTAATTTTTTTACATAGTTTCATTGTATGTTTTAATTAGATGCTCTAGAGAGCTATATGTTGTTTAATAATGAGAACTATGTATGAACTGTATGTATTTATTTTGGTCACTTCTGTACTTTGGCTTTAATGTGATGATGAATTTCTATTAATTTGGTCACTTCTCTATTCATGATATTCTGTAATGGTTTTTAATACACTTTATTATATAACGCACGCAGATGAATCGACAATGGATGTACGGTAACCGACGCACCTTCGAGTATATTAAGGGCCTGCATAATTTTCTCGAAGCGGTTGAGGCAAACAAGCAGAATGGTTTTATGCATTGTCCATGTACTGTATGTGAGAATACAAAGGCTTTCTCCAACTCTAAAACTCTACACTACCACTTGTTTGAGAAGGATTTTATGTCACACTATAATATTTGGACCAAGCACGGAGAAAGAGGGGTTATGATGGAAGAAAATGAAGAAGAAGAGGATGATGACAACTATGTGCCTTCTAAATACGGTGATGCTGAAACGGAGGAAGCTGAAGATCAAGAGGAACCAGACGATGTGCCCGATGATGATCTTCGCTGGGTCATTGTTGATGCAAAGAGACAATGCGAAAGTGAAAAGGAGAAGTTGAAGTTCGATCGCACGTTAGAGGATCACAAAAAAAGGTTGTACCCCAATTGCAAAGATGGCGACACAAAGCTCAGTACCACACTTGAATTGCTGCAGTGGAAGGCAGACAATGTTGTACCTGACAAAGGATTTGAGAAGCTACTGAAAATATTGAAGAAGAAGCTTCCAAAGGATAACGAATTGCCTGACAGTACTTACGCAGCAAAGAAGGTTGTATGCCCTCTAGGTTTGAAGGTGCAGAAGATTCATGCATGCCCTAATGAATGCATCCTCTACCGCGGTGCGTACGAGGATTTGAACGCATGCCCGGTATGCGGTGTATTGCGGTATAAGATCAGACAAGATGACCCTGGTGATGTTGACGGCGAGCGTCCCAGGAAGTGGGTTCCTGCCAAGGTGATGTGGTATGCTCCTATAATACCACGAATGAAACGTCTGTTCAGAAACAAAGAGCATGCCAAGTTAATGTGATGGCACAAAGAGGACCGTAAGAAAGGCGGGAAGTTGAGAGCAATCGCTGACGGGTCGCAGTGGAGAAAGATCAAGAGAAAGTGAAGCGACTTTACACGTGACCCAAGGAACTTATGGTTTGGTTTAAGTGGAGATGGCGTTAATCCTTTTGGGGAGCAGAGCAGCAAGCATAGCACATGGCCTGTGACTCTATGTATGTATAATCTTCCTCCTTGGTTGTGCTTGAAGCGGAAGTGCATTATGATGCCAGTGCACATCCAAGGCCCTAAGCAACCCGGCAATGACATTGATGTGTACCTAAGGCCACTAGTTAATGAAATTTTACAGCTATGGAATGGAAAAGGTGTACGTGTGTGGGATGAGAAAGAACAGGAGGAATTTGACCTACATGTGTTGCTGTTTGTAACCATCAACGATTGGCCTGCTCTCAGTAACCTTTCAGGACAGACAAACAAGGGATACCACACATGCACACACTGTTTAGATGACACCGACAGTATATATTTGGACAAATGCAAGAAGAATGTGTACCTGGGGCATCGTCGATTTCTTCCGACCAACCATGAATGTCAAAAGAAAGGAAAGCATTTCAAAGGTGAGACAAATCACCGGAAGAAGCCCTCCCTCCGTACTGGTGATCACATACTTGATATGGTCAATGATTACAAGTAATCTTTGGAAAGGGTCCTGGCGGACTATCTGTTCTGACTGGTGATGCGGGACGCGCACCCATGTGGAAGAAGAAATATATATTTTGGGACCTACCCTATTAGAAATACCTAGAGGTCCGCTCTGCAATCGACGTGATGTACGTGATGAAGAATCTTTGCATGAATCTGCTAGGCTTCTTGGGAGTGTATGGGAAGACAAAAGATACACCGGAGGAACGGGAGGAACAACAACGTGTGCATGAAAAAGACGGCATGCATCCAAAGCAGTATGAAGGTGCTGCCAGCTACGCTCTTACCAAAGAAGAGAAGGAAATCTTCTTTGAATGCCTACTCAGTATGAAGGTCCCGTCTAGCTTCTCATTGAATATAAAGGGAATAATAAATATGGCAGAGAAAAAGTTTCAGAACCTAAAGTCTCATGACTGCCACTTCATTATGACGCAACTGCTTTCGGTTGCATTGAGGGGGCTTCTACCAGAAAACATTCGATCAGCCATTGTGAAGCTATGTGCATTCCTCAAAGCAATCTCTGAGAAGGTGATCGATCCAGAAATCCTGCCAAGGTTAAGGAGTGATTTGGTGCAATGTCTTGTTAGTTTCGAGATGGTGTTCCCACCATCCTTCTTCAATATCATGACGCACGTCCTAGTTCATCTAGTCGACGAGATTGTCATTCTAGGCCCTGTATTTCTACATAATATGTTCACCTTTAAGAGGTTCATGGGAGTCTTAAAGAACTATGTTCGTAACCGCACTAGGCCAGAAGGAAGCATCTCCATGGGCCATCAAACAGAGGATGTCATTGGGTTTTGTTTTGACTTCATTCCTGACCTTAAGAAAATTGGTCTCCCTCAATCGCGGTATGAGGAGAGACTGACTGGAAAAGGAACGCTAGGAGCGGACTCAATAATATGTAGGGACGGACATTCTTGGTCTCAAACACACTACACAGTTCTACAGAATTCTACCTTGGTGACTCCGTATGTCGATGAACACAAGAATATTCTATGCTCCAAACACCCGGAGCAGTGTGATGACTGGATTACATGTAAACACATCAGGACTTTCGGCAGTTGTCTACAAACACGTCTCATGGGTGACAACACTGTTCCTGATGAGCTGTACTCGTTGGCCAGGAGACCATCTTCGACTGTATTGACTTACAAAGGGTACGAGATAAATGGGAATACATTTTACACAATCGCCCAAGATCAAAAGAGCACTAACAAAAACAGCGGTGTCCGCTTTGATGCAGCAACCAAGAGAGGAAAGGACACACATTATGGTTACATAGTGGACATATGAGAACTTGACTATGGACATGATTTTAAGGTCCCTTTGTTTTAGTGCAAATGGGTCAATCTGTTAAGAGGCGGGGTATAGGTAGACCCACAGTACGAAATGACAACAATGAATCTGAACAATCTTGGGTACACAGACGAACCATTCGTCCTAACCAATGATGTGGCGCATGTTTTCTATGTGAAGGACATGTCTACCAAACCAAAAAAAAGAAAAGATAAGGAAGCGAATACATCATACAATGAGCCAAAGCGCCACATAGTTCTTTTAGGAAAAAGAGACATATTGGGATTGGAGGGCAAGACATACATATCTAAAGATTATGAAAAGTTTCATGAAATTCCTACCTTAAATGATGAAGATTATCCATGGTTATGGCACAATAAGCAAAGGACACAAGCGAAGAAAAAGTAAAGACTTTCTCTCCACAATTATTATGATGATGCCTTTGATCTAGAATATCACTGCAGTTACATGTGAAGAAATGAAATGCCTTTTTTAACAGATGAGTTTTCGTATGAAACCCTGATACTTCGAAAGAGATTTCCCATTTTGTACACGAAGTGCATCCAGTTTTTGTCATAACCCTCTCAACTTTTTATAACATGTTATTTGGGTGGAATGATGATACCATACCAACTTTCAACATTTTCAGAGTTCATTTGTAGTGCTTTTCAATTTCAGGATCATTTAGCTCAAAAAATAGTAAATGCATGAAAAATACCAAATGAAGTCAGAAAGGGTTGAAAATTAATGATGTGGCTTTGAATGGTGCATTTTGAACACACAAAAAGTCTGGAGTTCGAATAAGTTCAAAAAAATGGAATCCCTTTGTAGCAGATGAGTTATCGTCCGAAACTTTGATACTTCGAAAGAGATTGTCCATTTTGTACACGAAGTGGATCCAGTTTTTGTCGTACCCCTCTCAACATTTTAGCACATGCTATGTGGGTGAAATGATGATACCATGCCAACTTTCAACCTTTTCAGAGTTCATTTGTAGTGTTTTCCCATTTCAAGGTCATTTAGCTCAAAGAATGAACTAATAGCAAAAAGAATGAACTAGAAAACTTTTATGAAACTCTAATAGCAAAAAGAATGAAATTGAAATAATCAATTAAAATATTATATTATGATCAACTAAAATAAAACTAGAATATTCTTCAATAGCAAAAAGAATCAACTAAAAAGCTTTTATAAAACTCTAATAGCAAAAGGAATAAACTAAAAAGCTTTTATAAACCTCTAGTATTTTTAAACTAAAATTATATAAAATTTATGCAACTAAAATTATCAAAGTATTTTTTGTTCAAAAAATTAATAGAAAAAATAATTTTCATAAAGAAATTTTTGTTAGAAACTTTAATAGCAAACTAAAATAACAAAATCTGTTTTGATTAAAACAGACATTTAAAATAACCTAAAAATTACCAAATTGAATATAATGATAAAACACAGTAATATTAAATAGCACAAAAAAGAATCACTCAAAAATCTTTTTTTAGTAAAGTTATTCACAAACTAGTGATTCACACAAATTTCAAAAAATTCAAATTTAAACTATTCAAATTTGAAAACTAATGGCACTAACATAAATTTTATAATTTTTGTGACCTAAAAGCAAAAAGAATCACTGAAAAACAGTAAGTATTTAGTTGTAAGTAGAAACAAAATAAAATAAAGAAAGAAAAAACAGAAAAACTAGATTTTTTTAAGAAATGCCACCTACTGGGCCACCACGGCCTGAATACGACTAGAAACCCAACCAGCTTGTTGGGCCAGGATTTAGCCCCGCAACAGGCCCAATAGGCCCATAGGCAGAGGAGTGACACATTAGGCCCGCAAGCCTGTAGTTGAGAGGATCTTGAGAGGGTGGGCGCAACAGCGCTTACAAACCACTCTCGAGCTCTCTTAGCTAGCGAGGTGAGACTAAACATTTGGCCCTGGGCAGCACCAACCTTTCGTCCCGGCTGATGGCACAAACCGGGACCAAAACACACCTTTAGTCCCGGTTGGTGCCACCAACCGGAACCAAAGGTCCCTGTTTCCCGCCCTTTGGGCTACTGAAAACTAACCTTTGGTTCCGGTTGGTGGCACCAACGAGGTGAGACTAAACATTTGGCCCCGGGCATCACCAACCTTTCGTCCCTGTTTCCCGCCCTTTGGGCTAGTGAAAACTGACCTTTGGTCCCGGTTGGTGGCACCAACCGGGACTAAAGGTGTGTATTGGTCCCGGGTTATGCCACCAACCGGGACCAATGCTCTGGGTATATAAGGTAGCACTTAGGAATTTCCAGTTCTCATCTCGCAGTAGCCCCCAACGACGCCGACGACATCGATGCCGCCAGGCTGCCCCAACGACGCCCGCCGCCCCCACTGTTGTTGTCGTCGTCGTCGTCTCCTGCTCCCGCGCTCGTCGTCGCCGAGGCTTGCCGCCCCCGCCCCGCCCCCGCCATTGCCATCGCTCGTGCCCGTGCCCGTCGTCACCGAGGCCCGTCACCGTCGCCATCACTCGTGCTCGTGCCCGTCGTTGCCGCCACCCGCCGCCCCTGTCGTCGCCCGTGCCCGTCGTCGCTGAGGCACGCCCTCGTCGTCGCCGTCGCCGCTGGGAAGCACCAAGCCGGTGCTCGCGACCCCTTCATCCCCGATGCCATTCTCATCACTACCGTCGCACCAATTCCGGCGACCTCAAGCACCTCCCTGAGCCCGCTGCCGATCCCTACGAGCGCGCTATGTGCCCCTTCCTCCTTCCCTTTCCTTCTCACCGTCGTCCCCGCATGCCACCCATAAGCGCCGCCGCCAACCATCGTCACTGTCCCCGACCTCGCCACCCGTAAGAATATTTTTGGTGATATTATAGAATATGAACATTTTGAATATGGATGGATGGATGGATGAACATTTTGAATATGGATGGATGGATGATGATGATGATGATGATGATATGATGATATATATATGAAAACTTGGTCAATATTTTTTTGTTCATAGAATATTTTTTGTTCATAGAAATTAGTTAAAATGAGGGGGACATCGGACATGACATGAGGGGGGACGTCGGATATGAGGGGCGAGCATCATTATCGTCTACCCCCTCCTCGATAACTTTGACATGAGGGGGGACGTCGGACGTGACATGAGGGGGGACGTCGGACATGAGGGTGAGCATCGTTGTCGTCTACCCCCTCCCTGATAACTTCGACATGAGGGGACGTCAGACATGACATGAGGGGGGCATCGGACGTCGGACATGAGGGGTGAGCGTCGTTGTTATCTACCCCCTCCCTGATAACTTCGACATGAGAGGGGACGTCAGACATGTCATGTGGAATTTTTTTTGTTCATATAGAAAACTCCGGTAACATATGCAACATTTGATCATATATCAAAGTTTGATCATATGTCAAAGTTTGACTTTTGACATAGATTTATCAAGAATGCCCCCATTATGGATGTGCACAAGTTGATCCAATTTTTCTTCTGATCTCATCTCTATATATATTGTTCTATATGTCACATTGTCTGTCAAAGTATTGAAGAAATCCATGGCTTCATTATTAGCCGGAAGTAACAGGCGTATGATGCTACGAAGCTCTTCAAAGTTGTTTTGGAACAGAGTTCTAGATAGAATAATTCGCTTTTTGTACGAATTTTAGCAAAAGCCTTCCAAATAGTGATATTCGAAAGGCTCTTGCTGAACTTTGTACAAAAAGCTAATTAATTATCCTATCCGGGACTCCATTCCAAAACAATTTTGGAGAGCTTCGTACCATTATGTGCATGTTACTTCCGGCTAATGATGAAGCCATGGTTTTCTTGAATCCTTTGACACTAGACAACATGACATATAGAAGGGTAGATGAGATCAGGAAAAATATGGACCATTTTCTGCACATCTAGAATGGCACCATTTTGTTAAATCCCTTAAAGGTTAAGAGAATCTCTTGTTTGACATTCATGAGAGAGGCGGTACGGACGTCAGACATTCATGAGAGAGGCGGTCCGATCTGGTCGCCGGACATGTCATGTGATAGGTAGTATTTTTTTTTCATAGAAACCTCTAGTAACTCTTCAAAATGAGGGGGGACGTCGATCAAACCCCTCTCGCCCGATCAAAACTAGAAGCGTCGAGGCCACCCCAAACCCTAGAAGCGTTGAGGCCACCCAAATTTACCAAGTTAAAAGAGCGTTGTCGAGGCCACCCCAAACCCTAGAAGCGTTGTTGAGGCCACCCCAAACCGTAGAAGCGTCGAGGCCACTAATATGATTCCTTGTTGTGATAGGCTAGCTAGGTCTATGTTTGCCACTAATATATCCATCTCTCATGTTTGTATATTAATTACCATGTTGTAATATTTGCATAAACTATGGATTAAAGAGACTTGGAAGAAGAACAATTGTTGGGGGAAATAATCCTTGCCGGACGTGATGCCTTGTCATTTCTCAACGACACCGATGGTCTGGAAGGAGAGGATGATGGCTCCCGTGATCGAACAATGGAGGAGGAAGGACATGATCATGATGGCTTCGGTGACCGAATGCCAGAGGAAGAAGGAGACCATGATGACGGCTCCGGTGACCGAACGGAGGAGGGAGCTATTGCAAAGTCCGGCGAGGTATATATATTAATTAAGCTTGTGTTGACTAGCTAATTGAGGCATTAATTGTTTTGGTATGTACATATATTAACTCTTCTTTCTTCTTTTATAGCCCTCCGGATCAAGCCAAACTTCGGTAACGAGACGAGGCCCGAAGAAAAGGTTGCGCAAGGATGAAAGGTTCACGATCACAACACTCGCGGACGATGGCCTACCGATTGAACCCAAGCAGAATAAGGAGACATTTTCTGCTTAGTGCGGAGCTATTGTTAGGGACAACATCCCAATCAGCATCAAGCAATGGAATAAGCCTAAGGACTATGCCCCTGAAGTTTCTTATGTCACTGATAGACAGAAAGATGATCATTGGACCTCACTGAAGGCAAGTTCACCCTACCACCAGAGGAGGATCCGAATAACCCAGTTATAGAGCCACTGGTTAAGGCGTGTGCTCTTAAGAAGATGGCAGATCTATTCAGGAGGTGGAAGAATGAGTTGAAATCAAAGTTTGTCGACAAAGGGAAGACTCCAGAATTCATCGGCCGATTTGAGAAGATAAGAGATTACTAGCCCGTATTTGTGGCCTACAAGACATCAAACAAGAGTAAGAAAATGTCAGAGACAAACAAGAACAATGCTGCAAAGAAGCAGTATCACCATCACACGGGGTCAAGTGGCTAACTCAAAGCTCGGCCGTTGTGGGACAAAGCTAAGAATGACCTGATTGCTAAAAGGGTCGAACCAAAGACATTGAACTATCTAGACCGTTCAAGGACTTGGTTCTTCGGGGTTGGGGGAACTTTGGACCCTGAAAAAGGGAAGTTTCATTGGACGGACGAGCAACTTGCAATACATGTCAAGAAGCTTCAGAAGTATATCACCGCAGTACAGGAAGGGACGTTCATTGCCGACAGAGAGAAGGATGAGCTGACTGAGGCCCTCAGGAATCCTGAGCACCCTGGACGAACACGAGGCACACCAGGCTTCATTCCATGGGTGGTTGGGTTTCCCGGCGCAGGCAGTTATAGAATCCGGGAGAGAAATAGGAAAGCGGAGCTGAGAGACATGCAACAACTCAATGCAAGATTACAAAAGCTAGATGAACTTGAGAGCCAGCGAGCTGTCGACCAACCATATCAGCGGCACGAAGCTACCCTGCCATGTCAGCGGAGAAGCAGCGTGGCTTCCACGGAGCTCGTTCAGCCTGACTTCACGGCTCCTAGCTACCCCGTGGATACTATCACGGAGGCTCAACATTGTGAGCTTATGATGAAATGGCAGAACCTCACTTTGAAGGTGACCGTCGGCTCTGTTGCACCTCCTCAACCCAACGGAACTTTTCACTGCCTTCTGATTCCACATGGCTATGCTATTGTGACGGTGGATGAAGTAATGGAGGTATTTGAGGAGCTCGAGCTTGACCACCCTATATGTGAAGGGGAGAATCAGCTGGTTCATGCTTTGAGGAGTACATGTCTATGGCGGAAGGAGTACATCAAGCTTCCAAACTGGACGCCTCCGCCTCCTCCTCGTCCTCCGGCGAATCAGGGCACTCCGCCTCCTCCTCCTCCTCCTCCTCCGGTGAGTGATCATGGCACTCCGCCTCCTTCTCCGGATCCTCCGATGCGTGAGGGCATTCCGCCTCCTCCTTCGCATACTCCGGCGCGTCGGAGTAGTCCGCCTCCTCCCCCGCCTCATCAACAATGGCGGAAGATAGACGTTGCCGCTCTAGCTCCTCCGGCGCGTCAGAGCACTCCGCCTCGTCAGCAACGATGACAGAGAGACGACGCCGCTCCAGCGGCTAGTAGTACAAGCAAAGGCAAGAGACAATTCAGATACGATCTATCACTCAAGGCTCAAGAAAAGTTACCATATGACAGGACCGAGAAGGAAAACAAGGACATCTGTCGTGCCCAAATGAGGGACCATTTTGCAAAGAAAACTCCACCTCCGAAGGAGAATCCAGATCCGGTGAAAGTGAAGCGCACTATTGATGCTCTGAAGCGACGACCACCGCCTTCGCCAAATTCCAACTATGTCCATTGTCTTAAAAATACATATCAAGATGCGCGACGGTCGGGAAGTACTTCCAATGATGCAAGGTTAGCAGAACGAAGAAGTGGGGAAAAAATTCCCTAGCTCGGCGAATAGGCAAACCAATCGTGCCCCCTGCTCAAGTATTGTTTGAAACACCGGAGGTGGACGAATTCAGATACCAGTACGAACAGCCTCTCGTCAAACCTGATCATCCTCCTCTAACAACGATGATGCGAAGATTCCATGAATGGTACATGAAAACCTGTAGAGAGTGTGGGAAGGATACTTTGACGCTGAGAATTAAAGAGGAGCACGACCTCGTTGGAATGAATCAGTTGTTTGTTGAATTTGACGAGTTATTCCAGTTACACAATCAAAAGGCCCTTGACAAAACACTCGTGACTTACTACTGTCTGTAAGTACTACTTCTGTAATTAAGTCTCTATATATAGCTAAGCTCTTTCATTACATGTATATATAATTATCCTTACTATATTATGCAGATTGAAGATCGTCGAATGCAGAAAAGCACAAATCTATGACATTGGGTTCATTAACCCAAATATCATACATGAACGTATGGTTAAACACAGAGTCACAGAAACCGAGGACAACTTGCTACAGTCGTTGCTTACAAATCAAAACAAAAAGAGAATACTCTTTCCTTACAACTTCCAGTGAGTGTTAATGTCTTATGCATATTTGATTTCCCTTATTACTCGAGGTTATAGTAATGTAATTTATGAGTTATGCATGCGTGCGCAGCTTCCACTTTATTCTGCTAGAGATTAAGCTTGAGCGGGGAGTAGTAATCGTCTTAGACTCGAGGCGAAAAGATCCCAGGAATATGCGGACATGACTGAAATACTCCAGAAGTAAGTTCAATCGATCATTATCGCATCATATCGATAACTTTGTTCATTTCCTGATATCAAGTAATTATTTTCTTTGTCTGACAGGGTTTGGAAAGAGTTCACCGCAATTGTTCCGGCACTACCGAAGGAGCTGCGATTTACACACCCGAAAGTAAGTACTACTAGCTAGTTCCGCGCATCTCCCATTGATTCTAGTTTCATCAATACCATTTATCATGCTTGATTATCAGTTTGATTGAACTCTATTTCTCGTAAAGTGCTTGTGGCAGGAAGAAGGGAACGATTTTTATGGATATTACGTTTGCGAGTTCATCTACAACGCGACGACCTCTAAGCGGGGCTACTCTGAAAAGCAATATGAAGTGTGTAAGCAATAATATTCATAATTTTATTTTATTACCATGATTTGTGTTGAGTTTCATTCATATATATGCATTGACCCCCTTGTTCAAATTAGATGTGGCAGATGCGGGATGAACTCCTACCACATGATCGCATACGAGCAATTCAAGAGGAATTGGCAGGATTCTTTCTTGACCACGTCATAAATAAAGCCGGAGAATACCATGTGGAATTTGACATTAGATGTTAGGGATTGTAAAAGATCTTATATTATATATATGTAGCTAGTAGCGTCGGATAGATATACGAAAACTTGTTGTTCGACCAATCTCTGAAAGAAAGAGAGGTCGATCACTTCTCTATATATATGTTCATGACGATCTTGTGTACTTAATGGTTCCTTCATTTTCTTACTAGCTAGTGTGTCGAGTTCTCTCTATAGTAGTTAGGGTCAACCAAGCATAGAGATAAAAGGACATTTCTCTCTATTAGCTAGTTAACACAATATGAAACCCCTAAATTAACTCTCCGAAACCCCCTAAACCCCTCCCCTTCAAAAAAAAAACTCCAGCTCCTGCCAGATGCTGACGCGTGGATGTCTGTTGTTACCAACCGGAACTAAAGGTACTCCTGCCTAGGTTCCTCATAGCGGCCACGTGGAGCCCTTTCTGTCCCGGTTCGTAAGCGAACCAGGACTAAAGGTTTTGGTCTTTAGTCCCGACCCTTTCGTCCCGATTTCAGAACATGGGCTAATGGACCTCTAGAACCGAAACAAATGAACCGTTTTCTACTAGTGAACTAACATATTATATGCCAAATATAACTAAAATTCATAAACAATGGCATCTTCAATCTTAACATGGAAATAAAATACAAATCGTGCTAATTACAAAATTGAAGCTTGTGAAGAGATATAGAAATTGGCTAGCTAAAAACACCAATACAAAAATTTATAACAAAGATTAAACTTTTCGTACACATATAGAACTTTAGCTGGAACTCTCGCAATTTGTCGAGATGACATTGCATATGGAATACGTACTTGCCACTCGCATGCTGCAGCTAACATAGGGATGCATATATATGTGTGGATCCGTAAAAACTTGAGGAAACAAAAATCACCTTAAATCCGGTACTTGTGATGGTTGTGATGTTGATTCTGCATCAACTCCCTCCCGCCAAAGAACCATGCATCTGAAGTCTCAATTGAATCTTAAAAAAATTAGTAACACTTTGGAGTTGTAGGAAATTAGTACAAACTCATATTTTGACATATTCTAGTAAAATATCATGGATTTGGAAGAAAAGGAATTTATGGGCTCATGGACTTGGTGTTGCTTATGCCTAAAAATTCTTTCACTCCACGTTGCATCCTATATCACTAATACTAAATGTTTTTGCTCACGTGATGAACACTTCATCTAGCATGAAATCAAACAGATTATAATAATTTGATAGCAAAAAACGCCATCAATTAGATTGTAGAAATTACTCTCAGTTAAACTCCTACCCAGACAAACTGAAAACCGCAAGAAGGAAACTTTGGATGCCTACATATTGCTGACGGAAATAACTGTGACAGTACGCAATCGTTAGAGTGATTCTAGACATGCATAATCTAAAAATCAATATAAATACCCTACTAATAATATACAGAGTATCCATAAAAGAACACAAGAACAATACTGGTTAACTGTATTAGCTTCCGAACCACAGTCAACGACAGTGTACGCAACACACAACCAACAATGCAACTTCTCGATCTAGACGCTAGCTGGAGATGACCCTCCGGCTCAAACTACGCCGTGGAAGAAGACCATATGGGCATAACTTAAGAGTGGAAGGTTCAGACTGAAGCATCACTCGGCTGACGGCAAGTTGCAGCCGGCGGAAACCGATGGATGATCAAGGATAGCACGTCTTCAAAGAATATTCGTTGGTAAATTACTTGCCTGGGTTGTGATACACTGGATCTCTAGTTAATTTGCTCGGTTTCCTGCCACACCCATCAGCTTTTCAGTGCATGAACGTCATCCCTGCACACATCTCTTCGTCGCCGACTCGCTGTCGTCCTCGCCCTTGCACCAATGCACGCTGAGCTGCCGCCTTCGGTAAACGCCTTGCCATCTACACTACCAAAGAGCAGCATGGATAGCATATGCTGATCGGTCTCCAACTTCTGGCGGCATGAATGTTTCAACATGCAAGTCTTACCTTTCTCCTCCAAGCTAGCTTTCGTGCAACATGGATGGAAGTTCTTGCTAACATGGTAGCGGGCTAGTGGGTAGATGCAATCTACATGGGGTGCTTTTTCCTTTAACAAATGCATCTGGGATAATTTATTTTCTCTTTAACGCATGTACGTGGGAGTGGATTGATGCTATCTCATGGGAAAGTTTTCTTTTCTTTTACCACATGTATCTAGGATAGATTGTAAGGACTCCTCGAATCTAGGTGGGCTATTTTTTTCCTTAGGTGAGGAACAGGCTCTCACGTGGGTAGTAGGCCAGACTCTCGGTCAAACTTCATCCGACGGTTGTATATACCTAACTAATGAGGATATCTAACGGACATTTTTTTTAATTTTAGAATTAACGTGAAGGCTCGTATGGTGCATATAATTAGTAAATATAAAATATCTCTACCTAATAATAAAACAGTTATAGCTTCTGATCGTACCTGGTCGTCAATTTTGCAAAAAAATCCCTTATGATTATAGGTATTCAACCCGCGGTCCTACTTAACTAAAGAAAATGTTTCGTTTTTACATAGAACCCCTGCCCTCCACCTGCGGCTTATCCATTGGCGCCCAGGGTGAGCCACCGCGACGCGTACGCAGGTTGAGCCATGCGTTCGACCACGACGCGGCAGAGGACGGAGGCCGTCTCGTCGGGGCGAGGCGCGGCAGCATGGCGTCGGGCCATTGCCGGTGGCGCCGAGGCTGGGGCACGCACGAACATGGCTCCCAAGGGTGAGCCGTCGTGGCGCATGGGCGGGCCGAGCCGGGCGTTCACCTACGGGCGGCAGGTGGCCGCGTTGGCGCCTGTTGAGGTGCCCGCGTGGCCGAGCCAGTTCGCTGACCTTGAGCCCGAGCCCGAGCCCGACGAGCTGCAGCAAGTGGACACCGACGGTTGCGTGCCACTGCATGTGTACCTAGCACGGCGTAAGGCGAGGGCGTCGGGCGCACGCTCGTCGTCGTGGCCGTCAGGGACTTCCTGCACAAAATGAGAGAACCGTGCCTTGCTCCTCTGCCTTGTCCCCGACCTCACGGCCGAAAATCAGCAAAGGGCAAGGGAATCAACAAACGCACCTGAAATTACAAAGAACGAAACGAATGAAAGCTCACGTCTCTCCCCTGCACCAAACACGGCCACTGCTTCCCTTCCCCAGTTGCCGGTCGGCGTGGCGAGGCAGAGAAAGCATCTTGCCGCCGGGGAGGCGCGGAGGAGGGCCGGATTCTGCCAGGGCAGTGGTGCTCGACGGATCTGAGCCGATCCAGTTGGTATTCCTCTGCCTAGCCAGGTGGCCGATCCAGGCGCGAGCGAGGAGAACGAAGAGGGGGGGGGGGTGCGAAGAGAGGTGGAGGAGAGGAAAGGACACCGCTCGCTGCTGGGCCGCAGATGAGGACATAACGGGGTGATTTTTTTCTCGAGGATACAAAACGGTGGACGCTTCCTGAAGGTTGTGATGTGCCATAGAGGCGGCTAGCACTAATAGGAGAAATCTTATAGACAGGAGTCTATTAGTAGTGTTGAAAAAATAAAACTGCTGCTGCTAATTATCAGTAGCGTAATTATCAGTAGCGTTGTATTCCGGCAGTGCTAGAACTAAGGAATTAACAGTAGCGTTAGGTGTTAAGAAAGCGCTACTGCTAAGGTGGCTCCGACGACCCTACCGACACTATTTGTAGTAACAACGCTGGGAGGGAGAACGCGTTACTGCTAAGACCACCATCAGTAGCGCTTTCTAACTTGCAAGCGCTACCGCTAACGTGCCACACATAGTAGTAGCGCTTTTTCAGGAAAGCGCTACTACTAAGTACCATAGTAGCAATGCGTTTTTCTAAGCGGCGCTACTGCTAGTTGCGGCAGCTGCCATCTTTTCACCCCCTCCCTCTCCCCCACTTTTCCCTCTCCCCTCCTTTCCCCTCTTCACTCTCCGCCATTGTTGCTCTTCTTCTCTCTTCCTCCTACCTCTCTAATTCTCTCCTCATTAATATCCTCCTCCACCATAACTCTCCTCCATAAATGGCCTCTCTCACATTATCTCTCTTTTACCTACCTCTCTTCCTCTCCCCCCCATTAATGTCCCCCTCCAACATAACTCCCTCTCCATTAGTTAGCTAGCTAGATTCACCTCTCCTCCCCAAGAACTTGATCTAGCTAGCTATTTAGCCATCCACATGTCTCGACCGGTCTCTCTCATCATCTAATTAACGGCGTGCTCTCTCGATCGGTATCGCTCTCGGGAGATATATAGATGAGTAAAAAGTTGTTCATTTCAAAAATGAAAATATGTGTGTGAATGCGAATATGTGTGTTTGGGATATATGGAGAGATTTGTGTGAGTTACATGCCTCGAGTTGCTTATGTTTCACCGAGATGTCGATTTATTTCCGTTTCGGTGAATTTCGAGCAAACTCAATATGTCCTATTTTTAGACAAGGTCATGCCAAAATTTTATATGACTTTGAAGCATGCATGCATTATTTATTTTATAACCCTTTTGCTTGTTATACCGTGCAGTCGGTCATGAAGGTGAGTGGATGGAAGGTGGAGCGGTACATGCAATCCGCGGTGATGGACATGTACGCAAATAATCGGACTAGGATTAGATGTCAGTGTGCAAGATGCAAGGAAGGAGTCCTTTTGGACCCTTTTGATCGTGGCACTTTGAAGGCGCACCTGCTGAAGAATGGTTTCATGGATGGCTATACTCAGTGGATAAGTGAAGAAGATGATGATGATGAGGACGTCCACATGGCAGGGAATAACGACATGGGGCTCGATGAAGAGATGACCGATCGACATGACGATGGCGCCGGGGAAGAGTCTGGAAATGACAGCATCGGAGAATATTCTGGACACCGCGAAGAAGAGTCCGGACATGGCGGAGAAGAGGTCACGTCGCAGTCTTCGACGCTACTAAGTGCAATCGTGCAGGACCCTCATGTTCGAGACCTCCTTCGCAAGAGTATGACTAGCGAGAGAGCTGCTTCTAGAGAGGAGGCCAAGCTGGCGCAACTTGAAGTAGACTCGAAGACTTCATTGTATGACGATTGCGATCCCGAGGTGACCCGCTTGAGTTTCACGCTCGAACTTCTAAAAACGAAGGCCAAAAACAAATGGACAGACAAAAGCCTCGATGAGCATTTGAAGTATCTACATAATAAAGTTCTTCCCGCGGGGAACCTGTGTCCTACTAGTGTCGAGGAGGCCAAGAAAATCATTTGCCCTTTTGATTTGCCGCACATTAGGTATCACTCATGCATCAACGATTGCATCATTTATCAGGGGGAGCACACGGAAAAAATCAACTGTCCAGTGTGCAATGCTTCTGGATACAATAAGGCAGGAAAGAAAGCTCCTCAGAAAGTTGTATGGTACTTTTCGATCACTCCCCGTCTACAACGGTATTTCGTAGATCCTAAGGAAGCAAAGCTCACGCGCTGACACGTGGAGAGGAAGAAGCCCGACGATGGAGATGATCCGAAGCTGAGACACCTCGTAGATGGTAGCCAATGGAGAGCATTCAACGCCATATATGGATTTGCTGCAGAAGATCCAAGGAACATCATGCTTGGTGCGAGTACCGATGGCATGAATCCGTTTGGAAACCAGAACACCAAGCACATCACATGGCTCGTGTTTGTATGGATGTACAACCTCCCCCCATGGAAGTGCATGAAGACAAAGTACGTACACATGAGCATGCTGATTCAAGGGCCGAAACAACCGGGAAATAGTATTAACCTGTATATGGGGCTTCTACAAGAGGAGCTAGAAACGTTATGGAAAACACCGGCATGGACATGGGACGCCAGCAAAGGAGAGGATTTCCATAAGAGAACCGCATTGATGACGACGGTGCACGACTATCTCGATTAGGGATACACCTCAGGCCAGGTGTGCCACGGATACTGCGGATGCACGAGGTGCATGGATGATACAACGTCTCAGCAGCTTATGTCAACGAAAGATGGCGGGCCCGGGAAAATCGTGTACATGGGGCATCGTAGATGGCTCGAGAAGGATGACTCGTGGAGAAAGCATGGAGATCTATTCAATGGTTTGGATGGGCTTTGAGTACCTCCATGTAAGAGGAGCGGCACAGAAATCGACAAGCTGTTGAGAAACTGGGAACAATGCCCCGCGCCGGGAAAGATCAAAAAGGCGCCGGAGCAGCTGCTGAAGGAATGGAAAACGAGGTCTGTTTTCTGGGACTTGGAGTACTATCCCAATCACGACACGCCTCATTGCCTTGATCAAATGCATATCACGAAGAATGTCCTCGAGAGCTTGCTTGGCACACTGATGAACATGCCAGAGAACACCAAGGATGGGTCGAAGGCAAGGAAAGACTTGGAAGATTTGAAGATCAGGAAAGATCTCCACCGTAAAAAGTCAACGGAGGAGATGGAGACAGAGACGGAGGAGGGGGAAGGGGCAGAAAAGTCAACAAGAAGGAGGAGAATTGTTGCCCCCCTTCTTGCTTCACCTTAAGTGCGAAGGAGATCGATCAATTCATCAAGTGCCTTATGGGAATCAAAGTCAGTTCCGGTTACTGTGGGAAGATAAGCAAATTTCTAGACCCCAAGAAGAAAAGGTTCAGCGGGATGAAGTCTCCTGACTGTCACGTGATGATGACGCAGATACTCCCGGTTGCCATTAGAGGTATAATGGAGAAGCACGTCCGTGACACGCTTACTATTCTCTGCAACTTCTTCGATGTTATCTCCCGAAAGTCCAGAAGTGTGAAGCAGCTCCGAAGGCTACACGAAGAGATCGTTGTCATACAATGTGAGCTTGAGATGTACTTCCTGCCCGTGTTCTTTGACGTCATGGTGCATCTGTGTGTCCACATTGTGGACGACATCATCGATCTCGGGCCGACATTCCTTCACATCATGATGCCGTTCGAGAGGATGAATGGGGTCATCAAAGGATTCGTTCGTGACATGTCCCGTCCCAAAGGGAGCATCGTCCAGAGGTATCTGACACATGAGTGTGTCTCCTTTTGCGAGAATTATATAGGCATCAGAGACCCTGTTGTTGGTTTGTCCGTCAAGAAGCACGATGGGAAGCTCGAAGGAGATAGTCATAACAACGGCCAGAGGGAATTGCACGTGGACTATTCGGATCAACGGAATGACTTTGACATGGCTAACTTAGTAGTGCTACAACACCTAGATGTGGTAGATGATTATGTGGCACGGCACAAAGAAAGCATCACAAAGAAGTACCGTGATAAGGGGATGCTCAAGACGGACGACGAAGTTACTGTAGAGCACAACGCCACTTTCTTGTGTTGGTTCAAAGAGCAAGTTCTTGAAAATCCCCCAGAAGAGGGCAGTTCGAATGGATTGCTAATACACGCCTTAGCACATGGCCCTGCGCCCAAGCTCGCGACCTATCAGTCCTACGGTATCAATGGGTACACGTTCTACACGGAGGCCAAAGACATGGACAATGATTACCAGAACTCCGGGGTGACAACTCAATGCGTGACCGACGCCAACGACACAACTGAAAGATTCTACAGAAGGGTCGAAGAGATCCGGGAGCTTGACTATGATGGAATGCACGATGCGACGATGTTTCGTGTCAGATGGGCCAAGGATGTCATAAGAGAAAACAAGTATTTCACCATCATGTCTATACCCGACACGAAGAGCACTCCGTGAACATTAACGTCATTGCCAAAAATGAGCCATGGGTACACGCTAAGCACGTGACACAATGCTTCTTCATAACCGACCCGGCCAATCCCAGCCGTGTTGTTGTGAGGAGATCCAAAAGGAGCATCATCAGAATGAATGGAGTCGCCAACGAGGAAGACTATGACCAATACGGCAACCCAATGAGGGAAGATAATGATGACGAAGAAGCATACGTGAAAAGAAGAATAAATACTACATTACCTAAGAAAGATCGTACTCCATGGCTCCGGAAAAGTCACAAGAAGGGGCTCAATTACTCGGCAACGAACAAGAAAGGGAAGAAGCTCAATGTGAAACATCGTCGACGCAGCTGATCAGAAAACATCATTTATATATATGTATCTATTTTGTGTATGCACTTAAGTAACCATTATCGGTCAACTGATATGTTACCACCACATGTATGGTTCCGGTGATAATATTCGCCCAGTGTGCGAGGGAGACGCCGTCGTCGGGAGAAAAACAAAAAAACAAAAACAAAAGGGAGAAAGCAATACAAAAGAGAAAAAGAAAAGAAAATAGAAAAGAAAAGGAAAATAATAAAAGAAAAGAAAACTAAAAACTAGAAAAGGAAAAAAATTGGAATATTTAGCAGTAGCGCTGGTTTAGGAACCAGCGCTATAGCTGCCTTAGCTATAGCGCTGGTTCCTAAACTGGCGCTACTGCTATTTGGGGTTAACCCTCACACGGGCTCAAAATTTCGCCAAATCCCATTCTCCCCCCACTCCCACCTATCCTCTCCCTGTGCTGTCGTCACCCGCGCCGCTGTCGGCCTCGACGCTGGCCTCCTCTGGCCTCCTCCTCGTCCTGGACCTCAATGCCGGACCGAGCCTCTGCCCGCCCTCAGCCTTGACGCCAGCCTCCTCCGGCCTCCTCCTCGTTCGTGCCGCTCCGACCTCCTCCTCGTCCGCGTCGCCGCCGCTCCGACCTCCTCCTCATTCGCGCCACCACCGCTCCGGTCTCCTCCTCCTCCTCGTCCGCTCCGACCTCCTCCTCAGGTACTGCCCCCTGCCCCCACCTCCTCCTCAAGTATTACCTGGCAATTTGCAGCATTTTTTGTAGTTGCGCTCTGGTTCCCGACCAAATTCTCTCTTCTATCACAAGAGAAGAGCCCCTTTTGGGATTGGTAGGAGATGTTCCCTTTGCTGCTTAAATGACTAACGTTTCAATCAAAGGGAGGAATCTCTGGTCCTGCTGAACTAGTTGTTTATCCCTTCTAATTTTGGAAGAGAAACTGAACACTTTTTGGCCCTAGGCAACCTGGAATGACTAATGAATTTCTCCCATTGTTGGACAAGTAGTGTGTTAAATTGGACACCTTTAATTTCGCAGATACTCATAGTAGTGATCTAAAACGTCTTATTATAGCTTAAAATCCATGTTGGCTGAATGTAGTTGCCTGTAATGCTAAACTACAAGGCAATTTCTTTTTCTGTCTTCTTCTTATAGATATGCCCTAGGACTTTTGTTTAGTATTCAGCCTTTTTTAGCATTCCACTTTGTTGTATTTTGGGGTAAAAGCTAATCCAACATGCCACGACTGATCCGTGTGAGGCTAGGATAACCCAAGGAATCATCAACAATAATGGAATCATCAACAATAAAATGCTAAGGAACAAAATGGCCAATCCCATAAGCGCAAGCTTTGACGACTTTTTTTATGTATTTGTGTGGCTATGTAAATCAACTAAGCTTTCACCTTTTTATGATATTTTTTCTTGGAATCAAACTTGTTGCTATAGATTAGGCTTTTCTCCTAGATGTGTATTGCCCCTTTTAGGAGTTTTCCCATAAAAATGGAGTGAACAGAAACTCACTATCAATGAAGCCATGGTATCTTGTTTTTATCTTGTAAGTTCAAGCATGTAAATCACTTTACTAATGAGGCAGCCATGTTTTGGCGAAATATCTGAGTGGTCTATGTTTTGCCAAAATGTTGATTCATTTCCGTTCCGGAAAATTTCAGGCGCTCCATATGTCCACTTTGTAGCAAAGGTCATGCCGAAAATTTTCAGGCGCAACTTGTGCTAGAAACTAGGACATATGGAGTACCCAGGATTTGTCGGAAGGGGAATGAATCAACATTCCGACCAAAATATATATAGGCCCCTTTATTCTCTTCATTATATCTTTTATATACAATTGTTGAATAGGAAACATGTCTACTGACGCAGAAGCCGGGGGTTCTGCTCGCCTCGTAGTAGACCTCCACGAGGCAGCAAATCACTATTTCGATTACTTGGACGAACACCAGATGGGGTTGCATGGTGGCGGCAGTGGCACCAACCCTGACACCGACACTGACACCAGCACTGGCACCGACACCGACGGGTGGTAGTGGACGACGCGAGGGAGAGCCTCCATTAGTGCCAGATCATGTCGCCCCCGCTGTCGAAGAAGCAAATGTTGATGACATGGAGGAGGAGGATTATGACCCAGACAAGTATTTCAATAATGCCTACGATGATGGAAGGTTGATGGCTCAGGACGACGAATACTCAGGCTATGAGCGTGGGGATGATGACTTGATCCTGCCTGATTTGCCAGAGCCGGAACATCCTAAGGCGGAATGCAAAAAGTCTCTCTTCAAGCATTCCTCGCAGGAGACGCCTCCAGATGCCGCCTCTACACAGCAACCCCCCGAGGCCCGTCCAATGTTTAGCCCGACGAAACTTGGGGGTGATGGTTAGGGAAGGTATGTTGGGCTCACTATCGCTGCCACCCACCAAGAAGCCAAGGAGGAGACCAGAAAAGAAAGGCTCTAAAGGCGCCAGAGCTCCTTCAAGCAGCCAGCTGCCTCTAAAGCTTCGGGTGGTAGACAGAATACCTGTCGAAGGTAAGAATCGTTTCCATGTCACCGGCGAGCCGATCCGACCCCCCAAAGCGCTAGACAACATACTGAACAATGATCTAAGGAGACTCCATGAAGATGTGCTGGCCAGAGAGAAAAGCCTTCTGATCGCGGAAAAACCAGGATACCCGCTTTACGCGGCTCAGGTGCTGGGTGGGAAGTTGTACGTCGACACTTGGCCCGCGAATCAGTTCATCCTGCGATTTGACTACATCTACAACATGTTCCACATGACCAAGCTGGATTTCTAGTTCATCCGCATGTATGCGATGTATCTCAACTACTTCATCAGGATCGAGAACATACGATATATCTGTGTCGCGGACCCGTTCTATATGCGCGAGAGCTACTTGGCAGTTTGCAAAGAGCACCCTGACTATGCGAGCAAGTACCTCGGCAGATTCATGATCGCTAATAAGGACAAGGAAGCGCTTCTTCTGCCTTATCATCCGACGTAAGTCATCCGCACATATCCTTTTGTAAGTGTTAATCATTCCTTTGCAAGCATGGAGGCTAATTAGAGGTGTACTTCATTTGCGCAGTGGGGGCGGCGCCGTGCTCATCGTTGTGTACCCGGAATACTCCCATGCTATATACTTGGACTCATCGAAGAACATCAAGAAAAAGGATTACACGCACATAAAGAGAGTTCTCAATAATGCCCTGTTTACCTTCAGCATGTCTGGTGGATATATAAAGGTGAAAAGGAACAGGAAGGACGGGCTGGTTTTCCGCCATAAGACCGACTTCTGCCGCATCCAACAACCGCACACCAGTCAGGCTGATGGATTCTACCTCATGCATCACCTGCTCGAGTACAGAAGGGATAATCAACGCCTTCGCATGTCACCTACTACCGAAGATGCCGAGATTGTCAGCTGGGCCACAAGCATAGGACAGACACCGGATCATCAACTCCGAGCTGAGTTTTATCACGTACAGTATGAACTTGCCCAAGTGATGATGAAGCAGGTCCTCGAACTAACAGGGATGTTCTACCATGGGCCAACAATGACGCGGGATGATGTCCGAACACTGCTACTCGCTCAGCGTCTGGACCTTAAGCCTTTCACGAAGCTCGGGTGCTTCATCCCTGACTATGAAGATTGGACCACCGACATGGAGGACTGATCGCTCTAGCTAGTTAATTAGTTTGGGTATATATGAGGAACTTCGTCACTTATGTTTACTATAATTTGCTTGTATTTTGCTAATTATGCCTCTTTGTTTTCTTAAGTATATTATATTGCATATTATCGTTCAATTGATCAACTATCGATGCACGTACATAGATCAGAGATGGCAAGGGACTGGCACGTCGTGTTCGTTGGGAGGGTTCCAGGAGTCTACAACCACTGACCACACGCTCAGGCCTAGGTGTACAGGTACCCGGGTGCTAGCCACAAAGGGTTCGACAGCAGAGCCGGAGCGGAAAGTAGTTACTTGAGGTGGACACTCCGGCATAAGCGGGTGCGGGACCGCCGGTACCTCAAGTACTACATAGTCGCGCTCTTGCTCATGCTGATCGCTCGTCTCCTCTACATCATGGTTTAGATAGAGATGATGAAAACTTGTGTTTGTGCCATGACCATGCATTTGCACTTATTCGAGACATGACATGATCACTCTTGTGTATCGCTATTTTCGAGATGTGATGATATTTGTGTTGAATGATGATGATGGTATGACGAGAGTACTGTATG
Source organism: Hordeum marinum (assembly GCA_022496015.1). Classification (NCBI taxonomy): domain Eukaryota; kingdom Viridiplantae; phylum Streptophyta; class Magnoliopsida; order Poales; family Poaceae; genus Hordeum; species Hordeum marinum. The sequence continues at coordinate 297,978,761 of CM039673.1, forward strand.
TCTATGATATGATGATAATATTATATGTTTAGTATGATTTGATGAAACTACCGTATAGATCCTATATAAATACATCACAAATACGTAAAGGGTGTAAATCTACGAAAGAAGGAATACAAGCAGTAACACTGGAAATCATCGAATAGCAGCGCTGGATTAGCAGTAGCGCTTCGTTTGTCCAAGCGCTACATAAAGTTAGCAGTAGCACTGGCTTGGCAAGTGCTACTGTAAACAACACATAGTAGCGTTTGCCAGGCGAGCGCTACTACTAAAACTTAGTTGTAGCACGATAACAATAGCGTTGGATCCAACGCTACTAATATGCATATTTCAAGCGCTACTATTAGGATTTTCCCTAATAGTCTGCACGTTTCAATTTGTTTTTTCGTCACATCCATTCCAGATTATTTTACACGCTCATCTCCTTAAAGCAGGTACAAACTATTTGTAAAATTGGAGGTGTACAACTTCTTTATTCCAGGTATACAAACTGTGTATAGCTTATTTATTCCGTATACACACATTAACACACATGCCCGTGCATTGTTATGACAAAATAATTGATGAAAAATTTAAAGAAAAATGATTAATATAAATTATAGTGCTAGTGGTAAGAAACACACTTTCATATAAACTCGTGTTTGGATCACATATGCACACTCCATATGTCAGTATTATGAGGTCGACAGGCCATGTGTTTCGATCATCGACGTTCATATGCTACTCCGTCCGTCGGTATAATTAGGTTTGCGTGTCATGGTTCTTGTCGTCGAGGTCGATGGGCCACTTATGGAATTTTCCATAGCCTGATCCTTATATCCTAAGTCACGAGTACTATTTTCCATTGAGTGATCCACATGGATTTTAGTCTCCTCCTAAAATTTCAGTTCACAAATGGCCCAAATAGATGATGACATGCAGCAAGTCATCCTTTGTTCGGCCATAGCTCAGGGTAGACCAGCTTCGTTCAGCCACAGCTCAAAACTCGATGGGTTTTCCTCGGTCACAATTTAAATGTAGATCGGTTTTGTCCGCTCACATCGCAAGTCACATGCGACGGATGGGCTGAGCCAAGTGATAATTGCGGCACATAATAAGAAACTTGACCGCTGATTGGTTCTTAAAAAAGTTAGTTTTTAGTGAAAGGTCATGGCATATCAAGTTTTTTTTTCCGTTACAACGCACGGGCATATGTGCTAGTAAGATATAAGGTATAAGATTGATCATGACAAATTTTAGTAATTAACCGCGACAACTTTAATTTATGGATCATGACAATTTTCAGTAAGTCATCATGGCAAATAGAGTTTATAGATCATGACAAATATAGTATTTTAACCATGACAATTCTAGTAGTTTGAACATGGAGTATATTTATTGTATGAACCATGGAAAATTTTAGTGCATGTATCATGGAAAATTTAAGTAATTTGCAAAGATAATTTTAGTTTGTTGTTCATGGAAAATTTGAGCCATTGACCATGCGTTTTAAAGTAATTGACGACATATTTCTTTTTTACTTATGAACCATGCAGAAATTATTTTATGGATCATGGCAAATATTAGTATTTCATTATGGAAATTTTAGTTTCTTAATCTCCTTTTTTATAACATGTCAGCATTTATTTTAAACGTAGAAGAAAAGGTAGTTTAAATATATCATGACAACTTCAGTATAATCATGATGGCAATTTATGTGCAATAGACATGATAGAGATGACAACTTTTAACCCCCAAAAATTGTCGTCGAAACATATCGATATAAGATCTGCTTTTGAAGATCTCGTCGTGGCGGATTGAATGGTGAAAACGGTTTTCGATTGAATTTCTGTTTAAGAGATAAAACATTTTAAAAACTGAAAAGACAAAACATTCTTCTTGACATCATCAGTTTCGTCACTTGTGCATGTATGTAGTGACATGGCTCAATCTATGATCATAAGGTGTGTGGTCGGATGTTACTTCCACCACACTGGTGGTGTTTATCGATGTCCTAAGAAAATGAGTATATAGGTTCACGTGAAATAGTGCATGCATGTGAGTGTGAGGTCTAGGCTAGCTAATTTTATCCATCTATTAATATTTGTTGGCCGTATATAGCAAATTTTTAATGGAGCACATACTAGAATTTTATTTGAAACGAAGTATACATCACATTTTTTCATGGATTATAAACCATTTTTTGGTGAGTCAATATCCACCACCTTTCCCAAATGGAGTATACTAAATTTTGGCAATGGAGTATGTACCACATTTTATAGATGGGCTATATGCCACATTTATTGAGTGAAGTATATGTCAAATTGTTTTTTCAAATAGAGTATATACCACTTTCTAGTGACGGAGTATATTCCATTTTTTAGGATGGAGTATAATACCACATTTTTTTGCTAAGGTCTCTCGTCAAGACACCCTCACCATCCGCTGCGACGAGAAGGACGCGCTTCACACCCTCGAACATGCCTACAAGGTCGCCACCCAGTCTATGAGGATATCTTCAGGCTTGCTGAGGGGTCGCCCACGAGGAAGAAGCCCCTTCTCCCTCAAGATCGGGCCGAACCCGAGGAGGCATCGCCAAGCGAGCGCGATACTGGCAACTACCTCGCTGTAAGAGGTGGCTCACCTTCCGAATAGGAAGGCATGCTCAGTGACTCCCTCCGCGCCAGCTCCGGTGTGTCAGAGTGGACAATACCAGCCGAGCCCGACCCGCAGATTGAGGCAATTGAGCATCACTCAACCGCACACCATCACACGCAGCTCGTCGAGCGCCAGGAAGGGCCTCAACCACCTCGGGAGAAGGAGGACGGCGAGCTCCAAGGCGTGGTTGGACCCCGCGAGGCTTGCGGCTGCAGGCTAACCGTCGACCCCACCCTTGTCTTCAAATGAGGTATGTGCGTCGACTACATCTCCATCAGCCAGGCCTACCTTACGAGGCCCCCCTCCCCATATCGGCTCATGTGCATGCCTTTCGGCCTGAAGGGGGTTGCGGCCACCTTTCAGAGGCTAATGCATATGAGTCTGCAGTCCTGCGTCGCAAGGCATGCGGAAATGGTCCACGACCAATCTCCAGCCCCGTGCGGCACCTCTTCCCATTCTTGTGGAAACCCCATGCTCCGTGCTGGTAGATTTTGACAATGAGGGCGCTTTTCAGCTGCATTAACCTCGTGTTGTTTTGTATCACTCAGGACAACATTTTTGTCACACAATGAGGGCGCTTTTCAGCTGCATTAACCTCGGGCTGTCCCGTGTCCGTCACGAAAACATCACCAAACTCGATGAGGGCGCTTTTTAGCTAAATTAACCTTAGGTTGTCCCGTGTCCGTCATGGCAGCATCTCCAAACTCGATGAGGGCTCTTTTCAGCTGCATTAACCTCAGATTGTCCCGTGTCCATCATGATAGCAGCTCCAAACTCGACGAGGGCCGTTTTTAGCTGCATTAACCTCGGGCTAACCCGTGTCCAGCACGACAACATCTCCAAGCTTAACGAGGGCGCTTCTTAGCTGCATCAACCTCAAGCTGACCCGTGTCCAGCATGGAAGCATCTTCAAGCTTAACGAGGGCGCTTTTCAACTGCATCAACCTCAAGGTGACCCGTGTCTAGCACGGCATCAGCTCCAAGCTTAATGAGGGCGCTTTTCAACTGCATCAACCTCAAGCTGACCCGTGTCCAGCACGACAACATCTCCAAGATTAATGAGGGCGCTTTTCAGCTGCATCAACCTCAAGCTGACCCGTGTCCAGCACGTCAGCATGTCCAAGCTTAACAAGGGCACTTTTCAGCTGCATTAACCTCAAGCTAACCTGTGCCCAACACGACAACATGTACCTTTTCTGTTATGTAATGAACATGTTTCATGCATCAGTAAACTTCGTTTCCTCCAACACTATTGTCCCTACACGTGCGACAGAACATGCTTCAAGGGGTCCACGCTTGAGATCTCCCTCGTGCATGTCATGCGAGCGGGGGGCTGGGCATGGTGTCTTTGCCGGGGTCAGTCCCACCAACGCTGCAAAACCCAAGCACTCGAGCTCTGGCTCCTAGGCCTGCGCCCGTGTACGCCTTCTCGCTAGGGCCTTGGTGCTCTAGTCTCCTCGCATACCACCCACATGTGAGCCCACAAGCGTGCCCCACAACGTAAGCCGCAGAAGTTCGACAGTCTCTTTGATGCAGGATGTCGAAACCCCGCGAGAACCACGCCCTCAAGGGCCAGGAGCCTCACGAGGGCCCGTGCTCCGTGAGTTGTTCCCTGAGGAGGATCCTCCCCAGGCCACACTTCCGGAAGGAGATAAGTGTTAAACAACCCTCATGTCTCCCTTCTCTCGCTCCTTCTCAAAAGGTTTGATTCCCTCGTCATGAGCCGCCTGCGCGTCAAAGCGGGGGCCCCGAGCACCGTGCCCCGGGGACTCCTACCATCCCTAAGGGCCCTACACCATCTAGCCTTGTTGAGTGTATGCTCTTGGCATGCCAACGATGGTGTAGCCTGCCTCAGGGATTGGGTCCGAGTGATGTAGGCCACCCCAGCAAGGTAAAAAGGGAAGAAGAGCCCCAGGAGAAGAGAGAGAGCGCACAAAACATTATGCGCCTAACACAAAACTACCAGATAGGTGTTTCATTCCCCCTACGGGGCCACATCTACTCTATTACAATAGCAGGTCAAGGGAAGGATAAGCACGGGGGCTCATAATAGCCCAGGGCACCGTCGAACCCGAAGGTGTATAGCTGCATGAAGTAGGCTATGTGCCCCTCCGCGATTGCTTCAAGGCTTCTGCGGAGTTCCCTCGGGACTGGGGTCATAACCTAGCCAAGGGCAAAGTGGTGATCGAGGCGGAGGAGGTTGCAGAAGAGCCATGTCATTGCCAGGGCCAGCAAGTCGCGACACGCCTCCTTGGTGGCAGCGTTTGCGTCACGTAGCTGCTCCTTGAGGTCATCGACCTCCGCCTGAAGCTTGCCCTGGCGAGTCTCGAGGTACCCCTCCTTGGCAAGGGGGACTTGGGACGCTCCTTTGCCTCCAGGCGCTTCTTCTCCGTCTCTTGTGAGGACGCGGTGACCGTGAGCTGACACTCCAGGGCATCGGTGCACTTCTCGCGGGCCGCGAGCTGCTTCTTCCAGGACTCGACAGGCTCCTCCCACGTGGCGAGGCGGGTCTCACGCGAGGCGGTCTGCTCTCAAAGAATCTTGTCATGGGCATCAGCCTCCTCCAGTTGTCGTTCGGTCGCTCGAGCGTCCTCCTGAGCCCTTGTGAGAGTTGCATTGTCATTTCCAGCGAGTCGCTCACGCTGCGCCTAGGCCTCCTTGCTCGACAGGCGCTCTCGCTCGGCCGCCTACCGGAGCCGCCCCCACTACCTCGCTAGGCGTTGATGCTCCTCGACACCGAGCTCCGCATCCTTCTGGATCTCTCCCTCGAGTGCGAGGAATGCGGCCCTGAAGTTGTGGCAGACACCTCCCTAGGGGGCTGTGTCACTCCTCTCTAGAGCCGGGGCGAAGGTTGATCGAGTCTCCTCTCCTCCCGCTAGCGCTATCGACCGAGGATGCGTGGCCTCAAGGTCCTTCGGTGGCTCTACGCCGTCTCCCCAGCCAGAGGCGCGCTCGGCGTCATGAGCAGGAGGCTCGAGACGTCTACCTCTGCTGCCAGCTACATTGTCCTGCACGCATTAGCCGCCCTGGGAGCACCCGGAGCTGGGGGCTTGAGCCCAACGGCGGTACCTACCTGGATCATAGAAGGCTCCTCCACAGTGGGCATGATCTTCAGAGCTAGGGCCGGTATTCCTCCCCCTCCACTCCCGTCTCAACAAGCGCTGAGGGGGTTTCTACGAGAGTCACCTTCTCGGGGGGATCAGGAGACTTCTCCTCGTCCCGCCCATATGGCCCATTTGCCCCCTCCAGCGCCGGTATCGGGAGCGACTCTATGGCGGAGGCAACAAACATTGCGGAAGAGGAGGACCCCTTTGCTATAGGCACCTTCTTCCTCTTGGCTCTCTTCCCCGCCTCCTCCTCAGCGGCTGGCTCAAGGCTCATACACAAGCGGGGGTTCATCATAACTACGGAAGGCAGCGGATAAATGATACGTCTCCAACGTATCTATAATTTTTGATTGTTCCATGCTATTATATTATCTGTTTTGGATGTTATATATGCATTAATATGCTATTTTATATTATTTTTGGGACTAACCTATTACTCTACAGCCTAGTGACAGTTTCTGTTTTTTCCTTGTTTTTGAGTATTGCAGATATGGAATATTAAACGGAGTCCAAACGGAATAAAATCTTCGCAATGATTTTTTCTACAACGAAAGAGATCTACCAGGCTTGGAGTGCAAGGCAAGGCACTTGCCAGGAGGTCACAAGCAAGGGGACGCGGCCACTGATACGTCTTCGTCGTATCTATAATTTTTGATTGTTTCATGCCAATATTCTACAACTTTCATATACTTTTGGCAACTTTTTATACTATTTTTGGGACTAACATATTGATCTAGTGCCCAGTGCCAGTTCATGTTTGTTGCATGTTTTTTGTTTCACGGAATATCCATACCAAAGGAAGTCCAAACGCGATAAAAACTTACGAAGATTTGTTTTGGAATATATGTGATTTTTGGGTAAAATAATCAACGGGAGACGATGCCCGAGGAGGTGGCAAGCCTGCTAGGCGCGACCCACCCTTGGCCACGCTTGACACGCTTGTGGCCACCCCTATTGTCGGTTGGAGCTGTCCTTTGGCAGCAATAAAGCTAATTTTTTGGATAAAGATCCCCTCAAAATTCATCCCGATTGGAGTTACGGATCTTCAGATATTTAAGAAACGGTGGAAGGCCAGAATCTGGGAGCGCAAAAACAGAAGGAAACAGAGAGAGATCCAAGCTCGGAGGAGCTCTCACCCCTCCGCCGCCATGGAGGCCATGGACAAGAGGGGAAACTCTTCTCCCATCTAGGGGGAAGGTCAATAAAGAAGAAGAAGGAGAGGGCTCTCTCCCCCTCTCTCCCAATGGCGCCGGAACATCGTCGAGGCCATCATCATGACGACGATCTACTCCAACAACTCCGTCATCTTCACCAACACCTCCATCACCTTCCCCCATCTATCTACAGCGGTCCACTCTCCCGCAACCCGTTGTATCCTCTAATTGAACATGGTTCTTTATGCTTCATATTATTATCCAATGATGTGTTGCCATGCTATGATGTCTGAGTAGATTTTTGTTGTCCTATGGATTGATTGATGATCATGATTGGTTTGATTTACATGTTTTATAATTGGTGCTTTCCTATGGTTCTCTCCGTGTCGCGCAAGTGTGAGGGATCCTCGCTGTAGGGTGTAGCAGTGTGTTCATGATTTTCCTATGGTGGGTTGCTTGAGTGACAGAAGCATAAACCCGAGTAGGTGGGTTGTTGCATATGGGAGTAAAGAGGACTTGCTACCTTATAATGCTATGGTTGGGTTTTACCTTAATGATCTTTAGTAGTTGCGGATGCTTCCTACAGTTCCAATCATAAGTGCATATGATCCAAGTAGAGAAAGAATGTTAGCTTATGCCTCTCCCTCATATAAAATTGCAATAATGATCACCGGTCTAGTTATCGATTGCCTAGGGACAATTCCGCAACTCCTACCACCACTTTTCTACACTCGTTAAACTAACTTAATTGTTACTTTATCTTAACAGCCCCTAGTTTTTATTTATGTGCTCTTTATTATCTTGCAAACCTATCCTATCTTACCTACAAAGTACTTCTAGTTTCATACTTGTCCTAGGTAAAGCGAACGTTAAGCGTGCGTAGATTTGTATCGATAGTCGATATAACTTGAGGGAATATTTGTTCTACCTTTATCTCCTCGTTGGGTTCGACACTCTTACTTATCGAAAGAGGCTACAACCGATCCCCTATACTTGTGGGTTATCAAGACCTTTTTCTAGCGCCGTTGCCAGGGAGCAATAGCGTGGGGGTGAATATTCTCGTGTGTGCTTGTTTTCTTTATCACTAAGTAGATTTTACTTGATGTTCTAAATTGTTCTCTATCTTTAGTTATGGATATGGAACACGAAATACCAAAAACAATTAGGTGTACTTGCTACTCATGGAGATGGGGAACCTCCTAAAACCCTTGATGCTCGTTATGTGAAAGATATTATACACTTCTTTAATCCTGAGAAAACCCCATTCAATTATATAATAGGATACACGTTGGATCAATGTGAGTACTTTAGGGATTATCGTTTGACTCAAAAAGGGAAGCTGTTATGGGATCAAATTCATATGTTGAAATGGTATGTTTGGAATCTATGCATGAGATATGATATTACTTGTTGCTCTAGGATGAAGGCTAAACACCTTCCCTTTTCATGTAAATTTAATGATAATGAAACCTTGCCTTCTTATGCTAATGGTATATGATTACTATGATGTGGAAAAAATAGAAGAGTTAGTTTCTTTTAAGGGTGCTTATGAAATTGAAGCTTTGTTTGAAAAGTATGAAGATTATGATGATGCTATTTACCAATCCCAAAATTTGGCTATGCTTCGTTATTGTTATGAAAATTATGAATATAATGCCCATATTTATCAATTTATTGAGAAAGTCTCCGCTATCCAAGAAGAGACTAATATTTTGCAGGAATCTATGGAAGAAGAAATTGATGAAACTGCGAGCTCATTAGAACAAAAGGAGGAAGAGCGGATTAGCTACTCGTACCCACCTTCTAATGAGAGTAACTCTCCAACTCATACATTGTTTAATCCCTCTCCACAGATACCGAAGGATGAATGCTATGATGATTGCTATGATCCCTTGGATTCTTTTGAAATATCCCTTTTTGATGAACTTGGTGCTTGCTATTCTTGTGGCCATGATGCCAATATGAATTATGCTTATGAAGATGAACTTGATATAGTTCCTTATGTTAGGCATGGAATTGTTGCTATTGCACCCACACATGATAGTCCTATTATCTTTTTGAATTCTCCCAACTACACTATATCGGAGAAGTTTGCACTTATTAAGGATTATATAGATGGGTTTCCTTTTACTATCACACATGATGATTTTGATAGATATAATATGCATGTGCTTGCTGCTCCTACTTGCAATTATTATGAAAGAGGAACTACATCTCCGCCTCTCTAAGTTTCCAATGCGATAAAATTGCAAGAAATTCTGTATACTGTGCATTGGCATTTACTTTGTGTGCATGAATTGTTCTTTTATGACATGCCGATGCATAGGAAGAGAGTTAGAGTTCGTTGTTGCATGATATATGTTACTATGTGCTCACTACTAAATTACAAATCATTGTTAATTAAAATTGGCTTTGATATACCTTGGCATCCGGGTGGAACCACTACTTGAGCACTTTATGCCTAGCTTAATGGCTTTAAAGAAAGTGCTGCTAGGGAGACAACCCGGAAGTTTTAGAGAGTCATTTTATTCTGTTGTGTGCTTTTATATAGTTTAAAAACAAAAAATAAAGTGGGAAACTTAAAAGTTTTTCAAAAATAAAAGTGAAAGTGAGAAAGATGAGCAACGTTGAAGTCGGGGCTAGACTTGAACTTTGTTCATGCCCATGGAAACCTTGTGAATCTTAATTACAGAAACTTTTCAACAAAAATAATTATCCCCTTGTATAAATCCATTGTATTGTAAATATAATGTGCCAAGATTTGTCTTTAGGATGATTAGATTGCTTGTTTGGTGTGTACAGTGCAAAAATAGAAACTTTGGCTGTAGTGCATGAATTTACATTTTTTACTGGAATGTCAAAAGTTTTGAAATTTTTACAGAGTACTTCTATGCAAATTGTTTTTTTCCTAATTTGTCAAAAAAATAGAGTTAAAGAAGGATGGTGAATGTTCAGATTACTACATATTGTCCTATTTTTGATAGATTCTGTTTTTTGATGCATTATTTTGCTTGTTTTGATGAAACTATCGATTGTATCGGTGGTATAAGCCATGGAAAAGTTATATTACAGGAGCTACAATGCAAAAAGAAAATTTGAATTGGTTGGAAAAAATACTTAAATTGGTGATTTGTTTTATTATACAAACGTATCTCACAAGGGTATTGTTAAGTTTTGTGTGATTGAAGTTTTCATGTTTTGGGTGAGATCACGATGGATGAAGGAATAAGGAGTGGAAAGAGACTAATCTTGGGGATGCCCAAGGCACCACAAGGTAATATTCAAGGACTCCCAAGAAACTGAGCTTGGGGATACCCTGGAAGGCATCCCCTCTTTCTTCTAACGACCATTGGTAATTTTACTTGGAGCTATATTTTATTCGTCACATGATATGCGTAAATCTTGGAGTGTCGTGTGCTTTTTCTTTTTCTTTTAATAATGCACCATGCTGGTATGAGAATTTCCTTGGTTGATTTATAGAAGGCTCTTTGCACCTAACTTATATCTTTTGAGTATGGCTTTATAGAATGCTTCGTGTGCTTCACTTATATCATTTGAAGTTTGGATTGCCTGTTTCTCACACATAGAAAACCGCCATTTGTAGAATGCTCTTTTGCTTCACTTATATTTGTTAGAGCATGTGCATATATTTTTTAGAAATAATTAAACTCTAATGCTTCACTTATATCTATTTAGAGAGTTAACATGAGTTGGTCATTCACATGGTTAGTCATAAAATCCTACATAAAACTTGTAGATCACTAAATATGATGTGTTTGATTCCTTGCAATAGTTTTGCGATATAAAGATGGAGATATTAGAGTCATGCTAGTGAGTAATTGTGGATTGGTAGAAATACTTATGTAAAGGTTTGTGATTACCGTAGCATGCACGTATGGTGAACCGATATGTAAGGAAGTCGGAGCATGATTTGTCTATTGATTGTCGATCTTTGTGTGAGGGTCGGGAGCGTGCGATGGTTAACTCCTATCAACCTCTCCCCTAGGAGCATGCGTCTAATACTTTGCCTCGATGACTAATAGACTTTTGCAATAAGTATGTGAGTTCTTTATGACTAGTGTGAGTCCATGGATTATACGCACTCTCACCCTTCCACCTTTGCTAGCCTTTCTAGTACGGCACAACTTTCGCCAGTGCATTAAACCCATCATGTATCCTCCCTCAAAACAGCCACCATACTTACCTATTATGGCATTTCCGTAGCCATTCCGAGATATATTGCCATGCAACTTCCACCATTCTGTTTATTATGACAGGCACCATCATTTTCATATTGCTTTGCATGATCGTAAGATAGCTAGCATGATGTTTTCATGGCTTGTCCATTTTTGATGTCATTTGCTATGCTAGATCATTGCATATCCCGGTACACCATCGGAGGCATTCATATAGAGTCATATTTTGTGCTAGATATCGAGTTGTAATTCTTGAGTTGTAAGTAAATAAAAGTGTGATGACCATGATTATTAGAGCATTGTCCCATGTGAGGAAAGGATGATGGAAGCTATGATTCCCTCACAAGTTGGGATGAGACTCCGGACTTTATGAAAAATAAAAGAGGCCAGCAAAGCCCAAATAAAAAAAGAGGCCAAATATGCCCACTAAAAATAAATAAAAATAAAAAAGAGAGAAAAGAGAGAAGGGATAATGCTACTATCCTTTTCCACACTTGTGCTTCAAAGTAGCATCATGATCTTCATGATAGAGAGTCTCTTATTTTGTCACTTTCATATACTAGTGGGAATTTTTCATTATATAACTTGGCTTGTATATTCCAATGATGGGCTTCCTCAAATTGCCCTAGGTCTTCATGAGCAAGCAAGTTGCATGCACAGCCACTTAGTTTCTTTTTGAGATTTCATACACTTGTAGATCTAGTGCATCCGTTTCATGGCAATCCCTACTCTTTCACATTAATATCTATTAATGGGCATCTCTGTGGCCTGTTGATATGCCTAGTTGATGTGATACTATCTTCTCCTTTTTCTTCACAACCTCCACCATATTATATTCCACCTATAGTGCTATATCTATGGCTCACGCTCATGTATTGTGTGAGAGTTGAAATTTTTTGAGAACATTAAAGGTGTGAAACAATTGCTTGACTTGTCATCGGGGTTGTGCATGATACCAATACTTTGTGTGGGGAAGATGGAGCATAGCCACACTATATGATGTGTTGGGGAAAGTTGCATGGGAAACAAAAAATTTCCTACGCACACGCAAGATCTATCCATGGTGATGAGCATCTACGTGAGGAAGTGTGGATCTACGTACCCTTGTAGATCCTAAGCGGGAAGCGTTAAGAAACGCGGTTGGTGTAGTCGAACGTCTTCGCGGTCCAAATCACTGAGCGTCCCGTGATCTCATCACGATCCATCCCATGATCCAATCATGATTCATCCCGCGAACTCATCACGATCCGTCCCGCGATCTCATCACGAACCATCTCGCGATCTTGATCACGGTCCTTCTGATCTAGCGCCAAACGGACGACACCTCCGCGTTCTGCACACGTACAGCTCGATGACGATCTCCGACTTCTTGATCCAGCAAGAGAGAGCGGAGAGGTAGACGAGCTCTCCGGCAGCGCGACAGAGTTGCGGCGATGGTGGTGGAGGAATTCCAGTAGGGCTTCGCCTAAGCACCGCTGAAAACCGATCTAGAGGAGAAAACGATCTAGAGGAAGAACAGGGCAGCACATGACAAATTAGGGTTAGGGCTGCCCTCAAATCCTCAAGTACATATAGGAGGAGAGGAGGAGGAGGCTTGGTGCAAGGTCCAGCCCCTCTTTGGTTCAGCCGAAGTGGAGAGGAGGAGTCCTCCTCCTCCACTCCTAGTAGGATTAGGACTCCTTCCTTATTTCCACCTTTTTGCCTTTTTTCCACCTTTTCCACTTTGGAATTTCTTCCCAGCCACATGGGCCTTCTATAGGACTTTGGCAAGCCCACTAAGGTCTGGTATTCCTTCTCCCACAGCCCATGTAGCCTCTTGGGTTGAAATACCCCTCCCGATGGTCCCCCGGTATGCTACCGGCACTCCCAGTACACTTCCGATGAGCCCGAAACTTTTCCGGTGACCAAAATAGGACTTCCTATATATCAATCTTTACCTCCGGACCATTTCAGAGATCCTCATGACATCCGGGATCTCATCCAGGACTCCGAACAACCTTCAGTCACCACCATACATAACTCTATGCTACCGAAACATCAACAAACCTTAAGTGTGCAGACCCTGCGGGTTCGAGAACTATGTAGACATGACCAAGACACCTCTACGGTCAATAAACAATAGCGGGACCTGGATGCCCATATAGGTTCCTACATATTCTACAAAGATATTTATCGGTCGAACCTCTATGTCAAGGATTCAGTTAATCCCGTATGATGTTCCCTTTGTTCTTTGGTATGTTACTTTCCCGAGATTTGATCGTCAGTATCTCCATACGTAGTTCAACCTCGTTACCAGCAAGTCTCTTTACTTGTTCCGTAATACAAGATACCATGACTAAAACTTAGTCACATTGCTTGCAAGGCTTATTGTGATGTTGTATTACCGAGTGGGCCCTAAGATACCTCTCCGTCACACGGAGTAAGAAATCCCAGTCTTGATCCATGCCAACCCAACAGATACCCTCGGAGATACCTTTAGAGCCCCTTTATAGTCACCCAGTTACGTTGCGACGTTTGGTACACACAAGGTACTCCTCCGGTGTCAGTTTGGGTCTTGTCCATCACATCATTCTCCTAATGATGTGATCCCGTTATAAAATGACATCTCATGTCCATAACTAGGAAACCATATCCATCTTTGATCAACGAGCTAGTCTATTAGAGGCATACTAGGGACATGGTGTTGTCTATGTATCCACACATATATCTGAGTTTCCGATTAATACAATTATAGCATGGATAATAAAAAATTATCATGAACAAGTAAATATGATAATAACCAATTCATTATTGCCTCTAGGGCACATTTCCAATAGTCTCCCATATGCACTAGAGTCAATAATCTAGTTCACATCACCATGTGATTCGCATTGTCATGAATCTAACACCCAATGAGTTCTCGGGCTCGATCATGATTTGCATGTGAGAGAGGTCTTTTAGTCAATGGGTCTACTATATTCAGATCCGTGTGTACTTTGCAAATTTCTATGTCATACTGTAGACACTGCTACCACACTCCACTTGGAGATATTCCAAATGGCTACTCCACTATACATATCCGGATTGCTACTAAGAGTCATCCGGATTGGTGTTAAAGCTTGCATCGACGTAACTCTTTACGACAAACACTTTATCACCTTCATAATCGAGAAACATTTCCTTAGTCTTTTCCTTACTAAGGATAATCTTGACCGATGTCAAGTGATCCACTCCTGGATCACTCTTGTACCCCATGACGGACTCATGGCAAGGCACACACATGTGCGGTACACATCATGACATACTATATAGAGCCTATGGCTAAAGCATAGGGGACGAACTTCGTCCTTTCTCTTTCTTCTGCCATGGCCGAGCTTTGAGTCTTACACAACTTCACACCTTACAAATCAGGCAAGAACTCTTTCTCTGACTGATCCATTTTGAACTCTTTCCAAATCTTGTCAAGGTATGTACTCATTGAAAGCCTTATCAAGCATTTTGATCTATCTCTATAGATCTTGATGCTCAACAATTAGGTAGCTTTATCCAGGTCTTCCTTTGTAAAACTCTTTTCAAACAACCCTTTATGCTTTCTAGAAATTCTACATCATTTCCGATCAACAATATGTCATCCACATATGCTTATCAGAAACTCTATAGTGCTCCCACTCACTTTATTGTAAATACAAATTTCTCATAAACTTTGTATAGACTCAAAAACTTTGCTCACCTCATCAAAGCGTATATTCCAACTCCGAGATGCTTGCTCCAGTCCATAGAAGGATCACTAGAGCTTGCACACCTTTTAGCAACCTTAGGACTGACAAAACCTTCTGGTTGTATCACATACAAGCTTCCCTCAAGTAAACCGTTTAAGGAAACGATGTTTTGACATCCATCTGCCAGATTTCATAATCGAAAAATGTAGCAACTGCTAAAATAATTCCAACAGACTTTAGCATCGCTACGAGTGAGAAGGTCTCATCGTAGTCAACTCCTTGAACTTGGCGGAAACTTCTTTGCGACAAGTCGAGCTTTACAAATAGTGACATTCACCATCAGCGTCTGTCTTCATCTTAAAGGTCCATTTGTACTCAATGACCTGTCATTCAACGGGCAATTTCACCAAAGTTCATACTTGGTTTTCATACATGGATCCTTTCCTGGATTTCATGGCTCCTAGCCATTTGTCAGAATCCGGGCCCATCATCGCTTCTCCATAGCTCGTAGGCTCATCGCTGTCCAACAACATGACCTCTAAGACAGGGTTGGCGTACCACTCAGGAGCAGTATGCGTCCATGTCGACCTACGAGGTTCGATAGTAACTTGATCCGAAGCTTCATGATCATCATCATTAACTTCCTCTTCAACCAACGTAGGATCCACAGAAACAACTTTTTGTGCTGCGCTACTCTCTGGTTGAAACAAAGGTTCAACAAACTCATCAAGTTCTATCTTCCTCCCACTCAATTCTTTTGAGATAAACTCTTTCTCGAGAAAGTACACGTTTCTAGCAACAAAACAATTTGCACTCGGATCTGAGATAGAAGGTATACCCAACTATTCTTAGGGTATTCCATGAAGATGAATTTCTCCGCTTTGGGATCGAGCTCATTAGGTGAAAACATTTTTCACATAAGCGCCGCAGCCCCAACCATTAAGAAATGACAGCTTAGGTTTCTATCAAACCATAATTCATATGGTGTCATCTCAACGGATTTAGATGGTGCCCTATTTAAATTGAATATAGTTGTCTCTAATGCATAACCCCAAAATGATAGTGGCAAATGATAAGAGACATCATAGTATTCACCATATCCAATAGAGCACGACTATGACGTTCGAACACACCATCACACTATGGTGTTCTAGGTGGCATGAGTTGTGAAACAACTTCCACTTTGTCTTAAGTTGTATACCAAACTCTTAACTCGGATATTCACCTCCACGATCATATCATAGACATTTTATCTTCTTGTCACGATGATCTTAAACTTCACTCTGAATTTTCTTGAACTTTTGAAATGATTCAGACTTGTGTTTCATTAAGTAAATATACACTATAGCTACTCAAATCATTAGTGAAGGTAAGAAAATAACGATATCCACCGCACGCTACAAGACTCATTGGATTGCATACATCAACATGTATAATTTCCAATAAATCACTTGCCCGCTCCATCAAACCGGAAAATGGGGTCCGTAGTCATCTTGCCCAAGAGGTATGGTTCACATGTCTCAACCGATTCGAAATCGAATGAGTCCAAAGATCCATCAGCATGGAGTTTCTTCATGTGATTTATACCAATATGACATTTAGCGGCAGTGCCACAAGTATGTGTTACTATCATTAGTAACATTGTATCTTTTCAGCATCAATGTTATGAACATGTGTATTACTACGATCAAGATTCAACAAACCATTCTCACTGGGTGCATGACCATTGAAAGTATTATTCATGTAAACAAAATAACCATTATTCTCTAACTTAAATGAATAACCGTGTTGCAAAAACACGATCTAATCATGTTCATGCTTAACGCAAACACCAAATAACATTTAGGTTTGTCAATAATCCCAAAGGTAGAGAGAGCGTGCGATGTTGATCACATCAACCTTGAAACATTTCCAACACACATTGTCACCTCACACTTAGCCAGTATCTGTTTATTCCGTAACTTTTACTTCGAGTTACTAACATTTAACAACCGAACCGGTATCCAATACCCAGGTGCTACCAGGAGTACTAGCAAGGTACACATCAACAACACGTATATCAAATATACTTATGTCGATGTTGCTAGTCTTCTTATCTACCAAGTATCTAGGTTTGTTCCGCTTCAGCGACCGCTGACCTCATAATAGAAGCACTTAGTCTCGGGTTTGGGTTCAACTTTGGGTTGCTTCACTGGAGCAGCAACTGACTTGCCATCCATGAAGTTTCCCTCCTTGCCCTTGCCCTTATTGAAACTAGTGGTTTTACTAACCATCAACACTTGATGCTCCTTCTTGATTTCTACCTTCGTTGTGTCAAACATCGCGAGCAGCTCAGGGATCATCATTTCCATTCCTAGCAAAATTATAGTTCATCACATAGTTCTAGTAGCTTAGTGATAGTGACTCAGCAAACTATATTAATCAGTATCTTATCTGGAAGATCAACTCCCACTCGATTCAAGTGATTGTAGCACCTAGAGAATCTGAGCACATGCTCAATGATTGAGATATTCTGCTTCATCTTGTAGGAAAAGAATCTTGTTGGAGATCTCATATCTCACAACACGGGCGCGAGCCTGAGATCCCAATTTCAGCTCTTAGAACATCTCATATGTTTCGTGACGTTCAAAATGTTTTGGAGCCTCAATTCTAAGCAGTAGTGCATGACACACTGAACTATCAAGTAGTCATCGGAACGTGCATGTCAGATGTTCACAACATCTACAGAAGACACTAGAGGGGGTGGCGCACCGAGCGGTGTATTAAGGACAAAAGCCTTCTGTGTAGAAATGAGGACAATCCTCACATCACAGACCCAGTCCGCAATATTGCTACCATCATCTTTCAAATCTATTTCTCTAGGAACATATAAAAATTCTAGGGAGCTACAGCGTGAGCTAGTAATCTACAACTTAATTTGCAAAGACACTACTGACTATGTTCATGATAATGAGTTCAATTAATCATATTACTTAAGAACTCCCACTCAAATTGACATCCCTCTGGTCATTCGAGTGATACATGATCCAAATTCACCAACCCAAGTCCGATCATCACATGAGTTGAGGTGGTTTCAATGGTGAACATCATCATATTGATCATATCTACTATATGACTCATGTTCAACCTTTCGGTCTCTTTTGTTCTGAGGCCATGTCTGTACATGCTAGGCTCGTCAAGTTTAACCCGAGTGTTCTGCATGTGCAACACTGGCTTGCACCCGTTGTATGTGAACGTAGAGTCTATCACACCCAATCATCACGTGGTGTCTCGACACGACGAACTTTCGCAACGGTGCACACTCAGGGAGAACACAATTCATCTTGAAATTTAAGTGTGGGATCAACTTATAATGCTACGGCCGTCCTAAGCAAAACTAGGTGCATAAAAGGATTAACATCACATGCAAATCATAAGTGACATGATATGGACATGAACTTGTGCTTTTGACCTCCATCTTCAAAGCACCAACATGAACTCCATCGTCACCAGCATGACACCATGATATGTATCATCTTGATCTCCATCAACGTGCCGCCATCGGGGTTGTCGCACCCACCATGCTTCTACTACTATTGCTACCGTTTAGTGATAAAGTAAAGCATTACATAGCGCTTAATGATTGACACGCAAGTCATACAATAATTAAAGACAACCCTATGGCTCCTGCCGGTTGCCGTACTCATCGACATGCAAGTCGTGATATTCTATACAAAACATGATCATCTCATACATCACATATATCTCATCATGTAATTGGCCATATCACATCACAACATACCCTGCAAAAACAAGTTAGATGTTCTCTAATTGTTGTTGCATGTTTTACGTGGCTGCTATGGGTATCTATCAAGAACAATTCTCAACTACACAAAACCAAAATGGTGATACATAAGTTGCTTTTCAACCTTCTCAAGGACCGCTCTTGTCGAATCCGATCCAACTAAAGTAGGAGAAACAGACACCCACCAGCCATCTTTGTGCAACAAAGTTACACGTCAGTCAATGGAACCGGTCTCTCGTAAGCGTACGATTAAGGTTAGTCCGGGGCGCTTCATCCCACAATACCGCTGAACCAAAACACGACCAAGGGAGGAAGAAATCAAAGCATCAACGCCCACAAACTCTTTGTGTTCTACTCGAGATCTCATCTAGACATAGACCTAGCTCATGATGCCACTGTTGGAGAATGTTGCATGGGAAACAAAAAACTTCCTATGCACACGCAAGATCTATCCATGGTGATGAGCATCTACGAGAGGGAGAGTGGATCTACATACCGTTGTAGATCGCTAATCGGGAAGCGTTAAGAAACACGACTGGTGTAGTCGAACGTCTTCGCGATCCAAATCGCCGAGTGTCCCGTGATCTCATCACGATCCGTCCCGCTATCCAATCACGATCCGTCCCATGAACTCATCACGATCTGTCCCTCGATCTCATCATGAACCATCTCGCGATCTTGATCACGGTCCTTTCGATCTAGCGCCGAACGGACGACACCTCCACGTTCAGCACACGTACAGCTCGATGACGATCTCCGCCTTCTTGATCCAGCAAGAGGGAGCAGAGAGTTAGACAATCTCTTTGGCAGAGCGACAGTGTTGCAGCGATGGTGGTGGAGGAATTCCAGCAGGGCTTCGCCTAAGCACCGCTGAAAACCGATCTAGAGGAGAAAACGATCTAGAGGAAGAAGAGGGTAGCACGTGGCAAATTAGGGTTAGGGCTACCCTCGAAACCTCTAGTATATATAGGAGGAAAGGAGGAGGAGGCTTGGCTCAAGGGCCATCCCCTCTTTGGTTTGGCCGAAGTGGAGACGAGGAGGATTCCTCCTCCACTCCTAGTAGGATTAGGACTCCTTCCTTATTTCCACCTTTTTGCCTTTTTTCCACCTTTTCCACTTTGGATTTTTTTCCCAGCCACATGGGCCTTCTGTGGGACTTCGACCAGCCCACTAAGGGCTGGTATTCCTTCTCCCACAGCCCATGTAGCCTCTTGGGTTGAAATACCCCTCCCGATGGTCCCCCGGTACACTACCGGCACTCCCGGTACACTACCGATGAGCCCGTAACTTTTCCAATGACCAAAATAGGACTTACTATATATAAATCTTTACCTCCGGACCATTTCGGAGCTCCTCGTGAGGTCTGGGATCTCATCTGGGACTCTATGTCAAGGATTCAGTCAATCTCGTATGATGTTCCCTTTGTTCTTTGGTATGTTACTTGCTCGAGATTTGATCGTCGGTATCTCCTTACCTAGTTCAACCTCATTACTGAAAGTCTATTTACTCGTTCCGTAATACAAATCATGTGAGTAACATTTAGTCACATTGATTGCAGGGCTTATTGTGATGTTGTATTACCGAGTGGGCCCTAAGATAGCTCTCCGTCACACAGAGTAACAAATCCCAGTCTTGATCCATGCCAACCCAACAGACACCCTTGGAGATACCTGTAGAGCACCTTTATAGTCACCCAGTTACGTTGCGGCGTTTGATACACACAAGGTACTCTTTCGATGTCAATGAGTTGCATGATCTCATGGTCATAGAAACAGATACTTGACATGGAGAAAACAGTAGCAATAAACTGACACGAGCATATGCTATGTTTGTAGTTTGGGTCTTGTCCATCACATCAATGTCCTAATGATGTGATCCCATTATCAAATGACATCTCATGTCCATGACTAGGAAACCATACCCATCTTTGATCAACGAGCTAGTCTATTAGAGGCATACTAGGGGCATGGTGTTGTCTATGTATCCACACATGTATCTGAGTTTCCGATTAATACAATTATATCATGGATAATAAACAATTATCATGAACAAGGAAATATGATAATAACCTATTTATTATTGCATCTAGGGCATATTTCCGACATGATATTGTAGGGATAACTTTCTTTTGCCATTATATTTTGAAGAGATACAATTGCTTTGTTAGTATGCTTGAAGTATTATTTTCATAATGTCAAATGATAGACTATTGCTATGAATCACTCGTGTCTTAATATCCATGCCATGATTAGATTATATGAACAAGATTATGCTAGGTAGCATTCCACATTAAAAATTATCCTTTTTATCATTTACCTACTCGATGATGAGCAGGAATTAAGCTTGGGAATGCTGATATGTCTCCATCGTATCTATAATTTTTGATTGTTTCATGCCAATATTCTACAACTTTCATATACTTTTGGCAACTTTTTATACTATTTTTGGGACTAACATACTGATCCGGTGCACAGTGCCAGTTCCTGTTTGTTGCATGTTTTTTGTTTCGTAGAATATCCATACCAAACTAAGTCCAAACGCGATAAAAATTACGAATTGTTTTTGGAATATATGTGATTTTGGGGAAAAAGAATCAACGTGATACGATGCCCGTGGAGGTGGCAAGCCTGCTAGGCACAACCCACCACCCTGGCCGCACCTGGCATGTTTGTGGCCACCCCTTATGTTAGTTGGAGCTGTCAGTTGGCCGCAATAAAGCTAATTATTGGATAAAGATCCCCTCAAAATTTTAGACCGATCGGAGTTACGGATCTCCTGATATTTAAGAAACGGTGAAAGGCCAAAATATGGGAGCACAGGAATAGAAGGAAACAGAGAGAGGGAGATCCAATCTCGGAGGGGCTCTTGCCCCTTCGCCGCCATGGAGGCCATGGACCTGAGGGGAAACCCTTCTACCATCTAGGGGGAAGGTGAAGGAAGAAGAAGGAGGGGGGCTCTCTCCCCTCTCCCCTGGTGGCGCCGGAACACCGTCGGGGCCATCATCGTGACGGCGATCTACTCCAACAACTCCGTCATCTTCACCAACACCTCCATCACCTTCCCCCATATATCTATAGAGGTCCACTCTCCCGCAACACGCTGTACCCTCTACTTGAACATGGTGCTTTATGCTTCATATTATTATCCAATGATGTGTTGCCATCCTATGATGTCTGAGTAGATTTTTGTTGTCCTATGGGTTGATTAATGATCATGATTAGTTTGAGTTGCATGTTTTATTATTGGTGCTGTCCTATGGTGCTCTCCGTGTCGTGCAAGAGTGAGGGATCCTCGCTGTAGGGTGTAGCAATGTGTTCATGATTTTCCTATGGTGGGTTGTTTGAGTGACAGAAGCATAAACCCGAGTAGGTGGGTTGTTGCATATGGGAGTAAAGAGGACTTGATACCTTATAATGCTATGGTTGTGTTTTACCTTAATGATCTTTAGTAGTTGCGGATGCTTGCTAGAGTTCCAATCGTAAGTGCATATGATCCAAGTAGAGAAAGTATGTTAGCTTATGCCTCTCCCTCATATAAAATTGCAATAATGATCACCGGTCTAGTTATCGATTTCCTAGGGACAATTCCGCAACTCCTACGACCACTTTTCCACACTCGTTAAACAAACTTAATTGTGACTTTATCTTAGCAGCCCCTAGTTTTTATTTACGTGTTGTTTATTATCTTGCAAACCTATCCTATCTTACCTACAAAGTACTTCTAGTTTCATACTTGTTCTAGGTAAAGCGAATGTTAAGCGTGCGTAGAGTTGTATCGGTGGTCGATATAACTTGAGGGAATATTTGTTCTGCCTTTAGCTCCTCTTTGAGTTCGACACTCTTACTTATCGAAAGAGGCTACAACTGATCCCCTACACTTGTGGGTTATCAACCACCCCCCTGGCCGTGCCTGGTAGGCTTGTGACTCCCTGACAGGAGTCCTAGCCCTAATCTTCGTCCTATAAATTCCCAAATATTTGCCCAATACCAAAAAGAGCAATGAAAATACTTTTCCGCTGCCAGAAGCCTCTGTTCCCAAGAGATCCAATCTTGGAGCCTTTTCCGGTAATCTGTCGGAGAGGGATTCGATCACGGAGGCCATCTACATCAACTCCATTGCCGCTCCGATGATGCGTGAGTAGTCCACCATAGATCTACAGGTCCATAGCTAGTAGCTAGATGGCTTCTTCTCACTCTTTGTTCTTCAATACCTTGTTCTTCATGATCTTCATGGAGATTTATCCGATGTAATACTTTTTTATGGTGTGTTTGTCGAGATCCGATGAATTGTGGATTTATGATCAGCTTATCCATGAATATTATTTTAGTCTTTTTTGAATTCTTATATGCATGATTTGATATGTTTGCAAGTCTCTTTGAGTTATTGGTTTGGTTTGGCCAACTAGATTGGTAATTCTTGCAATGGGAGAAGTGCTTAGTTTTGGGTTCAAACTTGGGGTGTCCTCACCCAGTGACATAGTAGGGGTAGCGACGCATGTATTGTATTGTTGCCATCAAGGGTAAAAAAGATGGGGTTTTCATCATATTGCTTGAGTTTATCCCTCTACATCATGTCATCTTACTTAATGTGTTACTCTGTTCTTCATGAACTTAATGCTCTAGATGAAGGCAGGAGTCGGTCGTTCTGTGGAGTAATAGTAGTAGATGCAGAATCGTTTCGGTCTACTTGACATGGACGTGATGCCTATATGCATAATCATTGCCTTGGATATCTTCATAATTATTTGCTTTTCTATCAATTGCTCGACAATAAAAAATTTCACCCACCGTGATATTTTCCTTCAAGAGAGAAGCCTGTAGTGAAACCTATGCCCCCCAGGTCTACTTTTCATATTATATTTTCAGATCTATAAACCAAAAATACCAAAAATACCTTGCTGCAATTTATTTAGTTTTTACTTTCCGCAATCTTTTACATGTATCTCTATCAGATCTAATCCTTGCAAATAACCGTGAAGGGATTGACAACCCCTTTATAGCGTTGGGTGCAAGAGTTTGATTATTTGTGTAGGTGCATCCATTGGTGACTTGCTTGTTCCTCCTACTAGATTGATACCTTGGTTCTCATCAACCGAGGGAAATACTTATCTACTTCACTGCATCACTCTTTCCTCTTCAAGGGAAAACCAACACAAGCTCGAGAGGTACCAAGAAGGATTTCTGGCGCCGTTGCCGGGGAGATCTACATCAAGACAACAAAGTACCCACCATAAACTCATCTCTTGCATTTACATTATTTTCCATTTGCCTCTCATTTTCCCATCCCCCACTTCTAAAACAACTTTCAGAGGAAAAAAATCAAAAATATTTTCCTTTTTATTTGCCCTCTTTTCCGTTTGGCTTTTTGCCTGTTTGCTATCTTTGCTTATGTTGTCATGTGCCTTCTATTTCAATGCATCTTCGCTTGCTAAATATCTATTGATATGGATCCTCATCCACTTGCCAATCATTTAAAAATACCAAATTATGATGAACCAATTGCCTGTGAGTTGAGTGCACTAGATTATCTCTATGAAGTTTTGCTTGAGGATCATGAATCTGAAAATATTGATGAAGTGTTGAAAGAAGAAATTTATAAGGTGGTTCATGATAGCTCCTTGATTTAAAAGAATGATTGGAATGATGTTACTATAAATTATATTAATGTAAATTATTTTAATGATATGCAAAACTACAAGCTTGGGGTGATAATTTTGTCATGTCCACTTCTTATTGCAATGATCATGATTGGGGTGATAATGCTTCTTATGATCTTGAAAACTTATTTAAGCGTCATGATGAATATGCTATTGATAATAATGTTTGCAATAGTATTGAAAGTGGGTTTGGAATAGCGTCAACATTAGGTAAAAAGAATCCCACATACTTGGAGAGTGTTCAATCTTATGATTTTTTAAATAAAAGTGGGTTTGGAGAGGTCATGACTTTAGTTAATGTTCATCCCACTATTTTGGAAGATTGTAAAACTTTTGTGCATGTGGATCATGAAAAGAATGCTTTATGTGATAGTTATATTGTTGAATTTATTCATGATTCTACTGAAAATTACTATGAGAGAGGAACATATGCTTTTACATATTGCAATCATATCAAGTTTCTACTGTATGTGTTTGAAATTTTGAAGTTATGCTTGTTTTGACTTCCTATGCTAATTCATTTTTGTTCCCATAATTTGTTTGCTCACAAAATCCCTATGCATAGGAAGTGGGTTAGACTTAAATATACTTTCCATGTGATCCATTATGCTCTTTTTTCAATTATTTACCTTTACGCAAGCATCATTGATCTATTGCGGTATGCCTAGCTAGGGGCGTTAAACAATATCGCTTGTTGGGAGGCAACCCAATTCTATTTTTATTTTTCTGTTTTTGAGTGTTTTACACATTATTAACTCTATAGTAATTGTGTTTTGGTGTTTTAATTAGTGTCTGAGCCAAGTAAGACCTTTGGGATGGTCTATGGTGATTGTTGATTTGATCTTGCAGAAATACATAAACTTTTGCACCAAGTACAGGAATTTTATAAATTTATCAGAGTGTCGAATGAGTCTGAAATATTTACACAAGATTGATATACAAATTTCCCTGATTATCCAAATTTTTTCAGAATTGTTGGAGTTACAGAAGTATTTGAAGTCTACGGATTTCTACAGACTGTTCTGTTTTTGACATATTCTGTTTTCTTTGTGTTGTTTGCTTATTTTTGATGTATCTATGGGTTGTATCGAGGGTATGAACCATGGAGAAGTTAGAATACAGTAGATATTACACCAATATAAATAAACAATGAGTTCACAACAGTACCTAAATTGGTGATTTATTTTTCTTATACTAAGGATCTCACGAGTTTTCTGTTGAGTTTTGTGTTGTGTAGTTTTCAAGTTTTGGGTAAAGATTTGATGGACTATGGAATAAGGAGTGGCAAGAGACTAAGCTTGGGGATTACCAAGTCACCCCAAGCCATATTCAAGGATGCAAAAGAGCCTACGCTTGGGGATACCCCGGAAGGCATTCCCTCTTTCGTCTTCAATCCATTGGTAAATTTACTCGAGGCTATATTTTTATTCACCACATGATATGTGTTTTGCTTGGAGCGTCGTGTATGATATAAGTCTTTGATTATTATTTTGCCACAATGATCCTTGATGCACATATCTTGTGAGAGAGACACGCATGAATCGTGAATTTATTAGAATACTCTATGTGCTTCACTTATATCTTTTGAGATAGGCAATTTTGCTCTATGTGCTTCACTTGTATGTTTTTAGAGCACGGTGGTGTTTGGTTTTATAGAAATCATTGAACTCTCGTACCTCATTTATATTATTTTGAGAGTCCTTAAACATCATGGTAATTGGTTTAGGTTAGGAATTTAGTCCTAATATGATAGGCATCCAAGAGGGATATAATATAAACTTCCGTACTAAGTGCATTGAATACTATGAGAAGTTCGATTCCTTGCATATAGTTTTGAGATATAAAGATGGTGATATTAGAGTCATGCTAGTGAGTAATTTTGGATTGGTATAAATACTTGTGTTAAAGTTTGTGATTCTTGTAGCTTGCACGCATGGTGAACTGTTATGTAACAAAGTTGGAGCATGATTTGTTTAATGATTGTCATCCTTTGTGTGAGGGTCGGGAGCGCGCAATGGTTAACTCCTACCAACCTCTCCCCTAGGAGCATGCGTCTAATACTTTGCTTCGATAACTAATAGACTTTTGCAATAACTATGTGAGTTCTTTATGACTAATTTTGAGTCCATTGATTATACGCACTCTCATCCTTCTACCTTTGCTAGACTCTCTAGCACCGCGCAACTTTCGCCAGTGCGATAAACCCACCTTCCTCAAAACAGCCACCATATATCTTTCCTCAAAACAGCCACCATACCTACCTATTATGGCATTTTCATAACCATTCCGAGATATGTTACATGCAACTTCCACCGTTCCATTTATTATGACACGCACCATCATTTTCATATTGGTTTGCATGATCGTAAGAAAGATAGCACGATGTTTTTATAGCTTGTTTGTTTTTTGATGTCATTTGCTATGTTAGATCATTTCACATCCCGGTACACCGCTGGAAGCATTCATATAGAGTCATATTTTGTTCTAGATATCAAGTTATAATTCTTGAGTTGTAAGTAAATAAAAGTGTGATGACCATCATTATTAGATCATTGTCCTATATGAGGAAAGGATGATGGAAGCTATGATTTCCTCACAAGTGGGGATGAGACTCCAGACTTCGTGAAAAATAAAAGAGGCCAGCGAAGCCCAAATAAAAAAAAGAGGCCTTAGATGCCCACCCAAAAAATGAGAGAAAGAGAGAAGGGACAATGCTAATGTCTTTTTTCCACACTTGTGCTTCAAAGTAGCACCATGATCTTCATGATAGAGAGTCTCCTATTTTGTCAATTTCATATACTAGTGGGAATTTTTCATTATATAACTGGGCTTGTATATTCCAATGATGAGCTTCCTAAAATTTCCCTAGGTCTTCATGAGCAAGCAAGTTGGATTCACACCCACTTAGTTTCCTTTCGAGCTTTCATACACTTATAGCTCTAGTGCATCCATTGCATGGCAATCCCTACTCACTCACATTGATATCTATTAATGGGCATCTCCATAGCCCGTTGATACGCTTAGTTGATGTGAGACTATCTTCTCCTTTTCCTTCACAACCTCCACCATATTCTGTTCCACCTATAGTGTTATATCCATGGCCCAGGCTCATGTATTGCGTGAGAGTTTAATTTTTTTTAGAAATAAAGGTGTTAAACAATTGCTTGACTTGTCATCGGGGTTGTTCATGAGATAAATACTTTGTGCGGGGAAGATGGAGCATGGCCAGACCATATGATATTGTAGGGATAACTTTCTTTTGCCATTATATTTTGAAGAGATACAATTGCTTTGCTAGTATGCTTGAAATATTATTGTTTTTATGTCAACAATAAGCTTTTGTTTTGAGTCTTATGGATCTGAACATTCATGCCGCAATAAAGAATATTACATGGATAAATATGTTGGGTAGCATTCCACATCAAAAATTCTGTTTTTATAATTTACCTACTCGAGGACGAGCAGGAATTAAGCTTGGGGATGGTGATACATCTCCAACGTATCTATAATTTTTTCTTGTTCCATGCTATTATATTATCTATTTTGGATGTTTTATATGTATTAATATGCTATTTTATATTATTTTCGGGACTAACCTATTAGTCTAGAGCCTAGTGCCAGTTTCTGTTTTTCCTTGTTTTTGAGTATTGCAAATATGGAATATTAAACGGAGTCCAAATGGAATAAAATCTTCGCGATGATTTTTTCTAGAACGGAAGAGATCTACCAGGCTTGGAGTGGAAGGCATGGCACTTGCCAGGAGATCACAAGCCAGGGGGCGCGGCCACCCCCCTGGCCGTGCCTCGCGGGCTTGTGACTCCCTGGCAGGAGTTCTAGCCCTAATCTTTGTCCTATAAATACCCAAATATTTCCCTAATACCAAAAAATCAACACAAATACTTTTTCACCGCTAGAAGCCTCCGTTCCCAAGAGATCCAATCTTGGAGTCTTTCTCGGTAATCCGCTGGAGGTGGATTCGATCACGAAGGGCATCTACATCGACTCCATTGCCCCTCCGATGATGCGTGAGTAGTCCACCACGGACCTACGGGTCCATACTAGTTGCTAGATGGCTTCTTCTCTCTCTTTGTGCTTCAATACCATGTTCTTCATTATCTTCATGGAGATCTATCCGATGTAATACTTTTTTGCGTTGTGTTTGTCGAGATCCGATGAATTGTGAGTTTATGATCATCTTATCCATGAATGTTATTTGAGTCTTTTATGAATTCTTATATGCATGATTTCATATCTTTGCAAGTCTCTTTGAGTTATAGGTTTGGTTTGGCCAACTAGATTGGTAATTTTTGCAATGGGAGAAGTTCTTAGTTTTGGGTTCAATCTTGCGGCGTCCTCACCCAGTGACATAGTAGGGGTAGCGAGGCACGTATTGTATTGTTGCCATCAAGGGTAAAAAGATGGGTTTTTCATCATATTGCTTGAGTTTATCGCTCTACATCATGTCATCTTACTTAATTTGTTACTTTGTTCTCCATGAACTTATTACTCTAGATGCGGGCATGAGTCGGTCGATGTGTGGAGTAATAGTAGTAGATGCAGAATCGTTTCGGACTACTTGACATGACGTGATGCCTATATGCATAATCATTGCCTTGGATATCTTCATAATTATTCGCTTCTCTATCAATTGCTCGACAGTAATTTTTCACCCACCGTGATATTCTCCTTTAAGAGAGAAGCCTCTAGTGAAACCTATGGCCCCCGGGTCTACTTTCCATATTATATTTTAAGATCTATAAACCAAAAAATGCCAAAAAATACCTTGCTGCAATGTATTTAATTTTTTACTTTCCGCAATCTTTTACATCTATCTCTATCAGATCTAATCCTTGCAAATAACCGTGAAAGGGTTGACAACCCCTTTATCGTGTTGGGTGCAAGAGTTTGATTGTTTGTATAGGTGCATCCATTGATGACTTGCTTGTTCCTCCTACTGGATTGATACCTTGGTTCTCATCAACTCAGGGAAATACTTATTTACTTCGCTGCATCATCCTTTTCTCTTCAAGGGAAAACCAATGCAAGCTCAATAGGTAACAATAAGCATCAAGGAGAGTGTTGGGGATATTCCCCACGGTTTGACCCGGCCAGGAGGAATGACCCGGTCCACCATTTGGTGGCTCCTAAGGTCTCCATGTTTACCGGTTCGACCTGGATGCCAAGGCCTAAGGCCCAATGTGCACCCCAACGGAAGGCGGCTCATGGAGAGGCTTGGAGGACCGGCTCATAGAGACGGCCCAAGAAGAGGAAGAATACCCTCACAAGATAAGCAAGACCCGGACTAGGATTCAAGAGAGACTAGTCCTAGTCCTAGTCCTAGTCCTAGTCCTAGTAGGACGCTACATGTAAGCCTACCCCTTCACTTATATAAGGAGGGGCAAGGCATCCCAAGAGGGAGGTCAAGTCATTAGAGATAGACAGATTAGAAACCCTCAATACCAAAGATAGCGAAATAGCACCCTTGTAATCAAGATCATCATCATCATCAATACAGACAAAGTAGGACGTAAGCTTTTACCTCCATAGGAGGGGCCGAACCTGGGTAAAACTCGCGTCTCTCGATTCCGATCAACCCCATTCAAGCCTCCACCTAGTTGCGATGGCCTCACACCTAAGTCCTTTCACGAGGACAACTACCGTGAAAAAACCACAACAGTTAGCGTCCATCATGGAGCCACACACGATGGTGTTTCGTTCTTGGAGGGAGATTTTGAGGGCTTGAGGAGCCCGCGAATAATCGCATGAAGAATAGCTGCCACGGAATAATCCTGCAGAATTACTCGTATGAGTTTCGGGTTCAAGAGAGAATAAAGTTATGTCTATGTGCACATCCACTGCTCCGCGATCTGTCAAACAGTAGCTCTCGTCGAAGCAGACATGAGTTAGGTACTAGGTACACAAATCATCAGGCTTCGTCTGCCGAATTTGCACCATGGCAGAACATGAATTATCTTTTCATCGAGGAACAGTTGAAAGACTGAGTTGGTCTGCACATACGATTAGAGGCGAGTCAAATGTATTACTACTGCTGCCACCTCCTAGCCACGGGGCATCATCCATCAACCAAAATTGATACTACTCCACTTGAAGTGCGAAAGAAAGTTAGCCCCACCCGAGTCGCCCCGGCTCCGCCTCCGCGCGTCCGAGTAGCCCCCGGCTTGCCGCATCATCCATGGCTCCACCCCGCCGCACCTTGAGCCGCCGTGATGTTGGCCTTGGCCGCGCCTCCGAGCCGACCGCGCCCGCATATCTCGCCTCCACCACCGCGATTGTGCCTCCAAGACGACCTTGCCCGCCTCACTTCACCCCCCGCGTCTGCCACGCCCTTGCCGGCTCGCCTCCTTCGCACCCCGGCTGGCTCCACTATGACCCGCTACCATGGCCTTACCTCAAGACGGCCCTCTCTGCGGCCCGCCCTGCCTCGCACCGGTTTCGCCTCACCTCGCCTTGCACCACCGCGCATTCAAGCCAGACTTGCCGCATTGCGCCCGCCTCTGCCGCCGCGTATCTGAGCGGGACTCTCCCCTACTGCCATGCCTCGCCTCGAGTCGTAGTGCCACGCATGCCTCCGCCGCCCTCCTACCATGCCTCGCCTCGAGCCGCAGTGTCGCGCCTGCCTCTGTCGCCCTCCTGCCATACCTCGCCTCGAGCCGCAGTATCACGCCTACCTCCATCGCCCATGCCATTGTGGCCTCGCCTCAAGCCGCCGCATATCCGAGCCAGACTCGCCCCTGCTGCCATGCCTTGCCTCGAGCCATAGTGTCGTGCATGCCTCCGTTGCCCTCCTGCCATGCCTCGCCACGAGCCGCAGTCTCGCGCCTGCCTCCTGCAATGCCTCGCCTCAAGCCGCAGTGTCGCGCCTGCCTCAATCGCACATGTCGTTGTGGCCTCCTGTCAATCCACCGCTCTTCCTCGCCCCACCTGCGCACCCACCGGCCGTTCCCCGCCTGTCGGTTCCCCTACGGCCGGCTCGAGCTTCTCCCTGCTCGCCCTGGCACTCTTCCCGCGCCCGGCGGCTCGCTGCCCCTCCCGGGCCCGGCCGGCTAGCAGCCCCGCGTTGGCCACTCCCCTCATACTCATCGTTCTCGGCTGCTCACACGGGGAAGGAGGGGACATGGGAGGCCGGCTAGATAGAAAAGAGATGGGGAGCCAGTTAGGGAAGTGTGGGGCAAAAACACAATGTTAGTTTGTACGCACATGATGGAGCATGTACATGGTGTGATTCAACGAGTTGGCTGCCTAGTCAGGAGGACTCGGTCGACCTCGACGTTTCCGCGTACAATTTGGATTCGACGCGACCGCGACATCTTTGGCTTCACCAATGTCGCCCCGCGGAGATCGTACCAGCGTCAACGGCGCACCGGCTTGCCAGACGGTCATACAGGCAGTCCGTCGTCCAATGTTTTGGCTACCAATGTGGATCAATTTAAAATTACCAAGGCAAGTCTCATTAATTAGACATCTCGATGGACGTTACACATGGATTATCGGTTGTCCAAATAGATCAGGTGATATTGGTCTGTCATGTTTTATTAATACATAGTATTATTATCTCTAAGAACAATTACTCTGTCTGCAATATATTTAATTACAAGACAGTTGTTATCCACAAAGGTGACATAATACTATAGATATGGAGCTTGCGCCATGCGTCAGCATCTGTCCAAACCGGATTGTTCGATGGACACGCGCGCAAGATGCCGTCCCTATTTGGTCCAGGCTACATCAACACGCCACAACTAAATCGCACGTTCGCGTCCTCCTACATCTCCACAGCCGACTCGTCATCCGTGCCGGCCTACAATGCCATGGCCTACTTGCCATCCACACCGGCCTATAACCCCACGGTCGTCTCGCCACCCATGCAAGTTTCCAACGCCGCAGCCGATTCAAGGGCCAACGTCATGGCCAACTATCGTATATGTGATATCAAGTCGGTTTGAACGCCACGGCTGACTTGCACGTCTACATCAACACGCCGAGGCCGCATACACTCGTACGAGCCGCCCAATGAACACGCTCAACCCACCGCCCCCCGCGGTCCGGTCTAGATCAACACCCTGGTGTCATTCCTACTCACTCGAGTTGTCCTACGGACGCACGCAAG
Source organism: Hordeum marinum (assembly GCA_022496015.1). NCBI lineage: Eukaryota > Viridiplantae > Streptophyta > Magnoliopsida > Poales > Poaceae > Hordeum > Hordeum marinum. Next base: position 298,011,121 of record CM039673.1, read on the forward strand.
CCGCCCCCACGGCATGTATCCTCCAACAACATTGGAGCAAAGGAAAAAATGACATTCAGAATCAATTCTTATGCAACATCACCAAAACAAGCACCAACCTCCACTCACACCAGGTTGCTCAATGGATAGACCCATTGGCCTATTATCCCAGCGATACGATCTACTTCAACATATCCAAAGAAACAGGAGAGCTTGCCATGAAGGAAACATCCATGAAAAAGCTAAAAATCGAGTCAGGCCATTATTGAGCCGACATTTCAAAAGTCAGCGGCAAAGAAAAAGTAAATGGCCCTGGAGGAGCTACGAGAGCCGGAGTAAATACGAATAACAAAGCATGGGTCAAGAGGCATATGAACTCACTTTGGCCACGACATTTTCCAAAGATATACGATGAGCATCACGAAGATCATCAACACACCATATCGTCTCAAGTGTCAGTAGATTCTATCGTTCAGCCGTCAACATTATGCCGGCTTATGCCACAACCAATTATGAAGATTCTCAAGCCGCCTCCTCAAGTCGACTTAAGACTCGGAGGCTACGCCGACTTGGCTCGACAGGTTTAGTCGTTGTCAGCAAATAGAAGAACCTCGGGTCATTGCAAGGAAAATAACCCGGTCCCGGGGGCTAGTGCCTTATTGGCGAAAAAATAAAAGTCGCCAAAGAGGACTAGCTACCATGATGTGCAGTTCAAACATGGGCCCCTACCTTATGGGCAAAAAAGTAAGGTTACCAAAGAATACTAGTCTCCATGATGCACAGTCTAAACATGGGTATCCTGTTCAATCTCTATCATTGGTCAGTTGGACGCTACCAACTCACCGAGTTTAGCTTTCTTACCATCTTGACCCGAAAAAAACACCAAATATTATATTGGTTAAATATGCATGTCTGCTTGATGCTAGTCCGAAAAGGTGACCCATTGTACTCTTGACAGTAAATCTTTATGACCCTGAACTCGTCAAGGTTAAAATGGCTGCTTAAGTCACGTGAGATCCGGCTTACATGAACGAGGATAAACCAAGGTTATCATGTCAGCTTCACTTAATCAAGACTCAAGCCTCAAAAGCCGGTCTTTATGCCATGGCCCTAGAACTGGCATTTTCAAACTCTCTTATCATATACATACATCATCCATCGTCGCATCATTGCACAATGCATCATCATACAATGCATATCCATATTTGTTTACGTTGCAGGAAGAGGGTCTTCAAACTAGGTTACATCATAACTTCTACAGGAACAAATAGATCTTTGATAGCCAAAATGGTTGTACCTTCATTATGGTTCATCATAACCAGCATTAAATGATTGGGGTTTTCCAAACCAGCTCAGAAGCACCTATTGCTTAGCTTGTGTATTACATATTGTTGAGATAGCTTATCACATATAATGTTCGGTCATTTAATTGACCGATTCTTGGATTTTTTTGAACTTGCACTCTGTAGTAAACTACAACACTTATGATTTCTCAAACATATATTTTCCGGGTTGCACCACAACCACGAGAAGGGATTTTATTTCAAAGACGAAGGTATTATTCTAGGATATTCAATAAAATACCATGTTAAAACCATAGTCAAGGATTTTATTCAAGTCAGATCAATATCAGTTCAAGAGAACTTCTAAAGTGCATTATGATGGGTTATATTCTCACACAGTCCCAAGTCGTTGCAAGCAAACGACCCGACACTTGGGGCCTACATCATACAATTTTTTTCTTTCAAAGAAAAAGTGCATATAAGTACCACTCGTTGCAAGCAAATGACCCGACACTTGGGGGCTACACTACTCAGATTAAATTTTCTAAAAATCCCAAGTCGTTGCAGGCATGTGACCCGACACTTGGGGGGGCTATAGTATTGAACATATTATAAAGGTCCAAACTGAAGACCCGGCCCGTCACATACTGATGAGCTGGCCCTTGGATGCTACACATGTAAAATGGAAGACATTCATTTTATAACTGGCGACTTAGATGACAACCCGGATTTCTCCAAAGCTATCTACCTACAAGATTAAGAAAATAGTTCAAGTCCCAGGTTGTTGCAGGAAAAACAAGCCAGCACTTGGGGGCTACACTGGCTGAAAGTTTTATAAGTATAAGAAAATTACAAGTCCCGCGCTGCTAGAGGCTAGACAACCCGACACTTGGGGGTTACATAGTCAAAGATATTAGTGCAAGCACCAAGACATCATGAACTGATGAACTCGGATCTTGGGGGCTATAGGTAATATGGAGATAAAATAGAGAGAAAGGAAGAACATCTTCAAGCTATCAATTTTGAGTGAGCCAGGTCTCATGTCTTGGTGGATTTGAAGCATTGAAAGCCGGCTCAACATCACACGGATTTCCTTATAATTTTACCAACTAGAGTCCCATTGTTTGACCTGGCAGCGCCAACAATCACGACCCGACGTCATCAATGATTCATAACCCAGTAGAGTCTATATATGCAACCCAGCTTCACAAGTTGGCAATTTCTACATCCATAAATCGACAATATTTTCATCCTAAATTCTGCATCCACTACGTCCGATGACCCGACAAGAGATGTCGGGTCCTAGAAAGCTGTATCAACAACAGATGAATTTCTATTCCCAATATCTTCATCAAAATAAAAGCAGGAGGAGCTGGCCTGATAATAGAGGCATTATTATTTCAAGTATTTTTCTACAAGGAAACCACATTAGCAAGTGAGTTATGAAGACAGCCCAATGCTATGACGAAGAGAGACCTGGACTTTTGAGGAGCCACTTCATAGAAATAATCTGGCCAGGGGAGCAAGCCGTTTCCCTTGGCATATTTATTATCTTATTTCAGGAGCTTACCATGAATAAATTCAAGATAACCTAGGGGTTAATGTTGGGGATATTCCCCACAGTTTGACCCGGCTAGGAGGAATAACTCGGTCCACCATTTGGCGGCTCATAAGGTCCCCCTGTTTATCGGGTCGACCTGGATAACAAGGCCTAAGGCCCAATGTGCACCCCAGTGGAAGGAGGCTCATGGAGAGGCCTGGAGGGCCAGCTCATAGAGAAGGCCCAAGAAGAGGAATAATTCCCTCACAAGAGAATCAAGACCCGGATTAGGATTCAAGAGAGACTAGTCCTAGTCCTAGTCCTATTAGGAATCTAAATGTAAGCCTACCTCTTCAACTTATATAAGGAGAGGCAAGGCACCCCAAGAGGGGAGGTCAAGTCATTAGAGATAGACATATTAGAAAACCTCGAGACTAGAGGTAGCGAAATAGCACTCTTGTAATTGAGATCATCATCATCATCAATACACACAAAGCAGGATGTGGGCTTTTACTTCCATCGGAGGGGCCGAACATGGGTAAAACTCGTGTCTCTCGATTCCGATCACCCCCATTCAAGCCACCACCTAGTTGTGATGGCATCACACCTAAGTCCTTTCATGAGGACATCCGCTGTGAGAAAACCACGACACATGGAAGAGTAGGATTATGGTGAAGAGTTTGTTGGTGAGGAGCATGTGAACTAGGACGCTTCCCGGTCAGAATGCGTGTAGGGTTAAGGCAGATGGCATGGGTTCACGCTTTTGTTCAAGATTTCCGCTGCTAGTTATGTTTGGTGTTTGGACTTCATGGACCTATCTATGTAAGACTTGACCTTGCGGGTCTTTATTTGTGTAAGACGATATGTTTGGATGTAAGACTCTTGTTATTCAGCTTCTTTGTGTTCAGTGAGCATTAATCTCTAGGATCACTCTACACGTGAATTCAAAGATCACGACTTATGAGTTAGGGTCCAAACAGCCCCCCTGACTCATTTTTATTTTGGAATTCTTCTAAAATACCAAAACCAACAGAAATTATTTTTATGGAATTTTTGGAGCCGGTTTACTTACAATATAACATACCTACCCCTTTTCAACCTTTTGGAGTGTTCTGGAGGGTCTCTCTTATGTGTTCTTTTGGTGTCATCACTTGAATAATATTAGTTTCAACATTGAGGGCGTACCTGAGATGTAGTGGTTAATTCTTTGCCCATTTGCCACTCTCGGGTTTTTGCCCTCAAAGTTGTTGATCTTGATATCATCGGAGCGATAGACCTCCTCCATGACATAGGGTCCTTACTATTTGGAAAGGAGTTTGCTTGCAAATATCTGAAACGATAATTGTACAAAAGAACTAGATCTCCGACATTGAATTCCCATTTTTGGATTCTCTTGTCATGCCATCTTTTAACCTTTTCTTTAAATAACTTGGCATTTTCATAAGCTTGTTTCCTCAATTTGACTAAGGACCTAATATCAAAGAACCTCTTTTCACTGGCAAGTTTAAAATCGTAGTTGGGTTCTCTAATTTCCCAGTAAGATTTTTGTTCTAACTCAAGTTCTAAATCAACTAAGGAGCTAAATGACAAGCTTTTCCATAAACCATTTTATAAGGACACATTCCCATAGGGTTTTTATAAGTAGTTCTATAGGCCCATAGAGCATTATAAAGTTTCTTAGACCAATTCTTTCTAGATTTATTAACAGTCTTTTACAAGAATAATTTTATTTCTCGATTCCTCAATTCAACTTGACCACTAGATAAGGATGATATGGTGATGCAATTTTACAGAAAGCGTTTTTAATAAAATGTGAACCACCATCAGTCATTAAGTATCCAGGGACTCTAAACCTCGAGAAGACAATATCTTTAAGCATTTTAATAGAGGTGTTGTGATCGACACTACTAGTTGGAATAGCTTCTGCCCACTTAGTAACATAATCAACATCAACCAAGATATGAGTGTATCCATTAGAGGAAGGAAAAGGTCCCATATAATAATAACCCCATACATCAAATGGATCAATAGCAAGTGAATAATTCATAGGCATTTCCTGACGGCTACCAATATTACTGATTCTTTGACATTCATCACAAGAAAGGGCATACTTACAAACATCTTTGAAAAGAGTAGGCCAATAGAAACCAGACTATAATACATCGTGTGAAGTTCTATCACCAGCATGGTGTCCTCCATAAGCCTCGGAGTGACACTTCCGATGGATTTTTCCTTGTTCATGCCCAGGTACACAACATTTAATAATATTATCTACTCCTTTATGAAGATGTGGGTCATCCTAGAAGTAGTGTCTCAAATCATAAAAGAACTATTATTTTGTTGATAGGTGAAGCTAGGTGGTATGTATTTAGCAACAATGTAATTACCATAATCAGCATACCAAGGAGTATTATGGGAAGAATTTACAACAACAGGTTGTTCATCAGGAAAATTATCATCAATAGGCAGTGGGTCATCAAGCATAGTTTCCATTCTATAAAAATTATCTGATATAGGGTTTTAAGGTCTCTTTCTATCAACGATATGCAAGTCAAATTCTTGAAGTAAAAATACCCATCTAATAATTCTAGGCTTAGAATCTTTCTTCTCCATAAGGTATTTAATAGCAACATGATTAGTGTGAAGAGTAACTTTGGAATCAACAATATAAGATCTATACTTATCACATGCAAAGACAACTGCTAAAAATTCCTTTTTAGTGGTAGCATAATTTCTTTGGGAAATATCTAGAGTTTTCCTAGCATAAAGAATAACATTAAATTTCTTGTCTACCCTTTGCCCTAGAACATCCCCAACAACATAATCACTAGCATCACACATAATTTCAAATTGTAGATTCCAATCAGGTGGTTGAACAATAGGTGCATATATCAAGACTTTCTTAAGCATTTCAAAAGCTTCTATGCAATCATCAGAAAAAACAAATGGAATATATCTTTTTGAAGAAGATTAGCTAATGGCCTAGAGATCTTTGATAAATCTTTAATAAAACGCCTACAGAAACCAGCATGACCGAGGAAACTTATTATACCTTTAATATCATTAGGACATGGCATTTTCTCTATTGCTTCAACTTTAGTTTTGTCTACCTCAATGAATTTCTAAGAGATTTTATGCCCAAGTACTATACCTTCATTCACCATAAAATGACACTTCTCCCAATTGAAGACAAGATTACTTTCTTTACATCTCTCTAAAACTAGATCAAGGTTGCTCAAGCAATCATGAAAACAAGTTCCGTAAACAGAAAATTTATCCATGAAAACTGCCACAATATTTTCACAAAAATGAGAGAATATAGAAGTCATACATCTTTGAAATGTAGAAGGTGCATTTCATAATCCAAAAGGCATACATCTATAAGCATAAGTTCCAAAATGGCATGTAGATGTAGTTTTCTCCTGGTCTTCTTTTGACACGGGTATTTGAGAAAACCAAGAATATCCATCAAGAAAAAAAAAGTGTGTGTGTGTGTTCTTAGATAGTCTTTCTAGTTTTTTATCAATAAAAGGTAAGGGTAATGATCTCATTTTTTGTAGGAGAGCAAGGCGGCATTATGCAAAAAGATATTAAAGCTCGAGTTAGATAATGACGATCTATAGGAGAAAAATTGTATGCTCAAGTATAAGTTGAAGAAGAAGGCTACTTCATCACCACCAACTTCATCATATTCGCCACCAAAGGTGACTTGAGTACACGGGTATGGCACTACCCTTGGCTTGAGCCAAGCTTGGGGAGATGCCCCGGTATCATATCACCATCACTTTTATTTACCTTTACTTATTTTATTTTATTTTGATCCTTAGCTATTTCATGATTTAGTCGAATAAAAGTTTAGTATGATCTATTTTCGAGTACTAGTTTTGTGATCTATTTATCTATCTAATCGAATGAGAGTTATATAATAAAATTTAGTTTGAGCTCTTGCTTCTTTACTTTCTTATTGCAATCATACTAAAAATAAAATAAATGAAAAGGACCATATGCTAATCTTATGGTAAGTAATGACATCACATTGGTCAATGATGTATAAGTGGTAAAATTTATTGGAGATTAACAAACATAGCATTGGTTAATGATGCAATTCATGAAATAATTAATAAGGGAAGGGAAGATTCACATTCAAATACACAATCTTGGACATCTTTTATGATTGTGAGCCCCCATTAAATATTATATGCCAAAAATGTTGACGTCGGAAAAGGAAGACAACTTAATGATTTATGTTTATTCATATTCACATAGAAGTTATATTGTCATAGATCCTTCAACATGTGATTCTTTCTCAATATCTTTGCTAGCCAAAAATTCTGCACTACGTAGAGATACTACTTGTGCATCCAAAAACCCTAAACCCAAACTAATGTTTTGAGAGTCCACCATACCTACCTATGGATTGAGTAAGACCCTTCAAGTAAGTTTTCATCGGTGGAAAAAGGGAATAAAAATTGCTTCTAGATGGGTTTGATCAATCAGTGTAAGAGAAAACTGAGCATTGTACGAACTTGTGATGGCATAGTAATAAAAGAGATGAACTTCATAATAAAGATTGTCATCACAACGGGAAATATAACATGATGTTCTTTTGCATTCAGGGATTTGGCATACAAACTAAAAAGCGCATGACAACCTCTGCTTCCCTCTGCGAAGGGCCTATCTTTTACTTTTATGTACTTGCTTTTATGCAAGAGTCAAAGTATTCATCCCTATTCTTTTTTACTTTTTATTTTTGCAAGCATCATGTGGCGAGGAAAGATCTAGGCACATATATCCAGTTGGATATGAGTGAGCATGATTTATTATTGTTCACATCACCCTTTAGGTGAATACGTTGGGAGGCGAAACTATAAGACCCTATCTTTCTATGTATCCGGTTGAAACTTTTTGCTCATGGGTATGCTATGAGTGTTAGCAATCATAGAATATTAAATGATGGTTGAGTATGTGGACTTGCCAAAAGGCTCCGACACGATACCCTTCCAAAAAATATGATGAATTGTAGTTGCAAAGTTGACTGAGAACATAGTTTATTGGTTTTCAATAATGTTTATGCTTTATACTTCTATGTTGTGATGAATTGTTACTTGTTCATGAGAAGTTATATAAAAAAAAGTTATAAGAAATATTCCCATGACAAAGTTTGTTGCTTCTATGATAATAAGCATGATGCAAGTATGTCCGTATTTTTTTTATCGACACCTCTCTCTCAAACCAGGTGTGCACATTTTCGATATCGCCTTTCACTTGAGGACAAACGAGGTCTAAATTGGGAGAGTTGATACATCCATTTTACATCATGATTTCCTACTGTTATTATAATGTTTTAAGCATAATAATGCTTTGTGGAGTAATTCTAATGCCTTTTATCTCATAATATGCAAGGTTTAGAGGGAGAATGCCGATAGCTGGAATTCTGGACCTGAAAAAGCATCTCAGAGACACCTATTCTGCACATCTCCAAATAAGCTGAAACTTCACGGAGAATTATTTTGGAATATATAAAAAATACTGGAACAAATAACTACCGGAGCGGGCCACCTGGTGACCACAAGACACCAGGGCGTGCCAAGCCCCCAAGGCACGCCCTGATGGGTTGTGGCCAGCCCAGCCCACCTCCGGTGCCCATCTTCTGGTACGTAAGGTATTTTGACCTACTAAACATTAGGAGGATACATTTGGGATGGAACGCCGCTATCTTGAGGCGGAACTTGGGCAGGAGCATTTCCCCCCTCTAGTGGAGCGATTCCGCTGGGGGAACTTCCCTCCCGTAGGGGGAAATCGAAGCCATCGTCATCACCAACAACCCTCTCATCTTTGGGAGGCCAATCGTCATCAACATCTTCAACATCACCATCTCCTCTCAAACCCTAGTTCATCTCTTGTGTTCAATCTTTGTACCGGAACCCCAAATTGGTACCTATGGGTGACTAGTAGTGTCAATTACATTACGTAGTTGATTACTATATGTTTTATTTGGTGGAAGAGTATATTTTTCAGATCCATTATGCTATTTAATACCCCTTTGATCTTGAGCATGAATATCATTTGTGAGTAGTTACCTTTGTTCTTAAGGTCACGAGAGATGTCATGTTGCAAGTAATCATGTGAAGTTGATATGTGTTTGATATTTTGATGATATGAGTGTTGTGATTCCCTTAGTGGTGTCATGTGAACATAGACTACATGACACTTCACCATATTTGGGCCTAAGGGAATGCATTGTGGAGTAGTTATTAGATCATAGGTCGCTAGAGTGACAAAAGCTTAAACCCATGTTTATGCGCCATTTCGTAAGGGGCTGATTTGGATCCAAATGTTTAATGCTATGATTAGATTTTATCTTAATACTTTTCTTGTAGTTGCGGATGCTTGCAAGGGGTTAATCATAAGTGGGAGGTTTGTTCAAGTAAGAACAGCACCTAGGCACTAGTCCACCCACATATCAAATTATCGAAGTAGTGAACGCGAATCAAACAACATGATGAAAGTGACTAGATGAAATTCCCGTGTACCCTCAAGAATGCTTGCATATTATAAGAGACCTTTTTGGCCTATCCTTTGCCACAAAAGAATTGGGCTATCTTGCTGCACTTTATTTACCGTTACCATTACTTTCTCGCTACCAATTATCTTCCTATCAAACTACCTATTACCTACAATTTTAGTCCTAGCAAAAATTACCTTGCTGAAAACTGCTTGTCATTTCCTTCTGCTCCTCGTTGGGTTCAACACTCTTACTTATCGAAAGGACTATGATTGACCCCCTATACTTGTGGGTCATCAATGCGCTTATGGCCCTTGAGATACCACCGAAGACACTGCTGGCCTTGGAGAAAATTTGTTGTAGTTTCCTATGGTGCGCAAAGTAGGAGGCCCGTGGAGGTAACTACTCGCAGGGTTGGTAGCAGGTTTGCACCCCACGTTGAGCCGGTGGTCTTGGAATTCCCAACCTGCAATGGATGAATGTCACACTTCAGGCACGGTGGCTATGGCTGCGACATACATATGTACACAGGTCGTGGGCAGAGTTTGAGATCAATGTCACACGCGAAGCATGAGCAATTTTCTAGGCAACAACAAATGCAATCATTGGAAATGGTGACATGATGCTTTTTTGGAAGACAGATGGCTTCATGGCAACTGGGTACAAGATATGGCTCCCAACATATATGATGTGGTCGCCCCTTGGACGAGGGCCCCATGAAGAGTGTGGCAATCCCTTAGGACAACACATGGGCAAGGGATGTTGGACCTAAGCTCGGGATACAGAACATTGAGGAATACCTGATGCTATGGGATATAGTGGGAGAGGTGGAGTTGCATGAAAAGAGAGAAGATGTCATCCACTGGGCCTTGGAGGCTAATGGAAACTATTTGATCCGATCGGCATATGTGACAAAGTTCATAGAACGAGAAGTGGCAACATACACGAATTTTGTAATGGAAGTAGAAGGCACCTCTACAATATCGCTTCTTCGCATGGCTAGCGATGCAAAACCGCTGCTGGACCTCGGACCGCTTAGCACAACAAGGTCTCTACGTACTCCTAACATGTGTTTTTGCATGAACTTTGTGGCTCTAGGTTTGGATGGCCCTGAGGGCTCCCAGACAGGCCCCGATGGCCGAGGACGATTTGGTGGAGTGGTGCTTCACACAAATGGTGGCCCAATGTACACCTAGATACCTCAAGGCGATCACAAGTCTATGCTTATGGGAACTGTGGAAACACCGCAACGCAATTTTTTTACGGTGAAACACCATCACTTCAAATGGAACTGCATGATATTGATCGTGAAGACTGGACATGGAAGTTGGCATGACTTCTAAAGGATGACCTAGAGTTCCTCTTTAGCAGATTAAAGAGACGAGCTAGTGGCGAGTAATTCACTTTCTTGTAGAGTGAGTGGTGTTGGAGGCTAATGAAAGCCTTGTAAAGATGTAAAGCTTGTGGAGGGTCTATTCACCCCTTTCTTCTATAATGTATGATATGCACACTCATGCATATTGTAGGAAAAATACTCTCAACATGCAAAGTGTCCACCTCAACGTCCCACTAAGCAATGCGTTTAAGCGTTCTCTCACACTAAGCCATGCAATATTTGTCACATAAGTGAGTCATGCATTTAACTTATAAATTAAAAATATTTTGCATTAGTCTATGCATGTAACGCTACTACATTGTATATTTGTGTTATTCATCCATCACATTTTTGTTTGAAATGACATCTTTAACTCTAATTTGAAAGTTTTTATTCTATTTTTACACACTTTTTATTGACTTTTAAGTTTATACTTTCTATTCATTAGATTTAGCAACTATTTATGCAATTTTTAACAAAGTTGCTGCATCAATGCGCGGGGAGAGAGTCATCCTCACTAATCATGTCCAATTTTTCCTTAGTGAAGAAGACACCCGCGTGGAGAACTCCAAGGATTATTAAACTCAAGTTATGCTACTTCTGTTCCAAAACTATTTTGCAACAGTTAGCACATCAAGTATAATAAATCTCATATATTTCTATTTTCATGCTCATATTTTTAATTGTAATATTCATGTTCCACATAATCAAGTATCATCTAAACATATTGCCAACAATGTGTGCAGCAACGTGCAGGGAATTGTCTAGTTCATCAAACATAGCATCCCCAAGATTATGGATTTGCATATCATTATTATCATGGATATTCATAGAATTCATACTAGCATCATTCCGATCATTCTTATCATTATGGAACTCACATCAAACATTGTGTTAAATTCTTATTTTAGCACTTCATAGCAATTATCGGAATCCATATTTCCAAGAAATACTTCATAAAGATAAAGAATTAGATTCAACTTCACTTCCTTTTTTGTAGTTTTCTTTTATAAACCAAACTAGTGAAGTACAAGAAACTAAAATATTCAATTGTAAGATCTAAAGAAGATACCTTCAAGCACTCACCTCTAGGTCAACGACGTCAAAAAGAGCTTGTTTTCTACTATGCAAATCTATTCTTGTAGACTTTGCTAGGCCTCCATGCGCAGAGTTTTGTAGGACGGTAATAAATTTTCCTTAAGGGGATGACCTAACGTTTATCAATCTATGGGAGGTGTTGGATGAAGATGGTTCTCTCTCAAACAACCCTGCAATCAAATACAAGTGGTCTCTTGTGTGACCAACACACGCAAAACTATTTCTAGTTGTATAGGTGCACAAGTTCAGTTAAGAGGTTGTGCTACAATGTCACCTTGAGTATCCACAAGTGAGACATGCATCAAGTGATCTCAAATCCAAAATATGCAATCCAACATAAATAAACCTCAAAGAGCAAGACTCAATTCACCATTAAAATAAGAGAGGGGGTGAACCTCGTGTGATCCAGCTGTATAGATAAAGCTCATTACATATCAATATCATGTCAAATCAGGAACATGACATATAGAGATCAAACACATATCTACGGTTGCAAGCCCTCAGCCCCGATGATGAACTACCCACGCATCACCATGGAGGCAACAAGGATGATCAAGATGGCTTCCATGATGGCTTCCCCCTCCGTAGAGGTGCCCCAAAAAGGAGAGATTTGTGGCAGCAGAGTAAAAGTTATAGGTTCCTTTTAGGCATTTCACTTTTATAAGATTTTTTTAGTGTGAGAATCATGCAAAACAGAGCCTCGAGGGGGCCACAAGCCTGTATGGTGTGTCCCTACGGGGCTCACCCTTGGGGCTTGTGTGCCCCTCAGACACTTTTTGACCGAGTCCCAAAGCTTCCGAGATCTCTTATTTTCCTTAAAAACACGTAATTTTTTAGCGCAATTGAACCTTCCCAGATATTTTTTCGCGTATCAAATAACATGAAAAAGCAGGAACTAGCACTGGGTACTAGATTAATATGCTAGTCCATAAAAATAATATAAAAGTGCACCAAAACTATGTATAACTCATGTAAAATACGGCATGAATACTTACAAAATATAGATACATTGGAGACGTATCATTCATTGATGCCCATCTCGAATTCATTATGTAGTGTGGGGATCCTTTCATGGAATTGCAATATTGTGACAAAGATGTATGATCGAAACATAAAACAAGGAATATTGATAGAAAATAATGGCATAACCTTTGCTATAATTAGGCCATTTTTAGTGCTAGCAATTTTACGAAACGGAAATGAATCAACATTTCCTCAGAACATTGGCACCCATAATAATATGTGCAAATCAACTTACAAATTTGTGGATGTGCATCGACTTCTCCAAGACAGTTTGTTACTAAGAGTTAAGAAAAAACATAAAAATGAAATGTCGACCTAAAATTTTGGCATTACTTTTGCTAAAAGCAGGGCATATTGAATGCCAAGAATTTTATGAAACATAAATGAATCGACATTTCATCAAAACATTGGTACTCATATTAATACTTGTAAATCAACCCAGGATTTATTTGGTTGTACATTGAACGACAGTAATACTGCAATACTGTTTGTCACTCCTTTGTGTGGCATTTCATAGAACATGTTACCATAATCCACATTAGAGTGGTATACATATGAATACTAAAAATGGAAATATACTTCCGACACAAGCGACGGTGTTAGAGGAGATAGTGGAGAGGGGACGAGTGGCAACGGTGCAGAGAGGCAGATGCTGGGGGAAACCAGGCGTGAGGGCAGACTGGACAATTGTCGGGCGAGATGGGGGGGGTGGCATGAAGGTGGGGCATCACGAAGGCGGGATGGCGGAATGATGGAGGATGACAATGATGGTGGCCGGGACGCACGACATGATGGCGTGATCGATGTGTGGGGACCGGACGCGGGAGAAAGAAAAAAATTGGTGGATTGAATTTGGAGGAAGCGCCCAAGCACTATGTGTTGATTTGGGTTTCAACATGGCAGTGTCTTCAAAACACCCGCCACCCCTATGTTAGAAGTGGAGGGTGTAGAGAAATGCTTGCCAAATAAAATTTTGAACCATTTTAACTCATTTTTAACTCTTTTGAACTTCAAACTTTTCATTGGATTAATACACACCATCCAGCGCCACATGGTCAAATTTGGCCACTTTTTGAGTTGGTGTGTTATTTTTGAGGCATTACCTCATTTTTGTGCCACTAAAAGGGGGGAAATCTCTTCGATAAGAAATACCCGCAAATGAGTTCCGAAAGGGATGAAACTTTGCATGGTGTATACATCTCCCATTCCCCCTCATGTAGGGTGTAGTACAAATTTGAGAGCGTTACGGCAAAAACTAGATGCATCTCATGCACAAAACGAACACTCTCCCCGAAGTGCTAAGGTTTCAAAGAGATGTCGCCACCTACCACATAGAACTCCATCTTTTTAAATATTTTGACATTAAGTTTTTTTTCTATTATTAGTACAAAGCATCCAATCCACATTCTCAAATTTGTCCACTTTCTGAGTTGGTCTGTTTGAGGCATTACCTGATTTCCGGGCCACTAAAAGGGGCGAAACTCTCTTAATAAGAATATACCGTGCAAACAAGTTTCAAAAGGGATGAAAATGTGCATGCTATCTTCATATCATGTATGGTGTGTTAGAAATCGGAGAGCGTTACGATAAAAAGCTTGATGTACCTTGTGTACAAAATGGACACTGCCTGCCAAAGTGTCACGCTTTCGAACGAAAACTGCCGTGTGTCACACAAAACGCCATATGGTAAAATCTTTTGAACTTCATTTTTTCTAGGACTAATGCAAAGCATAAAAAACCACATGCTCAAATTTGATAACTTTCCGACTTAGTCTGCTATTTTCGAGACATTACCTGATTTTTCGGCCACCAAAATGGGCAAAACTCTCTTCCGTAAGAAATACCGCGCAAACAAGTTCAGAAAGTGATGAAACTCTGCATGTTGTCTTCATCTCACCCATGTAGGGTGTGTTATAAATTTTAGAGCGTTACGATAATAACTTGATGCCTCAGGTACAAAATGGACACTTTCCTCCGAAGTGTTAGAATTTCGAACGAAAACCACCGCCTACCGCGTAGAACTTCATCTTTTGAAAACCTTTTAACTCCGAACCTTTTCGAGGATTAATACACACCACCTAAACCCACGTGCTCAAATTTGGCCACTTTTCGAGATGGTCTATTATTTTCGATGCGCTACATGATTTTTCAGGCACTAAAAGGGCAAAACTTTGGGGGAATTTTTCCATGTGTAAAGCACACATTTGGAAGCCCCTTGGACAATTTGAAGACTATTCTGGAGGAGTTTTCAGACTTAACATATGTGTGGCGTGCGGCCCAAAGGGCCAAACTCATGAAAATTATGGAAAAAATGGTGCAGGACGCCCAAATAATGTTGTGGTGGGCGAATCCTATTTAGCGCCAGGCCGCGCTTGCAGACGCGCTAGACGGGCCGGCCCATTCAATTTGTTTTTCTGTTCTAACGGAAACGTCAAAAAGGTGCGTGAACCATGGTTCGAACCCGAAACCTCTTCGTTGCCAGCGCAAGGCAATAGCCACCCTGACCTTGCTCGACGTGGATAAACATTCTTCAGTCCAGCGTTTTATTGTCTACAATAGTTCGGTTTTGTATTTTGTCTTTTTCTTATTTTCTCTTCCTTTTTCTTTCTTATAATTGCGCGTTTTTATATTTCGTTTTCTTTTACATTTTCTATTTTGCCTGATTTCCTGATTCTTTTTCAAATTTCTCAACTGATTTCAAATTTGATGAAGTTATTTTTAAAATTTTGATGAAGCTTTTTTTCAAATAGGTGAACTTTTATTTTAAATTTGTAAACTTTTTCAATATAAATGATTTTTTTTCAAATTCGATGAAATTTTTTCATTATTGATGAACTTTTTCAAATTTGGATGAACTTTTTGGAAGATACTTTTTTTTCAATTTCGATGAACTTTTTTCATTATTGGTGAACTTTTTCAAATTTGGATGAAATTTTTTGAAGATCCTTTTTTTTCAAATTCGATGAACTTTTTTCATTATTGATGATAGTTTTTCAAAACGGATGAACTTTATTGAAGATGAACTTTTTTCAAATTCGATGAACTTTTTTCATTATTGATGAATTTTTTTCAAAACCGATGAACATTTTCAAATTCGGATGAACTTTTTGGTAGATGATTTTTTTTCAAATTCGATGAACTTTTTTCATATTGATGAATTTTTTCAAAACCGATGATTTTTTTAAAACAGATGAACTTTTTTGAAGATGAAATTTCTCAAATTCGATGATTTTTTCTTAAAATTGATGAACTTATTTCTAAAATCGATGAATTTTTTCAAAATATATGCACTCTTTTCAAGATTTGTGATATTTCTCCCAAAATTGATTAACTTTTTTTAAGTTTGTGAACTTTTTATCGAGATGATGAACCATTTTCAAATTCGATGGACTTTTTTAAAGATCAATGAACATTTTTCATTTCCACGAATTCTTTCCAATTTCTATGAACTTTTTTTTTCCAAATTTGTACTTGCTTTCAGTAAAAAATTAGAACTCTATTACGAATTATACTTTCTTTTTGAATAATATATACTGGATATGTATAATACTCCCTCCCTCCCATAATGTCTAGAGGAAGGGTCAAATAAACATTCTTCCTATTTTCATTGTCAACTGAATATGCTCGACCTAATGGTTACAAGCGACTGCTATCCACACTCACGATCGGGGTCCGAATCTCAGCATTCACAAATGCAACAGAAATAATCATGTAATGTGTTTAAGATCAGATTGTTAGCCATGTGATGTTCTAATGGGCCACGGCCCAATGTTGGTCGCTGTAGATGCTAGTTCTCCAACGAGCGCCTACAGCGCCAACTAGTAGCTCCCGTTGTGGTGGGCCTTTTTTAAAACGTGACTTGCGTTCTATATCTTTTCATGCAAACTGTACTTTCTATTTGTCGATAGACAATTCAGTTTTGTTTTGTAGAAAAGGAGGATGCCTCTCGGCCTCTGCATCTGGGAGATGCATGTGGCCATTTTACTGATTATTCCCGACGACCTTACAAAGTAGTACAACAATATGTCTGAATTCGCCATCTTGGCAACATCTATCCCTACTCCTATCCATATAATGAAGGGGTGCAAACTGGGCCAAATACCCAGACCTCTCACCTAAGCCTAACATCTAAAGCCGGAGGCCTCGACCAGCCACATACCGGGTCCCGGGCACAAACCGGTCTGACGCACTCACATGTGTCGCCGCCACCACCTTCAACTGGTTCATCTTCAGAGCAGATTGATGTGCCAGCCTTGGCAGGTGCCTCCACCATCGACACCACGATGACGCCAAACGACGACCTCCACCTACGAGAGTCCATTTCCAAGCAGCGGAGGCAGATCCATGCTAGAATAGTGCCCCACCACCGCCATCGCCCACCACCCACAAGCGCCACCCAGCCCAAAGGTTTCCAAAGCGGCGCCTTCAAGAAGGGAACGACGCCATGAGCACTGCCGCCGCCCAACAAAGTTAGGGCTTTCGCCCGGAAGACCTAGGGGAAGGGGAAGTGAGGGGATCAGTCCATACCGACACCTCCAAGGAGGGGAACGACGCCCTCAGGCGTCGCTGTTGACGCGGCCGGCCATGACCGGCCAGGGATTTTGCCCGAACTAGATCCCTGTCACCAGCAACGCCTCCTATACGGAACCGACGTCCTAAGAAAGTGCGGCCCGACCAGGCTAGCCTGCACGCCAAATAGGGGAGGAGGGGAGGCGCTAGATCGCGCGCACCGCCACCGCAGAAGTCGCCGTCGGCTGCCAATGACCACCGAATCCCGCCGCCTGCGCGGTCGAGACGCCAGATCCACCGCCCGCACGGCTGCTAGCCTGCCGTGCCTCGCCAATGGAGTTTCTGCTCTAGATCTGGGGTTCCCCACGCAGAGGAAGGGCAGCCGAGGCCCTGCCGCCACTATCCTTGGCGCCCCGTGCTTGCCCGGCGGCTGCCTCGGGCGGCGGCGAGGAAGGGAGGAGGAGGGAGTGAGTCCGAGGGGCGGCTAGGGTTGGGAGGGAGGGGGATGGGTGGGAGCTGGTGTACGTATGGTTTGACCCCCTTATACCCTCCTTAACCGTCCGGGCAGGCCACCTGGTCACTCCGAGGTCATAAAAAATCGATTTAGACGGGTTTCTCAATTGGCTCTCAAACGCCCGGGCTGACTGGCATCCCCTATATCCAGCCCAAATATGAGGCGGGTATGGGGGCGCCCGGACCCGCCTGGGCACACCCGCCACGTCGGACTAACGGCGTGGCCCCACACAGACTTGCCGGGAAACCCGAAGGTCCGACGGTCGCCTCGACCGTTGCCGTGGTGCGAACGCCGTGTGGCGCCGCTCAGCCTCCCCGCCCGAGGTCGGCGCCACCTATTTAAGTCGGGCGGCGCCGCCCAGCCCTAACACATCCGCCTCCTCCCTCTCTGTGCCGCCAGCCGAGCCCTTCCGCCTCCTCTCTCTGTTCCCTCTCCGTCGGAATGGTCTACCGGCTCATCACCATCTACGCGCAGCTGACGTCGAAGCGGCTCCGGCAAATCGAGGAGGAGTACCACGCTCGTCGTGCCGCTCGCATCGTTGCGGGTCTCCCTCTGGACTCGTCGGAGACGGAGGAGGAGGTGAAGGAGGAGGAGCTGCCGGAGGAGGAGGAGCCGAAGCAGGAGGCTCCCGGCTTGACCATGAGGGAGGCAGACGCAGAGTTCGTCATCGCCCAATCGAACGAGATGGCGGAGCACAGGGCATTCTGGATGAGGCCGAGGTGGAGGTCAACCGCCGGCTCATCGACAGAGGCGGGCGGGCGGAAGCCGACACCCTCTTCGACGAGTTGGAGGCCGAGGAAGCCACAGCGGAGGAGGCAGCAACGTCGGTGCCGGAGGGAGCGGACCCGCGGCGTGCACACATCTATCCGCCGGATGGGACGGAGATCGTCCACATCTTTGACGAAGAGTAGATAGATTTCCACGTAGTACGCTGGTTTTATTTAATTGCATGTTTTTTATGGATTTGAGAAAGAAATATGAGACGTTCGGATGCAACGAGCTTTATTTGAGACGTGACCGGTCAGTGTTCGCGGACTCACCCGGGCACGTCCGCGAACGTTTGAGGGATCGGATTTGCAAGATTCGATTGTAGATACTCTAATACTTGCAGAACACGTTGCTTTCAGATAAGCAAAGCAAACATAGGTAGAACAATAATTGGCTTGCAATGTAAACATTCACCATGTTCTTTGGGATCGTAACCTTGCATAGTATTGCTGGCATTCGATCTCTTCAAGTAGATACAGGGGAATCTCATCTTTTGAGAAGTGATGTTACTGCATCTGACTTTTTGCAAGCCGATTGCTTTAGATATCATCGTCATGGGATGCCGAACCTTTGCTTAGTCTTGCTGGCATTCAATATCTCCAAATCGATACAGGGGAATCTCATTCTTTGATGAAGTGATGTTACTACATCAGACTTTTCCCAAGCAAATTGATTTGCATATCATCACCATGGATGTTGGAATATTTGGATGCAAAAGGAATGGACAGGTTTTAAAAAATGAAGTACCACGAATGGCAAAAAAATGTAGATTATCCCGGTGAGTGGAGTTTGTTAGCTGCAGAATAATTTCCGTGGATCTGAGGAGAGCCCGCCACTGGACCTTGCGATGGCAGTGCGGCCCGGACAGGTACAGCAGTACTACAGGGCCCTGTAGACGACGTACGTGGTCGCTCTCGTGGGGAGCCACCCGAAAGGATGAGGTGGGCCTCGGAAGTCGATGGCGCGCGTGCGCAGGCACGTGGCCCGGGGCGACGGCGTATCGCCTCACGTGGCCGCGGCGCTGGCCTTTTTGATTTGAACCGCCCGACCCCGCGCCTTTGCATTGCCCGGCCGGACGGCGACGCCGACCGGTCGTGCGGGTGCCACTTGCGCGCACGGCGAGAGGGACCTCAGCCCGAGAAAACTAGACGTGCGCGGGGGAGGATATCCATCAAAATTCAGCTCTGTTGACAGCTCGCCCGATACACGTACGCGCGCAGAGCCACAGACTGGAAAAGCCTTCGACTGGACGATTACTTTTTTATAAGGACGGCTCGACACCTGTATGACATTCTATATAGCTAGAATCTACAGATATTTTTTGTTATTCTATTCTACTCCCATATAAAAATATAAGACATTTTTTGACACACTGTCAGAATAAGTATCAGGGTTCTACGGATTTTTTTTGTTATTTTATTCTACGAGGGCATCTAAGACATGGATCTCTAAAACAGACACACTATTTGTTTGTGGACCGGTCTGGATCGGTCTGCAAACATTAATGTGTGAGCCGGCCATCAATATGTGTTCCTTAGAAGTTCATATTTTTATTTTATTTAATTTCGCATCACTCATTGTAATTATAGAAATAACACAATTGATCAAGAAATAACATGTAACTATCACTAGTACAACAACAGGTTAAACATAAGTATTACATAGCAAGATGTTCCACAAGGTTTTTAAATTCATTGATTTCAAATTTAGCAATACTAGAGTCAGAACCGACACATGTGTCAAACACACAGTTATCCTTAAGCTTCATTCAACAATGTAGAGCTTAAATGGTCCGTTCTCGCTCCTATAATAAAACATGACAACGCGTCGAGGCTATACAACATGATGATTATCAAGTTGCGACATTGAGTTAATCATAAATTGACCAATATATAGAGCAACAAAAAGCAAAACTTAGAATCTCCATTATTGACCATTCTGATTGACTCTATTGGAGAGAACTAGCTTGCTTATTGCAATTCTGAATTAGATCGATTGTATCCTTGAGTGAATCAATAAATTAAGCTACAAAAAGAAAAACTTACGATCTTCATGATTGACGAGGCTGATGACCATATGGTCTCCACTCGTGCAATCGCACTGCAAAACTTCACAATGCGTTCATGGTTGGCGTGCATATCATATGACCCGAAGTTCTTTTGCTCATGAAACGAAGCATGCATGGTTTGTCAAAAGGTCGAGCCTCCTTGGCCGATGGCTCCAAAGTCCGCATATACGGCAACCAAGCATCGCATAACAACTCATCCTCGAGTACCTCATTATTGTGCTTTCTCTAGAAAACATCAAGTTCAACAAAAATAAGTTCAATGAAATTTGACTGAATACTTGTTGGGTGTGGTGTCCACCGTAGACAACGTCGAAGGGGGCGCAGGGTACCTGGCTATGGAGGGATCTTGGATGCACGCTAGCGTAGTCCAGAGCTGGTAGAGGCATGGGTGGGGGATGCAGACGCATGAGGATGTCTGGTAGCGACCGGTGACGTACATCGACGATGGCGAATGAAGAGCATGCAGATGAAAAGATTGGGGCGCAGGGCATAGTGAAAAAAAGTGGAGCGGAAATGGGATTTAAGTGGGCCAAGGGGGGACTACATTTGAATGGTAAAATGAGTCTGAACAGCCCATGCGGTCGGAGTTGGAGATGCGCTGAAGCTTCTAAGGGCATCTGCAACGGCGATCCACAAACCGCCCGCATCCATCCGCACCGTGCTGTCCAGACCACGGAAGGCATCTAACGCGAGCCAATATCAGTCCGTAGGGCGGTTCGGACATACTTCCTTCCAATAACCGAAGACAATTGTGGGGCTTTGCGGACGTCTAGACAACACCCATGCCTACGTCTGACCACAATGGCCCACCAAAACCACTCCTCCCTCGCTCGCACACGTTCTCTTCCAGTGCCCGCTGCTCGTATTCATGCCGCTGCAAAGTGTGTCGCTCCACATTGAAGATGACGCAGGGCGGACGCGGCCTCACGCTGCCTCCGCCATTGAAACGACATGCCGACCGAGGGCGCTGCTCCCTGCATGCCCAGCTGAACATGCCTCCTCTTCGCAGTCAAACACCTTCATTAAACACTATAATCCAAGAAAACTACTCTGGCCACATGCCCGTTTATGACCGGGCGACATTAAACACAACGTCGGGCAAGCTCCTCCCATCCATGCTCAATTTAAAGGAGGCCATACATCAGGCAAGAGTTGCACCACCACCCCTCTCTCCATCTCCTCCTTCCACCATTTTCTCCACCCATCTGATGGCATCCGACAAGTAAGAAGAGCAGTTCTCCGGCATAAAAGGCGGCCGGGTGGCCCACCGAGCCTACCAAATAGGAGTGAGGCAACTCGATGCTTGACCTCCCTCGCCTACCCTGACAAAGCAAGTTGTCGCTCCAAGCCGACGCATGGTTCAACAACTCACCGCTCCAAGCTAGCTCGTGGAGGAGTGGCAAGTTTCTCCACAGAGGCACACTACGGGGCACGATGGAGCAGCCATCGTGGTTGGCATAGACGAGGCCAGACACCATGCTATCCACCGTCAACATCGCCGAAACCACTCCCGGTCGATGGAGGATGAACATGGCTATACGGAGCTGGACCACTCGGTGGCCAACACGTCCAGGATCACCAATGATACCGAGTTAAAGTAAAACACGAGAGGCCGCTGCCTCTTTGGTCACAAGAAGGTCAGCACAGGCGAATCGCCATTGCCCATAGTCAGTGCCTCTTCCTGTAATGCGAGCCATTGTCCACCCCACACCCCCAAACAAGCACAGATCCAAGCCTTCACGGAAGCGGATGCAACCCTACCCCTTTAACAGAAGCACCCTCTTTGCTACTCTGGCAAGTGGTGCTGCCGGAGGTAAGAAAAGGGGGGAGGAATGTGCCTCCCGGGATCCCAATAGTCTGATAAGGACGTTGTCAGACATGGGTAAGACAAAGGGATACGCCCCCATCCAATGGCATCTGACAAGTAGGAAGAGAAGTTTTTCAGTAGTGTATCCATGTCACAGGAATGGAGCTCTGGGCGGCCAGACATGCACACAGTTTTGGATTTTTAGTTAAAATATGTACACATGTAATGTTTTCATCCGGTTTGTATGAAATCCATCATATTTGCATGAATTTCGTCCTGTTGATTTGTAAAGTGTTCGATATATATGCGGATAGCGTTGAATTGCGAACTCCTGCATCCGTGTCCACGGACCGGTCCCCCTGTCAGCGTACGGATTCGAAAGAAAGTTTAGGGGTCACCCATTGGAGATGTCCTAATCCCACTAACTTTTCGTGAATATTGATGTCCGGTTTTTGGGTTTGCCCATTGCTAGGAGTCGTTGTATGCGACATGGATGGCATGCGTAGGTGCAACAAGCGGACACTACGTTGTGTGGCAGCGAGCTTGTCGGGTAATCGGTCCACAAACATGGTAGGACGAGAAGATTTGATCAACACTAGCAAGGAGAATTAGTTCATGATCTGTTCACATGCTAGTTTTGGCATGTACTCACTATTTTTTTACTTCTTATTTGTTTCGTTTTGAGTCAAACGATTTAAACTTTTGTTGAGTTTATATGAAAATATAACACCCACAAATACCTAACCAAGACTATTAGAATCATCATTCACTATATTTTCATATCATATATATTTACTGTGTATGTTTAGATTGTCTTTGATAAATTTGATCAAACTTTATAAAAGTTTGACTTAGGTTAAATCTTATATGTGGAGTAAATACTAATGAAGGGAGTACAATGAGGTAGTAGCTCGTAGGATGTATTAAGTAATTCATTGATTTGCCTCTAAGTTACCTTGAAGTGAGGCGATGTCGCATTTTTGCACCTGGGTAAGGTTGATCCATTTTTATTTTACAAATCTAACAAACAACACATGTGCAAGGCTTGAAATGTTGTAAACAAGTTCATCCATGTGTGTGCTACATATAAGCTTACCCTTATAAATTTTTGTAAAACAAATGATATATCCTCACATGGACCCTTCCGCCTTGTGTCCCTCGTGTTCTCCCCTCCAAGGCAACTAGGGGCGCAAACCCTATCCCAGTCCTTCACCACCCCCTCTCCCCTCCGCTCTCCACTCATAGTCCCTAGAGGTGGCCACCAGAATGCCCGTCCGCTACCGATGAAAGGAGCATGGGGATCTGGCGTCCCTTGGTCATGGCACGGTTCGTGGGCAGTGCATGATGGCGTGAGATCTTCCCCATGTGGCTGCTCTTCGCGGTGGCGCGACATCCCTCTGGGCATCATGGGAACAACAAACTAAATAGGTTGTGATCGATCTTGCAAGGGCCCTAGAGGAGCGGCTCCGGACATGGCGGTAGTGGCTCCCCTCCATCATGGATGACGGGCCAAGAGGCGGGTTAATATGACAGTGCCTGGGGGTTGCAGGTCACGGGATTATGTACCCGGGTTCATCATAGGAGGCGCATGGCGGCTAAGCTTTCTCCGACCTCTATGATGATTGATGCAGGAGATTTTTAGAGAAGTTGTTGGCTAGAGGGGTCTTAAGCTTGTGCGACATGGTTTCTTCCTAGTAAGAGGAGGCAAGTCTCGATGGTGGACTCATGATGATGGATGAGTGCATGGAAATGGAGATGTCTAACATTTTGGTGGCATCAATGACATGCCTAACATAGGTCATTTCATTGATACATACCACGAAGATGGGTTCACAGAAGGCGGTGGTGAAAACTTCTAGAGCATGCGCACGCGGTCTGCACAATGGGTCTACAAGAACAACTGTCCGATTTTAGATGATGTGTGCAGGGGTGAAGTCAGGATAGGCAGCCCTAATTATGATCACCATTGTCATCATGCTTGTAGGTGGAAGAACTTTTGTCGCCTAGAAGGTGGATTCCAAAGGACTTATGTTTTTATCATGTAACACCAAAGTGTGTTATATCGGCCAGAGGGAGCTGATTGGGCAATTTTTAGAAATTCGTCAGTAAGGAATTTCTAGATGAGAAAATTGCAGGATGAGGAAAAGCAACGCAACGGATAATACTCACGCATATGCAAAATATATGAACACCATAGCTGTCATGATGAATCGAAGCATATGAGTGAATGAGTAACTAGGAATTAGGATAAGTGAAGTGACTGAAGAATTTGGGTTGAGGAAATAGAGAAAGTCTTTAGTCAAAGTCTTCACAAAACAATGAGCGATTTCTTCAAGGTACGAGTAAGTAAGTGAGGGGTGACAGTGTCCTGGACTAGGGGGTACTCACCACGTCCTCTCCCGACCAGTGGGTCGGCCCGAGGATCCGCAGGGCGGTTCACTAATGGGCCAGTTCGGATAGCCCATGATGCATACGAGGAAGATTTCACAAGACTTGGTGATCAAGACAAGGACTCCTCTCCAGCGACATAGCCAACTAGGACTCTTGTTATCCTAGGCCTCTGGTGTGTTATATAAGCCGAGGCCAGGCTAGTCATTTGGGACAATCAGATCATCATAGATCATATCATCTTATGAGCCTAGCTCTTAGGGTTTAGACCACTACATATGATCTCAAGGTAGATTAACTCTGTACTTGATACACCATCATCAATACAAGAAAACCATGACATAGGGTTTTACCTCCATCAAGAGGGCCCGAACCTAGGTAAATACCGTCTCCCTTGTCTCCTGTTACCCATCGATCTAAGACCCAGAGTTCGGGACCCCCTACCCGAGATCCGCCAGTTTTGACACCGACAAGGGGTTGAAGAAATAGAACCAGGTTGCTCGATGAAGACAATGTCTTTGTTGGAAAAGTTACTTCTATGACAGTCGTACGTCTGGTTGGGGCGACTAAGCTTGTACTCTGAAGACACTTAGTCCTCACTGTGTTCCACTTGAGATAAAGTTACTTAGACTACGCCTAATCACTCATGGCAAGTCTTCAAGATATACTTCGAAAACCTTCACTAAATAGGTCACTAGGCAATACACAATGACTCTTGGATGCTCTCGACCATGACGCCATCTGGAAGATACACAGTCTTCAAAGGTAACAAGCATCAGTTCTACACAGGACCATTTCTTTAGTGATGCTCAATCACTTTAAGGCTCTAAGTGTATGGTTTTTTTCTCACTTAGGATTGTCTCTAAGTTGTCAGAGGAATGGGTTGCTCTTAATGACAAGTGTCAATCTATCTCCCGGAGCAGCCAACGAGCGAATAGTTGTGGGGCGGCTATTTATAGCACGGGAGCAACCTGACATGATAAGACATAAATGCCGCTCAATGACATGAGTGTTTTGAGGATAAGATCCTTTAGATAGATGGCACTAAGTGCAACAACAGTCGGAAATCTGAACTCTCAAATTCATCAGGGGAGTCAAAGTCGTCAAGATAGGAAAACCGCACTAGCAAAGTCCTAACTCCCAGTCAGATAATGTAATCGACGATCAGAAGAAGTTCATATCTTTCACTCAGAAACTTGTCTGCGCTGTAAGAGATTTCCGAAGTATTCACTCGAAGGATTAAGAATGTAGTATTTGAGCATCACTTCGAAATGCGTCTATGCTTTGCCTAGACCCCCTTTAACAGTATGATGTTTTCTATGGCTTAAGAAAAGAAGAAATGAACTATGAAAACAAATTCTTGAAGCTTCAAGTCCTCGCATCAATTTCTTCATGGTCAGCGAATTCTTCACTTTAGTTTCTTCAAGAAATATATCAAATTCATAATATAAAGAAATACATTTTTTGGGATCGTCTTTCATCGGTTAAACAAAACTTTTCAGGGACTATGACACGTGTGTACACTCATAGACATATTAGTCCCTTAACCCATTTGTCTTCAATACTCCAAAATCACGAAGGGGGCACTAGATGCACTAACAGTCTCTCCCTTTTTGGTGATTGATGAAACATAGGTTAAGTTTTTTACGGAGATAAAACTATGGAGTGTAAGTACAGAGTTTGAAGAATTTGATAACGAGATATAGAGGAACTCCCCATGAAGATGTGCATATTGAGTAATTTGCATTGGATTGCAAATGCACATGCCAGGATGAAATTATGGAGATCTCCCACTATACCTTTGAATCTATTGAAGCGTTGAACATATGTATGAAGAATTTGCAATGCATGATGAAAAATGGTGTCTTACGAAATTAATTGAGGGTAAAACATGCATAAAATGGTTCAAAAGTGCATGACATCCATCGGGGTTAAATTTACAACTTGATCCACAAACACTTCAGAAGAACATGAGTTGTAACTTAATCGAAAGTATCAGCCCAAATAGTAAGACCCGCTTGAATAACTAACTTGAATTTCTCCCCCTTTCTCATCAAATGACCAAAAGGATACGAAATTGAGAACTAACGCCCCTGAAGAATTTCATGTTGAAGGTGGTGGAGGAGCGCTAGCTTTGTTGTTGGGGTCGATTGTTAATGAAGGACCGACAACAGTGTCATCAAGGTCCTCATCTTAACCCAGTTGTGCACAATGAAGAATATGAGCTAGGGACGAGTTGAGGAACTTGAACTTTCTTCAACTTCATCTTGGGCAGATGAGACAAATTGGAGTTCTGCTCAAATTCCATTTCAACAACTTCATCAGCTGTCTGGAGATAGGAGAGAATAGCTTAGATGCAATCAAATGTATCATGGGCATATTAATGGTTCCCCCTCGCAGAGTTTTCTGTCATTGTCATATTTGCAAGAATAGCTGCAAGCTGACGCTTAACTCAGATGTTATTGTGACCGATGTTCTGAATAATAATAATAAGCTCACGATCAGCCATAACACGAGGAACAAAACCTTGAGGATTTGGAACTGAGTTCTTAGCAGCCGAGTCTTGAGAGGCAGAGTCATCATTCATGGACTGAGAAGTGGGGTGATGATACGTCTCCAACGTATCTATAATTTTTGATTGTTCCATGCTGATTATTATCATTCTAGTATACTTTTGGGGGCAGCCTATTCGTTTATGGACGTGATGTCTCTATACACATGATCATTGCCGTGAAAATTGCATATCAATTCGCTTTTGTATCAATTGCCCAACAGTAATTTGTTTACCCACTGTATGCTATTCTGTGAGAGAGGCCACTACTGAACTCTGCGTCCCCCGGGTCTATTCACTTATATATTCACAAACGCTACTACGACCTTGCTGTTATTTATTTGCTTTTATTTTATTCTGCAATTTACAATTATCCAGAATTATCTACACAACTCACTTGCTTGCATATAACTAGATCAAGGGGATTGACAACCCTCTTGCCGGCGCTAGGTGCAAGTTGTTTGTTCTTTTTTGTGTAGCTGCTGAAGACGGTTGATGATTGGTATTCCTACTGGTTCGATAAACCTCATAACTGTGGGAAATACTTACCCATATTGTTCTGCGATAACCCATTCCTCTTCAAGGAAAACCCAATGCACATCACTAGTATCAGGTGACGAAACTGAGCATCGAGCAGACATTTGCCTTCTTAAATAACAGCCTTGCCTTTTCCAGGAACTGAAGAAATAGTGCTTCAAAGAATTTCAACTAGAGGCAAATAGCTGAGATGATTATGAAAGTCAGCCTTGTAGTTGATTAAAGATCTTGTTCTGATAAATTTCATAAGCCAAGGGGAATAAGGCTTCAAATAAAAAGGCGACTGGGCAACATTGGCCAATGTCTTCAAGAAGAGATCATGTATGTTGATGGGAATCCCATATACGATGTAGAACAACAGATTCTTCATGATGCCAAGAACTTCTTGATTATCAAAGTTGTGGCCTTTGATAGGAGTGATGGTCTTGGCCATGATGCGATAAGCGGTTCTTGGCACATAGAGCAATTCCTTCCCGAGGAAGCACTGGTGCAGCGACGTGCTATACAAATGGTATTAACCCCTTTCTGCGATGTAGTTCTAAACCGTCACCTTGCATGTGTGGGCGATAGGGGGGTCCATATCATATGACATGGGAAACCCATTGGTGATGGTGACCAACGAACGCAAATGATCTACAAATATAATCGTGTGCGGTATAGGAACATATTGCACACATAATCTTTTGGGCATACGCGTGGGATTTGGGATCAATCACGCATGTCCAAGATGAGTCAAACATGTCCAATTGCTCAGGGAAAACAAACCGAGTATGACCTTTGACCATTTGCGAACCATTACCTAATCCACATGGGCCATTGTAGAAACTCTATGTGATATGTTCATCATCACACACGGGCCATGCATGACATCATCGGACACGTTTCCCAAAAAAAGTACGCGTGGGATCGTCTTTGCATCGAGCATGGTTTCCTATTGGCTCATGTTTGAGATACGGTGCTATCGCAAATGATTGAGTAGCTCCTACGCGCACGTACAAGTGCTGCAAACCGTTTGCGATTTCTTATGTATCACCAATGTTTTAGATTATATCTCATGTGGTTTTCTTGTAGATCACAGGCGGTTGTGCTATGAGTTGTGTGTGCTTTCCGTTCTGGACCGCACAAGGTTAGTTGCTTGAACCGTGTGCACTGAAATTGCCAAGTTATTGTAAAATATCACATTTAATTCACCCTAAAAATAGCAAATTCGCCACAATATGCAATCAACAAATAGTTTCCACATGAAGAACATTCATCATAATTCGCCATAATATGCAATTGAACGAATAGTGTCCACAAGCACAGGATTCATCATAATTCATGACAATATGCAATTGAGCGAATGCTAGCTAAATTCCACAGTTGTTAAACTGACATATGCAGTACATAATCATACTGTACGAAATACGAAGACATGATCACATGGAAAATAATGCATTCATGTGTATACGTTTAGTTGATAACACTATATGAATGCGTAGTTATTATTACGGGATATGAATCCGAAAACTTCGACGCCATCATCGGGCTTGATATAGTGTTTCACAAATAAGGTGCTGATAAATTTCCTAACAGACGGCAATTCATCTACGGCGAGCGATGAAGAGGTCATCGGTCCAAAGATCAACTTTAGGACTTTTAGATCAGAATGTGACATACGTGTGGAGTAGAAGATAGTAATTAAGAAACATACTTACTGGTTTTATCCTGTCAGCATCAACACCACATTCAACACGTCTGCATAGGTTCATCATGTGTGCACAAACGTAGTATCCACATAGGCTGGTACCTTGTTGTTGCTGACGAATCTGATTTTTTTGTACAATATTAGTCATGTATTTGCGCTGTTAGGAACAACCTAACCGGTGTAAGTTGTTTCTTCTTTTTTCTATGGTGAGAAATAGAAATAGGATTACTTAGAAACTTGAACTGTTGGAAATATGCCCTAGAGGCAATAATAAATTAGTTATTATCATATTTGTTTGTTCATGATAACCGTGTGACATCCCAAGTGATGTCCCTACCTTATGTGGCATGTAACCCCATTGTATGAACTTGTGACATGAGCTATGTATGAGTTGCACCTTGTCATCATTGTGTTGTTTGCATTCATGCATCATGTCATCCATCTTCATTCATCATGCATTGCTTGTTTCATGTGTCTTGTTATGTGTGGAGTGGTGTGATGCTTGTGAGCATGACTTGGGTGTCTTGTGTTTGAGTGTGGGGAGGTCATGTGTGCAACCTCTTTCTTCTCGTTCTTTCCTCTCTTTTCTTTACATCAACAACACCTCTCCATAATGCCTTTATTCCTTGTTAATATTCATAGCTGAATTAACTTGCTGTTTTAATTGGTTAAAAATGTTCATAAGGTGGCCCTAATATTCTTATGACTTATGAGAATGGTGTTTTTGTCATTTGGAGGTGTTTGGGTTGTGAATTCCATTTAAACAGGGACTGCCCTTTTTATTAATTATTAAATAACTTGTGCAATAATTCAACCTGATATTTTTTATTAAATAGAGCACATTATTTCCTCTGCAAAAGTATTTTTAGCTTCACTAAAACCCCTTATATTTTCTCTGTGGAGTTTCTTGAGTGGTGCTGTTTAAATTATTCTCAAATTCCTTTTATTGGAAAAAGGGAGCAGTGTGGGGGGCACTGAGCTTCCGGCCCAGGGGAGCCTCTGGCTCGGCCCAAGCCACAGCAGACGGCCACCTGCCCGTCCTCCTCCTCCGTCAGTTAGCGGAGTGGTTCAGAGAGCAGAGCAGAGAGCGAGAGAGTGGACGCTGTCGCGTCGCCGTTAGCAGCTCCAACGTCGAGGCCGGCCCCTATTTAAGCACACATCCCTAGGGTTCTCCTGTTCCCGACCCCGCTGCCGCTTTCCCCTTCTTCCTCCTCTTCCTTCCCCTCTGTTTCTTCCTCTGTCGCGGGTCCTGTCAGGTGAGGTTCAGAGAGGTGGGAAGCGAAGGGCTCGTCGCCGGCGCCCTCCGGTGGAGCCCCGCCGCCTTCAAGATGGTCCACGGAGAGCCCGAGCTGTCTGCGTCCCGTTCCCGGTGCTAGGAGCTCCCAGGAGGCCTTCTTCTTCCTCCTCGCCGTCGCAGCGCCGCCGAGTCTTCTTCGCCTCTGTCGCCGCCGCGTCCCCGAGCGTCTTCTCCCCTTCTTCCCCTCCGTCGAGCTCATCTTGCGTTGTTCGAGCCCTTGGTGAGCAGCCCGTTCCCGATGTCCCCTCTCCTCACCGTAGCTCGCAGCACCATTGCCGTTGTGTTCGTCGCCGCCGTGGGAAAGGCTCAGCCTTGGGCTTGCCTCCTTCCTCCTCGTCGCAAGGCGAGAAGGGGAATGGAATCCCCATGGATCCCCACGTCGTCCTGCTCGTTCTCGTCGCCGGAGGTGCCCTATAGCCGCGGTGTGCGCCGGAGTTGCCTCCGTCGTTACCTGTCGCCTATGTCGACGTGTTTCAGTTTCGCAGATAGATCGCCTCTGCTAGTACTAGTTGCGCTCGCCCTCCCTCCTGTCGTGTATCGATGCGCAGCGTAGTGGTGTCCGGCTCGGGGTGAGACCAGGGAGGTCTTGGGTTCGAAACCCCTTCCCCCCCATTTTGGTGTTCTTTAGCTTTTTCTTTTTTTCTTTGTTTTGTTTGTTTCTTGTCTTTAAATGCATGTGGGGTCTATATATATGGGTGTTTTGGGCCAGGTGATATGCTTGTGTCGTGTATATTAGTGTAGGGGAGTGTGTGGTGTTATATGAGTGAGTGTGTATGTGCATGTGTATGCATACACTTGTGTATGTGTACTTATGCACATGTGTATGGGGGTGTGTGTATGTACCAAATGGTACATATACACATGTATGCATACATATGAGAGGTGTGTGTGTGCTTAGTGCTTACACACACATGTGAGTGTGGTTGTGTGTGTGTATGTGTCACATGGTGATGCATACATCCACATGGGAGATGTATGTATGTTTGTGTGTGTGTGCCACTTAGGTGGTACATACACATGCATGTGGGCTAGTGCATGCATGTGAGTGAGTGTGTAGGTGTGCATGTGTATGTGGGCATACATGTATGAAAGTGCATGTGTGCCTATATACACCCATTCTTGAGTGTGGTATGCTTGTGTGTGAGAGGTGTAGGGTTAATGAGAGGTGTGTGTATGTTATACATACACACATGTGTATGAGTAGCTCTTGTGTAGGTGTTCTCTCTTTTGTGCATATGTGTTCAATTTATCTCTAGCTAGTTTTCCCCTTGCCTATTGATGCTATGCCATGTTATCATGTCCCTAATACGATAATTAACCACTTCCAACATGTATCTATGGAGCACATGTCATTTTAAGGCATTTTCATCTAGTTTCATAAGTGACATAAGTCACCTATGCCCTAGGAAGGTCTATTTTTGACCTAGGTTTTCTCCTACTTGTTCCATGAAAGCATATGGGTATGAGTAATGATTCTGGGGTGGAATCAACCCATGAAGGCACATGTGAAGTCAGATTTGACTTTGGGGCAACTTGACAAAACTGAATTTTTATGCTATGATGCCCTTTTGTCTTTTTAATATGAATTAATCTATGCATGCTTATAAGTTCTTGCAAACATGAGTTTGTTAGTTAAAGTTGTTGGGAATGTCCCAGTATTTTATTTATTTATGTTAAGTCCCTAGATAAGTGGGAACCATGCTATTTAGTAAGGTACTTTCTGTTTCTGCCAACCTGCTTGAAAATGACTAAGTATGGAGAGTCTGCTGTTATTGTTTTTCCATGTTGAGAGGATGGTATCTTGTAATGTGTTGTGAATTTGACCATGATCAGTGTTAGTTATTCGTAGTAGATATTGTCTTCTACCATCATGTTAATGTTCATGCCAATAGGATCTCTCTAGCATATTTAACCAGTGCTGTCAACTTGCTACTTTATAATCACAGATTCCAAAAAAACTGTAATTTTCACTAAGTCCGAGAAAACTGTTTCAACATGCCATCTTGATTGCTTCTTGCTTATTGATGTGTGGCTCCTTTTCTGGTGGTGTAATTGGATGAATTGTTGTGTGCGTTGAGTAGATTCTGTCCATGTCTTGTTTGTGGCTCTAGGCTTCCTGTAGCTCCAGATGCGAGCTGTAGAAGTTGCTATGTTGCTGTTTTGTGGCAGATTTGGTGTTTTATTGTTTTGTGGTTTGTGGGAGCTATGCTCCTTGGAATGGATTGATTATTGAGTATATTATGCTTGAATTTTCATCACCTATCTAGTGGATGCCTTGGAATGCCAAGAATTAGCCCAGGTATTGGTGGTCTTGTGTTTTGCCTCCGTACCTTGTCGTGAGCGTATCTCGAGAACCGTAGCTCCGTTTCTTGCGATCCTTATATGCATTTCCATCGGATTTGCATGATGCATCCATATTTTCCATGTTCATGCATGTCTAAATAAATTTACATGAGGTTCTGTCCAGATTCATTAATAAACAACTTTGCATGTGAAACATGACTAGTTTGGGATTGCCATGTTAGAAATCTTCATAAGTGGTCATGCATCATTTTGATTGTGCATTGCAACTTGGTTGGATGTTTATTGTTTATGTTTCTCTTGGGTAGACGCGAGTGTTGATACTGAGTACGAGGACCCAGGAGAGTACCACTACGAGGATCCCGCTACTTGTTTCGCTGAAGAAGCAACAGGCAAGATGATCGTACCCGGATCCCGATACTATTTCTGCTTGCTAGTTTCTTTCTCTTATCATTACAATTGCACTACCCACCACTTGATATAAGCCCCCCATGATGCCATGAAAGCCTCTAACCTCCACATCCTAGCAAACCTTTGATTGGCTAAGTTACCGCTGCTCGGCCCCTCTTATAGCATTCTTAGTTGCAGGTGCAGGTTGTTCCATGTGGTAATATGGATTGGTTATCACCATAAATTTTGTTATTTAATTTAATGCACATATATATATATATATGGTATTGGTGGAAGGCTTGGCCTTTTGCTAAGTGACTTGTTCCGCTGTTACCGCCATTAGTTCCTTGTTACCGGTGTTATGTTTTCCGTATTTTACGCTCCTAACACGCTTGGGGTTGTTATGGGGACCCCCTTGTTTATTCGGTTGAGATTAAAACTTGTCTGGCAAGACCCAACATTGGTACTACATTTGCTATAAATAATAAAACTTGCATAGGGCTTTGCAACCCCGTGGATAATAATCAACCCCGGGCCAGTGCTCCGCATGAGCGTTGGTCCACCCACCTAGCAGTCGGCGGTGCCACCTCGGGGCAACTCGAGGCATTTTCAGGCGACCGTCCAGTTCGCATAGACGGATGATGCCCGTTGATAGAGAGCGCACGGCTCTAGAAGCGGATCTGGCTCACCGGGAGGTGTTGTTGGACTTGTTTTACCTTTATCGAGTGTCTTGCGTGTGGAGTCTGACTTTCTTCGGGTTTACTCGAGGTGTTGGAATCCTTTGGAATTTCCTTTGATGATCGCAAGATTCGCGTTCGAGGCTATTCCCACGAAGTGTGGTTAATTTTTTAATGGATTAGTTGGAGCACCCCTGCAGGGTTAAATCTTTCGGAAAGCCATGCCCATGGTTATGTGGCAACTTGGATATTTGTTTAACACCCGGGTTTAGCAAACTTGAAGTAAACTCTAACTAAAATATACCAACTGTGTGAGTAACCGTGATCGTCTCTACTCGCGAACATGATCCGAGAGAGAACACGGTGGAGTTATGACTGACGTAAGTAAGTGTTCAGGATCTCATAGAGATCATACTAGATTCGATCGTTTTTCATGGGCCACTCATGTTTATTTCATGTTGCGTAAGATAGCCACCATATTATGCTTAGTGCTGCTGCAAAGTAAACATCACCCCTTCCATCCTAAAGCTTAAATAGTCTTGGTACCCGGGCACATGATAGCTGAGTCCTCTGTGGCTCACAGTTTACTACAACACTCCAGGTACAGGTTCAGATGAGTACGTGCAGGATGATCTTACCCAACTCCAGTGGGAGTATGACGAGGAAAGAGGCAGGATGTACGTGACGCACCCAAACGAGTGAGGACCTGGTCGTGATCTTTGGGATAGCTTGATAGTATCATTTGCAACTTCTTTTATCATTTGATTTCGTCCGTAGTTGGACCCTGTGTTCAACTTGATGTTATGATTTGAGTGACATTGTAAGTTAGCATGTGGCGAGTGTAAGCCAACTTGTATACTCTTCTCATTCAGTATTGTATGTTGTGATGATGCTATTCTTGCTAATGGCAAGATGCACATATATCCCTTGCGAGGCCCTCGTGCCTTAAATGGATAGGTGCGCATCTTGGGCGTGACAAGTTGGTATCAGAGCCATACGACCATAGGAGCCTTTGCTTATTCGAACTTGGCCGAGTCATGTCTAGTAAAACTATTTTGAGTCTAGTTATATCGGAGAGTAGGATTCTTTTTACTCCTCTTCTATGCTCTGGTGAGGTTTCTGACTTAGGAATTTTGTTTCTACTCCTCTTCTCGCTCAATTTTTTTTAGGATCACACGGGTATGTTGGAGTCTATATGATGCCGATGTGACAGGATTCTGTCTTGGTGCCTCCTATCTGACTTGATTTCTTTCGGGGAGTTGAGCTCTAGGGAATGTTGGCACATCATCATCATTCAGCTTTCTTTATATCTCAGGACGGAGATTGTTTGAAATTACTTCATTACTTATCGTGGTGAGATAAGGTCGGAGTCACCTAGTACTAGGGAGGCATCCGGGGTACCACCATGGTTTAGTATCGTTGTGAGTTCGAGGATTCGAGATTAGACGAGTTTGCGGAATTTCTTGAATTATGGTGTGGAAGGTTGCGGATGCAGTTGCAGCTAATTGCCTAGGGCAGGTTCCTGATTCCGCAACCCGAATCACATAAACAAGAAAGTTTTCGGAAGTTCATAGGTGGGAAATCTTGTAGTCATCTAGGATCATCTTCTCCAGATGTATTGGGCATGTACATTTGTTCCGAGCGCTTAGCTCAATACTTTTTGGTGTTATTGCAAGTGGCTTATTATATTGATGATGTTATCATGATCCGAAGAAGCATTCTTACTAATTTTTCAGTAGGAAGGCTATGTTGTTATTGTTCAATTCTTTCAAGCATTTGATTTAGCCTTGTTTCATCTTATCAATGAGGTGCTGATGGGTTTTGTCCATCTTCAGGATGGCTCCACCAACTCGCAACAATCCGGGTCGTGGTGAGGAGGAGACTGATGTTCCACCGCCACCCCCGTCACCGCCTCCTCTGCCTCCTCCTCCAGAAGATTGGCAAGTTGTGATGGCCGCGACCAATGCAAACACCCATATGTTGCTCAGGTTGTTGCAAGAAACGGAGCAGGGTCAGCAAGGTTTTCAAGGCAATTTTCAGAATCAATTGCAGTTTGCGACTCTCAATCAGTTCCTTGCCAACCAGCCCAAGACTTTCACGTGTTGTGAGCAGCCTCTAGATGCTGATGATTGGCTTCATGATATGAGTAAGCATTTTGATTGCAGCAATGTCAGGCCAGAGGACTTTGTCAGGTTTGCATCGTTCCAGCTAAAGGGTCAAGCTCCTGATTGGTGGCAGCAATACAAGGATTCCAGGGGCGATCGTGTTGTTACTTGGGACGATTTCCGTCATGACTTCAGGGCTCATTACATTCCGACAAGCTTTGTCGAGGAGATGCGTGAGAAGTTCAGGCACCTGAAGAAGGGAAGCAAGTCTGTTTACCAGTACAACATCGAGTTCTAGAATCCAGCTCGTTATGCCAAGCAAGATGTTCCTGATGACAAAGCTATGATCTATCAGTTCAGAAGTGGTCTCAAGGATGAGCTTCTGTCAGGCTTAGTTCTTCAGGAGCCTCGTGAGTTTGATTAGTTCTATAACATGGCGTTGAAGATTGAAGCAGCTCAGCTCAAGTTGGAGAACTCCAAGAAGTGTTCAAGGGATTCTTATTCTTCTTCCAGCTCTCAGATGGTTCCCAAGCAGCAGAAGTATTGGGCACCAAATCCTCTTCCGTTTCGTCCTCCTCAGCAGCAGAAGCAGTTCGGTGGTCGTGGTTCTTCCCACCCACCCAACCCAGGTTTCCAGCAGAAGAACCAGGCGTCCAAGGCTGTTCTTGTTCCTCCTCCAGGCAATGTTCGTCTTCTTTCTGAGGTGACTTGTCATAAGTGTGGCCAGAAGGGTCACTATGCAAACAAGTGCAACCAGCGGCGTCTTCTGCCTCCTCCTCCTGTCAAGCCTCCAGGCAATGCTATGGTGAAGCATAACCCCAAGGCAGCAAGAGTGAATATGGTGAATGTAGCAGAAGCAGAGCAGTCCAATGATGTGATTGTGGGTAATCTCTCAGTTAATAATTTTCCTGCAAAAGTGTTATTTGATTCTGGTGCATCGCATTCATTCATTTCAAGGCCATTCGCAGAGTTGCATGATGTGTGTCCGGTTAATCTATCCAAGCCGATGTCAATTGTTTCTCCTGGCAAGGTGATGAATTCTCGTTTGGTTGTTCCCGATGTTTCTATCAAAATGGGCAGTTATTCTTTTCTGGTTTCTCCAATTGTTCTTGGCAATTCCGATATTGATCTCATTTTGGGCATGGACTTCCTGGCTATGAATAAGGCTTATATCGATTGTCAAGCAAAAGAAGTCAAGCTGACTCATCCTTCAGAGGACGTGATTATATTCGCGGCTCACGATGACACAATCTGTCTCTTTGCTCTTAATGAGAAGGGTGAAATCTCGGTGATTTCTCAGATTCCGGTGGTTTGTGAGTATGAAGATGTCTTCCCAGAAGAATTTCCAGGAATGCCTCCGCACCGGCCAGTTGAGTTCGTGATTGATCTCGAGCCTGGAACTGAACCGGTCTACAAGCGCCCGTATAAACTTGGCCCCGAAGAGCTGAAAGAGTTGAAGAAGAAGCTAGATGAGCAAGAACGTCTGGGTCTGATCAGACCAAGCTCTTCTCCGTAGGGTTGTGGAGTCTTGTTTGTCAACAGGAAGGATGACACGGATCGTCTTTGTGTGGACTACCGGCCATTGAACAAGAAGACAATCAGAAACAAGTATCCACTCCCTAACATCAATGAGTTGTTTGAACAACTGAAAGGTGCCAAGGTTTTCTCCAAGTTGGATCTTCGCATGGGTTATCATCAAATTCGCATTCGCCAAGAGGACATTCCCAAGACCGCTTTGAGGACGAGTTTTGGCTCTTATGAGTACACCGTCATGTCGTTTGGTCTTGCTAATGCTCCTCCAACCTTCTCAAGAATGATGAATTTCATTTTCTCTCCTTTCAAGAATGAGTTCGTCTTGGTCTATTTGGATGATATCCTTGTGTTCTCGGAGACAGAAGAAGATCATGCAGAGCATCTCCGCCTTGTGCTTGACAAGTTAAGGGAACATCGGTTCTATGCCAAGTTTTCCACATGTGAGTTCTTGCTCAATGAAGTGGTGTGTTGGAAATATGCCCTAGAGGCAGTAATAAATTAGTTATTACCATATTTCCTTGTTCATGATAATCGTTTATTATCCATGCTATAATTGTCTTGATCGGAGACTTAGATGCATGTGTGGATACATAGACAAAACCATGTCCCTAGTATGCCTCTAATAGACTAGCTCGTTGATCAAAGATGGTTAAGGTTTCCTAGCCATGGACATGAGATGTCATTTGATAAACGGGATCACATCATTAGGAGAATGGTGTGATGGACAAGACCCAAACTAAAAACGTAGCATATGATCGTGTCAGTTTATTGCTACTGTTTTCTGCATGTCAAGTATATGTTCCTATGATCATGAGATCATGCAACTCACAGACATCGGAGGAGTGCCTTGTCTGTATCAAACGTCGCAACGTAACTGGGTGACTATAAAGGTGCTCTACAGGTATCTCCGAGGGTATCTGTTGGGTTGCCATGGATCAAGACTGGGATTTGTTACTCCGTGTGACGGAGAGGTATCTCAGGGCCCACTCGGTAATACAACATCACAACAAAGCCTTGCAAGCAATGTGACTAAGTGTTATCCACGAGATCTTGTATTGCAGAACGAGTAAAGAGACTTGCCGATAACGAGGTTGAACTAGGTATGGCGATACCGACGATCGAATCTCGGGCAAGTAACATACCGAAGAACAAAGGGAACGTTATACGAGATTGACTGAATCCTTGACATAGAGGTTCGACCGATAAAGATCTTCGTAGAATATGTAGGAACCAATATGGTCATCCAGGGCCTGCTATTGGTTATTGACCGTAGAGGTGTCTCGGTCATGTCTACATAGTTCTCGAACGCGTAGGGTCTGCACACTTAAGGTTTGGTGACGTTTCGGTAGTATAGAGTTATGTATGGTGGTGACCTAAGGTTGTTTGGAATCCCGGGTGAGATCCTGGACGTCAAGAGGAGTTCCGGAATGGTCCGGAGGTAAAGATTCATATATAGGAAGTCATATTTTGGTCGTCGGAAAAGTTTCGGACTCATCGGTAGTGCCCCGGGAGTGCCGGTAGTGTACCGGGGGACCATC
This sequence comes from Hordeum marinum, assembly GCA_022496015.1. Classification (NCBI taxonomy): domain Eukaryota; kingdom Viridiplantae; phylum Streptophyta; class Magnoliopsida; order Poales; family Poaceae; genus Hordeum; species Hordeum marinum. The sequence continues at coordinate 298,050,594 of CM039673.1, forward strand.
GGGAGAGCTATTTCGACCCAAGAGGCTACATGGGCTGTGGGAGGGTGGAAACCAGCCCTTAGTGGGCTGGTGGAGTCCTCTAAGAGGCCCATGCGGCTGGACTTGAGAAATAAAGAAAAAACAGCAAAAGGTGGGAATAGACTCCAAGTAGGAAAGGAGCAATCCTAGTCCTACTAGGATTGGAGGAGGAGTCCTCCAATCCTCCTTGCACAAGAGGCAAGGCAGGGCTGCCTTGTGCGCCAGACCTCCTCCTCCCTCCCTCTTATATATACTGGAGGTATTGGTGTTTTGCACTTGATTTTACGGCCACGTGCTACCTGTTCCACCGGTGCTCCTCTAGATCGGATATCCGCAGTGCTTAGGCGAAGCCCTGCCGGAATTGCTCCACCATCATCACCGGAGCGCCGTCACGCTGCCGGTGAACTCTTTTCACTCTCCACTTCCTCTTGCTAGATCAAGACGGTGGAGATCGTCATCAAGCTGCACGTGTGCTGAACGCAGAGGTGCCGTCCGTTCGGCGCTAGATCGGAAGGACCGTGAACAAGATCGTGAGACGGTTCGTGATGAGATCGCGGGACGGATCGTGATGAGTTCGCGGGACGGATCATGATTGGATCGCGGGATGGATCGTGATGTGATTGCGGGATGCTCGGCGATTTGGATCGCGAAGATGTTTGACTACACCAACCGCCTGTCTTAACGCTTCCCGCTTAGCGATCTACAAGGGTATGTAGATCCACTCTCCCTCTCGTAGATGCTCATCACCATGGATAGATCTTGCGTGTGCGTAGGAATTTTTTTGTTTCCCATGCAACATTCCCCAACAGTGGCATCATGAGCTAGGTCTATGTGTAGATGAGATCTTGAGTAGAACACAAAAGGTTTGTGGGCGTTGATGCTTAGATTGCTTCCTCCCTTGGTCGGATTTTGGTTCAACGGTATTGTGAGATGAAGCGGCCCGGACCAACATTACTCGTACGCTTACAAGAGACCGGTTCCCTCGACGCAACTTGTTGCCTAGATGGCTTGCGGGTGGCAGTTTCTCCCACTTTAGTTGGATCGGATTCGACAAAGGCGGTCCTTGAGAAGGTTGAAAAGCAACTAGTGTATCACCGTTGTGGTTTTTGCGTAGATGAGAATTGTTCTTGCTTGATACCCATAGCAGCCACGTAAAACATGCAACAACAATTAGAGGACGTCTAACTTGTTTTTGCAGGGTATGTTGTGATGTGATATGGCCAATTACATGATGTGATATATGTGATGTATGAGATTATCATGTGATGTATAGAATTTCACGACTTGCATGTCCATGAGTATGGCAACCGGCAGGAGCCATAGGGTTGTCTTTAATTATTGTATGACCTGCGTGTCAATCATTAAGCGCTATGTAATGCTTTACTTTATCGCTAAACGGTAGCAATAGTAGTAGAAGCATGCAGGGCGTGACAACCCCGATGGCGACACGTTGATGGAGATCAAGATGATGGAGATCATGCTGTCGTGCCGGTGATGATGGAGATCATGCCGGTGCTTTCAAGATGGAGATCTAAAGCACAAGTTCATGGCCATATCATGTCACTTATGAATTGCATGTGATGTTAATCCTTTTATGCACCTTGTTTTGCTTAGTACGACGGTAGCATTATAAGGTGATCCCTCACTTAAATTTCAAGATAAATTGTGTTCTCCCCGAGTGTGCACCGTTGCGAAAGTTCGTCGTGTTGAGACACCACGTGATGATCAGGTGTGATAGACTCTACGTTCACATACAACGGGTGCAAGCCAGTGTTGCACGCGCAGAACACTCGGGTTAAACTTGACGAGCCTAGCATGTACAGACATGGCCTCAGAACACAAGAGACCAAAAGGTCGACCATGAGTCATATAGTAGATATGATCAACATGATGATGTTCACCATTGTAACCACCTCGTCTCACGTGATGATCGGACTTGAGTTGGTGAATTTGGGTCATGTATCACTCGGATGACCGGAGGGATGTCAATTTGAGTGGGAGCTCTTAAGTAATATGATTAATTGAACTCATTATCATGAACATAGTCAGTAGTGTCTTTGCAAATTATGTTGTAGATTACCTGCTTGCGCTGTAGCTCCCTTGAATTTTTATATGTTCCTAGAGAAATAGAGTTGAAAGATGATGATAGCAATATTGCGGATTGGATCCGTGATCTGAGGATTGTCCTCGTTGCTACACAGAAGGCTTATGTCCTTAATGCACCACTCGGTGCGCCAACCCCTCTAGCGTCGTCTATAGCTATTGTGAACATCTGACAGGTACGTGCTGATGACTACTTGATAGTTTAGTGCGTCATGCATTACGGCTTAGAATTGAGGCTTCGAAACATTTTAAACATCATGGAACATATGAGATGTTCTAAGAGCTGAAATTAGGCTCTCAGGCTCGTGCCCGTATTGCGAGATATGAGATCTCCAACAAGATTCTTTGCCTGCAAGATGAACGAGAATAGCTCAATCGTTGAGCATGTGCTCAGATTGTCTGGGTGCTACAATTGCTTGAATCAAGTGGGAGTTCATCTTCCAGATAAGATAGTGATTGATATAGTTCTCCAAGTCACTTTCACTAAGCTACTAGAACTTGGTGATAAACTATAAAATGCCAGGGATAGAATTAATGATCCCTGAGCTGTTCGCGATGTTTGACACCACGAAGGTAGAAATCAAGAAGGAGCATCATGTGTTGATGGTTAGTATAACCACTAGTTTCGAGAAGGGGAAGGGCAAGGAGGGAAACTTCATGGATGGCAAGTCAGTTGCTGCTCCAGTGAAGCAACCCAAAGTTGAAACCCAAACCCGAGACTAAGTGCTTCAATTATGAGGAGAGAGGTCGGTGAAGCGGAACAACCGTAGATACTTGGTAGATAAGAAGGCTGGAAACGTCAACACAAGTATATTTGATATACGTGTTATTGATGTGTACCTTGATTGTACTCCTAGTAGCACATGGGTATTGGATACTTGTTCGATTGCTAAATGTTAGTAACTCGAAATAAAAGCTACAGAATAAACGGAGAACTAGATAAGTGTGAGGTGACGATATGTGTTGGAAATGTTTCCAAGGTTGATGTGATCAACATCGCACGCTCTCTCTACCTTCGAGATTAGTGACGAACCTAAATAAATGTTATTTGGTGTTTTTTGCGTTGAGCATGAACATGATTAGATCATGTTCATTGCAACACGGTTATTCATTTAAGTTAGAGAATAATGGTTATTCTATTTACATGAATAATACCTTCAATGGTCATGCACCCAGTAAGAATGGTTTGTTGAAACTAGATCGTAGTAATACACATGTTCATAATATTGATGCCAAAAAGGATACAAAGTTAATAATGATAGTACCACATGCTTGTGGCACTGCCGCTAAATGTCATATTGGTATAAAGCGCATGAAGAAACTCCATGCTGATGGATCTTTGGACTCATTCGATTTCGAATCGGTTGAGACATGTGAACCATGCCTCTTGGTCAAGATGACTAAGGGCCCCGTTTTCTGTTTTGATGAAGCGGGCAAGTGATTTATTGGAAATGATACATGTTGATGTATACAATCCAATGAGTCTTGTAGCGTGTGGTGAATATCGTTATTTTCTTACCTTCACTGATGATTTGAGTAGATATAGTGTATATTTACTTAATGAAACACAAGTCTGAATCGTTTGAAAGGTTCAAGCAAATTCAGAGTGAAGTTTAAGATCATCGTGACAAGAAGATAAAAATGTTTGCGATATGATCGTGGAGGTGAATATCCGAGTTACGAATTTGGCATACAACTTTAGACAATGTGAAAGTTGTTTCACAACTCACGCCACCTGGAACACCATGGTGTGATGGTGTGTCCGAACGTCATAGTCGTGCTCTATTGGATATGATGCGTGCTATGATGTCTATTATTGTTTTGTTACTATAATTTTGGGGTTATGCATTAGAGACAACTACATTCACTTTAAATAGGGCACCATCTAAATCCGTTGAGATGACACCGTGTGAACTATGGTTTGATAGAAACCTAAGCTGTCATTTCTTAATGTTTGGGGCTGCGACGCTTGTGTGGAAAATGTTTTCACCTAATGAGCTCGAACCCAAAGCGGACAAATGCATCTTCATAGAATACCCTTAAGAACAATTGGGTGAACCTTCTATCTCAGATCCAAGCATAGAATGTTTGTTGCTAAAACTGGGTCCTTTCTCGAGAAAGGGTTTCTCTTGAGATAATTGAGTGGGAGTAGGATAGAACTTGATGAGGTTGTTGAAACCTCTGCTTCAACTAGAAAGTAGCGCAACACAGAAAGATGTTTCTGTGAAGCCTACGTCAGTTGAGGAGTAAGTTAATGATGATGATCATGAAAGCTTCGGATCAAGTTGCTATCGACCTACAAGGAAATTAGAGCTTGATGAGGTTATTAAACCTTTACTTCAACCAGAGAGTAGCACAGCGTAGGAAGTTGTTTCTGTGAAGCCTATGTTAGTTGAAAAGCAAGATTAATGATGATGATCATGAAGCTTCGGATCAAGTTACTATCAAACCTCGTAGGGCGACAAGATTGTGTACTGCTCCTAAGCAGTACGACAACCCTGTCTTGGAGGTCATGTTGTTGGACAACGATGAACCTACGAACTATGGAGAAGCGATGATGGGCCCGGAAACCAACAAATGGTTAGAAGCCATGAAATCCGAGAAAGGATCCATGTATGAAAACCAAGTATAGACTTTGGTGGACTTGCTCGTTGGACGGCAGGTCGTTAAGTACAAATGGATCTTTAAAATGAAGACATACGCTGATGGTAAATGTTACCATTTGTAAAGCTCGACTTGTGGCAAAGTAGTTTACAACAAGTTCAAAGAGTTGACTACGATGAGACTTTCTCACTCGTAGCGATGCTAAAATCTGTTGGAATTATGTTAGCAATTGCTGCATTTTTCAATTTTGAAATCTGGCAGATGGATGCCAAAACATCGTTTCCTTCCTTAAGGAAAGGTTGTATGAGATACAACCAGAAGGTTTTGTTAGTCCTAAGGATTCTAAAAGGTGTGCAAGCTTCAGTGATTCTTGTATGAACTGAAGCAAGCATCTTGGATTGGAATATACACTTTGATGAGGTGATCAAAGTTTTTGAGTCTATACAAAGTTTACGAGAAACTTGTATTTGCAATAAAGTGAGTGGGAGCACTATAGAGTTTCCGATAAGTATATGTGGATGACATATTGCTATTCGGAAATGATGTAGAATTTCTAGAGAGCATAAACGGTTGTTTGAAAAGAGTTTTTCAAAGGAAGACCTGGATAAAACTACCTAATTGTTTAGCATCCAGATCTATAAAGATAGATCAAGATGTTTGATAAGATTTTCAATGAGTACTTACCTTGACAAGATTTTGAAAGAGTTCAAAATGGATTAGTCAGAGAGAAGTGTTCTCGCCTGCTTTGTAAGGTGTGAAGTTGAGTGAGACTCAAAGCTCGACCACGAAAGAAGAAAGAGAAAGGACGTATGTCGTCCCCTATGCCTTAGCCATAGGCTCTGTATAGTATGCCATGCTATGTACCGCACCTGTGTGTGTGCCTTGCCATGAGTCCGTCAAGGGGTACAAGAGTGATCCAGGAGTGGATCACTGGACAACGGTTAAGATTATCCTTATTAACTAAAATACTAAGGAGATGTTTCTCGATTATGGAGGTGATAAAGAGTTCATCATAAAGAGTCACGTCGATACAAGCTTTAACACCAATCTGGATGACTCGTAGTAGCAATCTGGATAGGTATAGTGGAGCAGCCATTCGGAATAGTACAAAGTGGAGTGTGGTAGCAATGTTTACGGTTTGACATAGAAATTTGCAAAGTACACATGGATCTGAATGTCGCAGACCCATTGACTATAAGACCTCTCTCACATGCAAAGCATGATCGAGCCCCAGAACTCATTGGGTGTTACATTCATAACAATGCGAATCACATGGGGATTAGAACTAGATTATTGACTCTAGTGCAAGTGGGAGACTGTTGGAAATATGCCCTAGAGGCAATAATAAATTAGTTATTATCATATTTCCTTGTTCATGATAATCGTTTATTATCCATGCTATAATTGTATTGATCGGAGACTTAGATGCATGTGTGGATACATAGACAAAACCATGTCCCTAGTATGCCTCCAATAGACTAGCTCGTTGATCAAAGATGGTTAAGGTTTCCTAGCCATGGACATGAGATGTCATTTGATAAACGGGATCACATCATTAGGAGAATGGTGTGATGGACAAGACCCAAACTACAAACGTAGCATATGATCGTGTCAGTTTATTGCTACTGTTTTCTGCATGTCAAGTATATGTTCCTATGACCATGAGATCATGCAACTCACAGACATCGGAGGAGTGCCTTGTGTGTATCAAACGTCGCAACGTAACTGGGTGACTATAAAGGTGCTCTACAAGTATCTTCGAGGGTATCTGTTGGGTTGGCATGGATCAAGACTGGGATTTGTTACTCCGTGTGACGGAGAGGTATCTCAGGGCCCACTCGGTAATACAACATCACAACAAAGCCTTGCAAGCAATGTGACTAAGTGTTATCCACAGGATCTTGTATTACAGAATGAGTAAAGAGACTTGCTGGTAACAAGGTTGAACTAGGTATGGAGATACCGACGATCGAATCTCGGGCAAGTAACATACCGAAGAACAAAGGGAACGTTATACGGGATTGACTGAATCCTTGACATAGAGGTTCGACCGATAAAGATCTTCATAGAATATGTAGGAACCAATATGGTCATCCAGGGCCTGCTGTTGGTTATTGACCGTAATGGTGTCTCGGTCATGTCTACATAGTTCTCGAACCCGCAGGGTCTGCACACTTAAGGTTTGGTGACATTTCAGTAGTATAGAGTTATGTATGGTGGTGAACAAAGGTTGTTCGGAGTCCCGGATGAGATTCCGGAAGTCACGAGGAGTTCAGGAATGGTCCATAGGTAAAGATTCATATATAGGAAGTCATATTTTGGTCGCCGGAAAAGTTTCGGGCTCATCGGTAGTGTACCGGGAGTGCCGGTAGTGTACCGGGGGACCATCGGCAGAGGTATTTCGACCCAAGAGGCTACATGGGCTGTGGGAGGGTCGAAACCAGCCCTTAGTGGGATGGTGGAAGTCCTCTAAGAGGCCCATGTGGCTGGACTTGAGAAAGAAAGAAAAAACAACAAAAGGTGGGAATAGACTCCAAGTAGGAAAGGAGCAATCCTAGTCCTCCTAGGATTGGAGGAGGACTCCTCCAATCCTCCTTGTGCAAGAGGCAAGGCAGGGCTGCCTTGTGCGCCAGCCCTCCTCCTCCCTCACTCTTATATATACTGGAGGTATTGGGTGTTTTGCACTTGATTTTACGGCCACGTGCTACCTGTTCCACAGGTGCTCCTCTAGATCGGATTTCCGCAGTGCTTAGGCGAAGCCCTGCCGGAATTGCTCCACCATCATCACCGGAGCGCCGTCACGCTGCCGGTGAACTCTTCTCCCTCTCCACTTCCTCTTGCTGGATCAAGACGGTGGAGATCGTCATCAAGCTGCACGTGTGCTGAACGCGAAGGTGCCGTCCGTTCGGCGCTAGATCGGAAGGACCGTGAACAAGATCGCGAGATGGTTCGTGATGAGATCACGGGACAGATCGTGATGAGTTCGCGGGATGGATCGTGATTGGATCGTGGGACGGATCGTGATGTGATCGCGGGACGCTCGTCGATTTGGATCGCGAAGATGTTCGACTACACCAACCGCGTTTCTTAACGCTTCCCGCTTAGCGATCTACAAGGGTATGTAGATCCACTCTCCCTCTCGTAGATGCTCATCACCATGGATAGATCTTGCGTGTGCGTAGGAATTTTTTTGTTTCCGATGCAACGTTCCCCAACATGGTGTACCCCGGGCATGTCATCTCTGCCGAGGGGGTTAAAGTGCACCCTGAGAAAGTGGAGGCAATCTTGAAGTGGGAGCCTCCTCAGAATGTGAAGCAGCTTCGGAGCTTCCTCGGGCTTGCTAGTTATTGCAGAAGATTCATGGAGAACTTCTCTCAAATTGCTAAGCCTCTGTCCAACCTTCGTCAGAAGAGTGTCAAGTATGTTTGGTCTCCTGAGTATGATGTGGCGTTCAATACACTCAAGAAGAGACTGACTTCAGCTCCAGTTCTTGTTCCTCCTCAGTAGTCCAAGCCTTTCCAACTTTTCTATGATGCTTCTCTCCAAGGTATTGGTGGTGTTCTCATGCAAGACAAGAAGATCGTTGCTTATACCTCATGTCAGTTGAGGCCAGCTGAGAAGAACTACCCCACTCATGATCATGAGTTGGCGGCAGTTGTGCATTCTCTAATGACTTGGAGGCATTTGTTGTTGGGTAGACCAGCTGAGGTGTACACCAATCACAAGAGCTTGAAGTACATTTTCACTCAAACCAATCTCAATCTTCGGCAATCTCGTTGGGTGGAAATGCTTGAAGACTTCAATCCAAGCATTGAGTATACTCCTAGGAAAGCAAATGTCATTGCAGACACGCTCAGCCGTAAGGCGTACTACAATAGTCTGATCTTGAATCCTCTTCAACCCGAGCTTTTTGAAGCCTTCCGCAAGCTCAACCTTCAGATGATTCCACAAGGATTTCTTGCCAATCTCCAAGTCTCTCCGACTCTGGAAGATCAGGTTCGCCAAGCGCAGCTTCTTGATGCTATGGTGAAGAAAGTGAAGAAAGGTGTGGCCAAGAGCATTCCGAAGTATAAGTGCTTTCGTATTGATGACAAAGATACCTTGTTCTTCGAGGACCGTCTTGTGGTTCCAAAAGGCGATCTTAGAAAGGTTATCATGGACAAAGCACATAACTCTCTTCTTTCCATTCACCCAGGCAGTTCCAAGATGTATCAGGATCTCAAGCAAACCTTCTAGTGGACTCGCATGAAACGTGAAATTGCTTAGTTCGTGAACGAGTATGATGTTTGTTGCAGAGTGAAGGCGGAACATCAACGTCCAGCAGGTCTTCTTCAGCCTTTGCCTATCCCAGAGTGGAAATTCGATCATGTTGAGATGGATTTCGTCACTGGGTTCCCCAAGTCCAAGAGAGGCAACGATGCCATCTTTGTGGTTATCGACAAGCTGTCAAAAGTTGCTCATTTCCTGCCAGTCAAAGAATCTATCTCGGCAGCTTAGCTTGCAGAGTTGTACACGTCAAGGATAGTGTCTTTGCATGGTATTCCTCAACTCATCTCTTCTGACCGTGGAAGTCTCTTTACTTACAAGTTTTGGAATTCCTTCCAGACTGCTATGGGTACCAAGATCCGTTTCAGCATGATGTTCCATCCACAGACAAGTGGTCAAGTTGAGAGAGTCAATCAGATCCTTGAAGATATGCTCAGAGCCTGTGTGATTTTGTTCGGCATGAAGTGGGAAGACTGCCTTCCATATGCTGAATTCTCATACAAAAATAGCTTTCAAGCAAGCTCAGGCAAGGCCCCTTTCGAGATTCTCTACGGCAGAAAGTGTCGTACCCCGCTTAACTGGTCTGAAACCGGTGAGCGTCAGATATTGGGCAACGACATGATCACTGAAGCAGAAGAAATGTGCCATGTCATTCATGAGAACCTCAAAGCAGCTCAGTCCCGTCAGAAGAGCTATTATGATAGCAAACATCAGATTGTTTCCTTCCAAGTGGGTGATTTTGCCTATCTCAAAGTTTCTCCCATGAGAGGCACACAACGATTTGGAATCAAAGGGAAGTTGGCTCCTCGTTTTGTTGGTCCTTTCAAAGTTATTGACAAGAGAGGTGGTCTTGCATATCAACTAGAGCTTCCTCCAAATTTCGCAAATGTGCACGATGTCTTCCATGTTTCTCAGCTCCGAAGATGTTTCAAGACTCCTGAGCGGACCATTGACCTCCAAGATATCGATCTCCAAGAAGATCTTTCTTATCGTGAGCACCAAGTTGCTATTCTTGAAGAAACTGAGCGTAAGACTCGCAACAAATCTATCAAATTCCTCAAGGTGAAGTGGTATCATCATTCCGACAAAGAAGCTACTTGGGAACACGAGGACCTTGTCCGTTCTGAATTTCCAGACTTCTTTCATTCCTAGATCTCGGGTCGAGATCCTCTTGTAGTGTGGGAGAGTTGTGACATTCCATCATGTCATCCATCTTCATTCATCATGCATTGCTTGTCTCATGTGTCTTGTTATGTGTGGAGCGGTGTGATGCTTGTGAGCATGACTTGGGTGTCTTGTGTTTGAGTGTGGGGAGGTCATGTGTGCAACCTCTTTCTTCTCCTTCTTTCCTGTATTTTCTTTACATCAACAACACCTCTCCATAATGCCTTTATTCCTTGTTACTATTCATAGCTGAATTAACTTGCTGTTTTAATTGGTTAAAAATGTTCATAAGGTGGCCCTAATATTCTTATGACTTATGAGAATGGTGTTTTTGTCATTTGGAGGTGTTTGGGTTGTGAATTCCATTTAAACAGGGGCTGCCCTTTTTATTAATTATTAAATAACTTGTGTAATAATTCAACGTGATATTTGTATTAAATAGAGCACATTATTTCCTCTACAAAAGTATTTTTAGATTCACTAAAACCCCTTATATTTTCTCTGTGGAGTTTCTTGAGTGGTGCTGTTTAAATTATTCTCAAATTCCTTTTATTGGAAAAAGGGAGATGTGTGGGGGGGGGCACTAGGCTTCCGGCCCAGGGGAGCCTCTGGCTCGGCCCAAGCCGCAACAGACGGCCACCTGCCTGTCCTCCTCGTCCGTCAGTTAGCGGAGTGGTTCAGAGAGCAGAGCAGAGAGCGAGAGAGTGGACGCTGTCGCATCGCCGTTAGCAGCTCCAACGTCGAGGCCGACCGCTATTTAAGCGCGCATCCCTAGGGTTCTCCTGTTCCTGACGCCACCGCCGCTTTCCCCTTCTTCCTCCTCCTCCTTCCCCTCTGTTTCTTCCTTTGTCGCCGGTCCTGTCAGGTGAGGTTCGGAGAGGATGGAAGCGAAGGGCTCATCGCCGGTGCCCTCCGGTGGAGCCCCGCCGCCTTCAAGATGGTCCACGGAGAGCCGGAGCCGTCTGCGTCCCGTTCCTGGCACTAGGAGCTCCCAGGAGGCCTTTTTCTTCCTCCTCGCCGTCGCAGCACCGCCGGGTCTTCATCCCCTCCGTTGCCTCCGCGTCCCCGAGCGTCTTCTTCCCCTTCTTCCCCTCCGTCGAGCTCGTCTTGCGTCGTTAGAGCCCTCAGTGAGCAGCCCGTTCCCAATGTCCCCTCTCCTCGCCGTAGCTTGCAGCGCCGTCGCCGTTGTGTTCGTCGCTGCCGTGGGAAAGGCTCAACCTTGGTCTTGCCTCCTTCCTCCTCGTCGCAAGGCGAGTAGGGGAATGAAATCCCCATGGATCCCCGGGTCGTCCTGCCCGTTCTCGTCGCCGGAGGTGCTCTGTAGCCGCGTGTGTGAACTGGAGTTTCCTCTGTCGTTACCTGTCGCCTATGTCGATGTGTTTCAGTTTCGTCAGATAGATCGCCTCTGCTAGTACTAGTTGCGAGTCCTAAAGATTAAATAGTCTTGGTACCCGGGCACATGATAGCTGAGTCCTCTGTCGCTCACAGTTTACTACAACACTCCAGGTACAGGTTCAGATGAGTACGTGCAGGATGATCTTACCTAGCTCAAGTGGGAGTATGATGAGGAAAGATGCAGGATGTACGTGACGTACCCGGACGAGTGAGGACCGGGTCATGATCTTTGGGATAGCTTGATAGTGTCATTTGCAACTTCTTTTATCGTTTGATTTCGTCCGTAGTCGGACCCTGTGTTCAACTTGATGTTATGATTTGAGTGACATTGTATGTTAGCATGTGGCGATTGTAAGCCAACTTGTACACTCTTCTCATTCAGTATTGTATGTTGTGATGATACTATTCTTGCTAATGGCAAGATGCGCATCTATCCCTTGCGAGGCCCTCGTGTCTTAAATGGATAGGCACGCATATTGGGCGTGACAAATCGTTTATTATCCATGCTAGAATTGTATTGATCGGAAACTCAGATACATGTGTGGATATGTAGACAAGACCATGTCCCTAGTATGCCTCTAATAGACTAGCTCGTTAATCAAAGATGGTCAAGGTTTCCTGGCCATGGACATGACATGTCATTTGATAATGGGATCACATCATTAGGAGAGTGATGTGATGGACAAGACCCAAACTATAAACATAGCATATGACCATGTCAGTTTATTGCTATAGTTTTCTGCATGTCAAGTATCTGTTCCTATGACCATGAGATCATGCAACTCACTGACACTACAGGAGTACCTTGTGTGTATCAAACATCGCAACATAACTGGGTGATTATAAAGGTGCTTTACAGGTATCTCCGAGGGTGTCTGTTGGATTGGCATGGATCAAGACTGGGATTTGTTACTCCGTGTGATGGAGAGGTAGCTCAGGGCCCACTTGGTAATACAACATCACAACAAGCCTTGCAAGCAAAGTGACTAAAGTGTTAGCCACGGGATCTTGTATTGCAGAATGAGTAAAGAGACTTACCGGTAATGAGATTGAACTAGGTAAAAGATACCGATGATCGAATCTCGGGCAAGTAAGATACCGAAGAATAAAGGGAACAACATACGGGATTAACTGAATCCTTGACACAGAGGTTCAAACGATAAAGATCTTTATAGAATATGTAGGAACCAATATGGGCATCGAGGTCTCGCTATTGGTTATTGACCGTAGAGATGTCTCGGTCATGTCTACATAGTTCTCAAACTCGCACTGTCTACACACTTAATGTTCGGTGACGTTTCGATAGTATTGAGTTATATATGTTGGTGACCAAAGGTTATTCGGAGTCCCAGATGAGATCCAGGATGTCACGAGGAGCTCCGGAATGGTCCGGAGGTAATGATTGGTATATAGGAAAGAGGTGTTTGAACTCCGGAAAAGTTTCGGGCATTTTCGGCAGTGTACCGGGAGTGACGAATGGATTCTGGGGGACCACCAAGTGGGGCCATCACACCCCAAGGGACCACATGGGCCTTAGTGATGGGGCACTAGCCCCTGGTAGGCTGGGAAGCCAGCCCAAGAAGGCCTATGCATAGGGGGAAGGAGCAGAGGCCAAGTAGGAAAGAGTCCTACTAGGAGTCCACCTCCCTTCTAGGAGGTGGACTCCTTCCCTCTAATTCGGCCGAAGCCCTCCTTGTAGGAGGGGTTAGGATGCCTCCTCGCCTATCCCTCCTATATATACTAAGGGTTTTTGAGGAAGCTCTCAACCCTAATTGCCACGTGCTGCCCTCTTCTTCCCTAGATCAGTTTCTCCTCTAGATTAGTTCTGCGGTGCTTAGGCGAAGCACTACAGGATTAGTTCACCACCACCACCACCACGCCGTTGTGTTGGTAGAGAACTCATCTACCTCTCCACTCCCTCTTGATGGATCAGGAAGGTAGAGATCGTCATCGAGCTATGCGTGTGCTGAACGCGGAGGTGCCGTCCGTTCGGCGCTACATCGGAAGGACCGCGATAGGATCGCGGGACAGATCGTGATTGGATCGCGGGACGGATCGTGATTGGATCGCGGGATGCACGATGATTTGGATCTCAAAGATGTTCGACTACATCAACCACATTTCTTAATGCTTCCCGCTTGGCGATCTACAAGGGTATATACATCCACTCTCCCTCTCGTAGATGCTCATCACCATGGATAGATCTTGGATGTGCGTAGGAATTTTTTGTTTCCCATGCAACGTTCCCCAAGAGTGGTATTGGAGCTAGGTCTATGTGTAGATGATATCACGAGTAGAACACAAAGGAGTTTGTGGGCATTGATGCTCAGATTGCTTCCTCCCTTGGTATTTTCTTGATTCAGAGGTATTGTGGGATGAAGCGGCCCGGACCAACCTTACTCGTACACTTACGAGAGACCGGTTCCATCGACTGACATGTAACTTTGTGGCACAAAGATGGCTGGCAGGTGTTTTTCTCTCCTACTCTAGTTCGATCGGATTCGACAAAGGCGGTCCTTAACAAGGTTGAATAGCAATTTGTGTATCACCGCTGTGGTTTTGCGTAGGCAAGAATCGTTCTTGCTAGATACCCGTAGCAGCCACGTAAAACATGCAACAATAACTAGAGGACGTCTAAATTATTCTTGCAGGGTATGTTGTGATATGATATGGTCAATTACATGATGAGATATATATGATGTATGAGATGATCATGTTTTGTACGGAATATCACGACTTGCATGTCGATGAGTATGGCAACCGGCAGGAACCATAGGGTTGTCTTTAATTATTGTATGACATGCGTGTCAATCAATAAGCATCTTGTAATGCTTTACTTGATCACTAAGCGGTAGCAATAGTAGTAGAAGCATGGTGGGCGCGACAACCTGATGCGACACGTTGATGGAGATCAATATGATGGAGATCATGGTGTCATGCCGGTGACGATGGAGATCATGCCGGTGCTTTAAGGATGGAGATCAAAAGCACAAGTTCATGGCCATATCATGTCACTTATGATTTGCATGTGATGTTAGTCCTTTTATGTACCTTGTTTTTCTTAGGACGACAATAGCATTATAAGGTTATCCCTCACTTTAATTTCAAGATAAATTGTGTTCTCCCCGAGTGTGCACCGCTGCGATAGTTCATCGTGTCGAGACACCATGTGATGATCGGGTGTGATAGACGCTATGATCACATAAAACGGGTGCAATCCAGTGTTGCACGTGCAGAACACTCAGGTTAAACTTGACGAGCCTAACATGTACATTCATGGCCTCAGAACACAAGAGACCGAAAGGTCGAACATGAGTCATATAGTAGATATGATCAACATGAAGATGTTCACCATTGAAACCACCTCAACTCATGTGATGATCGGGCCTAAGTTGGTGGATTTGGATTATGTGAAACTCGAATGACCGGAGGGATGTCAATTTGAGTGGGAGTTTTCAAGTAATATGATTAACTAAACTCATTATCATGAACATAGTCAAAATGTCTTTGCAAATTATGTTGTAGATTACTAGCTCGCGCTGTAGCTCCCTTATATTTTTTTATATGTTCCTAGAGAAATAGATTTGAAATATGATGGTAGAAATAATGCGGACTGCGTGTGTGATCTAAGGATTGTCCTCATTGCTGCACAAAAGGCTTATGTCACTGCTCGGTGCGCCACCCCTCAAGCGTCGTCTGTAGATGTTGTGAACATTTGACAGGCACGGTCTAATGACTACTTGATAGTTTAGTGTGTCATGCATTACGTCTTAGAATTGAGGCTCCAAAACATTTTGAATGTCGCAAAACATATGACATGTTCTAAGAGCTCAAATTGGGATCTCAAGCTCGTGCCCGTGTTGAGAGGTATGAGACCTCCAACAAGATTCTTTGCCTACCAGATGAAGGAGAATAGATCAATCAGTGACCATGTGCTCAGATTGTCTAGGTGCTACAATCACTTGAATCGAGTGGGAGTTGATCTTTCAGATAAGATAGTGATCGGTATAGTTCTCCAAGTCACTGTCACTAAGCTACCAGAAGTTTGTGATGAACTATGAAATGCCAGGCTGGAAATAATCCCTGAGCTATTCGTGATGTTTGACACCGCAGAGGTAGAAATCAAGAAGGAGCATCAAGTGTTGATGGTTAGTGAAACCACTAGTTTCGAGAAGGGCAAGGGCTAGGAGGGAAACTTCATGGATGGCTAGTCAGTTGATGCTACAATGAAGAACCCAAGGTTGAACCCAAACCTGAGACTAAGTGCTTCTATTATGAGGAGAATGGTCATTGAAGTGGAACAACCCTGGATACTTGGTAGATAAGAAGGTTGGCAACATCAACAGAAGTATATTAGATATACGTGTTATTTACGTGTACCTTGCTAGTACTCCTAGTAGAACCTGGGTATTAGATACTAGTTCGATTGCTAAATGTTAGTAACTCGAAGTAAAAGCTACGGAATAAACAGAGACAAGTTAAGGGTGATGTGACGGTGTGTGTTCGAAGTGTTTTCCAAGGTTGATGTGATCACCATCGCACGCTCTCTCTACCCTCGGGATTAGTGGTGAACCTAAATAAATGTTCTTTGCTGTTTGTGTTGAGCATGAATAGGATTAGACCTTCGTCATTGCAATATGGCTATTCATTGAAGTTAAAGAAAAATAGTTATTCTGTTTACATGAATAATACCTTCAATGGTCATGCTGTTGGGGAACGTTGCATGGGAAACAAAAAATTTCCTATGCACACGCAAGATCTAACCATGGTGATGAGAATCTACGAGAGGGAGAGTAGATCTACATACTCTTGTAGATCGCTAAGCGGGCAGCGTTAAGAAACGCGATTGATGTAGTCGAACGTCTTCGCGATCCAAATTGCCGAGCGTCCCATAATACCATCACAATCTGTCCTGCGATCCAATCATGATCCATGCCGCGATCCCATCACGATCCGTCCCGCGATCCAGTCGCGGTCCTTCTGATCTAGCACCAAACGGACGACACCTCCGCGTTCAGCACACATACAGCTCGATGACGATCTCCACCTTCTTGATCCAGCAAGAGGGAGAAGAGAGGTAGATGAGCTCTCCGGCAGCGCGACGACATGACGGCGATGGTGGTGGAACTATTCCGGCATGGCTTCGCCTAAGCACCGCCGAACTAGACTAGAGGAGAAACCGATCTAGATGAAGTAGAGGGAGCACGTGGCAATTAGGGTTAGCTTTGCCCTCTAAATCCTCTAGTATATATAGGAGGGAGGGAGGTAGGGGAGGAGGCAGCATCAAACCCTCAAGAGTTGGCCAAAATTGGAGGTGGAGGAGTCCTACTCTAATCCTATTAGGAGTAGGATTCCTCCTTTCCACTTGGAAACCCTTTCCACCTCTCCACCTTTAGTTTTTCCCACCCCTAGCCGCATGGGCCTTATTGGGGGGCTAGGACATCCCACTAAGGGCTGTCTTGACTCCTCCCACAGCCCACCCCTCCCGGTACCCCCGGTACACTATCGATGAGCCCGAAACTTTTCCGGTGACCAAAACATGACTTCGTATATATCAATCTTTACCTATGGACCATTTGGAGCTCCTTGTGACATCCGGGATCTAATCTGGGATTCCAAACAACCTTCGGTCACCACCATACATAACTCTATACTACCGAAAGGTCACCGAACCTTAAGTGTGCAGACCCTACGGGTTTGAGAACTATGTAGACATGACCGAGACACCTCTACGGTCAATAACTAATCGAGGGACCTGGATGCCTATATTGGTTCCTACATATTCTACGAAGATCTTTATCGGTTGAACCTCTATGTCAAGGATTCAGTTAATCTCATATGTTGTTCCCTTTGTTCTTCGGTATGTTACTTGCCCGAGATTCGATCGTCGGTATCTCTATACCTAGTTCAATCTCGTTACCGGCAATTCTTTTTACTCGTTCTGCAATACAAGATCCCGTGGCTAACACTTTGTTCACATTTCTTGCAAGGCTTATTGTGATGTTGTATTACCGAGTGGGCCCTGAGATACCTCTCCATCACACGGAGTAACAAATCCCAGTCTTGATCCATGCCAACCCCACAGACACTCTCGGAGGTACCTATAGAGCACCTTTATAGTCATGAAGTTACGTTGCGACGTTTGATACACACAAGGTACTCCTCTGGTGTTAGTGAGTTGCATGATCTCATGGTTATAGAACAGATACTTGACATGCAAAAAACTATAGCAATAAACTGACACGATCATATGCTACATTTACAGTTTGGGTCTTGTCCGTCACATCATTCTCCTAATGATGTGATCCCATTATCAAGTGACATTTCATGTGTATGGCCAGGAAACCTTGACCATCTTTGATCAACGAGCCAGTCTACTAGAGGCATACTAGGAACATGGTGTTGTCTATGTATCCACACATGTATGTGAGTTTCTGATCAATACAATTCTAGCATGGATAATAAACGATTATCATGAACAAGGAAATATGATAATAAATAATTTATTATTGCCTCTAGGGAATATTTCCAACAGTCTCCCACTTTCACTAGAGTCAATAATCTTGCTCACATCACTATGTTATGAATCTCACACCCAATGAGTTCCGGGGTTCGATCATGCTTTGCATGTGAAAGAGGTTTTAGTCAACGGGTCTGCGACATTCAGATCCGTGTGTACTTTGCAAATCTCTATATAATATTGTAAATACTTCTACCACGCTCCACTTGGAGCTATTCCAAATGGCTACTCCACTATACGTATCCAGATTGCTACTAAGAGTCATTTGGATAGGTGTTAAAGCTTGCATCGACGTAACTCTTTACGACGAACTCTTTATCACCTCCATAATCGAGAAACATCTCCTTAGTCCTCTAGTTACCAAGGATAATTTTGACCGCTGTCGAGTGATCCACTCTTGGATCACTCTTATATCCCTTGACGAACTCATGGCAAGGCACACACAGGTGCGGTACACAGCATGCCATACTATACAGAGCCTACGGATAAGGCACATGGGACGACCTTCGGCCTTTCTCTTTCTTCTGCCGTGGTCAAGCTTTGAGTCTCACTCAACTCCACACCTCACAAATCAGGCAAGAACTCCTTCTTTGACTGATCCATTTTGAACTCTTTCAAAATCTTGTCTAAGTATGTACACATTGAAAGTCTCATCAAGCATCTTGATCTATCTCTATAGATCTTGATGCCCAAAAATTAGGTAGCTTTAGCTAGTACTTCCTTTGAAAAACTCCTTTCAAACAACCGTTTTTGCTTTCCAAAAATTCCACATTATTTCCGATCAACAATATGTCAACCACATATACTTATCAGAAATTCTATTGTGCTCCCACTCACTTTCTTATAATTACAAGTTTCTCGTAAACTTTGTATTAACCTAAAAACTTTGATCACCTCATCATAGCATATATTCCAACTCCGAGATGCTTGCTCCAGCCCATAGAAGGATTGAGGAAGCTTGCACGCCTTTTAGCATCCTTAGGACTGACAAAACCTTTTGTTTGTATCACATACAGCCTTTCCTCAAGTAAACCGTTAAGGAAACGATGTTTTGACATCCATCTACCGGATTTCATAATTGAAGAATGCAACAACTACTAACGTAATTTCAACAGACTTTTAGCATCCGCTACGAGTGAGAAGGTCTCATCATAGTCAACTCCTTGAACTTGGCAGAAACTTCTTTGCGACAAGTCGAGCTTTACAAATGGTGACATTCACCATCAGCGTCTGTCTTCATCTTAAAGGTCCATTTGTACTCAACGATCTGCCGTTCAACGGGCAAGTCTACTAAAGTCCATACTTGGTTTTCAAACATGGATCCTTTCTCTGATTTCATGGTTCCTAGCCATTTATCAGAATTCGGGCCCATCATTGCTTGTCCATAGCTCATAGGCTCATCGTTGTCCAACAACATGACCTCTAAGACAGGGTTGCCGTACCACTCATGAGTAGTACGCATCCTTGTAAACCTACGAGGTTCGATAGTAACTTGATCTGAAGCTTCATGATCATCATAATTAACTTCCACTTCAACTAACGTAGGCTCCAAAGAAACTACTTTCCGTGCTGCACTACTCCCTGATTGAAACAAACGTTCAACAACCTCATCAAGTTCTATCTTCCTCCCACTCAATTCTATCGAGAGAAACTCTTTCTCGAGAAAGGACCCGTTTTAGCAACAAACACTTTGTGCTTGGATCTAAGATAGAAGGTTTACCCAACTTGTTATGTTATGGTATTGTATGAAGATGCATTTTTACACTTTGGGTTCAAGCTCAGTAGGTGAAAACCCCCTTTTCACATAAGTGTCGCAACACCAAATAGTAAGAAATGATAGCTTAGGTTTCCGCCAAACCAAAATTCAGACGGTGTCATCTCAACGGACTTAGATGGTGCCCAATTTAAAGTGAATGTAGTTGTGTTTAATGCATAACCCCAAAACGATAGTGGCAAATCGATAAGAGACATCATAGTTTGCACTATATCCTATAGAGCACGACTATGATGTTCGGACACACCATCACACTATGTTGTTCCAGGTGGCGTGAGTTGTGAAACAACTTCCACATTGTCTTAAGTTGTATACCAAACTCATAACTCAGATATTCTCCTCTACGATCATATCGTAGACATTTTATCTTCTTGTCACGATGATCTCAAACTTCACTCTGAATTTGCTTGAACTTTTCAAACGACTTAGACTTGTGTTTCATCAAGTAAATATACCCATATGTATTCAAATCATCAGTGAAAGTAAGAAAACAATGCTATCCACGGCATGCTACGACACTCATTGGACCATATACATCAACATGTATCATTTCCAATAAGTCACTTGTCCGTTCCATCAAGCCGGAAAACGGGGTTTTAGTCATCTTGCCCAAGAGGCATGGTCTGCATGTCTCAACCGATTCAAAATCGAATGAGTCCAAAGATCCATCAGCATGGAGTTTCTTCATGCGCTTTACACCAATATGACATTTAGCGACAGTTCCACAAGTATGTGGTACTATCATTATTAACTTTGTATCTTTTGGCATCTATGTTATGAACATGTGTATTACTACGATCAAGATTCAACAAACCATTCTTATTGGGTCCATGACCATTGAAGGTATTATTCATGTAAACAGAATAACCATTATTCTCTAACTTAAATGAATAACCATATTGCAATAAACACAATCTAATCATGTCCATGCTTAATGCAAACACCAAATAACATTTATTTAGGTTCATCACTAATCTCGAAGGTAGAGAGAGCGTGCGATGTTGATCACATCAACCTTGGAGACATTTCCAACACATATCGTCACCTCACCCTTAGCTAGTCTCTGTTTATTCTGTAGCTTTTATATCGAGTTACAAACATGTAGCAATTGAACCGGTATCCAATACCCAGGTGCTACTAGGAGTACTAACAAGGTACACATCCATAACACACATATCAAATATACTTCTATCGACGTTGCCAGCCTTCTTATCTACCAAGTATCTAAGGTTGTTCCGCTTTAGCGATCGTTCCCCTCATAATAGAAGCACTTAGTCTCGGGTTTGGGTTCAACATTAGTTTGCTTCAGTGGAGCAGCAACTGACTTTCCATCCATGAAGTTTCCCTCCTTACCTTTTCCCTTTTTGAAACTAGTGATTTTACTAACCAACAACATTTGATGCTCCTGCTTGATATCTACCTTCGCAGTGTCAAACATCGCAAACAGCTCAGGGATCATCATTTCCATCCCTAGCATAATTATAGCTCATCACGAAGTTCTAGTAGCTTAGTGACAGTGACTTGGAGAACTATATCAATCACTATCTTATCTGGACGATCAACTCCCACTCGATTCAAGCGATTGTAGCACCCAGACAATCTGAGAACATGCTCAATGATTGAGATATTCTCCTTCATCTTGCAGGCCAAGAATCTTTTTGGAGATCTCATATCTCACAAAACGGGCACGAGCATGAGATCCCAATTTCATCTCTTAGAACATCTCATATGTTCCGTGACGTTCAAAACGTTTTGAAGCCTCAATTCTAAGACGTAATGCATGACACACTGAACTATCAAGTAGTCATCAGAATGTGCCTGTCAAATGTTCACAACATCTATAGATGATGCTTGAGGGGTGGCGCACCGAGCAGTGACATAAGCCTTTTGTGCTGCAATGAGGACAATCCTTAGATCGCACACGCAGTCCGCATTATTTCTATCATCTTATTTCAAATCTATTTCTCTAGGAACATATACAAAAAATATAAGGGAGCTACATCATGAGCTAGTAATCTACAACATAATTTGCAAAGACATTTTGACTATGTTCATGATAATGAGTTTAGTTAATCATATTACTTGAAAACTCCCACTCAAATTGACGTCCCTCCGGTCATTCGAGTTTCACATAATCCAAAACCACCAACTTAGGCCCGATTATCATGTGAGTTGAGGTGGTTTCAATGGTGAACATCTTCATGTTGATCATATCTACTAGATGACTCATGTTCAACCTTTCGATCTCTTGTGTTCCGAGGCCATGTATGTACATGTTAGGCTCGTCAAGTTTAACCTGAGTGTTCTGCACACGCAACACTGGCTTGCACCCGTTTTATGTGATCATAGAGTCTATGACACCCGATCATCATGTGGTGTCTCAACACGACGGACTTTCACAACGGTGCACACTTGGGGAGAACACAATTTATCTTGAAATTTAGGTGATGGATCACCTTATAATGCTACCGTCGTCCTAAGCAAAACAAGGTGCATAAAAGGATTAACATCACATGAAAATCATAAGTGACATGATATGTCCATGAACTTGTGCTTTTGATCTCCATTTATAAAGCACTGGCATGATCTCCATCGTCATTGGCATGACACCATGATCTCCATCATCTTGATCTCCATCAACGTGTTGCCATCGGTGCTTCTACTACTATTTCTACCGCTTAGCGATAAAGTAAAGCATTACATAGTGCTTAATGATTGACACGCAGGTTATACAATAATTAAACACAACCCTATGGCTCCTGCCGGTTGCCGTACTCATCGACATGCAAGTCGTGAGATTCTATACAATACATGATCATCTCATACATCACATATATCTCATCATGTAATTGGCCATATCACATCACAACATACCCTGCAATAACAAGTGAGACGTCCTCTAATTGTTGTTGCATGTTTTACGTGGATGCTATGGGTATCTAGCAAGAACAATTCTTACCTATGCAAAAACCACAATGGTGATACACAAATTGCTTTTCAACCTTCTCGAAGACCGCCTTTGTCGAATCCGATCCAACTAAAGTAGGAGAAATAGACACCCACCAGCCGTCTTTGTGCACCGAAGTTACATGTCAGTCGATGGAACCGGTCTCTCGTAAGCGTACAAGTAAGGTTGGTCCGGGCTACTTTATCCCATAATACCGCTGAATCAAAACACAACCAAGGGAGGAAGCAATCTAAGCATCAATGCCCACAAACTCCTTTGTGTTCTACTCGTGATCTCATCTACACATAGACCTAGCTCAGATGGCACTGTTGGCGAACGTTGCATGGGAAACCAAAAAATTCCTATGCACACGCAAGATCTAACCATAATGATGAGCATCTACGAGAGGGAGAGTGAATCTACATACGCTTGTAGATCACTAAGCGGGAAGCATTAAGAAACGCGGTTGAGGTAGTCGAACGCCTTTGTGATCCAAATCGCCGAGCGTCCCGCGATCCCATCACGATCCGTCCCGCGATCCAATCACGATCCGTCCCGCAATCCCATCGCGATCCGTCCCGCGATCCAGTCGCGGTTCTTCCGATCTAGCGCCAAACGGACGACACCTCCGTGTTCAGCACACGTACAGCTCGATGATGATCTCTGCCTTCTTGATCCAGCAAGAGGGAGCGGAGAGGTAGACGAGTTCTTCGGCAGCACGATGACGTGTAAGCACCGCGAAACTAGACTAGAGGAGGAAACCTATCTAGATAAAGTAGAGGGAGCACGTGGCAATTAGGGTTAGCTTTGCTATCTAAATCTTATAGTATATATATGAGGCAGGGAGGGGAGGAGGCATCCTCAAACCCTCAAGAGTTGGCCGAAACTGGAGGTGGAGGAGTCCTACTCCAATCCTATTAGGAGCAGGATTCCTCCTTTCCACTTGGAAACTCTTTCCGCCTCTCCACCTGTACGTTTTTCCCACCCCTAGGTGCACGGGCCTTAGTGGGGGGCTAGTCCAGCACACTAAGGGCTGTCTTGACTCCTCCCACAGCCCATGAGGCCCATTGGGTCGAGACACCCCTCCCGATGGTCCCCGGTACCCCTCCCGGCACTCCAGGTACACTACCGATGAGCCCGAAACTTTTCTGGTGACCAAAACAGGACTTCCTATATATCAATCTTTACCTACGGCCCATTCCGGAGGTCCTCTCGACATCCGGGATCTCATTTGGGACTACAAACAACCTTCGGTCACCACCATACATAACTCTATACTGCCGAAACGCCACCGAACCTTAAGTGTGCAGACCGTGTCGGTTCGAGAACTATTTAGGCATGACCGAGACACCTCTACGATCAATAACCAATAGCGGGACCTGGATGCCTATATTGGTTCCGACATATTCTATGAATATCTTTATCGGTTGAACTTCGATGTCAAGGATTCAGTTAATCCCGTATGGTGTTCCCTTTGTTCTTCGGTATGTTACTTGCCCGAGATTCGATCGTCGGTATCTCTATACCTAGTTCAATCTCGTTACCGACAAGTCTCTTTACTCATTCGACAATACAAGATCCCGTGGCAAACTCTTTAGTCACATTGCTTGCAAGGATTATAGTGATGTTGTATTACCGAGTGGGCCCTGAGGTACCTCTGCGTCACACGGAGTAACAAATCCTAGTCTTGATCCATGCCAACCCAACAGACACCCCTGAAGATACCTGTAGAGCACCTTTATAGTCACCCAGTTACATTGTGACGTTTGATACTCACAAGGTACTCCTGCGGTGTCAGTGAGTTGCATGATCTCATGGTCATAGGAATAGATACTTGACATGCAGAAAACTGTAGCAATAAACAGACACGCTCATATGATACGTTTACAGTTTGGGTCTTGTCCATCACATCATTCTCCTAATGATGTGATCCCGTTATCAAATGATATCTCATGTCTATGGCCAGGAAACCTTGACCATCTTTGATCAACGAGCCAGTCTACTAGAGGCATACTAGGGACATGGTGTTGTCTATGTATCCACACATGTATCTGAGTTTCCGATCAATACAATTCTAGCATGGATAATAATAGATTATCATTAACAAGGTAATATGATAGTAACTAATTTATTATTGCCTCTAGGGCATATTTCAACACATGCACCCAATGAGAATGGTTTATTTTATCTTGATCATAGTAATATACATGTTCATAACATTGATGCCAAAAGGTGGAAAGTTAATGATGATAGTACCACATACTTGAGGCACTGCCGCTAAATGTCATAATGGTGTATAGCGCATGAAGAAACTCCATGCTGATGGATCTTTGTACTCATTCGATTTCGAATCGGTTGAGACATGCGAACCATGCCTCATGGGCTAGATGACTAAGACCCCTTTTCAATATGATGGAGCGAGGCAAGTAACTTATTGGAAATGATACATGTTGATGTATGCGGTCCAATGAGTGTTGTAGCGTGCGGTGGATATTGTTATTTTCTTACCTTCACTGATGATTTGAGTACATATGGGTATATTTACTTAATGAAACACAAGTCTAAGACGTTTGAAAAGTTCAAGCAAATTCAAAGTGAAGTTTGAGATCATCGTGACAAGAACATAAAATATCTACGATATGATCGTGGATGAGAATATTTGAGTTACAAGTTTGCTATACAACATAAGAAAATGTGGAATTTGTTTCACATCTCACGCCACTTGGAACACCATAGTATGATGGTGTGTCCGAACGTCTTAGCCTTGCTCTATTGGATATGGTGCGAACTATGCTGTCTCTTATCGATTTGCCACTATCGTCTTGGGGTTATGCATTAGAGACAACTACATTCACTTTAAATAGGGCAGCATCTAAGTCCATTGAGATGACACCATATGTTTTGGTAGAAACCTAAGCTTTCATTTCTCAGAGTTTGGGAATGCAACGCTTATGTCTAATGAGATCGAACCCAAAGTGGAAAGGTGCATCTTCATAGGATACCCTAAGGACAGTTGCGTATACCTTCTATATCAGATCTGACGGCAAAGTGTTTGTTGCTAAAAATGGGTCATTTATCGAGAAATAGTTTTTCTCGAAAGAATTGAGTTGGAGGAAGATAGAACTTGATGAGGTTGTTTGAACCTTTGTTTCAACCAGAGAGTAGCGCAACACAAAAAGATGTTTCTATGGAGCCTACATCAGTTAAATAGGAAGTTGATGATGATGATCATAAAGCTTCGGATCAAGTTGCTATCGAACCTTGTAGTTCGACGAGGGCACCTATTACTCCTGAGTGGTATGGTAACCCTATCTTAGAGGTCATGTTGTTGGACAACGATGATACTACGAGCTATGGAGAAGCGATGATGGGCCCCGATTCCAATAAATGGCTAGGATCCATGAAATCTGAGAAAGGATCCATGTGCAAAAACCAATTATGGACTTTGGTAGACTTGCCCGTTGAACAACATGCCGTTGAGTACAAATGGATTTTTAAGAAGAAGACAAACGATAATGGTGAATGTCACCATTTATAAAGCTCCACTTGTCACAAAGAAGTTTCCGACAAGTTTAAGGAGTTGACTACGATGAGATTTTCTCACTCGTAGAGATGCTAAAGTCTGTTGGAAGTATGTTAGCAGTTGCTGCGTGTTTCAATTATGAAATTTGGTAGATGGATGTGAAAACATCGTTTCCTTCCTTGAGGAAAGGTTGTATGAGATTCAACCAGAAGGTTTTGTCAGTACCAAGGATGCTAAAAGGTGTACAAGCTCCACTGATCCTTCTATGGACTGGAGTAAGCATCTCGGAGTTGGAATATACACTTTGATGAGGTGATCAAAGTTTTTGAGTCGATACAAAGTTTATAAGAAACTTGTATTTACAATAAAGTGAGTGGAAGCACTATAGCGTTTCTGATAAGCATATGTGGATGACATATTGTTGATCGGAAATGATGTAGAATTTCTTGAAAGCATAAAGAGTTGTTTGAAAAGGAGTTTTTTCAACGAAAACCTAGAATGAAGCTACTTAATTGTTGGGCATCGAGATCTATAAGAGATAGATCAAGATGCCTGATAATATTTTTTCAATGAGTAAATACCTTGACAAGATTTTAAAAGAGTTCAAAATGGATCAGTCAAAGAAAGAGTTCTTGCCTAATTTGTAAGGTGTGAAGTTGAGTAAGACCTAAAGCTCGACCACGGTAGAAGAAAAAGAAAGGACGAAGGTCGTCCCCTATGCCTTAGCCATAGACTCTATATAGTATGCCATGCTATGTACTACACCTGGTGTGTGCCCTTCCATGAGTCTGTCAAGGGGTACAAGAGTGATTCAGGAGTTGGTCACTGGACAACGGTAGAGATTATCCTTGGTAACTAAAGGACTAAGGAAATGTTTCTTGGTTATGGAGGTGATAAAGAGTTCATCATAAAGGGTTACGTCGATGCAAGCTTTAACACCAATCCGGATGACTCTTAGTAGCAATCCGGATACGTATAGTGGAGTAGACATTTGGAATAGCTCCAAGTGGAGCATGGTAGCAGTGTCCACAGTATGACATAGAGATTTGCAAAGTACACACGGATCTGAATGTCACAGACCTGTTGACTAAAACCTCTTTCACATGCAAAACATGATCGAACCCCAGAACTCATTGGGTGTGAGATTCATAACAAATCACATAGCAACGTGAGCTAGATTATTGACTCTAGTGCAAGTGGGAGACTGTTGGAAATATGCCCTAGAGGCGATAATAAATTAGTTATTATCATATTTCTTTGTTCATGATAACCGTTTATGATCCATTCTAGAATTGTATTTATCGAAAACTCAGATACATGTGTGGATACATAGACAAGACCATGTCCCTAGTATGCCTCTAATAGACTAGCTCGTTAATCAAAGATGGTCAAGGTTTCCTGGCCATGGACATGATATGTCATTTGATAATGGGATCACATCATTAGGAGAGTGATGTGATGGACAAGACCCAAACTATAAACATAGCATATGACCGTATCAGTTTATTGCTATAGTTTGCTGCATGTCAAGTATGTGTTCCTATGATCATGAGATCATGCAACTCACTGACACCGCATGAGTACCTTGTGTGTATCAAATGTTGCAACGTAACTGGGTGTTTATAAAGGTGATCTACAGGTATCTCTGAGGGTATCTGTTGGGTTGGCATGGATCAAGACTCGGATTTGTTACTCCGTGTTATGGAGAGGTATCTCAGGGCCCACTCGGTAATACAACATCACAACAAGCCTTGCAAGCAAAGTGAATGAAGTGTTAGCCATGGGATATTGTATTACGGAACGAGTAAACAGACTTGCCGGTAACGAGATTGTACTAGGTATAGAGATACCAACAATCGAATCTTGGGCAAGTAACATACCGAAGAACAAAGGGAACAACACACGGGATTAACTGAATCCTTGACATAGAGGTTCAATTGATAAAGATCCTCATAGAATATGTAGGAACCAATATGAGTACCCAGGTCCCGCTATTGGTTATTGACCATAGATGTGTCTTGGTCATGTCTACATAGTTCTCGAACCCGCAGGGTCTACACTCTTAACGTTCGGTGACGTTTTGATAGTATTGAGTTATATATGTTGGTGACCGAAGGTTGTTCGGAGTACCAGATGAGATCTAGGACGTTACGACAAGCTCCGGAATGGTCTAGAGGTAAAGATTGATATATAGGAAAGTGGTATTTAAACTCCGGAAAAGTTTCAGGCATTTTCGGGAGTGTATCGGGAGTGACGAATGGGTTCCAAGGGACCACCAAGTGGGGACATCACACCCCAAGGGGCCACATGGTCCTTAGTGGTGGCGCACCAGCCCCTGGTGGGCTGGGCAGCCAACCCAAGAAGGCCTATGCATAGGGGGAAGGAGTAGGGGACAAGTAGGAAAGAGTCCTACCAAGAGTTCACCTCCCTTGTGGGAGGTGGACTCCTCCCCTCTAGTTCGTCCAAAGCCCTCCTTGTAGGAGGGGATAGGCTGCCTCCTCTCCTATCACTCTTGTATATACGAAGGGGTTTTGAGGGAAGCTACCAACCCTAATTGCAACGTGCTACCCTCTTCTTCCCTAGATCAGTTTCTCCTCTAGAGTAGTTCTATGGTGCTTAGGCGAAGCCCTGCAGGATTAGTTCACCACCACCGCCGCCATGCCATTGTGCTACCGGATAACTCATCTACCTCTCCGCTCCCTCTTGGAGGATCAAGAAGGAGGAGATCGTCATCGAGCCGTACATGTGCTGTACGCGGAGGTGCCGTCCGTTCGGCGCTAGATTGGTAGGACCGCGGCAGGCTCGCGAGACAGATCGCGATTGGACCGCGGGACGGATCGTGACAGGATTGTGGGATGGATTGTGATTGGATTGCGGGACGGATCTTGATTGGATCGTGGGATGCACGGTTACTTGGATCGCGAAGACGTTCGACTACATCAACTGCGTTTCTCAACTGTTCCCGCTTAGCGATCTACAAGGGTATGTAGATCCACTCTCCCTCTCGTAGATGCTCATCACCATGGATAGATCTTGCGTGTGCATAGGAACTTTTTTGTTTCCCATGCAACGTTCCCCAACATGAACATCTGACTAGTATTTTTTGACAATAACGGATTTCATTATCTTATCGGAGAAATGATCACGTGCTGCAGAGTTAGTTGGCGTACGAACCACAACCCTCGTTATGTTATGTTCTTCGACAATACACTGCAAATGAAGGTGTATTTTAACACACTCAATTCAGGAACCATATATGAACACAATGCGTTAACATCAATTAATTCAATACCTATCCATGAAATCCTGAAGATGACTCAAATCCTGAGGCGCATTTGACTCTCTGAGAGAATCCATGTAGTAAACTATGTTGAGTTTTGGAACAATGACCACTAAGATCCAGTGACCTCTACAGTTTAAGCAAACCATGAGCGTACAGGCTATGTCTAAAACCAAAATACGATCAATGTATGTGTGGTTGTATATTGAACTTACCGTTCATGATATGGCCACATGAAGAATTCTCCTATCTGTAAGTCAAACAAGATCTTGACAACATAATCAATGGAAGACTTGCGTGTGGCATTATCTCGTAACAAAATGCCGTTTGCTAAATCAGGATCTATGAAATGCCAATGAACCCTTATCAAACTCTGCATCGTCAATCCCCTAAGAGGAATACAATACAATAAGCACTTTTTTAATTTTCATCCTTGTATTGAGAAGTTGACCAGAGTTTGTGAAGTACTTACAATATCAAGCATTTGACAAGAGTGGCAGCAAGCTTATCAAAGTTGAAGAAGAGAAGAAAGTCCTTGAATTCCACACTGATGGTACCTGCATCGTGAGAGTAATGATGATGGTCGTAATGCAATTCCACAATGTTATGGTCTTCTCCTTTTTACATTATGTCCATGCAATATTTATGTAACTTGCGACAACTCGAATTGCACTTATCAAATTATTCGCCAACAAGAAATGGATGGCCATGCTTGTACTTGCATGCTTCAAATGGGTCTACTTTCTGACTAGAAAGTAGCTTTTCAAATTCTGCTTCTGACATTTCGTCAGAACTGGGATTACATGGGTATTCATCGGCTATGCCATGGTTCTACTTGAAGGGTCTTCATAGTAGAATGCTCTGGTACTTGTCCCACCTCTTTTTTTGTCATGTGTAATAACACATTGCCAATTTTACCCGGAAGTTAAACATAAATGCAACAATTTTTGTAGTATAGGACACACATCGGCAGTGTTTGAATGAAATCAAACTAATAATGACAGCTATGTACGTTCTACTATCAAACATTCCAATATGTTAAAAACTACTATCTTGCACCATGTTTTTTCACCAAGTCTAAGAATATGTTGATTTCAGATTGCCATGTTGTGTTGATGCTAGCCATGTTTCTGTGCATAATTAGACCTTGGTTGTGCTGAATGAAATGAAGAGCTTCACGTGTACTAACTTGCAATAAATTTTCATGCAATGATAAATCATGTCGCATATAGTTTTCTTGCTGTCAATATCCCTTCAGGTTAAAACTATGACAATGTCTTAATCACATCCAGAATAAAATAGCAAATGGGAAGTCTGAATCACACCTAATATAACAAATGATTTCTAACAATGAATGTTAGGCTTAGCTTCTTTGCATGCCACATAAACTTCCTCCCATTGTACCTAGATTCAACACCATCACTTCACGGATTGAAATTGATGTCGACCATGAACATGCATGTCTACATCTACCCCTCTCCATTCCTTGGAAGTGATTGTCCTAGGGAGCTACAAGAGAAAGAGATGGCATAAACGGGCATGCCTCTTTAAAATCCCCAATACCAAAACGAAACCCTAACCCTAGTTGAGCCAGAGAGAAGAGAGACAAATACTTGGCTCATGAGAGATTTGTTGTCGTTGGAGATAATGCTTGAGGGGTCACTCGAGGAGACATGCATGTTTGTGGCAGTCGGATACTAGAGGGAGATATGTGGGCGGTGGTGCACGGGGGAAGGGGGAGTGGAGGGGTTGCAGAGGAAATGTGTGACTTTGTCGGGGGGGGGGGGAGGGAGGGAGGCAGATATTTCAACGGTTAGCAAATTTTTTTGCTTGTTGTAGGGAATCATGGCGTGCAAAGATTGATCAGACATGGTGTTTCAGCTTTTAGCGTGTGCGATGATACAGAACATACAAAATTTTGCCCCTCCCCACGTATTCCCTGGTTATAGTGCACAACAACGTCATTGCATAATGTAACATCAACTGCTAACTTGGATATACAAATTAGCGGAGACACATAACTTAGTTACTAAACCGAGCAAGTTCACTGAATAATCAAGCTGCTTGAACTAGGCATAGGTCTTACAAAAGAACAACTGTCTAAACAAAGGCTATTAGTAATATGCATAAATTTAACAAAGACACCGATGAGCAGCCAACCTATGCCTCGCCGTTGTTCGATGAGATGTCGATGCCTTTTCTGGGCGACATTCCGCCGGTGCTAGACTTCGTGTCCCCCAGACTGACGTCGACCGTGGAGACGTGCTCATCCTCAGCGTTATCCTCGTCATCGGTGCCTCCCTCATCTTCATAGTACTCATAGTACTGGCACCACCATAGCTACCGTTGGTACTTCACCGCCGATTTCTCGATGGAAAGGCACTTCTCGACCTCCTCCTGAGCCACGTGGAACTCCTCCTAGCACTCGTCGCACTTGGACTTCTCCCGCATCTCTAGATCTCGCTCGAAGATCTCATGCGGAAGGGGATCCAAGGCCTCCACCACCGCATTGTCGGCATTCATCTCGGCATCCGCAACAGCCACTTGTTTGCTCTTGTGGTGCATGCTGGATTCCGACGAAGCTTGGAGTATATTGGCGTGGGCATTTTCAATGATATAGGCCTGGATGGCCTCGACCCAGGCCAGGGCGGCCTCCTAGAAATGAAACGTTGCTCGAGCACTCTTGGCATTTGCATCCTCCATCATAGAAGATGCAGATATAGTCTCCGCAACTCCAGACGCCCTTTCAGTCGCCGTAGAAGCACTATCGCCCTCCACAGAGGCCCTTTCGGCGGATGCGGCCCCTCTTAAGGCAGATGGGACCGCTCTTAAGGCAGATGCGGCTGTGCTCTCGGTTGAGGCGGCCGCGTTCTCGGCAAAGGAGAGAGCGCTCGAGGCCGAGGGGGTGGTCGTACACACCCTTATGAAGCATACCTACGACGTCATTCTTTGCAGAGAGGGTTTGTTGGGGAATGGGTATTGAGGGTAAACAGAATCCAAGATAGACGAAGCCGATGAAGCTTCCCTCGTAATACATAAATAGATCCGTGAATTTTCATCGCAAATGGTTCCCATATGGAACTGTGTGTACGCAGTTCACTTTTTGCATTGAATTGTAAAACTATTTTGGGATACAACGGTAATGAATATTGTTTTATTTTTAAGAAAAAGATCCCTACCATCAAAATCCACTAACTTCATCCTAAAATTAGTAAATATTCGGGGTTCAATTGACATTTTTATACATTAAGTTAGTTTGTACAAATTTTACGACCATAATTCAAAATTATAACATACAAACATGCAAGATGAAGCAAAAACTGGTAGAAAATCATATTTATGTACTACTTGCTTGCCTATATATACCACTTGCAATAAATGTTAAGGAGTTCCAAACATCCCGGGTAACAGTACGGACACACGTGCACGCATTGGGAATCTAGGTTTTAAAATTCAATAAATAAATAAATGTCCTGAAGTACATGATAATAATCCGCATGATTTCCCGACATGAGGCCAAGATTTCGTGGTCAAAGTAACATCTTGTTCAAGATAAGCTTTGAGACATGCCTCTCACAAAACGGAGCATCACACAAAGGGTCGTGGTTCCGAGAGGGGACACGAGTCTTGTTCGATGACGAACTGCTAGTCGTTGTCTCATTTGGCCTACCTTCTTTTGAATTCATTACAATGCACAAATACGTCCGATTTTTATACATGAAGTGAGTTTCTAGATATCTAGTGGCCATAATTCAAAACTAAAACACATGGACATGTTCAAGATGAAGCAAAAACTGCAAGAAAAAATATTCATATTTATATATGTACTAGTGCTTCCGTCTATATGCCACATGCAATAAATTTGAAAGAGTTCCAAGCATCTTGAGTAACGGTTAGGACACAAGCATTGAGAATAATCTAGGTTTTTTAATTTGAAAAATAAATACAAAATGCTATGAAGTACATGAAAATCAGCATGATTTCCCGACATGGGGCCAAGATGTCATGGTCAAAGTGATCGCTTGTTCGAGATAAGCTTTGACACATGCCTCTCACCAACCGAAGCATCACGTGCAGGCTCCTATAGTTTTGAGAGGGGACGTTGGGCATTGTGTGATGACAAACCGGACTGCTGCCTCATTCGGCCTCGTTTTTTTATTGATACAATGTATGAATACGACCGCCATCCTAAAATCTGAAAAAATTCGGCATTCATTTGGCATTTTTATACATGAAGTTAGTTTCTAGAAATTTAATGGAGATAGTTCAAACTGAAACACATGCACAAGCAAGATAAAGAAAGAACCGCTGGAAAATCATATTTATGTACTACTTGCTTCCGTATATATGCCACGTGCAATAAATTTGAAGGAGTTGCAAACATCTTGAGTGACAGTTTTGACACAAAAGCATTGGGAATCTAGGTTTTTAAAGTCAAAAATTGAAAAATGCGCCGAAGTACATGAAAATATGAATGATTTCCCGACATGGGGCCAAGATGTCGTGATCAAAGTAATGGCTTGTTCAAGATAAGCATTGACACATGTCAAAGCTGGAAACGCATGGTTAACTATTACCTACGCCCCCATGGGTAATTACTCTATTAGGGCATGGGTGCCAGCTTGAATGCCCATCTGGAAGTTGGCGGGTCAAATACCTTATGTACCGAGCATGCAAGACGGGGATGAGGATGGGATATCATTACCCGCCTTACCCATGAATTGAAGTACTTACATGTGGGCTCTGAAATTAGTAGACCCCACATATTTTGTGGCCTCGGTTACCCAAATTTACATACATCCCACCCCTTTGGCCCAAAATTCCCTAATAAACCCCAAACCTAGCCACAACATATTTTTTATTGCGTTGAAATACTATTTTTCTACTGTAATATGCAAAGTTTGTTCTTAAATGCATGTGTGAGTTTCCCCATGATGATACAGAACTCAATGTGGACGTGGTTGGGAAACATTTTATCCCCGCACACGGGTATGTAGACGGTGACGGGGATGGGAGGGTGGTGATGGGGATGGAGATGGGACTCCAATACTCTCCTAAGAAATCCTCAGCTCTAGACACAAGCCTCTAACAAACCGGAGCATCACATGAAGGCACGTGGTTCAGAGAGGGAATGTGGGGCCATGTGTGATGACGAACCCCTAATCGTTGTATCATTCGACCTAGTTTTTTTTCACCGATACAATGCACGAATATGACCGGCATCCTATTTTTTAAATGGCGTTCTATTGGCATTTTATACATTATGTTAGTTTATAGAAATTTAGTGGCCATAATTCAAAACTGAAACACATGTACAAGCTAGATGAAGCAAAAACCGCTGGAAAATCATATTTATGTACTACTTGCTTACATATATATGCCACATGCAATAAATTTTGAAGGAGTTCCAAACATCTCGAGTGACGATTTGCACACAAAAGCATTGAGAATCTAGGTTCTAAATTAAAAAATGATAATAAATAATTTGAATTGTGAAGTACATGAAAGTATGCATGATTTCCTGCCATGGGGCCAAGATGTCAGGGTTACTCCTCTCGGACTTGCTTCCGTAACACAAATGTCACACATGCATTACATTTGGATAGAAAACTTAAATATTTGGCAAACCAAACGGCTCCCACATGATTGGTGCCCTATTTCGTGTTTTGATTTTTGGAAGCCAATTTTCGAGCGCTATTAATCACATGGGGTCATGCATTGGGAATCATCGGTGATGTTAATTCACACATGGCAGTTGAGTAAGAAATCGTGCGCAATCACTGCTGGCGTCGATCAAGATTTCAATCTCCTATGAATGCTATCCCTCGAGATGTCATCCCGCCTGCATTCTCTCGTCTCTCTATCCCACCCCTCGCACAAAATTCTGCCATGGCGCAGCCGGTCTGTGCACAAGCAGAGGAGGAGGTGCCACCCCGGGAAGACATGGCAAAACACAGCGACGAGGAGGAGCCCTTTGCGCCCCCAGACGAGGTCATGCCAGAGCCCCCAACTGAAGATCAGTTTTGGGGCCAGGACAATCTGGCTTTGTGGAAGGCACTGCCGCCTGCTGAGAGAGACAGATAGGTGATGTTCAAGAAGGAGTGTGATGAGGAGCACGCCAGGAACCTCGTGACCTAGAATGCCCTTAGTGCTGCATGGGAAAAGGAGGAGCTAGAGATTTGGCGGCGGGCGAGTCGACAAGCGGCAGAGGTGTACGAGGACGACCGGTACCACACAATGAAAGCCATAGGCGCTAGGTGCCTCACTGTTGCGTGGGCGTGGGCCAATAAGCTTGAGTGTCACACCGCCAAAGAGCTCTAGTGGGCGCCCAATGAACTGTCCTGCATGGTCGCACGCCTCTGCTAGCAAGAGGATGATCGGCATGTCGAACGATGCGTGGTGGGGGAGGCGGTGAACTCCCTCCTCATTGGGAAGCCACCGCGGACCAGGGAGCCTATGGCGAGAGGCTGCCATTTTATTGTTCCTCGCTCGAGTAGGGGTTATTATTAGTTTAGTTTTTATTCATTGTACGTATTAGTTAAGTACTATCATCACGTATATGTGATGATATATACTGTATATGTATCATGCCTTGAATGAGCTATTCAACAATTAATGTATATTATTAGTTTCACATTTCTATCTATTTTGATACTGATTTTCTGCCTCTAACTGTTAGCCTTTTACACATATTGAAACATAACAACAGAACATAAAAATTTCACACATCAAAACATATCAATATTGTGTTTGTTGTCCAAAAATTGGGATCGACATCTAAACAGTTCAAGAAAATAAAACACGTCCATGACTACACCCTATCCTAGGGAAGCTCTTGGCTATGCCTGAACTTGGAGCACGATCATTCATTAATGCGGTTTACACGCTCGTAGTACAACTGGAGCATGATCTTGAGCTCCAAGCTAGCTATTTTGTCAGAGATTACCATCTCGAGGATGCGATGGCCATTTTCTTCTACTGCTGCCCGTAGGACACCTGGGCCAAGGAGGTGCTCGAGTCTACCAACGGGCCCGTTAGACACAAGGGGGCGTAGACAAGGTGAATGGCACGAGCCATGCGAACGGTGCGGCCGATGTCCGGGGCAAGGACGGTGCGGCCGGGCTCTGGTGCAAGTATGGCGTATACGGCCAATGCCCATTCCTGGCGAGAAATAGGGATACCCACATGCCTTGGACACAGCTGCAACGTCATGTCGGGTGAGATAGCTGGCAAGCAAGGATGGAACTGCTCTTGCTCTTCCACGCGCCATGCCTCTCGCTCTACGACCCTCTATCGGTCTTGCTATGCGGCGCGCCTTGCCCTCTCGGCATGGATGCCCATGTTTTGATCTATGGAGCACCACTGATGATCTTCTTCTGCGACACACTATAGTCTCTCGCTCTGCCATGCCCTGCACCAAGGGTCTGCTCAATCCATGCGATGATGTGCAACACAACGTTATCTGGCGCGTCGTCCGACATGCCATCGGCCTCAATAGGCCGTTATGCCTGCACCGGATCGTTTTCGTTGTTGAGGAGGTTGATGGCAGAGGCGGCGCTTGGTCGGGTTGGCATGCTTTGTAGATGGGATAGGCTGCATTAGGTGTGCATCCACATGTGATGCTCATAGGCTCTTATGCTCATTCGCTTCTAGAAGGAAACTGATGGGGAAGCTTGCGTGGGAACATGCACTGTTCCGCATGGGAACGTGGGCAAAAGAAATGCCGGTGCGGTGCCGAAGCATGCACTGGAATCCTCGGGTGAAAACGCGGTGGCAAGACATGAGAGAGGAAGAAGAGGTGATGTGCAGTCAGACTGGTAATAATAATAAAAACGTGTGTCATATTAATACGGGCAAATGACACTTCCATACGTACCATCGGTAATGATTTCATCAATTGCTGACAATTGTTTGGCAGCAACCGCCTGCCCACAACACACACAACTTGTCCGGATGAATAGTTTCGATTATTGTTGGTCTTCCCACACAATTCTGATGAATGAACCGATTGCTGCGTATCACACATAGCTTCTTAGGCTAACCCGCTTGTGTTCTTCTAGATCAACGCAAATAGTAATCCGAGTGAATAGTGTGCTATACTTCGCACACGTACATAAATTTGTTAACTGTTTATGTTATCTTAGCTAATCCCAAACAATTCATAAGAGTAAGTTGTCTTCTGTGGATCGCACATGCAACAATTTTCTAAATCGTATTTGATGGATACGCCATCTCATACAGTTTGTGCCATTAGAGATGGAGCTTGAACAATACTGTTTGCGATTGGTGGTGTTGGGAGACGTAGTAGTAAATCAAAATTTTCCTACGTGTCACCAAGATCTATCTATGGAGAAACCAGCAAACGAGCAGGGAGAGATTGGATCTTCATACCTTTGAAGATCGCTAAGCGGAAGCGTTACAAGAACGCGGTTGATGGAGTCGTACTCGCAGCGATTCAGATCGCGGAAGATCCGATCAAGTGCCGAACGGACGGCACCTCCGCGTTCAACACACGTGCAGCCCGGTGACGTCTCCTACGCCTTGATCCAGCAAGGAGGAAGGAGAGGTTGGGGAAGAGCTCCAGCAGGAGCACGACGGCGTGGTGGTGGTGGAGTATCAAGGTATCCCGGCAGGGCTTCGCCAAGCGCTGCGGAGGAGGAAGAAGAGAGGTAGAGCTTCGCCGAGAGAGAGAGAGAGAGTTCAGATCTGTTCTCAAGAGGCAAAACCCTTGGGTATATATAGGAGGAGGGAGAGGGAGGGCTGCCTTGGCCCCTCCTCCAAGGAGGAGAGGTTCGGCCGACCCTAGGGAAGAGTCCACCTCCCACAAGGGAGGTGGATCTCTTCCTTTTGAATCTTTTCAGCCCTTATCTCTTATCTCCAGCCACATGGGCCTTTAGCAAAAGTATTTCCCAGCCCAATAAGGGCTGACACACTTTATCTAACAGCCCATGAAGTCCTCTGGTCGTCACACCCCTCCCGGGGGTCCTCCGGCACCCTCCCGGCACTCCCGGTACAATACCGATGAGCCCGAAAACTTTCCGGTGACCAAAACTGGACTTCCTATATATCAATCTTTACCTCCGGACCATTCCGGAGCTCCTCGTGATGTTCGGGATCTCATGCGGGACTCCGAACAACCTTAGGTAATCACGTATACCTTTTCCCTATAATCCTAGCGTCATCGAACCTTAAGTGTGTAGACCCTACGGGTTCGGGAGACACGTAGACATGACCGAGACACCTCTCCGGTCAATAACCAACAGCGGGATCTGGATACCCATGTTGGCTCCCACGTACTCCACGATGATCTCATCGGATGAACCACGATGTCAGGGATTCAATCAATCCCGTATACAATTCCCTTTGTCTATCGGTATGGTACTTGCCCGAGATTCGATCGTCGGTATCCCTATACCTTGTTCAATCTCGTTACCGGCAAGTCTCTTTACTCGTTCCGTAATACATCATCCCGTGACTAAATCCTTAGTCACATTGAGCTCATAATGATGATGTCTTACCGAGTGGGCCCAGAGATACCTCTCCGTCACACGGAGTGACAAATCCCAGTCTCGATTCGTGTCAACCCAACAGACACTTTCGGAGATACCCGTAGCGTACCTTTATAGCCACCCAGTTATGTTGTGATGTTTGGCACACCCAAAGCATTCCTATGGTGTCCGGGAGTTACACAATCTCATGGTCTAAGGAAATGACACTTGACATTGAAAAGCTTTAGCAAACGAACTACACGATCTTGTGCTATGCTTAGGATTGGGTCTTGTCCATCACATCATTCTCCTAATGATGTGATCCCGTTATCAACGACATCCAATGTCCATGGTCATGAAACTGAGACCATCTATTGATCAACGAGCTAGCCAACTAGAGGCTCACTAGGGACACGTTGTGGTCTATGTATTCACACATGTATTACGGTTTCCGGTTAACACAATTATAGCATGAACAATAGACAATTATCATGAACTAGGAAATACAATAATAACCATTTTATTATTGCCTCTAGGGCATATTTCCTACAGTCTCCCACTTGCACTAGAGTCAATAATCTAGTTACATTGTGATGAATCGAACACCCATAGCATTCTGGTGCTGATCATGTTTTGCTCGTGAGAGAGGTTTAGTCAATGGATCTGCGACATTCAGATCCGTATGCACTTTACAAATATCTATGTCTCCCTCCTGAATGTAATCACGGATGGAGTTGAAGCGGCTCTTGAGGTGTCTTGTCTTCTTGTGAAACCTGGGCTCCTTCGCAAGGGCAATAGCTCCAGTGTTGTCACAGAGTAGAGTCATCGGGCCCGACGCATTCGGAATCACTCCTAGGTCGGTGATGAACTCCTTCATCCAGACTCCCTCCTTTGCTGCTTCCGAAGCAGCTATGTACTCCGCTTCACATGTAGATGCTGCCACGACGCTTTGCTTGCTGCTGCTCCAGCTCACTGCCCCTCCATTCAAAATATACACGTATCCGGTTTGCGACTTGGAGTCGTCCGGATCTGTGTCGAAGCTAGCATCGACGTAACCCTTTACGACGAGCTCTTCGGCACCTCCATAAACGAGAAACATGTCCTTTGTCCTTTTTAGGTACTTCAGGATATTCTTGACCGCTGTCCAGTGTTCCGCTCCGGGATCACTTTGGTACCTCCCTACCAAACTTATGGCAAGGTTCACATCAGGCCTGGTACACAGTATGGCATACATGATAGAGCCTATGGCTGAAGCATAGGGGATGACACTCATCTCTTCTCTATCCTTTGCCGTGGTCGGGCATTGAGTCGTACTCAATCTCACACCTTGCAACACAGGCAAGAACCCCTTCTTGGACTGATCCATATTGAACTTCTTCAATATTTTTTCAAGGTATGTGCTTTGTGAAAGACCAATGAGGCGTTTTGATCTATCTCTATAGATCTTAATACCTAATATGTAAGCAGCTTCTCCAAGGTCCTTCATTGAAAAACACTTATTCAAGTAGGCCTTTATACTTTCCAAGAGTTCTATATTATTTCCCATTATCAGCATGTCATCCACATACAGTATAAGAAATGCTATAGAGCTCCCACTCACTTTCTTGTAAATACAGGGTTCTCCATAAACCTGTACAAACCCAAACGCTTTAATCACCTCATTAAAGCGAATGTTCCAACTCCGAGATGCTTGCACCAGCCCATAGATGGAGCGCTGGAGCTTGCATACCTTGTTAGCATCTTTAGGATCAACAAAACCTTCCGGCTGCATCATATACAGTTCTTCCTTGAGGAAGCCATTAAGGAATGCCGTTTTGACGTCCATTTGCCAGATCTCATAATCATGAAATGCGGCAACTGCTAACATGATTCGGACTGACTTCAGCATCGCTACGGGTGAGAAAGTCTCATCGTAGTCAACTCCTTGAACTTGTCGATAACCCTTAGCGACAAGCCGAGCCTTATAGGCGGTCACATTACCGTCCGCGTCAGTCTTCTTCTTAAAGATCCATTTGTTTTCTATGGCTCGCTTATTATCAGGCAAGTCCACCAAAGTCCATACTTTGTTCTCATACATGGATCCTATCTCGGATTTCATGGCCTCAAGCCATTTGTTGGAATTCGGGCCCGCCATCGCTTCTTCATAGTTCGAAGGTTCACCGTTGTCCAACAACATGATCTCTAGGACAGGATTACCGTACCACTCTGGTGCGGAACGTGTCCTAGTGGACCTTCGAGTAGCAACTTGATCTGATGTTTCATGATCATCATCATTAACTTCCTCTCTAGCCGGTGTAGGCTCCACAGAAACAACTTCCTGTGCTGTGCTACTCTCCGGTTCGAGTGAAGGTACAATTACCTCATCAAGTTTCATTTTCCTCCCACTTACTTCTTTCGAGAGAAACTCTTTCTCGAAAAAGGATCCATTCTTGGCAACAAAGACTTTGCCCTCGGATCGTAGGTAGAAGGTATACCCAATAGTCTCTTTGGGATATCCTATGAAGACGCACTTTTCCGCTTTGGGTTCGAGCTTCTCAGGTTGAAGTTTCTTCACATAAGCATCGCATCCCCAAACTTTTAGAAACGACAGCTTAGGTTTCTTTCCAAACCATAATTCATACGGTGTCGTCTCAACGGATTTAGACGGTGCCCTATTTAAAGTGAATGCGGCAGTCTCTAATGCATATCCCAAAAATGATAGCGGTAAGTCAGTAAGAGACATCATAGATCGCACCATATCCAATAGAGTGCGATTACGACGTTCAGACACACCATTTCGCTGAGGTGTGCCGGGCGGCGTGAGTTGTGAAACAATTCCACATTTCCTAAGGTGTGTGCCAAACTCGTGACTCAAATATTCTCCGCCACGATCAGATTGTAGGCATTTTATTTTCCTGTCACGTTGATTCTCGACCTCACTCTGAAATTCCTTGAACCTTTCAAAGGTTTCAGACTTGTGTTTCATCAAGTAGACATACCCATATCTGCTCAAGTCATCAGTAAGGGTGAGAACATAACGGTAGCCACCGCGAGCCTCGACACTCATTGGACCGCATACATCAGTATGTATTATCTCCAACAAGTCAGTTGCTCGCTCCATTGTTCCGGAGAATGGAGTCTTGGTCATCTTGCCCAAGAGGCATGGTTCGCATGTGTCAAATGATTTGAAATCAAGTGACTCCAAAAGTCCATCAGCATGGAGCTTCTTCATGCGTTTGACACCAATATGGCCAAGACGGCAGTGCCACATGTAAGTGGGACTATCGGTATCAACTTTACACTTTTTGGTACTCACACTATGGATATGTGTAACATCACGTTCGAGATTCATCAAAAATAAACCATTGACCAGCGGGGCATGAGCATAAAACATTTCTCTCATATAAATAGAACAACCATTATTCTCGGATTTAAATGAGTAGCCATCTCGCATCAAGCGAGATCCAGATACAATGTTCATGCTCAAAGCTGGTACTAAATAACAATTATTAAGGTTTAAAACTAATCCCGAAGGTAGATGTAGAGGTAGCGTGCCGACGGCGATCACATCGACCTTGGAACCATTCCTGACGCGCATCGTCACCTCGTCCTTGGCCATCCTCCGCTTATTCCGCAGCTCCTGCTTGGAGTTACAAATGTGAGCAACTGCACCGGTATCAAATACCCAGGAGCTACTACGAGCG
This sequence comes from Hordeum marinum, assembly GCA_022496015.1. Taxonomy (NCBI): domain Eukaryota; kingdom Viridiplantae; phylum Streptophyta; class Magnoliopsida; order Poales; family Poaceae; genus Hordeum; species Hordeum marinum. The sequence goes on from CM039673.1 coordinate 298,093,359, forward strand.
CTGGTCAAGTACACATCAATAACAAGTATATCACATATACCTTTAATGTTGCCGTCCTTCTTATCCGCTAAGTACTTGGGGCAGTTCCGCTTCCAGTGACCGGTACCCTTACAATAGAAACACTCAGTCTCAGGCTTGGGTCCATTCTTGTTCTTCTTCTTCCCGGCAACTTGCTTACCGGGCGCGGCAACAGCTTTGCCGTCCTTCTTGAAGTTCTTCTTACCCTTGCCTTTCTTGAAACTAGTGGTCTTGTTTACCATCAACACTTGATGCTCCTTTCTGATCTCGACCTCTGCTGATTTCGGCATCGAGTACAACTCAGGAATGGACTTCTCCATCCCCTGCATGTTGTAGTTCATCACAAAGCTTTTGTAGCTAGGTGGAAGCGACTGGAGGATTCTGTCAATGACTGAGTCATCCGGGAGATTAACTCCCAGCTGAGTCAAGCGGTTGTGAAGCCCAGACATCTTGAGGATGTGCTCACTAACAGAACTGTTCTCCTCCATCTTACAGCTGAAGAACTTGTCAGAGATGTCATATCTCTCGACTCGGGCATGAGCTTGGAAAACCAGTTTCAGCTCTTGGAACATCTCATATGCTCCGTGTTGCTCAAAACGCTTTTGGAGCCCCGATTCTAAACTGTAAAGCATGCCGCACTGAACAAGGGAGTAATCATCGCAGCGCGACTGCCAAGCGTTCGTAACGTCTTGGTCCGCTGGGAGAATGGGTGGGTCACCTAGCGGTGCATGAAGGACATACAATCTCTTGGAAGCTATGAGGATGATCCTCAAGCCACGGACCCAGTCCGCATAGTTGCTTCCATCATCTTTCAGCTTGGTTTTCTCTAGGAACGCGTTGAAATTGAGGTTGACATTTGCGTTGGCCATTGGATCTACAATATAGATATTAAAGGCAATTTTAGACTAAGTTCATGATAATCGAGTTCACATAATCAAATTATTCAATGAACTCCCACTCAGATAGACATCTCTCTAGTCATCTAAGTGACACATGATCCATGTCAACTAGCCCGTGTCCGATCGTCACGTGAGACGGACTAGTCATCCATGGTGAACATCTCCATGTTGATCGTATCTTCTATACGACTCATGTTCGACCTTTCGGTCTTCCGTGTTCCGAGGCCATGTCTGTACATGCTAGGCTCGTCAAGTCAACCTAAGTGTTTCGCGTGTGTAAATCTGGCTTACACCCGTTGTATGCGAACGTTAGAACCTATCACACCCGATCATCACGTGGTGCTTCGGAACAACGATCCTTAGCAACGGTGCACAGTTAGGGTGAACACTTCTCTTGAAATTTTATTGAGAGATCATCTTATTTACTACCGTCGTTCTAAGAAAATAAGATGTAAACATGATAAACATCACATGCAATCAATATAGTGACATGATATGGCCAATATCATCTTGCTCCTATGATCTCCATCTTCGGGGCACCATGATCATCATTGTCACCGGCACGACACCATGATCTCCATCATCATGATCTCCATCATTGTGTCTTCATGAGGTTGTCTCGCCAACTATTACTTCTACTGCTATGGCTAACGCTTAGCAATAAAGTAAAGTAATTACATGGCGTTTGTGATTGACTCGCAGGTCATACAATAAATAAGACAACTCCTATGGCTCCTGCCGGTTGTCATAGTCATCGACATGCAAGTCGTGAACCCTATTACAAGAACATGATCAATCTCATACATCACAATGCATCACATCACATCCTTTTGGCCATATCACATCACACGACATATGCTGCAAAAACAAGTTAGACGTCCTCTAATTTGTAGTTGCAAGTTTTTACGTGGTTGCTATAGGTTTCTAGCAAGAACGTTTCTTACCTACGTCAAAACCACAACGTGATATGCCAATTGCTATTTACCCTTCATAAGGACCCTTTTCATCGAATCCAATCCGACTAAGGTGGGAGAGACAGACACCCGCTAGCCACCTTATGCAACTAGTGCATGTCAGGCGGTGGAACCGGTCTCACGTAAGCGTACGTGTAAGGTTGGTCCGGGCCGCTTCATCCCACAATACCGTCGAATCAAGATAAGACTAGTAACGGCAAGCATATTAACATAATCGATGCCCACAACTGCTTTGTGTCCTACTCGTGCATAGATTCTACGCATAGACCTAGCTCATGATGCCACTGTTGGGAGACGTAGTAGTAAATCAAAATTTTCCTACGTGTCACCAAGATCTATCTATGGAGAAACCAGCAAACGAGCAGGGAGAGATTGGATCTTCATACCTTTGAAGATCGCTAAGCGGAAGCGTTACAAGAACGCGGTTGATGGAGTCGTACTCGCAGCGATTCAGATCGCGGAAGATCCGATCAAGTGCCGAACGGACGGCACCTCCGCGTTCAACACACGTGCAGCCCGGTGACGTCTCCTACGCCTTGATCCAGCAAGGAGGAAGGAGAGGTTGGGGAAGAGCTCCAGCAGCAGCACGACGGCGTGGTGGTGGTGGAGTATCAAGGTATCCCGGCAAGGCTTCGCCAAGCGCTGCGGAGGAGGAAGAAGAGAGGTAGAGCTTCGCCGAGAGAGAGAGAGAGTTCAGATCTGTTCTCAAGAGGCAAAACCCTTGGGTATATATAGGAGGAGGGAGAGGGAGGGCTGCCTTGGCCCCTCCTCCAAGGAGGAGAGGTTCGGCCGACCCTAGGGAAGAGTCCACCTCCCACAAGGGAGGTGGATCTCTTCCTTTTGAATCTTTTCAGCCCTTATCTCTTATCTCCAGCCACATGGGCCTTTAGCAAAAGTATTTCCCAGCCCAATAAGGGATGACACACTTTATCTAACAGCCCATGAAGTCCTCTGGTCGTCACACCCCTCCCGGGGGTCCTCCGGCACCCTCCCGGCACTCCCGGTACAATACCGATGAGCCCGAAAACTTTCCGGTGACCAAAACTGGACTTCCTATATATCAATCTTTACCTCCGGACCATTTCGGAGCTCCTCGTGACGTCCGGGATCTCATCCGGGACTCCGAACAACCTTCGGTAATCACTTATACCTTTTCCCTATAACCCTAGCGTCATCGAACCTTAAGTGTGTAGACCCTACGGGTTCGGGAGACACGTAGACATGACCGAGACACCTCTCCGGTCAATAACCAACAGCGGGATCTGGATACCCATGTTGTCTCCCACGTACTCCACGATGATCTCATCGGATGAACCACGATGTCAGGGATTCAATCAATCCCGTATACAATTCCCTTTGTCTATCGGTATGGTACTTGCCCGAGATTCGATCGTCGGTATCCCTATACCTTGTTCAATCTCGTTACCGGCAAGTCTCTTTACTCGTTCTGTAATACATCATCCCGTGACTAACTCCTTAGTCACATTGAGCTCATAATGATGATGTCTTACCGAGTGGGCCCAGAGATACCTCTCCGTCACACGGAGTGACAAATCCCAGTCTCGATTCGTGTCAACCCAATAGACACTTTCGGAGATACCCGTAGCGTACCTTTATAGACACCTAGTTACGTTGTGACGTTTGGCACACCCAAAGCATTCCTATGGTATCCGGGAGTTACACAATCTCATGGTCTAAGGAAATGACACTTGACATTGAAAAGCTTTAGCAAACGAACTACACGATCTTGTGCTATGCTTAGGATTGGGTCTTGTCCATCACATCATTCTCCTAATGATGTGATCCCGTTATCAACGACATCCAATGTCCATGGTCATGAAACCAAGACCATCTATTGATCAACGAGCTAGCCAACTAGAGGCTCACTAGGGACACGTTGTGGTCTATGTATTCACACATGTATTACGGTTTCCGGTTAACACAATTATAGCATGAACAATAGACAATTATCATGAACTAGGAAATACAATAATAACCATTTTATTATTGCCTCTAGGGCATATTTCCAACAGGTGGATCACACACAATTTCGTCGAAGCGTCTCTCATTGATGTGTCATCTATGGACCATGCTGCAGTAGTGCAGGTGGTCCTAGGAGCTTGAACTTCAGCCAATGGATCCATAGGATCTTGCATCAGGTGGTTGGGAAGCTCGAATTCATCATAGAAATGTTTGCTTCGTCAAGAGGCATATCAACAAGAAGAGCCCGAAGTAATTCACTATCAGGGGCCTTATAATGTGTGTTCTCAATCATCAGATCAAGGGCCGAAGTGTTAGTTTTAGATGCTTCACTAGACGGATGCACAATTGCATAGAATTGAAGAACGAGATGTTCATTCCAATCACCAATGTTGCAGCAAAGGCCCAACAACTCAACATCATAAAGAACTGCTAACACTGGAGTGAAGCATGAAATGTGCTCCTTATCCACATGAGGAAAATGGCGATGTAGGAAGACCATGTTCTTCTCATGTAGTAGTGAGGAATAGAAGTTTATCTGCGTGGGTGTCCAAAAGTGCTGACGTCTTATGTTTGCAAATTCCTATGGTGAGACGGCAATGAATAATTTTTTGTCCTTAAAGAAAGCACGCTTGAGTAATTTGGGTCTCTTGGCATTCTTCCCTCTGACTAGAAGTGAGGGCTTTGGTTTAAGATTTATCCATGTGGGCCTCACATCAAAGATAGTCCTTGGATAGCCAGTCGGATCATTCTACCCGGTGATTCTATCAGACTTGGCCATTTGTTCAGCAGTTGATGGAGGCATAGTTTCTGTGTCTACGAAGTGGATAGAACCTGCATGCCGAGGAGTTTGAGTAGCAGTCTCTTTAGTAGCCTTTTGTGTCACTTCATCAGTTGTTTCAGTTGGAATTTCTTCAGGGATGGACCGGAGGGGGGAGTCATGCTCTCCCGAGCCAGTTGCAAGTTCTCTAGTCTGCGCATGCGACAGAGGAAATTGTGAGAGAGGAGTGGTTATGCATGAATTTGGGTGCATTGTTTCAAAAAAATCATCAGTGATTAGATGATCTCTAGATCCATCAATGTCCACATCCTCCTCAATTTCTTCAACTCTAGCCTCTTCAGCAGTCAGCTGAGGCTGGGGCGATGATACTGTCTGAGGTGAAGTGGCTCCTTCAACCTCGATCACTTCATCCACCTTCTCTGAGGAAGAAGCAAAGTGGGTTTATTCATCTTCCATATTTGGGATTTCATAATCCACACCAAATGGGACTAGATCATATGGAGGCACTGTAGACAGAGGTTGAGCATCTATAGACTCAGTTGAAGACATTGGACCATCTTCAACTTCTTCATAGTTGAGGCTTCAACATAATCTAATGTCTTTCTATTTCATGTAGCCTGTTTCTCTACACCCTTAGTTTTTTTCGCTTCTGATGCAGAAGGAAGTATAACTTTATTCCCTTTGAAGATGTTGTAGTAGTAGAGGATTAAGGTGGTGCAGATTCTTCAGGCACGACTGATGCAGTCGCCGTCGGAAGTAACTGGAGATGTTGCCCTTGTAGCTTCAGGTTCTTCAGGCACATCAAATTCTCCAGTTGTCCTGGCAGTTTCATCAGGTGCAACATTGTCAGTTTCCCTGACATATTCAACAGATACATGTGTATCTGGCATAGTTGCAGATTCATCAGCACACGGTGTTGAAAAGCTTGCCTGAGGAACTTCTAGTTGAGAAGAAGTATTGATCCTGTCATTGGATTTTTGATGACATCATTGCTGGAATTCTTGTATCTCCTATCCAAGTCATCACTGAGATTCTTGATCTTAGTCTGCATACCAAGGAGCTGTTCATGAGTCATCTTGGTGATGTTTTTCTTCAGCTCGCGCTGCTTGCGATGCCGAGCCTTCTTGACTTAACGAGCTTGTTGGATCTTGTACTTTTCATTCATGATGAAAGCCGTCAATATGTGAAGAGGACAAGGAGGCACACTAAAATAACACCTGGATTCTTTTGCCAAATGTGTATGAAGTTAAGGACCCTTTTCGGATCTAGGATAAGGGAAACTATGGATCCATTTGTTGCATCAATCCTTTCTTGCTTGTGTCTGATGATTTCTGCAAGTTCTTCACAATCATATTCTTTGTAAAAATTAGTGGGGAGTGTGATGACGGATTTGTTCAGGCTGGGCCTTGTACCATGCCCGCCTGTGGCCTTCGTTTTCAGTGTAGTGTGACTTGAAGAAGTGTGGGCACTAGCTGAGGCAGGTGCCGAGGTCGTTACGCCTAGGGCAATTGAAATGTTTGTCGTGTGCTGACATGTCGCAACATGAATTGGCGTTGAAGATTTTGTGGTAGTGGCTAATGAGGTTGTGGCCATTGAGGGCACTGGGAAAGCCCTTGAGGAATTTGCTGGAGGAGGGGGAGGTGAAGACTGTGCGACCATTGAAAAAGTTGGACGTGAGGGCACGTGAACTAAGGACTTTTTATTCAATGATGATATCTTTGTTTGGGAACATCGCATGGGAAACAACATTTTTCCTACGTTCACGCAAGGCCTATTCATGGTGATGAGCATCTACGAGAGGGAGAGTGGATCTACATACCCTTGTAGATCGCTAAGCGGGAATCGTTAAGAAACACGGTTGCTGTAGTCGAACGTCTTCGCGATCCAAATCGCCAATCGTCCCGCGATCTCATCACGATCCGTGCCGCGATGCAATCATGATCCGTCCCGCGAACTCATCACTATCTGTCCCGCGAACTCATCACGATCCGTCTCGCGATCTTGATCACGGTCCTTCTGATCAAGTGCCGAACGGACGACACCTCCGCGTTCAACACACATACAGCTCGAGGATGATCTCCGCCTTCTTGATCCAGCAAGAGGGAGCGGAGAGGTATAAGAGTTCTCCGACAACATGACGGTGCTCCGGCGATGGTGGTGGAGCTATTCCAGCAGGGCTTCGCCTAAGCACTGCAGAAATCCAATCTAGAGGAGAAACTATGCACTAGAGGAACGGGCAACACGTGGCTAAAATTCTGTGCAAAAACCCTAAAACCACCGGTATATATAGGAGGAAGAGAGGAGGAGGCTTGGCCCGATGGCCAAGCCTCCAAGGAGTCGGCCGAACCAGGTGGGAGAGGTGGAATCCACCTCCAATCCTAGTAGGACTAGGATTCATCCTATTTCTGCCTTTTTCCACTTTTTCTCTTTGGGCTTTCTTTCCCTAGCCGCATGGGCTTTGTGTGGGACTTCCACCAGCCCAAAAAAGATTGGTAATTATTCTCCCACAGCCCATGAAGCCTCTTGGGTGAAAATACCCCTCCCGGTGGTCTCCCGGTACACTACCGGCACTCCCGATACATTACCGATTAGCCCGAAACTTTTCCGACGACCAGAACAGGACTTTCTATATATCAATCTTTACCTCCGGACCATTCCGGAGCTCCTTGTGACGTATGGGATGGGACTCTTAACAACCTTCGGTCACCACCATACATAACTCTATACTACCGAAACATCACCGAACCTTAAGTGTGCAGACCCTGCGGGTTCGAGAACTATGTAGACATGACCGAGACACCTCTACGGTCAATAACCAATAGCGGGACCTGGATGCCCATATTGGTTCCTACATATTCTATGAAGATCTTTATCGGTCGAACCTCTATGCAAAGGATTCAGTTAATCCCGTGTTTTGTTCCTTTTGTTCTTTGGTATGTTACTTGCCCGAGATTCGATCGTTGGTATCTCCATACCTAGTTTAACCTCGTTACTGGCAAGTTTCTTTAATCGTTCCATAATAAAAGATCCCGTGACTAACACTGAGCCGCATTGCTTGCAAGGCTTATTGTGATGTCGTATTACCGAGTGGGCCCTGAGACCTCTCCGTCACACAGAGTAACAAATCCCAGTTTTGATCCATGCCAACCCAACAGACACGCTCGGAGATACCTGTAGAGCACCTTTATAGTCACCCCGTTACGTTGCGATGTTTGATACACAAGGTACTCCTCTGGTGTCAGTGATTTGCATGATCTCATGGTCATAGGAACATATAATTGACATGCAGAAAATAGTGGCAATAAACTAACACGATCATATGCTACGTTTGTAGTTTGGGTCTTGTCCATCACATCATTCTCCTAATGATGTGTTCCCGTTACCAAATGATATCTCATGTCCATGACTAGGAAACCATAGCCATCTTTGATCAACAAGCTAGTCTATTAGAGGCATACTAGGGACATGGTGTTGTCTATGTATCCACACATGTATGTGAGTTTCCGATCAACACAATTATAGCATGGATAATAAACGATTATCATGAATAAGGAAACATGATAATAACTAATTTATTATTGTCTCTAGGGAATATTTCCAACAGTCTCCCACTTGCACTAGAGTCAATAATCTAGTTCACATCACCATGTGATTCGCATTGTTATGAATCTAACACCCACTAAGTTCTGGGGCTCGATCATGCTTTGTATGTGAGAGAGGTCTTATAGTGAACGGGTCTGTGACATTCAGATCCGTATGTACTTTGCAAATCTCTTTGTGAAACTGTAAACACTGCTACGACACTCCACTTGGTACTATTCCAAATGGCTACTCAACTATACGTATCCGGATTGCTACTAAGAGTCATCCGTATTAGTGTTAAAGCTTGCATCGACATAACTCTTTACGACGAACCCTTTATCACCTCCATAATCAAGAAATGTTTCCTTAGTATTTTAGTCACTAAGGATAATATTGACCGCTGTCCAGTGATCAACTTCTGGATCACTCTTGTACCCCTTGACGGACTCATGGCAAGGCACACACAGGTGCGGTACACAGCATGGCATACTATACAAAGCCTAGGGCTAAGCCATAGGGGACGACATTCGTCCTTTCTCCTTCTTCTGCCGTTGTCGAGCTTTGAGTCTTACTCAACTTCACACCTCGCAAATCAGGCGAGAACTCTTTCTCTGACTGATCTGTTTTGAACTCTTTCAAAATCTTGTCAAGGTATGTACTCATTGAAAGTCTCATCAAGCATCTTGATCTATCTCTATAGATCTTGATGCTCAACGATTAGGTAGCGTTATCTAGGTCTTCCTTTGAAAAACTCTTTTCAAACAACCATTTATGCTTTCCAGAAATTCTACATAATTTCCGATCAACAATATGTCATCCACATATACTTATCAGAAATTCTACAGTGCTCCCTCTCAGTTTATTTCAAATACAAGTTTCTCGTAAACTTTGTATAGACTCAAAAACTTTGATCACCTCATCAAAGTGTATATTCCAACTTCGAGCTGCTCGCTTCAGTTCATAGAAGAATCACTGAAGTTTGCACACCTTTTAGCATCCTTAGGACTGACAAAACCTTCTAGTTGTATCACATACAACCTTTCCTCAAGTAAACCGTTAAGGAAACTATGTTTTGATATCCATCTGCCAGATTTCATAATTGAAAAATGCAGCAACTGCTAACATAATTCCAACAGACTTTAGCATCACTACGAGTGAGAAAGTCTCATCGCAGTCAACTCCTTGAACTTGTCGGAAACTTCTTTGCAACAAGTCAAGCTTTACAAATGGTGACATTTACCATGAGCGTCTATCTTCATTTTAAACATCCATTTGTACTCAACGACCTGCCGTCCAACGAGCAAGTCTACCAAAGTCTATACTTGGTTTTCATACATGGATCCTTTCTCGGATTTCATGGCCTCTAACCATTTGTCGGAATCCAGGCCCATCATCGCTTCTCCATAGCTCGTAGGTTCATCGTTGTCAAACAACATGACCTCCAAGATAGGATTGTTGTACCGCTCAGGAGCAGTACACATCCTTGTGGACCAACGAGGTTCCATAGTAACTTGATCCGAAGCTTCATGATCATCATCATTAACTTCCTCCTCAACTAACGTAGGCTTCACAGAAACAAATTCCTGTGCTGCGCTACTCTCTGGTGGAACAAAGGTTCAACAACCTCATCAAGTTCTATCTTCCTCCCACTCAATTCTTTCGAGAGAAACTCTTTCTCGAGAAAGGACCCAGTTTTAGCAACAAACACTTTATGCTTGGATCTGGGATAGAAGGTTTACCCAACTGTCTTTAGGGTATTCTATGAAGATGCATTTGTCCGCTTTGGGTTCGATCTCATTAGGTGAAAACCTTTTTCACATAAGTGTTGCAGACCCAAACATTAAGAAATGACAACTTAGGTTTCTATCAAACCATAATTCACATGGTGTCATCACAACGGATTTAGATGGTGCCCTATCTAAAGTGAATGTAGTTGTCTCTAATGCATAACCCCAAAATTATAGTAGCAAAACGATAAGAGACAGCATAGAAAGCACCATTTTCAATAGAGCACGACTATGACGTTCGAACACACCATCACACTATGGTGTTCCAAGTGGCGTGAGTTGTGAAACAACTTTCACATTGTCTAAAGTTGTATGCCAAAATCGTAACTCAGATATTTACCTCCACGATCATATCGCAGACATTTTTATCTTCTTGTCACGATGATCTTAAACTTCACTCTGAATTTGCTTGAACCTTTCAAACGATTCGGACTTGTGTTTCATTATGTAAATATACACTATATCTACTCAAATCATCAGTCAAGGTTAGAAAATAACGATATCCACCGCACACTACAAGACTCATTGGATTGCATACATCAACATGTATCATTTCCAATAAATCACTTGCCCGCTCCATCCATCTGGAAACGGGGTCCTTAGTCATCTTGCCCAAGAGGCATGGTTCGCATGTCTCAACCGATTCGAAATCGAATGAGTCCAAAGATCCATCAACATGGAGTTGCTTCATGCGCTTTATACCAATATGACATTTAGCAGCAATGCCACAAGTATGTGGTACTATCATTATTAACTTTGTATCTTTTGGCATCAATGTTATGAACATGTGTATTACTATGATCAAGATTCAACAAACCATTCTCACTGGGTGCATGACCATTGAAGGTATTATTCATGTAAATAGAATAACCATTATTCTCTAACTTAAAATTATAACCATGTTGCAATAAACACAATCTAATCACGTTCTTGCTCAACGCAAAACACCAAATAACATTTATTTAGGTTTGTCACTAACCCCGAAGGTAGAGAGAGCATGCGATGTTGATCACATCAACCTTGGAAACATTTCCAACACACATCGTCACCTCTCCCTTAGCTAGTTCTCCGTTTATTCTGTAGCTTTTATTTCAAGTTACTAACATTTAGCAACCGAACCGGTATCCAATACCCAGGTGCTACTAGGAATACTCACAAGGTACACATCATTAACATGTATATCAAATATACTTGTATCGATGTTGCCAGCCTTCTTATCTACCAACTATCTAGGGTTGTTCCGCTTCAGCGATCGTCTCCTCATAATCGAAGCACTTAGTCTTGGGTTTGGGTTCAACTTTGGGTTGCTTCACTGGAGCAGCAACTGACTTGCTATCCATCAAGTTTCCCTCCTTGCTCTTGCCCTTCTCGAAACTAGTGGTTTGACTAACCATCAACACTTGATGCTCCTTCTTGATTTCTACCTTTGCGGTGTTAAACATCGCGAATAGCTCAGGGATCATTATTTCTATCCCTGGCATTTTATAGTTCATCACCAAGTTCTAGTAGCTTTAGTGACAGTGACTTGGAGAACTATATCAATCACTATCTTATCTGGAAGATCAACTCCCACTCGATTCAAGCGATTGTAGCACCCAGACAATCTGAGCACATGCTCAACGATTGAGCTATTTTCTTTCATCTTGCAGGCAAAAAATCTTGTTGGAGATCTCATATCTCACAACACGGGCACGAGCCTGAGATCCTAATTTCAGCTCTTAGAACATCTCATATGTTCCGTGACATTCAAAACATTTCAGAGCCTCAATTCTAAGCCGAAATGCATGACGCACTAAACTATCAAGGAGTCATTAGAACGTGCCTGTCAGATGTTCACAACATCTACAGACGACGCTAGAGGGGTTGGCGCACCGAACGGTGCATTAAGGACATAAGCCTTCTATGTAGCAATGAGGACAATCCTCAGATCACAGAGCCAATCTGCAATATTGCTACCATCATCTGTCAACTCTATTTCTCTAGGAACATATAAAAAATCAAGGGAGCTACAGCGTGAGCTAGTAATCTACAACACAGTTTGCAAAGACACTACTGACTATGTTCATGATAATGAGTTCAATTAATCATATTACTTAAGAACTCCCACTCAAATTGACATCCCTCCGGTCATTCGAGTGAGACATGATCCAAATTCACCAACTCAAGTCCGATCATCACTTGAGTTGAGGTGGTTTCAGTGGTGAACATCATCATGTTGATCATATCTACTATATGACTCATGTTTGTCCTTTCGGTCTCTTGTGTTTCGAGTCCATGTTTGTACATGCTAGGCTCGTCAAGTTTAACCCGAGTGTTCTGCATGTGCAACACTGGCTTGCACCAGTTGTATGTGAACGTACAGTCTATCACACCCGATCATCACGTGGTGTCTCGACACGACGAACTTTCGCAATGGTGCACACTCGGGGAGAACACAATTCATCTTGAAATTTAAGTGAGGGATCACCATATAATGCTACCATCATCCTAAGCAAAACAAGGTGCATAAATGGATTAACATCACATGCAAATCATAAGTGACATGATATGGCCATGAACTTGTGCTTTTGATCTCCATCTTGAAAGCACCGGCATGATCTCCATAGTCACCGGCATGACACCATGATCTCCGTCATCTTGATCTCCATCAATGTTTCGCCATCGGGGTTGTCGCACCAACCATGCTTCTACTACTATTGCTACCGTTTAGCGATAAAGTAAAGCATTACATAGCGCTTAATGATTGACACGCAGGTCATACAACAATTAAAGACAACCCTATGGCTCCTACCGGTTGCCGTACTCATCGACATGCAATTCGTGATATTCTATACAACACATGATCATCTCATACATCACATATATCACATCATGTAATTGGCCATATTACATCACAACATACCCTGCAAAAACAATTTAGACGCCATCTAATTGTTGTTGCAAGTTTTACGTGGCTGCTACGGGTATCTAGCAAGAACAATTCTCATCTACGCAAAAACCACAATGGTGATACACTAATTGCTTTTCAACCTTCTCAAGGACCGCCTTTGTCGAATCCGATCCAACTAAAGTGAGACAAACTAGCACCCGCAAGACATCTATGCAACAAGTTATGGTTGAGGGAACCGGTCTCTCATAAGCGTGCGAGTAATGTTGGTCCGGGTCGCTTCATCTCACAATACCGCTGAACCAAAACAGGACCAAGGGAGGAAGCAATCTAAGCATCAACGCCCACAAACTCTTTGTGTTCTACTCGAGATCTCATCTACACATAGACCTAGCTCATGATGCCACTGTTGGGGAACATTGCATGGGAAACAAAAAAAATTCCTACATTCACGGAAGACCTATCCATGGTGATGAGCATCTACGAAAGGGAGAGTGGATCTACATACCCTTGTAGATCGCCAAGGGGGGAAGCATTAAGAAATGCGGTTGGTGTAGTCGAACGTCTTTGCGATCCAAATCGCCAAGCGTCCCGCGATCTCATCATGATCCATCCCGTGATCCAATCATGATCCGTCCCGCGAACTCATCACGATCCGTCCTACGAACTCATCACGATCCGTCTCGCGATCTTGATCACGGTCCTTCCGATCTAGCGCCGAACGGACGACACCTTCATGCTTAGCACACGTACAGCTTGATGAAATTCTCCGCCTTCTTGATCCAACATGATGGAGTGGAGAGGTAGAAGAGTTCTCTGGCAGCATGACGGCTCTCCGGCGATGGTGGTGGAGCTATTCCGGCAGGGCTTCGCCTAAGCATTGCAAAAATCCGATCTAGAGGAGAAACTATGCACTGGAGGAACGGGCAACACGTGGCTAAAATTCTATACAAGAACCCTAAAACCACTATTATATATAGGAGGAAGAGAGGAGGAGGCTTGTCCCAAGGGCCAAGCCTCCAAGGAGTCGGCCGAACCAGGTGGGAGAGGTGGAATCCACCTCCAATCCTAGTAGGACTAGGATTCATCCTATTTTTGCCTTTTTCCACCTTTTCTCTTTGGAATTTCTTTACCTAGCCGCATGGGCTTTGTGTGGGACTTACACCAGCCCACAAAAGGCTGGTAATTATTCTCCCACAGCCCATGAAGCCTCTTGGGTCGAAATACCCCTCCCGATGGTCTCCCGGTACACTACCGACACTCCCGGTACATTACCGATTAGCCCGAAACTTTTCCGACGACCAAAATAGGACTTCATATATATCAATCTTTACCTCCGGACCATTCCGGAGCTCCTCGTGACGTCCGAGATCTCATCCAGGACTCCGAACAACCTTCGGTCACCACCATGCATAACTCTATACTACCAAAACATCACCGAACCTTAAGTGTGCAAACCCTACGGGTTCGAGAACTATGTAGACATCACCGAGACACGTCTATGGTCAATAACCAATAGCGGAACCTGGATGCCCATATTGGTTCATACATATTCTATGAAGATCTTTATCGGTCGAACCTCTATGTCAAGGATTCAGTTAATCCCGTATGATGTTCCTTTTGTTCTTCGGTATGTTACTTGCCCGAGATTCGATCGTCGGTATCTCCATACCTAGTTCAACCTCGTTACTGGCAAGTCTCTTTACTCATTCTGTAATAGAAGATCCCATGACTAACACTTAGCCACATTGCTTGCAAGGCTTATTGTGATGTTGTATTACCGAGTGGGCCCTGAGATACCTCTCCGTCACACGAAGTAACAAATCCCAGTCTTGATCCATGCCAATCCAATAGACACCCTCGGAGATACCTGTAGAGCACCTTTATAGTCACCCAGTTATGTTGCGACATTTCATACACACAAGGTACTCCTCCGGTGTTAGTGAGTTGCATGATCTCATGGTCATAGGAACATATACTTGACATGCGGAAAACAGTAGTAATAAGCTGACATGATCATATGCTACGTTTGTAGTTTGGGTCTTGTCAATCACACCATTCTCCTAATGATGTGATCCTGTTACCAAATGACATCTCATGTCCATGACTAGGAAACCATAGCCATCTTTGATCAACGAGCTAGCCTATTAGAGGCATACTAGGGACATGGTCTTGTCTATGTATCCACACATGTATGTGAGTTTCCGAGCAACACAATTATAGCATGGATAATAAACGATTATAATGAACAAGGAAATATGATAATAACTAATTTAATATTGCCTCTAGGGCATATTTCCAACATTCTTCGGCATGGCCTTCTTAGTAGCGTCGCCACTGTCAGATGTTTTAGCTGAAGCTTTTGAGTCTCTCTTGAATTTCTCAATAGCAACCTTGGAATGTGTTTGCAGTTTGGCCTGACACCTAGCCCATTCATGGGGAAATTATCCACCCCTTCTCACGCTTGTGGGGTCTGCCACTTGGCTAGGTGTCAAAGGTGGTCTCTGCAAAATGAAGCTTGACAGCGAATTCCTTCATATATTTTGGAGTGACATCGCGGTATTACTTCCACTACTTCACCCATCTCCTCTTGATTTTCTGCATACGTGTTTTTCTTTGGTTTTCAGTTTCTTTGCCATGAATTGCATCATCGGGTGTGTAGTGCCCAACAAAGAATTTGTCAGGAATTTGAAAAGCAGTGTGTATCTCTCTTTTGTAGCCACCCTTTTGAGGTCTCTTTGCACCTACCATTTTCTACAGTTGAGGAATTTGAACTCTTGAAAATTCGAAAGATGTTTGCAATTTTTGTTCAAGTAATGTTGTAAATGAATTAAGCCGATGAGAACCTCGAGATGTTTCAGTTGACATGTGTACCTGTGAATAGAGTATGGTTGCGAACAATTCGGGATGGTCATATGCATTTGATAACCCACACGTATAGGGGGTCGCAACAGTTTTCGAGGGTAGAGTATTCGACCCAAATTTATTGACTCGACACAAGGGGAGCCAAAGAATATTCTCGAGTATTAGCAGCTGAGTTGTCAATTCAACCACACCTGAAAGACATAGTATCCGCAACAAAGTATTTAGTAGCAAAGTAGTATGGAAGTAATAGTAATGATGGCAAAAGTGACAGTAGAAATTTTGTAGTGATTGAAATAGTAGTAATGGACAAGTAACTTAGCAAACATCAATATGTGAAATGCTCATAGGCAATGGATTAGTGATGGATAATTATGTCGGATGGCATTCATCATGCAACGATTATAACATAGGGTGACACATAACTAGCTCTAATTCATCAATGTAATGTAGGCATGTATTCCATATATAGTCATACGTGCTTACGGAAAAGAACTTGCATGACATCTTTTGTCCTACCCTCCCATGGCAGCAGGGTCCTAATGGAAACTAAGGGATATTAAGGACTCCTTTTAATAGAGAACCGAACCAAAGCATTAGCACTTAGTGAATACATGAATTTGTCAAACTACAGTAATCACCGGAAATAATCCCAATTATTGTCAACCTCGGGGATGCGGATCATAACTCGTAATAGGTATCTACAACTTGCAACATAGGATCAAGAACACATATATATTCATGAAAACATAATAGCTTCAGATCTCAAATCATGGCACTCGGGACCTAGTGATAAGCATTAAGCATAGCAAAGTCATAGCAACATCAATCTCAGAACATAGTGGATACTAGGGATCAAACCCTAACGAACAAACTCGATTACATGGTAAATCTCATCCAACCCATCACTGTCCACCAAGCCTACGATGGAATTATTCACGAACGGCAGAGAGCATCATGGAATTGGTGATGAAGGATGGTTGGTGATGACGATGGTGTCGATTTCCCCTCTCCGGAGCCCAAAACGGACTCCAGATCTGGCCTCCCGAGGAAGAACAGGAGTTGGCGGCGGCTCCATATTGTGAAACGCGATGAACTCTTCTCTCTGATTTCCCCCCTCCCCGAATAGGATTGTATGGAGTAGGAATTCATGTCAGTGGAGCTGCAGGGGGTCCACAAGTTACCTGGGTGCGACCTTGGGGGGTGGCCGAACCCCCTGGCTTGTGGCCAATGGGTGGCCCTCTTCTGGTTGATTCTTTCGCCAATATTTTTTATTAATTCCAAAAATATTCTTCGTAAATTTTCAAGTCAATCTGAGAACTTTTATTTCTGTACAAAAATAACACCAAGGCAATTCTACTGAAAACATTGTCAGGCCGGGTTAGTTCCATTCAAATCATGCAAATTAGATCCAAAACAAGGGCAAATGAGTTTGCAAAAGAATATACGATGGAGATGCATCAACGCCCCGAAGCTTAACCCATTGATTGTCCTCAAGCAATTTAGTTGACAAACTGAAAGTGACAAAGTAAAACTTTTGCAAACTCTGTTTGATCTTGTTGTTGTAAATATGTCTAACTGATGTTTAGATTTTCAGCAAAGATTATAGACTAAACACATTCACAATAATATTTAGGTCTCACATTTACTCATATCAATGGCATAATCAACTAGCGAACGATAATAATAAATCTCGGATGACAACAATTTTATCAAAACAATCATGATACAATATGATATATTGGCATCTCGCTAGCCCTCTCTGAGATCGCAAAACATAAATGCAGAGCACCCCTGAAGAACAAGGACTGACTAGTAATTGTAATTCATGGTAAAATAGATCCAATCACACTCACACTCAATATCAATTAATAGCAAAGCATACAAATGACGGTGGTGCTCTCTAACTAGTGCTTTCTATAAGAGGAGGGTGACTCAATAGTAAAGTAAAATAGATAGGCCCTTCGCAGAGGGAAGCATGGATTTGTAGAGGTGCACATGAGCGATTCGGGCATACAAAACTGAATATTATTTTAAGGTCTAGAGTTTTGCACATGGAAATTTACTTGGAATAGCAGTAAATACCGCATATAGGTAGGTATGGTGGACTCAGATGGAACAACTTTGGGTCCAAAGAAGTGGATGCACAAGCGGTATTCCCACTTAGTACAAGTTAAGGCTACCAAGAGATGGGGAAGCGACCAACTAGAGAGCGACAACAGTCATAAACATGCATTGAGATTAACCAACATTGAATGCAAGCATGAGTAGGATACAAATCACCATGAACAGAAATATTGTGGAGGCTATGTTGATTTTGTTTCAACTACATGCGTGAACTTGTGCCAAGTCAAGCTACTTGAATCATTCAAAGGAGGATACCATCCTATCATACTACATCACAACCATTTGAAGATGCATGTTGGCACTCAAGACAAACCATTATACACTCTTAGATAATTAAGCATGACATGAGTAACTATAATCTCTAATTGTTGTTGCAAATATGTTTCATCCATAATAAGGTGAATCCAGAATGATGAGCTAATCATATTTACAAAAACAAAATAGGTCGAGTTCGTACCGGCTTTTCTCCATCTCAATCTCCTCATCATATATCATCATTATTGTCTTTCACTTGCACGACCGAACAATGCGAATAATAATAAGAGTGCACGTTTATTGGACTAGGGTCGAATCTGCAAACAATTACTCAAGGGAGAAGGCAAGGTAGTAAGGGCTCTCTGATAGATAAACAATAATGCATATGAGAGCCACTCATCATTTTCATTGTGGTCTTCTCCTTATGACCCAAAGAAAGAAATTTCAAAACAAGAACGAGAAAAACTATTTACACGGGAAATCTCCTAACAAGCAAAAGAAGAATGAGAAATATTTTTGGGTTTTCTTTTAATGCCACAACTAAACAGACTAGAAGGTAAAGCTGGAATAATTTTTTTGGATTTTCTGAAGGTTAATTAAGCACACAAGAAGAAAGTGGAAAGATGAAATAAACTACCATGGAAGGTATAATGAAAAAGTTTTAGCACCGACTACTAAGATGAGTGTGTGAACATGAACATAACGTTGGCGAGAAATACGTACTCCCCCAAGCTTAGGATTTTGGCCTAAGTTGGTCTAGGGCTATGGCTGAAAATAACCATCTCCTGGATACTTCGGAGGGTCCTTAGGGTTCCACTGGTTGGCGAGCCCCTGTGGCTCCCACTGAAAAACTAGATCCTAATACGGATCAAGGACTAGTGTCGGCTCAGGTGCTGGGGGTTGCGATAGACCCCAATATTTGTAGATGTCCTCGGGCGTAATAGTGTACCTGCCTGAATGAATATCTAACAAAGAAGAAGCCGGCATAGTAATAATCTCACAAGTACTTTGACTAAATACTAAGTTGTAAAGCAGCCTCCTGATATATTCTCCGGGCAAAAAATTCTTAAATATTCTAGGAAAAATAAGACTTCATTTTCAGGGCATTTGGGGATCTTTTATTTTGAGGTCATTTTTTTATTACATGGATAATTCAGAAAACAGAAAAATAAGAGCATTTTACTTTGTCTAATCTAAACTGCAAAAAGTAAAAGTTGGGTCCAGAAGGTTGTGCCTTCTAAATTCATCCATCTCATGTCTGCCAAAAGGAATTCATTAACAAGGTTGATCAATCCTTATTAACAAACTTCTTTCGAGTAACATGAAACCGAAGAATTTTCGAATAGCACTAAGTTACCTCAACGGGGACATGCATGTCCCCTACCATGATTAGTTCACATTCGTTCTTGACAGAAGGGAGAGTAAATTCAAAATCTCCAATAATAATCGCTGAAATTTTTCCAATGAAGTTGATACTATGAACTTGAGGTTGTTTCTTTGAAAAGTGTACCGTATGCGCATTACCATTAACATGAAAAGTGCCATTGCCCTTGTTGTAATAAATAACAACCCCTACAGTAATCAAAAAAGGTCTACCAAGGATGATCGACATACTATTGTCCTTGGGAATATCAAGAATAACAAACTCCGTTAAGATAGCAACATTTGCGACTACGATAGGCACATCCTCACAAATACCGATGGGTAAAGCAGCTGATTTATCAGCCATTTGCAAAGAGATTTCGATAGGTGTCAACTTATTCAAATCAAGTCTATGATAGAAAGATAAAGGCATAACACTAACACCAGCTCCAAGGTCACATAAAGCAGTTTTAACATAATTTCTTTTAATGGAGCGTGGTATAGTAGGTACTCCGAGATCTCTTAGTTTCTTTGGTATTCCACCCTTTTAGGTATAATTAGAAAGCATGGAGGAAATCTCAGCTTCCGGTATCTTTCTTTTATTTGTCACAATATCTTTCATATATTTAGCATAAGGAGACATTTTTCAGAATATCAATCAAGTGCATACGCAAAAAGACAGGTCTAAGCATTTCAACAAAACACTCAAAGTCCTCATCATCCTTTTTCTTGGATGATTTAGGAGGATGGGTCATGTGTTTCTAAACACATGGTTCTCTTTCTTTACCATGATTCCTAGCAACAAACTCTCTTTTGTCATATCTTTAATTCTTAGGTTGTGGGTTATCAAGATCAACGGCAGGTTGAATCTCCACATCACTATCATTACTAGGTTGAGCATCAACATGAACATCACCATTAATATTATCATTAAGCACATTTTCATTACCAGATGGTGTCCCAGTATCAAAAATAGAAATATCATTTGGGTTTTTAGGTGTATCTATAACAGGTTCACTAGCAACATGGAAGGTCCTGTCATCATTCTTTTTCCTTTTTTTAATGGGATGACTAGGTGTATCAGTATTAATTCTCTCAGAATCTTGTTCAATTCTCTTTGGATGGCCCTCAGGATACAAAGGTTCCTGAGTCATTTTACCACCTCTAGTCACAACTCTAACAGAATGATCATTGTTATTAACATTCCTCTCATTAAGCAAATCATTTTGTGCCTTAAGTACTTGTTCTACTTCATTAGTTGCCATGGAAGCATGTTTACTAATAAGCTTAAGATCGTTAATAGTTCTACTCATATAATAACCTAAGCGATCAAGCATGTAAGCATTAGGTTTCAATTGTCTACTAACATAAGCATTGAAATTTTCTTGCTTAACAACAAAGTTATCAAACTCATGCAAGCATTGGCTAGCAAACTTATTATAAGGAATATCACCTTCATCAAATCTACGGAGAGAATTTACCTCTACTACCTATGTTGGGTTATCAACACCATGTATTTCTTCAATAGGTGGTAGATCCTTAACATCTTCAGATTTAATACCTTTTTCTTGCATAGATTTCTTTGCCTCTCGCATATCTTTAGGACTAAGAAATAGAATACCTCTTTTCTTCGAAGTGGACTTTGAAGGTGGTTCGAGAATAGTCCAATCATTATCATTGGTCAATATATTATTCAATAGTAGTTCACCTTGTTCAACAGTTCATTCCCTGAAAACACAACCAACACAACTGTTTAGGTGGTCCCTAGAAGCATGAGTTAGTCCATTATAAAAGATATCAAATATTTCGTTTTTCTTGAGAGGATGATTAGGCAAAGCATTAAGTAATTGGATAATCCTCCCCCAAGCTTGTGGGAGACCCCTTTTATAATTTGCATGAAGTTAAATATTTCCTGCAAGGCAGCTTGTTTCTTATGGGTAGGAACATATTTTTCAGAGAAATAATATATCATATCCTGGGGACTACACACAACCAGGAGCAAGAGAATTAAACCATATCTTAGCATCACCCTTTAATGAGAGAGGAAACAACTTAAGAATATAGTAATAATGAATTGTTTCCTCATGAGTAAATAGGGTGGCTATATCATTCAATTTAGTAAGATGTGCCACAATAGTTTCACATTCATAACCATGGAAAGGATCAGAGTCAACCAAAGTAATTATCTCAGGATCAACAAAGAATTCATAATCCTTATCAGTAACAAATATAGGTGAAGTAGCAAACTTAGGATCATATTGCATTCTAGCATTCAAAGATTTTTCCTTCCACTTGCATATCAATTTCTTAAGATCATCTCTATCCTTACAAGGAAAAAGTTTGTAGCTACCTCTCCCTCCATAGCACAACCCTTAGGTATATTAGGTAATTCATACCTAGGAGAGCTAGATCTAATAGGTGTCTCATAGTGTTCAATTTCAATAATTTCACCAGTTTCAAAACTATCACTAGTTTCAGCATTGACTCTTGCAATTTGTTCATCAAGAAATTCACCCAGTGGCATAGTGTTATCAAGCAAAGTATCATCATAATCATCATGCATAGCAGAAGTTGCATCATCAATTACTTGCGACATATCAGAATTAATAGCAGGTGGTGGTGTCGCAAATTTACTCATAACAGAAGGTGAAGCAAGTGCAGAGCTAGATGGTAGTTCCTTACCTCCCCTCGTAGTAGAGGGATAGATCTTGGTTTTTGGCTCTTTCAGATTCTTCATAGTGATCAATAGATATAAATCCCATGTGACTTGGAGAATAGAGCTATGCTCCCCGGCAATGGTGCCAGAAAAAGGTCTTGATAACCCACAAGTATAGGGGGTCGCAACAGTTTTCGAGGGTAGGGTATTCAACCCAACTTTATTAATTCGACACAAGGGGAGCCAAAGAATGTTCTCGAGTATTAGCAACTGAGTTGTCACTTCAACCACACCTGAAATACTTAATATTTGCACCAAAGTATTTAGTAGCAAAGTAGTATGTAAGTAACGGTAATGATGGCAAAAGTGACAGTAGCAGTTTTGTAGTGATTGTAACAGTAGCAATGGAAAACTAACTTAGCAAAGATCAATATGTGAAAGCTCGTAGGCAATGGATCAATGATGGATAATTATGTCAGATTCCATTCATCATGCAATGGTTATAACATAGTTTTGTAGTGATTGTAATAGTAGCAACGGAAAAGTGACTTAGCAAAGATCAATATGTGAAAGCTCGTAGGCAATGGATCAGTGATGGATAATTATGTCAGACTGCATTTCATCATGCAATGGTTATAACATAGGGTGACACAGAACTAGATCCAATTCATCAATGTAATGTAGGCATGTATTCCATATATAGTCCTACATGCTTATGGAAAAGAACTTGCATGACATCTTTTGTCCCACCCTCCCGTGGCAGCGGGGTCCTAATGAAAACTAAGGGATATTAAGGCCTCCTTTTAATAGATAACCTGACCAAAGCATTAGCACTTAGTGAATACATGAACTCCTCAAACTACAGTAATCACCAGAAAGAATCCTAGTTATTGTCACCCTGGGGTATGCAGATCATAACTTGTAATAGGTGTCTACAACTTGCAACATAGGATCAAGAACACCTATATATTCGTGAAAACATAATAGGTTCAGATCTGAAATCATGACACTCGGGCCCTAGTGACAAGCATTAAGCATAACAGAGTCATAGCAACATCAATCTCATGACATAGTGGATACTAGGGATCAAACCCTAACAAAACTAACTCGATTACATGGTAAATATAATCCAACCCATCACCGTCCAGCAAGCTTACGATTGAATTACTCACGAACGGTGGAGAGCATCATGGAATTGGTGATGAAGGATGGTTGGTGATGACGATAGCGTCGATTTCCCCTCTCAAGAGCCCAAAACTAACTCCAGATCTGGCCTCCCGAGGAAGAATAGGAGGTGGTAGTGGCTCCGTATCGTGAAACGCGATGAACTCTTCTCTCTTATTTTTTCTCCCAGAATAGGATTTTATGGAGTTGGAATTGAGGTCGATGGATATGTAGGGGCTCACAAGCCACCTGGGCATTGCCTAGGGATGTGGTTGCGCCCCTGGCTTATGGCGAATGGCTAGCCCCCCTCCGGTTGATTGTTTCGTGAGTATTTTTATGAATTCCAAAAATATTCTCCGTAAATTTTTAGTTCAATCCGAGAACTTTTATTTATGCACAAAAATAACACCAAGGCAATTCTGCTGAAAACAGCGCCAGTCCGGGTTAGTTCCATTCAAATCATGCAAATTAGAGTCCAAAACAAGGGCAAATAGTTTGGAAAAAGTAGATACTATGGAGACGTATCAACGTTCTTATAAGTTTTTCAAAAGATACTAAAGTTGAGGAATTTTACCATTTTCATGTTGAAGAATTTCACTAAGTGTTCTTCTCTTAGGTTACAGAGTTGTGTTGATTGAAACAATTCACACAGGAATCTTGGAGAAAATCATAACTTAGAGAAATAAAGCAAGACTAGGCAAATAGAAAGTGTTATGAAGAATAAATAGCACTTGAAGAACTTGTGGTAAGAAAAAGATCAACTGGGCATTGAAATTAGATTTTAATTACCCAAATGAAGAACACGAAGAAAAGTGCGGCGAGGAGAAATAGGCTGCGAATTCAGATCTTCCATGCCCTAACTTGGCGGCAGAAGACACCTATGATGGCAGCGGAGTAATGAAATTCTTGGTCGACGCGAGTACATCATCGAAGAAGTATAGGTGATATGTCTCCAACATATCTATACTTTTTTATTGATCCATTCTATAATATTATCATTCTAGGATACTTTTTGGATAATTATATGTCAATTAATATTATTGTTTAGCACTAACCTAATAACCCAGTGCCAAGTGCCACTTGTTGTTTTCTGTGTGTTTTTAGCTTTTCAAGTTTAGAATACCAAATGAAGTCCAATTGCCACAAAACTTTTTATTG
Source organism: Hordeum marinum (assembly GCA_022496015.1). Lineage (NCBI taxonomy): Eukaryota > Viridiplantae > Streptophyta > Magnoliopsida > Poales > Poaceae > Hordeum > Hordeum marinum. Next base: position 298,117,851 of record CM039673.1, read on the forward strand.
ATTCCACTAAGGATAAAAGGATGGGGTTTGTTCATATTAATTGAATTCTCTTTGGCTACATCATGACATTGTTCTCCAAGCATTACTATGTTTTACTTAATACTCTAGATGCATGCTGGATAGCGGTCTATGGGTGGAGTAATAGTAATAGGTGCAGGCTGGAGTCGACGTATTTTCTTATGAAAGTGATGCCTATATACACATGCTCATTGTCGTGAATATCACATAACTATGCGCTTTTCTATCAATTGCCCAACAGTAATTTGTTTACCCATAATATGCCTACTTCATGAGAGATGCCACTAGGGGAAACTATGGCCCCCGAGTCTATTCACTTATATATTTACAAAATCTTTCAATACCTTGTTGCCATTATTTATTATTTATTTATTTTTCAATTTACAATTATCTACTACCAACCACACTACTTATAAGGAGGCAAATAAAGAGTCCAAGGGGATTGGCAACCCTCTAGCCCGCGTTGGGTGCAACTGTTTGCTTCTTTGTGTGTAGTCGTTGAAGCCGGGGGTTGCGTGTTACTCATATTGGTTCTTTAAACCTCGGTTCTTAACCGAGGGAAATACTTATCCATATGGTACTGCATCACCCATTCCTCTTCATGGAAAACCCAACGTAGATTACAAGTATCACGAAGGATTTCTCATGCCGTTACCGGGGAGTATCAACAAATTATCATTGACTTGTTCTATTTTTCATTTTCTTTTATATTTTTATTTATTTACAAGAATAATATTTTTTTATCTTTGTTAGTTGCTACTTTACTTCTTTGCTTGCTTTACTTGCTAGTTTACTTGTTTTGCTTCTTACTTTGCTTTCTTGGTCACCATGTCGCAAGATACTACTAAGTTGTGGGAATTTTCAAATACTAATAACAGTGATTTTATTAGTACTCCTATACCACCCGCCACTAGTGCGGAGTTTTATGATATTAACGCTACATTACTAAATCTCGTCATGAAAAAACAATTTTTGAGAAGTCCTAATGAGGATCCCGCTGCTCATCTTAATACCTTTTTTGAATGATGTGATGTTAAAAACAAAAATTATATGGATAATGATGTGGTAAAATTAAAATTATTTCCTTTTTCACTACGAGATAAAGCTCAGGCTTGGTTCTTATCTTTACCACGTAATAGTATTGGAACATGGGATAAGTGTAAAGATGCTTTTACTGCCAAGAATTTTTGTCCTGCTAAGATTATCTCCCTTAGAAATAAAAATATTTATTTTAAACAAAATGATCAAGCACATGTTGCACAATCTTGGTAGAGTATGAATTTGATGATTATAAATCACCCTACTCATGATTTAAACTTATGGATGATTTTATAAACTTTCTATGCTGGACTAAACTTTGTGTCTAGAACTTTTGTAAATTCTGTTGTAGGTGGTACCTTCATGGAGGTGACACTAGGAGATGCCACCTATTTCTGGTCAATATCATGACAAACTACTCTCAATGGCAAACTGAAAGAGCTCCAACTGGTTGAGTAAATTCTGTCGAGGAAATAGTTATTTTCATTGAAAAATGGATGATCTTATGAATATGGTTGCTAGTAAACATGCTCATGTTCATTGCAATCATATGACTTTGTCTACCTTGATTGAGAAAAATAATGATTCTATTTATGTGAACTTTATCTCGCTGAACAATTTCTAATGCATATAGAGGAAATTTAAATGCTATACCGTATCCCGGTAATTCCTCTAATAATTACGGTAATTCTAATGGAAATCCTTCTACAAATAATAATAGGATATCTATCGATCTTGATAACACCATTAAATAATTTATTAGTTCTCAAAAGATTTTTAATACTATGGTAGAAGAAAAGTTGCATAAGATTGATGACTTAACTAAGAACATGGGTAGAATTACTCTTGATGTGGAAACACTTAAAAATAATTTTTTTCCACCCAAGCATGATTTCAATGAGACTATAAATATATCCAAACATTTATCAATGAAATTAATGAGAGGACCGCTAGGATGAAAGCTAAGCGAGAAGTCTTAGAAAAAGCTCTTCAAACCGGTTTTACAGTAATCATGATGAAGATCTTAAAATGCTTGGTATTTGTCCTATTGAAAGTTTGTTTAATAATCTGAAATTTAATGATAAAGGTTCTTGAGATGAGTTTACTCTATCTATAAGGTGTCCCGTTTGTTCGGAGGGTGATGATTCTAATGCCAAAACTGAAAAAGTGGGTTTGGAGAGGTCAAAACTTTATCTAGTGATGTGCCCACTATCTTGGATTACAAGGACTTTAATAATTAAAGTTTCTATTTATTAGAAACTCTTTCCTTGTTTCAATCCATTATTACCTCACCCAATTCTTATGAACAAAATAAAGATTTCACTCAACATATAGTAGAAGTGATGATAAAAGCTTATGATGAGAAACTTGAGCTAGAAATTTATATTACTAGAAAATTGCATGATGAATGGGAACCTACTATGAAATAAAGCTTAAATAATATGAATGAAATGTTTATGTGACCTTGGTACTAGTGCTTCAACTATACTTAAATCTCTTTTTGATGTGCTTGGTCTCCCTGATATTCAAGATTGTTCCCTTAACTTGAATCTTGAGGAGTCTACCATAAACAACCTTTGGGTAGAATAAATGATGTGCTTATTCTTGAAAATAAGAATCATGTGCCTGTAGATTTCTTTGTGCTTGATATTTAATGCAATCCTACTTGTCCAATAATACTTGGAAGACCTTTCTTACGGACTACAGATGCAATTATTGATATGAAAGAGGGAAACATAAGGTTCCAATTTCATAAAGGGGTGGAACACTTCCCTAGGAATATAATTAAACCACCTTATTAATAAATCATGAGAGCTACTTAAGGGTGGAGTCTCAAAGATGACAACACTTGAATCATTTCCATTATGCCTAGCTAGGGACGTAAAACAATAGCGCTAGTAGGGAGGCAACCCAATAGTTATCTTATCTTTTTAACTTTTTACTTTCTATTTGTTTTTAACAACATGATTATTTAACTATAATGATTGTGTTTTTGTGTTTAAATTAGTGTGTGTTCCAAGTAAAGCATTTGGGATGACTTGCATGATGAGTAGAATCGATACGGTGCAGAAACAGAAATTTTAGCGTCCAGTGCAAAATTTCTCCAATTTTACCAGAACGCCTTTTTGATGCTAACTATTTACAAAGTATTTCTATGCAAATTTACCAACTTGTCTTAATGTTTGAATTTTTTTGATTTAGAAGTATGGTTTCTTTACAGATCATTACTGAGTGTTCTGTTTACACATATTCTGTTTTTGCTTGCATAGTTTGCTTGTTTTGATGATGCTATGGATCATATTATGGGGTATAAAGCATGGATAAGTTGGAATATAGTAACTTATGCAATAATAACTTATAATAAATTTATAACGGTACCTAAAGTATTTGATATGCTCATTATACTAATGGATCTCTTGAAGGTTTCTGTTGAGTTTTGTGTGCTGAAGTTTTTAAGTTTTGAGTGTTGTCACTACGGATGAAGGAATAAGGTGTGGAAAGAGCCGAGGATGCCCAAGACACCCCAATTCAAATTCTAGGAAGACTCAAGCGTCTAATCTTGGGTATGCCCCGTGAGGCATCCCCTCTTTCGCCTCAATTCATTGGTATGCCAGTTGGAGCTATATTTTTATTCATCTTATGATATGCTTGGATCATTGTTTTCTTTACTTTATTTTTGTTTTCGTTTTACACAATCATTGTTTGCTGGACACACATACTCTAGAGAGATAAAGAATTACCATGATTTATTGGAATACTAGGTGCTTCACTTATATCGAGCTAAGCAGTTGCTCTAGTACCACACTTATATCTTTTAGAGCGCGATGTCGTGTAGATTTTAGAAAAATAATTGCACTCTTGTTCTTCAATTATATTTTTTTGAGAGTTAATACAAACTGTCGGTAAATTTCATGGGTTATAATACTATTCCAAAAATAATAGGTACTCATAGAGTGCATAATCAAAACCTTCATGTAGCACATAATAGAGAAATCATGAGTTAATGATATTAGTGTGGTAATGTCAATGGGCATGTGTGCACGATTATTAATTAGTAAGAGTATTGTTTATTATAGGTTGTTAACTTGCTATTAACCTAAATATTTTATAGCATGGGATGATGTGTGAGCATTCTTATTCCTCATTGAAATCCTAGTGTTGTTTGAGTTGGAGGCGCTTGATGGTTAAATCCTACCAACCTCCTCCCTACGGGCATGCGAGTAGTACTTTGCTTTGAGAGAGCTAATACAATATTGCAATAAGTATGTGAGGTCTTTATGACTAATGTAAACCCATGGATATGTGCACTCTCACTACTTCATATTTCCTAGCATCTTCGGTACCATGCATTGCACATTGTCACCTCGTGGATCAGTGCAACCTTCGCCGGTGCATCCAAACCCCATGACATGATACACTCCATTGCACATAGGCCACCTTATGTCTTCATCAACAGAGCCACCGTGCCTACCTATCATGGCATTTCCAGAACAATTATGAGATATATTGACATGCAACTTCCATCGTTACATCACTAGACTTGTATTTTCATTGTCATATTGCTTTTCAAGATCATATAAGCTGACATATTATTTGTGGCATAGGAACCGTTCATCTTTTTTTGATACATGTTACCCTTGACATTGGACATCCTGGTACACTGCCAGAGGCATTCATAATGAGTCATATTACTTTATTAGTTTTTCGTATCGAGTTGTAAGCAAATAAAAGTGTGATGATCATCATTACGAGGGCACTCTCTCAGTGAGGAAAGGATGATGGAGAAAATGAATCCCCCATAAATGAGAATGATACTCCAGACAAAAAATAAATAAATAAAGATAAAGGAAAAACGAAAAAACGAAAAAGAGAAAAAAAAGAAAAAAAAGAGAAAAGAGAGAAGGGATAGTGCTACTAGCTCTTTTACAACACTTTTGCCTCAAAGTGTCACCATGTTCTTCATATAGAGAGTCTCTTGTTTTGTCACTTTCATATGCTACTGGGAATTTTTCATTATAGAACTTAGCGCGTATATTCCGATGACGGGCTTCCTCAAATGCCCGTGGTCTTCATGAGCAAGCAAGTTACATGCACACCCACTTAGCTTCAGTTGAGCTTTCATACACTTATAGCTCTAGTGCATTGATACATCCATTTTACGTCATGCTTATATATTGATATTTATTTCATTATGGGCTGTTATTACACGTTATGGTACAATACTTATGCCTTTTCTCTCTTATCTTACAAGGTTTACATGAAGAGGGAGAATGCCGACACCTGGAATTCTAGACTTGAAAAGGAGAAAATTTGAGAGACCTATTCTGCACAACTGCAAAAGTCCTAAAGAGTTACGTAGAATTGTTTTGGAATATATATAAAATATTGGGCAAAACAAATACTAGAGGGGACCCACCAGGAGGTCACAAGCCTACAAGGCGCGGCCACCCCCTGGCCACACCTTGGTGGCTTGTGGGTCCCCTGGCAGGTCTCCGGTGCCCATCTTCTGCTATATGAAAGGTTTTGACCTAGAAAAAAAATGAGAAGAGAGATTTCGGGATGAAGTGCTGCCGTCTCGAGGCATAACTTGGGCAGAACCAATCTAGAGCTCCGGCGGAGCTGTTCTACCGGGGAAACTTCCCTCTCGGAGGGGGAAATCGAAGCCATCGTCATCACCAGTGATCCTCTCATTGAGAAGGGGTCAATATCCATCAACATCTTCGCCAACACTATCGTCTCTCCAAACCCTAGTTGATCTCTTGTATCCGATCTCTGTCTCAAATCTCAGATTTGTACCTGTGGGTTGCTAGTAGTGTTGATTACTCCTTGTAGTTTATGCTAGTTGGTTTACTTGGTGGAGAATCATATGTTTAGATCCTTTATGATAATTAATACTCCTCTTATTATGAACATGAATATGCTTTGTGATTAGTTACGTTTGTTCCTGAGGACATGGGATAAGTCTTTTTATAAGTAATCATGTGAATTTGGTAGTCGTTCGATATTTTGATGAGATGTATGTTGTCTCTCCTCTAGTGGTGTTATGTGGACGTAGACTACATAACACTTCACCATTATTTGGGCCTAGGAGAAGGCATTTGGAAGTAATAAGTAGATGATGGGTTGCTAGAGTGACAGAAGCTTAAACCTTATGCGTTGCTTCGTAAGGGGCTGATTTGGATCCATATTTTTCATGCTATGGTTAGATTTATCTTAAATCTTCTTTCTTAGTTGCGGATGCTGGCGAGAGAGGTTAATAATAAGTGGGAGGTTTGTCCAAGTAAGGGCATCACCCAAGCATCGGTCCACCAACATATCAAATTATCAAAGTAACAAACGCAAATCAAATGAGCATGATGAAAACTAGCTTGACAGAAATTCCCATGTGTCCTCGGGAGCGCTTCACTTTATATAAGAGTTTTTCCAGGCCTGTCCTTTGCTACAGAAAGGATTGGGCTACCTTTTTGCACCTTTTCTACACTTGTTACTTGTTACTCGTTACAAATTATCTTGTCACAAATCTACCTGTTACCGATAATTTTAGGGTTTGCATAGAATACCTTACTAAAAACCGCTTGTGATTTCCTTCTGATCCACGTTGGGTTTGACACTCTTACTTATCGAAAGGACTACTATAGATCCCCTATACTTGTGGGTCATCAAGACTCTTTTCTGGTGCCGTTGCCGGGGAGTGAAGCGCCTTTGGTAAGTGGAATCTGGTAAGGAAAAATTTATATGGTGTCCTGAAATTTATTGTCACTTGTAACTATGGAAAATAATCCTTTGAGTGGCTTGTTCGGGGTATCTTCACCTTGACCGGAAGCACAAAGAGTTGACGCTCAACATACCGAGCCTACTGAAAATATTTATTATTCAACTCCTTCAGTTATGATAGAGAAACTGCTGGCTAATCCGTATGTAGGAGATGGAACACTACATCCTGATTTGCATCTAATCTATGCGGATGAAGTTTGTGGATTATTTCAGCTTGTAGGTCTGCCCGAGGATCATGTCAAGAAGAAGGTCTTTCCTTTATCTTTGAAGGAGAAGACATTGACATGGTATAGGCTATGTGATGATATTGGGTCATGGAGCTACAACCGATTGAAAATGGAATTTCATCAGAAGTTTTATCCTATGCATCTAGTTCATTGTGATCAAAATTATATCAATAATTTTTGGCCTCGTGAAGGAGAAAGAATCGCTCAAGCTTGGGGGAGGCTTAAGTCAATGTTATATTCATGCCCCAATCATGAGCTCTCGAGATAAATTATTATTTAGAATTTTTATGCTCGGCTTTCTCGTAATGATCAATCCATGCTCGATACTTCCTGTACTGGTTCCTATACGAAGAAAGATATTGACTTCAAATGGGATTTGTTGGAAAGACTTAAATGCAACTCTAAATATTGGGAACTCGACAAAGGTAAGGAGTTAGGTATAAACCTTAAGTTTGATTGTGTTAAATCCTTTGAAGACACCGATGCTTTCCGTAAATTTAGCACTAAATATGGACTTGACTCTAAGATAGTAGCTTCTTTCTGTGAATCTTTTGCTGGTCATGTAGACCTCCCTAAGGAGAAGTGGTTTAATTATCATCCTCCCATTAAAGTGAAAGTATTTGAACCTATTAAAGTTGAATAATAAACTATTACTTATAATGTTGGCCCTGTTATTGCTGCTACTTATATTGAGAAACCACCTTTCCCTGTTAGAATAAAGGAACATGCTAAGGCTTCAACGTTGGTTCGTAAGAGCTATGTTATAACACCTATACCTCCTGAACAAATTAAAGTTGAAACTAGTATTGCTATGGTTAAAGATCTCTTAGCTTATAATATGGATGGGCATGTTATTCATTTCTCTAATGAAGCTGCTAGAATTGCTAGACCTGATGCTAAAGATAAACATAGACCTATTGTTGGCACGCGTGTTGTTTCTGTTAAAATAGGAGATCAATGTTATCATGGGTTATGTGATGTGGGTGCTAGTGTGAGTGCAATTCCTTTCACCTATTATCAAGAAATTATGAATGAAATTGCACCAGTTAAGTTAGAGGAAATTAATGTTACCATTAAGCTTGCTAATAGAGATACTATAGCACTAGTTGGGATTGTTAGAGATGTTGAAGTCTTGTGTGGGAAAATAAAATTTCCTACTTATTTCCTTGTCCTTGGTTCCCCACAAGATGATTTTTTCCCATTATAATTGGTAGGCCTTTCTTGAATATTGTTAATGCCAAGATAGATTGTGAGAAGGAAACTGTTACTCTATGTTTTGGGGATGCATCTCATGAGTTTAATTTCTCTAAATTTCGAAGACAACCCCATGATAAAGAATTGCCTAGTAAGGATGAAAATATTGGTCTTGCTTCTATTGTTGTGCCTCCTACTGATGCCTTAGAACAATATTTGCTAGACCATGAAAATGATATGCATATGAATGAAAGGAATGAAATAGATAAGATGTTCTTTGACCAGCATCCTATTTTGAAACACAACTTGCATGTTCAAATACTTGGGGGTCCTCCTCCACCCAAGGGTGATCCCGTGTTTGAGCTTAAACATTTACCGGATACTTTGAAATATGATTATATTGATGAAAAGAAGATATATCCTATTATTATAAATGCTAACCTTTCAGAGCATGAAGAAAATAGATTATTGAAAACTCCGAGGAAGCATCGTGCTGCTATTGGATATAGTCTTGATGATCTTAAGGGCATTAGTGCCACTCTATGTCAGAATAAAATTATATGGATCCCGATGCTAAACCAGTTGTTGATCACCAATGACGATTAATCCTAAAATGAAAGAAGTGGTAAGAAATGAAATATTAAAGCTTCTGGAGGCTGGTATTACTTATCCTATTGCTGATAGTATATGGGTTAGTCCCGTCCATTGTTTCCCTAAGAAAGGAGGTATTACCGTAGTTCCTAATGATAAAAATGAATTGATCCCACAAAGAATTGTTACATGGTATAGAATGGTAATTGATTTTAGGAAATTAAACAAAGATACTAGGAAAGATCATTACACTCTACCTTTTATTGATCAAATGCTAGAAAGACTATCCTAACACACCAGTTTTTGCTTTCTAGATAGTTATTCAGGTTTCTCTCAAATACCTGTGTCAAAAGAGGACCAAGAAAAGACCACTTTTACTTGCCCTTTTGGTACCTTTGCATAAATACGCATGCCTTTAGGTTTATACAATGCACCTGCTACCTTTCAAAGATGTATGACTGCTATATTCTTTGATTTTTGTGAAAGGATTGGAGAGGTTTTCATGGAAGATTTTTCCGTTTACGAAACTTCTTTTGATGATTGTTTGAGCAACTTTGATCGAGTTTTGTAGAGACACAAAGAAACTAATCTTGTCTTGAATTGGGAGAAGTGCCACTTTATGGTGAATGAAGGTATTGTCTTGGGACACAAAATCTCCGAAAGAGGCATTGAAGTTGATAAAGCTAAAGTTTATGCTATTGAAACAATGTCGTGTGCTACGGATATTAGAGGTATAAGAAGTTTCCTTGGTCATGCTGGTTTCTATAGGAGGTTTGTTAAAGACTTCTCTAAGATTTCCAGGTGTCGGGGAAATGACACCTATGGCATCAGAGGGATCCCTTTATGGTTCGACGGGGAAGAAGGCTCCCACAAAGAGCGGATCAAATGGCTAACGCGTGGGAATTTACCTAGGTTGGGGCCGCAAAGATGCGTAAAACCCTACTCCTGCTTGGTTGTATTGGATGAGTTCTAGCTCAGGTTCTAGGAGCGCTATAGTATGTAGCTGCTACTTATGCAGAACGGGCTACTGGATCTCCAAAAGTCTAGGAGTCCGGAAAGGTCCAAAAGTCCCCTACCGTAACGCCCTAGGCCTCCTTTTAAACTCTCGAAGGGGTCACCAACAGTGGAGTACAGTATGTACACGGGGTGTACAGTGCTACAGGGTTATCATACCTATCACAGACGGTGCAAAACAAACACATTTAATGCTCCGTCAGGCGTCCCTAACCGTCTACGGGACGGGACAGGCGCCCGTCCCATTGGCACTGCTTAGCCTCTCCGTCGCCGGCGTCTCGACACGTGCCCAGGTGAGGCAACACCTGGCCTCTGCGCTGGCGGCGGCTCGCCAGGGCTTCACCTTGCCGAGGCTTCGCCTCAACACTGGTAGGATGGCGGGGCCTTGCCGGGCGCACTTCTTGCCGAGGCTCCATAGGCCATCCTGGCAAAATCTTGCCGGGGTCTCAGCCTTTGGTCTTCAGTGTGTCGACTTGAATGTATTCTCGATGTTGCTGTATTTTGTTCTTAGTTGCTCCCTGGCAGGCCTTGCCGCTGGTATGGCTACGACTGTCCATGCACAAATACGGGGTACTGAAAAGCCATACTTTAGTACACCCACAGGAGCCCCAGGCCTGGGCCATACACGGTGCGATGCGTTGTGGGGCTAGGCCAAAATATTGCACGGGCACGCGTGGTAGGTATTACCTGCTGTTGCAACCATTCCGCTTACTACGTCTCCCCACGACATACGTTTGCACGACATGGGGGTACATGCACGGAACGGTAATAATTGTCTTCATGGCTACGTCACGCCATTTCCGCCATGCACGCCGCATGCATAGCAGATGACCAGCAATGGGAGCCCATGCCTTAAAGTCCTAGCTATGGCAGAAACTTCAGCACCATGGATTGGAACAAAGGGGCGGTTGTTGTTCGCCCCGTGATCATGGGTGACGCTATTGGAGGAGGTGGGCGGCGACCCTTGGAGCGGGGAGAGCCAGCCCCCGTGCTCCCCCTATAAATTGAGGGTTTGTGAGGGCGATGGTCATCCATCCTTATTTCCTCGTCGAGTGCAAACCTCTAGAGCTCGCCCTTCCCCCTTTTTCCAAGCCTTGATTGGCGCCCTCCCTTAGCCATCGCTAGGGGCAAGGGAGGCCACCTTCCTTCACACCAAGGAGGAGTTCTCGTCTGGATCATGCCACCGCCTTCGCCGCAGAGGCGGAGGGTGATCCGGGTGCTCGCGGCGGAAGAGGCGCGAGGGCCCGTGGTCATCGTGGAGGCCAAGGCCGAGGGACGCAGAGTGCTGCTCCATCTCTCCCCCGATGCCATGCCCATTCCTCGAAGAAACTGACACCGAGGGGATGGAGTTGGAGTTCGTCCTCAAACTGCACAGTCCTCTCCGGGGCCATCTGCGTCTTCCTCACCCTTTCGCCAGGGTGATGGAGGTCGAAGAACCTCCCGCCTTGTGGTTGCGAGCGCATGGCTGCCGCAACGGTGCCACGCGGGCGAACGTCGAGTATCTAGAGAGCCGCGTCATGTTCTTCGGGCGTGGCTGGAAATCCTTTGCCCGTGCCCACAAACTCTAGGATGGGCACATCCTTTGTTTCAAAATGACGAAGGCCAATCTGCTCTCCATCAATATTTATGGGCGCTCAGGCGTCCGTGTCAGCTAGTGCGAATAGAGCTCGAGCGGCGACGAAAGCTCATCCTCGAGCGGCAGTGATGAGGAGGACGATGTCGGAGAAAGCGACGATGAGTGCGAGCTCCGGGTCATCAAGTCGGAATACAACAACCTAAGGTCTGACTGATTGGTGGTCGCACCATCATCGTCGGCCTCACACCTCTTCCCCTCCCGGCAGGACGATCTTGCCGGGGGTCCTTGTCCCAGGCGCTACCTCATGTTCTAGCTGGATCTTCCGGCAGGCCCATGGACTTCGGCTTCTGGGGCTCCCCTTCTCGTCCGCGTAGTGCTGGCCTTCTCCTCTATGCAATGCTGGCCCTCTCCTCCGCGCAATGCTGGTCCAGGAGGGGCCACGCACTCGTCAGAGGCCCCTTGCCATCTTTTTCTTCTTCTAGTCTGCCTCCTCTTTCCATCTTTTTCTTCTTGCAATCTCCCCTAAGGGAGAAAGTCAAATAAAGAAGTACTTAGGAAGAGGCGACATCTCATGTAAATTTCATCCTATTTGAAAAACTATATACTATTCTCCTTGTTAGATTCCTCTCTGCAATGTGTTTTCCCTACGCTTTTTTAGAAAAATCCTGCTGGCATGTGTAGCCCCACCGCGAGCACTTGGAGGAGAGGGTCCTTAGCAGCCTGCTGGCGGTGCCATTGCCAGCAAGATACCTCGACGTTCTTGGAGTGGCCACTTAAGCTGTTGAGCAGACTCGAAACAGAGTAAGGGCGCGAGCATAACCACTTGAGCCGTTGAGCGGACTTGAAATGGAACAGTGGCATGAGCGCAGCCACTTAAGCCGTTGAGTGAACTCGAAACAGAGCAAGGGCGCCATGAATCACAAGAAGGTTCCTTCGCGTGAAGGTTTCCATAGAAGCGTCAAAATCACCCAAGGAAAATAACTTTAAAGTTAGATTTCACTTGGGGTTTTTGCAACTTAGCTTTTCGTTGCCGTACTCCTTCCGGCAAGCTATTGTCCTTGAAAATCGCCCATCGGTATCCATACCACCATCCTCCCGGCAAAGCTGCACATGAGGTAACGTTCTGTCCTTTTGAGAAAAAGAAAGAAGACAAAATAGGGATATGGAACCTTGGCGTTCCGTTAGCTCTTGCCGGGAGTAAGCGCAATACAATATCGCAGACAAACATGTATATAAGTAAACGTGAGAATCAACAAGATTTGTAGAACACTTAGCTTTATTCAACTATGCACAGGGTCTCCGCCTGGTTTTGTACAAAGGATTACATGCTTCGGCGGCAAGACTCCATAAAAAAGGTGGTTGCCGGGAGGCCCGACAACTGCGCCTCATGGGTAGAACTTATGAAGATGTTCGATATTCCAGGATTTGCTCACTAGGATGCCATCTTCGGTCTCCAGGCAGACTATGCCAGGCCTGGTGACTCGCACTACCCAATACGGGCCTTCCCACTTTGGCGTCAACTTATTTGAATTCTTGGCAGCCTGAACTTGCCGAAGAACAAGGTGTCTGGCCGATAGTTCGATTTGGAGTCGTTTTGATTAACCAAAGAACCATCAGGAACTCATCAATCTAGCGCCTTTCGCACTTGCACAACTTGTCGAAAGTTCTTGTATTGAGGCCTCATAGCACTTCATCATTATCCCTCTCCGCCTGGCCATTGCTCCTTGGGTGGGAAACAGAAGCAAAATAGATCTTGCCACCAAGGTCTTGGACATAGTGCATGATGGTGGGGCTCATGAACTGTGTGCCGTTTTCACTAATGATCATGTTGGGAACACCAAAGCGGCAGACTAGTCCTTTGAAGAACTTGACTGCTGACTATGCTGTCACCTTTCGCACTGCTTCCACTTCCGGCCACTTTGTGAACTTGTAGATTGCGACATACAAGTACTCAAAGCCCCGGTAGCACGGGGAAAGGGACCCAAGATGTCGATCCCCAATACCAAAAATGGCCAGGAGTGAGGGATTGTTTGAAGATCTTGAGGTGGTTGATGCATTTTCTTCAAATGAAACTTGCATGGTTCACACTTGGTTACTAGTGTAGTTGCATCATGGAGGGCAGTGGGCCAAAAGAAACCTTGCCGGAATGCCTTACCGGCCGGCACTCTTGATTCTATGTGGGAGCCACATATGCCTCCATGTATATCCGCCAACAGCTCCTGTCCATCTTCCCAAGAAATGCACTTGAGTTTCACACCATTTGGCCTCTTTCTGTACAAGACGTTGTCCACGAACTGGTACATGTAAGACCGGTGGGCTACTTTCTTAGCTTCTTCTTGTTCCTCAGGAAGTTCTCCTGTTTGAAGGAAATGGACGATGTGTTGTGCCCATGCTAGAGCCCGGGGCTTGACAACAAGGAATAAATGCATGTCCTTTGTCGGAGAAGCATTTGTCTCAACGACAAGAGCTCGATGTCCTGTCGGAGCCTGTTGTCCCTCGGCAAGCCTAGAGGGAGCATTTGCTTCCACGACAAGAGCCTCAGGCTCTGTTGGAGCACAACACTCACCGGCAAACCTAGCGTTGTCCTCGGCAACTTCCTCACCGGCGCCCTCTGGGAGCTCTGCTGGGAAATACTTGCCGGAACTCAACTTTCTTCTTTTCTCTTGTCCAGTTGATGTTGTCATGGATGGTTGAGTCAGTCGAAGCACAAAAGTTCCTGGTTCCATAGGTAACTTAAGGGCAGCGCACTTTGAAAGGCCATGAGCAACACTATTCTCTGCACGCAGAACATGCTCCATTTGTAGACCGTCAAGATGTTCTTCCAAGTTTCTCACTTCATCTACATAAGCTTCCATCAATGGACTCTGATAATTCTTGTTCACCTGCCTGACAACAAGCTGAGAATCACCCCCGACAATAAGTTTCTTAATCCCAAGGTCTGCCGTGATCCTAAGACCGACAAGCAACCCTTCATATGATGTAGTATTGTTCATTGACCTCTACTAGGGAAAGTGCATCTGAATCACATATTTGAAATGCTCTCCGGTGGGTGCAACAAGCAGCACTCCGACACCGGCACCTTGCAGCAAGAAAGTTCATCAAAATACATGATCCACTCTTGATTAGTTTCCTTGCCGAGGAAAGTTGACTCTGGAACTTCTTCATATGGCCTTGGGGTCCACTCTGCTATGAACTCCGCCAAGGCTCTGCTCTGGATGGTCGGAGTTCTTTCAAACTTGAGACTGAAGCTTGACAGTTCCAAAGCCAACTCCACAATCCTATTGGTAGCGTCAGGGTTCCGCAAAATCCACTGTAACGGGAAGCGAGTGATAACAGTGATCTGATGTGCTTGAAAGTAATGGCGCAGCTTCCTCGAGGCCATAAGGTGGCTGAAGAGCAACTTTTGCACGCCAGAATATCTTGACCTAGCCCCCTGCAAAAGGGAGCTAACAAAATAGACTAGGCGCTGCACCATCTTGTTCTTCTGAATTGTTTCTTTCGACTACGCAGATCCTTCTTTGTCAGCACCAGACTCTACCGGGAATTTTTTTGGCTTGTCGCTTGGCGGTCCTGCCACTGCCGTTGCTTATTCATCAACCTTTCTTTCAACCACTAGTGCAACACTCACCACTTGATTTGTGGCCGCTAGATATAACATCAATGGCTCTTGTGGTTTTTGCACGACTAGGACTCGCGAAGAGGAGATGTACTTCTTCAAATCCTATAGCGCTGCCTCCGCTTCCATTGTCCATTTCATCGGACCCGGCTTCTTCAAGATTTTTAAAAAGGGCAGGCCATGCTCATCAGATTTTGATATGAACCTACTAAGAGCGGCAACACAACCGGCAATACGACGCACATCCTTGACGCAACTTGGTGCTTCAATTTGTCAATTGCCTTGATCTTGTCGGGATTTGCTTCTATTCCACACTGAGATACAAAGAACCCGAGAAGCTTGCCGGATGGGACACCAAATACACACTTCTCAGGGTTGAGCTTCAAGTTGATCTTGCGTAGATTTGCAAATGTTTCTTCTAGGTCTGATATGAGCGTTGCCTTGTCCTTGGTTTTGACCACTATGTAATCCATATAAGCCTCCATATTTCTATGTAGTTGGGGCTCAAAACCAATCTGGACCTCTCTCGCAAATGTAGAAGCAGCACTTTTCAACCCAAAAGGCATACGCAGAAAGCAATACGTACCACGTGGGGTGATAAATGAGTTCTTCTCTTCGTCTTGATTGGCCCTGAAAATCTGATGATAACCCAAATAGGCATCGAGGAAAGACAACAAGTCGCAGCCGATGGTGGAGTCCACTATCTTGTCGATGCGCGACAAGGGAAAAGGATCTTTGGGGCAAGCCTTATTAACATCCGTGAAGTCAATACATAGCCTCCATTTGCCATTCGCCATGCGAACTACAACTGGATTGGCCAACCATGCTGGATGAAGTACTCTTGTGATCAAACCAGCCGCTGCTAATTTCTTGATTTCTTCGGAAATAAACTATTGCCCCTCCAAATCTTGTTTCCTGACCATCTACTTGGCGGGCCGCACATGTGGACAGATGGCAAGGTGGTGCTCAATCACCTTCCTGGGAACACCGAGGATATCAGATGGTTGCCATGCAAACACATCGACATTCGCCCACAAGAACGCGACGAGCGCGCTTTCCTTTTTGTCGTCAAGGGTGGAACTTATGGTTAAAGATCCTCCCGTGCCATCCTCCTTGCCGGGCACCTTTTTAGTCTCTGGCGGAGCTGCCTTGCACTTATTGCTCTTGCCGGTGGAACTCTCTGGCACATCGTCAACGGGAGCGCAGAACTCCGAGGAGGTGCGCTTGTCGGAATGTGCGCCAGAGGCCTTGCCGGGCTTCTTCCTCCCAGGAGTTTCAGCGGCAGGAGCAAGTGCCTTGGTGGAAGATGCTGCAACCGCCTCCCGATAGAGTTGATCGGCGCAGACATGCACGTCCTTCTTGTTGGACTTGATGTTGATGATGCCCATCGGCCCAGGCATCTTAAATACATTGTAGGCATAGTGTGATGCCGCCATGAACTTGGCCTACGCTGGACGGCCAAGGATCCTATTGTATGGCAACAGAATTTTGGCGACGTTGAAAACCACCTTCTCCATCCTGAAGTTCAGATCGCTGCCAAACATTATCGGAAGCGTGATCTTTCCCTTGGCTTGGCTCCGTCCTAATTGACCCCCTGAAACGAGCCTGTTTCCTCGAGATCTCCATTAGGAATTTGTAATTTCTTGAACAGCTCGGGCAAGATGAAGTTCAAGCCGGCCCCACCGTCAACTAACATTTTCGTCACCTTGAGGTTGCGAATAGTTGGTGAGACCAACAACGGCAAACACCCGACCGCAGTTATGCGGTCAGGGTGACCCTCAACGTCAAAAATGATAGGCATGCTGGACAATTTCAAAGGATTCCGGACGCCGACAAATCGCTCAATGCCCACTGTTTAAGTTGGCGGTGGGAAGAATGCAACAAGGCACCTCCATCGATGCACATGGCATCTGTAGCTCTCTGGAATTCTTGCTCGCTGGACTCGTCGTGCTCTTCAACGTCATCATCATCCCCTTCTTGCTTGTCGCGACCACGGGTGGGACGGTCCTTCTATGGCTTGGCCTTGCCACGGCGACCTCCTCGGCCACCACGCTTCTTGTCGGAACCCTCTGCACCATCCTGGCCCTTCTCCTTGTCTCACCTCTCATACTCGGCCTTTTGCTTCTTGGCAAGCTGCTCAACTTGTCGGCAGTCTTGGAGATCGTGACCTTTGGTGTGATGGATCTTGCAATACTGCTTGACAGAGCCTTCCGGCTTGTTGGCAGCCGCCAAAGCCTGACACGAGATGCACCGAGAAACATCCTTGTTGGGGTCATCAGCCTTGGCCTTCTTGACGGTGCTGGGGTTGCCGGATCCCTCGACGGCAAGAACGGCCTTGCCCTTGTGCTTCTTGTTACGTGGTCAGCCCTTCTTTGTCGGGGCGGAGATTTCCTCATCATCAGAGTCGACCCGTGCGCTAGCATCTTTGCCGGGGAGCCTCCTCCCTTCTTCAGCTCGAGCACATTTATCCGCCAGAGCGTATGTCAGGACCCCGATTCTAAGCCATAAGAACCCATCCTGTAACACATCACATCACTTTGTGGTCTCACGCACGGTTACCTCCATGGCTGCCACCTTACCTGGGCCGGGACCGTTTGCGTCTTTTGACTCATGTATGTGAATATGTCGCTACCATTCAAATGTCAAAGAACCCTGGCCTACATGACTAGTCGTAGAACCAGAGTGGCACATCCGTACAGGGATAGGCAAAAGTAACCCCAGCAATGCAGGTGTCAATCTCTAGCGTGTGTAGACTAGTCATAGCAAGCTACAAGGACTCCATTACGCCGTGGGACATAAATATCATCACTACACGTAGACGAGTCGTAGCAGGCTACAGGGACTCCATTACACTACAAGACAATTCCGCGAAGGGACAGACACAGCAGCAAAGAAGGATACATGTCGGTCAATCAATGTGTCCGGAGCAGTAGCAAGCTACCAAGGCTCGGTGGAAGCACAAAGAGGCAGTTCTCCGTAAAGAGTACTACGAAAGGCACACAACTAGGTGTCGGCAACCTTCAAGCGGAAGCCCAACGAGGGAGTCGGCCACGACCTGACTAACCACACAAGACTCTAGTCTAGGTTTATCGCCTATTCGAGACTGAACCCGCAAGGAAGTCGGCCAAAGTTTCCTCTATGGCCCCAAACGATGTGTACAGGGTTCCCAAGCCCACCTCGATGGATGGTACTACGCTTGGTACACCGGGCCACAATGCCTAGTTTGTACCAAGCCCACCTGTACGGGGTGCCACTCGGTAGACTACTAGCATATCCTACAAACACCAGAAACTAGTTGCAACTCCCGGACAAAGATCAAGTCACTTAATAAGTTTAGAAAGTCAATTAAGGATCCCAATAAGCGATAGTAGCTAGTCTTGGATAACATACACATGAGTCAGTTCCTAAGGACGGTCCCAATGAGACAACCCGCCAGGTACTGCTACATGGCCTCTCATCGCACACTTATCTCTCACACCGTAGGAGATGAACATTGTCATTCCGATTCATCACCGAGATGGATCAGACCCGATACGACACGACTCTAAGCATAGCAGGCACATTATGTAAGCAAGCATGGATGAGTAAGCACAACAAGGCTCAAGCAGTTGCTACTCATGCTAAGTGGTTTTAGCTATTTACTGTGGCAAATACAGGTCATGCAAAGGAATGGGTTCAACTACCATGAACATGTAATAGTCGAATCATGTTTGTCGTAATGCAATAAAGGAGAGCAAGAGCGAGAGAGTGGGTTCATATCAGTATGCTCAAGGGGGTTTGCTTGCCTGACAGTCCTAAAGATATTACTTCTCTTCATTAGTGTCAACGTTCACAACGTCAGAACCATCATCTACCGAGCGGGAACAAGCACCGGCAACAAGAAGAACCAACATTCAATTTATGCAATGGACAATCATGATGCATGATATGACAAGTTAAGGTACTGGATTAACCTAGAAGAGTAGTTAGCCAAGTTGGTTGAAGTGTAATTCAAACAAGTTTGAATTCCAACTCCAAATGATATTTCTTAAATTGACCTAATTATAAAATGTCCTACTTGGTGGTGATAACTTGTTCAAACATCCATGATCATGGCATAAACAGATTCATTGGATTTTTTTGATCATTTTTCATATATAAATTATTTTCATCTGACTTACAGGTTATTTTCTATGATTTTTAGAAGTTTTAAACATTTTCTGGAATTTCCTGAATTATTCTATTATTAGGAAATCAGTTGATGCGTCAGCATGACGTCACAGGTCAACAGGGCCGGCCAAGGTCAAACCTGACTGGCTGGTCACACCTGTGAATGACACATGGGGTTAATTAGGATTAACTAAATCCTAATCAAAAATTTTAAGGGTTGGGCCCACTAGTCAGTGGGTGATTAGGTTAATTAAGTAATGTAATTATCTTTAAACTAACCCAAAATTAACGCGGGCTAGGCCCCACCTGTCACTGACTCTAGGAGGTGAATCCTCTGGTCAGCGGGGTCAAACCTTCCGGCGTTAAGCCGCCGGCGAGGCCAGATGCGGCGATGGGATGAGGGTTTCATGCTCCGGCATCCAAATGGACGGCGGAGGCCATCTACCACGAGCTGACGCCCCCGCGCATCGAGTAGTGAGGTCAGCCGGTCCTAGGGGGCCAGAGGCAACGTCGGTGTCCTCAACTGCGGCGGCCGGAGCTCGACAATGGCAAGGATGGAAGCTAGAGGGCGAACGAGGCAACACGGATATGGGGAGGAGCAAGGCGAGGTCACAGGGACGCTGAAGAGCTGGTCGGAAGCTCCGGAATGATCGGAGGGCGCGAATCGACGGTGGAAGCTCCGCTGGTTGGCAAGGAAAAACGACAACGGCGAAGGCGATGAGGCGCTCCTGGCTTGATTTCTGCGGCGAGGGGGAGAACGGGGATGCGACGGTTCTAGTGGGCTTGCTGGCTGGGCGAGGGGAAGATGGAGGCCACGGCGGAAGCGAGCAGCGGTGACGGTGACCTTCGGGTCTGGAAGGAGGGAGGCAGGGCAGCAAGAAGGGGTGAGGAGAGTAGGAGAGAGTGGCCAAATGGGCTTCGGGGACGAGCGCGGCATCTATATCCACCACGGGGCAACGACGGCAAGGAGGAGGTGGCTCGGGCGCGTGCCGGCATGCTGCGGCCACACTCCCTTGTCCTCCTGGCGAGAGGTGGAGGATGACTGGCACTTGGGCCAGATGGGCCGCACAGTGCCAGGCCTCAGGTAAGCCCCCTTTTTAGTTTTTGTTTTCTGCTTTCTTTTCTTCTGACATTTGTTTTTATTATTTGAGGCCGAAATACCTTTCACAATCATGCCCACATATTTTATGAAATATAGTTTGATCATTTCAAACTTCGACAAAAGATTTCGGCATTTTTGGACATCTGTCATATTTATAATGCTTTATTAGTCAATTTCAGAAACTTTCCTATTTTATTTAATTTACCAAAATATTCGTTAAAATATAATTCACCCATGGTATGTTGTTTTCCAACATTTATCAGAAATGGTGAACATTTTTGAAGGCCATTTGGAAACATTCAAAATGCATCTGTTGGAGTTTGGTTTAATCCATGAGATGCTAGGGTTTGTCATCCCCATTTCAAATTCATTTGAGGTTAAACATGATGCAATGAATGCTCAATGATGCAACTAATACAAGCAATTTCTAGGGCTGTGACAGCATAGAGCTTGGCAACATCCCTGACCTTGTTCTTCGCCTGCTCTTCGTGCATCCTATGGTTGCGCACGTACTAATGGAACACGCTGATAACATCGGAAGGATGAACATCTGGTATGTTGAGGTGTATGCGGCTGAACCTTTGGATGTACTTGTGCAAAGTCTCGCCCTCCTTCTGGGGGATGAGATGTAAATCACTTTCATGACCAGCATCTTGTTGACCTCCGGTAAAGGCGCCAACAAACTAAGGGCACAAATCTGCCCATGAAGAAATGGATCCTTCAGGTAGGTGCATCATCCATGACCTGATGTTGGGCTTAAGCACCAAAGGGAAGTAGTTGGCAAGTATCTTGTCGTCACGAGCGCCGGCAGCCTGCACCGCAATGGTGTAGATGCTCAGGAAGTCTGACGGGTGAGTCTTGCCATCATATTTCTCCAGGACTTCTAGCTTGAACATCCGGAAATTGGGCCAGTGGACTTGCCGCAGCTCACGGGAAAATGCTGGACAACCCACCTCGTAAGGTAGGCTGACAGGGTACCCTAGCACGGGCTTGTCTACAATGGGTCCTACGCGCTTATCAGAATGATGGCGCGCTTCCCGCTGCCGCTCGATTGTAGTTCGATTGTCATCTTTTCTTTGTTCCTGAAGAACTTTATGCTGATCGCGGTGAGTCCGTGGTTCAGACGGCGCCGTCGAGTAACCATCGTAAGCGCCGGTCCGTCAAGTCGGTGACCGGAGTTGTTGCTGTGAAGGAGAGTGTACCCTGGTTGCACTGCTTCCGGCCTTCTCACCACTGGCATGAGCCGGCTCGGTGGATCGAAACTTGTCAGCGAGGCTGAGGAGGCTCTAAATGGTGGCTCTCTATTTGTCGAGCTTCTCCGCAGCAGGAGGGAAGTTCAAGAGTAGCTGTGCTCGCACCATTGCTTCTTCTGACATAGTCGGCAGCAAACAAGATAAGGAATGCGAGGTGCTCCGACTCCTAACCGTGTTAGAAGGAGCTCCCTCGCGGTCCCGGGATTGCACGCCACTCCCACTAGCATGCTGGTCCCGTGCACCTTGGGAACGATGCACAGGAGCTTTTCCGTGGGGCCTATGGGTACCATCGACACCGCGGCACTGCTCTTCGTGCACGCCCTGGGAAGGTCGCGGTGTATGCGACAACGTGGGTGCCATGGAAGGTTCCCTCCCATCCCCGGAGTTCACCATACTGCCCACAGGCGATACAGCTCCGTCTTGAGACCTAGCGGTGTGGGGGTTTCCGCCGTCGCCGTGAGCGTCTCCGCGGCGGGCGTTGCCTCTTGCTTGGCCTTGATCATCGGAGCATCGTGTGGGTGTAGGGTCCTCGCTCCCTCCGCCTGCGCCCACACCGTCACCCTCCTGGGAAGCTACGGGCGTGGCGGACATGGAGGGTTCCACCGTCGTGAAACCTTTTTTCTTGGGAGCCATGGCGATGACGATTATGACAAAGGAACTAATGAGCTAGTCACAAGATCAGGTTCACGCGACCACTCCCCCTACCTGGCTTGCCAAAGATGTCAGGAGAAATGACACCAATGGGATCGGAGGGATCCCTTTACGGTTCGGTGGGGAAGAAGGATCGCACAAAGAGCGGATTAGATGGCTAACGCGCGGGAATTTACCCAGGTTCGGGTCGCAAAGATGCGTAAAACCCTACTCCTGCTTGATTGTATTGGGTGAGTTCGAGCTCAGGTTCTGGGAGCGCTACAGTATGCAACTGCTACTTATGCAGAACGGGGTAGAGGAGCTCCAAAAGTCTAGGAGTCCGAAAAGGTCCAAAAGCCCCTACTGTAATGCCTTGGACCTGCTTTTATACTCTCGAAGGGTTCACCAACAATGGCATACAGTATGTACATGGGGTGTACTGTGCTACAATGTTATCATACCTAACACTAATGGTGCGAAACAAACACATTTAATGCTTTGTCAGGCGTCCTTGACTGTCTGCGGGACGGGACAGGCGCCCAACCCATCGGCACAGCTTAACTTCTCCATCGTTGGCGTCTCGACACGTGCCCACGCGAGGCGACACCTAGCCTCTACGCTGGCGGAAGCTTGCCGGTCCTTCACCATGCCGAGGCTTTGCCTTTGCGCTGGTAGGATGGCGGGGCCTTGCCTGCTGCACTTCTTGTCGAGGCTTCGTAGGCCATCCTGGCAAGATCTTGCCGGGGTCTCAGCCTTCGGTCTTCGGTCTATCGACTTGAATTTCTTCTCGATGTTGTGCTGTATTTTGTTCCTAGTTGCTCCCTGGCAAGCCTTGCCACTGGTATGGCAACGACTGTCCGTGCACAAGTACGGGGTACTAAAAAGCCCATACTTTAGTACACTGACACCAGGCCTCTCAGTAATCTTTTGCAAAAAGTTGTTCCTTTTGTTTTTGATGATGATTGTGTAGAAGCATTTGAAATTCTTAAGAATGCCTTGATTTCTACACCTGTTGTTCAACCACCTAATTGGAACCTACCCTTTGAAATTATCTGTGATGCTAGTGATTATGCCGTTGGTGTTGTTCTACGACAAAGAATTGATAAGAAATTGAATGTTATCCATTATGCTAGTAAAACTCTAGACAACGCTCGAAGTAACTATGTTACCACTAAAAAGGAAATCTTAGCAGTTGTGTTTGCTTGTGATAAGTTCAGACCTTATATTGTTGCTATTAAATATCTTATGGAAAATAAATATGCTAAACCTAGACTTATTAGATGGGTTCTTCTGGTACCAAAATTTGATTTGCATATTTTTGATAGAAAGGGCGCTGATAACCCCATATCGGATAACTTTTTTAGGTTATAAAATGTACTTGATGGCACACTACCTATTGATGAAAGCTTTCCTGATGAACAATTAGTTGTCATAAATGCAATGCGTAATGCTCCATGGTATGCTGATTATGCTAATTACATTGTTGATAAATTTATATCGCCTAGTTTCACATACCAACAAAAGAAAAAGTACTTCTATGACTTAAGACATTACTTTTGGGATGATCCACACCTTTATAAAGAAGGAGTAGATGGTGTTATTAGATGTTGCCTAACTGAGCATGAACAGGAACAAATCCTACACAAGTCTTATTCCAAGGCCTACGAAGGACACCACGTTGGAGATAGAACTGCACACAAGGTATTACAATCTGGTTTTTATTGGCCTACTCTCTTCAAGGATGCTCATAAGTTTTTCTTGCCTTGTGATGAATGTCAAAGAATTGGCAATATTAGTAGACGTTGGGAAATGCCTATGAATTACTCGCTTGTTATTGAACCATTTGATGTTTGGTTTTTTGATTATATGGGACCTTTTCCAAAATCCAACGGGTATACTCATATTCTAGTTGTTGTTGATTATGTTACTAAGTGGGTAGAAGCTATTCCAACTAGTAGTGTTGATCATAACACCTCTATTAAAATGCTGAAAGAACTTATTTTACCTAGATTTGGAGTCCCTAGATATTTAATGACTGATGATGGTTCGCACTTTATTCATGGTGCTTTCTGTAAATTTCTTGCTAAGTACGATGTTAATCATAGAATTGCATCCCCTTATCACCATCAGTCTAGCGATCAAGTAAAATTAAGCAATAGAGAAATTAAATTGATCTTACAAAATCCTGTTAATAGATCTACAAAGAATTAGTCTAAGAAACTTGATGATGCATTATGGGCTTATAGAACTGCTTAAAAAATCCCTATGGGTATGTCTCCATATAAAATGATTTATGGTAAAGCATGTCACTTACCTCTAGAACTAGAGCATAAATCTTATTGGGCAATCAAAGAGCTCAATTATGATTTCAAACTTGCTGGTGATAAGAGGTTATTTGACAGTGGCTCACTTGATGAATAGAGGACCCATGCCAATGAGAATGCCAAGTTGTTTAAACAAAAGTTAAGAGATGGCATGATAGAAGGACACAAAAGTCTGAATTCCATGTAGGTGACCATGACTTGCCATACAATTCTCTATTAAGATTTTTTGTAGGAAAAATTCCCTCTAAATGGGAAGGGCCTTACATTGTCGAGGAAGTATATCGTTCTAGTGCTATCAAGATCAACAACACCGAAGGCACAAATCCGAAGGTGGTAAACGGGCAAAGAATCAAACATTTTCTCTCAGGTACTCCCATAAATGTTGAAACCCATATTATCAATACCATAACTCCGGAGGAGTACATTAGGGAGACCTACCGGAACATTTCAGACTCCGAAAAGGAATAGGTATGCGGTACGGTAAGTAAACTGACTCCGGAACTTTCCTAATAGCATTTTTTCTCAGTTTTGGATTATTTAATAAACAAGGAAAATTTAAAGCAGTCTGAAAAGTGCACAAGCAGGCAACAAGCCTGCCAGGCGCGGCCACCCCCCTCACCATGCCCTTGTGGCTTGTGGCGACCACGTGCAGCACCCAGACTCCGTTTTCTTGTAGGACACTCCTTTGGGTCTATAAAAATTAATTATATAATCTCCCAAAGGCTTGGACTTTCGTATCATGACAATACCTCCTTTTTTCATTTTGAGTTATTTCTGCAGCAGGTTTAGAGCAAGATGTCGTCCTAAGAGTTCGATGTGGAGAGCTATATATCGCATTATCTTGTCAATCCCAAGATCTATGGGGACCTAGATCCTTATGGATTATTCTCAGAGGAGTAACAAGAAGGCAAGTATGAGGAAGAAAGCTTGGATGAAGAAGAGATCCCTCTGCCTCAACCAGGAGATATGCATGTGGAGTTCAGGAAATCAAGCCTCCCAAACACAAGGAGAAGACCCAAGGTTCTATTTAACCCTTCTCGTTTTCTATAGGAGGGCAAGCAAGAATTATGTCAAAGGATATTGAAGATCAAGCAAGAAGTTGACAATCTGAGCGAACATAATTCGATGCTTAAGAGGAAACTGAACAAGCTTGAAAATCCTTATCCACCACAATCACCTCCGAAGAAGGACATCTAAGCATATGGGCACTCCGCTTGTCTAGTGCGATGCTTGGGGGAGGTGCCCCAGTATCATATCACCATCACACCTTTTACTTTTCTTGTTTTTCCTAGTTCGATCCTTTTGGTTATGTCTTGATCTAGTAGAATAAGGTTTTAGTATGATCTAGCATTGAGTTTTTCTTTATGTTCCCCTTGTGTAAGAAAGTCTGGGAGTTATATAATAAAAAGTAGTTTTGATGTGAGGGCTTGCTTGCTTGCTATGATTTTGAGAAAAAAATAAGAAATAAAAGGAGAATAGTATAAAAGCAAAGGATATATATGACGACCTTATGGGGAGTAATGGCTTCACATATAAGTGGTATGTCGATTGAAATTTGTTGAGAGTTGACAAACATAGCGATTGGTCATTGGTGCAATTAAAAAAGAAGTAATAAAGAAAGAGAATTCACATATAAATATATTATCTTGGACATCTTTTATGATTGTAAGCAGTCCTAAAATATTATATGCCAAGAAGTTGATGTTGGACAAGCAAGACAACATAATGGGTTATGTTTGCTTATTTCCGAATAGAAGTTATATTGTTATAGGTTCTCCAACATGTAGTGCTTGCTTCCACCTCATACTAGCCAATCTGCCGCACCAAGTAGAGATACTACTTGTGCATCCAAACACCCTGAACCCAGTTTTGCCATGAGAGTCCACCAAACCTACCTATGGATTGAGTATGATTCTTCAAATAAGTTTTCATCGGTGCTAAAAGTAATAAGAATTACTCCTAAACATGTACGATCTTTTATTGTGAGAGAAAACAAGTGTTGTATGAACTTGTTATGGTAAACAAATAAAAGCAATGAACTGCATAATATAGTTTGCTATCATAAAGGGAAATACAGTGCGACGTTCCTTTACATTAAGGGTTTGCACATACTAAAACAAAAAGCGCATGACAACCTCTGCTTCCACCTGCGAAGGGCCTATCTATCACTTTTACTTCTTAAGTACTTAACTTTTTGCAAGAGTCATGGTGAGCTTCACCACTTCCTATATTTTGCCTTTTTCGCTTGGCAAGCATTATGTGTTGGGGAATGATCTAAACACATATATCCACTCGGATGTGGGTGATCATGAGTTATTATTGTTGACATCACCCTTGATATGAGTAATTGGGAGGCAAAACTATAAGCCCCTATCTTTCTATGTGTTCAATTGAAGCTTCGACCTCATGAGCACCGCGTGAGTGTTAGCAATTATGAAAGACTAAAAGATGATTGAGTATGTGAATGTGCTTTACAAGCTCTTATATTGACTCTTTCCCATGTTATGATAAATTGCAAATTGCTTCAATGACTGAGAGCATAGTTTGTTAGTTCTCAATAGAGTTCTTGGTTCATACTTTACCGTGTGAGTGAATTGTTACTCCAGTATAAGAAATTATATATCAATAAGTATTGTTGTTCTAAAGATGATGATGATGCCTTCATGTCTCTATTTCATTTTATCGACACCTGTATCTCTAAACTTGTGGACATATTTATCGATCTCAGCTTTTGCTTGAGGACAAGCGAGGTCTAAGCTTGGGGGAGTTAATTACGTCCATTTTGCATCATGCTTTTATATTTATATTTATTGCAGTATGGGATGTTGCTACACATTATGGTACACTACGTATGCCTTTTCTCTCTTATTTTACAAGGTTTACATGAAGAGGGAGAATGCTAGTAGTTAGAATTCTGGACTAGAAAAGGAGCAAATCTGAGAGACCTATTCTATAAAACTCCGAAAGTCCTGAAAAGTTACATAGAATTGTTTTGGAATACATAAAAAATATTGGGAGAAACAAATACCAAAGGGGACGCACCAGGAGGTCACAAGCCTTCCAGGTGCGGCCACCCCCTGGTTGTGCCCAGGTGGCTTGTGGGCCCCTTGGCAGGTCTCTGGTGCCCATCTTCTGCTATATGAAGGGTTTTCACCTGTATAAAAAATCAGAAGAGAGCTTTCGGGATGAAGCGCCACCGTCTCGAGGCAGAACTTGGGCAGAACCAATCTAGAGCTCCGACGGAGCTGTTCTGTCGGGGAAACTTCCCTCCCGGAGGGGAAATCGAAGCCATCGCCATCAACAACGATCATCTCATCGAGAGGGGTTCAATCTACATCAACATCTTCACCAGCACCATCTCCTCTCCAAACCCTAGTTCATCTCTTGTATCCGATCTTTGTCTCAAACCTCAGATTGTTACCTGTGGGTTGCTAATAGTGTTGATTGCGCCTTGTAGTTGATGCTAGATGGTTTACTTGGTGGAATATCATATGTTCAGATCCTTTATGATACTCAATAATTCTCTTATTATGAACATAGATATGCTTTGTGAGCAGTTATGTTTGTTCCTAAGGACATGGGATAAGTCTTGTTATTCGTAATCATGTGAATTTGGTATTCGTTCGATATTTTGATGAGATGTATGTTGTCTCTCCTCCAGTGGTGTTATTTGAACATTGACTACATAACACTTCACCATTATTTGGGCCTAGGGGAAGGCATTGGGAAGTAATAAGTAGATGATGGGTTGCTAGAGTGATAGAATCTTAAACCCTAGTTTATGTGTTGCTTCATAAGGGGCTGATTTGGATCCATATGTTTCATGCTATGGTTAGATTTATCTTAATTCTTCTTTCATGGTTGCAAATGCTTGAGAGAGAGGTTAATTATAAGTGGGAGGTTTGTCCAAGTAAGGGCATGACCCAGGCACCGGTCCACCCACATATCAAACTATCAAAGTAACGAACGGAAATCAAATGAGAATGATGAAAACTAGCTTGACAGTAATTCCCATGTGTCATCGGGAGCGCTTCACTTTATATAAGAGTTTGTCCAGGCATGTCCTTTTCTACAAAAAGGATTGGGCTATCTTGATACACCTTTGCTACACTTGTTACTTGTTACTCATTACAAATTATCTTATCACAAAACTACCTATTACTGATAATTTTAGTGCTTGCAGAGAATACCTTACTAAAAACCACTTGCCATTTCCTTCTGCTCCTCATTGGGTTCGACACTCTTACCTATTGAAAGGACCATGATAGATCCCCTATACTTGTGGGTCATCATGCATCCATTGCAAGGAAATCCCTACTCCTCGCACATATATCTGTTGATGGGCATCTCCATAGCTCGTTGATATGCCTAGTTGATGTAAGACTTTCTTCTCCACTTTTACCCCTTTGAAACCTACCATCGTATTCTATTCCACCTTCATGCTATAGCCATGGTTCACGCTCATATATTACGTGAGTAATAAAAAGCTGAAGCGGTTAAAAAGTATTATCCAATTGCTTGACTTGACACCATGGTGCATAACATTTTTATTTATGTGCTGAAGATGGAGCCATGCTATACTTCTCCGATAAAATGAATAGGGGGTTAACATTCTTTAAGGATCGTATATTTTGAAACTTGATGATTATGTTACTTATGTTTGTGAATATTACTATGTCAATTTTTATTGGTTCATCATTTCTCAGTGATCATACGTGCAATAGATTTCATCTTGGGTAGCATGTCACATCAAAAATTCTTCTTTTATCATTTACCTACTCGTGGACGAGCGGGAATTAACCTTGGGGATGCTGATACGTGTCCAACATATATATAATTTTCTATTGATCCATGATATAATATTACCATTCTAGGATACTTTTTGGGTAACTATATGTGAATTAATATTATTTTTGAGCACTAATCTATTAACCCAATGCCAAGTGTGAGTTGCTTTTTTCTTTGTGTTGTTAGCTTTTTAGGTTTAGACTACCAAAAGAAGTCCAATTTCCATGAAGCTTTTTTATGATTTTTAAGAAGACCTAGAAGCTTCGGGAGAAGACAACAGGCCACACTAGGGAGAGAGCACACAACAGGGCATGCCCTGTTATGTGGTGGCCCCCTCGGGCGCCTCCCGACGCCCCTCTCTGGCCTATAAATTCCAATAAATCCCAAAAACCCCTAGAGAGCCTCCTAGAAAACTTTTTACACCACCGCAAGTATATGTTTCACCTTGTGCCCATCTGGAGTCATGTTCCGATGCCCTACGAAGGGGGGATCGATCACGGAGGGTGTAAGTGCATCTAGTGCCCCTTAGTAATTTTGGTGTATTGAAGACTTATAGGTTAAGAGACTGATACGTTTGTGAGTGTACACATGCTCTATAAGTCGATGAGGAGTTTGATATATTCAAAGATTATCGACCCCTAAAAATGTATGTCTTCAACAAAAGGCTTTGGTGAAGACTTTGGCGAAGACTTTGCTGAAGACTTTGGTATTCCCGGAAGACTTTGAGAATGAATAAGTTGGTGTGACCTTGAAGATATGAACGAAGACTATGAAGCATGAAGACTTTGTTTTCCTAGTTTCATTTCCTTTCTTTGGGTCATAGGAAACACCGTACTATTAAAGGGGGCCAAGGTAATACTAAGGAAAATTTCCAACTGATGCTCAACTCAAAAGCCTCAACCAGTCAAATCCTTCGAGTGAAGCCTTTTGGAAATCTCTTGCAGTTCAGTCAAGTTCTTCGGTGACAGAGACGAAGTTCTTCTGGTCTTTGATGAAATTGGTCTGACTGAGGAGTTAGAATTTTGCCAGTGTGAATTTTCTACAAGTGAGGAATATGATAAGTCTGAGGACTTTCATAATTCGAAATTCCGATCGGTTGTGCGCTTAGCACCAGCCGTCCCCAATCATGTCATCCACACAACGGTCATATCATTGGGGGAAAATATGTCTTATCATGTCAGGTTGCACCCTGGTTATAAATAGCCACCCCCACAACCACTAGTTGGTTGGCTGCTCCGAGAGAGAACTGACACTTGTCATTTGAGAGCAACCCATCGTCCGAGGACTTTGAGAGAAAATCATCAGTGAGGAAAAACCAGATTCTAACCACGAAACCCAATGTGATTGAGCATAACTAAATAGATCGTTCCTGTGTGCAACCAACGCTTGTTACCTTTGAAGACTCTGTATCTTTCAGACGGTTAAGCGTCATGGTCTAGTGCATCCTGCAGTTAATTGGGGATCACAAATTGACCTTGGTCTAGAGCATTCAACAGTCAAATGTGGATCGTCGGGTGACCAGTTTTTGAGGGTTTTCGAAGTCTACCCTGAAGACTTACCACAAGTGTTGGGCGAGGACTTTGTGACCTTAGCTCAAGGAGAATACGGTAAGGACTGTGTGTCCTAGGACTCTATGTCCTCTGATTTAAATACCAGGCCGCTCCAAACCGGACGTAAGACCGTCACAACAGTTGTAAGTGGGTCATCAATCCATTGTCTTCATCGAGGTACCTGGTTCTCTTTCCTCAACCATTTCATTTCCTCATATACGTGTTGATGAAATTGATCCTTACTGTTTGAAGAATTTGACTGGAGACTTTCACAGTTTCCTCACCTCAAATTCTTCAAGTCAACATGTTCCTCACCTGCTTATCCTGTATCACGCTACCTATATTATGTGCATGTTTTATTTCATCATGATGACTATGCTATTGCTATGTTTCTCATGCACTTGAGTACTTATTCCGCTGCTAGTTATTCATCACATTTTAAATTCCTCAAGTTGAAATTCCTCAAGTGATGAATTTGTAAAAATCGCCTATTCACTCCCCTCTAGTCGATATAACGCACTTTCAGTTGGTATTAGAGCAAGGTACTTCCTTGTTCTGGGTGGTTTTGGTTTAACCACCTAGAGTTCTAGTTATGTCGATTGCAAGTATGATCAAGGTTTCCACGGGTTGTCCTACCTTCGATGGGACGGCTTACCCCTACTCGAAGAACAAGATGTGCATGCATCTTGAAGCTATCGACAACGATCTCTGGTATGTTGTGGAAAATGGTGTTCCCCACACTTCTCCGACTGTCACTCCTACTGATACGAAGAAATTTAAGCAACTCGATTCTCAAGCAAAGAATATCATCTGTGGCCATCTGAGCAAAGGTCAATATGGCAGATTGAGTGCTTTGGAGTCTGCTAAGCTTATCTGAGATAGGTTGTCCAAAGTCAATGAAGGTGTTTCCACTCAACGCGACTCTCGTGTTGAGGTTCTTCGCAATATCTTCAACCACTTCAAAAGACTCGATAATGAGAATTTTCAGCAAACTTTTGATCGTCCCACTAATATCTCCAACGAGCTTCAAGCACTGGGTGCCACTGACATCACTGATCACGAAGTGGTGAAGAAACTGCTAAGATCTCTTGATTCCTCATTCGATTCTCTGGCTTTGATGATTCAAGAGCGTGCAGATTACATGTCACTTGATCCTGCTGATATTCTTGAGAGACTCAATACTCATGAATTCCAACAAGCTAAGAAGAGAGACCTCTACGGTCCAAGCTATGGAAGATCTCATGCTCTTAAGGCAAAAGCAATTTCCTTATCTGAAGGCGAAGATTCTGATAGTAGCCTTGATGATCCTGAAGAATTGAGTCAGGAGCTGGCAATGCTCATGAGGAAATTCCAGAAGTTCTCAAGGAGAGGCTGGTTTGGAAAGTCATTAAAACATGGGTTGAGGAAATCAGATTCCTCAGATGACTACAAGAATAGAACTTGTCACAAATGCAAGAAATCTGGTCACTTTATCTCTGACTGTCCTCTTTGGGAAAAAAGAATCAAAGAATAAGAAGTAGTACAAGGACAACAGTTCTGATGACTCAAAGAAAAAAAAGAAATCTTCAAATTCCTCATCTGCAAAGTCCTCTTCTTAAAAGTCCTCAACACACAAGAAAAATGGTTCCAGAAAGGCTCGGGCTTTCATTGGCAAGGAAATGGATTCTAAAGAAGAATATGAAGAATATGAAGAAGAGGAAGAATTGGAGGTGGAATCAGAATCCGGTGTTGCTAGCCTTGCTCTCGCCACTGCTTTTGTCAGCAAGTCCATCTTCAATGATGAAGAGAATGACTACTCCAGTGACTCTGACGTTAGCAATGATGATTATGCTCCCACCTATTGCTTCATGGCTAAAGGTTCCAAGGTACATAAGCATCACTCCTCCTCTTAATCAAGTGATGGTGAATCTGATGAATATGTGAAACCTAGCTATGCCAAACTTGTTAATATTGCCAGTAAGCAAACATCTGCACTTGATATGTTTCAGAAACTGCTAGACAAAAGCGACGATCTATTGAATGAGGAAGTGAATCGGACTCAAACTCTGTCTAACGATAACAAAAGTCTACAGACAAAGTATGATAACCTTCAAAGTCATCATAATGCTCTCTTAGCTGATCATGAGAAGCTTTCTTTTGAATTTATTCAAAGAAAGCAAGATTTTGAGAAACTAACAGTGTCTCATGAGGATCTCCAAAGGGAAAATGATTCCTTACCAGCTCAACAGATTAGTACCGCTCAAGTAGAATTTCTTCCACCTTGTTCGAAATGCATCGAACGTGAAACTGCTAATTCTTCACCTGAATGTTCAAATGCTTCTATTGCTGCAAATTCTTCAACTATTCCCGTGGTCATAAATTCCTCATCCGAGGATACCACAAGTATCACTAACAAAAATGCAGGCTTGAAGGAATTGTGTGTGACAGGCATGTACAAAAGTCTCAAAGGGCATCAAACCCTAGGAAAGATGGTATTGCATTTGAGAGGAAACTCAATGATGATGGATCCTACTGGATACCTGAGCAGTACCCCAAAACCTCACGGGTTGCTGTAAAAGGACCTCCTATAGATCCATCCACTTTATCTGGTTTTACTTGTCAAACTTCATATTCCTCTAATGAGTCACTTGAATCGAACTACAAATTCTTCAAAGGTTAGAAAGGTGAAGTATTTGCCAGATTTGTTGGTACTAACTGCAAGAACGGCACCTATGAAGAAAATCTGGGTTTCCAAGAGCTTCTTACAAAATCTTCAATTGAATGTCCTCACGACACCACTCATGAAGAACAGGAACCCCATATCAAATTGCTCATATGGACCAAAGTCTTCACTTGGACCAAATTCCTGAAATTGTAAAACATATCATACGACTACTCTAACCCTGCATCTGTTTCGCATATCAAAGTATGATAACCCCATATCAAAGTCGTGCTAATGCATCTGTTTCGCAGGGAAAATCTAAAAGTTCTGAATATGTGCATTATTCTTCAAATCATTAGGTTCATAAGTCTTCGAAGAATTTCTCTGCTTATTCATACGACTACTCTAACCCTCGTATGGTGCTCGCAGAATGATGAACTCTTTGCCACCCCTCCAGATGTGGGTGGTGAAGAAATTGAACTAATTTCTTATGCATGGTGAGGTCTCCAAATGAACTTGAACGTCTCATGAATTCGCTGGAGACCTGAGGAAATGCTTGAAAGGACGCAAGCTAATCATGGAGAAATGAATTCCTCATTTCTCGCATCCTCACACTGCTTTACTTACCATATTGTGTTATGAAATTCTACTTGATGAATTTGATGTCATATTGTTCACTCTGAAAAATATGAGTTCGTAAGTTGTACTTACTCATCTGCAGGATGAACCTCCAAAAGCTACTGAGTGGGTCCTCGATAGTGGATGCACCAACCACATGACTGGTGACAAGAATCTACTAATGAATTTGCCACTTGCCCCATCTCTTCTGAAGCATATCACCCATGATGACAAAGGAAAAATCAAGGTATTGGGTCTAGGTAAGGTTGCAATCTCAAAGGACCTACACATGGCTAAGGTGATGCTTGTCGAATCCCTCGGGTTCAACCTTATGTCTCTCTCAATGCTTTCTGATCTTGATATGGTTGTTGTCTTTGGAAAATATTGTTGTGTGGTCATCATGAAATCTGACCATTCCAAAGTATTCGAAGGCTTTAGGACATGATACTTGTATATTGTTGGTTTCTTTATAGGTCCTCAGCCTGCAATGTGCCTCCTTGCAAAGTCTTGAGAAGGCTGGCTGTGGCATCGACAACTGGACATGCTGGTATGTGGAACTTGCACATTATCGTGAAGAAAAAGCATGTCATTGGCATTGAAGGTGTAAAATTACTCAAGGACCACATCTGTGGTGCTTGTGAGTCTGGGAAGATGACAAGATCCAAGCATCCCTCAAAGACAATCTGTGCCACGACTCGACCTTTAGAATTGCTTCATATGGACCTCTTTGGCCCCACTTATTATTCCACACTAACAAATTCTTCAAGTTTGTATGGCTTTGTCATTGTTTATGATTACTCTATTTACACTTGGCTGCATATTATTCCGTACAAGTCAAAAGTGCAGGATGTCTTCAGACGATTTGCGTTAAGGGCCTCCACGAACTTCGGCGTCAAGATCAAGCATATAAGGAGTTATAATGGGACTTAGTTCAATAACACCAATCTTGATGAATATCTTGATGAACATGGTATTACACATGAGCTATCTTCCCCATATACTGTTCGAAATATGCCCTAGAGGCAATAATAAATTAGTTATTATCATATTTCCTTGTTCATGATAATCGTTTATTATCCATGCTATAATTGTATTAATCGGAAACTCAGATACATGTGTGGATACATAGACAACACCATGTCCCAAGTATGCCTCTAATAGACTAGCTCGTTGATCAAAGATGGCTATGGTTTCCTAGTGATGGACATGATATGTCATTTGGTAACGGGACCACATCTTTAGGAGAATGATGTGATGGACAAGAACCAAACTACAAACGTAGCATATGATCGTCTTCTGTTTTTTGCATGTCAAGCATATGTTCCTATGACCATGATATCTTGCAACTCACTGACACCGGAGGAGTACCTTGTGTGTATCAAACGTCGCAATGTAACTGGGTGACTATAAAGGTGCTCTACAGGTATCTCCGAGGGTGTCTGTTGGGTTGGCATGGATCAAGACTGGGATTTGTTACTCCGTGTGACGGAGAGGTATCTTAGGGCCAACTCGGTAATACAACATCACAATAAGCCTTGCAAGCAATGTGACTAAGTGTTAGTCACGGGATCTTGTATTATGGAATGAGTAAAGAGTCTTTCCGGTAACGAGGTTGAACTAGGTATGGAGATACCGACGATCGAATCTCGGGCAAGTAACATACCGAAGAACAAAGGGAACATCATACAGGATTAACTGAATCCTTGGCATAGAGGTTCGACCGATAAAGATCTTCGTAGAATATGTAGGAAGCAATATGGGAATCTAGGTCCCACTATTGGTTATTGACCATAGTGGTGTCACAGTCATGTCTACATAGTTCTCAAACCCGCAGGGTCTGCACACTTAAGGTTCGGTGACGTTTCGATAGTATAGAGTTATGTATGGTGGTGACCTAAGGTTGTTCGGAGTCCCAGATGAGATCCCGGACGTTATGAGGAGCTCCGGAATGGTCCGGAGGTAAAGATTGATATATAGGAAGTCCTATTTGGGTCGCCAGAAAAGTTTTGGCTCATCGGTAGTGTACTGGGAGTGCCAGTAGTATACCAGGAGACCATCGGGAGGGGTATTTCGACCCAAGAGGCTACCTGGGCTGTGGGAGAGTGAATACCAGCCCTTAGTGGGCTGGTGTAAGTCCCACACAAGGCCCATGTGGCTGGAAAGAAAATCCCAAAGAGAAAAAGGTGGAAAAAGGCAAAAAGACCAAAATAAGGAGGAGTCCTAGTCCTACTAGGATTGGAGGAGGATTCCTCCTCTCCTCCTTGGTTCGGCCGTCCAAAGGGCTGGCTCCTTGGGAGCCAAACCTCCTCCTCTCTTCCTCCTATATATACTAGAGGTTCAGGGTTTTGGGCACTAGATTTTCAGCCACATGCTACTCGTTCCTCCAGTGCATAGTTTCTCCTCTAGATCGGATTTCTTCAGTGCTTAGGCGAAGCCCTGCTGGAATAGCTCCACCACCATCGCCGGAGCGCTGTCATGCTGACGGAGAACTCTTCTACCTCTACACTCCCTCTTTCTGGATCAATAAGGCGGAGATCGTAATCGGGCTCTACGTGTGCTGAACGCGGAGGTGCCGTCCGTTCGGTGCTAGATCGGATGGACCGTGATCAAGATCGCGAGACGGATCGTGATGAGTTCGCGGGATGGATCGCGATGAGTTCGCGGGACGGATCATGATTGGATCACGGGACGAATCGTGATGAGTTCGCAGGACGGATCGTGATTGTTTCGCGGGACGGATCGTGATGAAATCGCGGGACGCTCGCCGATTTGGATCGTGAAGACGTTCGACTACACCAACCGCGTTTCTTAACGCTTCTCACTTAGCGATCTACAAGGGTACGTAGATCCACTCTCCCTCTCGTAGATGCTCATCACCATGGTTAGATCTGTGTGTGCGTAGGAAAATTTTTGTTTCCCATGCAACGTTCCCCAATAGTGGCATCATGAGCTAGGTCTATGTGTAGATGAGATCTCGAGTAGAACACAGAGAGTTTGTGGGCGTTCATGCTTAGATTGCTTCCTCCCTTAGTCATGTTTTGGTTCAGCGGTATTGTGAGATGAAGCAGCCTGGACCAACATCACTCGTACGCTTATGAGAGACCGGTTCCCTCAACCGCAACTTGTTGCATAGATGGCTTGCGGGTGCCAGTTTCTCTCACTTTAGTTGGATCGGATTCGAGAAAGACGGTCCTTGAGAAGGTTGAAAAGCAACTAGTGTATCACCGTTGTGGTTTTTGCATAGATGAGAATTGTTCTTGCTAGATACCCATAGCAGCCACGTAAAATTGCAACAACAATTAGAGGACATCTAACTTGTTTTTGCAGGGTATGTCGTGATGTGATATGGCCAATTACATGATGTGTGTGATGTATGAGATGATCATGTGTTGTATAGAATATCACGACTTGCATGCTGATGAGGATGACAACCGGCAGGAGCCATAGGGTTGTCTTTAATTATTGTATGTCATGCATGTCAATCATTAAGCACTATGTAATGCTTTACTTTATCACTAAACGTAGAGGCGAAGTTGCATACAAACTGGAATTGCCGGAAGGACTATCCGAAGTTCATAATGTGTTCCACGTGTCCCAGCTGAAGAAATGTCATGCCGAGATGGCTGATATCCCTTTGAGAGATACAGTGCCCCTAAAGGCCATACAACTTGACAATGATCTGACCTACGAGGAGAAGCCTGTCAGATTCCTCGAGACTGCCAACAGAGTTACCTGCAGCAAGATCATCAAGTTCTGTAAGGTTTTGTGGAGTCATCACACCGAGGAAGAAGCCACCTGGGAACACGAGGAAGATCTTCGTAGAGATCACCCGCACCTATTTTCTAGCCAACCCGAATCTCGAGGGCGAGATTCATCTTAAGGTGGGTAGGTTTGTAACATCCCAAAATTTCATTTTGGAATGTTATGAAATATAGCTATGCATCCATCTGCATCATTGCATGAATACATGTATTGTTGAAATGCCTTCTCTGAATTTCTGAAAGCCCTTTCTACTTTCCCTAAGTTGCTTTCACCTATTTGAAATCTTGGAAAAAGTTCAAATAAGAGAGGAGGAACATGACACTCCACACCA
Organism: Hordeum marinum; assembly: GCA_022496015.1. Classification (NCBI taxonomy): domain Eukaryota; kingdom Viridiplantae; phylum Streptophyta; class Magnoliopsida; order Poales; family Poaceae; genus Hordeum; species Hordeum marinum. The sequence continues at coordinate 298,156,048 of CM039673.1, forward strand.
GGGTCAACTTGGTTATTTATTTGAACAAAAATAACCAGGGTTTATTTTGAAAATATTTGCAAAAAGGATTTAAAACCAATTAGGCAATTTGTGAAAATATTATTTTTCTCAAAGTATTGAAATGACAGAATAAAAATGTTCATTAAATAGCATTTATTATTATGTTAATTCTGATATATAATACCCCTATATTTAGAGACGATTTGAATGCTTTAAAGGTTTTTGAAACACTCTCGAAAAACGTTAATAGAAAACGGTAACGGTTTTAGTATTAAACGGGCCGGCCCACGGAAGTTACTCGCGTATTGATTAAAAGCCGGCCGACCGATGCGCATTCACCTCTCTCTCTCTCACTGACACCGGGTCCCACCCCGACCGACCGTTTGCCCCGCGCGGACGCCTTCTTCCTCCTCGCGCGCGCGCCGGACCTCGCCGGCAGTTTTCTCCCCTCCCGCGGATCTCGCCTCCCCATCACTCCCCCTCGCTCCACACACCCCCTATAAGTACCGGCCAGCCCCTACATCCATTTCCCCCCAAAGCCCTCTCCTACCTCACTGAGGCGCTGCCAGAATCCATCGCCGGAGTTGCCTCCACCACCGGAGCTCCCTTCGCCCGTAGCCATCGACTCCGTCCACCCCTCGCCCCACCGTTGCCACCAATCGACGCCAGACATCAAGCCCCGTCGCCCGGACCACTCCGCTACCTCCCTCGACCACCGGAGCACCAACCCCGACGACTTCGCCGTCTCGGACTCGCCGGAGATCCCTCGCCGGCGACCTCTTAACACTGTAAGCCCTCCCAACCCTCGGATCCTTACTCAACGGTCGCGATTAGATCGGGTTAATCCCGAACCATTTTCTGTTTAGGTTCGGTTGACCGCCCGAAGCACCGCTCGCACACACTCCTTAGCCAATAGGACAGTGCCACGTAGCCCCCTGGCCGTCCGGTAGATTTTTCCCTTTTATGTTTTTGTTTTAGCTAACAGAGTGGATTCAGATTTTGTTTTGCTTATATCTTTTAACCTGTTTAGTGTTTTGAGTTTATTCTTTTTGCAATAGCTCACATTTTTCATGTAGTTTCACCCTGTGCTTTTAAATTTCAAATTTGAACTATAAAATTTGAATTGAATCAAATTTGCTCAAAATATTCAAATCTGAATAACTAGAGTTTGAAAATAGATTTTGATATGAATTTTTTGCTACTATTTGATATTGGTTAGGAATATCACCATGTTTACTTTGAGGATTTTTAGGATGATTTTGATTAGTGTTCTAGCTATAAACAGAATCTGCCTAGTATTATAATATAGTTTTATTTACTTAGTTTTAGTTAGTTTAACTTAGATTTAGTTTTAATTTGTTTAGTAGGTTCTGTTGTTTATACATTTAGTGTTTTACTTATTGTTAATAAAAATATAAAATTGTTTAGTTTATTTCTTTGTTAATATAGGAATCACAATTTCTTTTCAAATAGGTTTATTGTTAAAACAACTAGTTAGTAATAGTTTTGCTTTCTAACAAAGTTTTATATAATTTAATTTTGTTTTCTAAAACAAGTTTATTTGTAAATTATTTTCTGTTAAGAACATGTTTTACTAATAAATAATAAGTTTTGTTTTGCTCTCTTGTTAGTAAAACTATATTTGTTCCATTTAGTGCTTATCAAAACTTTTACAAACTTTACAAAAGTTTTCTCAACAAACTTAAATTGATTTTCTTCTGTTTATTAATAAAAATATTTTATTGTTCCTTGCTTTCAACAATTGTTTTGTTATTACAAAATAGTTTTATTATGTTAGTAGTGTTTTATCAATCACCTCCTAGTAAACAAAACTTTGTGTGTTTTCTCTTACTTGTGATTTGTGCATTGTTTTGTCTTGATTGTTTACTAGTTCTTGGTTGATGTTTGTGAGTTACAATATTTTGTTGTACGCTTATTGAGTGCTTGTTTGCTTCGTTAGATTATCCGGAGTGCGAAGCTTGTTACTTAGAGTCACTCACGTACGAAGATCATCAATCAGGCAAGTCAGTTTGACCATGTTTACCCATGTTTTATATGCATTAGTTCTACCATCTCCCCAATTGCATGCAAGATAGGTTAGTTGGAAACTTGGTTACATTGTTGTAGTATCATGTGGTAGGTACCTCCTCAACCCCTTTGATAACATTGGCCCCAGGAAACATTGTTTTACTTTTGCTATGCTATTAGTAGACGGGGTTGGTTGTGTGATTCATGAGAGTTGAAAAAGTTAATAATTTCAAGACCTACTATGATGATCAAGAATTCAAGTTTTCAACATACCTCTGGGTGGATGATGGTTGAACGGCACCCTGGAGAAACCAGTGGATTTGCCTAGGTGATGCTGGAGATGGCCAGTATTGACGCGGAAAGATCCACCCAGGCACAAAGAGATGGATGGGTGCTTCAAGACCCAAGGCTTACCTGCATAGCCACAAGTCATTATGGGCTCTAGCTTGGTTGGATATCGTGGTGACCCTGGACAGGCGGTGCTACGAGAGGTAGAAGAGCAGTTGGAAAGGATGGGCACCGACAGAGTCACAGGGAAACCACTTTGGAAGACCATGTTTTGGTCATCCGTTTCTCAAACACCCTGAAGTGCGAGAAATCAAACGGAGGCGACCAAATCTTGTGGGGAACGTGGGCAAAACTCTGTAGAGTACTCAAACCTAATCGATTAGTCGTGTCCACGGTCATGGACGATTTGAACCAAAGGAACTGAAACTTCCGGAATTCTCAACATTACTAATATGATGATGTGGGTATTAATAACTTGGGTATGAGAATTGGTTGGTGGAACCATCTCATTAATCAACCAACTTAGTAATATTTTTTGCTTAGCCCTTTTTCTTGATGTAGGAAAAACTTGGCTTTACGCAAAACTTACCACCCCACCTGCCATATATGCATATAGACTAGATGATTATCTTTTCACACCTCTCTTGTGACTTTGCCGGCATATTCCATATGCTGACCTACATGGCTGCAACGTATCATGTTGCAGAGTATTTTTTCCGACCAGGAGTGAGGACACATTCTATGCTCAGTGAGATGCCCTTGGAGTCAGATGGACTCATCTACCGTCGATGCTTCCGGAAGATTTAGATATTCTCATGAGTTGGCCTTCAGCCACTTTATTGTAATGATTATGGTAATAAAGGACTCGATATGAGATTTCGATTAATATAATGCTGTGTGATTTCCCTTTGATATATACATTGATGTACCGTGTGTGTACCAGCATGATCTTGGGATGGTACGAAAACACCGGAGATTCGACCTCTCAGGTCGGGTCGCTACAACCATGTCCCTAGTATGCCTCTAATAGACTAGCTCATTGATCAAAGATGGGTATGTTTTCCTAGTCATGGACATGATATGTCATTTTGTAACGGGATCACATCATTAGGAGAATGATGTGATGGACAAGACCCAAACTGCAAACGTAGCATATGATCGTGTCAGTTACTGCTACTGTTTTCTTCATGTCAAGTATATGTTCCTACGACCATGACATCATGCAAATCACTAACACCGGAGGAGTACCTTGTGTGTATCAAACATTGCAATGTAACTGGGTGACTATAAAGGTGCTCTACAGGTATCTCCGAGGGTGTCTGTTGGGTTGGCATGGATCAAGACTGGGATTTGTTACTCCGTGTGACGGAGAGGTATCTCAGGGCCCACTCGGTAATACAACATCACAATAATCTTTGCAAGCAATGTGACTAAGTGTTAGTCACGGGATCTTGTATTATGGAACTAGTAAAGATACTTGCCGGTAACAAGGTTGAACTAGGTATGAGATACCGACGATCGAATCTCGGGCAAGTAACATAACGAAGAACAAAGGGGTTCGACCGATAAAGATCTTCATAGAATATGTAGGAAGCAATATGGGCATCCAGGTCCCACTATTGGTTATTGACCGTAGAGGTGTCTCGGTCATGTCTACATAGTTCTCGAACCCGCAGGGTCTGCACACTTAAGGTTCGGTGATGTTTCGGTAGTATAGAGTTATGTATGGTGGTGACCGAAGGTTTTTCGGAGTGCCGGATGAGATCCGGAACATCACGAGGAGCTCCGGAATGGTTCAGAGGTAAAGATTGATATATAGGAAGTCCTATTTTGGTCGCCGGAAAAGTTTCGGGCTCATCGGTAGTGTACCGGGAGTGCCGGTAGTGTACCGGGAGACCATCGGGAGGGGTATTTCGACCCAAGAGGCTACATGGGCTGTGGGAGAGTGAATACCAGACCTTAGTGGGCTGGTGGAAGTCCCACACAATGCCCATGTGTCTGGGAAGAAAGGCCCAATGAGAAAAAGGTGGAAAAAGGCAAAAAGACCAAAATAAGGAGGAGTCCTAGTCCTACTAGGATTGGAGGAGGATTCCTCCTCTCCTGCTTGGTTCGGCCGACCCAAGGGCTCGCTACTTGGGATCCAAGCCTCCTCCTATCTTCCTCATATATATAATAGAGGTTTTAGGGTTTTTGGCACATGATTTTCAGCCACGTGGTACCCGTTCCTCCAGTGCATAGTTTCTTCTCTAGATCGGATTTCTGCAGTGCTTAGGCGAAGCCCTGCCGAAATAGCTCCACCACCATCGCCGGAGCGCCATCATGCTGCCGGAGAACTCTTGTACCTGTCCACTCCCTCTTGCTGGATCGAGAAGGCAGAGATCGTCATCGAGCTGTACGTGTGCTGAATGCGGAGGTGTCGTCCGTTCGGCGCTAGATCGGAAGGACCGTGATTAAGATCGCAAGACAGATCGTGATGAGTTCATGGGACGGATCGTGATGAGTTCGTGGGACGGATCGTGATTGGATCGTGACACGGATCATGATGAGTTCGCGGGACGGATCGTGATTGGATCGTGGGACGGATCGTGATGAAATCGCGGGACGCTCGGCGATTTGGATCGCGAAGACGTACGACTACACCAACCGCGTTTCTTAACGCTTCCCGCTTAGCGATCTACAATGGTATGTAGATCCACTCTCCCTCTCGTAGATTCCCATCACCATGGATAGATCTGTGTGTGCGTAGGAAAAAAATTGTTTCCCATGCAACGTTCCCGAACATATACTCCTCAGCAAAACGGTGTCATGGAGCACAATAATAGGACTCTTGTTGAGATGGCTTGCACCATGCTTGATGAATACAAGACTCCTCACTGCTTCTGGCCTGAGGCAATAGATACATCTTGCCACATCATCAATAGGGTATATCTTCACAAATTCTTCAAGAAGACTTCATATGAACTTATGACTGGCAAGATACCCAATGTAATTTATCTCAAAGTCTTTGGTGCAAATGCTGGATTAGAGATCCTCACCATAGTTCTAAATTTGCACCAAAAGCACATGAAGGTTCTATGCTTGGTTACGGGAAGGACTCGCACACCTATAGAGTCTTCAACATCTACCACCAAAACGTTGTTGAAACTATAGATGTGCAGTTCAATGAAACGAACGGCTCGCAAAGAGAGCACCTGCCTCCTATGCTAGATGAAATGGAATCCATTAAGTTGAAGGCTACTGAAGATGTCATACCCACTGAAGAACCTCAATGTACTGATGAAGTCATTCCAACAAATGAAGACAGTCATGTTGATACACCTGAAGAAAATGGTGCTGAAGAAAATCCTCAGCCACGTCAACCTGCTCATCCAAGAGTTGCAAATGAAGTGCAGATTGACAAAATCATCGACGACATCAATGCACCAGGTCCCCTCACTCGCTCAAGATCTTCACATTTTACTAAATTTTGTGGGAACTTTGCTTTTGTCTCTATCATAGAGCCCACCAAAGTTGATGAAGCATTCAAGGAGCCTGAGTGGACTCAAGCTATGCAAGAGTAATTACATCAATTCAAGCTAAACAACGTGTGGGAACTTGTCAAGCGGCCAGATCCTTGCATGCACAACATCATAGGTACCAAGTGGATCTATCGCAACAAGCAAGACGAAAATGGCCTTGTGGTAAGGAATAAGTCTTGTCTTGTAGCTCAAGGCTACACACAGGTTCAATGTATTGACTTTGATGAAACTTTTGCACCTGTTGCTAGACTTGAAGCTATTCGCATATTGCTTCCTTATGCTAACCATAATTATATCATTTTATATCAAATGGATGTGAAAAGTTCATTCCTCAATGGTAAGCTTGCTAAAGAAGTATATGTGGCTCAATCCCCAGGATTTGAAGATCCTAAGCATCTTGACAAAGTCTTCACACTCAACAAGGCCCTCTATGGCCTCAAGCAGGCCCCTCGGGCATGGTACGACACCCTGAAGGAGTTCCTCATGAAGAAAGGCTGCAAACCCGGTGAACTTGACCCAACTCTTTTCACTAAATCATATGATAATGAATAGTTCATGTGCCAAATATATGTAGACGATATTATCTTTGCTTGTACCGACAAATGTTACAGTGATGAATTTGCCTATACGATGAGTGAATAATATCAAATGTCTATCATGGGAGAGTTGAAATTCTTCTTAGGTCTTCAAATTCGTCAACAAGACAATGGCATCTTCATCTCTCAATAGAAATACCTCAAGGATGTTCTAAGGAAATTCGACATGCAAGATTGGAAAGGCATCAAAACTCCAATGCCTTCAAAAGGCCACCTCTGCACCGACGAAAATGGTAAAGATTTAAATCAGAAGGTATATCTATCCATGATTGGATCTTTATTGTATCTATGTGAATCTAGGCCTGACATTATGTCGAGTGTTTTCATGTGCGCCCGATTCCAAGCAACACCGAAGGACTCACACCATAAGGCAGTGAAACATATTCTTCGATACTTAGATCACACACCAACGCTTGGATTTTGGTGTCCTAAGGGCTCAAATCTTCACCTCGTTGAATACTCAAATGCTGACTATGCTGGAGATCGTGTGGATCATAAGTCAACCTCAGACACATGTCATTTACCCAGAAGATCCTTGGTCTGCTGGTCCTTGACGAGGCAGAACTCTGTGTCACTATCCACTGTTGAAGCTGAGTACATTGCTGCTGGTTCATGTTGTGCTCAGTGGTTGTGGATGAAGCAAACCCTCAAGGACTATGGCATCAAGGTGAAGAATGTGCCTCTCTACTGCGACAACGAGAGCGCTATCAAGATTGCTTACAACCCAGCTCAACATTCCGAAACCAAGCACATCTAGATTCGTTGTCATTTTCATCGAGATCATGTACTCAAAGGAGACATCTCCATCGACCACATCCCATTGAAGAATAACTAGCTGATATCTTCACAAAGCCCTTGGATGAAAAGAGATTTTGCAAGTTGTGGTGTGAGCTAAATATCTTTGAATCTTTGAATGTTCTTTGAAAAAGACACACATTCTAACACTTATGCAAAATTGATGACTTAGATGTGCAACACACAAAGTAACATTTTTCTTCAATCAATGAACAATAACCCTCGAAGTGTGAAGAAATTAATGAATAATTTGATTCTCAGAACCCTACGACAATTGTACGTGGTGTATGAAATCATCCTTCTTATACGGTGGGTCACGCCACCAACCATAGTTGAAATTCTTCAAAGTTGAGTTTTTCGTCATTTTGCAAATTCTACAATTTTTCAAATTCCTCAAGTTTGCAAATTCCTCAACTTGTCAAATTCTTCAAGCTATGAAACTTATGTTCTTCATTGACTATGTATGTGTGTATATATATATATATATATATATATATGAGTTTTACAATGTCCTCAACAACATTCACTTATTGCTAATTCTTCAAGTTGATTTTCATCTAAGTGAATGTGATCGGACCCGTTCCCCCTCTATGCTAAACTCAACTCAGTCCATTCTCAAATTCTTTATATGTGTTCTACTTTGAAACTCGTTCAAAGTCTTCACTATTTCCTTGACAGCTAAAGAATTTGCGAACGGAAACTTTAAAATTTTCACTATCAAAATTTTCGGCGCTTCCCGCTCAAACCGTTCCGATTCCCACGACAGGATAACCCATGATCCCCCACTATCTCCACTACTCAGAATGTGGGGTGACACATGTCGCGTGGAGAGCAAGGGTCAGGGGCAATATGGTCCAAAATCTTCGGGCCGATTGGTTTTCACCTCCACTATAAATACCCCTTCCCTTTCACTGTGCTTGAGTTACTCCTCACTCCCACTCTCTCATGAGATCAAACCTAACTCCGTCGCTAAAATCATCGCCGCCGGTCTGGAAGAAGCTTCACTATCTTGACCTCACCATCGTCGTACTCGCATCAGCATAGAAGTCTTCACCCCACCACCGTTGTAGCTGTCTCCCTCCGCCAAGCTAGGGCGTGGGAGATCTAGACGGACAAACTTCCAAAATTTCTTCTCACTATTCGTCATGTTCTTCATCAGGGTAAATAAAATCTAATTTTACTACCCTTGTTTGATCTTCAAGTTTTCCACAATTTCCTCAAAGGTGTTTATTCTTGAAGAATCATATTCCAAAGCACCTTACATTTTCATTCCCTTGATGTTTTTCCTAAGATATGATTTTCTTCAAGATACCTCAATTGTGTGGATCCCCAAAATTTGCACAACTCTGGAACCTAAGATAAGAACACTTAGTGAAATTCCTCAAGACATCTATGATCAAAATTCCTCAACTTGATGTATTTTGAAAATTTCTGAGAACACATATGACCTCTTCTAATTCCTCGCACCGATACTCTGTTCATAGGTACAAAATGTCTGCCGATGAATCACTAGGTTCTCATCAACTTAACTCATTTGTAGCGTTCCTTGAAGATAATTTGCACACTTCCTTAGAATCCACAAAAGTTCAGAATCCTCAACCAAAGAAAATGGCTGATGGGAAAAGCCATAGAAAGGTGGAAAGAAACCTGAAGTGCAAACTGCATTTGAGATACCTGATGACCTGTATGAGGAATATTGCACTTCAGATGAAGAAACTCATGGAAAGGAAGCTACAAAGCAGCAAAAGATTCGCATTCGGAAAATCAAGAGGAGATGGGTATGGGAGAGGAAAGAATATCGATATGTCACTCCAAAATACATGAAGAAATTCGCTATTAAACCCCCTTGCAATAGGCCACCCTTGGCTCCAAACTAAACTGCTGATCCCAATAGTCTCAAAACTAGTGATGACTTTCCTCAAGAATGGGAAAGACAACAAGCCAAGCTGGCAAAGAAGGCAAAAGAGGCTATGAAGAAATTCAATGAAGACACAACTGCTGCTGGCTCTATCGGAGCCTTTGCTAGTGCTCTGAAGAAATCAATGGAGATTTTTTTTTCAATAAAATCAAAGTCCTCAACTTGAAAATCATCACTGCAGAATCCTCATGCAAAGTCTTCAAAGGCCTCTACAATGCCTTTAGTAGTTGTACAATCATCAGCTGCTACCACAAAGTCCTCAACACCTGTGCAACTTGCAACATGTCAGAGGACCAAGGGCTTCTCAATTGCTTCAGGGGTCTGTGCAAGATCCTCTGCCCAAGCATAGTCATCAACCAGTCCTTCTCTAATGAAGATGAAAGCTACTACTGGACGAGGCACTCGACCAAGTCCTCGACCGAAGAAGGTGGTGTTCAAAGTACCATCATATTCTTCAGATAATGAGGAATTGGTGGCAATCATAAGAAACAAGCAAGAACAAGTGGCTCAAGGCAAGGGCACTCAGATTCCTCTATGGCTAGATACAAAAATGGTTTTGAACTTAATTGATATCTAGCACAAGGATCCCAACACTCCGATTGATGATTTGAAGCTGCCTCCTGGTCCAGATCATGGCCTCACTGCCTTCATAGCTGAATAATAGTGGAAGTATGAGAAGGCCAGACAAACCAAGAAAGCTCAGTAGAAGAAAGAGCACTTCTTGAAGAACAATGTTCTGAAGCTTTCCCCTGAGGAACTGGTGAAGATGTAGTCTGAGATCAAAGACCTCAGTGATAACTTCAATAGATACTATGATGATTGGCAAGACGGCAAAGTTCATTTCGTCAAAGTGGCTAATAAAGCCATCAAGGACCATAACTCAAGGGTTGCAGCTCGAACGCAACCTCAAACTCCTCAGGCTAAAGATACTGCTCACCCTGCTGAAGAAACTGCTCCCATAGTTGAAGAAATTTAGGCTGTTGAAGAACATCCCGGGGCAACCTCCACTGTTGTGCCTGAAGAAATTGCCAGGATAGCTGAGACTTTAGCTATGCTTGATGAAATTGAGACAACAAGGGCGACTCCACCAGTCGTACCTGAAGAAAATGATCCTCCTTCACCCTCTGTAGAAACAGCAAAATCCACAAGGGTGAAGAACATTGACCTTCCTTCAGCATCAAAAGTGAAGAAAACTAGGGCTACAGAGAAGAAGGCACTAAAGAGAAAATCACCAACTTTAGATTCATCAGTAGTGAAGAAACTGAAGACACTTCCAAGTTCTTCAACTGAGACGATTGATGCAACACCTATTAACTCTGTGCCATCCTATGAACTAGTACCATTTGGTGTTGACTATGTCATCCCAAATGATGATCAAGAATAAAAAGATCAGTCTGCTGCTACCTTGGAGCAGATTGATGAAGAAATTGAAGTGGAAGCTAATGCTTCAACTCCAGTGGTATCATCGCCCCAGCCTCAGTTAACTGCTGAAGAGGACGACGTTGAAGAAATGGAAGAGGATGTGGACATTGGAAACACTACACCACTGATCAATGATGAATACTGGGAAGCTGCACACCCAAATTCACCAATGACCACTTGTCTGTCATAAATTCCTCAGACTCCTGCCCAGACTAAAGAAATTCATACTGGATCTGATGAATTGGCTGCAACTGTCACTGACGATATTCCAACTGCTTCAGCTGAGGAAGTTGTTGCTCCAACTGCCACTGAGGAGACTGCAGTGCAAATTCCTCGGTCTGAAGAAGTTCCTCAAATGCCTAAGGAAATTGTGGCCGCTTAAAGCCAAACCTTCAGCCGAAGCCTAAGATGCCATTCAAAGGCTCAAAGCGCCCCAAATTCATCAAGTCCAATTTCTTCAACGAGCACATCTTCTTTACTCGAGCAAATCCGTATGACTCTGCAAGAGCCGGTGGCACCAGATTCTGGACAACCACGCAGATGATCTAGTATGCATTAGTGATGTGTGAAAAGAAGAAAGTCTTTGTGCATCATCAAATTCCTCATGCGGATATGGAAACAATCCCATCCTTCACACCGGTGCTTGCAGTTCTTCATGATGCTGGAATTCTTCCATTCTGTGTGGATATTTATGATTGGAATGAAGAGATGATTCTTCAATTTTATGCCACCTTGCACAACACAGGTGATGCTTCTAACATCAACTCTTGGGGATTGGACTGGATGACTAGATCTACTCACTACACTACACTAGCCTCTGAATTGCTTCGATCAGTCCTAGTTCCAATTCCTTCAGAAGGAGCAAGATGCCTATTTTATGAACCTGCTCTGCCCAACCACATGATGCAAGTGCTGATGAAGCCATTGGCTCCTGGAAAACCTCAAAGGTCTACGTTCCTTGTGAAGGATTTGCTCTGTGTGCCCAGGACAGTCTATCACATTCTAACCAACACCCTCAGTCCTTAGAAGGGCCAGAACTCTGAAGAAGAAGAAGTGGATGGCATCATGAAGAATATGCTATTAAACATCATTCATGGGATTCCCATCAATTTCCATGATTTCTTCATGAGGACTTCGACCAATGCAGCATTAGCCCCATTTGAATTGAAGCCTTATGCTCCCTGGATCATGAAATTCATTAGATCGAGGCCTTCAATTTCCTTCAAGGCTGGCTTTCAGAATCACTTCGGCTTTCTGCCTCCTATTGAAGTCCTCAAGCACACATTTGCTTCAGTTGAAGGAAAAGTCAAAGATGTCATTGATGAAGGTACTCGTACATTGAATGGTCAGTTTCACAAAGCAACATCTTACTCCACCAATGATGACACTACTACCCAAGGCTCTACTGCAAAAGCCTCAACACAAAAGCCTCGAGAGTCTGCCCCTCGTGTGATGACTGATCGAGAACTTCTTATACGTCTTCATCAGAAGGTTGATCGCAACCACAAGTGGTTCAAGCGTCAGTTTGGTTCAATTTTTCGAGACATGACTGTCACGCACAACACTATGAGGAAGAACCAATACTACCTTCATGAAGTCTTCAACCACACTTGGGCCATTATGTCTCACCTCAAGACTCCTGAAGAACTCAAGGAGATGGATCTTGAGCTGAACCTTGACTGGGCTCGTCCTCCTTAGAAGAAATTCTAGAAACTTCAAGTTCCGCAGCTGGTTAAAGGCTCATATTCTTCATCGCGCGAGGTGGATGAAGCTGAGGATATTGACGACACTGCGGTGGGCCCTCCATCGACAAATGACCTCGACAACGCTGGCGCTCGTCCATCACCTTCGAGATGAAATTCTTCAAGGGGCGTTACTCCTTAGTTTTCGTCCCTTTTGGTCTTCGATGACAAAGGGGGAGAAAATTTGAGTTAGTCTTCAAGCAGGTCTCTATATATGGGCTGTTTTTGTTTAAGTTACAACTCTCGCTCTTTTGAAGCTTTTGTTGGTTGAGTTGTAACCTTAAGATTGATGGTGGTCTGACTCTTTTGAACTACTTTCCACATGCTTATTTCCTCAAGTACCTTAATGCATGCATGCTAATTTTGTCAGACACCATTTTCATCATGCATTTCAAATTCTTCGTATCATATATTAAAAGCATGTATGAATTACAAGATATAGGGGGAGTTCTCCATGTTTTTAACCTGCCATGTGCATTCACAGTCCAAAGGAAATTCCTCAAATATGCACAACTTCAGGGGGAGTTCTTCTATATCTTGCAATCAAATTCCTCAAACTCACAACTTACATTGCATATGTTTTCCCGTAGAAAACTTAACCTATTTTTCATCAATCACCAAAAAGGGGGAGATTATAACTGCATCTAGTGCCCCTTAGTGATTTTGGTGTATTGAAGACTAATAGGTTAAGAGACTGACGTGTTTGTGAGTGTACATAGGCTCTATAAGTCGATGAGGAGTTTGATATATTCAGAGATTATTGACCCCTAAAAATGTATGTCCTCAACTGAAGACTTTGGTGAAGACTTTGGTATTCCCTAAAGACTTTGAGAATGAAGAAGTTGGTGTGACCTTGACAATATGAACGAGGACTATGAAGCATGAAGACTTTTGTTTTCATAGTTTCATTTCCTTTCTTTGAGTCATAGGAAACATCGTACTGTTAAAGGGGGGCGAGGTAATACTAAGGAAAATTTCCAACTGATATGATGCTCAACTCAAAAGCCTCAACCTATCCAATCCTTCGAGTGAAGCCTTTGGAAATCTCTTGCAGTTCAGTCAAGTTCTTTAGTGACAGAGACGAAGTTCTTCTAGTCTCTAATGAAATTGGTCTGACTGAGGAGTGAGGATTTTTCCAGTGCGAATTGCCTACAAGTGAGGAATATGATAAGTCTAAGGACTTTCATAGTTCGAAATTTCGACCGTTGTTGTGCTTAGCGCCAGGTATCCCCAATCATCTTATACACATAACGGTCATATCGTTGGGGGCATTTATGTCTTATCATGTTAGGTTGCACCCTGGCTATAAATAGCCACCCCCACAACCACTAGTTGGTTGGCTGCTGTCACGCCCAAGATACGGTCCTATCCTTATTTTGGCATGAGGGCCTCGGCAGGGATACAAGCGCATCTCGTCGTGCTGGAAGAATGGATATCATTACAAGTACATCAAAATCATATCAATACAACAACATACTCAAGCATCATACATAAGAGCAGGGTCTGACTATGGGTGAAAACAAACGACAAAATGACATCATCCTTGCTATCCCAGGCTGCCGCCTGGAACCCATCCTAGATTGATGTAGAACAAGAAGAACTCCAAATCAAACAACCAACACGCTCATGTCAAATCATCGCATTACGTGTACCTACAACTATAGTTGTAGTAATCTATGAGCCACAGGGACTCAGCAATCTCATTTCCATGGGTATCAAGACTATCAAGGCTTAATGGGTGAGGTATGGTTAAGTGGTAAGGTTGCAGCCAGCGACTAAGCATTATTCGAGTGGCTAACTTACGAATACAGAAAGCAAAGTGTGGTGGTCTACGAGTAACACACGTGAACTAGTAATGATGACTAACTGATCCTGAACACCTACTTATGTCAAACATAACCCCACCGTGTTCTCTCTCGGATAAGGACTCACGAGAAGAGATAGTCAAGGTTACGCACATAGATGGTGTATTTTATTTGAGTTTACTTCAAGTTTGCTATGACCGGGAGTTAAACAAAGTATCCAAGTTTGCCACATACCCGTGGGCACGGCTTTCCGAAAGATTTAACCCTACAGGGGTGCTCCAACTCGTCCATCACAAATTAACCACACGCAGCGAGAATAACCTCAACCATGGATCTCGTGATCTTCCTAGGCAATTCCACAGGAAATCTGCCACCTCGAGATAGCCTGAAGAAAAATCGGAATTCCTCACTCAAGACGTCCAAGAAATGTAAAACAAATCAAGCAAGGCCGGCCGACGTGTCGATAATCCCGATAGAAGCCACGTATCTCGTTCCCAGGACACGGTGAATGAGCGATGGTTACCACGCCACCCACTGAGTTGCCCCGGGTAGCGTTCATAAGCTGCTCTGGGTTGGACCAACACTCATGAGGATCACTGGCCCGGGTTGTTGATTAATTATACGCGGGTGTCGGCGGGTCCCTATGCAATTTTATTAGTTATTACGCAAATGTAGTACCAATGTTGGGACTTGCCAGACGAGTCTTATCCCGAAATGAAAATCAAGGGGGTCCCCATATCAACGCCGAGCATGTTAGGAGCGCTCAATTATGGAACATAACACCGGTTCACAAGTAACTAGGGGCAGCAAAAGTAGAACAAAACACCGAGCAAAAGGCCAAGCCTTCCACCTTTTACCAAGTATATATGTGCACTAAATTAAATAGCAATAATATTGTGATAACAAAAGAATGTCCATGTTGACACATGGACGCAATTGCACCTGTAGCTAGAAATGCTATAAGAAGGGTTGAGCAAGCGGTAACATAGCCAAACAATGGTTTGCTGGGATGTGGAGGGGTTAGAGGCTTTCATGGCAATGTTGGGAGGCTTGTCAAACAAATGGTAGGTAGCGTGACATGGCAATAGAAAACAAGACATCTAGCATGACAATGATAGTAGTGGTATCCAGGGAAATGTGTCATCTTGTTTGAGGTCCTGGTTGTAAGAAGAACAATTCCATGAAGAAGACGTGACAATGTAGTCGAATGAATCCTCACACTCCGAACGCTTTCGGAACTCTATTGAGAAGGCACAATCCGGGAACAACAATCAACACACAATACACCACAATATATGCATGATATGATGCGCAGACAAATATGATGCATGTACGGTTTAATATGCAATGCATGGCATGGCATGGCAAGAACAACAAACAACTACTACATATTAAGTGAAGTTCAATATGCAACGAGTTGCATATGGACGAAACTCCATGTTCGAATTATTAAGTTCACTCCCGTTTAGGTACTCATCAATACTAAATGTTGTTAGACATGGCAAGAGGTGAAGCACGAACATCTATATCATCTAGGTATTTTAAATGGGGCTGGAAGGAACATATAGCATATCTGAAACGTCCCCATATGCAAATTATGAATTTGGTCCAGATCTGTACTAACCATATTTTAGAGTTGTTAAACAGCAAAATAAATGTCACCATGATATTCTATAAATTTTTCTAGTCAAGTTACATATGTGGAACATTTTTAATGGAGCTACGGTTCAATTGTTATTAAATAATTCATATCAACATCGAAATTAAGAAAATTAATGCAAACAGCAAGTTTAAGTATTTTTACCATGTGTGAAAGTTGTATATTATGAAACTACACAAAATTCTAAGCATTTTACATATATTAAGTTTTTACATGCGATGCACGGATGGAAAGTTATGAATGCATGAAGTCTAGGGGGTGTTCTGCAAAACTGTTTTTATTGGTTAATTATAAAAATTCGCAGAAGTGGAAAAAACGTCTACGGGCTGAATCTGGAGCTAATGGGCCAAACAGAAAATGAGCGCCACATACTTATTCCATGCAAGGGGCGAGCGGTAGGAGGGGCGGAGTGCTCACAAGATGGCCTTGGGCCAGTTGGTGGGGCAGGTTGGGCCTTGCGCGGCTGCGGGCTGGGGCGCGGCCCACGCGGCGACGAGCGGTCCACGAGGCAGATCGGGCAGGGCGAGCGGCGCTCGTCGTCCTACCGCACGCGAGTAGAGGTGGCACAGGGGCCTCTGGCGGCGGCGGAACAGGGCCGAGGCCGACGGGGATGGAGCTACCGGATCTGGAATCGGGCGAGCAGGGAGCTCGGGCGACAGGCGGTTCAGGCCCAGGTCGGGCCGGCAGCGCTGGAGGTGGGAGCAGGCGACAACTGATGATTGGTGGCGCATGGAAAATGAGGTAGGAGGCCAGGGATTCCGAAAATGGCACGGGGAGCTGTTTATTAGGCAGGTCTAGGGTTAGCGGTGGTTTTTGCACCGACTCGAGCCGTGCGATCGCAATTGGCCGGCTCCGGACGCGGGGTTGGGTTAGCTGGGCTAGGTGGGCTGTGTTAGGAGTTGGGATGAGATGAGCGAGAGAATGGTGGCCCATAACACGAGTTTTTAAACATCGGAATGACCGGAAATAAACCGATGACCGCACTGATACGGTTGACCGATGGGGTATCAAACGAACTTGGAATGCGACGAAATTTTGCAGACAGCCTACCTAGACAATAATAAGTCTGCACGCGAAGTTTCGACCCAATCCGAGAATATTTTTAGTGTGACTTTTAAATTTTTTTTTAAACGATGCCACGGGCACGTGGGTGTGTGGTTGGTCTCGAAATGGTCAGCGAAACTAGAGAACCGGCAACTATGAACGGATGCAAGTTTTCAAAAACGAGTGATGATGCTATGCACATGATGCGAATGATGCAATGATGAATGCAGCAACCAAACGAAACACAGGCGAGTATGGAAATAAAAGGGGAATCTTCTAGAGCATCGGTCCCGGGCTGTTACAGTTGCTCTGAGAGAGAACTAACACTTGTCATTTGAGAGCAACCCATCCTCCGAGGACTTTGAGAGAAAATCATCAGTGAGTAAAAACCCAAATTCAAATCACCAAACCCCAAGTGATTGAGCATCACTAAAGATATTGTTCCTATGTGGAACCGATGCTTGTTACCTTTGAAGACTGTGTATCTTCCAGACTGTTAGGCATCATGGTCTAGTGCATCCTGCAGTCAATTGGGGATCACGGAGTGACCTTGGTGCAAAGCATCCAACAATCAACCGTGGATCACCGGGTGACCAGTTTGTGAGGGTTTTGTAAGTCTACCCTAAAGACTTACCACGAGTGTTGGGTGAGGACTTTGTGACCTTAGATCAAGGAGAATACAGTTAACGACTGTATGTCCTGGGACTATGTGTCCTCTGGTTTAAATACCAGGCCGCTCCAAACCAAACATAGGACTGTCACATCAGTTGGAACTAGGTCGTCAAACCATTGTCTTAATCGAGCTACCTGGTTCTATTTCCTTAACCCTTTCATTTCCTCATATATGTGTTGATCAAATTGATCCTTACTATTTGAAGAATTTGACTAAAAACTTTCACAATTTCCTCACCTGCTTATCATGTATGATGCTACCTGTATTCTGTGCATTTTTATTTCATCATGATGACTATGCTATTGCTATGTTTCTCATGCACTTGAGTACTTATTCCGCTGCTAGTTATTCATCACATTTCAAATACCTCAAGTTGAAATTCCTCAAGTGATGAATTTATAAAAATCGCCTATTCACCCCCCTCTAGTCAATATAACACACTTTCAGAGGGCCTATACATCAACTTTGTTGCTCCGATGGTGATGTGGGAGTAGTCTACCACAGACCTACAGTTCTATTGTTAGTACCTAGATGGTTATCTCTCCCTCTCTCTATATCTCTCTTGATATTCAATACAATGATCATCACATCTTTGCTTTGATCTATCCGATGCAATTCTTTTGTGTAGTGCATTTGTTGGGATCCGACAAATTGTGGGTTTATGTTTAGAATATTCATGAAAAAGATTTGAGTCTTCTCTAAAATCTATTATGATTCTTATATGCATGATTATTAAAGCTTCGTAAATCTCTCCGATCCATTGATTTGATTTGGCCAAGTAGACTGATCTTTCCTCAGTGAGAGGGGTGCATTGTAGTGGGTTCAATCTAGTGGTGCTCTATATCCCGGTGAAAAAACGGGACAAGACACATCTTTGTATTGTGTCCACTAAGGAGAAAACTATGGGGTTTGTTCATGTTAATTGAATTCTCTTTGTCTATATCATGTCATTGTTCTCGAAACATTACTCTGTTTTACTTAATACTCTAGATGCATGTTGTATAGTAGTCGATGGGTGGAGTAATAGTAATAGGAGCAAGTAGTAGTCGACCTATTTTCCTATGGACGTGATGCTTATATACACATGATCATTGCTGCGAATATCACATAACTATCTACTTTTTTGTCGATTGTCCAATAGTAATTTGTTTACGTACTATATGCGTACTTCATGAGAGATGCCATCAGGGAAAACTATGGCCCCCGGGTCTATTAACTTATATATTTACAAAATATTTGAATACCATGCTGCCATTATTTACATTTTATTTTATTTTTCAATTTATAATTATCTACTACCAACCACACTACTTATAAGCTTCCAAATAACAAGTCAAGGGGATTGCCAACTCTCTTGCCTGCATTGGGTGCAACTGTTTGCTTCTTTGTGTGCAGTCGCTGAAGAGGAGAGTTGCGTGTCAATCCTATTTGTTCAATAAACCATGGTTTTTAAATGAGAGAAATACTTATCCGTATTGAGCTGCATCACCCATTCCTCTTCACGGAAAACCCATTGCAGATCACAGGTATGAACAAGCGGTGAAGCTCTTCCTCTCCGACGGCGATGAATTCCAATGGTGGCTCTAGGTCTAGAGCTTGAGAGTGACGGGAGTGAGAGAGAAGTTGAGTCAAGTAAATGAGAGAGGGGAAAGGTAAAGGATATTTATAGTGAAGTGTTATTTTGAAGGAGTCCGAAGATATTGGACATCTATGCCCATGACAGTTGCTATCTTCTCGACATGTGTGACCCACGTTATGAGTAGTGGAGATAGTGGAGATCATGTGTGAATATTTATTTATCATGGTGGAAGTGGGAGAGGTTACATCAGCAACCGCCAAAAAACTGAAATTTAGAATTTCCATTCACAAATTATTCAATTGTCAAGGACAAAGTGAGGAATTTGAACGGGTTTCATAATTGAACACATATGAAGAATTTGTGGATGGAGAAGGTTGAGTTTAGCATAGAGGGTGGTGGGTCCGATCACATTCACTTAGACGAAAATCATCTTGAAGAATTAGCTATAAGTGAATGTTGTTGAGGATATTGAAAAACTCAAACTATAGGTGTGTGTGTGTGCGCGTGCGTGTGTGTCTGTGTGTGTGTGTGATGACATTTCAAAGAATTTGAAGACTTTGCAAATGATGGAAACTCAATTTGAATAATTTCAAAATGGGTGGTGGCGTAACCCACTGTACAAGAATTATGTAGATTTCAAACACTACATACAATTTTCATAGGGTTCTAAGAATCAAATTCTTCACTAATTTCTTCCCACTTAAAGGGTTAGTCATCATGAATTGAAGAAAACCCTTAATTCGTGTGTTGCACATCAAAGTTATCAAATATGCATAAGCGTTAGTATGGGTGTCCTTTTTCACTGGACATTCAAAGATTCTAGGATGTTTATCTCACACCGCAACTTGAATAACCTCTTCTCATCCAAGGGCTTAGTGAAGATATCATCGAGCTGATCATATGTCTTCACGTGCTTCATGACGACGTCTACCTTCAATACATGTTCTTGAATAAAGTGGTGACAAATTTGAACGTGCTTTGTCTTCGAGTGTTGTACTGGGTTATGAGCAATCTTGATGGCACTCTCATTGTCACAATAGATAGGGATTGTATTCCAGTTAACGCTATAGTCCTTGAGGGTTTGCTTCATCCAAAGTAGCTAAGAGAAACATGCACCAGCAGTAATGTACTCATCTTCAACTATGAAGAGTGATAAGTAGTTCTGCTTCTTCGAGGACCAACAAACTAGAGATCGTCCAAGGAAATGACATGTGCATGATATTGACTTGCAATCCACGTGATCTATAGAATAATAAGAACAAGAAAATCCAACTAGATAGATATCTTTTCCGTTTACTCTAGTGTAGAGGTTACCATCTACTGACATAGGTATTTTGAGGCCTTTGTAGTTTTGCATACCGAATTTCTTCAGGCAGTCTTTGAGGTACTTATTTTGAGATATGAAGATACCATTGTGTTGTTGCCGAATTTGAAAGCCTAAAAGGAATTTTCGCTCCCGCATCATGGACATTTGATATTATTCACTCATCATGTAGCCAAATTTCTCACTGTATTTTTTGTCAGTACAACCAAAGATAATATCATCCACATAGTTTTGAAACACAAATAACTGATCATCGTATGATGTTCTAAAAAGAGTTGGATCAAGTGAACCGGGTTTGAAGCCTTTGGTCTTGAGGAATTCCTTTAGCGTGTGATACCAAGCCCATGGGCCCTACTTCACGCCATAGAGGGCCTTCTTGAGTCTGAAGACTTTGTCAGGGTGATTTGGGTCTTCAAAACCTAGGGGGTGAGCAACATATACTTATTCCTCAAGCTTACCATGGAGGAATGCACTTTTCACATCCATTTGATATAAGACGGTATTGTGATGATTAGCATCAGCAAGCAGTTTATGAATAGCCTCAATACCTACAACCTATGTGTAGCCCTGAGCTAGAAGACGGGCGTTATTCCTCAACACTTGTCCATGTTCATCTTGTTTGTTGATGTATATCCACTTGGTACCTATAACATTGTGCTTGCATGGATCTGGAAGCTGGACGAGCTCCCACACATTGTTGAGATCGAACTAATGCAATTCCTCTTGCATAGTTGGAATCCACTCATGCTCTAGAAATGATTCATCCACTTTGGTGGGCTATGAGATAGAGAGAAAGGAGAAGTGCCCACAAAAGTTAGCTAAATGTGAATTTTTTGAGCGAGTGTGAGAACCTGGTGAGTTTATGTTGCTAATAATTTTGTTGAGCTGCACTTCATTTGCCAGTCTTGGATAGGAAGATCGATGTCCTTGTTGGGATTGATAAACTTCATCAACACCACTTTCCAAAACATCATTTTCTTCAATAGCATGAGGTTATTCATGATCAGGTACAACAACTTCTTCAGCTTTAATAGGTTCTTCAGTAGGTATGACGTCATCAGTAGCCTTGAACCTAATGGATTCCTTAGGAGGCATTTCATCTAGCACAGTAGGTAGGTGCTCTCCTTGAGAGCCGTTAGTTTCATCAAACCGCACATCTACACATGCACATTTATTTTCAGAAGGCTTACGTGTCCTAATATAACTTTTGTTAACCACAGTTGCAGATTTAGCATGTTCCCTAATCCTAATAGGAAAAGGTGGTTTCTCAATTTAAGCATTACATACAACTGGATCAACATGATAAACAATTGTTTATTCTTTAACTTTAATGGGTTCCTCTAATAATTTCTCAATAGGTGGATGCAATTTAAACCACTTCTCCTTAGGGAGGTCAACATGAGTAGAAAATGATTCAAAGAAAGTAGCTATTATCTTAGAGTCACGCCCATATTTATTGCTAAACTTATGAAAAGTATCAGTTTCCATATATGATTAAAAACAATCAAACTCAAGCCTCATACCTGACTCTTTACCTGTTTCGAGTTGACAATCTTCAGAGTTGCGTTACATTGTTTCCAAAAGATCTCATTTGAATGTAACAGTTTTCTGCATGTAGGAACCAGTAGAAGATGAATCGAGTATTAATTGATCATCATAAGATAGTCGAGCATAATTTTTTTCTACAATCATTTTTCTTGAGAGCTCATGGTCGAAAGTGTGCATCATAGATTTAAGCCTCCCCAAGCTTCAGCGATGCTTTCTCCATCAAAAGGCCAAAAATTATATATATAGTTCCGATGCGGACCCCCTCTTAATAGTACGACTTTCCTACGAATCAGATCCACCAACAAGAAACGCAATAAAGGAACCGTGTTCACTCTAATCCACGAAGGGGCAAGAATCGTCTTGTGCCATATGATGAAATCTCTAAAAGGCTTAATGCACACGATTAGTCCAAAAATGCATCATCATCAATCACCAATACCACTTGGGTACAAATATGCCCTTACACCATTGTTGACAAGTTACTAAATGTTGTAGAAATGGTCCGAAGAGAATGAGAAGGATGTTAAGCTAGCACATTTTGGACAAAGCATAAGCACCTTCACGGGTGCTCACGTATATCATCAATCACCATGTAACTAGGGATGAGTGAATGTTCTACTATGTGGAAGAGAGTCAGGACGAATGAAAGATGAGAATGCAACATCAAATTTTTCATATATATGCTCATTCGATCTAGTCTAGAAACCTGTCAAAAACATTAAATTATGTCATGACACAATGCTTGTTACCTTGTGATGTCTACTTTATATGTACGTGCGCCATATTTTTACCTTGTGATCTTTTCTATATGTATATATTTTGAATGTTATTGTGTTCTAAAAATAACAGATGGGGCCGCTAGAAGAATTGTGGCATGGGGTCTCTGCGACGGACATGGAGAAGCACTATTTATGGACGCGGGAAAAGTATCATGCAGAGCTCCTTAGAGAGGCGATGTTAGGTTGGGTCACAAGTGTTCCAATGGACCGATGTTTTCTTCCAGCGATGGAGAATATTGCAAAGAGGAACTTCAGTGACCATGCGGTGTGCATCCTTACGGAGGCGACCTCGGATGAGAGACTCGGGATCTGACCGGGTCTAAGTCCAACCACCATACCCACACCGGCTGAGGTTATTCAATGGGATCTTCAAGAGGCCAAATCTCCCATTCCAGAGAAAGTAGCCTGTTGGTCCCCGTTCGTTCCATCAAGTACTAATTCATGTAGCATGTGCGTCTTCTACTAGCGCTCTACGTGTTGAACATTGACCGACACTCATTTCACTGCTAAACAACTCGCCAAACCATTAATTATGTGATGAGCGACCTATATATGCTTATTAATTATTGCAATGCACTGGTTATATTTGCTTTCTGACTACTACTTTTCATTAATTTTACATCATTGTAATGTGGTGCGTGTATTTAGAACAATGTTCAAACCAGAATTTATGAATTAAATGCAATCTGGTGATATGATCCAACAATACGATTAGTTTTCTATTTTGAGGCGAGGAGTACAAAAGGCCAGCCACAACTGCGTAAATTCCTATGGCGTGTAGCGTGAAAGCATGTGGCGGGCGGAAACTACCGCCCGCCACTTCTCATAGGCTACCACTAGCGGGCGGGCTCCCGCCACTGATGGCTTGTTAGCAGTGGCGGAAGGTCAGTGGCGGGTGCCCGTGTGTTCCTAGTCCTGCCATTGCTGGACTTTTTTGCGCCGTCCACTCTTAGGTGTTCCTGTAGTAGTGTAAAGATGCCTAGCTTCTCATCCATCAAGTGAGCTCTCTCCCTCTTCTGATCACCAACATGAGTGTTAGTAGCAGTAGCCTTGTCAGTGCTATCAAGGATGATAGTGTTGGACTTCTGGATGTTTGGATATTCTTGGGAAGGCTATGGAGAGGCTCACTAGAGAGCATTGTCATGGTTGCTAGTATCTAAACCCTAGGATAAGATGGTTATATCTAAGAGTATATCTGGATGGTCTTGTTGTGGTACTCGAAGTCCTTGGGTAATGGAAAGAAAGAAATACATCATTGTTACTTGTGATTGGCATGTTACATCTCGTGAAACAAGTGGTAGGTTTGCTATCCGCAATGTGGCCTTTGTAGTGCTTAACCTACAACGAATTCATGAAGGTGTCCTACACCCATTGTATGCCGCTAAGGTATCTAAGCTCTGACACTTGGATCCCTCTCACTCTCCACTTCCTAAGACGGGTGCATGCTCGTGTGTGTGTCTATGTGTTGTTGTTGTCTCCTCTAAGTCAGAAAACCAAAACAGCTGCTTCACACCATCGTTAAGGTACAATGATCCTCCTTAAAGGCTTTAGTAGTGATCACCCCTTTAGTGATTATATCACACATCTAGTTGAGGATGAAGGTGGACACAAAAGAAGCATATTTCATTGCATTCCCCCATTGAACCCATCATTTGTGTCTGGCCAGCCTTAGTAGCTACCATATGCATCGCCACCACCAAAGTGGCTATCGAAGGCCCATTGTCACATCCCTAGCTAGATGTCCTAGGATACCATGTGCTTGCATCATGTTTCATTCTATTGCATCAACATGAAATGAGGAATAAAAAGATACCCGAGCTCAATTTGAATCCAAACAATTCAAACTTGGTGAAAATTCAACAAATCCAAAATGCCCACTAAAAATGTTCCCTATGTCTCGTAAATTTGGACATGATTATAACAGAGATCATTTTAATTATTTGAACACCTAAAGAAATTTAGAAATAAATGATAAAGCCTCATAAAATATTAAATAAAGCATTTATCATTATTTTAGTTTTCAAATATCCTGAAACTCTAGAGAAAAGTTTGAAATATTCAAACTTCAATAGATAAAATATTTGGGATATTTTAAATAGCTTATGTGCCTGAAATTAAAATATCACAAATGAAAAAAAATAGAAAACAGGAAATAAAAATAAAAGAAAAAGGGGGAAAGCCTACCTAGGCCAGGGAAGAAGCTGGCCCAGCCCACCAAGGGCAAACCGGTCTTCTTCCACCTCCGGCCAGAAGGACGCCCGGCGCATGGTCGCCATACGCCGGCCACCTCCTCCCTACCTGGCTGGTGGCCTGGAGGACTAGGAGGGCGCCAGCGCGAGGCCCCTCGCTCTGGACTCCTTCTCCTCTCCCTCTCCCCCTGCGAGCTCTCCCTCACGCTCTCTTTCTCCCCCTGCTTCGCCATAGCCGAGCCCTGCTCGAGCTCGCCGCTGTCGTTCTAGCCGCTTCCCCTCGCCCCTGAGCCCCTCAATCGCTCCGCCTCTTCGCCTTCTTCCTCCTCGCTGAGCTGCGCATCGCCAGGAGCCCCGAAGTGCCGTCCCCGTGCTCGGCTTCCTCCTCGGACCCGAAGCTTTGCCGCCGCTGATCGCCGTCTCCAGGCCCTCCCTGAGCCCGCTCTCGACGTCGCTGCAACCGCCGTGAGCTCCTGGTCCTTTCCCCCCTCTTTCCCCCTTCGAATGAGCCCTCTAGCACCGAGTACCTCCGAGCCCGAAAGCTCCTCTCCGCCGGCGAGGTCGTGGCTGCCGTTGTAGCGGACCAAGCTTGCGTCTGAGCACGCGGTCATGCTCAGGATGGTCCCAGGTAGCCCTAGGAGGCCTTAGGTGCCTCGTTTGAGCTCCGTCTCAATGGGCCCGTGCTCGCCCGAGCTCCGGTAGCCGCCAAGCTCGCCGCCGGCATCGATTCCGACCATCTCAGCTCCTGGGACGGGTCAGAATGGACGCGCGTGTGCGTGTAGATTCGTTTGGTGCCCTTTGCCACCCGTTTGGTCGCCGGAGGAGGGATCCCGAACTCCTCCGCCATCTCTGGAGCCACCAGCGGCTCAACGCCGGTGGGTTTTGCCGGAGTTGACCATGGGGGTTTGACCCTAGGTCGCTGGCAGGTCGGGCCAGGCCCTATTAATTAGGTTAATTAGAAAATTAATTAATTAAATTAATTAAACCTAATCAGTCACTGACATGTGGGCCCAGATCTGTTAATTAGTTAGGATTAGTTTTAATCAATTTGTTAATTGATTGAGTCATTGACATGTGGTCCCCACATGTCAGGTTTGACTCTGGCGCGGTCAGCTGACCAGCTGACGTCACAGTGACGTCAGGCTAATGTCACTTTTCCCTTTCCTAGTTTAAAAATAACTCCAGAAATTATTGAAAACTTCAAAAATTCATATAAATTAATCTGTAAATCATATGAAAATAATTTATATATGAAAATTGATCAGAAAAATCCAATGAATCCAATGGTGCTATATTCATGCATGTTAGACCAATCTAAATAGGTGAACATTGACATTTACTAATAGGTTAGTATATGGAATTTGAAATACAGAACGATTTTGAACCTATATTCAACTTCATTTCAAATCAACATGAACACTAGTTGCATTAGCTCATCCATACATGCTATCATGCCATGATCATGCATCATATTCTTGCACTTGTGTGTGTTGATCGTTTTCTATCTGCATTGCGGTAGGCCCTGCATCTAAGGATACCCCCGAGTATCCCGGCGAAGGAGAGAACCTTTCCGCTACCCAGCAAGGCAAGCAACCCCTTTCATCATTCTGATAGCATCTGACTCTCTTGCTCCTGCTCTTGATTATTGCATTAGGACAGTCGATCACATGTCAGTCATACACGGTAGATGATCCTATTCTGCTGCATAACCTGACATTGTCACAGTAAATAGCTAAACCTTGCAACCTAGCATACCTGGTAGATGCTTATGCCATGATGTTCTTAGCTTACTTTGCCTGCTATGCTTGCTATGCATAGAGTTGGGTCAGGTCTGATTCATCTGCGTGATGAACTGAGTGAAACGATGTTTTTCTGATGTGGTGATATAATGATGAACTCGATTTGGTAAATGTAGCGATGAGAGGCTATGTAGGATTACATAGCGTGTTTGTGATCCAAGACTAGTTAATACCACACGTTGGGATACTTAATTGACCCTCTCGACTTATCATTCGCTTAGTCCTTAGTCCAGCAGTTGCAAGTAGTTTCTGGTGTTTATAGCATGCTGGAGGCCGTGCGTAGCGCTGACCCTAGGGGTGGGTTACGACGCGGTAGGCAGTGGCATGGTGTACCAAGGGTCACCCGAATGGTGGGCTTGGGAACCTTGGGCACATCATTTGGGGTCGTAGCCGAAACTTCGGCCGGACTTCCGTGCGGGTTCAGTCTCAAATAGGCGATAGCCTGGACTAGAGGTCTTATGAGATTGACGGTCGTGGCTGACTCCCTTGCTGGGCATCCGCTTGAAGGTTGCCGAGGTGCATGGTTTTATGAGCACACAATGATAAGTGGCGAGAGCATGTGTGAATAAGTACACCCCTATAGGGTATGAAACTATTCGAATAGATGCGTTCTCGGATATGGACTACTTGGAGAACTTATGTTGTTCATAGATAATCAAATGGATACTCATAATAATATCAAGACAAGTGTGAGTATCGTGGATGGCACTCTCCCAGGAGAGGGAAGTGAATCCATGGTGGTGTTTTGGTATGGAGTTAGTGGACTCGTGTGCGATATCTAAAATGTAAACAAAAAGTTAAAATTGAGTAGTGTAGGTTAGCCATGAGTCAAAGCTAGCATTGCTGCATTAACTCAACCACTCCTTTTGTTGATACATGAGCATGAATAGACTAGGTTTGTTTCACAGACTTGCTGGGTACGTTTCTACTCACGTTTTCTTAATAAATGTTACAGACATGACCCAGGGGTGGGTTCTTTCTAGATGTTAATGATGCCGAATAGCTGGTGTCCCAGCTACGACCTTTGCCCTTTGGCAGGCTGTAGATAGTCAGGCCATGTGCCTTTTTACCCTTTCATCTGTTTGTACTCAGACAGCTTATGCTTCCGCTTGGTTTGTATGAACATGTTTATATGACTTGAGTGTCGGGTCATGTGACCCCTATCTGTAAGAACATATTATGCCAGGCTCATCTGAGCCTCTTAAATAAAAGTCATATTGTTGTATGGTTATGTTGTGTTGACATGGTTGTATCTATGCATATCGGGCATGTCGTGCGGACGTGTGACGTGCAACGGTATGTATGGGAAACTGCCCCTTTGTGCTTCCACCAAGCCATGGTAGCTTGCTACTGCTCCGGACAAATTGATTGACCGGCATGTATCTTTCTTTGCTGCTGTGTCTGTCCCTTCGGGGAAATGTCTCACAGTCTAATGGAGTCCCTGTAGCCTGCTACAACTCGTCTACGTGTAGTGATGGCATTCGTGTCTCACGACGTAATGGAGTCCCTGTAGCTTGCTATGACTCATCTACACACGCTTGAGGTCGACACCTGCATTGTTGGGTTATGTAAGCCTGTTTCTGTATGGATGTGCCACTTGGGTTCTATGACTAGTTATGTCCTCCCGGGTTCTCTGTCTTGATTGCCAACGACATGTTCACATACGTGAGCCAAAAGACGCAAACGGTCCCGGCTAAGGTAAGGCTGCAGCCATGGAACTTACCGTGCGTGAGGCCACAAAGTGATGTGATATGTTACAGTATGGATTCTTATGACTTAGGATCGGGGTCCCCATAGTGTTAGTATCAGAGCCTGACTGACTGTAGGACTACCAAGCCAAACCTGCCGAAGTTGAGTCTAGAAACACTATAGAAAAGTAGGGGAATTGATTGTGGAAGGGAACGTAAAGCTCTTTTTGCTCCTCTTCCCAAGTTATTCTATGCTGAGTCATTCTCATCTTTTCTATGGGGATAAGAACTAGGCTACTCATCCATTGCTGAGGATGCCGAGTTACTAACCATGGACCACTAGTTAGCTTGTTGCAAGTGAATGTAGGTACTCAAGTATTGTTGGTGTGACAAATAGATGGAGAAGAGATTTGAGTCTATAAAGTCGAGTGGTTATACTTTTCCAATCTTTTGCAGTTGTTTCAAAATCCTTTTTGAGCAATTACAGCCATTATGCAGTCCAATTTCTGCTAGAGTCTCTAATGTATTTGCATCATTCTCTGTTTTGGATGCCCCCTCGTCCTTCCCGTCAGGTGGTCCGTATGACCAGATGCATCGATGTACCGGGTCACACGGCCATGTTGGTTAGAGTTATGATGGAGGCTGGATACCGTTGGTACCCAAAGTACACAGTGGAGGAACAGTATCGAGATTTCAACCAGAGTCAGTATCTATGTACCGTCAAGGTTTATCCTTTATATCCTGGAGCTGCAGAGCCGCTTCACTGGACCTATGGATTAGGTGTCACCATAGATATGGCAGTTCAGGAGGCCGCGTACACCATGCTGACTATCATGAGGTTTCACCATGGTCTACTTCAGAATGCAGAGTTTTGTTATGTTCCTGCTTCTATGGGAGGAGATGATGGTTATCTTAGTGCAGCCTACTATGATCATTCCCATGAGGATTCTAGGCTACAGGTGACCGCTCAGATGTTGGAGAACAGGAATCGTGATGCACGTGCCCTTCGCATGGAGCTTTAAGCCAGCCGTGCACGTCTTTGGACAGCCCTGATGCAGTTGGCACCTGTCGTGCAGACAGGCTATGGAGATTTGGAGATGCTGACCCCATCGCAGACTCATCTGCCAGCACACGTATACTGGCCTGATGTTGGAGGCATCACCCCTCTTCGAGGGGACCAAGGCCACACCTGTGTCCTTACGGTTCCCAGGGATCACAAGCTAGAGTGTTTCCAGATCCTCAAGTTCAGCTCCCGGGTCATGGGGGTAACCTGTATGAGGCATTCTACAGTGATGCTTGAGTACGTGGATGTAGTTCTAGCATGGTAGTAATCGTATCGCCACAGTCCTGCGTGTCTTGTGGGATATGATGAGGTTGAGAGTTGAGTTCCGATGTGTAGATAGATAATGTATAGGAAGCTTGTAATGCCTCCGATGAGTTGTGTCATCTCTATCTAGTTGTATTTCAGCTTGGCTTGTACTGAACTATGTCATGGTGTGTATGAATCATGGTGTTCATAAGGCAGTTGTTTTACCATGTTGATTGGTGTTTACCCTGCATGCCATGTTGTCCAGTACATTCCTTATCTCATGTCTTAGAGTTGTTGTCCCCTACGATTAAGCTGTGGGTTTGTTTTTCTAGGATGGTGGCAACTAGGAATAACCCCGTGCCTGCCCCTGAGCAGGGTGAGGGAAGCCAGCCAAGGCAAGAGGATCTGCCACATGCGCCTTCTCTGGCGGAAGTGATGCTAGAAGCTAAAAGGAACAAGAGGGAGACCAACATGCTATTGGAAGAATCGAGCAGAACACAACACGTGCTCCCCGCAATGATCTCAATGATGGGGTATCACTTGGTGATTTCGTCAGACTGTGCCCACCCAAGTATCATCATTCTGTCGACCCACTTGACGCGGATGACTGGCTGACTAGCATGTACCGCAAGATTTAGGCTGCTAATGTGTCCGAGGCAAACAAGGTGACCTTTGCAACTTACTTTCTAGAAGGACCCGCCAATCTGTGGTGGGAAAAGTTTGAAGCCATGCGTCCGCAGGCCCCGCACCAACTTGGACAAAATTCAGTGCCACATTTCGTACCCATCACATCGCGAAAGGGCTGATGGATCGTAAGAGAGAGGAATTATGTGCCTTCAGCCAGGGCAGACTGTCAGTGGATGCCTATAGTCGTGAGTCTGGAAACCTTGCTCGCTATGCTCCTGAGGAAGTTTCTACTGATGCCAAGAAGCAGGCTAGGTTCCGCAAGGGACTTAAGCCTGAGCTCCATCGAGATCTGTGCCTCTATGAGTGCACCACTTTCCAGGCTCTCGTCAACAAGGCAATCAATGCCGAGACTGGACAGACTGACTATGAGGCCACGAGAAAGCACAACCGTGACTTCAACCCCGCATCTGGCTCGGGCCCCAATAAACGCTGAGTCTGGGTGCCCAACGCAGCTCTGCCGCCAAGATACAATGCGAGGCCATCCTTCCAGGCGCCTCGCCCAGCTCAGCCCAACCCTCCAGTGAGGCCATTTGGACGACCGCCTGCCAATGTTGCTCCCTGTGCCACCGTGGTTTGCTATAAGTGTGGAGAACCAGGACACTACCCCCGTGAGTGTCCCCAGAATAATGCTAAGCCCGCTGGACGTGGAAAGCCAGGAAAGCCTTCTTTATGAAGCCGGCTCCTGCTCGTGGACGAGTGAACTATGTGTCTGCTGAGGAAGCCCTTGAGGATCCTGATGTTATCCGAGGTACGCTCCTTGTCAATAGTCATTCATCATCTGTTCTTTTTGATACCGGGGCATCTCATTCTTTCATCTCAGAAAGTTATGCACAGTTGCATAACATGTCTTTTTGTGATATGCCTACACCTTTAGTAGTGCAGACTCCGGGTACAAAATGGCAAACTTCTATAGTGAGCCATGATAATGAGATTCTGGTGGATAGATTAGTCTTCCTAGCATCTTTGATAGCCTCAAGTCTTCGGACATCAATATCATTCTAGGTATGGATTGGATGAAAGCCCACTATGCCAAGATTGATACTCATGCTAGGAATGTTCAACTTACACATCCATCGGGTGAGATAGTTAATGTCTCCACTCGAACAACCAAGCGCCAACTCTATTCCCTCAATGCTAGCCCTCTTCCAGAGTTAGAAGATATTTCGGTAGTCCATGACTTTCCGGATGTCTTTCCATAAGAACTGCCAGGAATTCCTCCTGTTAGAGATGTTGAGTTTGTGATAGAGCTCATCCCAGGGACTGTCCCAATAGCCAGAAGACCCTATAAGATGGCACCCTTAGAACTAGCCAAACTTAAGATCCAACTCGATGAGGCTTTGAAGAAAGGTTTCATCCGTCCCAGTTCTTCTCCATGGGCTTGTCCCATTCTCTTCGTCAAGAGGAAGGATGGTTCGGATCAGATGGTTGTGGATTATCGGCCAGTGAATCTGGTCACCATAAAGAACAAGTATCCGCTCCCCAGGATCAACGACTTGTATGATCAACTCGCTGGATCCTCGGTCTTTTCCAAAATGGATTTGAGGTTGGGATACCATCAAATCAGAATTAGGAACGGGGACATTACAAAAACGGCTTTTGTTACTCATTATGGCCAATACGAGTACACTGTCATGTCCTTTGGTTTAACCAATGCCCCAGCCACCTTCTCTCGCTTGATGAATTCGATCTTCATGGAGTATTTAGATAAATTCGTCATTGTTTACCTCGACGATATACTCATCTAGTCGAAGAATGAACAAGAACATGCCGAGCATCTAAGGCTAGTATTGATGAAACTTCGTGAGCACCGCCTGTACGCCAAATTCTCCAAGTGTGAATTTTGGTTGCCAGAAGTGACCTATCTGGGCCACGTGATATTTGGTAAAGGTATTGCTCTCAATCCCGAGAGAGTTCAAGCCGTCCTTGATTGGACTCCACCTGAATCGGTTAAGCAAGTTCAGAGTTTCCTTGGCTTAGCAAGCTATTGCCGCCGCTTTGTCGAGAATTTCTCCAAGGTTGCAAAACCTCTGACTGAACTCCTCAAGAAAGATAAAATGTTCGAGTGGCTCCTCAATGTGAGCACGGTTTTCAGGAATTGAAAAGACGACTGACCTCTGCTCCCGTTCTGGTGCCACTTGATTTCTCTAAGGACTTTGTTATCCATTGTGATGCCTCGCGACAAGGATTAGGTTGCATTCTCATGCAAGATCGTCATGTGATTGCATATGCATCTCGACAATTGCGTCCACATGAGGATAATTATCCAACACATGATCTTGAGCTTGCAGCTGTAGTCCATGCACTGAGAACCTGGCTACATTACCTTCTGGGTAATCGTTGCGAAATTTACACTGATCACCAAAGTCCAAAATATATATTCACCCAGCCGGATTTGAATCTCAGGCAAAGACGGTGGGTAGAGTTGATTACAGATTATGACTTAGGGATAACTTACACCCCGGGGAAAGCCAATGCCATGGCTGATGCACTAAGTCGTAAGTCTTATTGTAACAATCTGATGTTACAACAAGGTCAACCACTTCTCCATGAGGAATTTCGGAAGTTGAACCTTCACCTTGTTCCTCAAGAATCCCTATCCAACTTGGTGACAAAACCTAATCATAAATATCAAATAGTAGCTGTCCAGAAATATGATAAGGGTATATCCCGGATCAAGGGGAATATTGCTAGCAGAAACGCTAAAGATTTCTCCAAGAACGATGAAGGTGTTGTGTTCTTCTAGAACCGGTTGGTGGTTCCCAAGAGCACACGCTTAAGACAACTGATCCTTAAGGAGGCTCATGATTCTCCTCTCTCGATTCATCCGAGTAGTACCAAGATGTATCAGGACCTACGCCAGAGGTTCTGGTGGACTAGGATGAAAAGAGAAATTGCTGAGTTCGGTGCTAACTGCGAAGTTTGCCGTCGCGTGAAAGCAGAATATCAAAGGCCTGCTGGAACCCTTCAACCTTTAGCTATTCCTAAATGGAAATGGGATAAAGTCGGTATGGATTTCATTACCGGATTTCCTAGGACTAAGAGAGGGAATAATTCTATATTTTTGGTCATCGACCGTCTTTCCAAAGTGGCTCATTTTCTTCCTGTTCGGGAAAGTATAACTGCTAGCCACCTAGCGGAATTGTATGTTTCTCGAATAGTTTCTCTCCATGGTGTTCCTTTGGAGATTAACTCGGACCGTGGAAGTATTTTCACCTCCCGATTTTGAGAAAGTTTTCAAACCGCTATGGGGACTCATCTATCCTTTAGCACTGCTTTCCACCCGCAATCAAGTGGTCAAGTTGAGCGAGTCAATCAAATCCTTGAAGACATGCTCCGAGCTTGTGTTATATCTTTCGGTATGAACTGGGAGAAGTGTCTTCCATTTGCCGAATTTGCTTATAACAATAGTTATCAATCAAGCTTGGGTAAAGCCCCTTTTGAAGTTCTCTATGGATGAAGGTGTCGAACACCTCTTAACTGGTCGGAAACCGAAGAGAGGCAACTCTTTGACCCGGATATGATCCAGGATGGAGAGGAGCAAGTTCGCGTTATTCGTGAAAAGTTGAAAACAGCCCAATCTCGTCAAAAGAGCCAATATGATCGCCATCATAAGGCAGTGACCTATGAAGTTGACGAGAAGGCTTACCTTCGGGTTACACCTCTAAAGGGTACCCATCGATTCGGTATCAAGGGCAAGTTGGCCTCTCGTTACATTGGACCCTTTCGCATTCTTGACAAACGAGGAGAGGTTGCCTACCAATTGGAACTTCCGCCGCATCTTTCCAGGGTTCATGATGTCTTCCACGTCTCGCAACTCAGGCGTTGCTTTTCGGACCCTGTCCATGAGGTAGACCACGTAGCGCTTGATCTCCAAGATAACCTTACATATCGAGAATACCTTGTTCGTATTCTTGATCAAGCTAAGCGTACCACTCGGCGTCGGAACATCAAGTTTCTCAAGGTTCAGTGGTCACACCATTCTGAAAAGGAGGCCACATGGGAAAGAGAAGATCGTCTTTGACTAGAGTACCCCGCGCTCTTCCCGACGACTTCAAAATCTCGGGACGAGATTCTTTTGAGTGGGGGTGAGTTGTCACATCCCTAGCTAGATGTCCCAGGTAGCATGTGCTTGCATCATGTTTTATTCTATTGCATCAACATGAAATGGGGAACAAAAAGAAACCCCAAGCTCACTTTGAATCCAAACAATTCAAACTTGGTGAAAATTCAACAAAGCCAAAATGCCGACTAAAAATGTTCCCTATGTCTGGTAAATTTGGACATGATTATAACAGGGATCATTTTAATTATTTGAACACCTAAAGCAATTTAGAAATAAATGATAAAGCCTCTGAAAATATTAAATAAAGCATTTATCATTATTTTAGTTTTCAAATATCATGAAACTTTAGAGAAATGTTTGAAATATTCAAACTTCAATAGATAAAATATTTGGGGTATTTTAAATAGCTTATATGCTTGAAATTAAAATAACACAAATGACAGAAAATAGAAAACAGAAAATAGAAAGAAAAGAAAGAGGGGGAAAGCCTACCTGGGCCAGGGAAGAAGCCGGCCCAGCCCACCAGGGGTGAACCGGTCTTCTTCCACCTCCGACCAGAAGGACGCCCAGCGCGTGGTCGCCACACGCCGGCCACCTCCTCCCTGCCTGGCTGCTGGCCTGAAGGGCTGGGAGGGCACCAGAGCGAGGCCCCTCGCCGTGGCCTCCTTATCCTCTTCCTCTCCCCCTGCGAGCTCTCCCTCTCGCTCTCGTTCTCCCCTTGCTCCGCCATAGCCGAGCCCTGCTCGATCTCGCCACCGTCGTTCAAGTCGCTCCCCCTCGCCCCTCAGCCCCACAATCACTCCACCTCATAGCCTTCTTCCTCCTCGCTGAGCTGCGCATCGTCAGGAGCCCCAAAGCGCCGTCCCCAAGATCGTCTTCCTCCTCAGACCCGAAGCTTCGCCGCCATTGATCGCCGTCTCCAGGCCCTCCCCGAGCCCGCTCTCGATGTCGCTGCAACCGCCATGAGCTCCTGGTCCTTTCCCCCTTCTTTGCCCCTTCGAATGAGCCCTCTAGTGCCGAGTACCTCCGAGCCCGAAAGCTCCTCGCCGCCGGCGAGGTCGTGGCCGCCGTTGCAACGGCCCAAGCTCGCGTCTGAGCACACGGTCGTGCTCAGGATGGCCCCAGGCAGCCCTAGGAGGCCTTAGGTGCCTCATTTGAGCTCCGGCTCGACGAGCCCGTGCTCGCCTGAGCTCCTGCAGCCGCCAAGCTCGCTGCCGGCGTCGATTCCGACCATCTCAAATCCTGGGAGGGGTCGGGATGGATGCGCGTGCGCGTGTAGATTCGTTTGGTGCCCTCCACCGCCCGTCTGGTCGTCGGAGGAGGGATCCCGAACCCCTCCGCCATCTCTGGAGCAACGGCGGCTCAACGCCAGTGGGTTTTGCCGAAGTTGACCACGGGGGTTTGACCCTTGGTCGCTGGGAGGTGGGGCCAGGCCCTGTTAATTAGTTTAATTAGCAAATTAATTAATCCTAATATGTCACTGACATGTGGGCCTAGATCTGTTAATTAGTTAGGATTAGTTTTAATTAATCAGGTAATTGATTGAGTCACTCACATGTGGTCCCACATGTCAGGTTTGACTCTGGCCCGGTCAGCTTACCACGTGACGTCACAGTGACGTCAGGCTGATGTCATTTTTCCCTTTTCTAGTTTAAAAATAATTGTAGAAATTATTCAAAACTTCAAAATTCATATAAATTAATCTGTAAATCAGATGAAAATAATTTATATATTAAAATTTATCAGAAAAATCCAATGAATCCAATGGTGCTATTGTCATGCATGTTAGAGCAATCTAAATAGGTGAACATTGCCATTTACTAATATGTTAGTATATGGAATTTGAAATACAGAACGATTTTGAACCTATATTCAACTTCATTTCAAATCAACATGAACACTAGTTGCATTAGCTCATCCATACATGCTATCATGCCATGATCATGTATCATATTATTGCACTTGCGTGTGTTGATCGTTTCTTATCTGCACTACGGTAGGCCCTAC
Organism: Hordeum marinum; assembly: GCA_022496015.1. Taxonomy (NCBI): domain Eukaryota; kingdom Viridiplantae; phylum Streptophyta; class Magnoliopsida; order Poales; family Poaceae; genus Hordeum; species Hordeum marinum. The sequence continues at coordinate 298,192,509 of CM039673.1, forward strand.
TTTTGAGGATATCCCCGAGTATCCCGGCGAAGGAGAGAACCTTTCCGCTACCCAGCAAGGCAAGCAACCCCTTTGATCATTCCGAGAATATCCCACTCTCTCGCTCCTACTCTTGATTATTGCATTAGGACAGTCGATCACATGTCAGTTATACACGGTAGATGATCCTATTCTACTGCATAACCTGACATTTTCACAGTAAATAGCTAAACCTTGCAACCTAGCATACCTGGTAGAAGCTTGTGCGATGATGTGCTTAGCTTACTTTGCCTGCTATGCTTAGAGTTGGGTCAGGTCTGATTCATCTGGGTGATGAATTGAGTGAAACGATGTTGTTCTGATGTGGTGACATAATGATGAACTCAATTTGGTAAAGGTAGCGATGAGAGGCTATGTAGGAGTACATAGCGGGTTGTCTTAGTGGGACCGTTCTTAGGAACTGAGTCCATGTTTGTGATCCAAGACTAGTTTCTGGTGTTTATAGCATGCTGGAGACCGTGCGTAGCGCTGACCCTAGGGGTGGGTTACGATGCGGTAGGCAATGGCACGGTGTACCAAGGGTCGCCCGAATGGTGGGCTTGGGAACCCTGCGCACATCGTTTGGGGCCGTAGCCAAAACTTCGGTCGGGCATCCGTGCGGGTTCAGTCTCAAATAGGCGATACCCTGGAGTAGAGGTCTGATGCGATTGACGGTCGTGGCCGACTCCCTTGCTGGGCATCCGCTTGAAGCTTGCCAAGGTGCATGGTTTTATGAGCACACAGCGATAAGTGGCGAGAGCGTGTGTGAAGAAGTACACCCCTGCAGGGTATGAAACTATTCGAATAGCCGCGTCCTCGGATATGGACTACTTGGAGAACTTATGTTGTTCATAGATAATCAAATGGATACTCATAAAAATATCAAGACAAGTGTGAGTACCGTGGATGGGACTCTCCCAGGAGAGGGAAGTGAATCCATGGTGGTGTATTGCTATGGAGTTAGTGGACTCGTGTGCAGTATCTAAAATGTAAACAAAAAGTTAAAATTGAGTAGTGTAGGTTAGCCATGAGTCAAAGCTGGCATTGCTGCATTAACTCCACCACTCCCTTTGTTGATACATGAGCATGAATAGACTAGGTCTGTTTCAAAGACTTGTTGAGTATGTTTCTACTCACGTTTGCTTAATAAATGTTGCAGCCGGGACCCAGGACCGATCAGGTGGGTTCTTTCTAGATGTTGATGATGCCGAATAGCTGGTGTCCCAGCTATGACCTTTGCCCTTTGGCAGGTTGTAGATAGTCAGGCCATGTGCCTTTTTATCCTTTCACCTGTCTGTACTCAGATAGCTTATGCTTCTGCTTGGTTTGTATGAACATGTTTGTATGACTTGAGTGTCGGGTCATGTGACCCCTATATGTAAGAACATATTATGTAAGGCTCATCTGAGCCTCTTAAATAAAAGTCATGTTGTTGTATGGTTATGTTGTGATGACATGGTTGTATCTATGCATATCGGGCATGTCGTGCGTACGTGTGACGTGTAACGATATTTATGGGAGCCAACACCTAGTCATGTGCCTTTGGTAGTACTCTTTACGGGAAACTGTCTCTTTGTGCTTCCACGGAGCCATGGTAGCTTGCTACTGCTCCGGACACATTGATTGACCGACATATATCCTTGTTTGCTGTTGTGTTTGTCCCTTCGGGGAAATGTCTTGTAGTGTAATGGAGTCCCTGTAGCCTGCTACGACTCATCTACGTGCAGTGATGGCATGCGTGTCTCACGACGTAATGGAGTCCCTATATCTTGCTATGACTCGTCTACACACGCTTGAGGCCGACACCTGCATTGCTGGGTTATGTATGCCTATTTCCGTTTGGATGTGCCGCTTGGGTTCTATGACTAGTTATGTCTGCCCGGGTTCTCTGTCGTTTGATTGCCAGCGATGTTCACATATGTGAGCCAAAAGACGCAAACGGTCCCGACTAAGGTAAGGCTGTAGCCGTGGAACTTACCGTGCGTGAGGACGCAAAGTGATGTGATATGTTACAGACTGGATTCTTATGACTTAGGATCGGGGTCCCGACGCCCATGAAAACCCCCTGCATCTAGAGGCATCCGTTGAGAGTTCTCAACATATGAGGGAAATTTTTGAGAACCCGCCAGAAAAATTACATAAGTAAAGTCTTCGATGGTCATGTCCTAGAATAATTAACTGCTGAACAAGAATGATGCATCTACCATACTAGTATGGACTGATAATTACCAGAATAAAGTACCACATCAGCCATACTAGGTGTTAAGCTTCATGCACGAGCCAACGCAACCAAAAGTCCGAACTGATGGAAAGGGCTAGTGTAATCCACATATACTGTAACACCCCCTCTCACGTGTGAAGGGGAAGAAAAGTCAACACGTGCAACCGGAAAAGAGCGACAGCGCACCAAACTCACGTATGACTCAAGAGGCCTCTACATGGACACAAAGGGGGGCTACCAGCAATTTATAATAAATTGCGAAAGCTAGGACTTGAACTCAACACCTTAGCTCTGATACCATGTTAAGCTTTATGCACTCGGCAGAGCAACCGAAGGTCCGAACTGATGGAAAGGGCAAGTATAATCCACATGTACTCTAACACTAGCATGGATTGGTCATGAAGGAAAACAGGCCACCACGTCAACCATACTAGCACGAAAACATGTAATACTGTCATAAAAACATCGATCTATCACAACACCATGAACATTAGTGGATAAGAAAAACCTACCGTATTTGTTTGGAAAACGACATGAAAAACATGTTACACCAGCACATAAGAATGCATCTACCACAACATCATGAACATCATCACTCTCGACCAGGAAAGACATAGCATAGTGCCAAAACCAAAACACTAGCATCTGATCTACCACATCCTCATACAACATCATGGAGCAATACTTGCATAACCCACCATGCTACTTGCAAATATACTTTTATCTACTGCAAGCTCACACATCGAAGCTATAACCATCGAAGGATTATGGACGAGGCAAGGAACAACTTGGATAACAGGAGGAAGAACAGTCGTTGCTGCTAACCATCATCGCCTGGAGAAGAAGGCATCGCTTACCTTCTCTTTAGTGAACAAACTTCTTAAGATGAAGAGCTCGAAGGGGTAAATGGTGGTTTTGGTCTGACCAGCGATCCGAAGGTGGCTAGAATGGGTGAGGCAATCTCCGTGCTCGCGCGGGCTCGGCGCTGTTTTCAAGCTTCCTTCATGACATGAGCCTCGATGGGTGGAAACTGCGGATTTGACCGTTCCTCCAATGCCGGTTTGAGATTTGTGCGTGCAAAAATTTCAGTGTAGCCCAACTAAACAAATGGATAAATATTTTATCCCCAGAGCCTGCATGGCGGCTAGACCAAACCAAACACGCCCTAGGTACTCCCACCTCATTCAGGTAGTATGTGGAAAACAACAAATGACCATATGGATCCGGCATCTTGAAAACCATGGCTTTAAGACCGTCTCCAACAGTTCCTGTAAAAACACTCCCTCTAAAAGTGGTTTTACATAGTGTTCATATAATTTAGCGGAAGTTCTCAGGTGAAGCCTTTGCCTGAGTTCCCTTAAAAACATTACCTAAAAGCAATATTTAGCAGTGGTGCAACGTCGACAACAAATTCCGGCATCAGGTGACAGCTGATGGCGGTGGTCGATGCGACACTTGCGGGGCGGGAGGGGGGGGCTCATGTGGGTTTTGTGGCGACAGGACAGACCCTAGTGGCGGTGAGCTTATGTGACACTTTTACGCGAAGGGTTATGTTTACGTAGATGTAAGGGATATTAAAAAAAAGGATCTTGTAAGAAAAATACGCGTTTACAGAACTGTTGGAGTGCTTTTTTGATAAAATGTTCCTCAACGGTAGTTATTTTAAGAAAACAGAATTGTTGATGATACTTAAGAAGACATTAAGTACGCGTCTAAAAGTCAAATTGACGATAGCTTTCTTGTTGAGGTAAAGAAAAAACAAATGTCCGCATATGTAATTCAAAATGTTGTCATTTACATGTGTACAGACTCTATCGCACATGGCTACATGGATATCTTATAATTGATAATTGTAACGGCCAGAGGTGCATGCACCTGAGTCAGCAAGAAACATGCACGGATGATAGTTGATGCCCTTTTCATAGAAGTACGAGTTTGAATTGTGCTCTCCTCGCCCCATCCTCCTTTCCTTAGCTATTGCTGTCACATGATGTATCTTGGGGTAAGCTTATTTTATAGTATCCTTTGAGCATCTTCAGCCGTTGGTCCTTTCAAGGGTCGATTTTATCGTCGTCTGGTGTCAAGTCGACGCTAAAGTCGGTTTAGGAGCACGACTTTTTAGTCGCCGTCCCAGGGGCGTTCCTCGACCGTTGCTTTTGGCCTATTATGGATGCAGATTCGGTCCAAATTCGGCCCAGATTCGACGTTATCTCGTCGCTCTTTCGGCTTAAAATCAATAAAATGAGCACAAATTGAACAAAAAACTGAATGTTCATCATAGAAATTAATACAAAATCAAATAGTTCAATGAAGCAAGTTTCAACATAAATTAAAACAAATCGAGCTAGGCATTGCCCTTGAGGCTTCGTAGGTGCTCCACCAGATCGTCTTGCGGTTCTTGATGCACTTGTCGGTCTCGGATCTCCCGACGCATATTGAGGTAGACAGCCCATGTTGCTGGTACCTGGTGATCGACAACTGCAAGAGGTTCCCCTGTGATATGGTTTAGTGTCAAACACTGGCTCTTCCTACTCGCTCTCAATGATCATGTTGTGCAAGCAGACAAAACAATTCATGATCGCCCACATCTGCGTTTTCGACCAGGTCATAGCGGGGTACTGGATAACAGCAAATCGCGCTTGGAGCACACCAAATGCCCGCTCAACATCTTTCCCGCAAGCCTCCTGCAACTTAGTAAAGTGTATCTTCTTTGGCGCCATAGGTTTTGAGATACTCTTCATAAATGTGGACCATCTCGGATAGATACCATCTGCTAGATAGTATCCTTTGTTATAGCATCGTCCATTAACCTCAAGTTCATCGAAGGAGCATGACCTTCAACAAGGTTGGCGAAGACATTCGAGCACTACAAGACGTTGATATCATTGCGAGTTCCTGGCATACCAAAGAAGGTGTGCCAAATCCATAGGTCATGTGTGGCTACGGCCTCAAGTACCACACTACAACCACCTTTGACGCCTTTGTACATCCCCTGCCAAGCAAATGGGTAGTTTTTCCATACCAGTGCATGCAGTCAATGCTTTCAAGCATCCCAAGAAATCCTCTTGCTGCATTTTGTTCTAGGATCCGAGCAGTGTCTTCGGCATTGGGTGATCGCAAATACCGTGGTCCAAACACTGCCACCACTGCCCTGTAAAACTTGTATAGACACTCAATGATGGTGGACTCGGCCATACGGCCATAGTCTTCTTGTATGTCCGCGGGAGCTCCGTATGCAAGCATCCTCATAGCTTGGGTGCATTTCTGGAGTGAAGAGAATCCAACTATGCCGATGCAATCCTTATTGCAAACAAAATAGTTGTCGAACTCCCGGGCGGAATGAACAATCCCGAGGAAGAGCTCCGGCTCATCCCATAGCAACGCTGAAATACTTTCTCACCGTGTAATGGAGCATCGGCGAGGTAGTCAGCGTAGAGCATCCCCTCCATCCGATGCCTCTGGTTGCTCTTGCGCCGGCCCGACGCCGAGCCACCTTGCCGGGGATTGTCATTGTTGACGAACATGCCAACCAGTGAGGCGAGTATCATGAGGTGCTCCTCGTCAGTGGCTTCAGCCTCGGCTTCTTCCTCCAACAGGGCTATGAACGCCTCCTCGTCGTCCAAGTCCATGGTCGGGCAGGCAAAATGTCGAACACCTTGTCGGCGTGACAGGCGAGCAGCCGCCGGCGCCCTTCCAACGTGGTTTGTGCCGGAGGACGTCGATGGGCGAGGGTCGGGGGGTCGGGGGAAGCGAAATCCGGTGAAGGGGGGTGAAGGGGGGCCTTCTAGCGGTGGCGCAGTGGTCGTGAACAGGCGAGGGGCGCCGGGATCGACATTGGGGAGGCCTTGGGTGGGAGTAGCTCGGGCAAGGAGAAGGACGAGATTCGCTTGACAATGGTGTCTCACACGCCGGTTTGTTACCGCCGGAGCTCCCCAAGAGGCCCCCAGCGTGCTGGGTTCGGCCTGGGTTCGCTGGCCCCAAAAAAGGGCTCTAACCGGCAAAAAACGGGGTCCTGAGGGCGCCACTGGGTTGATTTTTTGGCATCGGCGGTTAAATCAGCCCCCAGAAAGGCCTGTTGAGGGCATGGCTGGAGATGCCCTTAGTTGGGTAAATTACAGATACCAAGCTGACGAAGAGAGGGATCAAACGAGTTCCGTCTTTTATTTATTTAGGAAAAGGGGCCAACCCTACATCCACATACAACTCGTGGTTATGGCACAGAGGTGAGGGGGCACTGAGCCCCTCGTGCATCTATTTTTTTGTTTCTGATTTTGAATATTTCATATTAAATGAATCGTCTAATTAAGTTTTGTTTTTCTATTTTTTTTTCTCATGATGAGAGCTTTCAAATGAGATAGATTTCAAATACGTATTGATGAGTTTTTAGTTTTTTGTTAAGTTTCAACTTCTAAAACAAATTACGAGTGATTGACAAAATCACAAGTTTCAATACCTACAACCAACAAAAACTTAAACATTAAGTTCAACTCTAAAACTTGCTAGGAGCGACCAACAAAATGTAAGTTTCACAAGCTTCAATCGGTAAAACCCGCAGTTTCAAAAATGAAAACTTAAAACTTACTCTGCCTAGTGTAGGTCCAACAACAATGTGGATCGCACGACAATCAAGCCACCAAGCAGGGCTGGGCAGGTGTGTGCTCCTGCACCTGCGTGCCGTTTGCGAATTTCCGCATGTTTAGAGGTCATTGAAGTAGAATAGTGTTTCACTACAAATAGGAAAAGGAAAAGGTAACCTGGTAGAAACAAAATAGTTGGGTTAACGTCAGCATATTTTGGTCTAACTCTTAATTTAGAATTACTACCAACGCCTTGATCACAATGCTAGTCGGACATGGAGTTTTTTATCCTAAGCTCATATGCATCCTTATCACCAATAAAATTAATAAAAAAAGTTAAAAAACATCAGATTTTCTTGTGACACAGACTGTTGAATTCTTCAGCAACGTAGAAGTCATTTATGAAAGTCTAGTCAAAGCAAGCAAAATTAATGCTTCGAATAAACTAATGTTGGAAGCATTTTGATGTATCAATTTTGTGTTGCGTATACCTCTACGAATATCATTTCATTACAAAATTTTGCACATACTTGAAACATTGATTGTTGTTTATCACAAAAAGAAACAGAACGTTTTGATATTTTTTGTTAGTTTATTGTTCACGAAGGAGCATCTGTGTCCGGAATCGAAAGAGCACTTACGGTATGTTAGTGTCACTATTGTATGATATTTTTAAGCATGGCTGAAGCACCTTTCGAATAATATAAGTCCATTAACATTTCAGCCACATAAAGCACCATCCCGCACCTTTCGAATAATATAAGTCGATTAACATTTCAGCCACATAAAGCACCATCCCGTCTCTTGCTGTCTTTATCACCGAACGTATTTATTTTATTCTTAGAAAAATCGATTGATCTTTTGTTGCCCATAGAAAGCGGCGTGTGCAATTATTTCCATAAATGTGCAATACCAGCTGTACCATCATCCACTTCTAGCTTATAGGATGTTCCACAGTACCCTATTCGTGTATGCCCTTGCTTTTGCACTTGTTAATTTAAGGATGTCTTTAACACTGACCCTTAGACCGTCTATATCCGTTTGTTCATAACTGTCCGAACTCCGTAAACCATCCAACACAATCCCTGATACCTCTTTGTCATATCTATTAATTATTTATTGTTTCATGTCAATATTCTACAAGTTTTGTATATTTTTGACAATAATTTATATTATTTTTGGAACTAACATATTGATTCAGTTTCCAGTATCAGTTCGTGTTTTTCCATGTTTTTTATTTCGTAGAAAATCCATATCAAACGAAGGCCAAACACGATAAAATTGTACAGTTTTTTCTGGAATATATATGATTTTCGGAAGAATCAACGCAAGCTGGTGCTCGAGGGCCCCACAAGGTAATAGCGCACAACAAGGGATTACCTGCGCCCTGATAGCTTGTGGCCACCCCAAAAGTCGGTTGGAGCCCTTCTTTTGCCACAAAAAAAAACTACTTTTTGAAGAAAAATCTTCTCAAAATTTCAGCCCAATCGAAAGTTGTGGATCTGCGGGAATAAAAAATATAGTGAGGGGCTCCGAAAATAGACGCAGAAAACGGAAGAAAAACATAGAAAGATCCAATCTAGAGGGGCTCCGGCCCCTCAAGGGCCATGGTGGCCAAGGACTAGAGGGGAAATCCTCCTCCCATATAGGGAGGAAGCCAAGCAAGAGGAAGAAGGAGGGGGGGGGGGCTCTCACCCTATCTGCCGGCGGCGTTAGAGCGTCGTCGGAGGAACAATCATGACGGCGATCTACATCAACAACTTCATCACCGTCACCACCAAGTTTATCCCCGTCTATGCAACGGTTTAGCGTCTCTATTACCGTTGTAATGTCTACTTGAACATGGCCTTTATGATATATATCATTACCCAATGATGTTTGGCCATCCTATGATGTCCGAGTAGATACTTTTTGTCCTACAGGTTAATTGTGGTATTGTCTGATTGATATGAGTTGTATGCTATTAGGGTGTTGTCCTATAGTACCTTCCATGTCGCGAACATGTGCGGGATTACCGTTGTAGGGTATTTCAATATGTTCATGATTCATTTACAATGGGTTTCAAGAGGATTGTTGCATATGAGATTTAAGGGGACTTTATACTTAGCGGTATGCTTGGGTTTTACCTTAATGATCTTTGATAGTTGCGGATGCTTGCTAGAGTTTCATTCATACTTGCATATGATCCAAGTACGGAAGTTATGTTAGCTTATGCCTCTCACTCATTGCATATAATAAGGATCACGTGTATCATATTCAATTTCCTATGAACAATATTTATCTTGTGTTACCAAAGCTATCTACTAAACAAAATAACTTGTATTATCTCGCAAAGTACTCCTAATTTTATTCCCGCAAACTAGTTGTATTTCTTGTACCAGGTAAAGTGAACATTGTTGCGCGTAGAGTTTTATCATTGGTCGACCGAATATTAGAGACTATTAGTTCTACATTTAGCTTCACGTTAGATTCGATGCTCTTATTTATCAAAAAAGCTACAAATGACCCCCTACACTTGTGGGTTATAAAGCCTTTTCTGGTTCCGCTGCCTGGGAGCAATAGCACGCGGTTGATATTCTCCTGTGCGCTTGTCTGCTTTATCACTAATAATTATTATTTTCTTTTATGTTCTTTTATATCTTTATTTATGGATACAGAACATGAAACACCAAAACAAATTTGTACTTGGTACTCATGGAGATGGGGAACCTCCTAAAGCCCTCGATGCTGGTTATGTGAATAAAATTAAATACTACTTTGATAATCCTGACAAAACCCCGTTCAACTTGATAATGGGAGATACTTTGGATCATCGGGAATAGTTTAGGGATTATCACTTTTCTCAAAAAGGGAAACACTTATGGGATAAAATTAAAATGTTGTGTTTGTATGCTTGGGATGTGTGCTTAAGATATGATTATACTTGTTGCTTTAAGATGAAGGCTCCACAGCTTGCTTTCCAATGTAAATTTGATGATAATGAGACCTTGGATTCTTATGCTAATGGTGTATATGATTACTATGATGTGGGGCAAATAGAAGAATTTTTTGCTTTCAATTGTGCTTTATGAAATTTGATTGATATTTCTTCTTGTTTCTATGCATGTTATAATGGTAGAAATATCCCTCATTAATATCAATTATATTTCCATTCTGGATGTTACACCTTCGCACATCAAGTACGTCTAGTGGTGGGCTCATAAAATTGAGGTGCTACTAGGTGTCCTTGAACTGGAGGGTTCGTGTCGGACACGGACATGCATTGCATCGGGTTAACTTGACGAGGCTAACAAAACGGTTTTGGGCCTTGTGGCAGAGAAGGTTGGGAGCCAGGGTATGAGATACCTACCCAACCGACAGGAGTCGTATACAGATACGATCAGCAAGGAGTTGCTTACCGAATAGGCAAGTTGGCTAGCAGTGATGTTAAAGCTCACTAGTCGCTCGCGCTAGACGGGTCTTGAATTACTAAGAGTTTGTGGAGGGATGCTCACTTTAGTGGGAGTAGTTCTGTTTAAGGCTTGAATTACTATACATAAACACATTGCTTAGTGATTGCATATTTTCTGTTGTAGATCAATGGCACCACCTTCTCAACCCAACTTTGCATTGAAATCAATTCTGGAAAAGGATAAACTGAATGGAACAAACTTTACCACTTGGTATAGAAATCTAAGAACTGTTCTTAGCACGATAAAAAGGAACATGTTCTTGAGGATCCACTTCCAGAGGAACCTGTCGAGAATGCTAATGCCACAGCCAAGAATGCCCACCAGAAACTCGTTGATGAATCAAACGAGATCAGCTGCCTCATGCTGGCTTGTATGGAGCCCGATTTGCAACAGCATTTTGAAAACATTCAGGCTTTCGATATGATCGAGAGTTTGAAGAGCATGTTTAAGGTGCAGGTTAGGACCGAAAGGTTCAATGTCTGGCAGTCCTTGACGGATTGTAAGCTGACGGAGGGTGATCCACTGATCCCGCATGTGATCAAGATGATCGGGTACATGCAAGATTTGGATCGGTTAGGCTTCCCACTTGGGGACGAGCTATCCATGGATGCAATTTTGGGTTCTCTTCCACCTAGCTATGGGACGTTCGTCTTGAACTATCATATGCACAGCATCGATAAGAAGCTCACTAAATTGCATGGGATGCTCAAGGTGGCAGAGAAAGATATTAAGAAAGGCACGCATCAAGTGTTGATGGTGCAGAACTCGGCTAAGTTCAAGAAGAGTTGGTCCAAGAAAAAGGGTAAGGCAAAGGGCACAAAGAAGGTTGTCTCCGCCGCTGAGCCTAAGTCCGGACCGAACTCAAAGACCATTTGCTTTCACTGCAAGGAAGCTGGTCACTTGAAGAGGAACTGTAGAAAGTGGCTTGATGAGCATGGCAAGAAGGCCGGAGATGCTTCTTCGGGCAAAGGTACACTTGTCACATATGTTATCAACATTTACCTTGCTGACATACCTAGTAGCTCTTGGGTATTTGGTACTGGATCGGTTGTTCATATTTGCAACTCGATGCAGGGGCTGGTAAGAACTAGGCATGTGGCACAAGGGGAGATTGACATCAAGGTCGGCAACAAAGCAAGAGTTGCTGTGTTGGAGGTCCACACGATGCAGCTCAAGCTTCCTTCTGAATTTATTTTGGAATTGAATAGTGGTTATTACATCCCCGCACTTAGTTAGAACATTATTTCTGCCTCATATTTGATGAGTCAAGGTTATGGATTCAATATAAAGGGCAATGGTTGTTCATTTTTTTTGAAGGGAATGTTCCATGGCTATGCACCCATAGTAGATGGGTTATTTATTTTAAATCTAGAAACGGAACCAGTCTATAACGTGAATGTTAAGAGGCATAAGCCTAATGAGATAAATCCGACATACTTCTGACATTGCCGGCTTGGACACATTAGTCTGAAACGCATGAAGAAGCTCCATGATGATGGACTCCTAACTTCGTCCGACAACGGGTCATTCGAGACATGCGAATCATGCTTGCTAGGCAAGATGACTAAGTGTCCTTTTGCAAAGAGTTGCGGGAGGGCGTCCAAGCTGTTGGACCTTATACACAGGGATATGTGTGGTCCAATGAGCACAACGGCCAGAGGTGGCTATTAGTACTTCGTGACTTTTACCGACGGCTTGAGTATATATGGATACATCTATTTGATGAGGCACAAGTCAGAAACTTTTGAAAAGTTCAAAGAGTTTCAGAACGAGGTTGAAAATCAGCTTGGCAAGCCGATAAAACTTCTACGATCAGATCGTGGAGGTGAGTACATGAGCCAGGAGTTTGATAACCATCTGAAAAGCCGAGGTATAGTACCTTAGCTCACACCTCCGGGTACGCCGCAGAGAAACAGTGTGTCATAATGGAGAAATCGAACCTTGTTGGACATGGTCTGGTCAATGATGAGCAAATCGTATTTACCCTTGTCATTCTGGGGATACGCTATAGAAACTGTAGCTTTCGCACTTAATAGGGTACCATCAAAATCCTTTGACAAGACACCACATGAAATGTGGACTCGGAAGAATCCTAGTTTGTCTTTTCTAAAGATTTCGGGTTGTGAAGCATTTGTTAAGTGACTCATGTCGGACAAGCTTACACCCAAGTCAGATAAATGCATATTCGTGGGATATCCAAGGGAAACCTTGGGATATAACTTCTACAACCGAGAAGAGAACAAAGTGTTTGTTGCTTGGAACGGGGTTTTCCTATACAAAGAGCTTCTCAGTAGGAAGGCCAATGGGAGAATGGTACGACTCGAAGAAATTCGAGAGCCCTCGGGGACAACTCGGTTGGTGATGAGATCACACTGGAGTCGGTCAGAGAACCTATAGTGGAGTCGGCACCGGAGCCAAGGAGGTCGGAAACGTTGCGCAGTGTGCGTGACGTTTTGTTGCTAGAAAGCGACGAGCCGGACACGTATGCGGAAGCGATGTTGAGCCCAGATTCCGAGGCATGGGTAGAGGCCATGAGATCCGAGTTAAAGTCCATGGATGAGAATCAAGTCTGGGACTTGGTTGATCGCCACCTGGCAGAGCTGCCATTGGTTGCAAATGGGTCTTTAAGAAGAAAACCGATGTGGATGGAAATGTTCAGATCCACAAAGCTCGACTTGTCTCTAAAGGTTATGGACAAGTTCAAGGAATTGACTACGACGAGATCTACTTGCTAGTAGCGATGCTAAAGTTGGTGAGGATCATACTAGCTATAGCTGCATATTTCGATTATGATATAGCCCGAAGGTTTTGTCGATCCAACTAACGCTGGTAATATGGACTTAGAAAGGTCTGGTCGGATTTGACATAGTCGGATCCGAGTCGAGATAAGGTCTGAGTTGGACAGACCCAACTATGAGATGCAGGGATAGGTTATCTGTGAGTCTCTAGTACAACATACGTTCTATGTCCTAAGACCTGAGCTGGCGCATGTACTCGGATGGTGATAGACTTGCTTTGGGCCAACCAAACGCTACTTCGTGACCGGGTAGTTACAAAGGTAGGTTTTGGACTTGTCCAGACCCATGCTGCAAGACATGGTCGAGCAAGATGGGTTTTGCCCCTCCTACCAGGAGAGATATACTCTGGGACCCCTCATGTGATCCGACCTGGATACGCATGGCCATGCGATGAGGATTATGAGATAATCTGAAGTGTTGGTCAGATTCACCAGAACGAGAACAAGTCATGCTACAACAAGGATGACCATGTCGCCTTGTGCACTCCAACATATATCGTGTGGCAAAGGGAACAAAAGTGTGAAGTACATGTTCTCCTAACCAACTTCATTGGACACTTGGAGTTGGCACATCTTGCTAGAGGCCACTACCGACCGGTCGAGTTGCATGTCATCTGACTCGCGACCAAGTGGATGAGTACTTAAAGGGTCGCGTGCTTAAGGGAAGGAACACGTGGGCTTTAGGATCCGTGCGAGGCCTAAGAGTTGAGCCCACGCCGGATGACTATGTATAATGGAGCTAGGGCTTTGCATGAGTTGCAACTAGCCACCTCCACTCGCCGTCGCCGACCGTGTGATCGGACCTAGCAGTCCACCGCACGGGTGTTCCTCCTGCACGCGCGGATACTGTTAGAGGCGGTGCACTTGCGCCGCTCCGGTGAACCTGTACGTGGGATCCGGCGACCGGCTGTTCGAGGGACATCGGAATGGCTGTTCGAGGGAGATTTGACGAGGATGAGATGGACCACACGAACGCGCTGCCCCAACTCTACTTCCACTACACGGCACTGCGCGTCTAGTGGTACCAATCTGTGATCCTTCTCCGTAGCATGTTCTTGGATATTCTGCGCGTAGGAAATTTTTAATTTGCATGCGATACACCTACGGTAGAACCCAACACCAGCCACTTTATGCCGGACTGATTTCGAGGTGGTGCACCACCCTGACCGCAGGCTGATTTTTTGTGGATATTTTCGATGGTGCAATTTATTCTCTGCCGAGATATATAGCCAGTATCCCTCAAGGTGTGTGTCGGTCTAAAACCTGAGATGCCCATCAAGGAAAAAATAATAATCAAAATAAAACCACTAATCCCAGTATCCCCTGAGACTTAGGTCGATTTGCACAATCGGCCTGAGGATCAATTTCTTCCTCGGTGGCATTCGTTAGGGATGTAAACGCGGTACACAGTAGTTTCCGTGACTCGGGTTGGGTGCGGCCGACCAACCTAAGGGTTGAATCTCCTCAGAAACCATATTGTACTTTGAATTTACTGCATTGAATAGGCAATCCAGTAGCCCCCGAGCCTTAATTTGGGCATGGGTGGTCGAAATAAGGATCGATATTTGGTTGACACAAACTTTGTTATGTTTGACACAATTTATGTGTAATGATTCTATGTATCCAAGTACTTTACATCATTAATGCTCCGATCCGCATTGTACAAAACTTTGTTGACCAACCATCGGCTTCAACCACCTCAGCCAGTAGTTGATAAGTGTTTGTCCTACTATATAAAGCCTTTATAAAGGCAAAGATTTACGGCAAACAAGGCAATCTGGCCATACGGTTTATAAACAAAGGTACGTAGAGAGATGTTGGAAATAAGCCCTAGATGCAATAATAAATTGGTTATTATCATATTTCCTTGTTCGTGTTAATCATTTATTATCCATGCTATAATTGTATTGATTGGAAACTAAATACATGTGTGGGTATATAGACAACAATGTCTCCCTAGTATGCCTCTAGTTAACTAGTTCGTTGATAAAAAATGGTTAAGGTTTCCTAGCCATGAACATGAGATGTCATATGATAACATGATCACATAATTAGGAGAATGATGTGATGGACAAGACACCAAACTATTAACGTAGCATACGATCATGTCATTTTATTGCTACAGTTTTCTCCATGTCAAGTATATGTTCCAATGACCATGAGATCATGCAAGTCACTGACAACGGAGGAGTACCTTGTGTGTATCAAACGTCGAAACATAACTGGGTGACTATAAAGGTGCTCTACAGGTATCTTCGAGGGTGTCTGTTGGGTTGGCATGGATCAAGATTGGGATTTGTTACTCCATGAGACGGAGAGGTATCTCGGGGCCCACTCAGTAATACAATATCACAACAAACCTTCCAAGCAAAATGGCTAATGTGTTAGACATAGGATCTTGTATTACGGAATGAGTAAGGAGACTTGCGAGTAACAAGATTGAACTAGGTATAAAGATACCGACGAACGAATCTCGGGCAAGTAACATACCAAACAACAAAGGGAACATTATACGGGATTAACTGAATCCTTGACATAGAGGTTGAACCGATAAAGATCTTCGTAGAATAGGTAGGAACCAATATGGGCATCTAGGTCCCGCTATTGGTTATTGACCGTAGAGGTGTCTCGGTCATGTCTACATAGTTCTCGAACCCTCGGGGTCTACACACTTAATGTTTGGTGACGATAGAAGTATAGTTGAGTTGTTATGTTGGTGACCGAAAGTTTTTCGGAGTCCAGGATGAGATCCCGGACAAGGCGAAGAGCTCTGGAGTAGTTTGGAGGTAAAGATTGATATATGGAATAATAGTGTTTGGTCTCCGGAAGGGTTCCGGAATTCATCGAAAATAGTTTCGGATGTTTCCCGAAATGTTCGGGGTACAAGCATACTTTATTTGGGCCAAGGGGTAAAGCCCATGAGCCTTTAGGAAGGTGCAAAAGGTGTTTTGCGGAGGCCAGGGGCTAGACGCCAGGGACCCTGGAGACAGGGGCCAGGCGCCGAGGACCTTGGCGTCTAGTCCTGGAGTCCGAGGAGGACTCTTGCCTTGCGGGAAAATGACCTTGAGGAGGATTTTTCTCCAAGTTTTGACCCAAGAGATCAGCATATACATAAATGGGAGGGGCTAGCACCTAGAACACATCAAGTATCCCCAAGCCATGTTCCGGCAACCCCGTCCCTCAAGTTTATACTCCGTCATAGTTTCGTTGTGCTTGGCGAAGCCCTACGGAGATTGTTCTTCACCACCACCGTCACCACACTATTGTGCTGCCGGAACTCGAGCTACTACTTCACCATCACTCGCTGGATCGATGAGGTGAAGGCGTCATCAAGCTGTACGTGTGTTTAACGCGGAGGTGCCATACGTTCGGCGCTAGATTGGAAGGACCGTGATCAAGATCACGAGACGGATCGTGATGGGATCGCGGGATGGATCGTGATTGGATCGCGAGATGGATCATGAAGGGATCACGGGATGCTCGGGGATTTGGATCGCGAAGACGTTCGACTACATCAACCGCGTTTCTTAACGCTTCCTCTTAGCGATCTACAAGGGTATGTAGATCCACTCTCCCTCTCGTAGATGCTCATCACCATGGATAGATCTTGCATGTGTGTAGGAAGATTTTGTTTCCCATGCAACGTTCCCCAATAGTGGCATCATGAGCTAGCTCTATGTGTAGATGACATCTCGAGTAGAACACAAAGGAGTTTGTGGGAGTTGATTCTTAGATTTCTTCCTCCCTTGGTCGTGTTTTGGTTCAGCGGCATTGTGGGATGAAGCGGCCCGGACCAACCTTACTCGTATGCTTACGAGAGACCGGTTCCATCGACTGACGTGTAACTTTGTTGCACAAAGATGGCTGGCGGGTGTCTGTTTCTCCTATTTTTGTTGGATCAGATTCGACAAAGGAGGTACTTGAGAAGGTTGAAAAGCAACTTATGTATCACCGTTGTGGTTTTTTTCTTAGGTAAGAATTGTTCTTGCTAGATACCCGTAGAAGCCACTTAAAACTTGCAACAACAATTAGAGGACGTCTAACTTGTTTTTGCAGGGTATATTGTGATGTGATATGGCCAATTACATGATGAGATATATGTGATGTATGAGATGATCATGTATTGTATAGAATATCACGACTTGCACGTCGATGAGTACGGCAACCGGCAGGAGCCATAGGGTTGTCTTTAATTATTGTATGACCTACGTGTCTATCGTTAAGCTCTATGTAATGATTTACTTTATCGCTAAGCGGTAGCAATAGTAGTAGAAGCATGGTGGGCGCGACAACCCCGATGGTGACACGTTGATGGAGATCAAGATGATGGAGATCATGGTGTCATGCCGGTGAAGATGGGGATCATGCCGGTGCTTTAAGGATGGAGATCAAAAGCAAAAGTTCATGGCCATATTATGTCACTTATGATTTGCATGTGATGTTAATCCTTTTATGATCCTTGTTTTTCTTAGGATAACGGTAGCATTATAAGGTGATCCCTCACTAATATTTCAAGATCAGTTGTGTTCTCCCCGATTGTGCATCGTTGCGAAAGTTTGTCGTGTCGAGACACCACGTGACGATCGGGTGTGATCGACTCTATGTTCACATACAATGGGTGGAAGTTAGTGTTGCATGTGCAGAACACTCAGGTTAAACTTGATGAGCCTAGCATGAACAGACATGGCCTCAGAACACAAGAGACCAAAAGGTCGAACATAAGTCATATAGTAGATATGATCAACATGATGATGTTCACCATTGAAACAACCTCAACTCACATGATGATCGGACTTGAGTTGTTGAATTTGGATCATGTATCACTCGAATGACCGGACAGATGTCAATTTGAGTGGGAGTTCTTAAGTAATATGATTAATTGAACTCAATATCATGAACATAGTCAGTAGTGTCTTTGCAAATATGTTGTAGATTACTAGCTAACGTTGTAGCTCCCTTGAATTTTTATATGTTCCTAGAGAAATAGAGTTGAAAGATGATGGTAGCAATATTGCGGATTAGGTTCATGATCTAAGGATTGTCCTCATTGCTACACAGAAGGCTTATGTCCTTAATGCACCGCTCGGTGTGCCACCCCCTCTGGCGTCGTCTGTAGATGTTGTGAACATCTGACAGGCACGTTTCGATGACTACTTGAATGTCGCGGAACATATGAGATGTTCTAAGATCTGAAATTGGGATCTCAGGATCGTGCCCGTTTTGTGATTTATGAGATCTCCAACCAAATTCTTTGCCTGCAAGATGAAGGAGAATAGCTATATCGTTGAGCATGGCTCATATTGTCTGGGTGCGACAATCACTTGAATTGAGTGGGAGTTGATCTTCCAGATAAGATAGTTATTGATATGGTTCTCCAAGTCACTATCACTAAGCTACTAGAACTTTGTGATGAACTATAATTATGCTAGGGATGGAAATGATGATCCCTGTGCTATTCGTGATGTTTGTCAACCGCGAAGGTAAATATCAAGAAGGAGCATCAAGTGTTGATGGTTAGTAAAACCACTAGTTTCGAAAAGGGAAAGGGTAAGGAGGGAAACTTCATGGATGGCAAGTCAGTTGCTGCTCCACTGAAGCAACCCAAAGTTGATCCCAAAACCGAGAATAAGTGCTTCTATTATGAGGAGAGCAGTCGCTGAAGCGAAACAACCCTAGATACTTAGTAGATAAGAAGGCTACTAGCGTCAACAAAATTATATTTGATATATGTGTTATTGATGTGTACGCTTGCTTGTACTCCTAGTAGTGTGTGGGTATCGGATACCGGTTCAGTTGCTAAATGTTAGTATCTCGAAATAAAAGCTACAAAATAAACGGAGACTTGCTAAGGATGGGGTGAGGTTGTTGGAAGTGTTTCCAAGGTTGATGTGTTCACCATCACACGCTCTCTCTACCCTCGGGATTGGTAATGAACCTAAATGTTATTTGGTGTTTACGTTGAGCATGAACGTGATTAGATCGTGTTTATTGCAATACAGTTATTCATTTAAGTTAGAGAATAATGGTTATTCTATTTACATGAATAATACCTTCAATGATCATGCACCTAATGAGAATGGTTTATTGAATCTTGATCGTATTGATACACATGTTCATGACATAGATGCCAAAGGATACAAAGCTAATAATGATAATATCACATACTTGTGGCACTGCCGCTAAATGTCATATTGGTGTAAAGCGCATGAAGAAACTCCATGCTCATGGATCTTTGCACTCATTCAATTTTGATTCGGTTGAGACATGTGGACCATGCCTCATGGGCAAGATGACTAAAGACCCCGTTTTTGGGATGATGGAGTGGGCTAGTAACTTGTTGGAAATAATTCATGTTGATGTATGCAGTCCAATGAGTGTTGTAGTGCGCAGTGGATATCGTTATTTTATTACCTCACTAATGATTTGAGTATATATGAGTATATTTACTTAATGAAACACCATTCTCAAACGTTTGAAAAGTTCAAACTAATTCAGAATGAAGTTTAAGATCATTGTGACAAGTAGATAAAAATGTGTATGATATGATCATGGAGGTGAATATCTGAGTTACAAGTTTGGAATACAACTTTAGACAATGTGAAAGTTGGTTCACAACTCACGCCACCTGGAACACCATAGTGTTATGGTGTGTCCGAATGTCGTAGTCATGCTCTATTGGATATGGTGCAAACTATGATGTCTCTTATCGTTTTGCCACTATCGATTTAGGGTTACACATTAGAGACAACTACATTCACTTTAAATAGGGCACCATCAAAATCCATTGAGATGACACCATATGGTTTGGTAGAAACCTAAGTTGTCATTTCTCAGAGTTTGGGAATGCGATACTTATGTCTGCTAAGCTCGAACCCGAAGCGGAAAAGTGCATCTTCATAGTATACCCTAAGAACAGTTGGGTATACCTTATATCTCAAATCCGAGTGAAAATTGATTGTTGCTGAAAATGGTTCCTTTCTCAAGAAAGAGTTTCTCTCTAAAGAGTTGAGTGGGAGGAAGATAGAAGTTGATGAGGTTGTTGAACCTTTGTTTCAACCAGACAGTAGCACAGCGCAGAAAATTGTTTGTGTGGAGACTACGTTAGTTGAAGAGGAAGTTAATGATAATAATCATGAAACTTCAGATCAAGTTACTATCGAACCTCGTAGGTCGACAAGGACGCGTACTGCTCCTGAATGGTATGACAACACTGTTTTAGAGGTCATATTGTTGGACAACGATGAACCTACGAGCTATGGAGAAGCGATGATGGGCCCGGATTCCAACAGATGGTTAGAGGCCATGAAATCCGAGAAAGGATCCATGTATGAAAACCAAGTATGGACATTGGTAGACTTGTTCGTTGAACGACAGGTCGTTGAGTACAAATGGACCTTTACGATGAAGGCGGACGCTGATGGTGAATATCACCATTATAAAGCTTGACTTGTCGCAAAGAAGTTTCCGACAAAGTTCAAGGAGTTGACTGTGATGGCACTTTCTCATCCGTAGCGATGCTAAAGTCTGTTGGAATTATGTTAGCAGTTGCTACGTTTTTCAATTATGAAATCTGGCAAATGGATGTCAAAACATCGTTTCCTTCCTTGAGGATAGGTTGTATGTGATACAACCGGAAAGTTTTATCACTCCTAAGGATGCTAAAAGGTGTGCAACCTCCAGCAATCCTTCTATGGACTGGAGCAAGCATCTCGGAGTTGGAATATACGCTTTGATAAGGTGATCAAAGTTTTTGGGTTTATACAAATTTTACGACAAACTTGTATTTACAAGAAAGTGAGTGGGAGCACTATAGAATTTCTGATAAGTATATGTGGTTGACATATCACTGATCGGAAATGATGTAGAAATTCTGGAAAGCATAAATGGTTGTTTGAAAAGAGATTTTCAAAGGAAGACCTTGATAAAGCTACCTAATTGTTGGGCATCAAGATCTATAGAGATAGATCAAGATGCTTGATGAGACTTTCAATGAGTACATAGCTAGACAAGATTTTGAAAGAGTTCAAAATGGATCAGTCAAAGAAGGAGTTCTTGCCTGATTTGTAAGGTGTGGAGTTGAGTGAGACTTAAAGCTTGACCACGGCATAAAAAAGAGTAAGGACAAAGGTCATCCCCTATGCTTTATCCATAGGCTCTATATATTATGCCATGCTGTGTACCGCGCCCGTGTGTGCCTTGCCATGAGTCTGTCAAGGGGTACAAGAGTGATCCAGGAGTGGATCACTAGAAAGTGGTCAAAATTATCCTTACTAACCAGAGGAGTAAGGAGATATTTCTCGATTATGGAGGTGGTAAAGAGTTCGTCATAAAGAGGTACGTCGATGCAAGCTTTAACAACAATGCAGATGACTCTAAGTAGCAATCCGGATACATATAGTGGAGCAGCCATTTTGAATAGCTCCAAGTGGAATGTGGTTGCAGTATCTATAGTATGACATAGAGATTTTCAAAGTACTAACGTATCTGAATGTCGTAGAACCGTTGACTAATGACCTCTCTCACATGCATAGCATGATCGAACCCCAGAACGCAATGGGTGTTAGATTCATAACAATGTAAATCACATGGTGATGTGAACTAGATTATTGACTCTAGTGCAAGTAGGATACTATTGGAAATATGTCCTAAAGGCAATAATAAATTGGTTATTATCATATTTTCTTGTTTGTGATAACCATTTATTATCCATGCTATAACTGTATTGATTGGAAACTAAAGACATGTGTGGGTATATAGACAACACTGTGTCCCTAGTATGCCTCTAGTTAACTAGTTTGTTGATCAAAGATGGTTAAGGTTTTCTAGCCATGGACATGAGATGTCATTTGATAACGGGATCACATCATTAGGAGAATGATGTGATGGAAAAGACCCAAACTATTAATGTAGCATACGACCGTGTCAGTTAATTGCTACAATTTTGTGCATGTCAAGTATATGTTCCTATGACCATGAGATCATGCAACTCACTGACATCGGAGGAGTACCTTGTGTGTATCAAACGTCGCAATGTAACTGGGTGACTATAAAGATGCTCTATAGGTATCTCCGAGGGTGCCTGTTGGGTTGGCACGAATCAAGACTGGGATTTGTTGCTCCGTGTGATGGAGAGGTATCTTGGGGCCCACTCAGTAATACAACATCACAACAAGCCTTGCAAGCAAAGTGACTAATGTGTTAGCCACACGATCTTGTATTACGGAACGAGTAAAGAGACTTGCCGGTAACGAGATTGAACTAGCAACTAACATATAGAAAAATAAAGGGAACATTATACGGGATTAAATGAATCCTTGACGAAGAGGTTTAACCGATAGTGATCTTCATAGAATATGTCGGAACCAATATGGGCATCCAGGTCCCGCTATTGGTAATTGACTGCAGAGGTGTCTCTGTCATGTCTACATAGTTCTTGAACTCGCAGGGTCGACACACTTAACGTTTGGTGACGATATAAGTATAGCTGAGTTGTTATGTTTGTGACTGAAAGTTGTTTGGAGTCCCGAATGAGATCCCGGACATGACGAGGACCTCTGGAATAGTCCGGAGGTAAAGATTAATATATGGGATAATAGTGTTTGGTCTTTGGAAGGGTTCCGGAATTCACCGAAAATAGTTCCGGATGTTTCCCAAAATATTCGGGGTACAAGGATACTTTATTTTGCCAAGGGGTAAAGCCCATGAGGCTTTATTAAGGTGAAAAAGGTGTTTTGCAGAGGCCAGGGCTAGACGCCAGGGACCCTAGTGTCTGGGGCCAAACGCCGAGGACCTTGGCGTCTGGTCCTAGAGTGCACGGAGGACTCTTGCCTTGCGGGCAAACCGATATTGAGGAGGATTTTTCTCCAAGTTTCGACCCCAGGGATCAGCGTATAAATAAAATGGCGGGGCTAGCACCTAGAACACGTAAAGTTTCCCCAAGCCGTGTGCCGGCAACCCCATCCCTCTAGTTTATCCTCCATCATAGTTTCCGTTGTACTTGGCGAAGCCCTGCCGAGATTGTTCCTCACCACCACCATCACCATGCCATTGTGCTGCCGGAACTCGAGCTACTACATCACCATCGCTCGCTGGATCGAGGAGGTGAAGGCGTCATTAAGCCGTACGTGTGTTGAATGCGGAGGTGCCGTCCGTTCGGCGCTAGATCGGAAGGACCATGATCAAGATCACGAGACGGATCGTGATGGGATCGCGAGACGGATCGTGATTGGATCGTGAGACGGATCATGATGGGATCGCGGGATGCTTGGCGATTTGGATCGTGAATACGTTCGACTACATCAACCGCGGTTCTTAACGCTTCCGCTTAGCGATCTACAAGGGCATGTAGATCCACTCTCCCTCTCGTAGATGCTTATCACCATGGATAGATCTTGCGTGTGTGTATGAAAGTTTTTGTTTCCCCTACAACGTTCCCAACAAGAGATATGTTATATTACTATGTAAGAAACACCTTCTGGGAGAAATAGTTCATTTATCATGTTGACCACGATCATGAAACCCCAACTCCGATCAATGCTGGAGGAAAAATATTGAGGATTCAGTGCGGCGAATGTTCCCGAACTTTGTGGTCTTTAATGAACCAAAATTTTCACTTCCATCGTTGCCGACCAACTATATTATTAAGATGGCTAGTTTTCGGCTTCACCCAGTCTGAGGTAATAACCCGGATGACCAGGAAGTAACAAGCACAGAGGTGCTCCCTTTACACCCTAGCCGAACAATCCGGAACGTAGGGGATAAGCACAGGAGCCAGGCAACCCAGCTTGGCCAAAATCTTAAATCAAATTGATGCATACTTATGGATTTATAACGATGATTACGGAAGGCAACACCCGCATATAGAATATAAATGCTTTTATGCTATAAGCTATTTTGACTCCTTTGTGAACGTTTATCATTTGATAGTGGCCCATCGTCGGCTTCTACCCCTCTCTAGATGTTATGCAGGGTGTTTCCACAATAACAAGACAACCCTTAGATGATGTCTCGATGCCCGGAGGCAGTTTTGTTAGTGGTAACAAGGTAATTAGATGCCCGGACTTTATTACTTTCACTTAGTCATAGGAGCATATGTTTGGGGGCAACTTAATAGCCCCCGGTATACATCGACTCCTCGGATGATTCGAGGTCGAACAACCCACAACTTCACCTTTTCAAGAAAGGGAGGACCTTCATTTTTCTCGGATAACCTCGATCGTCTATATTTGGTTGAACATTGCCCGCGGTTCATTGACCGATTTACGCTTGTTGTGATAGTCAGCTTTCGGCTTTCTCCAACTAAGGCACTTAACCAGTTAAACCAGAGGTGACAATCCAAGTGGTTTTCCCTTTACCCCTTAGCCGAACAAAGCAGAAACATAAGAGGTAAGCACATGAGCCTGACAATCCATCTATAGACTGGAGATACAACTCGAAATCAATGCATATAAATGCGAAATACCAAGGATATTTTGCCAAGGACTGTATGTAGTACCTCGGTGTTTGGTGGGTTTGGTGTTAACTGCAGACCCCCTTTAATACTGTCGATGCGTGAAATGCATCTGGCATTGTACCGCAAGAGTTATGCTCAGAAATAACAAAAAACTTATGCAAAAAAAACTTTATGTTTAGACAAATGAAAATTGTGCCAATCCAAAATTGGTTTAAAATTTAATTTGTGCCTCGGTCGTGCTTTAACATGATACATCCAATCTTGGGACACCAAGCAGGTCAGCCTTTGGATTCATCCTCCATATCCGAGGCGGAGTGTTTCTCTGAGGCTTGTTTTGCGAAGTAAACTCAAGCGGCTTTAGAAAGAAGCCAGGCTATCCGGCTATTGCCGACATGCTAGTGTCGGAAAAAGTAGTAGTAGAAAAAGACTTTGCAACGACTAAGAAGAAAACACAATTAATACAAAAAAGCTCATACAAATTTAAGATCCCTCGATTAAATAAAGTAACTAAAAAGTTTAACAAACAATTTTTTTTGTTTAACAAAAAATATAATGTTTTGTTGCACCGAACAAAAAGTAAAATTTCAATGAGAGCTGAGCCTGAAAACGACTTAGCTGGTTAATGTGCTCGGTGCGGTTCGGGGTTGTGCCGTGAAGAAGACATAGTCCTCCGCCTGGCATAGGTCCCAGCCCCCAAGCCTGACGTAATCGAGCGAACAGCTCGGCTTGAGAAGTGGCAATGCAACACGGTTGCTGCAGCAATGCGAAGCCCCCTGTCCAGCCGAGGGGAGTAGTTTAGCAGCGTGACAGTGAGGCCCCCAATTACCATGGGAAAAGAAAGAGTTTTTAATAAAAAAAACTTTTTATTTAACACAAATATGATGCTTGGTCCAACCGAACAAAATTTAAAAATTGAAAAAAGTTGAGCATGAAAGCGACTTAGCTAGTTAATGTGCTTGTGACGTGTGTCGAGCTTGTAGTGGGTCAAGGTCCCATCCCCCAAGCCGGTCACAAGGTATCCTAAGAACATCTCAGCTTGATGAAGTGAAAAAATAACACTTCCGAAGGTCCGAGGAGAAACCCCCAGTCCAATCGAGCAGACAGAGTAGCTCGGCAGCGTTACGGCAAAGCCCCCACGTCCATTGACCCTGTCGACGACACAATTTGGTTGATGGAGGTGGGATCACAATGTAGGCACGCCAGGGTGAACGCATGACACAACCAAAGTCAATTACTTGTGCACAAGATACAGTGCAAGCCAATAGTAATAAAAAAATAAAGGTAATCATATATAAATTTAAAAAATCTTCTACTTAGTTAATTTAAGTGAAGCAAATAATTAAAAGAATATGGCCTAGGCGCCGAGGTGGGTGAGCGAAGAGTTTGGCTTGATGAAGTGGCGACGCTGCATGGTCGATGTGGCGAGGTGAAATCCCCGGTCCAGGTAACATGGAGAAGCTAGTTGGCTCGTGACGCCGAAGTCTGTGGCACATGTTGATGAAGAAATGGCAAAGCCCTGGGTCTAGCCGAGGTGATGGAGCAGGTCGGCTGGTGTTGTTGTATTCTCATGCCAGCCGATGTCTCAAAGCAGGTCGGTTGGTGATGCCAAAGTCTCCGGCCAGCCGAGGTGTCGAAGCAGGTCAGCTGGTGACTCCAAAGTCTCATGCCAGCCGAGGTGTCGAAGCAGGTCGGTTGGTGATGCCGAAGCTCCGGCCATCTGAGGTGTCAAAGCACGTCAACTCGTGATGCCGAAGTCTCCTGCCAGTCAAGGTGTCGAAGCTGGTCGGTTGGTGATGCCAAAGTCTCCGGCCAACCCAGGTGTCGAAAGAGGTCGACCAGTGACGCCGAAGTCTCATGCCAGCCGAGGTGTCGACGTTGCTCGGCTTGTGACGCCGAAGTCCCGAGAGCATGTTGACGAGGAGAAGACGAACCCCCAGGCTAGCCGAGGTGACAGAGCTAGTCAGTAAGATGATGCTAGAGCCCCATGCCAGCCGACGTGTCAAAGAAGGTGAGCGTGGTGGGCGTCGGCTTGAAAAAGCGATGGCGCGGCAATGCTGACGCAGGTCAGAATTCGTGACACGCTCAAAGCTGGATCGGTGAAACAACAAAGCGCCCGGCCCGTACAACCTACGAATGACGAGGTTCTCTTACCGATTATTCGGCACTCACGATACCCAACTCTTGGTTGGCTAACCGAGATGATGAGAAAATTTGCTTTAAAAAGGGTGTTTGACAACTCGTTCATGAAAAAGATGAACTCGGGTCGGATTCGTTTTCGCACAAAAACTAGATCCAAAATTCGTTGTACTCATCGAATGTTTCCCGAAGTTTGGATGGTTAGATCGAAATGAATTGGTTAGGTGTGATTAGTATAGGAATTCCACAACCGGTGAAAGGTGGGATTTTCCAAAGTATGTCCGAGCTAGATACTGGACACGTCGCCCTCAACTTATCCCGATTCCCGTCCAGATTCGACATGGCTCCGGTATATCGGATATTGCCATATATTCCTACATCGGAACGTGATGAAATTTTGTAGGCTTGCTGTAGATACAATTCTACACAGTTCCACCAAAGCAATCGTCAAAGCGACATTTGAGAAAACGGGGACGATGGACACAAATTTGCTGTCCAAAAAAGTTCAATATGAAGACGAGCCATCAATCCTTCTAGCAATCCCACACAGGAACTCTCAATGAAAGCACCAATGTCTATGTCAAAATGGGCGGATCTCGGGTAGGGGTTCCCAATCTGTGGGTCTTGGATCGATGGGTAACAAGATACAAGGGAGACAGTATTTACCCAGGTTCAGGCCCTGTTGATGGAGGTAAAACCCTACGTCCTGCTTTGTTTGTATTGATGATGGTTTATCAAGTAGAGAGGTTATCTACCTCGACATTGTATGTAGTGCTCTAAACCCTAAGAGCTATGCTCGTTTGATGATATGATTGCCCCTAATGACTAGCCTGGCGTCGGCTTATATAACACACCAGAGGCCTAGGATAACAAGGGTCCTAGTCGGCTACGACGGTGGAGAGGAGTCCTTGTATTTATTACCAAGTCATGTGGAATCTTCCTCGCCTGCATCATGGGCTGTCCGAACTTTCCCATTAATAAACTGCCCTGGGGGTCCTCGGCCCGACCCACCCGTCGGGAGATGACGTGGTGAGTACCCCCTAGTCTAGGACACCGTCAGCAGCCACCCCCTGGGCACGCCCTATTGGCTTGTGGGGCCCCCGTTCGGCCCCCTACCTTATCCTAAGAATCCACGTCTTCTTTTGGTCAATAAAAAACCATCAAAAAGTTTCGTGCAATTGGACTCCGTTTGGTACTGTAAACCTGAAAACTCCAAAACATGCAAAAAAAACTGTCATTTGGCACTGGGTTAATAGGTTAGTGCTCAAAATTAATACGAATCAGCAAATAAATGCCCCAAAAGTAGCCTAGAATGTTAGTATTATAGCATGGAACAATAAAAAAATTATAGATACGTTGGAGTCGTATTAGTGCTTCACTAATTTCTCTTGAAGTTTGGATGCTCGTTTCTCTACATTTAGAACACTGTTATTTGTAGAATGATCTTTTGTTTCTGTTATATTTATTAGAGCATGTTTTGGTCTTTTGTAGTAAGGATTAAACTCTCATGCTTCACTTATATTTATTTAGATAGTTAATGGGAATTGGTAATTTACATGGTTAGTCTTAAAATCCTGCATAAACTTGAAGACCACCAAATATGGCTTGCGTAATTTGATTATATTGACAGAGTAATATGGTTAACTCATCCCAGTCTCCTCCCTAGTGGCGGACTGGTAGTACTTTTCTCCAGGAGAGGTAAGCGAGCTTTGACAAATAATATGTGAGTTCTTTATGACTAATGTGAGTTCATGGACTATATGCAGTGTAGCGCCCCGACTCAAAACAAGTCAAGCCTCTGTGTGTTCTGTGCCATCCCTGGATCAGTTTGCTGGCACACACAATACATCAATATCTATATCAAAGTGCAACCACCTGTAAATAACATAAAAGTGATATATTCCTCAAAATCTCAGCGAAATAGTCAACGGTAGTGGAGTCCCAATAAAAACCAACGACGGGTTAAGTGTAGACCGTACCCTGAATCATACTCTTACTCGTCGTAGAAAAGTATCCACAACATAAGATGTTGCATCCATGTAGGTCAGCATATTGAATATGCCGGGAGGTCACAAAAGAGGGGGTGAAAATATCAGCTATACTATATGCATATATGGCAGGTGGGGCTGTAAGTTTAAGTTTTAAGTAAAGCCTATTTTACCTACAACAAGAGAGGGGGCAAAAGTAAAACTACTACTACAATGTTGGTTATTTAATGCGAAGGTTCCACCAACCATTTCTCACACCCAAGTTATCAATAAAACCCACATCATTAAATTATTTGTGTTGAGACTTCCTAATAGTTTTAGTTCCTTTGGCTCAAGTTGTCCATGACCGTGGATACGGCTAATCGATTAGGTTTAGTACTCTGTAGAGTTTTGCACACATTCCCCAGAACATTTGATCGCCTCTGTTGAAGTCCTCACACTTGAGGGTGTCTCCGGATGATCAAAACATGGTCTTCCAAAGGGTTTCTCTAAGCCACTGTCGGTGCCCATCCAATCCTACCATTCTTCTAGATCTCGTAGCATCGCCCGTCTAGAGTCACCATGATGTCCAACCAAGCCAGAGCCCATAATGGCTTGTGACTTTGTAGGTAAGCCTCAGGTCTTGAAGTATCCATCCATCTCTTTGTGCCTGGGTGGACCTTTCCGCGTGAATACTGGCACTTCTCTAGCAACATCTAGGCTGACCACTGGTTTCTCCAGGGCACCGTTCAACCATTATCCACCAGAGTTATATTGCATTCATGTGGTCTTGAAAATAATTCTAGAAGTCTTGAGGTCTTGATCATCAATTAAATTTCACAACACTCATTGTACACACTCATCCAAACCCTGTCTACTAAAAGCATAGCAAAATAAAAATAACATTCCCGGGGCCAAAGTAACAAGGGTTTAAGGGTGTCTACCACATGAGACTGCTCAAGAACTAAAATTTCCAATTACCTACTTTGAATTCAATGGTGGATAAAGTGGAACTAATGCGAAAAAACATAGGTGAAAACATGATCAATGTGAACTTGCCTGGTGAGGTTGATGAAGATCGTATCACTCTCACAAAAATAACTTGATAGAACTATTCGTCACTCTCCGATCAAATCAATATAATTAAACATCTTGCTAATGAGCAAACACTTATAACAATCAAAACTATCAAACAACAAGCAACACAAGACTAAACACAATAGGGTTGTGGTGAAGGAAATAATTAAGACAAAAGTTAAAACAACAAAAATTCATCAAGACAACCAATGGTGGTTTTCCCTACAAGTAACCTATTTTCAATAGCAACAAGACAACAACAAAGTAAAATCTAACAAAATTATTTTAGCAAATAACTAAGAATAACTAAGAACTATGAAAACAACACACTAATAACATAAGTGTTTGTCTAATAAACTTAACAATAAGAAAAACAACAAATACTAAAATAATAGAAAACAAAAATATAAAATAAATGAATAACATAAATCATTTTTTCACAAACTCTTATTAAACAAAAGAACTAATTGACTATTTTTCATTAACCACTTCTTATGACCAAACCAAAATTAACCTAGAGTTAAGGCACAAACAATTTCAATTATAATACAAATTGCTTCTGGTGTAAACTATGGTTAACAAAATAATAGAACTACAAAACAACATATAGGAAATATTTTCAAAAGGAAATTAAAGTAGCATTGAAATCAATTTGCATGTTATGATTTAACTAGAATTCATTTTCATGCAAGCAAAAATAACAAAGAATATAAAAAATTCTTGTTGAAATACTACTGTTAAGTAACAGAAAACAAAGTAAAACGTTTCAACTAGTACAAAAGAAAACAAAATAAAAACAATTAAAACAAAAGAAATAACAAAACTCCTAAAAATTACTAAAACAAATTATGTTTTGCTTGAAACACTAATTTAAGATATTCTAAACATTCTCAAATTGAGCAGGGTGATAAATATAGCTAATAAAAAATAGTAGCAAAAAGAATCACTCAAAAATAATTTTTTTATGTTATTCAAATCCTAGTGATTTGAGAAAATTTCAATGAATTCAAATTTGAAAATTTCAAATATGGTAAAACTTCATATCTACAGAAACTATACAATTTTTTTGACACGATGCAAAAGGAATCAAATTAAAACACTGAAAATCCTAAGAGATATCATATTTGCAAAAATAGAAACTATTCTGTTTCAGAAAACAAAAATAGAAAAGAAATAACTAACTAATGAACAGGGGGGCACGTGGCGCTTCGTGGCTAGCCGCGGGTGTGGCCGTGTGGATGCAAATGAGTGAACGTTCTCAAGTGAGGAGAAAACGATTCATCTTTAAGTGCTTCTAATACTACGCGCCCGATTCAGATCCGACGGCTAAGGAGGAGGTGCTCAGAGAGGGGGTTGCCGATGATGAAGCTACTCCGGCGAGGCAGAGGCAGCGAGGACGTCGGGAACATGGCTCCGGTAGTCGGGGACGACGATGAAGGTGACTAGGCGAAGGCAGAGTCTCTTCGACGTCAATTGGTGGTGGAGTTGGAGCTTAGGGGCGTCGGGAGTGAGCAGAGCAAGCTTGTGGAGCTCTGGTTCAGTGCGGATCTCTAGCAAGGTGGTGGCGCATCGTTCCAGTGGGCGGCGGCAACAGTGGGGTGGTCCAGACGACGGCGGCAAAGCTCCGGTGAAGATGGGTGGATTCAGAGGGTGTGGGGGTGTCAGAGTTGAGTTCTACGAGGTGGGGAGGGCTCAGGTCGATGCAGAGCCCCGGCGAGATTGCTCTATGGCGTTCCGGCAAGGGCTCGGGGCGTTTGGGGTTTGAACAGAGTGCGGGGGAGGTGGGGGTTTATATAGGGGCACAGGGGGGGGGGTACTCCAAACGGCAAGGGGTTGGAGATCCGCGACGGATCCGGTCGGCTTTAGTGAGAGGAAAGTAAAGAGGAGAAAAGGTAGGTGACGACCAAGGGAAGAGAAGGAGTGGGCGGTGGGGTCCACGCGTCAGAGAGGGAAAGAGATCGGCGAGGCGATCAGGTAGCCGATCCGAAAGTGATTCGGGTCTGAAATAAAAGATATGGCTTATTTTTTTCCAAATGGGCCTCGGTTGATTTTCCTTTTAAAGTGGAATTTTCCTTTTTATTAAAACAGGAAAGAAAGTCATGATTTATAAAATCAAATAAAACTCAAACATGGAAGTTTTATATACCAAAAATATCATAAAAATAAATGCAAAAAATGAACATTTTTCCACGGCCAAAAAAAAATTTAATTTTTTTCTTCAAAAAATACCTAAATTTGTTTTATTTATTTTTGCCAATATTTTGCAAATAACCCCATGGTTTTTATGGTTCAAATATTTCACAAAAATACCCCTGGTTTGGAGGGTCATGTTCCTCCTCTCAAAAAATTTGAATTTGGGCAAAGGATTTTGAATTCATTCAAACTTTAAAATGGAGCAAACTATGAAATGCATTCCAGCTAGAAAATTTTCAATAGTTTTCGCAAATCCAAAATTTCAAATCCATCATTTGAAGAAGTCATGTCATCTTCTCTCACTGATTTGTATTTGATGAAATTTCAATTCAAAAACAAGGGGAAAGTCATTTTATTCCCTCTCATTGGAAGTTTTAATAAGTTTCAAATTTCACTCAATTTCAAATAATCATTCAATCAATCAATCGTTCTATTAATTAATATAAAATTCCAAAATTTGGGATGTTACAAACCTACCACACTTAAAATGAATCTTGTCCTCGAGATTCATAAGGGCTAGAAAGAAAAGGTTAGGTTTTGGGGTCTTCTAGCAATTCCATAGAACTGATGTTGTAGGGCTACCACACTTAAAACGAGAGTTATTGGTCCCTCATAGTCATGCCATTTCCCTGATGTCTTTGGCAATATCTGTCTCTTCACATTCTTCATAGTAACTCCTTTGGTGATGCTCTTCCGTTATATTCATAAAGTTTTCTTCAAAATCCAGTGTTTCCTTTGTCAATATAAAGTTCTTTAGTTACTGGGTCTTCTTATATAACAATTCTTGTGAGCATTCTAATTAAACTATCGATTATATCATGGTGGTCTACCATTTTCTAATTATCCTACAATGAAATGGACCTTGGCACATCCTCACCGTAAAATTTCCTGTGTGTGACAACAACTACCATGTACAAGGGGCTTTGCGACGAGAATAGAGCGATGGAGTTTGTATGTATAGGAGGGGAGTCGTGGAGGAGGGGGTGCCAGCACTTGGAAGGAGAACGGGGTGGGGGTGCGGTCTCCGGCAAGGAAGGAAGGGGGAGGGATGAAGAAGGAAGGTGGCCGCGCGGTGACACGATCGGGTAGTGGGTCCCACTGTCAGTGGGAGGTAAAGTTTGGAAAGTGGGCGATCGACAGATTCTTAGAAAATCAGGAAAGAGGTCGGCGGTGGCTAGTGGGCTTTGGTGTTCTGTGGCCTTCATCCCAAAGAAACGAAAGAGCTATTTTTTTCTTTTTTAACAAAAAGCATAGAAACAAAAGGGAAAACATAGAAATAAAAAGAAACTTTAGATAGGCTTATAATATATCAAAATGACAAGAAAAATAAATCCTACAACTTGAACATATTTTCAAGGTCACACAAAAACCTCACAGAATTAGATAATTAAAACAATGTTACTATTGAATTTAAAATGCACTAAACATATTTTAAAAATACCAGAATGATTTCAAATCCAGCTTTCTCCATTTTTATATTTAAGGGACTCATTTTACCCTATTTTCCATATATTATATTTTTGGAGAAAAATAAATTTTGAAAACCACTTCAAAATGGCTTTAAATCCTATTATGAATTTTTTTCCAAATATTTTTTTGAGTTTTATAATTTCAAATATAGTTCAAACTTGGCCTGGTTTGGGGTGTCATATTGCTCCTCTCAAGATTTGAATTTGGGCAAGGGGTTTTGATTCATTCAATTTTAAAAATGAAATAAATTGCAAAATAGAAAAATTTCAGTAGTTTTCAGAATCCAAAATTTCAAATCCTTCACTTGAAGAAGTAAGGTCATCTTATCTCATTGTTTTGCATTGGAAGAGATTTGAATTCAAAACAAAAACAAAAGAGGAAAGTAATGCTATTCCGTCTCATTCAAAGTTTCAAAAAGTTTTAATTTTCACTCAAATTAAATCACTCAATCAAACTATCAATCATTCAATTGATTAATATAATATTCCAGAATTTGGGATGTTACATGCACTCCCACATTTTTGCAATTTGCTAGCCTCTTTGCTATCGTCCCTTGCCCTTTGTCACCACGAGAGTATGTGCAAACTTCGCTGGTGCATCCAAACCCCATGATATGCTATGCTCTCTCACACTTAAGCCTCCTTATACCCTTCGTCAAAACAACCACTATACCTACCTATCATGGCATTTCCATAGCATTTACAAGATATATTGCCATGCAACTTTCATTGTTCCGATTCATGACTTGTGTTCATACTCATATTGCTTTGCATGATCGTATCGAGATGGCATGATATTTGTGTCAAAGCCACAGTTCATCATTGTAATACATGGTACGTTAGATCATTGCACATCCCACTACAAGAGGCATTCATATAGATTCATACTGTTCTAGGTTTATCAAGTTGTAAGTAATAAAAGTGTGATGATCATCATTATTAGATCTTTCCCCTACATGTGAGGATAAAAAACAAAAAATTGAGAATAAAAGAGAGGGGGGCGGGGCAACGCTACTATCCTTTACCAAACTTGTGTTTCAAATTAGCACCACATTCTTCATATAGACAGTCTCATGATTTGACACTTTCATATACTAGTGGGAACTTTTCATTATAGAACTTGACTTGCATATGGATAATCAGCTTCCTCAAATGACTCAGTGAGGGTGTCCTAGACTAGGGGGTATCGGCCCAAAGTGTTGATCCTTGTGGGCCAAACCATGGGGTTGTTAAGCAACCGCTTGAACGACTACATGGGGGTCAAGATTTGCCCGTGATGCGGAAGGAAATTTCCGAAGACTTGGCATGCACCTCAAACATGTAACCTAGCCCCCTGGGTGTCTATATAAACCCAGGGGTTTAGCCTATAGGAAGACAACTATTCACCTTAGGATTTAGAGCTTGCACAACAATCTCGAGGTAGATCATCAACCTGTACTCGGTACCCTATCATCAACTATTCACCTTAGGATTTAGAGCTTGCACAATGATCTCGAGGTAGATCATCAACTTGTACTCGATACTCCAAACGTCCATCACAGGCGTCACATACAAACCTTCTTCAAGATGTGTGCCATAGTGGAAAGATTTTGCGATATTGAGGACGATTGGATAGGTTGGAAGGAACAAGAAGCCTCAATCCACACAATCAAGGCAAGGTAGAATCAGAAGAGACACCTTACGGAGCTAGCTCGTTCCATGATGACAAGTAAGAAACCTCAGAGAAGAAGAAAGCAGTTGCGGATTCGCTTTATGTCCTCGATGGCTTGGTAGACACGCCATGCTACATACACTTGATCCTATTAAACGCCAGTCCCACTCACAGCCTTAGAGGGTACTGGGTGGTCTGACAGGTGGCAAAGGGTGGAGATGCTCTCCTCGGAGGAGCAACTGCACCCAAATATCTGGCAACATCCTTAGAAGAAGCGGTAGTTTTCATGATCTTGAAACTTGGATATCCAAGAATAAGCGGAAAAGAGCCCTCCGAGACTTAAACCAGGTCCATCAGGTGTGAAATACAGAGGCCATGGTGGAAACACGAATAACCTTTGGAAAACGGGATTATATGACCTGCAGATTCTTTCGATGCCCAACCGCTTTAGTCCTTGAACCTATTTTGGGCAATTGCACATTGCACAAGGTATTAATGTGTAGCAATAGTAACCTCCACCTAAGATATGAGGATACGCTGAAAAAGATACGAATCGGCAAAAGTCGAATTGAGAATAGTTATACCACCTTTCAAGGGATAGTCCTTTGAAAAGAGGCACGATATGTTGGGAAAACTACAATTATGTGGTGTTTGGAATTGCTGAGAACTATTGGTACGAGGAGTTGACCGTCCATATCATGCCCTTCCGAAGTGGTTAATATACAATATTGGGGCGCGGGCATTTACTAAGTTTCACTCCATCCCGCATTATGGATACATGATTTTGAAGATGCCAGGACCAAATCGGGTTATCACCCTCGATAGCAACCCGAATAAAGTAGTTCAGGTAGAAAAGAAAACGGCCTCGCTCGCCCTAGAGCGGCTAGTAAAGGAATTTGCGGCCAAGGAGTTACTGGCACTTCGGAGAATGGTGGACAAGGACGATGCTATCCTTGAAAAAGGGTATAAATCCTCCTCGTTGAAAACAGCTGATGAGATCATTAAGTTCCAAGTTTATCTAGCTGACCCAAACAACATAGCCTCCATAGGAGGATGCATCGACCGCAAAGTTTACTAAGCACTATGAGATATAATCCACAGAAAAGGGGATATCTTCGCTTGGCACTCTTCCAACATGCTAGGAATCTCATGCAACTTTCGAGGTACGACAATCTATGGGACCGGCAAGGCCCCTTTGCGGTTTGGCTGTGGGAATCGACGTGTACAAATAGCGGAAAAAACAATCACACAAAGAGGATTTAACCATGTTTGGGTAACCATGAGGTGTAAGACCCTACTCGTGCTTTGGTGGATTGATGTGTTATAGCCTATTTACAAGGAGCGCAGCTTTACGGCAAGGGTGCTCGGAAGTGTGCTACTATGTCCAAGAAGGCAAAGAGTCAATCCTTGTAAAGGTTGTCATGGACCTCCTTTTTAGTTTAAGGGGTTACCAAGTGGAAAAACTATCTTTATACTATACATGTAGTGGCTACAATGCTAAAAACCTAACTCTGACGGCTTAGGACAAATGCATTAAATGTGCTATGAGGTGGCACACTGGCATTGTCTTCCGGCAAGGATGGCCTCTCCTTCTATGCCGTTTGCCCAACTACCTCTTATTCCTTGACCATGCCACTTGGACGGGTGTCAATAAATGTTGATTATCCGGGTATGAGCTAAAACATGCACCGACAGGTGTTACCTAACTACCCGCCCGCTCGACACCTCCTTGACAAGCGACTGGCTGGTCGACGAGGTGGAGCGATGGCTTGTTAGTGGGATCCTGTCCCGACGGAGCTTGTCATGTCTTCACTTGCCGGCATGGTGGCTTTCCACACCCAGCTAGTGTCTGGTCTTTTTTTGCTTATGTATTTTGTATAGTTATCCTCAAGCTGATGACCCACAAGTATAGGGGATCAATCATATTACTTTTGATAAGTAAGAATGTCGAACCCAATGAGGATCAAAAGGAAATGACAAGTAGTTTTCAGCAAGGTATTCCCTACAAGTTTTATAATTAACAGTGATAGATAGTTTTGTAGCAAGATAATTCGCAATAAGTAACAAGTAATAATAGTTACAAAGGTGCATCAAGGTACCCAAATCCTTCTTGTAGCAAAGGGTAAGCCTTAAATTCTCTTATATAAAGCAAAGCACTCTCGAGCACACGTGGGAATTTCCATCTAGTCATGTTCATCATGTGTAGTTGATTCACATTCGTTACTTTGATAATTTGATATGCGGGTGTGAATGTGTTATTCTTACTTGAACAAACAACCCACTTATGATTACCCCCTATCACAAGAATCCACAACTACCAAAGAAGAATTAAGATAAATATATCCATAGGATTAAATGTGTGGATCAAAATCAACCCCTTATAGAAAAACTCATAAACTAGGGTTTAAGCTTCTATCACTCTCACAACCCATCATCCACTTATCATCCCGAATGCTTTCCTTTAGGATCAAATATGGTGAATTGTCATGTAGTTGGCATTAACACAACACCACCAAAGCAAGAGAAACATACAGAACATCAAAATATCGAAAGAATACCAACATGACATGATTACTTGTTGCAAGACTTCTGCCATGTCCCCGAGAACAGAAGTAACTACTCACAAATCATGTTTATTGTCACACCTGTGTTTATAACACTTAGGTATGTCGTGATTTCATAAAATTTGGACCCATTTAAAACTTTTTGAGTGCTTGTGATGATTGACTTGAGGGCAATTTGCTTAAGTGCTTGTTTGAGTTTTAATTCACAAAAGATTCTTCTTCTCTCAAAGCTCATCTACTTGATCCAGACTCTCTGCCCGATGATCATGCGATTTGTATAGGACCTAAAACTATTTCAATAAAATATTATTTTGACCAAAAAACATTAATTCGATTTTGGTTATCAAAAGTCCCCGATTTAAGGTTTGTACTAGAAGTCCCCAAAGTGGGTGGATTGTTTTGCCCCAAAAACATTATTTGGAACCTACCATATACAAGATTGTTGGAAATATGCCCTAGAGGGAATAATAAATTAGTTATTATCATATTTCCTTGTTCATGATAATCGCTTATTATCCATGCCATTGTGTTGATCGGAAACTCAGATACATGTGTGGATACATAGGCAACACCATGACCCTAGTATGCCTCCAATAGACTAGATCGTTGACCAAAGATGGATATGGTTTCCTAGTCATGGACATGAGTTGTCATTTGGTAATGAGATCTCATCATTAGGAGAATGATGTGATGGACAAGACCCGAACTACAAACATAGCATATGATCGTGTCAATTTATTGCTACTGTTTTTTGCATGTCAAGTATATGTTCCCATGACCATGAGATCATGCAACACACTGACACCGGAGGAGTACCTTGTGTGTATCAAGCGTCGCAACATAACTGGGTGACTATAAAGGTGCTCCACACGTATCTTCGAGGGTGTCAATTGGGTTGGCATGGATCAAGACTGGGATTTGTTACTCCGTGTGACGGAGAGGTATCTCAGGGCCCACTCGGTAATACAACATCACAACGGAATGGTTCGAGGTAAAGATTCATTTATAGGAAGTCCTCTTTTGGTTCCCGGGATAGTTTTGGGCTAATCGGTAGTGTACCGGAAGTGCCGGTAGTGTACTGGGAGACCTTCGGGAGGGGTATTTCGACCCAAGAGGCTTCATGGGGTGTGGGAGAATAAATACCAGCCTTTTGTGGGCTGGTGGAAGTCCCACACCAGGCCCATGCGGCTAGGGAAGAAAAGCCCAAAGGGAAATTAAAGGTGGAAAAAGGCAAAAAAAGGAGGAATCCTAGTCCTACTAGGATTGGAGGAGGAGTCCTCCTCAACTCCCCACTTCGGCTGAACCAAGGAGGCCAGACCCTTGTGCCAAGTCCTCTCCTCCCTCCCTCTTATATATATTGGAGGTTTTAGGGGTTTTGCATAGAATTTTCAGCCACGTGCTACCCGTTCCTCCAGTGCATAGTTTATCCTCTAGATCGGATTTCTTTAGTGCCCAGGTGAAGCCCTGCCGGAATAGCTCCACCACCATCGCCGGAGCACCGTCACGCTGTCGGAGAACTCTTCTTCCTCTCCACTTCCTCTTGATGGATCAAGACAGCGGAGATCGTCATCAAGCCGTATGTGTGCTGAACGCGGAGGTGCCGTCCGTTCGGCGCTAGATCGGAAGGACCGTGATCGAGTTCGTGGGATGGATCGTGATCAAGTTCACGGGACGGATCGTGATTGGATCACGGGACGATTCATGATTGGATCGCGGGACGCTCGGCGATTTGGATCGCCAAGACGTACGACTACACAAACCGCTATTCTTAACGCTTCCTGCTTAGCGATCTACAAGGGTACGTAGATACACTCTCCCTCTCATAGATACTCATCACCATGCATAGGTCTTGCGTGAACGTAGGAAATTTTTTGTTTCCCATGCAATGTTCCCCAGCAGTGGCATCATGAGCTAGGTCTATGTGTAGATGAGATCTCGAGTAGAACACAAAGAGTTTCTGGGTGTTGATGCTTAGATTGCTTCCTCCCTTGGTCATGTTTTGGTTCAGCGGTATTGTGAGATGAACGGCCCGGACCAACATTACTCGTACGCATACGAGAGACCGGTCCGCTCACCCGCAACTTGTTGCATAGATGGCTTGCGGGTGCCAGTTTCTGTCACTTTAGTTGGATCAGATTCGACAAAGGTGGTCCTTGAGAAGGTTGAAAAGCAACTAGTGTATCACCGTTGTGGTTTTTGCGTAGCAGCCACGTAAAACATGCAACAACAATTAGCGGACGTCTAACTTGTGTTTGCAGGGTATGTTGTGATGTGATATTGCCAATTACATGATGTGATATATGTGATGTATGAGATGATCATGTGATGTATAGATTATCATGACTTGCATGTCGATGAGTACGGCAACCGGCAGGAGGCATAGGGTTGTCTTTAATTATTGTATGACCTGCGTGTCAATCATTAAGCGCTATGTAATGCTTTACTTTATCGCTAAACGGTAGCAATAGTAGTAGAAGCATGTTGGGCCGACAACCCCGATGGCGACACATTGATAAAGATCAAGATGATGGAGATCATGGTGTCGTGCCGGTGACGATGGAGATCATGTCGGTGCTTTCTAGATGGAGATCAAAAGCACAAGTTCATGGCCATATCATGTCACTTATGATTTGCATGTGATGTTAATACTTTTATGCACCTTGTTTTGCTTAGGACGACAATAGCATTATAAGGTGATCCCTCACTTAATTTCAAGATAAATTGTGTTCTCCCCGAGTGTGCACCGTTGCGAAAGTTCGTCGTGTCGAGACACCACGTGATGATTGGGTGTGATAGACTCTATGTTCACATACAACGGGTGCAAGCCAGTGTTGCACGTGCAGAACACTCGGGTTAAACTTGACGATCCTAGCATGTACAGACGTGGCCTGGGAACACAAGAGACCGAAAGGTCGAACATGAGTCATATAGTAGATATGATCAACATGATGATGTTCACCATTGAAACCACCTCAACTCACGTGATGATTGGACCTGAGTTGGTGAATTTGGATCATGTATCACTCGAATGACCGGAGGGATGTGAATTTGAGCGGGAGATCATTAGTAATGTGATTAATTGAACTCATTATCATGAACATAGTCAGTAGTGTCTTTGCAAATTATGTTGTAGATTACTTGCTCGCGCTGTAGCTCCCTTGAATTTTTATATGTTCCTAGAGAAATAGAGTTGAAAAATGGTGGTAGCAATATTGCGGCTGGGTCCATAATCTGAGGATTGTCCTCATTGCTGCACACAAGGCTTATGTCGTTAATGCACCGCTCAGTGCGCCAACCCCTCTAGCATCATCTGTAGATGTTGTGAACATCTAGCAGGCACATTCTGATGACTACTTGATAGTTTAGTGTCTCATGCATTATGGCTTAGAATTGAGGCTCCAAAATGTTTCGAACGTCACGGAACATATGAGATGTTCTAAGAGAAGATATTAGGATCTCAGGCTCGTGCCCGTGTTGCGATATATGAGATCTCCAACAAGATTCTTTGCCTGCAAGATGAAAGATAATAGCTCAATCGTTTAGCATGTGCTCAGAATGTCTGGGCGCTACAATTGCTTGAATCGAGTGGGAGTTGATCTTCCAAATAAGATAGTGATTGATATAGTTGTCCAAGTCACCGTCACTAAGCTACTAGAACTTGGTGATGAAGTATAAAATGCCAGGGATAGAATTAATGATCCCTGAGTTGTTCGCAATGCTTGACACCACGAATCTAGAAATAAAGGAGGGTCAAGTGTTGATGGTTAGTCAAACCACTAGTTTCGAGAAGGGCAAGAGCAAAGAGGGAGACTTCATGGATAGAAAGTCAGTTGTTGCTCCAGTGAAGCAACCCAAAGTTTAACCCAAACCCGAGACTAAGTGCTTAGATTATGAGGAGAGCGATCGCTGAAGTGGAACAACCCTAGATACTTGGTAGATAAGAAGGCTGGCAACATCGACACAAGTATATTTGATATACGTGTTATTGATGTGTACCTTGCTAGTACTCCTAGTAGCACCTGGGTATTGTATACCGGTTCGGTTGCTAAATGTTAGTAACTCGAAGTAAAAGCTACGGAATAAACGAAGACTAGCTAGGTGTGAGGTGACGACGTGTGTTGGAAATGTTTCCAAAGTTGATGTGATCAACATCGCACGCTCTCTCTACGTTCGGGATTAGTGACAAACCTAAATAAATGTAATTTGGTGCTTGCGTTAAGGCTTAACATGATTAGATCGTGTTTATGGCAACACGGTTATTCATTTAAGATAGAGAATAATGGTTATTCTGTTTACATGCATAATACCTTCAATGGTCATGCATCTAGTGAGATTGGTTTGTTGAATGTTGATCGTAGTAATACACATGTTCATAACATTGATGCCAAAAGATACAAAGTTAATAATGATAGTACCACATGCTTGTGGCACTGTCGCTAAATGTCATATTGGTATAAATCGCATGAAGAAAGTCCTGCTGATGGATCTTTGGACTTATTCGATTTTGAATCGGTTGAGATATGCGGACCATGCCTCTTGGGCAAGATGAATAAAACCCCGTTTTCCGGAACGGGCAAGTGATTTATTGGAAATGATACATGTTGATGTATGCAATCCAATGAGTCTCGTAGCGTGCAGTGGATATCGTTATTTTCTTACCTTCACAGATGATTTGAGTAGACATAGTGTATGTTTACTTAATGAAACACAAGTCTGAATTGTTTCAAAAGTTCAAGCAAATTCAGAGTGAAGTTTAAGATCATCGTGACAAGAAGATAAAAATGTCTGCGATATGATTGTGGAGGTGAATATCTGAGTTATGAGTTTGGCATACAACTTTAGACAACGTGAAAGTCGTTTCACAACTCACGCCACCTGGAATACGATAGTGTGATGGTGTGTCCGAATGTCATAGTCATGCTCTATTGGATATGATGCCAGCTATGATGTCTCTTATCGTTTTGCTACTATAGTTTTGGGGTTATGCATTAGCGACAACTACATTCACTTTATATAGGGCACCATCTAAGTCCGTTGAGATGACACCGTCTGAAACTATGGTTTGATAGAAACCTAAGCTGTCATTTCTTATTGTTTGGGGCCACGCCGCTTATGTGAAAAGAGGTTTTCACCTAATGAGCTCGAACCCAAAGAGGACAATGCATCTTCATAGAATACCCTAAGAACAATTGGGTATACCTTCTATCTCAGATCCAAGTGCAAAGTATTTTTTGCTTAAACGGGTCCGTTCCCGAGAAAAAGTTTCTCTCGAAATAATTGAGTGGGAGGAAGATAGAACTTGATGAGGTTGTTGAACCTTTGTTTCAACCAGAGAGTAGCGCAGCGTAGAAAGATGTTTCTGTGGAACCTACATCAGTTGAAGAGGAAGTAAATGATGATGATCATGAAGCTTCAGATCAAGTTACTATCGAACCTCGTAGGTCGACAAGAATGTGTACTGCTCCTGAGCGGTACGACAACCCTATCTTGGAGGTCATGTTTTTTGACAACGATCAACCTACGAGCTGTGGAGAAGCGATGATGGGACTGGATTCCGACAAATGGTTGGAGGCCATGAAATCCGAGAAGGGATCCATGTATGAAAACCAAGTATAGACTTTGGTAGGCTTGCTCGTTGGACGGCAGGTCGTTGAGTACAAATGGACCTTTAAGATGAAGACAGACGCTGATGGTGAATGTCACCATTTATAAAGCTTGACTTGTTGCAAAGAAGTTTCCGCCAAGTTCAAGGAGTTGACTGCGATGAGACTATCTCACTCGTAGCGATGCTAAAGTTTGTTGGAATTATGTTAGCAATAGCTGCATTTTTCAATTATGAAATCTCGCAGATTGATGTCAAAACATTGTTTCCTTAACGGTTTACTTGAGGAAAGGTTGTATGTGATACAACCAGAAGGTTTTGTCAGTCCTAAGGATGCTAAAAGGTGTGCAAGC
Source organism: Hordeum marinum (assembly GCA_022496015.1). Classification (NCBI taxonomy): domain Eukaryota; kingdom Viridiplantae; phylum Streptophyta; class Magnoliopsida; order Poales; family Poaceae; genus Hordeum; species Hordeum marinum. The sequence continues at coordinate 298,236,038 of CM039673.1, forward strand.
TTCAGGTGGATAATACACTTCTATGCACTGAAACAAGCATCTCGGAGATGGATAATACACTTTGATGAGGTGGTCAAAGTTTTGTAGTTTATACAAAGTTGACGAGAAACTTGTATTTACAATAAAGTGAGTGGGAGCACTATAGAATTTCTGATAAGTATATGCGGATGACATATTGTTGATCAGAAATAATGTAGAATTTCTGCAAAGCACAAACGGTTGTTTGAAAAGTGATTTTCAAAGGAAGACCTGTATAAAGCTACCTAATTGTTGAGCATCAAGATCTATAGAGATACATCAAGATGTTTGATGAGACTTTCAATGAGTACATACCTTGACAAGATTTTGAAAGAGTTCAAAATGGATCAGTCACAGAAAGAGTTCTCGCCTAATTTGTAAGGTGTGAAGTTGAGTGAGACTCAAAGCTCGACCACGACAGAAGAAAGAGAAAGGATGAACGTCGTCCCATGTGCGTTAGCCATAGGCTCTGTATAGTATGCCATGCTGTGTACCACACCTGTGTGTGCCTTTCCATGAGTCCATCAAGGGGTAGAAGAGTGATCTAGGAGTGGATCACTAGACAGTGGTCAAGATTATCCTTAGTAACTAAAAGACTAAGGGGATGTTTCTCAATTATGGAGGCGATAAAGAATTCGTCATAAAGAGTTACGTCGATGCAAGCTTGAACACCAATCCGGATGACTCGTAGTAGCAATCTAGATACGTATAGTGGAGCAGCCCTTTGGAATAGTACCAAGTGGAGTGTGGTAGCAGTGTTTATAGTATGACATAGAGATTTGCAAAGTACACGCGGATCAGAATGTCGCAGACCCATTGACTATAAGACCTCTCTCTCATGCAAAGCATGATCGAGCCCCAGAACTCATTGGGTGTTAGATTCATAACAATGCGAATCACATGATTATGTGAACTAGATTATTGACTCTAGTGCAAGTGGGAGACTGTTGGAAATACGCCCTAGATGCAATAATAAATTAGTTATTATCATATTTCCTTGTTCATGATAATCGTTTATTATCCATGCAATAATTGTGTTCATCGGAAACTTAGATACATGTGTGGATACATAGACAACACCATGTCCCTAGTATGCCTCTAATAGACTAGCTCATTAATCAAAGATAGCTGTGGTTTCCTAGTCATGGACATGAGATGTCATTTGGTAATGGGATCTCATCATTAGGAGAATGATGTGATGGACAAGACCCAAACTACAAACGTAGCATATGATCGTGTCAGTTTATTGCTACTGTTTTCTACATGTCAAGTATATGTTCCTATGACCATGAGATCATGCAACTCAATGACACCGGAGGAGTACCTTGTGCGTATCAAACATCGCAACGTAACTGGGTGACTACAAAGGTGCTCTACAGGTATCTCCGAGGGTCTCTGTTGGGTTGGCATGGATCAAGACTGGGATTTGTTACTCCGTGTGACGGAGAGGTATCTCAGGGCCCACTCGGTAATACAACATCACAATAAGCCTTGCAAGCAATGTGACTAAGTGTTAGTCACGTGATCTTGTCTTACGGAACGAGTAAAGAGACTTTCCGGTAACGAGGTTGAACTAGGTTTGGAGATACCGACGATCGAATCTCGGGCAAGTAACATACCGAAGGACAAAGGGAACATCATACGGGATTAACTGAATCCATGACATAGAGGTTCGACCGATAAAGGTCTTCGTAGAATATGTAGGAACCAATATGGGAATCTAGGTCCCACTATTGGTTATTGACTATAGAGATGTCTCGGTCATGTCTACATAGTTCTCGAACCCGTAGGGTGTGCACACTTAAGGTTCGGTGACGTTTCGGTAGTATAGAGTTATGTATAGTGGTGAACGAAGGTTGTTTGGAGTCCCGGATGAGATCCCGGATGTCACGAGGAGCTCCGGAATGGTCCAGAGGTAAAGATTGATATATAGGAAGTCCTGTTTTGGTCGCCGAAAAAGTTTCGGGCCCATCGGTAGTGTACCGGGAGACCATCGGGAGGGGTATTTTGACCCAAGAGGCTACATGGGCTGTGGGAGAGGGAATACTAGCCCTTAGTGGGCTTGTGGAAGTCCCACACAAGGACCAATAGGCTCGGAGAGAAAACCTAATGTAGGAGTCCTAGTCCTACTAGGATTGGCGGAGGAATCCTCCTCTCCTCCTTGATTCGGCCGAACCAAGGGCTGGCTCCTTAAGGGCCAAGCCTCCTCCTCTCTTCCTCCTATATATAGACGAGGTTTTAGTGTTTTTGGCACTAGATTTTCAGCCATGTGCTACCCATTCCTCCAGTGCATATTTTCTCCTCTAGATCAGATTTTTGTAGTGCTTAGGCGAAGCCCTGCCGGAATAGCTCCACCACCATCACCGGAGCGCCGTCACGCTGCCGGAGAACTCTTCTTCCTCTCCGCTCCCTGTTGCTGGATCAAGAAGGTGGAGATCGTCATCAAGCTATACGTGTGCTGAACGTGGAGGTGTCGTCCGTTCGGCGCTAGATCGGAAGGACCGTGATCAAGATTGGGAGACGGACCGTGATTGGGTCGTGGGACGGATCGAGATGAGTTCGCGGGACAAATCGTGATTGGGTCGTGGGACGGATCGTGATGAGATCGCGGGATGCTTGGAGATTTGGATCGCGAAGACGTTCGACTACACCAACCGCGTTTCTAAACGTTTCCCGCTTATCGATCTACAAGGGTATGTAGATCCACTCTCCCTCTCGTAGATGCTCATCACCATGGATAGATCTTGCGTGTGCATAGGAAATGTTTTATTTCCCATGCAATGTTCCCCAACAAAGATTTCCAAAAACCACCAAATATTATTTTTAAAGTTTATTTTCCTATTTTATTTAAATACTTTTTCTTAAGGCCATACATGTTATTTTGTAGGGAAAAATTCTTTTTATGCTTTGAAATCATTTGACAAAATTTAGCGAAACTCAGCGGACATATATTTTCCATATATAAGAGTTTCAAGACATGGTCATCAAAATATTGGACAAAACCCTCCAAAATCATTTCTGCCTATTTTAAGATTTTGAAATATTTCTATAAGAAATATTCTCAAATATATCTAGGAAAATTGCAGCATGTGACATATGCAATATGTGATGATCTTGCGAAATTGCATCCCAATCCAAACTATTTTTATGCACCAAATATCCCAAAAGCCCTTCTATCCAGATCCAATCTTGAGCAACTTTGCATTGTTAAGTTTCTACAATTGATCTCAAACTTTGTAGAAATGCTCAAATACCCAAATGACGACACTACACCAAGTGGTGAATCAAGGAAATTGGCTCAGCATGACCAGATCTACAGAAACCTGATTCTGTTGATTTATAGAGTTTACAAAGTTTACATTCTCAACTTTTCTCCAGTGAGCTAAAGTTTAGTGATCAACATCAAACACCAACATCAAACTAGCATCAAACACCTGTTGGAAATATGCCCTAGAGACAATAATAAATTGGTTATTATCACATTTCCTTGTTCATGATAATCGTTTATTATCCATGCTATAATTGCTTTGATCGGAAACTCAGATACATGTGTGGATACATAGACAAAACCATGTCCCTTGTATGCCTCTAATAGAGTAGCTCATTAATCAAAGATGGTTAAGGTTTCCTATCCATGGACATGATATGCCATTTGATAATGGGATCACATCATTAGGAGATGGTGTGATGGACAAGACCTAAACTACAAACGTAGCATATGACCGTGTCAGTTTATTGCTAGTGTTTTCTGCATGTCAAGTATCTGTTCCTATGACCATGAGATCATGCAACTCACTGACACTGGAGGAGTGACTTGTGTGTATCAAACGTCACAACGTAACTGGGTGACTATAAAGGTACTCTAGAGGTATCTCCGAGGGTGTCTGTTGGGTTGGCATGGATCAAGACTGGGATTTGTAGCTCCGTGTGACGGAGAGGTATCTTAGGGCCCACTCGGTAATACAACATCACAACAAGACTTGCAAGCAATGTGACTAAGTGTTAGTCACGAGATTTTGTATGACGGAATGAGTAAAGAGACTTGCCGGTAACGAGGTTGAACTAGGTATGGAGATACCGACGATCAAATCTCGGGCAAGTAACATACCAAAGAACAAAGGGAACATCATACGGGATTAACTGAATACTTGTCATAGAGGTTCAACCGATAAAGATCTTCGTAGAATATGTAGGAACCAATATGGGAATCTAGGTCCCACTATTGGTTATTGACCGTAGAGGTGTCTTAGTCATGTCTACATAGTTCTCAAACCCACAGGGTCTGCACACTTAAGGTTCGGTGATGTTTCGGTAGTATAGAGTTATGTATGGTGGTGACCGAAGGTTTTTTGGAGTCCCAGATGAGATCCCGGACGTCAAGAGGAGCTTCGAAATGGTCCGGAGGTAAATATTGATCACCGGAAAAGTTTCGGGCTGATCAGTGTACCGGGAGTGTCGGGAGGGTACCGGGGGACCATCGGGAGGGGTGTCTCGACCCAACAGGCTACATGGGCTGTGGGAGGAGGTAAAACAGCCCCTGGTGGGCTTGCCAAAGCCTCCTCTAAGGGCCCATGCGGTTGGAGTTGTTTGAGAAGGAAAAAAATCCAAAGGTGGAGAGGTGGAAAGAGTTTCCAAGTGGAAAGGAGGAATCCTACTCCTAATAGGATTTGAGTAGGACTCCTCCACCTCCAATTTGGACCAAACCTTGAGGATTTGAGGCTGCCTCCTCCCCTCCCTCCCTCCTATATATACTAGAGGATTTAGAGGGTAATGCTAACCCTAATAGCCACGTGCTTCCTCTCCTCTAGATCGCAGTTTCTCCTCTAGATCGGTTTTCAGCGGTGCTTAGGCGAAGCCCTGCTGGAATAGCTCCACCATCGCCGCAACGCCGCTGCGCTACCGGAGAACTCATCTACCTCTGCGGTCCCTCTTGCTGGATCAAGAAGGTGGAGATCGTCATCGAGCTGTACATGTGCTGAATGCGGAGGTGTCATTCGTTCGGCGCTAGATCGGAAGGACCGTGATCAAGATCGCGAAATGATTCGTGATTGGATCGCAGGATGAATAGTGATGAGATCGCGGGATAGATCATGATGAGATCATGGGACGGATCGTGATGGGATCGCGGGACGCTCGGCGATTTGGATCACAAAGACGTTCGACTAAATCAACCACGTTTCTTAATGCTTCCCACTTAGCGATCTACAAGGGAATGTAGATCAACTCCCCCTCTCGTAGATGCTCATCACCATGGATAGATCTTGCGTTCGCATAGGAACTTTTTTGTTTCCCATGCAACATTCCCCAAAACACCTTCTGGTGATTTGGTAAAACCAGGTTTGACCCCTTGACCGGCAATTTTTACCACAACTCCAACAACTTCATCCCCACCTCCAGTAACTATCGTGGCGCCTAGCTACATTATTGCATGGGTGAAAACCCCAATTTCCCTCTCTAGACAACACTATTTCCATCTATCTATCTCCTCTCTCTCTCTCTCTCTTTATCTCTCTTTCTTACTCCTGGCTAGTTCTAGAGCATCCTAAGCCCCTCCCCCTTGTTCAATCCATGTGCAGCTGTTGGACACTTGAGGACGCGCCAGAGCATACCAAAAGCATCATAATGCTGTCCAAAGACGCGCTCTGGAGCACGCTACAGGACAGGCAGAGGTTTGACCTCGCGCCCAGCCCATGCCTTGGCCACCTTGAGCCTATCCTCGCACCGATTAAGGCACCTCGACGTCAGCGACATGCGGCTTGGCTCATCCAACCCATGGCCTCGCACACGTGAGTGCCAAAGCCCCTCCTCTCTCTCCCTTGCTTCCTTAGGCTCGAAGCCAAGTCGAGGAGCGCCCTGGACATAATCTAGCGAGCTCTCGTGGCCTCTAGTAACAGCCACGACCTTGTCGGTGCACGAGCCCACGATGCACCACACGCCGGCTATTTAGAGCCTCCCCGATACCATTTCTCTCCTCTATTGTCTCTCTCTCCCACCTAATCGCACCCAAAACCACCCATCCTTATCTAGGAGCTCTCGAGCTTGAAATCGAGCTCAGAATCCGCCGCATCGTCTGGCTAGTGATCTCCGGGTATAGACCCCCTCCGACATTCCTTTCTCCTTCTCTGCACGCCCGCACTCCATTAATGCATTCCCCCACCTCTCCCTCATGTTTTGTAGTCAGAACCGTCGACCTTGAGCACCTCCCATAGCTCCTCCTCTGCGGACTCCTTGTCGCCGGCGACCATCTCCACCTCCACAAGAACGGCGGCTCGACGCTCACTTTGTTCCCATGCTCGTCTGCCCTCGACGTGCCCTTCAGCCTCGCTAGTCAGTTCGCCGTCTCCCTAGTCAGGAGGTTGACGATGACTTGGTGGGTCCAGCTTGTCAGCCTCCCACACCTCTCCCACCTCCTCCCTCTTACTAATGCTCGGGCCTGCGCGTCAGGTTTAATGTAGCGACCCGACTCAAAACGAGTCAAGCCTCTGTGTGTTCTGTGCCATCCCTGGATCAGTATGCTGGCACACACAGTACATCAATGTATATATCAAAGTGCAATCACATGTAAATAACGTAAAACTGATATATACCTTAAAATAGCAGCGGAATACAGTCAACGGGAGTGGAGTCCCAATAACACCAACGGCAGGTTGAGTGTAGACCGTAACCCTGAATCGTACTCTTACCCGTCGTAGAAGAGTATCTGCAACATAAGACATTGCAGTCGTGTAGGTCAGTACATGGAATGTACTGGCAAGATCACCATAGTAGAACAGAAGAATAAAGACTATTCTATATGCAAAGGCTTTGAGGCTCTGTGTCTAAGTTTTTGCGTAAAAGCTGATTTTATTTTCCTACAACAAAGGAATATCAGGAATTTCACTATGGAGTTACCTATCAGGACATGGTTCCGCCAACCGATGTCTCAATGCCCATAAGTATCATAAGTTGCCCACAATTAGTTATCAGTCCAGTGTTGAGAGTTCAGAGATAGATCCAAGTCTAGAAGCTCAATTTGTCCGTAACCGGGGACATGGCTAATCGATTAGGTTTAACTCTGCTGAGTGTTGTGTACTTTACCCACAAGATTCGTTCCCTCCTGGTAAGTCCTCGCACTGCCTGGTGTTTGAGAACAGGATGAACGAAACATGGTCTTTCAAAGCGTTTCCCTGACTGTCCGACAGTGCCCATCCAATCCTAACGTCGACTACATCTCGTAGCACTGCCCAGTAGAGTCACAACAAAGATCAACCAAGCCAGAGCCCATAATGACTTGTGGCTACACAGGTAAGCTTCCGGGCATTAAGTATTCATCCTTCTCTTTGAGTCTGGGTGAAGCTTTCCACGTGAATACTGGCCATCTCCAGCAACACCTAGGCAAATCCACTAGTTTCTCCAGGGTACCGTTTCAACCATCCCTCACCCAGTAGTGTGTATTGAAAAACTAGTTTCTCGAGTCTCGAAGTCTTGAGGTCTTGAATATGCAGGTCTTGAAGAAACCTTCATGAAGTCGTCGTTTTGACGTGGAGTCCTTCTTCACACCACTCACGAACACTCATACCAGACCTCGTCTACTTTAGCATAGCATTGCACTAACTAGCGTTTCCGGGGCTTTAGTAACAAGTGGTGGGTTCCTACCTCATGCATTCTACTCAACTACAAGAGTTTCAATAACACTACGGGAGGGATCTGTTGAATGATGTCACTACATGCAATAAAACATAGGTATGAAAAGATGGTCAAAGTGAACTTGCATGTACTGTTGATGAAGAACAATATCGCTCTCAGAAGTAACTGATAGACTATTCGTCACTCTCCGATGAAAATCTATCGTAAGCAAATAACATTCAATAAACATTCATGCCAAAACAAAGAACTTAAAAACGCAAGAACAAAACATGTCTTGGTGCGAAAATAACAATACTAAGGTTAAATAAGAAAAAATAGGTTCTAGCTGTGTTGTAAAATGAAAGTGGAGGAATCAACTTCAAAAGAGTTAATGGATGATGAACTATTGCTATATAAGCTTAGGTTGGAGAGACTACGAAAGACGATCCAAAGTATGGGAGAACAACATGAACGTTGTTTGACACATAGTATAAGGCATAAGAATTTATTTGTAGAAAGAATTTAATTGAAAAGGTCAAAAGGAGTTGAAATGTAAATTCAAGTATGAATTGAATCTGAATTCACAAAGTTCAAAAGAAGTTGAACCGACGTACGATGGTTATGAATAAAAATATATGACACGGGTATTTAGGGGCAAAAGGAATCAATTAAAAAGGTGTTACAGTTTGCAAGATATGATCAAATGAAGGTTTAGATTCAAATTGAATCGCTCCAATTTGAAAGGTTCAAAGATTGAAACTAATGATGTTACTATATATGGGAAGTCAATATTAACGTGTAGAAAAAAGAATTACTAGGTTCAAAATGACGGATCAAAAGTTATAAGCAATTCAATATGGCATTGAATTAGCTTAGTATGGTGTGTGAACACATTTTGGGGACTAATAGAGAAGTATGAGCAAGATCAAAATTATATGTTGAACCGATAACACTAATGATGTGAACGTAAAGATTACTTTGATACGGATCAGACGCAATTGGATTCATCGGAAACGGACCTATGGATAAAAAGATATGATCAAAAGAAGTTTGAATATAAATCTGAATAAATTTTGAAATTTGCAATTTTGAAAAAATTGACGTGATAGGTTGATTGGATAGGTGAAGTCAAGACGAAACTCCAGGCGTTGGTTTCACCTAATTCTGATGAACGAGTAAAAAGTTATGGCTATTTGAAAAATCTGGGCCAAGCTGTTTTACGGAAGAAAATGCTATGTCTAAAAGAATTCTAGGACTAATGAGTAAATACGGAGACTAATTAATAATCTAATTACTCTATCGCATACTACTATAGAAATACTAATCTAGGGATATTAAACTACATGAGTATAAAAGAAAATATGAAGAGAATACCTTTAGAATGCAGAGAAGATATAATTCCATAGAGGAGACGACTTCCAGAAATCCCGCCGGAGAGAAGATTTTTTTATAAAGCTAGTCAAACCGAAACGATTCGATTCAACCCGAAGTGGATGACTTTTGGGTGCACCTATGGGTCTATATTTATAGATGAAAGGAAGGTGCAAACGTCCAAAGCTAAGCAAGGTGGGACTAAAATAGGGAAAGAGAGAAGAAGAGGACCACATGGGCTTATCAGCCGGCTGTGCACATGGACCAGTTTTTTTTTATCGGATGAACAGTGTCCGCAAATGAACAGTGTTTCCAGTTTTTTATTTTAAAAAAAAACAGCAAAGAAAAACAAATAAAAAAATAGAAAAAGATTTTATATAGGCATATTATATATCAAAATTTTCCGAAAACTATTTCTTGAAACATGAACATTTTTTAAGGCCGAATAAAATACTTTAAAAATAGTATTTTTTGCAATAACTCCAAAATGAAAAGAAACTAGAATTTAAAATAAATGGCAAATAGTTTTATTTTAAAATTTGAGTCAAAACATTGTATCTGATTTTTGAGTGTCATTTACCTCCTCTCATTTGATTTTATAAGAGGGTTTTGAAAATATTTGAACTCAAAATTGAATAGGGATTCGAAATAGAAAATTTTGGGAAACTCATTTTATTCCCTCTCATTAAAATTTCTAAAGTTTCAAAATTCCACTCAATTTCACACAATCAATCACACAAAATTCAAGCAAACAATCCTACTTATTTATTTAATATAACATTCCAAAATTTAGAATTTTGGGATGTTACAAACTACCACACTTAAAATGAATCTCGTCGTCGAGATTCGAAAAGGCTAGAAAGAAAAGGTTAGGGTTTTGGGGATCTTCTTAGCAAATCAATTGACCAAGAAAGCGTGGGGTCTACCACACTTAAAATGAGAGTTACTAGTCCCTCAACATCATGATAGTCCTGTGGGTGCATCTGTCTCTTCACATACTTCACGATAGCTCCTTTGATGACGCTCTTCCGTTTTAAAATCAAAATCTCGTGTTCTCATAACAAAATGTATTACCACCGATACTGGGTCTTCTTAGCTGGTAGGTCTCGCATTCATTCTAAGTAACTTATCGACGATCTCATGGTGGTCTACCATTAGTGGTTATCCTGCAGTGAAATGGGTCTTGGCTTCATTCCTCACCGTAAAATTCCTACGTGTGACAGCAACTGTCATGTACAAGGGTTTTTACATCATACCATTCTAAGGCTTAAACAAAAGCTTCAAAGTACGTCGTCTCTTTACTATGGGTAAGTCACTCAGATTTACCATTCCGAATAGCAAGAGAATGATAAGAGTAAGTCGTCATGGTGGCCAAGCCATGCCGCACTGAAATCATTACCTTGTATAAGGTTTAGTGAATCTCGTATTCTAGCACTTGGGCTTCCTCACAAGCGTTGCAGAAAATTTCTCTTGTCAATGAACAAAGTTCGGATAAATCCATTTATTTCTGCAAGCCGGACAAAAACATCTATCGTTGCTTCACAACTCTCAAGTTATCGTATACTCCCAAGAAAACGTTTGCTGGTCAGTCGTAGCTTCTTCCAAGTTTCTTCCTTCACCAAGGTGGGGCTTGATCCTTATCAATCCTGAGGTCAGTGACTTGTGGATTCACTTGAATACTTGAACAACTTCATCTCACCCATGGGGTGACTATCGATCCATATTCCAGCATTACCTTCAGTTCACTCCATTATACCCTTGAGGTAACAATTTACAGACCTATTATTGTCTAGATTCCACTCCATGGAATTCATTTTCCTTTCCATTGGTCTGTTTAACCTTGGGTGTGGTTTTCACTATAATCATTCCGTTTCTCAGCATTCCAGCTTCGAAAACTCTTTGTCTCAAAGGTTATTATCCGCATAGTTTGCGGTGATTCCACATTCTCTTCATCCGTATTCACTGATCCAAACTCCTAAATCCAGGAAAGGTACCCGTGGTTACTACCACACTTAAATGAAATGCACTCAAGTCTGCTTAGACCAAATTTTTGTCTCGTATCCTCGAAAATTGGTCGAAGACTATTGCTCTTAGAATGGCAACTCATATAGTTCAACACAGGAGAGTCATGACATCATAAATTCCATTGATCTCATGACTTTTATTACACACATTGAGACTTCCGTTACATAACCTCAATCTCTTCTTAAAATTCCAAAATACTTTATTACAAGTGCTGCCATCCACATAGTTTGGTATGGTTCAGCTTCACTCCCAACTTTATTCCTTTATCCCCTCTTGGAGATATTTTAGTACCACTGGAACTTTGCGATGTGCTCCTTGAAATCACCCATCTTCTCCTTGATCAGGGTGGACTTGAGCTTCATCTCCATCATCTCCGTGTGCAGCTCATGCAGGTATTCCCGAGTATGACAGAGTCTTGCTTCAAGTATTTCTCCAATCTACCGTATGGCTTCCATGGCAGCTTCACGAACAGCGTCAAAGAACGTTGCTTGTGGTACATGAGATATGAAAACGTATTGTCCCATAGTCTTTGGGCAGACTCCTTTCTCCCGGTGGAGGTGTACCTCCACATACCAGAGTTCCACTCCAGTTTCCATGAATGGGTAGTCTTTATAGACTGCATCTCCTTCCAGATTGATGTGCTTCATCATATCCGTCTGGATCTTTGGGTAATCATGGTCACTAGTCAGGGTCATGATCGTCTCCGGCCCTTGAGAAAAGACTCATTGAGGGTAGTCATCTGTAGGTATCAGAAAAAGTACTCAAAAGTTAACATGTGTTTCTTCTTGGGTAAGCATCCTTATCATCCAAACCAACCTTATACTTCCGAACATGTTGCAGAGTACTGACACCCTCAAAAATAGTCGGAGATCTTTGTTCATGGGGTAACAACTCATAGAAAAATCATGACACAACAAATTTCATTGATTTACGAAGTTGTTACAATCTCAGAGACTTCCGTTACAAAATAATGTCATGAAACCAAGAGTGCTTCATGATACACTTATTTCCATCTTCAAAAATTTACTAACTCATTCTAGCTTTCTTCTCCTTTCGACATTTACTAGCGTAATGTCCTGCTTCCTTGCTACGAAAACAGATGATTTCTGACAAGTCTCGGGGCTTCTTGGTGTTGGTGGTTGCTCCTTGGAGTTCTGGTTCCTTTCTTGGGCACTTATTGGCGTAGTGGCCCATATCCTTACACTTGAACCATCTGATATGACCCAGGTCCTTCTGTTCAGGGGCTTGTCCCTTCCCGAGGTGCTTTGTTCCGATCAAAACTTCAATTTCCTGTGGATCAAACTCCACTTCTTCTGTCGAGAAGTTTCCCAGATACTCTTTTCTTTCCTTCGTACCGTCCTGTGAGAAATCTCCTTCTTCCCCATATGAATAGCAGACATTGGAGTAAAATCTGGTTAGGCCTTCTCCTTTAGGGTCTTCAACATCTTCCTTCGTCATAAGTTCTCCTAAGTTTTCTATGAAGGTTACCTCCATGGCTTCCTTCTGCTGCTTGATGACTTCTTGTACCTTGGGGTACATTTGGCATTGAGCCGGGTAATGCGTAGTTCCTTCACACAAGACACATGTTACCTGCCCAGTTGGGCATTCCTCAGCTCGGTGATTTTTCTTCACAATGAGGCCATCCATCCTTGTGTTCTTCCTGGGTGTGTCCTATCTCTCCACATATCTTGCATGCACAAATCTTCTTCGCAACGGGGCTTGTGGTGTTGGTAACAACAAGAGATCCTTGCAGAGTCATCTTGAATTCTTCCCAAGTGATTGATGCTTGCCTATCATGGATATCTTCATGCATCTTCCACCAATTTGCAGCACCTTCTACAAAGTACCGAAGAGCATATTGGACCATCTTGTTCCTTGTAACAAGGTTACTCCTTAGGTGATCCTCCATGTTCTGAATCCATTCTTCTGTCTCTAACCGAGTCATCGATCCAGAATACACGAGTCCAGCTTCACTCATCATCTATTGGGTTCAAGGTTTTGGGGATGAGATGGGTAAGAGAGAGAAAGGAGAGGATACACACAATACAAACAATGGTTTTGAAAATAGATTTTTGTTGTGGCTGTCGAAAATTACACACAAATGACAACTCACAAATCATCGTATCTAACGTAAGTATACAACAGGGGTTTGGTCTTCTAGGGCATAACTTGGAAATTCTTCATAGTCTTCAATTTCTTCAGATCTGTATAGTCTTCAACTTGGGTAGCTTCAATTCTTCTAATGTATGGTGAAATCTTCTTTACTTTGAAAGGACCATCAGTTGTTTCGATATCTTGTCCTTCTTGGAGTGGCTTCAGTTGATCCTTCGTGTGGTCAAAAGGGAAGGGGTATTTTCTAACTCTTGATAAAACTCAGAAGGGATGAGAAGTAAAGACTCTTTTGAAAACAAGTTGGAGAGAAATCTTTTCCTAAGGGCTTTCCAGTTTCTAGGGTCACGTCCTACAGTCAACATGTGCTCTGATACCATTTTCTGTAGCGACCCGACTCAAAGTGAGTCAAGCCTCTATGTGTTCTGTGCCATCCCTGGATCAGTATGCGGGCACACAGTACATCAATGTATATATCAAAGTGCAATCACATGTAAATAACGTAAAACTGATATATACCTTAAAATAGTAGCGGAATACAGTCAATGGGAGTGGAGTCCCAATAACAACAACGGCAGGTTGAGTGTAGACCGTAACCCTGAATCGTACTCTTACCCATCGTAGAAGAGTATCTACAACATAAGACGTTGTAGCCGTGTAGGTCAGTACATGGAATGTACTGGCAAGATCACCATAGTAGAACAGAAGAATAAAGACTATTCTATATGCAAAGGCTTTGAGGCTCTGTGTCTAAGTTTTTGCGTAAAAGCTGATTTTATTTTCCTACAACAAAGGAATATCAGGAATTTCACTATGGAGTTACCTATCATGACATGGTTCCGCTAACCGATGTCTCAATGCCCATAAGTATCATAAGTTGCCCACAATTAGTTATCAGTCCAGTGTTGAGAGTTCAGAGATATATCCAAGTCTAGAAGCTCAATTTGTCCGTAACCGGGGACACGGCTAATCGATTAGGTTTAACTCTGCAGAGTGTTGTGTACTTTACCCACAAGATTCGTTCCCTCCTGGTAAGTCCTCGCACTGCCTGGTGTTTGAGAACAGGATGAACGAAACATGGTCTTTCAAAGCATTTCCTTGACTGTCCGACAGTGCCCATCCAATCCTAACGTCGACTACATCTCGTAGCACTGCCTAGTAGAGTCACAACAAAGATCAACCAAGCCAGAGCCCATAATGACTTGTGGCTACACAGGTAAGCTTCTGGGCATGAAGTATTCATCCTTCTCTTTGAGTCTGGGTGACACGGGTATTTAGGGGCAAAAGGAATCAATTAAAAAGGTGTTATAGTTTGCAAGATATGATCAAATGAAGGTTCGGATTCAAATTGAATCGCTCCAATTTGAAAGGTTCAAAGATTGAAACTAATGATGTTACTATATATGGGAAGTCAATATTAACGAGTAGAAAAAAGAATTACTAGGTTCAAAATGACGGATCAAAAGTTATAAGCAATTCAATATGGCATTGAATTAGCTTAGTACGGTGTGTGAACACATTTTGGGGACTAATAGAGAAGTATGAGCAAGATCAAAATTATATGTTGAAACGATAACACTAATGATGTGAACGGAAATATTACTTTGATACGGATCCGACGCAATTGGATTAATCTGAAACGGAGTTACGGATAAAAAGATATGATCAAAAGAAGTTTGAATATAAATCTGAATAAATTTCAAAATTTGAAATTTTGAAAAAATTGACGTGATAGGTTGATTAGATAGGTGAAGTCAAGATGAAACTCTTGGCGTTGGTTTCATCTAATTCTGATGAACGAGTAAAAAGTTATGGCTATTTGAAAAATCTGGGCCAAGCTGTTTTACGGAAGAAAATGCTATGTCTAAAAGAATTCTAGGACTAATGAGTAAATACGGAGACTAATTAATAATCTAATTACTCTATCGCATACTACTATAGAAATACTAATCTAGGGATATTAAACTACAGGAGTATAAAAGAAAATACGAAGAGAATACCTTTAGAATGCAGAGAAGATATAATTCCAAAGAGGAGACGACTTCAAGAAATCCCGCCGGAGAAAAGATGTTTTTTTTATAAAGCTAGTCAAACCGAAACGATTCGATTCAACCCGAAGTGGATGACTTTTGGGTGCACCTATGGGTCTATATTTATAGGTGAAAGGAAGGTGCAAACGTCCAAAGCTAAGCGAGGTGGGACAAAAATAGGGAAAGAGAGAAGAAGAGGACCACATGGGCTTACCAGCCGGCTGTGCACATGGCCCAGTTTTTTTTTATCGGATGAACAGTGTCCGCAAATGAACAATTTTTCCAGTTTTTTATTTTTTTTAAAAAACAGCAAAGAAAAACAAATAAGAAAAAATAGAAAAACATTTTATATAGGCATATTATATATCAAAATTTTCCGAAAAATATTTCCTAAAATATGAACATTTTTTAAGGCCGAATAAAATACTTTAAAAAATAGTATTTTTTTGCAATAACTCCAAAATGAAAAGAAACTAGAATTTAAAATAAATGGCAAATATTTTTTATTTTAAAATTTGAGTCAAAACATTGTATCTGATTTTTGAGTGTCATTTACCTCCTCTCATTTGATTTTATAAGATGGTTTTGAAAATATTTGAACTCAAAATTGAATGGGGATTCGAAATAGAAAATTTTGGGAAAGTCATTTTATTCCCTCTCATTAAAATTTCTAAAGTTTCAAAATTCCACTCAATTTCACACAATCAATCACACAACATTCAAGAAAACAATCCTACTTATTTATTTAATATAACATTCCAAAATTTAGAATTTTGGGATGTTACATTTAATCCTCGCAGAGCGCTCTCTTCCGGCTCGCTCGGGCCACTTTGGCTCTGGGTCGGCCTTGCTGTGGGTGATGAGGCCTAGGGCAATAGATCCCTCTTTATTTTTATTTTTATTTTTATTTTCTGTTTGTAGAAATTCCACACACAAAAATGTTTGTCCAAATCCCAATATTATACCACCTTAATTCTTAATAAAATCCAAGCTATTTAATGATGCCACTTGTGCATCATTTGGAAAATATTTTTTTACTATTTCTATTTGATACCTTTTAAAAGCAATTTGAATCTTTGTTCACAATACTTTTCACCACTTTTCACACTCCCAAACAATAAACTAGTAATTTTGGTATTTTTAGTTTTTACCTAGTATTTTACAAAAGTGGTTTGACGTTTTTAGGAGTAGTTTATTTTCTCTGTTTTTGCACTGGTCTTATTTTCCCCCATTATATTTGCGATGATAGATTGCATTATTGACGAAGGAAGTTGAACCAGAGTATTTTGAAGACCCTAGAGACTTTGTTGATCCAGGGAAGCAACCCTTTGACCATTGTTTAGAAACCCTTTTTATGCATGTCATATATCGCTTGATATTGATGCATCGGAGTCATGATGATTTTTGTGACCACCTTTATGGGTTGCCTCTGCTACTTTCCTCATTGATACTTGCATGACATGACCCAACCTTCTGCTTAGAGTTGTGTGGGTGGGATGTAGATAGGTTTCTAATTAGTTGCTACGCAAAATGGGGCGGGAATACAGATGGTAGGGGAAACAAAGGTGTTTTCAAAGACTTTTCGAAAACCCCATCCGGTGCCCTTAATGAATGAGGGAGAAGTTGAGCTAGGTATCCACTTGATAAAGGAGTGCTGTACTGAGGAAAGTGGGTGTTTTGTTTTAGAGAACGAATTGATTTAAGTTGCGACCGTTACTCCAACCTTACATGTACAACCATGGTACCCCTTATGGGATGGGGCTTTGTTGATTACTTTGGTCGATGCTACTAGAGAGCCCACATTACTAGTGTCGGGAGTGACATGGTCACTATCGATACGGGGTCATGCCAGAAAGGACAATCATGGGCTTTTTTCATAGTAATCAGGCACACCGTTGCGTGCCCTTGTGGATGATACTTGTGATGTACGTCATGAGGGATGACACCAATGAGTGGACGCTTTGTTAGTATCGTCAGGGGAAAGTCATTGTTCGGGTACTTACCTCGGGTATGTAATATAGTGTGAGTCGTGGCTTGACACAGATGTTTCTCGAGTCTTGTGGGTAAAGTGTGCAACCTCTGCAGAGTGTAAAACTATTTGAATAGATGTGTCCATGGTTAAGCACTGTTGGATGACTGTTCTTGGTCTATGTGGATTGTTTACAAAAATTGGCATGTGTGTGTATTCTTGGGAAGAAGATACATGAGAAGAGTCGAATGACTTGATGAGATGGTCAACTAAAGTTGTTCCGAACCTTTTCACATTTATATTTGTAACCTGTTCATATGCTACCTCGTGATGCATCCTTACACGTTGATAGTTTGTGTCACTTAACTCAAAATTACCTTTCTATGAAACTTACCTACTTAGTGTTATATCGTGCATTGTTATAACTTGTTATTAAACATGGGTTGCTTGTGAGTACATTCAAAGTAGTCAATGACTTGCCACTGGTTATTTAATTGGCCAAACATGGAAGAGCAGGAATATGGTGAAGAACACGTTGGTGATGAACACGCGAACTAGGACACTTCCTCCTTAGAATGCCTGTACGGTTAAGGCATATGGCATGGGTGTACGCTATCTTTCAAGATTTGGGATGCGAGTTTATGTTGGTTGTTCGGCCTTCACGGCCCTATGTATGTAAGATTTGACCTTGATGGTCTTTACTTATGTAAGACGGTATGTATGGATATAAGACTCTTGTTATTCAGCTTCTGTGTGTTCAGTGAGCATTGATATCTTGGATCATTGTACACGTGCATTCGATTGTCACGACTTATGAGTGGGTCCCCACGGAGCTGGTATCAGA
Organism: Hordeum marinum; assembly: GCA_022496015.1. Classification (NCBI taxonomy): domain Eukaryota; kingdom Viridiplantae; phylum Streptophyta; class Magnoliopsida; order Poales; family Poaceae; genus Hordeum; species Hordeum marinum. The sequence goes on from CM039673.1 coordinate 298,254,009, forward strand.
GCCATCCTGACTGTAGGAAGCCTTAGTTAGCATGGATGATAGTTAGGATAAGACCCTTTTCGAAAACTATACCTAGTGCCTATACGTAGGAGCTTCTATACTTCTCTTCTCTTCAAATATATTTAAGGACCCTACTGACTCCCCTCCCTTCAAACCTTTGTAGATGGCCGTTGTACCGGACGACCTCACATCCGGCTTTCCCCTACTCCTTCAGCATAGCCTGGAGAAGTACCAGTATCACCGACCACCCTTTTTCCTCTACCACGAGCACTCGATCGATGCCGTAATGGAGAAATACCATGTTGATGTGGTTGTGAAGGCCAACGACTCCCCGACGAGTTTGTTCATTGAAGGACTACACATGGAGACCCTCGCGTTCGCAGTCGAGATAGCTGCACGAATGGCACTCATCCACCTTCGAGACATCATCCCAAAGATGGATGACGAGCCATCTACTCGCCATCTCTACCTTTCAGGAAGGATGATATTGGCGACAGTTGGATGTTGGTTCCATCCAAGGAGGATGGGACACCCCTCAGGTTCCACACCTACTTCAGCCTCTCCGCCGACAGTTTGGCTCACAACCTGATTAAAGAGTCCATGAAGCTCCGCAAGGAACTTGACCACACCCGAGAGCTACTTTGTGAAGCCAAGATGAAGCCAGACAAGATCAAGAAGGATGGAGCCCCTAAGGGACGACCAATTATCGCTTATAGAGGAGGAGTACCATGCCCTCTTCTCCGACCCACTAACAAAGCGTCATCAGGATGGATCTCCTTGTTCTCCAAACCCCTGGACCAGAGAGGACGCCTACACGGATGATGATCAGGAGGAAGACCTAGAGGAGCATGAGTACGAGACCGAGCACTCGACCACTTGAGTCCGCGAACCCCTGGGGTAGGATAAGTCATATACACCTCATGCAAAGTCAAGACCGTGTAATGGTTCATAAAAACCATGTGTGCTTGTTGCTTGTGCCTCAATTCATGTGGTTGTAACACCCCAAAAATATAATCATGCTTTATTTAATAAAATGTTGCCAGAAATAATTATTTCCTATTTTCTAGATTTTCTATTGATTTTAGAGCCACTCCTTTTGTATGAATTTCATAAATTCTCCTCTCCTATCTGAAACTTTTGACTAATGTTGTGTGGCTTGATTGTTTTATTAAATCATTTTATTTCATTTAGTAAAACCAGTGGAATTATTTTTATAATAAAACTTGCCAAGTTCTAATTTGTTCAATTGCATTTTTCATCCTTTTAAAGACTCATGTTGCACTTCAACCCTTTCATAACTTCATTTCTAAATTCCACAAAAATTTGTAGAGGTCATGTGATATCCCTTGACCACTTTTATGCAAAAGCATTGCTTAGTGTTTTGTATAATTCGAGCATATCATCGGACTTTCTATTCTGGTCGAGTTTAAAGTTTTCTAGTGCAACCCTAATTTTTCTTGCCCTGATGACATTGGAAATTTTCCTTCTATTAGTAAGCCCTACAAAACCCTAACTTTCTAGTGCAACCCTAACTTTTATGCTCATAAAATAAATCCATGTGGATTCTTTCGAGAACTGTAGTTTTGCAAAACTTACACTAGGAAGTTTTAGTTTTGCCCAAAATAACCATGCCATCATCACCTGCATCTAAAAAGACCATGACCAGGGAAGTTTGGTGGATAGTAAGCTTCCCTAGGTGCCCATGGCATTATGTCGAGGACCTTGTGTGCCTAACCAGAATTGGCATGGGAATAGATTTACATTACGGACTAGCCCCAGAAACCCAACTAGCATGTCATCTAGATTTTCCTTGGCCTAAAACCCACCTATGCAAAACCCCATGCACAGTAGAGCCCCTAGAGTGACTTGGAATTTCATCAAGCACCTGACGGGCATGCACTAGGCACGTCCAGAGCACACATATTGCAGCCGCGCGCCCAAGTCTCCGTGCCCCACCAACCGCACTCCTGGTTGTTCTCCTCTTGCAAGAGCCACTCCCCTGACCCCTCCATCGCTAGAGAGGCATCCCGGCCGCCCCCTCCGGCCTCATATTGCCGCCGTCAGAACGTCCTACCACATTCAGCCCCTACTGCGGCAGCGCTATCCAAGAAGCCTCCACTCGCCAGCTCGCCCAGTGAATCGCCTAAGCTCATCGTTGAGCTCGTCCGCTACGGCCATCCGCCACCACATCGCACTGCAACCATAGGAACTGTCGGCCTCTATTCTTATCCCAGCCACTGCGAGAACCGCCATTGGCCGCCTATAAAAACCAGACCCCGAGCTCGCCCTTCTCCTCAGAAAACCCCTCTACATCCCTCTCGAGCTTCCATAGCGAGTAATCAACTAGGGGCGGCCATCTTCCCCACCTTCGGTAGCCTCGGCCGCCGCAAACCTCCGGTGAAATCCGGCCGTGCCAGAATCCCCTAGCCTTTCCCATGCCACAAACCTGGCCCCCTTGACCCCGCGAAGCCACCCCTCCCCTCTGTATTGGTCGGGAGCTGCCGTGGGGGGAATCCCCATTCGCTTCTGAAGCCATCCTCCGCCTCGAAGCTCGCCAACGGTGAGTCCCTTCATCCCCACACCCCTTCCAACCACCAGAAGGACCACCAGCTCTGCGTGAAACCCATTCCCGTCCTCGGAAGATCCCTAGGAGCCACCATCCGCCAGTAAGGATCATCGGAACCCGAGAACGAAGAAGGCAGCAGGAGGAGTGGTCAAACCTGACCAGTGGGCCCGAGGACCCCACTGTCAGTGTCTGGCCGAGCCCACCGAAGCGTTTTTAGTGAAATCGTGTTGTGCCTTTGTACGTTTGGCCCTTCTCGAAAGCGTATTTCGTCTGGAACATTTTCTTTTATCTGTTTTATTTTAAATTAGAATTTGACCAGAATTTGACTGGCTCTAATGTTTAAACTGAAAACCCAATTTACTTGATTCTTTTCCCCACGCCTCTCAAATTTCACCTAGTTTATTTTCATATTTATTTGAAAATTTTCCAAACATCCTTTTTGTACTGTTTTTAAATTGTGTGTTAATTAGAATATTTTCAAATAGGAATTTGGATAGAAAAACTTTAAAATCTTTTTGGAGTGCACATCACCTACCTACACATTGAAGGCAATCATTCCTAACCTTGGTATAATATATGTTGTGTGTTGTTTGATGTGACAAATAAAACTTCAACCCATGTTGTCATGAAGTAAGTATTATTTCATGTGAAGATATGATCATGCTCATGAGTGCATGATGAAAATTCCTTGGTGTTGGAATTAAAATGCTTGTGACCGTATTCATCCTCTCGTGCCTTTCATGCCTACCAGAAGGAATCCGGAGATGGCTCTGTCTCGGGTAGACAAAAGCTTGATAGTATCATTTGGTTGGGGCAAGACTGATCAGTATGGCAAAGTGAGGTATGATGAGTGGTGATTCTGTCTAATGGTGTGGAATATATTTGTTATGCTAATCATGTAGGAAACACTTTAACCTCCTAAGTCGACCATAGATCGAGTCTTGTGCCAGTAACCCCTATACTTGTTTCGTACTACCACTTTTCCCTGCTGCAGGTAGGGTACGGTATAGTAAGTTTTCAACACCTTTCTTAGCACACACCTTACAGAGAGGCCATAGTGAAAGATAATAGTGGCCCCTGGTAGGCATGTCACTTGGTCCGGGGATGGATGTTCCGGTGAGCCCGAGGGGGTAGCTCCCCTGTTTTGCGCGCAATACAAATTTTGTGATCCCATGCTAATCAAGGTTGGAGCCACCCCACTAGGAGTTTTTCTTAACGAGTGTCGTGGGTGATTCTAGACACTGGTAAGTTAAGATGGTGTGTGCGGGTCAGGTGTGTTTTCAATTCAAAGAACGTAAGAAGAATTAGTCATGATGGACTAAAGGAATCCGTTACTGGTGGGTAAATAGTACACCCTCTACAGAGTTTATACCCATTCGAATAGTCGTGTCCGCGGTTAAGGACTATAGTTTGAGATGGGTCAAGTGTCCGGCTTAGTGTCGGTCTTCACAGGAAAAATTTCTAAACCAGAATATTCATCATGATGTGTGAAGAATGATGATTATGATTATGATTATTATTATTGTGGACTAACCAACTATATTGTGTGGATTATTGAGTATCCCTGGGATGGTTCTACCTCCTGGATACTCGTTTTATTATTTTCCATGTAAGCCCTTTATGTGGTGTCTCATAAACGCCCGACTGTGGCATGCTTGTTATTTACCTTCTTTATAAGCCCTTTATGTGGTGTTGCTCAGATGCTCGACTGTGGCATGCTTGTATTTATTTTCTTTATGAGCCCTTTATGTGGCTTCGCACAGACGCCCGACTGTGGCATGCATGTTATTGAAATTCCTTATAAGCCATTTATGTGGCGTCGCTCAGACGGCCGACTATGGCAGGCATGTTATTTATTTTTATTCTAAGCCCTTTATGTGGCATCGCTTAGGCGCCTAACCGAGGCATGCTTTATGTTATTATCCTTTCGAGGCATCGCTTCAGACACTTAATCAGTTTATTTTTATCTTCTGATTGCTTATTCACGCTTTATATGAATGACCTGCTTGCGTGCATCATGAATTTTATTTTGTGACTAGTTAAGTGATCGTGGATTATTTCAGTACATGAATATCACCTGCTATGTTATACCTATTTTCATAAGGTTTGCGAGCACATTGAAAGTACTCACTAGCTTGTCCCTGGCTATTGTCTTGGCAAGATTGCGTCTTTGGAGAGGAGCATTATGACGACAAACCTAGAACCTAGGCATCGAAGATCGCAGCCACGTGAATATAGGAGTTAACCAGGCTAGCTATTCCTGTGGGAAATGGAGTCCCATAGACGCTGATGACCCCGAAGTGCTTCCACCACAAACCACTAGAAAACCTGTTTTTGTAGTCATAGACCACGATGGTCTTGTACTCTAGATTTTGTAATTTTGCTTGGATTTTCTGTATCAAGGAGCGTCCACCACCTAACAATAATCCTAGGCCTGGTGAGCACAAGGACCATTTGCTGGGAAATTAATATCCTGGAAAATCGGTCCTAACAGTCGTGCGTTTTTCTTAGGCAATATTTAAGCGACTACATCGCCCATCTTATCTTAATATTATGCGTTTGGTATTTTGACCTTTGTTTTATCACACTTGCACTATACCAACTCCCTTAGCCATGTTTTCTTTGTTATTGCTTTTCCTTATCTTTTATCCTAGATATTTGACTTGGCTGCTCCAAACAGGATGGTGACTGCAACCCGTAACAACTCCTTCACCAACCCTGAAGCCGGCAACTCTAGCCATGAACAAGAAGCTGGCAGGGCTGCTTAGGGTGGAGAACACCTAGAGAAGCCACACGGAGACATTCCCCTGCCACCACCTCGAACGGAGAACATGACCATAGGTTAGTTTCTCCAAGTCCTCCAGCAGGACTGCAAAGCCAACATGGCTGCTATCCAACATATGGCTCAGGTCCTTGGGAACGACCAGCAGCAAGGCGGGAACGGCAATGGCTGCTCCACTCTTTTGGAGTTCATAAGGAATTCGCCCCTAACCTTCAGCGAGACTCATGAACCCCTGGATGCCGATGACTGGATCCGCACCATCGAGGACCTCCTTGCACTGGACAACAACAATGAGGATCGTGAGAAGGTGCTTTATGCCTCTCACTGCCTCGGAGGTACTGCCAGAGCTTGGTGTGATGGATTCAAGGTCATGCAAGGCAACCGTGTGATCACCTAGGCTGATTTCAAGGGAGAATTCCGCATGGCTCACAATCCTTTGGGTATCATGGCATTCAAAAAGCGGGAATTCGTAACACTAAAGCATAGAAGTGTCTCTGTCAAGGAGTACATCCATAAGTTCAACCTCCTTTCGAGGTATGCCCCTGAAGATTTCATCACTGAGGCCACAAAGATGGAACACTTAATGGAAGGACTCCAGCAAGCCCTATAGTATCAAGTCATTGCCTGCGACTGCCAGAACTTCTTCAACCTGGTGAACAAGGCCCTCATGCTTGAAGACAAGCGTCATGCCATGGAAGACACTCTCAAGCACCAGATGGCCAACAAGGGCAATACCAACAACTAGAAGCCTCGCCCCTGGCAGCCAACCCCAGCCAAGCCAACCTATCAGCCTCAGCAAGCTAGACCCCCTGCACCTTGTTCGAGCTAGCATCCTCACTAGTATGCCAATCCCAGGCTAGCTTACAACAACCCGAACAACAACAATGGTGGTAGGAACAATAACAACAACTCTGGTCAGATCACATGCTTTGGGTGTGGTCAACCTGGACACATCTCTAAGCAGTGTCGCAACAAGAAGCTAGAGGCACTGCGCCCCAATGCACCAATCCGAGGTCAAGGCAATGGAGCGCCACCTAGGAATCCACCTGCACTCAACCATCCCAACAATGGCAAGGGTCGTGTGAACCACGTCACTACTGAGGAAGCCTAGTAAGACCCAAACATAATACTTGGTATGTTCCTTGTCAACTCAACTCCAGCAACGGTTTTGTTTGATTGTGGAGCTCCGCATTCTTTTGTTACCCAAAAATTTGCACTAGAGAGTGGTATGAAGCCTAGACCCCTTGGTAGGATATGTTGTTACAAACCTCGAGTTTAGTTATGAGGACCAAGATAGCATGCAAAGGAGGTGGGATTGTCATCGATGGAGTAGAATTCCTAGCATACAGTGTCATCTTGAAGTCGCAAGAATTGGACGTAATACTAGGGATGGACTGGTTAACCAAGCACCAAGGCTTGCTAGACAGTGCCAAGAGGGCTATTACCATGACTAATATCCAAGGAGTTGAAGTCAACTATGTCCCCAACTTGGCCTTTGATCAAGGTCATCAGGTCAATTGTCTATCGAGAATTGTGTTGGATCAGGTGCGAGTGGTATTCGAATACCTATATGTCTTTCCTGATGAGCTTCCTAGAGTGCCTCCTGACTACGACATAAAGTTCATCATTGAGCTAATGTCCGGAGCAGGAGCCATCTATAAGAAGCCCCATAGGATGGGATCCACAAAGTTGGCTGAACTAAAGGAGCAAATAACCGAGAAGATCAGAAAATGATTTATTCGCCCTAGTGCCTCTCCTTGGGGATCACGTGTTCTGTTTGTGGAAAAAAGGGATGTTACGATTCGACTTTGCGTCGATTATTGATCTCTCAATGAAGTCACAATGAAGAACAAGTAGCCACTCCATAAGATTGAAGACATGTTCGATCAACTGAATGGAGCCAAGGTGTTCTCCAAGATTGTCCTTATGTCTGGATACTATTAGGTGAAGACCAGACCCCAAGACATTCTAAAGACAACATTCATTACCCGATATGCCCTATACGAGTACACGGTCATGTCGTCTGGGTTTACCAATGCCCCGACTTACTTCATGTACCTCATGAAAAAGGTTTTGATGTAGTACTTTGACAAGTTTGTCGTTGTCTTCATTGACGACATACTCATCTTTTCCAAGTCTGAAGAAGAGCATGATCAACACTTGAGATTGGTCCTAGACAAGATTCGATAGCACTAGCTTTATGCCAAGTTTAGCAAGTGCGAATTCTGGCTACATGAAGTTGGATTCTTGGGTCATCTGTTGACTATAGAAGGATTTTCAGTAGAACTTGCCATGGTTGAAGCCGTGATTGAATGGCAATCTCCGAGCAATGCGAAGGAAGTCATAAGATTGCTCGGACTCGTGGTGTACTACCATCAGTTTGTCGAAGGGTTCTCAAGCATTGCCCGACCCATGACTTAGCTCTTGATGAAGGACAAGAAGTCGAATGGACGCCAAAGTGCGAAGAAAGCTTTCCAAGAACTCAAGAAGAGATTGACAACCGATCCAGTTTTGGCCACCTCCGATATTCACAAGGAGTGTTAGATATAATGTATGCATCGACAACCGGGCTTGGAGGTGTTCTGATGCAAGATGGAAGAGTAATAGACTATTGATCCAAACAACTACGTCCTCACGAAGGGAACTATGCTACTCATTATCTTGAGTTGGCAGCAGTGGTTCACTCGTTGAAAACATGGTGACATTGACTTTTAGGTAAACGATGTGAGATATTCACAAACCATAAGATTTTGAAGTATATTTTCACTCAAAAGGAATTGAACATGTTGCAACGAAGATGGTTGCAGCTGATTAAGGACTATGACCTCAATGTCAATACCACCCTGGAAAGGCTGTTGTGGTAGCAGATGCCTTAAGCAGAAAGGCTTGTTCCTTGAATTCTATGATTAAGGAAAGGCTACCCTCCCTGTATGAAGAGCTTGAAAGCTTTGCATTGGAACTAGTTGCTCCTAGATTCCTAGCCAACCTCGAAGCTAAACCTACCCTGATGGATGATATTAAGGAAGATCAGAAGGGTCACAAGCGCATTGAAGTCATCAGAGGAAGATCAAGGAAGGCAAGGCCCCATGATTCTAAGTGGATGAACAAGGAGTCATATGTTTTGGAAATCGCATTTGCGTACCCAACAAAGTTTCGCTCATGAATTTTACCTTGCAAGAGGGCCATGACACTGCGTATTCCATCCATCTCGAAGGAACCAAGATGTAGCAAGACCTCGAGGCAAGATTCTGGTGGCATGGCATGAAGAGAGAAATAGCGACATTCATCGCTAAGTGTGACATATGCTAGAGAGCCCAAGTTGAGCATCAGCGACCCGCTAGATGGTTACAACCTTTCAAAGTGCCTGAATGGAAATGGGATAAAGTCGGGAAGGACTTCATCACTGGTTTGCCCAGGTCATGCAAGGGGCATGATTCCATTTGGGTCATCGTCGACCACCTGACCAAGGTAGCCCACTTCATCCCTGTCAAGACAACCTACAATGGAAACCTCTACATCAATCAGATCGTGAGCCTCCATGGAATTCCTCAGGAGATCATACGAGATCGAGGAACCAAGTTCATCTCGAGATTCTGGAATAGATTCCACAAAGCGTTGGGAATCAAGTTGCCGCTCATCACTTCTTTTCACCCTCAGACCGAGATATAGGAAGATCCACTAAATCAGATACTCGAAGATGTGTTTCGTGCTTGTGTTTTGGCCTATGGAGCTAAATGGCAAGATTTCTTACCATTCGTTGAGTTCTCCTACAATAACAGCTACTAGTCTAATCTGAAGATGGCACCGTTTGAGGTGCTATATAGATGCAAATGCCTTAGTCCCCTCAACTTGTCCGAAATCGAAGAAGGACTAGTGTTTGGACCCGATAGCATCCTTGAAGCAAAAGAACAAGTTCAGCTTGTTAGAGAACGTCTGAAGACCGCCAAGTCAAGGCGGAAGAGCTACACTGACTCACATCATCGAAACATCAGTTTCCGTGTTGGAAACTATGTCTATCTCCGAGTCATACCTCTTAAGGCAACCAAGCGCTTCCACGTCAAAGGAAAGCTCACACCAAGATATATCGACCCCTTCAAGATCACCGACAGATGAGGATAACTTCCCTACCTTCTGAGCAATCATATGTGCACAACATTTGACACATGTCACAACTCCGGAAGTGCCTCCAAGTTCCCAACTGCCCGACCACTATAAGGACATCGACAATCAGCCATCGACCTTCAGCCAGATCTCACTTATTGCGCGAGACCAGTTTGCATCTTGGATGAAGCTGAGCGTTACACTCGAAGCTAGACCATCAAGTACTCCAAGGTCCAATGGAGCAAACACATTGATGCAAAAGCGACCTAGGAGCGTGAAGACTATCTTAGATTCAAGTTCCCTTATCTTTTCAGCGCCTAGCAAAGGAACCTCAGGGATGAGATTCTTGTAGGGGGGGTAGGTCTATCACACCCAGTGTTTGTACCACTTTGCTATGCTATGTCTTCATAAAATTTGGAACCATTTAATAATTTTTGATTGCTTGTGATGATTAACTTGAGTGCTATTTTCTTAAGTGCTTGTTTGAGTTTTAATTCACACATGATTCTTCTTCTCTCAAAGCTCATGTACTTGATGCAAACTCTCTGCCCAATGATCATGCCATGTGTATAGGACCTAAAACTCTATATATAAAATATTATTTTTACCAAAAAATATTTATTAAATTTAGGTTTTCAAAACCCCCTAAATTGAGGTTTGTACTAAAAGTCCCCAAATTGGGTGGATTGTTTTGCCCGAAAGACTTTATTTGGAACCTGCCATATATAAGACTTCCCAAAATCACCAAATATAATTTTAAAAACTTATTTTCCCATTTTATTTAAAACTTTTTATTAAGGACATAAATTGTCTTTTATAGAGAAAATATTTTCTTTCAAAATATTTGCTAAAATTTAGTGAAACTTAGTGGACATATATTTTCAATATATAAGAGTTTCGACACATGGTCATGTTCGGAATATTGGAAAAAATCCTTCGAAACCCTTTCTGCGTATTTTAAGATTTTGAAATATTTCTATAAGAAATATTGTCAAGTAAATCCTGGAAAATTCCAACATCACACATATGCCATATGTGACGATCTTGCGAAATTGCATCTCAATCTCAACTGTTTTGATTCACTAAAATATCCAGAAACCCCTTCTGTCCAGATCCAAACTTTAGCAACTTTGCATTGTAAAGTTGCTCCAATTGATATCAAACTTTTTAGCGTGCACAAAAAAGGTTTGAAAATCATATTTAGCGTGCTGAGTATACTTGTACGCTTTATACAAGAAATCAACATAAACTTAAAAAACCTTCTGGCAAGAATCAACCGCGAACATAGAGCTTATTGACATTGTAATTCTAGAAAATTTAAATGAATTATGAAAAATGTGAAAATTGGCATGTTGTCATTATATGACCTCAGTATGCCATGATAAAATTCCGATAAGGTTTCAATTTTTTTCAAGTACACTCTTTAGAAATCGAACCATCTCCAATAAAGAACCATCGTTTTGAGAGTGAATGCGGAAGGCTTGAAGGTGCATTGACATTACTTTATTGTTTGGCATTGATCTCTTTTGTACACTTAACATACACCATAGGATAACCCATGTTATTTTTTGGCACTTTGTGTAGTAAATTGGCTATATTAAATTCATTATGTGCATTTATAGGCACTTAATGTATAAAATTAAAATTTCAACTATGATTAAATGAAAATATGCACATAAATGGTTTGAAAAATCATATTTAAGTTTTTCAGTATTCTGAGAGCCTGGCTTAACAAGAATGATAGACTACTCATATCAACAAGGAATTCCTTCTTTTCCGAGAGCCCATTCGAAAAGATCTCCAAAGTTAAGCATGCTTTGCTTGGAGCGATTTTGGGATGGGTGACCGACTAGGAAGTTGGTCCTGGGTGCGCACGAGTGAGGACAAAGTGCGCAGCAAAGTCTAGTGTTGGTTTGTGGAGCCAATCTAGATCCCGCTAGGCGTAATGGGGTGTTACAAGTATATATATATACATACATATACATATACATATACATATATATATATATGTGTGTGTGTGTGTTGTGTGTCTGTGTGTGTTATATACAAGAAAGGAAAATAAATGTCAAAGATCCAGAGTCAACTTCAAACCTGCAATTTATTACTTTTTGAATTCTAGAAAATGTCAATGATGTCAAGAAAAATATGAAACTTGACATGGTGTCATGATATGATATCAGTATACTGTTATAAAAATTGGAGAATGTTTTCCAGAAGTTTTGATATACGCTCTTTAGAAATTTAATAAAGGTTTCACAAAAGAAATTACACATATGTGTGCTGGATTCTTATTAGTGAAGTGATATAAGCCTTGGATTGATGAAATAGCGTATATTTGTCCGTCCGCACATCCAAAAGAAAAAAGATATTTTGAAATGGGACAGGACCAATATCCTAGTCTAACATATAAATGTAGCTATACTAAGTCTAAACATACACATCCACAACCTTCGAACCCACTAGTGCAGCTGCGTGATATACAAACAGTTTTTAGCCCCTTTTCACGACGTAGTTATAAAGTGTCACCTTCCCTCTATGGGCGATGGGGGGGACTATCCCACAGGATATAGATAAATTATCGGTGATGCCTCCGTCTGGTCCCACATGCCAGAAAAAATAGAACATGTACTATTCAGAGGCCTATCACAAACAGACATGTTGAGGAAGTCATGTGAGATGTGCTTCGAATCCCACACAGGGAATCCCAGAGATACAACTCTGTTCATATTGCATGTCACACACGATAGTCATTTGTGATAGGGCTGGCCATCACACACGATAGTCATAATTCTATCGATTCTATTCAACACATCACTCACGGTGCCTAGAAGAAATTGTTTGGCATTGGGCTTTCCATCACACACACTTGTTCTGTGAAAATGTTTGTGATAGGTTATCCTAGCGCACATAGTTGTCGACCAAAAGTCATGTGCGATTGTTCACTGATCCAACAAGATAATTTTCTAGAAACCGTGTGGGTATGCTGAGGTCATCACCCACGACGTTGTCTTAGAAACCGTCTGCAATAGAAACCACAATTATCATCCTAATTGCTCAATTATTCGTAATCCATTTAGTATTCAAATTAACATTTCATATCAAGCACACAATATATTTCTTATTCCTATTACAGCAATCGGGATTTCATAATTGAATTACATCAGGGTACAACATCATCTAGGCATATACAACCTAGCTAGACAACTGCATCGACAGGAAAAAGTTTCAAATGCAACATCTAAAACATTTGGAAATTAAGTATCATCCTAGATGGTAAATAGACATATTAGCCTCTTCTAGAAAACTATTGAAGTGAAAGGCGTATATTGATCCTTCAGTGATATTGAAAGTCCTCGCAACTTTAGGCCAGTACATGTGGAGGATTTCCCGTCCATCCTTTGTCCTCTTGAGGAAGACTTCAATATTATACCGTGGGTGCTATATGAATAACTTCCACGCATCTTGACTATACAGGTGCTTTGAGACGTAATCATCGATGAAGTGCATTGAAAAGGACTGGAAAAAATATGCATAAATATATTTTCTAAAATTTGAAATGGCGCGAAGGGAAAAGGATAAGGTTGTCAGCTTTCTGCCAAAACTTGCCTGCCTACGACCTAGCGCATGGCCCACCACAACGGCCCGATACGGCCCATCATCAAGTCTCTAAAGCCAAGGCCCTCGCGAGAGCCCCCAACCTCGCGAGGAGGAAATCGTCGAGACCTCCAGGGAGTAGCATCCCCTAGAATGGCTCTCCGGGAACGGAGATTCCTATGCAAGTGCCATGCCTCCCAAGGCCGGGGCGATGTGGGTTCTGATGGCAAAGCAAGGCAGGCGTAGGAGGAGGACAGTGTCCTCTTTCGTGCTAAGGAGGCAATGACATACGTGGTTTCCCAAGAAATCCCCCCAATCGTTTCCTTCCCAGTGCAACGAGGCTGAAATCACGAGCTTGGCAGGATGGATGTCATCGCCGAGCCCACCACTCTGTCACTGTCGGTGTTCTAGGGACGGAGGTACCCAGACCTCCCAGCCTGTGGCCTAGGTTGTGGCCCACCGCGAGGCCAGTACGTCCCAGCGCGGCCCCACTCAAGACAAGGACCTCGCGAGAGACCCTGAGATCGCGAGGGAAGAAGCACCAAGACCTACGAGGAATACGCCTCCTTAGGCCCCCTCCGGAGTGGCGGATATCTCTATGCAGCACTTGGCCTGAGGAGTCCAAGGATGATGTAAGGCGGGAGAGGCGGGCACCAACGCGCCAGGTGGTACAGTTTCCCCTTTGTTGCAAAGGAGGCAAGGATGTACGTAGGTTCCCGAAGCATCTCCCAAAGGTTTCCCTTCCGGTGGAACAAGCCCATAACCATGAGCCCTGCAAAGACGGATGTCATCGCCGATCCCACCTCTGCCTCATTAACAGCTACTTTGCCGGCAAAGGGCACCTTTCGTCGGGATAAATATGTACTCCCTGTCCTCATTTAAATTTGGCCATTGTGGGATCCCTTCCAGCCATTAATTAAGGGAAGAGGACCCGGGCCGCAATGAATAGAGGCTAGGCTACACAGTAAAGGGAGGAGGAAAACAAAGGACCAAAGAGGAGAGGCAAGACCACCAGAACGCCCTCGTGAGGCAACTCACCACTGTACTAGTTCATTGTCAAACCCCCTCGCGAGGTAATCCACACACCGAACTTGGGTAAATCATCATGTGCAATCTTCTTCCTGGTCATCATGCGAGCTCATCGTGTAAATCTTCGAGTTGTGCGCTAGGTGGGGTGAGGCTGTTGGGGATCTTCATACATGCCTCTATGTTCGAAGTTCTTTGGGTTTTGAGAAGCCCGACATTGACATTTTGCGCACCAGGTAGGGGGCGTGTCGGGATCCACGCACAAGCCTTAGCTCGCCTCCGCTCACCGCATCCATGGCAAAAGGACGTCGAGCCTGCGCTAAGCGATGGGCTACTCGCATGGTGCGGGCGACGCCAGCGGGCCTTGGCATCCCGCATTGCCCTGCCTCCCCATTGGCGGGCGCCATCACCAGTGAGGTGCTTGACAATCGCTAGGGGCTGCCGCCTTCAGCAACTGTATAGTGTGTTCTTGTCGCCCCAACCCTTTCCTGCATCCGGGCCGCATCGTCGCCCTTCCAAGTCTACCACGACCCAACACACATGCGTGTCGCACTCCCCGACGTGCCCCCAGGCACGTCACCACCGCCGTTGAGACCCAGGCATATCTCAATAGGACTCGTGCCCATGTACTCGCTCAACCGACCGGCCTAGCACCGGGGTCACACAGGAGCGTTTTCGAAGTATGTTGCCCCCCGCGCTTGCTGGGGGTCTCTCCCTGGGTCACCGGGAATGCAAGAGTTGGCCCCAGCCGCGGGCAAGGATCGATGGGGGGTGGTGGCATGTGGGATGGGCATGGTGTCGTGCCTCCCAATACACCCATTGAGCCCAGGGAGGAGACCCGAGGGCTCGTCTACGCCAGTGCCTGGGGGCTCGAGCAACTCTACACCGACCATGTTGATGAGCACCCGAGCCACGAAGTGAGCAACGCTGGCTACCATGGTAGCAAGAGGAACGTCCGTGACCTCGCGTGTGGCTCTCGTGTAGGCTGGTGTGAACAACCTCACGAGGGAGGCTTGCGGGGTTGGTCTCACGAGGATGCCCGGTGTTGGCATCCTCGTTAGGCACACCCTCTAGTAGGGAGCTGCCTTGAGGAGGCACCTGGGTCTGGGGACCGGGGGTCACTTGCCTGGGGACGAAGGGTGGAACACAAGCCCATGTCCCCAGGTCGGACGACCCCAGCCTGGAGACGGGGTGTGGCACACATGCCCATGTCTCCAGGACAGGTGATCCCAACCTGGAGACGGAGGGTGGAACACATGTCCATGTCTCCGAGGAGCGCAATGTCTTCTTGGAGACGGCGGGTGGAACACACACCCATGTCTCCAGGTCAAACTTCGTTCGATCACCAGCGAGGGATCACATACTCGCCCATATCCCCAGACTCGGCTCGGTCCACCTGGGGACGGGGTCTCGGGTACTTGCGTGAGGATCTCGGGCACCCCAGCGAGGCATGCTGGGGAACCTCCTTGGGTGTTGGCCTTACACGTAGCGGAAGGGCCCCACCGGGCGCGACCCGTAGCACAGGGGGCTGCGCCCTCACCATGACGACGCCATCCGTCCACGGGCTCTGGAATGCCCAAGGACCTCTCCCGGGGCGGGCCTTCCCAACAGAGAGCGTGGCGGGATCCCCCAATGCTCGAGGACCTATCCGGAGCCAACCCTACTTTGCCATGCCAAGCATGGGGGCTGGAAGTGGGCTTCATGTCCGAGGGGCATGGAGCTCCCTGTACACCCCCAGGACCAACCTGTGGCACTCTCATGTAGTAATGAGTGGAATATATACGCTCGGAGCCCCCTGAGGACACGGATGGGTTACTTCCCATGGCCAAGTGGAAGCCCCATGCTCCGCGCTGGCGGACAACACTACCCTCCAATTGCTATTCCCACACAACATGGATGCCCTACGCTCTGCGCTGGGGGAAGATGAAGACGAAGAGGAAGACTAGCCTAGGTGCGGGATGCTTCTTTTGCTTGCTTCTTTTTGTATTCGAAGTTGCTGCCTTTTGGGAATGAAATTTGGTGTTTTTTGCGTCTTGCTTCTGGACAGAAGGGATGTCACTCTCTTTGGTAAGAATTTCTGTTTTGTGCCTCACTTTCTTTGGGAAATTCGGCGATGGGCATCTCCCCCGTTCCTCGCAAGTGACTGGGAAGCTGGGGCATGACACAGGGTATGTGCTATCACACACCCTCCGCCAAGTCGTAGGCATCTGGATGCTCGCGCGGTATGGTCTATCAGGTCGGCAGGAACCCCGGGCAAAAGGGAGTGCAACGCTACTCACCTCGTCATACAGGAGCACACTCACAGGTCTTTTTCAAAATACATTAGAGTTGCCACCAGGCCACATGCATAACCTTGTCAGGTTAACAAGAATACATTAGAGCTGTCGTCTCTCTCGTCATCACCATCATCATCGACCTCACGCTCCTAGGCTCCAGGATGGTCCTTGGGTTCATTAGAAGAAAGCTCCTCCATGACTCTCGAGAAGTAGCTCAGGTACCCAGCATCGTCAGGGACGAGGGGGCTTGCGATGCTCTCGATGCAGATGTCACTCAAGGCCCGATGGGACCTCTTCTCGAAGTACTAGAACATCTTGGAACGCGTGTGTTGAAGGCCACGGGACCGACTCGCCTCGTCTGAAGCCTTCTCTAGAAGGGAGGTCACCCCCTTCACCTGCTTGAAGAGGGAGGACAGCTCGGCCTTGACAGCCGCTTGATCATCCACCATGGCTTCCTAGCATCGTTCCTCTGCCACTAACCTCCTCCTCAGGTCATTGGCCTTGCCCTTCAACTGGGCGCGTCGCCTACAAAAACGAGACTCCATAAGCCTCTAGTTGGCGCGATAATCTTGGAGAAGGAAGCACCGAACGTCTGCCACCTTGTTGTCGACCTCCTTTTGAACCTACACCTCGTGGGTGGTGACGGATTCCTCGGCAAGCGACACCTGGCGCTCCCTCACCTCCAGCCTCTCCGACTCCAGTCTTTGCTCAAGTGCCTCCATAACGAATGCGTCTTCGGGCATGAGGGGATTCGCACCACCAGCGGGGAACTCGATCGCTGGGCCATCAAGTGCGTACTTCCATGGCTGGATGCGCCTTTCAAGGGCGGCGATAGAGGCTTGAAGCTCCTCAAAGAATTCCTCAGAGGCCTTGTGCCTAGAGCCTCAGTGAGGGCACACTGGCGAGCCTCCACTGTCGTGGCAAGGGACCCCTCGGAATCTGCATGGGCGCGCTCGCGCTGCAAGCGACCGAGGTTCACGGCGACTCCAAGACGATGTCATTCTTGCGCCAGGCGCTGTTGCTCCATCTCCAGGACGGCATCAGTGTCGGAAATCTCCACCCCAGGTGTCCTAGCGCCTCCGCCGCGGTTGGGAGCAAACCCCACCGCATGGTGCTGCGGTCACTTGCGAGCTTGAGGGTGCAGCCAGGATCTCAAACTTCCTCAGGATGTGCGGGGGAGGTATGCGATGGGCCACCCGACCTAGACACGTTCTCGGAGGCCGGGGGATCCCACCTGTCCACACCAGGAGAAGGGCGTGCCCCTCGAGGCCCCACGTCTTCTCTCAGGGGGGCTTCTTGGCGTTTTGGGAACTGGGGTACCCAGACCTGCATGCCTAGGGCATGACCCATCATGTTAGCCAAGCACGCTTGGCGAGACCATGCTCAATACAAGGCCCTTGCGAGAGCCTGGACTCGCGAGGGAAGCAACATTAAGACCAGCGAAGAATGGGCCTCCTCAGGCCCCCTCCGGAGTGGCGGAGTTCTCCATGCAGCACCTGGCCTCGCGAGGCCAAGGAAGACGCCAGGTGGGACAGACAGGTGTCAGCATGCCATGCGGTATAGTTTCCCCTTTGGTGCAAAGGGGTCAAGGACGTACGCAGGTTCCCAGAGCGCCCCAAAGGTTTCCATTCAGGTGCAACAAGACCACGACCATGAGCCCAACAGGAAGGATGTCATCACCGATCCCACCTCTGCATCATCAATAGCTACTTTGTAGGCGAAGACCACCTTTCATTAGGATAAAGATGTACTCCTGTCCCCCTTTTGAATTTTTCCATTGTGGGATCCCTTCCCACCAAAGCGATGAGGGAAGAGGACCCGGGGCAATATAAATAGAGTCTAGGTTGCACCGTAGGGAGGGACAACAAAACAGAGAGACAACGGAAGAGAGGCAACACCACCAGAGCGCCCTCACGAGGCAACTCACCACTATACTAGTTCATCCACAAACCTCCTCGTGAGGCAATCCACCAAAGGAGGAGTAGGGTTTTTCGCTTCACAGTAGCCCGAACATGGGTAAATTACCCTATGCATCTTCTTGCTCGTCATTGTGCGAGTTCGTCTTAGAAATCATTGAGCTGTGAGCTAAGTGGGGCGAGGCAACGGGGGATCTTCGCACACATCCCTGTGTCCGAACCTCTTTGGGTTTTGCGTAGCCCTAAATCATAGGTAGGCACGTGTCGATGTTTCCCCGCTCGCGGCGACAGTTGAGCCGTGGTTCGGCGATCCCATGGTATACGATATCCCCGAAGCCGGGTGGCCCTGGGTACACGGTGGCGCCATGGCGTGCGAGGCCAGCCCCGCGGTCATGTGCATCCTTGGGGGATCACAAGCACCTACCTATAACCGCCAGGCAAGCAGTTCTCCCGCTGCGCAGGCAAAATTCTGCCGTGGTCCGAGCCCATGCCTCCTCGGACATGGCCAAAGACTGACATCACCTTCAACCACGATGACCACCCCAAGACAACAGTGGGCACCAGAGTGCTCCCCATGTTGTGCATGCCAACCATAAGGGGCGTGGCTATCTCCAGGACCCTCATAGACGGTGGTGTCGGCCTCAATGTCGTCTCCGTGGAGGCCTTGGACGCTTTGCAGTTGCCCCATGACCAACTCACGCCCTTAAGGCCCTTTTCTGGGGTGGTCGGGGGATCCGTCATTCGTGTGGGGCGGGTGCGTCCCCGTCACCTTCGGCACCCGTTCCAACTTCCGCACCAAGCAGATTGCCTTTGATGTCGTCCACATCCACCTCCCATACAACACAATACTTGGATACCACGCCCTCGCCAGGTTCATGGAGGAAACACACCCAGGGTACAACATCGTCAAGATGCCCGGGATTAGTGACATCCTCACCGTCGTGGGGAATGCCAAGGAAATGTCCCACACACTCAAGCTCGCCTACAAAGCGGCGGCCGTGGTACGCCCCAGCGCTGGGGATGCCACGCATGCCACAGAGGACTCTGGGGATGTCCCCGAAGTCACGCCGGTGAAGAAGAGGCAGATGTTCTCTCAA
The DNA here is from genome assembly GCA_022496015.1 of Hordeum marinum. Lineage (NCBI taxonomy): Eukaryota > Viridiplantae > Streptophyta > Magnoliopsida > Poales > Poaceae > Hordeum > Hordeum marinum. Next base: position 298,273,367 of record CM039673.1, read on the forward strand.
GACCGGGAAGATACGAAGCATGTGCCTGTGGATGAAGGAAACCCTGGCCCTACCTTCACCATCGACGCCCACCTATATCAGGAGTAGGAGGAGGTGTTGGTGGCCTTCCTGCATGCTAGCAAAGATGCATTCGCGTGGAGAAACTCTGACCTAGTGGGGGTCCCGAGGGACATGATCGAGCACCACCACATGGTGTGCCCGAATGCATGTCCGGTGAAGGAAAAGGAAAGGAGGCAGGCTCAGGAAAAATAAGCGTTCATGGCCCAGGAGGTTAGCAAGCTAAAGGAGACCGGAGTCATCCGGGAGGTGCATTACCCGGAGTGGCTCGCCAACCCGGTGGTCATCCCAAAGAAGTGCGGGAAGGAGCGTATGTGCGTCAACTTCACGAGCCTCAACAAATCATGTCCCCAAGACCCAGTCCCGCTACCGCGCATCGATCATATCATAGACTCCACCGCCAAGTGCGACCTCATGAGCGTCCTAGACACTTTCTCGGGCTGCCATCAGGTCAAAATAGCGGTGGAGGACGTCGAGAAGACGGCCTTCCTCACTTCGTGCGATGTGTACTACTACACATGCATGCCCTTCGGGCTATGGAATGTCGGAGCAACCTTCCAGCGGTCGATGCACATTGCCCTGGGGCTGCAGCTCAGGAGGAGCGTGGAAGCCTATGTTGACGATTTCATGGTCAAGTCACAAAAATCCAAGACCCTGATCGAGGACCAGGAGGAAGCATTTGCCATCCCGAGGGAGGTGAACCTGAAGCTCAACCCCAAGAAGTGCAAACCCGGAGAAGATCAAGGCAAGCCCGGAGAAGATCAAGGCTGTAAACAAGATGAGCGCGCCCCAGACCCTCCAGGAAATGTAGAAACTGGCAGGTTGTGTGACCTCTTTGGGGCGCTTCATCTCCAAACTCGGCGAACAGGCCCTGCCGTTCTTCAAGATCATGAAAAGGAATGGCCCCTTCGAATGGACTCCGAAGGCAGACGCGATGTTAGAGGAACTCAAGCGGTACCCCACGAGCCCCTGATATTAGTGACGCCTCATCCTCAGGAGCCCCTGCTGCTATACCTGGATGCCACCCCCCACTCCGCAAACGCTGTGTTGGTGGCGGTCAGGGAGGAATGTACCGACACGCGCACCACATCGACGGCGCAGGCGGGCACCCGACATGGAGCAAGGGGGCTCATAGGATGCCAAGGAGCCCTCTCCTCCCCAAGACGGTGCTCCTGAGGCCCCGGTCTCTCCGACGGCCCGTGAGGTGCCCAATCCTCATGAGGCCTCGACCGCTCCGAGGGCCCAGAGGCACATAGTCCCCATGAGGCCCCGCCCGCTCTTGTGGCCCCTGAGGCGCTCTAGCCTCATGGGCTTGCCCAGAGTGGGGCATTGCGGGGAGCTTCGCCAACATCGAACACCCAGTGTACTATGCCAGTATAGTGTCGCGGGATGTGCACTCACGCTACCCCATGCAACAGAAGCTCTTGCTCGCACTCCTCGTCACTCCGAGGAAGCTATGCCACTACTTCCAGGGGCATCCCATCAAGGTCGACGTCGCATCCTAGTTGGATAACGTGTTGCACAACCCCAATGCAGTAGGGAGAGTTGCTGAGTGGAACATTGAGCTGCATGCCTTCAAAATTGAGTTCAGCACGACCTAGTAGACTTCATGGTGTAGTGGACAGACGCTCCCGCCCGGGGGCTGGACGGGAGCCAGTCCCTCACACCTAGCGACAAGGCAACCGAAGGCTGGACCATGCATTTTGACGGAGCCTTCGCACGCATGGGAGCAGGGGCCAGAGTCGTGCTAATCTCCCCTATGGGGTACAAGGTTAACAACACTATGTAGCTCTGTTTTCAGCAACATCGTGGAGTTCGAGGGCCTCATCGCCGGCCTCAAGGCCGTGACAGCCTAGGGGATTCAACGCCTCACCATCAAGGGTGACTCCCAACTCCTCCTCAACTTATGAAACAAAGAGTATGCACCCAGGGATGAGCACCTGGGGGAGTACTTGGAAGAGGTATGTAAGATTGAAAAACGTTTTCAGGGCTTGGAATTGCAGCACATCCCATGTGGCGCGAACAAGGAAGCCGATGACATTTCCATGATGGCATCGGACCGCAAGCCCTAGGAGCCAGGCGTCTTCGAGGAACGGCTTTTCAAGCCCTTCGTAGCACCACCAACCAAGTATCTGGCATCACGGAGTGAGGGGATCCCCTAGCACCACCCTCGGGGGCTCCGAACTATGGTCCGGCCTTAGGAGCCCGACTGCTCCTGGCGCTGGAGCCTCTAGCCATCGAGTAGATGCAGGAGTTCAGGGCGTACCTGCATCACGACACGCTACCGGAAAAGGAGGAAGTCACGGAGCACATGGAATGACAAGCCACGACCTACTGTCTGTAGGACAACGACCTGTACCGTAGGCGCCCAAATGATGTCGCGCTGTGGTGCATTTCCAAGGAACATGGGTGTGAGCTGCTGGCCGACATTCATGGAGGAGACTGCGGGCACCACTCCTCGTCGTGCATCCTTTTAGGAAAGGCATCCTGATCCGGCTTCTAATGGCCCATGACGCTTAACACACCATCGTACTGGTCCAGTCTTGCAAGGCCTACCGGTTCCGTACCAAGCAGATTCACCAGCCCGTGTAGGGCCTCCAAACCATCCCGCTCTCCTGGCCTTCGTGGTCTGGCGGACGGACATACTGGGGCCCTTTCCGTAGGAGGTAGGAAGGTAGCAAGACCTCTATGTTGCCATCGACAAATTCACCAAGAGGGCGGAGGTGGAGCCCATCCGCACCATCCCTGCCAGATCAGCCGTCAAGTTCATCATGGGCCTCATGAGCCGCTTCGGTGTACCCAACCGCATCATCACCGATAAAAGTTCGAAGTTCATAAGTAACCTCTTCAGGACCTATTGCGCTAACCTTGGAATGCAGATACGATATGCCTCGGTGGCCCACCCACGTAGCAACGACCAGGCAGAGTGCGCTAACACGAAGGTCCTGTGGGGCCTCAAGGCAAGGGGCTTCAAAAAGAAGCTTCAAGCTTGCTGCAGTGGTTGGGGCGATGAGCTTCAGTCTGCGCTGTGGTCCATCCACACCACCGCGACTAAGCCCACCGACGAGACCCCGTTCTTCCTCGTTGATTTATTCCACACAACCTAGTTCTTGTAGAGTCATCTGGGTCCTCCAAGCGTAGAGTTTTGTAGGACAGTGGCAATTTTCCCTCAATTGGGTAACCTAAGGTTTACCAATCCATGGGAGGCATAGGATGAAGATGGTCTCTCTCGAACAACCCTGCAACCAAATAAGAAAGAGTCTCTTGTGTCCCAAACACACCCAATACAATGGTAAATTGTATAGGTGCACTTGTTCGGCGAAGAGATGGCGATACAAGTGTAATATGGCTGCTAGATATAGGTTTTTATAATCTGAAAATATAGAAACATCAAGGTAACTAATGGTGAAAGTGAGCACAAACGGTATTGCAATGCTTGAAAACAAGGACTAGGGTTCATACTTTCACCAGTGCAAGTTCTCTCAACAATACTAACATAGTTGAATCATATGTAAATACCTCTCGTGCGACAAAGAGTTCACTCCAAAGTCACAACTAGAGGAGAACTAACGAAGAAATTATTGTAGGGTACGAAACCACCTCAAAGTTATCTTTTCTGATCAATCTAATGAGCTATCCCTATAAGTGTCACTAAAAGCCCCAGAGTTTGTACTAAAATAACATGTTAAGACACACATCAACCCAAACCCTAATGTCACCTAAATACTCCAATGACACCACAAGTACCCATGGGCTTGATTATACAATATGCATCACATAATTTCAGATTCATCTTGTTCAATCCAACACAAAGAACTTCAAAGAGTGCCCCAAAGTTTCTACTGGAGATTCAAGACGAAAACATGTGCCAACCCCTATGCATAGATTCCCAAGGTCACGAAAGCCGCAAGTTGATCACCAAAACATACATCAAGTGGATCAATAGAACATTCCATTGTCACCATGGATATCCCATCGCAAGACATACACCAAGTGTTCTCAAATCCTTAAAGGCTCAATTCGATAAGAAAACTTCAAAGGGAAAACTCAATTCATCACAAGAAGATAGAGAGGGGAAAACTCCATATGATTCATATATATTAATAAAGCTCGTGGTACATCAAGATTGTGTCATCTCAAGAACATGAGAGAGAGAGAGATCAAACACATAGCTACTGGTAGATACCGTCAGCCCCGAGGGTGAACTACTCCTTCCTCGTCATGGAGACCGTCGGGATGATGAAGATGGCCTCCGATGAGGGTTTCTCCCTCCGGTAGGGTGCCAGAACGGGCTCCCGATTAGTTTTTTCATGGCTCTGGAGGCTTGCGGAGGCGGAACTCCCAATCTAGGTTTCTATTTGGAGGTTGGGTATTTATAGGAGTATTTTGCATTGGTCCCACGTCTAGAATGTTCCTGAGGACATCACAAGCCTGCCAGGCATGACCAGGGGGTGGCCACGCCCTGGTGGCTTGTGAATTCCTCGGGACTCTTCTTCGATATCTTTTCCCTCTAGTAATTTTTATATTTTCCAAAAATATTCTTCGTAAATTTTTATCCCATTCCGAGAACTTTTATTACTGCAAAAAAATGACACCATGGTAGTTCTGCTAAAAACAACGTCAGTTCGAGTTAGTTGTAATAAAAACATACCAAAATAATATAGATTATTGTAAACATGACATGAATAATTCATAGATACTTTGGATATGTATCAGCATCCCAAGGCTTAATTCCACCTCGTCCTCGAGTAGGTAAATGATAAAAGAAATAATTTATGAAGTGTGAATGCTAGCATAGAGCATAAATTTTATCAATTATAGTTCCAAACACTTTTTCTAGCATCATTATATATCATAAACAGTAGCTCATCCAATAAAACTTCTCATGATGAAGTACTAAGCTATTCACATGTCAAAGTATATACCATAAAGTTTCTTGAAAGCTAACAAACTATGCTTTTAGTCACCAAACAATTGCAATTGGTCTTATTTTCAGGAAGGCTCTATGTAAGAGCTTTGATTTAGCAAATTCCACATACTCAACTATCATATAGTCTTCCATGATTGCTAACTCTCAAATCATATTTTTAGAGCAAATGGCATCCGTCAAACAAAGAGAAAGATAGGGGCTTAAAGTTTTTCCTCCCAACTTATTTATCATATAGATAATTTTCAACAATAATAATTCAGGATCAAATATATTTGAATGGCCATATATGCTTGGATCTTTCCCCACCACATGATGCTTGCCAAGAGAAAAAGGCAAAATATAGGAAGTGGTGAAGATCACCATGACTCTTGTATAAAGGTAAGTACTAGAAACTAAAAGATAGTCCCTTCTCAAAGGAAAGCTGAGGTTGTCATGCGCTTTTTTTGTATGTGCAAACTCTTAATTCGAAGGAACGTCAACCTGTATCGCCCTTTGTGATAGCAACCATTGTTATCTAGTTCGTCGCTTTTATTTCTTTACCATCACAAGTTCGTACAATGCTTATTTCCCCTTACAATAAAATATCACACATATTTAGGAGCAATTTTTATTGCTTTTTGCACCGATGACACCTTACGTGAAGGATCTTATTCAATCCATAGGTAGGTATAGTGGACTCTCATGGAAAAACTGGTTTAAGGGTGTTTGGATGCACAAGTAGTATTTATACTTGGTGCGGAAGTTTTGGCTAGTTTGAGGTGGAAGCAAGCACAACATGTTGGAGGATCCATAATAATATAACTTCTATACAAATATACCCAAGCACAAGTCATTATGTTGTCTTCCTTGTCCAACTTCAACTAATTTGTGCAAGTTTGAAAATAATTAATGGGTATTCAGAATAATAGAATATTTCCAAGATAGTTTATTTATATGTGAAATCTCTCTTCCTTAAATATTCTTTCATGAATTGTTCAAGTGACCAATGCAGTATTTGCTAACTCTCAATAAATTTTACCACCAATACTTCTTACATGTGAAGTCATTACTCCCCATGGGATAAGCATATACAACATATATAATTTCAGATTTATGATATTCAATTCATTAAACCATTTACTCATATGATATAGGTGAAGCACGAGAGGAAATGACAAAACTACTACAAAACATATAAGTGAAGTTCAATGAGTACTCAAACAATTAAGTAGCTATGTGAGGACTTTCTCTCTCTCTCTCTATAGATTTTTAGATCTGAGTATTTTATTTATACAGGAAGCAAAAGCAAAATATCACTCCAAGAATAGCACACATCATGTGAACGAATAAAAATTTAAGCTCAACATAGGCTAACCGATAGTTGACGAAGAGAGGTGGGATGCGTAGCGTCCCCAAGTTTATATGCTTGTGAGTTCTTGAAATATTTACTTGGGGTGCCTTGGGCATCCCCAAGATTGAGCTTTTGTATCTCGTTCAATCCTGTCATATCATGGTTTCACCTACACTCAAAAACTTCATCCACACAAAACTCGAAAAGAACTCGTGAGATAGGTTAGCACACATAATAATAAATCAACTCTTTAGTACTGCCAAGAAAAGTTGCAAAATATTTTTCAAACATTAGGTACTGTATACTATCATTTCCACAATTTATATCTAGCAATATATACTATGGAAACTATAGGATAAATAGATAATGAAACTATGAAACCGGTGTATTTATGTAACTCAAATAATTATGAAAATTTAGGACATGGTATATAATTTATATGAAAACACTGTGTAAAATGTTCAGAAACATTCCACGTTCCAGTAAAATATGAAAATTCAAACACTACAGAAGAAATTTGTGTTTTTACCCAACACATATCAAAACATGCAATGCAAGCATCCTAAGGCAATTCTTGGAACTTTTTATTGAAAAAAGAGATTATAAATAAAACCTAATAGAGAACAAGAAAAGAAATTGACGATCCAAGGAAAATTCATATTATGTGATGAACAAAAATATAGCTCGAAGTAAGATATACCAATAGTGTTGAAGACGAAAGAGGGGATGCCTTCCGAGGCATCCCCAAGCTTAGACGCTTGAGTATTCCTTGAGTATTACCTTGGGGGTGCCTTGGTAATCCCCAATCTTAGGTTCTTATCACTCCTTATTCTGCTCATATTTGTGTCTCACCCAAAACATGAAAACTTCAATCACACAAAAGTTAACGGAACTTCGTGAGAAGGGTTAGTGTAGTAAAGATAAATCATTCACTTAGGTATTGTCAAGACACGATTCATAATTGTTCCCACATGATACCTAAACTGTATTCCATCAGTACGACAATTTATATTACTTATTATAAGCTATAGGAACACTTGAAGCATGCAAACTATGCATGCAAAACAGAATCTGTCAAAAACAGAATAGTCTGTAAAGATCTGAAAGATCACCATACTTTCCTGACTATAAAAATTATGAACAATTAGGAAAACTCAAGTAATTTGCATATAAATGTTGTGTAAAAATATCAGAATTGTTCACTCTCTAGTAAAATCAGATAATTCATATACTGGACGCAAAACTTTCTGTTTTTGCACAGAATCAAACAAGCAAGTATCCACACTATCCCAAAGGCTTCACTTGGAACTTTATTGAAATAAAAGACACAAAACATAATAACTAAAGTATCTTAGTCATGTGAACAGATAAAAACAGAAGGTAAAAGTGTTGGGTTGTCTCCCTACAAGCGCTTTTCTTTAATGCCTTTTAGCTAGGCATGATGATTTCAATGATGCTCATATACGAATAATAATTGAAACATGCAAAAGAGCATCATGAATCTCATGGCAAGCACATTTAACTCTAACCCACGTCCTATGCATAGGGATTTTGTGAGCAATAATTTATGGGAACAAGAATCATCTAGCATAGGAAGCCAAAACAAGCATGACTTTGAAACTTTCAATGCATAGAGAGGAATCTTGATATTATTGAAATTCCTACAAGCATACATTCGTACCTCATAATAATTTTCAGTAGCATCAAGAAGAAATTCAACAATATAACCAACAAATAAATAATTATTCTCATGATGCACAAGCATATAATTTTTTTTACTACCCACACAAGCAAAATTCCTCTCATGCAAAGTAGTGGGAGCAAACTCAACAAAATAACTATCATGTGACACTTGATTGACATAACCACATTCAATATTAAAATCATGATAATAGGTTTCATGGTTTCCAATACTCTTTATACCATACATGTCATCACAATAATCATCATAGATAGGAGGCATGCCATAATCATAATAGTTTTGCTCATTGAAACTTGGGGACTAAAAATATCATCTTCATCAAACATAGCATCCCCAAGCTTGTGGCTTTGCATATCATTAGCATCATGGATATTCAAAGAGTTCACACTAAAAACATTGCAATCATTCTAATCACTCAAAGATTTAGTGCCAAACATATTTATAACTTCTTCTTCTAACACTTGAGAACAATTTTCTTTTCCATTATTTTCACGAAAGACATTAAAAAGATGAAGCATATGAGGCAACATCAATTACATTTTTTGTAGTTTTATTTTATAAAACCAAACTAGTGAAAACAAAATAAACTAAAAGACTTGATTGCAAGATCTAAATATATACCTTCAAGCACTCACCTCCCAGGCAATGACCCCAGAAAAGAGCTTGATGTCTACTGCACAACCTTCTTCTTATAGACTCGTGTTGGGCCTCCAAGCGCAAAGTTTTGTAGGACAGTGGCAATTTTCCCTCAAGTGGATGACCTAACGTTTACCAATCTATGGGAGGCATAGGGTGAAGATGGTCTCTCTCGAACAACCCTGCAAGCAAATAACAAAGAGTTTCTTGTGTCCCCAACACACTCAATACAATGGTAAATTGTATAGGTGCACTAGTTCGGCAAAGAGATGGTGATACAAGTGTAATATGGATGGTAGATATAGATTTTTGTAATCTGAAAATATAAAAAAATAAAGGTAACTAATGATAAAAGTGAGCACAAACGGTATTGCAATGCTTGAAAACAAGGCCTAGGGTTCATACTTCCACTAGTGCAAGTTCTCTCAACAATACTGACATAGTTGAAACATATGTAAATACCTATCGTGCGGCAAAGAGTTCACTCCAAAGTCACAACAAGCGGAGAACTAACGAAGAAATGAATGTAGGGCACGAAACCACCTCAAAGTTATCTTTTTCGATCAATCTTATTTGCTATCCCTATAAGTGTCACGAACTGCCCTAGAGTTCATACCAAAATAACACCTTAAGACACAAATCAACCAAAACCATAATGTCACCTAGATACTCCAATGTCACCACAAGTACCCATGGGCTTGATTTTACGATATGCATCACATAATTTTAGATTCATCATGTCCAATCCAACAGAAAGAACTTCAAAAAGTGCACCAAAGTCTCTACCGGAGATTCAACACGAAAACAGTGCCAACCACTATGCATAGATTCCCAGGGTCACGGAAGCCGCAAGTTGATCACCAAAACATACATCAAGTGGATCAATAGAACATCCCATTGTCACCATGGATATCCTATCGCAAGACATACATCAAGTGTTCTCAAATCCTTAAAGACTCAATCCGATAACAAAAGTTCAACGGGAAAACTCAATTCATAACAAGAAGATAGAGAGGGGAAAACTCCATACGATTCATCTATATTAATAAAGCTCGCGGTACACAAATATCATGTCATCTCAAGAAAACGAGAGAGAGATATATATATCAAACACATAGCTACTGGTACATACCCTCCTCGCCGAGGGTGAATTACTCCCTTCTCATCATGGAGACCGCCGGACGATGAAGATGGCCTCCGGTGATGGTTTCCCCCTCCGACAGGGAGCTGGAACAGGCTCCCGATTGGTTTTTCGTGGCTCTGGAGGCTTGCGGAGGTGGAACTCCCGTTCTAGGCTTCTTTTCGGAGGTTTGGCTATTTATAGGAGCATTTGGCATTGGTCCCACGTCTAGAAGGTTCCCAAGGAGTTCACAAGCCTACCAGGCGTGGCTAGGGGGTGGTCGCGCCCTGGTGGCTTGTGACTCCCTCAGGACTCTACTCCAGTATTTTTTGCTCCTGTATTTTTATATTTTCGAAAAATATTCTCCATAAATTTTCACCCCATTCCGATAACTTTTATTTCTACACAAAAACAACACCATGGTAGTTCTGCTAAAAACAGCGTCAGTCCGGGTTAATTCTAATAAAATCATGCCAAAATCATATAGTATTATTGTAAACAAGGCATGCATACTTCATAAATTGTAGATACATTGGAGACGTATCAGTCGTCTATGGAGCTTATGATGTCCTCCTTCAAGAGGTCAAGCACCGGTCCTCGCGAGTCTTGGCATTCGACGTGGAGCGTCTGGATGCCGCATGAGGAACATACCTCGTGCTCGGAGAGGAGGCCCATCGCCGAGCCTCGCTCTGAGCTGCGAACTACCAACAGGCACTATGGTGTTACCATTGCGTAACATCCACCCCATGACCCTCAAAGTCGGAGACCTCGTCTTGAGGCGGTCCTTTCTAGGGAGGGCTTGCACAAGCTCTTGCCCATGTGGGAGCGACCGTTCAAGGTCGCCCACGTCTCCAGGCCTGGCGTCGTGCGCCTGGAGACCCAGTATGGGGTCCCCATCCATAATGCCTGGAACATCCAGCACCTCTGCAAGTTCTACTTGTGACACTCTTATGTAATAATGAGTGGGTTGTATATGCCCGGAGCTCCTTGAGGACGCAGAGGGGTTCCCACCCACGCCCAAGTGGAAGCCGCATGCGTTGTGCTGGCGGAAAACACTATCCCCAATGTCTATGCCCACGCAATGTGCATTCGCTACGGTCTGTGCAAGGGGAAGAAGAAGATGAGACTAGCCTATGTGTCGGATGCAGTTGTTATTTGCTTTTCTGGTGTTTGAATTTGCCACCTTTTCTGGAACAAAACAGGGGGTTTTCTCCAACCATGTTTTAAAGAAAAGGGTCACGGATTTCTTCTCATCCCCGTTTCCTATCTTGAGTTTTCTATCTTCGGGTCGAGCACTCGCCTGCTTCCCTCCCCCTCGCACCCCGCGAGCGGGGGCTGGGGGCACGGTGTTCGCACCTTGCCAAGGCCTTGACACCCGGATCCTCACATGGCGCTCCCGGGTCAGTTAGCAGGCCTGTGTCGCTTTATACTTGCTCGAGGGTTCCGCCCATGGCTCAACGCGCCATCTTGGAGCCTCAGGAGGCTCACACCTCTCGAGGAAGGAAAGGAATTTTTTGGGAGCCGCTTGAGCATCAAAGGGGGCTCCTCAGCAATGCGCCTCAAGAGCCTTACTAGTCATATAGCCCCTCACCCCTTGATGTCGTCCTGGCGATCCGATCAGCGTCAAGGGTGTTGAGGCCTCACTCCATAGTGGCAACCCGATGATCCGGACACCCCTTACGGTGGTGGAGGAATGTGCAGGACTAGGACCTGCTGACATAGAGTTACTTGAGCGTCAAAGGGGGCTCATGAGCACGCGCCTCAGGAGACTTACCGGTCATATAGCCCCTCGCCCCTTGATGTCGTCTTGGCGATCCGGTCCGCATCAAGGGTGTCGGGGCCTCACTACGTAGTCGTGTCCTGGTGATCCGGACACCCCTTACGGTGGCCGAGGAATGTGCGGGACTGGGGACGGCAAAGGCAGAGTGCTGAAAGGGCTCCCAACCCGCCTCACTCATAAGAAGAAGAAGCCCCCACTACATCCGGGCTCCCCAAGCGCAACAGCCAAACCTCCCGGACGCAGAAGCCTACAACAAGCAAGTCAAGCTAAGTACTCTAACCTCGTCCAGCATGAAGTTTCAATTAACGATGACATAAGGACCATGATACATGATAAGAGTGCTAGCAAGGGCGCAAGCACCAAAATTCATTAGAAGGCCATAGGGTTCCCCTTCGTTCTTTGATTCGAGGAAAGGGAGAAGAGGAGGAGAAAGAAAGTGAGGAAGCCCCCTCGGGGGCTTCCGGTCCGGGAGCCCTAGCTTCAGCGCACCGGCACTTAGTCAGAGTCCTTCTCTTCCTTGACGGGCCCGTAGAGACGTGTCGGCATTGCCACTTCTTCAGCACAGGAGCGACGTCGCGGTGGCCGGCTACCCCCCGAGGTCCGGGCACGCCGGCGTGGTGGCACACCACGACTGTTATCGCTACTGTTGCTCGGGCTCTCCTTGGAGGGAGTGTGACTGCTGATGGAGACGCAACGCCCATCGTCAAGGGCAAGCTCACCTCCAAGATCGCCGCGTCCGTCGTCTTCGGGGCAGCACCCCAAGCGCTCTCCCTATCCCCCGAAGATCTTGACGAAGAGCATTGTTGCCCCGTCGTTCTTGAAGTGAAGGATCCACCACCCCTCCAAGCCATGGGCATGGGCAAACGTTTGCCACCTCTGGTTCAGGTACACATAGACCCCGAGGGTGACCTCGAACTCCACCCTCGAGGCTGCGCAACAACAGTCGTCAGCCTACAGCCATAGGCTAGTAGGCCCCAGGCCAATAGTGCCTCTGTGAAGAAGCACGGGAGCTGAAACTAAGCAGTTGTTGGGCAACGTTGCATGGGAAACAAAAATTTTACTACGCACACGCAGATCTATCCATGGTGATGAGCATCTACGAGAGGGAGAGTGGCTCTATGTACCCTTGTAGATCGTTAAGCGGGAAGCGTTGAGAAATGCGGTTGGTGTAGTCGAACGTCTTCACGATCCAAATTGCCGAGCGTCCCGCGATCCAATCACGATCCGTCCCGCAATCTAATCACGATCCATCCCACGAACTTGATCATGATCTGTCCCACGGACTTGATCACGATCCGTCCCACGAGCTTGATCACGATCCTTCTGATCTAGTGCCGAACGGACGACACCTCCGCGTTCAGCACACGTACAGCTTGATGACGATCTCCGACGTCTTGATCCAGCAAGGGAGAGCGGAGAGGTAGAAGATTTCTCCAGCAACGTGACAACGCTCCAGGGATGGTGGTGGAGCAATTCCGGCAGGGCTTCGCCTAAGCACTACAGAAATACGATCTAGAGGAGAAACTATTCACTGGAGGAACAAGCAACTAGTGGCTGAAAATTCTATGCAAAAACCCTAAAACCTCCAGTATATATAAGAGGAAGAGAGGAGGAGGCTTGACACAAGGTCAAAGCCTCCAAGGAGTCGGCCAAACCAGCTGGAGGAGGTGGAATCCACCTCCAATCCTAGTAGGACTAGGATTCACCCTATTTGTGCCTTTTCCACCTTTTCTCCTTGGGCCATTTTTCCCAAACCACATGGGCCTTGTGTGGGACTTCCAAAAGCTCACTAAGGTCTGGTAAACACTCTGCCATAGCCCATGGATCCTCTTGGGTCGAAATACCCCTCCCGATGGTCTCCTGGTACACTACCGGCACTCCCAGTACACTACCGATGAGCCAGAAACTTTTCCGGCGACCAAAACAGGACTTCCTATATATGAATCTTTACCTCTGGACAATACCGGAGCTCCTCATGACTTCCGGGATCTAATCCGGGACTCCGAACAACCTTTGGTCAACACCATACATAACTCTATACTACCGAAACATCACCAAACCTTAAGTGTGCAGACCTGCGGGTTCGAGAACTATGTAGACATGACCGAGACACCTCTATGGTCAGTAACCAATAGTGGGACCGGAATGCCCATATTGGTTCCAACATATTCTATGAAGATCTTTATCGTTCGAACCTGTATGTCAAGGATTCAGTTAATCCCGTATGATGTTCCGTTTGTTCTTCGGTATGTTACTTGCCCGAGACTCGATCGTCGGTATCTTCATACCTAGTTCAATCTCGTTACTGGCAAGTCTCTTTACTCGTTCCGTAATACAAGATCCCGTGACTAACACTTAGTCACATTGATTGCAAGGCTTATTGTGATGTTGTATTACCGAGTGGGCCCTGAGATACCTCTTCGTCACACGGAGTAACAAATTCCAGTCTTGATCCATGCCAACTCAACATACGCCCTCTGACATACCTGTAGAGCACCTTCATAGTTACCCAATTATGTTGCAACGTTTGATACACACAAGGAACTCCTCCGATGTCCGTAAGTTGCATGCTCTCATGGTCATAGAAACATATACTTGACATGCAGAAAACAGTTGCAATACACTGACACGGTCATATGCTACGTTTGTAGTTTGGGTCTTGTCCATCGCATCATTCTCCTAATGATGTGATCCCGTTATCAAATGTCATCACATGTCAATGGCTAGGAAATCTTGACCATATTTGATCAACGAGCTAGTTCACTAGAGGCATACTAGGGACAGAGTGTTGTCTATTAAACCACACATGTAATGTGTTTCCAATCAATACAATTATAGCATGGATAATAAACGATTATCATGACAAGGAAATATACTAATAAACACTTTATTTATTGCCTCTAGGGCATATTTCCAAGAGCAGTCACGGGCCTCTCTGCCCACACCACAAACTCCTAGGCCATGTTGGATTAATGAAGCCGCGGGCGAGGTGGTCGAGAGGCCACTGATACGTCTCCAATGTATCTATAATTTTTGATGATGTCATGGCATTAAATTATCTATTTTGGATGTTTATATGCTTTAATATGCTATTTTATATTATTTTTGGGACTAACCTATTAATCTGGAGCCTAGTGCCAGTTTCTGTTTTTTCCTTGTTTTTGAGTTTTGCAGATAAGGAATATTAAACGGAGTCCAAATGGAGTAAAATATTCAGAATGATTTTTTTGAAGGACAGAGTCCACGAGACTTGGAGTGCATGCCAGGGCACCTGCCAGGAGGTCGCAATCCCTGGAGGCGCGGCCACTCCCTGGCCGTGCCTAGCAGGCTTGCCGTCTCCTAGCAGGTCTCCTAACCCTATTCTTCATCCTATAAATACCCAAATATTTCCCCAACACCCAAAGGAGCCACGCAAATAATTTTTCACTGACAGAAGCCTCCGTTCCAAAGAGATCCAATCTTGGAGCCTTTTCTGGTAATCTATCTAGGGGGTTTCGATCACGGATGGCATCTACATCAACTCCAGCCCCTTCGATGATTTGTGAGTAGTCCACCACAGACGTACGGGTCCATAGCTAGTAGCTAGATGGCTTCTTATCTCTCTTTGATCTTTAATACTATGTTCTTCATGATCTTCATGGAGATCTATCCGATGTAATACTCTTTTGCGGTGTGTTTGTCAAGATTCGACGGATTGTGGGTTTTTGTGTAGATTATCCATGAATCTTATTTGAATCTTCTCTGAATTCTTATATGCATGATTTCATGTCTTTGCAAGTCTGTTTGAGTTATTGGTTTAGTTTTCCCAACTAGATTGGTAATTCTTGCAATGGGATAAGTGCTTAGTTTTGGGTTCAATCTTGCGGTGTCCTCACCCAGTGACAAGGTAGGGGTAGCGGGACACGTATTGTTTTGTTGCCATCAAGGGTAACAAGATGGGGTTTTCATCATATTTCTTGAGTTTATCCCACTATATCATGTCATCTTACCTAATGCGTTACTCTATTCTTCATGAACTTAATACTCTAGATGTAGGCAGGAGTCGGTCGATGTGTGGAGTAATAGTAGTAGATGTAGAATCATTTCGGTCTACTTGACATGGACATGATGCCTATATGGATGATCATTGCCTTGGATATCTACATGATTATTCTCTTTTCTATCAATTGCTTGACATAAATTTTTGTACCCACCATGATATTTCCTTCAAGAGAGAAGCCTCTAGTGAAACCTATGGCCACCGGGTCTACTTTCCATAATATATTTTCAGATCTATAGACCAAAAATACGAAAAATACCTTTCTGCAATTTATTTATCTTTTATTTTCCGCAATCGTTTACATCTATCTCTATCAGATCTAATCCTTGCAAATAACCATGAAGGTATTGACAACCACTTTATAGCATTGGGTGCAAGAGTTTGATTGTTTGTGTAGGTGCATCCATTGGTGACTTGCTTGCTCCTCCTAATAGATTGATACCTTGGTTCTCATCAACTAAGGGAAATACTTATCTACTTCACTGCATCACCCTTTCCTCTTCAAGGGAAAACCAACGCAAGCTCAAGAGGTACCAAGAAGGACTTCTGGCACCGTTGTCGGGGAGGATACAAATCAAGCTTACCAAGTACCCATCACAATCTCATCTCTTTCATTTGCATTATTTGCCATTTGACTCTAGTTTTCCTCCCCCCACTTCTAAAACTATTTTCAGAAAATACCAAAAAAAATTCCTTTTTTATTCGCCCTCTTTTGTTTGCTTCTTTCTTGCCAGACCACTTATTGGTTGCTATGTCTAGCGTCACTATGTTCCCTCTGTCACCAGATTTTGAAGTTCTTTACTTCAAAAAAAACATGGGGAAATTTTGAAATATGCCTGTTATAGGCTAATGGAGTCTTATCGCATTTCCAATCTAAAAGGAGATGTAAAAGTTTTGCTTAGAAATTTTTACATTGGATTAGCTCTGCATCATAGAGAGCTTTTAGATTTTGCCTCAAAAAGAAATTTTATTGAGTTAGATGCGAATGCCACTTATGAAGTTTTGGAAGGGATTTTGGGGGTTCCTCCACAAAAAAGGGATTTGCTTTCTCACAAGAGGGTGTTCAAGTTCTTGACAAATTGGGTGACTTACATAAGCACTTGGTGGAGTGACAAGAATATCACGGAGGGTGTATCTGCCGGAGGGGGTATCGATCACGGAGGGCATCTACATCAACTCCATTGCCTCTCCGATGATGCGTGAGTAGTCCACCACAGAACTACAGGTCCATAGATAGTAGCTAGATGGCTTCTTATCTCTCTTTGATCTTCAATACCATGTTCTTCGTGATCTTCATGGGGATCTATCCGATGTAATACTCTTTTGCGGTGTGTTTGTCAAGATCCGACGAATTGTAGGTTTATGTTAAGATTATCCATGAATCTTATTTGAATCTTCTTTGATTTCTTATATGCATGATTTCATATCTTCACAAGTCTCTTCGAGTTATTGGTTTGGTTTGGCAAATTAGATTGGTAATTCTTGTAATGAGAGAGGTGATTAGTTTTGGGTTCAATCTTGCGGTGTCCTTGTCGGATTTCGGGTTTCGTAAAACCCTTGAGATTCGAACACAAGGCCGTGTGCGAACATCCCCTACAGCCTCGCCCAACCTAGCTTGTTACTCGATGTACACAACAAAGAACTCGCACGATAATGAGGAAGAGGATGAACACGGTAGTTTACCCAGGTTCAGGCCACTGCGAAGCATAATACCCTACTCCTGCTTTAGTGGATTTTCTCTCGAGGAGACGGTGTAGATCAACTAGTACAATGTTTTAGGGACTCATGAGGGCGCCCTTCGAGGTGTCTGAGACCCTCTTTGGCTCGATGATGGGTGAGTAGTAGAATGGATCTAAGTCCTCTCTATAGTGCAGCCTACCTTCTATATATAGCGGTGGCTTGGGTCCTCTTCCCTTATCGCGATGACGGGAAGGGATCCATCAACGGCAAAATTTGAAGGGGGACAAGAGTACGTGCTCGCCCTATCCCCCGAATATCATGACGAAGAGCATCGCTGCCCCGTCATACTTGAAGTGAAGGGTGCATCTCCCCTCCATGCCACGGGTGTGGGCAAACGTCTGCCACCTGTGGTTCAGGTACACATAGCCCCCGGGGGAGACCTCAAACTCCACCCACGAGGTCGCGCTATAGCATCCATCAGCCTGTAGCCATAGGCTAGCAGGCCCCCTGCCGACAGTGCCTTCGCGAAGAAGCACGGGTGATGAAACCAAAGGGTCACCGGCCTCTTCGCCCACACCACAAACTCCTAGGTCGTGTTGGCTTAACGAAGCCGCGGGCGGGGTGGTCGAGTGGCCACTGATACGTCTCCAACGTATCTATAATTTTTGATGATGTCATGGTATTATATTATCAGTTTTGGATGTTTATATGCATTAATATGCCATTTCATATTATTTTTGGTACTAACCTATTAATCTAGAGCCTAGTGCCAGTTTTCGTTTTCCCTTGTTTTTGAGTTTTGCAGATATGGAATACTAAACGGAGTGCAAACAGAATAAAATCTTCGGAATGATTTTTTCTGGAAGGAAAGAGATCCATAAGACTTGGAGTGCATGCGAGGGCATGCACCTGCCAGGAGGTCACAAGCCCTGGAGGCGCGGCCATACCCCTGGCCACGCATGGCATGCTTGCCGTCTCCTGGTAGGTCTCCTAACCCTATTTTTCATCCTATAAATACCCAAATATTTCTCCAACACCAAAAGGAGCCACGCAAATACTTTTTCGCCGACAGGAGCCTCCGTTCCCGAGAGATCCAATCGTGGAGCCTTTTTTGGTAATCTGCCGGAGGGGGTTTCGATCACAGACGACATGTACATCAATTCCATTGCCCCTCCGATGATGTGTTAGTAGTCCACCATAGACATATGGGTCCATAGCTAGTAGCCGGATGGTTTCTTCTCTCTCTTTGATCTTCAATACCATGTTCTTCATGATCTTCATGGAGATCTATCCGATGTAATACCCTTTTGTGATATGATTGTCAAGATTCGACGAATTGTGGGTTTCTGTTCAGATTATCCATTAATCTTGTTTGAATCTTCTCTGAATTCTTATTTGCATGATTTCATTTCTTTGCAAGTCTCTTCGAGTTATTGGTTTGGTTTGGCCAACTAGTTTGGTAATTCTTGCAATGGGAGAAGTGCTTAGTTTTGGGGTCAATCTTGCGGTGTCCTCACCCAGTGACAAAGTAGGGGTAGCAGGGCATGTATTGTATTGTTTCCATCAATGGTAAGAAGATGGGGTTTTCATCATATTGCTTGAGTTTATACCTCTACATCATGTCATCTTAGCTAATGCATTACTCTGTTCTTCATGAACTTAATACTCTAGATGTAGGTAGGAGTCAGTCGATGTGTGGAGTAATAGTAGTAGATGCATAATCGTTTTGGCCTTCTTGACATGGACGTGATGCCTATATGCATGATCATTGCCTTGGATATGTACATGAGTATTCGCTTTTCTATCAATTGCTTGATAGTAATTTTTTTACCCACCATGATATTTTCCTTCAAGAGAGAAGCCTCTAGTGAAACCTATGGCCCCCGGGTCTAGTTTCCATAATATATTTTCGGATCTATAAACCAAAAATACGAATAATACCTTGATGCAATTTATATCGTTTACATCTATCTCTATCAGATCTAATCCTTGCAAATAACCGTGAAGGGATTTACAACCCCTTTATAGTGTTGGGTGCAAGAGTTTGATTGTTTGTGCAGGTGCATCCGTTGGTGACTTCCTTGTTCCTCCTACTAGATTGATACCTTGGTTCTCATCAACTGAGGGAAATACTTATCTACTTTTCTGCATCACCCTTTCCTCTTCAAGGGAAAACCAACGCAAGCTCAAGAGGTAGCAAGAAGGATTTCTGGCACCGTTGCCGGGGAGGATACACATCAAGCCTACCAAGTACCCATCACAATCTCATCTCTTCCATTTACAATATTATCCATTTTCCTCTAGTTTTCTCCTCCCCCATTTCTAAAATGATTTTCTGAAAATACCAAAAAAGATTCCTTTTTTATTCACCCTCTTTAGTTTTCTTCTTTCTTGTCGGACCACTTACTCATTGCTATGTCTAGTGTCACTATGTCCCATTTGTCACCAGTTTTTGAAGTTCTTTACTTCAAACAAAAATAAGGGGAAATTTTGAAAGATTCCTGGTATAGGCTAATGGAATCTTATCGCATTTAAAATCTAAAAGGAGATGTAAAAGTTTTTCTTAGAAATTTTTACATTGGATTAGCTCTGCATCATAGAGAGCTTTTAGATTTCACCTCAAAAGGAAATTTTATTGAATTAGATGCAAATGCCGCTTATGAAGTTTTGGAAGAGATTTTGGGGTTCCTCCACCAAAAATGGGTTTTCTTTCTCACAAGAGGGTGTTCAAGTTCTCGACAAATTGGGTGACTTACATAAGCACTTGGTTGAGTTATGATGTCTACTATGCAACTTTATTCTTGTAGACACGTGTTGGGCCTCCAAGCGCAGGGTTTTGTAGGACAGTAGCATTTTCCCCTCAAGTGGATGACCCAAGGTTTATCAATCCGTGAGAGGTGTAGGATGAAGATGGTCTCTCTCAAACGACCCTGCAACCAAATACAAGAAAACTCTTGTGTCCCCAACACACCCAATACAATGGCAAATTGTATAGGTGCACTAGTTCAGCAAAGTGTAATATGGACGGTAGAAATATATTTTTATAATCTGAATAAATAAAAACAGAAAGGTAGAAATTCACAAATGTGAGCACAAACAATATTGCAATGATTGAAAATGAGGCGTAGGGTCCGTACTTTCGCTAGTGCAATTTCTCAACGGTGCTAACATAGTTGGATCATATGACCACCCCTCAAAGTGCAATAAATAATCACTCCCAAGTTCCTATTAGTGGAGAACAAAAGATAGAAATTGTTTATAGGGTACGAAACTGTTGGCGAATGTCGCATGGGAAACAAAAAAATTCCTACGTTCACGCAAGACCTATCCATGGTGATGAGCATCTACGAGAGGGAGAGTGGATCTACATACCCTTGTAGATCGCTAAGTGGGAAACATTAAGAAACGTGGTTGGTGTAGTCAAACGTCTTCGTGATCCAAATCGCCGAGCGTCCCGTGATCCAATCATGATCCGTCCCGATCAAGCACCGAACGGACGACACCTTCGCGTTTAGCACACGTACAGCTTGATGACGATCTCCGCCTTCTTGATCCAGAAAGAGGGAGTGGAGAGGTAGACGAGTTCTCCGGCAGCACGACGGTGCTCCGGCGATGGTGGTGGAGCTATTCCAACACGGCTTCGCCTAAGAACTGCAGAAATCCGAACTAGAGGAGAAACTATGCACTGAAGGAACGGGTAGCACATGGATGAAAATCTTGTGCCAAAACCCTAAAACCCTCTAGGATATATAGGAGGAGAGGAGGAGGAGGCTTGGCTCCCAAGGAGACAACCCTTGGGTTGGCCGAACCAGGAGGGAGGAGGAGGCTTTTTCCACCTTTTTCCTTTTGGGGTTTTCTTCCCAGCCGCATGAGCCCTTTGTGGGACTTCCTCCTGCCCCCTAAGGGCTGGTATTAATCCTCACATAGCCCATGTAGCCTCTTGGGTTGAAATACCCCTCCCGATGGTCTCCCGGTACACTACCGGCACTCCCGATACGCTACCAATGAGCCCGAAACTTTCTCCGCGACCAAAATAGGCCTTCCTTTATATAAATCTTTACCTTCGGACCATTCCGGAGCACCTCATGATTTCCGGGTCTCATCCGGGACTCCGAACAACCTTCGGTCACCACCATGCATAACTCTATACTACCGAAACGTCACCAAACCTGAAGTGTGCAGACCCTACGGGTTTGAGAACTATGTAGACATGACCGAGACACCTCTACAGTCAATAACCAATAGAGGCACCTATATGCCCATATTGGTTCCTACATATTCTATGAATATCTTTATCGGTCGAACCTCTATGTCAAGGATTCAGTTAATCCTGTATGATGTTCCCTTTGTTCTTCGGTATGTTACTTGCCCGAGTTTCGATCGTCAGTATCTTCATACCTAGTTCAACCTCGTTACCGGCAAGTATCTTTACTCGTTCTGTAATAAAAGATCCCGTGACTGACACTTGGTCATATTGCTTGCAAGGCTTGTTGTAATGTTGTATTACCGAGTGGGCCCTGAGGTACCTCTCCATCACACGGAGTAACAAATCGCAGTCTTGATCCATGCCAACCCAACAGACACCCTCGGAGATACCTGTAGAGTACCTTTATAGTTAGCTAATTACGTTGCAACATTTGATACACACAAGGCACTCCTCCGGTGTCAGTGAGTTGCATGATCTCATGGTCATAGGAACAGATACTTGACATGCAGAAAATAGTAGCATTAAACTGACACAATCATATGCTACGTTTGTAGTTTGGATCTTCTCCATCACACCATTATCCTAATGATGTTATCCCGTTATCAAGTGACATCTCATGTCCATGGCTAGGAAACCTTAACCATCTTTGATCAACGAGCTAGTCTATTAGAGGCATACTAGGGACATGGTTTTGTCTATCTATCCACACATGCATCTAAATCTCCGAGCAATGCAATTATAGCATGGATAATAAAAAATTATCATGAACAAGGAAATATGGTAATAACTAATTTATTATTGCCTCTAGGGCATATTTCCAACAGTCTCCCACTTGCACTAGAGTCAATAATCTAGTTCACATCACCATGTGATTCGCATTGTTACGAATCGAACACCCAATGGGTTCTGGGGCTCGATCATGATTTGCATGTGAGAGTGGTCTTATTGTCAACGGGTCTGCGACATTCAGATCCGTGTGTACTTTGCAAATCTCTATGTCAAACCGTAAACACTGCTACCACACTCCACTTGGTACTATTCCAAATGGCTGCTCCACTATACGTATCCAGATTGCTACTACGAGTCATCTGGATTGGTGTTTAAGCTTGCATCGACGTAACTCTTTACGACGAACTCTTTATCACCTCCATAATCGAGAAACATCTCCTTAGTCTTTTAGTTACTAAGGATAATCTTGACCGCCGTCCAGTGATCCACTCCTAGATCACTTTTTTACCCCTTGACAAGCTCATGGCAAGGCACACACCAGGTGCGGTACACAGCATGGCATAATATAGAGCCTATGGCTAAGGCATAGGGGAAAACGTTCGTCCTTTCTCTTACTTCTGTCGTTCTCGAGCTTTGAGTCTCACTCAACTTCACACCTTACAAATCAGGCGAGAACTCTTTCTCTAACTTATCCATTTTGAACTCTTTCAAAATCTTATCAAGGTATGTACTCATTGAAAGTCTCATCAAGCATCTCGATCTATCTCTATAGATCTGGATGCTCAACAATTAGGTAGCTTTATCCAGGTCTTCCTTTGAAAAACTCTTTTCAAACAACCGTTTATGCTTTCCAGAAATTCTACATCATTTCCGATCAACAATATGTCAACCACATATGCTTACCAGAAACACTATAGTGCTCCCACTCACTTTATTGTAAATACAAGTTTCTCATAAACTTTGTATAGACTTAAAAACTTTGATCACCTCATCAAACTGTATATTCCAACTCCGAGGTACTTGCTTCAGTTCATAGAAGGATCACTAAAGCTTTCACACCTTTTAGCATCCTTAGGACTGACAAAACCTTCTGGTTGTATCTCGTACAACCTTTCCTTAAGGAAGGAAATTATGTTTTGGCATCCATCTGCCAGATTTCATAATTGAAAAATGCAGCAACTGCTAACATAATTCCAACAGACTTTAGCATCGCTACGAGTGAGGAAGTCTCATCACAGTCAACTCCTTGAACTTGGGGGAAACTTCTTTGTGACCAGTCGAGCTTTATAAATGGTGACATTCACCATCAGTGTCTGTCTTCATCCTAAAGGTCCATTTGTACTCAACGACCTGTCGTCCAACGAGCAAGTCTACCAAAGTCTATACTTGGTTTTCATACATGGATCCTTTCTCGGATTTCATGGCTTATAACCATTTGTCGGAATCCATGCCCATCATCGCTTCTCCACAGCTCGTACGTTCATTGTTGTCCAACAACATGACCTCCAAGATAGGGTTGTCGTACCGCTCAGGAGCAGTACACATCCTTGTCAACCTAGTGGTTCGATAGTAACTTGATCTGAAGCTTCATGATCATCATCATTTACTTCCTCTTCAAATGACGTAGGTTCCACAGAAATATCTTTCTGCGCTGCGCTACTCTCTAGTTGAAACAAAGGTTCAAAAACCTCATCAAGTTCTATCTTCCTCCCACTCAATTCTTTCGAGATAAACTTTTTCTTGGGAAAGGACACATTTTTAGGAACAAACACTTTATGCTTCGATCTAAGATTTAAGGTTCACTCAACTGTTCTTAGGGTAATCTATGAAGATGCATTTGTCCGCTTTGGGTTCAAGCTCATTAGGTGAACTTTTTTTTCGACACAAGCGTCACAGCCCCAAACATTAAGAAATGACAGCTTAGGTTTCTATCAAACCATAATTCACACGGTGTCATCTCAACGGATTTAGGTGGTGCCCTATTTAAAGTGAATGTAGTTGTCTCTAATGCATAACCCCAAAATTATAGTAGCAAAACGATAAGAGACATTATAGCACGCACCATATCCAATAGAGCACGACTATGACGTTCGGACACACCATCACGCTATGGTGTTCCAAGTGGCGTGTGTTGTGAAACAACTTTCACATTGTCTAAAGTTGTATGCCAAACTCGTAACTCAGATATTCACCTCCACGATCATAACACAGACATTTCTTCTTGTCATGATGATCTTAAACTTCACCTTCAATTTGCTTGAACCTTTCAAACGATTCAGACTTGTGTTTCATTAAGTAGATATGCACTATATCTACGCAAATCATGAGTGAAGGTAAGAAAATAACGATATCCACTGCACGCTATAAGACTCATTGTATTGCATACATCAACCTGTATCATTTCCAATAAATCACTTGCCTGCTCCAGCAAACCAGGAAACGGGGTCCTTAGTCATCTTGAACAACAGGCATGGTTCGCATGTCTCAACCGACTCGAAATCGAATGGGTCCAAAGATCCATCAGCATGGAGTTTCTTCATGCATTTTATACCAACATGACATTTAGCGGCGGTTCCCCAAGTATGTGGTACTATTATTATTAACTTTGTATCTTTTGGCATCAATGTTATGAACATGTGTATTGCTACGATCAAGATTCAACCAACCATTCTCGCTGGGTGCATGGCCATTAAAGGTATTATTCATGTAAACAGAATAACCATTATTCTCTAACATAAATGAATAACCATGTTGCAATAAACACGATCTAATCACATTCATGCTCAACACAAAACACCAAAAAAATAATATTTAGGTTCGTCACTAATCCCGAAGGTAGAGAGAGCGTGCGATGTTGATCACATCAACCTTCGAAACATTTGCAACACACATCGTCACCTCACCCTTAGCTAGTTCTCTATTTATTCCGTAGCTTTTATTTTGAGTTACTAACATCTAGCAACTGAATCGGTATCAAATACCTAGGTGCTACTAGGAGTACTAGCAAGGTACACATCAATAACACGTATATCAAATATACTCCTATCGACATTGCCAGCCTTCTTATCTAGCAAGTATCTAGGGTTGTTCCGCTTCAGCGAACGCTCTCCTCATAATCAAAGCGCTTAGTCTCGGGTTTGGGTTCAACTTTGGGTTGCATCACTAGAGCAGCAACTGACTTGCTATCCATGAAGTTTCCCTCCTCGCTCCTACCCTTCTCGAAACTAGTGGTTTGACTAACCATCAACACTTGATTCTCCTTCTTGATTTCTACCTTCGCGGTGACTTGGAGAACTATATCAATCACTATCTTATCTGGAAGATCAACTCCCACTCGATTCAAGCGATTGTAGCACCAAGAGAATCTAAGCACATGCTCGACAATTGAGCTATTCTCTTTTATCTTATCGGCAAAGAATCTTGTTGGAGACCTCATATCTCACAACATGGGCACGAGCCTAAGATCCTAATTTCAGCTCTTAGAACATCTCATATGTTTCATGACATTCAAAACGTTTTGAAGTCTCAATTCTAAGCCATAATGCATGATGCACTAAAATATCAAGTAGTCATCAGAACATGCCTTTCAAATGTTCATAACATCTACAAATGACGCTAGAGGGGTTGGCGCACCAAGCAATGCATAAAGGACATAAGCCTTCTATGCAGCAATGAGGACAATCCTTAGATCACGGACCCAGTCCGCAATATTGCTACCACCATCTTGCAACTCTATTTCTCTAGGAACATGTAAAAATTCAAGGGAGCTACAATGTGAGCAAGTAATCCACAACATAATTTGCAAAGACACTACTGACTATGTTCATGATAATGAGTTCAATTAATCATATTATTGAAGAACTCCCACTCAAATTGACATCCCTCCGGTCATTCGAGTGACACATGATCCAAATTCACCAACTCAAGTCCGATCATCACGTGAGTTGAGGTGGTATCAATGGTGAACATCATCATGTTGATCATATCTACTATATGACTCATGTTTGACCTTTTGGTCTCTTGTATTCCGAGGCCATGTCTATACATGCTAGGCTCGCCAAGTTTAACCCGAGTGTTCTGCATGTGCAACACCGGCTTGCACCTATTGTATGTGAACGTAGAGTCTATCACACCCGATCATCATGTGGTGTCTCGACACGACGAACATTCGCAACGGTCCACACTCGGGGAGAACACCTTTTATCTTGAAATTTAAGCAAGGGATCACCTTATAATGCTACCGTCGTCCTAAGCAAAACAAGGTGCATAAAAGGATTAACATCACATGCAAATCATAAGTGACATGATATGGCCATGAACTTGTGCTTTTGATCTCCATCTTGAAAGCACCGGCATGATCTCCACCGTCACCGGCATGACACCATGATCTCCATCATCTTGATCTCCATCAACGTGTCGCCATCCGGGTTGTCGCACCCACCATGCTTCTACTACTATTGCTACCGTTTAGTGATAAAGTAAAGCATTACATAGCGCTTAATGATTGACACGCAGGTCATACAATAATTAAAGACAACCCTATGGCTCCTCCCGGTTGCCGTACTCATCGACATGCAAGTCATGATATTCTATACAAAACATGATCATCTCATACATCACATATATATCATCATGTAATTGGACATATCACGTCAAAACATACCCTGCAAAAGCAAGTTAGACGTCCTCTAATTGTTGTTGCATGTTTTACGTGGCTGCTACGGGTATCTTGCAAGAACAATTCTCACCTACGCAAAAACCACAACGGTGATACATAAGTTGCTTTTCAACCTTCTCAAGGACCGCCTTTGTCGAATCCGATCCAACTAAAGTAGGTGAAACAGACACCCACCAGCCATCTTTGTGCACCGAGGTTACACGTCAGTCGATGGAACCGGTCTCTCGTAAGCGTACGAGTAAGGTTGGTCCGGGCCACTTCATCCCACAATACCGCTGAACCAAAACACGACCAAGAGAGGAAACAATCTAAGCATCAAAGCCCACAAACTCTTTGTGTTCTACTCGAGATGTCATCTACACATAGACCTAGCTAATGATGCCACTATTGGGGAACGTTGCATGGGAAACAAAAAGCTTCCTACGATCACGCAAGACCTATCCATGGTGATGAGCATCTACGAGAGGGAGAGTGGACCTACATACCCTTGCAGATCACTAAGTGGGAAGCGTTAAGAAACGCAGTTGGTGTAGTCGAACGTCTTCACGATCCAAATCGCCGAGCGTCCCGCGATCCAATCACGATCCGTCCCGATCCAGCACCGAATGGACGGCACCTTCGCATTCAGCACACGTACAGCTTGATGACGATCTCCGCCTTCTTGATACAGCAAGAGGAATCGGAGAGGTAGACGAGTTCTCCGGCAACATGATGGTGCTCCGGCGATGGTGGTGGAGCTATTGTAGCGACCCGACCTGGAAGGTTGAATTTCTGGTGTTTCCGTACCATCCCAAGATCATGCTGGTACACACACGGTACATCAATGTATATATCAAAGGGAAATCACACAACTTTATTAATCAAAAATCTCATATCGAGTTCTTTATTACAATAAATATTACAATAAAGTGGCTGAAGGCCAACTCATGAGATAAACTAAACCAAAGTCTTGCGGAAGCTTCAAAAGTAGTTGAGTCCATCTGACTCCAAGGGCATCTCACCGAGCATAGAGCGTATCCTCACTCCTGGTCAGAAAAATACTCTGCAACATGATACTCACAAAAGGGGGTAAAATAATCATCTATTCTATATGCATATATGGCAGGTGGGGTAGTAAGTTTTTGCATAAAGCCAATTTTTCCTACAACAAGAGAGGGCAAAGCAAAAGTGATTACTACATTGTTGGTTGATTTATGAGATGGTTCCACCAACCAATTCTCATGCCCAAGTTGTCATTAATACCCATATCAATATAATACTTTGTGTTGAGAATTCCAGATAGTTTCAGTTCCTTTGGCTCAAGTTGTCCATGACCGTGGACACGGCTAATCGATTAGGTTTGGGTACTCTATAGGGTTTTGCACACGTTCCCCACAAGATTTGATCGCCTCCATTGAATTTCTTGCACTTCAGGTTGTTTGAGAAACGGATGACCAAAATATGGTCTGCTAAAGGGTTTCCCTGAGACTCTGTCGGTGCCCATCCTTTCTTACCGTTCTTCTACATCTCATAGCACCGCCTGTCCAGGGTCACCACGATATCCAACCAAGCCAGAGCCTATAATGGCTTGTGGCTATGTAGTGTAAGCCTTGGGTCTTGAAGCATCCATCCATCTCTTTGTGCCTGGGTGGACCTTTCCGTGTGAATACTAGCACTTCTCCAGCAACACCTAGGCTAACTACTAGTTTCTCCAGGGCCCCGTTCAACCATCATCCACCCAGAGGTATGTTGAAATCTCGGAGTCTTGAAATCTTGTTCATCAAGTAGGTCTTGTAATTATTATCTCACAAATCTCATGAGACACTCAACCAACCCCGTCTACTAATAGCATAGCAAAATGTAAATCAACGTTTTCCGGGGCCAAAGTGTCACAGGGTGAGGGTGAAACCTACGACATGATACTACGTCAAGTAACCAAGTTTCCAGTTACCTACTTTGCATGCAATTGGGGATATGGTAGAACTAATGCAATAAAAACATGGGTAAATATGATCAAAGTGACTTGCCTTGCTGACGATCCTCGTACTCAAGTGACTCTAGATAACAAGCTTCGCACTCCGGATGATCTAACGAATCAAACAAAGCACACAGTAAGCATGACCACAATACAATTCACTCAACAGCAAGGTAAACTAATAATACAACAACAATCAATAGCAAAATTAAAAGAATGAAACCAAAACAAAGTAGCAGACTCTAAAAGTGTTGGTGGCAAAATATCTACTAAGACATAATAAGACAAATTGGTTTTCAGCAATTTACCAATAGATAAAAGAAAAGAAAATACAAAATTTTATAAGAAAACAGGATGTATTTCACTATAAAATTTTTGTGCTAAATGGATTACTACAAAACATTTTTTCTAAACAATACTAATGGTGAAAACAAGGTTTACCTATTTGAACTAGAGCACAAAATAAATTAAAATATTTTTATTATCAGAAATAAATTCACCTAATGTTGAACAACAGAACTAAAGAACTACAATAAAAAGTTAAACTAAAACAAAATCAAACGAAACTAAAATAAAACAATTCAAATAAACACTAATAAGAAACTAAACAGAATCTGTTTTTACTAAAACCGTCATCTAAAATATCCTAAAAAATATCAAACAGTGTTGGATGATAGGCCTAACTGTTACAAAGCAGTTGCAAAAAGAATCACTCAAAAATAAATTTCTAAACTCAACTTATTCAAGTTTTAGTGATTTGCTCAATTTTAACAGAATTCAAATTTACAAGTTCAAATATGCAAACTAAGACTGCAGACAGAAACTACATGAAATTTGTGACATGCTGCAAAAAGAATCAATCAAAACCTCTAAATATTTTAAAAGATATATCAAAAATAAAAATAAAAATCATTCTGTTTTCTAAAACAGAAAGAGAAAAAGAAAAAGTTTATCTAACGGACAGGTGTGACGTGGCGGTTTCCTATTGGTCGCAAGCGTGTGTGTGTGGGTGTTTGTGGGCGGATGACCGGATGCTAGAATAAAATGTTTCGGCGTTTAAAACTTCTAATCTGGTCCGTTGCCCCTAGATCTGACGGCTACGGGAGGGGGTGGTGGCTTACAGAGGAGGAGGTCGAGGCTCCGGCGATGTCGACGGCGGTCGAACGTCGGAGCTGGTCGGGGCGACGACCACGAGCTCCGGTGGCTTCGGTTGAGAACCGAACTCCGGCGAGGTGGTGTGTTGGTAATCTGGCGAGGGCAGGGGTGTTTGGGGGCAGAATGGAGCGCTGCGAGGGCAGGTCTTCTTATAGGCGCGGCGCGGGGTCGAGAAATGGAAAGGGGAGCGAGATCTGCCTCGGGATGGATCTCCGGCGAAGTGGGGGGAGGCGGGGAGGAAGATGAGTGCGCTAATCTCGCGGGCGGTCGGTGGGGTCCGCGTGTCTGTGAGAGAGAAAAGAGCGGGTGCGCGTCGGTGGCCGGTCCGGAGGGATCTCGAGGAGTTAAGGCCTGTGGGCCGGCCGGTTTATTAATTAAAACCCTAAATTCGTTTCCTTCTCTATTTTCTAGAGAAATGAAATCTCATTAAGGCATTCAAAATATTTCCAACAATTGAAGATATAAATATCAAATTGATCAGGGGAATAAATGCTATTTAATGAACATTTTTCCACGACCAAAATTAATACTTTAAAAACAATTATTTTCAAAAAATGCCTAAATTGATTTTAAATTCTTTTGCAATAAATAATCAAATAACCCCCTGGTTTTATTGTTTTAATATTTCACAAAGATGCCCCTGGTGTGGAGTGTCATGTTACTCCTCTCTTTTTATGAATATTTCCAAGGGTTTTCAAAGTAGGAGAAACAAGTGAATAGAAAAATGAAAGTGGCCTTTTAGAAATCAAAAATAAGAACTTCAACAATACATTTCATTCAAACAATGTGATGATGATGCATAGCTATATTTCATAACATTCCAAAAATAGAATTTTTGGGATGTTACAAACCTACCCACCTTAAGATGAATCTCGCCCTCGAGATTCGGGTTGGCTAGAAAATAGGTGAGGGTGGTCTCGACGAAGATCTTCTTCGCGTTCCCAGGTGGCTTCTTCCGCGGTGTGGTGACTCCACAAAACCTTACAAAACTTGATCATCTTGCTACGAGTAACTCTGTTGGTAGTCTTTTGGATTCTGACAGGCTTCTCCTCGTACGTCAGATCACTGTCCAGCTATATGGCCTCTAGGGGCATTGTGTCTCTCAAAGGAATATCAGCCATCTCAGCGTGGCATTTCTTCAGCTGAGAAACATGGAAAACATCATGAACTCCGGAAAATCCTTCCGGCAATTCCAATTTGTATGCAACTTCGTCTCTACATTCAAGAATTTTGTAGGGGCCTATGAATCTGGGTGCTAACTTTCCTTTAACACCAAACCTCTTGATTCCTCAAAGTGGGGCCACACGAAGGTATGCTCGGTCTCCCACTTCATACGTCACCTCCTTGCGTTTGCTATCAGCATAGCTCTTCTGCCTGGATTGGGCTATCTTGAGTCGGTCTTGAATCAGTTTGACCTTTTCTTCGGAATCTCGGATAAGATCGGGACCAAAAAGCTTTCGGTCTCCAACACCATCCCACGTCAATGGTGTTCTGCACCTCCTTCCGTATAAAGCTTCAAAAGGGGCCATCTTCAGACTCGTCTGATAACTGTTGTTGTATGAGAACTCTGCGTAAGGTAAGTTGTCATCCCAACTAGACACATAGTCTAGCGCGCGAGCTCTCAACATGTCCTCCTGAATCTGGTTGACTCTCTCAGTCTGTCCATCAGTCTGCGGATGAAAAGTTGTACTGAATTCCAGCCTTGTACCCAAAGTTTCGTGTAACTGATTCCAAAACTTTGAGGTAAATTGTGTTCCTCTATCTGACACGATACTCCTCGGAACTCCATGCAGACATACGATCCTGGTCATATATATCTTGGCTAACTTAGCACTGGTATAGGTGGTCTTCACTGGAATGAAATGAGCCACCTTGGTCAAGCGATCGACCACTACCCAGATGGAATCATAACCTGAACGGGTCCTGGGTAATCCTGTGATGAAGTCCATACCAAGCTTATCCCATTTCCACTCGGGTATCGGCAAAGGTTGGAGTAACCCTGCTAGTTTCTGATGTTCCGCCTTTACTCGCGGACAAACATCACATACTGCAACATGTTCGGCAATATCCTTCTCCATACCTATCCACCAGTAACTTTCCTTCAAATCCAGGTACATCTTGGTGTTTCCTGGGTGTATCGAGTATGGTGAATCGTGGGCTTCTTGAAGTATCAACTTCCTGAGCTCTGGGTCATTGGGCACGTAGATTCGATCCTCAAACCACAGGGTTCCTTGTTCATCTTCACGAAAGCCTTTAGCTTTTCCATCCTTCATTCCCTACTTTATCTCAGCTATCTCCTTGTCCGATTTCTGGGCTTCACGAATTCTTTCGGTCAAGGTGGACTTGATCTCTAGTGTGGCAACATATCCTTTTGGAACTATCTCTAGCCGGAGCTCTTTGAGATCATCGGCTAACTCCTGGGGTAATCCTCCCGCTATGAGTGTGTTCACATAACTCTTCTGACTCAAAGCATCTGCTACAACATTTGCCTTTCCTAGATGATAATGCAATCTCATGTCATAGTCCTTGATTAACTCTAGCCATCTCCTCTGTTTGAGGTTCAACTCCTTCTGTGTGAAGATATACTTCAGGCTTTTATGATCAGTGTAAACATCACAACTAATTCTGATAAGGAAGTGTCTCCAGGTCTTGAGTGCGTGCACTACGGCTGCTAGCTCCATATCATGGGTGGCATAGTTCAACTCATGAGGTCGTAGCTGTCTGGATGAATAGGCTACAACTTTTCCCTCCTCCATGAGTACTCCTCCAAGTCCTTGACGCGAAGCATCACAATAAACCTGGAAGTCCTTCCGAATATTTGGCAAAATCAACACTGGGGCTGTGGCCAAACGTTTCTTCAACTCCTGGAAACTGGCTTCACATTCCTGAGTCCAAATATACTTAGACTCTTTATTCAATAATTCCGTCATGGGTTTGGCAATCTTTGAGAAATTCTCAATGAATCTCCGGTAATATCCGACAAGTCCGAGAAAACTGCGGATCTCCTTAACTGAGGTGGGTGACTTCCACTTGGTGATTGCTTCAACCTTAGAGGGGTCCACTGCTATTAAATCTCCAGAAATAACATGTCCAAGGAATCCAACTTCTGTCAGCCAGAATTCACATTTAATGAACTTGGCATATAACTAATGCTCTCTAAGCTTCTCCAGAACTAAACGCAAGTGTTCCTTGTGTCCTTCCTCACTCTTGGAGAATATCAATATGTCATTGATGAACACCACAACAAACTTGTCCAGATATTCCATAAACACTTTGTTCATCATATTCATGAAGTAGGCAGGAGCATTAGTCAAACCAAAAGACATGACTGTAGACTCATATAAGCCATACCTTGTGGTGAATGTTGTTTTGGGTATATCCTGTTCATGAATTTTCAATTGGTGATACCCTGATCGAAGATCGATCTTGGAGAACACTTTGGCTCCCACTAGTTGATCAAACAAGTCATTAATCATCGACAGAGGGTACTTGTTCTTGATAGTCACCTCGTTCGATGCACGATAATCGACTACCATCCTCAAGGTTTTATCCTTCTTCTCCACCAAAAGAATTGGGGCTCCCCAAGGTGAAGAACTTGGGCGAATATACCCTTTGTCCAATAACTCCCTAATCTGCTTCTTGATTTCTTCCAAATCATTTGCTGGCATCCGATATGGTCTCTTGGAAATTGGGGCTGTTCCTGGTAGTAACTCTATCAGAAACTCAATCTCTCTATCTGGTGGCATGCCTGGTAATTCCTTTGGGAATACATCTGGAAAGTCTTGTACAACCGGCACTTCCTCCTGAACAACTCCTGTGAGGGAATTTAACCGAGTACTCTTCTGTGTAAGTTGGGATACATACTTAATCCTCTTGTTCTCCGGGGTGGTGAGCAAAATAGACTTGCTCGGGCAATCAAGGATCCCTTCATACTTGGTCATCCAATCCATGCCTAGGATTACATCTAATCCCTGGGACTCTAAGACGATGAGGTCGGTGGGGAAAACATGGTTTCCTATATTGAGTTTCAATGCATGGCATCCTATCCCTGCCATCATCATACCTTCTTGGGAATTGACCTTAATGGGCTGACTAAGGGTTCTGGTTAGTAAACCATACTTTTCGACGACTACCCTTGATATGAATGAATGAGTTGCACCGAAATCAAAAAGTACCATAACTGGACGTGAATGCAATAAAAACTTACCAACCACAGTCTCGGGCTGATCATAGACTTCTTCCACATCAATGTGGTTCACCTGAGCACGGGGAAAAGGATTTGGCTTCTTAGCTGATGAGTTGCCGTTGTTGTTGCCGTTTCGATTTCCCTGCTTGTTCTGGGGACATTCAGTGGCATAGTGCCCTGTCTTCTGGCACTTGAAGCAGGTGATATGGTTCAGATCCTTCTGAGCTAGAGCGGGACGGTGCTGGTTGCCATTCCCACTTCCATTGCCATTCTTGAAGTTGCCATTGTTGGGACGATTATTCCCATTTCCTCCATGGTTGTGGCCTCCATGGTAGTGCACGGTATGAGTGTGTCCTCGATACTTACCGATCCCTAATCCGGTATTCCCTGAGTACGGGGAGTAGAGGGGCTTCTGTTGAGCTCGAGAGTTAGACTTCCTCTGTCCATACTTCCTCTTGCGGTTTTCAATTTGCTGTTGCTTCCCCTCCAAGATGAGGGCCTTGTCTACCGGCTCCTGGTAGTTGTTGAAAGTAGCCACCATCAGCTGGACGCTCAACTCATCATTGAGTCCTTCCAGGAACTTCTCCTGTTTGGCTGCATCATCAGCCACATCTCCTAGTGCATAATGAGCCAACATGCTGAATTCATCCAAATACTGGGCCACGGAGCGGTTCCCCTGACATAAGTTGCGAAACTCACGCTTCTTTAGACTCATGGCTCCAGCTGAGACATGAGCAGTGCAGAAAGCTAGCTTGAATTGCTCCGAAGTCACACCAGCAATGGGGTACGTGGTGGTGTAGTTCTCCCACCATGGAGCTGCTGGTCCCTCCAGTTGATGGGCAGGAAAACGCACCTTTTCAGCCTCAGTGCATCCAGCAGAGATGAGTTCCCTCTCAATCTTGCAGAGCCAATCATCTGCCACAATGGGCTCAGTGCTACTAGAGAAAGTTGGTGGATTCAGTCTCAGAAAACGGGTGAGGTTGTCGCTCTGAGGTGGAGGGTGGTTGTTGTGGTTGTTGGTCTGGTTCTGGATCAACAGCTGCACCAAGGCATTCTGCTGCTGGAGGAGTTGTGTGAGTTCCAGTGGGAAGGTGAAGTCGGGCTCATGTCGCGGAGGCATCTTACTGTTTTTAGAGGGGTGAGAATTAGAATAGAACAAGGACCTAAAGGAAAAATTCACTACCCATATGCAATGCAACAAACGTATCACACCAAAACACTCATTTATTTATTCAACTCAAGGTTCAAACATCGAGATACAAGTCTCCAAATAAAACTAGACATCGTCCTACGTTTTTAACGATGAAATAAAAGATACACGGAGAGCATTGCTAAAGTTCTCCTCAAGAGTCCATGGTGATGTGGCCTCCTCCGGTGACGCTCTCCTCATAGTCCTCATCGTTGCTGATCAAGGGACCCACGTCTCCTTCTCGGTGAAGATTTTCTCCCATGTCCATCTGTTCCTCTAGAGTTGCAATGCGAGTGTTCAGCTTCTCGATCCTCTCCAAGAAGTCCTCCACTTCATGCTCATGCTCGTACTTGGCTTCCCGTAGGTCATCTTCGAGGTGAAGCTCACGGTTCATCAGCCTCTTGATCGTCTTCATGTCCGCGCGTACCCGAAGCTCCAGAGTCCTGATGTGAGTCTCCAAAGTATGAATATAGGAAATGGTGGAGTGTTCACTGGGGGTGTTTATGATATTTCCATTGGCATCTCCGCAACAAACCATGCTGAGTCCTAGAAAAATGGTTCCATCCCTGTA
This sequence comes from Hordeum marinum, assembly GCA_022496015.1. Classification (NCBI taxonomy): domain Eukaryota; kingdom Viridiplantae; phylum Streptophyta; class Magnoliopsida; order Poales; family Poaceae; genus Hordeum; species Hordeum marinum. The sequence goes on from CM039673.1 coordinate 298,309,310, forward strand.
TTCCTCCTGAATACATCTGAGGGCACGGTGAATCGCCAAGTCCCTCCCAAGAATCCAGCTGGGTGCCACAAACTTGAACTTGACGTGTTCTTTACGATTTCCAAAGGTCTTTCCGGGGATGTGCACCTCGATCCTGTAGAGACCGTCTTGTGGACAAGACATGATAGGAGTCCCGGTGATGCTAGGCAAAGCGATCCTTACGTCCCTGGCAATCTGCACCAGCTCGGCATCATCGTGTCAGGCTGGCAAAACTCCGTGAACAAAACTGGGGTGAAGGTGGCCACCTATAAATGTCGGAATAATTCAAAGAGAAATCATAAACGAGTAGATCAGAATATACGAATTTGAAAGACAATAGAAAATGTTTTTTCCTAGGTTTTTTTCCGAATCCTAGAGGTTACGTTCTATGGTCAACGTGTGCTCTGATACCATTTCTGTAGCGACCCGACCTGAAAGGTCGAATCTCTGGTGTTTCCGTACCATCCCAAGGTCATGCTAGTACACACACGGTACATCAATGTATATATCAAAGGGAAATCACACAGCTTTATTAATCGAAAATCTCATATCGAGTTCTTTATTACAATAAAGATTACAATAAAGTGGCTAAAGGCCAACTCATGAGATAAACTAAACCAAAGTCTTGCGGAAGCTTCAAAAGTAGTTGAGTCCATCTGACTCCAAGGACATCTCACCGAGCGTAGAGCGTATCCTCACTCCTGGTCGGAAAAATACTCTGCAAGATGATACGTTGCAGCCATGTAGGTCAGCATATTGAATATGCCGGCAATGTCACAAAAGGGGGTAACATAATCATCTATTCTATATGCATATATGGCAGGTGGGGTAGTAAGTTTTTGCATAAAGCCAATTTTTCCTACAACAAGAGAGGGAAAAGCAAAAGTTATTAATACATTGTTGGTTAATTAATGAGATGGTTCCACCAACCAATTCTCATACCCAAGTTGTCATTAATACCCACATCAATATAATACTTTGTGTTGAGAATTCCAAATAGTTTCAGTTCCTTTGGCTCAAGTTGTCCATGACCGTGGACACGACTAATCGATTAGGTTTGGGTACTCTACAGAGTTTTGCACACGTTCCCCACAAGATTTGATCGCCTCCGTTGAATTTCTCGCACTTCAGGGTGTTTGAGAAACGGATGACCAAAACATGGTCTTCTAAAGGTTTTCCCTGAGACTCTGCCGGTACCCATCCTTTCCTACCGTTCTTCTACATCTTGTAGCACCGCCTGTCCATGGTCACCATGATATCCAACCAAGCCAGAGCCCATAATGGCTTGTTGCTGTGAAGTGTAAGCCTTGGGTCTTGAAGCATCCATCCATCTCTTTGTGCCTGGGTGGACCTTTCCACATGAATACTGGCACTTCTCCAGCAACACCTAGGCTAACCACTGGCTTCTCCAGGGCGCCGTTCAACCATCATCCACCCAGAGGTATGTTGAAAACTCAGAGTCTTGAAGTCTTGTTCATTAAGTAGGTCTTGTAATTATTATCTCACAACTCTCATGAGACACTCAACCAACCCCATCGACTAATAGCATAGCAAAATGTAAATCAACGTTTCCCGGGGCCAAAGTGTCAAAGGGTGAGGGTGAAACCTACCACATGATACTACATCAAGTAACCAAGTTTCCAATTTCCTACTTTGCATGCAATTAGGGAGATGGTAGAACTAATGCAATAAAAACATGGGTAAATATGATCAAAGTGACTTGCCTTGCTGACGATCCTCGTACTCAATTGACTCTAGATAACAAGCTTTGCACTCCAGATGATCTAACGAATCAAACAAAGCACACAATAAGCATAACCACGATACAATTCACTCAACAGCAAGGTAAACTAATAATACGACAACAATCAATAGGAAAATTAAAGGAAAGAAACCAAAACAAAGTAGAAGACTCTAAAAGTTTTGGTGGAAAAATATCTATTAAGACATAATAAGACAAATTGGTTTTCAACAATTTACCAATAGATAACAGAAAAGAAAATACAATATTTTATTAGAAAAAAGGAAGTATTTCACTATAAAAATTTTGTGCAAAAAGGATTACTACAAAACATTTTTCTAAACAATACTAATGGTGAAAACAAGGTTTACCTTTTTAAACTAGAGCACAAAAAAATTAAAATATTTTTATTATCAGAAAGTAATTCACCTAGTGTTGAACAAGAGAACTAAAGAACTACAATAAAAAGTTAAACTAAAACAAAATCAAAGTAAACTACAATAAAACAATTCAAATAAACACTAAGAAGAAACTAAACATAATCTGTTTTTACCAAAAACCCTAATCTAAATTATCCTAAAATGAATCACTCAAAAATAAATTCCTAAACTCAAGTTATTCAAGTTTTAGTGATTTGCTCAATTTTAACAGAATTCAAATTTACAAGTTCAAATTTGCAAACTAAGACTACAGACAGAAACTACATGAAATTTGTGACATGCTACAAAAAGAATCAATCAAACACTCTAAATATTTTAAAAGATATATCAAAAATAAAAACAGAAATCATTCTGTTTTCTAAAACATAAAAAGAAAAATAAAAAGTTTATCTAACAGACAGGGGTGACGTGGTGGTTTCCTATTGGTCGCAAGCGTGTGTGTGTGGGTCTTTGCGGGAGGACGACCGAACGCTAGAAGAAAACGTTTTGGTGTTTAAAACTTCTAATTTGGTCCGTTGACCCTAGATCTGACGGCTACAGGAGGGGGTGGTGGCTTACAGTGGAGGAGGTCGGGGCTCCGGCGATGTCGACGGCGGCCGAACGTAGGAGGTGGTCGGGGACGGCAGTGTGGTGGTCGAGGGCGGCGTCCGAAGATTCCAGGCGATGGCGGCGAAGTTCCCACGACGATTGGTGGCATCGGTTGGGGCTGGGGCGACAGGGGCGACGGCCACGGGCTCGGGTGGCTTTTGTTGAGAACCGAACTCTGGCGAGGTGGTGTGGTGGTAATCTGGCGAGGGCAGGGGCGTTCTGGGGTAGAATGGAGCACGGCGAGGGCAGGGCTTCTTTTAGATGCGGCGCAGGGTCGAGAAATAGAAATGGGAGCAACATCCGCCTCGGGATGGATCTCTGACGAAGTGGGGGGCACGGGGAGGAAGATGAGCGCGCTGATCTCGCGGGCGGTCGGTGGGGTCCGCGTGTGTGAGAGAGAGAAAAGAGCGGGTGCGCGTCGGTGGCCGGTCCGGAGGGATCTCGGGGAGTTAAGGCCAGTGGGCCAGCCGGTTTATTAATTAAAACCTTAAATTCGTTTCCTTTTCTAGTTTCCAGAGAAATAAAATATCATTAAGGCATTCAAAATATTTCCAACAGTTGAAGATATTTATATCAAATTGATCATGGGAATAAATGCTATTTAATGAACATTTTTCCACGGCCATAATGAATACTTTAAAAAATATATTTTTAGAAAATGCCTAAATTGATTTTAAATTCTTTTTCAATAAATTTTCAAATAACCCCCTGGTTTATTGCTCTAATATTTCACAAAGATGCCCCTATGTGGAGTGTCATGTTACTCCTCTCTTTTTACGAATATTTCCAAGGGTTTTCAAAGTAGGAGATACAAGTAAATAGAAAAATGAAAGTGGCCTTTTAGAAATCCAAAAGAAGAACTTCAACAATTCATTTCATTCAAACAATGTGATGATGATGCATAGCTATATTTCATAACATTCCAAAAATGGAACTTTTCGGATGTTACAGCTATTCCGGCAGGGCTTCGCCTAAGCACTGCAGAAATCCAAACTAGACGAGAAACTATGCACTGGAGGAACGGATAGCACGTGGCTGAAAATCTTGTGCCAAAACCCTAAAACCCTCTAGTATATATAGGAGGAGAGGAGGAGGAGGCTTGGATCCCAAGGAGCCAGCCCTTGGGTCGGTCGAACCAGGAGGGAGGAGTCCTCCTCCTCCACTCCTAGTAGGATTAGGACTCTTTCCTAATTTAGCCCTTTTGCCTTTTTCCACCTTTTTCCTTTTGGGCTTTTATTCCCAACCGCATGGGACCTTTTGTGGGACTTCCTACAGCCCACTAAGGGCTGGTATTCATCCTTCCACAGACCATGTAGCCTCTTGCGTCGAAATACCCCTCGCGATGGTCTCCCGGTACACTACCGGCACTCCCTGTACAATACCGATGAGCCCGAAACTTTTACGGCGACCAAAATAAGACTTCCTATATATCAATCTTTACCTTCGGACCATTCCGGAGCTCCTCATAACGTCTGGGATCTCATCCAGGACTCCGAACAACCTTCGGTCACCACCATGCATAACTCTATACTACCAAAACATCACCAAACCTTAGTGTGCAGAACCTACGGGTTCGAGAACTATGTAGACATGACCGAGACACCTCTATAGTCAGTAAACAATAACGGGACCTGGATGCCCATATTAGTTCCTACATATTCTATGAAGATCTTTATCGGTCGAACCTCTATGTCAAGGATTCAATTAATCCCATATGATGTTCCCTTTGTTCTTCGGTATGTTACTTGCCCGAGATTCGATCGTCGGTATCTTCATACCTAGTTCAACCTTGTTACCGGCAAGTCTCTTTACTCATTCTGTAATACAAGATCCCGTGACTGACACATAGTCACATTGCTTGCAAGGCTTGTTGTGATGTTGTATTACCGAGTGGGCCCTAAGATACCTCTCCATCACACGGAGTAAGAAATCCCAGTCTTGATCCATGCCAACCCAACAGACACCCTCGGAGATACTAGTAGAGTACCTTTATAGTCACCCAGTTACGTTGCGACGTTTGATACACACAAGGCACTCCTCCGATGTCAGTGAGTTGCATGATCTCATGGTCATAGGAACAGATACTTGACATGCAGAAAACAGTAGCATTAAACTAACATGATCATATGCTAGTGATGTGATCTCGTTATCCTAATGATCTGATCCCGTTATCAAATGACATCTCATGTCCATGGCTGGGAAACCTTAACCATGTTTGATCAATGAGCTAGTCTATTAGAGGCATACTAGGGACATGGTTTTGTCTATGTATCCACACATGCATCTAAGTCTCCGATCAATACAATTATAGCATGGATAATAAACGATTATCATGAACAAGGAAATATGGTAATAACTAATTTATTATTGCCTCTAGAGCATATTTCCAACGGAAACCACCTCAAAGATATTCTTTCCATTCGATCTATCCTAGAGTTCGTACTAAAATAAGGCAAGCTATTCTTTCCGATCGATCTACTCAAGAGTTCCTACTAGAATAACACCAAAGAAAATTCATATTCATAATACTCAATCCACACAAAGAGCTACAATTGGTCCCCAAAGTTTCTATCGGAGAAAAGATAATAAAAACATGCATCAACCCCTATGCATACATTACCCCAATATCACCGCGGGAATCCGCAAGTTGAGTGGCATAACGTATATCAAGTGAACCAATAAGATACCCCAATGTCACCTCAAGTATTCATACCGCAGGACATACATCATGTGTTCCCAAATCTGAACATTCAATCCGACATAACAAAACTGCAAAGGGTAAAGATTCAGTTCATCACAATAAGAGTATAGAGGGGAGAGAACTCATTTGACCCATCTATATTAATAAAGACCATGATATAGATCATGAGAGAGAGATTAAACACATATTTACTGGTAAAAATCCTCAGCCCCGAGGGTGGACTACTCCCTCCTCATCATGGTGGCCGCCGAGATGACGCAAAGATGATCCCCCCCTCCAGTAGGGTGCCAGAACGTGGTCTAGATTGGTTTTTCGTAGCACAGAGCCTTGCGGCGGCAGAACTTCTGATCTAGGTTAACCCCGTAGGGTTTTGGAATATTTGGGAATTTATAATGCAAAGAGGCGGTCCAGGGGGCCCTCGAGGTGGGCACAACCCACCAGGGCGTGCTTGGGCCTCTTGGTGCGCCCTGGTGAGTTGTGCCTCCCTCGGGGCACCCCTAGGTGCAGCCAGGGCCCGTTGTGTTCCTTCTGGCCCATAAAAAATCATCATGAAGTTTCGTGGCATTTGGACTTCATCTGGTATTGATTTTCTGTGATGTAAAAAATGGAAAAAGCCGCAACTGGCACTTGGCACTATGTCAATAGGTTAGTACCAAAAAAGATGTAAAATGACTAGAAAATGGTTATAAAACATCCAAGATTGATAATATAACAGCATGGAACAATCAAAAATTATAGATAAGTTGGAGACGTATCAACATCCCCAAGCTTAACTCCTACTCGTCCTCGAGTAGGTAAGTGATAAAAACAAAAAAATTGATGTGGAATGCTGCCTAACATGTCATATCATTATCTTTTCCTTATAGCATGGACATTTGGACTTTTAGTTGTTTAAAGCAATAGTCTAGTTTTGACATAATAATTTAGCTAGTCAAGCATATCAACAAGCAACCATGTCTTTCAAAATATCAATGCTAAAATAAGTTATCCCTAGCCCAATATGCTCAAACATTGGTCCATTCATGAAACACACTCGAATATTAGCTACACCGAATAATTAAGTATGATTATATTTCCTCCTAGTTGGTGCGTTGGTAAGAGAAGATGGAGACTCAAATTCAAAAATAAAAATTTCATAAAGTAAAAGAAAAGCCCTTCACAGAGGGAAGTAGGGATTTGTAGAGATGCTAGAGCTCAAAGAGAAAAACTTAGAGATAAGAACATTTTGGGAGGTGTATCCATCCCACCAACGAAAATGACTTAGAGTTCCCAACACTTTCCATGCTAGATATATCATAGGCGGTTCCCAAACAAAAAATAAAGTTTATTCCTTTTTCCACCATACTTTCACTTTCCATGGCTAACCATATCCAGGGGAGCCCTCCATACCAACACTTTCCAAGGAATTTAGTATTTGACAACATAAAGTAAATTCATTTTTGCATTTCAGGACTGGGCATCCCTAATACCTTTGCCTTACTCTCGTGCAATGACAAGTGAATAAACACTCATCCTGAGAATAACACATCTAGCATGGAAAATATTAGCTAACCCTCACCGCTCCGCGAGTGAAACAAACACACAAAAGAGAAGTCTATTTTGAAAATTAGAGATGGCACATACAAATTTGCTTAGAACGGCACAAAAATACCACATATAGGTAGGTATAGTGGACTCATGTAGCAAAAACTGGGTTTAAGGATTTGGATGCACAAGTAGAGATCATACTTGGTGCACAATGAATGTGAGAAAAAGATTGAGAAGCGACTAACCAAGAAACAAATAATCTCATAAGCAAGAATTAAGCATAAATAACACCGAATAATGCACCACAAGTAGGATATAATTTCATTGCATGACTATTAACTTTCGTACTTGCATTGGGAATCACAAACCTTAACACCAATATTCTTACTAAAGCATAATTACTCATCAACATAACTCACATATCACAACATTATATCTCAAAACTATTACTAAGAATCAATTTTATTTTGTCCACTTCATGAACGTTTTTCTTATATCCTTCTTGGATATCTATCACTTTGGGACTAATTTTCATGCATTACTATTCATAAGCTCAAACAAATATAAGTGAAGATCAAGAGCATAATTTTTTGTATTTCTCTCAAAATAATTTCAGTGAAGGAATAGATAATTTCTTGAAAAATACTAAGCACACCGTGCTTATAAAATTAAAAAGGTGAAGCACTAGAGCAAGTCCATTAAAAAGTGCTTCGTTGACGGGATGTGAAAGCCGCTTACTTAGCCTCCTTGACGACTATTTGAGGACTTTATTTTATTTAAAAATTCCAGATCTAAGTATTTTATTAAAACAGAAACTAAAACAAAAATAAAATGAAAATCTAAAAATATCACAACTCATGTGAAGAAGCAAAAACTTAGGCTCAACCGATACTAACCGATAATTGTCGAAGAAGAAAGGTGGGATGCCTAGCGGGGCATACCCAAGATTAGATGCTTGATACTTCTTGAATATTATCTTGGGATGCCTTGGTAATACCCCATATTGAGATTTTGTGTCTCCTTAATTCTTCTCATATCACAGTTTTCCTAAATCTCAAAAGCTTCATCCACACAAAACTCAACAAGAACTCGTGAGATAAGTTAGTATAAACCAATCCAAACACCTTATCATTCTCTACTATAGAAAATCACTAAAATTATTATTCGACATTGCATACTAAACGCCTATGCATATTTAATACTCCAATCCGCAAACAGAATCATTAAACAAGCAAGCATATGCAAACAATGCAAACATAACAACAATCTGCCAAAACAGTACAGTTTGTAAAGAATGCAAGAGTATCAATACTTCTTAAACTCCAACTGTTATGAAAATTTACCACACATTAGAAAATGTTTCAGAGCTTATTATGCAAAAACTTTCAACATTTTATCACATTCTGAGTTTTCTAGGGAATTTTTGCAACAACGGTAAACTTTCTGTTTTGAAATAGCAACATGTATACTTGCAAAATAAGCAGGGTGAGGGCTATCCTTGATATTTTTATTGAAATAAAAGATTAAAAGATAATTATAAATAACATCAAGCAAATACTAAAAAAATAAATTGATGCTACAAGTAAAACACATATCATGTGACGAATGAAAACATAGCTCCAAGTAAGGTTACCGATAATGTTGGAGACGATAGAGGGGATGCCATCCGGGGCATCCCCAAGCTTAGTTGCTTGGATATTCCTTGAATTTTACCTTGTGGTTGCATTTGGAATCCCCAATATTAGGGCATTTTCACTCCTAATTCTCCTCATATCGACATCTCACCCAAACTTGAAAACTTCAATCACACAAAACTTAACGGAACTTCGTGAGATGAGTTAGTATGATAAAGAGCAAACCCTTTCACTTTGGTACTGTCAAGACAAGATCCATAATTGTTCTCACACAATTCCTACTGTATAATATCATTTCCCAAATTTATATTGAGCAATATAAGCCATAGAAACTAGAAAACAAGCAAACTATGCATTGAAAGCAGAATCTGTCAAAAACAGAATAGTCTGTAGTAATCTGTACTCCAACCATAATTATGATACTCTACAAATTATGAAAACTTAGTAACACGTGATAAATTTGTATATTGCTCTTCTTTAAAAAGAATCAACTCAAAAGCACTCTACTATTAAAAATTATAATTATTTTCGTGAGCGCAAAAGTTTTTGTATTCCGGGAAGATCAAATCAATTATCACCCCACATGATCCCAAAGGCCTTACTTGGTACTTTATTGAAAAAAGAAATAAAACATGATTACTAAAGTATCCTAATCATGTGAACACACAAAAACAGTAGGTAAAAGTGTTGGGTTGTCTCCCAATAAGCGCTTTTCTTTAATACCTTTTTGCTAGGCATGATGATTTCAATGATGCTCGCATAAAAGAAAATAATTGAAACATGAAGAGAGCATCATGAAACACATGTAAAGCACATTTAAGTTTAACCCACTTCCTATGAATAGGGATTTTGTGAACAAGCAACCCATGAAAACAATAACCAACTAGCATAGGAAGGCAAACAAGTACAACTTCAAAACAATCAACACATAGAGAAGAAACTTGATATTATTGAGATATGTAAGAGCATAAGTTCCTCTCTCATAATAATTTTCAGAGGCATCATGAATGGATTCAACAATATAACTATCACATACAACACTCTTTGCAAGCAGAGAAAATTTATTACTCTTTATGGCATACATGTCATCATAATAATCATCATAGATAGCAGCTTTATTTTCATAGTCAATTGAAACCTCTTCGAAAATAGTGGACGTATCACTAAATAAAGTCACGAACTCTCCAAATACACTTTCATCAATATTGTAATAAGATTCAACATCCTCCAAAATAGTTGGATCACTACTACCTAGAGTTGACACTCTTCCAAACCCACTTTCATCAATGTAATCATCATAAATAGGAGGCATGCTACCATCATAATAAATTTTCTTATCAAAATTATAAGGAATCAAAGGATCATATTCATTAAGAAAATCATATCCAAGCTTAGGACAAGCATTATTTCCAGCATAATCTTCAAACATATCATATTCATTAAACATAACATCCCCAAGCTTGTGGTTATGCATATCATCACAATCATTCTTATCAATAGCATGAATGGCACCAATAGCATAGCAAACATTATTATCATATTCTTCCAAGCAAGTGCTAAAAAGATGCTCAAGATCATAAGGGAAATCATTGCCTTCCCAATCATAATCATTACAACAAGTAGTAGGTATCACAAAATCATACTCAATATCGTCATCCCCCATCAACATATTTGATTCACTTTCATGAGGCACAATGGTGATAGGAGCAACACTATTTGGGAGAGATACCTTTTTACCTCTATTATTTCTTGTTTTCTTATTAACCACATCACGTGTGGGTTCAATTATTTTTTGCAAGCTTCGTGTTGAAGATATTGATTGTATAGGAATCTCCTCCTCGTTACCTGATTCATCATAATAAGCTTCGTGTTGAGAAATATTTTCCCTTTCATTAGTACTCTCTTCATATTGTATTTGTTTTCTTGTCTTTAGATAGTTGGCAATATAAGGATGCTCAATGCAATTTACCGCACAAAGCATATAAATTTCCTCTAGATCAAAATTAAGAAATCTATCGGGATTTGGAAAACCCTTAGTTATACGTTTCATTTCATCATACCCCAAAGAATACTAAGCTCTTGATGATGATCAAGGGTAATCAAGTTGTCACAATTTTTGGACACGATTTGATGATGAAATAATTTGCATTGGAGATTTAAATGACCACGTTCTTTGCAAAGTTCAGAAGGATGGCGAAAGAAATTACATCTTTTAGTCCAATCATCTAGCCTCTCTTCCAACTTTTTCGTTTCTAAATATTTATGTGTGCATTTGGCGTGCATTTGCATTCCCAATTTACTCCGCAAAAATTGACATGCTTATAAGAAACATTTTTGTCATGACTTGTGCAATCATCATTAACATTTTGGATAATCAAAGAATTCATACTAACAACATTGCAATCATGCTCATCATTCAAATATTTTGTGCCAAATATTTTATTGACTTCTTCTTCTAACATTTGAGCACAATTTTCCGATCCATCATTTTCAAGAAAGATATTATAAATATGATCAATAATATGATGCAACCTATTTTCCATTTTTTGTAGTTTTCTTTAATAAACCAAACTAGTGATAAAACAAGAAACTAAAAGATTCGATTGCAAGATCTAAAGATATACCTTCATCACTCACCTCCCAAGCAACGGTGCCAGAATAGAGCTTGATGTATACTATGCAACTCTATTCTAGTAGACACGTGTTGGGCCTCCAAGCGCAGAGTTCTGTAGGACAATAGAAATTTTCCCTCAAGTGGATGACCTAAGGTTTATCAATCCGTGAGAGGTGTACGATGAAGATGGTCTCTCTCAAATGACCCTGTAACCAAATACAAGAAATATTTTGTGTCCCCAACACACCCAATACAATGGCAAATTCTATAGGTGCAACAATTTGACAAAGTGTAATATGGATGGTAGAAATATATTTTTGTAATCTGAATAAATAAAAACAGCAAGGTAGGAAATAACAAAAGTGAGCACAAGCAATATCGGAATGATTGAAAATGAGGCCTAGGATTCGTACTTTCGCTAGTGCAATTTCTCAACAGTGCTAACATGGTTGGATCATATGACCACCCCTCAAAGTGCGATAAAGAATCACTCCTGAGTTCCTATTTGCGAAGAACAAAAGATAGAAATTGTTTGTAGGGCCCGAAACCACCTCAAAGCTATTCTTTTCGTTCGATCTATCCTAGAGTTCGTACTAAAATAACGCAAGGTATTCTTTCCGATCGATCTACTCAACGGTTCGTACTAGAATAACACCAATGCAAATTCATATTCATAATACTCAATCCACACAAAGAGCTACAAGGGGTCCCCAAAGTTTCTATCGGAGAAAAGATAATAAAAACGTGCATCAACATGTATGCATAGATTACCCCAATATCACCGCGGGAATCCGCAAGTTGAGTGCCATAATGTATATCAAGTGAACCAATAAGATACCCCAATGTCACCTCAAGTATTCATACCGCAAAACATACATCATGTGTTCCCAAATCTGAACATTCAATCTGACATAACAAAACTTCAAAGGGTAAAGATTCAATTCATCACAATAAGAGTATAGAGGGAAGAAACATCATATGATCCATCTATATTAACAAATCCCATGATATAGATCACGAGAGAGAGAGAGATTAAACACATAGCTACTGATACAAACCCTCAGCCCCGAGGGTGGACTAGTCCCTCCTCATCATGGTGGCCGCCGGGATGAAGATGGCCATCGCGGATGATTCCCCCCTCCGACATGGTGATGGAAAGGTGTCTAGATTGGTTTTCGGTGGCTACAGAGCCTTGTGGCGGTGGAACTTCTGATCTAGGTTAACCCCGAAGGTTTTTGGAAAATTTGGAAATTTATAGTGCAAAGAGGTGGTCCGGGGGGCACCGAAGGTGGGCACAACCCACCAGGGCGCGCATGTGCCTGCTAGCGCGCCCTGGTGGGTTGAGCCTGCCTCGGGGCACCCCAGGCACAGCCAGGTCCCATTGTGTTCCTTCTAGCCGATAAAAAATCATCACAAATTTTCGTGGCATTTCGACTTCCTCTGGTATTGATTTTCTACGATGTAAAAAACATGGAAAAAACAGCAACTCGCACATGGCACTTGTCAATAGGTTAGTACCAAAAATGATATAAAATGACTATAAAATGATTATAAAACATCCAAGATTGATAATATAACAGCATGGAACAATCTAAAATTAGAGATACGTTGGAGACGTATCAAGTTACAAGAATATCACGAACCCCTTAAAGATATCAACGGGAACCTCAGTCGCTTGAATACTTTGCTTACCCTTTGCAATAAGCGTTTGGAAATTTTGGATATCAAGATGGATCCTTCCTCTAAAAATGTGGGAAAAAGGAAAGAACCCCCTGCATTTGATAAGATCCGCACAAAAGTTGCCAATACCAAAGATGACAATACCTAGATCTATTGTGTTTTGCCTAGCTGGGGGTGTTAAACAATAGCCCTTGTTGGGAGGCAACCCAATTTTATTTTTTGTGTTCTATTTTTGATTCTGTTTTTGAGTGTTCCCCCATTATTACTTATGTATTAATTGTGATTTGGTGTTTTAATTAGTGTTTTAGCCAAGTAAAACATTTGGGGTGATCTATGGTGGTTGTTGATTTGATCTTGCTGTAAAACAGAAAATTTTACGCTCAGTCCAGGAATTTTCTAAATTTTTTGGTGCGTCGAATGAGTCTGAAATTTTTATACACGATTAATATATAAATTTCCCAGGTTTTTCTAATTGTTACAAAATGTTTGAGTTACATAAGTATACGAAGATTCCATATTGCTATAGACTGTTCTGCTTTTGATAGATTCTATTTTCTTTGAGTTGTTTACCTGTTTTGATGAATCTATGGGTTGTATCATGGGGTATGAACCACGGAGAAGTTATAATACAGTAGGTATTACACCAATATAAATAAATTATGATTTCACAATAGTACCTAAAGTGGTGATTCATTTTCTTATACTAACGGATCTCACGAGTTGTTTGTTAAGTTTTGTGTTGTACAGTTTTCAAGTTTTGGGTAAAGATTTGATGGACTATGGAATAAGGAGTGGCAACAGCCTAATATTGGGTATTCACAAGGCACCCTAAGTCATATTAAAGTATTAAAAAGAGCTTAATCTTGGGAATGTCCCGGATGGCATGCCTTCTTTTGTCTTCCATCCATCGGTAAAGTTACTTGAGGCTATATTTTTATTCACCACATGATATGTGTTTAGCTTGGAGCGTCTTGTTTGATATGAGTCTTTGCTTTTTAGTTTGAGATAATCATACTTGTTGCATACATATTTTGAGATACACAAGCTGAATCGTGAATTTATTAGAGTACTCTGTGTGCTTCACTTATATCGTTTGAGATAAGCTATTTTGCTCTATGTGCTTCTATTATTTTGAGAGTATTTAAACAGCATGGTAATTAGGCTAGGTTATGAATTTAGTCCTAATATGATAGGCATCCAAGAGGGATATAATAAAAACTTCCATATAAACTGCATTGAGTATTTTTGAGAAGTTTGATTCCTTGCATAAAGTTTTGAGATATAAAGATGGTAATGTTAAGTGTTATGTTAGTAAGTAATTGTGATTTGGTTAAAATACTTGTTTAAAGGTTTGTTATTCCCGTAGCATGCACGTATGGTGAACCGTTTTGTAAGGAAGTCGGAGCATGATTCGTTTGTATATTGTCAATCTTTGTGTGAGGGTCGGGAGCACGTGATGGTTAACTCCTACTAACCTCTCCCCTAGGAGCATGGCCTAATACTTTGCTTCGATGGCTAATAGACTTTTCAGTAAGTATGTGAGTTCTTTATGAATAATGTTGAGTCCATGGATTATACGCACTCTTGCCCTTCCACCTTTGCTAGCCTCTCTAGTACCGCACAAATTTTGCCGATACAACAAATATACCTTCCTTAAAACATAGACCATATACCTTCCTCAAACCAGCCACCATATACCTTCCTCAAAACATCCACCATATATCTGTCCTCAAAACATCCACCATACCTACCTATTATGGCATTTCCATAGCCATCCCGAGATATATTGCCATGCAACTTCCACCGTTTCTTTTTATCATGACACACACTACCACTTTCATATTGCATATATATTGGTAGTTTGTTCTAGGTATTGATTTGTAATTTTCTTTTGAGTTGTAAGTAAATAAATTAGTGATGATTATCATTATTAGAGCATGTCCCATGTGAGGAAAGTATGATGGAATCTATGATTCCCTCACAAGTGGGGATGATATTACAGACTTTATGAAAAATAAAAGAGGCCAGCAAAGCCCAAATAAAAAACTGAAACTAGATTTGTAATATTACACTTATAGCTCTAGTGCATCCATTGCATGGAAAATCCTACTCACTCACATTGATATCTATTTATGGGCATCTCCATAGCCCGTTGATATGCCTAGTTGATGTGAGACTATCTTCTCCTTTTCCTTGACAACCTCCACCATATTCTATTCCACCTATAGTGCTATATCCATGGCTCACGCCCATATATTGCGTGAGATTTGAAATTTTTTGAGAACATAATAAGTGTGAAACAATTGATTGACTTGTCATCGGGGTTGTGCATGATATAAATACTTTGTGTGGGGAAGATGGAGCATAGCCAGACCATATGATATTGTAGGTATAACTTCCTTTTGCCATTATATTTGAAGAGTTACAATTGCTTTGCTACTATGCTTGAGAGTTTATTGTTTTATATCAATAATGAGCTTTTTTAGTCTTATGGATTTGAATATTCATGCCACAATATAGGATATTACATCGATAAATATGTTAGGTATCACTCCACATCAAAAATTCTGTTTTTATCATTTACCTACTCGAGGACAAGCAGGAATTAAGCTTGGGAATGCTTATACGTCTTCAACATATCTATAATTTTTGATGATTTGATGCTATTATGTTATCTATTTTATATGTTTATATGCATTAATATGCTATTTTATATTATTTTTGGGACCTATTAATCTTGAGCCTAGTGCAAGTATTTGTTTTTCCTTGTTTTTGAGTTTCGCTGATATGGAATATTAAACGGAGTTGAAATGGAATAAAATCTTCAGAATGATTTTTTCTGGAATGAAAGAGATCCACAAGATTCGGAGTAAAAGCCAGGGCACTTGCCAGGAGGTCACTATACCTGGAGGCGCGACCACCCCCCTAACCGCGCCTGGCCGGCTTGCCGTCTCCTGGCTGATCTCCTAACCCTATTCTTCATCCTATAAATACCACAATATTCCCCCAACACCAAAAGGAGCCACACAAATACTTTTCCGCCGACAAAAGCCACCGTTGCCGAGAGATCCAATCTTGGAGCCTTTTTCAATAATCTGCCGGAGGGGGTTTCCATCAGGAGGGCATTTACATCAACTCCATTGCCCCACGCATGCTGTGTGAGTAGTCCACCACAGACCTACGGGTCCATAGCTAGTAGCTAGATGGCTTCTTCTCTCTCTTTGATCTTCATACCATGTTCTTCATGATCTTCATGGAGATCTATCCGATGTAATACTCTTTTGTTGTGTGTTTGTCAAGATCCGATGAATTGTGGGTTCATGTTAAGATTATCCATGAATCTTATTTGAATCTTGTTTGAATTCTTATATGCATGATTTCATATCTTTGCAAGTCTCTTCAGTTATTAGTTTTGTGTGGCAAACTAGATTTGTAATTCTTGCAATGGGAGAAGTTCTTAGTTTTGGGTTCAATCTTTCGGTGTCCTTGTCACATTTCGGGC
Organism: Hordeum marinum; assembly: GCA_022496015.1. Classification (NCBI taxonomy): domain Eukaryota; kingdom Viridiplantae; phylum Streptophyta; class Magnoliopsida; order Poales; family Poaceae; genus Hordeum; species Hordeum marinum. Next base: position 298,325,755 of record CM039673.1, read on the forward strand.
TCCGCAAAACCATTGAGATTCGAACACAGGGACGTGTGCGAAGATCCCATGCAGCCTCGGCCAACCTAGCTCGCTACTCGATGGACACAACAAAGAACTCACACGATGATGAGGAAGAGGATGAAGACGGTAGTTTAGCCAGGTTCGGGCTGCTGCGAAGCATAATGCCGTATTCCTGCTTTGGTGGATTACCTCTCGAGGAGTTATTGTAGATGAACTAGTATAGTGTTTTAGGGCCTCATGAGGGCTCCCTTCCAGGTGTTTGAGGCCCTCTGTGGCTCGGTGTTGGGTGAGTGGTGGAATGGATCTGGGGTTCTCTCTACGGTGCAGCCAACCCTCCATATATAGTGATGGCTCGGGTCCTTGTCCCTTATCGCAATAGCGGGAAGGGATCCCACTACACCCAAATTTGAAGGGGGATAGGAGTACATCCTTGCCTTGCCCAAAGGCGGTCTTCGCCTGCGAAGTAGCTTTCGATGGCGCAGGGATAGGCTCAGTGATGACATCTGCCCTGTGGGGCGGGTGGTTGTGGTCTTGTTGAACTTGAATGGAAACCTTTGGAGGTGTGCTTTGGGAACCCACGTACGTCTCTGCTCCTTTTGCACCAAAGGGGAAACTACACGGTCTGGCGCGCTAGCGCCCGCCTGTCCTTCGTTGCGTCACCCTTGACTCCCGAGGCCGGGCCTGTCGTGGAGATCTCCGCCGCTCTGTAGGGGGGCTGAGGAGGCCCATCCTCTGCCGGTCTTGACGCTGTTCCTCCTCGCGAGCCTAGGTCCCTCGCAAGGGCCTTGTATTGAGTGAGGCCACGCCCGGCCGTGTTTGGTCAATGAAGTGGGCCATGCACTCGGCCGCAGGCAGGTAGGTCTGGGTACCCCCATTCCTAGAATGCCGATAGTAGCCCCCGGGCCCAAAGCGTGCTCGAGCCGGCTCCGGGGTGAAGCCGCGAGGACGTCCCAAAGCATGGCGAGCCCCAAATTCCTACGGGCATACCCGACGGTGGCGCCCCTGCTTCCCGAGGACATCCAGCACCACTCTGAGTCAAATTGACAGGACGCCCGAGTGCAACGCCGACCATCATTGCTTCCCATTGAATGCTGTTGTTGCTTCGGGCCACGTGGGTGTGACCCTTCAGATGGCAGGAGAGGCGATTTGGATGCCACTGCATTGACCGAACCGCCTCGCACCGCCCGAGAGCCATGTGACGCCTTCTCTCCCACGACGCCCTGTGGCCGTTGTTGCGCCTATAATTCCGCCCCGCCCGTGGCAAGGGAAGGGCATTACAGACTTGAGGCTTCTCCTTGTTTCCTTTGCTCTGCTCACAAAACCCTCTCTTCTTCCCATCTTCTTGCCCTTCAAGGCGTCTGGAGGAAACGGTGCGGGCACAGGGAAGTGCGTGGCTCCTCCATCTCCCTTGTCCTCCCCTGGAGGCAGCGATTTGGGCCCTCACGGTCAGCGCAGGTTTGCCTGAACTAGGCCTTGGTTGATGAGTAAGTATTCTGCCGCCTCGCTCTTCTCTAGTTCAGCCGCCCAACATCACGAGCATGATCCCCTCCTCTTCCCAGGACACTCGCGGCAAAGAAGCGCAAGCTTGGCGAGCTTTAGGAGGAAGTGGAGATGTTGCAGGCTCGGCTGACCACCACTAAGGCCGCCTTCCAAGCCGCCCTCTGGGGCAAGGCTAAGGCCAGGGCGGAGCTGGCATCCCTCCAGACCCAGGTCCAGGAGGCACCGACACCGTGCAGGCCACCCAGGACGAGGCGACACACACGAGGCTGCTAGAGTTCCAGTGCGCCAGGCAGTTCCAGGGCATCGCCAGCTGTGCGGCCGTCGTGGTTAGTCGGTTCGTTGGGGACATTCCCGTGCTGCCAGACATCCGGGCGGCGAGGGCTACCTTGGGTTCTTCGATATGGTGGGGGCATGGGATACCGGCATCTCCCATGTGGACGCGGATAGCGTGTCCGGTGCACGTGTCCTTTGGACCTTGCCTTGACGCCCGTCTCCAACAACCTGCCGCCTCGCCCCGTAGCTCGACCTGCGGTGCGTCGGGGAGCCGGTGCTCGACGGGCTCCAACGCCCCCTCTGGGACGAGGTGTGCCCGCACGTGGAGGCCATGGTGGAGCAGTACATCCAAGTGCCAATCTCTAGCAAGGAGGACGACTCTGACGCCGGCGGCCCAGGCGGCGATGGCGGCTCCTCCTCCTAGGCATCCTTTGTTGCCCCTTCCCGGTTCCTGTAATGTTTGAAGAAGAACTCTGCCCTTTTGGGCGTTAATCATTTGCATGTTACCTTTGCTGTCTTGTTTTTCTTACGCGAATCACTGGTCGCTTGCTGGTCATGGCGTGGGTTGGCGTTGCCATGGATGCGGCCTCGAGTCAGCCACCGGTGGTGCCCTCACGAGGCCCCTTGGGAGACGACCTGCAACCGTTCCTCCGGTTGGGCCGTGGGCCTTGCGGCTCGACGTGACTGAGCCCCTCCCCATATGTCGCCTTCCTTGTTGCTTCCTTCCTCAGGTGCCTCAGCAGCCGCGTGTGGTGACCATAGTTCCTCCTTCCTTACATTAGTGTGTGTAATCCTTATCCCGTCCTTGGAGTCGTTATTGCGCGTCGCGAGGCGTGACGGGTCGTTCCATCAAGCCGTGACTCCGTCTAGGATACTTCCTCCCTGTCTGCTGAACGGTTTGGGGGCCCTTTCGGCACTCTGCGTCTAAATATCCTAGTCCTGCACATTTCCCAACCGCCATGACGTATGCCCGGAGGGAAGTAGCCATGGGGTCAAGCCCTGACAACCCTGATGCCGATCAGATAACCAAGGACAACATCAGGGCCGAGTAATATATGTCACACCCTGTGTTCGTATCACCTTGTTATGTTTGGATTTATAAAATTTGGAGCCAATTAAAACCTTTTCAATGCTTGTGCTTGTTTGAATTGTTGGTTGTTGATGGTGGTATATGGCACTCTTAGATTCTATCCCTCTTCATATTCACCTTCCTTGACCCAAACTTCTTTCCCAATGATCATGCCATGTGAATAGTGCCCAAAACTATTCTTATCAAATTTTATTTTGACCAAAAAGGATTTATTCAAACTAGGTTTCCAGAAAACCCTGAATTGAGGTTTGCACTACAAGTTCTCAAATTGGGTAGATCCTCCTCCCCCAAAGGATTTACTTCAAACCTAATATGTTTATGACTTCGCAAAACCACCAAATATTAATTTTGAAGATTATTTTACTATTTTGTTTAAAGGCTTTTTCTTAAGATGAGAAATGTTTTTTCAAAGGAAAAAATTATTTAAATGCTTTTGAAATATTTGAGAAAATTCAGGGAAACTCAGTGAACATATATTTTCCATATATATGAGTTTCAACACATGGTCATGTTCAAATCATGGGTAAAACCCCTCAAAACACATTCTGTCCAAATCAAGCTTTTGGAATTTTTCTATAAGAAATATTCTCAGTAAATTCCAGGAAAATTCTAGTAAGTCAACACTATGATAGGTGATGATCTTGCAAAGTTTCATCCCAATCCAGGTTGATTTGTTTCATCAAATTATCCCAAAACCATCCTTGTCCAGATTCAAATTTGAACTACATTACATTGTCAAATTTCTCCCCTTGCCCCAAACTTTGTGGACATGTTCTAATCAACAAATAATGATGCTACACTAAGTGGTGCCTCAAGGTTATTAGCTTACAATGACTAGATCTACAAAAACCAGAATCTTTTGATTTCTAGGTTTCCGCAAAGTCACATTGTGAACATTCATCAAACCATCTCAAACTTGGTGACCAGGCCTGTTTTCCACCACCATATGATCCTGTCAAATCTCATGGCAAGAAAAGTCCATTTGCTTGCCCTAATCCCCATCGAACATCTTCTGCAGGTTTGGAAAAATCTTGTTTTGACTACCTTTTACTTTTCCCTTGCCTCCAAATTTTTACCACACCCTCTAGCAGTGACTAAGAACCCCTAGTAAAAACCTTAGGTCCTTAAGCCACTGGGAGATGGGGTAAAACCTCATTTTCACCCTTTGGATAGCAGCAGATCACCTCCATCTCCCCTCTCCGCTTATTCTATCTCCCGCACAGGGCATCCAATGCCTTTGCTCCCTAGCTTAGATGCCCCTTGATCCCTCGGCTCATTTGGTCGTGCACAAAACGCCGTTGGCATGCCGTGGCATGCCAAACACGCACTCTGGAGCAAGCTACTGCCATCGCCCACTGCATGGCTCTGGCGGCCTCGGGCCTCCCCCGAGCGCCACTTGGTTCCCCTCGGCGTCCGTGCCATGCCACCTTATCAGCCCCCTCCTCTCTCTCCCTCCTCCAGCCCCTCTCACACGCTCCGCAGCCGCCTGATTCGGCCAACCGTAGGGCTCGCACGTGCCCGCTCCCCCGCCCCTCTCTCCTCTCCCTCTGATCGTGGGCGATGCCCAGGAATGCCGCACACCCATTCTCTCTCCCCCGAGCCCTCTAGCGAGCGCCACAACCTCGCTGACGCACAAACCCTCGATGGACTTGCGTCCACCTATAAAGCGCCTTCCCCCGAGCCTTCTCTCCCCTCTAGTCCATCTCTCCCTCTCCCAATAGAGCTCTCGTGCCTAGTCCCCTTCATTCTGAGGCTCGGGCACCCGGGATCGACTGGAGCATCGCCGCACCATCGCCACCATCGAGCTCGAGGTAGCAAGACCCTCCGGCCCTCCTCTCTCTTCGGTTGATCCTCCCTCATCGTTCTGACATGATTCCCCCTCGTCCCCGTCTTCTTTGCAGCACGAGACAGCCACGACAACCTCCTCACGAAGCTTCCTCCGCCGTGGGTACTCACCGCCGGTGACTCCGTCCACCTCAGTGCTCCCTCCACCTCCAAGGGACCGACGACTCAACCCCGAGCCCATCCTCGCTCTCTCTTGCCACCGCCGTGCCCTGCACCGCCACTAGTGAGCCTCTCCCCTCTTTGCCCCGAGGTGGGAGAAGGATCCGATAGGGGGGTTCCCACATGTCGGCCTCTCACCTCCCCCTCCCGTGCTCTCTCTCCCCTTGCAGTCGCCGACAGCTGGGCCCCACGTGTCAGGTTTGAACCTGGCCGCACACCTGGCTGGCTGGCTAGCCAGCTAGGCCGGCCTAGCTGCTGGCCGCCTCTGGCCCAAGCACAGAGGCCTCCCCCTCTCTTTTTCCTTTTCTTTTTTCCCTGTTTTCCAAAATTTCCACAGAATTGAATATTAATCTAATTCCAAATATTCTTCCACCTAAAATCCTAGAATATTCCATAGAATTTATTAGTGCCACTTGTAAAAATATTTGAAAACATTTTCTGTCTATTTCAATTTAAACCCCATAATTGGCATTATTAGCTCCTGTTTTAAATAGTTTTGAAAACCTTTTTTACGTCAAAACCCTAGAAAAATATTTTTACTATAGCTTTTAGTATTTATCAGAGTAGGGTAGCATTTTTAATAGTAGCTTGTGTGCTCTGTTTTTGTGTGATGCTTATTTTTATCTCTATTATACGCGACAATAGATTGCGCTATTGACAAGGGAATTGGACCAGAAGACTTTGAAGACCCCGAAGATTTTCTTGAGCCAGGCAAGCAGCCCTTTGACCATGTTTAGAAACCATTTTATAGTATGTCATATAGCTCTTTACTTTCGTTATATTTGGGCATGTGGAGTAGTGACCACTTCGGTGGGTTGCTTCTGATACTTTTGCCATTGACACTTGCATCGTGCGTGACCCTACCACCTTATGAGGGTTATCCAAATGGGTGTAGATAGGATACTAGTAGATGCTACGCAAGTGGGATCGGGATTATGCATGGTGACGGAAAGAAAGAAATGATTTCAAAGACTTTTTGGAAACCCTGTCAGGTGCGACTAATGCCTGAGGGAGAAGATGATGAGTTGGGTAATCACTTGAGAAAGAAGTGGTGTACCGGAACAAGTGAGTGTGTGTTTTCGAAAATGGAGAGTTTTAAGGTCTGTTGACCATCCCAACCTTACATGCGCAACCACGATAACCCTTATGGGACGGGGCTTTGTTGATTACTATGGTGGGTACTCGCAAGGAGACCGCATTACTAGTGGCGGGAGTGGCATGGTCACTATCAATACGAGGTCATCCCGGAAGTGTAAGGCCATGCGCTGTCTTTACAGGCACCGGCCACACCGTTGCGTGCCCTCATGGATGATATGCATGATGTATATCATGTGGGATGGCACCAACGAGTGGACTCTTTGTTTAGTATCACCATGGAAAGGCATTGTTCATGTGCTTACCTTGGGTATGTTATATACCGCGAGTCGTGGATGACACGGAAGTTCCCCGAGTCTTGTGGGTAAAGTGTGCAACCACTATAGAGTGTAAAACTATTTGCCACGGTCATGGACAGTTTGAGGTCCTTCTTAAACTACGTCCGGATGTTTTCACAAACTTGGTGTGAGTGTGTGTTTGCTAGTGACAAAGAGGTCACTTGAGCTAAGTCCGATGACTTAGCTTGATGATTGACTAGGTCCGATGACTTAGCATAATGAATGATCATGAGATGTTCAACCCCTACTTATCATGATATCTATAACTTTTTCATGTGGATATCTGCCAACTGATGATGCATGCTTACCTGGTTACTTGATCATGCCATTGCCTTCAAAAATTGGCTTTCCGCGAATTACCTACTGAGTGCTATATCCTGCATCACTATTATCTTCTTCCACAACTTGGGTTGCTTGCGAGTACATTCAAAGTACTCATTGGCTTGCCACTAGTTATTTAATTGGCTAGGCATGGAAGAACAGGAGTATGTTGAAGAGTTCGTTGGGGACGAACATGTGAACTAGGACGCTCCCCAATGAAAATGCTTGTAGGTTAAGGCTGATGGCATGGGTTCATGCTTTCGAAGAAGATTTCCACTGCTTGTTGAGTTCATGTATTTGGTCCTTGTGACCCTACCTATGTAAGACTAGACCTTCATGGTCTTTATTTGTGTATGACACTAAATGTGGATGTAAGACTCTTGTTATTCAGCTTTTGTGTGTTCAGTGAACATTGATCTCTGGGATCACTGTACAGGTGCATTCGGTGATCATGACTTATGAGTCTGGGTCCCCACAGAGCTGGTATTAGAGCCATCCTTACTATAGGAAGCCGTTAGTTAGCATGGAATTTAGTTAGGATAAAACCGTTTTTCAGAACTACACCTAGCACCTATACCTAGAAATTCTGCACTATTTACCTCTTCTATTCATCGCACAACACTCTGCTGACTTTCCTCCCTTCAAACCGTTGTAGATGGTCGTCGCACCCAAAGCCTTCCTGACATTCGGCTTTCCCTTACTCCTTGGGGATAGCCCGGAGAAGTGCCAGTTTCACCAACCACCCGTTTTCCTCTACCGTGAGCACTGGGTCGATGCCATCACGAGGGAGTACCACATGGATGTGGTCATGAAGGAAAACAACTCCCCGACCAGTTGGTTCTTTGAAGGACCACAGATGGAGACCATGGTACTCGCAGTCGAGTCAGCTGCACGCAAGGCACTTCTGCACCTTCGAGACATCATTCCAGAGATGGCTAATGAGTCGGCTACTCGCTACCTTCCCTTCAGGAAGGCTGATCTTGGCGAGAGTTGGACGCTGGTTCTAACACACGTGTATGGCACACCACTCAGGTTCCAGACCTACTTCAGCCTCTCTACCGATAGTCTGGTTCACCACTTGATTAATGAGTCCGTGAAGCTCTGCGAGGAACTTCATCACACCTCAGGGCTACTTCGGCAAGCCAAGACGAAGCCACACAATATCAAGAAGGATGGAGCCCCCGAGGGACAACCAGCTGTTGCATATAGAGGAGGAGTACCCCCAGCTAGAGATGCACCCACAGGTCGTCATCGCATGAGTGCGAAGGACTACCGTGAGCTCTTCACTGACTCGCCAGCAAAGAGTCGTCGGGATGGACCTCCTCATTCCCCGACCCCTTCAACCGGGAATGATGCCTGTTCAGGTGATGAACATGAGGAAGACCCAGAGGAGCGTGATTATGAGAGCGAGCACTCCACCACCTGAGTCCGAGAACCCCTAGGGTAGGATCAGTCAAGTATCCCTCACGTGAAGTAGAGTCCGTGTAATGGTTCATATGAAACCATGTGTCCTTGTTGTTTGTTTGGTTGTTTGTGTTCCGATACAAGTCATGCTTTTGCCTTAGGCAACATGTAAGCGACTCCATTGTCTATCTTAATAAATGATGGACTTTCGACCTTTGTTTTACGACACTTGCACTCAACGAACCACCTTAGGCACGCTTTTCCATTGTTGCTTTTCCTCTCGTCTGTCCCAATTGTTTGACTTGGATGCTCCAATCAGGATGGTGACTACTACCCGCAACAGATCCTTTGCCAACCCCGAAGCTGGCAACTCAAGCCAGCAATAGGGAGCAGGTGGGGCTGCTCACGCTGGAGGACACCAGGAGCAGCCACAAGGTGACATTCCCCCGCCACCATCTCCTCCGAAGAACATGACCATAGCCCAATTTCTCCAACTTCTCCGGGAGGGACGCCAAGCAAACAATGTTTCTATCTAGCAGATGGCTCACGCCCTTGTGAACAACCAGCAGCAAGGCAGGAACGGCAATGGCCGCTACACTCTGTCTGAGTTCATGAGAAATTCGCCCCCAACCTTCACCGAGACTGTTGAACCCTTGGATGTTGATGACTGGATCCGCACCATTATGGACCTCCTTGGATTGGTCAATTGCTATGAGGACCGTGAGAAGGTGCTTTATGCCTCCCACTGCCTTGGAGGTACTGCCCGAGCTTGGTGGGGTGGATTCAAGGTCATGCAAGTTGAGCGTGTGATCACTTGGAATCACTTCAAGGAAGGATTTCGCACTTCCCATATTCCTTCTTGGATCATGGATATCAAGAAGAGAGAATTCCGAGCGCTGATGCAAGGAAGTGAGTTTGTCAAGGAATACCTGCAGCAGTTCAACCTGCTTTCAAGGTATGCACCAGAATATGTCAACATGGAGGTTGCCAAGAAGGAACGCTTCATGGAAGGACTTCAACAGACCCTGCAGTATTAGCTCATCGTCTATGACTGTCGTACCTTCTTCGACCTGGTGAACAAGGCCCTCATGCTGGAAGACAAGTGTCGTGCCATAGACGACACTCGCAAGCGCAAGATGATCATCAAGGGTAGCTCCAACCACCAGAAACCTCGCCCCTGGCAGCCAGCCCCAGCCAAGCCAACCTATTAGCCACAGCAGGCTAGACCTCCTACGCCTCGTCCGAGCTACCAGCCTCAGCAGTATGCCAATCCAAGGACAGCTTACAACCCCCCAATAACAACAATGGTGGCAGAAACTACAAAAACAACCATGTGCAAGTCACTTGCTTTGGATGTGGTCAGTCTGGACACATCTCTAAGCTATACCCCAACAAGAACCCAGATGGCCTGCGCCCCAATGCGCCAAACCAAGGTCAAGGCCGTGGAGCACCACCAAGGAACCCATCTCCCTGCAACAAGACCCGGACGTCATACTGGGTATGTTCCTCATCAAATCAACCCCACCAACAATACTGTTTGATTGTGGAGCTTCACATTCTTTTGTCACCCAAAAGTTTGCATTAGAGAGTGGCATGAAACCTACTCCCCTGGGTAGTCGTATGTTGATACAAACCCCGGGTTCAGTTATGAAGTCTGGGATAGGGTGTACAGGAGTGAAGATTGACATCAACGGGGTAGACTTCCTGGCGGACCTTTAGTTCTGGATTCACCAGGCTTGGATGTCATCCTTGGCATGAATTGGTTAACCAAGCACCAAGGCATGTTAGACTGTGCCAAGAGGATCATTACCATGAATAATAGCCAAGGAGTGGAAGTCAAGTATGTTCCCAACCCTGCCTCCACTCAAGCCCCTCGGGCTAACTGTCTATCGAGAATTGAGTTAGATCAAGTGCCAGTGGTATGTGAATACCCGGATGTGTTTCCTGATGAGCTGCCCGGAATGCCTCCTGATCGCGACATTGAGTTCATTATTGAGCTTATGCCCAGATCAAAGCCCATCTATAAGAAGGCCTACAGGATGGGATCCGAAGAGTTGGTTGAATTGAAGAAGCAACTGGCAGAGCAGCTCAGAAAAGGATTCAAAAGTTTGTATCAAAGAGGGACAAAACTATGAGGCTCTGTGTCGATTACCGTTCTCTCAATGAGGTCACAATAAAGAACAAGTACCCCCTACCCAAGATTGAAGTCCAGATTGATCAGTTCAATGGAGCCGAGGTGTTTTTCAAGATCGACCTCGGGTTTGGGTACTATCAGTTGAAGATCAAACCCCAAGACATTCCGAAGACGACATTTGTAACCTGGTATGGCCTATATGAATACACGATCATGTCATTTGGGTTATCCAATGCCCCTGCCTACTTCATGTACCACATGAATAAGGTCTTCATGGAGTACTTGGATGCGTTCATTGTCGTCTTCATTGATGACATACTCGTCTTCTCCGAGTCTGAAGAAGAGCATGAGGAACACTTGAGATTGATCCTAGAGAAGCTTCGAGAGCACCAACTTTATGCCAAGTTTAGCAAGTTTGAATTCTCGTTGCATGAAGTTTGATTCTTGGGTCATGTGCTGACTACAGAAGGATTATCAGTGGATCCTGCCAAGATTGAAGTCGTGGCTGAATGGCAAACCCCTACCACCGTGAAGAAGTCAGGAGCTTCCTCGGACTCGCGGCATATTACCGCAAGTTCGTGTAAGGGTTCTCAAGCATTGCCCGACCCATGAACCAGCTTTTGAAGAAGGACAAGAAGTTCGAATGAACCACTAAGTGTGAGTGGAGCTTCCAGGAGCTCAAGAAGAGATTGACCACAACCCCTGTTTTGGCCACCCCCGATATTCACAAGGAGTTTGTGATATATTGTGATGCATCAAGAACCGGGCTTGGAGGTGTTCTGATGCAAGAAGGCAGAGTTGTAGCATATCTATCTAGACAGCTACGACCACATGAAGAGAACTATGCTACTCATGATCTCGAATTGGTGGTTGTGGTTCATGCCATGAAGACGTGGAGACATTACCTTCTGGGGAAGCGATGTGAGATATACACAAACCACAAAAGTTTGAAGTATATTTTCACCCAAAGGGAATTGAACATGAGGCAGCAAAGATGGTTGGAGTTGATCAAGGATTACGACCTCAGTGTTCAATACCACCCGGAAAGGCCAACATGGTAGCAGACGCCTTAAGTATAAAGGCTTGCTCCTTGAATGCTATGATTAAGGAAAGGCTACCTGCCTTGTATGAAGAGCTTGAAAGCTTTGGCGTGGAACTAGTTGCACTCGGATTCATCGCCAACCTCGAAGCAAAGCCTACCTTGATGGATGATGTCAAAGAAGCTCGGAAGGGACATGAGAGCATTGAAGGCATCAAGAGGAAGATCAAGGCAGGCAAGGCCCCAAGATTCTCTGTGGATGAACAAGGAATTGTATGGTTCGGGAATCGTATCTGCATACCCAACAAAGAGGAGCTCAAGAACTTGATCTTGCAAGAAGCTCACGGCACTCCATATTCCATCTATCCTGGAGGAACCAAGATGTATCAAGACCTCAAGGCTAGATTCTGCTGGCATGGCATGAAACAGGAGATAGGCATGTTCGTTGCTAAGTGTGACATATGCGAGAGAGTCAAGGTTGAGCACCAGCGACCTGCTGGGTTATTGCAACCTCTCAAAGTGCCTGAATGTAAGTGGGACAAAGTCAGGATGGATTTCATCACCGGATTACCAAGGTCAAGCAAGGGACATGATTCTATTTGGGTGATGGTCGACCACCTGACCAAGGTAGCCTATTTCATTTCCTTCAAGACTACCTATGATGGAAACAAGCTATCCAGCCTCTACATCAAGCGTATCGTGAGCCTTCACGGAGTTTCCAAGGAGATTGTATCGGACCGAGGCACACAGTTCACCTCGAGATTCTAGAAGATGTTTCAAGGAGCCATGGGCACCAAGTTCTCCTTCAGCACTACTTTTCACCCCCAGACCGGCGAACAAACAGAACGAGTAAATCAGATGCTCCAGGATATGCTGCGCACTTGCGTTTTGGCATATGGAGCCAACTAGGAAGATTTCCTTCCGTTCGTCGAATTCTCCTACAACAACAACTAACAATCAAGCCTTCAGATGGCACCATTTGAGGTGTTGTATGGGCGCAAGGGCCGTACTCCCCTCAACTGGTCAGAGACCGGAGAAGGGTTAGTTTTTGGACCAGATATCCTCCGCGAGGCAGAAGAGCAAGTTCAACTCATCCAAGAACATCAGGAGGCCGCCAAATCAAGATAGAAGAGTTGCGTAGACTCCCACCGCCGAGAAGTGACCTTCTATGATGGAGACCATGTTTACCTCCGAGTCACGCCTCTTAAGGGAACCAAGCGTTCCATGTCAAACGGAAGCTCGCAGCATGATACATCGGCCCGTTCAAGATAACCGCTACGCACGGAGAAGTTGGCTATCAACTAGGGCTACCTTCCGAATTATCGGATGTGCACGACATCTTTCATGTGTCACAACTCCGGAAGTATCTGCAAGTTCCCAACCGCCCCGACCTCTACAAACACATCGACCCTCAAGCCATCGATCTTTAGCCAGACCTGACTTATCGTGAGAGGCTAGTCCGCATTCTGGATGAGGCAGAACGCTGCACCCGAAGTCGCACCATCAAGTACTTCAAGGTCCAGTGGAGCAACCACACTGAAGCTGAAGCAACCTGGGAGCGTGAAGACTATCTTAGATCTGAGTTCCCTTATCTTTTTGGCACTTGGCCTAGGAATCTAGGGGATGAGATTCTTGTAAGGGTGGTAGGTCTGTCACACCTTGTGTTTGTATCACCTTGTTATGTTTGGATTTATAAAATTTAGAGCCAATTAAAACTTTTTCAATGCTTGTGCTTGTTTGAATTGTTGCTTGTTGATGGTGGTATATGGCACTCTTAGATTCTATCCCTCTTCATATTCACCTTCCTTGACCCAAACTTCTTGCCCAATGCCCATGCCATGTGAATAGTGCCCAAAACTATTCTTATCAAATTTTATTTTGACCAAAAAGGATTTATTCAAACTAGGTTTCCAAAAAACCCTGAGTTGAGGTTTGTACTGCAAGTCCTCAAATTGGGTGGATCCTCCTCCCCCAAAGGCTTTACTTCAAACCAACTATGTTTATGACTTCCCGAAACCACCAAATATTAAATTTAAAGATTATTTTACTATTTTATTTAAAGGATTTTCCTTAAGACCAGACATGGTTTTCATAGGGAAACATTATTTAAATAATTTCAAAATATTTGAGAAAATTTAGGGAAACTCAGGGAACATATATTTTCTATATATGTGAGTTTCAACATATGGTCATGTTCAAATCATGGGCAAACCCCTCAAAACCCTTTCTGTCCAAATCAAGCTTTTGGAATATTTCTATAAGAAATATTCTCAATAAATTCCAGGAAAATTCCAGCAAGTCAACACTATCATAGGTGATGATATTGAATAGTTTCATCCCAATCCAAGTTGATTTGGTTCATCAAACTATCCCAAAACCCTCCCTGTCCAGATTCAAATTTGAACAACTTTACATGGTGAAGTTTCTCCCCTTGGACCCAAACTTTGTGGTCATGTGCTAATCACCAAATAATGATGATAAACTAAGTGTTGAACCAAGGGTATTAGCTTAGCATGAATAGATCTAGAGAAACCAGAATCTGTTGATTTCTAGGTTTCCACAAAGTCACATTGTGAACTTTCATCAAACCATCTCAAACTTGGTGACCAGGCCTGTTTTCAACCACCATATGATCCTGTCAAATCTCATGGCAAGAAAGTCCATTTGCTTGCCCTAATCCCCATCAAACACCTTCTGCAAGTTTGGAAAAAACTTGTTTTTACCACCTTTTACTTTTCTCCTGCCTCTTGGAGTGACCAAGCACCCCTAGTAAAAACCTCAGGTCCGTTGGCCACTGGGAGATGGGGTCAAACCCCATTTTCACCCTCTAGACAGCAGCAGATCACCTCCATCTCCCCTCTCCTCTTATTCTATCTCCCTCCCAGGCCATCTAATGCCTTTGCTCCCTAGCCTAGATGCCCCAAGATCCCCTGGACACATTTGGCCGTGCACAAAACGCCATTGGCATGCCGTGGCATGCCAAACGCGCACTCTGGAGCATGCTACAGTGCCGACAAGCACTGTGGCCGTCGACCACTGCATGGCTCCGGCAGCCTTGGGCCTCCCCCGCGCAGCACTTGGTCCATCCCGGCGTTCGCCACGCCACCTTGTCAACCTCCTCCTCTCTCTCCCTCCTCCGGCCCCTCTCACACGCGCCATGGCCGCCCGAGTCGGCCAACCGTGCCTTGCACGCACGTGCTCCCCCGCCCCTCTATCCTCTCCCTCTGGTCATGGGCGACGCCCAGGAACGCTGCAGACCCATTCTCTCTCTCCCCCGAGCCCTTCAGCGAGCGCTATGACCTCGTCGGTGCACAAAGCCTCAGTGAACTTGCGTCCACCTATAAAGGGACTTCCCCCGAGCCCTCTCTCCCCTTTGGTCCCTGTCTCCCACTCCCAATAGAGATCCCGTGCCCAATCCCCTTTGTTTTGAGGCTCGGGCACCGGGGATCGACCGGACCATCGCCGCGGCGTCGGCACCATCGATCTCGAGGTAGCAAGCCCCTCCGACCCTCCTCTCTCTTCGGTTGATCCTCCCTCATTGTTCTGACATGATTCCCCCTTGTCTCCATCTTCTTTGCAGCACAAGACAACACCGGCGACCTCCTCCCGAAGCTTCCTCCATTGTGGGTGCTCGCCACCGGCGACTCCGGACACCTCCGGTGCTCCCTCCACCTCCAGGGGACAAGGGACTCGACCCCAAATCAATCCCCGCTCTCTCCTACCACCGCCATGCCCTCCACCACCACCGATGAGCCTGTCCCCTCTCTACCCCATGGTGGGAGAAGGATCCGATAGGGGGGTCCCACCTGTTGTCCTCTCACCTCCCCCTCCCGTGCTCTCTGTCTGCTCGCAATCGCCGATAGTTGGGCCCCGCGCATCAGGTTTGAACCTGGCTGCGTGCCAGTTGGGTCGGCCGAGCTACTGGCCACCTATGGCCCAGGCACAGAGGCCTCCCACTCTCTTTTTCTTTTCCTTTTTCTCCCTATTTTCCAAAATTTCCACAGAATTGAATATTAATCTAATTCCAAATATCCTTCCACCTAAAATCCTAGAATATTCCAAGGAATTTATTAGTGCCGGTTGTAAAAATATTTGAAAACCTTTTTTGTACTGTTTCAATTTAAACCCCCTATTTTGCATTCTTAGCCCCTGTTTTAAATAGTTTTGAAAACCTTTTTAACTTCAAAACCCTAGATAAATATTTTTAGTATAGCATTTAGTATTTATCAGAGTAGGGTACCATTTTTAATAGTAGCTTGTGTGCTCTGTTTTTATGTGATGTTTATTTTTATCGCTATTATTCGTGGTGATAAATTGCGCTATTGACGAGGGAATTGGACCCCGAATATTTTTTTGAGCCAAGCAAGCAGCCCTTTGACCATGTTAAGAAACCATTTTATACCATGTCATATAGCACTTTAGTTTTGTTATATTTGAGCATGTCGAGTAGTGACCACTTCGGTGGGTTGCTTCCGATACTTTTGCCATTGATACTTGCATCGTGCATGACCCTACCACCTGATGAGGGTTATGCAAGTGGGTGTATATAGGATGCTAGTAGATGCTACGTAAGTGGGTTCGGGATTATGCATGGTGACGGAAAGAAAGAAATGATTTCAAAGACTGTTCGAAAACCCCGTCAGGTGCCAGTAATGCCCGAGGGAGAAGATGATGAGTTGGGTAACCATTTGAGAAAGAAGTGGTGTACCGGAACAAGTGAGTGTGTGTTTTCGAAAATGGAGAGTTTTAAGGTGTGTTGACCGTCCTAACATTACATGCACAACCTCGATACCTATTATGGGACGAGGCTTTGTTGATTACTATGGTGGGTACTGGCAAGGATCCCGCATTACTAGTGGCGAGAGTGGCGTGGTCACTCTCGATACGCGTCGTCCCAGAAGTGGAAGGCCATGCGCTGTCTTTGTAGGGACCGGGGCAAACACCGTTGCGTGCCCTCATGGATGATACGCTTGATGTATATCATGAGGGATGGCACCAACATGTTGACTCTTTGTTTAGTATCACCATGGGAAAGGCATTGTTAGGGTGCTCACCTCGGGTATGTTATATACCGTGAGTTATGGATGACACGGAAGTTCCCCGAGTCTTGTGGGTAAAGTGTGCAACCTCTGCAGACTGTAAAACTATTCGAATAACAGTGTACACGGTCATGGCCAGTTGGAGGTCCTTCTAAAACTACGTCCGGATGTTTTCGTAAACTTGGTGTGAGTGTGTGTGTGCTGGTGACAAAGTTGTCACTTGAGCTAAGTCCAATAACTTAGCTTGACGATTAACTAGGTCCATTGACTTAACATAATGAATGAACATGAGATGTTCAACCCCTACTTATGATGATATCTGTTACTTGTTCATATGGATATCTGCCAACTGATGATGCATGCTTACCTGGTTACTTGATCATGTCATTGCATTCAAAAATTGGCTTTCCACAAATTACCTACTTAGTGCTATATCCTGCATCACTATTATCTTGTTCCACAACTTGGGTTGCTTGCGAGTACATTCAAAGTACTCATTGGCTTGCCACTGGTTATTTAATTCGCCAGGCATGGAAGAACAGGAGTATGTTGAAGAGTTCATTGGGGACGAACATGTGAACTAGGACGCTCCCCAGTCAGAATGCCTATAGGTTATGGTAGATGGCATGGGTTCACGCTTTCGACCAAGATATCCGCTGCTTGGTGAGCTCAGCTTCCATGTGTTCAGTGAGCATTCATCTCTGGGATCACTGTAAACATGCATTTAGTGATCACGACTTATGAGTTGGGGTCCCCACCCTATATGACCGGTAAGGCTCCTTAGGCATGCTACTCAGGATCCCCCCTTTCGACGCTCAAACTGCTCTACGTCGACAGGTCCCAGTCCCGCACATTTCCCGACCGCCGTCGCGTACGACCGGATAAGCAAGGACGCAGCTACGAGGCCAGGCCCCGACACCCTTGATGCCGACCGGATAACCAAGGACGACATCAAGAGGGGCGAGTGGCTATATGACCAGTAAGGCTCCTAAGGCGAGCTGCTCAGGAGCCCCCTTTGACGCTTGAGCGATCCCCCATTCCGTTCCTCTGGGTGCCACCTCACGAGGCCTAGGGGTCTCCCGAGACTCTATGTTGTGATGTCGTGCTATGGTCGGAGCCCCCGAGAGGGGGTCGACCGGTGAAAATTGAGTGCCCATAAGGTGACAAGTCCTCGCCATCTAGCTCTCTAGCGCCTTGGGGCGGCACGGAGCATTTGGCTTCTTGGGAAACACAATCCAGAAAGAGAGAATTCAAGTGTGGCGAAACGAGGAACCATAGAGAGAAAAGTCCCGCCCCTTTTTTTAATATAAAGTTTCGAAGTTCTCAGACTTCATTCCAAAAAATGGCAGCTTGAACACCAAGAAGAAGCAAGCAAATGCCGCGTCCGGCCCCTAGGCTGAGTGTAGGTCATCCACGTTGCATGGCCATAGCCATTGATGGGCAGTGTTCACTTCTCTGCCAGCTCCTAGCTATGGCAGCCACATTGCATGGGAGGAACCACTCCGCATCCTCGGGGGGCTCCGAACGTATACAGCCTGCTCATTGTTATGTGAGAGTGTCACGACCGTAGATTGCTGGGCAAGTGCCCAGACGCACGGCCTAGTGGCTCCCAACTCCGTCAAGGACCATCCCGTGCATTTCTGCCCGGTTGCGCACCCTTACGACTCTTAACCCGAATGCATCGTTCCCCATGCGACCGCAAGATTGCGCTCCTGAGGCCCAAACATGAGCACGATGCATTGGTGAGGCCATAAGGGTGTTTTGTCGGTGAAGCATGCCCCATGAGGGGCCCGTGCGCCGCCCAGAAAAGGTCCCAAGGGCCTCGAGAGGCCCATCCTCAGGAGGTCATGCCATCATTGTAGTTGCCGCGGGTCGCCCGCACTGCTTTTGTCTTGCCGCTCCCCCCAGGCCATCTCTCCGAAGTCCTGGGGGCTTGGCCCAGCGTCGCTTGCCCGCAGGGGAGCCGGCTTGCAACGTGCCACGCGAGCCCGGGGGCACCCTCTCGCTTGCTTTGCCCAGGACCGGTGCTCTGCCGATGGGAGCCCCCTGGCCTGGCTTCGGGAGGATGCCCACAGTGCCCCTTACTCTTGGGAGGTGCTGGCCTAGTTTAACTCCAGTGGCCCCATGCGTCAGCTTTGACTTTGCTGATGTGGCTGTTGACTGGACCCACCAGTCAGTGACTGACTGGGTCCCATGTTGACTGCTGAGTCAACAGTTGACCAGGCCCACTGGTCAGCCTCAGTAGCTCACCCAATTACACTAACGCGTGGGCCCTGCTAGTCAGGTTTGACTTTGACCAGGCCATTGACCTTGTGACCTCTCAGTGATGTCATGATGACGTAGTAAATGATTCTAGAATTAAAACAAATCATTAAATGATTTAATATTTTTATAAAGTGTTTAAAACTTCTAAAAATCATAGAAATTAATCTATAACTCGGATGAAAATAATTTATATATGAAAAATGATCAGAAACAATCCAATGAATCTGTTTATGCCATGATCATGCATGTTTGAACAAGTTAACATCACCAAGTAGGACATTTTATGATTAAAAAAATATAGGAAATTTCATTTGGAGTTGAAATTCAAACTTGTTTGAATTCCACTTCAATTAACTTGGCTAATTATTCCTCTAGGTCAATTTAGTACCTTAACTTGTCATATCACACATCATGCTTGTGCATTGCAGAAGTTGAATGTTGGTTCTTCTGGTTGCCGGTGTTTGTTACTTCTCGGTAGACGATGATTCTTCCGATGATGTGAACTTTGACACGAATGAAGAGAAGTATTATCTTCAGGACTGTTAGGCAAGCAACCCCCCTTGAGCATACTGATATGAACCCACTCTCTCGCTCCTGCTCTCTTTTGTTGCATTCGGACAACAACGATTCAACTGTTACCTGTTCTCGGTAGTTGAACCCATTCCTTTACATGACTTTTCCTTGTCACAGTAAATAGTTGAAACCACTTAGCATGAGTAGCAACTGTTTGAGCCTTGTTGTGCTTACTCATCGAATGGTAGTGTTCTTGTCCTACTGTGTGAGATCTAAGTGTGTGAACACGATTTGGTAAAGGTAGCGATGAGAGGTCATGTAGGAGTACATGGCGGGTTGTCTCATTGGGACCATCCTTAAGAACTGAGTTTTGTGTATGTTATCCAAGACAATATAGTACCGCACATTGGGATACTTAATTGACCCACTCGGTCTAATAATTGCCTTGACCTTTGTCCTGGAGTTGCAACTAGTTTCTGGTGTTTGTAGGAAAAGTGTTGGCGGCCGTGCATAGCTTTGCTCGACTTGGGAACCTTGCGCACATCGTTTGAGGCCGTAGCGGAAACTTTGGCCGGACTTCCGTGCGGGTTCAGTCTCAAATAGGTGATAAACCTGGAGTAGGGTCTTGTGTGATTGACGGTCGTGGCCGACTCCCTCGCTGGGCTTCCGCTTGAAGGTTGCCGAGGTGCATTTTATGTGCACATGGCGATAAGTGGCGGGAGCATGTGTGAAGAAGTACACCCCTGTAGGGTTATGAATCTATTCGAATAGACGCATCCTCGGATATGGACTACTTGGATTTCTTAGGTGGTTCATAGATAAGTGAAATGGATACTTCTAAAATACGCAAGATAAGCGTGAGTGCTATGGATGGCCTTCTCGTAGGGAGACGGAAGTGGATCCATAGTGGTGTATTGATTTGGTGAATATGTGGACTCGTGTGCGCTATCCTACCTAAAAGAAAGCACTTGTATTTATAGTACAGGTTAGCCAAGAGTCAAAGCTGGCTTGCTGCAATAAAGTCCACACCCCCCTTCATTGATACTGATGCATATCTAGTTAGTTATGATGTAAGTCTTGTTGAGTACCCTTGTACTCATGTTTTCTTAATTTATGTTTTTGTATAGGAGACGTCAATCTCTTTAGTGGTATTTACGACATGAAGTTCGATGTTGACCGGATTAGCTTGGGAATCCTGGACAGAGGTCTGGTTCCTTTGGTAGGGTCGATGTAGCTTTTCAGGCTCCTTTAGACACTTTTGTAGATGTCTGTACCCAGACATGTTTAACTTCCGCTTCTTTGTTTGAATGCTCTGAATGTTGGGTCTGGGTATGTATGGGATTCAAGCCCTAGTTATGTGACTTTAGTAGTACTCTTTACGGGGAAATGCCTCTTTGTGCTTCCATCGAGCCTAGGTAGCTTGCTACTGCTTCGGACACATTGATTGGCCGGCATGTATCCTTCTTTGCTGCTGTGTCTGTCCCTTCAAGGAAATGTCTTGCAGTGCAATGGAGTCTCTATAGCCTGCTATGACTTGTCTATGTGCAGTGATGACATTTATGTTCCACGGCGTAATGGAGTCCTTGTAGCTTGATATCACTCGTCTACACACGCTAGAGATCAACCCCAGCATTGCTGGGTTACGTATGCCTGTCCCTGTACGGATGTGCCACTTGGGTTCTACAACTAGTCATGTCGGCCCGGGTTCTTTGACCTTTGAATGCTAGCGACACATTCACATACGTGAGTCAAAAGACGTGAATGGTCCTGGCCCAGGTAAGGTGGCAGCCGTGGAGATAACCTTGCATGAGACTGCAAAGTGATGTGATGTGTTACATGCTGGATTCTTATGGCTTAGGATCGGGGTCCCGACATGAGCAATTGTAACACCCCGTTAAGCCTGGTGGGATCTAGACTAGCCCCACACACCAACACTCGTCTTGCCTGCACACTTTCTCCTCACTCATGCGCCCCCGAGACCAACTTCCCGGTCGGTCACCCATCCTAGAATCGCTCGAAGCCAAGCACGCTTAACTTTGGAGTTCTTTTCGCATGGGCTCCCGGAAAAGAAGGAATTCCTTGTTGATATGGGTAGGCAATCATTCTTATTAAGTCAGGCTCTCACATACCCCAGAACACCGACAGTCCACACCAAGTGACAAAGTAGGGGTAGCGAAGCACGTATTGTATTGTTTCTACCAAGGGTAACAAGATGGTTTTTTCATCATATTGCTTGAGTTTATTGCTCTACATCATGTCATCTTACCTAATATGTTATTCTATTCTTCATGAACTTAATACTCTAGATGCATGCAGGAGTCGGTTAATGTGTGTAGTAATAGTAGTTGATGCAGAATCATTTCAGTCAACTAGACACGGACGTGATGCCTATATGCATGATCATTAACTTGGATAACTACATGATTATTCGCTTTTCTATCAATGTATTGATAGTAATTTCTTTACCCACCGTGATATTTTCCTTCAAGAGAGAAGCCTCTAGTGAAACCTATGGCCCTCGAGTCTACTTTCCATAATATATTTTTAGATCTATAAACCAAAAATACGAAAAAATACCTTGCTGCAATTTATTTATCTTTTACTTTATGCAATCGTTTACATCTATCTCTATCAGATCTAATCCTTGCAAATAACCGTGAAGGGATTGACAACCCCTTTATAGCATTGGGTGCAAGAGTTTGATTGTTTGTGTAGGTGCATCCATTGGTGACTTGCTTGTTCCTCCTACTGGATTGATACCTTTGTTCTCATCAACTGAGGGAAATACTTATCTACTTTGCTTCATCATCCTTTCCTCTTCAAGGGAAAACCAGCGCAATACCAAGAGGTAGCAGCCACCACAAGCCTCCCTCCGCGAGCGCCACTATCGTAACTACTACGGCCACGTGTGCTAGGCAGAGCCTCCCCGTGGTTGCCAAGGGTAACCCCAGGTCGTGTTGGAGCATGTCCGTGCCCACATGGGACCACCGTTGGCATCATGGTATATTTCGGGAGACAACCACGACCCCTCCTGAGCGGCAGCAAGGCAGGGCTCTCCTTGGAGGCCTTCCCTTTCTCGGCAGCAGAGAACTTCCTCACTGGAGCCATGGAGGGAAGAGCGGCACCTTGAAGACTTGGAGCCAGAGCAGATGAAGATTTTCTCAGGGTTTTATCGACCTCGCCTACTTATATACAACCATGGGCCAACCGGCTCCCCCTCGCATCCCGAGCAATGATGGGGAAGCTACGTGCCTTTGCTCTTGTCAGCCGAAGCATCATGGGGAGCGTAGGCGTCGTGTGCTCCTCAGGCTCCGTGGGTAGGCCTGGGTGGTGTACAACTCTGCCCCACATTAATTCTTCAGCTCCCGAAGTGTCACATTCGCTTGGCACGAAGGGAGAAGGTCGAGGGAGTAGCCGCATTCAAGAAAAGTTATTGATGGCCGGCACAGCACACAGGCGTCGCACCAGTTTGACCTGGAAGATCCATGACGACCTCGGGAGTGGAGACAACATCCATTGGTGCGCGATGCTTGTCGAGCCTGGCCCACAGGCATTTTGGGCCAGCGGCGCTTCTCGCCGTCCTTGATGGCTTCGCCAGGAAGCCAGCTCGAGCGTGCCTTGGGCCTAGGGGCTACTGTCAGCGTTCTGGGAATGGGGGTACCCAAACCTGCCTACCTGTGGCCCAGGGCATGGCCCACCACGTCATCCAAGCATGGTTGGTGCAACCGTGCTCAAGACAAGGCCCTTGCGAGAGCCTAGGCTCGCGAGGGAAGCATCAGTTTCCCCTTTAGTACAAAGGGGACAAGGACGTACGTGGGTTCCTAGAGTGCCCCCAAAGGTTTCCATTCCGGTGCAACAAGACCACAACCATGAGCCCAGCAGGAAGGATGTCATCGCCGAGCCCACCTCTACATCGTGAATAGCTACTTTGCCGGCGAAGACCACCTTTCGTCAGGATTAAGATGTATTCCTGTCCCCTTTTGAATTTGTCCATTGTGATATCCCTTCCCACCAAAGCGATGAGGGAAGAGGACCGGGGCACTATAAATTGGGGCTAGGCTGCACTATAGAGAGGGACAACAAAACAGAGAGATAGTGGAAGAGAGGCAAAACCACCAGAGCACCCTCACAAGGCAACCCACCACTATACTAGTTCATCCACAAACCTCCTCATGAGGAAATCCACCAAAGCAAGAGTAGGGTTTTATGCTTCACAGTGGCCCGAACCTGGGTAAATCACTGTGTGCCTCTTCTTCCTCGTCATCGTCTTAGTTCGTCATAGAAATCATTGAGCTATGAGCTAAGTGGGGCGAGGTTGCTAGGGATCTTCGCACATGCCCCTGTGTTCGAACCTTTTTTGATTTTGCGGAGACCAAAATCTGATAGGGCTCAAGGACACAGCGCGGCTCTCCCCTAGGGAAGGCCTTCAGCGGGGGGCGTAGCCTCTCCCTCAGGATCTAGAGGCCATGGATGAAGAACATCGTGGGAGGCTCGGGCTCAAGGACACCCGAGGAATGCAAGGTCTCGGGTGCAGGTGCCCTTCCAACCGGTGTTGCACAGCCAGCAGAAGACAGGGCCGCAAGGGGCCCAACAGCCCTTGGAAGGGACGACGGTGACACGGCTCCTCCGCTGGTGGGGAGCCTGCGGAACAAAAACTAAGAAGGAGAGCGCAAAGGGAAGGATTAGGAGGCGCAGGAACTTACTCATCCACTGCGATCCACTTCCTCTTCATCGGCACCCATGGCGTCAGGGAGCGGCCACCCCTGGATGCCTTCTTCTTCCGACCAGCACGAGGGCCGAGGGACGACGTACCGACGACTGGCACCTGGCGTCCTGTGGCGGAGGCGGCGACCTCCATCATTGACAGGGCATCACCCTCAACCCCGGGCTATCCTGAAGCAAGGGCCTAGGGAATGGGCGACGAAGGACGCCCCACCTCCGCCAGGGGAGGAGCCACAGCTTCAAGATCCCCGGGGCTCTAGACCCTCATGAGGGGGTCACCCTAGGGATGAGCTCCCTCCGGAGGAAGGAATCCCCACTCATCAAATTGTGGCATCTTCCGGGAAAGGTCCCGGTCCTTGTAGTTGTACAAGGGGAGCCCGCCCCGAGGGAGCTCTTTCGGTTAAGCATCGGTCAGGCGACGGAGCAGCTCGCATAGCACATTGGGAGGAAGAGACGGGACCTGGATCCTCATGGAGTCATGAGGGCCTGCGAAGGCCCACATCTGGTGGGAGTGGCACTAGAGGGGATCAATTCGTCGACAAGTGAACTCCCGCACCACCATCGCTATTTTCACGCCCGCCTGCTTCAGCTCCTCCAGCCTGACCAAAACCCTAGCGAGCCACGGTACTACAAGCTCCTCGTGCTTCTACCCAGGATTTGGCACTGTGGGGACCGATGGATGTTAAAATAGGGGACAGCCTCAATAGCATCAACGTACACCCATTACCACCGGAATCCTTCTGCGTTCGGGGAGTATCTGGCATCGAGGATCCCATCAGCCAATGCGTCGGCTGCTCTTAGGGACACGCATCCAGAGCACTGTCCTGCCGAGATCATCTCGAGGGAGACGAAGTGGCAAAGGAAGGCCACAGAAGGGAAGACGCCAATGAAGGTTCACATAGAAATGCGAAGGCCGAAAGGAGGACGCGGGAGCCTGGGTCGGGATGAGCACATGGATACGATAATGCGAAAGCACGACGGAGTGAAAACCTGAGAATGGTGACAGAAAGCCTGAGAGAAGGGTGTGGAGATGAAGGTCGATGACGGGGGCCTCAAGCTCGCTTATACTCCGCGAGCCTAGTCGTATCATGGTAGCCCCCCATTCATTGGAACTAGTGGCGGCCACCAGCCGGACCTTCTCCAACCCCTCAAGAATCACCTCTAGAGACCGTCCCAATGCGGCCTCCGGCGTCGACGAGGTCCCTGGCGCCCTCGGGCCCTCACCCTCACTCTTCTTGGGGGCCATGCCAAGGGAACGGGGAGAGATGCGTGTGGTGATTTGGCGGAGAAGGCAAAAGCCACGGAAGAGAGGAAAGCAGACAACGAGATTGATGGGAAACAGAGACGGCTTGTTGGCGTGAGCCAAGCAATTTGATGGACCTAATAGTTGTCAAGCCAGCGTGAGGAAAAGGAGGCATTGGCCTCTCCGAGATTGACGCATGTCAAGCCTGGCCCACAGGCGATCGGAGCCTACGGTGCTTCGGGCCACCTTGAATGGCTTCACCTATAAGCCAACTCGAGCGCGCCTTGGGCCCGGGGGCTAGTGTCGGTGTCCTTTGAACGGGTTTACCCAGACCTGCCAGCCTATGGCCCAGGGCGCGGCCCATCGCGGCGGCCAGTATGGCCCAACATGGCCCCAATTAAGACAAGGCCCTCACGAGAGGCCCTGAGCTCCCGAGGGAAGCAGCACCAAGACCTACGAGCAATAGGCCTCCTCAGGCCACCTCCAGAGCGGCAGAGATCTCTATGAAGCACTTGGCCTGAGGAGTCCATGGATGAAGTAAAGCATGACAGGCAGGCACCAGCGCACCAGGCGGTACAATTTCCCCTTTGATGCAAAGGAGGCAAGGACGTATGCAGGTTCCCAAAGAACCTCCCAAATATTTCCCTTCTGGTGCAACAAGATTAGGACCACGATCCCTACAGACGGATGTTAGCACCGAGCCCACCTCTGCCTCAACAACAGCTACATTTGCAGGCGAAGACCACCTTTCATCAAGATAAAGATGTACTCTATGTCCCTCTTCGAATTTGGCCATTGTGGGATCCCTTCCTGCCTTAACTATAAGGGAAGAGGACCCAGGCCGCTATAAATAGAGGCTAGGCTGCACCGTAGAGGAAGGAGGAGAAACAGAGGCCGAAAGTGGAGAGGCAATACCACTAGAACACCCTCATGAGGCAACTCACCACTGTACTAATTCATCCTCAAACCTCATCGTGAGGCAATCCACCAAAGCAGGAGTAGGGTTTTACGCTTCGCAGCGACCCTAACCTGGGTAAATCATCGTGTGCAATCTTCTTCCTCAACATCGTGCGAGCTCCTCATCTAAACCATCGAGTTATGAGCTAGGTGGGGTGAGGCTATTGGGGTTCTTCTTACACGCCCCCGTGTTTGAACGTCCTTGGGTTTTGCAGAGCCCAAGATCCGACAGTCACACCCCGAAGCTTTGCACGCGAGGACCACCTTTAGTTAGGATAAGATGGACCTCCTATCCCATTTCAAATTTGTCCATTGTGGATCCCTTCCCGCCCGTGCAATAAGGGAAATGGACCGTGGCCCCTATAAAGAGCCACCAACTCTCATCGTAGAAGGCAGGTTGAGTAGAGCTAGCTCATCATCACCAAGGGCCATCGTGAGGCCACACCACCACTGTACTAGTTCATCCTTAGCCCCCTCGTGAGTCCCATCCACCACAAAGCAGTAGTAGGGTTTTGCACTGCAAGGTGGCCTGAACCGGGCTAAAATCGTCGGCGCTAGTTTGTTTCCCTTGCGTGAACCTTGTTGGGTTTTGCAGACCCTAATTCTGACATTTGGCATGCCATGTAGGGGTGCGTCGACGTCCTTCATCCCCGTCAACTCCTTCTTCTTCAGTGGTCAGCCACTTTTTGCTCCTGCTTCATTGACACCATGACCAGCACCGGGCACGAGCACCTCAGGGGCTCAGTGCTGTGTGGCCATTACCAGGCGACCAGCGTTGTCACCGTCACCATCGCCTCTTAGACCACTTGAGCACAACAAGGGCCCCCGCTCCCAAGCGACAGCTTCGCCGTGCGGCCCGTGGAACCTGTCCACGTGGGGGACCTGAACGTGTAGGATGCATTGTTCATGGCCAACGAGCTCCTTTGCCATCACCTGACGGAGGGGGTTACAATGCCTGGGTGAATCACATCGCCGAGCTGGTCACTGTCACAAGGAGGACCCTGGCTCCTTACCTTCCTCTACGCCCCCGGTGCAAGGAGTAGAAGCCTCAACCAGAAGGCCACCATCGCAGCCGTGCGTCATCACACATGGCCCCCAATCTGGTGAACACAAGAAGGGTCCTCCCGGTGTCGTACTCCTTCTCCTTAGGGTACTAGTGACCAGCTTCGGGCCACTGCCCGACCCCAGCAGCGGCGTGCCCAAGGGAGCTGATGGGATGTCTTACGCCCGCCATGATGCACAAGACCACAACATGGAGGACCACCACCCACACATGACCCCTCGGCATGAGTGCGCGAATTGACGCAGGGACCAGGCAAATCGTGCTGCCGCGTGCGGAGGAGATCATTGCAGGGGCACGGGGGATGACTACGGCGGTCACCCTCGCCAAGACGGGTGCGACCAACCTTGAGGTAGTGTGGGAGGTGGCTAACTTCCGGCAGATGCTCGGTGTAGGCGCGCTCGCGGGATGCACGCCCAAGGCAGCTTCCAACCATTACCCAGAGAAGTCAACCACCGGGCATCAGGTGAGGTCCCAGGAGGAAACCCAAGCCCTCACGTTGCGGCCTACACCCCAGGCGGTGTCGTGGGGAACGCTAGCACTATGGGTACCAAAGCCCTCCAGACGTAGGACGGCGCACCCGGCGCCCCACGTCGACTCAGGCCTGGGGGCTTCCACCATGGGAGCACCTGGTCCAGTCCGCATGACGAAGGGGGAGCCCCGGGTTGTGTGAGGGCGCGCCACCACGGGCGCCCTCACGAGCAGGGAACACAGCACCGGGCATTCGGGCCACATGAGCTCGTCGCCCCAAGGGTCGGCAAGGTTCAAGCAGCACGGGCCACACGTGGCCGGCGCCGCGAGGACGCTATGCTAGCGGAGTCGTGCCCAACTAGGCCTCGCACACCCCGCTAATTGGAGAGCACCAGCACCGTACCGAGTGGGCTAGCGAGGCCTTGAGAGCTTGGGGGCTTGCGAGGCCTCCGGGGCGAGGTCTGGTTGTCGCCATGACGCCTCCTGAGGCGACTGCACCGACACAATACTCCCACAGTCACATGGGGTGTCTTGCGCTTATGTTTGGGCTGCGGGAGCGTGGGGAGCAATGCACTCATGTTTTTGTTGTTGGAGCGTGCAACCGCGCCGAAATGCGCGGGATGACTCAAGAACCCGGTCGGGAACTCCAGGGCCCTGCGCCTGGGGTACCCACTCAACTATCTCCTCGAGCGCCTGGAGCGCCTCGAGGAGCGCCGTATAAGGCTGTGGAGGGGCTCCCACCCACGCCCAAGTGGAAGCCCCAAGCGCCGCGCTGGCGGTCGACACTGCGATTCAATGACTATGTCCACGCCCTGTGGATGCCCATGCTCCGTGCTTGGGGAAGACTAGTCTAGGCACCGGACGTGGCTATTATTCGCTCTCTTTTGTAACCAAATTTGCCATATTTAGGAATGAAGTTGAAGTTTTTGCATCTTATTTGGAAAGAGGGGGGATTTTTCTCCGTGCATTGTTTGCATCCTTAGTCTAGGTTTTGAAAGGTTGGCAAATGTCGGCCCCTTCCTTTTTGGGTGCACCGCGAGCGAGGGCTAATCACGATGCACACAATTGAGCCAATCCATCAGCAATAAGGGTGGCATCTAGGGCTCCCTCCTGGGGGACCTAGACATGACAATCACAGATCTACCCATGCGCACACCTCGCCAAGCCTTTGGCTTTCGTGTCCTCGCTTGACACTCTCGGGAGAGCCAGCAGTCATAGGTGGCAAGGGGGCTTTAGTGAATGTCTACCCCATGGGCTTAGCCGAACGACCACAGCCTGGCGAGTTGGTAGCGGTCTGCCCCTCTTCAAGGCCGGCAAGCGCGCAACAAGCAAGGAAATGCAGCGCAAGGGAGTACAATATTACTTAATACATCATAAAGGAGTTCCTCCTGAGGTACATTAACGTCCCCGTGGGATCATGTTCAAAATCAGTACATGAAAGAAGGGAAGGGCAAGCTAAGGAGAGGCGACACCGCTGCCATCACTGTCACCGTCGCTATCGCTGTTGCTGGCTCGCTCTCCTTGGTGGTGGGTTGGTCTTCACCTTCGGTGGGGGCAAACTCCGCGATAAGGTCGTCTATGTGATCCTCCACCCAGTCCCCCATGCGTCCCGACTCACCTCGGGCACGAGGGCTGACATGAACTCAAAGTCTAAGTTGGGGTCGAAGTGGAGAAGGTGGTTGAAGACGCATGAAGATTCCCGTGCGAGGAGGTCGCGGGTATTCTCCTCCGCGAGCCGGCGGACCTTCTCCGCACCACTCTCAAGGCGGTCCATGAATTTGGTGAAGAAGCAAAGGTAGCCGACGTCGTCGGCAATGAGCGGGCTTGGGATGCTCTCCTCACAGATGCTGCTTAAGGGCCGATTGGCCTTCCCCTTGAGGGTCTGGAACATCTTGGAGCATGTGTGTTGTAGCCCGTGGGCTCAGTTCTCCTCTACCGAGTCCCTCTCCGCGCGAGAAGCCACATTCTCTAGCTGCACACAGAGGAAAGATAGCTTTGCCTTGGCGGTGGTCTCGGCATCTACCGCTGCCTTCTCACGCTGCTTTGCTGCCGCCAACCTTTTCCTAAGGCCATCCACCTCAGCCTTTAGCTCACTACGCTGCTTGCAGAAATGGGATTCCTGAAGCTTTAGCTTCTTGTGATACAACGACAGTTATGCAGGTCCATGCCACCTCCTCATCAACCTCTTCATGGACCCTCGCCTCGCAAGCAGCAAGCGAATCCTTAGAGGCAGCCACCTGAGGCTCTATCACCTCTAGCTGCTTGCACTCCAAGGCCTGCTCCATTGCCTCGAGCGTCAGTGTGTCCTCAAGTGTGTGCAGCTTTGCTTTGCCCGTGGATGGCCCGCCCACCGAGGCAGCTACTGCGGCCTTGCGGGCCAGAACTTGCCGCTAAAGAAGGGCACTAGACGACCAAAGCTCTTCCTTGAGTCTCTATGCAGCCTTACGCGGCTATCCGCGACCTGGGCCCCCTCAAGGGAACAATCACGGGCATACCTCGCCGCAATGATTGACTCCTCAGCTTCCGTGCGGGAGCGCTCACGCCGAAGGCGACCGAAGTTGATGGAGACCTCAAGGCGACGCCATTCACGTGCCAGGTGATGAGTCAACACCGTCGAGATCTATCTCAAGGCGGCCCAGTGCGCTCACCGTGTCTTGAAGAAGACCATGCTGAACATCGCTACAACTTCAAGCAAGCTCTAACACTCGAGCAAGGTTCTGGGCGGCAGGAAGGCTGCGCGAGGGACGGCCCGCTTCTGGTGAGGGCTCGGGGTTTGAGATTCCATGGTATGGCCCCACTGTCCGGGGTTGGGCCCCATGGGAATTCACCCCGCCACCCGAGGATAGCGCCAGCGCATTGGGCACCTAGGTGCTGTAAAAAACTACCAAGGGAGGCCTAAGCCCTTGTCCATCCAGCTGGGGGCCTCGCCTGAAGGGATGTGCAAGAAGCTCGGACCAGAAGTGCCACTTAGATGACGCGAGTCCAGATGTGGGTATCTCCTCGTGCACTGTCACACGCCTCATGTGGAGCTTGGCACCTTGGGGTCCAGCGACCTCGGGAGGCGGTGGCGTGGGCGCACTCATCACCTCGGCAGGAAGGGTCCTGAAGAGCTAGGAATCGTGGATGCACACCGTGAGGAAAGAAAAGGAAAGCGCTTACTCATCCAAGGAGACCCACTTCCTCTTCCTCCAAGGACATGGAGACGGGCCGATGCAGCCCCCGGACTCTCTCCCCCGCCAGCGCACGCAAGGACCCGGAGGTGGACCGACGACACTCGACGACTGGCATCCCGTGGCAGGAGCATCAGCAGTGCCTCTTGGCAAGGCATCTCTTTCCTCGCTCGGAGGGGCCATGTTGGGCGCCTTATGGGTAAGCGTCTTGGGACGCTCCTCCACGATCACTTGAGGGGCACCAACTTCAAAATCTATAGAGCATGGCGCCACCAAGGGGGACAATCGTGAGGCCTGGCGGGGCCCTAAGGAAGCAGCCTTCACTCATCGAAGCATGTCATCTTTAGGGAAAATGCTCTCTCATTATTGTAGCGGTACAATGGGAGCCCCACCATAGGAAGCTCAGGAGGTTTCCCTCCGATCAGAAGGCAGAGTGCCTCGTGCATCATGCTGCGGGAAAGAGAAGGCACTTGGAGCCTCATGGGGCTGTGATCACTAGTGAAGGACCACATGGGATAGGAATGGCACTGAAGGGGAGCTATTCGCCGGCGGACAAACTCCCTCACCACCATCGCCATCGTCACACCCGCCTTCTTTAGGCTATTCGACCTGGCGGTGATCTGCGCGAACCATGGGTCTACAAGATTCGAGTTCCCCCAAACCGCTTGGCTCCACCGGGGCTATCAAGACTTGGAGCAGAGGGTTGCACACAGCATCATTGACAAACACCCACTACCTTCGGAAGCCCTCCGCATCCGAGCGAAGATCGCCATCAAGGGTTGAGTCTACCATCGCCTCCACCACTCGGAGCGACACACATCCTGAGCATTGTCCGCTGGCAAACCCTTGGATGGAGAAGAAATGGTGCAGCAGGATCACGGAAGGGGAGATTCCCACGACGGCATCGCATAGGAATGCAAAGGCGGAGGGGAGGACGACGAACCTGGGATCAAGATGCAAGCCGTGGATCTGGTAGTGCGTGAGCACTATGATGAAGAAATCGGAAAATGACGGAAGCAATCCAGCGAAGAGGGAATGGTGGTGAAGGGGGATTTCAGGAGCCCATAGATCGACTGAAGAGCGGGAGGCGGGTAGATCGTGGTCACCCGACATTCATTGGTGTCACTAGACCTTCTCCAGCCCCTTAGGAATGAGCACGGCAGACAGGCCTAGCGCAGGCTCCAGCCCTGGCTGGGGCCTCGATGTCATCGGGGCCCCACCCCTCTTCTTCTTGGGAGCCATGGCGGAGAGGTCGATCGGAGCGGAAGCAAGACCCGGCGGAGGAATGAGCAATTGGGAGTAGGCGCGTGGTGAGGCAATGATCATTCCGCTATGCGCGCCAGACTTTTCGTCAGCAAGGACGGTTGCCGAGGCGACGTGGGGAAGTGGGGGTGTCCGCATCTCATTATGCACCACGTGTCAAGCTTGATCCGCATGCGATTGGGACCCATGGCACTTTGTCCTACCTTCCCTAGCTTCGCCCCAAAGCTAGCCCGGGCACGCCTCGGGTCCGGGGGATACTCTCGGTGTTCTAGGACCGGGGGTACCCAGATTTGCCTGCCTGCCGCCTAGCGCATGTCCCACCATGACAACCCAGTACGACCCAGCATCAAGTCTCTCAAGCCAAGGCCCTCGCGAGAGCCCCAGCCTCACGAGGAGGACAATGTCAATACCTCTGGATAGTGTTATCCCCCTAGGCTGCCTCCCGAGGAGCGGAGATTCTTATGCAAGATCGCTGCCTCAAGAGGCCGAGGCGACATGGGTTCTGATGGCAAAGCTAGGCGGGCGCCAGCGGGTGCAGGAGGAGGACAATTTCTTCTTTGGATCCACCCCGAAGCTTCCCTCAGGAGGACGGATGTCATTGCCGAGCCCACCACCATGTCACACCCCGAAGCTTTGTAGGAGAAGACCACCTTTAGTCGGGATAAGGTGTACCTCCTGTCCCCTTTCAAATTTGGCCGTTGTGGACACCTTCCCATCTGTGCAATAAGGGAAGAGGACCATGGTTTGTTTACCCTGTCCGTCGGCAAGTCCAAAATGCACCCCTCGCAGTTGTTTTTCGATTTCGTGTGCAATTCCAATGTACATCACATGCGTTTCTTTCGATTCATGGGAGATACAACTTCCCAATCACCCACACTATGTCTGCAATGTCTCTTGTTTATGTTTCCTTAGGACTTTCGGCACTAGTGCAATTAAATCATACTTTTTTCTTGCCTCGACTTTTTAAACTTTCACGCAATACTTGAGCATAATCCAAGGTCTTTAGCACTTAGGATGGCAATGTGAATGATGATAGGGGGTTTTCAGGGAAGACACAAGGTGACAAAATGTCTCACATCAGTGGGCTTGATTATTAAGTGTATGAAAGGGGTCTATATGGAACTAAGTGGGTGTGAACCAAATTAATTACTCATGAACGCCTCGAGCATTTGAGGAAGCTCGTCATCGAAATATGCAAGTCAAGTTCTATAATGTGATGTTCCCACTAGTTATATGAAAATGAAGATGATAAGGACTCTATTTGAAATGCAAGGTTCTACTTTGAAGCACAAGTGTGGTAAGAGGATAGTGATGCACACCCTGTCTCTTTATTTCACATTTTTAATGTTTTTATATTTTCACATTTGTTTTGTTTTTTATGGGATCTCACCAGCCTCTTTTTTTATCCCAACGGGTAGGGGCACACCCTAATAAGGCATCCCACTTTATCTTACTTACAACTCAAAATATATGAAAAACATGAAGACTAAAAATGAATGCCTCTAGCAATGGACAATGATGTGGAGTGATCTTGCATAACATGTATTATATGATAAATGGTGGCTCTGCTATAAAATGTCATGTCAGCTCTATATGATCATGCAAACAAATATGAGAATGAATGCTCAAGTGATATGAGAAGTAACAATGGAAGTTGCATGACAATATGTCTCAAAATGGTTATGGAAATGCTATAGGTATATATGGTGGTTGTTTTGAGGGGGTATATATGTAGGCTTATGTGTGGGAGAGTGTATCATCTCACGGGGTTTGGATGCACCTGCGAAGTTTGCGCCATGTCTTGAGGTGAGAGTAGGAAATGAACGACACTGAAGAGGCTAGGAATATTTGGATAGGTGGAAGTGCTTTCAGACCAAAAACTCACATTAAACATAAAGAACACAAGTACTTGATATGGAAATTTCGTTTGCCCACGAAGCAAAGTTTAACGTGTATTCTTCTAGAGAGGAGGTTGAGAGGAGTTTACCATCATGTTCCTAGATCCGAACATCAATAGCTTATTCAATCAACAACACATTGGGGCAGTACTAAGGATCAGACTATGGATATATGTTTCCTAGCAAACCAATAAATGGCCATAGATTTAAAACCTTCCTAATCATCCACAAGTTCAGACTATGGATATATGTTTCCTAGCAAACCAGTAAATGGCCATATATTAAAAACCATCCTAATCATCCAAAACTAGTGTGCCTCATGGTACTTAACATTCAACTTTCTACGTGAACAATATGCCGGTGGTAGTTAATTTTCTAGTGCATGGTCGTAATGGACCTAGTATTTGATGTTTTTTTCTTATTAGTAACTGCCTCCCTGAATAATGCTTCCTAAAATATATTATTCTCAACTGTGACTTCTTTCAAAATTTTGATTAAAAGATAGTATAATAATGACATTTTTTAGATGCATTTTATCATACAAAAACTTGACTTTGCCATGGAAGCATTCCTTTGGACTGATGGAAGATTAAAATCTCATACATTTTTCCTACTTTTGGGATTTATATTTATGAGACAACAACATACGTTTTTGTGTCGATGTCTAGATCGGGGCTCCAGGGACCCAAAGAGGTTCGAACTCTTGGGGTGCGATGGTTTCCCCGCCCCACTCTACCTCACAACCTCCTGGTGACACTCTGTCATGCTTGAGCTAAGCAAGAAGAACAACGAAGAAGACAATTTAACTAGGTCCAGGCCACCTTGCGGTGTAAAACCCTACTGCTTCTTGTCCAGATTGCTTGGGGTAAGAAGGAGTACAAAGGTGGTTTTTGCTAGCTTCGGGTCGATCGTCTTCTATGGCGACAACCTGCCCTATCTTATAAAGGCCCCAGTCCTCATCCCCTAAAACAAAAGGCGGGAAGGGTTGTCATAATGGTCAGTTTGAAGGGGGCATGACTGTAGCTCATCGTGACAAAAGTATTCTTCGCGTGCAAAAGCCTCCTCTCGTGGTGCGTTCGTGGGCTCGGGGATGAACTCCATCCTGGTAAGCCACTAGGCTTTATCTTCTGGCAACTAACGGGAAACCTTTGGAGATTGCTTTCAAAATCGGCGAGTTGGCCCTTCTACCTTAGCGTAGAAGAGGAAAGCCTCCTCATCCGTGCATGAGGGCATGGCTCCTGGCGCCGCCTAGCTTCGCGCGCGTCACCCACATGAAGATGTAGGACCACGAGAACCTGCCAGGCCACCCTGCGAAGGCGTCGGGGGCAGTGTGAGGAGGCGACCTCGCGAAGGGGGCCTTGTGAAGCTCTTTCTTGTGAAGTCCAAAGGTGGGATGTGCTGGGCCCATGGCATGCATCGCGCCATTTGCCATAGGAGGATGGGCCTTGGTACCCACAGTCCCACGGGCCTGAGAGTAGCCTTGGTCCTACGGTGTGCATGATTCCACCAGTTGAAGGGCCGAAATTATGCGGTCCCCAACCGCCTTTGCGTCAGGTGCAATGCGTGGCTCACGACGGGGGAGAGAGAACCCCACTTCCCCAGACGCCTCGACAACTTCCCCAGCTGACATAAAGCCTACGTGTGGCGCGGGGCCATCATTGCTCTTCCTTGCCTTACATCCGTCTAGCGAAGGCGAGGGGGCGCTGGCCAGCCTTCCATCGAATGCGATATAAAGGCAAGGGGAAGGGTCCCTTGGATTATCTTCCTCACTCGTGCTCTTCATTCCCGCTTGTCGTTGTAGTATAGATGGCACCCATGAGGAGGTTCTGCACCACCGAGGAGAGAAAAGTAACACTGGAAGAAGCGGAAGTGTTGAAGCCAGTGAGGGAGCGAGACCGCACTCGCAAGTCCCCCGCCATGCCCGGGGCACGTCCCAGGAGGCGTGGGCACGCTCCACTAGCGACCCATGCCGTCTCAGGTGTCCGTGGACGAAGCTCAGCCCGTGGACGCGGCTGCAGGGGGCGAGGCGGCCATAGGCGGTGTAGGAGGAGTGGCATAGCCACCCAGAGGCACCGGCCGCAGAGCCATTCTGCCAATGCAGCCTGCGAGTTTATCATGGGGATGGACAGCCAGCCTTGGACCTGGCTCCAACTCTTGGACTCCTTCCCGGAGGAGATGGCAGAACGCGTGCCCTTGGGCTTGTGGCTGTAGCCAGAGGGCTGCTACAACGGGCCTTCCTGGGTGGCGACAAAGTTCACACCCTCCGGCTTCATGCTCTTGAAGTAGGGGTGGAAGTCGTTCGCCCTTGCTTGAGGGTTGAGGGAGGGGCCTATCCTCTATTTCGAGTTCAACGGGGCTTCCAAGCTCTTCATGAAGCTCTTCGGGGAAGTTGCCGACCGCCTGGACTGCTGTATGGAGAGCGATAGTAGCTGAGGCGGCAGCTCCTCTAGCGACAATGACATCAGCAGCTCTTCCTCCGGGGAAATCGCGAGTGACAATGACTCTGACAACTCCTCGGGCGTGCGCATCAAGAAGGAATACTATGACTAGGCGCTGGCACGGCTAGAGTCGGAGTCTTGGTGGTGGTGCTGATCGGGCCCGGTCCTTCTACTTTTGCTTTTTTTCTACAACGAACCTTGTTGGACCTCTGGGCGTGTAAGAACAATTATCTCCCTCGTGCCTTAAGTTCAATGTTGTTCTAGTCAAAAATGAGTTCATTAAGCTTGTCCCCTTCTGTGTGATCACCATAGTGCTCTTCGTCGCTAGGACCCAGCCTCCAAGCAGGACACAACCATCGCTTGTATGTAAGGTCGCGATGCCTAGGACAACGCCAGGAGGTGAGGGCCCCAAAGTCCGGTAAGAGCTCTTGAGGCGCCATGCTCAGGAGGCCCCCCTTCATGCACAAGGGGCTCATCGAGATAAGAGGCTTCCGCCTGGAGCGAGGTTACAGGAAGAAGGAACACTACCAAAGATCACCGAGCCATGTGGGGCGGTTAACTTAACTTTTCGGAACGCGTCGCGAGGCGGCTGCGACCTACGAGATGTTCATGTTGCATGAGGGCGCGTCTCCTCGAAGTTCACTTCCTTATCCCATCTTCTATCATGTGACAGATCAATGTAAGCCCCGCAAGGGGTGCGTGAAAAATTGTTGCCCTTTGCAACCAATGCCTTTGAAGTTTGAACCATGCGTCCACTTCTGAGGTTCCCTAGTAGGATTCTCCCCTTTTCCCTTGATTGCTTAGGTGCTCTCCATCATCGCAACCTAGCCCCTAAGCGAGGCTCAGTCGTCGCTGGTATGTCAGGTCACAATGTTTGACAATGCCTGGAGGTGAGGGGATCTAGGCGCTAGTGAGGGATCCTGAGGCACGATGCTCAGGAATCTCTCCTTGATAAGCAAGCGGCCCACCTGAGGGAAAACGTTGGTAATGGCGAGGCTTCCTGAGGTGAGGGGGGGTTCTCATAATTTGTCCTTTGCATCGCCAATAGTTTGTCACTTGTTGGGCACGCCTTGTGAGACCCCATGAGATATACATCCCAAGGAAAAATCTTGTGCACAAAATTTTCATTTCAAATGACGCGCGCTCGCTTGCTTGCACTTGGGTGTCACGTGTTGAGACCAGACACCAAGGGCCTCGGTGGGGCGACGCGCGTGGGAGCAGGCACGCGAGCCAGAGCCTAGTCCCTTGTGTTTTTCTGCGCTGCTGGGACTAACCCGAGCACAGACACCGTGTCTAGCCCCCACACACAGGGGGATCAAGGGGAAGCTGGGGAGCGCGTGCCGCGGAAGAAGGCCAGTGGCTATCGTGTTAGGCACGATTCACCCTGAGGTAGGTGTAGCCCGTGGGGCGCTCTCAGTTGACAATCCACCTATGTGAAGCATGGGGCTTCCGCTTGGGTGTGGGCATGATCATAGTTTGGTCATTCCGCCAGCGCGGGGCATGAGGCTTCCACTAGGGCATGGGCATGGTCGTAGTTCGACCGTTCCGCCAGCGCTAAGCATGTGGCTTCCAATGGGGCGGGAGCAGGAGCTCTGTTCTAGAGTCTCATGTACAACCCCATTTCCTTCATACGCATGGTGGGCACGACAGAAATGGTGGAGGTGTCGGATGCTCCAGGTGCAGGTCCGAGGAGCTCCTTCCTTAGTCCTTCGGCAGTGTACTCATGTAACCCGTGACATGGGGCCGACACACATCGGGCGGCTGTCCCTAGGCCATTGCGTGAAGAGGTCAGACACCAAGCACCCAAACGAGGTGACGTGTGCGGGTCTGGCCCGCCAGACAAAGCTCAGTCATTTGGTTTTAGTGACGCTTCAGGGATGAACCCGTGCACAAACGCCTTGTCGAGTTCCTCCATGGAATGATCAAGGGAGAAGTCGTCGAACGTGTGGCACCCGAGGTGGGGAAACACCAAACTAGCAGTCATACAAATTGGGCCGCACCCTTACTCACTTTCTTGCGACGGCTCCATGAGAGGGCGAGACACCAAGGACCACTGTGAGCTGACATGCGTGGGAGCAGGACCACGAGCCAAAGCTTGATCACTTTGATGTATCAACGCTAAAGGGATGAACCTGAGCACAAACGCAATGTCCAGCCCCTAGTCATGGGCAGCCGAGGGAAGAGTCGTGAGGGCGCGGCGATTTCAGACGTAGGCGAGACACCAAATGATGTCTACTATGCAACTTTATTCTTGTCGACTCGTGTTGGGCATCCAAGAGGAGAGTTTTGTAGGACAGTAGGAATTTTCCCTCAAGTGGATGACCTAAGGTTTATAATTCCGTGGTAGGGATAGGATGAAAATGGTCTCTCTCAAAAAACCCTGGAATCAAATAAAAGAAATCTCTTGTTTCCCCAGCACACCCAATACAATGGAAAACTATATAGGTGCACTAGTTCAGAAAAGAGATGGTGATACAAGTGCAATATGGATGATAGATATAGGTTTTTGTAATCTATAAATATAAAAAAGAGCAAGGTAGAAAGTGTAAAACAGCGATAAAAATGGTGTATAAATGCTTGGAAATAAGGCCTAGGGTTCATACTTTCACGAGTGCAATCTCCCAACAATGCAAATATAGTTGAATCATATGATCATCCCTCAACGTGCAATGAAGAATCACTCCAAAGTTCTTATCTAGCGGAGAACAAATAGATGAAATTGGTGTAGGTAGTATAACAACCTCAAAGTTATCCTTTCGGGTCAATCTTTTGAGATATTTCTACAAATGTCGCAACCAGCCCTAGAGTTTGTAGTAAAATAACACCAATGATACATATCAATCCACCCTAATCTCACCAAGATTCTCCAATGTCACCTCAAGTATTCTTCATTAAATTATGCGACATGCATCAAACAATTTCATATTTATCATATTCAATCCAACACAAAGAAATTCATGGAGGACCACAAAATTTCTATTGGAGAACGTGGTATGAAAACATGCAATAAACCCCTATGCATAGTTCCCCAAGGTCACCGGAATCCAAAAGTTGATGCCTAAACATATATCAAGTGAATCAATAGAATACCCCAATGTCCCTACGAGTATCCCACGCAAGACGTACATCAAGTGTTCTCAAACCATAATATTCAATCTAACATAACGAGTTCTCAAAGGGAAAGGTTCAATTCATAGAAACAATATAGAGAGGGAAGAACACCATATGATCCAACTATATTAACAAAGTCCGTGACACATCAAGATCGTGTTATATCAAGAACACGAGATAGAGATTGAACACATATCTACTGGTACAGACCGTCATACCCGAGGGTGGAGTACTCCCTCCTCGTCATGGCCTCCGCCAGGATGATGAAGATGACCACCAAAGATGATCTACCATCTCCGCCAGGGTACTAGAACGCCTCCAAATTGATTTTTCGTCGATAGAGAGAGTTGCGGCGGCGGAACGAGGAGTCACTCTTTATTTTTGGGGTTTCTAGGATTTATATTTTTTTACCATTGGAATGATGCCAAACGGAGCCACGAGGAGCCCACCACATATTTGGCTACTGCCCTAGGGGGCGAGGCCAGATGGCTTGTGGCCCAATGGTGGCCCCCCTCCGGTGGTTCTTTGCTCCAATGAGGCTTATTTTGTCTAGAAAAAACACAAAGAAGTTTCGGGCGATTCCGAGAACTTAAATTTTCTGCACAAAAAACAACACCATGGTAATTGTGCTGAAAACAACATCAATCCGGGTTAGTTCTAAATAAATCATATAAAGTGCATGAAAACCATATAAAAGTATTGTAAACATAGGTGAATATAGCATGAATACGTCAAAAGTTATTGATACGTTGGAGAAATAAATTATGGAGTGTGAATGCTAGCTTATGAATAGTTTTGATCATTGATAATTTTAGTCAGCTTTGTAGCATCATAACTAGCAACTTTTTCAAATAAAAATCATCATGATAGAGTAGCAATCAAATCACATGTCATGGTTCAAACAATGCATTTTATTGAAACTTAACAATCTATTTTCTTGGTCACCAAACAATTTTAGTGCATCATCAAGTCTAAGTAAGAGCTTCACATACTCAATTATCATAATACTCAAGGCATATTTTTAGAACAAATAATATCCACTGAACACATAGAAAGATAGGGGCTTAAAGTTTCGCCTCCCAACATACTTATCATAGAGATAATTTTCAAGAATAATGAATCATGATAAAATATATGTGAGTGGATATATATGTTTGGATCTTTCCCCACCATATTATGATTGCCAACTAATAAATTGAGGTTGGAATAAGAAGTTGACTCAATATGAAAGTAGGTAACATGAATGTAAATCTCATTACTAGAGGTTCCCAAACAGAATTTAAATTTTTACCCCACTCCACTATTCAAACACACTCCGTGGATGGACGAATCCACAATTTCCTTCCAAACAATCAACTTTCAAGGCGGGGTTATTTATTTATTTTTGTGTCATGCAGGACTGGGAGTCCTTTTTAATAACTTCTATTGTGCGATGACAAGTGAATAAACACTCATCTTCAGAGTAACTCAGTTAGCATGGAAGATAATGACTGGCCCATCGCTCCATGAGTGGTACGAGGACACAACAACAGATGTTTATTTGAATGTTTAGAGGCGGCACGTGAAAATTTACTTGGGAAGGCAGTGAAATACCATGTATAGGTAGGTATGGTGCACTCTCATCGAAGAAACTTGGATCAATGATTTCAATGCACAAGTAGTATTTATACTTGGTACGAAGTCTTGGCTAGCAAAAGCTTCTAAAGAAGCACCACATGTTAGAGGATCCATAACAATATGACCTTTATGCAAATATACCCAAGCATAACCATTATGATTTCTTCCTTGTCTAACTTTAACTATTTTATCAAATTTGAAACTAATGAATGGATATTCACAATCATAAAAGATGTCCAATATAATATATTTGTATGTTAAAGTTCTCTTTCTTATACTAATCATTCATGAATTGCTTGTACATGAAACTTAAATAGATTTTACTTTATAAACCAGATGTGAAGATACTACTAAGGAATAAGCGCATTGATAATTTAAGATTTATGATATTCAATTCATTCACAATTTACTCTCCATATATAAGTAAAGTACAAGAGTAAACATCAAACTACTCTCAAAAGATATAAGTGAAGACCAATGAGTAGTCAAACAATCAAGTAGCTATGTGAGGGCTCTCTCTCTCTTGATAAATATTTTCAGATCTGATTACTTTATTTAAACACTAAGCAAAAAAATAACACTCCAAGAATATCACATATCATGTGGACAAATAGAAATTTGGACTCAACAAATGCTAACCGATATTTGATTGATGAAGGGAGGTGGGATGCGTAGCATCCCCGAACTTAGATGCT
Organism: Hordeum marinum; assembly: GCA_022496015.1. NCBI lineage: Eukaryota > Viridiplantae > Streptophyta > Magnoliopsida > Poales > Poaceae > Hordeum > Hordeum marinum. The sequence continues at coordinate 298,367,418 of CM039673.1, forward strand.
TTAGAATTCTTGAGATATTTACATGGGGTGCCTTGGGAATCCCCAAGCTTGATCTTTTATATCTCGTTCAATCCTCTCATATCCTGGTTTCACCTAAGTCTAAAAAAACTTCATCCACAAATAACTTGAAAACAACTCGTGAGATATTTTAGTACACATAAAAACAAATGAAAACTTCATATACTTCCAAGACAAGTTGCACAACAGTTTTCAAACATCATCTAGTTTTTACTATCGTTTCCAAAATTTATATCTACCAATATAGGCTATGGAAACTATAGGATAATTAGATAAGAAAACTATGACAACAATCTGTCCAAACAGAACAGTCTATAGCAATTTATGAAAACAGTATACAACTATAAATCAAAAAATTATGAAAATTGAGGACGTGATAAAGAATTTATATGAAAACACTGTTCAAATTTTTTATAAATTTTCCACGTTCCTGTAAAATATGAAAATTCAAACAGTCAGAAAAAGTTTCTTTTTTAGGTAGAAAATATGGAACATGTAACTCAAGCATCCTATGCAATTCTTAGAACTTTTTATTAAAAATGGTTATAAATATCATCTAATATAGAAGAAAAAAATATAATGACACTCCAGGCAAAACGCATATCATGTGACGAATAAAAATATAGCTCAAAGTAAGATCTATTGACAATGTTGGAGGCGAAAGAGGTGATGCCTTCCGGGGCATACCCAAACTTAGATGCTTGAGACTTCCTCGGATATTACCTTTGGGTTCCTTGGGAATCCACAAGCTTAGGTCCTTTCTTCTCCTTGTTCACCTCATAATGGTATCTCACCCAAAACTTGAAATTTTCAATCAAAGAAAACTTAACGGAAATTCATGAGATGGGTTAGTATAGTAAATATAGATCATTCAATTAGACAATATTCATAATTGTTCTAACATAAAACGTATTGTATTAAAATATTGCCATTATTTATATCACTCAATATAAGCTATGGAAACACTAAAACAAGCAAACTATGCATGCAAAATAGAATCTGTCGAAAATAGAAGAGTTTGTGAAGATCTGAATGAACACCATACTTCCCTGACTCGACAAATTCTGAAAATTAGGAAAACACAAAGAATTTACATAAAAATTGGTCGTAAAAATTTCAGAATTTTTTGATGCTCCAGTAAAATCATATAATTCATATACTTGACGCAAAACTGTATGTTTCTGCACAGAATCAAATAAACAAGTTTCCACACTATCCCAAAGGATTTACTCGAAACTTTATTAAAATAAAAGACACAAAACATGATTACTTCAGTATCTTAATCATCTGAACATATAAAAACATAAAGTAAAAGTGTTGGGTTGTTTCTCAATAAGCACTTTTTGTTTAATGCCTTTTAGCTAGGCATGATGATTTAAATGATGCTCATATAAGAATAGAAGTTGAAAATGCAATAAAGCATCATGAATCACATGATAGGCACATCTAATTCTAAACCACTTCCTATTCATAGGGATTTTGGGAGCAACCAGTTTGTGGGAAAAACAATCAACTATCATAGGAAGGCAAAACAAGCATATCTTCAAAATTTTCAACACATAGAGAGGAAACTTGATATTATTGAAATATACATAAGGATATCTTACCCTCTCATAATAATTTTTAGTAGCATCATGAAGGAGTTCAACAATATAAATATCACATAAATCATTCTTTTCATGATCTACAAGCATAGAAAATATATTAATCTCCACATAAACAAATTTCTTCTCATTCATAATAGTGGGAGGAAACTCAACAAAAAAAACTATCATGTGACACTTGATTGACATAACCACATTGAATATTCAAATCATGATAACAAGTGTCATTATTATCATTAATCTTTATAGCATACATGTCATCACAATAATCATCCTAAATAGGAGTCATGCTTTCATCATAATAGATTTGCTCATCAAAACTTGGGGCACTAAAAATATTATCTTCATCAAACATAGCATCCCCAAGCTTGTGGCTTTGCATATCATTAGCATTGTGGATATTCAGATAACTCATACTAACAATATTTCTATCATTCTAATCACTAAAGGAATTCTCATCAAATATTTTCATAATTGCTTCCTCTACTAGTTAAGCACAATTTTCTGAATCCTTGTTTTCACGAAAGACATTATAAAGACAAAACAAATGATGCAGCCCAAACTCCATCTTTTTTGTAGTTTTCTTTTATAAAAGCAAACTAGTGAAAAACAAGAAACTAAAAGATTGAATATCAAGATCTCAATATATACCTTCAAGCACTCACCTCCCCGGCAACGGCGCCAGAAAAGAGCTTGATGTCTACTACGCAACTTTATTCTTGTAGACTCGTGTTGGGACTCCAAGTGTAGAGTTATGTAGGACAGTAGCAATTTTCCCTCAAGTGGATGACCTAAGGTTTATCAATCCATGGGTGGGGTAGGATGAATATGGTATCTCTCAATCAAATACAAGAAATCTTTGGTGACCCCAACATACCCAATACAATGGCAAATTGTATAGGTGCACTAGTTTAGCGAAGAGATGGTGATACAAGTGCAATATGGATGATAGATATAGGTTTTTGCACTCTAAAAAATATAAAAACAACAATGTATAAAGTGTAAAACAGCGAGCAAAATGGTGTATAAATTCTTGGAAATAAGGCCTAGGGTTCATACTTTCGCTAGTGCAATCTCCACCCAGTGGTAACATAGTTGAATCCTATGATCATCCCTCAACTTGCAACAAAGAATCACTCCAAAGTTCTTATCTAGAGGAGAACAAATAGATGAAATTGGTGCAGGTACTAGAACCACCTCAAAGTTATCCTTTCTGATCAATCTTTTTAGCTATTCCTATAAGTGTCATAAACAACCCTATAGTTCGTAGTAAAATAACACCAATGATACATATCAATCCACCCTAATGTCACCTAGATACTCCATTGTCACCCCAAGTATCCTTCGGTAAATTATGCGACATGCATCAAACAATTTCAGATCTATCATATTGAACCCAACACCAAGAACATCAAGGAGCACCCCAAGATTTCTATTAGAGAACGTGGTATGAAAACATGCAATCAACCCCTATGCATAGATCCCCATGGTCACCGGAATCTGCAAGTCGATGGCTCAACATATATCAAGTAAATCAATAGAATACCCCAATGTCACTACGAGTATCCCACACAAGACGTACATCAGGTGTTCTCAAACCATAATATTCAACCCAAAATATCGAGATCTCAAAGGGAAAGGTTCAATTCATCAAAACAATATTGGGAGGGAACAACACCATATGATCCAACTATATTAACAAAGCCCGTGATACATCAAGATTGTGTCATATCAAGAACACGAGAGAGAGATTGAACACATAGCTACTGGTATAGACCATCATCCCCAAGGGTAGACTACTCCCTCCTCATCATGGCCTCCCCCGGACGATCAATATGCCCACCACAACTGATCTACCCGCTCCGGCAGGGTACTGGAATGCCTACAGATTTGTTTTCCGTGGGTACATAGAGTTGCGGCGGCGGAACGAGGAGTCTCTCTTTAATTTTGCAGTTTCTAGGATTATAGGATTTTTCAGCGTTCGAATCATGCCAAACGGATCAACAAGAGGCCCACCACATATCTGGTTGTCGCCCTAGGGCGATGAGGGTGTCCTAGATTAAGGGGTCCTCGAGAGGCCGACCCATTTCTATGGGCCGGACTATACGGGCCATTTACCGAACACAGGAATATATGAAGGCCTAGTCTCCAAGTTGGAAGCTTCAGGAAGCACGGCTTGTACTCTACGTTTGATGTAGAGAATAGGCATGTTTATCTCCTCGGCATGCAACCGACCATGTGTAAAACCTAGGCATCCTCGACGTCTATATAAGACAGAGGGATTTAGGATGTAGATAGAGTACAACTCATCTAGGGTTAGCTATTTGATCTCGAGGTAGATCAACTCTGTAACCCCCATTATCAATACAACCAAGCAGGACGTAGGGTATTACCTACATAGGAGGGCCCGAACCTGGGTAAATCAGTGTCCCCTTCATCTCTTATTACCATCGATCCTAGTTTCACAGTTCGGGACCCCCTACCCGAGATCTGCCAGTTCTGACACCGACATTGGTGCTTTCATTGAGAGTTCCTTTGTGATCAGGAAGGAATCGATGTCTCACCTTGTCATCAACTAAGAGGTCCTCAACATGGACACTTTCGTCCCCGGACAGATCTTCGCCTTCGGCAGTGTGGTGTTGCATGCTGATCCCACCGGCTATCTCGGCCGTGTTGAGAGCTTTGCCCCTAATCGAGAGGTCAGATTCGGAAACCTAGAGTTCTCCGTTGATTGTCGGGACGACTTGTTTCTAACCAAGCTTGCAGATTCGCCTGTAGCACCCGAAGGCTCTGAGGCTTTAACCTCGAGTTCCTTCGTCGGACACGCCAATGGGATCACCCACGGCGGTGGGTCGATCTCTTGTTTCGATCCAGCCTTTGTGCTAGAAGACCGGGCATGTGTTCTTTCCGAACACTCCCCATGTCCGGGTACTTTGGAGGTAAACTTCGTAAGTTTCAAACAGTCTGAACCGATCGGGCTCTTAGAGGTTGACGAGGCCCTAGATCGGATCTCGTCGATGAAGATCACCGATGACCTAACCCAGATTTACGCTCAGATCAGTTGCGGTGCGAGTCGGGATGAATTTTTTTACCCACCCACCACCCACTTGATAGCCATTGTCGATGACTTAACTCACAGGCTGGACTACGCCTTCGAAGAGGCCAAATACATGGATTAAGAGGATTGCGCCCCCACCGCTATTAATACCGAAAGATGGGACGCAACTTCAACATATGATGTCTACATGGTGGACACTCCCAACGGCGATGAAGCACCTAACAATGACGGCGATAAGTCGGGCGACGCACCATCAAGGCGCCGAAATACGCATCAGCGGTCCAAAGGAAAAAATGGAATAAAATCTATTATCGGCGCCGGGAAAGGAGTTACTCCTGAAGGCGGTGGTGACCTTGATAACCCAGAACACCCGTTAGAGGGTCAGGATAGGCCCGAGGACCAGAACAAACCCGACGACCTCAACGGTTTCGAGGACGACAATTACCTTCCCCCTGTCGAGGAGGAGGATATCCCGTAAGCTGACGACATGGACATCCCTAATAACCATGAAGATTATGAATAGTTTAGACAACAACTCATAGCGATGGCTCGGAGTCTGAGAGCCAAGGAGTGGTAGCTTAAAGCTGAACAGGATGACCTCAATGATCGTTGGACAAGAGTCCTCTCGGTTGAGGAAGGGCATGTCGTCGGTCTGTCAGACAATACCAAGAGCTATCGATGGAGAAGGCTGCTGCCACAATTCGATGACAAGCTCACTGACACTTTGTTGCCAAAGCATGCTCCATTTCATAGGCCAGACCTCCCTCCTCGTGGGTGTGATCAAATGGCTGCTGATGCCAGTTATAGACCGGTAATACCCCGAAGATGGGGAAAGGATCCACTAGATCCCAATGACATTTTCGACCTGCAAGATGACTTGGATCACTGAGCAGGTCGTACAAGATCCATCTACGGATCTAGAGGATACTCACGCGATAGATGGGATGGGGTACAAGCCATGGCTCGAACGAAGTAATAGTAGAGACCAGGAATGCACTCGAGCCAAAACAGATGCTGATCACCCGCTATGCTTCACGGATGAGGTCATGCCGCATCAGTTCCCGGAAGGCTTTAAACCCATGAACATCAAGCAGTACGATGGAACTACTGACCCAACAGTATGGATCGAGGACTTCCTCCACCACATCCACATGGCTCGAGGTGATGACCTCCATGGCATGAAATAACTTCCCCTCAAACTTAAGGGGCAGCATGGCACTGGTTAAATAGCCTCCCCGAAAACTCCGTTGGATGCTGGGAGGACCTGAAGGGTGCTTTCCGCTCCAACTTCCAAGGAACCTATCTTCGGCCGCCGAATTCTTCCGACCTCAGCAACGTCATCCAGAAGCTCGGCTAGTCTGCTCGGCAATTCTGGAACCGGTTCTTGACTAAGAAGAACGAGATTGTCAATTGTCCGGACGCTGAGTCCATAGCCTCCTTCTGGCACAATATTCGAGATGAATGGTTGGCCCGCCAGCTAAGCCAGGACAAACCTCAGACTATGTCCACCCTCACCTCCCTCATGACCCGCTTTTGCGTGGGAGAAGATAATTCGCTGGCAAGACGATGCCACAATTCCAAAGCACCCGGAGCCTCTAAAGTTTGGGATGGCAACAGAAAGAAAAAGCACAATAAGAACAAGAGTCGGCACAATAACAGTGATGTCGATGACATGGCCGTTAACGCCGACTTCCGCAACTCTCGTCCTAGACAGCGGAAGAAGCCGCCTAAAGGCAATTGCGACGGACCCACTCCGCTGGAAAAAATAATGTAGCGGACCTTCCAAATCCATGGGACTCAGGAGAAGCTCACCAACCACACACACCGCAATTGCTGGGTGTTTAAATAGGTGGACAAACTCCCACCCAAATATCAAAGGAAGAGCCCTCGTACAGAGGATGAGGATGATCCTCACGGTCCAATCGGTGGCAACCAAAAGAAATTTCCTTTGGATTTAAAGACGGTAAAAATGATATATGCCACCCACATACCCAAGAGGGAGAGGAAGCGCGCCCTTCAAGAGGTCTACGCTATAGAGCCGGTTGCCCCGAAGTACACCCATGGTCGGCATGTCCAATCATCTTTGATCGACGTGATCACCTGACCAGTATCTATCGTGGGGGTTCGGCCACACTCGTCCTAGACCCCGTTATCGATGGGTATCACCTCTCAAAGGTCCTAATGGACGAAGGAAGTAGCCTTACTCTTATCTACTCAGATACGGTGAAAAAGATGGGCATAGACCCATCACGGATTAAATCTAGTAACACCACCTTCAAAGGGGTGATTCCAGGTGTCGAAGCCCGAGGCACAGGCTCCGTAACCCTAGAAGTTGTGTTCGGCTCGTCGGGCAACTTTCTTAGTGAAGACTTGATCTTCGACATCGTACCCTTCTGCAACGGCTATCACGCCCTGCTTGGCCGGACAGCGTTCGCTCATTTCAATGTCGTCCCGCATTATGCATACCTCAAGCTCAAGATGCCTGGCCCCAAAGGGGTCATCACTGTCGACGACAATACGGAGCAATCTTTATGGACTAAGGAGCATGCACGACCCCTAGCAGCCGAATTTAGTTACCAAGGTGATCGACAGGTTCCGGCATCTATCGTAAAGACACACAAGGTTCGGAAGCAAGCTCGGCTGCAGGACGAACTCTTAGTACCCTCCTCTACCCGTAAATAAGGACTCGCACCCCACCGCATGCACCTAGGACCAGCGAAGTACGTTCCAAGAAGGCACACCTTCGCGCCTAATATTGCGTGGGTAACGGTGGGGAAACAAAGGTGGGTATCCGGCTTGACCAGACTACTACCACTAAATATGTCTTCAGACACAATCCAGGGACCATTGAAGGCCTCACCACGGGCACAAAGCCTATCCATCGTTCATCGACTTCTCAATACCTTGCTTCCAAGCTCCGCTCACTGTATAATACGTTCATCGAGTAGCAAGGCATATCAAGGATGTAAGGCCATCAATCGAAGACCCCTGGTACAACCGCTCCTGTAATATGTTTTTCTTCATATACTTATAAACAGTTGCTTCGTCGCTCCGAATAATAAGAGTCGTTGAGGAGAAATACTTCATTTTACTTGTTCTTATGGTTGTCCTTCTTGGCACATATTTTCCCCTTTTCTCCCTCTTCTTGCTAATTAATTCAATATGTTATGACGCAACCAGATAATACACTGGAGTTCAAACTTATATACAAATCGCCTTACATATTTTCATTATGTGTTCGACGTCTCGGAGTTCACTTAATATGCATTGGTTCTGAACTGTGTCTTGGGTCAATAGTTGGGTTGCCCGGCTCCTGTGATTGCCCCTTTACGTTCCGCTCATTCAGCTAAAAGGGCAAAGGGAACACCCTTGTGATTGTGCTTCTTGAGAGTCTAGTCAAGCACCTTAGGGGAGAAAGTCGAAAACTGACAGTCATAGTATGCGAGATCCGATCTGTGAACCCAAGCTAAAGTATTATACTTCAATCTCGTAAGCGGTTATTCTGTGATGTACAAGGGGGTTGTCCTTTATGCAAACCTTGTGATACTGGCTTTAGCCGCAGTTCGTCCGAACATCACCACACTTTGGTAGTCAATCGTAAGCTCCCCGCGGTCCTTTTCATGCCCCTGAGGCTAAGTGAAAGAAATAAAGCATTATAGTGTGATTGGCCAGTATGCTACACTTTACTACCTTCGGGTTCCAATAAGGAGCCTAAGGGACATAGTGCATTGGCATAGACACCCCATGTGGTATCTACTTGGGGGCTGAAGCCAACGACTCGCATCTCTCAGTGTTAAACGACCACACAGGAGTTATAAAGGAATGCAAAACTATAAAAGCATAATAAGTTATAACATCAAAAGTTTCGATATGTCTTCGGACGCGTTACAACTCATTGAAACATATTATTGCCCGAACAGTGTGACGCTATCACCCGAGCACTCTCCATCACTCCATTTAAGTATAACTTGGGGCATCTATGCTCCTTCCCGGGAGGTGGCGGGGAGGTGGCTACCTTCATTGGATCCAGTCCCGGCCAGTGCACCTTGGCCTTCACAAGGGCCATACGGACTCCCTCTATGTAGGTAGAGCACTTCATGGTATCGAAGCGGGGTGAGGTAGCAATCAACTTCTGCACCAGGCCAAAGTAGCTGCCTGGCAGCGGCTCGCCGGGCCATAAGCGGATACAGAAGTCCTTCATGGCCGGCTCTACCATTTGGTGCAGCTCCATCGGTTGCTTTAGCTGCTCCACGAGAAGAGGCGAGCGCTCGGTGGCTCTGAACTGTGCCCAGAACAGCCGAGCTACATCTCCTTCTTCCCTCAAGGTGAACAACATATTGGCGTCCGCCACACCCTTCTGAAGATCGGAGGAGGTGCCTGATGAACGCCAGACCTGGGTAAGAAATTTGAATTTGCTATCCCTGAAGACGCACTATAGTAAGTATGGCTTACCATCCATTATGTCCTTCGCTTGGCGGACCTGCTCCTCATAAAACCGCCTAGCCACCCGCTCCTTCTGAAGATCGTTCTTCAAGATGGACAGTTCGGCTGCACTCTTGTTGTCCTTGGGCTCAAGGACCCCGCACTTCCGGCTGGCATCCTTGAGCTCCTGCCAAACCTCTGCCACACGAGGCTTGTGCTTCTTGCTGGTGGCTCGCAGGGCGGAGAGGGAAGTCACCACTTCTTTGGCCTCCGCTCTCTCAATAGCCGCATGGTGTTTTTCTTGTTGGAGCTCGGCCTTGACCCTCTCCACCTCCTTAGCCGAAGCTGTTTTGCACCTTAAGACATTATGAAACATTTCATGGATAGTGTTCGGGTAAAGGCGTTCATACAAAGCAGTTTGGGCAAAGGTATTCGGATTTTGTTTAGACCTACCTTCTGCGTCATCGAATCTTCGGTTGAGGGCTTCAATCTCATCCTCGAAGCGTTTAAGCTTCCGATTCAGCTCGTCCAGCTCGGCTCCATTTATTGTCGTCGCCAATGACGATGCCTATAGTACACATACAGTGGACTTGTTACATGGGTTTCAACTCCCGCATTATAATCAGTCCAATCATCTATTGGACCTTTTCAGGAGCTACCCTAACTTGTTAGACACACAAATTGTGTCTAGTCCGGTATTGGATACATGATTGACCCCTAGGTAAGTTTTTTAAAACTCTCCTAGCGCTCGGGGGCTGCCATGTATATAATGGAAATAAATAAAACCTTTGGAAATAAGAGTATCAACTGACTTACTAGAAAACCCATTAGGAGACCTTTGAAGGCCTCCTTCTGTCCGTTGTCAACATACTGGATGCTCTTTAATTACGCACCCATGAGGGTGCGGTGCTCCTCGGAGACTGAGGCACTTGATAGAGCCTCCTCCATGACCGGCCACCCATTGGTCGATGGCGCCGGACATGATTGGATAACCCGATGACCAACTAGGGTTTGAACCAGAACCTCTGGAGGCATGGTACGCTCCGGAGATGCCCTTGGATGGGATTGAGCGATCGCTCGTCCGGCCTCCTTAGTGTTCGGGTGGGGTACTCCCCCCCTCTTTGGTAACCGAGGTGTTAGCCTCGGTCATTGTGTCGTCTCCCCCGCCGCTGATGCCTGACTCCATAGGAGCATGTTGGGATGACACCTTGGAGGTGTCCTTCGTGGCGCCCGGAGTGGCGGGATGCGAGACATTCCTACTCTCCGCTAGTCCGGCGGGCGGGGTCTCCCCGTCCGATATTTGATCGGTGGGGAAGACATGCGGGGGGCTACAAAACCCATAAGCGCTTGCGTGTTAGTAAATTCTTAACTTGTTAAAAGAACAAAGAAGGGGTCTTAGGATCCTAACCTTCGAGCCGGAGGCTTGACCCTGAGTTTCCTTCATCGAACCACCTCGAGGTTATCGGACTTAGTATATGAGTCCGAGTTGTCGTCGAATATGATCACCTATGGCCGACACATCCTCTTCGCAACAGGACGTGGAACGTCCTCTGGGGCATCTGATGACGCCACCCTCTTTCTTGTGAGGAGAGAATTGCCTTCCCTCGGCTTCGTCCTCCTCCTCTTCCTCCTGCTCCTCCTGCTCCTCTTCCTCCTCAAGCTCCTCTTGATTTGAGGAGGCATGGGTTTCCCCGAACACAGTCTCTGTCTGGTCCCGGATAGGAAGGCCGCTTTGGCCTGGTTTCTTATTCTTCTCCTTCTTCGTGGGGGCCTCGTAAAGCTTCTCCACGAGCATTTCCGCCAACAGCCCGAACATAGCATCCTCAGGCTGAGGTGTCGTACTGCTAAAGTTAACGGCTTTCTTCAGCCATTTCTGCGAAAGAGTGATGAGAAGAAAACATTATGGATCCTCCTACCAAAGTATAAAAGTCAAACAAGCAGAAGTGACCCGTACCTCGTTGGTGGGTTTGGAGGCCTGCAAGCCTCTGTCTTCCTCCTCGGATTGTGGCTTGAAGAGCGCCTTCCATAACTTCTCCCCCGTAGTGCGAAAGAGGTGCCGGATTGTGGGCGCATCATCAAGTTGCTGATCCCACAAGGGTGTGTCTCGGTGCTAGCAGGGGAGGATGCACCTCCGGAGAATCACCTAAACCACATTGGTCAGCTTGATGTCCTCCTCAACAAGGGAACCGATGCGCTTCTGTAGGTCGCTCACCTCCTTGCTCGACCCTCAGTTAATGCCCTTTCTGAGCCATGAAGCTAGTCTAGCCGGGGGACCAGATATGAATTCGACAGGAGGGATCTGACATTCTTCTCGTGGTTCTGTGATGTAGAACCACTCCTTCTGCCACGCCTTGATGGTGTTGATGAAGGTGCCTGATGGCCACATGATGCGGGTGAGCTTGCCAATGACGGCCCCACCACAGTCTGCGTGCTTCCCGCCGATGCACTTCGGCTTGACGTTGAATACTTTGAGCCAGAGCCCAAAGTGCGGCTTGACTCGAAGAAATGCCTCACAGACGAGGATGAAAGACAATATATGCATAAATGAATTTGGTTGGAGGTTAGGGATGTCAAGACCATAGAAGAACATCAACCCCCTGACGAAGGGGTGAAGTGGGAAGCTCAACCCCCTGATGTAGTTGAGGAGGAATACCACCCTTTCACTTGGTCGGGGGGTGGGTATCACTTGGCCCTGCTTCGGTGCGCGATGAGGAATGTCAGCGGAGAGGTAGCCGGCCTTCTTGAGGTCGAGAATGTCCCGGTCGGTGACTGTGGAGACTTCCCACTGGCCGTTGGAGCCCGCCATTGATGAGCTTGGAGATGGGGGTGGAAGACCAAGATCTGTGCGTTGGAGGCATAGAGGAATGGAAGGTGGAGAAAGCGAATGGGAAACGTGAATAGGCTTCGGGGTTTTCTTCTCCTTTTATGAGGCTTATCGGTTTGGTCTCCCCTTGCTGCGTCGTCAATCCCTCCGTTTCCCAAGACATGGGAACCGTTGCACGCGCGTAGTTAAACATATCCCGTATAAAATGGGACACAATCGATATGTTGATAGATCGTGATGATTAAATGACCTCAAACCGCGAATCGAGTTTGTGTAACTAGCCTAGCGGTCGTGGTGGGCTGTGACTGTTCATGAGAGAGGTCGTCATAGGAATATAATTTACCCCTTGACGTTTGGCATTCAAGGCCGGCCAATTTGTAGTGTTCGGATGTGCTACTATGCGAAAGGCTACTTATCATCGAAGGCCAAATTATGTTCAGTGTGAATAACTCACCTTGCAAGCCGAAGACTCTAACCATGTAAAGCAATTGAAGCTGGGACCCTTATCGTTGGAGGCAAGTTCAGAGGCTACTGAGGGAGTCCTGGATTAAGGGGTCCTCGGGAGGCCGACCTATTTCTATGGGCCAGACTATTTGGGCCACTTAGCGAACACATGAATATATGAAGGCCCAGTCTACAAGATGGAAGCTTCAGGAAGCATGGCTTGTACTCCACGTTTGATGTAGCGAATATGCATGTTTATCTCCTCGGCATGTAACCAACCATGTGTAAACCCTAGACATCCTCGGCGTCTATATAAGCCGGAGGGTTTTAGGGTGTAGATAGAGGACAACTCATCTAGGGTTAGCTATTCGATCTCGAGGTAGATCAACTTTTTGACCCCCATCATCAATACAACCAAGCAGGACATAAGGTATTACCTCCATAGGAGGAACCGAACCTCAATAAATCTGTGTCCCCTTTGTCTCCTGTTACCATTGATCCTAGTCTCACAGTTCAGGACCCCCTACTCGAGATCAGCCGGTTTTGACACCGATAGGGGCGCAGGAAGATGTCTTGTGGACCAATGGGGGCCCCCCTCCAATGGTTCTTTGATCCAATGTGGCTTATTTCCTCCAGAAAAAATCACAAAAAAGTTCTGAGTGATTCCGATAACTTTCATTTTTTGCACAAAGAACAACATCACGGTAGTTCTGCAGAAAACAACGTCAGTTTGGGTTAGTTCTAGAGAAACCATATAAAGTGTATCAAAACCATATAAGTATTTTAAACATAGGTTTATATGGCATGAATACTTCATAAATTATCGATACATTGGAGACATATCACCAAACAGAAGGCTTAAGAAAACGACATAAACTAAACAAAAGATAACTAGATTGGCTACACAATTAAAAAGTGCTAATGCTGCAAGGGTGGACCCTTGCCAGCTTGAGGATAATGCAGCCTGAAGGGCGCCCTCAATTTGAACAAACTGAAAAGTCACTTAGAAATCATGCTGCTGTGGAAGCGTTTGGCTGTTTGGCAAAGCATGTCGTGGAGGTTCACCTCTCAGGGACCGACTGGCGAGGTGCCATCACGAGGTGTGGGAGCTTTTGGAAGGTGGTGTCGGCGTTCTCCAAGCCAAAGGGCATGCAGATGTAGTTGGTGACAACGCCTCTTCTCACGCCAACGCGCGATGGCCAGAAGAGGTCTTTTGAGTCTGCCCTGTTGAGGCCCGCGATGTCGATGCACATGCGCACCTTGCTGTTCTTTCCGGTGGTGGCAACCTAGTTGATGGGATGTCCCAGAGGACGCTCGCCGTGCATGTCCCGAGTCTCTTGCAGCTTGTCAATCTCTTGGGTGATGAACTCTTATGCCCCTCGCGCTTGGCACCGTATTCCTTGCTTACGGGGGCATGCGTCGAAGCACGCATCCAAGTGGTGCCCGAGCACCTCCCTCATCACACTGGTCAGGTCGGACGCTTTCCAGGTGGAAGCCCCCGAGCGTGGCCCGAGGAAGGCGCTAGGCGCACCTTCATATGCTAGGGGGAGACATGTGCCGACAGCGGGCGCGGGGCTCGCGACGCTGGCGTCGGGCGTTGCATCCTTCGCCTTGGCGGGGCCTTGGACTGGCAATAACTGTTTCTTTCTTGAGGGTGCGGACTCGTTAGGCCGAACACCTCCCTTGTCATCTGAGTGATCAGCCACGAAAGCTTTGTAGGCACGCTCAAGGGAATAGATGGCATCCTTCTCGTCGCAGGCGATGGTGATGACACCACTGTAGCCAGACATCTTGAGGATGTTATAGCCATGGTGGGTCGCATGCATGAATTTGTCAAGCGTCGGGTATCCTAGGATTGCATTGTATGCGAGGCTGATGTGCACCACGTCGAAGTCGATCAGCTCGGTGTGGTAGTTGTCGCGCATGTCAAAGGTGACAAGGAGGCAGACATGCCCTAGGGGAGTGGTGGAGCCATTTGTCACCCTAGAGAATGACATGGTAGGAATCAACTGGTCGTAGGAGCAAGTAGAGTGTCTCGAAGGTCCCGATAAAGATCATGCTGAGGCCAGCGCCTCCGTCGATGAGGGTGTTGGTGACTCACACGTTGCTGATGGTGGGAGTTGATGTGGCTTGAGACTATGTCGGTATTTCCCCAAAGAGGAAGGGATGATGCAGCACAACGACGGTAAGTATTTCCCTAAGTTATGAAACCAAGGTATCAATCCATAGAAGAAGATCAAGCAGCTACGTAAACAACACCTGCACACAAATAACAAATACTTGCAACGTTACGGGTAAGAGAGTATGTGAAGCTCCCAACGGTAAAAAGATAGATTAGGTAATGATAGTTTTGGCAAATAGATCTCACAAGAACACAGAATAAAATAAGTGAACAAAAAGTGCAGCAAGGTATTTTGTTTTTTTAGATTAATAGATCTGAAAACAAAAAGGCAAAATAGTAGACCGGAAAGCAATATTTTGGAAAAGTAGACCTGGGGCCCGTAGGTTTCACAAGTAGATTCTCTCATGAGTATAGCACATGGTGGCTGAAGTAATTACTGTTGGGAAATTGATAGAAGATGAAATAATCATGACGATATCAAAGCAATGATCATTATATAGGCATCACATCCAAGACAATTACACCGAAACAATTCTGCATCTACTGCTATTAATCTACACATCGACCGCTATCTAGCATGCATCTAGTGTATTAAGTTCATGGGAAAACGGAGTAATGCAATAGGAACGATGACATGATGTAGACAAGATATATTCATGTAGGCATAGACCCCATCTTGTTATCCTTAGTGGCAACCGTACATGTGTGCCTTATTGCCCCTTCTGTCACTAGGAAAGAACACCGCAAGATCGAACCCATCACAAAGCACCTCTTCCCATGGCAAGAAAAATCAATCTAGTTGGCCTAACTAAACCAAAGATTTGAAGAATAAATATGAGGCTATAAGTAATCAGCAAATAAGAGATCAAAGAAGTCTCAAATCATATTCATGGATAGAAACTAATCATGAACTCAAAATTGATTGGATCCCAACAAACACACCGGAAAAGTCATTACATGAAATAGATCTCCAAGAGACCATTGTATTGAGAATCCTAAGAGAGAGTGGAAGACATCTAGCTAGTTCCTATGGACCCGTAGGTCTATGGTGGACAACTCACACATCATTGGACAGGAACCTATGATGAAGATGAACTCCTCCGTGATGGTGTTAGATTGGATCTCGAGGTTCTGGAACTTGTGGCGACTGGATTTCTGTTTCCTCGACTCCACTAGGGTTTTCCTAATATTTGTGAATTTATAGGGTCGATAGTCGATGGAGGGGGTACCAAGGTGGGCACAACACACTAGGCCTTGCTAGGGGCTTATGGTGTGCCCTCGTGGGTGTTCCCCACCTCAGGCTCCTCTCTAGTAGTGTTTTTCCAATCTGGTGTCTTCTGGTCCAAAAAACATCTCCAAACATTTTTAGGGCGTTTGGGCTTCGTTTGGTACTGATTCTTTGTGAAGTAAAAAAACAAGCCAAAGGAACAACTTACACTTTGGTTCTATGTCAATAGGTTAGTCCCAAAAAATGATATAAAGTTGCTATAAAATGACTGTGAAACGTCCAAGATTGATAATATAACAGCATGGAACAAACAAAAATTATAGATATGTTGGATACCTATCAGCATCCCCAAGCTTAATTCCTACATGTCCTTGAGTATGTAAATGATACAAACATAATTTTTTCTGTGGAATGCTGCCTAACGTGTTCATGACATATTCTTTTCCTCGTAGCATGGACATTTGGACTTTTACATGGTTCAAAGAAATTGTCTAGTTTTGACATGAAAACTTTAATACTCAAGCATATCAACAAGCAATCGTGTCTTTCGAAATATCAACAGTAAAGCAAGTTATCCCTAGCCTATTATGCTCAATGATTGATCCATTCAGGAAACACACACAAATATTAGCTACACCTAATGCTCAAGTATGGTTATAGTATCTCCTAGTTGGTGCCTTTTAAGAGCAGATGGAGACTCAAATTAAAAAAATAAAAATTGCATAAAGTAAATAGATAGGCCTTGCGCAGAGGGAAGTAGGGATTTGTAAAGGTGCAAGAGCTCAACGTTTAAATTGATAGAGAAAACTAGTTTGTGTGGCATGCCTTTCCTGTCGGCAAAAACGACCGAGTGGTTTCAATATATTTCCATGCTAGATACATCATAAGCGGTTCCCAAACAAAAAATAAAGTTTATTCCTTTTTCCACCATACTTTCACTTTCCATGGCTAGCCGAATCTATGGTTGCCTTCCATACCAACACTTTCCAAGGAATTTATTATTTGACAACATAAAGTAAAAAAACAATCTTTTTTTCACTTCATTTTGGGAATGGGCATCCCTATTATCTTTGTACTCTCGTAAATGACAAGTGAATAAACACTCATATTGAGGATAACATATCTAGCATGGAAAAATATTTGTCACCCCGTACCGTTTCATGAGCATTACGAGCACACAAAAAGGAAAATTTATTTTGAAATTTAGAGATGACACATACAAATTTTCTTGGAACAACATGGAAATACCGTATATAGGTAGCTATGGTGGACTCATATGGCAAAAGTGCTTTAAGGATTTTGGATGCACAAGTAGTATTTCTACTTAGTACAAGTGAAGGCTAGCAAATAGGTTGAGAAGCATCCAACCAAGAAATGAAAAATCACTTAAGCGAGCATTAGGCATAACTAACACCGAATAATGCACCATAAGTAGGATGTAATTTTGTAGCACAACTATTGACTTTCGTGCTTGTATAGGGAATCACAAACCTTAACATCGATATTCTTACTAAGCATAATTACTCACTAACATAACTCACATATTAGTATCGTCATGTGTCAAAACTATTACAAAGAATCAAGTTTAACTTGTCCAATGATCTTCGTGAAAGTTTTTATCATATCCCTCTTGAATATCTATCACTTTGGGACTAGTTTCTTATATTGCAATTGCTTTTGACAAGCTCACATAGATATAAGTGAAGAACATGAGCATAAAAGTTTCATCTCTAAAAATAATATAAGTGAAACATGAGAGGATTTCTTCAAAATTACACACTCTCAAATTAATATAAGTGCAGGATTAGATCATTTCTTCAAACATGTAAAAGCACGCCATGCGCAAACAGATGTAAGTGAAGCACTAGAGCAATTTCATAGCTCAATAGATTTAAGTGATGCATATAGAGAAATTCTAGTAAATCATAGCATAACTTTGGCTCTATAAATAGGTGTGTGCAAAAAGGATAAAAGCAAAATAAATAAAATATACAAGACGCTCCAAGCAAAAGTCATGATATGTGACGAATAAAAATATAGTTCCAAGTAAATACCAATGGTTGATAGAAGAAAGAGGGGATGCCACTCGGGGCATCCCCAAGCTTAGTTGCTTGTTACTCTCTTCTTAGTCTCTTCTTAGTCTCTTCTTACTCCTTATTCCTGGGGTTCTGTAGAATCTCCCATCTTAGTCTCTTCTTACTCCTTATTCCTTCATCCATCGTGATCTCACCCAAAACTTGAAAACTTCAATCACACAAAACTTAACAAAATTCTCGTGAGATCCGTTAGTATAATAAAGAAAATTACTAGTCTAAGTTTTGTTGTAAACCCATTCACAATTTATTATTGCATTATATCTACTGTATTATAACTTTATCATGACTTATACCCCCAAATAGAAGCCATAGATTCATCAAAACAAACACACAATGCAACGAAAACACAATCTGTTTCAGACAGAATAGTCTGTAGTAATCTATACTTTACCCATACTTATTTAACTCTAAAAATTATGAAACATTAGTAAAACGTAAAGAATTTATATTTCAATATTGTGTTAAAATTTCATCTCATTATCACATCCCAATAAAAAATGAAAGTTCGTGCACTGTAGATAAAGTTTCTGTTTTAGACTCAACATTGTTTCTACTAATCTTATGAATCATCCTAAAGGATTTACTTGGCGCAAACACTAAATGAAACATAAAAACACAATAATTACAGAGTCATAACAGTGCAAACACTCAAAAATAGGAAGGGAAACAAAAAAATAATTTATTCATTGGGTTTCCTCCCAACAAGCGCTAACGTTTTACGCCCCTAGCTATGCATAACACATAGATTCAAGTATTGGCATCTTTAGTTTTCACTCCATATAAGGACCTCATGATTGATTCATATGCTAGATTAATTCTTGTTCTAGGGAAGTGTTCCATACCCTTTCTAAGTATAAACTGAAATTAAATGTTGCCTTCTTTCATATCAATCATAAAACCAATAATATTCACGGGCGATAAATACCTAGTTATAAAAGCATCCTTGCACTTATCCCAATAATCGGTACTATTGCGAGGCAAAGAAGAAAACCAAATTTTTGCACGAACCCGCAAGGAGAAAGGAAATAATTTCAACTTCACAATATCATTGCCCACATCTTTTTTGTTTTTCATATCACAGAATTCTATGAACGTGTTTAGATGGGGCGCGGCATCCTCACTCGGACTGCCGGAAAGTTGATCTTTCTAGACAAGATTCAACAAAGCGACATTAGTATCACAACACTCCTCACTAGTGGCGGGAGGAGCAATGGAAGTTCTAATAAAATCATTATTAATGGTATTGGAAAAGTCAAACAACTTGGTGTTTTCTTGAGTCATCGTGTCCAGGCAAACAAAATTCCACTTACCTGTGTCTGAAGCAGCTTTCAATGAATTGCAATAAGTTCAGAGTCTACTCCAGCATCTCCCACGGGATCATTTTCTCAACGATGTTTGGTTATGGAAGGATGATGGAAAAGGGTATTCAACAAAGAAATTCTACTTGCATATCCACAAAGCACTACCAAGTAACCCTCTGATTAACCGGGTCTGGAAGAGCTGCTGCACCATGAAAATAGAAGTGTTTGCATGGATGTTAATTATAGATAGACTCAATATGCAAGATATGCTTGAGTGCAGACACTGGAATGTTTCTGAATCAAACATGTGTGTCCTATGCCATGAAAGGGTTAAGGAGGATAGGGTTCATCTACACTTTACATGCATGTTTAGCAACAGAGTTTGGAACTGCTTGCAAATTGAATGGCGAGGGGAATCCATGTGGGACGTTTCTACTCGGGCCCGCAAAGATTTTCATAGGCCCTTCTTTGAAGAAGTGGTCTTCACTTCCTATTGGATCATTTGGACTACTAGGAATGCCAAAGTCTTTAGCAATGAGCGCCCTAGTTTCAATAGGTGGAAGTGTAACTTTAAGGATGATATTTCTTTACTCGCTCATAGAATTAAGGCTAGTTTTTAAGATGATCTGTTGAAATGGGTATCCTTTCTACCACCCTGAGGTTAGTGATCTGGATCCCCCACCCCGTTTCTCGTAGCTTAGGTGTTGTAAATTGTAAGTTGTGTTATGGAATAAAAGATAAGCTGTGGGGTGTTTTTCCCTATAGTAGTTTGTCAAAAAAATTGCAAGCAAACAAGAGATCTGACAAGAAAAAGGCAAACACAAAAGAGAAGGCGAGTAAAACGGCAAATTAGTGAAGTGGGGTAGAGGAAAACGAGAGGCAAATGGAAAATACTGTAAATCACAAGGAGATGAGATTTTTGACTAGGAACCTAGTAGATGAGATCGCTTCCTCCCTGGCAACGGCACCATAAATTCCTTTGACATGGCTTGAGACTGCGTCGGTATTTCCCTAAAGAGGAATGGATGATGCAGCATAGTGACGTAAGTATTTTCCTGAGTTATGAAACCAAGGTATCAATCCATAGAGGAAGATCAAGCACCTATGTAAACAACACCTGCACATAAATAATAAATACTTGTAACCCGATGTGTAAGAGATGTTGTCAATCTCTCAACGATAAAAAGATAGATTAGGTAATGACTGTTTCTGCAAATAGATCTCGCAAGAACACAAAATAAAATAAGTAAACAAAAAGTGCAGCAACTTATTTTTGTGTTTTTTGGATTAATAGATCTGAAAACAAAAAGTAAAAATAGTATATAGGAAAGCAATATGTCGGAAAAGTATACCCTGGGGCCGTAGGTTTGACTAGTGGCTTCTCTCATGAGTATAGCACACGGTGGGTGAAAAAATTACTATTGGGAAATTGATAGAAGATCAAATAATCATGACGATATCCGGACAATGATCATTATATAGGCATCACGTCCAAGACAAGTAGACCGAAATGATTATGCATCAACTACTATTACTTCATGCATTGACCGATATCCAGCATTCATCTAGTGTATTAAGTTCATGGGAAACGGAGTAATGCAATAAGAATGGTGAAATGATGTAGAAAAGATCTATTCATGTAAGAATAGTCCCCATTTTGTTATCCTTAATGACAACGATACATGCATGCCTTGCTCTGCCCCTTCTATCACTGGGAAAGAACACCACGAGATCGAAACCATCACAAAGCACCTCTTCCCATGGCAAGAAAAATCGATCTAGTTGTCCTAACTAAACTAAAGATTCGAAGAAGAAATAAGATGCTATAAGTAATCATGCAAATAAGAGATCAAAGAAGACACAAATAATATTCATGGATAGAAACTGATCATGAACTCAAAATTCGTTGAATCCCAACAAACACATGCAAAAGTCATTACATCAAATATATCTCCAAGAGACCATTGTACTGAAAATCATAAGAGAGAGAGGAAGCCATCTAGAAACTTCATATGGACCCATAGGCTTATGGTGGACTACTGGCGCATCATTCGAGAGGCACCTATGATGAAGATGAACCCCTCCGTGATGGTGTTAGATTCGGCCTTGAGGTTCTGGAACTTGCGGCAAATGGAATTGTGTTTCATTCACTCCCCTAGGGTTTTCCGAATATTTATGAATTTATAGAGTCGATAGTCCCTGGAGGGGGGGGGCAAGGTGGGTAGCACCCACCAGGCCAGGATAGGGGCCTCTGGCGCCCCCTGGTGTGTTGCCCACCTCAGGCCTCCTCTATGGTAGTGTTTGTCCAATTTGGTGTCTTCAGGTCCAAAAAAAGTCTCCAAGATTTTTCAGGACGTTTGGGCTTCGTTGGGTACGGATGTTCTGCGAAGTAAAAAACAAGCGAACACAACAACTGGCACTTTAGCACTATGTCAATAGGTTAGTACCAAAAAATGATATAAAGTTGCTACAAAATGATATAATATAAAAAAATGGAACAAGGAAAAATTATAGATACTTTGGAGATGTATCAGGAGTGCACATCATGGGAAGTGCGCCCGACGCGGCCATAGGATTGAGGTTGACCTTGGAGTAGAAGGAGATGGTGTACTGCGACCACTTGAGGGGTTGCACGTCCTCCGGCCTTGGGAGGGCGGCATTCAACTCACGAGAGAACTGCTTAAACAAACGGTTCAACGTAGAGGCATGGTCTCCGCCGAGGATAGATCCTATCGAGCTAGGCGGTTGATAGCCCCCAACCCCCACATCATGGTAGTTGTAGTAGCGACCAAAGAGCAACATTGTCCTCAGGGTACGCCTTGCAAGAATATTCATGCCAGCCGCCCTCACGGGGCTGACCGCACAGGCCGTCCTCGCGAAGCTACTCAAGCCAGCCCTGGCAGGGGTTACCATTGCGGTTGTCCCACCTGCTGCCGGCACGGACTTCGCGGCTGGCACCGCGGTCATTCTGGTTTGGACATTGGATGATGCGTTCGTCACGAAGGGATTTGAGCTCATGTCACTCTTTGGTGTTGTGGTTGCGCATGTTGTTGTAGAAAAATAATGGGCGGCGGTCCTTCTTAGGCACATGATGGTCCCTGTCTCATTTCTGCGAGCACGGTAGGGCCCATGTGCTTGAACTCCTTTCCCTTTGCCTTGCCATCCTCGGGCGCGGCGTCGTGGTTGTTGTGGATGAATAGGCGGCCCTCTTCAGCTCTGGCGCATTTGTCAACGATGTTTAACAGCTCCATAGTCGAGCTCAGGTTGTTGTTGGTGGCGAGCTTCTCGCACATCTAGATGTACTTGACGCCATTGGTGAACGCCATGATGATGGCTTTGTCCGAGGCATGTGCGATCTTGTTGCGCACCTGGCTGAAGCACTGAATGAACTTGCATAGGGTCTCTCCGAGGAGCTTCTTCACATGCCATAGGTCGTTGATGGAAAGGGGACAGTCATGTGTGCCCTTGAAGCTGGCGAAAAATTGCTCACAGAGCTTGCTCGACGAAGAGATCGACTCCTCGGATAGGTTCATGAGCCAGGAGCGCGCACGATGACCTTGTCGTTGCTGTTCGCCGCCTTGATGCTCAGTGCATAGAATTGGAGTAACTCCGAGGGGGCATCTCAGGCTAGAACTTGATGGGCCAAACCACCCGGCATAGCTCGCGAGTGAAGGCCCAACAGCCTACGTTGCTCTAAGGGATGCCGTGCACGAGGGTGGCCCGGTGCTAGCGCCCGACCGCCGCGACATCCTAGACGATCTAGTCCTTGCACTGGTGCTGCTGCTCGAGGATCACGCACGCATCAGCTGATGTGGGGCGGATGATTTGGCAGATGGCCTCATATTGAGCCTATGAAGGTGATCCTCGGTGCTGGTCGCACGGGCACGCATCACGCTAAGGCTCGTCCGGGTAGTCGCGCAGGGGAGGTGGTGGAGGTTCTCCATGCGCCACATCCCCACTGTGAGATGATGGAGGGAGAAGTGAGGGAGAGGGTGTTGGAGCTTCCCCGACGGCGGTGACGAGCTCGGTGATACAGCCTAGCCAGGCATCCTAGCCAGCCTGCATCGGGAGGTAGAGAAGTAGCTCGTGTGCCATGAGTAGCGTGGCCTGCGCGTTCACGTGCCCAAGGTGGGTGTGGGAGGAGGAATCCATGGCGGGCGGCTATCCTGCTGCACAGAAGGGTGCAAGGAGGAGTCCTGCTTCTCATGGGCAGCAGGGTCGGTGGCGGCGGCAGTCACGGTGTTGGCGGTGTGCTGGCGATCGTCGTGGTCCATCCGAAACTCGGCATGCGCACGGCGAGCGTCGTCCATAGGGTTGGCAAAGCTGCAGCCAAATTGGAGCTGGAGAACTGTGGCCCACCCCTACCTGGCGTGCCAAATGTTGGAGTCAGGGCTCCGGGAACCCAAAGAGGTTTGAACCCTAATCTACCTTGCAACATCACGGTGATGGTTTGCCCGAGCTAATGAAGAAGAAGAACAGACACGATAGTTTACCCAGGTTCGGGCCACCTTGCGGTGTAAAACCCTACTCCTTCTTATCTGGATTCCGTGAGGGTGAGAAGGAGTACAAAGGTGGTTTCTTGCTAGCTTTAGTTCAATCGCCATGTATGGTGGCAGCCTGCCCTATCTTATACTTGTTGTGGTCCTCTTCCCCTAAATACACAAGGTGGGAAGGGTTGCCAGAACGTCCAGTTTGAAGGGGGACATGACTGTAGCTTATCATGACAAAAGTAGTCTTCACATGAAAAAGCCCACTATTGCAGGCGCCTACTATACAAATGGGTTTTTTAACCCCTTTATGTGACGCAGTCTTAAACCACCGCCTTGCATGTGTGGGCGAAAGGGGGGCTATCCCAAACCACATGGAAAACTCGTCGGCAATGCCTGCTCCTAGTCACACACGATGGGCAAAGATATGTTGTGTGCGATTGGAAGGTCCATCACAAATAGATGTATTGGGGAAGTCTTGTGAGATGTGCTTAGCATCCCACATAGTGAATCCCAATCGTACATTTGCCTTCGTATTGTACATCACACAAAATTTTCTACATAACATATTCTGTGTTAGGGGTGGCCATCACGCACGGTGCCTAGAAGTAACTGTTTGGCATAGCATTGTCCATCACACACACGTTTTATGTGAAAAACTTTACGAATGGGTGTTCTAGCACACAAAGTTTTCGGCCCGAAGTCGGGTGTGATCCAACATGCCAATTTTCTAGAAAACCTGTGGGTTTGTTGAGGTCATCGCTCATGGTGTTCTATGACAAACCATCTGCAATATCAAACCCCAATAATTAGGCTAATTGCTCTATTATTTATAATCCAGCTAGTAAACAAATCAACACTTCATATCAAGCACACAATATATTCCATTTTGTATTACGACAATCAGGATTTCACAATTGTAATAGATCCGAGTACAACATCATATAGGCATATACAACCTAGCTACCCAATTACACAACATGACCGAGTTTCACATGCAACATCTAAAACCTTTGGAAAATAGCATCATATACGGTAAATAGACACATGAATCTCGTCCAGAAAACTGTTGAAGTGGAAGGAAAATATTGAGCCTTCACTGATCTCGAAGGACCTTGCAACTTTATGCCAGTGCCTTTGGATGGTAGCCTACCCATCCTTCATCCTCTTGAGGAAGACTTCAAGATTATACCATGGGTGTTCTATGAATATCTTCCTCGGCTCTTGACCATAAAGGTGGTTTGATACGTACTCATCCGTTAATTGGTTTGGAATGGATTGGAAACAAATATATGCATAAATTTCGTTTCAAAAAATTGAAATGTCACAAAGGGAAAAAAGACAAGGTAAAAGAGATAGAACCATCCTATAGTTCACTGATGTCTTGTTCATTGTACAGACAAACAAATTGTTGTTTTTCGTCCCTAGTTTCTTTATCTTACCAATCTTTCTTAGTTTCTTGATTTAACTGATGTCGTCGTTTTCTCATGACAGATGTCATGGGTAGGCTTATCAAAGGTGGTTGGAGCCAGAGGATGCCGACGGGCTCCGGGAGCGGGATTAGGCACAAATTGTGAGGAACGCACGATGTACCTAGGTTTAGGGCCCTTCGTGGGAGGTAAAACACCTAGTCCTGCTAGGTCTAGGTTGATAGACGGGGGAAGGTTACAATAGCACTATTGGAGCTATATCTAGAGGTGGAAGAGGGAGTAACCGGCTCCTCTTCCCTTGCTACGTGGATGAATATAAGGTGAAGTGTTCCCTCAAGTGTGTGTGCATGTGAATTTGTCCCTATGCATGAGGGGCTCAGGGGGTTTTATTGGCCAACGCCCCGGGTTACAAAATCCTTAAAGTACCGAATGGGGGAGGCCTCGCTGGCAGCCTCTCCGGCTAGCCAGGGGGCCCGCAAGTCAAGCCGTCTTGTCGCCGGTAGGGTCCACCAGCTACGCGATCCCGTCGCCTGCTGGGGTCAGCCGTCCGGCTCCGCGATTAGCCCGCGCCCACCTGCTACGGCACGGGCCGCCCAAGTGGTGTCACCTTGCGCCAGCCGACCGAAGTCTGTGGTATGGCCTGTAGCATTGTAGCCATGCGGGGGAAGGTAATGGAGTGGGTGGAGGTGTGCCGGCACTGTTGCCTCGCCCGGTCATGGTCAGCCAGCGTCAGTGGTACGACTGGCTAGACTATAGCCATACACGCCCACATGTCAGTGGTCACTGTGGCCATGTCGAGTCCCATCATAGGGTTCTTGTCTTGTCGCCGTACCCCGTGTGTAGTGGGATGGCCTGGAAGCTCGCTCACTCGAGGGTCAATGCAAGAGCCGGTTTGAAGGCAACTGGCCACGGCCCAGCTGGCCCGGGCCGAGCCAGCTCCTTAGAGAACCGGCCGCGAGCCAGCCGGCAACGAGCCTTCCGGCCATTCGCCAGCCGACCGTGAGGCTGACGACAATGTGATTTTTCTTGAAACGGGGGGAGAACCCCGTTGCTTTGGCCTACGCAGGGGTAATAACCCCGTCAATAGTCCCCGAAGCCCTCGGGGCCCCGCGTCTGCCAGATAAGGGGGAGCCGGAGGCTTCCCCATGCGGCGCTGGCCTCCGGCTCGAAGCCGAATGGTCGGTCAGTCGACGGGTGCCCCCAACACCTCCGGTTCCGTCACGTCGCTCCAGGTCCCTGGCCTTCCCGCAGTGCACCACGCGGAGTGTAACAATGTTGCGGGGGCCACACTCGTGGGCAGACAGTACGTCGCCCTGGGCCTAGCCCGCCAGGTCGGGAGCGTAGCCTGGTACACCTCGGACCGCAAGCTGAGATCTTCTGTGCTCAGATGCGGCGGTTGCAGTCCGAGGCGCCCATGTTCATCCGGGAATCCCGGGGGAGTGGGTGCAGTTAATCCCTACCCCCCCGGGCGCCGTCCCCTTATTTAAAGGGGAAGGAGGGAGGAGGAGGCAACCATGCTCCCCTTGCCCCTGTCGTTTTCCTCTTCCATGCCTTCTCTGCTCTTTATCGCGCCGCAGCCGTTTCGCTCGCTGCTTTGCCCGTTCACCTTCTCATTCCATCCCGTCGTTGCGAGCACCTCATACTCGTCCACGTTATTGGAAGCGGCAAAATGAATCTGGAGTGCGTACTTGAGTTGGTCACCCTTCAGAGAGGAGATGACTATGCCGGCACCCAGGCCGGTCCTCATCTTCGAGCCATCGAAATGCATGCGCCAATGCGTAGAGTCTGGGGGAGGTGGCACGAACTCGGTCTCTGTCCAGTCAACAAGGAAGTCTGCCATTGCCTGCAACTTGACGACGGTACGCGGCTTGTACCAGATTTCGTGGTCGGCGAGGGCGATGACCCATTTGGCGATCCGGCCGATGGAGTCCAGGCCGCTCATGATCTCGCCAAGCAGGGCCGTGTTCATCATGGTGATGGTGTGGTCCTGGAAGTATTGCTTGACCTTCTTGGCGGCGAAGTAAATGCCGTAGCACATCTTCTGGTAGTGGGGGTTGTTTTGCTTGGAGGTGGAGAGGACCTCGCTGAGGGAGCAGACGGGGCACCGGATCGGCAGCGTCTTGACCTCCTCCGACCGCTCGACCACCAGAACGATGCTGATGACATGTGTGGTTGGCGTGGTGTAGGCGAGTGAGGGCTCCTTCTCCACTGGCGGGGCTATAATGGGCGCGCTAGTGAGGGCATGCTTGAGGCTGCGGAGGGCCTCATCCACCTCGTCGAGCCTATCAAATATGCCCGCCTTCTTCATGAGGGTGCGGCCTGACTCGACCAGAGCCATCTTCCGAAGGAGCCCCTAGAGGGGCAAAGCCTTCTCTCCCAGCCGCCTGATGAACTGGTGGAGGGAGGTGAGGCAGTCGATGAATTTCTGGACGTCGGGTCGGATTGGGCATCCGCTCGATCACCCGGATCTTCTCGGGGTTAGCTTTGATGCCGCTTGTAGACACGAAGAAACCCAGGAGCTGGCCGGCTCGGATGCCGAAGACGAACTTCTTCAGGTTGAGCTTGATCTTGTACTCGCATAATTTCGTGTACGTCTCCTGGAGGTCGTTGAGTAGGCTGAAGTGCTTCTTAGTTTTGACGATGATGTCATCGACATAGACGTGGACGTTCCTACCTATCTGTGGCAAGAGACACTTTTGCATGCAGTGCTGGAAGGTAGAGCCTACATTCTTCAGGCCGAAGGACATGGTGATGTAGCAATAGGCCCCGAAAGAGGTGACGAAGGAGATCTTGAGCCATTCCTCCTGGACCAACTTGATCTGGTGGTAGTCGGAGTAGGCATCCAAGAAGGATAGCAGATCACAGCCGTCGATGGAGTCGATGACTTGATTGATCCGTGGTAGGGCGAATGGTTCCTTGGGGCATGCCTTGTTCAGGCTGGTGTAGTCGATGCACATGCTCCAGGTTTTTTCTTCTTCAGCACCAGGACTGGGTTGGCCAATCAGTGCGGGTGGAAAACTTCCATGATGAAGCCGACTGCGAGCAGTTTGGCTATCTCTTCTCCTATAGTGCACCGCTTCTCCTCGGAGAAACGGCATAGGGGTTATTTGACCGGTTTAGCGTCCGGCCGGACTTGAAGCTTGTGCTCGGCAAACTTGCTCGGAACACCCGGGATGTCCTTGGCGGACCATGCAAAAATGTCCTGATTCTCATGGAGGAATTCGATGAGCTCACCTTCCTATTTGTTGTCGAGGCGAGAGCCGACGGTGAAGCACGGCGCAGGGTTGGCCGGGTCAAGAGGAACCTACCTAGTGTCCTTGGAACGCTGGAATGAGGCCTCGCTAACCGACTAGAGGGAGGAGCCGGCACGACCGACTGGCTAGCAGCAAGGGCCACGAGCCGTTCGAGCTGTCGCCTCTCCTCGACTATTTCTAGGGGATGGTGGGGTCGAGGATCAGGGCGTAGCTGTCGGGATTCGGCATTACGGCCGGGTGGTCAGCCCGGCTCTAGGTGACTGGCGTCTTCGACCAGTGCATGAACTGGGGAGTTGCCGACATGGTGGCATTCGACTCACGGTGGAGCCGGCGCTGAGCATGCTTGTCCGTCTCTTCACTGGTGAAGACGACGTAGCAACCTTACTGGTTGGGGAATTGGTCGTGCAGGCGTCCGTCGTTCTCGGTCGAAGCCGGAACCAGTGCTGGCGCGGTAGCTGGGGCTAGGGCCGACGCGTGGGCAGGCGACGCGGGAGGAGCCTGATGGTGGCCCCCGGGTCAGTCGCTGTGGGAAGCTGCACTGCCAGAGCATGTGCCTAGAGGGCTTGCCCCTAGAGTGGTTATTGCAAGGGAGGTCGAGCATCTACTTGGGCGTGAGCTTGGGCTGCCAGGCAGCCTTGCCGGTGCGCCGACGCTGACTGGAAGGCTAGGCAGCCGGCTCCTACTCCTCGATGGTGGCGACCAACCGGCTCCCATAGCGGGAGTCGGGCTGGCCATTCTTGCACTTGTTGTTTTGCGGCTGCCGGTTGTCAGTAGCCGGTCGTTCCCCAGCAGTTGAGAATGTCAGGGGTTGCTTGCCTCGACCTGGCGGCCGGAGGCACGAGGGGAACAAGAGTGTTGAGCGGGCTGACAGCCAGCGGTCCCTGTGCCATCGCGCTCGGGCCGGGGGCCGTCGGAGGCAGCACCACCCGCAGCGAGCTGGTGCTGCTATGTGTCGGTGGCGTCGATGAGGTCTTTGATGTGACGCTCGTGGGTGGCACGTTCCTCGCCCTCCAAGGTAGCCAAATCCTAGTATGCTACCTTGGCATCCCACAGGTTGCCGCGGGGGTGTCGTAGACTAGCATGTTGCCGCCCAAGATTGCGGCGACCAAGCGACCGCGATCGCGCACAGCCCCACGCCGGCTGGGCTCAGTGCCAACCGGGGTCAGACCATAGGCGGAGGCGTATTCTTGCGGTGCAGCCTCCATGCAACGCCGCATGGCCACGAGGGCACTGGTGTGCTCTAACAAGAGGCGGCGAGCTGCCTCCAGCTCAGCTATGGCGACATTAGGGTTCGCCGTTGGGGCACTAGGGGTGCTCGAGCCCCGAAGGGCCGTGCCGAGCGGATCGCAGGTGCCGACATGGGCCGTGGAGGCGTTGCCCTCGGCCCGTGCGCGATTAGAGGAGCTGGAGGAGATGATGGCCATCGCTCCCACGCGGACGTGAGAACCGCTGGACTGGATGGCAGCGAGTGTGCCCACAGTTGTGGGCGGGTCGGAGAAGTTGAGCACCTGGCTTGGGTACTCGTCGGTGACCGGCGCTTCGGCAAGGCTCAGCCTGCAAGGCCTGTCGGAGCAAGCCCCATGAGCCTACGGTTTCTCCTGGACGTGAAGCGGCGGCGGGGAATGATGAGGGGTCCTGATCGGAGCATGAATTTGTCCGTTGCCGCATACGGCCCCACGTGGGCAACAACTGTCGTTGTTTTCTCATGGAAGATGCCATGGGTAGGCTTATTGAAGGTGGTTGGGGGCAAAGGACGTAGACGGGCTCCGGGTGCGGGATTAGGCACAAGCGGTTATGACACATGATGTACCCAGGGTTAGGGCCCTCCGTGAGAGGTAATACCCCTAGTCCTGCTTGTTCTAGTTGATGGATGGGTATGGTTACAAGGTTGCTCCTAGAGCTGTTGTCTAGAGGGGGAAGAGGGAGCAGCCGGCTCACCTTCCTCTGCTACGAGGGTGAATGCGTGGGAAGTGTCCCATGGGTGTGTGTGCATGAGATTAGTCGTCCCTGTTGCATGGGGGCCTCGAGGGGTATTATAGACCAACCCCTCGTCTTACAATACTCTTAAGGTACAGAGTGGGGGACCCGGCTGGCAGCCTCTCTGGCTGGCCAGGGGGTCCCGCCCCTTGAGTCATCTTGTCACACATAGGATCCATCGGCTGTGTGGTCCAATCGCCCGCTGGGGCCCGCTAGCCTGCTCAGTGATTGGACCGCGCCCACCTGCTAGGGAACGGGCCGCCCAGGCGTCGTCGTCTTGTGCCAGTCAACGGAAGTCTCCGGTACGGCCGGCTACACTGTAGACATGCCGGAGAATGTAATCGAGTGGGCGGAGGCGTGTCGGCACTGTTGCCCTGCCCAGTCACGGTCGGCCAAGCTCAGCGGTACGACCAGCTAAACTATAGACATGCACACCCGCGCATCGGCGTCCACTATGGCTACATTGGGGCCCATCGTGAGGGCCCATCTAGTCGCCGTACCCACGTGCAGAGGGATGGGACTGGAGCTTGTATGCACAAGGTTCAATGGAGGAGGAGGTCTAAAGGCAGCCGACCGCGCCCAGCCGGTCGGGGGCCGAGACGGCTCCTTGGACAGTTGTCCTCGATCCAGCCGGCAACACGCCTACCGGCCGCGCGCCAGCCGGCCAAGAAGCAGTCGGTCACATATTTTTTTCTTGAAGTGGGTGAGAGAACCCCGTTGCTTTGGCATACGCAGGGGTAATAACCCCGTCACATTGCACATCATCACCAAATAGTTAACTAAGGATCACATTGCACAATAGAACATACTAGAAGGTTAGATTGCATAGTAGCATTACATTGGATATTTCACTAGAAAACATGCTTAACAGGTGTAGCTAGCTGAACACACGTCATTGTTAATTAAGCTTAAAAAACAAGATGTCCCTTGTCGTTGGAGATATCGATAACGATGGGCATGGACGAGGGCGAGTCCTGCACATTGTGGGTGCCCTCCTCGTAGTGGAGAGTGGCCTCAGCCTGTTTGGGCACCAACCTAACGGATCTGGAGTTGAGGAAATCGCGGGCACGCTAGGAAAACAACTCATAGTTCGTCGCAGGCAACAACGGAGCCCTCGATAAAACATGACGAGTTGTTGTTCAAAGTAGCCAACCATGTGGCGGCGTCTGTGCTTGAGGCGTTGATGGTGGCCTTGACGGCGAGGTGCTGCTCCAAGATCTAGTAGTCGGCACGCATGGCAGCCACCGTGGCCTCATCTGCGCGTGCAGTCGCGATTTGGTTCTCCAGTGCCAGGTGCTCCTTGAGACCTTGTCTATACTGCATGCACCATGTCTTTCCGTGGCGCTTATGTCAGGGTTGGGCCTGTGATTTTCATAGAATTTGCCATGCCGACGGTTGGGGCATGTGGAATGGAGGAGGAGGGGGTGAAGGGGAGGGGGTATGTGGAAGGTGTGGATTACCTGACTAGATGGAGGAGCCCGAGGAGTAGCCAAGGGTTTCACTGGCGAGGAGGAGGTGCTGCAAGAAAGCAGTGAAGGTTTGACTTTCGAAAGGAAGGGGGCAAGGGGAAATCTGGCTTTTCGTTGGAACGAGGGGCGGGGAAGGTATATATTTGCGCAGTAGCCCAAAATTTTGTCCGGTGCGGCGAAAAAGTAGTGCGCACAATCACATCGAACAAAGTCCCTTTACTATAATTGTGTGCGATATTCAACAATACAAATCAATCCTATAGTTTATGCTATGTGTGATGATACTAAATGTGGAAATTTTGGTCTTCAAGCATCCGATGTAAGATATCGGATACTACATTGCACACGGTGCTTGCATTTCATTCTCATTTTGTAGAGAAAATGGGGATACAACGGCAAATTTTGGTCCGAATTTCCCTCATTAGATTGGTCATAGACGTCATTGCTTAATTTAACAAGACTTGCAAATTTGAGTACTACACAAAAGACCCTACGACACTACCCACACTTACTTAATCGAGCAACTAATAAACATTAGTTAGTTGACCTAAACATTACTCTAACAAAAGACCATCACTCTAGACAAAGACTAATATTCTGCCTGGCATTCATCGATCTCCGCCTCCTCCTTGATGACCAGCTCCCACTCAACGACCTTCGGGGTAAGACATCCATGGGATCTATCGCCACATACTCCTGCATATTGCAGTCTTCATCAACCATCTCTTTGGATAAGGGCGCCATGAGGCGGGCATGGGCGGCCTAGCTCCGGGCATGGACTGCCATAATTTTGTCTAGGGAGGCCACCGACGAATCGACCTCTTCTCGAGCACACTTAGCGATTACAAACTCAATGGATGTGGGTTATCCACTAGTGTCAGAGAAGGCAGATGTGATTTGTGCTGTGACTAACATGAAATGAGAGTGGGCGGCCTCGACATGGGACTAGGCGTCCGCCATCAGGGCTACCGCGACTTTTGAGAAACCGACAGTCGATTTGTTGTTCTCGCCATTTGCTATCCTCATTGCGATTGTTGCTGCTGGCCTCTGAGCTGCAGTAGCTACCCTTTTGGTTGCTGCAATCATCCTATTGGAGGTAGCAGCCACATTCAAGCTTGATGAGAGTTCGCTCATGGCTGATGTGGCCACGCTCAGGTTGGAGGGGGTTGCCAGAGTTGCCCTCACAACCGGGATACACAACCCCATCTTTTACCGACGATGATTGGAAAGTAAAATGATCTAAGGAG
The DNA here is from genome assembly GCA_022496015.1 of Hordeum marinum. Classification (NCBI taxonomy): domain Eukaryota; kingdom Viridiplantae; phylum Streptophyta; class Magnoliopsida; order Poales; family Poaceae; genus Hordeum; species Hordeum marinum. The sequence goes on from CM039673.1 coordinate 298,400,399, forward strand.
TCAGTGCGGTAAACTGGCCGGTGGTGTACTGTAGCCTACTAAGCTTCCGGCCTTACCTAAACATTATGAGGATTGGCCCAAGATATTTTGTACTACATCACACACGATTATATAGTTTCCAAAATACACGTGTGATCCTAAAAAAATTGAGCGAGAAGAGGAGTAGAATAAAAATTCCAAGTCGAATACCTGACCAGAGAATAGAAGAGTGTAAAATAAACCTACTCTCCCATATAACTAGACTCAAAATCGTTTTCACTAGACTCGACTCGTCCAAGTTCGATCAAGCAAGGGGATCCTATGGTCATGTGGCATTGATTACCAACTTGTAATGACTAAGATGCGGTTCTATCCCAATTAAGGCACGAGGACCTCGATGGGGATACAAACACATCTAAGCATTTTTCAAGTACAGAATCATCGCATACGTTTATTGACAAGAAGAGTATAAGAGTTGGCTTATACTCGCCACATGCTAAATTACAATGACACCTAAACAATCATACATTCATCCATAATGCAGGATCCGGCTACGACCGAAAATAAACGATAAAGGACACGATGAGACTGTCTCGCTAGCCCAGGCACACGGCCATGTTGCCTCTCTACTCATCGGGATACGTAACATACATCCGGCCACGGTCTTCATCAAGCTCCCACTAGACTTGGGACGTCTCTACAGGATATACATCATCGGACCTGTACCTGTAGTGTTGTAATCCGTGAGCCACAGGGACTCAGCAATCTTGTAACCTAGGCACCGAAACTATATAAGCCTTTTGGGTGAGGAAGGTTAAGGGGTGAGGTTGTAGCAAGCATCTAAGCATATGTTTGAGTGGCTAACTTACGAGAACCAGAAGTAAGTCTGGTGGCCTACGCATAGCGGACATGAACTAGTATGATCACTAAGTGGTCCTGAACACCTACTTACGTCAATCATAACCCCACCGTGTTCTCTCTGGTTCATGTTCACGAGCAGAGAAAATGACGGTGATGGACACGATTGGTGTATTTTAGTAGAGCTTACTTCAAGTTTGATATAACCGGGTGTTAAACAAATTCTCAAGTTGCCACATTACCGCGGGCACGATTTCTCGAAAAGATCAAACCCCGCAGGGGAGCTCCAACTCATCCATCACGAACTAAACACACACCAAGTCGGAATAACCTTGACCGCGAAAACCCATGATATCCTTGGAAATTCCATTGGAACACCTCAACCTTGGTATTGCCCAAAGTATCCATAGAATCCCACGCACAAGACATTCGTGAAAGGTAAAACAAGTCTAGCAAGACCGCCCGATGCGTCGACGAACCTGATAGGAGCCGCGTATCTCGTTCTCACGTCATGACCGGATAAGCGCAATGTACAGTGGCCTGATAGAAATCTCCCGATTTGTCCCTGAGTTGGCCCCGCACACGGCTCTAGTTTGGACAAACACTCATGAGGAGCACTGGCTAGGGGGTTGATTGATTATCCACGGGGTATCTATGCCCTATGCAATTTTATTAAGTTGTTTAGCAAATGGAGTACCAAGTTGGGTCTTGCGAGACACGTTTTAATCTAAAACGAATAGTCAACATGATCCCCATAACAACCCCGAGCATGTTAGGCACGCAAAATATGGAACATAACACCGATAACATGTAACTATGATGGCAAAAGTGGAACAAAACACCTGGCAAAAGGCCAAGCCTTCCACCTTTACCAAGATATAGAGGTGCATTAAATTAAATATCAATGAATATTGTGATATCTCAGATATCCATCTTATCACATGGAAACAACCTGCACCTGCATCTAAGAACACTATAAGAGGGGCTAAGCAGCAGTAACTTAGCCAAACAAGGTTTTGCTACGTAGTGGAGGGGTTAGAGACTTTCATGGAAATTTAGGAGGCTTGACATGTAAATGGTATTCAAGGAAACATAACGATAAGAGCGAGGCAACTAGCAACGGAAAAATAGTGTTGGGATCCGGGTATATGGTCATCTTGCATATTGGGTCTTTAGGGGCATACACAGCTGGGTCCTCGTAGACATTCTCTCCAGGATCCTCGTACTTAGGCTCGTCACTCGGGTCTATCCAAATAGAAACAACACGAATAAACATAACAACCAAAGTGCAATGCTAAATCAAGATGATGCATTATCATATGGATGCAAATAACATGGCAACCCTATGCTAGTCATGTTCCACATGCAAATATTAAGTTGTCTAATATTCTAGACAGAACCTCATGTTTAGTTGGATGAACATGCATGAACATGGCAACTATGGATGCATCATTTACAATCGATGCAAATGCATATGTAGAACGTTGCAAATGAAATAATGAAGCTCAAGGTACGCTCATGGCAAGGTACGAACATTAATGGAGGCAAATTGAAAGATGAAGAAGTCCATGGGTTATTCCTTGCTATTCCAAGCATGCTACTGGATTGAAAATGAAAATATAACGAGAATAGACCCAAAGATCATGCAAAACAATGGAGTACAGCTCCCACAAGTCACAAGTCACTCAAGCACGGAATCTGTCAGTAAACAACAACATCTCATCTTGTAACACATATAACCAGAGCTACAACAAGTTTCAAATCACAACCAACGCATGTACATGAAGTATACAACAAGCTCCTCAATTCATCTATCTACAGAGGCATGGAATGAAGCATGGATCAATGGCAATGTAGCTCACAAGATGGCATGTTGAAAAGTGAAAAGTCTAGTTTTACAAACACTGAGTTAGCATGATAGCATCTTGATAGCATCAAATATATATATGCTAGAGGCATTTCATGGCATGAAAATTAACAGGATGATAGAGGAAAACATTTACTAGAACTAATTACATTATAGCAACATCAGGACATGCATATATAAATGGCTTTCATCCTCACAATATTACATATTGAAAATAGCAGAATCTAGACACAGTGACATTTAACAAGGGGTAAACAGGGCACTTGTTAAGAGAATAACATGTTGATAGCAAGTTTTATATAAGATGCAACATCTCAAGCTACAAGCACTTGCAACAAACTTACAAAGGGCAACATATACTTCAATCAACTACATTATCCCAACCTCAAAGGAGCAATGGATTCGTGGGAATCATCTAGCCAACATGGCAACATGATAACCAATTTCAACATTTCAAATTATTTGGGCATGTGAAGACAAAATTGTAGTGGCATGTTGACATCAAGAATGCCACCCATATAATGATCTATCATAGAAAGAAAAAATTACAACAGGCTAGAGCACACTCTAATGGACATATATCATGTTGACAAGATTTTCATATAGTGCAAGAATTAATTCATGTGAAAAAGACAAAATGGCATATTAACACCACACATTTTTTTAAACTTGCTCAAATGATAAAATGAACACCACCATTGGATCCACTGCATTTTTCTACCCCAAAACCATCTGACATGCCTATCTTGCTATAGATAAAACTCATAATAAGGCATTCACAAAATCACATATTCACTTAATACAACCTATATGCCAAATTGGGCATGTCCTAGGATATGGACAGATTTGGTAATAAAACAAAATGGAAGTTTCCTTAAAAGGAAATACCTCAAATTCACTAGAAAAAAGAAAATAACCAGATAAAAAATAACAAAAACAACTAGGCCCACCTGGCATAGACCCAGGGATCATGTGGCTTGACAAGTGGGGCCAGGCCCACTGTTAGTGGCTCGGGGATTAATAGGAAAAAAGGGAGAGGCGACAGGGATAGAACTCGAGTCTCCCCTATAGTAGTGTGGGGCTACTACCACTACGCCACTAGCGGTTTCTTGGCAGAAGGGGGGGTCCTACGCTTCTAATGTAGTTCAAAATGCGAGGGCTTCTCTTCCCGACAATAGAGTGACAGGGGAGGACAACGGCGGGGGCTCGGAATCGAGCAACGGCTCCATTCCTAGCGTCAGCTGGCATCTAGGCATGCGGCAACATGATTCTTGGGCCCGACCTTTGCTCCCGAGCATAGCGATGCGGCGAGTCAGTGGCTCCCATGCATGGTGAGGTCATGCGCAGGGCTTCTAGCAACACGACGAGACATCGAGAGCGGCGACGATAACTTCCTATGCACAACGAGCACGACGTGGGAACTAGCGCTTCTCTAATGAAGAAGTTCAGAGAGGTGCGCCAGGGACGGAGAGCACGACGATGGCATTGCAACGGTGATGTCTACACGGACTATCTACGGAAAAAACCCAGGGTATGGAGGCGGAACTCACCTAGCTACCTTTCTGACATGCCGGCGAGGATGGAAGCGACCAGTAGCAACGATGGCGAGGCGCTGAACCATGGTGCAGTGCTATCCTGAACAGTTGGCGAAGAAGAAGAAGCGGGGGCATCAAGGAAGTAGACCTTGGATTGGCCTTGGCACGGGAATGGCTTCGAGGCGATATCGCAGATCTTAGGGACACGGTTGGTGAGGCTGCACGGGCGTCTACGTCGGCGACGAATTCCGACAAGGGTCCTTCATGGCTCTGCTTCGTCTAGCGAGGCAGAGCAGAGCGAGGTGAACTGGCGGTGGTGCGGAGAAGGAAAATATGGATAGGAGGAAACCCTAGGGGCTCGGGCTCTCTTTATTGGAGGAGGGGCATGCGATGGGCTCTGCCCTCGTGGCCATGTGTGTGCTCTCTACAGAGAGAGGCACGAATGCGAGGAGGAAGAAAAAGGTGAGGGAGGAGAAGCTGGCCAACGGGGCCGCTGGTTGTCCATGCTGGAGAGAGAGGGAGGAGCCGGACGGTTCGGCTTTGGGCTGCGCACTGGTGGCTACTGCTGGGCCTACGAAAGGGGTGCAAGGAGGCCTAGGAAGTTGTCCCTCTCTCTCTCCCGAAAACAATAACTTCTCTTTTGAAATAAACAAGAAGCAAAATAAAAGAAACTAGGGTGTTTCAAAGTGGATTGGGGGGAGCTAAAATATGTTTTGCAATCACAAAAACATGAACTATTTTATAAAAAGGACGTTGGTATTTTTAGAGAAAACAAATTAAAATATATATTATTTAAATTGGGACATGTTTTCCAACGATACAAAATGCAAACATGTTGAAACAAGGAAGATACCTAGATAACAATTATTACAAGAATTTATAAAACGAGGGCAACATTTTATAGACATAAGTAAGCAAGTAAAATTCCACAAGTTGAATTTATATGAAAAATAGTACAAGGGGCATAATTTGATAAACAAAGAAGGGGGAATTCAGACCAAGTTACACTCCACACCACAACACACATGCTCACAACAGCAGAGCATGATGCAAAACATGAATCATGCTATGATGCCATGATGAAAGAAATGACATGAAGCAAAATATTGATACTCAAACCACATAAGGGAAAACATGGATGGTTCATATATGGAAATTTGTTACAAGGGTTGCACTTGGGCAATTACATAACACCCCCGGACCGTATGATCGAGGACCTACGGATGATGCCTCAGAGTATATGGGAACGTCTCCCACCACTATGAGAACCTCTTGATAATAATTAGTACATAATAGATATTACATCATTTGACAGATAACGGTGTTAAGTATGTATACAAAATAGATATAGACACATTATGAAAGTTTGTCAGTGTGTGCAACGATGCTTGAGACAGTTCTTCTTATTTCCTCTTTTGTTCGTTCTCCAATAATTGAGCCCCACGTCATGACTTTTCAATTTTCCAGGGAGTACGATATTTCTAATGTAATGTAGTCTTACTTTTTTATTTTGACGTATGGTTCATCATCATACTCATGTTCCCTCATCGGGTCAACATATTGGTCGTTGTCTTCTTCATTAGCAAGTCCATCCATTCCGACGATGCTCCTTTTGCCTCTTCTCATGACAACACAGTTGGGATAGCGAGGGTTGGTTATGAAGACCCATTGTGTCAAGTGCTTAGCATGTACCCATGACTCATTTTTGGCGGTGGCGTGCACGGTAGAGCTAGTAGCATCGGGTATACGCATGTTAGTGAAATGTCCGTCTTCTGTGTGTACGTTCTTAGCCCATCTGACACGGAACTTCCTTGTGCTATGCACTCCAGGGTAGTCAAGCTCTCAGATCTCTTTGACCCTTCCATAATATCTTTCGGTTCACCGGACATGGCTTTCATCGTCACCCCAGAGTTCTGGTTTTCACTGTCTGTATGTTTGGCCTCTGTGTAGAAGCTATATCTATAGATATCATATGCCTGATAAGTTGCAAGTTTGACCGACGGGCCATTTGCTAAGGCATATATGAACATTCCGTTTGGACAACCCTCCTTGGGGAGATTATCTATAACTTGCTCTTTGAACTAACACAAGAAAGTGGAGGTTTTATCTCTAATAACTTCAGTGTGCGTCCTATGCATCCCACGATCATGGTAGTTGTTTGTGATGGTATCTTTGTGCAGTGTCACAAAATCTTCTAGCACATCTACGTGTTATAGTAGTACTCAGTTTGCTATGTCAACATTGTTGTGTCCACCTAAGCGGTCCACATTAAATTCCCTCTGGCTATTGATGTGACCATCTCCTTTGAGCCTTCCAAAGTGCTTGTTGACGGGCAAACCAATAGAAGGGTCTCTGACGCCTAGATAATTCTTGTAGAAGGAGATGCACTCCTGGGTCAAATAGCCCCAGGCGATGCTTCCATCCATACGGGACATGTTATGAATGAATCGTTTGATGACCCCATTCATCCTTTTGAATGGAGTCATGCTGTTTAGGAATGTAGGCCCTAGGTCGATGATGTTATCCATGATGTGGACACATAGATGCACAATGACATCAAAGAACACGGGCATAAAGTATATCTATAGCTCATTTACCATGACAACGATCTCTTCCTGTAGCCTTTGGAGTTGCTTCACAATTATCGACTTTAAGTGTATCATGGACATGTGTGTCCATAATCCCTCTAAGTATAAACGGAAGTATCTACGTCATCATCATGTGAAAGTCATGAGACATCATCCCGCTGAACTTTTTTTGGTGTCCAGATATCTGCTTATCATTGCACAATATCCAGAGCTAACTTTGATTCCATCAAGGCACTTGAAGAATTGATCGACCTTCTTAGGATCTAAGGTGAAGCAAGAGGTGGGAAATATTGTTCTTCCTTCTTGTTTGCACTTTTTACCAGGCATGTGGAGATATTTCATGATAACCAAAAATTCCAAGTGTTTTCTTGCCTTTGGCCCATCCTTGGTCTTCTCTAACAGGTTCATCAATGTTCCAAGAAATCTCTCGATGATATTATTTGGCATATGCATTTGATCAAGTCTATGAGGTGTGTCAAGTTTGGTACAGTACTCCAAGTCCCAAAAAAGACACCTCGTTTCACATTCCTGCAACGGCGGCTCTGGCGCCTTTTATTCATCTTTCCCGGCGAGGGGCACTCTTCCTAGTTCTTCAACAACTCATCGATTTTGATGCCACTCCGCTTACATGGAGGTCCTCGATGGTGATCCTTACCATTGCATAGATCTCCACGGTTCTGATGTCTAGTATAGAACTTTATTCTTGTAGACTTTGTTGGTCCTCCAAGTGTAGGGTTTTCTAGGACAATAGAAATTTTCCCTCTAGTGGATGACCTAAGGTTTGTTAATCCATGGGAGTTATTGTATGAAGATGGTCTCTCTCAAACCACCCTGCAATCAAATACAAGAATTCTCTTGTCTCCCCAACACACCCAATATAATTGCAAATTGTATAGATGGACCTGTTCAGAGAAGAGATGGTGATACAAGTGCAATATGGTTAGTAGATATAGTTTTTTGTAATCTTAAAATATAAAAAACAACAAGGTAATAAGTAGTAAATGTGAGCATAACTGATATTGCAAAGCTTGGAAATAAGGCCTAGGGTTCATACTTTCACTAGTGCAATCTCTCAACAATGCTAACATAATAGAATCATATGACCATCCATCAACATGCAATAAAAAATCACTCCAAACTTCATATCTAGGAGAGAACATAAGATGAAATTGTTGTCGGTAATAGAACCACCTCAAAGCTATTGTTTCCGATCAATCTATTGATCTGTTCCTATAAGTTTCACAAACATCCCTAGAGTCCGTACTAGAATAACACATATGATACACATCAATTAAACCTAATGTCACCAAGATACTCCAATGTCACCTCAGGTATCCGTGGGTCAATTATTCGACATGCATTGAACAATTTCAGATTCAACATATGCAATCCAACACAAAGAACATCAAAGATTACTCCCAAGATATTTTTCGGAGAAAGTAGGAGAAGGACGTGTATCATTCGAGATGCATATATTACCCCATTAGAAAAGTAGTACAAGAAGTTGAGTACCAAAACATATACCAAGTGAATCAATAGAACACCCCATTGTGACCACAGGTATCCACATGCAACACATACATGAAGTGATCTCAAATCCAATATTCAATTCGACACAACAAAATCTCAAGAGAAAGATTCAATTCATCACATAAAGATAGGAAGGGACAAACACCATATGATCCAACTATATTAACAAAGTGTCGGTGTTCTTGGATCGAGGGTACCCAGAAATGCCCGCCTGCGGCCCAGCGCGTGACCCACTTCAGCGGCCCGATACGGCCTAGCAGCAAGTCCCCCCAAGACACGACACTCATGAGAGCCCCGGACTCGCGGGGTGAACAACAGCAAGGCCCCAAGAGGAGCGGCCTCCGTGGGTGCCTCCCGAGGAGCGGAGTTTTCTATGTAGGTACCAGGCCTCATGAGGCTGGGATGACATGAGCCATGACAATCGAGGCCAGGTGAGTGCCAGCGGGCGCGCAGAGGACAATTTACCCTTCAATGCTAAGGGAGCAAGGGAAGCCGCATGTTCCCGAGGAAGTCCCCCAAATCTTACCATCCGGTTGCAACAAGACGAAGAAGATGAGCTCGGTAGGACGGATGTCATCGCCGAGCCCACCTCTGAGTCATGCCTGGAAGCTTTGTAGGCGAAAACCACCTTTAGTCAGGATGAGTTGTACCTCTTGTCCCCTTTCAAACTTGGTCGTTGTGGGATCCCTTCCCACTTGTGCGATAAGGGAAGAGGACCAAGGCCACTATAAATAGGTACTATCCTCCACTACACACGTGGCAGACTGATTCATCCTCACCCTAGAGCCCTCGGAAGGTCGCTCAACCACTGTACTAGTTCATCCCCGTCCTCCTCGTGAGGCCAATCCACCAAAAGTAGGAGTACGGTTTTACACCGCAAGGTGGCCTGAACCTGGGTAACTCTATGCGTTCAACTTCTTGCCCACTCGCACGCATTCCATGAGGCTTGGTCGTGGGGTGACAAGCTTGAGACTAGAGCTAGTTGAGATCTTCGCACACACCCAAGAGTTCCAAGCTTCTTTGGTCTATGGAGGCTCGATTCCAACATTTTGCGCACCAGGTAGGGGCGTCTCGTGATCCTCCCGCTAGTTCCACTTCGTCTCCGCTTTGTCGCTCCCATGGCTGACGCCCGCTAAGTCCGCGCCGAGCGTCGGGCTGCTCATGTCGCCAAGACGGCACCCACGGGTCGCGGCACCCTACGCCGCTCTGCCTCTCCTCTAGCTAACGCTGCCACTGACCCAGCTACTCACGAGCAGCATGGATCGCTGCTGCCACCATACATGTAGCGCGATGGCTCCACCGCTACTCCATCCCTCACTCCCACCACGGCGTCGTCCTCCCACGCTCGTCACGGCCCAGTGAACACACTGGTCACGCTGCTCATGGCGTGCGAGCTGCTGTGTTAGCGCCCCGTCAACAACTGCTATGACGTCTGGCCTGGTCGCATCACCGAGCTCATCAAAGCACCCGACGAGGCCCCGATGCCCTCCCACTTTGTTCGTTCCCTTCCATCCTACGTGGGCGACGTGGCTCATGGCGTGCCTGCTCCTCCTCCTTCTCTGCATGGTGCCGACCTCGAGCCCAGACGCGAAGCATGCCTGCACGACCCGCCACTTGGGCGCCGGCGCAGATCCGGGATGAAGCAAGCTGCGGTCACAAGGTGACACACATGTGCTCCCCACACCGGAGCCGTGCCTTCACCCCGGAGCTGCGGGCATGCCGTGCCTTCACCCCGGAGCTGCGCCATGTCATTTGGCCTAACAAGTTCAAGCCGAACCTGCCTCCATGCTACGACGGTACCCCAACCCCAAGGAGTTCCTCCAGCTGTACTCGCTGAGCATCGAGGCGACAATCGGTGACGACAAGGTTATGGCGAACTGGTCGCCATGGCCCTCAAGGATGGTGCTTGCTCATAGCTCCTTAACCTCCCAGAGGGATCAATTTCTTCCTAGGATGAACATCCCAAGCGCTTCATCGGCAACCTCCAGGAACCCCGCGTGATCACCTGCATCCTGGGTGGTGCTCAGGCCCCTACCTCAAACCGCATCTTCAAGCAGTTCTCATGTTGGTTTTCCCTTCAAGTGGAAAGGGTGATACAACGAAGTAGATAAGTATTTCCCTCAGTTGTTGAGAACCAAGGTATCAATCCAGCAGGAGGAACAAGTTAGCCACCAATGGATTCACCTACACAAACAATCAAACTCTTACACCCAACGCTATAAAGGGGTTGTCAATCCCTTCACGGTTATTTGCAAGGATTAGATATGATAGAGATAGATGTAAAAGATTGCAGAAAGTAAAAAGTAAATAAATTGCAGCAAGGTTTTTTTTTGTTATTTTTGATTTATAGATCTGAAAATATATTATGGAAAGTAGACTCGGGGACCATAGGTTTAACTAGAGGCTTCTCTCTTGAAAGAAAGTATCATGGTGGGTGAACAAATTACTGTTGAACAATTGATAGAAAAGCGAATAATTATGAAGATATCCAAGGCAATGATTATCCATATAGGCATCATGTCCGTGTCAAGTAGACCAAAACGATTCTGCATCTACTACTATTACTCCACACGTCGACTGACTCATGCCTGCATCTAGAGTATTAAGTTCATGATGAACAGACTAACGGATTAGGTAAGATGACATGATGTAGAGGGATAAACTCAAGAAATATGATGAAAACCCCATCATGTTACCCTTGATGGCAAAAATACAATATGTGCCTCGCTACCCCTACTTTTCCACTAGGTGAGGACACCGCATGATTGAACCCAATACTAAGCACTTCTCCCATTACAAGAATTACCAATCTAGTCGGCCAAACCAAACCAATAAGTCGAAGAGACTTGCAAAGATATGAAATCATGCATATAAGAATTCAGAAAAGACTCAAATAATATTCATGGATAATCTAAACATAAACCCACAATTCATCAGATCTTGACTAACACACCGCAAAAGAGTACTACATCTGATAGATCTCCATGCAGATCATGAAGAACATTTTATTAAAGCACAAAGAGAGAGAGAGAGAAGAAGCCATCTTGCTACTAGCTATGGACACGTAGGTCTATGGTGGACTACTCATGCATCATCGAAGGGGCAATGGAGTTGATGTAGATGCCCTCTCTGATCGGATCCCCCTCCGACAGATTACCGCAAAGTCTCCAAGATTGGATCTCTCGGGAATGGAGGCTTCTGGCAGCGGAAATGTATTCGCGTGGCTCTTTTTGGTATTGGGGAATATTTTGGTATTTATAGGATGAAGATTAGGGATAGGACTCCTGCCAGGGAGTCATAAGCCTGCCCGACGTGGCCAGTGGGGTGGTCACGCCCCGTGGCTTGTGACTTCTTGGAAATGTCCTTCCGTTGCACTACAAGCCTGATAGATCTCTTTTGTTGCGGAAAAATCATTGTGAATATTTTATTCCATTTGGACTCCGTTTAATATTCCATCTCGACAATACTCAAAAACAAGGAAAAAATAGAAACTGGCACTACGCTCTAGATTAATAGGTTAGTTCCAGAAATAATATAAAATAGCATATTTATGCATATAAAACATCAAAAACAAATAGTATAATAGCATGACACAATAAGAAATTATAGATACATTGGAGACGTATTAGTGCTCCCAGTATGCCATCACCTTCGACACCAAGGATCACCTCAAGTGCTCTGCTACCCGAAGCGCGCTCCGCATGCTCTGCACACCCACCATCAGCAACATCCTCGTTGCCGGGACCCTCAATGATGGTGGAACTGGGCTTGGTGTCCTCTCTGTCAAGGCGTTCGGAATGCTTCAGGTACCCTATGACCAGATCATGCCAACCAAGCCCTTCTTAGGTGTGACCAATGGCTCCACTGTTCTCCTGGGCAGGTGCGCCTCCCAGTCACCATTGCCAAGCATGAAAACTTTTGCACTGATCTCATCGACTTCAACGTCGCCCATACCGGCCTCCCTTACAACGCCATCCTAGGGTATCCTGCCCTCGCCATGTTCATGGGGGCAACCCACCATGGTTACAATGTCCTCAAGATGCCAGGGTGCAACGACATCATAACGGTCGCCTGTGATGAGAAGGATGCAGTCTGCTCCCTCGAACGAGCCTACCAGGCCGTGGTGGCCGAAAACTCGGACAATGAGGGCGACACCCTTGATCTTGAGGACACTGCCAAGAAGAAGAAGCAGCTCCTACCCAAGAGCCGTTCGGGGACAGAGTGTTGGAAATATGCCCTAGAGGCAATAATAAATTAGTTACTACCATATTTCCTTGTTCATGATAATCGTTTATTATCCATGCTATAATTGTATTAATCGGAGACTTAGATGCATGTGTGGATACATAGACAAAACCATGTACCTAGTATGCCTCTAATAGACTAGCTCGTTGATCAAAGATGCTTAAGGTTACCTAGCCATGGACATGAGATGTCATTCGATAACGGGATCACATCATTAGGAGAATGGTGGGATGGAAAAGAACCAAACTACAAACATAGCATATGATCGTATCAGTTTATTGCTACTGTTTTCTGCATGTCAAGTATCTGTTCCTATGACCATGAGATCATGCAACTCATTGACATCGAAAGAGTACCTTGTCCCACACAAGGCCCATGCGGCTGGGAGAGAAAAGCCCAAAGAGAAAAGGTGGAAAAAGGCAAAAAACGCAAAAAAGGAAGGAGTCCTAGTCCTACTAGAATTGGAGGAGTATTCCTCCTCTCCTCCTTGGTTCGGCCGAAGCCTAGGGCTGGCCCCTTGAGGGACAAGCCTCCTCCTTGCTTCCTCTTATATACACTAGAGGTTTTAGGGTTTTTGCACTAGATTTTCTGCCACGTGCTACCCTCTCCTCTAGTGCATAGTTTCTTCTCTAGATCGTTTTTCTGCAGTGCTTAGGCGAAGCCCTGCCGGAATTGCTCCACCACCATCACTGCAGCGCCGTCACGCTGCTGGAGAACTCGTCTACCTCTCCGCTCCCTCTTGCTGGATCAAGAAGTCGGAGGTCGTCATCGAGCTGTGCGTGTGCTAAACGTGGAGGTGCCGTCCGTTCGGCACTAGATCAGAAGGACCGTGATCAAGATTGCGAGACGGATCGTGATGAGATCGCGGGACGGATCGTGATGAGTTCGCGGGACGGATCGTGATTGGATTTCGGGACGGATCGTGATCAGATCGCGGGACGCTCGGCAATTTGGATCGTGAAGACCTTCGACTACACCAACCGCGTTTCTTAACGCTTCCCGCTTAGCGATCTACAAGGGTATGTAGATCCACTCTCCCTCTCGTAGATGCTCATCACCATGGATAGATCTTGCATGTGCGTAGGAAATTTTTTGTTTCCCATGCAACGTTCCCCAACAGTGGCATCATGAGCTAGGTCTATGTGTAGATGAGATCTCGAGTTTAACACAAAGAGTTTGTGGGCGTTGATGCTTAGATTTCTTCCTCCCTTGGTCGTGTTTTGGGTCAGCGGTATTGTGGGATGAAGCGGCCCGGACCAACCTTAATCGTCCGCTTATGAGAGACCGGTTCAATCGACTCACGTGTAACCTCGTTGCACAAAGATGACTGGTGGGTGTCTATTTCTCCTACTTTAGTTGGAGCAGATTCAACAAAGGCGGTCCTTGAGAAGGTTGAAAAGCAACTTATCTATCACCGTTGTGGTTTTGCATAGGTTAGAATTGTTCTTGCTAGATACCCGTAGCAGCCACATAAAACATGCAACAACAATTAGAGGACGTCTAACTTGTTTTCCAGGGTATGTTGTGATGTGATATGGCAAATTACATGATGAGACATATGTGATATATGCGTTGAACATGTTTAGTATAGAATATCACGACTTGCATGTCGATGAGTACGGCAACCGGCAGGTGCCATAGGGTTGTCTTTAATTATTGTATGACCTGTGTGTCAATCATTAAGTGCTATGTAATGCTTTACTTTATCGCTAAATGATAGCAATAGTAGTAGAAGCATGGTGGGCACGACAACCCCGATGGCGACACGTTGATGGAGATAAAGATGATGGAGATCATGGTGTCGTGCTGGTGATGATGGAGATCATGCCAGTGCTTTCAAGATGGAGATCAAGAGCACAAGTTCATGGCCATATCATGTCACTTATGATTTTCGTCTGATGTTAATCCTTTTATGCACCTTGTTTTGCTTAGGACGACGGTAGCATTATTAGGTGATCCCTCACTTAATTTCAAGATAAATTTTGTTCTCCCGGAGTGTGCACCGTTGTGAAAGTTCATCGTGTCAAGACACCACGTGATGATCGGGTGTGATAGACTCTACGTTCACAGACAACGGGTGCAAGCCAGTGTTGCACATGCAGAACACTCGGGTTAAACTTGATGAGCCTAGCATGTACAGACATGGCCTCGAAACACAAGAGACCAAAAGGTCAAACATGAGTCATATAGTATATATGATCAACATGATGATGTTCACCATTGAAACCACCTCAACTCACATGATGATCGGACTTGAGTTGGTGAATTTGGATCATGTATCACTCGAATGACCAAAGGGATGTCAATTTGAGTGGGAGTTCTTAAGTAATATGATTAATTGAACTCATTATCATGAACATAGTCAGTAGTGTCTTTGCAAAATTATGTTGTAGATTACTAGCTCACACTGTAGCTCCCTTGAATTTCTATATGTTCCTAGAGAAATAGAGTTGAAAGATGATGGTAGCAATATTTGCGGACTGGATGCCTGATGTGAGGATTGTCCTCATTGCTGCACATAAGGCTTATGTCCTTAATGCACCGCTCGGTGCGCCACACCTTCTAGCGTCATCTGTAGATGCTGTGAACATCTGACAGGCACGTTCCGATGACTACTTGATAGTTTAGTGCGTCATGCATTACGGCTTAGAATTGAGGCTCCAAAACGTTTTGAACGTCACAGAACATATGAGATGTTCTAAGAGATGAAATTGGGATCTCAGGCTCGTGCCCATGTTGTGAGATAAGAGATCTCGAACAAGATTCTTTGCCTGCAAGATGAAGGAGAATAGCTCAATCGTTAAGCATGTCCTTAGATTGTCTGGGTGCTACAATCGCTTGACTTGAGTGGGAGTTGATCTTCCAGATAAGATAGTGATTGATATAGTTCTCCAAGTCACTCTCACTAAGCTACTAGAACTTGGTGATGAACTATAAAATGTCAGGGATAGAAATAATGATCCCTGAGCTGTTCGCGATGTTTGACACCGCGAAGGTAGAAATCAAGAAGGAGCATCAATTGTTGATGGTTAGTAAAACCACTAGTTTTGAGAAGGGCAAGGGCAAGGAGGGAAACTTCATGGATGGCAAGTCAGTTGCTGCTCCAGTGAAGCAAGCCAAAGTTGAACCCAAACCCGAGACTAAGTGCTTCTATGATGAGGTGAGCGGTCGCTGAAGCGGAACAAACCTAGATACTTGGTAGAGAAGAAGGCTAGCAATATCGATAGAAGTATATTTGATATACTTGTTATTGATGTGTACCTTGCTAGTACTCCTAGTACCACCTGGGTATTGGATACCTATTCGGTTGCTAAATGTTAGTAACTCAAAGTAAAAGCTATAGAATAAACGGACACTAGCTAAGGGTGAGGTGACGATGTGTGTTGGAAATGTTTCCAAGGTTGATGTGATCGACATCGCATGCTCTCTCTACCTTTGGGATTAGTGACGAACCTAAATAAATGTTATTTGGTGTTTTGCGTTGAGCATGAACGTGATTACATCGTGTTTATTGCAACATGGTTATTCATTTAAGTTAGAGAATAATTGTTATTCTGTTTACATGAATAATACCTTCAATGGTCATGCACCCAGTGAGAATGGTTTGTTGAATCTTGATCATAGTAATACACATGTTCATAACAATGATGCCAAAAGAAACAAAGTTAATAATGATAGTACCACATACTTGTGGCACTGCCGCTAAATGTCATATTGGTATAAAGCGCATGAAGAAACTCCATGTTGATGGATCTTTGGACTCATTCGATTTCGAAACGGTTGAGACATGTGAACCATGCCTCTTGGGCAAGATGACTAAGGACCCCGTTTTTCGGATGGATGGAGTGGGCAGGTGATTTATTGGAAATGATACATGTTGATGTACGCAATCCAATGAGTCTTGTAGCGTGCGGTGGATATCGTTATTTTCTTACCTTCACTTATGATTTGAGTAGATATAGTGTATGTTTACTTAATGAAACACAAGTATGAATCGTTTGAAAGGTTCAAGCAAATTCAGGGTGAAGTTTAATATCATCGTGACAAGAAGATAAAAATGTCTATGATATGATCGTGGAGGTGAATATCTGAGTTACGAGTTTGGCATACAACTTTAGACAATGTGAAAGCTGTTTCACAACTCGCGCCACCTCGAACACCATAGTGTGATGGTGTGTCCGAACGTCATAGTCATGCTCTATTCGATATGGTGCGTGCAATGATGTGTCTTATTGTTTTGCTGCTATAGTTTTGGGGTTATGCATTAGAGACAACTACATTCACTTTAAATAGGGCACCATCTAAATCTATTGAGATGACACCGTGTGAATTATGGTTTGATAGATATCTAAGCTGTCATTTCTTAATGTTTGGGGTTGCGACGCTTGTATGGAAAAATGTTTTCACCTAATGAGCTTGAACCCAAAGCAGACAAATGCATCTTCATAGATTACCCTAAGAACAGTTGGGTGAACCTTCTACCTCAGATCCAAGCATAAAGTGTTTATTGCTAAAATGGATCCTTTCCCGAGGAAAAGTTTCTCTCGAAAGAATTGAGTGGGAGGAAGATGGAAATTCATGAGGTTGTTGAACCTTTGCTTCAACCTGAGAGTAGGGCAGCGCAAAAAGATGCTTCTATGGAACCTACATCGGTTGAAGAGGAAGTAAATGATGATGATCATGCAGCTTCGGATCAAGTTACTATCTAAACTCGTAGGTCGACAAGGATGCGTACTGCTCCTCAGTGGTACGACAACCCTGTCTTGGAGGTCATGTTGTTGGACAACGATGAACCTATGAGCTATGGAGAAGCGATGATGGGCCCGGAATCCGACAAATGGCTAGGAGCCATGAAATTTGAGAAAGGATCCTTGTATGAAAACCAAGTATGGACTTTGGTAGACTTGTCCATTGAACGACAGGTCGTTGAGTAGAAATGGACCTTTAAGATGAAGACAGATGCTGATGGTGAATGTCACTATTTGTAAATCTCGACTTGTCGCAAAGAAGTTTCCGCCAAGTTCAAGGAGTTGACTACGATGAGACCTTCTCACCCGTAGTGATGCTAAAAGTCTGTTGGAATTATGTTAGCAGTTACTGCATTGTTCAATTATGAAATCTGGCAAATGGATGTCAAAACATTGTTTCCTTCCTTGAAGAAAGGTTGTATGAGATACAACTAGATGGTTTTGTCAGTCCTAAGGATGCTAAAAGGTGTGCGAGCTCCAGCAATCCATCTAAGGGCTAGAGCAAGCATCTCGGAGTTGGAATACACACTTTGATGAGGTGATCAAAGTTATGTAGTTTATCAAAGTTTAAGAGAAACTTGTATTTACAATAAAGTGAGTGGGAGCACTATAGAATTTCTGATAAGTATACGTGGATGAAATATTGTTGATCGGAAATAATATAGAATTGCTGGAAAGCATGAACAGTTGTTTGAAAACTTATTTTCAAAGGAAGACCTGGATAAAGCAACCTAATTGTTGAGCATCAAGATCTATAGAGATAGATCAAAATGCTTAATGAGACTTTCAATGAGTACATACCTTGACAAAATTTTGTAAAGAGTTCAAAATGGATTAGTCACAAAAAGAGTTCTCGCCTGATTTGTAAGGTGTGAAGTTGAGTAAGACTCAAAGCTCGACAACGGCATAAGATAGAGAAAGGACGAACATCGTTCCCTATGCCTTAGCCATAGGCTCTGTATAGTACGCCATGCTGTGTACTGCAGCTGTATGTGCCTTGCCATGAGTCCGTCAAGGGGTACAAAAGTGATCCGGGAGCGGTATACTGGACAGCAGTCAAGATTATCCTTAGTAACTAAAAGACTAAGGAGATGTTTCTCGATTATGGACGTGATAAAGAGTTTGTCATAAAGAGTTACATCGATGCAAGCTTTAACACCAATCCGGATGACTCGTAGTAGCAATCTGGATACATATAGTGGAGCAGCCATTTCAAATAGTGCCAAGTGGAGTGTGGTAGCAGTGTTTGCAGTTTGACATAGAGATTTGCAAAGTACACACGAATCTGAATGTCGCTGACCCATTGACTATAAGACCTCCCTCACATGCAAAGCATGATCGATCCATAGAACTCAGTGGGTGTTAGATTCATAACAATGTGAATCACATGGTGATGTGAACTAGATTATTAACTATAGTGCAAGTGGGAGACTATTGGAAATATGCTCAGAGGCAATAATAAATTAGTTATTATCATATTTCCTTGTTCATGAAAATCGTTTATTATCCATGCTATAATTGTATTGATCGGACACTTAGATGCATGCATGGATACATAGACAAAACCATGTCCCTAGTATGGCTCTAATAGACTAGCTCGTTGATCAAAGATGCTTAAGGTTTCCTAGCCATAGACATGAGATGTCATTTGATAAAGGGATCACATCATTAGGAGAATGATGGGATGGACAAGACCCAATCTACAAACATAGCATATGATTGTGTCAAATTATTGCTACTGTTTTCTTCATGTCAAGTATCTGTTCCTATGAACATGAGATCATGCAACTCACTCACACCGGAGGACTGCCTTGTGTGTATCAAACGTTGCAATGTAACTGGGTGACTAGAAAGGTACTCTACAGGTATCTTCGAGGGTGTCTGTTGGGTTGGCATGGATCAAGACTGGGATTTGTTACTCCGTGTGACAAAGAGGTATCTCAGGGCCCACTCGTTAATACAACATCACAACAAGGCTTGCAAGCAATGTGACTAATTGTTAGTCACGGGATCTTGTATTATGGAATGAGTAAAGAGGCTTGCCGGTAACTAGGTTGAACTAGGTATGGAGATACCAACAATCCAATCTCGGGCAAGTAACATACCGAAGAACAAAAGGAACATCATACGAGATTAACTGAATCATTGACATAAAGGTTCGACCGATAAAGATCTTCGTAGAATATGTAGGAACCAATATGGTCATCCAGGTCCCGCTATTGGTTATTGACCGTAGAGGTGTCTCGATCATGTTTACATAGTTCTCGAACCGGCAGGGTCTGCATACTTAAGGTTCGGTGATGTTTCGGTAGTATAGAGTTATGTATGGTGGTTACCGAAGGTTGTTCGAAGTCCCGGATGAGATCCCAAACATGACGAGGAGCTTTGGAATGGTCCAATGGTAATGATTTATATATATAGGAAGTCCTATTTTGGTGGCCGGAAAAGTTTCGGGCTCATCGGTAGTATACAAGAAGTGCCGGTAGTGTACCCGGAGACCATCGGGAGGGGTATTTCAACCCAAGAGGCTACATGGGCTGTGGGAGAGTGAATACCAGCCCTTAGTGGGCTGGTGGAAGTCCCACACAGAGCCCATGCGGCTAGTAGAGAAAATCCCAAAGAGAAAAGGTGGAAAAAGGCAAAAAGGCAAAAAAGTAAGGAGTCCTAGTCCTACTAGGATTGGAGGAGGATTCCTCCTCTCCTCCTTGGTTAGGCCGAAGCCTAGGGCTGGCCCCTTTAGGGACAAGCCTCCTCCTCTATTCCTAATATATATACTAGAGGTTTTAGGGTTTTTGCTCTAGATTTTCTGCGACGTGCTACCCTCTCCTCTAGTGCATAGTTTCTCCTCTACATCGGTTTTCTGCAGTGCTTAGGCGAAGCCCTGCCGGAATTGCTCCACCACCATCGCCGCGGCGCTGTCACGCTGCTGAAGAACTCATCTACCTCTCCGCTCCCTCTTGCTGGATCAAGAAGGCGGAGAACGTCATCGAGCTGTACGTGTGCTGAACGCAGAGGTGCCGTCCGTTCGGCGCTAGATCGGAAAGACAGTGATCAAGATTGCGAGACAGATCGTGATGAGATCGCGGGACGGATCGTGATGAGTTCGATGGACGGATCGTGATTGGATCGTGATGAGATCGCGGGACGCTTGGCGATTTGGATCGCGAAGATGTTTGACTACACCAATCGCGTTTCTTAACGCTTACCGCTTAGCGATCTACAAGGGTATGTAGATCCACTCTCCCACTCGTAGATACTCATCACCATGGATAGATCTTGCATGTGCGTAGAATTTTTTTTATTTCCCATGCAACGTTCCCCAACACAGAGATCCCCATGGGCGGCTCCTCAGGCCCCGTGTCCGTTGCTGGGGCACCTCTCCCTCCCGAATAGGAAGGCACGCCCGATGCCTCCCTCAAGGCAGGCTCACGGGCTTCCACCTAAAGAGCTTCCGACCTGACAAGCGCGACAAGGGAGGTGCTCGGGCACCACTTGGAGGCGTGCTTCAAAGAGCTCCCCCAAAATCAAAGAGCACGACGCGAGGCGCTATGAGCACGGGTGTTCATCACCAGTGCGACCGAGGAGCTTCAGGAGGGGTAGGCCATGCGTGGAAAGCGTCGCCCCGCACCACCAGGTGCAACTACTGCCCCTCACGTTGAAAGTGCTAGTTATCGACTAGAGGGGGTGAATAGGCATTTTTTATGGAAGGCTTCGAAATAGTGAATGTATACGAAATATGCGGAAACGTGAACAGGATCTAGTAGGGATACAATCAAGAATCTAGAAAGGGCATGCAAGGTAGAGAAGTCATTCAAGGAGGACAAGCATAATCATCAAGGCTACTAAGATGTGTCGAAGACAAATTTAGAGGTTATAAAGATAAACAGATGATATGAATGTCTTCGATGAAAGTCTTCACAAGGTGTACAAGCAATGTCTTCACAGTTCAGAGTAGGAATGTAAGAGAGTGAAGGATAGATCCAGCAGATTGAAGAAGACAAAGGATTTGTTGGACCAGTTCCAGTTGCTGTGAAAAATGTATGTCTGGTTAGGGACGCTAAGATTGAACTCAGAAGACCTTGTCTTCACCTTATTCCCTTTGAGCGAAGTCACTTAGACAACACAAAATCACTCAGGTAAGTCTTTAGGGGAGACATCCGAAACTTGTACAAACTTGGTCACCCGGCAGTCCATAATGACTCTTGGACGCTCTAGACTGAGATGCCTAACCGTCTGGAAGATCACAATATTCAAGTGTAATAAGTCTTCAGTTCACTCATAATAGATTGTCTTTGGTCAAGCTCAAACACACTAGCTCTAGGTGTTTAGGTGTATCCTCGCAGGATGTGTATCTCTCAAGTCTTCGAGGTGGGTTGCTCAAAAATGACAACATCTGTATCTCTCTCTGAGAATCCACCTACTTAGGTGGTGGGGGTGGGCGATTTATATCTAGCGGCCAACCCGACCTGATATGACCAAAATGTCCCTGGGTCAATGGACAACCGACACGTGTTACAACGGTTGGATTTCAAACACACACGGTAGGTTTACTTGAGCTACAAGTAAAGCTGACTCAACCAGCTCGGAAGACTTTTCCTCTCAATGTCTTCGCTTGAAGAGACTTTGATCACACCGACCCCACTTAACAATACGGTGATTCCTATGACTCGGAAAATAAGAAACAAACTACTAAAAGACATCGTCTTCGTATTTCATTGTCTTTGGACGAATGTCTTCGTCCAACACCAATGGATTTAGCCGTCATCAATGTCTTTGGACATTTTTGGGAGTCATCTTCGATAGCTAAACTGAAACTCCAGGGACTTCTCTCTGTGTTAACCTGTGAAGTCTCACAAACACGTTAGTCCCTCAACAATGTTTGTCTTCAACACTCCAAAACCAAACAAGAGTGGAACTAGATGCACTTACAGACGTGGGTGTCGGGCTACGCGTCTGTGTCGACATCCCGAGCCTAAATAGGGCCGCATCGCAAGGCCTCTTCTCTGTCGCACGACTGCCGCAATGGTGTCAACGCCTGCAGCTACATCTGAGTGCCTTTCGGCCTCGTGAACATGGGTGCTGCGTATACTGAACCCTCGCACAAGCCATGCACACGTCTCAGGAGTCCTTGTGCCATGCAACCCTTCAGGAGGTCCCGCACCCTCGCAAGCCCCTGGGCCTTGCGGGCCCCTCCAGCCTCCAGAGCCCTCAGGCTCGTGAGGATCAAGCTTCAACAACTACCCCAATGCTTCAGCAACATCAGTGCCAGGTGACCTTTTGGTTTATTTAATTGAGGGTGCCCCTCAGGCTGCATCATGCTCAAGCTGTTTGCGGTCGCCCCCATAGTTGTATTATTTTGGGCATATATCACAACTGCTTTTGCAATCTAAGAATTTTCTAAGTATTTTGACCTCCTTGCCTGGTGCTTCGTCACCATGAATGTTGCTGTGCCCTAACAACCCTGCCCTCGACCGCCTCAAGATTAAGGGCTAGCACAGTGTCTACGCTCTGGTCCGTACCTGCAGTGTTGACAAATCCAAGCGACCGAGCTCTGTCTCACAGGTCCGTCCTGTACACTTCCCCTCCCAGGGTCCTTGGTGCTTTTTCCTTGCATGAGCTAATAGGGAGTGGGTGAGTTAGGGTGCATGGCCCGGTTCGCATTACCACTATTCGACACTTTGCCGTTATGGGAGCCACGCGCCGGGTGTGTTTCCTCGTGTTTGTCGCATGAGAAGATTGTGCACAAGGTCTGTGCTCGGGTCCGTCCCTGTAGCATCGATAAACCCAACGACTGAGCTCTATGTGGCGGGGCGTCCCCGTTCACGTCACCTCTGGTGGTCCTTGGTGTTTGGCCTTCTCATGCGATGGCCTCTAGAGATTCATTCGACTTAGGTTACCCCTATCACACAGGTTTTGCAAGTGTGCCCCATGCCTGAAAATTCAGGCGCAACCCGCCTTGAAGTTGGGCCTTGGGAGTCCCGCGCTAGCTCACGGGTGCTCTCTCTCCCCCCGAGTCGCTGATGACCGGGCCCCGCGCGTCAGGTTTGAACCTTACCGCGCGTGAGGCCGGCTAGCTGGCCAGCTAGGCCGGCCCAGCCTCTAGCCGCCTCTGGCCCAGGTCCCCGTGGCTTTTCCTTTTCTTTTTCCTTTTTCTTTTTTGTGGACTTTACAAAAATCCCACAGATCCCAAATAAAATCCTATGACAAAAATTTTTACACCTAAATTCTTAGAATATTCTGTAAAATATATTAGTGCCATTGGTAAAAATGTTTGAAAATATATTTATTACTATTTTATTTTTATACCAATATTTAGGAACCTTTTTGCCTCTGTTATTTAATTTCAAAAAAAAAATTCACAACAAAAACCTAGGAGAGTATTTTAATAGGACATTTAGTATTTATCAGAAAAGATTAGCATTTTTATTAGTATCTTCAGTGCTCTGTTTTTGTGTGTTGATTATTTTTATCGTTATTTTATCACTACAATAGATTGCACTGTTGACGAACAAGTTAGACTCGAAGACTTCGAAGACCTCATAGACTTTGTTGAGTAGGCAAGCAGATCTTTGACCATGATGAGAAACCATTTTTATTGTGATGTGGTGTTCCCCTTTCGATGGGATGCCTCCGGCACTTCTCCATTGACACTTGCATTGTACATGACCCTACCACCTTATGAGGGTTGTGCAGGTGGGAGTAGTTAGGATGCCAGTAGTTGCTACGCAACAGGGGTCGGGATCTATGCATAGTGATATCAAGAAAGAAATGATTTCAAAGACTTTTTCGAAAACCCTATCGGGTGCCACTAATGCCCGAGGGAGATGTTGATGAGATGGGTGACCACTTGAGAAAGAAGTGGTGTGCCGGAACAAGATGAGGATTTGTTTTCGAAAATGGAAGGTTTAAGATTTGTCGACCGTCCCAACCTTACATGCGCAACCACGATACCCCTTATGGGATGGGGCTTTGTTGATTACTATGGTTGGTACTAGCAAGGAGCCCGTATTACTAGTGGCAAGAGTGAAGTGGTCACTCTTGAGATGGGGTCATCCCAGAGAGGAAGGTCATGCGCTGTTTTTATAGGCACCGAGCACACTGTTTAGTGCCCCCATGGATTATACGAGTGATGTATATCATGAGTGATGGCACGAACGAGTGGAATCTTTGTTTAGTATCACCATGGGAAAGGCATTGTTCGGTTGCTTACCTCGGGTATGTTACATACCGCGAGTCGTGGATGACACAGAAGTTCCCCGAGTCTTGTGGGTAAAGTGTGCAACCTCTGCAGAGTGTAAAACTATTCGAATAGCCGTGTCCACGGTCAAGGACAGTTGGGTGGTGCTTCTTATGCCATGTCCGAATGTTTTTGCAAAAAACATGGTGTGAGTATGGGTGTGATGGTGACAAGAGGTCACATGAGCTAAGACCGATGACTTAGCATGATGAATGAACATGAGATGTTGTAGCCCTACTCATGATGATATCGGTAATTTGATCACATGGATACCTGCCAATTGTTGATGCATGCTCACTAGTTACTTGATCACGTCATTGCATACAAAATTAGCTTTCCGCAAATTTACCTACTTAGTGCTATATCATGCACCATTGTTACCTTGTTCCACAACTTGGGTTGCTTGCGAGTACATTCAAATTACTCATTCGCTTGCCACAAGTTATTTAATTGGCCAGGCATGGAAGGACAGGAGTATGTTGAAGAGTTCGTTGGAGACGAACATGTGAACTAGGACGCTTCCCAATCAGAATGCACGCAGGTTAAGGTAGATGGCATGGGTTCATGCTTTTGACCAAGATTTCCTCTGCTTGTTCTATTTTAAGTGTTTGGCCCGTGTGGCCCTATCTATGTAAGACTTGACCTTCATGGGCTTTATTTGTGTAAGACGTTAAGTGTGGATATAAGAATCTTTTTATTCAGATTCTGTGTGTTTAGTGAGCATTGATCTCTGGATCACTGTACACATGCATTCGGTGATCACAACTTATGAGTCGGGGTTTCCACAGAGCTGGTATCAGAGCCATACTGACGGCAAGAAGCCCTTAGTTAGCATGGAGGTTAGTTAGGATAAAACCGGCCTCCAAACTACACCTAGCATTTGTACTTAGGAATTCTGCACTATTTATCTCTTCTTGTCTTCACCACACCTGGGAGTTACTTCGGCAAGCCAAGACGAATCTAGACAAGATCTAGAAGGATGGAGCCCCCGAGGGATGACCAGCTGTCTCTTATCGAGGAGGAGTACCCCCAACTAGTGATGCACCTACACGTTGTCATCACATGAGTGCGAAGGAGTACCATGAGCTCTTCACCAACCCGCCTGCAAAGCATCGCCGGGATTGACCTCCTCATTCCCTAACCCCTTCAACTAGGAACGATGCCCATTCAGGTGATGAACGGGAGGAAGACCCAGAGGAGCGTGACTACGAGACCAAACACTCCACCACCTTAGTCCAAGAACCCCTAGGGTAGGATCAGTCATGTATCCCTCATGCGAAGTCGAGTCCGTGTAATGGTTCATATGAAACCATGTTTGCTTGTTGTTTGTTTTGTTGTTTTTGCTCCGATGCAAGTTGTGGTTTGCCTTAGGCAACATGTAAGCGACTCCATCGTCTATCTTAATATATGTTGGTCTTTCGACCTTTGTTTTACCACACTTGCACTTGACCGACCCCCTTAGGCACGCTTTGCCGTAATTGCTTATCCTCTTGTCAAATCCTAGTTGTTTGACTTGGCTGCTCCAAACAGAATGGTGACTCCTACCCGCAACAGCTCCTTCACCAACCCTGAAGCCAGCAACTCAAGCCAGCAACATGGAGCTGGTGGGGCTGCTCACGCTGTAGGACACTAGGAGCACCCACAAGGCGACATTCCTCCGCCACCACCTCCGTCGGAGAACATGACCATAGCTCAGTTTCTCCAAGTTCTCCGGGAGGAGCGCGAAGCCAACAATGCTGCTATCCAGCAGATGGCTCAGGCCCTTGTGAACAACCAGCAGCAAGGAAGGAACGGCAATGTCCGCTCCATGCTGTCTGAGTTCATGAGGAACACGCCCCCAACCTTCACTGAGGCTGCTGAACCATTGGATGCTGATGACTGGATCCGCACCATCGAGGACCTCCTTGCACTGGTCAATTGCATTGAGGATCGTGAGAAGGTGCTTTATGCCTCTCATTGCCTCGGAGGTACCGTCCGAGCTTGGTGGGATGGATTCAAGGTCATGCAAGGAGAACGTGTGATCACGTGGAATGACTTCAAGGAAGGATTCCGCACTGCCCGTATTCCATGTGGCATCATGGCTAAGAAGAAAGAATTCTCAGCGCTGAAGCAAGGAAGTGGCTCAGTCAAGGAGTACCTGCAGAAGTTCAACCTACTGTCAAGGTATGCACCTGAAGATCTAAGCACGGAGGTTGCCAAGAAGGAGTGCTTCATGGAAGGACTCCAACAGGTCCTGCAGTATCAGCTCATCATCTACGACTGTCGCTCTTTCTTTGATTTGGTGAACAAGGCCCTCATGCTGGAAGACAAGCGTCATGCCATCAATGACACTCGCAAGCGCAAGATGATCAGCAAGGGTAGCCCCAGCAACCAGAAGCCTCGCCCCTGGCAGTCAGCCCCAGCCAAGCCAACCTATTAGCTGGAGCAGGCTAGACCTACTGCACCTCGTCCAAGCTACTAGCCTTAGTAGTTTGCGAATCCCAGGCCACCCTACAACAAAAACCCCAATAACAACAACGGTGGCAGAAACTTCAACAACAACCCTGGGCAAGTCACTTGCTTTGTATGTGGTCAATTTGGACACATCTCTAAGCTTTACCCCAATAGGAATCCAGATGCACCACGCCCCAATGCGCCAAGCCAACATCAAGCCCGTGGAGCACCACCAAGGAACCCAGCTCCCCACAACCAGCCCAACAATGGCAAGGGTCGTGTGAATCACGTCACCGCAAAGGAAGCCCAGGAAGACCCAGACGTCATAATGGTTACGTTCCTCGTCAACTCAACCCCAGCAACAATATTGTTTGATTGTGGAGCTTCGCATTCTTTTGTCACCAAAAAGTTTGCTCTAGAGAGTGGCATGAAACATACACCCCTGGGTAGTCGTATGTTGATACAAACCCCCGGTTCAGTTATGAAGTCTGGGATAGGGTGTAAGGGAGTGAAGATTGACATCAACAGGGTAGACTTCCTAGCAAACCTTATAGTTCTGGACACACCGGGCTTGGATATCATCCTTGGCATGAATTGGTTGACCAAGCACGAAGGAATATTAGACTGTGCCAAGAGAATTGTCACCATGACCAACAACCAAGGAGTGGAAGTCAAGTATGTTCCCAACCCTACCTCCACTCACGCCCCTTAGGCTAATTGCCTATCAGGAGTTGAGTTGGATCAAGTGCCAATGGTATCTGAGTACCCGGATGTGTTTCCTGATGAGCTGCCAGAATGCCTCCTGACCGCGACATTGAGTTCATCATTGAGCTTATGCCCGGATCAAGGCCCATCTATAAGAAGGCCTACAGGATGGGATCCGAAGAGTTGGCTGAGTTGAAGAAGCAACTGGCATAGCAGCTCAGAAAAGGATTCATTTGTCCAAGTGCCTCTCCTTGGGGATCACCTGTCTTATTCGTGTCAAAGAGGGATAGAACTATCAGAATCTGCGTCGTTTATCATTCTCTCAATGAAGTCACAATAAAGAACAAGTACCCGCTCCCCAAGATTGCAGACCTGTTTGATCAGTTAAATGGAGCCAAGGTGTTTTCCAAGATCGACCTCATGTCTAGGTACTATCAACTGAAGATCAGACCCTAGGACATTCCGAAGACGGGATTTGTAACCCGGTATGGCCTGTATGAGTACACGGTCATGTCATTTGGGTTCACCAATGCCCCTGCCTACTTCATGTACCTCATGAATAAAGTCTTCATGGAGTATTTGGACAAGTTTGTTGTCGTCTTGATTGATGACATACTTGTCTTCTCCAAGTCTGAAGAAGAACATGAGGAACACTTGAGATTGGTCGTAGAGAAGCTTCGAGAGCACCAGCTTTATGCCAAGTTCAGCAAGTGTGAATTTTGGCTACATGAAGTTGGATTCTTGGGTCATGTGTTGACTACAGAAGGATTATCAGTGAATCCTGCCAAGATTGAAGCCGTGAGTGAGTGGAAAACCTCAACCACCATGAAGGAAGCCAGGAGCTTCCTCGGACTCGTGGGTTATTACCGCAAGTTCGTGGAAGGGTTCTCAAGCATTGCCCGACCCATGACCCAACTTTTGAAGGAGGACAGGAAGTTTGAATGGACATCTAAGTGCGAGGAAAGCTTCCAGGAGGTCAAGAAGAGATTGACCACAACCCCAGTTTTGGCCACCCCCGATATTCACAAGGAGTTTGTGATTTATTGCGATGCATCAAGAATCGGGCTTGGTGGTGTTCTGATGCAAGAAGGCAGAGTTGTAGCATATCTATCAAGATAGCTACGACCCCATGAGGAGAACTATGCCACTCATGATCTTGAGTTAGCCGCCGTGGTTCATGCCTTGAAGAAATGGCGACATTACCTTCTGGGGAAGTGATGCGAGATATTCACAGACCACAAGTGTTTGAAGTATATCTTCACTCAAAGGGCATTGAATATGAGGCAGCAAATATGGTTGGAATTGATCAAGGATTATGACCTCAGTGTTCAATAGCACCCCGGAAAGGCCAATGTGGTAGCAGACGCCTTGAGCAGAAAGGCTTGTTCCTTGAATGCTATGATTAAGGAAAGGCTACCCGCCCTATATGAAGAACCTGAGAGCTTCGGCTTGGAACTAGATGCACCAGGATTCCACGCCAACGTCGAAGCAAAGCCTAAGTTGATGGATGATATCAAGGAAGCCCAGAAGGGACACGAGAGCATTGAAGGCATCAAGGGGAAGATCAAGGCAGGCAAGGCCCCAGGATTCTCGATGGACGAACAAGGCATTGTATGGTTTGGGACTCACATTTGCGTACCCAACAAGGAAGATCTCATGAACCTGATCTTGCAAGAAGGTCATGACACTCCATACTCCATCCATCCTCGAGGAACCAAGATGTATCAAGAGATCAAGGCAAGATTCTGGTGGCATGGCATGAAATGGGAGATAGGCACATTCGTTGCTAAGTGTGACATATGCCAGAGGGTCAAGGCTGAGCATCAGCGACCCGCTGGGCTATTGCAACCTCTCAAAGTGCCTGAATGGAAGTGGGATAAAGTCGGGATGGATTTCATCACCGGTTTGCCAAGGTCAAGCAAGGGACATGATTCCATTTGGGTCATTGTCGACCACCTGACCAAGGTAGCCCTCTTCATTCCCGTCAGAAACACCTACGATGGAAACCAGCTCAGGAACCTCTACATCAACCGGATTGTGAGCCTTCGCGGAGTTCCAAAGGAGATTGTGTCCAATCAAGGAACCCAATTCACCTCAAGATTCTGGAAGAATTTCCAATAGGCTATGGGAAGCAAGCTCTTCTTCAGCATTGCTTTTCACTCCCAGGCCGATGGGCAAACGGAACGAGTAAATCAAACACTCGAAGATATGTTCTGCGCTTGTGTTTTGGCATATGGAACCAAGTGGGAACATTGCCTACCGTTTGCCGAGTTCTCCTACAACAACAACTATCAGTCGAGTCTTCAGATGGCACCATTTGAGGTGTTGTACGCACGCAAGTGTCATACTCCCCTCAACTGGTCAGAGACCGGAGAAGGATTGGTTTTTGGACCATATATCCTCCATGAAGACGAAGAGCAAGTTCAACTCGTCCCAGAACGTCTGGAGGCCGCCAAATCAAGAAAGAAGACCCACGCCGACTCTCACCACCGAGTGGTGAAGTTCTGTGTTGGTGACCATGTCTACCTCCGGGTCACGCCTCTCAAGGGAACCAAGTGCTTCCACGTCAAAGGAAAGCTTGCACCATGATACATCGGCTCGTTAAAGATCACCACTACACGAGGAGACGTTGCCTACCAGTTAGAACTACCTTACGAGCTGTCGGATATGCACAACGTCTTCCACATGTCTCAACTCTAGAAGTGCCTCCAAGTTCCCAACCGCCCCGACCCCTACAAGGACATCGACCATCAAGCCATCGATCTTCAACCAGATCTCACTTATCGTGAGAGGCCAGTTCGCATTTTGTATGAAGCCGAGTGCTACACCCGAAGCCGTGCCATCAAGTACTTCAATGTCTAGTGGCGCAACCACACTGAAGCTGAAGCAACCTGGGAGTGTGAAGATTATCTTAGATCGGAGTTCCCGCATCTTTTTAGCGCTTAGCCTAGGAATCTTGGGGACGAGATTCTTGTAAGGCGGGAAGGTCTGTCACACCCTATGTTTGTAGCACATTTTTATGTTTAGGTTTATAAAATTTGGAGCCAACTAAAACTTTTCAAAGTGCTTGTGCTTGTTTGGTATGTTGTTTGCTTGCTTGATGATTGTGTTATTTGGCACTACTAGGTTCTATTCCACTTCATATTCATCTTCCTTGTTCCAAAACTCTTGCCTAATGATCATGCCATGTGAATAGTGCCCAAAACAATTTTTATCAAATTTTGTTTCAACCAAAAATGATTTATTTAAATTAAGTTTCCCAAACCCCCTGAAATGAGGATTGCACTGCAAATCCTCAAATTGTGTGGATTCTTCTTTTCCAAAAGCTTTATTTCAAACCCACTATATATAAGACTTCCCAAAACAACAAAATATTATTTTTAAGGATTATTTTCACATTTTATTTAAAGGCTTTTTCTTAAGGCCAGATATGGATTTTCTTAGGGAAAAATTATTTAAATGCTATGAAAATTATTAGAGAAAATTTATAGAAACTCAGTGGACATATATTTCCCATATATATGAGTTTCAACACAAGTGCATGATTAGATCATAGGCAAATCCCCTCAAAACCCTTTCTATTCAAATCAAGCCTTTGGAATATTTCTATAAGAAATATTCTCAATAAATTCCAGGAAAATTCCAACAAGTCACCACTATCATGGGTGATGATCTTGCAAAGTTTAATCTCAATCTAAGTTGGTTTGATTCATCAAACCATCTCAAAACCATTCCTGTCCAGAATCAAATTTGAGAAACTTTACATAGTGAAGTGTCTCCCCTTGGCCTCAAACTTTGTGGGCATGCTCTAATGGCCAAATAGTGATGATACACTAAGTGTTGCATCAAGGGTAAAATCCTAGCATCATTGGATCTACAGAAATCTTATTCTGCTAATTTTTAGGGTTCATCAAATCTCCATTGTCAACTCTTTCCACTTGAGCTAAAACTTGGTGAATCCTCTCATTTCTACCTAGCCTTTGACCCTGGTAAGGTGGTAGAGTTTTCTTGCCTAAATCATTACCAAACACCTTTTAGTGAATTGGTAAAACCATCATCTTCCCACCTTATCCTTTTACCCTTGGCCCCAACTTTTTACCACAGCCTCTGGTAAGTGCCTTGCACCTCCAGTAAAAGTCCCAAGCCACCTGGCCATGGTGAGGTGGGGTAAAACCCCTATTTTCACCCCTGGACAACATCTTTTTTCTATCTTTCCCTTTCCCTTTCTTTTCTCCCTAGCCCTGCTTAGCCTCTAAGGCATCCAAACAGCACCTCCAAGCCTTCCAGCAGCTAGTGGACAAGGTGGGGCACCCCAGAGCGCGCAGGCAACGGCAATGCCGGCCATACACATGCTCTGGAGAGTGCTACAGTGCGCGCCCGCATTGTAGCCACCGCCCAATTGCCGGCCCCGACCACCTTGGGCCTGCCCCGTGTGTCCCCCGAGGCGCCCTCGTTGTCCATTACATGCCAAGCTATCGGGCCCCTCTCGCTCCTCTCTCCTCCGCCCTCTCACATGCATGCCCGGTGCCGCCCGGTTTGGACAAGCGGGGATCTCACACGCGCAGGCATCTCTCCCTCTCTCTTTCTTCCCTCTGGCCTAGACGGACCCTAGGAATGCCCTTGGCTCGCTCTCTCTGTCTCGTAGCCTCTGGCCTCGGCCACGAGCTAGCCGGCGCACTAGCATTTGGTGGACACCCCCCGCCTATAAAAGGGCCTCCCGGGCCCTCTGTCCCCTCTAGCCTGCCTCTTCTCTCCCTAGAAACCTCCCTGAGCCCCCTGAGAGCCCCCGGCGTCTCTGTGCTCGGGACCGACCCGAGGGCCGCCGCGGCCATCTTCCCGTCGATCTTCGGGTAGGAAGCCTCTCCAGCCCCCATTTCTCTCCTGTTGGTCCTCCCTTGCCCTCCTAATGTGATCCCCCCTCATTCCCGTCCTCTTTGTAGGCTGAATCGGCCCCATCGACCACCTCCCGAAGCCACCTCCGCCTTCCCACCTCTGGCCACCTCTGGCCTCCGTTCCCACCTCCGGCCACCTCTGGCCTCCGTTCCACCTCCAGGAGACCGCTGACTATTCCCTGAGGCCGTTCCCACCATCGCCCGCCTTTGCCGTGCCCCGTTCCGCCGCCGGTGAGCAGCTCCCCTCCCTGCCCGAGGTGGGAGATGGACCCGATAGGTGAGGCCCACCTGTCGGCCTCTCTTTCCCTCTGCCACGCACTCTCTCTGACGATCGGGCCCCGCGCGTCAGGTTTGAACCTGACCGCGCGCGAGGATGGCTGGATGGCCAGCTGGGCCGGCCCAGCCTCTAGCCGCCTCTGGCCTAGGTCCCCGTTGCTTTTCCTTTTATTTTCCTTTTTCTTTTCGTGTGGACTTTGCAAAAATCCCATAGAGCCCAAATAAAATCCTATGAAAACACTTTTTACACCTAAATTCTTAGAATATTCCATAGAATATATTAGTGCCATTTGTAAAAATGTTTGAAATTTTTTTTATTACTCTTTTATTTTAAAACCTATATTTAGGCACCTTTTTGCCTCTGTTATTTAATTTATAAAATATTTTTCACAAGAAAAACCTAGGAGATTATTTTTAATAGGACATTTAGTATTTATCAGAATAGATTAGCATTTTTATTAGTAGCTTCAGTGCTCTGTTTTTGTGTGTTGATTATTTTTATCGTTATTTTATCGCGACGATGATTGTGCTGTTGACGAAGAAGGTGGACCCAAAGACTTCGAAGACCCCAGAGACATTGTTGAGCCACGCAAGCAGCCCTTTGACCATGATGAGAAACCATTTTTATTTTATGTCATATAGCACTTTACTTTCATCATTTTTGACCTTGTGATGTGGTGTTCCCCTTTCGTTGGGATGCCTTCAGTACTTCTCCATTAACACTTGCATCGTGCATGACCCTAAACCTTATGATGGTTGTGCGGGTGGGTGTAGTTAGGATGCCAGTAGTTGGTATGCAAGTGGGATCGGGATCTATGCATACTGATGGGAAGAAATAAATGATTTCAAAGACTTTTTCGAAAACCCCGTTAGGCGCCACTAATGCCCGAGGGAGATGTTGATGAGATGGGTGACCACTTGAGAAAGTAGTGTTGTGCCGGAATAAGATGAGGATGTGTTTTCGAAAATGGAGGGTTTAAGATTTGTTGACCGTCCCAACCTTACATGTCCAACCATCATACCCTTTATGGGACGGGGCTTTGTTGATTAGTATGGTTGGTACTAGCAAGGAGCCCGCATTACTAGTGGCAAGAGTGAAGTGGTCACTCTTGAGACGGGGTCGTCTTAGAGAGGAAGGTCATG
This sequence comes from Hordeum marinum, assembly GCA_022496015.1. Classification (NCBI taxonomy): domain Eukaryota; kingdom Viridiplantae; phylum Streptophyta; class Magnoliopsida; order Poales; family Poaceae; genus Hordeum; species Hordeum marinum. The sequence continues at coordinate 298,434,435 of CM039673.1, forward strand.
CGCTGTCTTTACAGGCACCGGGCACACCGTTGCGTGCCCTCATGGATGATACGAGTGATGTATATCATGAGGGATGGCACCAACGAGTGGACTCTTTGTTTAGTATCACCATGGTAAAGGCATTGTTCGCGTGGTTACCTCGGGTATGTTATATACCGCGAGTCGTGGATGACACGGAAGTTCCCCGAGTCTTGTGGGTAAAGTGTGCAACCTCTACAGAGTGTAAAACTATTCGAATAGCCGTGTCCACGGTCAAGGACAGTTGGTTGATGCTACTTATGCCATGTTTGAATGTTTTCGAAAAAAACTTGGTGTGAGTATGGGTGTGATGGTGACAAGAGGTCACATGAGCTAAGACCGATGACTTAGCGTGATGAATGAACATGAGATGTTGTAGCCCTACTTATGATGATATCGGTAATTTGATCACATGGATACCTGCCAGTTGTTGATGCATACAAAATTAGGTTTCCGCAAATTTACCTACTTAGTGCTATATCATGCACCATTTTTACCTTATTCCACAACTTGGATTGCTTGCGAGTACATTCAAGGTAGTCATTGGCTTGCCACTGGTTATTTAATTTTCCGGGCATGGAAGAAGAATAGTATGTTGAAGAGTTCGTTGGAGACGGACATGCGAACTGGGACACTTCCCAGTCAGAATGCCTGTAGTGTAAGGCAGATGGCATGGGTTCATGCTTTCGACCAAGATTTCTGCTGCTTGTTTTATTTTAAGTGTTTCAACCATGTGGCCCTATCTATGTAAGACTTGACCTTCATGGTCTTTATTTGTGTAAGACGTTAAGTGTGGATGTAAGACTCTTGTTATTCAGCTTCTGTGTGTTCAGTGAGCATTGATCTCTGGGATCACTGTACACATGCATTCGGTGATCACGACTTATGAGTCGGGGTCCCCACAGGCTTCCCTTGGGGAATGGTAATTCTGCCATGGAACGAAAGGCCTAACATTTTTACTCTTCTGAACTGGCTGGCTGGCCGCAATTACCTTCATCTTATTACCTGGTCGCTTTCTCTTCTTGTCGCATGTTGGTTTAGTCTGGTTGTCTATTGTTTGGCAATGCATTTGTGAGCTTTGCATTGAATGTGTTTGGACTCAGTAATGCTCCCCTGTGTGGTGGTACCTATGTGTCTGGTGGCGTGAAGTCCTCATTCAACATACTCTTCTAGCAAGGAAAAACATGTTCCTTTTGAACAATCATATTACGCATAGAGAATGCTTCGACAGGACGAGCAGAATAGGTCCATCAATATTGCACATGTTGGCCACTGATTTCTGATATTCGACAATCAAGAAGTATCGATTGACAAGTAGATTATCCTCGCTGCCCAAATCACTAGCATTGACATGGTCCTGATGACGGCACAAATCCCCACGATTGACATGGCCCTCACCGCCAACATCCCCACCATTAACATGGTCCTCACCGCCGACAACCACATTGTCGTTATCCTAACCGACAAGGGCATTGTCATTGTCCTCATCACCGACATGCACATAGTTGTTGTTACGAACTTTTGGTTGAATCTGACCCAAAGGAGATGGTCCTTTTCCATATGTGTTGTCATTGTTCATCTGCTACAAGGTTTGGGAGATTTTGGCATTTCCTAGCAGAATTTGATTCTTCGACCACTTCATTAGCCAACCTAAACATCCTGCAAGAGTCAACTGGAGGAGAAATATCTTTGAAACCCCTTACGACAATACACAACTCAACTTTGATGACACCTCAGGCAGTGGTACTCCGGGCATCATGGTATCTTTGGGTTGAATGATCGAACCAATTGCAACTTTAACCAGTTCACCATGAACATAAACAAAGAGACTGCATGGCGTGTCTTCCTCAAGAGCTTTGAGTGCAGTCATTGGCAACAGGTTACAAATGAAAGAAATAGATGGGATGCCATCCTTGGCCGATGTTTTGATGACAGTGTTTCCTAGTTCTCTGGTCTTGATCCAATTCTTCACACTCTCGATTATTGGAGGCAACATAGCTTGGGCATGTCCTTGGCTTTGAATGTTGATGTGTTCTTCGATGTTGGCTGTGGCTGCGGCTATGGTTACGGCGGTGGCTGATGCTATTGTTTCCAATATTTGGTTACAATGCTCTGTGTATTGTCTCTCCTTCTCTACCGTTGCAGATCCCGGTCTTCGGGATAATGATAGTCCCGTTTGGCACCACATCCAACACTGTAACATGGCACCCATGGGCGGTGCTACCAACTCCTTGCTAAGGGTAATGTTGATCGACCGGTTAAGAGCAGTGGTCCACCTGGCCGATGACTCTTGCGAACTTTGAGGTTCTGTATGTGGCCTTGCCAGGTCTTCTTCTAGTTTTCTTGTTTGGTGATCCATGGTAAATTCTCCTGTCACATGATCATAATTGTACCACCCCCTGACATAGTTATATTTCAGGAGGTTCTTGAATTGCACGAAGTGGTTTGGGATTCCCGTTGTTGCAAGTGCAACATCTGCTTGTCCCATACTGGCTTCTTCCCAACAAAACCACAGCTGTGAGGGTGTGTTTACTTAATACCCGTGATCACATTTCCTCCCCCCATGATGACTAGGTCATCATCGAGTTCTCCAGATTTGTCATCTTGATTTTTTTCCGAATCATCTCCACTAATGGTAGGCCACTTCTTCTGGATCTCGAAGATATCTCTGTCGGGTTTCGTTGCAATCTCTTTTCTTGGCACAGATTTCCAAGAACTGAAATTCTTTGAGAACTTATGGATTACATGGTTAGTTACCCAATTCTTTGGGTAGGATAGATTGTCATACTCATCAATAAACTTTAATCTTGCATGCACCCATCTTATGAGGAGTTCTTGTAGATTTGCTTTGTCCATACCCCTTAAATTTTCCTCTTAGATGGAGGAAACTTCTTGATACCCCTTAGATTTGCTTTGTCCATACCCCTTAGATTTGCTTTGTCCATATACCTAGGGCTTTGCCATAGTGAGCAGTGGCTTTCCGCTGAATAATAGGCTCATCAGTCTTGTGATACTCATGATCTGCGTTGGGTTTTCCGTGAAGAGGAACAGGAAATCGCAGCACAAAGTGGGTAAGTATTTCCCTAAGTTATAAAACCAAAGTTTATCGAACCAATAGGAACAATAACCCTCAACCGTCTTCAGCGACTGCACACAAAAGAAGAAACAACTTGCACCCAACGCCGAAAAGAGGGTTGTAAATCCCCTTGATCTCGTTATTTGAAAGCAAGTGAGTTGTGTAGATAATTGTATATAATAGTAAAGTGCAAAATAAAATAAAAGGTGGTAAATAACAGCAAGGTAATGATAGCATTTGTGAATATATAAGTGAATAGAGTCAGGGGGCCTATAGTTCTCTAGTGGCATCTCTCATAAGCAAAGCATACGGTGAGTAAACAAATTACTGCAGGGAAATTTATAGAAAAGAAAATACTTAGCCGATTTTCATGTGTATATAAGCATCACATCCATAAGAAAATAGGCCAAATCCTGCCTGTACCTATTACTATTACTCCGCTTCAAGAGTGCTTTTATGCTTGCCTCTCTACGTATTAAGTTCGTGACAAATGGAGTAATGCTTGGAGAACAATGACATTATGTAGACAAAGTAAACTCAATCAATATGAATAGACCCCATCGTTTTATCCTTAGTAGCAACAACACAAAGACGCAACTTGTCCTCTTCTATCATTGTGATATAGAAACTCGCCAGGTTCAACCTACTAATACACACCACTCCCACTGAAGAAATATCAATCTAGTTGGCCAAACTATCTCAATAGATCGGAGAGCATTATAAAATTATGATGATCATGCAAATAAGAATCATAGTAACCATATTTGACTCAAATACTTTTCATGAATAATCTGAACATAAACTCACTATTCATCGGATCCCAACAAACACACCATACAAAGGGATTACATCAGATAGATCAAGGAAAAGATGCGATGAACATTGTATTGAAGATCGACAGAGCGAGAGAGAGATTGCCATCTAGGTACTACCTACGTACCCATAGCTATGTGGTGAACTACACCCACATCATGGTGAGGGTAGCAAGGTTGATGAAGAGGCCCTTCATGATCGATCTCCCCTCCGGTAGGGTGCTAGAACGGAGGTGTAGATGGCCTCTCGTCAAAACAGAGACTTGCGGTGGCGGAAAAAGTGTTTCGGGAGCGCTTATATTTTTTAGGGTAGCTGAGAATTTATAGTCCAGAGAACGATGTCAGGGGAGCCACCAGGGGGCCACCACTATCTGGCCGTGCCACCATAGTGGTGCGATGTGACATGTGGTGGGGCCCTGGTGCCTCTTCCGTCCCTCCTCCGAAGCTTCTAGGTCTTGTATTGTTCGAGAAAAAATCATCAAAAAGTTTCGTGGCAATTGGCCTCCGTTTGGTACTGTAACTCTGAAAAGGCAAAAACACGAAAAAACAGGAACTGGCACTGGGCAGTGGGTCAATAGGTTGGTGCTCATAAATATTATGAATTGGTAAATAAATACCCAAAAAGTACTCTAGAATGATAATATATTAGCATGGAAAAGTAAAAAATTATATATACATTGGAGACGTATCTGCAATCCCAAGCTTAATTCCTGCTCGTCCTCGAGTAGGTAAATGATAAAAACAGAATTTTTGATTTGACATGCTACCCATTATGTAATCTTTGGTATGTATACTTATTGAGAAATGATAAATTAACAAGTAGAAACATAGTAATATTTATAATTCCAGGAAACAAAATCTTTAATTTGTCAAAGTATACGACCCTGAAAGAATGTTTACCCCTATTCATCTTATTATATTAGCAAGGCATGACTCCATCTTTGCCACATAGATACAAATGTTAAGCACCATATTGTCCAAGTCAAGCAATTGGATCGTACTTTTTCAATATGCATCAACTTTTTATTTTTCATGCAACAATTGAGTGTAAACCATTGGACATACCATATTGGTGGTATAGAATATGTTGGTAGGTATCAATGGGGTAAAAGGTGGATAAGATAGTCTAAGATCAACTAGGCATAACAAAGAGCTATGGAGATGCTCATCAATAGATGTGAATGTGAGGAGTGGGGATTGAAATGCAAATGATGCACTAGAGCTATAAATGTATGAAAGCTCAACTAAAGCTAAGTGGGTTGTGCATCAAACTTGCTTGGTCATGAAGACATCGGGCATTTGAGGAAGCCCGTCATCGGAATATACAAGCCAAGTTTATTATATGAAAGGTAATTCCCACTAGCACATGGAAGTGTCAACATATGAGACTCTCTACATGAAGAACATGGTGCCACTTTCAGGCACAAGTGTGGTAACGGTTAGTAGCAAAGTCCCTTCTTTCTTTTCTTTTCTTTTTCTTTTTTTTGGGTGGGCTTTTCTCTTATTTTTCTATTTTTTCCTCTCCCATTTTATTTTATTTTATATATGGCGGGATCATTTGTCCTCCCCCATTGTTATTTCATTTTTTGTCCAGAGTCTCATCCCGACTTGCGGGGGATTCATAGTCTCCATCATCCTTTCCTTACCGGGACAATGCCCTAATAATGATGATCATCACACTTTTGTTTACTTACAAGTCAACATGAAGGAATGATAGGAAGATATGACTCTGAATGGATGACTCTGGCAATGTACCAGGATGTGCAATGATCTAGTGTGACATGTATATAAATATGAAGTACAGTGTCTTTGCCACAAATACTCTGTCATCTCTATATGATCACACAAAGCATTATGATGATGAACGAGCTAGTCAGGTGAAGTGACGACGGAATTCGCACGGCAGTATATCTCGGAATGGCTATTGAAATGCCATAATAGGTAGGTATGGTATCTGTTTTGAGGAAGATGCAATGAGGCTTATGTGCAACAGAGCGTATCATGTCACGGGGTTTAGATCCATAGGCGGAAGTTGCACCGATCCTCGAGGTTAGAATGGGCTATGCATGGTACTGAAGAGGCTAGCAAATATGATACGGTGAAGATGCGTATGTCCATGGTGTCACATTAGTCATAAAGAATTCACATACTAATTGCAAAGTTTTATTAATTTTATCAAAAATCAAAGTACTCCTCTCAAGCCCCGAGGGACGAGGTTGGTAGGGGTTAACCATCACGAGCCCCCGACTCAAGACAACACTAGGATTTCAATGAGGAATATAAATGCTCATACATCATCACCATGCCTCTTTAACTTTTAGATGAAAAACAAGTTAAAACCTCTTAATCTCGACACTTCTATGAATCACAGATTTTGGAGTCACACCTTTTTCATATTAATACATCAATGTCATTAACCCACAACTTGTCTATATGTGGTCACGATGCTTTTGATTATCATTCATTGAATACCGAATATTCTTGGACTAGTCTTATGACCGATGGAAATTAACGTCACTATTAATTCAGCTCTCAAACAAGTACAAGTGAAGAATGATAGCAAATTTTGTCTGTAAAATCTACACGCCATCGTGCTCAAAAAGATATAAGTCAAGTACTAGAGCAACTACCTAGCTCAAAAGATATAAGTGAAGCAGATAAAGTATTCTAGAAAATTATAACGAAGGTGTGTCTCTCTCAAATAGGCGTCTCCAGAAAACGATGATTATGAAAAACTGAAAGGAAAATCGAACAAAAGAAAATGACACTCCAAGCAAAACTCATAACATGTCATAAATAAAAATATAGCTCCAAGTGACATAACGATGGATTGAGATGAAAGAGGCGATGCCTTCCAGGGCATCCCCAAGATTAGATGCTTGAGTCTCCTTATAATTGTACTTGGGTTCCTTGGGCATCGCTAAGCTTAGGGTCTTGACACTCCTTATTTAGTTGTCCACCATGATCACATCGAAAACCTGAAAACTTCAATCACACAAAACTCAACAAAACTTCGTGAGATCCTTTAGTATGAGAAACATATTGCATTCTTGAGGTACTATGATAAATTTATATTAATTCATGTTTGCATAATAGGTATTGTATTCTAAATTCCCCATGGCTTACACCCCCCGATATAGTCCTTGGCGTAATCAAAACAATCAAACTATGAAAGCAAAACATGATCTCCTTAAAACAGAATAGTTTCTAGCAATCTGTAAACAGCCAATATTTATGTAACTATAAAATTCTGACAAATTATTAAAACATAAAGAATTCGTATGAAAATACTGTGTTGAGATTTCAGATCATTATCACACTCCAGTGAGAAATTCAAATTCCTTCACCTGAGTCAAAGTTTTTGTTATGTTTCACCATCATTTCTACTCATCTTTTGGGTCATCCCAAAGGCTTTACTTGGCACTAACAGTAATTAAAACGTTAAAAAATCATTACACAGGCAACAATCATGTTAACACACAAAAATATAAATTCAAAAAAATATAGAGATACATATTGGGTTGCCTCCCAACAAGCACTATTGTTATATGCCTCTAGCTAGGCATAATGCATAGTTTCAAGTGTTGTCATCTTTGACAATCAACCCATAGGTAGATCTAATGATTGATTCAAAAGGTGGTTTAATTGTATTCATAGGGAAGTGTTCCATCCTTTCTTTAGTGGGAATTGGAACCTTATGTTTCCCTCTTTCATATCACTAATTGTACCTATAGTTCATAAAAATGGCCTTCCAAGTATTATGGGACAAGAAGAATTACAATCAATATCAAGCACAATGAAACCTACACGCACATAATTTTTTTTGCAATAATAAGCACATCATTAATTCTACCTAAAGGTTTCTTGATGGTAGAATCCACAAGACGCAAGTTTAGGGAACATTATGTCATCATTTTCTCACGACAGATGCCATGCGTAGGCTTATCGAAGGTGGTTCGGGACGGAGGATGCCGACGGGCTCTAGGTACGGGATTAGGCACAAGCGATGGAGACACACGATGTAGCCAGGTTCAAGGCCCTCCTTGGGAGGTAACACCCCTAGTCCTGCTTGGCCTAGTTGATGGATGGGTATGATTACAAGGTTGCTCCTAGGGCAGTTGCCTAGAGGAGGAAGAGGGAGTAGCCGGCTCACATTCCTTTGCTACGAGGGTAAATATGTGGGAAGTGTCCTGTGTGTGTGTGTGTGTGAGATTCGTCGTCCCCGTTGCATGGGGGCTCGGGGTTTTTATAGGCCAACCCCCCGTCTTATAATACTCTTAAGGTACAGAACAAGGGGACCCGACTGGCAGCCTCCCCGGCTGGCCAAGGGTTCCCGCCCCTTGAGCCATCTTGTCTCCAGTAGGGTCCACCGGCTGTGTGGTCCCATCGCCCGCTGGGGCCCGCTAGCCGGCTCAATGATTGGCCCGCACCCACCTACTACGACATGGTCCTCCCGGGCGGCATCGTCTTGAGCCAGTCGGTCGAAGTCTCCGGTATGGCCGGCTTCACTGTAGCCACGCCAGAGCTGGTCATTGAGTGGGCGGAGGCGTGCAGGCACTGTTGCCCTGCTCATGTCACACCGTGTGTTTTGCTTCTCATGACTAAGTTATCATGACTCTAAAATTAGGGCCAATTAAAAATTTCTGTGTGCATTTGAATGCTTGACTTGCCTGTGATTTGCTTGCTTGTCTGATTGTTTGCTATTGCTCTATAATTAAAAAATCATCCCTCCTACTCTCAAAACTTGTTTCCTTGATCCCCACTCTTGTCCAATGATCATGCCATGTGAATAGGACTTAATTATATTTTTCAAAATATTATTTTCGCTAAAAGGCATTTATTCAAATTAGGTTTTCAAAACCCCTCGATTTGAGATTTGCACTGTAAGTCCCCAAATTGGGTGGATCCTTTTTCCCCAAATGCTCTATTTGAAATCCACTATATACATAACTTCCCAAAACCACAAAATATTATTTTTACAGATTATGTTCATATTTATTTAGAGGCTTTTTCTTAAGTCCAGAAATGGTCTTTTATAGGTAAAATTATTTAAATGCTTTAAAAATATTTGAGAAAATTTAGGAAAACTCGATGGACATATATTGTCCATATATAAGAGTTTAAACACATGGTCATTTTCAAAATATTGGACAAACCCCTTCAAAACCATTTCTGCCTATTCCAAGCATTTGAAATATTTCTATAAGAAATATTATCAAATAAATCTAGGAAAATTCTAGCATGTCACATATTATATATGTGGCCATCTTCACAAGTTTCATATCAATCCCAATTACTTCGGTTCACCAAAATATCCTAAAACCATTCCTGTCAAGAGCCAAATTTGATCAACTTTCAATTCTGAAGTTTCTCTTATTGATCCCAAACTTTGTGGGCATTCTCTATTAAACAAATGATGATGCTACATCAAGTGGTGCATCAAGGGGAATAGTATTGCATGATCAGATCTATAGAAATCCATTTCTGTCCATTTCTAGGGTTTACCAAGTTTGCATTATCAACTTTCTTCAGTTGAGCTGAAAGTTGTGATCAGGACCAAATGGACTTACCATTTACCCCTGGTAAATCTCAAGGTCATAGGATTCCCCTGCCTAGCCCAATCACAGCACAAGCAGGTACTCTATAGAATTATCCTCCTGAGTTGCAAATTGGTGGATGCATAGTCCTTCCTTTGCTTTGGCTAGTAGACAAGGTTTTACCACAAGAGTACAACAGTAACAACACTTTGGGTGAGCCCCAAGTTTTCTGTTGCAAACTTCCTAGCTATGAAAAATCCATCTAACCAGCTCCATTTACCATGAGATTTTTCCACTACTCTACTGCATGCATGCCTCACAACCCAGACAACTTTGGCCGACCAAAAACATGCCATAGACAAGGGTTGGCGTGGTTACCACGCAGCCAGATGCCATGGACAAGGGTCCTCGTCATGTAGCTCGCAACAAGCTTCGGTAGGGCATCTTCACTCACCAATAGCCTCCCCTCAACCTCCCATGCCCCTCCCCGACCCTTAGAAACCTCAAAGGCGCCTATGGCGCACGTGCTCACCACGCCCTAGGCACGTCCGAGGGCACCCGAGCTCCCCCTGGTCGCCCCCGTCTTTAAGACCCCTCCCGAGCTCCCTCTCGTGCCCTTGGCTCTCCCCCTCTACCTTGCACTTCCCCATACCGACCCCCTGCTCCCGAGGCCCTCTCCTCCTTCTATGGCCGGAGCTCTCCTTCCATGGCTCCGCTCGGATTCGAGCTCCCCCGAGCTGCCCTCTCCTTGGAGCTTCCCAAGCACCACCCCCGCATCACCACAAAGCTTCCTACCACCCCATTCCCTCTTCTCCGCAGCTATGGCATCCGCCGCCGCCGTCGTCGCCGCCCATCGCCGCGAAGCCCATCCGTCTTCACCACAAAGCCCATCGCCGCCGTCGGCTGCCTCCGCCTTGACTAATGCTGCGGTCGACCCCGACCTCCCTAGGGCCCAGGGGCGGCCCAGGCGGAAGTAGCTTGTTGCCCTGAGCTCGCCGGTAGCCGGAGCACCGCCAGAGACGGCCGGTGTCGCTAGGGGCGTGCGCCGGAGCTGCTCGGCTCTGCCTCCCGCGCACCTCCTCCGCTCGAGCGGGAGGAGGAAGGAGGTCCTGACGGGCGGGGCCCGTGCATCGGCGACCCAAATGGCCGGGGCCGGCGGTTTAAGTGTAGGCGGGTCACCGGTGGTTGCCTCCCCACTGGGTAGGCATACTCTGTAGGAGTACGCTTCTGACGTGGCATGCGCGAGCTGAGCCACACGGCTAGGCCGGCCCAATATCAACCCTGCACCGCGTGTGCTATATAGCGCACTAGGTATTCCCCTTTTCCAATTTGTGTCTTTTTTTCCAGAATTTGTAAAATAGATATTAAATTCATATTAACTCAAAATCTGGTGATTCCAAATCCTAGAGGTTCCTAAAATATTCCTCTATCCAAAAATATATACTACATATTTTTCCCACAAACTTCTCTCTACTATTCAAATTTAAATTTAAATTTGAACTATTGGAGGACCACTTTGCAAATTCCAATAGCACTCATATCAACTCCAAATGGAGTGATTCAAATTCCCAGAGGCTCTAAATAACGTGACCTAATTGTCTCACCAAGTTTAACATTTTATCATGCACCTATCATGCTTTACCAAATAAATAGCTCCCTTTTTTCCATTATTCCATCTTAGGAAAATCATAGGTACTCTTGGGGTGGACAAGAAGCGGGTGAAGACTTTGAAGACATTGCTAAGCCAAGCAAGCAGCCATTTGACCATGTTAAGAAACTTTTTATGCATGTCATATAGCACTTTTTGTTTCGATGATAGTTCATGATGTGGTGTCCCCCCCTTTGGTGGGATGCCTCTGATACTTTTTCATTGACAGTTGCATCGTGCATAACTCTACCACGTTATGAGGGTTATGCGGGTGGGTGTAGTTAGGATGCTAGTAGATGCTACACAAGTGGGATTGTGATCTATTCATAGTGATGTAAAGAAAGAGATGATTTGAAAGACTTTTGAAAAAACCCCGTCGGGTGCCACTAATGCCCGAGGGAGATGATGATGAGATGGGTGACCACTTGAGAAAGAAGTGGTGTGCCGGAACAAAATGAGGACGTGTTTTGAAAAATGGAGGGTTTAAGATTTGTCGACCATCCCAACCTTACATGTGCAACCACGATACCCCTTATGGGACAGGGCTTTGTTGATTACCTTGGTGGGTACTTGCAAGGAGCCCGCATTACTAGTGGCGGGAGTGGCATGGTCACTCTCATACAGAGTCATACCGGTATGTACGATCATGCGTTGTCTTCATAGGCACCGGGCACACCGTTGGTCCCCTCATGGATGGTACGATTGAGAGCAAGGCTCGTGTGATGTACATCGTGAGGGCTGTGTACCAATCGAGTGGACTCTTTGTTTAGTATCGCTAGGGGAAAGGCATTGTTCGGGTGGTTACCTCGTGTATGGTATGTACCGCGAGTCATGGATGACATGGAAGTTCCCCGAGTCTTGTGGGGAAAGTGTGCAACCTCTGAAGAGTGTAAAACTATTCGAATAGCCGTGTCCATGGTCAAGGACAGTTGGGTGGTGCTGCTTATGCCACGTCCAGATGTTTTCGCAAACATGGTGTGTGTGTGTGTGTGTGTGGAGACAAGGATGATACTTGAGTTGAGTCGGTTGACTTGGCATGATGACTGAACTTGAGGTGTTCAGACAGTACATGAGACAAGTCTAAGGACTTGGCATGATGGTTGAACATGAGACGTCCAACCCCCTGCTTATGATGATGATTGTGATGTGTTCTTATGAACACCTGTTCATGGTTGATGCTTGCTTACTTCAGTTACTTGATCATGTCATTGCACTCAAAACTAGCTTTCTGCAAACTTACCTATTAGTGCTATATCATGCATTGTTATTGCCTTGTTCCAAACATGGGTTGCTTGCGAGTACATTCAAAGTACTCATTGGCTTGCCACTAGTTATTTTATTGGCCAGGCATGAAAAATCAGCTTATGATGAAGATTACCTTGGTGACGGACATGCGAGCTAGGACGCTTCCCAGTCAGAATGCCTGTAGGGTTAAGGTAAATGGCATGGGTTCACACTATCATTGAAGGCTTGGTCCTGAAGGCCATATTTGAGTAAATCGGTATGCAATCAATGTAAGACTCATGTTATTCAGTTTCTGTGTTTTCAGTGAGCATTGATCTTTGGGATCGTTGTGCACGTACATTTGGTGATCACGACTTATGAGTCGGGGTCCCCACAGAGCTGGTATCAGATCCATCCTGACTGTAGGAAGCCCGCAGTTAGCATGGATGTTAGTTAGGACAAAATTGTTTTCCCAGAACCTTCGAAACACTTGCAAATGCTATCATATTTCTTAGCTTTTCTAAGCTTTCAAATAAACTAAAGGATTGTGCCTAGCACTTCTACCATTTCTCTTTTTGGCTCTCCTCATCTACTTTTCAAAACTTTGCAAACGGTCGCTACTAACCTCATGCCTCTGACCACGGGATTCCTTGTAATCCTCGTGGGTAACCTAGGAAGCCACCTTGCCAGACGATTTCTAACATATCTTGGACCCAAGTTGGCGACACTAGAGAAGGATCTACCAGCAGAGGATACCTTCTCGAAGGATGAGTATGTCAAGACTTAGATGATGGTGACACCGTCGACACAGCCCCAGGACGATGCCACCCTAGCCTTCGAAGACCAGGGCACAAGACCTACAATGTCAGGATATGCATCACTAACAGAGCAATCCTATCCTTCTCGTTGTTATATCGGTAACCACCGGCGCATGAGAACCTCGCCATTTGGTCCGCCTCACCTTAGTGAGCAGGAAATGGTTCTCATCATACCCCGCTCTTGGTGCCGATGATATCGTCAACATGACCGGTAGGATACAAGTCTAACATGCGTTGTTAACGACATTGTATAAAAGGTTGCCTACCTAGAATGATCGATGCCTCAGAAGACAAAAAGGCATGGTCATGAACACAAGGAGACCAGAAGACCCTATGAACAACTGCTGTGAAGATTCACCTTCGTCGTCAACTCAACAGACCAGAAGTCATCAAGGAGTCTTCGGGCGCAACCAGTATTGTTTTGATGAACAACAACCAAATACATAGAGACACCCGAGGAAGACCTAGAAGGCTAAGTGGTCTCCTCTCCAAGACACAAAGCAAGCACGACTACAGAGTCTGAGAACCCCTAGGGTAGGGTAGGTCGTGTGTCCCCCATGCGAAGTCGAGTCCGTGTGATGGTTCGAATGGAACCGTGATGTGTGTTTCTTGTTTTTATTGTTTGTGCTTTGGTGTAACTCACACTTTTTCCCTAGGCAACAAGTGCGCGATTATATCAACTACCTTACCTTGATGTTTGTGTTTGGCCTTCTCGGCACTTGCTTGATCACACTTGCACTATACCACCCCCTTAGGCATACTCCTCTATGCTCCTCTGCCCCTTCCCCCTCTCGTCAACTGTGGACCAGCGAGAGAAGATGCGCTAAGGATCCACCTCCACGGACAGCTAGTGTTGAAGACTATGAATACAACATACTCAATGAAATGCAACCCTGTGGAGTTATGCGCTCCCTCATGATTGGGAACCCCTCCCTTGACTGACCTATACCTCACAAGCTCCTGAGCACAATTCTCTGAATCACATGTTTAATACACGGATTTGCCAAAGCACTTATTAGCTTCAATAACCCCTACCTAGCACTAGGTTCGTTATGGAGCTAGTGATCATAGTGAACGAACATCCTTCATCCTTATGATAGCACTAGAACCGTGATGCCATAAGGAAGGATCATTCTGAGGATGTACTATTTGCGGGCAATAATTTGATTTAGCCATGATAAATGTCTTGAGGAAGCAGTTGAGACCCTTTGGTGGAGTACGAGGCTTAATGTTGGTAGACGAACTTGGTGGATCAAGATTGATAGAGTAGCATAACTTACTTGTCCCTTGAGCAAATTGGACTAGTAAGGAATTCTTACTAGATGTAAGACTTGGATTTAAATAGGTGATCCTACTAGGTGCTCGAGAAACATTAAACCACTTGGTTCGAAACAATATGCATTTAGTCCAATGATCTTGATAATTATACCATGTTCTTCGGTGGATGATAGTAGAAGGAATCAGATGATGTTATGGATAATTAAGGGATCTATATAAGCTCTACCTTGGAGTGTAGTTGGCCATGAGATTGGAAGTTCATGATGATACTCCTTGCAATGTTATGTGGATTATATTAACTCAAGGAGATTATATTGGACACCATCGTTGCTGGATTTGTAGCAGTAATGAATCATGTAGTAGTGGATGATATTCGAGGATTATTTAAGTTGGATTCATAGGAAGGAAACAAGATCTTGGAGTTGTATAATACGTGGTTCCTTAGCATGGTAATGCAATACCTTAGACCTTGGATAGGTCAGAAGGACACTTGGATTGTGAATGTCACGATCAAGCTTAGTGGCTTGTAAGTTATCCCAAGGATTTTTATATAGGGATATATGTGAGTAAGCTATAGTATGCATATGAGATTTTCAGCATAGTCCTTCTCTCAAAACCTTGGAGATATAACTAGCATGTGTAATATTAGAGATGACTTATATGAGATGAGACTCTCGAGGATATAGAGTAATTTTGTTTGGAGTAGTAGGCTGTACTATTGGCATCTAATAGTTGTGCTCATGATAAGGTGTTAAACGTTCACTCACATACTAAGCTCTTTGAAACCCCGAAGCTTTAACGGACCGTGACGCTGTCAGATTATGACCATTGGCCTTGGACTATAAGTCCTTAGACTATGGTCGGTACTCTACCTGGACCACCACGAATCCTGTTCAAAAGGAAGGTGGCCACGAAGACCTTTATTAGGTTGAACCACAAACCCTTGATACTAGTGACCACCCAAAACAGACAAATGCCTCTCTCACACATCCCATGAGCAATGTGTTTATGTGGTGGAATATGATGTTATCCTCATGGATAACATGCTTATTTACCCAACGAGAGGAAGGAACACCTTAGTCCTGTCTGGAACAGCCCCGGGAACACTAATTACCATGCCTCTCTAGTATAAGGTCTCACCTTGAAGGAGTTGGACTCCGTGAAGCACCCTCCCTACATAAGAAGACTTCTTGCCCAAGAAAGATGAAGGAACACTGCGATTGCGAAGCCACAACAACAATGAAGAAGAACCAAAAATAAGTCAACCACCACTCCTCTGCCAGCTACCTTAACTAGAGTATATCAAGAAGCACCGACGTCCAAGCATGATGAAGCCCTTGCACTCCAAGAGGATTATATAACCCCTTGTCTTATCAATCACATATTAGTTCTTGACTAGGAAGGAACCGAGGTGGTGATAACACCCCTCACTCCACCACCTTGATGGTGTACATTGAGCATGATGTCCCTACTCCCTTCAGATGCCTGGAATGGAGTGGAATGACTGTCATGACCTCGATGATAGCCCCTTTTTGGTTCAATCAAAGACGTGAACCTCACTCAATCATGGTATACCACCTGTCCAAGATAGTTCACCCCTCTTGCCAAGCCTCAGACCCAGGAGATTGGATGGCTGGTCTATACTTTTGGGTAGCCAGCTCATCTAGGACCCTCCCTCAGAACCTTCCCAGATGATAGAACCCATTGTGACACCAAGTCTCTAAGCTCAGTCTTAGGGATGAGACTCAGCGCAGGTCTTTCCACGGAGAAATGAGTAGACCATACGCTCAAAGACCCCCCAGAAACGTTCGTCCATGACAAAGAAGACAAACAACCAAAGAAGGACGAAGAATCTACCTGGGAAGCTTACTCAAGTAGAAGATCTCGACAGTGAGCCCACGATGACGCACCTCAGCACTCTCAAGGATGGAGACCACCTACGACTGAAGACCTCCTACGTTAAGGAAGCTAAGGACTTCCCCGTCAACGAGGAGCTACACCAAGACTCAACCCTTCTATTCTAATGCAAGACATCTAGATGTCACTAACCAACGTGCATAGTCCCAGGACCAGCACACAGATACACCCCATGGCTAGGTATTTCGAGTTTGGGCTACACACGCAAGCTAGGCACTACGAGAACTTTGTCCACCAAACCCTTGACCATAGTCGAGCCTGGTATTTTACGAGAACCCCATTCACCATTAGAAGAAGTCAAGAGTGCACTTGAGGACATATCATCAAGCACTTCAAGACCCAGAAGGACGACCATGCCGGAGCAGAAGCAACATGGAACGTGAAGACTTCCTCACCTCTGAGTTTCCGCATCTCTTCTATGCCTAGCCTAGGAATCTTGGGGACGAGATTCTTGTAAGGGGGGTAGGTCTATCACACCCTGTGTTTTGCCTCTCATGACAAAGTTATCATGACTCAAAAATTAGGGCCAATTAAAACTTTCTGTGCGCATTTGAATGCTTGTCTTGTGTGTGATTTGCTTACTTGTCTGACTATTTGCTATTGTTCTATAATTAAAAAAATCATCCCTCCTACTCTCAAAACTCTTTTCCTTGATCCCCACTCTTGTCCAATGATCATGAAATGAGAATAGGACTTAATTATATTTTCAAAATATTATTTTGGCTGAAAGGTATTTATTCAAATTAGGTTTTCAAAACCCCTTGATTTGAGATTTGCACTATAAGTCCCCAAATTAGGTGGATCCTTTTTCCCCAAATGCTCTATTTGAAACCCACTATATATATAATTTCCCAAAACCACAAAATATTATTTTTAAAGATTAATTTCATATTTTATTTAAAGGCTTTTTCTTAAGGTCAGAAATCATCTTTTATAGGTAAAAATTATTTAAATGCTTTAAAACTATTTGAGAAAATTTAGGAAAACTCAGTGGACATATAGTGTCCATATATAAGAGTTTAAACACATGGTCATGTTCAAAATATTGGACAAACCCCTTCAAAACCATTTCCGGCTATTCCAAGCATTTGAGATATTTCTATAAGAAATATTATCAAATAAATCCAGGAAAAGTCTAGCATGTCACATATGATATATGTGGCTATCTTGACAAGTTTCATATCAATCCCAATTACTTTGGTTCACCAAAATATCCTAAAACCATTCCTGTCCAGAGCCAAATTTGATCAACTTTACACTGTGAAGTTTCTCTTATTGATCCCAAACTTTGTGGGCATTCTCTATTAACCAAATGATGACACTAAATCAATTGTTGCTTCAAGGGGAATAGGATTGCATGATCAGATCTATAGAAATCCATTTCTATCCATTTCTAGGGTTTACCAAGTTTGCATTATCAACTTTCTTCAATTGAGCTGAAAACTTGTGATCAGGACCAAATGGACTTACCATTTACCCCTGGTAAATCTCAAGGTCATAGGATTCCCCTACCTATCCCAATCACAGCACAAGCACCTTCAGCCATAAACTTGTGGACAAGCTAAGTGGGCCCAAAAAGATACCTCTTGCCTCCAACTTTTTACCACAACATATTCTAACCTCATTTTACCTCCAGTAACTTTGCCTTGGCCTCTGGTCAATTATTTCGGGGGTAACTCTCTCTTATTCCCTCTCTTTTGACCATAAAGTACCTCTCCCACCATTCTGATCATGCTAAACACCCAATAAATTTCCACAACCTCACTTGCATACCTATTCATCAAACCAAACCCAAATATGGCAGGCTCATGTGGAAAATATGAGCAATTCATCTAAACCTTCATTATGGCAGCAATAGAGCCTTTGTACTGCAAGTACTCTGTAGAATTATCTTCCTGAGCTGCAAATTGGTGGGTGCATAGTCCTTCCTTTCCTTTGACCAGTAGACAGGGTTTTACAACAAGAGTACAACAGTAACAACACTTTGGGTGAGCCTCAAGTTTGTTGCTGCAAACTTTCCAGCTATGAAAACCCCATCTAACCAACTCCATTTACCATGAGATTTTACCACTACTCTACTGCATTCATGCCTCACAACCCAGACAACTGTGGCCGACCAAAAAGTTGCCATGGATAAAGGTGGGCAGGTGACCATGCAGCCAGCAGCAAAACCGGCGCGCTGCCGCTTGTAGTCGTCCTGTAGCTCATAGCAAGCTTTGCCAGGGCATCTTCTCTCGCAAATAGCCACCCCTCGACCTCCCACGCCCCTCCCCGACCCTTAGATACCTCCAAGGCGCCTTTGGCATGCGTGCTCACCGCGCCCTAGGCATGTCCGAGGGCACCTGAGCTCCCCCCTGGTCGCCCCCGCCTTTAAGATCCCTCCCCGAGCTCCCTCTCGTGCCCTTGGCTCTCGCCCTCTCCCTTGTACATCCCCGGACCGAGCCCCCTTGCTCCCGAGGCCCTATCCTTCTTCTATGGCCGGAGCTCTCCCGCCATGGATCCTCTATGATTCGAGCTCCGCCGAGGTCCCCCTCTCCTTGGAGCTTCGCTAGCACCTCCCCCACATCACAACAAAGCTTCCCACCACCCCATTCCCTCTTCTCTGCAGCTATGGCATCGCGCACGTCACCACCGTTGGTTGCCTCCGCCTTGACCAACGCCGCGGATGACCCGGACCTCCCCCGGCCCAAGGACGGCCCAAGCGGAAGCGGCTCGTCGGCCTCGAGCTCCTCGGTGGTCGGAGCACCGCAAGAGACAGCTGGTGCCGCCAGGGGTGGGCGGCGAAGCCGCTTGGCTCAGCCTCCCCCACACCTCGTCTGCTCGAGCGGGAGGAGGATGGAGGGCCCCATGGGTAGGGCGTGCGCGTTGGTGACCTAGATGGCCGGGCTTGCCGGTTTAAGTGGAGGGAGGTCACCGGTGGCCGCCTCCTCACTAGGAAGGTGTACTTTTTGCAGGAGTACGCTTTCGATGCGGCGCGCGCGCGCTGAGCCGGACGGCTGGGCAGGCCCAATATCAACCCTGCGCCGCGCATACTATATAGCGCACTAGGTATACCCCTTTTCCAATTTCTGTCTTTTTTCCAGAATTTGTAAAATAGATATTAAATTCATATTAACTCCAAATCTGGTGATTCAAAATCCTAGAGGTTCCTAAAATCTTCCTCTATCAGAAAATATATCCTACATATTTTTCCCATAAACTTCTCTCTACTATTCAAATTTAAATTTAAATTTGAACTATTGGAGGACCCATATCAACTCCAAATGGAGTGATTCAAATTCCGACAGGCTCTAAATATCATGAACTAATTGTTTAGTCAAGTTTAACATTTTATCATGCACCTATCATGCTTGACCATATAAATAACTTCCTTTTTTCCATTATTCCATCTTAGCAAAATCATAGGTAAATCCTCACAACTCCAAATCCAGTGAAACCACTTTCCACATGTTTCTAAAATCATGCCCTATTTGTTGGGTCTGTCCCCTCATTTTTATAAAAATATTTTCTGTTGATGTCTTAAAGAATCATCATTTCCATTATTCTCGCCATACAAAACTCCCCCTTGACCCACTTCCTTCAAAACCTACTTGGCTATTTTTCCTGAGACCAGAGGTGTCCAAGAAAAATAAAACTCCTAATTATTGAGCACTTTTATTTCTCTACTTGTTGTGTTCCTTATTACGGTTGTTTCCGACGATAGTTCACAAAGTAGATGATATGCTCAGGGTGGATGAGATGCGGGTGAAGACCTCGAGGACATTGCAAAGCCAGGCAAGCATCCCTTTGACCATGTTAAGAAACTTTTTATGCATGTCATATAGCACTTTTTGTTTCGATAATTGTCCATGATGTGGTGCCCCCCCCTTCGGTGGGATGCCTTCGATACTTTTTCGTTGACACTTGCATCGTGCATAACCCTACCACCTTATCAGGGTTGTGCGGGTGGGTGTAGTTAGGATGCTAGTAGATGCTACGCAAGTGGGATTGGGATCTATGCATAATGATGGAAAGAAAGAGATGATTTGAAAGACTTTTCTAAAACCCCGTCGGGTGCCACTAATGCTTGAGAGAGATGATGATGAGATCGGTGACCACTTGAGAAAGAAGTGGTGTGTCAGAACAAGATGAGGATGTGTTTTCAAAAAGAGGGGGTTTAAGATTTGTCGATCGTCCCAACCTTACATGCGCAACCACGATACCCCTTATGTTCGTGGCTTTGTTGATTACCTTGGTGGGTACTGGGAAGAATCCCCCATTAGTAGTGGTAGGAGTGGTGTGGTCACTCTCGATACGGGGTCATACAGGTATGTACGATCATGCGCTGTCTTCACAGGCACTGGGCACACCGTTGGTCCCCTCATGGATGGTACAATTTAGAGCGAGGCTCGTGTGATGTACATCGTGAGGGCTGGCTACCAATCGAGTGGACACTTTGTTTAGTATCGCTAGGGAAAAGCCATTGTTCGGGTGCTTACCTCAGGTATATTATATACCACGAATCATGGATGACACAGAAGTTCCCCGAGTCTTGTGGGTAAAGTGTGCAACCTCTCCAGAGTGTAAAACTATTCGAATAGCCGTGTCCACGGTCAGGGACAGTTGGGTGGTGTTGCTTATGCCACGTCCAGATGTTTTCGCAAACTTGGTATGTCTGTGTGTGTGGAGACAAGGATGATACTTGAGTCGAGTCGGTTAACTTGGCATGATGACTGTTCCTAAGGTGTTCAGATGATACATGAGACAAGTCTGAGGACTTGGTGTGATGGTTGAACATGAGACATCCAACCCCCTGCTTATCATGATGACTGTGACATGTTCTTATGAACACCTGTTCATGGTTGATGCATGCTTAGTTAAATTACTTGATCATGTCATTGCACTCAAAACTAGCTTTCTACGAACTTACCTATTAGTGCTATATCATGCATTGTTATTGCCTTGTTCCAAACATGGGTTGCTTGCGAGTACATTCAAAGTACTCATGTGCTTGCCACTAGTTATTTTATTGGACAGGCATGAAAAATCAAGTTATGATGAAGATTACCTTGGTGACGGACATGCGAGCTAGGACGCTTCCCAGTCAGAATGCCTGTAGGGTTAAGGTAGATGGCATGGGTTCACGCTATCGTTGAAGATTTCCACTTCAATCATATGAAGGCTTGGTCATGTAGGCCATATTTGAGTAAACAGGTATGTAATGGATGTTAGACTGATGTTATTCGGTTTCTGTGTTTTCAATGAGCATTGATCTCTGGGATCATTGTGCACGTACATTCGGTGATCGTGACTTATGAGTCGGGGTCCCCACACCCCGTCGCGGTCTGCCAAGGTCAGCGGTATGACCGGCTGAACTGTAGCCATGCACACCCGTGCGTCAGTGGTCACTGTAGCTACATTGGAGCCCGTCGTGGGTGTCTCATCTTGTCGTCGTACCCGCGTGCAGGGGATGGGACGAGAGCTTGTCCGCCCAAGGTTCAACAGAGGAGTCGGCCTGAAGGCAGCCGGTCGTGCACAGCCAGCGGGCGGCCGAGCCGGCTCCTTGGATAGCTATCCTAGATCCAGCCGGCAACGAGCCACCTAGTCGGGCCCCAGCTGGCCGGGAAGCCGTTGGCCACGTATTTCTTCTTGAAGCGGGGGAGAGAACCCCGTTGCTTTGACTACCTAGGGGTCATAACCCCGTTAGTAGTCCTGAAGCTGGCGGGGGCCCGCGTATGCGAGACGGAGGGGAGCCGGCAACTTCCCCTCGTGATACCCGCCTCCGGCACGAAGCCGAATAACCAGCCGGGTCGACGGCCACCCCTGATGCCTCGGTTACCAAGGCGCTGCCCCAGGACCCGAACCGGCCCATAGTGCGCCATGCGGTGACTAATGATACCGTGGGTCCCACGCACGTGTTGGGGAACATTACATGGGAAAGAAAAAATTTCCTACGCTTCACCAAGATCAATCTAGGATATGAGCATCTATGAGAGGAGAGATTGGATCTACGTACCCTTGTAGATCACTAAGCAAAAGCGTTAAAGAATGCGATTGATGTAGTGGTACGTCTCCGTGATCCAAATCGAAGCCGTCCCATGAACTCCCGATCAAGTACCGAACGGACGACACCTCCTCGTTCAGCACATGTGCAGCTTGGTGAAGATCTCCGCCTTATTGATCCAGCAAGAGGGAGCGGAGAGGTACACGAGTTCTCCGGCAGCGCAACGGCTTTGCGGCAATGGTGGTGGAGATTTTCTAGGAGGGCTTTGCCTAAGCACTGCTGAAAACCGATCTACAGGAGAAAACGATCTAGAGGAAGAAGATGGCAGCACTTGGCAAAATTAGGGTTGGGGCTGCCCTCAAAATCCTCGAGTATATATAGGAGGGAGGGGGGAGGAGGCAGCCCTAGCCTCTCCTCCAAGGAGAGGTTCGGCCGAAGCAAGGGGAGGAGTCGACCTCCCACATGGGAGGTAGATTCCAAGTGGGACTCCGTCCCAAACTTGCCCCCTACTCTATCTCCTTTTCCATGCACATGGGGCCTCTTGGTATGGCTTGCCCAGCCCACCAGGGGCTTGTGTACCACCTCTAAGGCCCATGTGGTCCCTTGGGGTATGTGGGCCCCACTTGGTGCTCCTCGGAACCCATTCGTCACTCTCGGTACACTACCGGAAATGCCCGACACTCTTCCGAAGTTCAAATACCACTTTCCTATATATCCATATTTACCTCCAGAGTATTTCGGAGCTCGTCATGATGTCCGAGATCTCATCCGGGACTCCTAACAACCTTAGGTCACCACCATACATAACTTTGTACTACCAAAACGTCATCGAACCTTAAGTCTGCAGACCTTGTGGGTTCGAGAACTATGTAGACATGACCGAGACACCTCTACGATCAATAACCAATAGCGGGACCTAGATGCCCATATTGATTCCTAGATATTCTACGAAGATCTTTATCGGTCGAACCTCTATGTCAAGGATTCGGTTAATCCTGTATGATGTTCCCTTTGTTCTTCACTATGTTACTTGCCCGAGATTCGATCGTCGGTATCTCCATACCTACTTCAAACTCGTCACCGACAAGTATCTTTACTCGTTCTGTAATACAAGATCACGTGTCTAATACTTAGTCACATTTCTTGCAAGGCTTATTATGAAGTTATATTACCGAGTGGGCCCTGAGATACCTCTCCATCACACGGAGTAACAAATCCTAGTATTGATCCATGCCAACCCAACAAACACCCTCAGAGATACTTGTAGAGCACCTTTATAGTCACCCAGTTATGTTTTGACATTTGATACACAGAAGGCACTCCTTCGGTGTCCGTGAGTTGCATGATCTCATGGTCATAGGAACATATACTTGACATGCAGAAAATTGTAGCAATAAACTAACACGATCAAATGTTACGTTTATAGTTTGGGTCTTGTCCATCCCATCATTCTCCTGATGATTTGATCGCATTATAAAATGACATCTCATGTCAATGGCTAGGAAACCTTGACCATATTTGATCAACGAGCTAGTCTACTAAAGGCAGACTAGGGACAAAGTGTTGTCTATATATCCACACATGCAATGTGTTTTCAATCAATACAATTATATCATGGATAACAAACAATTATCAGGAACAAGGAAATATAATAATAGAAACTTTATTTATTGCCTCTAGGGCATATTTCCAATATCAAGGCATAGCCAAGTAGGCCTTGGGATGCAGGCCGAGATCTTCTGCGCCCCGATGTGCAAATGTGGCGGTTACAGCCGAGGATGCGCCTGCGCACGTGGATATTCTGGGGGAGTGGGCGCAGTTAATCCCCACGTCCCCCAGTAGTGGCCTCCCCATTTAAAAGGGGAGGGAGGGAAAAGGGCAGAAGCACCCGCACCCCATTTGCCCCCTTGTGTTCCTTTCCTTCGTCTTCTCCGCTCCCTCCCGCACGACCCCGCTCGCACACCCTCCCGCACAGCCCCACCATCGTAATGGTCGAAGATGCTTGGGGAGATGGGCAGCTCCGTTGTCATAGAGGCCACCATCGCGGAGCTCCGCCATGCGCACATGCTGCCGTCGTGCGCCGGGCGACGAGGTGGTGCCCGAGCCGCAGGCGGTGGTGTTCGTCGTCTTCTCCTACCACTTCTCTCATGGCTTTGGGCTTCTGGTGAGCCACTTCTTCTGTATCATGATGGATACCATCAACCTCCAACTGCACCTCCTCAGCCCAATGCCATTCTCTACATTGCGGGCTTTGTGACGTTGTGCGAGGGCTACTTGGGGATGCTCCCCTTTGTGGACTTCTTCAAGGCGTTGTTTTACCTCAAGGTGGTGAAAAGCGTCGAGGAGCCATTTGCTTGTGGAGGCGCGGCGGTGTGTTGCCACGGTTCGCGCTTCCCGCACGTCAGCCTCATCGACTCTGTCAAGGGCTGGCGCCGGACATTCTTCTATGTGAAGAGTACCGACCCAAAGTTAGATTACATCCGGCTGCCGGAGTACGTCAACGCCCCGTCCTCCGGGGTGAACTGCTCGAGGACCGCTCCGCGTGGAACCGCACTCGAAGAGCTCAGCCGGCTCGTGGAGATGAGGAGCAGGGAAGGACTGGTCGCATTTGATCTGGTCGTCGCCTTCATCACATGTCGGGTGTTGCCTCTCTATATGACGCCGCACCGGATCTATGACAGGTCTGGCCGTCGGGACCCCTACCAGCTGATGACCGTCGACCGAACGCCGGCTCAGGTGGCAAATCAGGTGAACGCCATCATGGCCTTCAAGCTGGTGCCAATGATGAGGACCTTCGACAAGGAGCCATCTGACCAGCACCACCGAGCACCCCTGGTACATTCTGTCCAGGCGGCCTTTCTTGTTCGAATCCCTCCAGCCGGCGCCCGATCTTACTTTTTTGTGTTGACCAAAGTTGCTCGTGCGACAGAACACGCCGGATGGCCTGCACCCCTAGATCTTCGAGGCGGAGCATGACCATTCCGACTCTGAGGACTACAAGCAGGGAGGCCCGCCCAAAGAGGGGGTTGATTCCTCAAGGGAGGCCGAGGAGGCGGCCGACCTAGGAGCTACCGGGCCCAGCGCCCGCGGAGGGCCCAGCACAACTGGTGAGTTCCATCCCAGCACCACGATCAGGGATTGGACCGATGATGATGATGACAATGATGATGATGATGTTCAGATCTTGAACACACTTCGCCCCTCAGTTCAGTAGGGCCGGCGCGGGCGGACCGAGGAGCAGCTGGCGCGTGAGGCGGCCGCGGAGCCGGCTACGCCCCCATCTCTGGAGAAGATGGCCCGACCGAGGGCGGTGGCTACAGACCCGACCCTCGAGGAGACCGGCCGGTGGTGCCAGACACGACATCGCCTGCGGCCGAGTCGGCCCGAGCCGACATGCCGGAGGTCCCGGTGGCCCCGGAGGCGGTGCCGGAGGTGCCGGCCATGGAGACGGAGGCACTGGCCATTGTGATCGTTGCGTAAAGCCAGTAGGAGGAGGGGACGACACCAGCGCGAAGCGAGGGGCAACTGGGAACCGATTCCCGTGCCCTTGCCATTATCAACCCTCCCCCAGTAGTCGCCACTGTGAGGAACACCAGGACGGGTGGTGAGGATAGCCGGACCCGGAGGTCCATGCTGGACGTGATCCGGGACTGGGAGGAGCTAGTGCGCATCCCCACACTTCGCCTCCACCGGCAGGTGGCCTGGACCTCGTGTTTGGGAGCTGGGGAGCGTCCTGGAGTGGTGCCGCGAGGAGCTGGCCCATTTCGCGAGGGCGGCCGCACAACACCCTGCAGTGCGATGAGGTAAGATTCGCCTGCCTTTGTTATAATTTTCAGTGGAGGCGCGCAAGCGCACCCACTAGGTGTAGCCCCCGAGATGCGAGCCGACTAACCGGCAGCGGGGCAGCCGGGCCAGATCTCTTTGTGCATATTCTGACTTTGGCCTGCTGCGGAAGGCCGAGAGTGCCTAGCGACAGGAGCTGTTCGACGAGGTGGTTGCCATCCACAACCGCGACAAGCATGGCTTCTACCGGTTAGAGGAGGAGCTGACGAGGGTGCAAGGTATGTTTGGTCTTGTGGGGGTGCATAGCACCCGGGAGCCAGGCCGGGTGCTCGACAGCCAGGCCAGGCCTGAAATGTCTTGGTGACGCCACTTTTGCTTCACAGGGGAGGTGACCACCCTCCGGGAGGAGAAGGCCAGGGCGGTGTCGAAGCGGGACCGGATGGCACAGAGCGTCCAAGGGATCACCCAAGAGAGGGGCAGGACGGGCAGGCGGCTAAAGACCGCCTGCAAGCCGACATGGCGCAGGAGGCAGCGACCAAGGAGAAGGCCACCAAGGAGGTGGCAGATGCCCCCTAGCGGACCGCCGACCTTCAGAGCGAGGTGAACCACCCCGAGAAGACTCTCGAGGAGCCCAAGGTTTCCCTTGGCGAGGAGGAGGCGGCAATGACACTGGAGCCGGACTCGGCACTCCACTTCGCCATCGAGCTTGACGACTCCTTCGAGCGTGAGTATTAGTTTTTTTCTTTTTCAGCTGGTTACTTTCTTCTTTCCCTTGAGTTGCCTTCTTCTTATTTTCCCTTTCTTCTTTAGGACGCTTCTTGGAAACCGAGTGCCACGCCGAGCGTGCCGTCGAGGAGCACCGGGAATATCTCCGAGGGCGCGGACGCAACATCGAGGAGGATGCCGGTTGGGACATGGCGGAGCTTGGGCTGGCCATAGAACACCGGCTGATCCACCTTGAGCGCAGCATGCAGCGACTGAAGACGGCTAGCAAGGAGGTCATTGCCGCCCTGTGGCCGGGTCATGGGACTCTGGACAGCCACATGGACTTGTGGTTGGAGAAGGTCGTGGCCCAGCTCAAGGTCTAGAAGGTGTGAGCGGCTCGAGCCGGTGCACAAATGGCGCTTTGGTTCATCACATCGTGGTACCGTGTCGTCGACCTGGACCGGCTTCCCACCATGCGGGACGAGCCGGCGGAGGAGCGGGCGGCACACGAGCCCGCCCTCATCCGTCGGGCCAACGAGCTCGCCTCGTATGTCAACTCGGGCGAGCTCCTGTCAGCCCTTGGTGAGGATGGCGAGCCGGTGGCTGAGGACTCTCTCGGGAACCCCCAAGGTCCGGAGGACGAGGAGGTCGCCAATCAGAGTACCGACTCCAGCACTGACAGTGGCGACGAGACAGCTGGGACCATGGAGGCTGACCTGAAGGTTACGGAGGCCAACCCGAATGCCGTGACCTCTTCTAGGGGGAACGCCGAGCCGGCTGGCGGCGCGCCGCCTGGTGACATACTGGTAGCCTGAGCCCCCAGGCATCTTTACTTGGCTTTAAATTTTTTTGCATGTTAGACTCAAGTCCACCCAGTAGGGGTGTATTGTAATGAACTGTCACACCCTGTGTTGTAGCACATTGTCATGTTTGGGTTTATAAAATTTGGGGCCAACTAAAACTTTTTCTTTATGCTTGTGCTTGCTTGCTATGTTGTTTGCTTGCTTGTTGATTGTGTTTTATGGCACTACTAGGTTCTATTCCACTTCATATTCATCTTCCTTGTTCCAAACCTCTTTCCCAAAACTATTTTTATCAAATAATATTTTAACCAAAAATGATTTATTCAAATTGGGTTTTCAAAACCCCCTGAAATGAGGGTTGCAGTGCAAGTTCTCGATTCAGGTGGACCCTTCTTTCCCAAAGGCTTTATTTCAAACCTACTATATGTATGACTTCCCAAAACCAGCAAATATTATTTTTAAAGATTATTTTCATATTTTATTTAAAGGCTTTTTCTTAAGGACAGAAATGGTTTTTCCTAGGGAAAAATTATTTAAATGCTTTGAAAATATTTGAGAAAATTTAGAGAAACTCAGTGGACATATATTTTCCATATATATAAGTTTCAACACAAGGGCATGGTCAACTCATGGGCAAAACCCCTCAAAACCATTTCTATTCAGATCAAACTTTTGGAATATTGGTATAAGAAATACTCTCAATAAATTCCAGGAAAATTCCAGCAAGTCAACCCTATCATGGGTGATGATCTTGCAAAGTTTCGTTCCAATCCAAGTTGATTTGGGTCATCAAACCATCCCAAAACCATTCCTGTCCAGAATCAAATTTGAGCAACTTTACATAGTGAAGTGTCTCCCCTTGGCGTCAAGCTTTGTGGGCATGCTCTAACGGCCAAATAGTGATGATACACTAAGTGGTGCATCAAGGGTTAAAGCCTATCATAAATGGATCTATAGAAATCTGATTCTGCTAAATTGTAGGGTTCATCAAATTTCCATTATCAACTTTTTCCCCTTGAGCTCAAATTTGGTGAAGCATCTAATTTCTACCTAGACTTTGACCCTGGTAAATATCTGAGTAATTTGGTAAACTTACCCTACCCAAAACACCACCAAACACCTTCTGGTGATTTGGTAAAAAAACCTTTTCTACCTCTTATCCTTTTACCCTTGCCCCCAACTTTTTACCACACCTTCAAGCAATGCCCAAGCACCCGCTGTAAAAATCTCAGGCCATCAAACCACTGTAAGGTGGAGTAAAACCCCCATTCTTCACCCTGGCAACATCTCTTCCATCCTCCCCTGCCCATTTCTTTTCTCCCCTAGCTCTCCTTAGCCTCTAAGGCATCCAAGAGCATCACCAGGCCCCCCAAGAGCTAGTGGACAAGGTGGAGCAATGCCGGCCATACGCACGCTAGCCCAATAGCTGCACTGTAGACGTCGCCGAATGGCCGGTCCCGACCACCTTTGGCGTCCCCCGCATGTCTCTCGAGGCGCCCTCGGCGTCCCTGACATGCCAAGTTATCGGCCCCCTCTCTCTCCTCTCTCCTTCGCCCTCCGACACTCGTGCTTGGTGCCGCCCGGTCCATCCAACCGGGGAGCTCACACACATGGGCATCTCTCCCTATCTCTTTCTTCCCTCTTGCCTACACCGACCCATGGAACGCCCCTGGCTCGCCCTCTCTCTCTCATGGCCTTTGGCCTCGGCCACGAGCTCGCTAGCACACCAGTGCTCGATGGACTCACCCCGCCTATAAAAGGGGCCTCCCGGGCCCCTCTCTCCCCTCTGCCACCCTCTTCTTTCCCCAAAAACCTCCTTGAGCCCCCCTAAGAGCGCCCAACGTCTCTATGCTTGGGATCGACCCGAGGGCTGCCGCGGCCATCTCCCCATCGACCTCCGGGTATGAAGCCTCTCCTGTTGGACCTCCCTTGCCCTCCCGGTGCGATCACCTCTCATTCCTGTCTTCTTTGCAGCACCAGGCGGCTCCGGCGACCACCTCCCGAAGTCACCTCCACCGCGGGTGCTCGCCGCTAGCAGCTCCGACCTCCTCCGGTCGCCCTTCCCTCCAGATCCCCTCACCGCGCCTCCCCTTGCCGCCTGTGAGCTCTCCCCCCTCCCTCTCACGAGGTGGGAGAAGGACCTGACAGGTGGGGCCCACCTATCGGCCTCTCTTCCTCCCTCCCACGCTCTCTCTCTTCCTCCTCGTGTTGCTAACGACCGGGCCCCGCACGTCAGGTTTGAACCTGACAGCATCAATTTTTCCACCTAAATTATTAGAATAATCTATAGAATTTATTAGTGCCATTTATCAAAATGTTTGAAACTATTTTTAGTATTTTTTATTTTAAAACCTATATATAGGCACCTTTTTGCCTGTGTTATTTTATTTCCAAAATCTTTTTCACAACAAAACCCTAGGAGGATATTTTTAGTATAACATTCGGTATTTATCAGAGTAGGTTAATATTTTTCATAGTAGTTTGTGTGCTCTGTTTGTTTGATTGCTTATTTTTATCACCTTATTTTGCGACGATAGATTGCGCGGTGGACGAAGAAGTTGGACCCGAAGACTTCGAAGACCCCGGAGACTTTATTGAGCCAGGCAAGCAGCCCTTTGACCATGATAAGAAATCATTTTATTGCATGTCATATAGCACTTTACTTTCATCATAATTGATCATGTGATGTGGTGTTCCCCTTTTGGTGGGATGCGTCCGTACCTTTCCATTGACACTAGCATCGTGCATGACCCTACCACCTTATGAGGGTTGTGCGGGTGGGCGTAGTTAGGATGCTAGTAGATGCTACGCAAGTGGGGTCGAGATTTATGCATAGTAATGGGAGGAAAGAAACGATTTCAAAGACTTTTTGAAAAACCCGTCAGGTGCCACTAATGCCCAAGGGAGATGATGAGAAGATGGATGACGACTTGAGAAAGAAGTGGTGTGCCGGAGCAAGTTGAGATTGTGTTTTCGAAAACATATTAGATTTAAGATTTGTTGACCATCCCAACCTTACATGTGCAACCACGATACCCCTTATGGGTTGGGGCTTTATTGATAACCTTGGTGGGTACTGGCAAGGAGCCCGCATTACTAGTGGCGGGAGTGGCGTGGTTAGTCTCGATACGGTGTCGTACCACTATGTACGATCATGCGCTGTCTTCAAAGGCACCGGGCACACCGTTGGTCCCCTCATTGATGGTACGATTAGAGCAAGGCTCGTGTGATGTACATCATGAGGGCTGGATACCAATGAAGTGGACTCTTTGTTTAGTATCGTTGGGGGAAAGACATTGTTCGGGTGCTTACCTCGGCTATGTTATATACCGCGAGTCGTGGATGACACGGAAATTCCCCGAGTCTTGTGGGTAGAGTGTGCAACCTCTGCAGAGTGTAAAACTATTCGAATAGCCGTGTCCACGGTCAAGGACAGTTGGGTGGTGCTGCTTAAACTACGTCCGGATGTTTTCGTGAAATTTGGTGTGAGTATGGATGTGATGGTGACAATAGGTCACATGAGCTAAGTCCAATGACTTAGTGTGGGGATTGGACTAACTCCGATGACTTAGCGTGATGAGTGAACATGAGATGTTCAACCAATTCCTGATTATATCGGTATCATGATCATAGGGATCATTGCTTATTGTTGATGCATGCTACGAGTTACTTGATCATGACATTTGCATTCAAAATGAGCTTTCCGCAAAGTTACCTACTTAGTGCTATACCATGCATCATTATTACGTTGTTACACAACTTGGGTTGCTTGCGAGTACATTCAAAGTACTCATTAGCTTGCCACATGTTATTAAATTGGTCAGGCATGGAAGAACAGGAGTATGTTGAAGAGTTTGTTGGAGACGAACATGCGAACTAGGACGCTTCCGAGTCAGAATGCATGTAGGTTAAGGCAGATGGCATGCGTTCATGCTTTCGACCAAGATTTCCGCTGCTTGTTCTAGTATAAGTGTTTGGCCCGTGTGGACCTATCTATGTAAGACTTGACCTTCATGGTTTTTATTTGTGTAAGATGTTAAGTGTGGATGTAAGACTCTTGTTATTCAGCTTATGTGTGTTCAGTGAGCATTGATCTCTAGGATCACTGTACACGTACATTCGGTGATCACGACTTATGAGTCGTTGTCCCCACATGAACGTGTAGCCGTGGGCCGTTACTATTTTTAACTTCTCTTTTGAATGCCCAGTGTGCTTGTTTATTGTGCGTGTAGGCTCATCCTTATCCCTCTTTTGCCCCCCTTGGTTCCGTCTGCATGGGCCCTTTTCCCCTTTGGTTTCGGCACCACCGACCTGACAGTCGGGAGCTGGTCTATAGCTGCGTCGGGGAGTCTTCGTCGAGGGAGCCGATTCCAAACATGGGAAGCATGAGGGACTTTTTGGGTAAGTTGTGTGGCAAAGGCGAGGACGAGGTCCTCCTGGACCAAGCCGGCTACCTACTTGCAACCAATTTTTCATGTGCGCCAAATTTTGCCAGCCCGAGGCCCCGTCAGCCGAACAGCTGGGAGCTGGTCTACAAGGCTTGTTTGGTTCACAATACTTAGTTGGTTTGATGAGGAGGCCTAGGACTAGTGGGAGAGCCCCCGGGCCCGGAGCCGGTTAGTGAGGAGACATTGAATGGAAACGGAAAGGGCATGCCCCAAGAGCCGGTCTGGGGCACCCATCGCATTCATAAGCTCCAAAGAGGGGAAGATACATACATACACTGGTTTTTCAGCAGTAAAACGGATGGAGGAGCGCCAAATTCCACGGGCGCTCCATCTCCTCACCGGAGGCGTCTCTCTTGCGCTTCTGCGTCTTCTCGGCATCTATAAGGTTGTACGCATTGTTGTGCAGCGCCTTGTTGATGATGAACGGGCTCTCTCATGGGGAGGACAGCTTATGCTGGCCGGCTGTCTGCTGGATCTGCCTGAGCACCAGGTCCCTATCGCGGAAGGAGAGTGGTCGGATCCGCTTGCTGTGCTAGTATCGGAGCTTCTACTGATAGATGGTCGTCCGGCTCAAGGCCAGTTCGCGGGCTTCTTTGAGTAGGTTGACGCCGTCTTCTCTCGCCTCCTTTGCATCCTTTTCCATGTATAGGGTGACCCGAGGCGAGTCAAACTCGCTATCAGTGGGAATGATCGCCTCGGACCCATAAACAAGGAAGAAAGTTGTGTAGGCGGTTGATCAGTTGGGAGTGGTCTTGAGGCTCTAAAGGATAGTCGGCCGCTCGTCGACCCAACAACCCGCTGACCTTACCAGCAGAGTTACGCGCCGGGGCTTGATGCCGGATAGGATTAGGCCATTCGCCCTCTCGACCTGGCCCTTTGATTGTGGATGAGCGATAGACGCCAGGTCGAGCCGGATGCCCTGCTTGGAGCAGAAATGCGCTAGCGCGCCCTTGGCGAAGTTCCTGCCGTTGTCGGTGATGATGCTGTGGGGGATGCTATAGCGAACCATGATGCCATTGATGAACCGGACAGCCGTGGGGCCGTCCAGCTTCTTGATTGGCCAGGCCTCGATCCACATGGTGAATTTTTCGACGGCCACCAGTGGATGTGTCATGCCGCCTAATGTGGGTTTGAAGGGTCCCACCATGTCCAGCCCCCAAACAGCTAAGGGCGACGAGAGGGGGATGGTCTGGAGGGTCGAAGCCGGCAGGTGGCTTTGCATGCTGAAGCGTCGGCAGCCTTCACACTTGTCAACCAACTTCTTGGCCTCCTCCAAGGAAGTCAGCCTGTAGAACCATGGCGGGAAGCCTTGGCCACCAGGGGGGTTCTCATGAACCTGGTGGATGTCAAGGAGGTTCTCATGACCCTTCCCCGTCTCGCCCTGGTGGATGTCAAGGAGGTTCTCGTGACCCTTCTCTGGCTCGACACACCGTTGGAAGATGCCGGTGGTGTTGCGGTGGACGAGCTCACGAGTGATGATGTTGTAGGCCGAGGCCCGGTGCTGGATTTGTCTTTCTATGACCTTGTCTAGAGGGAGCTCGCTGTGCAGAAGGAACACCAGGATTGGCTGGGCTCGCGAGGGATCCGAGACGGGGGACGACTCGGGAGCCCTCGGGCTTGGGTGATTAGTCCCCGAGACTAGCTCGCTAGCCCCCGAGTTGGGGATGATAGGAGGGACGTCGATTGCCATCATGACTGCTGTGGCGTCAGAGCCGGTTGCCTCCGAGGCAGCCGGCTGGACTTGTTGAGTCGGCGCCGGTAAGGCAACCGGGTTGAATTAGGATCCAGCGGTGAAGATGCCGAGGGAGCAGCTGGAGCCGCTGATGGGCTGGCAGCGTTGGCCGGTATGAAGATGGACTCCGACTCTTGGGAAGGCTTGATTGATGGTTTGAGCAGCCGCTCGAGGGAGATGTCGGGTGGGATGGCCTGTCGGGTGGAATTCATAGCCCTCGAAGGAGCCGGTGAGTTGTTGTACGAGTAAGTGGTAGCTGGCCATGTTGGCGTCCCTGGCGTCCCATTCGCCAAAGACTTACTACACCACGAGGTCGGAGTCGCCGAAGCATAAGA
Source organism: Hordeum marinum (assembly GCA_022496015.1). Classification (NCBI taxonomy): domain Eukaryota; kingdom Viridiplantae; phylum Streptophyta; class Magnoliopsida; order Poales; family Poaceae; genus Hordeum; species Hordeum marinum. Next base: position 298,468,552 of record CM039673.1, read on the forward strand.
TGCGCTTGATGCCAATCTACTTGGAGAGCCGAAGGCCGTGGACGATGGCCTCATATTTGGGCAAGTTGTTGGAGGTGGCGAAGTGGATCTAGAGGGTGCACTTGAGTAGGTCACCTTTTCGGGAGAAGAGGGCTATGCTGGCACCCAGGCCGGTCCTCATTTTTGAGCCGTTGAAACCCATGCGACAATGCGTGGAGTCCGGGTGACGTGGCACGAACTCGGTCTCCGCCTAGTCCACGAGGAAGTCGGCCAACGCCTACGACTTGATGGTGGTACGTGGCTCGTGCCAGATCTCCTGGTCGGCAAGGGCGATGACCCATTTGGCGATCCGGTCGGTGGAGTCCCGGTCGCTCATGATCTCGCCGAGCGGGGCTGTGCTCACCATGGTGATGGTGTGCCCCTGGAAGTACTGCTTGACCTTCTTGGCGGCGAAGTAAATGCCATAGCACATCTTCTGGTAATGGGGGTAGTTTTGCTTGGAGGCGGAGAGGACCTCGCTGAGGTAGTAGATGGGGCGCTGGACCGACAGGGATTTGCCCTCCTCCGGCCGCTCGACCACCAAGACGATGCTGATGACGCTTGTGGTTGCCGCGATGTAGGGGAGCAAGGGCTCCTTCTCAGCTGACGCAGAAGGCCTTGTTCGCCTCGTCGGGCCAGTCGAAAATGTCAGGCCTCTTCATGTGGCCCGGCTCGACCAGAGCCATCTTGCGAAGGAGCCCGTAGAGGGGCAGGGCCTTTTCCCCCAGCCGGCTGACGAACCGGATGAGTGAGGCAAGGCAGCCGGTGAACTTCTGGACGTCGCAAAGCTGGGTCGGTTTGGGCATGCGCTCGATCGTGCTAATCATCTATGGGTTGGCTTTGATGTCGCTAGCGGACACAAGGAAACCCAAGAGCTGGCCGGCTAGGACGCTGAAGACACACTTCTCCGGGTTGAGCTTGATCTTGTACTCGTGCAGGTTCGCGAAGGTCTCCCGGAGATCATCGAGGAGGCTGAAGTGCTTCTTGGTGTTGACGACGATGTCATCGACATAGACGTGGACGTTCCTGCCTATTTGAGGCAGGAGGCACTTCTGCATGCACCACTGGAAGGTGGCGCCTACATACTTTAGGCCGAAGGACATGGTGATCTAGCAGTAGGCTCCCAAAGGCGTGATGAAGGAGGTCTTGAGCCAGTCCTCTGGGTCTAGCTTGATCTGGTTGTAGCCGGAATAGGCGTCCAAGAAAGACAACAAATTGCAGCCGGCCGTGGAGTCGATGACTTGATCGATCTTCGGTAGGGCGAATGGGTCCTTGGGGCATGCCTTGTTCATGCTGGTGTAGTGGATGCACATGCGCTAGGTCTTGTTCTTTTTCAGCACCAGGACTGGGTTGGCCAGCAACTCCGGGTGTAAAACATCCATGATGAAGCCGGCTGCGAGCAGCCAGGCGATCTCTTCTCCTATAGTGCGCCGCTTCTCCTTAAAGAAACGGCGTAGGGGTTGCTTGACCGGTTTGGCATCCGGTTGGACCTGTAGTTTGTGCTCGAATGTGATAGCCTGACGTATTAGGGATGATAGAGTACTCATATCAATAAGGAATTCTTTCTTTTTCGGGAGCCCATTCGAACAGAACTCCCAGGTTAAGCGTGCTTGGCTTGGAGTAGTTCTAATATGGGTGACCGACCGGGAAGTTGGTCCCGGGTGCGCATGAGTGAGGACAAAGTGCGCAGAAAAGACTAGTATTGATTTGTGAGGACAGTCTAGATCCCGCCAGGAGTAACAACTACCGGCGGGTGTGTCCGGTGCGTTACAAGTTGGTATCAAAGCCAACCCTCGTAGTTACATGGATGTTTGCCGATAGGTGCGCGGTCATGTTGTTCACGAAATTGGTGACCCGTCATGGCACATAGAATGACACATGTATCAGACTGGAAGCACAAACGTTTGTACCAAGAGGGAACGTTCCTGTGACCTGATGAGGACGTCGGTTCCTCTGCCTGTGACCCGACGAGGACGTCGGTTCCTCTGAGTGGTGGTGTATGTGATAGCATGGTTTATTACAGATGATAGACTACTCATATCAATAAGGAATTCCTTCTTTTCTGGGAGCCCATTCGATGGGTGACCGACCGGGAAGTAGGTCTCGGGTGCGCATGAGTGAGGACAAAGTGCGGAGAAAAGACTAGTATTGTTTTATGAGGCGAGTCTACATCCTGCTAGGAGTAACGACTATCGGCGGGTGTGTTTGGTGCGTTACATCGAAGAACTTCCTCGGAACTACCGGCATATCCTTGGGGGACCATGCGAAGATGTCCCGGTTCTCATGGAGGAAGTCAACAAGCTCGCCTTCCTATTTGCTGTCGAGGCGGGAGCCAATGGTGACGCACTGCGCAGGGTTGGCCTCGTCGAGCAGGATTTGCTTGGTGTCCTTTGACGGCTAGAAGGAGGCCTCGCTGACCGACTGCGAGGGAGGAGCCAGCATGGCCGGTTGGCTGGCAGCATGGTCCACGAGCCGGTCGAGCTGCCGCTTTTCCTCGGCTATCTTCTAGTCACCCGATATCTTGAGCTTGAGGTAGGAGTAGTGGGGGACCGCCATGAAATTGACAAGGGCCGGCCGGCCCAGAAGCGTGTGGTAGGGACTGTCGAGCTCCACTACCTCGAACAACACCGACTCGCGCCGGAAGAGGCCATGGCCGCCGAAGAGGATGTCAAGGTTGATCTTGCCGACGGGGGAGAAGGACTTTCCCGCCACGATGCCATGGGAAACCGTCCGGCTCGCCTGGAGGTCTTCTATTTTTATCCCCCACTTGCACATCGTGTCGAGGTAGAGGATGTTGATGCCGTTGCCACCATCAATCAGCACCCGCGTGAAGCGGTAGGTGCGCTTATCAGTGGTGATGGTGGGGTCAAGGACCTGGGCATAGTTGCCGGGACTCGGCATCACAGCCGGGTGATCTGCCCGGCTCCAGGTGACCGGCTTCTCCGACCAGTGCATGAACTATGGAGTTGCCTGCAAGGTGGCGTTCACCTCACGATGAAGCCGACGTTGAGCATGTTTGCTCGTCTCTTCATTGGTGAAGATGACATAGCAACCGTCCTCGTTGGGGAACTAGTTGTGCAAGCGACCGTCGTTTTGGGCCGGAGCAAGAGCCGGCGCTGGGGCAACAGCTAGGGCCGGGGCCGGCACATGGGCAGGCGACGCGGGGGAGCAAGAAGGCTGCCCCTGGGCAATTCTCTATGAGAAGCTGCACTGCCAGAGCATGTGCGTGGAGGGCTTGGCCCGAGAGTGATTCTTGGAGGGGAGGTCGGGCATCTGCTCGAACTTGAGCTTGAGGCTGCCAGGCAGCCTTGCCAGTGAGCTGGTGCTGGTTGGAAGACTGGGCAGCCGGCTCCTGCTCCTCGATGGTGGCAACCTCCCTACTCCCATAGTTCTTGCGCTAGTTGTTCTGCGGCTGCTGGTTGTCGGCAGCCGGTTGTCAACAGCCAATTGGGACACCGCCATTGTCGGCATTGCCTTGGTGGGCGGGGTCATCTTGACACAAATGGCGGAGTCAGCCGTGGCGTACTTGTACACCTTGGTCATGAGCTCGGCTAGCGTAGCTGGCTCAGAGCACATGATCTTGTGCTTGAGGGGAGTGCCATTGTGACAACCTTCGATGAAGTACTATATGACTTGCACCTCATGCACCCCCTCACAGGAGTTGCAGAGCTCGGTCCACCGGGTGAGGTAGTCGCAGAGCGACTCGTCTGGCCCCTGAACACACATGGCTAGTTCACGAGGGCGGCCCGGCCGCTTGTAGGTGCCGGTGAAGTTGCGGACAATGGTTTCCTCGAAGTCCATCCAGGTGTTAATGCTGCCAGCCGCCAGGCTATTGAGTCAGGTGCGGGCATGAGGGCAGCGTAGTAGACGGCTACACGCTTGTTCCCCTTGGTGATGCCGACTATGGTGATGTAGTCGATCAGCCAGCCTTTGGGTTTGGCCGCCCCGTTGTACTTTGAGGTGTCTCGGGGGAGCGTGAAGCCGGTCGGGAAAGGCTCGTTGCAGATCCAAGGGCCAAAGCACACCGGGCCAATCAAGCCCTCATCGTCTAGGAGGGCCAAATGCGCGAGCCGGTCCATGCGGAGGCAGGCGTCGTTCTCGCTATGGGGGACCCGCGGCCAGAGCCGAGCCGAGAGTTTGGGGCAGATAACAGGTGGGACCGACCGTTCTGGCTCGCGCCGCGGGGGCGGCGTGTGTCTATGGCTGCGCTGGCTGCTGGCAGCCGGCACCTCGTGGTGGCGGCCGCTACGAGGCGAGTTGTTCGTGTGTCGGCTGTTCCCAGCTGACTTCTCGTTCCTTGGCAGCTGAGAGTGCCGGGGGTTGCTTGCCTCGACCCGGCGGTCGGAGGCGCTTGGGGAGCAGGAGTGTTGAGCCGGCTGACAGCCAGCGGTCCATGTGCCCTTGCGCTCGGGCCGGGGGCCTTCGGAGGTGGCTCCGCCCGCCGCGAGCTAGTGCTGCTGTGTGTCGGCGGCATCGATGAGGTCCTTGATGTGACGCGCATGAGCGGCATGTTCCTCACCCTCCAAGCTCGTCAAATCCTCATAGGCTACCTTGGGGTTCGTAGGTTGGCTGCAGGGGTGTCGTAGACGGGCATATTGCCGCCCAAGGTTTCGGCGACCACGCGACCGCGGTCGCGCACAACCCCACGCCGGGTGGGCTCAGTGCCAGCCGGGGTGAGACCGTAGGCGGAGGCGTACTCTCGCTGAGCAGCCTCCAGGCGACGTCATGTTGCCACGAGGGCGCTAGCATGCTCCAGCTGGAGGCAGTGATTCACCTCCATCTCGGCTGTGGTAACGTCAGGGTACGCCGTCTGGGCGATGGGGGTGCTCAAGCCCCGAAGGGCCGCGCCGAGCGGGTCAGAGGTGCCGATTCGGGCTGTGGCGGCGTCAGCCTCGGCGCGCGCATGGCCATAGGAGGTGGAGGTGATGATGGCTATCGCTCCCATGCGAATGTGAGAGCCACAGGACTGGATCGCAGTGAGTGCGCCCACAACCGTGGGCGGGCCGACGCAGTTGAGCACCTGGCTAGGGTAATCGTCGGCGGCTGGCACTTCGGCAAGGCTTAGCCTGCCTAAGCACTCGGTGAGCGTGTCGATGTCGAGCGTGAGGACGACGACATTGCCCTCAGGGCTTGCCGGAACAAGTCCCATGAGCCCATGTTTTTGTCTGGACGTGTGGCGGTAGCGGGGAATGGAGAGCGGTCCCGCCCAGAGCATGAATCCGGCCGGCGCCGCGTACGGCCCTATGATGGGTGCCAACTATCATCATTTTCTCACGAGAGATGCCATAGGCAGGTTTATCGAAGGTGGTTAGGGCCGGAGGACGCTAATGGGCTCCCGGTGCAGGATTAGTCACAAGCGGTGGAGACACGCGATGTACCCAGGTTAAGGGCCCTCCATGGGAGGTAACACACCTAGTCCTGCTTGGCCTAGTTGATCGATGGGTATGATTACAAGGTTGCTCCTAGAGCTGTTGTCTAGAGGAGGAAGAGGGAGCAGCCGGCTCACCTTCCTTTGCTATGAGGGTGAATACGTGGGAAGTGTCCCATGGGTGTGTGTGTGTGAGATTCGTCGTCCCCGTTGCATGAGGGCTCGCGGGGTTTTATAGGCCAACCCCCTGTCTTACAATACTCTTAAGGTACAGAACGGGGGAACCCGGCTGGCATCCTCTCCGGTTGACCAGGGGGTCCCGCCCCTTGAGCTGTCTTGTCGCCCATAGGGTCCACCGGATGCATGGTCCCATCGCCCGCTAGAGCCCGCCAGCCGGCTCCGCGATTGGCCCGTGCCCACCTGCTACAGCACGGGCCAACCGGGCGGCGTTGTCTTGCGCTAGCCGACCGAACTCCGATATGGCCGGCTGCACTATAGCCATGCCGGAGCAGGTAATCGAGTGGGCGGAGGCGTGCCGACATTGTTGCCCTGCCACATTGCGGTCGGCCAAGGTCAGCGGTATGACCGGTGACCTATAGCCATGCGCACCCATGCGTCAGTGGTCACTGTGGCTACATTGGGGCCGTCATGGGAGTCCCGTCTTGTTGCCGTACCCGCGTACAAGGGGATGGGATGGGAGCTTGTCCTCCCAAGGGTCAACGGAGAAGGTGGCCCAAAGGCAATCGGCCGCGCCCAGCCGGCCGAGGGCCAAGCCGGCTCCTTCGACAATCGTCCTCGATCCAGCCAGCGACATGCCTGTTGGTCGCGCGCCAGCCGGCCGGGAAGCAGCTGATCACGTATTTTTTCTTGAAGCGGGGGAGAGAACCCCGTTGCTTTGGCCTACCCAGGGGTAATAACCCTGTCACATTCATCAACATTAGTGAGACCAAGCACATATCATAAAGTTTTAGGTATAGTTGAAGCACTAGCACCAAGGTCACACAAAGCATTGCATTAATATTTATTTATCCTAATTTTGATATTAGGTTCTCACTCATCATACAGTTTTCTAGGAATAGAAATTTCAAGCTCAAGTTTCTCATCATAAGCTTTTATCATAGCTTCTACTATATGTTCGGTAAAAGCTTTTTTTGTTCATAAGCATTGGGTGAGTCAATAACGGATTTCAAGCTCAAGTTTCTCATCATAATTAAAGTCCTTGTAATCCAAGATAGTATGCACACCACTAGTTAAAGTTTTGACCTCTCCAAACCTACTTTTTCGGTTTTAGCAATAGAATCATCACCCACCAAGCAAATGGGACGATACTTAATTAAAGTTGACTCATCTCCCGTCCCTTTATGATTCATTTTAAGATAAGTAAACTAAGATTCAATAGGAGAAACACCAATCATTTTAAGATCTTCATCATGATTTCGGTAAAATCCGGGTGGAAGAGCTTTTTCTAAGAATTCTCGCTTAGCTCTCAATTTAGCGGTGTTATCCTTGCTTTCCTTAATAGATAATTGGATATATTGAATAGTTTCATTAAATCATGCTTGGTTGGCAAAACTTATTCTTAAGAGTTTCAACCTCAAAAGCAATTATATCCATGTTTTTAGCCAAAGTATCAATCACATGCAACTTTTCTTCTACTGTAGTGTTGAAAACCTTTTCAGAATTAATAAATGCTTTAATTGTATTCTAAAAATAAAAATATATCATACTAGGATTCATATAATAATTTCCATAAGAATTAGCATTTGAATTTCCATTGTTGTTAGAGGAATTCCAGGGCTATAGTATAGCATTGAAATTTCCTCTATAAGCATTGTTGTTGAAATTATTTCGTGAGATGAAGTTCACATCAATAGCATCATTATTTTTGTCAATAAAAGTAGACAAAGGAATATCATTGGGATCAACATTAACATCTTTATTAGCAATCATATTCATAAGAGCATCCACTTTTTCACTGAAAGTAGCGATTTCTTCGACATAATTTATCTTCTTACCAGTTGGAGCTCTTTCGGTATGTCAATAAGAATAATTTTTCATAATGTTGTACAAAAGTTTTTTGGCATCTCCTAAGGTTACATCCATAAAGGCTTACCTGTAGTAGAATCTAGAAGATTTCTAGACACAAACTTTAGTCCAACATAGAAATTTTGGATAATCATACATAGGTTTAAGCCATGAGTTGGACAATTTATTACAACCAATTTCACTCCCTCACAATATTGTGCTACATGCTCTTGATATTACTGTTTAAAATATATTATTTGATCTAAGGAAGATGATCTTAGCAGGAGGAAAATACTTGGCCATCAAAGCATCTTTACACTTATCCCACGTTCCATTCCACGAGGTAAAGATGAAAAACAAGTTTTAGCTTTTATTTTAGTGCAATAGGAAATAATTTAAATTTCACAATATCATTATCCATATCATTTTTAATTTTCATATCACATAATTCAACAAAGGCATAAGATGTGATGCAGGATCCTCATTAGGACTTCCTGAAAATTGATCTTTCATGACAAGATTTAGAAGTGCAACACTAATATCAACTGCATCCACACTAGTGGAGGGTGGTATAGGGGTACTAATAAAATCATTATTATTATTATTATTTGAGAAACACACAACTTAGTAGTATCTTGAGACATGGTGACCACACCGGTAAATTAACAAGCAAGACAAGTAAACTGGCAAGAAAAGTAAACTAGAAGCAAACTATTAACTAGGAAAGTTAAATATTTTTGTATTTTTAAATTTTATGAGAAACACTAAATATAACATAAAATGAAAAGAAGAACAAGTGAATGAATTTTTTTCCAGAGTTACTTGATAGTTGGTGATGGTATTCCCCGACATAGGCGCTAGAAAACCGTCCAGATACTTGTCATCTGCGGTGGGTTTTCTGTGAAGAGGAAAAGGTAATCGCAGCACCAAGTGGGTAAGGATTTCCTTTAGTTTTGAAACCAAGGCTTATAAAACCAATAGGAATACCAATCCTCAACCGTCTTAAGCGACTTCACACAAAAGAACAAACAACTTGCACCCAACGTCGGCAAGAGGGTTGTCAATCCCCTTGATCTCATTATTTGCAAGCAAGTGAATTGTGTAGATAATTGTAGATAATAGTAAAGTGCAAAATAAAATTGAAGGTAATAAATAACAGCAAGGTAATGATAGCGTTTTTAAATATACAAGTGAATAGACCTGGGGGTCGTAGAGTTCTCTAGTGGCATCTCTCATAAGAAAAGCATACGATGGATAAACAAATTACTATTGGGAAATTGATAGAAAAGTGAATAGTTATGCGATTTTCACGGCAATGATCATCTATATATAGGTATCATGTCCTTAAGAAAATACACCGACTCCTCCCTGCACCTATTACTATTACTCCACTTCAAGAGCGCTTCTATGCTTGCCTCTCTACATATTAAGTTCATGACAAATGGAGTAATGCTTGGAGAACGATGACATGATGTATACAAAGTAAACCCTATCAATATGAATAGACCCCATCGTTCTATCCTTACTAGGAAAAACACAAAATAAGCAACTTGTACCCTTCTATCACTGGGATATAGCAACTAGCCAGGTTGAACCTACTACAACACACCACTCTCACTGAAGAAATATCAATCTAGTTGGACAAACTATCTCAATATATCGGAGGGCATTACGAAGCTATGATGATCATGCAAATAAGAATCGAATTAATTAGATTTGATTCAAATACTTTTCATGAATAATCCGAACATAAAATCACAATTCATCGAATCCCAACAAGCACATAATACAAAGGGATTACATCTGATAGATAAAGGCAAAGATGCGCTCAACATTGTGTTGAAGATCGAGAGATAGATAGAGAGATTTTCAGCTAGGTACTAGCCACGGACCCGTAGGTCTGCAGCAAACTACTCACACATCATGGTGAGGGTACCAAGGTTGATGAAGAGGCCCTCCTATTTGATCTCCCCTCTGGCACGATGCCAGAACGGAGGTGTAGATGGCCTCCCGTCGGAACAGAGACTTGCGGCGGCGGAAAAAGTGTTTCGGGAGCTCTTTGGTGTTTTAAGGGCAGATGAGAATTTATAGGCTAGAGAACAACGTCAGGAGAGCCACCAGGGGGCGACCACATATTTGGTCGCACCCCCACTGGTAGCGCGGTGGGATATGTGGTGGGGTGCTGGTGCCTCTTTCGGCCCTCCTCTAAAGTTTCTAGGTCTTGTATTGGTCCACAAAAAATCATCAAAAAGTTTCATGGCAAGTGGACTCCGTTTGCTACCGTAACTTTGAAAAGGCAAAAGCATGTAGAAAATAGGAACTGGTATTGGGCACTAGGCACTACTAGGAAAAGGGCTATAGATGATATGGCCACTAATGGCGCACCAGACAAGTGGTGCGCCACTAATATATAGTAATGGCGCATTGCGAGTTGGTGCGCCATTAGTGTGGTAGACACTAATGGCGCACCAGACACACGGTGCGCCATTAGTAACATTTTTTTTTGAAAAAAGTCTAATGGCGCACCTCCATTTGGTGCGCCATTAGTAACCAGGGTTACTAATGGCGCATTCGTAGCTGGTGCGCCATTAGTAACAATTTTTTTTTTGCAAAAATTCTAATGGCGCACCTCCATCTGGTGCGCCATTAGTAACCAGGGTTACTAATGGCGCATTCGTAGCTGGTGCACCATTAGTAGCAATTTTTTTTTGCAAACTTCTAATGGCGCACCTCCAGCCGGTGCGCCATTAGTAACCAAGGTTACTAATGGCGCATCTGTCTGTGGTGCGCCATTAGTAACCTGGGGCCAGCTAGATATTTTGGACAGCCAACCTACACACTCACTTTCCCCACTTCATTCTCTCCACATCCTCCTCCAAGCTCGTGTTGGCTCCCTCCTCCTCCTCACCTCATTTGCACCATAGATTCATCAAAATTAAGTGGTTAAACTACCTTTTTTGATAGGTAAGTAAGGGGAAAGCTATCTTTATGTTGTAGATCTACTTTTTTCTCCCTAGCTCGCTCCAAGAACGTGCACATGCACTTTTTATGGCCTTGCTAGATCTATGTATGTTTGTGGTGTTGCATATGTTTTTGGTGTTGCATATATGTTTGTGTTTGAAGGTACCGGTATTTGAAATGCGATAGTTGCCAATATTTTGCTGAAATGTTGATTCATTTCCGTTTCGGTGAGAATTTTGGCACTTTGCATTATTTTTGCTCCTATTTTTAGGGAAAGTCCTGCAAAAAATTTCTTGGTTCTAAAATATCATTTTGCTCTACCCCGCAGGCGACCATGGTCCGTACGATGATCCAGGGCATCGTGAATAGGTTTTTGAGCTCCGCGAAGGCCGAGATGCTTCAAAAGAACGAGAAGGAGATAAGATGTCCGTGTCGAAGATGCAAGCTGAAGAGCCTTATTGCGGACCCGGATTCCGCGCAGGTGTGGGACCACCTGCTCTTGTGTGGTTTCATGGATGGCTATCGGTGGCAAGTTGATGAAGATGACTATGAAGTCGTCCATGGGGGTCGAGCAAGAAATGAGGAAGGGCAGCAAGACAACCACGCCGGCGAGGGTGGGCGAGAAGACGAAGAATCTCCAGGACATGATCACGACGGTGATGCTGTACGCAGTCATCATGTAGAAGATGCCGGACAAGATGATGAGGAAGATCAAGACGAAGGGCATGATCATGAAGATGAAGATGCCAGAGCAGACGACGATGAAGGCTGGTTGCAGGACCCTCATATTCAAGAGCTGCTTCTCAAGCAGACGGATAACGCAAGAGCTGCCGCCCGAAGACGCCCGCGTACGAGGAGCGGCGAGGAAATAGACAAGCTGTTGAAAAATTGGAAAGAGTGCCCACCGCCGGGAAAGGCGCCAGAGCCGGGAAAGAAGCGTAAGGCGCTAGAGCCGCTGCTGAAGGTATGGAAAACGAGGTCTGTTATCTGGGACTTGCCATACTGGAAGATCCACCGTGTGCCTCACAGCCTTGATGTCATGCATATCACGAAGAACGTGTGCGAGAGTCTGCTTGGTACCCTGCTCAACATGCCATAGAGGACCAAAGATGGCCCGAAAGCAAGGGCAGACTTGAAATCAATGGGCATCAGGGAGGAGCTTCATGCTAATGATGATGATGATGATGAGGCGAAGCAGGGCACAGAAAGTCGTCGCAAAGGCAAAAAGGCCAAGAAGACCGGAAATGACTACCCTCCCGCGTGCTTCACTCTAAGTCAGGAGGAGATCGAGCAGATTTTCACCTGCCTCGTAGGAGTAAAACTTCCTTACGGTTACGCGGGGAAGATAAGCAGATACCTAGACCGAGCGAAGCAGAAGTTCAGCGGGATGAAGTCTCACGACTGTCACGTGCTGATGACGCAGATACTTCCAGTTGCAATCCGTGGGATCATGGACGCGCACATCCGTGAAACGCTATTTGGCCTATGCAACATTTTCGACGTCATCTCTCGAAAGTCGGTTGGCGTGAGGCAACTCAGAAGGCTACAAGAAGAGATCGTGGTGATACTATGTGAGCTTGAGATGTACTTCCTGCCCGCATTCTTTGACGTTATGGTGCATCTGCTGGTCCATATCGTGGAGGATATCATCCAACTCGGGCCGACCTGCACAGCATGATGCCGTTCGAAAGGATGAATGGTGTCATCAATGGATATGTTCGCAACGTGTCACGTCCAGAGGGAAGCATAGCTAGGGGCTTTCTGACCGAAGAGTGCATCTCCTACTGCACGAATTATCTAGGCATCGAGAACCCCGTTGGTCTGCCCGGCAACAGGCACCTCGGTAGGCCTACTGGATGGGGTCACCGTGAGGGGCGCCGCGAAATTCATGTCGACTTCGAGGGTCGACTCGCCGAGTTTGAAAGAGCAAACCTAGTCGCGCTACAACACATAGACGTGGTCGATCCTTGGGTGCTAGAGCACAAAACCTTTATTGAGAAGACGTATAATGACCGAGGCCAACAGAGGACGGACGGAGATATAATCAAAGAGCACAACTCATGTTTCACGCGTTGGTTCGAGCAGAAGATTCTGTCGTGCCCTTTACATGAGGATTCTTCCGTGGAAGAACAACTCATATTCGCCTTGTCACAGGGCGCCGAGCACAACCTGATGACCTATGAGGCGTATGATATCAACGGCTACACATTCTACACCGAGGACAAGGACATGAAGAGCGATGGTTATCAGAACTCCGGGTAACGATGGAATCCTACACCGGTAACGACAAGGACAGATACTACGGAAGGATCGAGGAGATCTGGGAGCTGAGCTACGCTGGAGAGAAGGTCCCTATGTTCCGTGTCAGATGGGCCAAGAGCGTCCTAAAAGAAGACCGGTATTTCACCACCATGGTTATACCTGAAGCCAAATCCAAGACCGCGGGCGCAAACTCACCGCGAAAAATGAGCCATGGGTACTGGCTTCCAAAGTGGACCAATGCTTTTTCATTACCGACCCGTCAAAGCCTAGTCGTGTTGTCGTGAGGAGAGGCAAAAGGAAGATCATCGGAATGGATGGAGTCGCCAATGAGCAAGACTTCGACAAGTACGGCGACCCAAAGATGGAACATGACAACGACGATGAAGTAGCAGCATACACCAAAAGAAGAAGCAGGACCACCCTACCTAAAGGACGTCTATTCCAGAGAAGAATTCCGTTATCGAAAAAGAAGGGCACGAAGATTGTGAACAGATAGCTAGCTAAGATCGATTGTATTTAAATCGTAGTCTTCATTTCTCGATTGTATTACATGGGCACTTTTTGAACTCGATCATGAATATTTTTAAATTTCATGGGCACTTTTTGAATTCATGAATATTTTTTCAAATTTGATCTCTATCCCCCTCCATCTCGATCGCTATCCCCCTCCATCTCGATCTCGATCCCCCCTGGCCGAACCCTCCCCTGCTAGCTCCACCGCCGCCGAGACGACCCACCGCACTCTCCCCGGCCCGCTCCACCGCCGCCGAGCACCCCCCGCACCCTCCCCCGCTCCACCGCCGCCGACGACCCATCATCGCCGAGCACCCCCCGCACCCTCCCCCGCTCCACCGCCGCCGAGCACCCCCATTTTCAAATAACAAATTTGATGATATTTTTTCATATTCATAAAAAAATTATTACTGTTTTTATAAAAAGTTTATTACTGTTCTTATAAAAGAATATTAAAAAATAGCATTCTAATGGCGCACCGCTCGGGGATGCGCCATTAGAATGTGAAAAAAAACATTCTATTGGCGCACCCGCGAGCGGTGCGCCATTAGAATGTGAAAAAAAACATTGTAATGGCGCACCGCTCGGGGGTGCGCCATTAGAAATATTTAGCTAACTAACTCGCGTTGCCCCCACTCCCTCGTCGCGCTGCCCTCGCTCCCTCCGGTCTCCTTCGGTCCTCCCTCCTCCCTCCGCGACGCCGCGCCCCTCGCTCGGATCGACGACGCCGCCGCCACACACGCCGGAACGATGGTCTCCTCCCTCCAGATCGAGATCCCCTCCAACACCGGCCTCCCTTCCACCTCCTCTCATCTCCTCTGCCTTCCACATCCCTTCCACCTCGCTCCTCGCGCACGCACGGAAGCCTCCGTCTCCGTCCATCCGTCCGTCCCTGAAAGCAGCAGACAAATAAAGGTTGCACCATCGCTTCCCCCTCCCTCTCTCTCCCCTCCGTTGGTCACAAATAAAGGTGGTTAAGCTGATGTGTTACCAAAAGTTAAAATCCAGCAGTTTGTAGCTCCTTGTGTTTTCGGATATGTGTCAGTTACCCAAAATAGGTCGTGGAAATTGCAATTGTACTAATTTCTTGTTGAGTTATTTATCACCAACAATGTCTTTGTATAATTGTCTTTTGTGAAACCGTAGATACCGATGTTTCTGTAATGACACTTACTCCTTGTTAGACCTGGTTGCCAATGCCAGGACATATGCATGCTTGAGTTGAGATTTGGGATGTGTAACCAATTCCATTCTTCTAACTCCATTTCTGATGCTAGTGTGGTGTGGCTGATTACGTCGGGACTTTAGATCATACAGATAGATCGACTATTTTCAAGCACTGAATGTTCAGTCAGTTGCAAAATTTGCAAGGCTTTCTAGCTAGGAACCTAAATTTGCAAGGCTTACTTACGTTTCCCTTTCTGGGATGGGCTCTGCTGCATTTTTCTATCTCATCTGGCAGTTTTTTTAGGTTAACTTAGTCAAGGAATGACCACAGATTCATCAAGCACAAAAAACGTTCAGTCAATTGTGTGTGCTTCCAATGCTAAGATTACTATTCACAGTGCATTCATTCATGTCCTGGGACAAAAACATAGAGAATACTACCTCTGTAACTAAATATAACTCTAATCATGATGATCAAATAGCTCATAAGGAAGAAGCTTATAATGACTCAGATCATCTTTGTGCCGTGAAGCAAATTTTATGTAGCAGATTCACAGCTAAAGTTGCTCCAGTCAGAGAGCAACTGCCATGCATGTTTTACTTGTTGTGACAATCCCTCACACTTACAATCTGTTGAGTGGTGTCATCTCCGACAATCCCTCACACTTACTTGTAGCACTCACAAATTATGATCGCAACGAACAATGTTGAGTGGTGTCATCTCCGACCATCGTGTCGTGATGATTTTGCAGGTACCCCGAGAGGCCCTTGAGTTTGCTGGAATGTCGATTAACTTCCGTTCCGACAAATTCGGGTACTCCATATGTCCTATTTTCAGCAAAGGTCATGCTGAAATTTTCCGTGAATTTTAGCATGACTTTGCTAAAAATCGGACATATGGGGTACTTGCTACTAATGCATGGGCCGGGGTATCTTAGTACTTAATTAAGTAGGATCAACTGCCTCTTGTGTTATGCATGGGCCTCGGCATCGACAAACCCTAAATGATAAAACCTTGGCTTTTAGGGTGCGTGGGTGTCGATAAGAACCTAAATGATGAAAGCTTAGTCTTTTAGGGTGCCTCGGCGTCGACAAATCCTAAATGATAAAAGCTTAGCTTTAGGATGCCTCGATGTCGACAAACCCTAAATGATGAGACCATGATCTTGTTCCTTGACAATAACCAACTTTTTGACCAAACTTTTTTCCTATTTAGAGCGAAACATGGCCCACAACGATGAGGCCGGCGGTTCGGGCGGCAAGCAATTCTGGGAGCTGTCCCAGGAGATGGAGGAACAACCTCACCTCTATGAGGACGCCGTGGAAGACACCGATCCTGACTACACAACCCATAGTGGCGTCGGGGATGACACCACTGATGGTGCCGCCGAGGATGCCACCACTGATGGTGCCGCCGAGGATGCCACCACTGATGGTGCCGCCGAGGATGCCACCACTGATGATGGCAGCACACGCACAGATGGCAGCCAACCGAAGAGGCAACAGAAGGACCGGCGCCAGAACGCGCTCCGCACCGTCAAGGAGGAATTTACTCAAGTGGACTCTGACGGGCATCCAACGGAGCCCAAACATATAGTCAAGGGGTACTCGGTTCAACTCGGGTGCATTCTCCGAAGCACCGTCTCGATCAACACCGAGAACCTAAGGCATAAGGACCGAGGGAATTTGCGCAACCTCCTTTTCACGAAGCTGCACGAATGATACAAGTTCCCCGCTGAATTTGAAAACACACGGCTCTCAGGGAATAAAGTGAACAGTGCCGCCCTCACGAGGATGAGCAAGGCCCTGTCTACTTGGAGAAGCGTGGTGAAGAGAATGATTGACAAAGGTGATAGTTATGAGAAGATCAAGGCGAAAAATCCTTCGATCAGCGAAGATGACTACAAGGAGTTCAAGATCAAGTGCGAGAGTAGCGCAACTTCCGAATCAAGTCAGTGGGGGAAAGAAATACGGGAGTTGAACTTAGGGGAACACAAACTCGGTCCCGGCGGTTACAGAGTGGCGGAGCCTATATGGGACAAGGAGGAAGCGGAGCGTGCCGAGCAAGGCCTACCGCCCCGCTTCGAGAAATACAGTGACAAGCAGACCAGGAACTATGTCAGGGCCCGGTACAAGGAGGACCCAGTAACAAAGGACCTTACCACGGATCCGAAGACCAGGGCACTTGAGCCTGTTCTGGCGAAGGAGACTAAAAGCAGTAGCGTGGGGTCGTCTCAGAGCACCCCTTGGGACAGGACTCTAAATAGGGCATTGAACGTAATGAAAAACAAGGATAAGCTCACTAAGCCGTCGTCAGCTGGTCGTGTGGCCGGCAAAGGCTTGTCCACAAAATGGTCGTCATACTATAACTCTGGTGGGCGAAAGGAGAGAAAGACCAGCTCGGAAAGCCAGTCGCGCGAGGTTCAAGAACTCAAGGCACAAGTGGCGCGGATTCCGGAGATAGTCTCAGAGCAAGTGCGAGACCAACTGGGAGCGACGATCACCGCCATTATGCCTACCTTGGTTGAGGGGATGCGGGGGTGGATTGCGGGCGGCCAACAGGGGCCGCCCCCGATTCCTAGCTTCACGGCCAGCAACTCACACAACGCGCAAGCGGTGCCATTGGTGTCTCCGGTGGCGGCGGTATTGGTGTCTCCGCCGCCGGCACGGGCATTGGAGCTTAATGCACCCGGGTGTACGCCGGCCGGCGCCTCGGCGGCAAGCGGCCCCTCCGTCAATTGCACACCCGCCGTTGGCGGTGCCTCGACATTAGCCGAGCTCGACGCCATCATCACGGTTACTAATTAAGCCTCTCGGCCGAGGACTTCATCTCCTTGCCTTTGACTGGGCATCCCTGACGCCCTACATGTTTTCGCAGGGCGCCGCCGACGTTCCGTGCACTCTCCCGCACTTCGTGAACGACGAGTTGGTCGATGTTGCCAAGGGAAAAATCGTTCAACCGGGCAACCCCGTGTTCCACGGTAATCCGATGCCACCCACCGTGTATAGGGTTCAACTGGTTCGGGTGCTGCCAGGCTGCGACGAGTTGTTACCTCCGATTCGACCCGCCAGGGCCGACGAAGATGATCTGATGACCCTCAGCGCCTGCCTAAGCTGGCCCCTGCTTTGGCCGAAGAGCCAGATTCGTTTGGGGGCAGGGGACACCACCCCAAAGACAACACCGCCAGTCGTGCCAGCGCCAAGCCATGGCAAGACCGCCGCAACGCTACCGGACATGCCGGACATCCCTATGGCACAGGATCCGATCATGCATATGGCACAGGATCCGAACGACGATGACAACGACGACGGTACATTTACCAACATCGATAAGTACTTTGCCGAACATGGGTATGATGAAGAATTCTTGGGGCCTCCTTCTCAAGAACCCAACCCTACAAAAGACGATCGCGTTCTAGCTGGTACCGCGGAGAAACCCAATTGCAATAGGCGTCGTCTGGCGTCAGTTCTTAGGAGGCGCCTCTAGCTGCCAACTTCAACGAGCCTCAGATAGCCAAGGTGCGAAATATTATCAGCCCCAACACACTCAAGAATGCGGTCTGTGAGCAGAACTCGGTCGCATTACAGCAAATCAAGAAGAAGGGACGGAAAAGAAAGAGCAACAAGGGTGCGAGCCAGCCGGCACCGAGTACGATCCGTGCTCAGGACGGGCCACCTTCACCTAAGGATATCTTGAGGAGGGTGCATGTGGTGGGTAGGCCGATGCTACCACCGAATATGCTCAATGCTACAACCGGTGCTATGCGGAGTCTCCATGACAGTGTTCTTTCTTTGGAGAAGCGGCGTCTCAGAGAGAATGACGTGGCATACCCAGTTTTCATGGCCAAGGTGCCAGAGGGCAAGGGCTCTGTGTATAACTCCATCGGGGGTACGATCGTCCTGCGGTTTGATGACATCTTCGCTATGTTTAACCTTCATCCGCTGCACTACACCTTCATTCAGCTATTTTTGCTGAGTATGGAGATGCGGATCATTAGAGACAAGACCCCAGACATCGTGATAGTCGATCCCTTCTACATGCGTGCCAAGATCTTGGGCAGCGCTAGGGACCGGTAAGTCGCGAGTTCTTACCTCGAAGGCGTCATTCTGGCAAACCCAGATAAGGATAACTTCGTCGTGCCTTACTTTCCCGAGTAAGTCGTCCCCTCAGCTATTTTTTTAACATTCCGTGTTTTGTGCAGTGACACACATTGCACACTCGTCCTCTTAAGCCCGAAATATTCCATGGTCACGTATTTCGACTCGGACCGTTAGTCGAAGAAAGACTACATAAATGTCAAGAAAGTTCTTGATGATGTTCTCCCCGGCTACACCAAATCTGGAGGCACCTTCACCAGGGCAGTTCGTAAGTACGGCAAGCACGTGTTCGCCCACAATACGACGTTCTGCTGCGTCAAGCAGCCGCCTGGCAGTCAGAAGGATGCCTACTATGCCATCCATCACATGCGGGCGATCGTACGGGACCTTCATCACCTTCTGCTACCAAGTAATCTCAAAGATTGGGCCGAGAACTTGTCGGCAATCCAGGACACGGACATCAGACAAGAATTCTTTCGCATCCAGTCGGAGTTTGCGGAAATCATCCATCAAGATGTCCTTCGTACCTCGGGGTAGTTCAACCTCAGAAATCAACCGTCCAACAGTGAGATAGACACAACGCTACAAATGTAGGCTGACAACGCCCGCGATTTCATGACCCATCACGAGAGACGGCAGCTTCATCCACGCTCCGATCCCTTGAGTCGAGTCCAAAGTAGTGATGCTATGTGTAGTTCTGAAACATCGATTGGCTCATGTTGTAATTAAACTTTAATGAACTTGTATGTCTCTTTGGTTTGGACAGTCGTTCAACTTAGATGTAATCGATGCTATTGATGTCTTGGTTTTCTCTTCCGATCCTTTTGTTGCATACTTATATATTGCTTATGTATTGTCCGTGAATTGCTACTACCGTTTTGTTTGGCTAGTGCATAGAGATGCCGTCTTATGTCGTGTACAAGGGTAAGGTTCCCGGAGTCTACAACGACTAGGAGGAGTGTCGGAGACAGGTTCACCGTTTCAACGGTAACAGTTACAAAGGGTACACCACTAGGGCGGAGGCGGAATCTAGATATGCGCGCTATCTAGCAGGAGAGAGGAGGGAGCGTTGGAGGAACCGGATGAAGACCAGTTTCATCAGGATTATGCTCATCGTGATGATCACAGCTCTCTTCTATGTGATGGTAGTTTAGATGATCGATATCGACTTGTAATGTGAAGACAAACTCGCTACTTGCGGTCTCGAGACTTGTAATGTTCTATCTTTGTTCGGTCATTTGAATTCGGAGACTAATATGATGATTTGTATTCGGAGACTAATCTTTTATTGTATTCGATGAATCTGCTGTTTCTGTGTGGTGTTGTATAAATTCTGTCCAATAATATATTTTGTTACCTGTGAAAATATCAGAAAAGAAAAAAATAATAATTCCTAATATTCATACTAGTGGCGCACCACACAAGACTCTAATGGCGCACTGTAAAAAAGATCTAATGGCACATCAGCCACTAGTGCGCCATTAGTATGCCAAAGCGCACGGGTACATATGGCCCCCTGGGAGGCATACTAATGGCGCATTGTTGGCTATACTAATGGCACATGGCCTAGTGCGCCATTAGTACACCAGATTCTAATGGCGCACCAGAGGTGCACCATTAGAATTAAATTCTAATGGCGTGGTACTAGTGGCGCACCACCAGTGCGCCATTAGTAGGCAAAAGTGGTGCGCCACTAGAATGCCTTTTCCTAGTAGTGGGGTCATTAGGTTAGTGCTAAAAAATATTATAAATTGGCAAATTAATACCCAAAAGGTATCCTAGAATTATAATATATTAGCATGGAATAATAATAAAATTATAGATACATTGGAGACATATCATCTGGTTAAATTGTGTGATGACAAGCATGTCAGTCTCGATTGCATTTCAGCTCCTAGGTTTCTGCTGCTTCTTGAATTTTCAAACATGCTCGTTCGCTTCGACCTCTTTCTCATAATGAGAATACTTGTAGGTATAATGTTCATCAATGCCCTTATCAGGATTACCTTCCACACTAGAAACACCTGTTTAGCCTCTTTCTCTCACGTAGAAGTCACCTAGATTAACCTCCCCATAATCTTCCTTGCCCTACTCATCCATAAATGCATCTTCGTCATTTTCTGAATGTGTCAAAGAAGAGACGGCCATGTTGTTCGTTCGATTAGACATCTACCAAATAAAATAGGACATATACTTATTGATTCATATAAAAGTGCAAAATTTCGACATGGCCTTTGCTAAAAATAGGACATATAGGTTGCCAGAAATTTAACGAAACGGAAATTAATCAACATTTCGCCAAAACATTGGTAACCCTATGCATTCCCTCCAAAAAATACACATGCAACCTCATTTCCATCGAAACAAAATTTGCACCCAAACAACTAACAATGTTAAACAACAACTAATTTACTCTAAAATTATGTGTAGCAATTGTAACCATATTTGTATGAACCTCTTAAAAATGAATCTCGATCACTTATCGACGGAGTCGAGACATTGGCACCGATGGGGTAGGTGGACGACGGCAGAGGAGGGAGGAAAGAAGCCAAGACTAGGTGACCGGAGGGGCTGGTGGGCGACGGAAGGGGAGGGGATAAAGCCCCATGGAAAGCTCGAGGCGATTGGGGGCGATGATGGCTCGACAAGAACGTCGACCGGAGGGGTAGGTGAGTGACGGCGGGGGTGGGGTAAAGAATCCGCAGGGATGTCGATGTGGTTGGGGTCGGAGGCGCGATGACGGGGGAGGGTGATGACAAAAGTTGAGGTCGACGGCGAGCGGAGGGTGTGAGCTCACAAAGCAAAAGTTTTGTGGTGAACATTTCCTTCGAATTGAGAAAGACAAAAAGGAACATAGATATTGGGTAGGCGAAGTCAACAACACCTCTTCTATTTTCCTTCCAAAATTTACATCTATTTCAACTTCTGAAGGTCAATACAAATGTAGATTAAGAAAATTCGGTCAATAAAAAAATGTTAAAAGGGGATGGATAAGGTAACAAACGCAAGAATATTATTACATTAATCTTAAAATATGACCCAATATTTAATAATAAATAAATGATAGATAGATAAAAATCAACTACAATGTCGTTTCCCGATTTCTCTTTTAGTTCGTGGGCTCTTAATGAAAGGTTTTCTCTTGTTTCTGTGGGGGATCTCAATGGAAGTTTCTGCATCTGCCATCTTTCTATGTATTTTTCTTACACTTCCCTTTCGGAATAACGTCATCTTCTTCTTGATATATGCCAGATTCGTCACAGTCGTCTAGATCTTCTTTCTTCAACAGTTCTTTACAAATGTGTTCTTCCTGCCCGTCGAGGTGATTTTCATCTTCTCAAACATTCTTCACACCTCCTTCTAGCTTATCATCAAGTATCATTGTTTGATTTCACGATCCTCCTCTTCCTCACCATGACATGTCTACCATGTGTAAACCAGGCATGAAATCAAATTTAAACAAGTGCATCTTCACACGACCAGTAGAAGGGTCAATCAAAACTATGTTCTCACACTTCTTACATGGACATAATATTTTTGTTTCCCCTTTTCAATTCATATCTTCCAACGCGACTTCGAATAACCAGTTTATAGTTTGACATATATGTATGTATATATATATCTGTGTGTGTGTGAGCGTGTATGTATACATATGTATATAAATACTATTCTGACCACAGGATGAAAATAATATTTTGATAACTAAATAACCTAAAGCAGCAGTAGTACTTGAACTTCCCCGAGTGCAAGGTTGAACTTGCACTTTAAATTGTCCAAACGAGGCCTGTGATATACCGTTGGAAAGCTATGGACACGAGAGTCACATACTATGTTGAATTTTTGGGAAAATGCACACGGTTTAAGAGCAGTTTTGACAACTGTTTTTTTATAGGAAAAGATGTGTATCGTATTTTCGAGCCAATTTCTAAACCACTTATATAAATGAAGCAAATGAGATGTCAATTGAAAGCTTCTACAAATTTGCTCATTTCAAATGTTGAAAGTCCTCCAAAATTCCCTACAGTTAAAGAGGAATTTTAAAATGGTGAAATTTTTGAAGCCGAAAAACCAGGTAGTATTTTTGGGTTAATTAGAAATCGGCTAGTCTGGTTGATGCATATGATATGGCGTTGGAAAGCTGATGAAAATGCACTTATTTTTTACAGAGGAAGTTTTTCCAGTTTTAATCTATTTAAAAATTGTTTTGAAAATGGCCGAAGTCCCATCGAGTTCGTAATTTCGCGTTATTTTCTCAATGGTTTGTGGGAATGCAGCAAATGATATGGCGTTGGAAATTTTCAAAAAATGCTAAATTTTTATATGTATGCCATTTCTTCCAATTCTATATGCTTCGAAGTCAATTTTAAAAATGGCTAACCACGTTTTCTGGGTGTAAGTTCTACAAAACAATATACCATTAAAAAGCTATGGAAAAGGCGAAACTTTTTCATATAGATGGTTCCTAGCCATTGTAAAGTAACTTTCGAAACAACGAGATCATGCATTCTTCCTTCATCACGAAACAAAGACTTCGAAAATGCAACGTGTGAAGAACATGAACTTCTCGACATGTCCACTTGAACTTCACTCTGTTTTTCACGTGATATTTTTTGCTTGTAACTCTCCCTCTACTTACTATAATTGAGCATGTGATATATCAATGGAAAGTTGTTTTAAACATGCACTTTCCGTGTTGGTCCTTTTTTCATATACCAGGTAGTACGTGTGTCGTGGGAACAAACACCTATGGGACTGCGGGGCCCCCTTTTCATTCGGCAAGGGGGGGCCAAACTAGAACAAAGGACCGGATTGGTGAGCTGCACAGGGAGTTTTTACCCAGGTCCGGGCCGCACGGATGCGTAAAACCCTACTCCTGCTTGGTTATATTGATCCTGTTATAGGGTTCAAGCTATAGGAGCACCATGAATGGCTACTAGGTGAGCTTGGGAACCTCCCGTTCTCTAACTGTCGGCTTGTCCGGTCGTTTAACCGCCTAACTGTCCGAAAGCCCAAAAGCCAAAAGTCCAAAACTCCAAATTCCCCCTCTGTAATGCCCTGGGTATCCTCTTATACTTAAGGGAATCCCAACAATGGCATCAGTGTGCACACGGGATGCACAGTGCGGCTACAGTGCTATCATACCTAACCCTGACGGAGTAGGACAAGAGCATTAAATGCACCGCCAGGGGCCTCAGCCGTTAGTGGGACGGGATGGGGGCCCATCCCATCGGTGCCGCTTAGCTCCCGCCAACGTCGACACCGCGACATGCGTCCAGGTGGATTGACACCTGGCCTCTGCGCTGGCGGTGCTTGTCGGGGCCTCGCCTTGCAGTGACCTTGCCTTGCCGGGGGCTCGGAGGCTCTACAGCCCTTCCGGCAAGGTCTTGCCAATAGTCCTGAGTCTTCTGTGCTGGTGCTTGACAAGTCTTTGTTGGGCCTTGCCACCAGGGCGGCTACTACTGCCCGTGCATGAGTAAAGGGGCACTAGATGGCCCAAAAACTCTAGTGCACCGACAGGAGCCTCCGGGCCTGGGCCATACACGTCGCGAGGCATTGTTGGGATAGGCCCAACAAGTGCACGGGCACGCGTGGCAGGGCCTTGCAGTTGTGATCATTGTTCTTGCTGCGCTTCCCCACGACACCCATTGAACGTGGGTAGTGGGATACGTGCGCGGCGTGGCCGTCGAGTTTTTAATTACCATGTCACGTCTTTTCCGCCCCGCACGCCGCAAGCATAGTGGGGGTCCCTAAAAAACGGCAGTAACTGCATCGCCATGAATTGGGGTTGTGGGGCGGTTGCTATTCGCCCCGTGATCGAGGGCGCCGCTATTGGAGGAGGTGGGCGGCGTCCTTTGGAGTGGGGGAGAGCCAGCCCCCGCGCTTTCTCCTATAAATTGGGGATGGCGGGGGCGGAGCTCATCCATCCTTCGTCCGCCCATCGAGTGCAAGACTTACCAGTCTGTGTCCTCACTCGTCTTCTCAATCTTCAGGTAGCGCTCTCCCTTTGTCATGAATAGGGGGCGAGGACGATCGCCTTCCTCGGATACAAGGAGGAGCTTTCGTCTGGATCATGTCGCCGCTTTAGCCGCAGAGGCGGCGGGAGGCTCGAGTTCGCATGGTGGAGGAGGCGCGAGGGGCTGTTGCCACCACGGAGGTCGAGGTCAAGGGAGGCGGAGTGCTGCTCCACCCCCTTCTCCGACACCAAGCATCTCCATCTAAGAGGCCCACCCCGAGGGACAGCGCTGGACTTTGTCCTTGAGCTGGGCGGTCCCCTCCTGAGCCACCTACGCCTCCCACGCCCCTTTGCTGGGGTGGTGGAGAATGACCACCCGCCCTTCCTATGGCCATGGGTGGCAGGATGCTGCAATGGCACGGCGCGGGTGGACGTTGAGTACCCAGTGCACCGCATGATGTTCCTCATGCGCGTTTGGAAGACCTTCACCCGTGCCCACAGCATCCAGGCGGGGCACGTTCTTCATTTTAAAATGATCGAGGCCGATACGCTCTCCATCAAGATTTGTGGGAGCTCTGGCATCCTCCTCAGCTGCTGCAAAGAGAGCAAGAGAAGTGACGAAAGCATGTCCTCCGGGGAGAGTAACAGGGAGGACAGCGGCGAAGATAGCGGCGATGAGTCCGGTCCTCGGGTGGTCAAGTCGAAGCCCGGAGATTTGAGCTCGGACTGACCGCCGGCCAGACCATAGTTGCCAGCCTCACGCCTATCCCCTCCTGGCAAGATGTCCTTGCCGAGTGCTTCAGTCCCGGGTGCTGCCTCATATTCCAACTCTAGCAGGCCCGCGGACTTCGGCTTTAGGGGTCCATCCTCCTTTACGCCCTCTACGGCCTTCTCCTCCGCGCAATTCTGGTGCAATTCTGTTCTAGGAGGGACCAGCTCTTGCCTGCCCATCTGCTAGCCCTACTCGTCTGCGTAGTGCTGGTCCAGAGGAGTCAGGCTGTGCTTCTGCTGAGGGCCTCTCGCCATATTTTTCTTCTTGTATCCCGCCTCTCCTTTCCATCATTTTCTTAGAAAAAAGCAGTATCTTATGTAAATTTCACCCCATTTTGAATGAATGCGTCTTATCTTCCTTGTTAGATTGATTCTGTATATGGAACTTTCCCTACGCCCTTTCTAGAAGAATCTTGCCGGTGTGTGTAGTCCTACCGCAAGCGCTTTGAGGAATGGGTCCTTAGCAGCCTCCTGGCAGTGCCACTACTGGCAAGACACCTTGGCATCCTTGGCGCGGCCGTTCAAGGCGTCGAGCTGACTCGAAAACGGGATAAGGGTGCGAGCGCTGTCACTTGGATCGTTGACCGGACTTGGAATGAAACAAGGAGCGCGGGTGAAGCCACTTAAGCCATTGAGCGGTCTCGAACATAGTCAGGGCGCATCCAATCGCAGCAAGGTTCCCATACATGCAGGTTTTCCATACATGGGGTTTTCGCAACTTATCTTTTTGTTTCCTTTCTCCTTTTGGCAAGTTTTTTTTGAACGTCGCTCATAGGTATCCATACCATCATTCCCCCCAGCAAAGCTGCACACGAGGGATCCTTCTGCCATTTGGACAAAGAAAGAAGAGAAAATATGGATATGGAACCTTGGCGGCACATTAGTTCCTGCCGGAATTAAGCGCGATGCAACACTCTGGATAAACATGCACATAAGTAAACATGAGAATCGAACAGGATTGGAGAACACTTATCTTTATTTATCTATGCACAGGGTCTGAGCATGGCTTTGTACCAAGGATTACATGCTTCAGCGGCAAGACTTTTACAAAAGGTGGTTGCTGGGGCTGGCCTGGCAACCGCGCCTCATGATTAGAACTTTTGAAGATGCTCAATATTCCACGAGTTTCTCACCGGAACGCCATCCTCAGTCTCCAGGTGGACTGCATCGGGCCTAGTGACTCGTACTAGCTCATAAGGGCCTTCCCACTTCGGCGTCAACTTGTTTGGATTCTTGGCAGACTGAACTCGCTGAAGAACAAGGTCGCATACCTCAAGGCTTCTGGCATTGACCTTGCGGCTATGGTAGCGGTGCAAGGCTTGCTGGTAGCATACAACTCTCATAGCAGCCTGAAGACGGTCTTCCTCAAGGAGCATCATGTCGTCTTTCCGCAATTGCTCTTGCTCGAGCTCATCATAAGCGAGCACTCGAGGTGACCCCTATGTGAGTTCCATGGGGAGAATTGCCTCCGCCCCATAGACAAGGGAGAAGGGTGTCTAGCTGGTAGCTCGATTTGGTGTCGTCCTGATTGACCAGAGAACCACCGACAACTCCTCAATTCAGTTCCTTCTGCACTTGTGCAGCCTATCAAAAGTTCTTGTCTTGAGGCCTCACAGCACTTCAGCATTAGCCCTCTCTGCTTGGCCGTTGCTCCTCGGGTGGGCATCAGAAGCAAAACAGATTTTGCTACCAAGGTCTTGGACATACTCAATGAAGGTGCGTCTCGTGAACTCCGTGCCATTGTCAGTGATGATACTGTTGGGAACACCAAAGTGGCAAACTAGTTCCTTAAAGAACCTGATAACTGACTGTGCTGTCACCTTCCTCACTGTTTCCACTTCCGGCCACTTTGTGAACTTCTCGATCGCGACATACAAGTACTCAAAGCCGCTGGCAGCGCAGGGAAAGAGGCCTAAGATGTCGAGCCCCCAGACCAAAAATGCCCAGAAGAGAGTGATTGTTTGAAGGGCCTAAGCTGGTTGATATAGTTTCTTCGAATGAAACTAGCATGCTTCACACTTGGTTACCAACGCAGTTGCATCCTGGAGGGCAATGGGCCAAAAGAAACCTTGCCGGAATGCCTTTCTGACAAGTGCTCTCGATCCTATGTGGGAGCCACATATACCTTCGTGTATCTCCGCCAACAGCTCCAGTCCATCCTCTTGAGAAATGCACTTGAGTTTCACACCGTTCGATCTCTTTTTGTATAGAACGTTGTCCATAAACTGGTACATACGAGACCGACGAGCTACTTTCTCTACTTCCTCTTGCTCCTCGGGGAGTTCTCCTGTCTGAAGGAATTGGACCAGATGTTGTGCCCATGCTCGAGCCTGGAGCTCAACAACAACGACTAAAGGCGTATCCTTTACTTGGAGAGCATTTGCCTTGATGGCAAGGGCCTAAGGGCCTACCGGAGTTTGCTGCGCCTCGGCGAGCCTGGCGGGAGCGTACGCTTCCATGACAAGAGCCGATGGCCCTGTCGCAGCATAGTACTCACCGGCAAGCCTGCCGTTCTCTTGGTAAACTTTCTCACCAGTGGCTTCAGGGAGCTTTGTTGGGAAATACTTGCCGGAACTTAACTTCCTTCTCTTCTCTTGTCCAGCTGATGGCATCACGGAGGGTTGAGTTAGTTGGAGCACGAAAGTTCCTGGTTCCATAGGCAACTTACGGGCAGCACATTTTGGTAGGCCATCGGCAACGTTGTTCTCTGCTCGTGGAACGTGCTCCATTTGTAGGCCGTCAAAACATTCTTCCAACTTCCTCACTTCAAATTCATAAGCCTCCATCAACGAACTCAGGTAATCTTTGTTCACTTACCTGACGACAAGTTGAGAATCACCCCTGACAATAAGTTTCTTGATCCCAAGGTCCGCCATGATCCTGAGACCGGCAATCAACCCTTCATACTCAGTAGTGTTATTCGTTGATCTCTCCCAGGGAAAATGCATCTGGACCACATATCTGAGGTGCTCCCCGATGGGTGCAACAAGCAGCACTCAAACACCAGGGCCATCAAAATACATGATCCATTCTCGATCAATCTCCTTGCCAGGGAGATCTAACTCTGGAATCTCTTCATCAGGTGTTGGGGTCCATTCTGTAATGAACTCTGCCAAGGCCCTGCTTTGAATGGTCGAAGTGCTTTCAAACTTAAGACCAAAGCTTGATAGTTCCAGAGCCCACTCCATAATCCCGTCGGTAGCTTCTGGGTTCCTTAATATCCGCGGTAGCGGGAAGCGAGTGTCAACGGTGATCTCATGTGCTTGGAAGTAACAACACAGCTTCCTCGAGGCCATAACAAGGCCAAAGAGCAATTTTGCATGCCAGAATACCTTGATCTGCCCCCCTGCAACAAGGAGCTAACAAAATAGACTGGTCGCTGCACCATTTTGTTCTTCTGAACTATCTCTTTCAGCTGCGCAGATCCTTCCTTGCCGGCACCAGACCCTACCAGAGATGGTCTTCTCTTTGTCTTCCTTGGCCATAAAGATCTGATGATAAAGGGAATAGGTGTCAAGGAAAGTCAACAAGTCGCAGTCGATGGTGGAGTCCACAATCTAGTTGATGCATGTTAAGGGAAAAGGATCTTTGGGGAAGGCCTTGTTGATGTCTAGGAAATCAATGCATAGCCTCCACTTCCCATTCGCCTTGCGCACTACGAATGGATTGGCCAACCACCTAGGGTGGAGTACTCCTCTGGTCAGAGCAGCTGCCTCTAACTTCTTAATTTCGTCAGCAAAAAATTGTTGCCATTCCAAAGCTTGCTTCCGAACCTTCTGCTTGATGGGCCGCACATGTGGACAGACGGCAAGGTGGTGCTCAATCACCTTCCTGGGAACACCGGGGATATCAGATGGTTGCCATGCAAACACATCGATATTCGCCCGCAGGAAGGCGACGAGCGCGCTTTCCTATATGTCGTCAAGGGTGGAACTTATGGTGAAAGTTCCCCCCGTGCCATCCTCCTTGGAAGGCACCTTCTTGGTACCTGGTGGAGCTGCCTTGGACTTCTTGCTCTTGCCGGTGGAGGTCTTTGGCACATCGTCAACAGTAGTGCAACACTCCAAAGAGAAGCGCATGCCGGAATGTGCGCCAGAGGCCTTGCCGATCTTCTTACCCCTGGAGCTTCAGCGGCACGAGAAAGTGCCTTGTCGGCAGGTGTTGCGACTGCGCCCCGGTAGAGTTGGTCGGCGCAGATAAGCATGCTCTTCTTGTAGGAGTTGATGGTAATTATGCTCATCGGTCCGGGCATCTTTAGCACATTGTAAGCGAAGTGAGTGGCCGAACGCGAGAGAATGCCGTTGTATGGCAGTGAGATCTCGGCAATGTTAAAGACGACCTTGTCCGTTCTGAAGTTGATATCGCTGCCGAACGTTACTGGTAGTATGGCCTTGCCTTTTGTCCGAGTCCTTTCGGAATAGACCCCATGGAAAGCGCCTGTTGGCTCGAGATCTTCGTCGGGAATCTGCAGCCTCCAAATGACATCGGGCAAGATCAGGTTCAGGCTGGCCCCACTGTCAACTAACATCTTCGTCACCTTGAGGTTGCGGATTGTAGGCGAGACGAACAACGGCAGGCACCTAACTACAGTTTTTTGATCAGGGTGATCCTTGGAGTCAAGGATGATAGGAGTGTTGGACCATTTCAGAGGCTTCTATGCACCGATAGAGGGCTCTACCATATTAACCTTGCGTGCCCACTTTTTAAGATGTCGGTGAGAGAAATGCAACGAGCCTCCTCCTTCTATGCACATCGCCTCCGCAGCCTTCTGAAACTCATGCTCACTGGACTCGTCGTCCACTTTGACATCATCGTCATCTCCCTCTTGCTTGTCGCGACCGTGGATGGGTCGATCCTTCTGTTGCTTGGGCTTGCCGCGGCGACCTCCTTGACCAAGACGCTTCTTGCCGGACCCCTCAGCACCATCCTTGCCTTCTCCTTGTCACACCTTTCATAGTTGGCCCTTTGTTTCTCGGCAAGCTGCTCAACTTGCTGGCAGTCTTGGAGGTCATGGCCTTTGGTGTGATGGATCTTGCAATACTACTTGCCGGAGTTTTCTGGCTTGCCGGCGGCCGCTAGGGCATGGCAGGAGGCGTACCCGGCAACATCATTGCCTGGGTCGTTGACCTTGCCTTTCTTGGAGGCGCCGGGGTTGCCGGATCCTTTGATGGCTAGCATGGTCTTGCCCTTGCACTTCTTGTCCCACCACTGGCCTTTCTTTGCCGAGGCAGCGGTGTCTGCGTCCTCAGAGTCAACCTTCACGCCGGCATCTTCGCCGGGGAGTCTTCTCCCTTCTTTAGCTCGAGCGCCCTTGTCTGCCAAAGCATAAAGCTTGGCGACGTCCCTGACTCTGTTCATTGCCAGCTCCTCCTGCATCCTATGGTTGCGCACGTTTTGATGGAAGCGGCAGGGTGAACGTCTGATGTTGTGGTACATGCGGCTGAACCTCTGGATGTACGTGCGTAGAGTTTCGCCTTCCTTCCGGGGGATGATGTGCAGGTCGCTCTCCTGGCCAGGACCTTGATGACCCTCGGTGAAGGCGCCAATGAACTCGTGACTGATATGTCTCCGACGTATCTACAATTTTTGCTTGTTCCATGCTGTTTTATTATCATTCTTGGATGTTTTACAATCATTTTACCACAACTTTATATTATTTTTGGGACTAACCTATTAACCTAGAGCCCAGTGCCAGTTCCTGATTTTTCCTTGTTTTGGGGTTTTACAGAAAAGGAATATCAAACGGAGTCCAAACGGAATAAAAATTGACGGTGATTTTTTTGGACCAAAAGATACCCATGGAGCATCGAAGTTGGGCCAGAAGACCCACGAGGCAGTCACAAGCCTCAGGGGCACGGCCAGCCCTTGGTTGCGCCCTACAGGCTTGTGTCTCCTCCATAAATTCTAATAAATACCAAAAACCCCAATGCAAAACCTAGATCGGGAGTTTCACCGCAGCAAACCTCCAGAGCCACGAAAAAACAATCGGGACCCCGAGCCGACAACCTGTCGGAGGAGGAAACCATCATCGGAGGCCATCTTCATCATCCCGGTACCCTCCGTGACGAGGAGGGAGTAGTTCACCTTCGGGGCTGAGGGTATGTACCACTAGCTATGTGTTTGATCTGTCTATCTTGTGTTCTTGAGATGGCACGATCTTGATGTACCGCGAGCTTTGTTGATATAGATGAATCATATGGAGTGTTTCCCCTCTCTATCTAGTTGTGATGAATTGAATTTTCCCTTTGAAGTTTACTTGTCAGATTGAGTCTTTAGGGATCTGAGAACACATGATGTATGTCTTGCGATGGGATATCTGTGGTGACAATGGGATGTTCTATTGATACACTTGATGTATGTTTTGATGATCAACTTGCGGGTTCTGTGATCTTAGGAATCTATGCATAGGGATTGGTAGATGTTTTCATCTTGACATTCCGGTAGAGACTTTGGGGCACTCTTTGAATTTCTTTGTGTTGGATTGAATATGATGAATCTGAAATTATGTGATGCATATCGTATAATTAAGCCCACGAGTACTTGTGGTGACATTGGAGTATCTAGGTGACATTAGGGTTTTGGTTGATGTGTACCTTAAGGTGTTATCTTAGCATGAACTCTAGGGATGGTCATGACACTTATAGGGATAGCTCAGAAGATTGATCAGAAAAGATAACTTTGAGGTTGTTTCGTACCCTACAATAATTTGTTCATTAGTTCTCCGCTATTTGTGACTTTGCAGTGAACTCTTTGTCGCACGAGAGGTATTTACATATGATTCAACTATGCCAATATTGTCGAGAGAAATTGCAGTATTGAAAGTATGAACCCTAGGCCTTGTTTCCAAGCAATTATACAATGTTTGTGCTCACTTTTGTTACTTGTTACCTTGCTATTTTTATATTTTCAGATTACAAAAAACTATATCTACCATCCATATTGCACTTGTATAACCATCTCTTCGCCGAACTAGTGCACCTATACAATTTACCATTGTATAGGGTGTGTTGGGGACACAAGAGACTCTTTGTTATTTGGTTGCAAGGTTGCTTGAGAGAGACCATCTTCATCCTAAACCTCTCATGGATTGATAAACCTTAGGTCATCCACTTGAGGGAAAATTGCTACTATCCTACAAAACTCTGTGCTTGGAGGCCCAACACGAGTCTACAAGAAGAAGGTTGTGTAGTAGACATCAATCACACAGGTCCGCCCAGGAGGCGATGGATCTCTCCGGCAAGTGCATCAGCCATGACCTGTCGTTGGGCTTAAGCACCAACGGGAAGTAGTTGGCCAATATCTTGTCGTCGCGGCCCTTGGCAGTCTACACCACAATGGTGTAGACGCTCAGGAACTCCGACGGATGGGTCTTGCCGTCGTACTTCTCCGGGACTTCAGGTTTGAACATGCGGGTGTTGGGCCACTGGACTTGCCGCAGCTCAGGGGTAAACGCTGGAAAGCCCACCTCGTAAGGTAGGCTGACAGGGTCCCCCGGTGCGGACTTGGCTACACTAGGCCCTGCATGCCTGCCCGACTAGAGGCGCGCTTCCTGTTGCCGCTCGATTGCGGTTCTGGCATCTTCCTTGCCACGTTACCGAAGAACATGACGCTGATCATGGTGCATCCGTGGGTCAGACGATGCCATCGAGTAACCGTCGTAGGCGTCGGTCCGCCGAGTTGGCGACCAGTGATGCCGACGCGGAGGAGAGTGTGCCGAGGTTGCGCCAACTCCGGGCGCTTTGCCACTGCCTGAGGCGGCCCTTTGGGCCAAAGCTTATCTACAAGGCTAAGGAGGCTCTGAACGGTGGCTCTCCATTCGTCTAGCTTCTCCGTAGTAGGAGGGAAGTTCAGGAGTAGCTGCACTCACGCCATCACTTCCTCTACTATGGATGGCATCGATCGGCGTGAGGAACGCAAGGTGGTCTGACTCCTAACCTGTTAGAACGAGTACCTTCGCGGTCCCGCGTTGGCATGCCGCTCCCTCGTGCATGCTGGTCCCGTGCATCTTGGGAACGATGCGTAGGAGCTTTTCCGTGATGACGCTGAGAACTATGGGCGCCGTGGCACTACTCTCCATGCGCGTCCTGTGAAGGTCGTGGTGTAGGTACCGACGTGGGTGGCCTAAAATACACTCTCCCACCCCCGGAGTTCACCGTACCACCTACAGGCGGTACTACTTTGTCCTAAGATCTAGGGGCATGTGGGTTCCCACTGCCGCCATGAGCGTCACCGCGGCGAGCATCGCCAGCCACTTGCCCTTGGTCACTGGAGCGTTGCGGAAGTTTGGAACCTCCGCCTCCTCCTCCTCCACCCGCGTCTATGCCATCCCTCGTCCGCGGAGATACAGGGATGGTGGACATGGATGGGCCAACTACTTTCACGCCCTTCTTCTTGGGGTCTTATACGTCTCCGTCATATCTATAATGTTTGATTGTTTCATGCCAATATTATACAAGTTTTACATACTTTTGGCAACTTTTTATATGATTTATTGGACTAACATATTAATCTAGTGCTGAGTGCCAGTTCTTGTTTTTTCCATGTTTTTTGTATCACAGAATATCCATATCAAATGAAGTCCAAATTCAATAAAATTTTACGGAGGATTATTTTGGAATATTTGTGATTTTTGGGAGTTGGAATCACCACAAACGGAGGCCCACAAAAAGGGCACAAGACACCAGGATCCGACCCCTAAGCCAGGCGCGTGCTGGTGTTTTGTGCCCACCTTGTACGTCAGTTGGAGCTCTACTTCGGGCACAAGGGAGCTTATATCCGGAAAAAATCGTGTTAAAATCCCAGCGCAATCGGAGTTACGGATCTCCAGGAATATAGAGATGGTTTTCGGCCAGATCTGGGAATGCGAAACAGAAGAGAACAGAGAGGGAGATCTAATCTCGCAGGGGCTCCCGCCCGTCCCGATCCATAGGAGACCATGGACCAGAGGGGGAGTTCTCCTACCCATCTAGGGGGAGGCCAAGGAAGAAACAGAAGTAGGGGGGCTCTCTCCCCCTCGCTCCCGGTGCCGCCGGAGTGCTGCCCGGGCAACTACGAGACGGTGATCTACGTCAACAATCTTGCTACCGTCAACACCAACTCTCTCCCCCTCTATGTAGTGGTGTAACACTCTTCTCCCTGCTATAATATCTACTTAAACATGGTGCTCAACTCCATATATTATTTCTCGATGATCTATGGTTATCCGATGATGTTTGAGTAGATCCGTTTTGTCCTGTGGGTTAATTGTGATCTTGGTTGGTATGATTGTATATTTTATTCATGGTGCTGTCCTACGGTGCCCTCCATCTCATGCAAACGCGAGGGGCACCTGTTGTAGGGTATTGCAATATGTTCACGATTTGCTTATTGTCAGTGTTGCGGGGGATGACAGCAGCCCAAACACAGATAAGTGGGTTTGGCGTATGGGACTAAAGAGGATTTGATATGGTTTGATTTCACAGCCTTAATGATCTTTAGTAGTTGCGGGTGCTTGCTAGGGGTCCAATCATAAGTGCATATGATCAAAGTAGAGAAAGTATGTTAGCTCATGCCTCTCCCTCATATAAAATTACAAGAATGATTACCGGTACTTGTTCTCGATTTCCTAGGGACAAATAACTTTCTTGTTGACACAAACCCTTTTACTGAACACCTAACTTTTATTATCTTGCAAAGTTCTTCTAGTTTTATTCTTGCAAAATAGTTCTAGCATCACTCCAACAAAATAGTTTCATACTTGTTTTAGGTAAGGAAAATGACAAGTGTGTGTAGAGTTGTATCAGTGGTCGCTTGAGGGAATATTTGTTCTTCCTTTATCTCCCCGTTGGGTTCGACACTCTTATTTATTGAAGAAGGCTACAAACGATCCCCTATACTTGTGGGTTATCAAGATCTTTTTCTAGTGCCGTTGCCAGGGAGTTATAGCGTGGGATGAATATTCTCGTGTGTGCTTGTTTGCTTTATCACTGAGTAGTTTTTATTTCCTGTTCTAAGTTGTTCTCTATATTTAGTAATGGATGTGGAACACGAAACACCAAAAAAATTAGTTGTACCTACTACTCATGGAGATGGGGAACCTCCTAAAACCCTCGATGCTCATTATATGAAAGATATTATGCACTACTTTGATAATCCTGAGAAAACCCCCATTCAACTATATAATGGGAGTAATGTTGGATCAACATGAATACTTTAGGGATTATCTCTTTACTCATAAAGGGAAATTGTTATGGGATCAAATTCATATATTGAAGTGGTATGCTTGGAATATATGCTCTACATATGATTATACTTCTGAATCTAGGATGAATACTCCACATGTTCCCTTTTCATGCAAATTTGATGATGATGAAACCTTAGCTTCTTATGATAATGGTATATATGATTATTATGATGTGCAACGAATAGAAGAATTTGTTGCTTTTAAGGGTGCTTGTGAAATTGAATCTTTTTTTTAAAAGTTTGAATTTTTGATGATTTAGTTTATAGACCTGAAAATCTTGCTATCCTTAAATATTGCTATGATAATTATAAATACAATTACGATATTGATGTGTTTATTGAGAAAGTCTCCGCTGTCCAAGAAGAGACTAATATTTTGCAGGAGTCTATGGAAGAAGAAATTGATGAAACTGCGAGCTCATTGGATGAAAAAGATGATGAGGACAGCGAAGAACAAACGGAGGAAGAGCGGATTAGCGACCCGTGCCCACCTTATAATGAGAGTAACTCTTCAACTCATACATTATTTAATTCCCCTTCATTCTTATCGAAGGATGAATGCTATGATAATTGCTATGATCCCGTGATTCATTTGAAATATCCCCTTTTTGATGAACTTGATGCTAGTTATGCTTGTGGCCAAGATGCCAATATGAATTATGTTTATAGAGATGAACTTTCTATAGTTCCTTATGTGAAGAATGAAATTGTTGCTATTGCACCCACACATGATAGTCCTATTATCTTTTTGAGTTCTCCCAACTACAATATACCGGAGAAGTTTGCTCTTATTAAGGATTCTATTGGTGGGTTG
Source organism: Hordeum marinum (assembly GCA_022496015.1). Classification (NCBI taxonomy): domain Eukaryota; kingdom Viridiplantae; phylum Streptophyta; class Magnoliopsida; order Poales; family Poaceae; genus Hordeum; species Hordeum marinum. The sequence continues at coordinate 298,504,723 of CM039673.1, forward strand.
CCTTTTACTATTTCACATGACAATTTTGATGAATATAATATGCATGTGCTTGGTGCTCCTACTTGAAATTATTATGAGAGAGGAACTACATCTCCACCTCTTTAAATTTCCACCATGATAAAATTGCAAGAAACTGCTTATACTATGCATTGGCCTTTACTTGATGTGCATGACTTTTTCTTGTATGACATGCTGATGCATAGGAAGAGAGTTAGACTTTGGCATTGCTTGATATATGTTCCTTGGTGCTCACTAATAAATTCTAAATCATTGTTGATCCAAATTGGCTTTGATATACCTTGGGATCGGAGTGGATCCATTACTTGAGCACTTTATGCCTAGCTTAATGGTTTTAAAGGAAGTGCTGCCAGGGAGACAACCCGAAAGTTTTATAGAGTCATTTACTTCTGTTGAGTTCTTTTATAAAGTTTAAAAAGAAAAAAATATAGAGGGTAACTTAAAATAATCAAAAAGAGAAGCAATTGAAAGGTGAGGCATTGCGGAAGTGAGGGTTGACCTTGAACACTTGTGTTCATGCACATGGAAACAATGTAGAATTTTTCATGAATATTATCACAAAATTAATTACCCCCTTGTCAAATTCCATTTTATTATAAAAATAATGTACAAATGTTTGTCTTTAGGATGATTAGATTGCTTGTTGGTTTGTGCGGTGCAAAACAGAAACTTTGGCTATAGTGCGCGATTTCTCATGTTTTGCTTGAACGTCAAATGGTTCTTAAACTTTTTGTACTGTATTTATATAAAAATTTGTTATTTCATACTAATTTTTATGAAGTTTTAGAATTACATAATCATGGTGGATGTTCAAATTTTTAGAGACTGTCCTGTTTTCACAGATTGCTATTATAGCTTCATTATTTGCGTAAGTTTGAATTCTTGTTGAAGCCTCCTTGACGTGGGGCCATAGAATTGTGATATAGTACAGTGGTTATTTTTTTTTGATAATTATACAATAATGTTACAGCAGTACATTATGGGATTTCGTTGCCATTTTCACTAACCCCGCCACTAAAGGTTCGGTTAAGTTTTGTGTGGATGGAGTGTTCGAAGATCGAGGAGGTCTCGATGTCAGGAGAAGGAGGAGATGCAAGAGATCAAGCTTGGTGATACCCAAGGAAAACCAAGGAAATATTCAAGGAGACTCAAGCGTCTAAGCTTGGAGAAGCCCCGGAAGGCATCCCATCTTTCTTCAACAAGTATCGGTATGTTTTCAGATTCGTTTCGTTGATATGATATGCATAAATTCTTGGAGCGTCTTTTGTGTTTATTTTTCACTTTTATTTTATGCACCATGCTGGACTGATATAGTCCATAGTTGATTTACATAATTCTCAATGCACTTCACTTATATCTTTTGAGTATGGCTTTATAGAATGCTACATGTGCTTCACTTATAACATTTGAAGTTTGGATTACCTGTTTCTCTTCACATAGAAAACCGTTATTTGTAGAATGCTCTTTTTATTCACTTATACTTATTAAAGAATGGTCTTTTGTAGTAAGAATTAAACTCTCTTGCTGCACTTATATCTATTTAGAGAGTCAACAGGAATTGGTCAATTGCATGGTTAGTCATAAAATCCTACATAGAACTTATGGATCACTGAATATGATATGTTTGATTCCTTGCAATAGTTTTGCGATAAGAGATGGAATATGTGGGAGGTACTAGTAAATGGTTGTGGTTAGTAAAAATATTGGTGTTAAGGTTTGTGATTCCCAAAGCATGCACATATAGTCTCTCGTTATGCTATGAAGTTGGAGCATGATTTATTATTGATTGTCTTCCTTTGTGTAGAGGTCGGGATCACGCGATGGTTAACTCCTACCAACACTTCCCCTAGGGGCATGCATAGTAGTACTTTGCTTCCAGGGCTAATACACTTCTGCTATAAGTATATGAGTTCTTTATGACTAATGTGAGTCCATGGATTATACGCACTCTTACCTTTCCGCAATTTGCTAGCCTCTATGGTACCGTGCATTGCCCTTTCTCACCTGGAGAGTTGGTGAAAGCTTCGCCGATGCATCCAAACCTCGTGATATGATATGCTCTATCACACATAAGCCTTATTATATCTTCCTCAAAACAGACACCATACCTACCTATTATGGCCCTTCCATAGCCATTTCGAGATATATTGCCATGCAACTTCCACCGCTTCTGGTTTGATGACTTGAACATTCATTGTCATATTTCTTCGCATGATCATATAGCTGACATAGTAGTTGTGGCTCAGCCACCATTCATCTTTTTCCATGCATGTTATGCTAGATCATTGCACATCCTGGTATTGCTAGAGGCATTCATATAGAGTCATACTTTTTCATGGGTATCGAGTTGCAATTTTTATTTATTTTTATTTATAAGTAAATAGAAGTGTGATGATCATCATTATTCATTATTAGAGCATGAAACCAGTGAGCAAAGGATGATGGAGACTAGGATTCCCCCACAAGTCGAGATGAGACTCCAGATAATGAGAGAGAAAAAATGAAAAAAAAGGAAAAGAAGAAAAAAGAAGAAAAAAAAGAAAATAATAAAAAAGAAAAAGAAAGAAAGAAAAAAAAGAGAGAAGGGGCATGTTAGTTCCACACTTGTGCTTCAAATTAGCACCATGTTTTTCATATAGAGAGTCTCGTATGTTGTCACTTTCATATACTAGTGGGAATTTTCCATTATAGAATTAGATGCACACCCACTTAGTTTTCATATGGAGCTTTCATACACTTATAGCTCGTAGTGCATTCGTTGCATGGCAATCCCTACTCCTCGCTTTGATATCAATTGATGGGCATTTCCATAGCCCGTTGGTTAGCCACATCGATGTCAGACTTTATTACTTTCTTGTCTTCTCTATATTTACCCCTATCATCATACTCCATTCCACCTATAGTGCTATATCCATGGCTTGCACTCATGTATTGCATGAGGGTTGAAAATCCTAAGCGCGTTAAAAAAGTATGAACCAATTGCTTGCCTGACACCGGGGTAGTACATGATAAATACTTTGTGTTAAGAAGACAGAGCATGACAAGACTATATGATTTTGTAGTGATAGCTTTCTTTAGAGTTGATATTTTGAAAGACATGATTGTTTGTTAGGATACCTGAGTATTGATGTCTTTATGTCAAATTAGAGACTATTGCTTTGAATCACTTATGTCTTAATATTCATGACATGACTAGATATATGATCAAGTTTATGTTAGGTAGCATTCCACATCAAAACTTATCTTTTTTATCATTTACCTGCTCGAGGATGAGTAGGAATTAAGCTTGGGGATGCTAATACGTCTCCATCATATCTATAACTTTTTATTGTTTCATGTACATATTATACAAGTTTTACATACTTTTGGCAACTTTTTATATGATTTATTGGACTAACCTATTGATCCAGTGCCCAGTGCTAGTTCCTGTTTTTTGCATGTTTTTTGTATCACAAAATATCCATATCAAAAGAAGCACAAATGTAATAAAACATTATGGAGAATTATTTTGGAATATTTGTGATTTTTGGGAGTTGGAATCACCGCAAATGGAGTCCCACAGACGACACAAGACACCAGGATCCGACACTTGAGCCACGCCTTGGTGGTGGGTTGTGCCCACCTTGTACGTCAGTTGGAGCTCTACGTCCGGTGCAAGAAATCTTATATCCAGAAAAAAACGTGTTAAAATCTCAGCGCAATTAGAGTTACGGATCTCTGGGAATATCATAAACGGTTTTTGCCTAGATCTGGGAACGCGAAACAGAAGAGAACAGAGAGGAAGATCCAATCTCGGAGGGGCTCCCGCCCCTCCGCTGCCATAGGAGACCATGGACCATGGGGGGAATTCTCCTCCCCATCTAGGGGGAGGCCAAGGAAGAATAAGTAGTAGGGGGTTCTCTCCCCCTCGCCCCTGGTGGCGCCGGAGTGCCGCCGGGGCAGCGATCGAGACAGTGATCTACATCAACCATCTTGCTACCGTCAACACCAACTCTCTTCCCCTCTATGCAGTGGTGTAGCACCTCTTCTCCCCGTTGTAATATCTACTTAAACATGGTGCTCAATTACATATATTATTTCCCAATGATCTATGGTTATCCTATGATGTTTGATTACATCTGTTTTGTCCTGTGGGTTAATCGTGATCTTGGTTGGTATGATTGTATATTTTATTTATGGTGCTATCCCTCGGTGACCTTCGCCTCGCGCAAGCATGAGGGGCCCCCACTATAAGGTGTTGCAATATGTTCATGATTTGCTTATTGTCAGTGTTGCGGGGGATGAAAGCAGCCCAAATGCGGATAAGTTGGTTATGGTGTATGGGAGTAAAGAGGACTTGATACTTAATGCTATGGTTTGGTTTCACGGCCTTAATGATCTTTAGTAGTTGCGGATGCTTGCTAGGGGTCGATCATCAGTGCATATGATCCAATTAGAGAAAGTATGTTAGCTCATGCCTCTCCCTCATATAAAATTACAAGAATGATTACCGGTACATGTTATCGATTGCCTAGGGACAAATAACTTTCTTGTAGACACAAACCCTTTTACTAAACACCTAACTTTTATTATCTTGCAAATTAATTCTAGTTTTATTCTTGCAAGATAGTTCTAGCATCACTCCAACAAAATAGTTTCATAGTTGTTTTAGGTAAAGCAAACTTCAAGTGTGCGTAGAGTTGTATTGGTGGTCGATAGAACTTGAGGGGATATTTGTTCTGCCTATAGCTCCTCGTTGGGTTCGACACTCTTATTTATCGAAGAAGGGTACAAATGATCCCTTATACTAGTGGGTTATCAGGGGTCGTGGCGATGATGAAGCTAGGGCGCAGATCACCAGAACGGGTTCGCACCACTCACGCCCCCCTACCTGGCGCGCCAAAGATGTCGTGGGAATGAACACCTATGGGACCGCGGGGGCCCTTTCGATTAGACGGGGGGCGAGTTGGCATAAAGAGTTGGTCTAGACGGTGAGCTGCACGATGAGTTTTTACCTAGGTTCGGGCCGCACGGATGAGTAAAACCCTACTCCTGCTTGGTTATATTGATCCTGTTCTAAGGTTCAAGCTACAGGAGCGCCATGAACGGCTGCTACATGAGCTTGAGAACGTCCCACTCTCTAATTGTCGGGTTGTCCGGTCGTTTAACCGCCTAACTGTCCGAAAGCCCAAAAGCCAAAAGTCCAAAAGTCCAACATCCCCCTCTGTAATGCCATGGGTCTCCTTTTATACTTAAGGGAATCCCAACAGTGGCATACAGTGTGCACACGGGATGCACAATGCGGCTACAGTGCTATCGTACGTAACCCTGACGGTGTAGGACAAGAGCATTAAATGCACCGTCAGGGGCCTTAGTCTGTCAATGGGATGGGATGGGGGGGCCGTCCCATTGGTGCCTCATAGCTCCCTCCAACGTCGACGCCACGACACGCGTCCATGTGGATCGATACCTGGCATGTGCGCTGGCGGTGCTTGTCGGGGCCTCTCCTTGCCGGGACCTTGACTTGCTGGGGTCCTGGAGGCTCTACAGCCCTCCCGACAAGGTCTTGCCAGTATTCCTGGGTCTTTTGTGCTGGTGCTTAATGAGTCTCCGCTGGGCCTTGCCACCAGGGCGGCTACTACTACCCGTGCACGAGTAAAGGGGCACTAGATGGCCCAAAAACTCTAGTGCACCGACAACATGAACTCTCTCCGTTTTATTATTTGCATTTATTATTTTGTTTTTTGAATTCAAGTTTCTCCCAAATAATAGCTGAAATTTTATGTGGATTGAGAGAATTATTTTAAAATGCAAAATACAATTTCTTGTTTGTGATCTTGAACATGGCAATACAAGGTGAACTTCTCTTGCAATAATTTTTGAACTTCTTCCGGCAGAGCATGTGAACTTCTTGCAGCAACCATTTTAGGATTTTAGTTTTTTATTCTTCAATTCTCATCTGAAACGCATCCCATGTAATAGTTGAATTGCTCGTTGTTTTCAATTGAACTTCGGTCACATATTTTTGTTCATAATTCTGCACCCGCTCCTCAAAGTTTCACAAATGATGTACCATTACAAACCTGTTGAAAAGATGCTCATATATTTTAATTTGAATTTCAGCAAATACTCAATTCTTTTTTACACATCACAACAAATATAGAAATTGCGAAAACTCAGTGACGGTTCAAGATTATTCTTCATCCACGCTAAAACTTGTTTTGAACGATATACACAAAACATTCAAATTGTATTATGGGAATATCGTGTATGATATACCATTGGAAAGGTTATGTTGTAGAAGCAATTTCTTATGTAGACAACCTTTTTTAAATTCGTTGCCATTTTATGAGTAGTTTTAAAATGCGAAAAATGGGCTCGGTTTTTTAACTTGTAAATTCTATGTTTTATAAACTTCAAACTTCTGTGTTATTTAATTTCAACTTCTTAGTTTTATTTGTAGAAAATGAAAACATGATTTTTTAAGTAAACATTGAAAATATTTTTTGATTTTATTAAATATTTTTTTACAAACGAGAAGAATCTAAGTTTTTTTTATACATCGAGATGCTCCGTTATTTTTAGTTTGGAGTTTTCTTCTTTAGTAATAAGGAAAAGTTGAGTTTTTTTACAAACATTGAACTGCACAAACGATACACCTATGCTAAGCTATCGGAATTATTCAACTTTTTGTTATTAAAAATATGAACTTCTTTTTTCTTAATTTTTGGAATTCTTTGGTTTTATTCTTTTATAATGTGAAAATCTGAATTTTGTATAGACATCGAACTTCACCATTTTTTAAATTTGAACTTCTTAGTTTTATTGGATAGGAATAGGGAAATCCTCATTTTTATAAACATTGAACCACACCGTTATTTCAATTTGAACTTATAGTTTTCTAAAAATTACAGATTCGTTTCTATTTGTGTTTTATTGTTTTAGAAATGGGATTTGTTTAATTGTTTATGAACATCAAGTTGATGTGTTAATATAATTTGAACTTCTTGGTTTATTTTGGTAAAATGAAAAAATTCCATTTTTAAAGTTTAATTTTTATTTTTGTACTTCATGGTTTTTTAGTATCATAATAATCTCGTTTTTACCTTGTTCTTCTTTGTTATTCTAGTTTGACAACCTCACTTTTTATTTTTTAGAAAAGAGTTTTAAATTTCGTTATTTAAAAGGAAAAAATAACCCTAACATCGAACCACCCCTTTTAAAAATTTAAACTTCAAGGGTTTTTATGGATACGGGGAATATATGTTTTATTAAGTAGTGAACTTCTTTCTTTTTCAATTTGGACTTTCCCGTTGTTTCAATTTGTACTTCTTAATTTTTAGTTTTACAAATAGATAATAAAAGCATAAGCGTACCAATTATTTATGATAAAATATAATTATTTTTTGTCTTATATAGATATATAGAATGAATTCACATGATGAAAGGATCGAATATATATCTCATAGATACACATTTAAATAACAACAAAAGAAACATGTGAAATCACCAAAGGAAAAAAGCTATCTGGGATGCAGGTTGCTTGTTAGGCCTCGAGTAGGTCAAATTCTTGTGCTGACACACACTATAGAGCAGAGGGGAGAGCACCATGTCAACTATGGTAGGGAAGCTTGACCTTTTCTCCCCTTTGTGGTCGGTGACGTGCGGCGGGAGGGGTGGCCGCCGACAGGTGGAGCTGACATCGTTGGAGCTAGGGCAGCAAGTTTTTCAGAGCTTGCACCATGCTCCCAAAGTGCTCTTCTGTAGTGCTGCTCAAGTCCAAATCCACCACGCCATAAAGGAGGGTGGCGACCTCTCGTCGGATGAAGGTGGGTGCAGCAAGGCACCATGAGGAAGTGACGGCAACATCGCGTTAGAAGTAGGAACAGGTGGCTGGACGTCAAGAGGATGTGGGGGCAGGAGCGAGCAGGAAGGAGACAGGGGCGAGAGGCACGATTGGTTCGAGTGGCGTTGGGCCACTTGCTGTTGAGTGAAGGTGCTCGGCTGATGTGGTGGTTGGAGGATGCACTAGCATGACCACCGGTGTCTCACGATGGTGGGGCTGAGAAAGTGGGGCATGCAAGGGTGAGGTGTCGGCGTGTGGTGGTTATCGGCATTCTGGCAATGGGGGTACCCAGACCTGCCTGCCTGCGGCCCAGAGCATGGCCCACTTCATCGACCAAACACAGCCGGGTATGGCCTCACTCAAGATAAGGCCCTCGCGAGGACCCTAGGCTTGCAAGGAGGAATAGTGTCAGGACTGACAAGGGATGGGCCTCCTCAGGCCCCTTCCGGAGCGGCGGAGATCTCTATGCAAGGCTCGGCCTCGGGAGTCAAGGGTGATGCAATGAGGGATAGGTGGGTGCTAGCGTGCCAGACGGCGCATTTTCCCTTTTGGTGCAAAGGGAGGAGGGACGTACACGGGTTCCCAAAGCAACCCTCCAAAGGTTTCCTTTCCGGTGTAACAAGACCGGAACCACACGCCCCGCAGGGCGGATGTCATCGCTAAGCCCATCCCTGCGTCGTCTATAGTTACTTTGCAGGCGAAGACTGCCTTTGGGCAGGGCGAGCATGTACTCCTGTCCCCCTTCAAATTTGTATGTAGTGGGATCCCTTCCTGCCATTGCGATCAGGGAAGAGGACCCGAGCCACCACTATATATAGAGGGTAGGTTGCACCACAGAGAGGGATCCGAATCCATTCCACCACTAATCCATCACCGGATCGTAGAGGCCTGGAACACCTCAAGGGGAGCCCTCACGAGGCTCTGAGACGTTGTAGTAGTTCATCCACTTCACCTCCTTGACAGGCAATCCACCAAAGTAGAAGTAGGGTATTATCCACCAAAGCAGAAGTAGGGTATTACGCTTTGCAGCGGCCAGAACCTGGGTAAACTATCTTGTTCATCCTCTTCCTTGTCATCGTGCAAATTTGGTGATACGTTCATCGAGTAGTGAGCTAGGTTGGGCGAAGCTGTAGGGGATCATCGCACACACCGTAATGTTCGAATCTTAAGGGTTTTGTGGAGCCCAAAATCCGAAATTTGGCGCGCCAGGTAGGGGGCGTGTCGAAATCTTCTTCGGGCCTCGCCTTACCTTCGTTCATTGCACACATGACCAAAGGACGTAGAGCCCGTGCGGAGCGGCGGGCCGCCTTCTTGGCGTGGCTGGCGCATGCGGACCATGGTGCCTAGCGACGGTCTACCACGCTATCGGCGGGCGTCGCCACCAGCCAAACTCCCAACGGGCGCTGGGGACTGTTGCCTTCACCAACCGCATGGCATGCCTCTGTTGCCCCGACCCTCCCCCGTGTTCGTGTTGTGCCGCCACTTTTTCGAGTCTGCCAAGACCCAACACATAGACACATCACGCTCCTCATCGTGCATGAGGTACAGTGTCAACGGATCGCCCGCAACCGCCGCAAACGAGGCCAGATACACCTCTTGGTGCCAAACCGCCGCCAACAAAGCCCAGGTGCACCTCAGTGGGGCACGCGCATGTGGACTCGCACAGCCGGAGGGACGTTCATGGGGGTCCTCGTTCACCAGGGACCTGGCTCGAGCCGCCAGGGGCACACGTGTCGGTCGCACAAGAGGGGCGCTGCCTCGCACCACTCGGTATGCTCCACTTACTAGAGAGGAGGTATGGAGGTTCAACTATGCCGACACCCCGGGGCTCGTGCAACTCAAGAACAACCATGTTGCCGACACCTCCGCGTTCAGCACACGTGCAGCTTGATGACGATCTCCACCGTGTTGATCCAGCAAGAGGAAGTGGAGAGGAGGAAGATTTCACCGGCAGCGTGATGGCGCTCCGGCGATGGTGGTTGAGCTATTCTGGCAGGGCTTCGCCTAAGCGCTGCGGAAAACCGATCTAGAGGAGCACGGGTGGAACGGGTAGCACGTGGCCGTAAAAATTGTGCAAAACCTTAGAAATCCACTAGTATATATAGGAGGGAGGGAGGAGGATAGGCAGCCTTGCCTCCAAGCCAAGGAGGCTTCGGCCGAAGCAAAGGAGGAGGAATCCTACTTCTCCTCCAATCCTAGTTGGACTAGGATTGCTCCCTATTGGCCCTTTTTCCACCTTTTTTCTTTAGGCCTTTTTTCTCCTGGCGCCATGGGCCTTTTGTGTATGTTCCACCAGCCCACTAAGAGCTGGTTATTATTCTCCCACAGCCCATGGACCCTCTAGCATCGAAATAACCCTCCCGGAGGTCTCCCGGTACACTACCGACACTCCCGGTACACTACCGATGAGCCCAAAACTTTTCCGGCGACCAAACTGGGACTTCCTATATATGAATCTTTACCTATGGACCATTCCGGAGCTCCTCGTGATGTCCAGGATCTCATCCGGGACTCCTACCAAACTTTGGTCACCACCATACATAACTCTATACTACCGAATGTCACCAAACCTTAAGTGTGTAGACCATGCGGGTTCGAGAACTATGTAGACATGACCGAGACACCTCTACGGTCAATAACCAATGGCAGGACCTGGATGTCCACATTGGTTCCTACATATTCTACGAAGATCTTTATCGGTCGAACGTCTATGTCAAGGATTCAGTTAATCCCGTATGATGTTCCCTTTGTTCTTCGTTATGTTACTTGCCCGAGATTCGATTGTCGGTATCTCCATACCTAGTTCAATCTCGTTACCGGAAAATCTCTTTAATCGTTCTGTAATACAAGATTCCGCAACTAACAATTAGTCACATTGCTTGCAAGGCTCATTGTGATGGTGTATTACCGAGTGGGCGCTGAGATACCTCTCCGTCACACGGAGTAACAAATCCCAATCTCCATCCATGCCAACTCAACAGACACCCTCGGAGACACTTGTAGAGCACCTTTATAGTCACCCAGTTACGTTGCGACGTTTGATACACACAAGGTACTCCTCCGATATCTGTGAGTTGCATCATGTCATGGTCATAGGAACATATACTTGACATGTAGAAAACAGCAGCAATAAACTGACACGATCATAAGCTACGTTTGTAGTTTGGGTCTTGTCCATCACATCATTCTCCTAATGATGTGATCCCGTTATCAAATGACATCTCATGTCCATGGCTAGGAAACCTTAACCATCTTTCAATCAACGAGCTAGTTCACTAGAGGCATACTAGGGACATTGTGTTTGTCTATGTATCCACACATGTATCCATGTTTCCAATTAATACAATTATAGCATGGATAATAAATGATTATCATGAACAAGGAAATACAATAATAAACACTTTATTTATTGCCTCTAGGGCGCATTTCCAACAAACTCCCCTATATCTTGTAATTCATACACGCATTTGAATATATGAAATGAAGAATTTGAAATGCGTGAGGAAAATGGTGTCTGATGAAATTCAGCATGCATGCATTAAGGTATTTGAGGAAATAAACATGCGAGTAAATAGTTCAAAAGTGTCAGACCACCATCGGACTTAAGTTTACAACTCAATAGCCAAAAACTTCAGAGGAGCGAGAGTTGTAACTTAAACAAAAATAGCCCATATATATATAGACCCTCTTGAAGACTAACTCAAATTTTCTCCCCCTTATTCATCGAAGACCAAAAGGGAAGAAAAAGTGATGACTAACGCTCCATGAAAATTTTCATCTTGTTGGTGAAGAAGGAGCGCCAGCTTTGTCGGGGTCGATTGGTGATGCAAGGCCAGTAGCAGTATCTTCAATGTCTTCATCTTCATCGCGCTCGCGAGATGAAGAATATGAACTGGTAACCATCAGAGGAACTTGAACTTTCTTGAAATTCTTCTGAGGACAGTGAGCGAAGTCAGGATATTCTTCAAGGTTCAGCTTATCCATTTCTTCAGAAGACATGATGTGATTTAGCACAGCCCAAGAGTGCTTGAGGTTTTCATGAGCATAATAGTGGTTCCTCTTGACAGTGTTCTGCATCACAGTCATATTCGGAAAAATATACCCAAGTTGACGCTTTACCCACTTATGATTGCGATCGACCTTCTAATGAAGACTTATAAGAAGTTCGCGGTCAGTCACCAATCTAGGGGCACACTCCTTGGGAGTTGAGGCCTTTGCATCAGAGTCTTGTGTGGCAGTGTCATCATTTGTAGAGAAGGAAGTGGCCTTGCAAAACTGTCCATCTAGGGGACGTGTTCTTTCGTCAATAATAGACTTGCCTTTCCCTTCAACTAATGAAATTGTACTCTTGATGACTTCAATGGGTGGCAGGAAACTGAAGTGATTCTGGAAATCAGCTTTGTAGTGCACTGAGGACTTATCCCTGGTGAATTTTATAATCCAGGGTGCATATGGCTTCTGCTCAAATGGAGCGACAGCAGCACTGGCCAAAGTCCTCATGAAGAAATCATGCAAGTTAATGGGAATACCATGGATGACGTTGAAGAGAATATTCTTCATGATTCCTTCAACTTCTTCTTCTTCAGAGTTGTGACCCTTCTGAGGACAGGGTGTGTTTGTCAATATGCGATAGACTGTGCGAGGCACATAGAGCAGATCCTTCACTAAGAAGACTTGGCGTTGAGGATTTCTAGATGGCAATGTCTTCATCAGCACATTCATCACTTGATTGGGTAGAGGAGGTTCATCAAACAACTTGCGGGCTTCTTCTGTGGGAATTTGGACTGGGACACACTGAAGCAATCCAGAGGCTTGAGCAGTGAAGTGTGTTGTGCCAGTCATCTAGTCCAATATCCAAGAGATGATGTCTGAGGAATCTCTGTTGATATGCAACGTGGCATAGAATTGAAGGATGATTTCCTCATTCCAATCACAGATGTCAACACAAAACGGAAGAAGTCCAGCATCATATAGAACTTGAAGCACATGAGTAAATGATGGAAGACTTTCCGTGTCCGTGTGAGGAATCTGATGGTGCTCGAAGACTTTCTTCTTCTCATAGAGGACTGAAGCATAGTAATTCAGTAGAGTGGCAGTCCAGAACTTGTTGCGACCAGCCCTTGCAGAGTCATAGGGGTTTGGTCCAGAGAAGAACATGTGTTCATCGAAGAAATTTGTCTTGAGGAATTTGGGACGAACAGAGCCTTTGAGAGGCAGTCTTGGCTTGGGTTGAAGATTTGTCCATGTACGCCCCTTGATCTCCGTTGGCATGGAAGGAACAGCAGTTTGAGTGATTTGAAGAGTTGGTTCCTCAGTAGTGGCCGGAACATCAATTTCCTAAGCTGTTGCAGCTGGAATTTCTTCAGGGTCTGGAAGGTACAGGTGTTCAGAATCTTCAGGTATTTCCTCAGTTTGTGTAGGTGACCGAGGAATCAACATCACGGGAGTTGCCACAGGTGAATTGGATGTGCAGATTCCCAATATTCATCATTGATGACAGGAGTAGTGTCACCAATGTCAACTTCTTCATCAATTTCTTCAGCGCCAGCAGTTAGCAGAAGCTCGGGGAATGATACCTTGGCAGTTGATGCAGTGTCATCAATGACAATTTCCTCATCAAGAGGCTCTGAGGAAGCAGCCGAATGATTCTCTTCTTCTTGAGGAATGTCATATGCTTCCCCAATTGGCACAATAGCATAGGCTGGTGCACAGGAAATTGGAATTGCATCAAGTGGTGTTGATAAGGAACTTGTCAAAGTTTTCAACTTCTTCAACACAGGGGATTCAGAAGTCGATGCTTTTCTTTTGAGGTGATTTTCCTCGGCAGTAGCAGTTTCTTCAGGAACGACTGATGCAGCCGCGCTGGGTGGTTCAGTTTCTTCAGGCACAGCAGATTCTTCAGTTGGCCTATTAGATTCTTCAGGCACAACATTGGAGGTTGTCCTGACATGTTCTTCAGTGGTCTAAGTTTCCTCAGCAACACTGGCAGTTGCTTCTAGTGCAGAAGCATTTTCTTCAGCAGTTTCTTCAGGCTAAGCATTTTCATCAGCAGGCTGAGGAATTTCATCTTCAGTCTGAGCAATTTCTTCAGACTGAGTCTTTTGTGGTTGCGATCGAGCTACAACCCTGGTGTTGTGATCCTTTACAGCTGCTTGAGCAGCCTTGACAAGTCTGACCTTGGTGCCCTTCCATTCAGCATCATATTTCTGTTGATCTAGAGAGAGAGTGCGAATCTCGGACTGAACTGTGACGAGTTGATTTGGGGTCAAATTCATCACATTTTTACGTAGAAACTTTTCTTTGCGAGTCTTATTCCTCTTAGCTCTCTGATCTTGCTCTCTCTTCCATTGTTCTTCAGAGATGAAGTGGGTGAGGACATGATCCACTTCAGGAGGCAGATTTAGTGAGGAAAGTGGAGTGCTTGGGTCCTCATGCCATATATCAATGAAGTTGAGGATCATCTTGGGATCCAGCATGAGAGGAACATAGCTACCCTTTGCTTTAGCAGCCCTATGCTGACTTTGTTTGATGATTTCTACCAATTCCTCATCATCAGTATCATTTTCCTCAGAACATGAGGGGACTATAACCAGAGCCTTGCTGGTGTGATGACTTGGTCTTTGACCACGTCCGGCTGTCTTCTTCAGTTTAAGCGTAGAGGGACTGGTTGAAGACTTTGCAGTTGTGGAGGGGCTTGCAGTGAGCATCAGAACTATGGTGAAACCCTCAGTCCTTTTGCATGTTGCCACATGCACTGGGGTTGAGGACTTTTGTGCTGTTGCAGATGACTGAGCAGCAATAGTTCCAGGTGCTGAAGTTTTTCTGGGCTGGGTCCTTTGACCTTGAGGAATTTGCACTAGGGATTTTGATGTTGAAGAACCAATCTTCAGAGCAGATTTCTTTACAATTTTCTTTGGAGGACTAGCAGAAGCTCCGGCAGAGGCAGCAGCAGCAGAATCCTCGTTGAATTTCTTCACTGCCTCTTTGGCTTTCCTCGCCAACTTGGCTTGTTGCTTTTCCCACATGTCAAGAAAGTCCTCACCAGTTTTGAGGCTAGTAGGATTAGCAATTTTGTTAGGAGCAAGAGGAGGCCTGCTGCAAGGTGGTTTCAAAGCGAATTTCATCATGTATTTTGGAGTTACATAATGATATTCTCTCCATTCTTTGGCCCATCTCCTCTCAATCTTTTGCAGACGGATCTTCCTCTGCTTGGTCGTCTCCTTTCCATGTGTTTCTTCGTCAGGTGTGCAATATTCATCATACAGATTCTAAGGGATCTCAAATGCAGTGTGCACATCTGGCTTCTTCCCTCCTTTCTGAGGTTTCTTTCCATCAGACATTTTCTTCACTTGAGGAATATGAACTCTAGAAGATTCTAAAGAGGTACACAGTTTTTCTTCAAGTAGCGCTGCAAATGAGTTAAGTTGTTGAGAACCTAGTGGTTCATCAGTGGACATGTTGTACCTGTGAATAGAGTATAGGTGCGAAGAATTTGAAGAGGTCATACCCGTTCTCAGAAATCTGAAGAAAGATAGGTGTGAGGAATTTGACCATGGATGTCTTGAGGAATTTCCCTAAGTGTTCTTTGTCTCAGGATTCCGAGTTGTGCAAGTTTGAGAACTCGCACAATTTAGGAATCATGAGGAAAATCATTACTTAGGGAAAATCATCAAGTATCAACTATGAGGAGATGTAAGGTGCTTGAGTATTTGATTTATAACGTATAAACACCTATTGAGGAATAGTAGTTGTAGTTGAGGATTAAACAGGGGAAGTAAAAATAAATTTTAATTACCCTGGTGAAGAACACGACGAACATAGGGATGAAATGAGGAAGTTCAATCGTTTAGATCTCCCACGCCCTAGCTTGGCAAAAGGATACAGCTACAGCGGTGGCAGGATGAAGATTTCCGCGACCAATGCGAGTACGGCGACGATGAGGTTGAGGCAGTGAAGCTCTTCCTCACCGGCGACAATGACTTGGTTGGAGCTCGAGAGAGGGATGAGATGCGGAGTAACCGAGCACAGTTGATGGGAAGGGGGCATTTATAGAGGAAGTGAAAATTGATCCTCCCGATGATTTTGGACAGGGTTGCCCGTGATCCTTGCTCTCCACGTGACTGGTGTCACACACGATCTGGGTAGTGAAGATTGTGGAGGATCGTGGGTTATCCAGGCGCGGGAATCGGAGCAGTTTGAGCGGGAACCGCCGAAATTTTTGGTAGTGAAGATGTCAAAGTTTTCGTTCGCAAATTCTTCAGTTGTCAAGGACACAGTGAAGACTTTCAACAAGTTTCAAGGTAGAACGCATATGAGGAATTAGTGAATAGACTGGGTTGAGTTTAGCATATATGGGGAAAGGGTCCGATCACACTCACTTAGATGAAAATCAACTTGAAGAATTAGCAATAAGTGAATGATGTTGAGGACATTAAAAAAACTCAAATATATATATATATAGTCAATGAAGAATATGAATCTCAAAAGTTTTGAAGAATTGGAAAAGTTGATGAATTTGAAAACTTGAGGAATTTGCAAATTTGAGGAATTTGATAATTTGAAGAATTTGCACCAGTGCTCAATTTTGAAGAATTTCAACTTTTAGTTGGTGGCGTAACCCACCATATAAGAATGATGATTTCAGACACCGCTTACAATTGTCGTAGAGTTCTGAGAATCAAATTCTTCGTTAATTTCTTCAACCTTACAGAGTTATTCTTCATTGTTTGAAGAAAAATGTTAGTTCGTGTGTTGCACATCTAAGTCATCAATTTTGCATACGTGTTAGGATGTGTGTTCTTCATCAAAGAACATTCGAAGATTCTAAGATATTTAGCTCACACCGCAACTTGCAAAATCTCTTTTCATCCAAGGGCTTTGTGAATATATCGGCCAGTTGTTCTTCAGTGGGAATGTGATTGATGGAGATGTCGCCCTTGAGTACATGATCTCGAAGAAAGTGATGACGAATTTGGATGTGCTTGGTCTTGGAGTGCTGAACCGGGTTGTACGCAATCTTGATGGATCTCTCGTTGTCGCAGTAAAGAGGCACATTCTTCAGCTTGATGCCATAGTCCTTGAGGGTTTGCTTCATCCATAGTAACTGAGCACAACACGAGCCAGCAGCAATGTACTTAGCTTCTGTAGTGGAGAGCGAAACGCAGTTCTGCTTCTTTGAGGACCAACAGACTAAGGATCGTCCGAGGAAATGACATGTGCCTGAGGTTGACTTGCGATCCACACGATCTCCTGCATAGTCAGCATTAGAGGATCCAGTGAGGGAAATACTTGAGCCCTTGGGATACTACAATCCAAGTGTTGGTGTGTGAGCTAAGTATCGAAGAATATCTTTCACAGCCTTATGGTGTGATTCCTTCGGTGTTTCTTGGAATCGAGCACACATGCAAACACTTAGCATTATATCAGGCCTAGATGCACATAGGTACAATAAGGAGACAATCATGGAGCGGTATACCTTCTGATCGAAATCTTTACCATTTTCATCAGTGTAGAGATGGCCTTTTGAAGGCATTGGACTTTTGACGCCTTTGCAATCTTGCATGTCCAATTTCCTCAGAACATCTTTGAGGTATTTCTCATGTGAGATGAAGATGCCATTGTCTTGCTGACGAATTTGAAGACCTAAGAATAATTTCAACTCTCCCATCATAGACATTTGATATTCTTCACTCATCATATAGGCAAATTTATCACTGTAATGTTTGTCAGTACATCCAAAGATAATATCATCAACATATATTTGGCATATGAACAGTTCATTGTCATAGGATTCTGCGAAAAGAGCAGGGTCGAGTGAACCGGGTTTGAAGCCTTTCTTCATGAGGAATTCCTTCAGAGTGTCGTACCATGCCTGAGGGGCCTGTTTGAGGCCATAGAGGGCCTTGTTTAGTCTGAAGACTTTGTCAGGATTCTTAGGATCTTCAAAACCTATGTATAGCCTTGAGCTACAAGTCGAGCCTTATTCCTCACCACAAGACCATTTTCATCTTGCTTGTTGCGGTAGATCCACTTGGTACCTATGATGTTATGCTTGCGAGGATCTGGTCGCTTGACAAGTTCCCACACGTTGTTGAGCTTGAACTGATGCAATTCCTCTTGCATAGCTTGAATCCATTCGGGCTCCTTGAATGCTTCATCAACTTTGGTGGGCTCTAAGATAGAGAAAAAGGCAAAGTTCCCACAAAAGTTAGTTAGATGTGAAGCTTTTGACTGTGTGAGAGGACCTGGTGCATTGGTGGCATCGATGATTTTGTCAATTTGCACTTCATTTGCTATTCTTGGATGAGCAGGTTGACAAGGCTGAGGAGTTTCATCAGCACCATTTTCTTCAGGTATATCAGCATGAGAGTCTTCATTTGTAGGAATGATTTCCTCAGTGGGTATGACATCTTCAGTTGCCTTCAGCTTTATGGATTGCTCGGGAGATTGTTCATCTAACATAGAAGGCAGGTGCTCTCTTTGCGAGCCATTAGTTTCATCGAACCGCACATCTACAGTTTCAACCACCTTGTGATGGTAGGTGTTGAAGACTTTGTAGGTGTGCGAGTCCTTTCCATAACCAAGCATAAAACCTTCATGTGCTTTCGGTGCAAACTTAGAACTGTGGTGAGGATCTCTGATCCAGCATTTTGCACCGAAGACTTTGAGATAACTTACATTGGGTTTCTTGCCTGTCATGAGCTCATATGAAGTCTTCTTGAGGAATTTGTGAAGATATACCCTGTTGATGATGTGGCATGTAGTATCAATTGCTTCAGGCCAGAAGCGACGAGGGGTTTTGTCTTCGTCAAGCATTATGCGAGCCATCTCAACAAGTGTCCTATTTTTGCGCTCCATGATGCCATTTTGCTGAAGAGTATAAGGGGCAGATAACTCATGATTAATACCAAGTTCATCAAGATATTCATCAAGATTGGTGTTCTTGAACTCAGTCCCATTATCACTCCTACTATGCTTGATCTTGACGCCGAAGTTGTTGGACGCCCTTGAAGCAAATCGTCTGAAGACATCCTGCACTTTATTTTTGTACAGAATAACATGCACCCATGTGTAACGAGAGTAATCATCAACAATGAAAAAGCCATACAAACTTGATGCATTTTGTTAGTACGGAGTAATGAGTGGGGCCAAATAGATCCATGTGAAGCAATTCAAAGGGTCGGGTTGTGGTCATGATTTGATGCTTGGATATGGTCATCTTCCCAGATTCAAATGCACCGCAGAGGTGGTCTTGAGGAATTTGACACCCTCGATGCCAGTGACGTGCTTTTTCTTCACGAGTGTGTGCAGGTTCCTCATACCACCATGTCCGAGTCGTCGATGCCACAGCCAACCTTCTAAAGAATTTGCAAGTAAGCAAGTGGCAGGCTGAGGACCTGTAGAGAAATCAACAATATACAAGTCTCCTCTCCTAAAGCCTTCGAAGACTTTGGAATTATCAGATTCCATGATGACAACACAACAATATTTTCCAAATACGACAACCATATCAAGATCACAAAGCATTGAGACAGACATAAGGTTGAACCCGAGGGATTCAACAAGCTTCACCTTGTCCATGGTTCGGTCCTTTGAGATAGCAACCTTACCAAGTCCCAATATGTTTATTTTTCCTTTGTCTGCGTAGGTGATATGCTTCAGAGGAGATGGAGTGAGTGGAAAATTCATCAGTAGATTCTTGTCACCCGACATATGGTTTGTGCATCCACTATCGAGAACCCACTCAGTAGCTTTTAGAGTATCATCCTGCAGATGAATTAGTACAACTTATGAACTCATATGCTTCAGAGTGAAGAATATGATATCGATTTCATCAGACAGAATTTCATCACATAAGATAGTAAGCAAGTAGAGTGAGGACGTGAGAAATGAAGAATTCATTTCATCATGGTTAGCTTGCATCCTTTCAAGCATTTCCTTAGGTCTCCAGCAGGTTCATCAGATGTTCAAATTTATCTGGAGACCTAACCCTGCATAAGATGTCAGTTTTTTTTCTTCACCACCCATATCTGGAGGGGTGGCAAAGAGTTCATCATACTGTGAGCACCATGTGAGAAGGGAGACATTGAAGCAAGTGCGCTTCGTTTCACAGGGCGAGGGTTAGAGTATTCAAATGAATAAGCACAGAAATTCTTCGAGGACTTATGAACATAATGGTTTGAAGAATAATGCACATATTCATAGCTCTTAGGTTGTCCCTGCGAAACTGAGGCATTATCACGAGAATGATGATTTTGACCATTAACCGTTCCTACAGTTGGTTCTAACATATCTAGCAAATACTTCACTTCTCTGATTTTTGAAGAATCTGTAATTGTAGTCAAGTGACTCATCAGAGGAATATGAAGTTTGACAAGTAAAGCCAAATAATAGATGGATCTATAGGAGATACTTTTGTAGCAACCCATGAGGTTTTGGGGTACTGCTCAGGTGTCCACTAGGATCCATCAGCGTTGAGTTTCCTCACAAAGGAAATACCCTCTTTCCTAGGGTTCCTATTCAGCATCTGCTTCTTGAGGACATCACAAAGGGTTTGATGCCCTTTTAAACTTTTGTACATGCCTGTCACATACAATTCCTTCAACCCTGCATTTTCATCACTAATAGTTGTGGTATCATCAGATGAGGAATTTGAAACCACTGGAATAGTTGAAGGATTACAGTAGTAGAAGCATTTGAACATTCAGGTGAAGAATTAGCAGTTTCACGTTCGATGCATTTCAAACAGGGTGGAACAAATTCTTCCTGAGCGGTACTGATCTGTTGAGCCAGTAAGGAATAGTTTTCCCTTTGGAGATCCTCATGTGAAACCCTCAGCTTTTCAAGATCTTCCTTTCTTTGAAGAAATTCTTATGAAAGCTTCTCATGATCGGCTAAGAGGTCATTATGATGACTCTCAAGGTTATCATACTTTGTCTGAAGACTTTTAAGATCAACAGACAGAGTTTCAGTCTGATCCACTTCACGGTTTAACAGATCATCGCTTTTTTCTAGCATTTTCTGAAGCTTTTCAAGTGCACTTTGTTGCTTAGTGGCAATTTTAACAAGTTTAGCATAACTAGGTTTCACATATTCATCAGATTCACCTTCACTTGATTAATATGAGGAATGATATTTGTGTACCTTTGAGCCTTTTGCCATGAAGCAATAAGTGGGAGCATAATCATCATTGCTGACATCAGAGTTGTTGGAGTAGTCGTATTCTTCATCGTTGAAGATAGACTTGCTGACGAAGGTGGTAGCGAGAGCAAGGCTAGCGGCTCCAGATTCTGATTCCTCCTCAGATTCTTCATCTTCTTCATATTCTTCAGATTCTTCCTCAGAATCCATTTCCTTGCCGATGAATGCTCGAGCCTTTCTGCAACCATTCTTCTTGTGCTTTGAGGACTTTGCAGATGAGGACTTTGAAGATTTCTTCTTTTTCTTCGAGTCATCAGAACTATCATCCTTGTATTTCTTCTTCTTCTTTGAGTCTTTTTCCTAGAGAGGACAATCAGAGATAAAGTGGCCAGGCTTCTTGCAACGATGACATGTTCTCTTTTTGTAATCTTCTGAGGAATCTGATTTCCTCAAGCCACTTTTTGATGACTTTCCAAATCCACCTCTTCTTGAGAACTTCTAGAACTTCGTCACAAGCATAGCTAGTGCCTGACTTTGTTCTTCAGGATCACCAAGGCTGCTGTCAGAATCTTCTTCTTTAAATGAGGAAATTTCTTTTGCCTTCGGAGCACGCGATCTTACATAGCTTGGCCCATAGAGGTCTCTTTTCTCAGCTTGTTGGAATTCATGAGTATTGAGTCTCTCAAGAATATCAGCAGGATGAAGAGCTTTATAATCTCCATGTTCTTGAATCATCAGAACGAGAGTATCAAATGAGGAATCGAGATATCGTAGAAGTTTCTTCACCACTTCATGGTCAGTGATATCAGTGGCACCCAGTGCTTGAAGTTCATTGGATATATCAGTGAGGCGATCGAATGTTTGCTGAACATTTTCATTGTCAAGTCTCTTGAAGCGGTTGAAGAGATTGTGAAGAACATCAACACGAGAGTCACGTTGAGTGGAAACACCTTCGTTGACTTTGGACAGCCTATCCTAGATAAGATTAGCAGATTCCAAAGGACTTACTTTGCCATACTGACCTTAGCTCAGGTGGCCACAACTGATATTCTTCGCTTGAGAATCGAGTTGCTTGAATCTCTTCACATCAGCAGCTGTGACAGTGGGAGCGACAGAGGGCACACCATTTTCCACAATATACCAGAGATCGTTGTCAATAGATTCAAGGTGCATATGCATCTTGTTCTTCCAATAGGGGTAGTCCGTCCCATCGAAGGTAGGACAGCCCGCGGAAACCTTGATCATACCTGCAGTCGACATAACTAAAACTCTAGGTGGTTAAACCAAAATCACACAGAGCGAGGGAGTACCTGCTCTGATACCAATTGAAAGTGCGTTATATCGACTAGAGGGGGGTGAATAGGTGATTTTTACAAATTCATCACTTGAGGAATTTCAACTTTGAGGGATTTGAAATGTGATGAATAACTAGCAGCGGATTAAGTACTCAAGAGCATGAGGAACATAGTGACAGCATAGTCTTCATGATGAAATGAAATATGCACAAATAGAGAGTAGCGTTATATAGGATAAGCAGTGATGAACAAGGCAACTTGAAGAATTTGAGGTGAGGAATTTGCGAAAGTCTTCAGTCAAATTCTTCAAACAGTAACAATCAATTTCATCAACAGGTTTATGAGGAATAAGGAGGTTAAGGAAGTAGAACCAGGTAGCTCGATGAGGACAATGGTTTGATGACCCAGTTCCAACTGTTGTGACAGTCATACGTCTGGTTTGGAGCGGCCTGGTATTTAAACCAGAGGACACACAGTCCCAGGACACACAGTCCTTACCATATTCTCCTTGAGCTAAGGTCACACAGTGCTCGCCCAACACTCGTGCTAAGTCTTCAGGGTAGACTTCAAAAACCCTCACAAACTGGTCACCCGGCGATCCACAATTTACTGCTGGATGCTCTAGACCAAGGTCACTTCATGGTCCCCAATTGACTGCAGGAGCACTAGACCATGATGCCTAACCGTCTGGAGGATGCATAGTCCTCAAAGGTAACAAGCGTCGGTTCCACACAAGATATTCTTAAGTGATTCTCAATCACAATGGCTTTTGTGGTTTGGTTGTGGGGTTTCCTCCACTGATGATTTTCTCTCAAAGTCCTCAAAGGATGGGTTGCTCTCAAATGACAAGTTCTCAGTTCTTTCTCGGAGCAGCCAACCAGCTAGTGGTTGAAGGGGGTGGCTATTTATAGCCAGGATGCAACGTGACATGATAAGACATAAATGACCCCAATAATATGACCGTTATGTGGATAATAATGATTGGGGACAGTTGGCGCTAAGCAAAGCAACGGTCAGAATTTCGCACTATGAAAGTCCTCAGCTTATCACGCCTCACTTGTAGGCAACTCGCACAGGCGAAATCCTAACTCCTTAGTCGGATCAATTTCCTCATAGACCAGAAGAACTTCATCTCTGTCACTGAAAAACTTTTCTGAACTGTAAGAGATTTCCAAAGGCTTCACTCGAAGGATTGTATGGGTTGAGGATTTTGGAGCTAAGCATCAGTTGGAAATTTTCCTTAGTATTACCTCAGCCCCCTTTAACAGTACGGTGTTTCCTATGACTCAAATAAAGGAAATGAAACTACGAGAACAAAAGTCTTCATGCTTCATATTTCTTGTTCATATTTTGTAGGTCACACTAACTTCTTGATTTTCAAAGTCTTCACAAAGTCTTCACCAAAGTCTTCAGAAAGTCTTCAGCTAAGTCTTCACTTGAAGACATACATTTTTAGGGGTCGATAATCTCTGAATATATCAAACTCCTCATCGACTTATAGAGCTTGTGTACACTCACAAACACATTAGTGCCTTAACCTATATGTCTTCAATACACCAAAATCACTAAGGGGCACTAGATGCACTAACACCTTGCCATGGGCGGGGCGGATTTATAGGCGTAACCACAGCCACGAGGCTTCATGGGAGAGCAGGTGTCGCGCGCCTCTCGGATAGCGCGAGGCCGGTCAACCAATGCAATATTGTTGACGTCGCCTCTCTTGCCATCTAAAGGGTCACATCCGTGTGGCCCGAAGCGGCAACAACATTCAATGGGAAGAAATGATGGCCGACCCTGTACCCGGGCGGTGTCTCAATTTAACTGGGAGTGGTGTCGAACGCCCTCGGGGAGCAGGGACGCCACCGCCGGCTCCGGCCTGAAGGCGTTTGGGACTCGCGGCACTTTGGGCAGTCCCTGAGGCTTCCTCCAAAAGCCAGCTCGAGCGTGGCTTGGGTCTGGGGGCTACTGTCGGTGTTCTGGGGATGGGGGTACCCAGACCTGCCTGCCTGCGGCACAGGGCATGGCCCACTTCATCGACCAAACACGTCCGGGCATGGCCTCACTCAAGACAAGGCCCTCGCGAGGGCCCTAGGCTCGCGAGGAGGAACAGCGTCAAGACCGACAAGGGATGGGCCTCCACAGGCCCCCTCCGGAGTGGCAGAGATCTCAATGCAAGGCCCAGCCTCGGGAGTCAAGGGTGATGCAATGAAGGATAGGCGGGTGCCGACGCGCCAGACGGTGCAGTTTCCCCTGTCGCGCAAAGGGAGCAGGGACGTATGTGGGTTCCCAAAGCACCCCCAAAGGTTTCCATTTAGGTGTAACAAGACCGCAACCACCCGCCCCGCAGGGCGGATGTCATCATTGGGCCCATCCTTGTGCCGTCAATAGTTACTTTGTAGGCGAAGAATACCTTTGGGCAGGGCAAGCATGTACACCTGTCCCCCTTCAAATTCGTCCGTTGTGGGATCCCTTCCCGCCATTGTGATAAGGGGAGAGGACTGAGCCACCAATATATATAGAGGGTAGGTTGGACCATAGAGAGGGATCTGAATCCATTCCACCACTCATCCATCACTGGGTCGCAGAGGCATCAAACACCTCAAGGGGAGCCCTCATGAGGCTCTGAGACGCTTTAGTAGTTCATACACTTCACCTCCTTGAGAGGTAATCCACCAAAGTAGGAGTAGGGTATTACGCTTCGCAGCGGGACGAACCTGGGTAAACTGTCATGTTCACCCTCCTCCTCGTCATCGTGCGAGTTCGTTGTTGTGTTCAT
The DNA here is from genome assembly GCA_022496015.1 of Hordeum marinum. Lineage (NCBI taxonomy): Eukaryota > Viridiplantae > Streptophyta > Magnoliopsida > Poales > Poaceae > Hordeum > Hordeum marinum. The sequence goes on from CM039673.1 coordinate 298,529,777, forward strand.
CGAGTAGTGAGCTAGGTTGGGTGAGGCTGCAAGGGATCTTGGCACATGCCCTTGTGTTCAAATCTTAAGGGTGTCGCGGAGCCCGAAATCCGACAATGGTGATGAGTGGTGAATTGTGCATCGGTGGCTGGATCTGGGCCTGTGGAGAGGCGCATGGGGTTACAGGCGGCCGATACGACGGCGAGGATCAAGGGGTTCGTGAGTGGACGTTTTGGGATCGAGGGAGTGTGGGAGGTGGGAACGAGAGAGTGTGGGAGGTGGGGGACGAACAGGGTGGGAGGTGGGGGACGGACAGTCGTGGGTGGTTTTTCTACATTCCCAAGGGTTCGAGAATTCGGGAACATGTGATCGGCTCCTACATAAGGAAGACGTTTTCAGAATACTATTCTAATCCTAGGATTAGAATAGTGTTACTCTCGCTCTCTCGCTCTCTCTCTCTATGTGTGTCTGTACGTATATAATTAGAATATATATGAACGTGCTCTTCCACATTGCCTACAGAAAATTGTGAAAAACATTTCTACATATTACTACACATATGAATTTGCTAGGAAATTGAAACTGAAAATATATTTGGCATTACATACCTAGAGGAGATTATACAGAAAAGCAAATAGTCTTCGATATAGAACATGCTAGCACTACTCAATAGATAGAAGGAAGAGGCCGCCGGTGTGTGCTACCTCTTGATCTTGCGTTGGTTTTCCCTTGAAGAGGAAAGGGTGATGCTGCGAAGTAGATAAATATTTCCCTCAGTTGATGAGAACCGAGATATCAATCCAGGAGGAGGAACAAGGAAGTCACCAATGGATCCACCTACGCAAACAATCAAACTCTTGCACCCAACGCTATAAAGGGGTTGTCAATTCCTTTATGGTTACTTGCAAGGATTAGATCTGATAGAGATAGATGTAAACGATAGGGGAAAGTAAAAGATAAATAAATTTCCGCAAGGTATTTTTGGTACTTTGGTTTATAGGTCTGAAATATATTATGGAAAGTAGACCCGGGGGCCATAGGTTTCACTAGAGGCTTCTCTGTTGAAGGAAAATATCACGATGGGTAAACAAATTACTATCAAGCAATTGATAGCAAAGCGAATAATCATGTAGATATCCATGGCAATGATCATGCATATAGGCATCACATACGTGTCAAGTAGACCGAAACGATTCTACATCTACTACGTTTACTCCACCCATCGACTGACTCGTGCCTGCATCTAGAGTATTATGTTCATGATGAACAGAGTAACACGTTAGGTAAGATGACATGATGTAGAGGGATAAACTCAAGCAATATGATGAAAACTCCATATTGTTACCCTTGGTGGCAACAATACAATACGTGCCTCGCAACCCCTCCTTTGTCACTCGGTGAGGACACCCTAAGACTGAACCCAAAACTAAGGACTTCTCCCATTGCAAGAACTACCAATCTAGTTGGCCAAACCAAACCAAGAACTCAAAGAGACTTGCAAAGATATGAAATCGTGCATATAAGAATTTAGAGAAGATTCAAATAAGATTCATGGATAATCTGAACATAAACCCACAATTCATCGGATCTTGACAAACACACCGCAAAAGAGTATTACATTAGATAGATCTCCATGAAGATCATGAAGAATATGGTATTGAAGGTCAAAGAGAGAGAAGAAGCCATTGAGCTACTAGCTATGTACCCGAAGGTCTCTGGTGGACAACTCATGCATCATCGGAGGTGCAATGTAGTTGATGTGGATGTCGTCCGCGATCAAAAAAACCTCCGGCAAATTACCGAAAAAGGCTCCAAGATTGGATCTCTCGGGAACGGAGGCTTCTATCGGCAGAAAAGTATTTCCGTGGCTCTTTTTGGTGTTGGGGGAATATTTGGGTCTTTATAGGACGAAGAATAGGGTTAGGAGACCTGCCAGGAGACGACAAGAATGCCAGGCGTGTCTAGGGGGTGGCCGCAGCTCTAGGGCTTGTGACCTCATGGCAAGTGCCCTAGCATGCACTCGAAGTCTCGTGGATCTCTTTCCTTCCAGAAAATATCATTCCGAAGATTTTATTCCGTTTGGACTCCTTTCAATATTCCATATCTGCAAAACCCCAAAACAAGGAAAAACAGAAACTGACGCTAGGCTCTTGATTAATAGGTTAGTCCCAAAACTAATATAAAATTGCATATTAATGCATATAAAACATCCAAAACAGATAATATCACAACATGATATCATCAAAATTTATGGATACATTGGAGACGTATCAGCATCCCCAAGCTTAATTCATCCTCGTCCTCGAGTAGGTAAATGATAAAACCAGAATTTTTGACGTGGAGTGCTACCTAAGATATTTATCCATGTAATATTCTTTATTGTGGCATGAATATTCAGATTCATAAGACTAAAAACAAAATCTCAATATTGATATAAAAAGAATAACATTTCAAGCATACTAGCAAAGCAATTGTATCTCTTCAAAATATAATGGCAAAAAAAAGTTATCCCTACAATATCATATGGTCTGGCTATGCTCCATGTTCCCCACACAAAGTATTTATATCATGCACAACCTTTATAACAAGTCAAGAAATTGTTTCACACTTATTATGTTCTCAAACTTTTTCAACTCTCACGCAATACATGAGCGTGAGCCATGGATATAGCACTATACGCTACTAGGAAAAGGGCTATAGATAATATAGACACTAATGGCGCACCAGTCATGTGGTGCGCCACTACTATATAGCAGTGGCGCACCATGTTCTGGTGCGCCATTAGTGTGATGGGCACTAATGGTGCACCACACACTCGGTGCGCCACTACTAACAAACTTTTTTTTGTTATTTTCCAAATGTACTAATGGCGCACCACTAACCCAGTGCGCCACTACTGTATTTTTTTGTTGTTGCAGAACTACTGATGGCGCACCTTCAGCTAGTGCGCCATTAGTAACCAGGGTTACTAATGGCGCATTTGTAGGTGGTGCGCCATTAGGAACCAGGGTTACTAATGGCGCATTTGTAGGTGGTGCGCCATTAGTAACCTGGGACTAGCTAGATATTTTGGACAGCGACCTACCACACTCACTTTCCCCACTTTCATTCTCTCCACCTCCTCCTCCAAGCTTGTCTCGGGTGCCTCCTCCTCCTCACCTCATTTGCATCATAGATTCACCCAAATTAAGTGGTTAAATTACCTTTTTTTGATAGGTAAGTAAGGGGAAATCTTTTATGTTGTAGATCTACTTTTTTCTCCCTCCAACAACGTGCACATGCACTTTTTATGGCCTAGCTAGATCTACGTATGTTTTTGGTGTTGCATATGTTTGTGGTGTTGCATATATGTTTGTGTTTGCAGGTACCGGTAGTTGAAATGCAATAGTTGCCAATATTTTGCCGGAATGTTGATTCATTTACATTTAGGCAAGAATTTGGCACTATGCATTCTTTTTGGTCCTATTTTTAGGCAAAGTCATGCCAAAAATTTTCTTGGTTCTAAAATATCGTTTTGCTCTACCCCGCAGGCGACCATGGTCCGCAAGATGACCGAAGGCATCGTGAATAGGTTTTTGAGATCCGCGAAGGCCGAGATGCTTCAAAATAACGAGGCGGAGATAAAATGTCCGTGTCGAAGATGCAAGCTGAGGAGCCTTATGGACCCGGATTCCGTACAGGTGCGGGACCACCTGCTCTTGTGTGGTTTCATGGATGGCTATCGGTGGCAAGGTGATGAAGATGATTATGAAGTCGTCCATGGGGGCCGGGCAAGAAATGAGGAAGGGCATGAGCAAGACAACCGCGGCAAGGGCGGGCGAGAAGACGAAGAATCTCCAGGACATGATCACGAAGTAGATGCAGTACACGGTCATCATGTAGAAGATGCCGGACATGATGATGAGGAAGATGCCGGAGCAGACGAAGTGCATGATCATGAAGATGAAGATGCTGGAACAGACGATGCTGGACCATCGATGGGCTGGGTGCAGGACCCTCATATTCAAGAGCTGCTTCTCAAGCAGACGGATAATGAAAGAGCTGCCGCCCGAGAGAAAGCCAAGCTGGATCAACTGGAGAGAGACGTGGTTACTCCATTGTATGAAGGATGCAGGCCCAAGGATACTCGCCTGAAAGTAACGCTCATGGCTCTGGAGATGAAGGTAAAACACAAAATGACCGACGCATGCTTCGACGAGAACATGTCATTCTGGCACGAACGGCTTCCCAAGGGGTACAAGTGCCCGACCAGTTTCGAGGAGGCAAAGAAAATCATGTGTCCTCTGGATTTACTACACGTGAAATACCATGTGTGCATGAACAATTGCATCATTTATTGGGACGAGCACGTGGAGTCTACCATATGTCCGGTGTGCGGCGTCACTCGATACCAGAAGAGGAAGAAAGCTCCTCAAAAAGTGGTGTGGTACTTTCCGATCACTCCTCGTCTGCAGCGGTATTTTGCGGACCCTAAGGTTGCAAAGCTCCTACGTTGGCACGTGGATAGGGAGGAGAAGAAGCGAGAAGATGACGCAAATGATCCGGAGATAAATAAAAAAGACAAGATGCTGAGTCACCCTAAGGATGCGAGCCAGTGGCAAGAGTTGAACTTCGAACACCCAGAATTTGGGAACGATCCAAGGAACATCGTGCTGGGCGCGAGCACCGATGGAGTCAATCCGTTTGGCAGCCAGAGAAGCACACATAGCACCTGGCCTGTGTTTGTGTGGATGTACAACCTTCCCCCTAGTTGTGCATGAAGAGGAAGTACATTCACATGAGTATGCTAATTGAAGGGCCGAAACAACCAGGGAACGACATCAATCTGTATCTGGGGCTGCTGAAAGAGGAGCTAGACATGTTGTGGAAAACGCCAGCCAATACATGGGATGCCGCAGAGAAAGAATATTTCCCTATGAGAGCCGCACTACTCACGACGGTGCACGACTATCTCGCTTACGGATATGTCGCGGGCCAGGTTGTCCACGGATTTTCTGGATGCGTCAGGTGCATGGATGGCACAACGTATCGCCAGCTAGATAGAGATCCCGGGTCTTCTAAAACCGTGTTCATGGGACATCGAAGGTGGCTTCACGACGATGACTCATGGAGAAAACGCAAGGATTTGTTCGATGGTGAAACCGAACCCCAAAGACGCCCGCATACGAGGAGCAGCGAGGAAATAGACAAGCTGTTGAAAAATTGGAAAGAGTGCCCACCGCCGAGAAAGGCGCCAGAGCCGGGAAAGAAGCGAAAGGCGCCAGAGCCGCTGCTGAAGGTATGGAAAACGAGGTCTGTTTTCTGGGACTTGTCGTACAGGAAGATCCTCCGTGTGCCTCATAGCCTTCATGTCATGCATATCACGAAGAACGTGTGCAAGAGTCTGCTTGGTACCCTGCTCAACATGCCAGAGAGGACCAAAGATGGGCCAAAAGCAAGGCAGACCTGAAACCAATGGGCATCAGGGAGGAGCTTCACGCTAATAATGATGATGATGATGATGATGATGATGATGATGATGATGATGATGAGGCGAAGCAGGACACGCAAAGTCGTCGCAAAGGCAAAGAGGCCATGGAGACCGGAAATGACTTCCCTCCCACGTGCTTCACTATAAGTCAGGAGGAGATCGATCAGTTTTTCACCTGCCTCGTAGGAGTAAAACTTCCTTACGGTTACGCGGGGAAGATAAGCAGATACCTAGACTCAGCGAAGCAGAAGTTCAGCGGGATGAAGTCTCACGACTGTCATCTGCTGATGACGCAGATACTTCTAGTTGCAATCCGTGGGATCATGGACGCGCACGTCTGTGAAACGCTATTTGGCCTATGCAACTTTTTTTACGTCATCTCTCAGAAGTCGGTTGGCGTGAGGCAACTCAGAAGGCTACAGGAAGAGATCATGGTGATACTATGCGAGCTTGAGATGTACTTCCCGCCCGCATTCTTCGATGTTATGGTGCATCTGCTGGTCCATATTGTGGAGGATATCATCCAACTCGGGCCGACGTTCCTGCACAGCATGATGCCGTTCGAAAGGATGAATGGTGTCATCAAAGGATACGTTCGCAACATGTCACGTCCAGAGGGAAGCATAGCCAGGGGCTTTCTGACCGAAGAGTGCATCTCCTACTGCACGGATTATCTAGGCATCGAGAACCCCATTGGTCTGCCCGTCAACAGGCACCTCGGCAGGCTCGCTGGATGGGGTCACCATGAGGGTCGCCACGAAATGCATGTCGACTTCGAGGGTCGACTCGCCGACTTTGAAAGAGCAAACCTAGTCGCGCTACAACACATAAACGTGGTCGCTCCTTGGGTGATAGAGCACAAAACCTTTATTGAGAAGACGTACAATGACCGAGGCCAACAGAGGACGGACGAAGATATAATCAAAGAGCACAACTCTTGTTTCACGCGTTGGTTCAAGAAGAAGCTTCTATCGCACCCTTTACATGAGGATTCTTTCGCGAAAGAACAACTCATATTCGCCTTGTCACAGGGCACCGAGCACAACCTGATGACGTATGAGGCGTACGATATCAACGGCTACACATTCTGCACCGAGGGAAAGGACATGAAGAGCGATGGTTATCAGAACTCCGGGGTAACGATGGAATCCTACACCGGTAACGACAAGGACAGATACTACGGAAGGATCGAGGAGATCTGGGAGCTGAGCTACGCTAGAGAGAAGGTCCCGATGTTCCGTGTCAGATGGGCCAAGAGCGTCCTAAAAGAAGACCGGTATTTCACCACCATGGTTATACCCGAAGCCAAATCTAAGACCGCGGGCGCAAATGCCACCGCGAAAAATGAGCCATGGGTACTAGCTTCCCAAGTGGACCAATGCTTCTTCATTACCGACCCGCCAAAGCCCAGTCGTCTTGTTGTGAGGAGAGGCAAAAGGAAGATCATCGGAATGGATGGAGTCGTCAATGAGCAAGACTTTGATAAGTACGGTGACCCAAAGATGGAACATGACGACGACGATGAAGTACCAGCATACACCACAAGAAGAAGCAGGACCACCCTACCTAAAGGACGTCCGTTCAAAAGAAGAACTCCATTTGCGAAAAATAAGGCAAGAAGATTGTGAACAGATAGCTAGCTAAGATCGATTGTATTGAAATTGTAGCCTTCATTTCTCGAATGTATTCATAAATGTTTTCATATTCATAAATGTTTTACCAATTCACAAATGAATGTTTTACCCGTGTTTTCTCCCGGATCTCGTTGGAACCTACTGCCTTGTGGGCCCCACGACTAACTGCACCCTCCAAGCCTCCATGACCATGACCATGACACACTGGGAATGGCTATGTGGACACACCATCTCACACAAGCACTGCATTCCCCATAGCTATACAAAAAAAAGATTACTAATGGCGCACCTCTCTAGGATGCGTCATAGCTATACAAAAAAAAAGATTACTAATGGTGCACCTCTCTAGGATGCGCCATAGCTATACAAAAAAAAGATTACTAATGGCGCACCTCCTCGCGATGCGCCATTGCTATACAAAAAAAGGATTACTAATGGCGCACCTCTCGTGGGTGCGCCATTGCTAACCCTTGCCCCCACTAAAATCCCCAGTCCCCTTTCTATCTTCCCGCCCACTGCCCCGACTCTCACCGCCCACTGCCCCGACTCGTACTGCACCGCCACCGCCCCCGTGCCCCCGTGCCTCCGCCGCTGCCCCCCCCAGCAACAGCGACCACCACCAGCGTCGGTGCTCGGCTCCGCTCCACCGCACGTATACCCCCTCGCCTCCTTCCCGCAGCGGCAGCCGGCGTCGGCGACACGCCCGTCAGTCCTCTCCCGTGCGCCGGCCCCCACGTCGCGAGCGGCAGCGTCCTCCGCGTGAGCGCAACCGCTAGCGGCAGATCCCTCTACGGGTCTCCTCCCCCCGCCATCACCGTCCCCCTCCGTCCGGCAAGGTTAACCCCTCCCAATTTACCCTCGGTCTTTCAAATGTGAAAAATGAGTGTATTTGAATCTGGCAACTGAATGAACAGGAACATAGTGAGCCCAATGTGAAAAACGCCCTTTTAACCCCACACGATTCTGAATCCAACCAATCAGGAAGAAGCACACAGATCGCATGTTTCTTTCAAGCGCTTGTGAGTCGTTGGATCACGCTAGTGAGTCGTGGGATTAGGGTTGTGTTTCCCTATCGCGCAACCGGTACTAAAGAGGCACACGACCCTATTTCTTCGCGTGTTTCCCTATAGTATTATTAAAACTAAAATTATATAAAATTTATGCAACTAAACTTATCATAGTATTTTCTGTTCAAAACATTAAAAGCAAAAAAGTGGAAACAAAATAAATTAAATAAAGCAAAAAAGAAAATAAAAAAATAAACAAAAAAATAGAAAAAAAGTATTTTCTGTTCAAAACATTAAAAGCAAAAAAGTGGAAACAAAATAAAATAAAGCAAAAAAAATGCCACCTACAGGGCCATCACGGCTTGAATACGACTAGAAACCCAACAATGGGCCAGGATTCAGGCCCGCAGAAGGCCCAGTAGGCCCATGGGCAAAGAGTGACACAATAGGCCCGGAAGCCTGTAGTTGAGAGGAGCTCGAGAGGGTTGGCGCAGCAGCGCTTATAAACCGCTCTCGTGCTCCCTCGACTAGCGAAGTGGGACTAAACATCCCACCGCACCACGGCGCAAGGCCTTTGGTTCCGGTTGGTAGCACCAATCGGAACGAAAGGGTGGCATTGGTACCGGCTTGTAGCACCAACCGGGACCAATGCCCCCTTTAGTTCCGGTTGGTGGCACCAACAGGAACCAAAGGTCTGTGTTTCCCGCCGTTTGGGCTGCTGAAAAGAGACCTTTGGTCCCGGTTGGTGGCACCAACCGGAACGAAAGGGGGGAATTGGTCCCGGTTGGTGCTACGAACCGGGACCAATGCTCTGGGTATATAAGTGGCACTTAGGAATTTTCAGTCATCATCTCGCCATTAGCCCCTGACGACACCGGAGACGACACCGACGCCGTCAGGATGCCCGACCGCCACGCCGTCACCGCCCTCTGCCCCGTCGACGCCCTCTGCCCCGACCTCGCCGTCGCCGCCCTCTGCCTCGACCTTGCCGTCGCCGCCCTCTGCCCCGACCTCGCTGTCGCCGCCCTCTGCCCCGACCTCGTCGTCGCCACCCTCTGCCTCGCTGTCAGCCCCTCCCCCCATTCCCCCCTCTTCTTCCCCGCCTCTCCGCGCTCCTCCCCACGCTCCCCATCGCCGTCTCCGCCATGGCTGTGCTCCGGCCGCCGCCCGAGATCGATGCCGGCAAGGCTATGGGGAGCGCGGCGGCGGCGCCGGCCAAGCCCGCTGCTGGATCGACAACTATAGGGTGTGGATTGCCGATGGGTCGAGAGGTTGCCTTGTGTCAAAGTATTGAAGAAATCTCCATGGCTTCATCATTAGCCGGAAGTAACCGAGTCATGATGGTATTTTCAGTGCATTTGCTATCAGTTTAGTTGTTGTCCCGAAATATATGTTCCTGGGTACAATATGTTGATATGGGAGATTAGGCCTTGTTAGAGGTGGTATTAAAATAAAGTTACAACATGAAATTTTAGAGGCTGTTTTGTAGATAGTTAAAACACATATCACTTGTCAGGTTTCGTTCGGTATATTAAATCCTATGAAATTATCAAAGTGGGTTGTTCTATGTTGGACTTGGGAGAATGTAACCAGACTTATACTCTCAGATTTTGTCATAGTTGATGGTGTGAGGACTTAAAACTATGTTGGACAGAATTTTATGTTTGCTGGGTTTTGTCTCCGACCATCGTGTCGTGATGATTTTGCAGGTACCCCGAGAGGCCCTTGAGTTTGCCGGAATGTCGATTAACTTCCGTCCTGGCAAATTCGGGTACTCCATATGTCCTATTTTCAGCAAAGGTCATGCTGAAATTTTCCATGAATTTTAGCATGACTTTGCTAAAAATAGGTCATATGGGGTACTTGCGACTAATGCATGGGCCCGGGTATCTTAGTACTTAATTAAGTAGGATGAACTTAGAATTCTCCTTCCTTTTTCTTGATAGGGTATATTATTAGAAGATACCCATATATATCAGTCAACCTAGGGTGCCTCGGCATCGATAAACCCTAAATGATGAAAACTTAACTTAGCATTTAGGGTGCCTCAGCGTCGACAAACCCTAAATTATAAAACCTTGGCTTTTAGGGTGCCTCGGTGTCGATAAAAACCTAAATGATGAAAGCTTAGGCCCCAGAGATGCGGATCATTAGAGACAAGACCCCGGAGATCGTGATAGTCGACCCCTTCTACATGCGTGCCAAGATCTTGGGCAGCGTTGGGGACCGGCAAGTCGCGAGTTCACACCTCGAAGGCGTCATTCTGGCAAACCTAGATAAGGATAACTTCCTCGTGCAATACTTTCCCAAGTAAGTCATCCCCTCACCGCCCCGTAACATATGATTTCTTAGATTTCGATCGTTCTTTTTTTCTAACATGCCGTGTTTTGTGCAGTGACACACATTGCACACTCATCCTCTTAAGCCCGAAATATTCCATGGCACGTATTTCGACTCGGACCGTCAGTCGAAGAAAGACTACACAAATATCAACAAAGTTCTTGATGATGTTCTGCCCGGCTACGCCAGATCTGGAGGCACCTTCAGTAGGACAATTCGTAGGTATGGCAAGCACGTGTTCACCAACAATACGACGTTTCCCTGCGTCAAGCAGCTTCCCGGCAGTCAGAAGGATGCCTACTACGCCCTCCATCACATGCGGGCGATCGTACGGGACCAGCATCACCTTCTGCTACCAAATAATCACAAAGATTGGGCCACACGCTTGTCGGCAATCCAGGACGCGGACATCAGACAAGAATTCTATCGCATCCAGTCGGAGTTTGCGGAAATCATCCATCAAGATGTCCTTCGTACCTCGGGGCAGTTCTACCTCAGATATCAACCGTCCAACAGTGAGATAGAAACAACGCTACAAATGCAGGCTGACAACGCCCGCGATTTCATGACCATCACTAAAGACGGCGGCTTCATCCATGCTCCAGTCCCTGAGTCGAGTCGAAAGTAGTGATGCTATGTAGTTCTGAAATGTCGATTAGCTCATGTTGTAATATTAAACTTTAATGAACATGTATGTCTCTTTGGTTTGGACAGTCGTTCAACTTATATGTAATCGATGCTATTTATTAGTAGGACCATGAATCGTGCTATTAATGTGTTGCTTTTCTCTTCCGATCCTTTTGTTGCATACTTATATATTGCTTATGTATTGTCTGTGAATTGCTACTAACGTTTTGTTTGGCTAGTGCATAGAGATTCCATCGTATGTCGTGTACAAGGGTAAGGTTCCCGGAGTCTACGATGACTGGGAGGAGTGTCGGAGACAGGTTCACCATTTCAGCGGTAACAGTTACAAAGGGTACACCACTAGGGCGGAGGCGGAAGCTAGATACGCGTGCTATCTAGCGAGAGAGAGGAGGGAGCGTTGGAGGAACCGGATGAAGACCAGTTTCATTGTGATGATGCTCATCCTGATGACCGCAACTCTCTTCTATGTGATGGTAGTTTAGATGATCGATATCGACTTGCAATGTGAAGACAAACTTGCTACTCGTGGTGTCGAAACTTGTAACGTTCTAACGTTGTTCGGTATTTTAAAATTAGAGACTAATATGATGAATTGTATTCGGAGACTAATCTTCTATTGTATTCGATAAATCTACTGTTTATATGTTGTCCTCTCTATATTCTGTGTATTAATATGTTTTGTAACCTGTGCAAATATCAGAAAAGAAAAAAAATACCTAATATTCATACTAGTGGCGCACCACTCAGCACATTAGTGGCGCACTGCAAAAAGCACACTAGTGGCGCATGCTCCATTAGTGCGCCATTAGTAAGCCAGAGCACATGGGTAAATATGGCCCCAGGGAGGCATACTAATGGCGCACCGTGAGCTATACTAATGGCGCACCGTGAGCTATACTAATGGCGCACTGCATGGTGCGCCATTAGTATACCAGATACTAATGGCGCACCTGTGGTGCGCCATTAGTAAAAAAATCTAATGGTGTGATGCTAGTGGCACACCTGTAGTGCGCCATTAGTAGCCAAAATAGGTGCGCCACTAGCAGGCCTTTTCCTAGTAGTGATAGGTGGAATAGAGTAGGGTGGAGGTTGTCAAGGAAAAGGACAAGATAGTCCCACATCAACTAGGCATATCAACGGTCTAGGAAGATGCCCATAAATAGATATCAATGTCAGTGAGTAGGGATTGCCATGCAAGGGATGCACTAGAGCTATAAGTGTATGGAAGCTCAACAAGAAACTAAGTGGATGTGCATCATGAAGAAAATTCCACTAGTTATATGAAAGTGGAAAAATAGGATACTCTGTACAATAAAGATCATGGTGCTGCTTTGGAGCACAAGTATGGAAAAAGGTAGAACAATGTGCCTTCTCTCTTTCCTATCATTTTTTGGTGGGCATCTAAGGCCTCTTTTATTCATCAATTTTTTTATTTGGGCTTTACTGGCCTCTTTTATTTTTCATAAAGTCCGGAATCTCATCCCCACTTGTGAGGGAATCATAGATTCCATCATCCTTTACTCACATGGAACATGCTCTAATAATGATAATCATCACACTATTATTTACTTACAACTAAAAAGAAAATTATAACTCGATACCTAGAACAAAATATGACTCTATATGAAATATGAAAGGGGTGATGCACGTCATGATAAAAGGAAACGGCAGAAGTTGCATGGCAATATATCTCGGAATGGCTATGGAAATGCCATAATAGGTAGGTATGGTGGTTGATTTTAGGAAATACATATGGTGGCTGTTTTGAGGAAGGTATATGGTGGCTGTTTTGAGGAAGGTATATTGGTTGTACCGGCGAAAGTTGCGCGGTACTAGAGAGGCTAGCAAACGTGGAAGGGTGAGAGTGCGTATAATCCATGGACTCATAATTAGTCATAAAGAACTCACATACTTATTGAAAAAGTCTATTAGTCATCGAAGCAAAGAATTAGATGCATGATCCTAGGGGAGAGGTTGGTAGGAGTTAACCATCGCGCGTTCCCGACCCTCACACAAAGGTCCTCAATCTATAAAAAAATCATGCTCCGACTTCCATACATAACGGTTCACCATATGTGCATGCTACGGGAATCACAAACCTTTACACGAGTATTTTTACCAAATCAAAATTACTTCCTAACATAACTCTTAACATTACCATCTTTATATCTCAAAACTTTATGCAAGGAATCAAACTTCTCAAAAATACAATGCACTTAATTTGGAAGTTTTTATTATATCCCTCTTGGATGCCTATCATATTAGGACTAAATTCATAACCTAGACCAATTACCATGCTATTTAAAGAATCTCAATATAATTGAGGTATGAGAGTTCAATTATTTCTATAAAACGCAAAAACCACTGTGCTCTAAAAAATATAAGTGAAGAACATAGAGCGAAATTGCCTATCTCAAAAGATATAAGTGAAGCACATAGAGTATTCTAATAAATTCACAATTCAGCATGTCTCTATCAAGAGATGTGTGCACCAAGGATGATTGTGGCAAACTAAAAATCAAAGACTGATATCATACAAGACGCTCCAAGCAAAACACATACCATGTGGTGAATAAAAATATAGCCTCAAGTAAATTTACCGATGGATTGAAGACGAGAGAGGGGATGCCTTCCGGGGCATCCACAAGCTTAGGCTATTTGGCATACTTGAATATGACATGGGGTGCCTTGGGAATCCCCAAGCTTAGGCTCTTGCCACTCCTTATACCATAGTCCATCAAATCTTTACCCAAAACTTGAAAACTTCACAACACAAAACTTAACAGAAAACTCGTGAGATCTGTTAGTATAAGAAAATGAATACCATTTTAGGTACTGTTGTGAACTCATTATTTATTTATATTTGTGTAATACCTACCGTATTCTAACTTCTCCATGGTTCATAACCCATGATACAAACCCATAGGTTCATCAAAATACGTAAACAACTCAAAGAAAATAGAATCTGTCAAAAACAAAATAGTTTGTAGCAATCTAAAAACTTCGTATACTTGTGTGACTCAAAACATTCTGAAAACTTAGGAAAACCTAGAAAATTTATATATCAATCTTGTGTAAATTTTTCACACTCATTAGACGCTCTGAAACATTTAGAAAATTCCTGGACTGAGCGCAAAATTTTTTGTTTTTCTGCAAGATCAAATCAACAACCACCATAGATCACCCCAAAGGTTTTACTTGGCTCAAACACTAACTAAAACACCAAAACACAATTACTATAGAAGTATTAATGTGGGAAACACTCAAAAATAGAAGCAAAAACAGAACACAAAAAATAAAATTGGGTTTCCTCCCAAGAAGTGCTATTGTTTAACTCCCCTAGCTAGGCAAAATGCAATAGATCTAGGTATTGTCATCTGTGGTATGCAATCCAAAATTAGCTCTCCTAAAAGATTAATCATAGAATTCTATTTTCTTTCTAGGAAAGTGTTCCATGCCTTTACTTAATGGAAATTGGAATCTAATGTTTCCTTCTTTCATGTCAATAATTGAACCAATCGTTCTAAGAATAATAGGAAATATAGGATTGCAATCTATATCAATAACAATAAAAGATACGGGCACATAATTCCTATTTGCAACAATAATAACATTTTGATCCTTCCCATAGGTTTCTTAATAGTGGAATCCGCAAGATGTAAATTTAAACAGCAATCATCAAGATCATGGAATCCTAGCACATCACATAAAGTTTTCGAAATCGTAGGGACACTAGAACCTAAATTACACAAAGCATGGAACTCATAACCTTCAATTTTAATCTTAATAGTAGGTTCCCACTCATCATGAAGCTTTCTAGGGATAGAAACTTCTAACTCAAGTTTTTCTTCAAAAGGTTTCATCATAGCATCAACAATATGTTTAGTAAAAGCTTTATTTTGACTATAAGCATGTGTAGAATTCATCATGGATTGCAACAAGGAAATACAATCAATAAACTACCAGCTATCATAATTAAAGTCCTTAACATCCAAAAGAGTGGGTTCATTGCTATTTAAAGTTTTGACCTCTTCCGTCCCACTTTTATCCATCTTAGCATTAAGATCTATAGACTCCGAATCATTGGGACTCCTTTTAACTAAAGTTGAATTATCTCCAGTCCCATCTTCATCAATATTTATATTGGAAAACAAAGATTCAATAGGATTCACATAAATCACTTTAAGATCTTCATCATTATTTTCAGGAGAACACACTTTTCAAGCCACTCATGCTTAGCACGAATTCTCGCGGTTCTTTCCTTACTTTCATCAATAGAAATTCTTATAGATTTTAAAGAATCATTAATATCATGCTTAGGTAGAGTAGAATAACTTTCGAATAATCAATCTCAATTGAAATTCTATCAACGCTCCTACAAAAATCATCAATCTTGAGCACTTTTTCTTCAATTGTAGCATTGAAAATCTTTTGAGAACCAATAAATTCTTTAACAATATTATCAAGATCAAAGGGCATATTATTATAATTTCAATAAGAATTGTTGTAGGAATTACCATAATTATTAGAGGAATTACTGGGAAACGGCCTTGGGTTGAAGTTACCTCTATACGCGTTATTACCAAAATTGTTCCTACCAACAAAATTCACATCCATAGATTCATTATTATTTCCAATAAAATAAGAACAAGGCATATCATTGGGATCAATAGGAGCACTCTTACTAGCCAACTATTTCATCAATTCATCCATCTTTTCACTCAAAGTATTTATTTGTTCAATAGCATGCACTTTTTTACTAGTAGGAGATATTTCGCTATGACATTGAGAGTAATTTGTCATAATATTATCTAGGATTTTAGTAGCTTATCCTGATGTGATTTCCATAAAAGTACCACACACGGCTGAATCTAAAAGATTCCTAGATGCAAAATTCAATCTAGCATAAAAAATTGTATAATCATCCATAAACTCAAACCATGTGCGGCGCAATTGCTAATCATTAATTTCATCCTATCCCAAGATTGTGCAACATGCTCATGGTCAAGTTGCTCAAAATTCATTATATCGTTCCTAAGGGAGATGATCTTAGCGGGTGGAAAGTACTTGGAAATAAAAGCATCTTTGCACTTATTCCATGAATCAATACTATTTTTAGGCAAAGATGAAATCCAAGTTTTAGGAAGATCTTGTAGTGTGGATGGAAATAGCTTCAATTTAACAATATCATTATCCACATCTTTATTTTTTTGCATATCACACAACTCAATAAAAGTATTTAGATGGGAAGCGGAATCTTCACTAGGAAGTCCAGAAAATTGTTCTTTCATAATAAGATTGAACAAAGCAGCATTAATTTCATAAGATTCTGCACTAGTGGAGGGAGCCATAGGAGTACTAATAAAATCATTATTATTAGTCTTGGAAAAATCACACAACTTGGTGTTCTTAGATATCGTGAGAAAGTAGGCAATCAAGCACACAAGTAAGCAAAAGGCAAACGGAAGAAGGGCGAATAAAAAGGCAAGAGATGCAAATGGAAAATAATGTAAATGCAAGAGATGAGATTGTGATGGGCACTTGGTAGGCTTTATGTGTATCCTCCCAGGCAATGACGATAGAGATAGATGTAAACGATTACGGAAAGTAAAAGATAAATAAATTGCAGCAAGGTATTTTTGGTATTTTTTGTTTATAGATCTAAAAATATATTATGGAAATGGAGCCGGGGGCCATAGGTTTCACTAGAGGCTTCTCTCTTGAAGGAAAATATCACGGTGGGTAACCAAATTACTTCCAAGCAATTGATAGAAAAGCAAATAATCATGTAGATATCCAAGGCAATGATCATGCATATAGGCATCACGTTCGTGTCAAGTAGACCGAAACGATTCTGCATCTACTACTATTACTCCACACATCGACTGACTCATGCATGCATCTAGAGTATTAAGTTGATGAAGAACAGAGTAGCACAAAAGGTAAGATGACATGATATAGAGGGATAAACTCAAGCAATATGATGAAAACTCCATCTTGTTACCCTTGATGGCAACAATACAATAGGTGCCTCGCTACCCCTCCTTTGTCACTAGGTGAGGACACCCTAAGACTGAACCCAAAACTAAGGACTTCTCCCATTGCAATAATTACCAATCTAGTTGGCCAAACCAAACCAATAACTTAAATAGACTTGCAAAGATATGAAATCATGCATATAATAATTTAGAGAAGATTCAAATAAGATTCTGGGATAATCTGAACATAAACCCACAATTCATTGGATCTTGACAAACACACCGCAAAAGAGTATTACATCGGATAGATATCCATGAAGATCATGAAGACCATGGTATTGGACCCGAAAGACTCTGGTGGACTACTCACGCATCATCGGAGGGGCAATGGAGTTGATGTAGATGCCCTTCGTGATCGGGACCACCTCCGGCAGATTACCGGCAAAGGCTCCAAGATTGGATCTCTCGGGACAGAGGCTTCTGTCGACGGAAAAGTATTTGCGTGGCTATTTTTGGTGTTGGGGGAATATTTGGGTATTTATAGGACGAAGAATAGGGTTTGGAGACCTGATAGGATACGGCAAGCGGGGGTGCCTTGGTGTGCCTTCCATGTCTCGTGGATCTCTTTCCTTCTAGAAAAAATCATTCCGAAGATTTAATTCCGTTTGGACTCCATTTAATATTCCATATCTGCAAAACTCAAAATCAAGGAAAAAACAGAAACTGCACTAGGCTCTAGATTAATATGTTAGTCCCAAAAAAATTATAAAATAGCATACTAATGAATATAAAACATCGAAAACAGATAATATAATAGCATGACATCATCAAAAATTATCGATACGTTGCAGACGTGTCAGTGTGTCATGTATACACACATATATGACATTACCATCAGTATATTGACTATATAATTAACAAGGGGATAGCTATATTTATAGAGATGCAAATATTTATGGCGCTCTATATTTAGGAATGCCACCACTATATCTGCGGACCCCACAAAATATACCTATGGCACGCAACACAAACTGAGGGTTTCACCTTCATCATAGGTGCCTCTCCGATGATGCGTGAGTAGTCCACCATAGACCTACAGGTCTATAGGCAGTAGCTATATGGCTTCCTCACTCTCTTAAGATTCTCAATACAATGGTCTCCTGGAGATCTATTTGATGTAATGACTTCCGCGTTGTGTTTGTTGGGATCCGATGAATTTTGAGTTCATGATCAGTTTCTATCCATGAATATGATTTGAGTCTTCTTTGATCTCTTATTTGCATGATTACTTATATCCTCATATTTCTTCTTTGAATCTTTGGTTAAGTTAGGCCAACTAGATCGATTTTTCTTGCCATGGGAAGAGGTGCTTTGTGGTGGGTTTGATCATGCGGTGTTCTTTCCCAGTGGCACAAGCGGCAGCAAGGCACACATGTATCGTTGCCATTAAGGATAACAAGATGGGGTCTACTCCTACATGAATAGATGTTGTCTACATCATCTCACCATTCTTATTGCATTACTCCGTTTTCTCATGAACTTAATACACTAGATGCATGCTCGATAGCGATGAACTTAATACACTAGATGCATGCTCGATAGCGATGAACTTAATACACTAGATGCATGCTCGATAGCGATGAACTTAATACACTAGATGCATGCTCGATAGCGGTTGGCGTGTGGAGTAATAGAAATAGATGCAAAATCGTTTTGATCTACTTGTCTTGAACGTGATGCCTATATAATGATCATAACCTGGATATCATCGTGATTATTTGATCTTCTATCAGTTGCCCAACAGTAATTTGTTCACCCACCGTGCGCTATACTCATGAGACATATTGCTTTCTGATCTACTATTTTGCCTTTTTGTTTTCAGATCTATTAATCCAAAAAAACAAAACTCTTTTTGTTTACCTATTTTATTTTATGTTCTTGTGAGATCTATTTGCCAAAACTATCACTACATAATCTCTCTTTTTATTGTTGATAGCTTCACAACCTCTCTTACGCGTCGTGTTGAAAGCGTTTGTTATTTGAGTGCAGGGGCTATTTACGTAGGTGCTTGATCTAAATCGGTGTGCTGCATGATACCTTCATCTTTTGGGAATTACCGACGCAGTCTCAAGCCACCTCAAAGATCTCAAAGGGAAAGATTCAATTCATCACAACAAGGTAGCGACGGAATAACTTCATATGATACAAGTACATTAGCAAAGACAAATGATACATCAAGATCATGCCATCTTAGGAACGCGCGCGCGAGAGAGAGAGAGATAAAAACATAGCTACTAGTACATACCCTCAGCCCCGAAGGTGAACTACTCCCTCCTTATTATGGACACCAATAGTAATGAAGAAGGCCTTTGGTGATGATTGCACCCTCCAGCAGGGTTCCGAAACAAGGCTCCAGATGAGTTTCATCGATATAGAGGCTTCTGACAGCGAAGCAGAAGTTCTAGGTTAATTTCTAGGGTTTTTTGTATTTATCGGATTCTTCGGCAATGGAATCATGCTAAATGGACCGATGAGCTGGTCCCAGGCTATCAGGGCACACCCAAGGTGTGATGTGCCTTGATGTCTTGGTGGCAACTGGTGTCCACCCTCCAGTGGTTCGTAGCTCTGGTATTTCTTATTTTCACTAGAAAAATCCGTCAAAAAGTTCTGAGAAATTCCAAGAACTTTTATTTTCTACACAAAAAACAACACCTCGGTAATTTTACTGAAAATTGCGTCAGTCCGGGTTAGTTATAATTAGTTCATATAAAGTACATCAAAAACATATAAAAGTATTGTAACCATAGGTAAATATGGCATGAATACTTCATAAGTTATCTCTATGATTTCTCCATGGGTCATCCTTCTCGAGCCATCTTTGATGCCCCATGTACACGATTTTCGAAGACCCGCCATCTTTGGATAGATGTAGAGACATTGCATCATCCATGCACCTAATGCATCCGCAATATCTGTGGCATACCTGGCTCGAGAAATATCCATAACCGAGATAGTCATGCACCGTCGTGATCAGCGAGACTCTCATGTCGAAATACTCTCATGTGCTAGCTTCCCATGTCTTGGCCAACGTTGTCCATAACGCGTGTAGCTTCTCTCTTAGTAACACGATGTATAGATAAGTATCATTTCCCGGTTATCTTGGACCTTGAATAAGCCTAGTCATGTGTATGTATTTTTCCTTCATGCAATTCTAGCAGGAGGGTGTACATGCATACAAAAAAGGGCATGTGCTATGATTGGTGTTCTGATTGCAAAATAGATTCCTGACATCAGTACTAGTGCCAAGCACATTGTTCCTTGGATCATCTACGAAATATTTATATTCAGGGGTGAATGCTCTCAAGTGGCTAGCATCTGTGAGGTGTCTTAGCTTTGGATCATCTCCATTGTCTGGCTTCACCCTCTCCGCATGCCAGCGCATGATCTCTGCTTCCTAAGGATCTATGAAATATTGCTGCAGAACGGGAGTGATTGGAAAGTATCATACAACTTTCTGTGGAGATTTATTTCCGGCCTTCTTATATCATGAAGCATTGCACTTTGGACATATGGTTTTTCCCCGTGCTCGTTCCGATATACGATGCAATCATGGACGCATGCGTGGTATCTAATGTGCGGCATATCAAGAGGGCACACTATTTTCTTGGCCTCCTCGACACTAGTAGGACACAAGCTTCCTGCACGAAGAACCTTCTTTAGATACTTCAAAAGTTCATCCACGCTGGCATGCATCCATTTGTTCATTTTCCTTTGTATTTAGAAGTTCTAGTGTGAAACTCAAGTGGGTCACCTCGGGATCGCAACCATCATACAATGGAGTCTTTGAGTCTAGCTCCAGTTGTGCCAGTTTGGCCTCCTCTGTGGAAGAAGCTCTGTGGCTATTCGTCTTCTCATGAAACAAGTCTCGAACATGTGGGTCCCGCATGGCTGAACTTAGTAGGGACGAAGACTGTAGTGTGCCCATGTCTTCTCCGTCATGTCCGGCCTCTTCTCCGCCTTGTCTGGCCTCTTCTATGCCATGTTTGGCCTCTTCTCCATTTTCGACGCCCTTTTCTTTAGGCCCATTTTCATCCATCTCTTCGTATGGCCCCATGTCATTATTCCCTGCCTCGTTGACGTCTTCATCATCATCATCTTCACTTAAGTATGTCCATCCATGAAACCATGCATGAGTAGGTGTGCCTTGAATTTTCCAATCTTAAAGGGGTCGAGCAATACTCCTCCTTTGCATCTTGGACACAAACATAAAACCTCCTTCCATTTTTTTCATACATGTCGTCCACCGCAGATTGCTAGAATCTTTCCACCTTCCTTCCATTTACCTTCATGATTGCCAGCACAGAGCAAAATAATTATAACCATATACACATGCATGCATGCATGCAAAAAATCCATACAAAAATTTGACATGACCTTCCCTAAACATAAGACATATCTAGTTTGCCCAAAATTCGCCGAGATGGAAATCAGTCAACAATTGACAAAACATAGGCAACTCATGGAAGCTCACATGCCACACACAGTTCAGTATCATATCGCACAAAGACACACACACACATGCCCATTCTTGCAAAATTGTTGTTTTTGCTAACATATGTCAAGAGAGATAGATATCCAATTGTCCTTCTTAATTAGCTAGTGGATCTAGATAGTGAGGTACCTAGATGGCTCTAATTCTAGAGAGAGAACTAGCTAGTGGAGATGGGTGGATGTGCTAGAAATTAAAGAGAGGGAGGAGGGATGACATTAATTAATGGAGGTGGTGGAGGAGCAGAGAAAGAGAAATGGAAGATGGAAAGGCATTAAAGGAGGTGGTGAAGGGTCAAAGAAGAGAGAGGGAGGAGTGGGAGCATGGAAGGAAGAAGCAACAAGCAAATGGAAGAGTAGGGGGAGAGGGACAGGAAGGTGAAAAGGGGGACAAATATTAAGGCTGACAACCATAAGGGAACGCTAGGGAAAGAGAAGCGCTACCGCTAATTGCCCTAGTTGTAGGGCTTTCCTGAAAAAAGCGCTACTACTAACAGGGGCCCACCAGCTTACCTGTAGAAGTATAGCAAAAGCGCATTTTACTAACAATGCGCTACAACTACGGTTTTAGTTGTAGCGCAGGGTATCCGTCGAGCGGTGTTAGTATCTTCTGACCTGGCGGCGCCGTGTGGCCCACTTAGCAGTATTGGTGTGTCTTCGATTAAGTGCTACTACTAATATGTACTTGTAGCACTTGTTATGCATGGAGCTACTAGTACTTAAGAGTAGCACCTGGTCCCTAACAGGCACTACTGGTGATATTCTACCTATAAGCTATTTCCTAGTAGTGTTAGGTTCGACACTCTTATCAAAAAAGGCTACAATCGATCACCTATACTTGGGGGTTATCACTGGAGTCTGGCCCAATGGAGAGAAGATGTCCGAGTGACTTGATCGATCCAAGTGGACCCTTCAACATATGCATTTGAATGCATCTACGGTTCAAGGACCTCCAATGATGGTGTAAGGTCTTAAGTGGGCCTTGGATGTCAGGTCCATGACACTACCACTGGTAGGTGACCCCATCACCCACCATTGTCGACTCAAATCAGTTGATGATATCCCATAAAAAATGGGGCACGATCTCCGCTTTCACAGGGCATGCTAATGAGGCAACAACCTAGAAACATGATTCGACTCGCCATAAGTGACCCAAATCTCCTTTTGAGCGGTGGCGGTTAAGTAAAAGTTATCAGGCGTATAACTGATTGTTCCCACTTCTGCGGCGACCCGTCAAGGTTAAGTGACCTCAAGGACATTAGATCTGAACACTGCTAGCTTAGTAGTAACTCCCTTGCCAAGCCAAAGATATCAGGAATCGGATGGTCCACAGAGTGCGGTCCTCCTTGGTGATTGGATACCACTTCAAGGGCTACTGAGGGTGTCCCAGACTAGGGGGTACGCATCCAGGGTGTTTAACCCTCATGGGCCAAACTAGGTCTCGCCATGCCACCGCCTGAAGGAAGACTGAAGCCTCAAGACTTGCATGTGGACAAATTGGAAATAGTCAAAGACTTGACGTATGCTCCAAGGATAGCATTGTATTCGAGATACTGGAAACCAACCTAGCATGTAGCCTAGATACTCCCAGGCAACTATGTAACCCGAGAGGTTTAGTTCGTAGAGGGACAATTAGTCACCTTAGGGTTTATAGCTTACACAACCTATCTAGAGGTAGACCATCATCATGTACTCGATGTCCCATAATCAATACAATGGACGCAGGACATGGTTTTATCTCTTCGAGAGGACCCAAATCTGGGTAAACATCATCTCCTCAAGTCTCCGGTCACCATTGATACCAGATCTATGGCCCGGTACGTCCTACCCGAGATCAACTAGTCTTAATATCGACAACGTACAAACTATTAGCGTGTGTTCTTCGGCAACACTGCCAACTTATGTGACGTTTGATATACTTAAAGCTAGCCATGCGTGCACCCAGCAAGCATGACTAAGGTTGTAGAACTGGCTGTGTGCAGTACTCCTACGAACGTTGCTAACTATTTGACAGTTGAATTTAGAAAAATATTAAATGCATTCTTAAATTCTTGAAACTTGGTGTGCCATGCGTGCTAGCCAACTAGCAACGTTTGGCTTCCCCGGATGCCTCTAAGCTCACACTACTACAGCGTTCACATTTTTTCTATGCACTGATCACTACTACAGAATGGTCCAAAGACAACACATCAATCAGAGACCCTTTAACAAAACTATGTGTGATCCATCAATCGCAAACGGTATAGTTCAAGCTCGGCCGCCAATGATGAATACCTTGCATGATGAAGGAACGAACAAGTACGGTTCAAAAAATAGTTGTGTGTGTGATGCGGCGCATACAGTTTGTTCTTACGAACTATTTGTGATTATGGAAGATAACAAAATCGGTTAACAAACTATATACGTGTGCATAGTGCGGCATACAGTTCACTCGGACAAACTATTTGCGCTGATCCAGCAGAACACAAATGAGTTAGCCTAAGAAGGTGTGTACGATACCTGACAAACAGTTCATTCATCAGAATTGTGTGGGAAGACAAATAATAACCCAAATGATTCATCCTGACAACCATGTGTGTTGTGGGTACCCGACAAACAGTTCATTCATGAGAACTGTGTGGGAAGACCAATAATAACCTAAATGATTCATCCTTACAACCTGTGTGTGTTGTGGGGACACGGTTCCTGCAAATAATTGTATGAGATGTGATTTGCTCTGTTTGCACAACATCTATTTGCTCTGTCTACAGAACACCAACATTATTGTTCCATAACCAACTTGAACATACAATTACATAAGTGACTACACAACACATGTACATTCTTCAATATAAATTTACACCAAATCATATTGCTCTTGTGACGACGGTTACCGACACTACTCTGCTTGTGGCTATCCCTCACCATCTGCAGGAAGGAGGCACTTCCTCATGTTAGTGATCCTCCTGTACATCCCGTAGCTGGTGTACGCGTCCTTGGCCACGTACTTGATGTGTTCTTCACTCAGTTCGTTTACCTTGGTAGTGTGCCAGACAGTCTTGTCCTTGTGGCACTCAGCCTTCATGTCTCTATAGTAGGGGTCGATGGTGGCCATGGCAAGGTCAACTAAGGAGCCCTTCTGCTTCTTCTTCTCGCTGCCCCAGATCCTATATTGACCTTTGATGTTGACAAGCTTCTCGCGGGACAAGCCCGAAGTCTTGAGCAACTTTAGATCATTGGTGGTGTCCACCATTGTGAACCTGTAGTCATGGTTGTTGAGAAACAGGGTGAAACGCTCGCAAGGCCTCATGGTCAGGCAGTAGTGGTAGACGAGCCCGTGATGGCACACGCACAACTAGGCGACGACAACCTTCTGATCAAGCCCGGCACGACCACCGGTGTACTCGAGGTCGAAGCCGACCATATTGTACTTGTCATCCTCAGCAAGCAACTGCTCCAACGTGTTAATGGAGTTCACCACCATGTCCAGGTCATTGATGTACACCACCGAGGGGTCCGTCTTCCTGATGTGTGTGTCCAATTTGACAATAGTGGTGAACTACGGCTCAGCGCCGGCAACCGCCATTGGACCGCACAGGGAGGTTAAAGCGATGAACAGATGTGCATCCTCTCTCTATTATTTGTCATCGTGAGATGTGCATCAACAACATGGCAGTTTTTGCAACACTTAACTACATGGTGGCACCCGGAGCTGCGCAACCACTTGCATATGGCTCCTCGAACGTACGTGATCATTCGCGCATGGACGGCGGCAGAGCGGGCACGCACGGACGTGAGCAAAGTGCGCCATGGCCACATCAACTGCCTCATGTGTACATTCATTCACGACGGTTCATACAGAACAACCGTTTGCTTTATAATAAAATGCAAACAGTTTTTTATTATTAACCGACTACGTGCTTGTCTATTCTCCCAACTCCTTCCCTTCTTGTCACCGCGTTGCTGCACGAGGATTCCAGTGCACGCTTCGGGAGCGCAGGTTCCTGCGCAAGCTTCCCACCGGCTCACCGAAATGCCCCAAACATCCAATGCTTTAGGAGCACACATCGTTTCTTTTGGGCTTACGCGCGCAACCTTCCCACCCAACTAGCCTTGGCAGGGTAATTTATAAACCCTCACGACTGGCCTCTCCACATCACATTCATTCCCTCTCTGCACATAGCCTCCCAAGTTTGCTTCTACCCCAATCGCCAATGGCACCTGCCCGACATCGTCACTCCGTCACTCTACCAGAGGCAACTCCAGCTGTGTGGCTGTACCACGTTGGCAGTGTAGTACCAGGAAGCATGTAGTGCATGTGGTGTCTTTGTTGCTTGTGCACATGACACCCACCATACGCTCCTCCCCATTTTCCCGAATGAAGATATTGTCGGCGACCTCCATGGCCCCCACCCCATCACCGACTGCCGTTTTAGCCATTCCACCAGCTGCCTCCATGGCCGCTGATGTGTACTACACAACGTTCTTCTTGTAGACTCGTGTTAGGCCTCCAAGCAAAGAATTTTGTAGGACAGTGGAAAATTTTCCTCAAGTGGATGACCTAAGGTTTGTCAATCCATGTGAGGTGTAGGATGAAGTCGGTCTCTCTCAAACAACCCTGCAACCAAATAACAAAGAGTCTCTTGTGTCCCCCAACACACCCAATACAATGGTAAATTGTAATGGTGCACTAGTTCGGCGAAGAGATGGTGATAGAAGTGCAATATGGATGGTAGTTATAGGTTTTTGTAATCTGAAAATATCAAAACAGCAAGGTAACAAATAGTAAACAGTGAGCAAAACATTGTATAAATGCTTGGAAACATGGCCTAGGGTCCATACTTTCACTAGTGCAATTTCTCTCAACAATACTAACATAGTTGAATCATGTGTAAATACCTCTTGTGCGACAAAGAGTTCACTCCAAAGTCACAAATAGCGGAGAACTAACGAAGAAATTTTTGTAGGGTACGAAACCACCTCAAAGTTATCTTTTCCGATCAATCGTATGAGCTATGCCTATAAGTGTCATGAACAGCCCTAGAGTTCGTACTAGGATAACACTTTAAGACACACATCAACCAAATCCCTAATGTCACCTAGATACTCCATTGTCACCACAAGTACCCATGGACTTAATAATATGATATGCATCACATAATTTCAGATTCATGATATTCAATCAAACGCAAAGAACTTCAAAGAGTGCTCCAAAGTTTCTACCGAAAGTCAAGACAAAAACATGTGCCAACCCCTATGCATATATTCCCAAGGTCACGGAACCCACAAGTTGATCACCAAAACATACATCAAGTGGATCAATAAAACATCCCATTGTCACCACGGCTATCCCATCGCAAGACATACATAAAGTGTTCTCAAATCCTTAAAGAATCAATCCAATAAGAAAACCTCAAAGGAAAAACTCAATTCATCACAAGAAGATAGAGAGGGGAAAACTCCGTATGATTTATCTATATCAATAATGCTCGCGATACATCAAGATTGTGCCATCTCAAGAACACAAAAGAGACAAATCAAACACATAGCTACTGGTATATACCCTCATCCCCGAGGGTTAACTACTCGTTTCTTGTCATGGAGAGTGTCGGGATGATGAAGATGGCCTCCGGTGATGGTTTTCCCCTCCGGCAGGGTGCCACAATAGACTCCCGTTTGGTTTTTCGTGGTTCTGGAGGTTTGCGGCGGCGGAACTCCTGATCTAGGTTTTATTCGGAGGTTTCTATATTTATAGAAATTTTTGGCGTCAATCTCATGTCAAGAGGTGCCACGAGGCGGTCACAAGCCTGCTAGGCGCGGCTAGGAGGGGTGGCCATGCATGAACAGCTTTTGACCTCCTCGTGGCTCTTCCGGACCAACTGCAATGCTTCGGGGGTCTCGTTTGGTCTAGAAAAAATCTTACTAAATTTTCAGCCATTCCAAGAACTTTTATTTCTGCACAAAAAAGAACACCATGGTAGTTCTGCTGAAAACAGTGTCATTCCGGGTTTGTTCTAATAAAATCATACCTAAATCATGTAGAATTATTGTAAACGTGGCATGAATACTTCATAAATTATAGATATGTTGAAGACGTATCAACATCCCCAAGCTTAATTCCTGCTCGTTCTCGAGTAGGTAAATGATAAAAGAAATAATTTATGAAGTGTGAATGCTAGCATAATGCATAAATTTGATCAATGATAGTTTCAAACACTTTTTCTACCCTCATTATATATCATAAATAGTAGCTTCACATAAAACTTCTCATGATCAAGTAACAAGCTATTCACAAGTTAAAGTATAGTCTAACAAACTATGCTTTCGGTCACCAAATAATTGCAATTCATCTTATTTTCAGTAAGGGTCTATGTAAGAGTTTTGATGTAGCAAATTCCACATACTCAACTATCATATAGTCTTCCATGATTGCTAACACTCAAAGCATATTTTTAGAGCAAATGGCATTCGTCGAACACAGAGAAAGATAGGGGCTTAAAGTTTCACCTCCCAACTTATTTATCATATAGATAATTGTCAACAATAATAATTCATGATCAAATATATTTGAATGGCCATATATGCTTGGATCTTTACCCAACACCTGACGCTTGCCAAGAGAAAAAGGCGAAAACTAAGAAGTGGTGAAGATCACCATGACTCTTGCATAAAGGTAAGTACATGAAAGTAAAAGATAGGCCCTTCACAGAGGGAAGCATTGATTTGTAGAGGTACCAGAGCTCGAGCTTTTAAAATAGAGATGAATAATAATTTTGGGCGGTATGCTTTCATTATCACCATAACAACCGAGAGATCTTGGTATCTTCCATGCTAGATACATTATAGGCGGTTCCCAAACAGAATGGTAAAGGTTTTACTCCCCCTCCACCAATCAATCACACTCCACGGCAAGCCAAATCCACGGGTACCGTCCATACCAACAACATTCCTGGGGAAGTTTTGTTTAATTATTTACATTTTTCTTTGATTTTGGGACTAGGAATCCCTATTACTAGCCACTTTCTCGTGAGTGATAGTGAATCAACACAGATCGTGAAAATAACGAACCTAGCATGGAAGATACTAACAGCCCCTGGTCATTATATGAGCGATTCGGTCATACAAATCATAATATTAGTTGAAGGTTTAGAGTTTGGCACATGCAAATTTATTTGGAACAACGGGTAAATACCGCATATAGGTAGGTATGGTGGACTCATATGGAACAACTTTGGGTTTAAGGGTGTTTGGATGCACAATTAGTATTTCTACTTGGTGCGGAAGTTTTGGCTCATGTGAGGTGGAAGCAAGCACCACATGTTGGAGGATCCATAACAATATAAGTTCTATGCAAATATACACAACCATAACTCATTACGTTGTCTTCCTTGTCCAACTTCAACTAATTTTCTCCAGTTTGAAAATAATTAATGGCTAATCACAATCATAGAAGATATCCAAGATAGTATATTTATATGTGAAACCTCTCTACCTTCAATATTCTTTCATGAGTGGTTCAAGTGAGCAATGCGGTGTTTGCTAACTTTCAATAAATTTTACCACCTATACTTCTTATATGTGAAATCATTACTCCCCATGGGATAAGGATATAAAACATATATAATTTCAGATTTATGATATTCAATTCATTCAACCATTTACTCATAGGATATAAGTGAAGCACGAGAGTAAATGACAAAACTACTCTAAAACATAGAAGTGAAGGTCAATGAGTAGTCAAACAATTAAGTAGCTATGTGAGGACTTTCTCTCTCTCTCAATAAAGATTTTAAGACCTGTTCATTTCATTTCAAAAATAGGCAAAACAAATAGCACTCCACGAATAGCACACATCATGTGGACAAATAAAATTTTAGGCTCAACATAGGCTAACCGATAATTGTTGATGAATGAAAGCACATTTTCTCCCATGGTGGTTTTGGTAATTTATAACAACATATAAGTCATTGAACTAATGTTTCCACCAAGTATATTTCAGGAAATGTTCAATAATAGGATTGGGAAAAGGATTGTGGAATACCTCAAGATGCAAGGAAATAGGTTCGCAAAGCTTCAAGAAAGAGGACTCTACATTTTATATTTGTGAGAAATCACTTCGAGTCCACAGGAAAGCCAATACTATTATAAGGGGGTAAGGTTTTGTTGGTGAACAAAATGCTGATACGTGCACAAGTTATGGTCACCAAAAACACCCACAAACTCTCCCACCAAAGTCTGTGCAAAGCCAAACACTCAAAATTGGTGCAACCAACATTCTACACTCGGTGCCACCGATTCCAAACCCTAGACAAACTCAGCCAAACCCTAGACAGACTCAGCCAAACCCTAGCTTTTCGGTGCAACCGATACTGCATTCGGTGCCACCAAGTTGGGCTGCCAACTTTCTCTTACGCAAGTTCATAGTTTCAGTCCCTCCGAGATTGTCGAATCGGTGTCACCGAGATTGGGCATTCTGACCGTTGGTCATCATATCGGTGCAATCCAGATTCCTATATCGGTCTCACCGAGATTCAAAAGCTGCTTACTTTAAGTCACTTTGGTACAACCAAGATTCACACATCGGTTCCATCGAGTCTGACATATTGTTTGTAATGGTTGGATTTTGGGGATGCCTATATATACCCCTTCACCACCACCTACTCAAGAGTGAAGCACTCAGAACTACTCCATACTTGCCCCATCCAATTTTCTGAGAGAGAACCACCTACCCTTGTGTTGAAGTCAAGATCTTCCACTAAAACCATATGGATCTTGATTTCTAGCCTCCCCAAGTTGCTTTCCACCAATCTCATCTCTTCCACCAAGCCAAATCTGTGAGAGGGTGATTGTGTGTTGAGGAGTCTATCATCTTGAAGCACAAGAGCAATGAGTTCATCGTCATTACCGAGACTATTAACTTTTGGAGGGTGGTGACTCCTAGATTAGTTAGTTGTCGCTTGTGAGCCTCCTACTTCGTGTTGTGAAGTTGAACCAAGAAGTTCGTACGGGCATGGAGATCGCCTACTTCGTGAAGATCTACCCATAGTGAGGCTAGTACTTCGTGGACGGAAGTCGTTATGGAATAGTCAAGGTTGCTACTTCATGGACCCTTATGGGTGGAGCTCTCCGTGGAATCTCGCAACCATTACCCTCCATGGGTTGAAGACTCCATAAACCTGGATGTATGATAGGACCACATATCGCAACCATGGGAAAAATCATCGACTCTAAAATTGTGTTTGATCTTCCTACCCTATCCATTCTACTCATGCTTGTTGTTATTTTCCGCTGCTATACTCTTAGACATGCATGTCTAGGGTGTACTTGACTTTCCATGAATGCTAAAACTGAAAACACTAAAATTTGGGAAAACGAAAAAAACTATTTGGTCAAGTAGTCTAACCCCGTCATTTGGGCTCTTGTTCGTGTTGGTATGCAAGGTGAGTTCTTTGCGGAAGGAAGGGAACCCGATCGTGAAGCGACCGCGGATGAGTTGAAGATATTGCGAATCCATGCTAAAGCATGCTACATTCTCTTCAATTGTCTATGCCCCAAATAATTCAACAAAATCAGCCGTCTTGAGAATGTAAAAGAGATATGGGATACTTTGGTTGATATGCATGAAGGTACAGAATCTATGAGAGAATCCAAGTTGGATGTTCTTCATAGTCAACTTGACAAGTTCAAAATGAAGGATGGTGAAGGAGTCGCTGAGATGTACTCTAAAGCCCAATGGTGGCAGCTTCGGGCCGGCCCTCCTCCGGTGTTGACGCCTCTGGAGCCAGCGGTGCTCATGCCTAGGGGGCTAGCGGTGCTGGAGCCTCCGAGGCCGGCGTCTTCGGGGCGTCTGAGGTAGAAGCCCCCGCCCCCGCATCGCGAGCCATCTCGGACTTGGCATAGTCATCGGTGTCGGACTCTCCATCGGCCGTCTCGGCAGCGCTCCCCTCCAGATCGTCCAGGGTGAGCCCGTACCGGTCCTCCGGGACCACCATGCCGTCCGCCCCACGCTCCGGGACGTACTCGTCCCACGCGGCGAAGGACGCGAGGTCACTCGCCCTCACCAACAGCTCGTCGGCCATAGCCTCCAACTCCGCGTCGGTGCCGGCACGCTGGGCCGTGAGCAAACCCAAGTCCAGCTCGGGGTACCACGACCTGGCAATGCGGAGCTCCATGCCTGCATCGGTGCGTGCCGCGGAGGCCCTTCAGGCGTTCACCCGCGTAGTCCCAAACTCCAGCCACCTCGACAGCCGGTTCATGGAGCCCGGGTCCGCCGCGTCGGGCCAAAGGGTGCGAACCAGCACCAAGCCGGCCACTTGGAGCTGTATCAAGGCGCGGAGCACCTCCGACAAACGCGCCTCGGCGGCGATCCCCACCTCGTCCAGGGTCCAGGGGGCAAGCGGCCCAATGGCCTCTCCTTGCGCTCGTCGAGCCTCACGGTCAGCCTCTACGGCCGCCTCCGTGACCTCC
The DNA here is from genome assembly GCA_022496015.1 of Hordeum marinum. Taxonomy (NCBI): domain Eukaryota; kingdom Viridiplantae; phylum Streptophyta; class Magnoliopsida; order Poales; family Poaceae; genus Hordeum; species Hordeum marinum. The sequence goes on from CM039673.1 coordinate 298,561,827, forward strand.
TGCGTGCCGAGGAAAAGCCCTAAGCAGAAGACAAGGGATGAGCGGGGAGGCAAGCCAGAAAACCCAGAAGGCAGGAGAAGAACAAGGCAACAGAAGCTTACCGTGCAGCATCTGATCCACCTCATGCCCTTGCTCCTACAGCTGCACCTCCCTGGCTGACCACTCCTCGCGCTGGCGCTCGTGCTCGTCCTGAGCCACCTGCACGTCCTTGGCCGCCTTGGCTAGCGCGGCGTCCTTGGCCTCCAGCCTCTCACGGAGAACTTTCTCCTGCTCTTCTGCCTCCCGACGAAGGGCCGCCCCTTGGTCCACCAATGCTTGGGGGTGGGCCACCTTGCGCCCCTCCCACTCCGCCTTCACCTGGTCCGCCTCCCCACGGAGCTGGTCACGCTCCGTCGTCAGGAGTTCCCGCTCCTCGTAAAGAAGCACCACTTTACGCCGGAGGCTAACCGTCTCGGCGTGGGTAGCTTCACGAGAAGAAGTCGCCGTTGTTAGAAAGGATTCAGCCCGCCTCCGAGGCAGTCGGCCTGATTCCCGGGGGCTACACCCAGTGGGTGCGCTTGCGCGCCCCCACTTGAAAGATCGCAAGAGGACATACCTCGCAAATCCGCGGAGACGACGGCGAGCCGGTTTTCGGCTCCTCGATACAACCCCAGCAGGGTGTTGTACGCGGCCTCCCGGTGATCATACGCCGCCTGCAAAACAACAAGAGTACGCAGCTGTAGGCTCGACCCGCCTGCACCCCAGCCAGCTCGAACCTCAGGGGCTACACCCATTGTGGGCGCGCCAGCGCCCCCACTAGAAAAGACAGAAAATGCTAAGTCAAGAGAAGAAGGAAAGAAGAGGGCTCACCGCGACCGCCTGCTCCAAGTTGACCAGCCGGTCGTTGGCGGCTCGAGCATCCTGCGACATTTGGGCATGCCAAGCAGCGACTGCATCCCCAACGGCGGACACCGCCGCCCCGAGTGCGCTTGACGGGTCGTCAGGGGCCGGGCTCCCGGCCGCCACCCAGGTCTGCTGCGCCCGGCCCCCATCCGTAGGTTCTCCCTTGCCGAAGACCACGATGGGACCGGCCCCTCTTGTCGCCGTCATGCAGGGGGGCACCGTCGACGCACCTACGGCGCCTGCTTCCCCGGCCGTCGCGGCCCTAACCTCCGGCGCTCCGCCTCCGGCGGCATCGGGCCGACTCGCCTCCGGTGCAGGCGCCTCTAGAGCCGGTACCTCTGGGGCCGGCGCCTCCGAGGCCGGCATTTTCGGGGCCGGCACCTCCACCCACGGTGGCACGTCGTCCGCCACTGGCTGGGTGGCGTCGCAGTCCATCTTCGCCACGTCCTCCACGGCCTTTGCGCCCGCCTCCGTCCGTTGCTCGGGACCGTGGTGGTCCTTCGACCTCTTCTCCCGGCCGCGGGGGAACGGCTCCCACGCTCCGCTAGCGGCCTCCCCGCTGGTTCCTCGGAGGCAGGGGAATGGCTCTCATGCTCCGCCAGCAGCCTCCCTACTGGTTCCTCCCCACTTCTTTGCCGCCTCTTCCCATGGGCGGAGCACCTCGATGCGCCGCTCCTCTCCCGCCTCGAGGTCGAGCCACGCCTGGCGCTCACTCTCCTCGGCAGCCATGGGCGGCGCCGCCCTCTCTGTCCCGCCGCCCGGGGTCCTCCCCAGGGCGCGCGCCACCCTGGTGACGATGAAATAAGGACTGGGGGGAAGACGGAACGACCCAAGGTGGAGGAGGATATGGACTTACCCGGCGACGAGGGGGACCGCCCTCCTCGTGGGTCCCGCCTAGCAACCCTTTGTTCTTTCCCTTGCCTCCGCGGCTGCTGCCCGGCTGCGCGGTCACCGCGCGCTTGGGCGCCGGCTTGGTGGTAGACGGTCGTTTCCCCTTGTCGTCTGTGTCCGGACCTCCCCGGCTGGAGCCGCCGCCGGCTCGAGGTTGGAGCCTCCGCGGGTCCGTGACCTCGTCCTCCGAAGTTTCGAACTTCTCCGGAGCCTCTGCAACATGCGAATTGTCCGCCTCAGTGTCACCATCGATCCAGTCCCGTAGGTGCGTCTTGGGAGGAGACTCACCCGTCGATTCGGCCTCTTCGACCCCCTCCGTCTCCGTCTCCGCGTCTCCGGCTTCGGACGTGCCGGCTCACTCGGAGTCAGCTGTCTCCACGTTGTCGGCATCCTCGACCTCCTCGGGGTCCGACTCCACCGTGTTTGGGGCCCGCTCCCCGTAGTTCTGCAGGAGCGGGAAAATCTGAGGGCGGGACGGGCGGCGCGCCGCTAGGCCAAAGGGAGGAGGGGCACTGCCTCTGAAAAAAGATGGAGGGAAGGAGGTGGCCAGACACTTACCCGCGGTGCCGGGCGGCTCCGGCTGTACGGGGTTTTCCCCCATTGCCACTCGCCCTCCACCATCTTCGCTGTCGAGATGGCGTTCACCCTCCTCGCCACGTGGGCTGGTTTCATCTCCTTGGTGGAGAGCCGGTAGGGGTCATGGCGTCCTCCCATCTGGCAGATGAGGTGTGGCCGGTGCTCCAACGGCTGCACTCGGCGCACCACCATCGTGGCCAACAGATCGGTGGCCTTCAACCCCTCTGTCCCGGTCATCACGAGCAGGCGCTTGTAGAGCCAGTTCACCGTCTTGGGCACCGGAGGCGGAACCACCCGCCAGTTGAGCATCGCGGTCGGCGGGTGGTTGGCGAAGTCGGGGAGGTTGATGTAGTCCTCCTCTGGCTTCGCATTCTTCACATAGAAGAACCCCCGCTGCCAGCGCTTCACTGACTCGTGCAATGGGAGTTTTAGGAAGCCAGTCCCCTTACGGATATGAATCATGGCGCCTCTGCAGGCGGTCATCACCATCTGCTTCGTCACCGGATCCTTCGTTGTCTGTCGCTTGAGGAAGAAGAGCCGGCACCAGAGGTCAAGCCTCAGCTCAACCCCCAAGTACCCCTCTTAAAGGGTGACGAACGCCTCCAACTGCAAGAAGGCGTTGGGGGGAAGTGGTGCGGCTGCAGACCGAACCGCATCAGGAAACGGCAGAAAAAGGCACTCGTCGGCAGCCCAAGCCCGCGGAGGAAATGATCAGCAAAGACGACCACCTCGCCTTCCCGCGGTGTTGGGGAGTTCTCCGGCCCGGCCGGGTGTGCTTCCAAGTGTGCCTACGCCGGAAGCTTGCGGCGATGGCGGAGGTGCTCGATGAAGGTCTCATCCACGTCGCGACCGTCCCAGGTGCCCTTGTCCGCCACGGTCGCCGAGGAGGCATGCGGTCGCGACGACGGGCGCAGGTGCTCGGCGGCAGCCCGGGCTTTCTTCAGTGGCGGACGACGGCGCAGCCTGCCTGCGTGCTCTGGCCTCCTGCTCTCTCTCTCTCTCATGGCGGGGGGGAGGAAGATGACGACGATAATGCGACGAAAGTGGGGAGGGCGAACGGGCCGTTCTACCCCCCTCCTCTCGCCATTTAAACAATGCGTGGGTGATCATGGGGGCTGGATTCATTGCGCATGACCCACGCGATTCTCGTGGCATGCAGAGCGGATATTATGGCGCTCAGGAACGCCAACAGTCCGCCCGCACCATAAAAGATCCCCGCGCGGGCCGAGGCCGCGGTCGTGGAGGGCCCCGCCCCGCGGCCCGGTCTTTTCCGCCACGTGGCACGTCTTCTCTACCGGTGGGGAACCCGAGGAGGCGCGCGAGGCATTGGCCAGCTGTGGAGCCAGCCAACGTTTGCCGGCATCGCTCGACTCTCAAGGCACCCCGCGGCGCAAGGACGATCTTCAAGCCGGTGAGGACCGCCATGGTTCGTCGTCGGGCCACCCCGGCTTCAGGGACTACTGACGGGGGGATGACCCGAGGGAAGCCTCAAGCGCCCCCTTTGCCCCGGCCTTCTAACGCAGTCAAAGGGTGGGCCGCCTCCCCCCGCAGTCCGGCTACGCCCTGTCGGTAGTGGCCCTCCGGCTAGAGCCTGCCGGCTACGCCCCGCCGGCCAGCTGGGGGCGTTGCTGGTTGACCCCCTAGCCGGCTGCGCATTGGATACCGTCGACGGGGCATGCGTGGCGACAGTGGCCCCATCATATCGGGGGTCAGCGCCGGAGTGGCGACAGTGAAGGTGTTAGGGCCTCTGACCCTGGCGGACGGTGACTGGGCTTCCAACAGTGCCGGCACGCCCCAACCACTCCATTAACTACCCCGGCATGGCTACAGAGCGGCCGGCTGCACCGCTGACCTCGGCCGGTCGCCGCAAGATGACACCACAAGGGGCGGCCCATGCCGTGACATGACCGGCGTTGGGACCCGCCACGGGGGCCCCGCCGATTCCTGACGGGACACTTTAGCCAGTGGGGCCTACCAGCGACAGGACCCCACGGCCGGCGGCCCTCGCAGTCGGCCAAAGAGGCTGCCAGCTGGGGGGCCCCCTTGACCTTCTATTTGTATTGCAATCTGGGGGGTTGGCCTATAAAACCCCCCGGGCCACCCCCATGCAAGGGGTCGGCTGATCTCCCAGTTCTCTTCATGTCCACTCCACACACACGCGTAGAGAGGCAGAAGAGCAGGCTAGCTCCTTCTTCCTTCACGATCCATACAGCTCAAGGAGCGCCATTGTAATCTAACCATTGTCTCAACTAGACGAAGAAGGACTAGGGGTGTTACCTCCCATGGAGCGCCCCGAACCTGGGTACGTCGTGTGTCCACCACCACTTGTGCCAAACCCCGCTCCCGAAGCCCACCGGCGTCCTTTGGCCCCTCTCGTTAAGGCTACCCATGGCATTTTCCATGACGAAACCACGACAGAAGAGGAGGTAGAGCCAGCTGCTAAGGCCCCTCCCAAGAAGAAGTCAAAGCTTATGGAAGATGCTATGCCTAAGGCTACAACCAACGATAGAACCTAATCCAAGAAAACTACTGCTGCTGCTGGAAAATCCAAGAGGTCATCCAAACAGATTCCTGCTTCTGAGAAGAACAAGGGGACTACCTTTAGAGAAGAAGAGGATGATGACTTGACTACCTTAATGAAGCTTAGGCCATAGCTTCTAGTACATAATGCCAGCTATCCACTTGCTAAAAATATGAAGAAGAGGAAGGACTTTAGCTCGAGGGCATGGAGAGCTGCTAATCCATATGCTCAAAGGAGGAAGACAGTTGTGGACTACACATTCTATACCAAAGAGCAACAGGATTTCTATGAGACTGTGCTTTTTGACAAGAGTCCAGCTGTGAGTGATATGAGGTATGTGGATTGGAAATTCATCAAGGAGAATGAGGACTACTTTCCAAGTGTCCAAGATAATTTTCACTGCATTGGATTGGATGAGTTTGTTGGCAGAGAGTTTACTTCTTGGAATGATGAAATGATCATGCAATTCTACTCCACTGCACATTTCTACAAAGATGGTAGGATTCTATGGATGACTAAAGGTGAAAGATATGAGTCCATTGTTGACGAATGGGCTTCTATCTTAGGAGTCCCAGAAGCTCAAGATGGAGATTTGGATGTCTACTCAGAATCCAAGGAGAGCCACAATGCTATGGCCAACATGTACAAGGAGATCCCTGCTGCTAACGTGAAGTCTCACAGGCTAGGATCTATTTACTTTCTCCAGGATGGCCTCCGCACCATGAACACCATTCCGAGGCATACTTTGATGCCCAAGTTAGGAGATGACAAGATGATCCGAGGAGACGTCGTCAACATGTTGATCCACCTTCACAGACACACCCGGATCAGAGTCATGGACTTGATTGTTGAGACAGTCAAGAGGGTTGCTCCTGATCAGAAGCGCTCTTGCTGCTATGCACCCTATATCCAGATGCTCATCAACTCAAGGTTGGAGAAGCACATATTTTCTCTAGATCATCCCCATTTGCCCCTACAGCCAGATCTCGAGGACAATGTTGTGGTGACGGATGTTGAACATCCCACATCTGATGCAGCTCTGGCAGAGGCACAGGCAGTTAGAGCCACTAGTGCTCAAGTCCCTAGATCCAGAAATGAGCAAATGGATCTATTGATATCATCAGTTCAGGGTATGTAGAAGGAAATTAAGGGGATTCTGGACAACAAGAACAGTCTTGTGAGGATCTTTGAAAATAGGATCAAGACCCTTAATGATAAGGTGGATGGGCTGACTAAGACAGTCAATGAGCTCAAGAAGGAAGTTGACTAAGTGCCTCTTCCTCAGAATTCTTCTTCAAATGATGATGAGGATGAGGATGGATCATCTCTCAGGACAGGCGCATAGTTTCCTACTCATGCCAGATCAGCCACTGTGCCAGCTCCAGACTTGAGGCCCTCTTCATCAACTCCTGCTGCTGTCACCTTAGGTCCTGCTCCATCAGTTTCAGTTCCTCCAGTTGCCACTCCAACTCTATCCACGACATCTGCAGAGATCTTTGCTGACGCTGTTGTCTCGACTCCTTCATCAACAACCGAAGGAGATCAGCCCAAGAACGCTTAGATATATGCCTTCGAACTTTTTGGTAACATGTTGCCAAAGGGGGATAAGTGTATATAGATCTTTAGGCTTCGAGTGAGAGAGCATTTTGGTGTTTATTGCTTTTTCAAGAATAGTTGTCTTTTGGTTGCTTGTGATACACGTTCTTTGTGTTTGATCACACACTTTCTGTGTGATGCTACTACTTCCTATCATGTTAATGCTTAATGAGATGATCTTTCACCATTGCTTGATTGTGTTGTGTTATGATGTTCACTCTAATTATTCTCGCACACCACCAATTTGTATGTGACATGGAAGAAGTGTCCCATGTACTTAATCGATTGTGCATTTGCATTCAAACGCAAATTCAAAATGATGCACAAATTTAGGGGGAGCTCTTGCTTATCACATACTTCTCAAAGCAACGGTTATATTCATTGATTATATCATATGTCGAAACTTTGATCTATATGTTGTCATCAATTACCAAAAAGGGGGAGATAGAAAGCACATTTATCCCTTGCTGGTTTGGTAATTTATAACAACATATAAGTCAATGAACTAATGTTTCCACCAAGTATATTTCAGGAAATGTTCAATGATAGGATTATGGAATACCCTGAGATGCAAGGAAATAGGCTGGCGAACCTTCAAGCAAGAGGACTCTACATTTTATATTTGTGAGAAATCACTTTGAGTCCATAGGAAAGCTAATAGTATTAAAAGGGGGTAATGTTTTGTTGGTGAACAAAATGATCATACGTGCACAAGTGATAGTCACCAAAAACACCCACAAACTCTCCCACCTAAGTCTATCCAAAGCCAAACACTCAAAATCAGTGCAACCAACATCCTACACTCGGTGCCACTGATTCCAAACCCTAGACAGACTCAGCCAAGCCCTAGCTTTTCGGTGCAACCGATACTGCGTTCGGTGCCACCGAGTTGGGCTGCCAACTTTCTGTTACGCAAGTCCATAGTTTCGGTCCCTCCGAGATTGTGAAATCGGCATCACCAAGAATGGGCATTCTGACCGTTGGCCTCCGAGATTCCTATATCTGTCTCACCGAGATTCAAAAGCTGCTAATTTTAAGTCACTTCGGTACAACCAAGATTCACACATCGATTCAAGCGAGTCTGACTTATTGTGTGTAACGGTTGGATTTTTGGGGATGCCTATATATACCCCTTCACCACCACCTACTCAAGAGTGAAGGACTCAGAACTATTCCATACTTGCCCCATCCAATTTTCTGAGAGAGAACCACCTACCCTTGTATTGAAGTCAAGATCTTCCACTCCAACCTTATGGATCTTGATTTATAGCCTCCCCAAGTTTCTTTCGACCAATCTGATCTCTTCCACCAAGCCAAATCTACGAGAGAGTGATTGTGTGTTGAGGAGTCTATCAACTTGAAGCACAAGAGCAAGGAGTTCATCATCATTCCGAGACTATAACCTTTTGGAGGGTGCTGCCTCCTAGATTGGTTAAGTGTCGCTTGGGATCCTCCTACTTCGTGCTTTGGAGTTGAACCAAGAAGTTTGTATGGGCAAGGAGATCGCCTACTTCGTGAAGATCTACCCATAGTGAGGCTAGTCCTTCGTGGATGGAAGCCGTTATGGAATAGTCAAGGTTGCCACTTCATGGACCCTTATGGGTGGAGCTCTCCATGGACTCTCGTGACCATTACCCTTCGTGGGTTGAAGACTCCATAAACGTGGATGTACGATAGGACCACCTATCGGAACCACGGGAAAAATCATCGTGTCTACAATTGCGTTTGATCTTCCTACCCTATCCCTTCTACTCATGCTTGTTATTTTCCGCTGCTATACTGTTAGACATGCATGTGTAGGGTGTACTTTACTTTCCATGAATTATAAAACTGCAAACACAAAAATTTGGGAAAAGGCAAAAAAATTATTTGGTCAAGTAGTCTAACCCTGCCGTTTGGGCTGTTGTTCGTGTTGGTATACAAGGTGAATTCTTTGCAGAAGGAAGGGAACCCGATCGTGAAGCGACCGCGGATGAGTTGAAGATGTTGCAACTCAATGCTCAAGCATGCTACATTCTCTTCAATTGTCTATGCCCCAAAGAATTCAACAAAATCAGTCGTCTTGAGAATGCAAAAGAGATATGGGATACTTTGGTTGATATGCATGAAGGTACAGAATCTATGAGAGAATCCAAGTTGGATGTTCTTGAAAGTTAACTTGACAAGTTCAAGATGAAGGATGGTCAAGGAGTCGTCGATATGTACTCTAGGATAGGTCTCATCACCAAGGAGATTGCCGCCTAAGGAAGAGAAGAAATGGCTGACAAATTCATCACCAAAGATCTCAAGCCAACGGAAGTGATCGATAGAGTTGTTGCTCATGAGATGACACTCAAAGACAAGGAAGAGCTTCACCACAATTCTAGCGGTGCTTACAAAGCCACAAGTGATGCTCCCTCTACCTCAAGCGACAACCTTATCACAAATGAAGAGATAAGCCTCATGGTCAAGAAATTCAAGAAGTTCTACCTAAATAGAAGCAAAGATCGAAGCTCCAACTCAAGATTTGAATAGAAGCATTCGTCAAGTCGTGACCAAAACTGCTACGATTGTAGGAAGCCCGGGCACTACTCAAATGAGTGCACGGCACCTTGCAAGAGGAAAGAAGAGTCACCAAGAAGACGAAGCTCAAGAGATGAGTTACCTCTAAGAGAAAGGATGAGTAGAGATGATCGTTATGAATGGAGACCCTCAAGGAGAAGTAGGGACTCGGAGAAGAAGGACAAGTACACCAAGAGCTGCTCAAGAAGGAAACGTCAAGCTCATATTGGTGAATGGGTTTCCGGCTCTGACTCCGACAACCACTCCGAGAGAAGCTATCACTCCAACTCTGACTGTAGTTCAGATGAAGGTGTTGTTGGACTTGCACTAGTGACTACCAACTCCTATGATCTATTTGATTCACAAAACGAGGGGAGTGGAAGTTGCCTCAAGGCTAAAGTACCCAAGGTATCACGCCCCGAGTATCTTGATTTCAATAGTGATGAAGATGACTTGTTAATCTAACATGACTTGCTATTTGACAAATCTACTAATGATAGTCAAAATGAACTTGCTAGTACTCACTCTAGTGTAGATAAGTCCTGCGTTGATGATAAGTTGGAAATAGAATGACTAACTCAAGAACTAAAAAATCTTAAGTCAGCTCACGAGTCAGCTCTAGAAGATTATAGATAGCTTGTAAGGACACATGAGAAGCTACGCTTCGAGAAGCTCAATGTAGAGAAAGACCATGAGTTACTAAAAGCTATCAATGACGATCTTTGAAAGAAGACTTCCTCTTATCTAGCCAAGCGACTTCTCTTATCTACATTCATGCCACAAGTTAAGAATAAGCAAGCTAGTAACAAAGGAAAGAATGGTTCTTCAACTAGTAGAAATAAAAATGATAAACCCAATGATATTGCTTCTAGTAGTTCTATTGATTCCACTAATGATGATTCTCTTAGCCAAGTAACACTTGAGCAAGAAAATGCCTTATGGAAAGGAATTATAGAAAAAGGTATCTACAAGAGTCTTGCTGGGTGCCAGCAATTTGAGGAAATTGTACGCAAGCACGGAGGATACCGGAAGAATTGTGGTGTTGGCTACTTGAACGCAAATGGAGTTGAATGGGAAGAAGGTCAATACCCCGAACCTAAGTTTGTTCCTCAAAAGGGGTGTATGAAAATAATCTTCCCAAGGGGATAAACAGTCAAGATGACCTTCCACCACAAGACCACATGCTCAAGGGCAAGCACAAGCTTCAAGAGGACGTTGACTCATATGAAGATGAATCCCTAGCTTTGGTGGAGTGGGTTCCCAAGGCTACTTCAAGCTCAACTTCTACAAAGGCTACTACAACACCAAGGATCCCCATCAACTTGATGTGGGTTCCCAATAATAAGAACTAGAGAGTTTTTGAGGGGTGCCCCTACCAATGAAATTCACTCATATTCATTATTGGCAAGAACTATTTGCAAACAACATCAACTTTGTGCAATAGTTCAAGGAGTCACACATTCCCTCAAAGGTAAGCAAGGGACAAGGTAATCAACAAATCAATGGACATCATAACATATGCTTTGCACTCCATGTCCATAGATATTCTTGTATTTTGTCTCTTGTATGTTGGTACTAACCCATGTAGGTGAGAAGAGTATGGAAACAACAACGATGCTCTGAACTCTTGGTGATCTTCATCAACCTTGAGCATCCACAACTACTTCACCAACATGAAGTCTTCATCGACAAAACACATGGTTAGTTTATCCCTCTTATGGGGGGATGTCACATCAAGGGGAAGCTTCATTTCTTGATACGCCAAAACTAGACTAAGTCCATTATGATGCTCTAGGGTAATGAGGTTAACACAATTTTTGGACACAACTCGATCATGAAATAATTAACATTGGAAATTAAAATGACCACTTTCATTGCAAAGTTCACAAGGACGACGAGAAATATTAATTCTTTTAGCACAAACATATAGCCTCTCTTGCAACCATTTAGTTTCCAAATACTTATGCCTCTTACAAAATCTATCTCCCCTTTTAGTCATGTCTTGACAAACTCTATGCACTCCACAAAAATTGACATGCTTAGAAGAAATCTTTTCATCATGACTAGTGCAATCATCACTATGGATATTCAAAGAATTCATACTAACGATATTGCAATCAAGCTCATCACTCAAAGATTTAGTGCCAAACATTTTAATAACTTCTAACACTGGAGCACAATTTTCCTTTCCATCATTTTCACGAAAGACATTAAAAAGATGAAGCATATGAGGCAACCTCAATTCCATTGCTTGGAGTTTTCTTTTATTGACCAAACTAGTGAAAAAACAAGAAACTAAAAGATTTGGTTGCAAGATCTAATACCTTCAAGCACTCACCTCCCCGGCAACGGTGCCAGAAAAGAGCTTGATGTATACTACACAACCTTCTTCTTGTAGACTCGTGTTGGGCCTCCAAGCGCAGAGTTTTGTAGGACAGTGTCAATTTTCCCTCAAGTGGATGACCTAAGGTTTATCAATCTGCGGGAGGTGTAGTATGAATGTGGTCTCTCTCAAACAAGCCTGCAACCAAATAACAAAGAGTCTCTTGTGTCCCCAACACAGCCAATACAATGGTAAATTGTATAGGTGCACTAGTTCGGCGAAGAGATGGTGATACAAGTGCAATATGGATGGTAGATATAGGTTTTTGTAATGTGAAAATATAAAAATAGCAAGGTAACAAATAGTAAACAGCGAGCAAAACATTGTATAAATGCTTGGAAACAAGGCCTAGGGTCCATACTTTCACTAGTGCAATTTCTCTCAACAATACTAACACAGTTGAATCATATTTAAATACCTCTCGTGCGACAAAGAGTTCACTCCAAAGTCACAAAAAGTAGAGAACTAACGAAGAAATTATTTTAGGGTACGAAACCACCTCAAAGTTAGCTTCTCCGATCAATATTATGAGCTATCCCTATAAGTGTCACGAATAGCCCTAGGGTTTGTACTAAAATAACACGTTAAGACACACATCAACCAAAACCCTAATGTCACCTAGATATTCCATTGTCACCACAAGTACCCATGGGCCTGATTATACGATATGCATCACATAATTTCAGATTCATCATACTCAATCCAACGCAAAGAACTTCAAAGAGTGTCCCAAAGTTTCTACTGGAAAGTCAAGACAAAAATGTGTGCCAACCCCTATGGATAGATTCCCAAGGTCACGGAACCCACAAGTTGATCACCAAAACATATATGAAGTGGATCAATAGACAATCCCATTGTCACCATGGATATCCAATCACAAGACATACATCAAGTGTTCTCAAATCCTTAAAGACTCAATCCGATAAGAAAACATCAAAGGGAAAACTCAATTCGTCACAAGAAGATAGAGAGGGGAAAACTCCATATGATTCATCTATATCAATACTGCTCGCGGAACACCAAGATCGTGCCATCTCAAGAACACGAGAGAGAGAGAGATCAAACACATAGCTATTGGTACATACCCTCAGCCCCGAGGGTGAACTACTCCCTCCTCATCATGGAGAGCGTCAGGATGATGAAGATGGCCTCCGGTGATGGTTTCCCCCTCCGGCAGGGTGCCGGAACGGGCTCCTGATTGGTTTTTCATGGCTATAGAGGTTTGCAGCGGCGGAAATTCCGATCTAGGTTTCTTTTCGGAGGTTTCTATATTTATAGGAATTTTTGGCGTTGATCTCACGTCAAGAGGTGCCACGAGGCGGTGACAAGCCTGCTAGGCGCGACTAGGGGCGTGTCCGCGCTTGGCAGGCTTGTGACCTCCTCGTGGCTCTTCTGGCCCAAGTCCAATGCTTTGGTGGTCTCTTTGGTCCAGAAAAAATCATACTAAATTTTTAGCCCATTTCAAGAACTTTTATTTCTACACAAAAAATGACACCATGGTAGTTCTACTAAAAACAGCATTAGTCCGGGTTAGTTTTAATAAAATCATACCAAAATCATGTACAATTATTGTAAACATGGCATGAATACTTCATAAATTATAGATACATTGGATACATATCAGCCGCCACCACACCAACGCCCGCCTTGGAAGCCACCCCATAGTCAGCCGCCGGGGCCATCACCTACTCTGCCATTGCGGCCCAAAGGCGGGAGGAGAAGGCCGCCACCGAAGCACAGTCGCTTGGCTTTTTCCTCGGTGGCCTAGCGCGCTACATCAATTTCCTACATGAGGACAAGGAGCGCCAGGTCGAGCACACAAAGAGGCTCACCGTCGCCGTGGCCACATTAGACGCCGCAGCTATGGTGCAAAATGAGGAGATCTACGCCGAGTCTCTCCGTTTCGAGGAGGCGCGTCAGGAGTGGCAAAGGGTAGTAGCGGTAGCCGATGAATTCGATTGTTCCAGCACGTCCGTAGGCTTCTCCTCCTCTGCCTCTTACTGAACGCGCTCGGCAGAGGAGAAGGCTACTGACAGTAGCACGAAGCCCCTTCGGAGTGATATTTAGGGGCTATTTTGTTCAACTCATCTAACTATAGATATGGTTGAACTCTCCCACCTACTTTAAATTACCAAGTATATATAGTTGATCTAGCTATTTCAACACGTGGTTGGAAAAAAATGGGGAAAAGCTTGTTCGATTAAGCTGTCGAGGTGAACTATTTTGTACAAAGACCAATGCTTGATCTATGAATGAAATCTATGTTTACTGAATGTCAGTTGCAAAATTGCACCGAATAGTGATTTTGTTCCTACAAAATGAGACAAATCCCAGTGTTCCCAATATGAAAAATTTGAATTTACCCAATATGACAGATTCAAATCTTACCAGACTCCTACTGCCAATGGATTGATCACTGCTTACACGGGGTGCTTCGTGTATTAAATTTCTTAGCAACTCAAGTCCATAATACATTGTTGCTAAGGTCTCTTCATTTAATGATTTAGGAACTAAACTCTTGCATGCATTGGTGAGTTTCCTTCATTTAAATGTTTTGCCAAGGTTCACACACTTTTCATTGTTTCTTCATGTGGCCACCAAACTCATATCTCTCCTTAATTACCTTCTCACCTCAGAATTTTTTGCATACATGGCAACCTTAGAAGTTAGCACCAGTACAAGGTGTAGCATCAAGAAGGGCACAAGGGTCATCAATCATAACCGTTTGCAATGACGCAATGAAAAAATTCCTTCGCGCCAGATTTTCGGTTGGATTAGTAGGGAAGGAATAATTGCCCTCGGTTTGCATATGGGTATTCAGTCTAAAACGTCTTTGACAAATGGCAAAGGACATGCCACCCTAATTAGCATGCACAGGACATTGCTCGCATGCCACCCGTTTATTGAAACACCTCTCTAAACACTACCTCCTTGCCAATACAGATAGTGACATGTGGCCGCACGTAAGTGGTCTGTAGAACGTCCACGAATTATAAATAATATGCCCGTGTGTGATGGTAATGTGAAATATTTTTTCCAAAATTCCTTTTTTGGCTATTGATAATGCTTGCTCTTTCTCTTAAAGTGCACACTAAAAATACCACAACATATTTTTGCTTTATATGATGTGGCCCTGCCCAACATAGACCTTGTGACTGTAGTTCTTATTTTAATTATGTATGTTAAATGCACATAAAACTCAATTAGTGTATAAAAATCCATACTAACCCTTAATAATTTCATATTTTTTAAGTACACACCTATTGCCATAAGTTGTTTCTAGAAAAAATCAAGGAGCGAAGAGGCATCGGATGTCATTTCACCCGCAAATGTGGCATGCATATGTTCCCTAACGGAACCACTTCACGTAGCTTATTGTGTGAGAACCTACAGTTTGTAAGAGGCTTGTGACAAAACATGTCCAAGTTGGTATTTTTTTACCGTGACATATGTGTGCCTTGTCATGACACCATTCCAAGTTTCATGAATTTCTGACAGAGTTTTGGATTTACGAGAATTTGGAAACCAAGTTTCTCGATGTTTGTGGTCGAGCTCTTAGATGTTTGAAATTCATTCTCATTTCTTGCATGTGACCTAACACATGCATCCAAGGAAACATATATGATTTTTCTACCCATTTTTCCGCCCTAGACCTTGTGATGTGGATCAAATTTAAATTATGCACATTCAATAATGTAACGAAAACTCAATTAATGTATTCAAACCCAGATGATCCTTTTGTTTATTCATATTTTTGCACTTCGCACCTACATGTCTATGTTGTTTTTATAAACAAAATCAAGGACAAAATAGGCATTAGATATCCTCTCGCCCGCATATGTGACATGCATATACAATGTTCCCTATCGAAAATACAAAGCTTCTTGTGAGGAGCTCTGATTTGTAAGGGGATTGTGCAAGAATATTTCCAATTTAGACAATTTTTTACCACGGCATATATATGTGTGCCCTTGTCATGACACCATGCCAAGTTTCATGAATTTTTGAAGAATTTTGGATTTACTAGAATTTGAAAACCAAGTATCTCAATGTTTGTGGCCGAGCTAACAGTCAGTGACATGTTAGAAATCCATTCCCATTTCTTGCGTGGGACCTAAAAATGCATCCAGGGAAAGGCATATATTTTTTCAACCTATTTCTCATGTGTTGGACCTTGTGATTGTAGTTCAAATTTGAATTATGCACATTAAGCGATAGAAAACTCAGTTAATGTGTTAAATAGGTCTCATGAACCGTGGACAAAATCTACAGTTTAGCATGACTGTCATGTTGCTCTATGGCGAGAAGAGGCAACGGATGTTGTTCCATACATAAAATGTGAACTTTCCCTCTCGGAACACATGGCTTTCTTGCGAGAACCTTCGGTTTGTAAGAGGTTTTGTGCCCAAACTTGTCCAAAAATGGGATTTTGTTACCACAACACACGAAACTGGCAATTGATGGCATGATGCCCAGATTTCATGAATTTCCGTCGAGGTTTGCATTTACATGAATTTAAAAGCTAAGTTTCCTGGTGTTTGAGGTCGAGCCAAGACGATCATATGTTTGAAATTCATTCCCATTTCTTGTGTTGGACCTAAGCATGCAGCCAGGGAAACATATATGTTTTTTGACATATTTTCATGAGATGGATCGTGTGATTCTAGTTCAAATTTAAATTATGCACATTGAATGCCTAGAAATCTCAATTAATTTACTTAAAATTCCAAACGAACTCTGTAAGATCCCATTGTTTCGCATGACACATTCATTTTACTCTATGGAGACTCTAGAAATAAATTCAAGGCGAGAAGAGACATCAGATGTTGTTTCGCACATAAAATGTGAAATTTCCCTACCAGAAAGAGATGACTTCTTGTGAGAACCTTCGGTTTCTAAGAGGTTTGTGCCAAAACTTGTCCCGAACTAGGCATTGTTTTTACCAAAACAATCATGCACCATGACATGACACCATGCCAAGTTTCATGAATTTCTCATGATATTTGATTTACTAGAATTTGAAAACACGGCTTCTCAAACTCTACGGCCAAGCCAAAATACCAAGAGGTTTGGAATTCGTTTAGTTTCCATTTCTTGCATGGGACAGAAACATGTATCCAGTGACAAATATATGATTTTCAACCCATTCAGGTGCACTCTATTATGTGCTTAACTATAGTTCAAATTTGAACTATGCACATGAAATGTTCAAAAACTCTTTACATGTTTAAAGGGCCTAAAAACCATGAATAATTCACTATTTAACACACAGTCCTATAGTTGCTAGTTCACTTCAGATAAATGTTATTTCCATCCAAACACCTTCAATTGCCAATGTAACTTCATTTTTCATTTCAAAGCAATATGAAAATAAAATACATCGCAAATAATTCTTGATCATGAAACGTGTGTGATGTGGTATAAAAATATCTCGGGCCAATCCTCATATATGACCTAGGCCGGAAGCTTCAGTCCACCGCCGATGCGTCAAGCACACAGTCACACTTCTTCCCCAAGACCAATGTACTATTCAAGAGTCACTGGTGAAAGATGGGAATGTGGATCCGCGTTGTGAGGGCAACTTCGGTGACCCACATTGGCCCGAGCGCGGCTACGTCATACATGAACGCGCTTACAACATCCTTGAGCATGGTGGCACTCTCTGATAAGGCGGTTGTGGCCGCCGAAAGGGTAGCTGCTACATCTGAGTTGGCGGCAGCAACATCCATGACTGGGATAGCAAATGGTGAGAACGGCATAGTAGCTGTCTGTTCCTCGGTGGCCACCATGGCCCTCATGGCGGCTGCCCACGCCTATGTCGATGCCACCCACGCACATCTCGTGTCGGCCACTACACAAATAGCAGTGGCCTTCTCCGACAACAGTCAGCAACCTATGTCGGAAGAGTTGGCAATCGCCGAGAGTGCTCGAGAAACTGTCCATTCATTGGCAATCTGCCTTGCCGAGATGGAGGCCGTCAATGCCCGGACCGTGGCCGCCCACACCAAACTCGTGGCGGCCTTTTCCAAAGAGATGGCGGACGCGGACAGTGAGATGCTTTTAGAGTATGTGCCGATGGATGCCATGGAGCTCCTTCCCCCGGAGGTCGTCGAGCACCAGCTGGTCATGGAGGATGTGGAGGAGATGGACGAGCGTCAGGCGGAACATTAGTCTTTGTTCAGAGGGCTGGTCTTTTGTTAGAGTGATGTTTAGTTCAACTAGCTTTATTTAATTGCTCGATTAAGTAAGTGCGGGCTGTGGTGTAGGCTCTTTTGTGTAGTACCAAAATTAGCAATTGATGTTAATTTATTTGACAACGTGGATGACCATTGTAACCAGGGAAATTCAGACCAAAAATTTGCCGCCATATCGCCATTCCATCTTCTAATTGAAAATGAAATTGAAGTTCATCACACACAATTTTTGGAATGAACCATGTGCAATGTAGTGCCCAATCTTACGTCGGAAGCTTGGACACAAACATTTGCACGCCCAAGTTCATCACAAACGGGGTATAGCACATGCATTGTTTATGATGTGTTTATATCAAGAACTATTCGTCACCAAATGAAAATTTTCGGCTGCCGCGGAAATATCTACGTCCCTCGCCCCCCGGTACCAATAAAAAGCCACATTTCCCCTTTTCCTCTACCTTTCCTAGTTCAAAACTTCATTACTTGCTTGTAGCACCACCTCCTCGCCAGCAATGCTCCTTGCTGCTGCTCGGCCTCCTCCATATAGTCAGGTAATCCACACCTCCCCAATACCCCCACACCCCTCCTCCCCCATCCCACATGGCCCGACCGGCGTGACACCTTCCACCCAAATCACCACCCCATCCTCCAAATAATTGCCACCGAAATCCATGGTGCACGCAGTATAGCCATGTTCACAAAGAGCATTTGGTTGTTGAGAGGAAAATCATGGTTGCACGCGGAGATGAGGCTGTTCTGGATTCCATGTGTGCCGACCCCCAGATCTTGGAGGAGCATCTCGTCGTCGAGGCCACCGTCGACGCCTTGCGCGCTGACTGCGCCACACGGTTGGGTGCTATAAACGACAACTCATGGTCTTTTCTCGAGGGCACCGCCGATGCGTTCGATGAAGGCTTCGATGTGTTTTCTCAGTGCGCCCATACTTACCTCAACTCCATAGCCGGCATGTTGGTGCCGGGGCAGGATCAGGCCACTCACCACTACGAGGGGTGCACCCACGGTGTGGAGGCCTTGCCCTCTTTCATGTTGAAGGAGCCCATCATCATCGATATCTCCGACAATGAGGAATAACTTATTTTTCTTAGATTTATCACTAAGGACCTATGTTCACCTAGGTACGTCGACTAATCATGTTTCGTTTACTTGTTGCGTGTGCTGCTACTGCCTTTCATTTAGAAATTGTAGTGAAATGACCAATGTAATGCTACTGCAACGTGACCTTCTAGTCTGTTATATTGTGCAATGTGGTGCTTAGTTAACTGTTTTGTTTATTTGTTGTGGTGATCATTTAACTATTTAGTTCAATTTTGAAATGTGATGTATGATTGTTGTTCGTACAATTTTGTATTGTTATGCATGAGATGAATAAATTGAATTTAGATGTACTAAATAGATGTGAAACATATAGAATTGCCATATTTCCTAGTTCTTAGAACGCTTGGTTTAGATAACTGGCTTTTCCATGTGGCTCGAACTAATCTGTTGTATCCGCAATGTGTTTATTTCCATTAACATATTTCCCTAATAGTATGCCAAATATCACTTGTAACCTGATCAATATTTGTATTAAATATGTTGCAGGGAAACAATGGGGGACATTGAAGTTTACCATCGACGGTTGCACATCCATGGTGGTTTGTCTAATAGCACATCATTGTGCAATTGTAGATACCATTGTAATATTAATGTTTTTAATAATTGGTTTTTGCACATGTAGGTCCTGTTGTAAGAAGTTTAGACCCACTGTTCGACCCTTTTTGCATGTGGGAAAATGAGGTGTCCTTGAATACCATTCAAATCAAGAAACTCACGAAGATTGTTAAGATAAAGAAACTAGCTACGAAAAACAACAAGATGTTCAAATTTTCGAAAAGATATTTATGGTATGTTTGTTTTCAGTCCTTCTCAAGACAGTTCATCGATGATTACGTCTCAAACCACCTGTATGATCAAGAGGCGATAAAGGTATTCATACAACACCCACGGTATAATCTTGAAGTCTTCCTTAAGAGGACGAAGGACGGGCGGGCAATCATCCACACGCACTAGCCTAAAGTTGTGAGGAGCTTCAACATCATTGAAGGCTCAATATTCGCATTCCGCTTTAACAGTTTTCTAGATGAAATTCATGTGTCTATTTACCGTCTATGATGATAATTAATTTCCAAAGGTTTTAGATGTTGCATTTGAAACTTTGTCTTGTTGTGTAATTGGGTAGCTAGGCTGTATATGCCTATATGATATTGTACCCTAATGTAATTCAATTATGAAATCATGGTTGCCGTTCTACGAATAAGAAATATATTCTATGGTTGATATGAAATTTTAATTTGATTACTAAATGGATTATAAATAATAGAGCAATCAAGCTGATTATTGAGGTTCCCATGGCAGACGGCTTCTAAGACAACAACGTGGGCGATGAACTGAACAAACCCACACGATTTTTAGAAAGTTGGCATGTTGGATCGCTGAGCAACCGCACACGAATTCTAGTCGCAACTGTGTATGTTATGAGCCACAATTACAAATGTTTTCACATAGCTAGTGTGTGTGATGGGCAGCCCACCAATGCCAAACAATTTCTTCTAGACACCGTGAGTGATGTTTTGAGTAACGCAAACAACAGAATTATAACTGTAATGTGTGATGACCACCCCTATCACGAACGATATTATGTAGAAAATTGTGTGTGATTCGCAATACGAACTGAAACGTACGTTGGGATTCCTTATGTGGGCTGCTAAGCTCACCTCACACGTCTTCCCCAATATGTTTGTTTGTGATGGCCCTTCCAATCGCAAACAATATATTTTTGCCCATCGTGTTTGACCAGGTGCAGGCATCGCTGACAAGTTTTTCCTGTCGTGTGGGATAGCCCCCTAATGTCCCACACATGCAAGGCAACGTTTTAAGACTACATCACGGAAAGAGATTAAAAACCATTTGTATAGCATACGGCTATAATAGTGGATGATCGTTAGACAAGTTAGCAGGAGGGCAATATAGAGAAGGACGTTGCTAGTAGTAAAATCCTATCGGGGTTTCTCTACTAGTGATGAGAAATACTAGACAATCTATTAGTGCCCACTTGGTGTAGATTTTAAAACTCATATTTAGCAAGCAGGGTGTAAACCGCTTAATCCAAACAACACCCATTTTCTTGGGGAGAAGCGTGATAATTCCAAAATCAGGACGAAGCAACAAAAAGACCATCATTCTACAAGTCCTAAAATGTTAGAAGAAAATCACCTTTAATGATCCCAACATTTCTGATAAAAACTCAGCGGGGAACAGTCTGTGCTAAGTTTACTGGGTGTTAAGACTTTTGACCAGCTGCCAACACATTCCTTGGCACCCATACGTTAGGCAATTTCCTTCACCCATATCTAGTGTCTTCTTAGCTTTTACGAATGTGGATGCTCTAAAAGAATATATTGTGTTGGTAATGAAGTACTAATATGTAAATAAACATTAATTTGACTGAAAATATGTATGTCTTACTCGTTTTAAACCAGCAACACTTATTTGACGGAGAGAGTATTTGGTAATGTCACTTTCATAAAAATATCACATAAGCAATCAATTGTAGAGTGTGACGTCGTTTGTATGATTGAAACATAGTCTAAGAAGTAGCTATCACTTGTATATCTCAACAATATACATTTAAAGTCTGCCATCACACATTATTCTTGTTGGAAATATCCGTTGCAATTTTTACTGTTCTCTTTCCTGAATACTAATAGATTATGACAAAAATTTATAAAGAAATATTTTGTATAAAACTCTCGTTGTCATTTGATCTTACACCTACCAATATTTATAGGGAGCTGCTAGACGTCCATCGATGGATATGTAAAAAATATCCACCACCCAACTGACCGTCTGATACACGCGCATAGTCATTGGATCTTTCAGCTGGGACGCCTCTTCCACCAAATAGAACTGAAACAAGCAACCAGTTTCAGAAACGAATTCCTGAAGCAACGGTCCAGTTGTAGAAATAAGTTTATTGTCCTGGTCTAATTCCTGAAGCAGCGGTCCAGTTGTAGAAACAAATTTGTTGTCCTGGTCTAATTCCTGAAGCAACCGTCTAGTTGCAGAAACAAATTTGTTGTTCCGGTCTAATTCCTGAGGTCTAATTCCTGAAGCAACGGTCCAGTTGCAGAAACAAATTTGTTGTCCGGTCTAATTCCTGAAGCAACGGTCTTGTTGCAAAAACAAATTTGTTGTCTTGGCTCAACACCGCGCTGCGGCCGCGTCGGATGCACCGCGTGCTGCCGTCTGGTCTCGTCGTCCACCGCGACGTCGTCTCGCGCACGTAGCCGGCAAGCAGCACCATGGTGGTCGGCTTCCAACGCACGCATAGCTGGCACTGCGGTGGCCGGTTTCTAGCTCACGCGTAGCCAATAGGCAGCACCGCGGGGGCCGGCTTCCAGCATCTACGCACCAGCCACGAGTGCCTACCACTCACATGTTGCTGCACCAGCCACAGGCCATGAAGCACACTTCGCTGGAGACGCATGGCATGAAGGTAGTATGTTGTGATTACAGAGCTCAATGTAGAGGATGAATAATGGAAAGAAAAGGAACGAGTGACTCTCCATGGCTTAGCTACTGAGATGAGAAGAAAAAAAAGAATGGTCAGCGAACGCGTGGCGCATGCCTGAGGCGGCGGATGATGCGGTATAATCCGTCGGTTGATGGTTATCGTTTTCCATATTTATATACTATTAGGTCATATTTGCAGATATCATTTTAGGAAAGAAGAAAATGACGTCTAAAGTCATGGCCGAGTCATGGCCGCAACAAATGTACGTAATGAGTAGGAAGGCTGTGTGGAAAAGCACATTGTTTGGGCAGTTGCCTAAACAAACCAAACAAATAACGTTATTCTAACCAGCACATCAGTACCTTTATTTTAGTATATAGTATTTTAGTTCCAATTTTTTTGTTGGGAAATTTTAGGTTGAATTTTAAGAAATACGTTTACAAATATGAATCTACCAGATCATCAATGCCGGGTCCGGTCCCACTCTTTTCATTGTTGTACTTAGTCCGTCTTAAAATAAGTGAGTCAAAAATAACTTAGCTTTGCGTTAAGTTTAGTACAAAGTTGAGTTATTTTTGAGTCACTTATTTTGAGACGGAGGAAGTACTTCCTATATTCAGATAATTAAATTAAGGGACATAATATAAAACATGCTGTTACATGTGTACCCAGCAGGGTCGTCTGTACTTTTTATCTATCCATAAAAATACTCGTATCTATCCCGAGTTGCTTTATTTGGAAGGAAGAATCTTGTCACTATGAGATTTAGATGTGCATCTATGGTTTGGTCATCTGCCGTCTTATATGCTAATATTTTCTGCATCAAATTCGAGCTATTTCTGACACATACGGTACTTAAGATGAATGACGTGAGATGGGATATATTATTCTCTATGGTATACTACTACTCTGGATGACATGCACGATATTAATTATTACTATTATATTTTTGCAATATTAATTGATCATTTAAACATAGTTGCAATTCATGAGACTATATGCAAGTGCATGTAGCTTAGAAGGTCAATCCATCATATCCCTGATTTCACTTAACCAATGATACCTACATATTCCATGAAAAACAAAATAATGAATATAGAAAGGCATAAACTGTGTAATGGAAAACCATGTGGATTTGCTGGCGGAGACCTTGGACCATCCGTGGAACATCATACAATCGTGACATAAAAAGTGAACCAACATGGTTTCACTTCAGTACCGTATGTGATTACCCATCTAGTGTTTGTTAGTCGGACCTAACAGTAAAGAACTTGAGTCACAACCTTATCAAAGGCGTTGTCTCCAACTCTCCATGCTGATGTTTTAGCCTTGTTGTGTGTGAGATCTGGCATCCACGATGAAAATTCTTGCCCTACACACCGGACGTGGTGACGCTGGTGTCAGTGCATTTTTTGTGTGTGTGTGTTCTGACTTCTTGATGGATTACTAAGGCAGAAGGCGAGTTAGTTGTATGTGTTTTTTCATACCTTGTCATGGTTCTGTCAGTGTGGTCCATCTAATGTACGAGTACTATGCTGGTTGTTTATTTTTTGTCTCATGTCTTTACGTTCATTTTAAGATAGCTTACCAAATATACCACGAGGTCCTGTTGCTTTATATCCATTTTAACATAACCTTTTTTCGGAAAAAAATGTGATTACCCATCTTAGATGAGTATGTATGTAATAGTGCTCTACTCTTTCTGAACCTTGTAAATGTATATTTTTTTTGTCAATTTTGATTAAAGAAAACATGTAAATGTCATTCCGATGGCAAGACTGAAAGTGTGGGGTCTTGCTAGAAAATACTATTCATCGTCTTGAATATATACCTCAGGAATGCGATCCACCTAATAGACATGTGCGAGCTTAATCTCGTTGAATATCAATAATCTGTATTGCAGAGCACAAGCAGTACGGTTGGTTCGTATCATGGAGTTTCTATGGTGCCATGACCTCTGGTGTACTCTCAAGGGCGAGTGCATTTGGACATGTATTCGTTTTTAACTATCCCAGTACTAGCTACATCCTCCGTTTCTAAATATAAGTCTTTTTAAATTTCTAATATGAACTACATATAGATGTATATAGACATATTTTAGAGTGTAAATTCAGTCATTTTGCTTTTTTATGTAGTCTATATTAAAATCATTAGAAAGACTTATGTTTAGAAACAAAGATAGTAATTATTAATATCTGCGTAAAAAATGTTATTTTCAACAGAGCGTAACAATTTCTGTGCTGAAATATCATAGCAAGCCAAATGTGTTTATCTATATTTTGTTATATTTGTTCCATGTAGAGTGTCAGGAATGACAGCCCTAAGTTGCAACAGAAAGATCTAGATTAACTAATTAAGGGAAAATCTCTTATTTATTTTACTTATTATAGGGCATGAATGATTCGATTCACTGAACCTATCAGTCAAGCTTCACAAACCATACAAAACAATATAATATATATGTACAAACAATTCGGCTGGAGATAGTACCAGACGACCCCGGCCGTATTGAGCTACACACATGCAGACCAGCAAGCCAAACGCACGCGCACGTAGTACCGTGGTAGACTGGTAGTTCGACCGAACAAATACAATACAATACGTACAGACGTAGCACCGTGGTATATATATGGCAGCCGCGGTTCAAAAATATATATGGCGGCCGGCTGTCCTGCCGCGTAGACGAGACGATCTCGTGGTATCTCACCCAGGGCAGGCAGGCAAGCTAGCAAGCTCACGCGTCGCGGACCTCGAAGACGTTGCGCGTCTTGACCACGACGTCGTACATGTGGACAAGCTTGAGGCGGACGAAGTCGCGGGGGACGGAGATGAGGTGCACGGTGGAGCGCTGGTGGAACTGGATCAGGCACGGGTCATTGAGGTAGCGCTCCCACCCCAGCTCCCCTAGCCGCCGCTCCAGGACGTCGTACGAGGTCACCACCTCGCCACTCGGCACATGCACCAGCACTTTGGCCGGCCGGCCACCGCTCCCGCCGCCGCGGCCGGGCGCCTCGCTATCCGCCCGCCTTACGATCCCATCCTCAAACACCCACACGCCAGTCATGCTGTTTCGCTTGACTTGACTAGGTTGTAGGTTCTTGCTAACAGCTTGCAAGATGTATGGCTTTGAGATGTGATCGATCGGCAATGGTGATTGATGGTGCAAAGGGGAGGGAAGAAGGCGCAGAGCTTATATAGAGGTGCAGGCTACCGGGATGACGTCGTAGGCTGGTCACACTGCTTATTACGGAGTAGCTCCCTGCATCCGCTAAGGTGGGTTCCACCAGCTTAGCGTGCTGTCCTTGGAATGGGGTGGTGTGGGGCCCCGGGAATCACGGCGCCTCCAACCATAGAAGTAGAACATTGGAAGTTTCCAATCGAATACTGATAGTCAGCCGTTCGATCCCAGAATGGATGGCCAGATCGGTGGGGTTTATGTGGGCCATCAAGAAACAAGATGATCATAGAAGCCGTCTATAATAACGCTGGGAAAAGGCAGAGATATGACCCTGTATAATGTTTTTTTTTGAAACACATCATAGACGTAAAGCGCCATAAACACATACATGCACTCACCCGTATAAACACACGTATTAAGAAAAAACCAAAAAATAGATTTGATAAAACATAGACTTCAATGTAATTCCATCTCGTTGAATCATCAATAGCGGAACCCTGGACATCCATGTTGATCTCTATAAATGCATGGATAATATTCCAGTGAACCATTAATTACCATGTGTTAGATTCGCGATACTTTACAAAATTCGAGATGACATATATATATATATATATATATATATATATATATATATATATATATATTGGTTTCTTCTTGAGTCATTCTCATGCTCACTATACTGGTCTTCTCGTCGTCAATTTTGTTCCTTTTTCTTGTAGACATGTTCCGGCATCCCTGTGACCTAGCCATTTGTGTCTGGTCACACGACGAAGGATGCCGTCACACCGAAAGGACCCTGACAACATCTCTTCATCGCTAGAGGTGAAAATTCCACTTTTGTGTTATCTTTCCCTTGTCAAACTTTCTGACCAAAACTGTAAGAGGATCTACAGCTCGACTACACGAATTCGAACCTCAAACGTCTGCGGACGTGCCAGGGCGCGTCCCCGGGCGCTGACCAGTCACGCCTTAAATAATGCATTCTACAACCGGATACCTAAAATTAGGAACCTCAAATCTATACAATTACATGCGACGTAAAGAAATCTTTAAGCGGAGCACGTTCCGCTCCATCGTGCCCATATCGAGCAGTTGGCTGCGCCCCTCGCAGTGTCGGTCCGATCGCCGGCGAGTTAGAGTAGGACATGGGACACAAGCTGGCTCACGGGACTCGAGCTCCCACCATCTCTCATGCCCTACTCTTCCTCGTTGGAGCCCATAACCCAGAAAGTTCCGTTGTATGTGAGCTCGATGGCGGATCCCTTCCTCGTTGGAGCCGGTGGTCTGAGTCGTAATATGTGGGGAAACACATTTCATGCGACAATTGTGGCGCAGCGTGGGCATGATGCGAAGCGGGACCTTGGCAGCTAGCGCATGTTTCCATATTTTAAACTGAGACCACTCGTCAAGCTTGGCATCAACCTTGCCATTGTAACGGAACTTACCGATTTTAAAGCCTCTAATTAGGCCAGGGTGCGTGTTGAGGGTGTCGGACAATATGTCAATGCGTCTGCGCTACTTACACATGAGCTTCTAGTCCCTGAGGATGTTGTGGGGGAGGTGCACTACAGGTCCTCAATGATGTTCGGCCACCACCGGGATAGGATGGTTGTCCGCATGGAATTTTTTATTGGGAGGAGGGAGATCATGACTATCAACATATCGCCGGGGAGCCTGTTGATGATGTCTAAGCCCACCGGAGCCTCTTGTGGTTCTGGTTAGACCCGTCTCCGCTTCTTGGAAGCCCCATCCTCCACCTCTATAGGTGGAAACAAAGGAAACTCAAAATTCTCCTCGACGATGGTGCCTTCTGATAGGAGTGGAGGAGTGGGAGGACATGGAACATTTAGTTAGAACAAGGCAGAAGATTAGTGTATTGGTAATTAGAAGTTACTAGGAAGGAGCAGACTTAATAGACTCAGGAATAGAAATTACAATTGCTTCCTTAAATACTACAGAATTACTTCGACACTGCTACGTCAATCAACATGTAGATTCTCAAAAGAACAATTACTTCAAACAATGTATGTATGGATGACGTCGCCGGATGCTACTTCTGAGCTGCCTTGGGTTTTTCCCCAAAGAGGAAGGGTGAAGTAATATGGTAGCGATAAGTATTTCCCTTAGCGATAACTTAGGCTATCGAACCAGTAGGAGAACCACGACAACTTGTCTTTGAAACAGAACCTACACACACAAAACCAAACACTTGCACCCAACACGGGCAAGAGGCTTGGCAAGCCCCTTTGACTCGTTACTTGCAAGGATTTCTTTTGATAGTGGTAGATAAATACAGGTAAAAGTAAAATAAAATAATAGATAATAAATTGCAGAAAGTTATTTTTAGGTTTTAAGCAAATATAATTAAGTACACCCGGGGACCATAGTGTTCACTAGAGGTTTCTCTCTCGAAAGTAGCATATAGTGGGTAGACAAATTGCTGTTTGGAAATAGATAGAAAAGCGCATAGTTATGATTATGTATTCATGACAATGATAGGCATCATGTCCGTGAGAAGTAGACCAAAACTATTTTGGATATATAACTATTACTCCACCAATCGACCGCTATCCAACATGCATCTATGGTATTAAGTTCATGACAAACTAAGTAATGCTTTAAGCAAGATGACATGATGTAGACAAAGTAATTATAAGAATATGTTCAAACCCTATCATTTTACCCTTAGTAGCAATAGTACAATACGTGTCTTTTCATGTTGTGTCACTGGGATAGAGAGCAACACAAGATTGACCCACTATAGTTGCACTCCTCCCGTTGAAGATAAATCAATCTAGTTGGCCAAACCAAATCGATAGATTGGAGATACTTGCAAAGCTATAACAATCATGCATAATAGAATTGGAGAATAGTCAATTATTTTTCATGAATAATATGATAATAAACTTACAATTCATCGGATCACAACAAACAATCCTCGAAAGAAGATTACATCATATTTATCAATGCCAGAATCATGGAGAACTTTATATTGAAGATAAAAGAGAGAACAAGCCATCAAGCTACTAACTACGGGATCTGTAGGTCTGTGGTGAACTACTCACACATCATCATGGAGGTAGCGCAGTTGATATATACGGCCTTCGTGATGGATTCCCACTCCGACGGAGTACGGAAAATTGCCTCCAAATGGGATCGCTGAAGAACAAAGACTTGTGGCGACGGAAACATTGGAAATATATGGAAGTGAAATTAAGTCAGAAGGTACCACGAGGGACCCGCGAGCCATGGGGTGTGCTCTACCCTCCAGGGTGCGCCACTTTGGCTCATGGACACATCGTCGGTCTTCTGGTATCCTCCCGAAGCTTCCTATATATCTTCTGGTCCAAAAATAACTCCCGTAATTTTTATCCAATTTTGACTCCTTTTGATATTGATTTTCTGAAAAGTCCAAAATCAGGAAAAAGAACAGAAACTGGCGCTCGACACCAAGTTAATAGGTTAGTCACAAAAATTATATAAAATATAATACAATTGCACATAATGTATTTGAGATTGTTAATATAATAGCATAAAACAATCAAAAATTATAGATAGGCCAGAGACGTATAAGCATCCCCAAGCTTAATTCCTACTCGTCCTCGAGTATGTAAATGATAAAAATAGAATTTTTGATGTGACATGATACCCAACATGTAGTATCTTTTGGGTGTATATATTGAGAAACGATGAATCAGTTGACATTAACCTAATAATATACATGTACATATGAAGCATAATCATTACTATTTCAAAATATTAGGCATTAAAGAATGTTATCCCCTACTCGTCCTCGGCCATTTAAGAATGTTATCCCCTACTCATTTTATCATATTAGGCATGTCATGACTCCGCATTAACCGCATCAGTATAAATCATGAGCACCCTGGTGTCAAACCAGGCAAAGTGATCACACTAGGGCAACGCTATAATAATGATGACCATCACACTTTTATTTACTTTCAAACTCAAAATTACAACTTGAGAAAGAATAATATGACTCTATATGAATGCCTCTTGTAGTGTACCAGGATGTACAATAATCTAGCATAACATGTGAAGAATGATCAATGGTGACTTTGCCATAAATATTGTGTCTGCTCTATATGATCATGCAAAGCAATATAATGATGAACACACATGTTATGTGATGGAACGATGGAAGTTACATGGCAATATATATCCGACTGGCTACGGAAATGCCATGATAGGTAGGTATGGTGGCTGTTTTGAGGAAGATATTAGGTGGCTTCTGTGCGATTGAGCGATCATATCACGGGGTTTGGATACAACGGAGAAGTTCGCACCAACTCTCGAGGTTAGAAAGAGCAATGCGCAATACTGAGGAGGTTGGCAAATTGTGTATAGCTGGGAGTGTGTATATCCATGGACTCACATTAGTCATAAAGAACGCCTATACTTATTGTTAAGCCTTATTATCTCTCTTGAATTAAATCACTACCGCATGCCTCTAGGGAGGAGGTTGGGAGGAGTTAACCATCGCGCATCCCCGATTTGAACAACACGATAGGATTTCATTTCAGACTTCAAAATGATCTCACCTCATAACCATGCCATGATCAATACTTAGATGAGAATAAAATAACAAACTTTAATAATGATATTCCTACTAACCAATGATCATGAACCTATATCCTTTCATATTAGTACATCAATATAATCATGACGTGGATTTTATTATATTCGGACGCGAATTTTTGGCTCTGGGGAGCATATGCTCCCTAGTGAATAGTAAAATCAAAATAAATAGTACATAAATTTTTAAAATTATGATTTTCACTATAAATGTTCATGTTGGTGTGGCAAGTTTGCTTGCAAATTTTCATGTCATATGGTATGGTGATGCTTCGTTGGTGAAAAAACAAAATTAAGTGTAACATTTGGCATTCGATTTGTTTTTTCGCACAGTTCAAAATGGTTAAGTTTTTCACCTGCAAATTTCCATGCACCATTTGGATGTGACAATGAACAAATCTTTTTTTCAAAACAAATAACATTTGTAAAATTCATTTTTAACACGAAGGATCATATAACCTAAAGACAAATTGAATATCCGATTATATCCCCCTTGAATACCTTTCCTTTTTTTGACTAGCATTATAACACATGAAGATTACCATTCCTATTGCCTTATACTCTCAAAAGGTTTAAGTGAATCATGAGAGTTCAACTATTTCTACTAAATATGACCACCGCCTTGCTCTAAGAAAATATAAGTGAAGCACTAGAGCAGCTGCCTAGCTCAAAAGATATAAGTTAAGTACATAGAGTATTCTAACAAATTATGATGAAAGTGTGTCACTCTTGGAAAGTGTTTCCAGCAAATGATGATTGTGGCAAACTAAAAGGAAAATGAATTATCATACATGATGATCCAAGCGACACTCATATCATGTGATGAATAAAAATATAGCTCCGAGTGACATACCGATAGATTGGAGACGAAAGAGGGGATGCCTTCCGGGGTATCCCCAAGCTTAGACACTTGTATATTCCTTAAATATTACCTTGGGGTGCCTTGGTAATCCCCAATCCTAGGGACTTTCCACTAATTATTCATTCGTCTAGTGTTGTTTCACACAAAACATGAAAACTTCAACACACAAAACTCAACAAAACCTCGTGAGATCCGTTTGTATCATAGACATATAAAACACTTTAGGTACTATGATAAATTGATTCATATTTTATTATTGAATAAAAGGTACTGCATTACAACTTCTCCATGGCTTATATCCTTCCATACCATCATTGAAACAAACAAACAATGCAAGCAACAACAGAAATATGTCTAAAATAAAGAATTCGGTTGTGATCTTTACTAAAACCATAGTTATGTAACTCCAAAAATTCTGAACAGTTAGGTAAACCTGTTAAATTTGTATATCAATACAATGTGAAAAATACATATTAAAAATATGTTCGAGTAAAATCGGAGAAATTCTCCACTCGGCATAATAGTTTCTGTTTTTGCACAATATCAGTTCTCCTATCTTCCAAACCACCCCAATGGCTTTACTTGGTAACAAACACTAATTTAAACAAAAAATCACAACCATAACAGTACCAACAAATGTCTAAAGTCAAAATAACCGAAAGTAAAATGAAAATTTAAAGATAACTATTGGGGTGCCTCCCAACAAGCGCTATTATTTTATGCCCCTAGCTAGGCAAACTGCATTGCTTCAAGTATTGTCGTCCTTCAAGTTAATTCCATAGGTGGCCCTCGTAATAGATTCATAAGGTGGTTGAATCCTATTTTTAGGGAAGTGTTCCATCCCTTTCTTTAATGGGAATTGGAATCTTATATTACCTTCCTTTATATAAAAAATAGCACCTATGCTTCGAAGGGAAGGCCTACCAAGTATAATAGGACAAGACAGACTGCATTCGGCCTAGAGGGAACCAGGGTACCATGACGCCTCCGCCGCTGGGCCAAGGGACAATGCGCGGGCCGAACCCAAGGAGACTAGCGTGCTCCTGCCGCTCGTGGGGAAGCTGCCTCGTGAGGGGCGTGTCTCGCGAGGCCCCTTCACTACCAAGTTCAAGCCCTTTGGATGTCTTCAAGCGTCATGCCGCCCCGTGAGGCCTCCTCTTTGATGGCTGCCTCATGAGTATGGGTGCACGGTGCCAACGGCGGGATGCCATGCTTGTCATGTGGACGGTACATCCGCGGAGAGAAGGACATCATAGAGCATGCCAGGGAGGAGTGGGTTTCCCCTTTTGTGACTAGGATGCAGCGCCAGCTGCTCCTCCAAAGCAGGCTCTAAAAGCTTGCTATTTGGTGATAGAGGATCAGAATGGATCAACGCTATAGGACGGTGGTCATCACGGAGTCCACCAGCGCATCACTAAGACTACTTTAGCTGGCAGAGACCACTGAATTCCTACCCCCTTTGAATTACTGCCCTATGGCTACCCTTCAAACCGATATTTTTGAGGAAGAGGACCAATGCACTACAAAGGGGGCAATGATGCCTCCATGTAAGGGGATCGAGTCATTCTCTTCCCAAAATCTCTCGTGTACCTCGAGCACGGCTCTTCTTCATAGTGCAATCGAACACAAATTAGGAGTAGGGTATTACGTCGCAAGGTGGCCCTAACCTTGGTAGCTCGTGTGTCCTTGTTGTGTCCAGTGAGCAGCATCGAGCTCGTCCTCGATCCTCTTACGTTCGTCATCGAGTTGTAAGTAGCTAAGCCAAGCCCCTAGTGTTCGAATCTTATTCACGGAGAAGTTCTTAGACCCAGATCCTAGACTCTAACATATTGAATATCAAACACAATGAAATCCATGATCACACAATTTCTATTAGCAAGCATAATAAAATCATTTATTCTACCCAATGGTTTCTTAATAGTAGAATTCGCTAAATTCAAGTTGAGGAAACATTCATTTATATTGGTGACATCTAGTACCACACATAAAGATTCTGGTATAGTAGAAACACTAGCACCAAGGACGCACAAAGCATTGCATTCATAATCTTTAACCTTTATTATAATTGTAGGTTCCCATTCATCATGCAATTTTCTAGGTATTGAAACGTCTTGTTCAAGCTTTTCATCATGAGGTTTTATCATAGCTTCCACAATATGTTTAGTAAAGGCTTTATTTTGTTCAGAAGCATTAGGTGAACTTATCATGGATTGCAACAAGGAAATGCTTTCAACTAAAGATCAACTTTCATAATTAAAATACTTGTAATCCAAAGTAGTGGGCACGTCAATATGTAAAGTTTTGACCTCTAACTACTTCAGGATGCGGCTAACGCGTCACTATAATTATAGACCCTTCGATGGAACTGTGTGCGATGCGTGAATCGCAAACGTTATAGTTCAAGATCCGTCGCCAATAACATGAACTGTGTGCGATGGAGGATCCATCAAATACGATTCGGAAAATATTTGCGTGTGCGATCTACGGCACACAGTTGACCTTTAAGAAATGTTTGTCATGAGTAGAAATGGCACAAACGGTTAATCCAACATAGATGTGTGTGATGTACGACATACAAGTCCCTGAGATGAAGTGTTTGCGATGATACAAAATAATACAAATGGTGCGACGTAACAATGTATGTGTGATAGGCTGTAAACAGCTTGATAGTTAGAACTATGTGCTATAATTCTAGACAACACATACGATTTGTTATTCTGAATTGTGTGCTCGACAGGGTGCACAATTCAAGAAACCAAATGTGTGCAATATTGTGAATTTTCGCTGATGAATCTGTATTCTTAACCATTTTGGATGAGATCGAGAGGGTAGATAGAGTTAAGGAATAAATATGAGAAAACGACCACAAATTTAAGGATTACAGTTTGTTCTACTTCTTGTTGTTGTTAGATGGCCCCGCGCCATCGTCTTGACGTTGACGCTTCTTGTCGCTGACCGTTGGATTTTCATCACCATCGTCATTGATGTCCTTGTCATCGTCGTCCACCATTCCTGCTCATCATCACCATCGTCGTCTTCTTCGTGATTCAATGGCTCCTTGTCGTCCTCCTCCGTGTCCGACCATAACTCCTCCTCCTCCTCATTGTTGTATTCTTCATCCTTTAATGGCTCCTCATCCGTCTAGTCGTCGTTCGATGACTCAGGTGGCGGCGATCCTTCCATGAGATGGATAAAATGGAGGACATGGCTTGATGCCGGACTCATGGAAGATGAGTGCGATGATTCTGTGGTTTTCCCTAGACTGGTGGAACTGTCGTCCTCGCTGTTGCTCGACCTTGGTGCATTATGTAATTAAACAACCCGCGAGAAAGCGAGATTGTAGAGTGCGTGGAAGTGTAGAGTGGTCGACCGGGATGATGAAGATGGTGGCAACTGAAGCGTGGTGTGAAGACAAGAGGAATGGCAATTGAAGCGGGGATTGACGGATTATATTGGCTCCTTGGCAGGCGGTTAGAATTTCTATATAATCAACTGCAATTGTGGGCACCCAGCCCGTCGCTCTAAATTTCCGCTATTGTACAGTTCTCAATACGCCAAATGTTTCACATGTGTACATTTTAGGAGTCCAAACGGTTCGCTCGATGCATTGTTTAACTACCCATATTCTTATATGAAACACAACAGGTGTGAAATAATAAGCATTTAACATAGGACTATTGGTCAGAAATAGATGAGCTATGCTTATTGATGTGGAGATTAATAATCAAACGAAACTCCTAATGATCATTGCAAATAACGCGTAGAAAATGCCTAATGCGGCAACTACAACTACACATGCTACTTCCTTCTTGTCTCTTGCTTTTATCTGTTGCCTGTGATCGATTCTTTCGTGCTTCATCTTAGTTATTGTACACTCCAGATTAGTTAGTTTCTTCTTCAGCTTTACAATATCTTCTGCAAGCTTGGTGATAATACTCCGAGCCCTGCCGTGCCATTCATCATGCAGCTAGTTAACAAAGGCACAAGCCTCATATCCCTACGAATGTTAAATAATTAAGATGAGTGGGGGCATTAACTGAACTTAAGGGATGAACTTATCACTAACCTCTAAGGGGCAACCAAGAAACCGCCTGCCAATGTCGAATACCTCCGTGCATACATGTCGACCGGGAGTGTGTCCATGCACATAACTCAGCTTTTGGTACTTCTCGGTAGCACGAAACTTGAAATCAAACTCCTGTTGTGAGAGTCTGCTGGAGTCAAACTCTGGATCTAGCATTTGATCATTTTCTTGTGTGTGGGGGGCGGGGGGACTGAGTGAGGTGCTTGCTTTGGTCATGCTAAAAAGATGAGGAATGATTGGGACCTCACAAGACGATTCAAATCCGTAGTACACCGGCCTCCTGGTGACCTTAGGGAAGTGCTTGGCGGTGACCACTGTCGTGGTTGCACCACCAATGGCATTGCCAAGAGCGATTGTATGAACCGGTGTTGCCACACTAAAACCATCAACACCTCTTGTTCGCATTTCCCACATGTCAGCGTGATGCTACAGAATTTGGGAACTAGGGATTTGGAAGCTATTTAGGGATTTTGGAAAGATGGGGAAACTATGGGGATCTGATGATAATGGTCAGGGGAACTATTTATCTCATTATGTTGTATACGGCACACAGTTTTCCAAATCGAATCATGTGAGCTTGAAATGTGTGTTATACATGGTATCGGTAACATGACCGTTTGTGATGTGCTTCCCGGTACATATGGGTGCGGTAAACATCCGCTCACCTAAACCAAAAAAACACTATACTGATAGAGATGTTGGCCGCAACCGAGGCAACGACTGACAGATATGAGGTCAATCCCCGGCCGGTCGGCGGTGTCGGTGTTATAGGGAGTCCATCCTTACTCGGCCAGCGGTGATGGCATGACAGGAGGTCAATCCTCGGTCGGCGGTGGGAGATATAAGAGGAGCTCAATCCTCGTGGTTCTCGCGTGCGTGAGTGGAGCACGTCCCGCGCAGTCGTAGGCGGGATAGTGGAGCCCAAACTAGAGGCAAGTGCCCTGCTAAGGTATGCTCCTTGACCCTTTTATCTCGCCGTGACACTGCTAATTATTTAAGGTATTCTTTTCCTTGAGTGGACTAATTAAGGTATTAAATTCATATAATGGAACTACTGACGATGCATGTAAATTGACTAGTTGTTTAGTGTCATTGCACGACCGGGTAACATTATGCAGCGCTCTCCATAAATTATGAAAATAAAATCTTGTGATTTATTCACCCATCTTTGTGCATCCATTAATGATGCAACGTGTGCAGATGGAATGGTCTGAATGGATGGGGGATCGGACAAGCTTAAGGTATATTGATGGCGTGAAGTAGTTCGTGCCTTTGGCTGAACGGACAAAGAAGAGAATTTGCAAAGAATATTACGTCCTCTGTCCATGCAAGGATTGTAGAAATACGGTGTCACTTCCAATTCATGAGATCGAGTTACACCTATACAAGAGGGGATTCATGGGGGATATACAAGATGAACTAAACATGGTGAAGAGCCGGTTATGGATGAAGGTAATAATCTGCCTGTTGGCGATTATTACGTCCTCTGTCCATGCAAGGATTGTAGAAATACGGTGTCACTTCCAATTCATGAGATCGAGTTACACTTATACAAGAGGGGATTCATGGGGGATATACAAGATGAACTAAACATGGTGAAGAGCCTGTTATGGATGAAGGTAATAATCTGCCTGTTGGCGAGGTGAAAAACCCCGATCAGAGTCGCATGGGTGATGAGTTTAACCTTGGGGCTTAGACGTCAAGCTACAAACAGAAGACTGGCGTGCCAAAAAACCCAAAGAAAAACCAATAGTGTGAAGTAGAAAACATCGTCCTTGATGATATGCATGATTTTGGTGCTATTATTGCAGATTTCCAGGGCCTAGAGAAAGATATAGGCAGGTACAAGGAGCTGCCAAGCATTGATGCGGCCTCCAAGAAAGATTTGTATCCCGGTTGCAAAAAGAAATATTCCAAGTTGAGTGTCACACCGACGCTTCTCAGATTTAAAACAGAAAGCGGTCCATGAAACAAGGGCTTCACACAGTTGTTGAATCTTTGCAAAGACAATCTTCCAGAAGATAATGTGCTTCCCAAAAGCTCGAACGAAGCGAAGAAAATTGTTTTTCCATTGGAACATTAAGTCCAGAAGTTACATGCTTATGTGAATGATTGTATGGTGTATGAGTCATCCAAAAGATGGGGCTCAGTCGAAACAAATCACATGTTTATTTTTTTGCAAAGGATCCTAGAAATATATGGCTACGGGAGTGAACTGATGGATATAATCCATTTGGCGATATGAACACCAAACACAGCACTTGGCTAGTGCTTCTGTGAATATATAACCTTCCTGCTTGGTTCTGTTTGAAGAAAAAATACATCATGATGTCGATGATTATTCAAGGCCCGAAGGAACCTGGAAATGATATCGACATTTACTTTCAGCTACTGGTAGAAGAACTGCAGGCATTGTGGAGGTCTGGTGTGAACTATTATGATGCCTACGCAAAGGAGTTTTTCCGGCTACATGCATTGTTGTTGCACACCATTCAAGATATTCTGGTATTAGGTAGCAGTTCGGGATAGAAAACAAAGGGACCAGTACAATGTGTCACATGCATGGACAGGACAGCGAGTAGATTTCTTTCCAACTCGCGCAAAACCGTGTATTTGCGTCGTCATAGGTTCTTAAGGAAAATCACCCTTACCGAAAAATGGTAGCTGAATTTGATGGTACAGTAGAGAAAGGAACGGGCCCAAGACCTTATGATCGGAAAAAATTCCACAACATGGTTAAATAAATTAAAGTTGTGCTTGGGAAGGGATCCGGTTTGACGTCAAAAATAACACCTAGGGACCAAGTGTTTAAGAAGAAATCAGTTTTCTGTGAATTACCTTACTGGGAGTTCCTAAGTGTACATCACTGCATTGATGTCATGCATGTAGAGAAGAATGTCTGTGAAAGCATCCTTGGTACTCTTCTCAAGATTAAAGGAAAAACGAAGGATGGTGATGGTGCAAGACTCGATATGCTTGGTGATCAATCAGAACGCATGAATGAAGTGGAAGATGATGAAATATTGCTCCACTAACACCAGAGTTACAATTACACTCCAACAGAAGTAAAAGAGTTCTTCACATTTTTGTCGTCAATTCAGACACCCTCTTCCTACTCCACAAACATCAGAGGTCCCATGGATAATAGCTTGGGTAAAAACAAGTTGTCCCACATGAATTCATATGATTGCCACGTAATGTTGACACAAATCCTCCAGGTGGCCATAAGGAATATGATGGACACAAACATAAGGAACACATTGATTGTTCTTTGTGATTTCTTCAACAAAATATTGCAAAAGGTGGTAGATGTTAAAGATCTGATAATATGCAAGCTGCTATTGTAGGGATATTGTCAAACTTAGAGATGTTCTTCCTACCGTCATTCTTTGATGTCATGGTCCATCTCACCGTGCACCTTGTGGACGAGATAAAGTATTGTGGTCCTATGTTTCTTCGCAACACGTATCCCTTCAAGCGGTACATGGGAATATTGAAGCGCTATTGTCAGAACCAATGTATTAACATGGACGAGGTGGTTGAGTTTTGCGCCGAATAAATGAAACTTAGACCTATATGTGCGCCCCTCTCTCGCCATGAGGGAAGGCTGGCTGGTAAGCCGATCCTTGCTGGTTCGTGGATTTGTGCACCTAGATATATGGCCGATCAAAACCATTTGACGGTACTGCTTAACCGCCCAATACTTGATGCCTATGTTGCAGAACACATGGAGGAGATACGATGAAGCAACTTACCCAATGTGTTGTCACCAGTTGTCGAGACAAATGCACACAATAAGGACTATATAAGATGGCTAAAGGATCTTTTGGCAAGCGGACCTGATGAAGACCTTGCAACGTGGTTAACACAAAAGCCATCAACAATGAATACGAAGTACCAAGTGTGTGGCATAAATGGCAACACGTTCTACACTAAGGAACATGATGCTAAGACCTCGTATCAGAATAGCTCCGCTCGAATAGAATGCCTAATTATGGAGGGAGATGATAAACAGGTGCACTATGGAACCATTGAAGAGATTTGGGAGCTTAATTATGTGTGAATGAATGTGGCATTACTCAATTGCAGATGGGCCCCTCTAAGTTGCGTAAAGGTTGATGCTGACAGCAGGAAGACATATGTCGACCACAAAGTCATGGCATATCACAAGGACCCATTTATTCTTGCCCCGCAATGTTACCTAGATTTTCTTTGTGCCAAAGCTCTTGCATACGCACTGCCATGTAGTGATGTATGGGAAGAGGAGTGTACTAGGCGTCGAGAATGTTGGTGATGAGGAGGAGTACAATCAATATTATGAGTTGCCACCCGAGAGGCCATGCGACATAAGAGAGGAGAAGCGTAAAATAATCAAAAATCCTAAGTTCATTTGGGGTCAACCTAATGATCGCGATCACCCCAAGCACATGGTAATTGATTCAAAAAACTAATAATTATGTCTACTGTACTAAATTGTGAGCGATTTGTACTGAGTTTGTTCTGTTATAAGTTCCGCATGTATTGTATTGCGAGGTATGCATGACCTTATGTTGATCTAGATTAATATGTTGTCACCTGTAGCAATGAATTTGAAATATTCATGATAATTTACCCTATAGCTAGAATGCGTAGTTCATCTCACTCCAGTATGTACTAACTGAACATGTACAGTTTGGTTTACCAATTGCACACAGTTCATTCAATAAAACCATGTGCTTTCTAAACCGCTGCTGAGGACAGCTAATGCGCGCAAAGTGAGTTGTGTGTTTTGATTGGACAAAATAGAAACCACACAGATCATACGTATGCACCAAAGGATTCACCCAGATCGAATGGTAGTCCTTGTCCCTCTCACGAACACACGTTGAAGTTTGGACTCGATCTATATGCACTAAATGACCACTGAATGCAAAAGTAGTTTAAATACAACATGTGAGCCCAGAAATGCGCCAGAAAGCAAACCTGTCATATAATGATGATTGACTACCGTGGGATAAAATTTGAAGGAGAGGCGACGAAGACACCGTCGACTGGAGTTCGATTTGCGACTTCTCCCGTTGGAACTATGATCGTTCTACTTAGTTGTCGTGGTTTCCAATTAGCGATGATTGTAGCTTGTGCCAAATTTTACCAAATCTTTTCCAAGGTGTCTCGAGATCATGCCACTATGACACACCGATTTTCGTGATTTTCTGAGTCCATCTACATTATTTGTAATTAAATTAATGACATTTATTTAGGTGGACACATCTCTCTTCCAAAATGCTTGAAAATTCTTCTCATTCGTTGAACAATGACAAAAATCACGGAAAGTGACACACAAATGATTTGTAAGTGTTTGTTTGCCACCATCCACACGTAATTTATGTTGGGATATTTTATTTATAAGAACTAATTAACATGGTAATTGCAAAATATGACTTAGATATAGCGAACGAGACATGTAATCCACTAGAAGATCAATATTAGGAGTAGAATGATGTTTGCATACCATGAGAAAAACCAAGGAGGGAGGATGAGGTTGACACCGATTGGTGTCCGAAATGCCAACTCTACTTTTCATAAACTATTATACTTTGTGTGAGATGCATTCATTTTCAAAGGGTAGGCCATCACAACTTCTTCCAGCCATTACCAAATTTTCCCACGAAATCTTCACATCATGCCACGGTGACACACCCATTTTTATAATTTTCATAATGCATTTGCATGTCCTCCAGTTAAATTACTAATAAGCCCCATGTTGGTGGAAACAATGTCTTCAAATTAGCAAACTAGTCATGAAATGCGGCTGGAAATCAATACAGGGGACAATAGTTGATTGTCTGCGGATGTAAATAATTTGAGGCGAAATGGTGAAGTCCCAAATTCATTTGAAATGAAAATATCACTATTCTGCATGAACAAATAGCACACAGTTCATTCAGTAGAACCGTGTGCTTTATAAACCGCGGCCTATGAAACCTAATGCGCGCAAAGTGAGTCATGCTTTCTAATTGGAAAAAACCCAAACCACACGAATCATACGTCTACACCATAGGATTCATGCAGATTGAACGTCAGTCCTTATACCTCTTGTCGACACACGCTTTGAAGTTGGGATTTGATTTATATGCAATAAATGCCCCATTAGTGATAAAAAAATCTGAGAAATATCGAACGAGCCCATAAATGTTCCAGAAAATCAAACCTGGCTATAATTATGATGGACTACCATCAAATAAAAATGGTCAAAGAGGCGATGAGGACACCGTCGATTGGAGTTGGATTTGCCACTTCTCCCTTTGGAACTATGATCCTTCTAGTGAGTTGCAATGCTTTTCAAGGAGTGATCATCGTAACTTGTTAAAAAAATTACCAATTCTTTTCCATGGTGTCTCGAGATCATGCCATGCCTACGCACCAATTTTCGTGTTTTTTGAGTCCATTTTGCATTTCTTGTAATTAAATTGCTGAAATTTACGCATCTCACATCAAAAATATTTAAAATTCCTCTCATTCCTTGCACTATGACAAGAATCACTCAAAAGTGACACACAAATGATTTGTAAGAGATTATTTGCCAGCAATCACATGTAATGCATGTTGGGATTTTATTTATGCACTAATGCCTAGTAAAAGCAAAAAAATTACTTAGATATAGCAAACGAGCCATGTAATCAACCAGATGATCAATAATAGGAGTACAAGAATGTTTGCATACCATGGGAAAAATCGAGGCGAAAGGATGAGGTAGACATCGATCCGAGAGTCTCAAATGCCAACTCTACATTTGGAAACTATGATTCTTCATGTGAGATGCCTACGTTTTCAAAGGGTCGTATATCACAAATTCAGACAAACATTACCAATTTTTTCCAATGGGGTATTCGCATCATGCCATGGTGACACACCCATTTTTGTGATTTTCAGAATATATCTCTATTTCCTCAAGTTAAATTACTAGCAAGCCCAATGTTGGTGGAAAATGTCTTAAAATTTTCAATCAAGTCATGAAATGCGGCCCAAAGTCAATACAGGGGGTTAATAGGTGATTGTATGCCAATGAAATTAATTCAAGGAAAAATGATGAAGTCACAATTTTATTTGAAATGAAATCATGATTGTTGTGCATAAAAAAATAGCACACGGTTCATTCACTAATACTGTAGGCTTTCTAAACTGTGGCAGTGACACCTAATGCGCGCAAAGTGTGTTGTGCGTTCTTATTGGACAAAACCCAAACCACACGGATCGTACGTCTGCACCATAGGATTCACCCAGATCGAACGACGGTCCCTAAACCTCTCCAACACACACCATTGAAGTAGGGATTTGATTTATATGCAATAAATGCCCCGTAAATACAAAAAATGGCTTAAATATTTATGGGGCACAATGATATATTTGTACCATGGGAAATATTTTGATACAAAATGACGAGGTCATGTCTATATTTCAAAGTTTTTAGGTTTTCATTTCGAACAAATTTGTGCTGCTTGGGCCCACGGATTACTATATAAAACCATTTGCATAGGCCTTTCCGCGGAGCACACGATGATCTTTTTGCACCCTTTTCACTGAAGCCGCCAACATGCTCCCCTCCATTCCCCCAAACCCGCGCCCTCCCCTTTTTTGCTCATCTGTCCATGTATTCTACCAAAACTCCATCGACAGCTAGCTCCCTCCCCCTCCCATCCCCTTGATCCATGCCAAGACCCTTTCCGGCGACGCTGTGCTCAACCCGGCCATATACCCGCTTCCCGGCATCAACTATACCCTTCACTACCGCTCCGGACATGCAGCAACCCACACCTTGCCGTATTCATTTGCTCGCCAGCAGCCGTCGAGCATATCGATCCTGTACCCTCGCCTCTCATCCCAGATTTGCACAAAAAACCGTTCAGTTGCTGCCCTTCATCGTGGTGAGGTCTATAATCTCGGGATCCCTTTTTCTATTTGGGTTGGTTTGTCCCCAAAATGATTATAAAGTAATGGAGAGCGTATTGATGTTCATCATCTACCTTCTAACGTATCAGTTGTATTTGTTCCGATTAGTTATTGTTGAGTTACATATCATGTGCGCACAAGTCACACTAAATGAACAGATTAGCCATACATTTCCAAATGATGACATGCCATGTTTGGACAGCTAGCTTCCAAGTTGTTACGTTTTTTATGATTATTCCCCTTTTCTGAATTTCGCATGTGTCCTTTGTAGATATCTATTAGCAGAGATGACAGTCATACTTCTGGCGTTCTATCTTCATCTGAGTCCGAAGCCAACATGTCTCGAATAGATGATCATGTATCTAGAAATGATGAACGGGATAGAGCTGCCACAATCACCCTTCCGGCCAAGAGCCGGAAGAGCGCTCCAAGAAAGCCCACACACTGGCCTAAAGGTGTATAAAAAGTAAGTGACATAAATTTGAAGTCTTGGGATCCAACTAAACCTGATAAAGCATGCACGAGGTTCAGGAGTGTGTGTGGATTTGTTGGCAGGGCAAGGCTCAACATTAATCTGCCGGGGTTTCAGAAGGCTGGTACAGAAACATGGCAGA
Source organism: Hordeum marinum (assembly GCA_022496015.1). Lineage (NCBI taxonomy): Eukaryota > Viridiplantae > Streptophyta > Magnoliopsida > Poales > Poaceae > Hordeum > Hordeum marinum. The sequence continues at coordinate 298,605,250 of CM039673.1, forward strand.
AGTTAGTCCGTGAGATCATGGCGCACTTCAATGTTCTCGAGGAGTGGAGGGAGTAGGTGAAACATGCTGCACTTAATAAGGCCAGGGATTCTCGGAGAAACTAGAAGCATGTATTGTACAAGAAGTTCTTGAGTCAAGCCAAGGGCCCAATCGCCTCGTACCCCCAACTTACAAAGGAAGATTGACATAATTCAAAAGGGTCAAGGCTAGTGAAAAGTTCATTAAGAAGAGTGCCATCAATCGGAACTTCATAAGAAGAACACCCACACCCACCGTATAGGTGTGGCAGGATACTACGGCATGAAACCGAAATGGGATCAGGAGGACAAAGAAGCAATACGTACAGGAGGCAAACCGGCCTTTAGTGAAATTAGGGGCACTAGTACTAGGAACTAGTTGCGGGCACGTGCAAAGAGGCATGGAGACGGTCCTTATTACTTTGAAAACTCAGTAGACCAAGAACTGTATGATGCGATGGCAAAGGATTCCAAAAACACTAGAAGGTTCTATAGGAACTCAGGGCAATGTGACATTCTGTCCAAGACATTGACTACCAAAGATCCCCCTAGCCGTGCTAGGGGTATTGGGGTCAATGTCCCACACAAGAGGGCTTTCTCACTAAGCAAAGAGGAGACTCATCAGGAAAAAAGCTAGGAGTGATTATAAGCATAGAGACTTGTGTGAAAAGATTAAGAGGGACATGTATCCTGGAGTTCAAAAGGAAGTTGAGGAGTCATATATGCAAGAGAAGACACTAATGTTGAGAGATAGCCAGGAGATGCAAGGGGATGTCGGCATGGATGCGGCCACTTATTATATGTCAACACTGCACAAGAGTAGTCGTGCATCAGCTAACCCTAGCGACAATGATGTTGCAGTTGGACATGATGGTGCTATATTTGATCTATATGGACAAGGGAAGAGAGTGAGGTCCGTGCCTACACATTATTAAGGTACTTTAAAATGTGCAACAACGTGGGTTTACAACCCTGACTTTGAAGGGGGTCTCTTGTTGGACAATGTGCCATTGAAGCTGGGTTGTGTGAAGTGCTACATGACTGAAATAAAGCCTGGATTTAGTAATTTTTCCATGAAGAATGTCCTTGGGGACCTTGATGAGTGGAGGACCTTGGAAGAAAGATGGTTAAAGCATATCCAGTGGCACCATCGAACCGGTGAATCTCATCTCACCACAATAGATCTTGTGTGATTCGCCCGATGAACATACTCTTCGGAATCTGATGCCCGAGGCATCAAACTGTGATTAGCCTGACCGACTTCCTAGCATAGAGGCCAGATCAGCGTCCGCTCCTGAGTAGCATGTGGCAACACCTATGTCAGATTTAGGGCTCAAATAAACCCAAAGAAGTTCGAACATGGGGGAGTGTGCGAAGATCCCCAGCAACCACACCCTACCTAGGTCACTACTCAATGATTTCTACGATGAACTCGCACGATGATGAGGAAGAAGATGCATACGGTGATTAACCCAGGTCCGGGTCGCCGTGAAGCGTAAAACCCTACTCCTGCTCTGGTGGATTGCCACACGAGGTGGTTTGTGGATGAACTAGTACATTAGTGAGTTACCTCATGAGGGCGCTCCGATGGTGTTGCCTCTGCTCTAATATCTCTCTCTTTCTTGTTTTCCCCCTCTACCGTGCACCATCCCCTCTCTTAATAGTGCCTCAGGTCCTCTTCCCTTATCGCTATGGCAGGAAGGCATCCCACAATGGCCAAATTCGAAGGGGGACAGGAGTACATCTTTATCCTCATGAAAGGTGGTCTTCGCCTGCAAAGTAGCTGTTGATGATTCAGAGGTGGGCTCGGCGATGACATCCTTCCTGCTGGGCTCATGATTGTGGTCTTGTTGCACTCGAATGGAAACCTTTGGGGGCGCTTTGGGAACCCACATACGTCCTTGCCACCTTTGCACCAAAGGGGAAACTGTACCGCCTGGTGCGCTGGCGCCCGCCTGTCCCACCTGACATCATCCCTGCCCTCCCGAGGCCAGGCACTGCATAGAGATCTCCACCCCTCCGGAGTGGGCCTGAGGAGTCCCATTCTTTGCTGGTCTTGATGATGCTTCCCTCACGAGCCTAGGGCTCTCGCGAGAGCCTTTGTCTGGAGTCAAGCCGCGTCGGGCCGTATTGGCCGCCGGAGTGGGCTGCGCCCTGGACCACATGCCGGCAGGTCTGGGTAGCCCTGTTCCCAGAATGCCGACAGTAGACCCCGGGACCAAGGCGGGTCCGAGTTGGCTTCTAGGAGAAGCCATTGAAGGTGGCTCGAAGCGCCATGGTCCCCGGTTCCTGTGGGCTAAGCTTGACATGCGGCAATCTCCAAGAGGCCAACGCCTCCCCTTCCTCATGCTGGCTTGGCGATTGTCAGGTCTGTCAAATTACTTGGCACATGCCAACAAGCCGTCTTTACACCTCATCAATCTTGTTATCTGTTTTCCCTTCTTCCGCGGCTTTCACCTTCTCCATCGAATCTCCGCGTGCGCCCTGCCCTGGGTCCCTTTCCATGGCCCCCAAGAAGAGAGAGGGCGAGGGCTTGAGGGCGCCCGGGACCTCAACAACGTCGAAGCCCGCGTTGCGCCAGTCCCTGGTGGTGAATCTTGAGGGGTTGGAGAAGGTTCAGTTGGTGGTCGCCGCCAGTTCCAACGAATGGGGGGCAACCGAGATTCGGCTGGGCTCATGGCCTCAGAGCGAGCTTGAGGCCCTCGTAATCCCCCTTCATCTCCACGCTCTTCTCTTGGTCTTGCTTCCGCCGTTCTCAAGCTTTCTCTCCGCCGTGTTTCCGCATTATTGGATCCATGTGCTCCACCTTGACCCCGGCTCCCTTGTCCTCCTTTTGGCTTTTGCATTTTTGTGTGAGGCCTTCATTGGTGTCTTCCCCTCCGTTTCCTTGCTTTGACCCTTCTTCTCCCTCGAGTTGATCTTAGGGAAGCACTGCTCTGGATGCGTGTCCCTGAGAGCAGCCGAAGCATCTGCTAAGGGGGCCCTTGTTGCCAGACTCTCCCCAAAGGCAGAAGGACTCCAACGGCAGAGGGTGTACGTTGATGCTGCCAAGGCCGACCCCCTGTTTGAACCTCCGTTGCCCCCCTCAATTCCAAGTCCCTCATGGAAGCATGAGGACTTTGGCAACCCGCAGCTTGTGCTTGTCCTGGTCAGGCTGCCAAAGCTGAAGAAGGCGGGCGTGACGATAGCGATAGTGGTGCGGGAGTTCACATGCTTACGAATTGCTCCCCTTCAGCTCCACTCCTGTCTGATGTGGTCCTTTACAGGCCCTCACAATTCCATGAGGATCTCGGTCCCGTCTCTTTCTCCCGGTGTGCTGTGCGAGCTGCTCCACTGCCTGACCGGCGGTGAACCGGACGAGCCCCCCCGGGGCGGCCTCCCCTTGTATGACTACAAGGACCGGGAAGCCCTCGCTCTGAAGATGCCGCGCTTCGATGAGTGAGGATTTTTCCCTTCGGAGGGAGCGCGACCCCAGGGTGACCCCTTTGTGGGGACTGGAGCCCCGGGGACCTTGATGACACGGCCCCTCCCGCGGGTGAGGTGTGGCATCCATCGCCACCTGCTCCCCAGGTTCTCACTTCAGGCCAGGTCGGGGTTGAAGGCAACACCCCGTCGACGATGGAGTCCCCCGCCTCCGCCGTAGGTTGCCAGGTGATGGTCGTCAGTACGTCGGCCCCCAAACTCCATGGCAGCCGGAAGAGCAAGGTGCCCAGGGGTGGCCATTCCCTAGCACCGTGGGCGCTGATGAAGAGGAAGTGGATCGTCGTGGATGAGTATGAGCCCGCGTCCCCTCAACCTTCCTTTTGCGCTCTCCATCTGAGTTTCTATTCCGCAAGATCCCCACCGGCGGAGGAGGAGCCGAGTTGCCGCCACCCACTTCTGGGGCCGCTGAGCCCCTTGCGGCCCCGTCTTCTGTCGCCTGCGGGGTACTGGCTACAAGGGCACCCCTCCCCGATCCTACTCGGCCTTTAAGAGGCCCTGAGCGTGAGCCTCATGAGATCTTCTTCATCCATGGCCTCCCGCTCCCAAGGGTGGGGCTGCACCTCCCGCTAATGGCCTTCCCTGGGGGAGTGCTACGTTGTGTCCTTGGGCCCCCTTTGCACGACAACATGGGCCTTGGGGGGCGCGTCCTTCTTCTAGGGTGGACAGGCGGGAGCCCCCAGCCCCTAAACATGCGTCCGGGCTGGGTGGCCCCTCGCATGACTCCCCCATCCGTCCTGGGGAAGGCGGAGATCCCTGTAGGGCCCTTGAGCTCACAAGTGACCGGAGCGTTGTGCGGTGGGGTTTGCTCCAAACCGTGATGGGCGCACTGGGAATCCTGGGGGTGGAGCTCGTCGACACCGACGCCCGCCTGGAGATGGAGGGCCGGCGTCTTGAAGTCACTGTGAATTTCGGCCATCTGCAGTGTGAGCGCACCTGTGCAGACGCCGAGGATTCCCTCGCCGTGGCAGTGGAGGCTCTCGAGCGCGCCCTCGCCGAGGGTCGGACGACCGACGACTAACGCAAGGCCTTTGAGGAAGGCCTCGTGGAGCTTCAATCCTCCAACGCTGTCCTTGAAAGGAGCAGAGCCTATAAAAGGAGAGGCTGGAGGTGAGGGAGTGCCAAGTGTCGCTTGTGGAGGAATCCTTTGCCACCCGCGAGGCGCAAGCTCAGGAGGATATTGACGACAAGGTGGCAGAGGTTCTACGCTCCCTTCTCCAAGATTATCATGCCAAGTTGAAGCTTCAGGAGTCTCTTTTCGGTAGGCGAGACGACCAGTTGAAAGGCGAGGCAAACAACCTCAGGAGGAGGGTAGCAGCGGCGGAACGACGTCAAGAGGCCGCACTGGATGCCCTAGAGGCCGCCGAGGCCGACCTGTACTCCCTCTTTAAGTAGGTGAAGGGAGTGACCTCCCTCGTGGAGAAGGCTTCGGACGAGTCGAGTTAGGCCCGCGGCCTTTAGCACACGCATTCCAAGATGTTCCAGTCCCTTAATAAGAGGGCCCACCGGGCCTTGAGTGACATTTGTGGTGAGAGCGTCATGAGCCCCCTCTTCCCCGATGACACCGGGTACCTGGGATTCTTCTCTAGAGTTGTGGACTACCTTGAGAGGGGAGTGGAGAAGATCAGTGAACTGGCAGAGGAGAAGCATTGTGATTCCCTCGCGCAGGCGGCCTCATGCATCTTCAGCCACCTCCTTCGCTTCGACCCGCACTTCGACTTCGAGGCAGTGATTGGTACCGTACATGAAGTGACTCACGTCACCCTTGCCAAGTGGGTTGAGGACCATGTGGAGGACTTAATAGCGGAGCTTTCTTATGACGAACCCGAGGACCATGCTGGAGCCAAGGAGCGCGAGGCCGACGGTGGTGGTGATGACGAGAGAGATGGTGGCTGAATGCCCCATTGAGTAGTCTTCTTGTTTACCTGACAAGGTTATGCATCTAGAATAGTGACAAATGTAATCTATTTTGGAAAGTATCCTTGAATGTGCTCCCATATCACGAGGTGTGCAGTGTTGCGCTCCCTCTTGCCCGGGGTTTCTACCGATCTGATTGACACGCTCACGGTAGGCTTCTGCGCCGAGGAGGTTTAGAAGTGGCACTTGGTGGGTCCGGATGTCCTCGAGGCTTCTTCTTATTATGAGTGAGGTAGGTCGGTATCCATTTCGGCACTCTGTGTTTGCAGGCTCTAGTCCCGCACATTCCTCGTCCGCCGTAAGGGGCGTCCGGATCACCAGGACGCGACTACGAGGTGAGGCCTCGACACCATTGATACCGACTAGATGGCCAGGATGGCGTAAAGGGGCGAGGGGCTATATTATTGGTAAGGCTCGTGAGGCGCACTACTCAAAATCCCCCCTTGACGCTCAAGCAGCTCTACATTAGTAGGTCCCAGTCCCGCACATTTCTTGAACTCCGTAAGGGGCGTCCGGATCACCAGGACGCAACTACAAGGTGAGGTCTTGAGACCCTTGACGCTGACCGGATCGCTAGGACGACATCAAGGTGCGACGAACTATATGACCGGTAAGGCTCCTGAGGCGCAATGCTTAGGAGCCCCCCTTGACGCTCAAGCGGCTCCCAATTTTTTTTGTTTCTAGCCCCGAGAGGCGAGAGCCTCCAATGGCTACGAGATGGCGTGTCGGGCCAAGTGATCATAAAGAGACACGCATCTCCTGACTCACTCGGGAGCGCCACGCGAGGATCCGGGAGCCAAGGCCTTGGAGAGGTGCGGGCACTATGCTCCTAGCCCCCGCTTGTAGTGTGCGAGAGGGAGGGGAGCACGCGAGTGCTCGCCCCAAAGAAAGTGAGGCACAAAACGGGAATTGTTACCAAAGAGGGCGACATCCCTTCCCTCCAGAAGAAAAACACAAAAATACCAAATTACATTCCTAGAAGGTGGCAAGATCGAATACAAAAAGGATTCCCAAAGGCGGAAACTTTGATTACGAAAAGGAGCAAGCAATGGCCGCGTCCGACTCTTAGGCTAGTCTTTGTCTTCGTCTTCCCCCAGCGCGGAGCGTAGGCATCCAGGTTGCATGGGTATAGCCATTGGAGGGCAGTGTTGTCCACGAGCACGGAGAACAGGGCTTCCACTTGGGCATGGGAAGGAACCCCTTCGCGTCCTCAGGGGGCTCCGGGTGTATACAACCCACTCATTGTTACATGAGAGTGTTACGGGTCGGTCCTAGGGGAGTAGAAGGAGCTCCATGCCCCACGGACATGAAGCCCACTCCTAGCCCCGAAGCTTGGCGTGGCTAAGTAGGCTTGGCTCCGAACGGGTCCTCTAGCGTAGGGGGAGCCCATCGCGCTCTCTGATTGGAAGGCCTGCCCCGGGAGAGGGCCGTGGGCATTCAAGAGCACATGGCCGGATATCATCATATTGCAGATGGCGCATCCCCTTGCGCCGCTAGCCGGGCCCGGTGGGGCCCTTCCATTACGTGCGAGGTGGACGCCCAAGGCTGTGCCCCAACACACCTTGCTGGGGCCCCCAGGGTCCCCTCGCAAGTACCTGAGACCCTATTCCAAGATAGTCCGAGCCGGGCTTGGGGACATGGGTGAATACGTGATCGCCCGTTGGTGATTGAATGAAGCCTGACTCGAAGACATGGGCGTGTGTTCCACCCTTCATCTCGAAGAGGGCATCGCGCGCCCCAAAGACATGGGTGTGTGTTCCATACTCCGTCTCCAGGTTGGGATCATCTACCCTGAAGACATGGATGTGTGTCCCACCCTCTGACTCTAGGCTGGGGGCATTCGACCCGAGCACATGGGCGTGCCTGCCACCCTCCGTCCCCAAGCAAGTGACCCCTAGTACCTAGACCTAGATGCCTGCTCAAGGCAGCTCCCTACCTGCGGGTGCGCCTCACGAAGCTACCAACGTCGGGCATCCTCACGAGGCCAACCCCGCATGCCGCCCTCTCAAGGTTGTGCATACAAGCCGGAATGAAAACCGCTCGTGAGGTTGCGTACACTCCTCCCATCGCAGTGGTAGCCGTCTTGCTCCCTTCATGGCCTGGTCGCTCATCAACATGGTCGTTGTAGAGTTGCTCGAGCCCCCGGTCACTGGCGTAGTCAAGCGCCGAGCACCGGTGTAGTCGAGCCTCCGGTCCTCCTCCCTAGTCCCGGTGGTTGTACTGGGGGGTGCGAGGTGACACCCATCCCGCGTGGCCAGCACCCCCACTGGTCTCTGCTGGCGCCTGCGGCCAGCTCCTACATCCTTGGCGACTCGGGCCAGACCGCCAGCGAGCGCGAGTCAGAGAGGACTTTCCAAGCGCGCCCGTGCGACACTAGCACTGGGACAGTCGGTTGAGTGAGTCCATGGGTACGAGCCCCGCTGAGATACGCCTGGGTCTTGCCGGTGGTGGTGACGCGCCTGGGGGCACATCGGGCCCAGTCATTGCGGCGACCGCGTGCAGCGTGGAGGAGCTATAGTTCATGCGCCATGAGGAGCGTGACGCTCCTGTGCATTGGGTCGTGTCTGACCCGAAAGGGAGGCTAAGGAAATCGTGGTTTAAGGGGTCCTTGGATAGCCGACCTGTTTCTCATGGGCCGGACTATGTGGACCATTGGATGAGCATTAGATGATCAAAGGCCTCGCGTGTCCTCCAAGTTTTTGGCAGTAGATAGGCAAGTTTTTCATTCGATGTGTAACCGACCATGTGTAAACCCTAGGTACCCTTGGTGTATATATAAGTCGAAGAATTTTAGGTTGGAGGATAGAGAACAATTCATATAGGGTTTTAGCTATTCGATCTCGAGCTAGATCAACTCTGTAACCTTCATACCATCAATATAATCAAGCAAGACCTAGGGTTTTACCTCCATAGGAGGGCCCAAACATGGGTAAACATCGTCTTCTTCGTCTCCTGTTACCATCGATCCTAGTCTCACAGCTCGGGACCCCCTCGCTTCAGCGACACACATCCTATGATCGCTTCGCTTTTAAACGAGCTATTTGATCAGTTTGAGATCATGCATATGTCTAATGACCAGGTTCCGGTCTATGACCAGCTCAGGCTTAAACCTGACGATTGGGAGATTCACATCCCCACACTCACCCACCTAGTCACCACCGTCGAGTGTCCGGCTGGGGGCTTGTCCCCCCAGCGGTCGGAATTAAAAATGGTTTATACCCCGGTCTCCAATCACTGAGACCTTGTTTGCAAACTAGACATCGGAGTTCGCCCCGGAGATAGACCTGTATCGCTCCCTGATCTAGGACACAATTCGAAGCCCATGATTACGAACTCACACCGTGGCATTGAGTCAAATTGTTTCCCACCCACCACCCAAGCCGATCACTCCAGCATCGCAGCAGAGCCCAAGTCTTCGGACTTATGGGACGTTAAGCAGTTACCATGAGGCTCAGTTCATCATTATTGGGCTAGACTCCATGCTAGAAACAAAGTACGAGGCCTTAGTGATCAGGAGATAATGGCAACCTTCAATCGCAACTGCCATGGCAAAGTGATTCTCAATGCCTTAGCTCCTAGGCACATTCGTGACTTTATCAAGCTGTCAGAGTTGGTGCAAATTTATTGTGCCATGGAAAGCGCTTGGCAAGTCGAACGGCTATTTTTGGAACCAACCTTCATCGAGTACCCTAGAGGAGATCGAAAGAAGAGGATAGCTCCGAAGCGGCCAGACAGACTCGAAGCCGCCAAAAAGAGAAATATGCCCCTAATAGGGGCCAGTACTGTCCTTGACGGGCTATTGAACAAACCATGTCCTATACATTCCATATTGCTGAACACAAACCCGACACATAGCCTTAGAGCTTCCTGGGTCATCAGGCAGGTTGCAAAAAGCGGTGAAGCCATTCTTGACGCGCTACCACCGAATAGGCGCTTCACATCGCCAGCCGAATACAACGCCAAAGTCCTAACAATCTATGAAATGTTCCCCTCAAGGAACAGGAGGAAAAGAGCTCTCAAAGAACTCGAACATGTCTATCATGTGGCAGCAACAAGTACATGGGAAGACATACACATTACCTTCGGAGATACTAACCGACCAGCCATTCTTCCCGGTCATTCACCGGCCGTACTAGTCCTGAACCCGATCATCGATGGCTTCATATTACACAAGGTGCTAATGGACGGCGGTAGTGGTTTAAACCTGATCTATGAAGATACCCTGGAAAAAATGCAGCTCGACTGATCTCGCATCGAGCATAGCAACACGACTTTCCGAGGAATCATTCTAGGGAAAGAGGTGCGTTGTTCAGGACGTATCGTCCTGGACATAGTGTTCGGCACACTCGAAAACTACCAATCCAGAGAACTCCTCTTCCATATCGTGCCCTTCCCCAGCTGCTACGACGCCCTATTGGGTTGTGACGCCTTCACACAATTCTAGGCTATACCACATTATGGGTATATGAAACTCAAGATGCCATGACCAAACGGGGTAATCACAATCGCCAGTGATCCGAATATAGCCCTTCGGGCTGAAAAAAACAGCAACGCTTGCCCTCGAGACACTGGCTGAGACCTTTGCTGCAGAACAACTAACCGCACTTCGGTCAATAGTTGACAAGGACGATGTGATCCTTAACAAAAGGCCCAGACCCACGTACTTTAAACATACAAAGGAAATCGTTAAATTTCAGGTGCACCCGACGGACCCCAACAAGATAGTGTCCATCGGAGCTCAGCTTGATCCCATAGTGGACGAAGCACTACGGACATTTTTACAGGAAAACTGGGATAAATTCACGTGGCATCCTTCCGATATGCCTGGAATCCCACGACGGCTAGCAAAACATAGTCTGAACATCATTGCAGGCTTCAAGCCCGTTAAGCAGACTCTACACCGCTTTTTCGAGCCCAAAGGACAAGCTATGGGTGAAGAATTAGCTAAATAGCTTGAGGCCAGATTCATTCGAGAGATTAAGCACCCCAAATGGTTGGCAAACCTGGTGGTGGTACCAAAGAAAGACAAATCCTGGCGGTTGTGCGTCGACTTCAAAGACCTCAACAAGGCCTGCCCTAAGGACCCTTTTGCCTTACCGCACATAGACCGGATTATTGGTGCCATAGCCAGACATGACTCGTTGTATTTCCTCGATGCTTATTCAGGATACAATTAGTTTTACTTGAAGGAATTCGACCAAACTACAACCGCATTCATCACACCCCTACGGGCCATTCTGCTTCAACATGATGCCCTTCTACTAAAAAATATGGTCGCTGGTTGCTGATACCATTTTTAATTCCGCTTCATGCGATTCTTCTTGTAAAGGAACTTATAAGGAACTACTATTTAACAAGCTGAAACCTGGGTGCCATTCTACATTCTACCATTCCGCTTCGTGCCATCCCTACGGGCCATTCTCCTTCAACAAGATGGAACCATTTTTAAATCCGGTCGCTAGGGGGACGAGCCCCTAGCCGGACAGTCGACAGTGGCGATTATGTGGGTGACTGTGGGGATGTGAATCTCCCTATCATCGGGTTTAAGCTAGAGCCGACAATAGACCAGAATCTGGCCATCAGACATACGCATGGTCTCAATCCGATCGAATAGCTCGTTTAAAAACGAGGTGATGGTAGTATGCGTGTCGCTGAAGCGAGTGGCGTCTATTTGCGGTATCGCAGTTCTGGAGCCGCACGAAAGAGGATCCGGGTCCTATTTGTCCATCGTGGATCTGGTCATAACGGCCGGATTGGGCGTTCTGGACAGCCCGGGGGTGACGACTTCATCAGAAGCGGGGGCCGATGTCTTCAACGTCGAGGTGTCGGGATCTGCGGTGTCCTTTATAAGAGTCGAGGGTCTCATCAAGACAAGTTCAACCCACGAATCAGCGATGAACTCCAGGATTCCGAACTTGATTCCTTGATCGGGGGGAAATTTTCCAATCTGGCCAAGGTGGCCGATCAGGTTAGCATGCGACAAGATGTCGCTGCTTGAGATAATCTGATCAGGGATGACAATACGCTGGCTGCAGATCTTGTTGCTTGTGACAAGGCGAGCCATCGATTCCTTTGGCGAACATAGCGAAACTCTTAATCAAAGTACCAATGTCAGTGTCAAAACAGGCGGATCTCGGGTAGGGGGTCCCAAGCTATGAGACTAGGATCGATGGTAACGGGAGACGAATGAGATGATGTTTACCCAGGTTCGGGCCCTCCTATGGAGGTAATACCCTATGTCCTGCTTCATTGTATTGATCATATGTGTGTTAAAGAGTTGATCTACCTCGAGGTCGAATAGCTAAACCCTAGATGAGTTGTTCTTTGTATTACAATGTGACATCCCAAGTGATGTCCCTACCTTATTTGGCATGTAACCCATTGTATGACCTTGTGCATGAGCTATGTTGGAGTGAACCTTGTCATTCATGTGTTGGTGGCATCCATGCATCATATCATCCATCATCAGCATGCTTCATTCTCATTTCATTCCATGTTGCCATGATTGGTTCTAATGCTTGCTTGAGGTATGGTTGAGAGTGTATGTGGTGTTTGGTGTGACATGCTTGTATGTGGTGGAGTATGTGTGGAAAACCCTCTCCTTTCCCCTCTCTCTCCGTTACAAGTTTCTTCCCAACCCCCCTTCTTCCTATTTAATTTTTATTAGCAGATTCAAGTTGTGGTAAGCCCCTTTTAAAAATGTTCATGTGGTGGCCCCATTATTGCTTTGAATGATGGGCTTGGTGTTTTGGATGTTTGAAATATTTTGGTTTACATTCTTTTAAAAAAACAGGGGCTGTTTTATTAATTTGCTAATATAATAACATGCTCTATAAGTCAACTTAATATTTTTATAAAACAGGTCTCATTATTTCTTACACCAAAATATTTTTGTTCTCTCCCAAACCCTTTTCTTTTTCTCTTGTTTTTAGTTTTTGCCTCTGCTTATTTTAAAATGTTTAAATAAACTCTCTGTGTGTGTGAGCGAGTGAGAGAGAGAGAGGGCAGGTGGGCCGAGGCCCAGCCCGTTGCCACAGTAACGGCAACCTGCCCCCATCTCCCTCCACTTTCCGTCGCCGTCGCCGTCTTCCTAGGGGGGTATAAGGCCTCGATGTGCAAGCCCCTCCGTGCTAGGGTTTCCTCTCTCTCTTGCCGCCACCCAGCTCCCCTCTCTTCCTCCATCTCTCTCCCTCCCCTCCTCTTCCGAGCGGCGCCAGAGCAGGTTCAGGGGATTCAGAGAAGATGGCTGGTGGCCTAGCCGTCCGCTCCGTCGAGCCCCGCTCCAGCCATGGTGTCCAGGAGCTCGGGGAAGGTCCCTGCGTTCGATCCCCGTCGCTGATAGCCCTGGAGAGCGTCAGATTCATCGACCTCATCGTCATCTTCTTCAGCTCCGTCCGCGCCGCGGTCGTCCTCTACTTCCCCTTCATCATCGTCTCGTCCCCGACCCTTCTCCGAGACCGGCCCGTCGTCGCTTGCCTCCCCAAGTTGAGCGCCGGTCCTCCGATGCCTCCTCTGCTCGCCGTAGCCGCGCAGCCGTCGCCGTAGTCGTTGTCGCTGCCGGTAGATAGGCGAGCACCTGCCGCTCTCCTCCGTCCCCCTTGTCGCAAGATGAGTGCGGGAATGGATCCGCCGTTCATTCCCACGCGCATAGGTGCAGCTAGAGTCGCTGGAGTTGCCCTGTGTCGCCGGAATCGCATCGCCGTTCGCTTGTCGCCCCTGCTCTGTTTGTCTTCAGTTTCGTTAGTTAAGCCATGTTGTGTGTGTTTTAGAGCGCTAGCGTGCCCCTTCTGTTGTTGACCCCGTTCGTAGCCCAGTGGCCTGGTTCGATGGGCTGGGCAAGGAGGTTGTGGGTTCGATCCCCTTCCCCCCCTTTTTTTTCTTTTCCTGTTTTTTTCTTTCTTTTTTCTTTTTCTTTTTCTTTTCTTTCTTTTGCAAAACAGAGTGTGTGTGTGCCATTATGTATGTATATATGTATGTTTTGTGTGTGTAGTGTAGAGGTATGTGTGTGTATGCACCATATGCATACACAGCCATACATGTGTGTGTTGTATGATGCATGAGAGTGTGTGTGTTGTATGTGTGTATATGCACCCATGTGCATATGCACACATATGTGGATGTGTGTGTGTTAGTGTAGTGAGGAGTGTGTGTGTATGCCCTATGGACATATGCAAACACGCTTGTGTGTGTATGTGTGCATGTGTGTGTATGTGCCTTGCACATACCCACATGTGAGTGTTAGTGGGTGAGGCAAACATAGTGTGGTGCTATGTGTGTGTATGTATGCACACACACATACATGTGTAGGTGTGTTAGTGAGTGTGTGTAGGGTGTCTGGTGCACCATGTAGAGTGTGCTTAGCACATGGGGTGTGCCATGTGTTGTATGTGAGTGTGAGTGGTGTGTGTATGTTCTACTTACACTCTTCCATGTGCATTATAGCTTCATGTGTAGGTTTCTCCCTATATGATCATATGAGCATGGATTCCTCTCTAGTTAGTTTCATTCTTGTTTTGATGATAGACTATGTTATCATGTCCCTAACCTGTTAATTAATCACTTCTAACATGTATTTATCGAGCACATGTCAATTTGGGGCATTTCATTAAGTTTCATAAGTGACATAAGTCACCCATGCCTAGTGTGGGTCAAATTTCAACCTAGCTTATCTCCATTTTGTTCCATCCAAGCATATAGATATGAGTAATGATTTTGGCGTGTTTTCAACCCCTCTATGCACCTGTGAAGTGAGATTTGACTTTGGGGCAACTTGACAAAAGTGCATTTTTATGCTGTGATGCCCTTTTGTCTTTTTCATATGAATTAATCCATGCATGCCTTGGAGTTGTTGTCAACATAATAATGCTAATCAAAGTTGCTGTGAACATCCATGTATTTTTCTATTTGAGGTAAGTCTCAAGATCAGTGGGAACCATGCTGTTTATCTAGCTACTTTCTGTTTCTGCCAACCTGCTCTAGAAATGTCAAGTCTCGGGAATCTGCTGTTATTGTTTTGCGTTGAAGATCAGGGTGTAGCTAGTGTTGTGCTGGGTTTTTGACCATGCTCAATGTTAGGTATTTGTAGCAGATATTGTCATCTACCATCCTGTAAATTTTCATGTCATTTGGAGATTCCTAGCATATTTAACCGGTGCTGTGAACTTGCTACTTTATTAACCCAGATTCCAGAAGAACTGGAATTTTCACAAGTCCCTAAAAACCTGTTTCACCATGTCTAATTGCCAGCTCCATGCATAGTGGTGTGTTGCTATTTTGCTGATTGTATAGTTGGATGAATTGAGGTGGGTGTTGATTAGAACCTGTTCATGTCTTGTTTGTGGCTGTAGAGTTCCTGTAGCAATAGTTGTGAGCTTTTCAAATTGCTATGTTGCTGTTTTGTGGCAGATTGAGTGCCATGTTGTTTTGTGTGTTATGGGAGCTATACTCCGTGGAATTTAGTGATTCTTGAGTCTATTGTGATTGGTTTTTGATCACCTTTCCAGTGGCTACCTTGGAATGCCAAGAATTAGCCCAGGTATTTGATGGTCTTGAGTTTTGTCTTCGTACCTTGTCGTGAGCGTATCTTGAGAACCGTAGCTCCGTTCCTCGCATTCTTTATATGCATTTTCATCGATTTTTCATGATGCATCCATATTTGCCATGTCATGCATGTCTAAATAACTTAGCATGAGGTTCTGTCTAGATTCATTAATCTACCACCTTTGCATGTGAAACTTGACCAGAGTTGGATTGCATGTCAAATTCCTCATTAAAATCATCATGCATCATCTTGCTTGTGCATTGCACCTTGGTTGGTTATTTATTTGTTGTTTCTCTTGGGTAGACGCGAGTGTCGAATCTGAGTTTGAGGAACCTGGAGAGTACCACTATGGGGATCCCGCTACTTGTTCCGCTGAGGAACCAACAGGCAAGATGATCGTACCCGGATCCCAATACTATCTTTTCTTGCTAGTTTTCTCGTTATTATCGTTACAATTGTGCTACCTAGCACATGATATCAGCCCCCATGTTACCATGACAGCCTCTAACCTCCACATCCTAGCAAACCGTTGTTTGGCTAAGTTACCGCTGCTCAGCCCCCTTATAGCGTTCTTAGTTGCAGGTTGTTCCATGTGATAACATGGATTGGATATCACAATAAATTATGTTACTTAAATTAATGCACATATATATCTGGTATTGGTGGAAGGCTTGGCCTTTTGCTAAGTGATTTGTTCCGCTCGTACCCTCATTAGTTCCTTGTTACCGGTGTTATGTTTCCATATTTTGCGCTCCTAACATGCTTGGGGTTGTTATGGGGAACCCCTTGTTTATTCGGTTGAGATTAAAACTTGTCCGGCTAGACCCAACTTTGGTACTACATTGGCTAACAATTAATGAACCTGCATAGGGCTTTGCAACCCCGTGGATAATTTAATCAACCCCCGAGCCAGTGCTCCTCATGAGTGTTGGTCCAAACTAGAGCACTGTGCGAGGCCAACCCAGGGCAACTTGGGAGATTTCTATCAGGCCTACGTATGCGTCGCTTATCCGCCGTGTCCTGAGACTAAGATACGCGGCTCTTATCGGGATTGTCGACACGTCGGGTGGTCTTGCTGGATTTGTTTTACCTTTATCGAATGTCTTGCGTGTGGATTCTGACTCCCTTCGGGTTTTCTCGAGGTGTTGGAATTCAGTTGGAGTTGCCTATGATGATCGCGAGATCCGCATTCAAGGCTATTCCCACGGAGTGTGGTTATTTGTGATGGACTAGTTGGAGCACCCCTGCAGGGCTAAATCTTTCGGAAAGCCGTGCCCGTGGTTATGTGGCAACTTGGATATTTTGTTTAACACCCTGTTATTGAAAACTTGAAGTAAACTCTAATTAAAACACACCAACTGTGTGAGTAACCGTGATCGTCTCTGCTCGTGAACATGAACCGATAGAGAACACGGTGGGGTTATGATTGACGTAAGTAAGTGTTCAGGATCTCTTAGAGCTCATACCAGATTCGAGCGTTCTTCGTAGGCCACTCATATTTATTTCATGTTGCGTAAGCTAGCCACCATAATAATGCTTAGTGCTGCTGCAGACTTAACATCACCCTTCCATCCTAAAGCTTATATAGTGTTGGCACCCGGGTTACTTGATTGCTGAGTCCGCTGTGGCTCATAGTTTACTACAAAAATTCCGGTGCAGGTTCAGATGATTATGTTCAGGTTGATCTTACGCAACTGCAATGGGAGTATGATGAAGAGAGAGGGACGCATGTATGTGACATACCCCAACG
The DNA here is from genome assembly GCA_022496015.1 of Hordeum marinum. Classification (NCBI taxonomy): domain Eukaryota; kingdom Viridiplantae; phylum Streptophyta; class Magnoliopsida; order Poales; family Poaceae; genus Hordeum; species Hordeum marinum. Next base: position 298,621,955 of record CM039673.1, read on the forward strand.
AGTAGATGACCTGGTCGTGATCTTGGGTAGCTTGATAGTATCATCGCATTTGCTTTTACCGTTTGTTTTTCGTCCGTAGCCGGACCCTGTGTTCTTATTGATGTATGAACTGAGTGATATTGTAACTTAGCATGTGGCGAGTGTAAGCCAACTTTATATACTCTTCCCTTCAGTACATGTATGATGTGATGATGCTTATCTTGCTAACGACAAGATGCGCTTCTATCCTTTGCGAGGACCTCGTGCCTCAAAACAGATAGGCGCGCATCTTGGGCGTGACATACAACCTAAAACCATCTGGCTCATATAGACGCCGAGGGTACCTAGGGTTTACACATTCTCGGTTACACATCAAAGGAAAAACATGCCTTTCTACTACAGAAAACCTGGAGGACACGCCACAGCTCCTTGAAGCTTCGAACCAAGCGACGGGGCCTTTGATCATCCAGTGCTCATCCTGGGGCACACATAGTCCGTCGCATGAGAAACAGGTCGGCTATCCGAGGACCCCTTAAACCAGGACTTCCTAAGTAGCCCCAGAACTGGCCTCCAAAGCCAAGGGTCTTCGCTCTAGCTTCCTCGTATGATCAGGGTCTTCGGCTTGTGAGACGAGTTCTTCCCTCCAAGTTTAGCTCGGCCTCTGATGACTTGAAGTTTTCCCGATCAGAGGTTCGTCCAAACACCATGAATAGCTCAACCGCCAAGGCCAAGCGTCATGGAGCAAACAGAATTCCCTGACAACCTTTCTGATGAAAGGTCACGACCCACCACGATCGTTGGACCAGTTGCAAGAACTCGATCCATGGTTCGAGGCCGTTTTCATCAGCATGATCCATCAATGCACCGATCATGCTCCGTTTCATATGGGATATGATTAATCCTACGTGCATAATGGCACACACATCTTGGGAAGCGGAGCAATACACGGTGCAAAAGAGGGAGGTTAACCCGCGACCAGCCCCATAAGAAGGGAAAAAACTCCAAGGCACACCCACGCCTTCCCACTTGCATCCTCTGCTTCCCTAATCTCCCGAGCTTTCAGAGCATAGATCTAGGTTTTCCACAACCCCCCTTTGAGCTAGATCATGGCTGGTTCCAATGGCAAGTGAGAGGCTTCCACGGTTACTGATCGGGACATCCGAGACCTCAAGGACGCCAGCTACCTCCCCGCCAACATCTATCACTGCGCGCCGGAGAAGGGCAGGTGGTTCCCACTCCCAAGTCGGGCGAGAGGGTGGTCTTCATCCTTCACTTCATCTAGGGACTATGCTTCCCACTCCACCCCTTCGTTAGGGGACTCATGTTCTTTTACGGACTCGACTTCCACGACCTCCCGCCGAACTCCTTCATGCACATATCGGCTTTCTCATCGTCTGCGAGGCCTTCTGGCGGGTCAAGCCACACTTTGGATAGTGGCTCAAGATATGCAATATCAAGCCGAAGTGTGACGCAAGCGAACATGTAGACTGCAGCAGGGTAGTCATCAGCAAACTTCCCCGCGTCAGATGGCCATATGGCACCTTCACTGACACCATCAAGATTTTGCAAAAAGAGTGGTTTTATATCACCAAGCCAAGGGAGGAAGGCCGAGCTGCTCCAGCCGAATTCAGATCCGCCCCCCACCAGATTGACCTCATGTCTCCGAAAGGGCCTCGACTGGGGGTCAGATACAAAGGTGGACAAACTGCAGAGGCGAATCGCCTCTGATCAAAGGCGAGATCGAGATGGCCAACGTGGTCCAGATTATGCTTCGTCGGTGCATCCTCCCCTGCTAGCGCTGGGACTCTCCCATGTGGGCTTATCGGCTTGATGATGAGCCTACTATTCTTCAGCTCTTCCGCACCACTCAGGAGAAGCTGTGGAAGGTGTTGTTCAAGGCACAAGAGAACTGGCCAGCCGTGGAGGAGGATCGGGGTCCACATGCCGATAACCCTCCTTCCCAGGTATAGCATAGTTTCATTTGATCAGCTCTGTTTTTCCGAAAGAAAATCTAAGTACTTTCCGATCACCTCTACAGAAATGGTTGAGCAAGGACAAGGGCATCAACTAACCGGCGCCTCAGCCCAAAGACATCAAGTCCATACTATTGTCGGAGATGCTCGTTGTGGCGCCTTACAAGGCGGCAGAAAAGAAAGATAAGAAGAAAAAGAAGAACCAAGGAGGTGTTCACATCTGGAACCAAGGAAACCCATGCCTCCTTTAATCAAGAGGAGGAGCATGAGGACAAGGGGGAAGGCGATTCCACCCTTGCAAGTAAGAGGTCGGCGTCATCGGACGACACAGAGGAGTTACCTCCTCCTACCCCGAAGAAAGTGCGGTGAACATAGTTGATTCAGTATGATGACAGTTCGTACTCGGATACCGAGTCCGAGAACTTCCAGAAGGTTCCACAAAGGAACCTAAGGGTCAAGCCCCCAGCCCGAAGGTAAGGATCTGAAGACTTCCTAAGCTGTTAATGCTATGTGTTTGAATGTTATTAACATGTGAGCGCCTATTGATTTGCAGCCCACCATGTGTTCTCCCCATTGACCAAGTTTTGGATGGGGAGACCCTACCCGTTGAGCTAGCGGAGAGCGGGACCGCATCGCATCCCACTCCTCCGAGCGCCGCGAAGGATGCCACGAAGGTGTCATCCCAGCAGGATCCTTTGGGGACGAACACCATCGGCCACCGAAGACCAGGGGGAGGAGCCCCTCCCGGATACTAAGGCGGCCAGACGAGGGGAAGTCCAATCCCCTCCAAGGTCGTCTCTGCAGTGCACAATGCCTCTGGAAGCAACGGTTCAATCCCCGGTTGGAGATCGGGTTAACCGATCACCACGGGCGCCACCGACCACTGGGTGGCTGGTGATGGGGGAGGCTATATCAAGCGCCTCCATCTCCGAGGAACACCGCAACCTTGTGGGTGCAGTTTTACAAAGCATTCAGTCCGTTGATAGCGGACTGAAGGAGGCTTTCAACGGTCTCCTGACGGGCTTCCAGGTGAGCCATGTAATAATATGCTTGCGGAATATTAATTTCTTTATGCTATCGTTATAAACATGGCAGCACCCGAGCCCTAGGTGAGTTTGGAAAATCTCACCTAGGGGTCAATGATAGACCATTATCCGGACAATGTACGAGAAGATATTTGTTCGGAATGTTCTGACGACCCTGAAGAGGACCGTACATAGGATCATATTTATGACAGTTCGGAGGTTTGAACCCATGTAACCTTCTAGGGGTTTGTTATTTGGAGGCTTCGTCGACGGCGGCTGCTAATGCCAATCAGTTAGATGAGCTAAATCGGAAGCTCAAGAGCTCCGTAGATGAGCTTGATGCTCTAAACAAGAGATTCAACAAGGCGCAAGGTAAGACGGATTGTAATGTCCAATTTTTTCATCACTAGTGATTTGTATTGTCGACATAGTACGTTTACATAAATGATACTTACACAACCTTGGCAAAGGAAATTGAGAAGCTGAAGGCTGAGCTTCAGAATGCAAGGCAAGAGGCCGTGACCGAGAATGTCACACTTTCCTCTCTAAAAGACACGAGCGCCAACCATGAGCCTTAAGTGGAAGAAATATAGCAGGAGCTCAAGGACACCAGCCAATAGTGTGAGGACCTTGATCAAAAAGGCAAGGACCAGGCCGCCAAACTATCCACCCTCAAATCCGATCTCCAAAAGCAGCGGTGGATAGGCGGTTCTTTGACGAGCAAGTCCGCCAAGTTAAGGATATCACGGATGGTAAGCCGTATTTACTATAGTGTGTCTTCGGTGATAGTAGGTTCGCATTGCTCACCCAAGTGTGGTGTTTCTCCGGCGCCTGCTCGGACCTCCAGAACAGCATAGAGGATGCGAATCAGTTCTTCTATGCTCCGCAGGGAGAGGGAGATGAAGGTCGGCTATTCTGGGCACAATTTCAAGCCTCGGAGCGCTCTTCTCTTCTTATCGAGAAGCTGAAGCAGCTAATGGAGATACACCGGATGGTAGAGCTGGCCATGAAGGATCTATGCATATGTCTATTGCCCAATGAGCCCTTGCCAAGCAGCTACTTCGGCCTGGTGCAGAAGCTGAGCGACGCCTCGCCTCGGATCAATGCGTTAAGGCGTTCCTCCTGTATCGAGGGAGCTTGAATGACCTTTGCTAAGGCCAAGGTGCACTGGTCGGGTCTTGATCCGATGAAGATAGCCACCGCCCCTCGTCTCCTGGAAAGGAGCATAGGTGCCCTGAGCGATACTTCTCCATAGTAATGGAGGGTGCTCTGGCGATAGAGTCGCAGTGGTCGAAAGAGAACATTTGTGAGTAAATGCGGTGTAAAATGTTTGAAGACCTTTCAACGCTTTTATGTTTATGATGCATGGTTTATCATGTCTGTTATGTTTTTCATTCGTTTATAACTCTTGTGTGGCCGTTGAAACTGAAAGTTGCAAGTCGTCGGCTTCAGGCCCCATGTAGATACCCGAAGGCGGTAGTGCGAGGTAGACAAGGCAATCATATCACACTGCTTTATTACTTTCATTTAGCCGTAGGGGTGCGAAAAGGAATGCGAGGGGATGATGACTAACCCCCAGTTGTTTGTTATGTTTGGATGAACCGCGGCTAAAGCCGATATCACATGGTTTGGACGAATACCAGACCCAACGTATAACATGGAGTAACCTCTAACGAGGTTTTTAGTATGACACTTAAGCTCGGATTTGCAAACCGGTTCTCACATACTATGACAGTCATTTTTTAGCTTTCTCCACTGAGGTGCTTGACCAGACCAGCTCGAAACACAATCACAATGGTTCTCCCTTTGCCCTTTTAGCGGAACGAGCGAAACGTAAAGGGACAAGCATAGGAGCCGGGTAACCCAACTATTGACCCAAGACATAGTTCGGAACCAATGCATATAAGTGAATTCCAAGACGCCGGACGCATGACCAATTGTGCATAAGGGGATTTTTAAACTCGAGCCCCTGGTCTATTAGCCGGTTCGATCGTAGTGTGTACCGAATAGTTTTACAAGAAGAGGGAGAAAATAAAGTATGTGCCAAAAAAGGAGAGCGAAACAACCATGTATAATGGTTTTATATTTTTCTCAACAACTCTTATTGCTCAAATTTCTGAGGCAACTGTTTACAGGTATTTGAAAATGAAATATAAATTTACAGGAGTGGTTCTACCAGGGGTCATCGATGGGTGACCTGACGTCCTGGATGTGCCCTGTCGCTTGTTCGCTCCTGCGCGTCCTAAGGAGTTGTATACCCCTATGGGTTTTGCTGTTCGGCGGGCGGATTGTGGAAAAAAAATCTTGAGAAGTCAACGAAGTGCGGATGAGCTTTACGCCTTTAGCAGGCCCTTGATGGTACCTGCAGTACGTCCGAAGACCTTTAATGGCAGTAATTCGGTCTAACCAAAAACTTACCCTTTGACGGTTTTCCCCATCACCGCCCATGGAATTTTGAGAGAGAAGTTGTGCCTCCTCGGCACGTGCTTTGCTGGTCCTAGGGTTGTGCGATGGCGGGCGAGTCCCTATTTATGGGGAGAAGGAGATTGTAGGAGTTCGGGCTGAGACCAAGCTCTCTTCCCAATCTTACATGACTTTACGACAGATGTTGGTGTTTGCCGATCATCATTGTAATGGAACTCGGCCGCCTAGGCCAATGCATGTTCCTTAGTTTGGAGGGAGCGCTCTGTGTTGCTGTTGACAGTAATGCCCCCTTGGGTCCAGGCATCTAGAGCTTGAGGTATTCGTAGTGTGGGATAACATTAAAGCGATCAAACATTGTACGACCTAGTAGGGTGTGATAGCCGCTGCGGAAAGGTACGATGTCGAGTGTCAAGTCTTCATTTCGAAATTTGTCGGGCGAGCCGAACACTACCTCCAGGCTTATAGAGCCTCTGCACCATGCTTCAATGGCTGGTATCACTCCTTTAAAGGTAGTGTTATTGGGTTTGATCCTTGATGGCTCTATACCCATCTTATTCACCGTGTCTGAGTAAATCAGGTTAAGGCTACTCCCTCCATCCATTGGGACTTTAGTGAGGTGATACCCATCTATGATGGGGTCTAGGATGAGGGCGCCTAAACCCCCATGACGGATACTGGTTGGGTGGTCACGTCGATCGAAGGTGATCGGGTACGCCAACCATGGGCTACAGGATCTATGGCGCAGACCTCTCGAAGGGTGCGCTTCCTCTCCTTCTTGGGTATATGGGTGGCGTATATCTTATCTATTGTTTTCACCTCCGGAGGGAACTTATTTTGTCCGCCACCTATCAGACCCCGAGGCTCATGCTCGTCCTTGCTGCGTGGGATCTTGCCCTGATCCTTGAATGCAAGTTTGCCTACCTGTTTGAATACCCAACAGTTACGGTTGGTGTGATTCGTGGGCTTCTCTTGAGTTCCCTGGATTTGTCAAGGTCTCTCCATGATCTTGTCTAGCGGGGTTGGTCCGTGACGATTGCCTTTAGGAGGCTTCTTCCGCTACCCAGGTCGAGAATTGCGAATGTCAGTGTTAACGGCCGTGTCATCAGCATCGCTACTGTTGTGCCGGTGCTTATTCTTGTTGTCCTTTGGTTTCCTGTATCCTTCCTGAACCTCAGAGGTTCTGAGGTCTTCGGGGTTGTGGGTCCGTCTTGCGAGCCATTTATCCTCGCCCGCGGGAAAGCGGGTCATGCGCGATGTAAGGGCAAACATTTTCCTATGTTTATATTGGCCGAGCTAGCGAGCCAACCATTCATATCGAATATTGTGCCGGAAGGAGGCTATTGCCTCGGCGTCCGGGCAGCCAACAATCTGGTTTTTCTTGGTCAAGAACCGATTCCACAATTGCTGTGTGGACTCTCCTGACTTCTGGACATCGTTGCTCAGGTCAGAGGAGTCCACCGGTCGGACATCGGTGCCCTGGAAGTTAGATCGGAATGCATCCTCTAGATCTTCCCAACACCCATTGGAGTTTTTGGGGAGGCTATTTAACCAGTGCCGAGATGGCCCCTAAAGTTTTAGGGGTAGATATTTGATGGCATGGAGATCATCTCCTCGTGCCATGTGGATGTGGAGGAGGAAATCCTCAATCCATACGGTTGGGTCAGTTGTCCCATCGTACTCCTCTATGTTCAATGGTTTAAACCTCTCCAGGAACTGATGCTGGATCACTTGATCCGTGAAGCATAGCGGGTGGGCAGCACCTCTGACCCGACCTATGTCGCGCCGGTAATCGGTGTCTGTTCTAGCTCCTATTTCGTTCCCGGACTCTATTGTTGCAGTCGAGCTAGGGCTGGTACCCTTCCCTTCTATCGGGTGAGTACCCTATGGACCCATAGATGGAGCTCGTACGACCTGTTCTATAGTCCAGGTTGCGTCGCAGGTCGAACCTATCATTGGGTTCTATTGGCTCTTTTCCCCATCTTAGGGGTATCGTCGGCCCATAACCGGTGTCGTCAGCCATTCTGTATCATCCTCGAGGAGGGTGGTCTGGCTTGTCGTATGGGGTATGTTTGGGAGACAGCGTATCATTGAGCTTGATGTCGAATTGTAGCAGTAGCCTTCTATGTAGTTAGCTCTTAGGTTGGTCCAATAGACCGGTACCGTATCCTTCCTTAGCTGAGAGGACTCTCGTACATCAATCGTTGAGGTTGTCCTATTCAGCCTTAAGTTGTCGTTCTTTTGTTTTCAGGCTGCTGGCCATGGCTTTAAGCTGTTGCCAGAACAGTTCCTAATCTTCAAGATTATCGGGGATGGCAAAGACATCGACTTCTGGGATGTCCTCCTCCTCGACAGCGGGGACGTAATTGTCATCCTCGAAATCGTTTAGGTCATCTGGGTTGTGCTGGTCTTCAGGCCTATCCTGACACTCTAACGGGTGTTCGGGGATATCGGGATCGCCGAGTTCTTCCTGGGTATCTCTATCCCCGGTTCCGATGATAGCTTTCCTTCCCTTTTTGCCTTTTGACCATTTATGCGACTTTCGGCGCCTTGATGATGCTTCACCCAATTTGTCGCTATCATTTTTAGGTGTGTGCTCTCCATTAGTGACTGGAGTGTCCACCATGTAGACGTCATACGTGGAGGTGGCGGCCCATCGCCTGGCATTATAGGGTGTGGGAGCACAATCCTCCTCATCCATGTATTCTGCCTCCTCGGAGGCATAATCCAACATGTCAATTAAATCTTCGACTATGGATATCAAGTGGGTGGTGGGTGGGACGAAAATTTTGTCCTGACCTGCACTGAGACCTATATGAGCATGGATCGGGGTTGGGTCGTTGGTAATCTTCATCGATGAGATCCCGTCTAGGGTCTCGTTGAGTATCGATAGCTCGATCGGGTCAACCTGATCGGAGCTTTCGGAGTTGACCTCCGTTGTGTTCGCACTAGGGGAGTGTTTGGCGAGAACAGGTATCTGGTCATCTGGCACTATAGCCGGATCCGGACTAAGAGACAGGTCATCACAAGGGTAGATCCCGTGGGCGGGACCGAAAGAGGAATCTGAGGTTAAAGCCTTGGACTCTTTGGGCGCGGCAGGCGAGATTGCGAGCTTGGTTAGTGAGAGATCGCTGCCAGAGTCTATGGAGAACTCTAGGTTCCCGAATCTGACCACTTGGTCAGGGGCGAAGCTTCCGACCCGGCCTAGATAGCCGGTTGAGTTAGCGTCCAGCACAATGCTGCCGAAAGGGAAGACCTGTCCCGGGACAAAAGTGTCCATGTTGCGGTCCTCTTTGTTGATGACGACGCGAGGCAATGATTCCTGTGGCGATCACAACAGAACTCTCAATAAAAGCACCAATGTCCTTGTTAAAGGGATTTCATTGAGAGTTCTGGATGGCACCCCCATCGACGGGGCCCGGATGCAGGGAAGGGCCATGGCGGCGAGGGCATGCCGTGCAGTTGGTGAAGGTAGCAGCCCCCGGCACCTGTCGAGGGCCTGGCTAGTGATGGCGCCCGCGAATTGGGAGGCAGGGCAACACGGGTGCCAAGGCCCGTTGGTGCCGCCCGCGCCACATGAGCAGCCCACCGCTCAACATGGGCTCGGCGTCCTTTTGCCATGGGTGCGGCGAGCGGAGGCAAGGCGAGGCTCGTGCATGTGTTTCGACATGCCCCCTACGTGGCATGCCAAATGTCGAATGTCGGGCTTCGCAAAACCCAAAGATGTTCGAACACACGAGTGTGTGCGGAGATCCCCAGCAGCCTCACCCCACCTATCTCACTACTCAATGATTTCTACGAGAAACTTGCATGATGTCGAGGAAGAAGATGCACACAATGATTTACACAGGTTCGGGCTGCTGTGAAGCATAAAATTCTATTCTTGCTTTGGTGGATTGCCTCACGAGGAGGTTTGTGCATGAACTAGTACAGTGGTGAGTTGCCTCATGAGGGCACTCTGGTGGTGTTGTCTCTCTTCTGTTGTCTCTCTCTTTTTTGTTTCCCCCCTCTACGATTTAGCCTCCCCTCTCTTTATAATTCCCCATGTCCTCTTCCCTTATCTCTATGGCGGGAAGGGATCCCACAACGGCCAAATTCGAAGGGGGACAGGAGTACATCTTTATCCTGACGAAAGCTGGTCTTTGACTTCAAAGTAGTTGTTGATGATGTAGAAGTGGGCTCAGCGATGACATCCTTCGTGCTGGGCTCTTGGTCGTAGTCTTGTTGCACTGGAATGGAAACCTATAGGTGCGCTTTGGGGACCCTCATACGTCCTTGCCCCCTTTGCAGCAAAGGGGAAACTATACCGCCCGACGCACTGGCGCCAGCTTGTCCCACCTGGTGTTATCCCTCTCCCAAGGCCAGGTGCTGCATAGAGATCTCCACCGCTCCGAAGGGGGCCTAAGGAGCCCCATTCTTCGCTGGTCTTGGTGTTGCGTCCTTCGCGAGCCTAGGGTTCTTGCGAGAGCCTTTGTCTTGAGTCAAGTCGCGCAGGGCCATACTCGGCCACGCCCTGGGCCACAAGCGGGTAGGTCTGGGTACATCCATTCCCAGAATGTCGACAACCTACAATTGGTGAAGATATATCATCGGTTCATATGTCGGCCATTGAAGCCCAAGCAGACACATTGGCACTGCATGCTCACCAGACAAACCCGACCGAACCCCGTGTTAAGGAGTCTGATAGGCTGAAACCGCATGCTAAGAAGTCTAAAAGTCCAGGACCGCCTACTAAGCACTCCGAAAGTCAGGAACCACCTACTCATCAGTCCAGCGGTTCATAGCTGCCTAATAAGCATATCGATGTGTCAACACTGCCTTCTCAACAAACCAACACGTTGTCATAGCCGCATCAACACACCAACACGTTGGCACTAGTTGCTCAAACGCCCAGAATTGCTTCAACAGCTGGTTAGCTGTCCGTCGACTCTGGCACTATAGCTCAGCAGTCCATCATAGCGGTATCATCAGTTTAGTAGTCCATCGTACCTTCACACGGTTCTCACTAGCATGTCCTTGATGAAACCAGACATCAAACAAGAAGTGCTTCAGCTGAGAAGACGGAAGCGGGCACGGTTGCACATAGGAAGTTGGGCCTCCCAAAAGCGAGGACGGATGGGACCAAGAGCCTTCTTCTACAATGAATCATTGGCCATACCCAAATTAAAAATAAGGTTTTAGAATGGGCTGGGTAATAAAGGTTCTGACCACATATCTGAAGCACACCTTGAAAAGCAACTTTCTAGTAAGGAAGTACACACATTTGAGAAATACAAGTACAAACATGGTCAGCCATTCCTTGGTGGCGATTTCTGGGACGCGTGCAGTTCTAGTGCTCGCAAGTTACATAAATTTTGCATGGACAGTTCTAGAAATTTTGGGCTCCACCAAACCCAAAGAGGTTCGAACATAGGGGCATGTGAGGAGATCCCCAAGAGCCTCACCCCACCTAGCTCAATACTCGATGATTTCTACGAGAACTCGCATGATGAAGAGGAAGAAGATGCACACGGTGATTTACCCAGGTTCAAGCCGCTATGAAGTGTAAAACCCTACTCCTCGTTTGGTGGATTGGGTCCCGGGGAGGTTTGTGGATGAACTAGTAAAGTGGTGTGTTGCCTCGTGAGGGCGCTCTGGTGGTGTTGCGTCTCTTCTGCTGCCTCTATGTTTTGTTGTCCCTTCTACAGTGCACCATAGCCCCTCTTTATAGTGCCCTGGGTCCTCTACCCTGATTGCTATGGTGGGAAGGGATCCCACACCGGCTAAATTCGAATGGGGGTAGGAGTACATCTGTCGGCATTCCGGGAACGGGGGTATCTAGACATGCCTGCCAGCGGCCCAGGGCGTGGCCCACCTCATTGGTCAAGTGTGGCCTGGCGAGACCACACTCAAGACAAGACCTTCGCGAGGGCCTGAGCTCGCAAGGGAGGCAGCATGAAGACCAGCAAAGGACGGGCCTCCTTAGGACCCTCCGGAGCGGTGGAGATCTCTATGTAGCACGCGGCCTTGGGAGGCCAAGGATGATGCAAGGCAGGACAGGCAGGCCCTAGCATGTCAGCGGAGAATTCCCCTTTGCTGCAAAGGGAGGAAGATAGACGCGGGTTCCCAAAGCATCCCCCAAAGGTTTGCATTCCGGTGCAACAAGACCACGACCACGAGGCCAGCAGGAAGGATGTCATCGCCGAGCCCACCTCCGCATCATCAACAACCACTTTGCAGGTGAAGACCAACTTTCGTGAGGATGAAGATGTACTCCCATCCCACTTAGAATTTGGTCGTTGTGGGATCCCTTCCCACCAAAGAGATAAGGGAAAAGGACCCAGAGCACTATAAATAGAGGATAGGCAGAGAGAAAAAAGAACACTGCTTGAGCACCCTCACGAGGCAACTTGCCTGTGTACTAGTTCATCCACCAAAAGCTCGTAGTGAGGCAGTCCACCAAAGCAGGAGTAGGGTATTATGCTTCGCAACGGCCCGAACCTGGCAAAATCATCGTGTGCATCTGCTTCCTTGTCATCGGGCGAGTTTGTCACAGTAACCATCGAGTAGTGAGCTAGGTTGGGCGAGGTTGCAGGGGATCTTCGCACACGCCCATGTGTTCGGACTTCTTGGGGTTTTGCGGGCCCGAAATCTAACATTTGGCGTGCCAGGTAGGGGTATGTCAAAGCTTTCCCACCTGCGGTGACAACCGAGCCCTGGTTCATCAGCCCCATGGCGGATGAGATCCCCGACGCCGGCTAGACTTTGGCACGCGGTGGTGCTAAGGCACGCAGGGCCGGCCTCGTGGTCACATGCATCCTTGGTGGGTCACAGGTGCCCTCCTCCGATGGACAAATCAAGCAGTTCCTCCATCGTGTAGGAGCGATTCGGCTGCGGTCTGATCCCACGCCGCATCGGACGTGACTAGAGACCGACATAACCTTCATCCCCGATGTACACCCCAAGACAACGACTGCTGTTGGAGAGTTCCCCATGTTGTACACGCCGACAATAAAGGGTGTGGCCTTCTCCAGGACCCTCATAGATGGCGGCGCCGGCTTCAGCGTCATCTCAGTGGAGGCCTTCGACGCACTGCAGTTACCATGTGACAGCTCACGCCTTCAAGGCCCATCTTTGGGGTGGTTGGGGGCCCCGTCGTCCCCGTGGGGTGAGTACGCCTCCCCATCACCTTCGGCACCCGCTCCAACTCCCATACCGAGTAGATCGACTTCGACGTCGCCCACATCCACCTCCCATACTACGCAATACTTGGTTGCCCCGCCCTTGCCCAGTTCATGGCGGCAACACACCCGGGCTACAACGTTATTAGGATGCCTGGGAGAAGCGACATCCTCATCATCGTGGGAAATGGTAAGGACGCATACGACGCTCTCAAGCTCGCCTACAAAGTGCCGACCGCGGCGTGCCTCGGTGCCGAGGACGCCGCACAGGCCACGGAGGACTCCGAGGGTGTCCTCGATGTCGCGCCGACCAAGAAGAGGCAGTTGTTCTCTCAGAGCCGGGCGGAGAGGAACCAAGTGCCTGTGGATGAAGGAGACGCGGGCCCTACCTTCACCATTGGCGCCGACTTGCCTCAGGAGCAGGAGTAGGTGCTAGTGGCCTTCATTCGTGCAAACAAGGACGCGTTCATGTCGAGTGCCTCAGACCTAGTGGGGGTCCTGAGCGACGTGATCGAGCACCACCTCATGGTGTGTCCGAATGAACACCCAATGAAGAAAAAGGTAAGACGACAATCTCAGGAGAAATAGGCGTTCATCACCCAAGAGGTCAGCAAGCTAAAGGAGGCTGGGGTCATCCGGGAGGTGCACTACCCGGACCGGGTTGCCAACCCGGTGGTCATCCTGAAGAAGTGCGGAAAGGGGCGCATGTGTGTAGACTTCACGAGACTCAACAAAGCCTGTCCCCAGGACCCATTCCCGCTACCGCTCATCAACCAGAACATGGACTCCACCCTCGAGCGTGACCTCCTGAGCTTCCTGGACTCTTTCTCAGGCTACCACCAGATCAAAATGGCAGTGGAGGATGTCGATAAGATGGCCTTCCTCACTTCATGTGACGTGTTCTGCTACACCTGCGTGCCCTTCGGACTGCAAAATGCTAGGGCAACGTTCTAGCGGTTGATGCACATCACCCTGGGGCCGCATCTCGGGAGGAACGCGGAAGCCTACGTTGACGACATCGTGGTCAAGTCACGAAAAGCTAATACCCGGTTCAAGGAACCGAAGGAGACATATGCCAGACTAACGGAGGTGAACCTGAAACTCAACCCCGAGAAGTGAATCTTCGGGGTCCCGTCGGGCAAGTTGCTTGATTTCCTGGTGTCGCACCGGGGAATCGAGGCTAGTGCAGAGAAGATCAAGGCAATAAACAAGATGAGTGTGCCCCAGACCCTTAAGAAAATGCAGAAGCTGGCAAATTGTGTGACCGTGTTGGGGCGATTCATCTCCAAGCTCGGTGAGCGAGCCCTGCCTTTTTCAAGATCATGAAAAGGAAGGGGGCCTTCGAATGGACTCCAGAGGCGGACGCGACGTTCAAGGAAGTCAAGCGATACCTCATGAGCCCACCGGTAATGGTGGTGCCTCTTCCTCGGAAGCCACTGCTGTTGTACCTGGCTGCCACCCCCCTCTACACTAGTACCGTGTTGGTGGCAGGAAGGGAGGAGCGCATTGATCCGCGCCCCATATCCACGTGTGCAAGCAGGCCCTCCGCCACGGAGGAAGGGGGCTCCCAGGACGCCAAGGAGCCTGCTCCTCGACAAGACCATCGTCATCAGGCCCCGGCCGCGTAGACGGTCCTTGAGGCACTAGACCCCCATGAGGCTACGGCCGTCTCGGCAGCCTCCGGGGCGCTTGAACCTCATGGGCCCGCAGCCAAGCAAGGCGCCACGGGGGGCTTCACCCTCATTGAACACCCAGTGTACTACGTCAGCACAGTGTTGTGGGACGCACGTTCATGCTACCCCATGCAACAGAAGCTCCTGCTCGCACTCCTCGTCACTTCGTGGAAGCTACGCCACTACTTCTAGGGGAACCCCATCAAGGTCGTCTCCGCATAACCCTTGGAGAAGGTGCTGCGTAACCCCAACATGGCAGGGAGGGGTGCCGAATGGAACATTGAGCTATAGGCCTTCAACATAGAATTCAAAACGACCAGGGTCATCAAGGGGGCGGTCCTAGCAGACTTCGTGGCGGAATGGACAGACGCTCCCGATCGGGGGACTAGACGAGAGCCAGTCCCTCACCCCTAGCGACAAGGCACATGAGAGCTGGACCATGCATTTTGATGGGGCCTTCGCATGCATGGGAGCAGGGGTCAGAGTCGTGCTCATCTCCCCGATGGGAGACAGGCTTCTCTACGTCACGCAACTCTGTTTCTAGCATGGTGAGAAGGTCTCCAACAACATCGTAGAGTACGAGGGCCTCATCATCGGCCTCAAGGTAGCGGTGGCCTTGGGGATTCAACAACTCACCATCAAGGGCGACTCCCAGCTCCTCGTCAACTTCTCCAACAAGGAGTATACGCTAAAGTATGAGAACATGGAGGCATATTTGGAAGAGGTACATAGGATCAAAAAATGTTTTAACGGCCTAGAATTTCAGCACATCCCGCGTAGCGTGAACAAGGAGGCCGACAAAATCGCCAAGAGGGCATCGCTCCGCTAACCTCAAGAGTCGGGCGTCTTTGAGGAGAGGCTCTTCAAGCCCTCTGTAGCGCCATTGATAGAGGACCACGCACCACGGAGTGAGGAGCTCCCTTTGGCGCCGCCCTCAGGGGCTCCAGACTGTGGCCAGGCCTTAGGAGCCCGACTGGATGATGACTGGACGCAGGAGTTCAGGGTGTACCCACTTCATGGCATGCTACCGGAAAAGGAGGAAGACACAGAGGGTGTGGCGCGGCAGGCTACGACTTACTACATACAAGATGGCGACCTGTATCGCAGGTGCCCGAATGACATCATGTTGCGCTGCATCTCCAAGGAGCACGGGTGCGAGCTGTTGGCCGACATCCACGGCGGAGACCATGGTCACCACTCTTTCGGCTTTTACTGGCCCACGATGCTCAACGACGCCACCGAGCTGGTTTGGTCTTGCGAGGCCTGCTAGTTTCACACCAAGAAGATTCACCGGCCCGCGCATGGCCTATAGACCATCCCACTCTCCTGGCCCTTCAAGGTCTTGGGGATGGACATACTAGGGCCCTTCCTGTGGGCGGCAGGTGGGTATTGCTACCTATACATCGCCATCGACAAGTTCACTAAGTGAGAGGAGGTGGAGCCCGTACGCACCATCCCAGCCGAATCGGCCGTCAAGTTTATTAAGGGCCTTGTGAGACGCTTCGGCGTCCCCAACCGCATCATCACCGAAAACAGTTGGTAGTTCACGAGTATCCTTTCCAGGACCTATTGCTCTAACCTTGGAATGCAGATATGCTACGCCTCAGTGTCCCACCCAAGGAGCGACGGCCAGGTGGAGTGCATAAACAGGGAGGTCTCGCGGGTCCTCAAGGCGAGAAGCTACAAGAAGAAGCTCGAAGCTTGCGGCAGGGGTTGGGTCGATGATCTCCAGTCCGTGTCGTGGTCCATCCGCACCACTGCGACTAAGCCCACTGGCTAAACCCTATTTTTCCTCATCTACGGAGGCAAAGCCGTCCTCCCACATGAGGTCAAGCACCTATCCCCACGGGTCTTGGGATTTGACGAGGAGCGTCATGATGCCACATGGGGAACAGACCCCGTGCTCGGGGAGGAGGCCTGTTGCGGTTCCTAGCTCCAAGCTGCGAGGTACCAGCAGGCGCCGTGACGTTACCACTACTGTAACATACGCCCCAGGGCCCTCAAAGTCGAAGACCTCGTCCTGAGGCAGGTCCTCTCTAGGGAGGGCTTGCACAATCTCTCACCCATGTGGGAGGGCCTGTTCTACCCGTGAGCTCACGTCTCCAGACGTGGCATCATGCGCCTAGAGACTCAGGAAGGGGTTCCCATCCAGGATGCCTGGAACATATAGCACCTCCGGAAGTTCTACCCGTGACACTCTCACGTAATAATGAGTGTGATGCATATGCCCGGCGCCCCCCGAGGACATGGAGGGGTTCCCACCCATGCCCAAGTGGAAGCCCCATGCTCCGTGCTGGCGGACAACATTGCCCTCTAATGGCTATGCCGATGCAACGTGGTTGCCCTATGCTCCGCGCTGGTGGGAGACGAAGATGAAGACTAGCCTAGGCGCCGGATGTGGCTATTATTTGCTTTTCTGGTGTTCTCATTTTCCAAATTTTCTGGAACAAAACCCGGGGTTTCCCCAACCATGTTGTAAAGAAAAGGGTTAGGGATTTGTTTTCCGCCATTTCTTATCTTGAGTTCTCTCTTTCTTCGAGTCGATCATTTGTCGGCTTCCCTCCCCCTCCCACCATGCGAGCAGGGGCTGGGGGGCATGGTGCTCACACCTCGCCAAGGCCTTGGCGCCCAGCTCCTCATGTGGCACTCCCGGGTGAGTCAGCAGGCACTTGTCGCTTCATACTCGCTTGGGGGCTCCACCCGTGGTCCGACACGCCAACTCGGAGCCTCCTGAGGCCCGTACCTCTCGGGGCAGAAACAAATTTTTGGTGGTTCCGCTTGAGGTCAAGGGGGGCTCTTGAGCAAAACGCCTCAGGAGCCTTACTGGTCGTATAGCCACTCGCCCCTTGATGTCATCCTTGGCAATCCGGTCGGCATCAAGGGTGTTGAGGTATCTCCCCATAGTTGTGTCCTGGTGATCCGGTCGCACCCTAAGGTGGTTGAGAAATGTGAGGGACCGGGACCTGCCGACATAGAGCTACTTGAGAGGCAAAGGAGGCTCCTAAGAAGCACGCCTCAGAAGCCTTACCGGTCGTATAGCCACTCATCCCTTGATGTCGTCCTTGGCGATCCAGTCGCTATCAAGGGTGTCGAGGTCTCACCGCATAGTTGCATCCTAGCAATCCGATCGGTATCAAGAGTGTCGAGGTCTCACCCCGTAGTTGCGTCATGGTGATCTGGTCGCATCCTATGCTGGTCGAGGAATGTGCGGAACTGGGGCATGCAGACACAAAGTGCCGAAAGAGCTCCCAACCTGCCTCACTCGTAAGAAGAAGAAGTCTCTAGGATGTCTCGATTCCCCAAGCACAATGGCCAAACCTCCGCAACGAAAATCCCACCACCAGCATGACAAGCTAAGTACTCAAAAGAACGACCAGTAGGAAGTTTTAATTAATAGTGACATTAGCGCCAGAACACATAATGAGGGTACTGACAAGGCCGCAAGCACCAAAATTGATTACACGCCCACAGGGCACCCCTTGGTTTTTCGATTCCAGGTAAGGAAGAAGAGGAGGAGAAAGAATGTGAGGAAGCCCCTATCGGTGTCAAAACTGGAAGATCTCGGGTAGGGGTTCCCGAACTGTGAGACTAGAATCGACGATAATAGGAGACAAAGGGGACACAGATTTACGTAGGTTCGGGCCCTTCTATGGAGGTAATACCCTATGTCCTTCTTGATTGTACTGATGATGTGGGGGGTTACAGAGTTGATCTACCTCGATATCGAATAGCTAACCCTAAACCCTCTGGCTTATACAGACGCCGAGGGTGCTCTGGGTTTAGACATGGTCGATTACATGCCGAAGAGATAAACATGCCTAACTACAACTAATAACTTGGAGAATACGTCAAGGCTTCTCTTTGCGGCCCATACAGTTCGGCCCATAAACAACAGTTCGACTATCCGAGGACCCCCTATTCCAAGACTCCCTCTATATCCCCGGGACTATCCTTTAACATCGATATATATACACAGTCAATCTCCTCCTGTCATCATCTTTGGCTTGCGAGGCGGGTGCTTTATCCCTCCTTGTCCGGCAATCGACCAGTGTTCGGCAAGATCCCAGGCATCACGGGCGCATGTTTATTATAATAAATGCGCATGTTCCTCGCTTTTCACGAGTCATGGGGAGGCGAGGGGTTAGTGATTTTTACAATCTTACCACTCCGTAATAGGGGCACAAACCCATTTAATCAAACAAAATCGTGGCTCAGACAACATTCTCTTCCTCCTCATCAAAAGAAACTCCTAGCGGAAGCTCCATGCAAAACATGTCTTACGCCCCCAGCTCCTCCGCACGTCCCTACGGCCCATGCCCATGGGACCGGACTAGCTGTTCCGTTACAATCCTGTGGCTCCACAATCTGGAGACCCAGGGGTATCTTCCTTCATCAGATCTGGCGGCAACTCGCACAGGTCTACTCTCTTACGGCGACGAGGTTTTCGACGAGTGTTTCCCGAATCCTAACAAGGGAGAGCGCGTATGCTTCATCCTCTTCCTCCTCCAGGGCCTTGGGTTTCCAATCCATCCATTCTTGAGGGGTTGCTGGAGTTCTACGGGATCCAACTCCACCGCCTTACTCCAGGGTCCATTTTACACATCTCGGGCTTCGTCGCTCTCAGCGAGATGTTCTTGGGGTGCGAAACACATTTTGCCTTGTGGAGGAAATACTTCTGTTTCGTCCCCCAAACTAGGGACAATACAATTTTGGAGGTCGGCGGAGCCGAAGTGTGCCGCATAACGGGGATGGGGTATCCGACAGGCACACCAAAGAAATCCGAAGAGTGGACCTTGGAATGGTTTTATATTGAAGCTAAACCCCTGTTCGAGCAAACCCGAACGGGTCTTCCTGAATACTCTGACGTCCTCCCAAAGAAGAGGTACAATTGGAAGCCAAGGAGCTCGTCCCAGGAGGAAAGCATTGAAGTGCGAAACCTAGCCTTGTAGGTGTGTATGCTCGTCCACCACCAGCCGACCATGATCGAGGTCATGACTGCCGCCATCTCCTGGTGTGTGCAGCCCCTACAATAGAGGGTACGCCCCTTATGGCGATACAGCGTGACAAGCGACACCACACGCTCCCGAAAGCAAGGTCCCGCCAACCTGACGGCGTTGGCTGCCGCACTTGCTGACCTGTACAAAGGAGAGCAAGAAGACTTTGTTCGGTGGGCAACCAAGGAAGGATATTCGGCCCACAATACCATGGGTAAGCCTTTCTCTTTCAAACATGAAAATAGTTCGGGGTTTCCATTCCGCACTTTATTTGACCAAAGCCTGGCGTGAACATGAATGGAGGAGTTTCATTGAGATAGTAAATTGTCCGGCTCCAAGGCCGAGAACCATTCACGCGACAATGACCTGGGTTTCAACGAGGACCCGAAAATGGAGCCTATTGCCAGGACAGCATTGTCCAAACCACGGTGTCTATCATAGTTGATTACCCTGGGTCATTATCCCTCCCTATTGCGGGCAAGAAGAAAAGCTACTCCCGCAAGAGGCTAGCTACCAAGAGCACTCCGGACGTGCCGGTCCCGACTCCCAAACGCCACTGATCCGCGTGCCATACACCAGTAGCCGAAGCTGGGGCCGAGTCGGAGGCCAATTGGGATCCTGCGGAGGAGCCAGTTATGGGGATGAATCCACGTGCCCGCTCATCCCGAAGGTACATTGTTCGCTTTTTTGCTTATTGTTGCGATCAATAGAGCCTTACATCAGTTTGTTTCTTTGAAATACTTAGGTGGAATACCCAATCCTCTCCTACTGAAGGGGTTACTAGGGTGTCTGGAGACGCCCGAAGTTCCTGAGCCATGACGCATGCGGCTTCTGCTACAGAAACCCCCATGGCCAATCCGGCACCCGCCAATTCTGGTAATGGTGTATCCATCACCAAATCGGAGGTGGAGAGTGCCATGCATCATCGGCAATGATGGGAAGCCATGCGGCACCCAATTTTCTCCGAATAGAACTTCGACGCCCTACGCTCGGCGGATGCGCACCTTGGTGTCGCCCGACCTGGGTTCAGCGAAGCTATGAAGTTGATAACAACCAGCATACAGGCAAGTGTTCGGTTTTTATAGAATCTGAACATTTGTGTAAGCCTAGTAGCCCTCAAGCCTTAATTTGGTTTGAAACAAACAAATTAAGGATCTCCACACTGTTTGACTGCTGACGCAGGCCTCAAAGCAATAGTCCGAGAAATTGTCTAAGGAGCTTGAGGAGAGCCGCACGGAAGTACAATCCATGAAGGCCGAACTGGCGCAAGTAAAGAGCTTCACGTGGGAGCCCATGGCGAGTGTACATTTATTTCTAAAATTAATGTATCATCGTTCCTCACACATGGATTCCGTGTAGCAACCGAATCAATAGGACACATGGAAAGGTAGTTAGAGGAAGCCCGGGACTCGCAGAGGTATGCCGAGCCCCAGCACCAGGCTGGCTGCCTTGTTATGCAAAAGCAGGCCAAAGAAATTAAGAGTTTGAACAGTCAATTGGCCCAAGCTCAAGAAGAAAACCGAAAGCTTCAGAGGGGCGTGTTAGGTAAGTACAATTCTATTATCAGCAAATATTTCTGCTGTAGGGAATAATGGTAAGCGCATTGTTGCCTTATGTATAGGCCTCCTGTCCGGGCATCCTGAAGAGGAGGTCGAATCATACCAGGGGGACCTGCTGAAGGAGCTAACCTCTCTCCATGGGCGCATGCGGAAAAGCAATGAAAGGAATGGTGAAGGCACTATGGCCTACTGAACAACCACCTAAATGGCTAGCAGCACTCGTGGATCGATTCAAGGGGGCTCAAAATAGGTTCGAGCTGTGGAAGACTTCGGCTTACCGTCAGGGAGCACGCGAAGCATGGGCAATGATCAAGACCCATTTCACCCGAGCATATGGCATAGGTTGGTCCCATGGGATCGTATGGAAAAGATGTGCCACTCCACCTTGTGTATGACCAGGTGATGCCTTCCGCCCGTATTTCGCAAGCGGACTGCCCCCTTGACACAATAATCGATAATCTCGATCAGCAACCGCACATGTAATTTAAATGTACGTGTGTATAAACAATCTATGTTGTAAACTTTGTCTTATCCGGCCATCGGCTTCTCTCCCCTCCCCCGTGTGAAGAGATTGGGAGTGTTCCTCCTTATTTGTCCCTCCAAAAGAGCGAACTGTATTCTGGGAATCAGGCAATCCGGCCATGCGGTGTGAACAGACAGAAAGCACATAGATAGATATGTTATATTACAACTTAGCTTATGAAATATCTTCCGAGGAAAATAGTACCTCTATCGATACATTTCATCGGGCTCTACGAGGATCATAGATAGAAGTCCGCATACTTTCAGTATCCGGCTAATTGTTATTTGGGAAGAAAAGACCAAAGCAACGGTGATAACGACCGGGGTTGTATAAGGTGTTTCCATCATAGCCGACCAATTGTCTACGTAAGATAGCTAGCTTTCAACTTCACCCGTCTGAGGTACATGTCCGGATGACCCGGTCATAACAATCGCAGAGGTGCTCCCTTTACTCTCTAGCCAAACAATTGGGAACATAGAGAGTAATCACAGGAGCGAGGCAACCCAGCTTGGCAAAGTCTTTGTCCGAATTGATGCATATGATGGGTAGAACATGACAAAAGACAAACATGTGCACCCGGTAAGTGTGAGCAAATACTTGTACTAAAAAAGTTTGTGACGGGGTATTACCCCTGGGTAGGCAAAAGCAATGGGGTTCTCTCCCACCGGTTCAAAGAAATTACCGCGTGCCCGGCTTCTTATGGCCGACTGGCGCGTAGCCGGCCGGGTCGAGGCCGGCTGATCGAGGTGCCGGCCCGGCTCCCGGCCAGCTAAGCATCATCGGCTGGCTTCGAGCCACCACCTCCGTTGACCCTCAGGCAGACAGGCTTCCGTCCCATCCCTCTACACGCAAGTCCGACAACATGACGAGACGCCCACAATAGACGCCAGTGTAGCCACAATAGCCACTGACACGCGGGCGCGCGTGGCTACAGTTCGTCCGTCTGGGCCGCTGACCTTGGCGACCGTGACTGGGCGGGGGAACAGAGCCGGCACGCCCCCGCCCACTCGATTACCTGCCCCAGCATCGCTGCACTAGAAATGGCCGTACAGGAGACTTCAGCCGGCTGACACTAGACGATGCCGCTCGGGCGACCCGTGCCATATCAGGTGGGCGGGGGCCAATCACGGAGTCGGCTGGCGGATCCCAATGGGAGACGGAACCACACCGTCGGTAGACCCTACGAGCGATGAGATGATTCGCAAGGCGGGGATCCCTAGCCAACCAGAGAGGCTGCCAGCCGGGTACCCCCACTTTGTACCTCAGGAATATTGTAAGCCGGGGGTTGGCCTATAAACCCCACCGAGCCCCCCATTCAACGGGGACGATGAGTCTCTGACGCACACACACCTGTGGGACACTTCCCTCAGACTCACACTTCATAGCATAGGAAGGCGAGCCGGCTGCTCCCTCTTCCTCCTCTAGACATAGTTCCAGGAGCAACCTTGTAAACATACCCATCCATCAACTAGACCAAATAGGACTAGGGGTGTTACCTCCCACGGATGGCCCTGAACCTGGGTACATCGTGTGTCACCACCGCTTGTACCTAATCTCGCACCCGGAGCCCGTCGGCGTCCTTCGGACCCAACCAACTTCAATAAGGCTACCCATGGCATCTATCGATAGAAAACGACGATAGTTGGCGCCCACCGTGGGGACGTATGCGGCGCCGGCTGGATTCATGCTCCGGGCGGGACCCCTCGCCATTCCCCACCGTCGCCGCACGTCCAGGCAAAACCGCGGGCTCGTGGGGGTTGCTCTAGTAGGACCTACGGGCAGCTCCGTCGACCTCACGCTCGACATCGACGCACTCACTGAGCGCTTTGGCAAGCTAAGCATTGCCGAAGCATCGGGCCCCGACGAGTACCCTAGCCCGGTGCTCGTCTACATCGATCCGCCCACGGCTGTGGGCGCACTGGCTGCAACCAAATCTAGCAGCTATCACGTTCGCATGGGAGCAATGGCCATCATCTCCTCCACCTCCTCCGGGCATGCACAGGCCGAGGCCGACACCGCCATGACCTGCGTTGGCACCTACGACCCGCTCGGTGCGGCCCTCCGGGGCCTGAGCACTCCCATTGCCCCGACGGGAGACCGTGACGCTACCACAGCCAAGTTTGAGGCGGCTCGCCGCCTCCTGTTCAAGGATGCCAACGCCCTTGTGGCCATGTGGTGCCGCATTGAGGCCGCTCAACGGAGGTATGCCTCCACCTACGGTCTCACCCCGGCTGGCACCGAGCCCAGCCGGCATGGGGCTGTACGAGACCATGGTCCTGTGGTCGCAAAAATATTGGGCGGCAATATGCCCATCTATGACAACCCTGCAGCCAACCTACAGGCCGCCAAGGTATCCTACAAGGATTTGGCTACCTTGGAGGGCATAGAACGTGCCGCCCACGAGCGTCACATCAAGGACCTCATCGACGTTGCCGATGCGCAGCAGCATCTGCTCTTGGTGGGCGGCGCCGCCTCCAAAGACCCCCGGCTCGAGCACGAGGGCACGGGGACTGCTGGCCGTCAGTCATCTCAGCAATCCTGCTCCCCCACATCTCCGACTGCCGGGTCAGGGCAAGCAACCCCCGACCCTCTCAGCTGCTAGGGAACTAGCAGCTGGCTGTAAACAGCCGGCGCACCAACGACTCACCTCGCAGCGGCCGCCACCACGAGGCACCGGTAGCCGGCAGCCAGCACAACCGAGGGCATACGCCACCCCTGCGGCGCTAGCCGGAACGGTTTGTTCCGCCCGTCATCCGCTAGAGCTCTCGCCCCGGCTCGGACCATGTGTCCCCCACAGCGAGAATGGGGCCCATCTCCAAAATCGACCGTCTCGCTTAGTTGGCCCTCCTCGAGGAGGAGGGCTCGATTGGCCTGTCGTCTATCGGTCCTTGGATCCACAACGAGCCATTCCCGACCGGCTTCACGCTGCCCTGAGACACCCCAAAGTACAACGGGGCCGCCAAGCCCGAAGACTGGCTGATCGACTACACCACCGCGGTCGGCATCACTAGGGGGAACAAACATGTAGCCATTCACTACGCTCCCCTCATGTTGATCGGCTTGGCCCGCACCTGGCTCAACAGCCTGGCAGCCGGCAGCATCAACACTTGGACGGACTTCGAGGAATCCTTCGCCCGCAACTTCACCGGCACCTACAAGCGTCCTGTCCACCCCCGTGAACTAGCCATGTGCATTCAGGGGCTGGACGAGTCCCTCGACAACTACCTCACCCGATGGACCGAACTTTGCAACTCCTGTGAGGGGTGCATGAGGTGCAAGCCATACAGTACTTCATCAAAGGCTGTTGTGACGACACCCCCCTGAAGCACAAGCTCCCGTTCTTTGAGCCGGCTACGCTCGCCGAGATCATGACCCAGGTGGACAAGTATGCCACAGCTGACTACACCATTCAGGTCAAGATGACCCCGCCCGCCAAGGAAGCATCAAAGCCGATAGCATCCCGACTGGCTGCCAACAACCGGCATCCGCAGGACAACAAGTGCAAAAACGACCAGTCGGACTCCCACGATGGGAGTCGGAAGGTCGCCACCATCAAGGAGCAGGAGCCAGCTGCCTAGTCTTCTAGCCAGCACCAGTGCACTAGCGAGGCTACCTGGCAGACTAAGCTCACCTTCAAGCAGATGCTCGACCTCCCCTACAAGAACCACTCTAGGGCCAGGCCCTCCATGCACACGCTCTGGCGGTGCAGCTTCTCACAACAATTGGCTCGGGGGGACGGCCTTCCGGCTCCTCCCGCGTCGCCTGCCCGCACGTCGGCCCCGGCCCCAGCTGCCACCCCGCGCCGGCTCCGTCTCCGGCCCAAAATGAGGTCGCCTGCACGACCAGTTCTCCAACCAGGACGGTTGCTACATCATCTTCACCAGTGAAGAAATGAGAAAACATGCTCAGCGTCGGATCCATCGTGAGGTGAACGCCACCATGCCGGCAACTCCCCAGTTCATGCACTTGTCGGAGAAGCCGATCACCTGGAGCTGGGCAGATCACCTGGCTATGATGCCAAGTCCTGGCAACTATGCCCTGGTCCTCGACCCCACCATCGCCACCGAGAAATGCACCTTTCGTTACTCACGAGTGCTGATTGATGATGGCAACAGCATCAACATCCTCTACCTCGACACGATGCGCAAGTTGGGGCTGTAAAAAGAAGACCTGTAGGCGAGACGAACGGTTTTCCATGGTATCGTGCCTGGAAAGTCCTGCTCCCCTGTCGACAAGATCACGCTTGACGTCCTCTTCGGTGGACCCAAGCACTTCCTCCGCGAGCCAGTGTTGTTCGAGGTGTGGACCTCGAGAGTCCCTACCACGTACTGTTGGGCTGACCGGCTCTCGTCAAGTTCATGGCGGTCCCCCAAGGGAATCATCACCATCGTGGGAGACTACAAGATGTCGCTCGAGTGCGCTCGTGACGGCAGCCGACTGGTCGAGGCACTAGAGATAACCGAGGAAAAGCGGAAGCTCGACTAGCTCGTGGCCCTCGCTGCCAGCCAGCTGGCAATGTCGGCTCCTCCCTCGCACTCCATCAGTGAAGCCTCCTTCTAGCCGTCCAAGGACACCAAGCAAATCCTGCTCGATCCGTCCTACCCCGCTCATTGTGTCACCATGGGCTCACGCCTCAACAAGAAATAGGAAGGTGAGCTCGTCGACTTCCTTCATGAGAATTTTAACATCTTTGCATGGTCCCCCAAGGACATGCCGGGTGTTCGAGGAAGTTCGCCGAGCGAAAACTACACGTCCCGTCGGACGTTAAGCCGGTCAAGCAACCCCTATGCTATTTCTCTGACGTGAAGCGGTGTACTATAGGAGAAGAGATCACCCGGCTGCTCACAGCCGGCTTCATCATGGAAGTTTTCCACCCGGACTGGCTGGCCAACCCAGTCCTGGTGTTGAAGAAGAACAAGACCTGGTGCATGTGCATCGACTACACCAGTCTGAACAAGGCATGCCCCGAGGACCCATTTGCCCTGCCACGGATCGATCAAGTCACCGACTCCACGGCCGACTGTGATTTGCTGTCTTTCTTGGAGGCCTACTCCGGCTACCACCAGATCTAGTTGGATCTGGTGGACCGGCTCAAGACCTCCTTCATCACGCGCTTGAGGGCCTACTGCTATATCACCATGTCCTTCAGCCTAAAGAAAGCCGGCGCCACCTTCCAGCGGTGCATGCAGACGTGCCTCCTGCCTTAGGTAGGCAGGAACGTCCATGTTTACATCGACAACATTGTCGTCAAAACCAAGAAGCACTTCAGCCTCCTCGACGATCTCCGGGAGACCTTTGCGAACCTACACGAGTACAAGATCAAGCTCAACCCAGAGAAGTGCTTCTTCGGCGTCCCAGCCGGCCAGCTCCTGGGTTTGTTTGTGTCCGCCCGCGTCATCAAAGCTAACCTAGAGAAGATCAGTGCGATCAGGCACATTCCCAGGCCGACCGAGCTCCGCGACGTCCGGAAGTTCACCGGCTGCCTAGCCTCGCTCAGCCGGTTCATCAGCCGACTGGGGCAGAAATCGTTGCCCCTCTACGAGCTCCTTCGCAAGACGGCTCTAGTCGAGCCGGGTCACAAAAAGAAGTCGGGCATGTTTGATTGGCCCAACGAGGCGGATGAGGCCTTCTGCAGCCTCAAGAAGGCTCTCACCCGCATGCCAATCTTGGCCGCGCCGGCTGAGAAGGAGCCCTCGCTCGCCTATATCGCGGTGACCACCCGCGTCATCTACGTCGTCTTGATGGCCGAGTGGCCGGAGGAGGGCTAATAATTGCCGGTCCAACGTCCCGTCTACTACCTCAGTGAAGTTGTAACGCCCAAGATGCGCGCCTATCCATCTTTAGGCACGGGGGCCTTGACAGGGATAGAGGCGCATCTAGTCGTTTTGCAAGTACAGTATCATCACATATATTTATGAAGAGAGGAGTATATGAGTTGTCTTACACTCTTCACATGCTAAATTACAATTCCACATAGGTCATTCAAACATCATTCATAAGACAAAGTCCAACTACAGATGAAAACAAACGAGAAAAGATGCGATGAAACTATCTTGCTAGCCCCGAAGATCACAACCAAGGCCTCTCTACTCGTCTGGATAAGTGACGTATATCCTACCACGTTCCTCTTCATACTCCCACCGGAGATGCATCACATCATCTAGCACGATCTCATCTCCACCTACACCTGTATTTGTTGTAGTAATCTGTGAGCCATGGGGACTCAGCAATCTCGCAACTGGGTACCGAGACTATGCAAGTTTGTTGGGTTGGATGGGGGTAAGTGTTTAGTTTGTAGCAGCACTAAGCATTTTATGGTGGCTAACTTATGAGAACATGAATGTAAATATGAGGTCTATGATAAAGAACCGAGAACTAGCATGATCGCTAAGCGATCCTCAACACCTACTTACGTCAAACATAACCCCACTGTGTTCTCTCGGTTCATGTTCACGAGCAGAGACGATCACGGTTACTCACACAGTTGGTTTATTTTATTGGTGTTTACTTCAAGTTAACTATAACCGGGTGTTAAACAAATGTCCAAGTTGCCACATAACCGCGGGCATGGCTTTCCGAAAGATTTAACCCTGCAGGGGTGCTCCAACTAGTCCATCATAAATTAACTACACTCCATGGGAATAACCTCGACCACAGATCTCATGATCACCCTAGGCAACTCCAAAGGGTTTCCGACACCTCGAGATAGCCCAAAGAAAATCATAGTTCCTCACGCAAGCCACACGAGAAAGGTAAAATAAGTCCAGCAAGACCGCCTGGCAGGCCAGATCCCAATAGGATCCGCGTGTATCTTTGTCTCAGGGCACTACCAGATGAGTAGTACGTACGGTGGCCTGATAGAAATCCCTCGAGTTGCCCCGAGGTGGCCCGACAAGTGGCTCTAGTTTGGACCAACATTAATGAGGAGCACTGGACCGGGTTGTTGATTAGTTATCCAGGGGGTTGCGAAGCCCTATGCAATTTTATTAAGTTGTTTAAGCAAATAGTACAAATATTGGGTCTTGCCAGACAAGTTTTTCTCAAACGAATAAGCAAGGGGGTCCCCATAACAACCCTGAGCATGTTAGGAGCGCAAAATATGGAAACATAACACCGGTAACAAGAAACTATGGCGGTAAAAGTGGAACAAAACAACCAGCAAAAGGCCAAGCCTTCCACCATACCAAGATATATATATGTGCATTAAATTAAATAGCAGTAAATAGTGTCATATCTCTAGATATCCATGTTATCACCTGGAAACAACCTGCACCTGCAACTGAGAACACTATAAGCGGGGCTGAGGAGCAGTATCTTAGCCAAACAAGGTTTGCTAGGATGTGGAGGGGTTAGAGGCTATCATGGCAATGTAGGAGGGTTGTCATTCAAGTGGTAGGTAACGCATATGTAACGATAAGAGCGAGACATCTAGCAAAGCAAAAATAGTGTCAGGATTCGGGTACGAGCATCTTGCCTGTTGGTTCTTCAAAGGGACAAAGAGCGGGGTCCTCGTAGTGGTACTCTCCTGGATCCTCGTACTCAGGTTCAACACTCGCATCTACCCAAGAGAAACAGCAAAAATAACAACCACCAAGGTACAATGCACAAACAAGATGATGCATGATTCATTTGAAGTATTTAGCATGGCAATCCTAAACTAGTCGTGTTCCACATGCAATAGTTAAGTTATTTACAATTCTGGACATAACCTCATGTTAAGTTGTTTGTACATGCATGATCATGGAAAATATGGATGCTTCATGCAAAATCGATGCAAATGTATATGGGGAACATAGGAAACAGAGTAACGGATCTCAAGCTACGCTCACGACAAGTTACGAAGGAATAATATAAGACAATGAAGGCCATGGGCTATTCCAAGGTATTCCAAGGTATCCACTGCTTAGACAATGAAAAACCAACCACAATAGAGCCAAAGATCAAGCAAAACAATGGGGCATAGCTCCCACAAGCCACAAAACACTAAAACACACAATCTGCCTCGAAACAGCAACATAACAACTTTCACAACAAATATCTAGAGCTATAGGAAGTTCCAAACCTCAAACAAAACATATATAGAAACTACATAACATGCGTACCAAATCATCCAACTACACAAACTAGAAAGGAAGCACATATCAATAAGCATGAAGCTCACAAGATGACATGTTGAAACAGATTCCGGGGACTTGGTGAAAATCACCATTTTCTGGAATCTAAGTTTAGCTGATAGGAAGTTGGCAGCAATAAATAATGGTGCTAGAGACCACCTCATGGCATCAAAATTAAAAGGATGGTAGAGGGAAATATCTACTTCAAAACACTAGCACTGGGCTTGAGCTAAAACACAACATATCACTACGTAGCATCCACTCATCATGGCATAAAAATATTAACAGTGTCATCGTTTTCTCACGACAGATTCCATGGGTAGGCTTATCGTAGGTGGTTGGGATCGGAGGACGCCGACGGGCTCCAGGTGCCAGATTGGGCACAAGCGTTGGCGATACACGATGTACCCAGGTTCAGGGCCCTTAGTGGGAGGTAACACCCCTAGTCCTGCTTGGTCTAGTTGGATGGATGGTTGTGTTTACAAGGATGCTCCTAGTGCTGTGTCTAGAGGAGGAAGAAGGAGCAGCCGGCTCATCTTCCTCCATTTCTAGTGATGATATGAGAGGGGAGTTCTATGTGGGTGTATGCGAATGGTCTTCCGTCCCTGTTGCATGGGGGACTTGGGGGGTTTTATAGGACAACCCACGGCTCTATAATATGTTCTAAAGTATAGGGGTGGGGGGACCCGGCTGGCAGCCTCTTCGGTTGACCAAGGGGTCCTGCCCTTCGTGCCGTCTCATCGTCTGTATGGTCCACTGGCTGAGCGGTCCCGTTTCCCATTAGGGCCCGCCAGCCGGCTCTACGATTGGCCCTCGCCCACCTAGCGCGGCACATGTCACCCAGGAGGTATCGCCTAGTGCCAGCTAGCTGAAGTCTTCGGTACGGCCAGCCACACTATAGCCACGCCGGGGCAGGTAATCGAGTGGGTGAGGGCTTGCCGGCACTGTTTCCCTGCCCGGTCATGCTCGCCAGGGTCAGCGGCGTGGACGGCCAGACTATAGCCATGCGCGCCCATCAAGGGGTGGCATCAGACGTTCCTCTACGTGAAGAACGCTGACCCGAACCTGGACTTCATCTGGCTGCCATCGTTCATCGATGCGTAGTCCGCCCAGATGAACAGGCTTGGGGCCGCCCCGCACGGCGTGGCTCTGGTGGAGCTCGACCGGCTCGCACAGCTGAAGAGCTCTGAGGGCTTGGTCGCCGCCGATATGGTGGCGGCCATCATCTCACGCCAGGTGCTGCCTCTCTAGCTGAGGCCGCACCGGATCTGCGATATGTCCATCCACCGGGACCCTTGCCGGCTATCGACTGTCATCCTGACGTCGGCTCAGGTGGCGACACGGGTGAACGCCCTCACGATGTTCAAGGTGAAGCCTGCGTCATGGACATTTGGCATGGAGCCATATGACCGCATCAATGGTCCTCCCCTGGTAAGTCTTCGATCAGTCAGCTTTTCTTTGTTTGATTCTCTCCAGCTAGTAGCCGGCAGCGGACCTCACTTCGCCATGCTAACCTTAGCTGTTGGTGCGACAGAACATGTCGGACGGCCCGCACACCCAAATCTTCGAGGCGGTGCACGAACACTCTGACTCTGAAGACTACAAGCGGGGGGCCGCCGAAGGAGGGGGTAGACTCCTCATGGGGAGTCGAGGAGCGGGCGGACACTCGAGTCGGCGACCCCAGTAGAGCTGGAGGGTCCGGCGCAGCCGGGGAACCAAGCCGAGCTGGTGAGTTCCCTATTGGTCCCTCAATCAGCGACTAGATAGACGACGACGACAATGATGATGATGATGATGTGATGATTCTGAACATGCCTCCCCATCAACTCGACAGGGCCGGTAGAGCGACGAGCGACCTACTCAAGCCCAGAGGCCAGAGCAGCCGGCCGGGCGAAGAGGCCGGCTCAGGAGGAGTCGATGGCCCCACTGCCCATCCAAAAACGGGTGAAGGTGGCCGCACGGAAACAGCCATCGCGCGCCAAGCGGCCTTTGCCCGCTATCATCGGGTAAGTGCCCCTTCCTTCCTTGTGTGTGTTTCCTTCCGGGTCACGAGATAATGGGTGATCGTCCTTTGTGCGACGCAGGGACCCCATCGAACTCCACGATGGGGAGCCGGTGGGCTATGTGATGGATGCTGCTAGCCCGCTAGCCCGCGAGCATGCGACCACCCAGCCGGAGGATAAGAGGAGGCTCGTGGAGCTACGAGCCTCAAAGTCCGGAACGTGAGGCGGGGCCTCGCACTCCGGTACGTTGAGTGGCGGGAGGAGGAGGAGGTCCGTGGACCCCGCACGGGCATCGGACTCGGCGGTGGAATCGACCCATATGTCGAGGCCCCCATCGAGTGAGGTGCAAGGGGCAGCCATAGAGCCGCCTGCGCCTCCGTCCGCGGAGGAGACGGCCCGAGCGAGGGCGGCGGCAGCGGAGCTAGCCCCTGAGGCGACCTAGCTGGAGGTGCCGGTCATGACACCGCCCGCGACCGAGCTGGCCCGGGTCGACATGCCGGAGGCTCCGGTGGCCCGAGAGGCGGCGTCAGAGGCAGCGCCAAAGGTGGCAGCCATGGAGACGGAGGTTCCATCCATCGCGATCCTCGTGTCGGAGTGGCAGAAGGTGGAGGCGACAACGACATCGAGCGAGCGGCCGGTGGGGGGCGACTCCCAAACCCTCTCCATCATCAACCCACCCTCGGTGGATGGCACCATGGTGAGCCCAGGTGGCAACGGCGGCCGGGCCCGGAGGACCCTGCGGAGCATGCAAGAGGTGCTCCGAGACTGGAAGGCGCTGGCGCGCATGCCAACCCTACCGGCTCCCCGAGCAGGAGGCCCGGTCCCCTCGTTCGGGGAGTTGGGGAGTGTTCTAGACCGGTGCTACCAGGAGCTGGCCCGCTTCGCAGAGGCGGCAGACGCCGCCCTGCAGCGTGCGGATGTAAGCATCGTTTCCTTCTTTAGAAATTTTAGTGGGGGCATGCAAGCACACCCACTAGGTGTAGCCCCCGAGATGCGGGACGGCTGACCGGCTGACGGGCAGCCGGGCCGGATCTCCTTGAGCATGTTTTGAATTTTTGCTCTGTTTGACTGAGGGTAACTCCTAACGGCAGAAGCTGTTCAACGAGGCGGTAGCCATCCTCGACCGTGGCAAACATGGCTTCTACCGCTTGGAGGAGGAGCTGGCACGGGTACAAGGTAAGTCGAGTTTCACGGGAGGGGAACGTAGCCCCCAAGAGCTGGCTGACGCCTGCCTTATCTTGCAGGTGATCTTGCCTTGTCTTGCTTGTCTCTGAGCGGGACCGGCTGGCGCAAGGCGTCCATGCGACCACGCGGAGAAGGACCGGCTAGCCGCGCTGCTGGCGGACGGGGAGGCTGCCTAGGAACGCCTCAAGGCCAACGTGGCGAAGGAGGTGGCGGCCAAGGAGGCGGCCGTCAAGGAGGAGGCTGATACCGTCCAGAGGATCGCTGCCCTCCATGGCGAGGTGGCCCACCTCGAGAGGTTTCTCAAGGGGCTTAAAGTCTCCCTCGCTGAATCGGAGGTGGCACTGGTGTCGGAGCGGAAAGCGTCGCTCAATTTTGCCATCGGGGTGGACGACGGCATCGAAGGTAGGTGTCCATTTTTCCTTTCTCTAGCAGGTTGGTTTTTCCTTTGCTGGTTCATGTATTTGATTTGCCCTTCTTTACTCTTCTTCCCTTTCTTCTCTTTCTTCTCTTAGGGCGCTTCCTGGAAACTCAGTGCCGCGCTGAGTGCGCCATCGAGGAGCATCGGGAATACCTTCGGGAGCGTGGGCACTCCATCGAGGAGGACGTTGCATCGGATGTGGTGGAGCTTGGGCTCGCCATTGAAAACCGGCTGATCCACGTCGAGTGGAGCGTGGAGTGGCTGAACACGGCCGAAAAGGAGATCATCGCCGCCCTGTGGCCGGGCCGCGGGGGAGCTCCAGCGAACCGCGTGGCCTTGTGGCTGGAGCAGGACGTGGCCCGACTCGAGGCCTGGAAGGGCCGGCGTGCAGTTGGCAAGGGCCGGCGTGCAGTTGGCACTTCGGTTCGTCATGTCATGGTAGTGCGGAGTGGATTTGGGCCGGCTGTCCACTATACAGGACGAGCCGGCCGAGGAGCGGGAAGCCCGTGAGCTGGCCCTTGTCCGCTGGGCCAACGAGCTCGCGTCGTACGTCGACGTGGATGAGTTCCTGTCGACCCTTACAGAGGACCGCGAGCCGGTGCCAGTAGACTCCTTCGGCATCCCTCAAGGCCCAGCGGACGAGGAGGTTGCCGACGAGAGCACCAACTCGAGCGGCGAGACGGTTGGGACCGCGGAGGCCGCCTCCAAGGCCAAGGAGGCCGACCCGAAGGCCGTAGCCACCTCCAGGACGAGAGTCGAGCCGCCCAGGGATGCGCCGGCTGGAAGCATGCCGGCTAGCGACGCGCTGGTGGCCTGAGCCCCGAGCGTTTTTATCTTTCTTTTTCTTTCCTGCAAGGTAGACTCAATTTCACCCACCAGGGTTGTTATGTAATGAACCTTGATGGTCATGGGCCTCTTTTGTCTTTAAAATCCATACTGTGAATATTTAATGTGTTTGCCTTATTGTGTGTGCTTGCTCGTCCTTATCCTTTTTCGCCCTTTTGGTTCTTTCTATTCCTCCCCTTTTCCCCTTTGGTTTCGGCCCGGCCAGCCCGACAGCCGGTAGCCGGTCTGTAGCTTGGTCGGGGTGTCCGCTTTGAGGGAGCCGGTTCTGAACTTAGGAACCACGAGAGCTTTTTGGGATAAGTAGAGTGGCAGAGGTGAGGCGATGGTCTGTCTGGACCTAGCCGGCACCTCCTTGTGGTTGATATTTCGTGTGAGCTAAGCTTTGCCGCCCCGAGGCCCCATCAGCTGGACGGTTGGGAGCCGGACTTGTAGCTGGGAAGGGTGGGAGATCTTGCTCGGCTCACACTGCTTGGCCAATTTTTGAGAGAGGCGACCTAGGACCAGCCGGTGAGCCCCTGGGCCCGGGAGCGGGGCCAGGGAGCCGGTAGGTGAGGAAACCTTTGAGGGAAACGAAACAGGGCATGCCCCAAGAGCCGGCCTGGGGCACCCGTTGCATTCATAAGCCCAAAAGGGGAGGTATACATACATACACTAGTCTTTTCAGCAGTAAAACGGACGGAGGAGCGCCGCGTTCCATGCGCGCTCGATCTCCTCTCTAGAGGCATCTCTTTTGCGCTTTTGCGGCTTCTGGGCATCTATTAGGTAGTATGCATTGTTGTGCAACACCTTGCTGACGATGAACGGGCCCTCCCATGGGGAGGATAGCTTTTGTTGTCCGGCTATCCACTAGATCCACTTGAGGACCAGGTCCCCTTCACGAAAGGAGAGAGGACAGATCCGCTTGCTGTGGTAGTGTCGGAGCTTCTGTTGGTAGATTGCCATCCGGCTCAAGGACAGTTTGCAAGCGTCTTCGAGTAGGTCGACACTGTCTTCTCTTGCCTCCTTTGCATCCAGGTTCGTGTATAGGGCGACCCGAGGCGAGTCGAACTTGATGTCGGTGGGGATGATCGCCTCGGACCTGTACACAAGGAAGAAAGGCGTGTAGCCGGTTGATCTATTGGGGGTGGTCTTGAGACTCCAAGGGACAGCCGGCAACTCGTCGACCCAGCAGCCGACTGACCTTACCAGTGGTGTCATGAGCCGGGGCTTGATGCCAGACAGGATGAGGCCGTTTGCCCTCTCGACCTGGCCGTTTGACTATAGATGAGCGACGAAGGCCAGGTCGAGCCAGATTCCTTGCTTGGAGTAGAAACGCGCGAGCGCGCCCTTGGCGAAGTTCGTGCCATTGTCAATGATGATGCTATGGGGGGAGCCATAGGGAACCGTGATGTCATCGATGAACCGGATGACCCTAGGGCCATGCATCTTCTTTATTGGTCATGCTTCGATCCACTTCGTGAATTTGTCGACAGCCACCAACAAGTGTGTCATGCTGCCTCATGCGGTTTTGAAGGGACCCACCATGTCCAGCCCCTAGATGGCGAAGGGCCATGAGAGGGGGATGGTCTGGAGGGCTGATGCCAGAAGGTGGCTCTGCATGCTGAAGCGCTGATAGCCCTCACACTCATCGACCAATTTCTTGGCCGCCTCGAGAGCAGTGGGACACTAGAAGCAGTGGTGGAAGGCCTTGGCCACCAAGGCCCTGGAGGCGGCATCATGCCCGCACTTGCCCTGGTGGATGTCGACGAGGATTTACAAACCCTTTTTTGGCTCGATGCACCGTTGGAAGACGCCGATGGTGCTACGACGGATGAGCTCGTTGTTAATGATGTTGTATGCCGAGGCCCGGCGTTAAATTTGCCTCGGCAAGGCCTCGTCCGGGGGGAGCTCTCCACATAGATGGAACACCAAGATAGGCTGGGCCCATGAGGGAGCCGATACGGGGGCCGGCTCGGGAGCCCCCGGGTCTGGATGATTAGCCCCCAAGACCGGCTCGCCCGCCCACGGGACCAGCTCGCTATCCCTGGAGGTTGGCTGGTAAATTGTCATCATGACAGCCACGTTGTTGGAGCTGGTGGCCTTGGCCGCAGCCGGCTCAACTGGTGCCGGCAGGGCGGCCAAGGTTGTGGGAGCCGGTGGCGAAGATGCCAAAGGGGCAGCCGGAGCCGCTGATGGGCCGGCAGCGTCTGCTGGCATGAAGATTGATTCCGATTCCGGGAAGGCTTGATCGACGGCTTGAGCATCCGCTTGATGGAGACGCCGGCTAGGATGATCTGCCGGGTGGAGCCGATCTTTGCCAACGTGTCGGACGCCTCGTTGTCCGCCCGTGGGACGTGATGAAATTCACAACCCTCGAAGGAGCCGGTGAGCTGTTGCACGAGGAAGCGGTAGCTGGCCACGTTGGTGTCCTTGGCGTCCCATTCGCCAGAGACCTCCTGCACCACGAGGTCGGAGTCACTGAAGCATAGGATGCGCGTGATGCCAATCTCCTTGACGAGCCGGAGGCCATGGACGATTGCCTCATACTCGGCCATGTTGTTGGAGGCAGCAAAGTGGATCTAGAGGGCGTACTTGAGCTAGTCACCTTTTGGGGGGGAGAGGACTATGCCGGCACCCAGGCCAGTCCTCATTTTCGAGCCATCGAAATGCATCTGCCAATGCGTGGAGTCTGGGGGAGGTGGCACAAATTTGGTCTCCGCCCAGTCGACAAGGACGTCGGCCAACGCCTATGACTTGATGGCGGTGCGAGGTTCGTACCGGATCTCATGATTGGCGAGGGTGATGACCTATTTGGCAATCCAGCCGATGGAGTCCTGACCGCTCATGATCTCGCCAAGCGGGGCCGTGCTCACCATGGTGGTGGTATGCTCCTAGTAGTACTGCTTGACCTTGTTTGCGGCACATCTTCTGGTAGTGGGGGTAGTTTTGCTTGGACGCGGAGAGGACCTCGCTGAGGTAGTAGATGGGGTGCTGGACCGGCAGGGACTTGCCCTCCTCCGGTCCCACGACCACCAAGGCAACGTTGATGATGCGAGTGGTCGTTGTGATGTAGGAGAGCAGGGGTTCCTTCTCAGCCAGCGCGGCCAGGATGGGCGCACGGGTGGGAGCCTTCTTGAGGCTGCGGAAGGCCTCATTTGCATCGTCAGGCCAATAAAACTTGCCTGGGTTCTTGAGGTGACCCGACTCGACCAGAGCCGTCTTTCGAAGGAGCCTGTAAGGGGCAAGGCCTTCTCCCCCAGCCGGCTGATGAACCGGCTGAACGAGGCGAGGCAGCCGATGAACTTCTGGACGTCATGGAGCAGGGTCGGCTTGGGCATGCACTCGATTGCGCTGATCTTCTCGGGGTTAGCTTCGCTGCCGCAGGCAGACACGAAGAAACTCAGGAGTTGGCGGGCTGGGACGCCAAAGACACACTTCTCCGGGTTGAGCTTGATCCTGTATTTGTGCAGGTTCACGAAGGACTCTCGGAGGTTGAAGTGCTTCTTGGTGTTGACGACGATGTCGTCGACGTAGACTTGGACGTTCCTGCCTATTTGAGGCAGGAGGCACTTCTGCATGCATCGCTAGAAGGTGGCGCCTACGTTCTTCATATCGTCGTTCTGGGCCGGAGCCGGAGCCGACGCCGGGGCGGTAGCTTGGGCCGGGGCCGCCGCGCGGGCACGCGGCGCGTGGGGAGCAGGAAGGCTGTCCCCCCGGGCAGTCGCTGTGAGAAAAGCTGCACTGCTGGAGCATGTGCGTGGAGGATTTGGCCCCTGAGTGGTTCTTCCAGGGGAGGTCGAGCATCTGCTCGAAGGTGAGCTTCGGTTGCCAGGCAGCCTTGCTAGTGCACTGGCGCTGGCTGGAAGGCTAGGCACCCGGCTCCTGTTCGTCAATGGTGTTGACCAATCGGCTCCCGTAGCGGGGATCTGGCTAGTCGTTCTTGCGTTTGTTGTTCTATGGCTGCCGGTTGTCGGCAGCCAGCCGGGACGTTACCGGTGTTGTCGTTGCCTTGGCGGGTGGGGTCGTCTTGATCCAGATGGCTAATCAGCCGTGGCATATTTGTCCGCCTTGGTCATGAGCTTGGCAAGTGTGGCCGGCTTAGAACATAGAAGCTTGTGCTTGAAGGGGGTGCCGTTTGGACAACCTTTGATGAAGTATTGTATGGCTTGCACCTCGTGCACCCCCTCATAGGAGTTGCGGAGCTTGGTCCACCGAGTGAGGTAGTCGCGAAGGGACTCGTCCGGCCCCTGAACGGAGATGGAAAGTTCACGGGGGTGGCTAGGCCGCTTGTAGGTGCCGGTGAAGTTGCGGACGAAGGCCTCTTCGAAGTTCGTCCAGGTATTGCTGCTGCCGGCCGCCAAGACGTTGAGCCAGGTGCGGGCCGAGCCGATTAGCATGACGGGAGCGTAGCGAATGGCTATGCGCTTGTTCCCTCTGGCGATGCCGACAGCGGTGGTGTAGTCGATCAACCAGTCCTAGGGTTTGGCGGCCCCGTTATACTTTACGGTGTCTCGGGGGAGTGTGAAGCTAGTCGGGAACGGCTCGTTGCGGATCCGAGGGCCGAAACAGGCAAGGCCAATCGATTCCTCCTCTTTGAGGAGGGCATACTGTGCGAGCTGGTCGATGTGGTTGCGGGCGTCATTCTCGCTGCGGGGGACACGTGGCCTGATCAGGGCCGAGAGCTCGGGGCGGATGACACGCGGAATCGATTGTTCTGGCTCGCACCACGGGGGTGGAGTGTGCCCGCGGCTTTGCCGGCTGCGGGCTGCTGGCGCTTCGTGGTGGCAGCCGCTGCGAGGCGGGTTGTTGGTGCGCCGGCTGTTAATAGCCGACTGCTCGCTCCCCAGCAGCTGAGAGGGCCGAGGGTTATTTGTTTCGGCCTGGCGGTTGAAGGCGCGAGGGGAACATGACTGCTGAGCCAGATGACGGACCGTAGTCCCCGTTCCCTCGCGCTTGAGCCGGAGGCCTCCAGAGGTGGCACCGCCCGACGCGAGCAGATGCTGCTACGCTTCAGCGGCGTCAATGAGCTCCTTGATGTGATTCTTGACGCACCCACGCCACAAGACCTGACATACCTTGCCCCCCCACAAGACCTGACATACCTCACACCCGCGTGAGCTCCTCCTCCAGCAGGTAGAAGCTATGCTTGCCGCGGTTGTGGATGGAGACGGCCTCATCAAACAGCTTTTGCCGCTGGGCGTTCCCCTCGTGCCATAGGAAGTCACTATCAGAAGACGCAAAAGGAGATCCAGCCCGTCTGCCCCACAGTCGATCAGCCGACCCGTATCTCTGGAGTTACACCAAGTGGGCGCGCTTGCGTGCCCGCACTGAAAATTTCAACAAGGATAACGATGCTTACCTCCACGTGCCGTAGGGTGGTGTCGACCGCCTCTACAAACCGGACCAGCTCTTGGCGGCACCGATCTAGTACGGTCCCCAACTCCCTGAATGTGGGGATCGGGGCGCCTGCCAGGGGAGCCGGAAGGGTTAGGACACGCGCCAGCGCCTCCTAGTCCCGGATCACGTCCTGCATGGACCTCCAGGCCCGGCTACTGTCGTCGCCCGTCCTGATTTTCTCCATGGTGCCGGCCGCTGGGGGAGGGTTGATGATGGCAAGGGCATGGGAATCGGTCCCCAATTGCCTCTCGCTCGGTGCTACTGCTGCCACGTCCTCCTACAGGCCCAACGTGGCGACCGCAACGGGCGGTGCCTCCTTCTCCATGGCCGCCGCCTCCGGCGCTGCCGAAACATCCGGCACGTCGACCCGGGCCGGCTCGGCCGCGGGTGGCATCACGACCGGCACCATTGGCCGGGTCTTCTCGAGGGTCGGCTCCGTAGCCACCCCCCTGATCGAGTTGCCTCCTCCGCAGGCGGGGGCGCGACCAGCTACATGGCCACCCCTCACGGCTCGCTTGACGGGGGCCTCGACAAGCGAGTCGATTCCGCCACTAAGTCGGACGCCCGCGTCAGGTCCATGGACCTCCTCCGCCCTCCCGCTGTTGAGGTCCCGCAATGCGAGGCCCCGCCTTGTGCTCCAGACTTTGAGGCTCGCAGCGTTGCGAGCCTCCGCTTCTCCTCCCACTGCGTGGACGCGTGCTCGCAGGCTAGCCAGCTGGCCGCGTCCGTCGGGTCAACCGTCTCGATGGGGTCCCTCAGACGCATATGGGTCAAACACCCACTGACCCACTACTCGGAAAGGAACACACGTAGAAAAGAAAGGTCACGTACCCGGTGACGATGGGCAGAACTCGCCTGGCGCGCATCGGTGGCTTCTGCACGGCCACTTTCATCCGCTTACGGGCAAGTGGTAGGGCTGCCAACTCCTCTTGGCTGGCCTCTTCCCCCGGTTGGCGGCTCCGGCCGTCAGGGCTTGGGTCGGCCATTCCTCACTCCGTCGGTGCCGGCCCTGTTAAACTGAGGGGGAGGCACGTTCAAGATAATCACATCATCGTCATCATCGTCATCGGTCCAGTCCCTGATCGTTGGACCGATAGGGTACTCACCGGCTCCACTGGGCTCTCCGGCTGCGTCGGACCCTCCGTCTCCTCTAGGCCTGCCGGCTCCTGGGTCAGCCACCTCCTTGACCCCCCCAATGAGTCAACCCCCTCTTCGGGCAGGCCTCCTTGCTCATAGCCCTCAGAGTCGGAGTGGTCACGCTTCGCCTCGAAGATCTGGGGGTGTGGGCCATCCGACGTGTTCTGTCGCACGAACAACTACGGTCAGCACGGAGAAGTAAAATTGGATGCTGGTTGCCGCCTGGGGGGATTCGAACAGTAAAGACCGCCTCGACGAAACGTACCAGGGGAGGTCGGTTGAGGCGGTCGTACGGCTCCTTGCCAAGGGTCCATGTCGCAGGCACCAGCTTGAACGTTGTGATGACGTTCACCTGCCTCGCCACCTGAGCCGGCGTCAGGTCGACGGTCGTCAACCGACGGGAGTCCCGGCGGCCGGACATATCGTAGATCTGGTGCAGCCTCATCTGGAGAGGCAGCACACGGCGCGCGATGAAGGCCACCACCAAATCTGAGGCGACCAGCCCCTCCCCGCTCCTCAGCTGCACGAGCCGGCTGAGCTCCGCAAGAGCCACTCCACGCGGGCCGGCTCCCGACAAGTTCACTTCGGAGGAATGCGCGTTGACGAACACCGGCAGCCGGATGTAATCCTGCTACGGGTCGACGTTCTTCACGTAGAAGAGCGTCTGATGTCAGCCCTTGAAGGAGTCGATGAGGCTGAAGTGCGGGAAGTGCGTGCCTCGGCAACACACCGCTGCGCCCCCGCAGGCGTTGCTCTACAGCGCCTTGAGGTAGAACAGCGTGTTGAAGAAGTCGATGAAGGGGAGAATCCCCAAGTACCCCTTGCACAGCGTCACGAAGCCCGCGATGTAGAGGATGGAATTGGGGACGAGGTGGTGCAGTTGGAGGTCGAAAGTATCCATCATCAGATGGAAGAATTGGCTCACCAGGAGCCCGAAGCCACAGGAGAAGTGCCAGGTGAAGACGACGAACTATCTTGGCTGCGGCTCGGGCACCAACTCGTCGCCCGGTGCGCGGGCGATCACGCGCTCCACCGGCGGCAGCATGCGCGCGCGGCAGAGATCTGTGATGGTGGCCTCCGTGACCACGGATACGACCTAGCTTCCTGCGCACCCTTCGGCCATTATGATGGCGGGACGGCGTGTGAGAAGAGGAGCAGCACATGAGGGGGAGGAGAAGACGAGAGAAGAGGAAACGAGGAGGCAAATGGGGTGCGGGTGCTTTCGCCCTCTGCCCTCCCTCCCCTTTTAAATGGGGAGGCACGACCAAGGGACGTGGGGAGTAACTGCGCCCACACCCCCGAAATCTCCATGCACGCGAGGCCGTCCCGGGCTGCAACTGCCGCTTTGGGGCACAGAAGATCCCTACCTGCGCCCCGAGGCCTACTAGGCTACACCCGAGGCCTAGCTAGCTAGGCCTAGGGCGACGTCCCGTCTGCCCGCGTGGGATGGACACATGCCATCATTACTCGCCACATGGCGCGTGGCGGCCCAGCCCGTGTCCCGGGGCGTCCCGTCGGAACTCGAGGCGTCGGGTTTGGCTGCCGACCCGGCTATCCTTTTGGCTTTGCACCGGAGGTGGGTACCACTAGGGTGAAGTTGCCGGCTCCCCTCCATCAGCCCGACGCGGCCCCTCGCCGGCTTTGGGGACTACTAACGGGGTTATTACCCCTGGGTAGGCCAGACGCATTGCAGTCCGGGTCGAGGCCGGCTCATCAAGGAGTCAGTCCCGCTCCCGGCCGGCTGAGCGTCACTGGCTGCCTTCGAGCCGCCACCTCCGTTGACCAATGGGCGGACAGGCTTCCACCCCATCCCACTGCACCAAGTACGCCAACATGCCGGGACGACCACGACGGACGCCAGTGTAGCCAGAGTGGTCGCTGATGCGCGAGCGTGCATGGCTACAGTTCGACCGTCCGGGCCATTGACCTTGGCGACCGCGATCGGGCAGGGGAACAGTGACGGCACGCCCCCACCCACTCAATTACCTGCCCCTGCGTTGCTACAGTGCAACCGGCCATAACAGAGACTTTGGCCGGCTAGCACAAGACGACGCCACCTGGTCGACCCGTGCCGTAGAAGGTGGGCGGGGGCCAATCATGGAGCCGACTAGCTGGCCCCAACGGGTGATGGGACCGCACCACTAGTGGACCCTGTGAGTGACGAGATGGGTCACAAGGCGGGGTCTCCTGGCCAGCCAGAGACGCTGCCAGTCGGGTCCCCCCACTTTGTACCTCAGGAATATTGTAAGCTGGGGGTTGGCCTATAAAACCCCCTTGAGACCCCCATGGAACACGGACGACCAGTCTCTCACGCACACACACCTACGGGACATTTCCCTCACACTCACACTTCATAGCATAGGAAGGCGAGCCGACTGCTCCCTCTTCCTCCTCTAGACACAGCTCCAGGAGCAACCTTGTAAACATACCCATCCATCAACTAGACCAAGTGGGACTAGGGGTGTTACCTCCCACGGAGGGCCCTAAACCTGCGTACATCATATGTCACCACCGCTTGTACCTAATATCGCACCTGGAGCCCGTCAGCGTCCTCCAGCCCCAATCATCTTCGATAAGCCTACCCATGGCATATGTCATGGGAAAACAAGGATAGTTTGGCTACAAGAAGAAGCCCCCACGTGTTGTGTTCGGATTTAGCACTTTATGGTGTATGCCAATAATCATTTGTACAATATTGGTTCAGCCGAACATAGGGTAGGAAAGGAAATTGGCCCTGTCAAACAGCAAAATGGAAAGGGAAGAAGAAAACAAGGGAAAAATAACGAGGGGAAAAGGAAAAAAAGTGGTGTCATTTAGACGACACCGGTTTATCCGTAGAAGCGCCGAACACGAGTTGTGTTCCGCAGACGATAGGCACCTCCCGCGAGTACTTCGTCGATGATGAAAGGAGCCTCCCATTTGGGGTTGAGTTTATGCTTTTGTTTCTCCGTGAGCTGTAGGACGAGTTCGCATACATTGTATGATTTTTCCCTAACCTCCCTACTTTGGTAACATTGAGCTTGCTGTTGGTAAAGAGTGGAATGAGCCAGAGCTATGTCATGCTCTCCCTCCAAGGCGTCTAGGTCGTCCTGCCAATCTAACTCGGCCTCCTTTTCCTCATACATGCGCACTCTTGGTGCGTCATGGATAATATCGCAAGGGAGGACTATCTCTGCCCCATTGACCATAAAGAACGGTGTGCAACCCATTAATCAATTCAAGGTGGTACGTAGGCCCCATTAACAGAGTCGAGTTCCTCCACCCAATGACAGTCGGACTCGTGAAGAGATCAAACCAAACGTGGCTTGATGCCACTCATAATTAGATCATTTGCTTGTTTAGTTAAAATGGTTAAAATGGTTTAGAACTACGTCGCGAAAAGGGGTTAAAAACCGCTTGTATAGAACGACGCTGCACAAGTGTCTACGAACCCATTTTTTTCATTTCTATCATTAAGATCATCACGCTTTGAACAATTGGGAGGCCCTTTAGATAAAGTTGACCCATCTCCAGTACCTTTTTCATCAAGTTTTGTGTTAGTAAACAAACATTACGTAGGTGAAGCACCAATCATTTTGATATCCTCGTCATGATTAAGATAAAAATCGTTTCGAATAGCCTTTGCTATGAACTCTCGCTTAGTTCTCAACCTAGTGGTCCTCTCCTTTATTTCATTAATAGAGATTTTGATGGATTTAATATACCCATTTATATCATACTTAGGTGTCAAAGCTTTACTTTTAAGAGTTTCCACATCATGAGCAATCCTATCCATATTTCTAGCCATATCATCAACTTTATGTAGTTTTTCTTCTACCACAGTATTGAAAATCTTTTGAGAACTAATATATTCTTTAATGGTGTTTTCAAGATCAAAGGGAATTCCGTTATTATTATTATTGGAATTACCATAATTATTAGAGGAATTACAAGGATATGATCTAGGATTGAAATTCAATCTATAAGCATTGTTGTTGAAATTGTTTCTCGAGAATAAATTCACATCAATAGAATCATTATTTTTCTCAATCAAAGTATATAGTGGAAAATCACTCAAAGTAGTGATTTCTTCAACATTATTTGCCTTGCCAGTTGGAGCTCGTTCGTTGTGCCATTTAGAATAATTTGTCATGATGTTACCAAG
Organism: Hordeum marinum; assembly: GCA_022496015.1. Taxonomy (NCBI): domain Eukaryota; kingdom Viridiplantae; phylum Streptophyta; class Magnoliopsida; order Poales; family Poaceae; genus Hordeum; species Hordeum marinum. Next base: position 298,666,485 of record CM039673.1, read on the forward strand.
TACTTTTGTAGTTTCTCCCAATGTAATTTCCATAAAGGTATCACCCACAATGGAATCTAGAATATTTTACTACAAAGTTTAGTCGCGGATAGAAATTTTGTATTATCATCCACAAAGTTAAGCCATGAGTGGGATAATTTGAAATCATTAATTTCATTCTCCCCCAAGATTTTGCAACATGTTCTTCGTCATGTTGTCTAAAATTAATAATTTGAATTTTGAAAGATATAATCTTAGCAGGAGGAAATTACTTAGGAATAAAATCATCCTTACACTTACCCTAAATTCCAATACTATTACGAGGCAAGGATGAAAACCAAGTTTTAATTTTATCTGTTTGTGAGAAAGGAAGTAATTTCAAATTAACCACATCATTTTCCGCATCCTTTTTCTTGTTCATATCACATAATTCAACAAAGGTATTAAGGTATGTAGCAATGTCCTTATTAGGACTTCCAACTAATTGTTCTTTCATAAGAAGATTTAGCAAATCGATATTTATATCAAAAGCTTCCGCACTAGTGGAGTGTGGTATTAACGTACTAATAAAATCATTGTTATTAGTATTTGAAAAGTCACACAATTCAGTATTTTCTGGAGTCATAGCAACAAAGCAATCAAACTAACAAGTAAACTAGCAAACTAGCAAATAGAAATATTTTTGTATTTTGATTTTTATGTAAAATCAAATATAAAGATTAAAAAATGGAAAGCAAAAAGTAGAACAAGTTAATGATAGTTTGTGTGAAGGGAACTTGACAAGTTGGTGATGTAAAAGCAAATAATTGGCAACTTGACGGGAAACTTCTTTTCGCACCTCCTCCCTGGCAACGTCGCCATAAATTCTTTCTGCTACTTGTGAGGGTTCTTCCCTAATGAGGAGGGGTTAAGCAATATAGTAGAGATAAGTATTTACCTTAGTGATTACCAAGGTTATCGAACTAGTAGGATAACCGTAACAACTTGTATTTGAAACAACACCTACACACACAAAACCAAACACTTGCACCCAACGCGGGCAAGAGGGTTGTCAAGCCCGTTAAATGCGTTACTTGCATGGATTATTTCTGATAGTGGTAGATAGATAAAGATAAAAGTAAAATATAACGTAATGTAATATAATAAATTGCAACAACATATTTTTTGGTTTTTAGAAAATATAATTAAGTATACCTAGGGGGCCTAGTGTTCACTAGAGGCTTCTCTCTCAAAAGTAGGATATGGTGGGTAGACAAACTATTGTTGGGCAATTGATAGAAAAGTTGTACCAGCCCAAGTGCATCCCTTGCCACCTTTGTAATATACTCCATGTGTGAACCATGTATGTCTTGCCATCATGTGGTTTAGTTAATAAATTTGTGCTTATGTCATACACTTGTGCATCATGGCATACATTCCATTTTGTTGCATCATGTTTTGTTGGGTTTGAGATGTTGTGGTGATGTGCTTTGCAACTTGTAATGTGTTCTTGTTTGATTACTTCAAGTTATTGATATCACAAAACCCCTTCTCTCTTCTTATCTATTTTTTCTGTGTGTGCCTCCTAACCTTATTTTAATGTTCACCATTTCATAAAACTTTTTTTATTACCATAAAACCATCCTTCAAATTTCATCCATTTGAAGATTGTGTTGGTTCGATTCAAAAATGACTCAAGTTCGAATTTAATTCAAACTTGGATTATTTTTCTATCTCTAAAAATAAGCAAAGTAATTTTACTAAATAGAGTTTAATGCCAGGATCTCAAATATATATTTGTTTCAGCCAAAATGCTTTGACATCACCCTCTCGCATTTTTTCCTTGTTGTTTTTGGGAATGACTCGAATTTCTGTAGATAGAGAGAACAACCCCAGCTGGGCCTTTCCTGGCCCAGTAGCAGTAGAGCAACCCAGCTAGCCCACCAGCGACAACAGGAGCTTCATTCTCCTGTACGGCTCCCATCCAGGAATGCCACATCGACGAACTCTCCGATTTGACGACCATTGGCATCCATAGCCACCTATAAAAGTTTTCCTAGCCCTATCCCCGACCTCCCTCGACCGATTCCTCCCCTCCCCTTGCTGCACCGCCACTCAGGTAAGTCCAATTTGAATCTTGAAAGATATAATCTTAGCAGGAGGAAAATACTTAGCAATAAAAGCATCCTTACACTTACCCTAAATTCCAATGATATTACGAGGCAAGGATGAAAACCAAGTTTTAGTATTATCTCTTAGTGAGAAAGGAAATAATTCCAAATTAACCACATCATTATCTGCATCCTTTTTCTTTTTCATATCACATAATTTAACAAAGGTATTAAGGTGTGTAGCAGTTTCCTCATTGGGACTTCCAGCAAAATGTTCTTTCATAAGAAGATATAGCAAAGTGACATTTATATCAAAAGCTTCCACACTAGTGGTGGGTGGTATTAAAGTACTACTAAAATCATTGTTATTTGTATTTGAAAAGTCGCACAAGTCAGTATTTTTTGGAGTCATAGCAACAAAGCAATCCAACTAACAAGTAAACTAGCAAACTAGCAAATAGAAATATATTTTTATTTTTGATTTTTATGTAAAATCAAATATAAAGATAAATAAAATGGCAAGAAAAAAGTAGAACAAGTTAATGATAGTTTGTATGAAGGGACCTTGACAAGTTGGTGACGTAAAAGAAAATAATTGGCAAGTTGACGGGAAACTTGTTTTCGTACCTCCTCCCTGGATTCGTCTCTTGAGCTTCGTCTTCTTGGCGAATATTCTCTTCGGTTGTAAGGAGCCGAGCACTCATTGGAGTAGTGTCCGGGCTTCCCACAATTGTAGAAGTTTCAGTCACGACTTGACGAATGCTTCTCTTGATATCTTGAGTTGGAGTTGTGATCTTTGCTTCTATTCTTGTAAAACTTGTTGAATTTCTTGACCATGAGGCTTATCTCTTCATTTGTGACAAGGTTGTTGCTTGAGGTAGCGAGAGCATCACTTATGGCCTTGTGAGCACCGCTAGACTTGTGATGAAGGTCTTCCTTGTCTTTGAGTGTCATCTCATGAGCAAGAATTCTACCAACCACTTCCGTTGGGTTGAGATCTTTGTAGTTGGGCATCATTTGGATCAATGTGAACATGGTATCATATTTCTCATCCAAAGATCAAAGTATCTTCTTGATGATGAACTCGTCAGTCATTTCTTCGCTTCCTAAGCTGGCAATCTCATTGGTGATGAGAGCTAGCCTAGAGTACATTTCAGCGACTCCTTCACCATCCTTCATCTTAAACCTGTCAAGTTGACCTTCAAGAACATCTAACTTGGATTCTCCTGTGGACTTAGTTCCTTGGTGCATATCAACCAAAGTGTCCCAAATCTCTTCTGCGTGTTCAAGACGGCTGATTTTGTGGAATTCTTCAAGACATAGGCAGTTGAAGATAATGTCACATGATTGAGCATTAAGTTGCAACATCTTCAATTCATCCATAGTCCCTTCACGATCCGGTTCCTTTCCATCCACAAAGAATTCAGCTTGCAAGCCAACACGAACAATAGCCAAAACGACAGTATGATGACCAAGCAAATGCATTTTCATTTTATGCTTCCAACTAGCAAAGTTAGTGCCATCAAAGTACGGACCACTATGGTGATAATTTCCCTCAGTAGATGCCATACTTCTCCTAGATTGTGAAACCAATGCAATGGAGACCAAAGCTCGGATACCACTTGTAGGATCGAAAGTAGGTCTAGAGGGGGTGTGATTAGACTACTTGAACAAATAAAAGTTTTGCCTTTTACCAATTTTAGTTCTTGGCAAGTTTTAGCATTCATAGCATATCAAGTAACACCCTACACATGAATGTCTAAAAGTGTAGCAGCAGAAAGTAAAAGACATTACACATGTAAGTAAAGAGAGGGTTGGGAAAGAAAACACAAATGATGACACGTGTTTTTCCCGTGGGCCCGATAGGTGGTGCTATCGTACGTCCACATTCATGGAGTCTTCAACCCATGGAGGGTAACGGTCGCGAGAGTCCACAGAGGGCTCTACCCACGGAGGGTTCCATGGAGAAGCAACCTTGACTATTCCATGCGGCTTCCGTCCACGAAAGACTAGCCTCACTATGGTTAGGTCTTCACGAAGTAGGCGATCTCCTTGCCCTTACAAAATTCTTGGTTCACTCCACAACACGAAGTAGGAGTCTCCCAAGCGACACCTAACCAATCTAGGAGGCACCACCCTCCAAAAGGTAATAGGCGCGGTAATGACACACAATCACTCTCTCATAGATTTGGCTTGGTAGGGGAGATGGGATTGGTGGCATGCAACTTGGGGAGGCCAGAAATCAAGATCCATATGGTTGGAGTGGAAGATCTTGATCTCAATACAAGGGTAGTTGGTTCTCTCTCAGAAAACTGAGTAGGATAGGTATGGAATAGTTCTGAGTGCCTCTCTTGTGAGTGGGTGGTGGCGAAGGGGTATATATCGGCATCCCCAAAAATCCAACCGTTACACACAATAAGTTAGACACGGCGACACCGATGTGTAAATCTTTGTGGTACCGAAGTGACCAAAAGTGGCAACTTTTGAATCTCAGAGAGACCGATATACAATACTCGGTGGCACCGAAAAGGTGACCAACAATCAAATTTATCAATCTCGGTGACGCTGATTCACCATTTTCGGTTGGACCAAAAATGAGAACTTGCATAACAGAATCTTTGTGACCCAACTTGGTGGCACCGAGTGCAGTGTCGGCTACATCGAAGTCTTAGGATTTGGCTAAGTTTGTCTAGGGTTTAGAATCGGTGGCATCGGGATAGGAATGTTGGTTGCATCGATTTTCCATATTTGGCTTAGGACAGACTTTGGTGGGAGAGTTTGTGGATGTTTTGGTGACTATCACTTGTGCACATTTGAGCATATTGTCCATCATCAAAACTTTAGCCCCTTTTAATAGTATTGGCTTTCCTATGGACTCAAAGTGATTTATCACAAATGTAAAATGTATAGTCCTCTTGCTTGAAGCTTGGCCAACCTATTTCCTTGAATCTTGGGGTAATTCCACAATCCTTTAGCCATCCCTATCATTGAACTTGTCCTGAAATATACTTGGTGGAAACATTAGTTCAACGACTTATATGTTGGTATTAATTACCAAAACCACCAAGGGAGCAAATGTGCTTTCAGCTTTTCTAGCTCAAGGGGAAACCACTGTGGCAAAACAGACACTACATAGTGATTAGATATCCAACAATGGTATCATACCTAACTCGTGCACCTAGGATAGAATGCCATTAATGCTAGTCTAGGTGGCATGCGGGGGTGCATTCCTGGACGGTTGTCAAGGGGGCATAATTTGTCTTCTACCACCACTTTAGCTAACTATTGCAGTATATCTTGACACGCCTCTAGACGGTTGTCAAGGGGGCATAATTTGTCTTCCAGTGTGTCGCCACATGCTTAGCGAGAGCCACTTAGCCACCTGGGGACTCGACACCGCATCGACAAGTGACTGGCGTTGCAGTGCAGAGGAGCGGGGGATGGCTTGCCAGGTCTTCTTGAAGATGTGTGCGCCTCGGTCCCCGGCAGGCACTAGGGACGTACTTGACGTGGTACGGGACCGTCTTGGGACGTTGTATTTGACCTTGTCGGTGTTGCTTAGCCAATGTAGGTCGCTTCTACTAGAGGCTTAGACTTGAACATTTGTCTCCGTTACCATTTGTATTTTGTCGTGAGTGTATCGTGAGTTCCATTACAACGTTTGCAATGTTCAACATATGCATTTGCATCTTTTTTACGAGGAGCATTCATATTTGACATGTTCATGCATGTTCAAATAACTAATATTGAGGTTCTGTCCAGAATAGTAAAGAACTTAATAATTGCGTGGGAAACATGACTAGGAGAGAGTTGCCATGTTAAATACTTCAAATGGGTGATGCATCCATTTTTGTTGTGCATTTAACTTTATTCATAAGTTCATTTGGTGGTGTTTACCTTTTCAGTAGACCCGAGTGACAAGACCGAGTACGAGGTTCCTGAAGAGAGCATGTACGAGGACCCAACTCTTTATCCCTCTGAAGACCCAACAGGCAAGATGATCGTACCCGGATCCTGACACTATTTTTGATATATGCTAGATGTCTTGCTTATAACGTTATGTTTCGTTACCTACCATTTAAATGTCAAGCCTCCTAAATTGCCATGAAAGCCTCTAACCCCTCCACTACCTAGAAAAACCTTGTTTGACTAAGTTACCGCTGCTCGGCCCCTCTTATAGCATTGTTAGTTGCAGGTGTAGGTTGTTTCCATGTGATAACATGGATATCGAAGATATCCCAATATTTATTGCTATTTAATTTAATGCACCTATATAATTGGTAAAACATGAAAGGCTTGGCCTTTTATCCGGTGTTTTGTTCCACTTTTGCCACCCTAGTTACTTGCTATCGGTGTTATGTTCCAAATTTTGTGATCCTAACATGCTCGGGGTTGTTATGGGCACCCCCTTGATTATTCGTATAGGGATAAAGCTTGTCTAGAGAGACCTAACATTGGTGCTATATGCTTAACAACCTAATTAAAATGCATATGGCTTAGCTACTCCATCGATAATTAATCAACCCCCGGGCGAGTGCTCCTCATGAGTGTTGGTACACCTACCTAGCAGCTGGCAGTGACACCTCGGGGCAACTCGAGGCATTTTGTTGGCTACCATCCACTTCACATAGACGTATGATACCATCCATTTAGTGTTGGCTGCAGCCTCACCACTTAACCATTCCTCACCCATTGGCCTAGATAGTCTCGGTACATGGGTTATGAGATTGTTGAGTCCCCTTTGGCTCGCAGATTACTACAACATTGCAGGTACATGTACAAATGAGATTCATCCCATTGATGCACCCCAGCTCAAGTGGGAGTACAATGAAGAAAATGGGTGTATGTACATGATGTATCCGGATTAGTAGCGGAGCTTCGTGGTTGTGTTCCTGGGCTAGCAAGACAGTTCATTTCTTCTTTTATCAATTGATTTCGTTCGTAGCCTTACCCTGTCTTTTGGATGAGTGTATGAATGATTATGTGGAATTCTAATCTAGTTTGTGGAGAGTGTAAGTCGACTCCAATACTCCTATCCTCTTTACATGTATTGCGATGATCTCTATACTTGCAAAACACCAAGATGCACTTCTATCCCCATCAAGCACCTCGGGCCTTAATTGGGATAGTACCGCATCTTGGTCATTACAAGTTGGTAATCAGATCCATACCGACCATAGGAGCTCCTTGCTTGATCGAACTTGGCCAAGTCGAGTCTAGTGAAAAAGTATTTTGAGTCTAGTTATATCGGAGAGTAGGATTTTGTTCCTCCTCTTCTATACTCTGGTGATGAATTGCAACTTTGGAACTTTTATTCTGCCCTCTCCTCACTCAAATTATTTTTAGGATCACATGGGTATTTTAGAAACTATATGATGTCGATGTGACATAATTTTTTTCTTGGTGCCTCCTATCTGAATTGACTTTATTCCAGGGAGTACAGCTTCAGAAAATTCTGACCACATCGTTATTATCAAAATTGTTTCAATAATGTTTGTGACGAGAGGAGTTTGGCGTCACCTAGTACTGGGGAGAATGTCCAGATGTGTTGCCATGCTTGGTATTGTTGTAATTACGAGGGTGCGAGGTAGATAAATTTCTGAGGCCTCTAGATGTGTGCTAATAGATGTGATACATTGGAGGGTAGTATTACTGCTAGGCGTTGAGTGATGGATTTAACTTTGTGTATTCGTGGACCCGATTGCATAACAAAAGATTTCGGAAGTTCTTAGGTGGGATTTCTAGTAGTTAACTAGGATCATCTTCCGACAGATGTATAGGGGTATACATTTGTCCTGAGTAAATTTTAGCTCAATACCTTGTGTATTATTCATGTGGCTTCAAGATCTCATGATGTTATCACGATCCTGTAGAAAGCGTTCCTACTAATTTTCAGTTTGAATGCAACTGATGATATCCCATTGCAAATTTATTTCAAGCCATTTGACTCAGATTATTTCAAATTTCTTTCAAGCCATTTGAAGCCTGGCGAGGAGAACTACCCCACTCATGATCTTGAGTTGGCGTTAGTTGTTCGTGCTCTCATGATATGGAGACATCTATTGGTTGGAAGAACAGTGTAGGTGTTCACCGACCACAATAGCTTGAAGTACATTTTCACTCAACCGAAACTCAATCTTCGGCAAACACGTTGGGTGGAAATGATCCAGGAGCACAACCTGAGCATTGAATATACTCCGGGTAAAGGAAATATCATTGCAGATGCGCTGAGCAGAAAGGCGTACTACAACAGTTTTATCCTCAAGCCTCTCCAACCTGAGCTTTCTGCAAGCTTAATCTCCAAATTGTTGCTCAAGGGTTTCTTAGCAATCTTCAAGTCTCTTCGGCTTTGGAAGATCAAATTTTTGACGCTATGGTGAATAAAGTGAAGAAAGGTCTGGCAAAGAGCATTCCAAAGTATAAGTGATTCCGTGTTGATGAGAAGGACACCTTATTTTTCGAGGATTGTCTAGTGGTTCCTAAGGGGAACTCAGGAAAGTTATCATGGATGAAGCACATAATTCTCTTCTCTCCATTAATCGAGGTAGTTCCAAAACGTATGTGGATCTCAAGCAAACCTTCTAGTGGACTAGCATGAAACTTGAGATTGCTCAGTTCGTGAACAAGTGTGATGTTTGTCACAGAGTGAAGGAGGAAGATCAACGTCCAGCAGGTCTCCTTTAGCCTTTGCCTGTTTTAGAGTGGAAATTCGATCATGTTCAGATGGATTTCATCCCCGGGTTTCCTAAGTCCAAGAGAGGTAATGATGCCATCTTTGTGGTCATCGACAAGCTCACCAAGGTTGGTCACTTCGTTCTGGTCAAAGAATCTATCTTGGCAGCTCAGCTGGCAAAGCTGTACGCTTCAAGGATAATTTCTTTGCACATTGTTTCTCAACTCATATCTTCAGATCGTGGAAGCATCTTCACTTCCATGTTTTGGGATTCCTTCCAAACTGCGATAGGTACCAACATCCATTTTAGTATAGGTTCCCATCCTCACACTAGTGGTCAAGTTCAGAGAGTCAATCAAATCCTTGAAGATATGCTCAGTGCTTGTGTGATTTCTTTTGGCATGAGCTTGGAAGACTACCTCCCGTTTGCCGAGTTCTCATACAACAATAAATTCGAAGCAAGTTTGGGTAAGGCCCCATTCGAGATTATCTGTGGAAGGAAATGCTACACCCTGCTCAATTGGTTTGAAACCGGTGAGCGTCAAATCCTTGGTAATGACATGATCACTGAAGGAGAAGAATGGGTAGTGTCATTCATGGAAATCCCAAAGCAACTCAATCCCGTTATAAGAGCTATTATGATATCAAGCATCGTGACATGATCTTTCGGATCGATGAGTTTGTCCATTTCCGAGTGTCTCCCATGAAGGGCACTTAGCGCTTTGGCATCAAAGGAAAGCTTGCTCCACGATTTGCGGGTCCTTTCAAGAACGTGGGAAAGAGGGGAGACCTTGCATACCAACTTTAGCTTCCTTCCAATTTCTCAAATGTGCATGATGTGTTTCGCATGTCTTAGCTCCATAAGTGTTCCAAGAGTCCCGTGTGCACTGTTGATCTCTAAGACATTGATATCCAAGAAGACCTATCCTATCATGAGCATCCAATTGCTATCCTTGAAGACACCGACCGTAAGACTCGCAACAAGTCAATCAAGTTTCCTAAGGTGAAGTGGTCACATCACTCCGACAAAGAAGCCACTTGGGAATGTGAGGACATTCTCCACTCGAATATCCCAAATTCTTCCATTCATAGATCTTGAACAAGATCCTCTTGTAGTTGGCGATATTTGTAGTAGCCCAAGTGCATCCCTTGCCACCTTTGTAATATACTCCATGTGTGAACCTTGTATGTCTTGCCATGATGTGGTTGAGTTAATAAATTCATGCCTATGTCATTCACTTGTGCATCATGGCATCCATTCCATTTTTTTGCATCATGTTTTGTTAGGTGGGAGATGTTGTGGTGATGTGCTTTGCAACTTGTGATATGTTCTTGTTTGATTACTTCAAGTTATTGCTATAAAAAACCATCTCTCTTCTCATCTTTTTTTTATTTTTGTGCCTCACAACCTTATTTTAATGTTCACCTTCTTCATAAAACTCCTTCTTATTGCCATCAAACCATCCTCAAAATTTCAGCCTTCTAAAGATTGTTTTGGTTGGATTTAAAAATGCCGCAAGTTCGAATTTAATTCAAACTTGGATTATTTTCTATCTACAAAAATGACCAAAGTAATCTTATTAAATAGATTTTAATGCCAGGATCTCAAATATATTTTTGTTTTAGCAAAAATGCTTTTACATCACCGTCGGGCACTTTTTTCCTTGTTGTTTTTGGGAAAGACTTGAATTTCTGCAGAGAGAGAGAGAGAGAAAGAGAGAGAGCAACCCGAGCTGGGCCTCTCCTGGACCAGCAGCAGCAGCGCAGCCTAGTTAGCCCACCAGTGACAATAGGAGCTTCATTCTCCTATACGGCTCCCATCCAGGAACGCCACGTCGGTGAACTCTCCGATTTGACGGTGTTGGCGTCCCTAGCCTCCTATAAAATCCATCCTAGCCCTAGCCCCGACCTCCCTTGACCCAGGCCTCCCCTCACCTTGTCGCGCTTCTGCTCAGGTAAGTCCACGCGTGCCATGCCATCGCCGCGCCCGCCATGCTCCGGCAGAGCAACAGCTCGACCTCGGGGTGACTTCGTTGCCTCATCTCTGATGCTTTGGCGCCACGGGAGGCTTCCTCCTCTACATCCTCGTCTTTTGCGACGTCCTCGGGAGCTCCAAGCATAGATCAACGTCAACCCAGAGCCTCTTCTTCATCTGCTTCACGAGCCCGAAGACCCCCTGCGTTCGTCGACTCTTTGTCGTTTCCTCATCGTGTCGCGAGCCTCCGCTTCATGCACTAGGTAGGGAAGGTACTCCCTATCTTCCATCCAGTCCTTCCCCATCTCTGTTAATGTCGGGTAGGTGCCGCAACGTTCATGCCAAGTTCGCTCTCTATGGTCTTGCCTAGAATACGCATATGCGCACGTCCATCTGGTCGCGACCGTGCCTGCACATGTGCGCTCCTACTCGCACACCATGTCCATATCGCGTCTTGTGCAGCCCCGCTCGCCCGACCACGCTCGAACACGAGCTACTGGACTCGCTGATGTTAGTCCAACCTCGCCTTTGTCGTGTTCGTGCTGAGTAAGGGCTCGAGTGCCCCGCACCCTTTTGCATCGCATAGCCCCTTCGCACGAGTACGCACCCTAGTAGCTTTCCGCTCCCTCGCTGGCCCGTCTCAACCGTGCTGGCCATTGGCATGCTCGCCTGCATCGTTCCCCATTCCGGTCTATTCCTCGAACAAGAAGAAGGCCTAACATATGTTCAAATTGACCCGTGCCTCAACTATTACACAAACACAGTGTCAGCGCAATGGCAAGCTCCTTGCCAGCCATCCAAGCGGTCGTGTGTTCGATACCCCGTGCCTCACATTCTAATTTGTTTGTTTGTTTTTTGTTGTTCTTCATCAGATCCCAATGCTTGCTCAATACGTGTGTGGAAGATCTGTTTTCACACCGACAAGGGTAGCCCAGCTAGTCAACCGAGCGTCACGCGACCAGACGGTCGTGGGTTCGTACACCCCCGATCCCCTTTTAATTTTGTTTTCCCTGAAATCTGAAAGTGAGTCCAGGACCCACATGTCACCCCCTACGAGGCCTATGTGTATGCTATTGGGACACTGTGTTTGTCTTATTATTTTTCTTATTGTATTTTTTTTCTGTTTTGAGGCATTTCTATTTAGGGAAAACTACCAAATCTGGCCATGTCCATTTTTGGCAAATTCCAATTCGGGATATGCCAATTTTGGCATATACTATGTTATAGGAAGCCCTTGTAAATGTCGAATGAAATTTGTGTGAGATTTCTCTATAGGACCATAGGCTTATAATATATGAATTTAGGATAGAACAATTGAGTGAATCCATCTGTGGCATTAGTTTTATAATTTGAGCAAGTTTGTGAAAATGTTATTTTGTCATAATATGTCATTTTGACATGATTTAATTCTTGCACTATTTGCTCAACTTGTCAACATGAAAAGTGTCTTTGACCTATCTACTAGCCCCTGGTTTTTTTGCATGACATGTTAATCCATGTTAAGGTGTGGAATTCTTGTTGTAAACATGCTAAAAAATGTTGCTTTCATATGCTCAAATATTTGTAAGTGTTGAACCTGTTATTTCTTGCCAAGTTGTCTTGATAATTTTCATGAATCTATAGCTCCTTTGAGGTTGGCACAATGTTATGCATTGTTGAGCATGTTGTCCTCTGTTGGTTTGTGCCAAGTGCTTGCAAGTAGAGCTATAGTATCTTGATTAAATTTGCTGTCAAACATGTCATTCTGTTATAAAGTGCCCTGCTTGCCACTTGTTTATTTTCTCTAAGTCTGTGAACCTGTTATTTTTAGTATGCCATTTTGGGAGGATGATAGCCATTGATGTGTGCATATTTTGATGTTGTCATAGTGTAGTTATTTGAAGTACATGTTGTCCTCTATCACACTATGAATTTTCATGCCATGAAAGCCCCTATAGCATATGTAATTGTTGATGTCAAAATGTAATCCTGTTAACTCGAAACATGTAAAACTAGTATTTTGACCAAGTCCCTGAAAACTATTTCAACATGCCATCTTGTGAGCTCAATTGCCATGGATCCTTGCTTCCTTTCATGTTGTTGTAGTTGTATGAATTGTTAAGCATCTTGTACAATTCATGTACATGCCTTGGTTGTGCTTTTTAGCTTGATGTAGCTCCTGATATGTGTGTTACAATATAGCATATTGTTCTTTGTGGACAGATTGTGTATTTGGTTGTTTTGTGACTTGAGTGAGCTAAACCTAATGGTTTTGAATGATATTTTGGTGTATTCTTGCTAGATTTTCATTGATAATCCAGTGGCATCCTTGGAATACCGAAGATTTTCCCATGGGCTTCCTGATCATTGTCTTTGTCTCTATTACCGTTCGTACCTTGTCGTGATGGAACCGTGAGTTACATTACAATGTTTGCAACGTTCTACAGAAGAATTTGCATCGTTTTAATGAGGAGCATTCATATTTGCCATGTTCATGCATGTTCAAATAACTAATCTTGATGTTTGGTCCAGAATACTAAAGAACTTAATAATTGCGTGAGAAACATGACTAATATAGGGTTTCCATGTTAAATAATTTAAATTGGTCATGCATCATCTTTGGTTGCGCATTGCACTTTGTTTATATGTTCATTAGGTGTTGTTTTTCTTTGGGTAGACTCGAGTGTCGAGCCTGAGTACGAGGATCCCGGAGAGAAGGCCTACGAGGACCCAACTCTTTATCCCTCTGAAGACCCAACATGCAAGATGATCGTACCCGGATCCTAACACTATTTTTTCTATGCTAGATGTCTCTCTTCTACCGTTATGTGCCATTACCTACCACCTAAATGTACAGCCTCCTAAATTGCTATGAGAGCCGCTAACCCCTCCACTACCTAGCAAAACCTTGTTTAGGTAAGTTATCGCTGCTCAGCCCCTCTTAGAGTGCGCTTAGTTGCAGGTGCAGGTTGTTTTCATGTGATAACATGGATATCGGCGATATCGCAATATTTATTGATATTTAAATTAATGCACCTATATACTTGGTAAAAGGTGGAAGGCTTGGTCCTTTGCCCGGTGTTTTGTTCCACTTTTCCCGCCCTAGTTACTTGTTACCGGTGTTATGTTCCAAATTTTGTGCTCCTAACATGCTCGGGGTTGTTATGGGTTCCCCTTGATTATTTATTTAGGGATAAAGCTTTTCTGGCAACAGCCAACATTGGTACAATTTTCTTAACAATTAATTAAAATGCATAGGGCTTAGCTACCCTGTTGTGGATTTGTCACGACAGATGTCCGGGTGAACGGACTTAGGTTTGGGGCGAAGACGCAACTACGTGGTGGCTTGAAGGGGTTGATAAAAATTGAGAGGCGCGGAGTTTACCCAGGTTCGGCCCTCCGATGGAGGTAAAAGCCTACGCCCTTCTTGTGTTGGTATTGATGATGAGGAAGACCTCTCGGTTACAAGGGTGCTATTTGGCTACCTCTAATCATGAGAGCCTCTAATCTGTCTATCTCTAATCTCTTGTGTCAGTCTAAACTTGTGGACTTGTGAATCTTGTCCCTCTAGGGTTGCTCTACCCCTCCTTATATAAGTGGAGAGGGTAGGTTTACAAATAGAGTCCTACTAGGAGTAGGATTAGGACTAGTCTCTTTAGAATCCTATTTCGGGTCTTGTTTCTCTTGTAAGGAAATCCTTTCTCCTTTAGGCCTTCTCTTGTGAGCCGCCTGGCGCCGGCTCACATGCCGGGTCTTGGGCCTGGTCATCCCGTGACCCGCCTGCCGGATCACCAATAAAACGTCATGTCTCTACCAGGTCTCCTGTGAGTCACCAGGCCGGGTCATACCGCGGCATATATCCCCGACATAAGCCCCCAGGTTAGCTTGAATTTATTCATGCTAAGCTCTTGAAATAAGAGTAACAATATGTTAAGTGGCCAACTTGCTTCTTTGGCCAGCTTATGAAGTGCCTCTTCAAAAATCCGGGTCTTTTCTGTATATGAATGAGTCATCTTGATAATCATCTTGCTTGTCAATGTCCTTTGAAAAATATTGAGAATAGAACACCCATATGCCATTGAGTCGGGTTCCAATACTCTTGGCGGGTCATCTCCACCGGGTCATAATCATTGATGATGTCGGGTCATTATCGTTGGTGACACCGGGTCAAATAACTAGAATCCAGCTGACTTGATAAAAATATTGGCAAACCGTACTTCCATTGTTGTGAAGTAGGGCATCTTATATAAACTCTGGCGGGTTATGATCTTTTGATAACACCGGGTCATGAATGTTGGTGACATCGGGTCTAATAACTGAACTCCATAATTAACATCTTGAAAATGTTCCTCAAAGTTTTTGATATGTCCATATTACCTGTAGCCCCCAAGCTCCGAGATTATCCATGATAACTTGGTGCTTTGCAATAATATTTTGGACTGTGTAGCCCCAAATACCTAGTTGTCCTGCCTCCAGCAACCTAGGACTTATAACTGGCTTATACCTTATCAAACTTCAGCATGTGTAGCCCCCAAGGGCCGGCTCATCAGTATGTGATGGGCTGGGTCTTCAATTTGAACCATATAATCTATTTGAACAGCTGAATACTGTAGCCCCCAAGTGCCGGGTCGCACGCCTGCGGGGACTTGGGACTTTAGAAAATTTGATCTGAGCGGTGTAGCCTGACAAGTGTCAGGTTTGTAAGAATTACTGGGCTGGGATTTAGAAAATATAGAAAGTCCGGCTCATCTCCTTGAGGTAATAAGATCTTGCTGAAAATATAATGATTTGAAAACAGGCTTGCATTAGCCCCCAAGTGCCGTGGTGCGTGCTTGCAGCGATATGGGACTTGCATATTTGATATAAACTGGAATGGAATAATGTAGCCTCCAAGTATCGGGTCATCTGCCTGCGGCGACTTGGGATTGTGTAAGAATAATATGAGTCACCACAATTTGTTGGATGAATCCTTAGCCATGGTTGTAATATAACCCGGAATGAATATCCTGGAATAATTCCTTTGTCTTTGACATGAAATCCCTGCTCGTGGTTGCGGTGCAACCCAGCAAATATATGTTGGAGAAATCCATGAGTGTGTTAGATTACTACAGAGCACAATTGAAGAAATCCGAGAATCGGTCAATCAGATGACACGACATTATACCTGATAGGGCGTGTCGGGGATATAACCCCGCGGTATCACCCGCCTTAAGGGCTCCGGATTATGCTTGACGGTTCATACACTGTCCGAAGGTGAGCCGGTGGTCCTAAAGCCCAGGAAGCTTGGCGGCTCATAAGGTGGGCCGAACAGTGGCCCAAAAGACCCGGGTGTGTAAGTCGTCCAGAGACAACTTGGACAAGAAGATAGAGGAAGACTCGGATAAACAATGAGAGTCGGTTACCGATTGTATGACCCATGGTCTAGGGCTCCTATATAAAGGTAGACCTGGGGCGACTTAGAGATCAGGCTGTCGAATACTAGGTCAAGCTTCAGCTTCCTTGTAATCGATACATCAAGCAATATAAACACAAGCAGGATATAGGCTATTACCTTGAGTTGAGGTGCCGAACCTGGGTAAATCCATGTCTCTCGTCCCCATCAACCCCTTTGAATCCATCACGTTAGCAATGGCCTCGACGCAAAGTCCGTTTATCCAGACATTTGCCGTGACAAAACCACGACAGTTGGCGCCCACCATGGGGCTTGCGCTTGGTGGTGTTGAGTTCTCAACGGGCTCTATCCCGGGGTTCAAGGGATACGTGGTTGGTAGCATGAGCAAGAGTCGCCACAGCCGGCTCTACATCGACGACGCCGGCTAGGGGCTTGATGCCGGCTCTGTGGAGTATGGCTTTGGGGTTGCACGTGTTCATCAGAAATGTTGATGGAGCAACACCCGGGCCGGATGTCTGCACCAACCTCGTCGAGCCGGCTCGGTGTCTGCAACATACTCGTAGTGTGCAACCCGCCCGCGTTAGCCCGGGCCAGAAGCACGTCTTCATGGGATTTACTCAAGGTACGGATATGGAAGCTTCTGGATCATAGGAAACTCTTGCTTATTCAGAGGACGAATCTTCAAGCGGAGAAACAGAGTCGATATACAGGCTTCATAACGGTGGGCTCGGGGGCTACGATGAGCTCGGCCCTGAGTCGGATCACTCCGAGGCGGACGATCTTGGGCTGCCGGTTCATGCTACCGTGTTCATGGCAGGGTCAGTCCCAGGCACGAATAGTACGCCCGCAGGGGCCGCCACCTCAGGCAATAACCCGCCGCCGTCGGCTCAAGTTCTTTTGGAGATGATGGACGAGCTCGCGACCCTAATGGCTACTGACGTTACACCGGACAATCAAGCGCCTAGGAACTTTGAGATTGCAACGATCAAGGACCGGATGGCGGAAGCGCAGCAGAGGATGGCTGAGTCAAAGGCCCAGATGGAGCAAGAGGCAGAACGCATCAGGATAGACGCTTTCCGTCTTGGGCTGGAGAAACAATCGGCAGCCGCGGTTCATCGGAGGACGCATCAATCCCGTCTGTCGGAACGTTATGAGACAAGAAACCTCTTCAACACACTAGGGACAGGGCGAACAGCAGATGCACCTGGGAGTCGCCTGGTGGCTCGACTAGTGACTCAACCGACTTGGCGAAATCAGGCCTCGCCTACGGCCTTTTCAACACCGGCGCGTCATTATTCTAACCCGGCCAAAAATACCACCCGGCTCGAAACAATTCCTATTTAGGATGAAGCGCCCTTTCCGGAGGATGTGCGAAATGCCATTGGATACTTGTAGACGGCGATGGCCGAGTAGGAAAAGTATAGCTACATCTGGAGCCGTGCTCGTTCAACCCCTCTCCCTAGCCGGAGTTTTAGCTGGCGCTACGAGTCGCCGGCGGGTTCCAGCAGCAACCGGCACTGAGAGATTCCAACGGGTCATCGGCCGGCTGCGAATACACAAGCATTCGGAAATCATGCAAGAGGCCAACAAGAGGTGACAGGTTTAGCCCAGGCGGCGGCTCGCTAGGAGCCCGCGCCATCCGTGTCAGTAGGAGTTGGATGAACTACCAGAGTGAGCGGGTGCCGTGTTTATCACCGGCTCTACGAAATGAGCGGCTGCCAAAGGATTTCAAAGGGGCCCACAAAGTTCCAAATTACACCATTGATTTACCACTACAGGCTTGGGTGGAAAGCTATGAACTAGCCATGGAGATGCTGGACGTCAGTGAGGCAGTTTGTGCCAAATACTTCATCATGATGCTTGAAGGCCCGGCCCGCACATGGTTAAAGTGATTGCCACCCAATACCATCAACTCATGGGCAGAACTGAGAGCCAGATTCATTAAAAACATTCAAGGAATGTGTAAACAGCCCATGACCATCATCCACGGTGTTCAACAGGAGAATGAGTCAGCTCATCATTGTGTACGGCGGGTCTCGACCATCATCCACTCTTTGGAGCAGATCATGGCTGCTCAGGCAGTACTGATCCTAGAGAAGAACTACCACTTTGTCCCGCTAAAGAAGAAGCTTGGCCGGATCAAGCGCACATGTCAAGATATGGGAGAGCTCATGACGGCTCTCACAAAATACGCCGACTCTCACAACACAAAGGATCCGGGCTCCGACGAGGAGAAGGCCGGCCAAGGCAAGAAGGGTAATCAGAGCAAGGGTACGACAAACAATGGTAGCCAGAGCAAACATAAGAATCCTGAGGCCGGGTCAAAACCGGTGGCCAATGTAAGTACCAATCAGAATCAACCCAGGGGCAACAGGAGGTTTAGGCCAGCTTTTAATAAGGACAGACCTACCTTTAATTTAGAGGAGGCACTGAAGGGTCCTTGTCTGGATCACAGCCACCCCGATAAGCCGGCGAACTACACTTGGGGAGAGTGTCATTTCATGCAGAAAATTAAGAATCACTTTACACACCCCAACAATCAGGACGGTGGCTCGCCGGGCAGCTTTGGACATGGTGGGTCAGTGGCCGGTTTTGGGTCCGATGGCTCAGGGTCTGGTCACCCAGGTCAAGGTAATCAAGGAGGACACAAGGAGCATTCTGGTAACAACAATCAGCAACAACGTAATCAGTCTGGCTATCAGAGTAACCCGAAGCAGCTAAGCTCCAGTCAGTATCATGTTTTCACGACCAGCCTCAATAAAAGGGATCAGAAGTTGCGCAAGCGGGCAGTCAATGCGGTTGCACCAACCCTGCCACAGTATTTACGATGGTCTGAGTATGATATACCATGGAGCCGGGAGGATTACCCACCGCGTGTCGATGACCTCGGGCGGCTGGCTTTGGTTGTGGCCCCCTGAGTGGGAGGGTATATGGTGAATAAAGTGTTACGTTGGAGGCAACAGTATTGATATCCTCTACTACGATACTTTTCGGAGGATGAAATTGCTAGACAAGGATTTAAAACCCTTGTCCACCGTTTTTCATGGTGTGGTGCCAGGCAAGTCGGCGTATCCGGTGGGCAGGATTTATTTGGAAGTGGCCTTTGGCGACAAGTATAACTACAGTGTAGAGTCCTTGTGGTTTAAGGTGGTAAAAATCAAGAGTCCTTACCACACACTGTTTGGACGTCCATCTTATGCAAAGTTCATGGCTAGGTCTTTCTATGTATACCTGTAGCTCAAGATGCCTGGCTTAAAAGGTACTATTACTATTCATGGTGACCGAAAGACAGCCATTGAGTGTTAGGAAGGAGATGCAGCTTATGCAGAGTCCAGTTGCGCTCAGGAGGAGCTTAAAATTTACAAGGAGATTGTTGACCTGGAGAATATGACCCCGTTGAAAAAGCCCACCACGGAGGTTCAGCCACCCCTTAAGTTTTCAACGGATGATACTAAGGCGGTAGATTTCACTCTGGGCTACTCATCCAAACAGTTCATCATTGGAGCTCACATGGATCCCAAGTAGGAAAGCGCGCTCATCGAATTCATCTGTGAGAATCGGGACATCTTCACATGGAAACCTTCTGGACATGCCGGGTGTACCAAGAGAGTTTGCTGAGCACAACCTTAATGTGGATCCGAAGTTTAAGCCAATTAAGCAGTTTTTATGGCGGTTTAATGAGGAGAGGCGCAAGGCCATTGGGGATGAAGTTGCCCGGCTCTTGGCGGAGTGTTTCATTGTTGTGGTTTTTCACCCGGAGTGGTTGGCGAACCCGGTGCTGGTGCTCAAGAAGAACGGCACGTGGCGTATGTGTGTGGACTACACGGACCTTAACAAGGCTTGCCCGGCAGATCCGTTTGCCCTCCCTCGTATTGATCAAATCACTAATGCTACGGCGGGTTGTGAGAGCTTGTGTTTCTTGGACGCTTACTCAGGTTATCGTCAGATCAAGATGGCGGTTAAAGACCAGGAGAAGACGGCTTTTATTACACCTTTCGTGGCTTTCTGTTATGTATCTATGTCTTTCGGGCTCAAGAGTGCCCAGGCGACATATCAACGATGCGTGCAGAACTGCCTTCACAATCAGATTGGCTACAATGTCCATGCTTACATAGATGACATCGTGATCAAATCCAGGAAGAAGGAGAATCTTTTGGGTGAGTTAAAGGAAACCTTTGATAATCTCTAGGTCTATAAGATGATGCTTAATCCGACTAAATATGTCTTTGGAGTTCCAGCTGGCAAGCTCCTAGGATTTCTAGTTTCTGAACGTGGCATTGAGGCTAACCCGGATAAAATCAAGGCTATCACTTCTCTAGCAGAGCCGGCTTGTATTAACGATGTCCAGCGCTTGGTGGGGCAGATCGCCGCATTGAGCCATTTCATAAGCCGCCTTGGAGAGAAGGCTATTCCTTTATATCAGATGATAAAGAAGACGGACAAATTTGTCTAGAGTAAGGCGGCGGCTAAAGCACTTGAGATGCTCAAGAAACAGTTGACTGAGCCGCCAGTGCTGGCTGCTCCAGCTGAGAAAGAACCGTTACTTTTATACGTGGCGGCTAATAATCGTGCAGTAAGCACGGCGATTGTGGTCGAGCGCAAGGAATCTGGAAAGGAGTATCCGGTTCAAAGGCCGGTTTATTATATTAGTGAGGTCTTGACGGAGTCGAAGGAAAGGTATCCACATTGGCAGAAGCTGGTATATGGGGTTTTAAAGCACTATTTTTAGGGCACCAGATAACCGTGGTTAGTTTTGCTCTGTTGGGGGACATAATCCAGAACAGAGAGGCCACTGGAAGGATTGCTAAGTGGGCATTGGAGTTGGGATCTCTTAATCTAAAATACGTGCCTCGTACGGCCATCAAGTCCCAAGCTCTTGTGGATTTTATAGATGATTGGACAGAATGTCAAGGCCCTGAGGAAAAGCCGGATGACACATACTGGACTATACACTTTGATGGATCCAAGCAGCTAGAAGGGTCAGGCACGGGAGTTGTTTTGACGTCTCCTAGAGGTGATAAGTTTTGTTATGTGCTCCGGTTGATGTTCCCATGCACTAACAATGCGGCTGAGTATGAGGCTCTGCTTCATGGGCTTAGACTAGCCAAGGAGATGAATTCAAGCCGGGTAAGGTGTTTGGGTGACTCAGATTTGGTGGCTTAGAAGGTTTTGGGCACTTGGGACTCCAAAGATCCACGGATGGTGGCTTATCGACAGGCGGTTGATATTATTGTCGGCCACTTCAAGGGGTATCACATGGATCACATTGATCGTCGCGAGAATGAGGCGGCAGATGCGCAGTCACGGCTAAGCTCCTAGCGAAAGCCGATGCTGCCCAATGTATTCCTAGATGTCTTACATCATCCAACTGTTAAGTTACCTTCAGAAGAGGATTTGGCTATTCATGACCCGGAGGGGGAGTTAGTGGATGCTTTGCACGCTATCCCAGATTGGACTATCCCCTAGCAGGTCTATCTGACCCGGGGCGAGTTACCTGATGATGAAGACCTGGCCAAACAGATCACCCGGCCCTCCAAATCAATGTTATAGTTAATGGTGAGTTGCACAAATGCAGCGTGAATGGTGTTTTTCAATGTTGTGTCTTTCCTGAGGAGGGTCAGCAAATCTTAAATGAAATATATGCCGGAGATTGTGGACATCACGCCGGCTCAAGGTCGCTCGTAGCCAAGGTCTTCCGGCACGGGTTTTTCTGGTTGACGGCTCTCAAGGATGCAAAGGACTTGGTTCGCAAATGTGACGGCTGTCAGAAGTTCGGCCGGCGTGCTCATGTTCCGGCTCAAGAGTTAAGGATGATACCAATTACGTGGCCATTTGCAGTCTGGGGGCTAGATATGCTTGGACCTTTCAAAAGATCCAAAGATAAGAAAATGCACCTCTTGGTGGTAGTTGATAAATTCACCAAATGGGTGGAGGTAGAGCCGGTTAGCAAGTGTGACGCCACTACGGCGGTTCAATTTGTTAAGAAGCTGATCTACCATTTTGGTTACGCTCACAGCATTATCACCGACAATGGCACAAATCTATCTAAGGGGGCTATGAAATAGTTCTGTGACAAGGAGCACATCCGGCTGGATGTTTCAGCAATTGAGCGTCCACAGTCTAATGGTCAGGCGGAGCATGCTAATCAAGAGATTTTAAGGGGCATCAAGCCACGGCTTATGGTTCCTTTACAACGGACGCCCGGGTGTTGGGTGGAAGAATTCCTTCCATCTTATGGAGTGTCAGGACTACCCCCAACAGATCTACAGGCTATACACCTTTCTTTATAGTGCATGGTGCTGAAGCAGTATTGCCGACTGACATCCGGCATGATTCGCCACGTGTAGCGGCTTATGTTGAGACGGATTATGAGACGGCATGTCAAGACGTGTTGGATGCTTTGGAAGAAGCACGGGAGCTGGCGGCTGCCCGATCGGCGATCTATCAGCAAGACCTGCACCGCTACCACAACCGCAGAATCAACACCCGGATATTCCAGGAAGATGACTTAGTGCTCCGGCTGATTTAGGACCAGACAGGCAAGCATAAGTTATCTCCTCTTTGGGAAGGACCTTTTGTAGTCAGTAGAAATCTCAACAATGGGTCATACTATCTCATGGATATCAGGGATGACTCAGAGACGACGGGTCAGGTAACCCGCCGGCCATGGAACATAGCACATCTACGGCCGTATTACACATAAGGGCGTTGAGACTCGCCATTGTATACTATCATTGTACATACAATATATATAAATAAGATAACATCCCCGCAAGATGGGACCTTTTTGTTACCTGCATCATTGTACATACAAGAATAGTTCATAAAAATTCCAATTGATAGATCAACTGTGGCGGAGGGCGGCTTCTTACCTTCGGGTATCGCTTCTAATGCTTATCGGCCTGGCTCTATGCCAAAATCTTCGGCTAACATGATTAGCCGCAGCGGAGGGCGGCTTCTTACCTTCGGGTATCGCTTCTAATGATTTATCGGCCGGCGTTTACACCATATTGCTAAAGGGGGCTTCTTACCGACGGGTATTGCTTCTAACACCCTATGGGCTGGCTTCATGCCAAATCTCCAGCTAACATGATTAGCCACGGTTGTAGGAAGTTTTTTGCCGATGGGTATCTAACCCTAACAACCGGCGGAGGGCGGCTTCTTACCTCTGGGTATTGGTTCTAACGCCTTATCGGCCAGGCTTTATGCCATCTCCGGCTAACCAGATTAGCCATGGTTGTCAAGGGGGCTTCCCACCTCTGGGTGTAGCTTATCTAAGCTTAAACAAACGGCGGAGGGCGGCTTCTTACCTGCGGGTATAGCTTCTAATGCCTTATCGGCCAGGCTTTATGCCATCCCTGGCTAACCAGATTAGCTATGATTGCCAGGGGGCTTACCACCTCCGGGTGTAGGTTACCTAGTCTTGGCTACCGATGTCTTCTATGTTAACAAAGCAACATAAGGGCTCAAAACAGCATACAAAGGCAATGATAGTTGAAGAGCCGTATCATTTTATATAGCAGAATAGAACAAGATTCAGCAGAAGCAAAAGTGGCATCTAGTCTATGACATACACTCCCTGAGGCCCAAAATTTGGGGCAAGTTTTTTCAACGCCACACGGCGAGTCAGGGAGAGTCGGCTGTTACAAGTTTTTCGAGGTATGGGATAGGTAGCTGTCGGGTCATCCTGCTCCGGCCCTTTGGTGGCCCCGATCTGGAGATTGTCCAAGTCCTCGTTGCAGTTCGTTAGAGCCACAAAAGAGCCTTCTTCAAAGTAAAGAGATGGGTCAAGGTCAGGAGCGAAGAGGTCCTTACTGCGGGCAGGCGTTAAGTCGTTGCACTCGTAAATCGGGCCATGGATTCTCTTTTGGCCAAGGCCATAAGCCGCCTGGTAGGTCGTCAGGTCAGCTTCTCCGCTAAGACGGAAGCCGCCACTGTGGAATCATTTACGCACTGGCTATAATCAGCATCGGTGAACTCATAGCCGTCGTCTTTGTTTGAAGGGAATCCATCCATAATCTCGGCTGAGGTCAGCTCCGGAGAGAAAGCCAAGGCCAGACTGATGCTCGCAATCGCCCCTTGGCGGGCGGCTGATTTCTTTAAATCGGCAATCTTCTTGGGCATGGTGGACAAGAGCTCCAGGACACCCTTGAGAGTCACCGAAATCTTGTCTTTGTATTGCATAGCTTTAATAGTGCACATCGCGCCGCAGTACAGCTGCTCCGTCAGGGTATAGATAGCTTTCAGCGGCAACAGACTGTCAGAAGCCAGTTGCCGGCTCCTAGGGCCTGCATAGGTCGAAAATTTCACGATGAGTCGCCAGCACAAGTATTATATGAGCATTGAAGCACAAGTTGGTAGAAACTAACCGAAGGGGGCGACTGCCATTCTTATAATATGACGCTTCAAGGCTTGGAGTTCATCTAATGCAGCTATCTGCCGTTGATCAGCATCATCCGCCTGCTTGGTCAAGGAGGCCTTTTCAGACTCGGCTGAATTTTTAAAGGCGGCAAGTCGTCCTTGATTGTAGCCAGCTCCTCAGAGAGGAGACGGCACTACTTGTCTGTAGCACTTCAAGCCGTTTGTTGAGCCGCTAGGTTGGTCTTCAGATCCGTCAGCTGTGACCCGACTTCAGCTAAAGTTTCCTATGGTATGTCAAAGCATAATAACAGTAGGCAAGTCTGCAAACAAATCGCAAGCAATATGTATGAGCTTGGGGTCTAATGTCTATTTTCAAACGTTTTGGCCCTAAAAGACCCAGCTCAACTTTGGACTAGATTAAGACGGCCCTTGGGGGCTACGAATTTGGATTTTCTACAAGGAAGATCATGAAAGACCCGGCTCAACTTTGGACTAGATTAAGCCGGCCCTAGGGAGCTAAGGATTTGGATTTTCTACAAGGAAGATCATGAAAGAACCGGCTCAACTTTGGATTAGATTGAGCCGGCCCTTGGGGGCTAAGGAAGGTTATAACAGGAAAAGGAGTACCTCATATTTCTTCTTCACCAGACTGACCAGTCGAAGCTCCAGATCCCGGCTGGTGGAAAGCCAATTCATGTAACCGCCGTGAAGCTCTTCGGCAGTCATCTTGTCAAAGGCAGAAGAGTCAAACTCCAACTTCTTCGAGGCTTCAGCCGGTTATTTATGCTTCGTCAGCACGTGAGCCGGGGGGGACTGGAAGCCAGAGCCGGTGAGCACGGCGTCTGGAGTAGAAGAATTCTTGGTCATCTGGGCATGACTTGTTGGCTTCGAAGGATCCCTTGGAAGGCTCTCTCGCATGATGTCTTCCATAGTCGGCCCTGTAGATGCGGCTGGCAGATCCACATCCGGTCGCGACTTGTCCGGTAGTTCGTGCTCCAGCTCTTGGGCTGCTGGGCTAGGTGAGGACTTGTTCGTCTTTCGACGCTTCGCTTGAGCCCTGGAGAGCATGAATGTCAGAACCCAAGGATTACAGCCGCCAAAGGGAACAGAAATGCACAGTTAAAGGAAATACTTATAGAGGATTAATCTGAGGAGGCGGCAGGGCGGTTGCCGTAGAGTCGCCAGAGGAAGGTGACCTCTGAGAGATAATTGAGAAAAGATAAGACAATATTGAAATGACAAGGTAAACCAGTCAAACAAGAGATACATACCTCTACAGGGCATTTCTTTGGAGCCGGGGAGTTCGGTAAACCATACACGAGGTCTGTAAAGCAGGCGCTCCTGGTCTGACGACGATCAGCCTGTTTTTTTTTAAAGAATTGAGGGTCCAGATAAGCAAGAGGATGAGATACAGGAACTTTTCCAATAACCCGTCGTGGCTTCCTAGGGACAAAATATTCTGAGCCAGAAGAAATGTGGATTACCTCAGGGCGTTGGCGCGGCTGGTCTCCACATCATCCTGAGAGTAATACAGGTGTTAGTGAGATGAGAAGACATGGTCTCAAAAAACAGCTAAAATTTTACCTCTGAGCTGGATGATTGTGGCGGGTCAAACCATCCCTCTTGCGGGTGTCCTTCTTGGGCTTCTTGGCCGGGGCTTTCTTCTTGGTCATTTCAAGGGAGGGATGTACTTCTTCTTCCAGAAGTCAGAGTCGGCCTGAAAGAATAAGCCGGATAAGTGCAATAGATCAGCAAGGTACAAGTAAATTCCAAGAGACGGATGGGAAGAAATCGCCTTACATCTGGGGCCGGATTAAGGGCACTAAAGGGGATCAACCCGATACTGCTGCAGGCTCCGGATGTCCCATGAACGAGACTCCTGATAGCAATAGTGATATCGTCCTCTATCAAGGTTGACCAGCTGAAGCAGATTGAGCTATCGTATTCGCCCTTATACTCGCACATAAGGCGGCTTCTGTATGATCTGCCAAGAGATACAACAGCGGATCAGGTCGAGTTCGATTAAACCGTTGGCCATGAGGGCCCTAATCTTGGCATGATCCGGCCCGTATCTTGCACGCTCTAAAACTGACAGCCAGCCAGGAAGCTCTGAAGTTGTCTTGAGCTGGGAAGGACGGTAACCCGGCAGTGGATGTTCACCCTTTGGAGAAGTATCTTTGCAATAGAACCATGTTTTATTCCAGTCCTTTGGGTGACTCGGCTCCATACCCGGACAGGTAATGTCTCGGCGCCTCCGGATAGAAATTCCGCCCAGCTCGAGACTCAGACCAGACTTCACTTCATTTTGACGGTTGCCATAGAAAAACTCCCGGAACAGGCCTATCGACGGCTTGGCTTGTAGATAGCCTTCACACAATACTTGAAAGTTGTAGATGTTTGAGATGGAATTGGGGGCGAGGTCTTCAGGATGGAGTTTGTAAAAATGAAGAACATCGCGGAAGAATTTTGAGCCGGGAGGCACAAAACCCCACTCAATATGGTCCGAGAAAATGACCACCTCTCCTTCTTGGGGAACGGGCTTCAGTTCATCACCCGGGACCCGCCAGTGGATGGCATCTTTGGAAGGGAGAGTGCCAGTGTGAACAAAGTCCATCAAAAACTCTTCTGTAATGCATGAGCCGACCCAGTTACAGGAGTTTGAGGCACGAGACATTATGTTGATTAAAAGATTGTGAAAATTAAAACATGGCGGGTCAAGAGGAGACTAAAATCTATGACGACTTACGAGCTTAAAGATTCTCTGTATAAGATGCTATACTCCGGCTGATGAGAGCCGGCGCAGAAGGGGCAGGAATTTGGCTAAGTCCTGGAAAACAGATTTCACAAACTAACGCTATATTTATGAATCTACAAAAGCAGGAAAAAGGTTCTTATTTTTAGACCTAGCGAAGAATAGGCGAAGCAGAGGATAACTGAAACGACAAGGAGTCGCGAGCGGCTCGCGCATTGTGCACGACCGCCCAGCGCGCGGCGGCGCGACCGGGATGAGCGTCAAGATGACGGCCGACGTCGGAGGACCCCGAGCAATGGCGTCGAAAGAACCCGCGTGAAGGCGACGAGCTTCCTACAACCCTTACCGGTGCGGTAATGGAACTAATGAGCAGCCCGAGCTTTACCGGCCATGGCGTAGTGCAGCGCGGGCAAAATTCTGGTTTGCACAGGTTGATGTAGCGGCCTGGCGTCGACGGAGCGGAGGCTGCGCCGGGACTGGAAGTTATGGAAGCGGTTGCATCAGAGGAGGAAGACGAGGAAGCGGGCGGGAGAAGTAAAAGACCGCCTGGGGCGGTGCTATTTCAAAGGAGAAGGAAGAATGAGTGCGAAAATCCAGGCGACGAAAACGTTTCGGCCGAGGCGGACGCCTTGATTTTCAGGATGGTCACTTAATGTGAAGATTTGGTGAGTAGGTCAGTGAATTTTTTTTCTGTAGGGTTAACGTGACGTCATGGCGTGTCATTCCGGGTGACTCGACAAAAGAGCAAGACAAGAGGATGAAGTGAGCAAGCTCAAATAAACCTAGGGCCTAATGTTGGGGATATGACCCCACGGTATGACCCACCTTAAGGGCTCTGGGTTATGCTTGACGGTTCATACACTGGCCCAAGGTGAGCCGGTGGTCCTAAAGCCCAGGAAGCTTGGCGGCTCATAAGGTGAGCCGGACAGTGGCCTAGAAGACCCGGGTGTGTAAGCCGCCCGGAGACAACTTGGACAAGAAGATAGAGGAAGATTTCGATAAACAATGAGAGTCGGTTACCGACTGTATGACCCGTGGTCTAGGCCTCCTATATAAAGGTAGGCCCAGGGCGACTTACAGATCAGGCTCTCGAATACTAGGTCAAGCTTCAGCTCCCTTGTAATCAAGACATTAAACAATATAAACACAAGCAGGACGTAGGGTATTATCTCGAGTTGAGGAGCCAAACCTTGGTAAATCCGTGTCTCTCGTCCCCATCAACCCCTTTGAGTCCATCTCGTAAGCAATGGCCTCGAACTGAAGTCCGTTTATCCGGACAGTTGCCGTGACCAAACCACGACAGGGCGGCTCTTGAAAAATAATGAATTCTCCGAGCTGGATTGAAAACCCCAATCATTTAGTACTGGTTATCATAAACCATGAAGATCCAGCCAAGTTGGCTATTAAAGATCGATTTGCTTTTGAAGAATATTTAAGATCGGCTCATCTTAAGAGATAAAGCCCGCAAAAATGAACAAGACAGAATATATTCTGCATTGTTGTAAGGGCGTCTTGAAAAAGCATAACCCGGAGATGTTAAAATCTTTCATAACATTGCTCCTTCTTTCATAATCTTGCTCTGACCCGGCTTGATAAGCTAGCGTGACATGTGAATATGCTGCAATGTATGATGCAATGTATGATGTAATGTATGATGCTATGTATGATGCAATGGATGATGCAAAGTTGACTTGTCAACATTTTTGGCTTAAGAGCCGGCTGTTAGGGTTAGATAAGCTACACCCGGAGGGTGGGAAGCCCCCTTCGACAACCAAGTTGACTTGTCAACTTTTTTGGCATAAGAGCTGTCTGTTAGGGTTAGATAAGCTACACCCATAGAGTGGTAAGCCCCCTTCAACAGCTATGTTGACTTGTCAACATTTTTTGGCTTGAGAGCCGGTTGTTACGGTTAGATAAGCTACACCCGGAGGTGGGAAGCCCCCAAGTTGACTTGTCAACTTTTTTGGCATGAGAGCCCGCTGTTAGGGTTAGATAAGCTACACCCGTAGGGTGGGAAGCCCCCTTCGATAGCTATGTTGACTTGTCAATATTTTTTGGCTTGAGAGCCGGTTGTTCGGGTTAAATAAGCTACACCTGGAGGTGGGAAGCCCCCTTCGACAACCAAGTTGACTTGTCAACTTTTTTGGCATGAGAGCCGGCTATTAGGGTTAGATAAGCTATAACCATAGGGTGGGAAGCCCCCTTCAACAACCAAGTAGACTTTTCAACTTTTTTGTATCATCTTGTAAGTCGCCATCTTGTAAGTCGCCATCTTGTAATGAAGAAAATGGCAGAAGCCTCCAAGTGACTTTATGATGATCCAATGAATCCGAGCACCCATGTTTGAATGATGCATCATGGCGGTTCTTCCTCTTGGGCAACTTTTAATCTTCCACCAATAATGTAATAGCCCCCATGATTGGGTTTTCTCTTACAAAAACTCTGGGTTCTCGTTGAAAACGGCCAAATGAGTCTCGCCATGTCTGTAGCCCCCGAGTCTTAAGTTGACTCGAAGTGGCGGCTTGAGAATCTCCACCGAAGGTTGAGATTGACCGTGGCGGGTTATAGATGATCCCATATGAGTTGTCTCAATAATCCGGCCGATGGTTCGTCCCGTCTGGTTGTTAAAGGTCACCAAGTTGTAGCGGTGGCGACTTTGTGCGTCTGTCCGTCGGGCGGCTCATACAGGTGAGCCCGGCACTATTATGGCAATATAGATTGGACCGCAGGGTGGCGATTCAGAACCGTCCACTGGACGGCTTGCATTGGTGTATGCAGCTAATGGCGTGTTGACGTAGATGTAGAAACCAGCCACGGCATTGTAAGCCGGTGCTATTGTGAAAGACGCCACGGTGTCGTAAGCCAGCGTGGATGGTGAGAGACGGCCACGACATTGTATGGCGGTGCTATTGTAAAAGATTCCACGGTGTTGTAAGCTGGTGCGGATGGCGAGAGACGGTCACGGCATTGTAAGCCGATGAAAATGTTTGAGGTGGCCACGACATTCTGAGTCGGTGCGTGAATCCGTTGAATAACACGACACGAACGACCACCTATGCAGAATGATGTTGGCACGCTCCTCCTCCGCGTTTTAATGCCAATTGTCCTGCATACAAATTTTGCATGAAAAATAATTGTTCTTGAAAGAATTTTATATGTATTGATAAAATAGATGGAATAGATAGCACCTAATTGTATTTGGTCGATGGATAATCTACGTGCGAACCAGCATTATCTCACATAAAGAGTAATACTTTTGGTGACTGTGGTCTTGTAGTGGATGTACTGACCAAAAATTTAGAAAACTAATTTGAAGATGTCTTCACGTGGGCCTTGCATTCCCTCTGGTCTAATTTTCAATGGTCAACCTTTGACATGAATACACACGTTGGAGCGCAATCCTTGTCCATACAGTTCCGGCCGCCTGTTGGACCTCTGTCAGTATCCAGTTTTCCTTATAGAAAGTAGCGGTGAGAAATTTGCCTGGTGCTGCCGTTGTAGAATTACTTGCGTCATGTGTTGTTTCAGAGCAAAAACGAGGAAGAAAAAACAGGGAAGCAAGCATGGCGATGGGGAAGGTTGAAACGGAGGAAGCGCGGCTAGAGCAACCGGTGTGTGCGATGGTCGGGATGGCACCGGTGACCCATATCAGCGCAGACAGATCTACAGCGGGGCCGGTCCAAGGAGACAGAGATGAGGTGAGCCACGGCAGAGGCGGACAGGCGAGGCGAGGGATGGCCATTGAGGCAGAGACGAACCGCCGAGGCGGCTCGCCGCAGTGGCGTGGAGAGGCCTGGGCAAAGCGCGACAACATAAACGGAGCCGGCAGGGCGCGACGATGGTGGGCTGGAGCCGACGCAGTCGAACGGAGGTGGAACCGCGGCAGGGTGGAGCTGGGAGCACAAGGTGGCTTGCTGGGCGAAGTTGCGGCGCGAGGCGGCTTGGTGAGCGGAAGCCGACGGCTTGCGCGGCTCTAGCGGAGGAGGCAACTCGAGGCCGAAGTCAAGGGCAGAACTGCTGGACGCGCGATGGCGAAGGCAATAGGGGAGGCTCAATGCACGCCACGCCAGCGAAGGAGGGCCCCAGCGAGGCGGAGAGAGGTCACCCAGGAGGTGACTAGTGAGGCCGGCTCGAACGTGAGCCTGTGGTGGCAGAGGTGAGGCGGTTGAGGCCGGCACGGCCGCGTAGCCACGGAGGCGGAGCCAAACAGGCGACGCGGGAGGTGATGGCAGAGTCCATTTCCACGTCTATATCCGGGTCACGGTGTCTTTCTCTCTCAGTTTTTCATCCATCTTTAGATCCTTCTATCAATAGTAGCAGCCTTCACATCATTACGTGGTGCTAGTGGAAGCAGAAATATTAATGCTTGACTATCGCTCGGAGTTGGATATTTTCACGTGACATAGGAGTAGCTATGGCCGATTCTCGATGTAAAACGTGGAGTAGCATCAACTCGGCAGAACGACAAATTATTCCTCAGCCGCATCATGCAGCCAGATCAACCTTCTATTGAATAAATCCCCTGAACGGTGCCCAAGACGCCACTAAAATCTATTTAACCCTATCGATGTCGGCTTCGTACGGCGGCACCAAAACTGATCCATCTTTGTATTCTCAGATTCCCGTCAATTCCAAAATTAACGAATCACCAACCATGATTTTCTCGGCTTTGCCAAATTTTATCCCATGGCAGGTTACCCTTCATGATTGATCCGTGCAGGCTCTTCTTGATCTGACTCATCAAATTTCTCGATCCTAAAGAGATCCCTTCAAGAACACAACACCACGGTGCGGGCCCAATGGTGGGCGCCAACTGTCGTGGATTTGTCACGGCAGATGCTGGGTGAACGGACTAAGGTTCGGTGCGAAGACACAACTATGTGGCGGCTTGAAGGTCTTGATCAGAATCGAGAGACGCGGAGTTTACCCAGGTTTGGCCCCCCTAATGGAGGTAAAAGCCTACATCCTGCTTGTGTTGGTATTGATAATGAGGAAGACCTCTCGGTTACAAGGGTGTTGTTTGGCTACCTCTAATCACGAGAGCCTCTAATTTGTCTATCTCTAATCTCTCGTGTCTGTCTAAACTTGTGGACTTGTGAATCTTGTCCCTCTAGGGGTGCTCTACCCCTCCTTATATAAGTGGAGAGGGTAGGTTTACAAATAGAGTCCTACTAGGAGTAAGATTAGGACTAGTCTCTTTAGAATCCTATTCCAGATCTTGTTTCTCTTGTAAGGAAATCCTTTCTCCTTTAGGCCTTCTCTTGTGAGACGCCTGGAGCCGGCTCACACACGGGGTGTTGGTCCTGGTCGTCCTTCAACCCGCCTGCCGGATCACCAATAAAACGGCATGTCTTTACCGGGTCTCCTGTGAATCACCAGGCCGGGATATACTCCATGCCAAAGACTCGGCATGTGAGCCGGCGCTAGGCGGCTTACAAGAGAAGGCCTAAAGGAGAAAGGATTTCCTTACAGAGACACGAGACCCGGAATAGGATTCTAAAGAGACTAGTCCTAATCCTACTCCTAGTAGGACTCTATTTCTAAACCTACCCTCTCCACTTATATAAGAACGGTAGAGCACCCCTAGAGGGACAAGATTCACAAGTCCACAAGTTTAGACAGACACAAGAGATTAGAGATAGACAGATTAGAGGCTCTCGTGATTAGACGTAGCCAAACAACACTCTTGTAACCAAGAAGTCTTCCTCATCAATAATACCAACACAAGTAGGACGTAGGCTTTTACCTCCATCGGAGGGGCGAACCTAGGTAAACTCCACGTCTCTCGATTCTGATCAACCACTTCAAGCAACCACGTAGTTGCGTCTTCGCCCCGAACCTAAGTCTCTTCACCCGGACATCTGCCGTGACAAATCCACGACATATCCCATGGGTAATTAATCAACCCCCGGGCCAATGCTCCTCATCAGTGTTGGTCCACCTACCTAGCAATCGGTGGTGCCACCTTGAGGAAACTCGAGCCATTTTCCTAGCTATCGTCCACTTCGTATATATGTATGATGCCCGTTGGTAAGGAGCGCACGGCTCTAGAAGCGGATCTGTCTCACTGGGAGGTCTTACTGGACTTGTGTTACCGTATCGAATGTCTCGTGCGAGGGATTTCGAGGATACTTTGGGCCATCTCGAGGTCGAGGTTTTCCAATGGAATTTCCAAGGATATCACGGTTTTCCAGGGTCGAGGTTATTCCATGCGGCATGTTGTTAATTTTGATGGATGAGTTGGAGCACCTCTACAGGGTTTAATCTTTTCGAGAAGCCCTGATGTAGTTATGTGGCAACATGGAAATTTTTTTAACACATGATTATAGAAAACTTGAAGTAAACTCAAACACAATACACCAACATGTGTGTGACCGTGACTGCCTCTGCTCGTGAATATAAACCAGGAGAGAACATGGTGGGGTTATGCTTGACGTAAGTAGGTGTTCAGGATCACTTAGTGATCATTCTACTTCATGCCCATCATAATAAGGCATCCATGTTTATTCTTGTTCTCATAAGTTAGCCATCCAAATATATGCTTAGTGCTTGCTATAGCCTCACCACTTAACCATTCCTCTACCCATTGGCTTAGATAGTCTCGGTACCCTGGCTATAAGATTGTTGAGTCCCCTGTGGATCACATATTACTACAACACTATAGGTACAGGTACAATCAATCCTGTTGATGCGCCCCAGGTCCATTGGGAGTATGATGAAGGACGTGGGCGTATGTACGTGATGTATCCGGATGAGTAGGTGAGCTTTGTGGTTGTGTTCCTAGGCTAGGAAGACAGTTTCACGACTTTTTTATCGTTTCATTTCTTCTGTAGCCGGACCCTGTCTTTTGGATGAGTGTATGAATGATTATGTAGGATTTTAATCTAGTTTGTGGCGAGTGTAAACCAACTCCTATACTCATATCCACTTTATATGTATTGCAATGATTTCTGTAACTGCGAAACGTCGAGATGCGCTTCTATACCCATCAAGGACCTCGAGCCTTAATTGGGATAGTACCGCATCTTGGTCCTTACATAAGGGCGTAGTTATGGCTATGTATTCCTGGCAATGATCATTTGTATAGGCACCACATCCGTGATATGTAGGCAAAAACGATTCTACGTCTACTACTATTACTCCACCAATCGATAGATATACAACATGCATCTATGGGACTAAGTTCATGACAAATAGAGTAATGCTTTAAACAAGATGACATGATGTAGACAAAGTAAGTCCGAACAATATATTTAAACCCCATCGTTTTATCCTTAGTAGCAACAATACAACATGTGTCTTGTCCCCTTCTGTCACTGCGATATAGAGCACCACAAGAATGTGTTGGAAATATGCCCTAGAGGCAATAATAAAATGGTTATTATTGTATTTCCTTGTTCATGATAATTTTCTATTGTTCATGCTATAATTGTATTAACCGGAAACCGTAATTCATGTGTGAATACATAGACCACAATGTGCCCCTAGTGAGCCTCTAGTTGTCTAGCTCGTTGATCAATATATGGTCACGGTTTCATAACCATGGACATTGGATGTCATTGATAACGGGATCAAATCATTAGGAGAATGATGTGATGGACAAGACCCAATCCTAAGCATAGCACAAGATCGTGTAGTTCGTCTACTAAAGCTTTTCTAATGTCAAGTATCGTTTCCTTAGACCATGAGATTGTGCAGCTCCCGGATACCGTAGCAATACTTTGGGTGTGCCAAACATCACAATGTAACTGGGTGGCTATAAAGGTACACTACGGGTATCTCCAAAAGTGTCTCTTGGGCTGGCACGAATCGAGACTGGGATTTCTCACTACGTGTCATAGAGAGGTATCTCTGGGCCCACTAGGTAAGACATCATCATAATGAGCTCAATGTGACTAAGGAGTTAGCCACGGGATGATGTGTTACGGAACGAGTAAAGATACTTCCTGGTAACGAGATTGAACAATGTATGGGGATACCGACGATCGAAGCTTGAGCAAGTATCATACCGGTAGACAAAGGGAATTGAATACGGGATTGATTGAATCCCCAACAGCGTGGTTCATCCGAGGAGATCATCATGGAGCATGTGGGAGCTAGCATGGGTATCCATATCCCGCTATTGGTTATTGACTGGAGAGGTGTCTCGGTCATGTCTACGTGCCTCTCGAACTCGTAGGGTCTACACACTTAAGGTTCGATGACGCTAGGGTTATAGGGAAGTAGTGTACGTGGTTACCAAAGGTTGTTCGGAGTCCCGGATGAGATCTAGGACGTCACGAGGAGTTCCAGAATGGTTCGTAGGTAAATATTCGTATATAGGACGTGAGGTTTTGGTCACCGGAAGTGTTTTGGGCATCACCGGTAACGTACCGGGACCACCGGATGGTTTCCGGGGTCCACCATGTGGGGCCACCAGCACCAGAGGGCTGAATGGGACGCAAGTGGGAGGGAGCCAGCCCCTAGGTGGGCTGGTGCATGGCCCGCAAGGTCCCAAGGCACAACACAAGGTGGGAGGGGGGCAAACCCTAGGGCAGATGGGCCCTAGGCCCACCCTAGGGCTATCGCACGCCTGTTCCGTCCCTTGGCCACCTCCCCAAGGCCAATCTAGGGTCGGCCACAGCCCTAGGGTGGGAACCCTAGGGGCTGAGCCATCCCTCCTCCTCCTCCTATATATAGTGGGGTTTTGGGGCTGCCATCTACACGAGTTCCTCTCCCTCTCGGCGCAGCCCTACCCCTCCTCCTCGTCATCCATAGTGCTTGGAGAAGCCCTGCCGGAGTACCACGTATCTCCACCTTCACCACGCCGTCGTGCTGCCGGAGCTCCCCCTCAACCTCTCCTTCCTCCTTACTGGATCAAGGCATATGAGACATCATCGGGCTGCACGTGTGTTAAACATAGAGACGCCCTTGTTTGGCGCTTAGATTAGAATCCACCAGGATCTGTATCACTGCCGGTACGACTCTACCAGCCCCGTTCTAGTAACGCTTTCACTTTGCGATCTTCAACGGTATGAAGATACACTCTCCCCTTACTCGTTGCTGTTTTCTCCATAGATGGATCTTGGTGATCGTAGGAATTATTTTGATTTACTACTATGTCTCCCAACAGTGGTATCAGAGCTAGGTCTATGCGTAGAATCTATGCACGAGTAGAACACAAGTTGTTGTGGGCGTCGATCTTTTTAATTTGCTTACCATTAGTAGTGTTATCTTGATTCGGCGGTATTGTGGGATGAAGCGGCACGGACCAACTTTACACGTAAGCTTACGTGAGACCGGTTCCACCGCCTGACATGCACTTGTTGCATAAGGTGGCTAGCGGGTGTCTGTCTCTCCCACCTTACTCGGATTGGATTCGACAAAAAGGGTCCTTATGAAGGGTAAATATCAATTGGCATATCACGTTGTGGTTTTGGCGTAGGTAAGAAACGTTCTTGCTAGAAACCTATAGCATCCACGTAAAAACTTGCAACTAGAAATTAGAGGACATCTAACTTGTTTTTGCAGCATATGCCTTCTGCTGTGATATGGCCAAAGGATGTGATGTGATGCATTGTGATGTATGAGATTGATCATGTTCTTGTAATATGATTCACGACTTGCATGTCGATGAGTATGACAACCGGCAGGAGCCATAGGATTTCTCTTAATTTATTGTATGACCTGCATGTCAATCATAAACGCCATGTAATTACTTTACTTTATTGCTAATCGTTAGCCATAGTAGTAGAAGTAATAGTTGGCGGGACAACTTTATGAAGACACAATGATAGAGATCATGATGATGGAGATCATGGTGTCCTGCTGGTGACATTGATGATCATGGTTCACCGAAGATGGAGATCAAAGGAGCAAGATGATGTTGGCCATATCATGTCACTATATTGATTGCATGTGATGTTTATCATGTTTACATCTTATTTTCTTAGAACGACGATAGCTAAATAAGATGATCTCTCACTAAAATTTCAAGAAATGTGTTCACCCTAACTGTGCACCGTTGCTAAGGATCGTTGTTCCGAAGCACCACCTGATGATCGGGTGTGATTGGTTCTAACATTCGCATACAATGGGTGTAAGCCAGATTTACACACGCAATACACTTAGATTGACTTGACGAGCCTAGCATGTACATACATGGCATCGGAACACGGAAGACCGAAAGGTCGAACATGAGTCGTATAGAAGATACGATCAACATGGAGATGTTCACCATGGATGACTAGTCCGTCTCACGTGATGATCAGACACGGGCTAGTTGACGTGGATCATTTGTCACTTGGATGACTAGAGAGATGTCTATCTAAGTGGGAGTTCATTAAATAATTTTATTATGTGAACTTAATTATCATGAACTTAGTCTAAAATTTTCTTTACAATCTATATTGTAAATCCAATGGCCAACACTAATGTTGCCCTCAACTTCAACGCGTTCCTAGAGAAAACCAAGCTGAAAGATGATGGAAGCAACTAAGGATCATCCTCATAGCTTCCAAAAGATTATATGTCCTTGATGCACCCATTTTCCTAGTGGCTCGGGATGTTATGAACGCTTGGCAGTCGCGCTGTGATGATTACTCCCTGGTTCAGTGCGGCATGCTTTACAGTTTAGAACCGGGGCTCCAAAAGCGTTTTGAGCAACACAGAGCATATGAGATGTTCCAAGAGCTGAAACTGGTTTTCCAAGCTCATGCCCTGGTCGAGAGATATGATGTCTCTGACAAGTTCTTCAGTTGTAAGATGGAGGAGAATAGTTCTGCCAGTGAGCACATACTCAAAATGTCTGGGTTGCACAACCGCTTGTCTCAGCTGGGAGTTAATCTTCCAGATGACTCAGTTATTGACAGAATCCTCCAGTCGCTCCCACCTAGATACAAGAGCTTTGTGACGAACTACAACATGCAGGGTATGGAGAAGCCCATTCCTGAGTTGTACTCGATGCTGATATCAGCGGAGGTCGAGATCAAAAAGGAGCATCAAGTGTTGATGGTGAATAAGACCACTAGTTTCAAGAAAGGCAAGGGTAAGAAGAAATTCAAGAAGGACGGCAAAGCAATTGCCGTGCCTGGTAGGCAAGTTGCCGAGAAGAAGAACAAGAATGGACCCAGGCCTGACACTGAGTGCTTTTATTGCAAGGGTACCGGTCACTTCAAGCGGAACTGCCCCAAGTACTTAGCGGATAAGAAGGCCGACAATGTTAAAGGTATATGTGATATACTAGTTATTGATGTGTACCTTTCCAGTGCTCATAGTAGCTCTTGGGTATTTGATACCGGTGCAGTTGCTCACATTTGTAACTCCAAGCAGGAGCTGTGAAATAAGCGGAGACTGGCAAAGGACGAGGTGATGATGCGTGTGGGGAATGGTTCCAGGGTCGATGTGATCGCCGTTGGCACGCTATCTCTACATCTACCTTCAGGATTAGTTTTAAACCTTAATAATTGTTATTTAGTACCAGCTTTGAGCACGAACATTGTATCTGGATCTCGCTTGATGCAAGATGGCTACCGATTTAAATCTGAGAATAATTGTTGTTCTATTTATCTGAGAGAAATGTTTTATGGTGATGCCCCACTAGTCAATGTTTTATTTTTGATGAATCTCGAACGTGATGTTACACATGTCCATAGTGTGTGTACCAAAAGATGTAAGAATGATAACAACAGTCCAAATTACATGTGGCACTACCGCCTTGGTCATATTGGTGTCAAACGCATGAAGAAACTCCATGCTGACGGACTTTTGGAGTCTCTTGATTTTGAATCATTTGACACATGCAAACCATGCCTCATGGGCAAGATGACCAACACTCCGTTCTTCTGAACAATGGAGCGAGCAACTGACTTGTTGGAGATAATACATACCGATGTATGCGGTCCAATGAGCGTCGAGGGTTGCGGTGGCTACTGTTATGTTCTCACCCTCACTGATGACTTGAGCAGATATGAGTATGTCTACTTAATTAAACACAAGTCTGAAACCTTTGAAAATTTCAAGGAATTTCAGAGTGAGGTAGAGAATCAACATGACAAGAAAATAAAGTGCCTACTATCTAATCGTGGCTGAGAATATTTGAGTCACGAGTTTGGCACGCACCTAAGGAAATGTGGAATTGCTTCACAACTCATGCCGCCTAGCACACCTCGGCGAAATGGTGTGTATGAACGTCATAATCACACTCTATTGGATATGGTGTGATCTATGATGTCTCTTACCGACTTACCGCTATCATTTTGGGGATATGCATTAGAGACTGCCGCATTCACTTTAAATAGGGCACCGTCAAAGTCCGTTGAGACTACACCTTATGAATCATGGTTTGGAAAGAAACCTAAGCTGTCGTTTCTGAAAATTTGGGGATGCGATGCTTATATGAAGAAACTTCAACCAGAGAAGCTTGAACCCAGAGCAGAAAAGTGCGTCTTCATATGATAACCCAAAGAAACTATTGGGTATACCTTCTACCTCAGATCCGAAGGCAAAGTCTTTGTTGCCAAGAATGGATCCTTTCTAGAGGAAGAGTTTCCCTTGAAAGAAGTAAGTGGGAGGAAAATAGAACTTGATGAGGTAATTCTACCTTCACTCAAACCAGAGAGTAGCGCAGCAAAGGAAGTTGTTACTATGGAGCCTGCACCGGCTGGAGAGGAAGTTAATGATGATGATCATGAAACTTCAGATCAAGTTGCTATTCGAAGGTCCACTAGGACATGTTCCGCACCAGAGTGGTACGGGAACCCTTTCCTAGAGATCATGTTGTTGGACAACGGTGATCCTTGGAACTATGAAGAAGCAATGGTGGGCCTGAATTCCAACAAATGGCTTGAAGCCGTGAAATCCGAGATAGGATCCATGTATGAGAACAAAGTACGAACTTTGGTGGACTTGTCTGATGATAAGCGAGCCATAGAAAATAAATGGATCTTTAAGAAGAAGACTGACGCGGATGGTAATGTGACCGTCTATAAGGCTCGTCTTGTCGCTAAGGGTTATTGACAAGTTCAAGGAGTTGACTACAATGAGACTTTCTCACCCATAGGGATGCTCAAGTCCGTCTGAATCATGTTAGAAATTGCCACATTTTATGATTATGAGATCTAGCAAATCGACATCAAAAAGGCATTCCTTAATGGCTTCCTTAAGGAAAAACTATATATGATGCAACTGGAAGGTTTTGTCGATCCTAAATATTCTAACAAGGTATGCAAGCTCTAGCAGTCCATCTATGGGCTGGTGCAAGCATCTCGGAGTTGGAACATTCGCTCGAATGAGGTGATTAAAGCGTTTGGGTTTATACAGGTTTATGAAGAACCCTGTATTAACAAGAAAGTGAGTGGGAGCTCTGTAGCATTCCTCATATTATACGTGGATGACATATTGTTGATGGGAAATAATATAGAACTTTTGGAAAGCATAAAGGCGTACTTGAATAAGTGTCTTTCAATGAAGGATATTGGAGAAGCTACTTACATATTAGGCATCAAGATCTATAGAGATAGATCGAAACGCCTCATAGGTCTTTCATAAAGCACATACCTAGAGAAGATATTGAAGAAGTTCAATATGGAATAGTCCAAGAAGGGGTTCTTGCCTATGTTGCAGGGTGTGAGATTGAGTATGACTCAATGGCTGACCATGGCACACGATAGAGAAGAGATGAGTGTAATCCCCTATGCTTCAACCATAGGCACTATTATGTATGCCATGTTGTGTACCAGACCTAATGAGAACCTTTTCCATAAGTATGGTAGGGAGGTACCAAAGTGACCCCGGAGCGAAACACTGGACAGTGGTCAAGAATATCCTGAAGTACCTGAAAAGGACCAAGGACATGTTTCTTGTATATGGAGGTGGCGAAGAGCTCGTCGTAAAGGGTTACATTGATGCTAGCTTTGACACGGATCCGGATGACTCCAAGTCACAAACCGGATACGTGTATATTTTGAATGGAGGGGCAGTCAGCTGGTGCAGTAGCAAGCAAAGCGTCGTGGCAGCAATCTACATGTGAAGCGGAGTCTGGATGTAGGAGTCCATCACCGACCTAGGAGTGATTCCCAATGCGTCGGGCCCGATGACTCTCTTCTGTGACAACACTGAAGCTATTGCCCTTGCCAAGGATCCTAGGTTTCACAAGACAAGACACATCAAGCGCCGCTTCAACTCCATTCATGATTACATTCAGGAAGGAGATATAGATATTTGTAAAGTACATACGGATCTGAATGTCGCAGATCCGTTGACTAAACCTCTCTCACGAGCAAATAATGATCAACACCAGAACTCAATGGGTGTTCGATACATCACAATGTAACTAGATTATTGACTCTCGTGCAAGTGGGAGACTGTTGGAAATATGCCCTAGAGGCAATAATAAAATGGTTATTATTGCTTGTTCATGATAATTGTATATTGTTCATGCTATAATTGTATTAAGCGGAAACAGTAATGCATGTGTGAATACATAGACCACAACGTGTCCCTAGTGAGCCTCTAGTTGGCTAGCTCGTTGATCAATAGATGGTCACGGTTTCATGACCATGGACATTGGATGTCGTTGATAACGGGATCCAATCCTAGGCATAGCACAAGATCGTGTAGTTCGTCTACTAAAGCTTTTCTAATGTCAAGTTCGTTTCCTTAGACCATGAGATTGTGCAGCTCCCGGATACCATAGGAATACTTTGGTTCTGCCAAACATCACAATGTAACTGGGTGGCTATAAAGGTGCACTACGGGTATCTCCAAAAGTGTCTGTTGGGTTGGCACGAATCGAGACTGGGATTTGTCACTTCGTGTGATAGAGAGGTATCTCTGGGCCCACTCGGTAAGATATCATCATAATGAGCTCAATGTGACTAAGGAGTTAGCCACGTGATGATGTGTTACAGAATGAGTAAAGAGACTTCCCGGTAACGGGATTGAACAAGGTATGGGGATACCGACGATCGAATCTCGGGCAAGTATCATACCGGTAGACAAAGGGAATTGAATACGGGATTGATTGAATCCCCGACATCATGGTTCATCCGATGAGATCATCGTGGAGCATGTGGGAGCCCACATGGGTATCCAGATCTTGCTGTTGGTTATTGACGGGAGAGGTGTCACGGTCATGTCTACGTGCCTCCCGAACCCGTAAGGTCTACACACTTAAGGTTCGATGATGCTAGGGTTATAGGGAAATAGTGTACGTGGTTACGAAAGGTTGACCGGAATCCCGGATGAGATACTGCACATCACGAGGTGTTCCGGAATGGTATAGAGGTAAAGATTCATATATAGGAAATGAGGTTTTGGTCACTGGAAGTGTTTCAGGCATCAACGGTAACGTACCGGGACCATCGGAAGGGTTCCGGGGGTCTACTGGGCTGCATGGGCTGCAAGTGGGAGGGAACCAGACTCTAGGTGGTCTGGTGCGCCCCCCCACAAGGGCCCAAGGTGTAGCACAAGCTGGGAGGGGGGCAAACCCTAGGGCAGATGGGCCCTAGGCCTACCCTAGGGCTACCACACCCCTCTTCCCTCCCTTGGCCACCGCCCGAGGGCCAATCTAGGGTCGGCCGCAGTCCTAGGGTGCGAACCCTAGGGGCTGCGCCCTCCCTCCTCCTCCTCCTATATATAGTGGGTTTTTTGGGGCTGCCATCTACACGAGTTCCTCTCCCTCTCGGCGCAGCCCTACCCCTCCTCCTCCTCGTCCTCCGTAGCGCTTGGCAAAGCCTTACCGGAGTACCACATAGCTGCACCTTCACCATGTCGTAGTGCTGCCGGAGATCCCCCTCAACCTATC
Organism: Hordeum marinum; assembly: GCA_022496015.1. Lineage (NCBI taxonomy): Eukaryota > Viridiplantae > Streptophyta > Magnoliopsida > Poales > Poaceae > Hordeum > Hordeum marinum. Next base: position 298,709,470 of record CM039673.1, read on the forward strand.
CTTCCTCCTTGATGGATCAAGGCATAGGAGACGTCATCGGGCTGCACGTGTGTTGGCCACAGAGGCGCCGTTGTTCGGCGCTTAGATCGGAATCCATCGCGATCCGAATCGCTGCGAGTACGAATCCACCAACTGTGTTCTAGTAACGCTTTCGCTTTGCGATCTTCAAAGGTATGAAGATGCACTCTCCCCTTACTCGTTGCTGGTTTCTCCATAGATGGATCATGGTGATCGTAGGAATTTTTTTGATTTAATCCTATGTGTCCCAATAGATTGAACCACCACAATTGCACTCCTCCCGCTAAAGATAAATAAATCTAGTTGGACAAACCAAATCAATAGATCGGAGAGACTTGTAAAGCTATAAAAATCATTCATAATATAAGTCGGAGAATACTCATTTCATTTTCATAGATAATCTGATCATATACCCACAATTTATCGGATCCCAACAAACACACTACAAAAGAAGATTACATCAGATAGATCAACGCGATAATCGCAAAGAACTTTATATTCAAGATCAATGAGAGAGAAGAAGCCATCTAGCTACTAACTATAGACCCGTAGGTCTATGGTGAACTACTCACACATCATCATGGAGACATCAAAGTTCTTTGGAGGACTTGAAGATCACGGACAAGATTCTGAGTGGAATCCCGGTGGCGCTCAAGTCACTCGACAGGCAATCCACTCGGAGACTTCTTCCTTCACTCGACGGTCTACTGTCACTCAAAAGACCTCGTTTCCACTCAACGCCAGAAGACAAGAAGCCACTTCTAGGAGGCCAACGGACATGCGTTAGGTTTTACGTCATTAGTAGCTTTTATTATGTAAGTTACCAGTAACGACAGTCTTTTAACCCACGAACGGACCCATAGATGCTGGGCAATTATGAGGGGCTGTGCACTCTATATAAGCCACCCCTCCCCTCTGGCACAAGGGTTCGCAACCACTATAATCTCAACATTCCACACGACAAAGCTCCCGGGTACTAAGACGTAGGGCTGTTACCTCCACGAGAGGGGCCTGAACTCATACATCTGTGTGTACACCCTCGTCGTAGCTAGGACTCTACACTCTCCTTTCATACCCCTACCTTCTACTGTCAGGATCATTCCCACGACAGTTGGCACCCACTGTGGGGAAGGAGTCTAAGCGACTTTTAGCAAGGTTGTGTTTTTCATCCTTCGACATGTCTTCCGACGGTGTTTTCGCACTGGGCCACGAGATCCGTTTCGGAGCGCTGACCTTCATAACTAACGATTCGGTATGGCTTCAGGAAGCGCCTCTCGATGTTGAGGCGCTCCCAGTCCGCGGGGCCGTGCACTTCCACGCGAGTTCCTGTGGCGTGTTGCTATGTCAGTCATCGAATCCTTATGCATCGACTCCCCTCGTTGTTCAAGGTCGCAAGCGGCCCGGACGCTCACGATTCCATCGCTGGGTCAAGCATGTAGTGTCGCGTCAAATTTCTCCTCCACAGATTGCAGCACTCGAGCCTGCCGAGTCTCTTCATGGCATGTTTGAGTCGGATTCCGATCCGTATGACATCCCATCTGAGTGCGAGAGCTGTGATCCAGCAGCGGAGATCCTTATGGCGGGCTCTCATCAAAGCCCGCCACCGGGCTTTGGCCACGACACGCACGATGTTTCCGGTGCGCCGAGTGATCATTCCCGTTGCGATGGTGAAGTTCTTCATACTACCATCATTGGTATGACTACCGATGCTCAGGCCTTGGAGGCCACGCGTATTCAGCTGGACGAGCTCCAAAGGGAACTCGACGAGCGTGCGCGCTGGCGCCCACCAGTTTCCGATCGACGACAGCGACAATTGTTCCCGATTGGATCCCACAACGACGTCGAGGTATATCGTACCCTTGTGTTAAATGTAGCAGTTGCCGCCAGGATAGCAGATTCCATTCAGCCGTCGTGGTCAGAAGCTGGAAGAGGGTTGATGCAAATCAGGGCACTGTTAGATGCAGTGCAGCGTCATAATTCTGTTGTTTCACAGTCCTGCAACAGGATACATAGCAACTCACTCAGGGCGGAAACCGTTCAGTCGACACATAGCCCTGGATCGCCCTTGCATCGCAGGGGTGGAGGCTTTCACGAGGATCAGGTCAGAGATCAGTTTCACCATGAAGACCACCATAGAGTGCCCATTCCTCCGCAGGGCGGTCTGCACGTGCCCCGGCACCCAGACAAAAGGTGCTCATTCGGTGATGAACGGAATGCGGACTTTGATGCTCGTGATCTCCTCACCCAGAAGCAGATCGACAGGGGCAGAGCCCACAGAGAAGGCCAAGATAGAGACTTTCCGAGTGGTAGCTTGGCCATGATTTTTGGTCATGAGTGTTTCAGCAGAGCCATCCGTTCTGTAGAGATTCCCCCCAACTTCAGGTTGGCGGTTGGGATCAGAAAATTTTCTGGCGAGTCCAAGCCAGAGACTTGGTTAGATGATTACAGAGTTACTGTACAGATTGGTGGCGGCAATGACAATGTCGCAATGAAGCACATGTCCTTGATGTTAGATGGTTCATCTCGTGCTTGGCTGAATCGCTTGGCACCTTCCAGTATATATTGCTGGGAGGATCTTGCCCAATTGTTTATCCGAACCTTCGAGGGCACTTGCAGGCGTCCTCCAGGTCTGGTCGACTTACAATGTTATGTCCAGAAGTCAAATGATACTTTGAGAGATTATATTCAGCGGTGGTCCACTCTGCATCATACAGTGGAGAATGTGTCGGAACACCAGGTTGTGTGTGCTTTGAAGGGCTGTGTGAGATACAGAGAGCTCTATTTGAAGTTCGGTCGAACGGGTGATATTTCACTCGGCAAGATGATGGAAATTTCCACTTGGTACACCAATGCCGAGGAAGAAGCCCACCTCCGCAGCGGCGAAGGAAAGGCAGTCGTCAGTGATAATGGCAGCAACTCCAATCGGAAACAGAAGCGAAAAGCTGAGGGTCTGGTTCAAGCAGAAGCAGCCGCGCTAGCGACCCGAGGAAAGAATAAGGGGAAGGCTAAAGCATAGTATGCCCCCAACAAAGGAAAAAATCTGTCAAGGCCTCATATTATGGATCAGCCATGTGTAATTCACACGAGGAAAGATGAGGAGGGCAATGTGATTCTGCCCAAGCACACCACTCGGCAGTGTCGAACACTCATTCAGAAGTTCAAGGAGACATCTCCGAGTGACAAAACTCCTGAAAAGGAGAAAGATGAAGATAAAGTAACATTCCCAGATGTCACTACTACACTTGCGATTTTTGCTGATGTCGAGAGCAAGAGTCGACTGAAGATCAACAACAGAGAAGTCAACATGGTTGTACCTGCTACCCCCACCTACCTCAAGTGGTCCCAGTATGCTATCACATTCGACTAGAAAGACCATCCTGCTCATGTGGCCACTCCTGGACAATAGGCTCTGGTAGTTGATCCAGTGGTGGGGGCACTCGATTAAGAAAAGTCCACATGGACGGTGGCAGCGATCTGAACATCCTATATGCGGATACCCTGAAAGGAATGGGCATTCCGATGTCCCGACTAAGTGAAAGCAACATGCAATTTCAAGGATTCATCCCAGGGAAGAAGGCCAAGTCACTCAGCCAGATTGCGTTGGACGTGACATTCGGGAACGACAAAAAATTTCGAAAGGAAAAGTTGACGTTTGAAGTCATGGATTTCCAGAGTGCCTATCATGTCATTTTGGGTCGACTCGCGTATGCTCCTTTCATGGCCCGACCATGTTAAGTGTATCTCAAGTGGAAGATGCCGGGCCATAAGGGTGTGATCACGGTCACTGGCAATCGACAGCAAGCTGAAGAATGCCTCCAGCAAGGTTCCAAGATCGCCAATCATCATATGGCCATGGTCGAGCTAGAGGAGTACAAGAAGAGCGCTGACCCTGCTGATTTGTTCCGCGCAAAGAAGCCCGCTTTTGAGTCGGCATTTCAGTCGGCATGGGAAGTAAAGAAAGTGCACATCCACCCGACGGACCCAACTACTACCCCGACGAATATATCATCAACACTCGACAGCAAATAGGCAGCCGAGCTCATCCAGTTCCTTCGTGAGAATTGGGACATCTTCCCATGGAAGACTGCTAATATGATGGGGGTTCCCAGGGGACTGGCTGAGCACCGTCTGAGAGTTGATCCGAAAGCTAAGCCTGTCAGGGAGCATTTGCGTCGATCGGCTGCGAAGAAGTGCAAAGCAGTCGGTGAAGAAGTGGCCCGTCTCTTGCAAGCCAAGTTCATTCGGGAGCTTTACCACTACGAGTGGTTCTCGAATGTTGTGATGCTGCCCAAAAAACATAAGTCGTTGCGCATGTGCATTGACTTCGAACATGTCAATCGGGTCTGCTTGAAGGATCATTTTCTGCTCCCCCGCGTAGATCAGATTGTTGACTCGACTACGAGATGCGAGCGCTTATCGTTTCTTGATGCTTACTCTAGGTACTATCAGATCTGTTTGTATGGCCCAGATGAAATAAAGACAGCCTTCATCACCCCATTCGGGTGTTTTTGCTACATCACTATGCCATTCGGCCTGAAAAATGTTGGTGCTACTTTATGCGCATGATTTAGAAGTGTTTAATCGACCAGATCCCTCAGAATGTCGAGGCGTACATGGATGATATAGTGGTCATGTCCTGCAAAGGTTCCGACCTGCTGGCTGACTTGGCCGAAACATTCGCCAATCTGAGGAGATACGACATAAAGCTGCATCCAGCCAAGTGTACTTTCGGCGTCCTTGGCGGCGAGTTACTCGGTTTTCTCGTTTCTGAACGAGGGATCGATGTCAACCCTGAGAAAAATCAGCGCCATTACCTGTATGAAGACCCCCGTGCGAGTGCATGATGTTTAGAAACTCACAGGTTGCCTGGCAACATTGATTCGATTCATTTCTCGTCTCAGTGAGAAGGCATTACCTCTGTACCAATTGATGAAGAAGTCTGATACATTCGAGTGGACTCCATAAGCTGAGGCAGCGTTTGTTGAACTCAAAGCCCTGCTTTCCAGCCAGCCGGTGCTTGCTGCTCCATGCAGCAAAGAGCCATTGCTCCTTTACATCGTGTCCACTAATCAGATTGTCAGTACGGTGCTAAGTGTCAAGCGAGAGGAGGACGGTAAAACTTACAAAGTCCAACGGCCAGTTTATTATGTCTCCGAATTTTTGTCCCCCTCGAAGCAAAGATATCCACACTACGTGAAGCTGGTTTATGGTATTTACCTATCAGCAAAGAAGGTGGCGCATTATTTTCAAGACAACTCCATTTCAGTCGGTAGTGGTGCTCCATTGTCCGAGATTTTCAACAATCCAGACACATCTGGTCGAGTGGCTAAGTGGGCAATCAAACTTGAACATTTTGACATCAAGTTTGAAGCCAAGACAGCAATCAAGTCCAAGGCATTAGCAGATTTTATGGCCGAGTAGATTGAATAACAACAGCCAATCCAAGTTCACTCAACACATTCAACCATGTTCTTCGACAGCTCTAAAATGTTGAATGGGTCCGGTGCTGGTGTTCTCTTGATATCTCCCAGGGGCGACAAGCTCAGCTATGTATTGCAAATTCACTTCGATTCCTCCAACAATTAGGCAGAATATGAAGCAATTTTGTATGGGTTGCGCATGGCTATCTCACTCGGCGTCAAGTGTCTGATGGTTTATGGCGACTCAGATTTGGTGGTGAATCAAGTGTTGAAATAGTGGGATGTCCGAAACCCCGCTATGACTGGGTACTGCAATGCCGTCAGAAAGTTGGAGAAGAAATTCAAAGGCCTGGAACTTCATCATGTTCCCCGACTGAAAAATCAGGCGACCGACGAACTAGCAAAGATTGGGTCCACTCGACGGCCCATCCCCAGTGATGTGTTCTCAGAGCACCTACATACTCCTTCGGTGCCAGAAGATCCTTTCACCGAAGAGCCCCGTAAGATTTGAGCTCCACTGATCCGACTGAAGTCGATGTCCCTGTAGTAATCGATTTGGTCATGGAAATTCTGGTTGTCATTCCTGATTGGATAGTACCTTACATTGCTTATATCCTCCCACAAGAGCTCCCTGAAGATGAAACAGAGGCTCAGCAGATTGTGCGCAGATCCAAAGCCTTTACTGTGATGGGAGATCAGCTGCTCAGAGAAAGCGCAACTGGCGTGACGCAGCGTTGCATCTCCCCCGAAGAAGGTCGAATGATTCTGGATGAGATCAAACTCAGGAACTTGTGGCCATCATGCGTCCTCGGGACCATAATCGCTAAAGCATACCGAGCTGGTTTCGTATGGCCACGAGCTAATGCAATGGCCAAAGACATTGTTGATCATTGTGATGGATGCTAGTTCTATGCAAACTTTTCACATAAACCGGCCTCTTCTCTGAAGACGATTCTCCTCACCTGGCCATCTAATGCTTGGGGACTTGACATGGTTGGTCCCTTACGGACCGGAAAAGGCGGTTTCACTCATTTGTTGGTTGCAGTCGACAAGTTTACCAAGTGGATAGAAGCCAAGCCCATCAAGCAATTGAACTCCCGTACGGCGATTACATTCATGAGAGAAATATTTTTTTGGTACGGCGTGCCTCACAGCATTATCATGGATGACGACACCAACTTTGACTCGGAAGAGTTCAGAAACTTCGGCACATCTCAGGGCACTCGGGTAGATTATGCATCTGTCGCTCACCCGCAAACCAATGGGCAAGTCGTGCGAGCCAATGGCCTCATCCTACAAGGTCTGAAGCCTCATCTCATGCGCGACCTGGATCATGCTGCTAGTGCCTGGCTAATGGAGCTACCATCTATCTTATGGGGCCTGAGAACAACGCCAAATCGATCGACTAGACGTACTCCTTTTTTCCTGGTCTACGGTGCTGAATCTATCTTGCCGAGTGACTTCTTTCACAATTCTCCCCGAGTGGAACTTTATTCGGAGGCTGAAGCTGAACATGTTAGGCAGTATGGTGTTGATCTCCTAGAGGGAAAACAAGAGATTGCTTTGATCCGGACTACAGCCTATCAGCAGGATCTACGGTGCTTCCATGCGAAGAATGTCAAGATTCGATCGTTTCATGAGGGAGACTTGGTGCTCCGAGTGAATCAATACCAACCTCATAAACTTGCTCCTGCATGGGAAGGTCATTTCGTTGTCACTAAAGATCTGAACAATGGATCTTATCATCTATACAATCTCATGAAGCGGATAGACGAGCCACGAGCCTGGAATGCGGATTTGCTCTAGCGCTTTTATACTTAGAGATAGAAGAGTCTTTTGATGTAATAAGGAAACTTCATCCATGCAATTCAAACTTCTACAATATATATTGTCGATTCTGATCGTATAGTTTCACTCTTGGGAATACTTTGAGTGTTGAGCAATCCTCACACTCGGGGGCTTAGCTGCGAACATGCTTTCGCCTAAGTTAAAAAACACCACCGAGTGGATTGTAATACATGCACTCGACACCCTAGCCACAAATAAATCTTCTCCTAGGGTCAAAAACATTCCGAGTGTCGAGCAATCCGAGCACTCAGAAACTTAGCTGCGAATATGTTTTCGCCTAAGTTAAAATTCTTCGTCGAGTAGATAGAAATAGATCCACTCAATGCCTAGCCGCGAATGAATCCTCTCTTAGGGTCAAAACAATTATGAGTGTTAAGCAATCCTCACACTTGGTGGCTTGGCTGCAAACATGTTTTCGCCTAACCCTAAAAACAAACTCAGTCGAACAAACAATTGAAAGTCAATACGGATAAATCCAAATGTTTAATCGCAGATAAAAGTTTTGCGAGAAAGCAAAAGTGCTCAGGCCTAAGGCCTGAATGAAGTTTTAAAGCTGATACAATTTCACTCGGCATACCGAGGGAAATAATGTTTTCTTCCAAAGATCAAGTTTTTAGGTGCCCGGCGGGCTTGCTGGCTCGATGAAAGTGTCCAAGTCGATGCCATCCGCGATCCTGGTGGCTGCATCATTTAAGGTCTCCATGAAATCCTCAAACTGGAGCTTCTTTGTGTTAACCACTCGGAGCTCCTTCAGCTTGTCTTCCCTCAGTTCCTTGTAATGGACCCTTACTAGGGATAGCGCCACATCAGCACCGCAGCGAGCAACAAATTTCTTCCAGTCTTGCACTCGACTAGGAGGTCGTTTTGGCGTGTCATCTTAGATGTGAGGTCGAGCTGAAGAGTGTCCTTAGTCCACATCTCCTTGTCGATCCTCTCCTTTGCATTTTTCAATCGAAGGACATACTGTTGGACACCCTGAAGCCTGAAGTTGAGCCTGAGCATGTTCATGGCCACCGCGTCCCCAACAGGTGACTTGGTGGTATCCATGTTGGGCTCGATCTCCTCGGTCTCTTTATCAAAGTCTTGGCAGAATTCTGGGAAAGAAGAAAGAGAGAATGGGATAAGGACTGGTGAGATGCGGTCGTCAACGATTCCATAAATTTTAGTCGATAGAAAAACTCACCATCGAGCAGAATATACATCTTCCTCGAGAACTCTCCCAGATGCCTCTCTAGGCCGTTTCTCCTCTTAGTTAATTTTTCACTCTTATTGATGAGGTCCACACGCTCTTGCTTCAGCTTCGAGTTTTCTTCTCCATCCTCTTCACGACAGCCAGCCTCTTGTCAGCAGCTTCAGTTTTCTCCTTCGCCACACGCTGGGCATCGGCAAGCGCTTTGTCCTTGTCCTCCAGCACCTTCTTCATGGAATCTAAAGAAAGAGCATTGTTGAGTCACGCTTGGAGTCGGCGGTTTTCATTACGTACGTCTGTTTGAGTGACAGCACTCATTTCAAAGCACAGAAAGTGAAGATGAGAATGTAGTGGGTCAAAGAAAGATACCTCCCAGAGTTTTCAGCTCGGCACGCACCCGCTCCAAAGCATTATTGGAGGTAGCCAAGTCGACGCGCAACCTTCATCCTCAAGATCCTTTTACTGCGTTCCAAGTTCACAAGCCCTCTCAAATAAACAAAGAAAGAAATCCAATCAAGAAAACATTCTAGCACGAAAATACAGAAGACCCAAAATGGTCGACTGGCCAGCGCACATTGCTATGCCCCAATACCATGGAATAGCGTCATATCATGGTTGATCAATGATGACCATGAAACCTGCATCCAGAGGAAAGACAATTTAACCAAAAGTACACTCGACATGTCGAGTGGCTCATGTACTCTGCGTACTATAAATGAGTTCAAGACAGTCTTTATGAGAACCCAGCCAGTGCAGGCACTCGACGACGATCTCGGGGACTACACCCAATGGGTTCACTCAGAGTGCCCCCACTTGTACGGTTAACACATGATCCGTCGAGTGTTCCGTCAACCCTGTTCCGCACCTTTGAAGCAGCGTCTTCATAGCGGAACGGTCAAAAAGGAAAAATAATACACTCGACATGTCGAGTGGTACTCGTACTCCGCGTATGATGGAAATTCTGATTCCGAGTTTTCAAGACTACTACTTATCGCCTGCGAGTAATAGTAGCCTCGGGGACTACACCCATGGGTACACTTAGCATGCGCCCACTAGTTATAAAAAAATCGACAAGGTCTGCCCTGTCAAACTTCCGTCACTCGATCTGTCGAGTAACATGCTCCCCCCACTGAGTGAAGTGCAGTCTATCCTTATGTAGTGTCATATCCTGGTTTATCATTGATACCCATGAAACCTACAAATTAGCTACGGAGTAGCGCGGTTAAGGGCAAATGTATCCCGCATACGACAGACTCTAAGACCCCTACCGAGTCAAGCACTCGACAGTGGTCTCAGGGACTACACCGAGTGGGTGCACTTAGCGTGCCCCCACTGAACCAAAACCTACTCAATTAAAACCTGATCGATTCAAGTGGAGAGCTCCAAAACATTCTATAAATGGATAATAAACACCCCCTGGGTGTGCAGTCAAAGAAGACAGGAATTCAATCGGAAATGTACTTATAATCAAACTTACTCGGACATCGTGTGAAGCGCTGTGCTGACATCATAAGCCAACTTGCTAGCCTCGTATGCCTCCTTGGTGCGCAACATCATCTGCTCTGTCTGGATCATGGCCTCCTACGCAGCCCCGGTCTGATCTTTCGGAACGCACTACAGAGGAAAAGCCGTCATCGGCGCAAGCGGCGTAATGATGAGAGCAGTCGGGGTAGTCTGGGCAGGATCGGTTGGAGTTGACATCATGATGGTAGATACAACTAGAGGAGTACTCGCCAGAGGCACTGTTGGGTCACTTCTAATCCGCATCGAGTCACTCATCCCGTAGGAAGACACCGCGGTCGACCGCTGAGGCGTTTGCGTAGATGAAGTTCTTCGAGTGCGTATGCGCGGGGTGCTCAAGGTCTCACCTCCACCTCCCGTACCCCCAGGGTGTTCTTCATCATCTTCCAACTGGATGATTTCTGCAACTATCAATCGACAAAATTAACTTTGGCAGTCGACAAATCATATTCAATAAGAAAAACTAAAGAGTTGATTACCTATGTGAGAAGTGGCGGCATCGGCAGTGTCTACATCCATGGCATCCCCACCATCATGTTGAGGCGACGTCACTAAGGTAGCAGGTCTGATGGATTGAATAACATTCAGACAACAATGATTTCAAGTCACAGTCGACAGTGAGAATTCAAAATTAAACACTCACGTGGAGACAACAGTCACAACCATCTTCATGCGAGGCAGGGATTTTCGTGGTTTGGCCACAGTCACTTTGGGTTGCTTCGCGGATTGTTTGCTCGACTCAACAGTCGAGGGGTGGCTCTGCTTCGGGTTCTTCTCGCTTGGGCCCGGAGCCCTGTCCTCAACAGCCGCAGGATCTTGGCGAGACATGGAGCAGCATTCGGAGCGAGGAGGTGACTCGACTTCTGGCTCATTTTTGTCCGAGTTCTCATACTCGTCTTCGGAGTCTTCTAAACTGTCACCATCCATGCTGCCGCCTTTGCTCACAACACCATCTTCAATTTGGTTCCCGTTCAGAACAGGCGAGTGCATGTTCGTCCACTCCTGCATGATTCAAACGAAGAAGCCAGTTCATAAATCGTTTTATCACTCGACAGTACAAGTACGTCAGTCGACACAGCACAACGTACAAGATTCTTCGGCGGGTTTTCCTCCGAGTAAGGCCGGATCCTCTTGGCCCCCAAAGAGTTGTCGCATGCTCCAGTGATGCTGCGAAGCCACTGCTCGATAGTTTTTTGTGGAACCTCTTCTGGGTGTGCCCTGGTCGAGTCCTCAGGGCCCGCATAGTGCCACATGGTGTGATCTCTAGCTTGGAGCGGCTGAATACATCGACTGAGAAATGTCTACAACAGATCCATGTTATTAACTCCACCTCGAATCAGTTGCACTACAGCTTCAACCAAGATTCCTACTTGGACATGTTCCTCTTCGGTCACCCTCAGGGACTTGGGGACAGCTAGACGGTCAGTTGTATAGGGGGGAAGGCCAGTCGACATGTTGGGAAATGCTACATCTTTGCAGTAGAACCAAGTCGACTGTCAGCCTCTAACATATTTAGGAAAAGTCATGGCAGGGAAAGAACTACGGGCTCTTTTCTGAAGTTCTAAACCCCCACACAACTGAAGCACATCAGTCTTCCCATCAGCAGGGAGAGCTTTCTTCACAGTCTGGGATCTAACCGTAAAGATGTGCTTGAACAGCCCCCAATGAGGAGAACAGCCCAGAAAACACTTGCATAAGGTAATAAAGGAAGACAAATAGGAAATCGCATTCAGTGGGAAGTGGTGGACCTGAGCGCCGAACAAGTTCAAAAAACCCCTAATGAATGGGTGGGGAGGCATAGAAAAACCTCTTTCGACGTGGGCGAGAAGGAGGACCCGCTCCACATCGCGTGGCTCCGGCTCACACTCTCCCTCCGCCAGCCTCCAGGCACCGTCCGCCACAAGACCATCGGTGACCAAACCCTCCATGTCCTCGCGAGGGACCACGGAGGGGAGAAAGTCCCCCTGCATCCATCCCACCGGCACAGTGAACCGAGCCATTGAGGGCTTCTTGCCCTTGATCTTCGATGCCCCTTCTTGGCGCGCTCCAGTTTCGCCGTGATGCCCTTCGTCATCACGGTGGCTGCTCTCGTCGGAGGAGAACAGGATGAGGCGCTAGAGATAGGGGAGGCGGAGGAAGAGAGGAAGTTTGGGGAAAAGTACTGTGCGACCCGCAATGCTCCAAAATATATATCGTGCCGAGTGCCTCGCTGACTGATGGGCCCGCGAGATCACTGCACACGCCAACCGCAGTCTCTGTCCAGTACGTGGCGAAATGACCGGAGCGAGAATCGAGGCATCATGCCCCCACTTGCTCTGATCGTGGCGTCATCATCGCATGCGCGCGCTTCCCAAATTTTCGTATCCCGCAAAATCCGGGTCTGATAGATCGACCCCCCACCTCTGAAGATTCCTTCGGGTCATTCGGAACAAAATTGACATGGAGCATTCACTCGGGTATTTTCAAGGCTGAACAGACCTAGGCGAATGGCGAAGAGTTCAATTGACCCAAGCTTCTTTGAAGTCCCGAATATCATTCGGCAGATTTGATACCTTATGTTGAAATGGCATCGATATACCCGTTCACCACTCGAACCCCGATCCGTTCATGGGCTAATGACAAGGATATGTACCTAGGGTAGGGTCCTTGGCCTGACCTAGACCCCGCTACCTAAGGACATGACTTTGTAGCACTTGAAGATCACAGACAAGATTCTGACTAGATTCCCGGTGGCGCTCAAGTCAATCGACATGCAATCCACTCGGAGACTTCTTCCTTCACTCGACGGTCTACTGTCACCTAGAAGACCTCGTTTCCACTCGACGCCGGAAGACCAGAAGCCACCTCCAGGAGGCCAACGAACGGGCGATAGGTTTTACGTCATTAGTAGCTTTTATTATGTACGTTACCAGTAACGGCAGTCTTTAAACCCACGATCAGACCCTTAGATGCTTGGCAATTATGAGGGTCAGCGCACTCTATATGAGCCGCCCCTTCCCTCTGGCACAAGAGTTCGCAACCACACTAATCTCAACATTCCACATGACAAAGCTCCCGAGCACTAAGACGAGAGGGGCCTGAACTCATAGATCCATGTGTACACCCTTGCTGTAGCTAGGACTCTACCCTCTCCTTTCGTACCCCTACCTTCTACTGTCAGGCACGTTCCCATGACAATCGCTGAAGTAGAATACATTGCCGTCAGATCATGTTGTGCTCAATTGTTATGGATGACGCAAACTATTAAGGATTATAATCCTATGCAACACTCTCTATCTAAAATATTCAAGTTTGATATCATTTCATTTGTGAGCATGTTGCCAAAGGAGATATCAATATCACGCATGTTCGTACTAACAAACAATTGGCTGATATCTTTACGAAGAGACTTCATGAAAAAAGTGTTTTGCCACGTGAGCAGTGAGTTGAACATAATTGATGCTTCAAACTTGAGCTTGAGGGGATCGATAGAAGAGACGTCTAGTGGGGGGGGTCAATAGACTACTTGCAAGAATTAAAACCTAACCTTTTCCGAAGTTAATAGGTTGGTAGATTTTAGCAATTATGAAAAGTCTAGTGCACCGTACACATGCTAGTCAACAAATATGGCAATGCAAAGTAAGATAAGAACATGTAAGAGAGTAGAGATAGGAAGATGAAACACAATTGTAGACACGAAGATTTTTCTAGTGGTTCCGATAGGTGGCTCTATGGTACATCCACGTTTATGGAGTCTGCAACCCATGGAGGGTAACAGTTGCGAGAGTCCATGGAGGGTTCCACCCATAAGGGTCCACGAAGTAGCAACCTTGACTATTCCATAATGGCTTCTGTTGGGGATATAACCCCGTGGTAAGACCCGCCCAGGAGGGGTCGGGTCATACATGACGACCCGTTATCATATGGGCTGGAAGAGGAACGCTTGGCCATGCGGCGGCTCACGAGATGGGCTGAGACGGAGGCCCAGAGACAGGAAGAAGGCACAAGACCCGAGCGGGTAAGCTTCCCGGAGAAAGCTTGCCAAGATAGGTAAGATGGCTTAGAGATGGAGCCAAACACGTTGAAAGAGTCGGTTTGGGACTTGTGTAACCCAGGGTCTTGACCTCCTATGTAAAGTCAAGACCCGGGGATGGCTTAGACAGAAACCAATCAATCGAGAGCTAGGTCAAGCGAATACGCTCCCTTGTAATCGATACTCCAATCAATATACACAAAGCATGATGTAGGATTTTACGTCTTCTCGAGGAGCCGAACCTGGGTAAACCCATGTCTTTCGTCCCGACCAACCCCTTTGTGTCAACCGCCTTAGCGATGGCCTCAAACCTAAGTCTTCGGACATCTGCAATGACAAAACCATGACAGTTGGTGCCCACCATGGGGCTAGAGCACGGTGGTGTTGATATCTCAAAGGGCTCTCTCCTAGGGATTGAAGGATACGTCGTCGGCTTGATCACGAAGAGTCGCCGTGGCAAGCTCTACATCGACGATTCATGATGGGGGCCTGACGCTAGCTAAGTCGAGTACGGGTACCGGGTTCCCATTGGCAAGATGCACGTGTTCATCGACAAACTTGACAGATCCACACTCAGGCCGGATCTAACATCCCAAATTTTGGAATGTTATAATAAATATTAGAATGACTGTTTGTTTGATTGAGTGATTGAAATTGAGTGAAAAATTTGAAACTTTTCGAAAACTTTTGAATGAGAGGGAATGACATGACTTTCCCATATGCTTTTGGAATTAAAATTCCTACATTTCAAATCATTGAGAGAAGATAACATGACTTCGTCATAAACAAGGAATTTGAAAAGTGGATTTGAAAATCTCTGAATTATTCTTTTTGGAATTCATTTCATATTTGGTTCCATTTTAAATGTTGAAAGTATTCAAATACCCTCGACAAGATTTTGAGAGGAGTAACATAACACTCCACACCAGGGTTATTTTTGTGAAGTATTTGAACCCTAAAACCCATGGGGTTTTTTGAAAAAGTTATTGCAAAAGATTTAAAATCAATTTAGACATTTTCTGAAAATAATTTTTTTAAACGTATTTATTTTGGCCGTGGAAAAATGTTCATTAAATTGCATTTAATTCCCTGATCATTTTGGTATATAAAACTATATTTTTTGGAAATTTGTTTGAATGCCTTAATGAGATTTCAATTCTCTGGAAATTCGAAAAGGAAACAAATTTAAAGTTCTAATAAAAACCGGCCGGCCCACCTGCCTTAACCCCACCCCGAGATTGCTCCAAAGTGGCCACCGACGCCACCCTCTCTCTGTCTCTCTCTCTAACTTGCCGGTCCCACCGACCGACCGAAAACGCCGCCGCGGTCGTCTCTTTCCTTCCTCCCCTTACCTCGCCGGCGATCCATCCGTGCCGGATCTCACTCCCCTTGCCGTTTCCATAGCGTCTGCAGCGCCTATAAGAGTTCCTGCTCCCTCCGCGCCCCATTCAACCTCTAAAAACCCCACTCCCCTTGCCAGAGCGTCACCCCGCACCTCGCTGGAGTTTGGCTCACCACCGAAAGTTCTCCGAGCTCCTAGCCGTCGCCCCAGTCACCCTCACACCCCACCGTCGCCACCAACAAACGCCGAAGGTCCGCCGCCAATGACAGGACCCCTCGGACGCCGTCCTCGACCACCACAACGCCCTCCCTGACGACCACTGAAGCCACCGCCGCCGTCGGGACATCGTCAGAGCACCATCTCCCCTGTGAGCACCCCCTCCCCCTCCCAGACCGTCAGATCTAGATCCAACGCGTTAGATTAGAACTTTTAATTCCCGAATCGGTATCCGTTAGCGCTCGGTCGTCCGCTCGTTTCAACCTCGCACGCATAGGTCTCGGCCAATCCAGACGCACCACGCGTAGCCTGTCCGATCGATAGTTTCTTTTTCTTTTTAGTTCTGTTTTTCTTTTACAGATATAGTTCTGTTTTTGTTTTCGTTATATCTTTTATGTTTTTAATTGTTTTAATGTGATTCTTTTTGCATTGTGTCACAAATTTTATATAGTTTCTGCAGACATAAAGTTTGACCATATTTGAGTAATCTAAAATTGATTTAAAACAGATTTCATATAAATCTTATTTTCTAAATAACTTGAGTTTAAAAACTTGTTTTTGAGTGATTCTTTTTGGTACTGATTTGTATTGGTTATATTTCTCACACTGTTAAGTTTGAGAATTTTCAGATTTATTTAAATTAGTATAAAAAACAGATTCTCTTTAGTTCTTCTTAGGGTTTAATTAAATTGTTTTAATTTTAGTTTATTTTGATTCTATTTGAGTTTAACTTTCTGTTGTAGTTCTTTTAGTTTTCTATTGTTCAACATTAGGAGATTCAATTTCTGTTAAAAAAATTAATTTGTTTTGTTTTGTGTTCTATTTGAATAGGTAAACATTGCTTTCACCATAAGTATTGTTTAGTAAAAAGTTTTTGTAGTATTTCTTTTGCACAAAAGTTTTATGATAAAATACTTCCAGTTTTCTAATAAAATTTTAGTATTTATTTTCTGTTATGTATTTATTGGTTGCTGGAAAAAAATTTTGTCTTGTTATGTCTTAGTAGAAGTCTTGCCACAAAAAGTTGAGAGGTTTTACTTTGTTCTTTGTTTGTTACCAGTAGCATTTTCAACCAAGTTTATGTCATTATAATTTTGTTAGCATGAAATCAATTCTAGTTTCATAATAACTTGCAAATTGATTTCCTTGCTAGCTGGATTTCCTATTTGAAATTATTTTCATAAATTATTTTTTAAGTTTTACTTTCTGTTAACTTTGTTTTTATATATTTTATTTTCTGTTATTTTAAAAAAATTATTGTTTTTACTTGTTGTTAACTTAAGGTATTTAGTGTGTTATTTATCATAGTTCTTAGTTGATTTTCAAAAGTAATTCTTTTTGCTAGTAAAATATTTACTAAAATATTTTTGTTATACTTTACTTTGTTTTTGTTTTGTGTTTTACCTTTGAAAATAGGATTCAACTGTAGAGAAAACCCCTTTTGATTGATTTTGATGAAGTTTTGTTGATTTTACCTTGTTTCTTAAGTATTTCCTTCATCAACCCTTTTTATGTTTGGTTTTGTATTACTTGTTGATTGTTAGTATTGATTGCTAGTATGATTGCTTATATGAATGCAACGTTTGATTATATAGATTTTCCCCGGAAAGTGACGAATAGTTTATCAAGTTATTTCTGATAGCGATATTATTCTTCATCAACAGTACAGGCAAGTTCACTTTGACCATGTATCTCATAACTATGTTTTATTGCATGTAGTGATATCCTTCAACAAATCCCTCCAGTAGTGTTAATGAAAATTCTTGTAGTCAAGTAGAATGCATGATGTAGGACCCCACCACTTGTTACTAAAGCCTTGAGAACTTTAGTTATTTTAATGCTATGCTAAAGTAGACGAGGTCTGGTATGAGTGTTCGTGAGTGGTGTGAGAAGGAGGACTCTACGTCAAGACGACAACTTCATGAAGGCATCTTCAAGTCCTGCATCTTCAAGACCTCAAGACTTCGAGACTTGTGAAACCAGTTTTCAATACACACTACTGGGTGAGGGATGGTTGATTGGGCATCCCTGGAGTAACCAATGGATAGTCGGGACGCATGGAGAAGCGCCATGACATCTTGCGGAAAGCTTCACCCAGACTCAGAGAGACGGATGAATACTTCATGCCCGGAAGCTTACCTCTGTAGCCACAAGTCATTATGGGCTCTGCCTTGGTTGATCTTTTTTGTGACTCTGGCTGGGCAGTGCTATGAGATGTAGTCGACATTAGGAATGGATGGGCACTGATAGTAGACAGGGAAACACTCTGAAAGACCATGTTTCGTTAATCCTGTTCTCAAACACCCGGCAGTGCAAGAACTTATCAGGAGGGAACGAATCGTGTCGGTAAAGTACACAACACTCTGCAGAGTTAAACCTAATCGATTAGCCATGTCCCCGGTTAGGGACAATTTGAGCCTCTGGACTTGGATCTATCTCTGAACTCTCAACACTGGACTAATATTTAATTGTGGGCAACTTATGATACTTGTCGGCATTAAGACATCGGTTGGCGGAACCATGTCATGTTAGGTAACTCTGTAGTGAAAATTCCTGATATTCCTTTGTTGTAGGAAAATAAGTAAAATCAGCTTTTATGCAAAAACTCAGACACAGAGCCACAAAGCCTTACTGCATATAGAATAGTTTTTATCTTCTGTTCTACTATGGTGATCTTGTCGGTACATTCAATGTACTGACCTACATGGCTGTAACGTCTCATGTTGCAGATACTTTTCTTCGACGAGTAAGAGTACGATTTAGGGTTACAGTCTACACTCAACCTGCCGTTGGTGTTTACTGGGACTCCACTCCCGTTGATTGTTTCCGCTGAGATTTTAAGGTATATATCAGTTTTACGTTAATTACATGTGATTGCACTTTGATATATACATTGAAGTACTGTGTGTGCCAGCGTACTAATCCAGGGATGGCACAGAACACACGGAGGCTTGACCTTTCCAGGTCGGGTCGCTACACCGGACATCTGCACCGACGTCGTCGAGCGGGCCTGGCGCTTGACACCCGCCCGTGTTCAACCCGGGCGGAAGAGTGTTTTCATTGGCTTTACACAGGATAGGGAGATTCCTTGTCAAGAGGAGAGACCTTGGCTTTCTCAGATGAGGGATCTTCCAGCGGGGATGCGGAGTCAATCTATCAGCTTCATGACGGCGGGTTAGGGGGCTATGCCGTTGGCGATAGTATTCCGGAGCCCTACGACCCGGTGAGCTGAGCCGGCATGTTCATGGCAAGCCCAACGTCGGCTTCTAACGGCCGGATTTCCTGAGAGGTGACAGGAGCGGCCCCACCCGATGTCGAGCCTCCCAAGACGTCGGCCCAAGTTTAACTAGAACTCATGGAGGATCTAGAAACCTTGATGGCCACAGAAGTGATGACTGAGAATCGGGTGGAGCACAATGTCGAGATTAACCCGATCAAGGGACATATGGCTCAGGCCCAGGAGGATATTAATGCAATGCAGGTTCAGATGAATGATGAGTCGGAATGCTTGAGGGCGGAGGCTCTTCGTTTTGGCCTAGACAAGTGAACTTCGGAGGCGATTCAGCATAGAAGGACTCAAGTTGGTCTCCCTATCCAGCCTCGGAATCTCTTCAATACTCTTGGAGCCTGGCCAAGTACGCTGATGATAATAACCCAGGCTGCATAGGTGCCGCGGCAACTGGACCCGTCGTGGAGGAACAGAACTTTGCCGCGACACATCATGACGCCACCCGACCATTATTTTATCCCAGTGGAAAACATGATAGCGGCGGTTACCAAGATTGATGCCCTCCCCTTTTCTGAAGGGACGTCATTCCCTGAAGAGGCGAGTAATGCAATTAGCCTGTTGCAGAAAACGGTGGCCCAGCAAGATAAGTACAAACATAGCCGGAGCCTGGTGCACTCTATGCCGGTTCACAGTCGTAGCTACAGCCGGTGCATTGAGTCACCGGCAGTTTACAACAGTGAGCAGAGGCGGAACCCGCCCAATGATAACATACCTGAGATGGATATTTAGGGGACTATGGATAGGGGTCAGACTCAGCGAGGATCAAGACCAGTGATGGATTACCCGGCGATTCCTGAGCCCACACCCGCACCCCCCCGTCAGCACTTCTTCCAAGGGAGTTGGTGTGCAGTGTCTCACAACTGATCTATGGAATGAACATTTGCCTAAGGACTTTAAGGGGCCATGGAAGGTGCCTAACTACATGGCTGATCTACCCTCGGAGGCCTGGATCGAAAGTTATGAGCTTGCTATGGAGATGTTGGATGTCACTGAGGCGGTCTGTGCGAAATACTTCGTCATGATGTTAGAAGGACCGACCCGCACTTGGTTGAAGGGTTTGCCACCTAACACCATCACATCTTGGGTTGAGTTGAAAGCACACTTTCTCAAGAATTTCATGGGAACCTGCAAGCAACCTATGACGATTGTGGATCTTGATCAATGTGTATAGCAGGAAGGTGAATCGGCCCATCATTGTGTCCGGTAGGTCTCAACAATGATCCAGTCATCTGAGAATATTTCAGCGCCTCAAGCAGTTCTGATTTTTGGAAGGAACTATCACTTTTTAGCCCTTAAACAGAAGCTTGGGCGGTTGAAGCATTCTTGTCAGGACATGAGTGAGCTCATGACGGCTCTCACCAAGTATGCGGATACAAATACCACCAAAGACCCAAGCTTCGATGATGAGAAGTCAGCTCAGGGCAAGAAGGGCAACAACAGTAAGAATCAGCTAGGCGATGCTGGAAATGGAAACAAGGGAAAGCGGAAGAATCCGAATGGCGGGTCGGAGTTACTGGTGAGCACCAATGGAAATGGCAACCAGGCAAAGCGGAAGAATCCGAACAGTCGTGCCAGGGGCAACAGAAATTTTAGGCTGCCGTTCAACAACGATAAGGCACCTACGCCTTCCAACTTGGAAGAGGTGCTGAACAGACCTTGCCCGACGCATAGCCGGCCGGATAAAGTGGAAACCCACACGTGGAAGGAGTGCAGCATTATGCGCCAGTTCTGGGATCACAGCCTCCGTCAGCACCGTAATGATGGTAACGGCCCGTCGGGCAGTTCAAGACCGGGCGGTTCAGGAGTAGGTTTTGGAGTTGGCGGGTCAGGTTCAGGTACCAGGGTCAAGGAAATCGGGGAGATCATCATCAACAGCAGGGCAATGGTGGCCAGCAATAGAATAATCAGCCAGGATATTAGAGCAACCCGAAACAACTTAGCGGGGGGCAGTATCATGTATTTACTACTAGCCTTGATAAGAGGGATCCGAAGCTGCACAAGAGGGCGGTTAATGCGGCCACGCCGGCTCTCCCGTTATATTTAAAGTGGTCGGAGTATCCGATCACATGGATCCAGGAGGATCACCCGCCGTAGGTTGACAATCCGAGCACCTAGCTCTGGTGGTCGCTCCTCAGGTTGGGGGGTTATAAGTTTACAAAAGTACTCATGGACGGTGGTAGCAGCATCAATATCTTGAACTATGTCACCTTCTAGTGGATGGAGTTAACTGACAAGGCTCTTAAGCCGTCATCTACAGTTTTCCATGGGGTGGTGCCAGGTAAGTCGGCCTACCCAGTGGAGAAGATTGCCTTAGAAGTGGAATTTGGGTATGAGTACAACTACATGGTGGAGACTTTATGGTTTGAAGTGGTGAAAATTAAGAGCATGTATCATGCTTTGTTTGGCTGACCAGCTTTTGCAAAGTTTATGGCCAGGCCTTGTTATGTCTATCTACAGCTCACAATGCCGGCCCTCAATGAAAGGATCATGGTGCATGGTAATCGGAAGATTGCCATTGAGTGTGAGGAAGGAGACACGGCTTGTGTAGAGTCAAGTTGCACAGAGGTACAGCTTAAGTTTTACAAGGATAATATTGACCCGGCGGACATGACTGCATTGAAGAAGCCTAGTATAGAGTTTGAGCCGCCCCTGAAGTTTGCGGAAGATGATACAAAGCTGGTGGATTTTACTCCGGGCGACTCATACAAACAGTTTACTATCGGGGCTAAGATGGACCCCACATAGGAATGCACGCTCATCGAATTCATCTGTGACAATCGGGACATCTTCACATGGAAGCCATCTGACATGCCGGGTGTGTCGAGAGAATTCGCTGAGCACCACCTTAATATGGATACAAAATTTAGGCCGATTAAGCAATTCCTCCGTCGTTTCAATGAGGAGCGGCGTAAAGCAATTGGAGAAGAGGTGGGCCGACTCTTGGCAGCAGGGTTCATCGTGGAGTTATTTCACCCAGAGTGGTTAGCAAATCATGTGTTGGTGATCAAGAAGAACAACACTTGGCATATGTGTATAGATTACACGGATCTTAACAAGGCCTGTCCAGTTGACCCATTTGCTCTCCCTCGTATCGACCAGATTATTGAAGCAACGACGGGTTGTGAGAGTTTATGCTTCCTGGATGCCTATTAAGGTGATCACCAGATCAAGATGGCAGTTAAAGACGAAGAGAAGACATCATTTTTAGCACCTTTTGGCACTTTTTGCTATGTGTCTATGCCGTTTGGGCTCAAGAGTGCACATGCGACTTACCAACGTTGTGTGCAGACTTGCCTTGACGGTCACATTGGGCACAATGTTCATGCTTATGTGGACGACATTGTGGTTAAGTCAAGGAAGAAGGATATGTTGCTCGACGACCTGAAGGAGACGTTTGATAACTTACGGGTCTACAAGATGATGCTTAACCCGGCTAAGTGTGCTTTTTGAGTTCCTGTAGGTAAACTTCCGGGTTTCTTGGTTTCAGACCGAGGGATCGAGGCCAACCCGGACAAAATAAAGGTCATCACGTCACTGGCTAAGCTGGCGAGTGTCAATGATGTGCAACGCTTGGCAGGTCGTATTGCCGCTTTAAACCGCTTCATCAGTCGCCTAGGTGAGAAGGCTATTCCTCTGTACTAGATGGCGAAAAAGACGGATGAATTTTTCTGGAGTAAGGCCGCACATGAAGCTCTTGAAGCGCTCAAGAAGCAGTTGGTTGAGCCACCGATCTTGGCTGCTCCGGCTCAGAAAGAGCCCTTACTCCTTTACGTGGCGGCTAACAATAGGGCGGTCAGTACCGCGATCATGGTAGAGCACAAAGAGGCAGGGAAAGAGTACCCGGTCCAGAGGTCGGTTTACTATCTGAGTGAGGTTCTTATAGAGTCCAAGCAAAGGTACCTGATGTCTACTACGCAACTTTATTCTTGTAGACATGTGTTGGGCCTCCAAGCGCAGAGTTTTGTAGGACAGTAGCAATTTTTGCTAAATTGGATGACCTAAGGTTTATCACTCCATGAGAGGTGTAGGATGAAGATGGTATCTCTCAAATGACCCTGCAACCAAATACAGGAAATCTCTTTTGTCCCCAACACAACCAATACAATGGCAAATTGTATAGGTCCACTAGTTCGGTGAAGAGATGGTGATAAAAGTGTAATATGGATGGTAGAATTTTTTTTTTATAATCTGAATAAATAAAAAACAGCAAGGTAGCAAATAACAAGAGTGAGCACAAATGATATTGCAATGATTGAAAATGAGGCCTAGGGTCCATACTTTTGCTAGTGCAATCTCTCAACAATGCTAACATAGTTGGATCATATAACCATCCCTCAACGTGCAATGAAGAATCACTCCAAAGTTCCTATCTAGCGGAGAACATAAGAAGAAATTGTTTATAGCGTACGAAAACACCTCAAAGCTATTCTTTCCGTTCTATCTATCCTAGAGTTCATACTAAAATAATAGAAGCTATTCTTTCTGATCGATATAATCAAGAGTTCATACTAAAACAACACCAAATAATTTCAGATTCATAATACTCAATCCAACACAAAGAACTTCGAGGAGTGCCCCAAGATTTCTACCGGAGAAACAAAGACAAGAACGTGCATCAACCCCTATGCATAGATTACCCCAATGTCACTACGGGAATCTGCAAGTTGAATGCCAAAATACATATCAAGTGAATCAATACGATACCCCATTGTCACCACGAGTATTCAATTGCAAGACATATATCAAGTGTTCTCAAATCCATTAAAGTATTCAATCCGATAACAATGAAATGTCAAAGGGAAAACTCAATTCATCACAAGAAGAGTATAGAGGGGAGAAACATCATATGATCCATCTATGTTAACAAAGCCCATGATATATCAAGATCGTCACATCTCAAGATCACGAGAGGGAGAGATTAAACACATAACTATTGGTACAAACCCTCAGCCCCGAGGGTGGACTACTCCCTCCTCATCGTGGTGGCTGCCGGGATGATGAAGATGGCCACCGGAGATTATTCCCCCTCCGGCAGGGTGCCGGAACAGGGTCTAGATTGGTTTTCAGTAGCTATAGAGCCTTGCGGTGGCGGAACTTCTGATCTAGGGCTACCCCGAAGGTTTCGGAATATTTGGGAATTTATAGTACAAAGAGGGGGTGCGGGAGGCCATCGAAGTGGGCACAACCCACCTAGGCGCGCCAGGAGGTCCTAGCGTGCCCTGGTGGGTTGTGCCCCTCTCGGGGCACCCCCAGGTGCAGCTTTGGCCCATTGGGTTCCTTCTGGTTCAAAAAATCTCCAAAAAGTTTTGTGGTTTTTGGACTCTGTTTGATATTGATTTCCCGCGATGTAAAAAACAAGCAAAAAACAAGAACTGGCACTGGGCACTGGGTCAATAGGTTAGTCCCAAAAAATTATATAAATTTGCTATAAAATGATTATAAAACATCCAAGAATGATAAAATAATAGCATGAATACTTCACAAATTATAGCTACGTTGGAGACGTATCAGTACCCACATTGGTAGAAGCTAATATACGGGGTGTTCATGGCAAATCACAAGTTGAATCATTATTTCCTTGGACACCAGATCCTGCTAGTTAGCTCTGCTCCATTGGGTGATATAATTCAGAACCGGGAGGCCACTGGCAGAATTGCTAAATGGGCGCTAGAGCTTGAGCCTCTGAATTTGAAGTATGTGCCTCACACAACCGTAAAGTCTCAGGCGTTGGTGGATTTCATAAATGACTGGATGGAGTGTCAGTTGCCGGAGGAGAAGTCGGACAAGACGTATTGGACAGTTCACTTTGGCGGGTCCATACAGTTGCAGGGATCGGGGGCTGGAGTTCTCTTAAGTTCCCCCAAAGGTGATAAGTTTTGTTACGTGCTAAGGCTGATGTTTCCTTGCACTAACAATTTATCTAAATACGAAGTTTTGCTTCATGGACTTCGTGTGGCAAAGGAGATGAACCTGAGCCGAGTTAGATGCCTTGGTGACTCATATTTTGTGGCACAACAAGTTTCAGGCACATGGGACTCCAAGGACCCGCGGATGGCGGCTTATCGACAGGAGGTGGATATCATCGCTGGTCATTTGAAGGGTTATCAAGTGGATCATATTTATCATCGCAAGAACGAGGCGGCTCATGCATTGTTAAGCCTGGGCTCTCAGCATAAGCTGGTGCCGCCTAATGTTTTCTTGGATGTAATTGATCACCCATCTGTTAAGCTACATTCAGAGGAGGATCTGGCTATACCCTACACAGAGGGGCAGCAAGTGTCGGATTTATATGCTATTCCACACTGGACGCTACCATACCTGGCGTACCTAACCCGCGGTGAGTTGCGTGAGGATGAGACTATGGCACGACAAGTCATGAGGTGCTCTAAATACATGACCATCATTAAAGGTGAGTTGCATAAGTGCAGCATTACCAATGTCTTCCAGCATTGTGTTTCTCCAGAAGAGGGTAGGGAAATTCTATATGAAAGACACGCCAGTGATTGCGAACATCACGCTGACTCAAAGTCCTTGGTGGCTAAGGCTTTCCGGCATGGCTTCTTCTGGTTGACGGCTCATAAAGACGCGGAGGAACTAGTCGCCAAGTGCGACTGGTGTTAGAAGTTCGGAAGCCGTGCTCATGTACCGTCTTAGGAATTACATAGGATTCTAATCACTTGGCCATTCGCAGTCTGGGGGCTTTATATGGTTGGACCTTTCAAACGGTCTAAGGATAATAAGACCCACCTCTTGGTGGCGGTGGACAAGTTTACAAAGTGGGTGGAGGATAAGCCGGTTAGTAAATGTGAGGCGGCCATGGCGGTGCAGTTTCTCAAAAAATTGATCTACCGATTTGGATACCCTCATAGCATCATCACGGACAAGGGACAAGGGAACAAATTTATCCAAGGGGGCTATGAAGGTATTATGTGAAAGCGAGCACATCCGGCTTGATGTTTGTGCTGTTGATCATCCACAATCCAATGGTCAGGCGGAGCGAGCCAACCAGGAAGTTTTGAGAGGTATCAAGCCCCGACTTATGGTTCCCTTGCAGAGAACGCCGGGCTGTTGGGTTGAGGAGATACCTACCGTCCTCTGGAGCATCAATACTACGCCTAACAGGTCGACAGGCTACATGCCTTTTTTCATGGTTTACTGTGCAGAGTCTATGTTACCAAGCGACATACGTCATGATTCATCGTGGGTGGTGGCTTATGTGGAAGCTGACAATGAAAAGGCACATTAGGATGCGTTGGATGCTCAGGATGAAGCACACGATCTTGCAACAACTCGATCGGCGATTTATCAACAAGACCTGCGTTGCTACCATAGTCGCAGGGTCAAGACCCAAACGTTCCAAGAAGGTGACTTGGTGTTACATTTGATTCATGATCAGACAGATGCACACAAATTATCTACCCCATGCGAAGGAACTTTCATGGTTAGCAAAAATCCGAACAATGGGTCATATTATCTCATTGACGTATGGGATGAGTCACGTACCTCTCGGCAGGAGACTCACCGGCAATGTAACATCGCTCATCTGCGGCATTACTATACTTGAGTCATCGACTCCCATCTTTGTACATACATATTTCATTGTATCTATATTTCTCATATAATAAAGTTGGCATCCCTATAAGCCAGGGCCTCTGCCGTTTTTCTTTTTGCATCACAGATTTGTGTGAAACATGAACACTTCTAGATGATCACTTGGGGATCTCCAACCCACCGGGTTTAGCTCGCTCACCCTCTTGCTCTGCTCTTTAGTCAAAATAGCAGCATTGTACGGCGGCTTACAGGACGACGACTTACAAGTTGGCAATCCACAATATGGCGATATACAATTTGGCAATCCACAAGACGGTATCTTACAAGTGGCATACGAGTTGATGTCATCGACATGATCGTTCGGGGGCTTTCAACCCATCGGGTTAAGCTTCAACCCTCTCGATCAGGCTTTTCAGCCACTGTAAGGTGGGTCGGGGACCCAAATTCTTACTCCGTCAGACCAGATCTTAAGAGGTGCAACGAGTTATACACTTACCCCCTTTTAATGACCTCTCCAACAGGTGACCCGCCGAACTCTTACTAGTTAATCACCGCTTAGAGACACTGTCTGACCAACGGACCGGTTAGTTAATCTCACCAAGAGACCCTGAGCACTGGTTAAGGTACAAGTGGCGGACTTTGTCACGTGAGAGATAGTTTCTGGGCCCTAGGGATACTCATGCCCTGCTGTGTCTCTTGCTGGGATGCTGAGCTCATCAATCCTCGCCTGGAAACCGAGCATTGTTTGAGTTCAAGTAGAGAGTCCACTCGGCAGAACCAGCGTCCATGTCTCCTTTTGGGGCATTGCGCTCTTCAGTCTCGCTTTGAAACAGAGAATTGTGTGAGTTCAAGTAGCGATTTCATTCAGCGGAACTAGCATCTGGTTTGTTGCGCTCTTATCAGTTAATCTCACCTAGATACCCTGAGCTGCTCACAGGAGTTGACGGTCACTCTCGTTAGAGACCCTGCACTGATATGAGTTCAAGTAGCGAGTCCAGCCAGGAAGAACCATCATATTAGTTTTTGGACAAACGATAAGGAAAGCAAGAACACCATACATTGCATCATACATTGCATCATGCATTCCATCAAACATTACACCATGCATTACATCATATTCACATATCACGCCGGTTTATCAAACCGGGTCAAAGCAAGATTATGCAAGAAGAAGGAAGGTTATACAGATGCTAACATCTCTAGGTCATGCTTTTTTAAGCTGCCCTTACAAACGCTGTAGAGTATTCTGTCTTGTTTTTGCACGTTTTTCTCTAATAAGATGACTTGCTGTTAAGTATGTTGAAAGACGTTATGAGAAGAATGGAAGACAAATATAACGTGCATAAGATGATTCTAAAGTCATGCGTGCACGATGGCTGAGGTAATCAAGTTTCTGCTAGGCCTATTACATGGCTCTCTAGGAGCTCAAAAGACGAAGGATTCAAAGTTTTTTCACACTTCCACATCTTGGCGGCTTAGTTGGCCAGGTTACATTCAGTTAAGAGCAACACAGTTTTAATTCAACAGCAAGTCATCTTGTGTCGGGTCTTCGTGCTCTTCGATCTGAAGATTATCCACATCCCAGTTGCAGTTTAATAAAGCTTCGAACTAAGCGTCGTCAAAAAGAGGAGACGGATCAACCTTAGGGGCAAAGAGCGACTTACGACGTGTAGGGATTAAATCCCTGGCTTCGAAAGTTGGGCAGCGCAGCCGTTGGTTGTTCCCATCGTAAGCCACCTGGTAGGGAGTCAGATCCATCTCATCAACAAGTATGGAGGAAAGTCTCCTAGAGGCCTTGTTGCATTTGGCATAATCTGCTTCAGTAAAGTATGAGCTTTCATCCTTCTTGGAGGGGAAGCCATTCATCATTTCATCGGCGGTTAACTCGGTAGCAAAGGCCAGGGACCGGCTTAGTGCAGCTATGGCCCCTCTCATGGCGGCTGATCGCCTCATTTCGTCCACCTATTTGGGCAAAGTTGACCAGACTTCTATAACACCCTTAATAAATTTGGGGACATACTTGGCCGTCATCATGGCCTCGATGGTACAAAGGGATCCACTATAGAGTTGCTCCGTCAAAGTATATACTGCCTTCAATTTCATCAGACTATCAGAGGATTGCTGGCGGCTCCTCTTGCGTGCAAGAAAAAGGTTCAAAGTGATAAGCCGCCTGGCAGGTATTTTTTCCACAAGAATTTTTTTAAGGCGTACATCCTTACCAAAGATAGCGGCAGTCATCTTGGATATGTGGTCTTTGAGAGTCTTCAGCTCTGTTGATGCAAGTTTGAGTTGTTCCTCACTATCACTTGCACGCTTGGACAAGGCAACTTGCTCATATTTGGTAGGTTTTTTATACGCGGTAAGGTCGACCTGGAGTTTCTCAAGTTGTTCAACAGCCACCCGTAATTTCTCTTCTGCTATGGCTCGGGAGTCCGTTGAGTGGTCAGGTTTTCCCTTAAGCCGGCGCATTTAGACTCAGATGCATCTAGTGCCTCCTGCATTATACAAGTAAAAGATTATAAAGGTTAAGTCACCAGGATGAAATTATTTCTGATGCAAGTCCTAAGCGGATTGCAAGCAATATACTTGCCACTTGGGGGCCAATGTCTATGTTTCCTTTCCAAGAATACGATGCAGTTCTGACTCATCATTGTTATAATAACCCGGACTTGGGGGCTACACCTAAAAAACTTCTCAAAACATGAAAGCTCCGGCTCAAAATTGTTATAGTGATGCGTACTTGAGGGCTACACTTGGATCTAAGATTTACCATAAGTACAGGCTTATATGCGATTTAACCTAGTACTTGGGGGCTATAGGTTAAAGTTCTCTATAGCATGTCAAAGGTTTGGAAGACCCGATCTATTATTTGCAATATGACACCGGTTCTTGGGGGATACATAAGGGTATAAGAGAAATGCAGAAGATGAAAGATACCTCATATTTTTTGTTCATCGGGCCAACAAGTTTGGTATCCATGTTGCGGCTGGCAGAAAGGCGATTAAAATAGCCGGCGCGCAGTCATCTGTAGTCATCTTCTCCAAGATCGGGAATTCGAACTTAAGCTTATCTAGAGAGTAAGTATCAATCTTTCTAGATTAGTTTGCCAATACATGATGAGTTGGGGATTGATAACCTCTCATGGTGATGGTAACATAGGGAAGAGATGAGTCTTTGGCGGCAGAACTGGGCGGCTTAGGGTCAGTCGCTGGACTATCAGAAGTCGCCATGCGATGACTCGCCGGTTCTGAGGGTGGAGGAGAGTGGTCAGGTGCTTCCTTATTAGTGTCAGAAGGTTCATCATGTGTCGAGGGAGATGGCTCAGCAGTCTCTGGCTATTGAGCGGTAGGAGGAACGGTGGACCCGCTTGTCTTCCTATGTTTGGCTTGAGCCCTGAAAGTGCAAAGAGGCATTACACAGTACAAAGACAATACAAATAATGTACACACGACAGGGTGAAAGCGTCCTCTGGGTTGATCTTCATAGGAGGAAGCTTGGAGGCAGTTGAGTCGCCAGAGGAAGGAGGTGACTTCTATAAATTAAGAGAAAAAAGCACAAGAGTAAGACAACAGTACAAGAGTATAAGATAGATATCAAATTTTTAGTAAGAAAGCACCTCAACGGGACGTTTTCGTGGCGCCGGGGAGTTGGGTAAGCCGGCCATAAGATCCTCAGAGCTAGTGCTCCAGGTCTGACGCTGAGAATCGTGTTGTTTCCTTTTCAAGGAAAATTCCGGGTCTAAGTAAGCAAGAGGATGTGAAAAAGGAACTTTTTAGATGATCCGCCGTATCTTCTCTTGTGGTAAGATTTCTGAGTCAGAAGAAATGTAAGTTACCTCAGGGGCGTTGGCGTGGCTTGTTTCCGTCTCCTCCTGTGTACAGTCATTATCAATAAGATTGCATAAAAAGACGGCCAAGGGAGTCAAGTTTGACCTCTGAATCATCAAGCTCGAGAAGGTTTTGATCCGAAGTCTTCTTCTTGCGGCCATGGATGTTACCAGCTTGAGACTTCTTCTTCATGGGGGGAGTGTATTTTTCTTCCAGAAGCTGGAGTTGGCCTGTAGGCAAAGCCGCCAAAAGATTTAAAGTTGCCATATACAAAGTCAAGACAAAGAGCAAGAAAATTTGAAAGTCGTCCTTACGTCCGGAGCTGGATTTGCGACGCATAAGGGTTTTAACCCGATCGTACGGCAAGCCTCTTGGGATTCGTCGATAAGTTCTTTCACAGCAGAGGTAATGTTTTCTTCTATCAGAGGTCTGTGGTTGAAGCAGAGACGATCATTCTCATCGCCTGTGTATTCACACATAACTGTTCATGTCGGCTTAGTGGTAAGACTTTCCATGAGGTCAAACAACAGGTTAAGTCAACTCCCATCAAACCGTTCGCTAGAAGGGCCTTGATTTTTGCGAAAGCTGGAGCATACTTCGCTCGTGTCGTAGCAAACATCCGTTTTGGGAGTTCAGTGTAAGTGCTGAGACGGGTAGGATGGTAACCCGTCAAGGGATTTTCTCCTTCTAGAGAGGTGTGGCTTGGCATAAGGACAGCTGGATAGGCTAGATCTATTCTAGTCTTTGGTGTGGCTTGGCATAAGGACAGCTGGATAGGCCAGATCTATTCTAGTCTTTGGTGTGGCTTGGCATAAGGACAGCTGGATAGGCCAGATCTATTCTAGTCTTTGGATGGAGACTCCGCCGAGTTCCAAGCTTGGTCCATCCGCCACTTCCGTTTGGCGGTTGACATAGAAGAAGTCACGAAAGAGGTCGACGGACAGCTCTTCTTGCAAGTAAACCTCACACAAAACTTGAAAGTTGCACATGTTGGAGACATAATTTGGGGGCAATGTCTTGAGGATGTAGTTTAAAGAAGTGGAGGACGTCTCGGAAGAATTTTGATCTGGGCTGATTGAAACCACAGAGAAGGTGATCGACAAAGATAACAATTTCCCCTTCCTTAGGGGTAGGTTTCTTCTCTGACCCCGAAACCCGCCAGTGAATAACATTCTAAGCCGGCAATGTACCTGCCTCTACGAAATCCAATAAGAATTGCTCGATGACTCCAGAGCCGAGCCAGTAATAGGATGTAGGTGCTCGAGACATGTAGGCGGGTCAAACTATGAAAGGGTCAAGGCATGGCGGGTCAGAAAGCAACCAGACAATCAAGACGGCCGATAAAACTAAATAGTGTGATGATTAGCCGCCTGTGCAGTTTATTGGAAGATCCGGTGATTCGATGGCGGGTTAAGTGGGCAATACCATGCTACAAATATTACTAAGGACAAATAAACAAGGTTCACATATTATACCGTGGCTGCAAGATCTACAGGCAAGGATTTTTTTTTAATTCAACCCTAAAAGTGGAGCCGGGGAAGAACAAGCAGTTGGCGCAACAAAAGGAGCAGTGTGTAGATCTAGGATGACCTCTTGTTGGTTTTGCACGGATAGCCACGATGGATTAACAACATTACGAGATCCGAAAGACTACTTATCAGTTTGCATTACAAGGATGATTGAATGAACCAGCGGGGGCATGTTAATGGATGTCCGACGAACTCAAAAGGATTCAGGTGAGGTAACTATAGATCTGATAGGGGTTGAAAAAGGGTACCTCAAGGATGGGGGCGAAAATCTGGAGCGTTCAGGTTGATGCAACAACCAGGGTTGATGACGACGACAAGATCCCACCACCACGGCGGAGCTCAGGAAGCGCAGGCGTCGGGAGCAAGAAGAAAGATGGTGGCGGCGGAGGAAAAGAGAAAAAACCCTCATGGCCTATTTAAGAGATGGGATGCCAAACAGTGCATGCGGAATCGAGGGGGAAAAATGATGATTGACCGAGATGGACGCCTCGATTTTTAGGCCCACCGTTTAATGAGAAGATCCATTGCAAATGTCACGAAATCTTTTTGGCATACCCGAAGGTGACGCCACGGCAGGTTATGAATTCCTTTTGTTTTAGGTGACAAGGATGTGAGACTCGCCGCTGAATAAAATGGAGATTAACATCGTGAGCTGAAATCAATTTGGGCCTAATGTTGGGGATATAACCGCATGGTAAGACCCACCCAGGAGGGGCCGGGTCATACCTGGCGGCTCATTATCATATGGGCTAGAAGAGGAAGGATGGGCCGCGCGGCGGCTCACCAGATGGTCTGAGACGAAGGCCTAGAGACAGGAAGAAGGCACAAGACCCGGGCGGGTGAGCTGCCCGGAGACAGCTTGCCAAGATATGCAAGATGGCTTAGAGACGGAGCCATACATGTTGTAAGAGTCGGTTTGGGACTTGTGTAACCCAGGGTCTTGACCTCCTATATAAAGGCATGACCCGGGGAAGGCTACAGAAAACAATCAACCGAGAGCTAGGTCAAGCGAATACGCTCCCTTGTAATTGATACTCCAATTAATATAGACAAAGCAGGACGTAGGTTTTTACCTCTTCTCGAGGGGAGGAACCTGGGTAAACCCGTGTCTTCCATCCCGACCAACCCCTTTGAGTCCACCGCCTTAGCGATGGCCTTGAACCTAAGTCTTCAGACATCTGTCGTGACAAAACCATGACAGCTTCTGTCCCCGAAGGACTAGCCTGATATGCGTAGATATTTGGGAAGTAGGCGATCTCCTTCCCCGTACATACTTCTTGGGTCAACTCCACAACACGAAGTAGGAGGCTCCCAAGAAACACCTAACCAATCTAGGAGGCACCACCCTCCAAACGGTAATAGGCTTGATAGTGATGATGAACTCGTTGCTCTTCTGCTTCAAGATGACATACTCCTCAACAGTCCATCGCCCTCTCATAAATTTGGCTTGGTAGAATATATTTATTGGGTGTAATACAACTTGGGGAGGCTATAAATCAAGATCCATATGGTAGGAGTGGATGATCATCATCTCAACACAAGGGTAGGTGGTTCTCTCTCATAAATTTGGATATGGGAAGTGGGGAACTGTTCTGAGTGCTTCTCTTGCGAGTGAGATGTGGTGGAGGGGCATATATAGGAATCTCCAAACATCCAAATGTTACAACATTATTGACCAACTCTATGAAACCGAACAAAAATTTGGTTGTAGCGATCTGTTCAAAATGTGGCAACTTTAGGAATCTTGGTGAGACCGATATGACATTTTCGGTAGTACCGATATGAGTGGCCAAGTGTAGTTTCCAAACTTGGCAAGACCAATCCATGAAACTTGGAAATTCCGATTCCATGAATTTAGTCACCTGAATCTTGGTCATCAAAACTCGGTCGCACCGATGTAGTACTTGGTTGTACCAAGAAGTTAGGGTTTGGTTAGGGTTCTGTCTGGGGAGAAAATCGGTAGAGCCGAATGGGAATACTTGGTGGCACCGATTTTGTGTGGTAGGGTTTGGACATAGTATTTTTGTGGGTGATCTTGTGGGTGTTTTGGTGGCTAGCACTTGTGCAAGTGGAGCAATTTGTTAACCAACATCACCTCAACCCCTTTTAATAGTATTGGCTTTCCTATGGACTCAAAGTGATTTCTCGCAAAGTAAAAAGTAGATTCTCCATGCTCGAGTCTTTGCCAATCCATTCCTTGATCTTCTTCTTCTTGGGTAATCTCATCACACCCATTTGCCAACAATATCTATGGACTAAACCTGAAATAAACTAGGTATAACTATTAGTCCAAGAGACAATGTATGTTGTCATGAATTATCAAATGTTCCAAGGGAGCATATGTGCTTTCAATCGCCTCTTTTTTGGTAATTTATGAAAACATACAATCAAAGCTTCAACTAAAGAGATGCAAAGATGTAATGAAGACTTTGAGAGATACATGACTAAAAACTTTCTCCCCCTAAATGTGTGCAATCCCTTGAAAAGATAGTTGCTTTGGAATGCATGGACAGACATATAGTATAAGCGATATGACGAGTCATGTGTATCATGGCTATATGCATTGAATATATATGAATGAGTTGTATCCTTGTTCAAGACTTCACTCTTGCAAACAATATGTGCAAGAATCAAGAGTTCATCTTGATCAAAGATATGATTCATATACTTACCTTGTACAGACACACTTGAGAAAACAATGATAGGAAACACATGAGTATTCTACAAACCAAAAAACCAATAGAACTCAATAGTACCAAGATGTGGAGAACATATAGAATATAGTATTCCTCAATATTGATATGTCACCAAGACCATTCAGAACATTCTCCCCTAAATGTGAAATTGTAGCTCTTCCTCTCCCCCCAAATCTTAGCATGTAGATATTGGGAATAGGTAGGGTGAGACAAGTCTAACATGTGTAAGAAAATAGAACAAAACATATTTTCTCTCTCCACAAATGATAAAATAGATTGGATACGCTTTGTTCCCATGATATTTCTCTCCCTATGGATAGGCATAGATTTTTTATTCTCCCCCTTAATTTTATAACTCCCCCTTAGGTGTATCTACCCCTTTGCATTGAAGCTTTGGTATTTCCCCACCTTTGGCATTAATTTCCAAAAAGGTTTATACACAGGGACAAACATAGGTATCATTGAGTTAGAAGGGATCCTAGAGAACAAGGGTCATAGAATGTAGGGAGCGTAGAAAGATAAGAATCATATAGATCATTTAAGACTGAGGGATCATAGAGTAGAATTTCTCCACCTTTCACTTATTTGAAAGCTTGTGAGACTTATCCTCCGTTTACTTAGGGATCCTTG
The DNA here is from genome assembly GCA_022496015.1 of Hordeum marinum. NCBI lineage: Eukaryota > Viridiplantae > Streptophyta > Magnoliopsida > Poales > Poaceae > Hordeum > Hordeum marinum. Next base: position 298,744,558 of record CM039673.1, read on the forward strand.
AATAAAGTTTCTCCCCTTTTTTAACAAAGGGATAATTGAAGGGATAGGGATTTGATAATTTGAACAAAGGAGAACAAAATCGGTGCCTCCGAGGCAAATACGTCGGTGAAACCGAACTATGGATTTGAATCCTATCTGCATAATCAGTGATACCGAGTAATTTAAATGAGGGGCTTCGAGTTATAAACAATAACTTGGAAACTTTAAAAGTCATGTGATTTTAGAAATCATGCAATTAAATGTCAAAAATATTGGCAAAGGGAATATAATTTTTTTACAAAGAAATATGAACTAGATAAGGTTTGAGTGGTTCCACGAAATCATGCAAATATAGGCTTAACCAGACAAGATTCTTAATCTAGAAGATGGTCGGCGACTAGGTCACCTATATTAGAGTAAATTGACTTAGGATCCAAGCAAGAATACTTGATCATAGGTCATACTCATCATTAAGGTGAGAATGGGGTACTATTTTTCGATTAAGTATTTCAATGTTTTCATATCTCTTGGGTTGCTTTATCCCATGACTTGGAGTAAAGCTTTTTCAAGAATATGAGCACATACCTTTGAGTGCTGTTGATGACATAGCATGTAGGAGAACTTGTTGTGGATGCTCGATGTTGATGAAGATCATCTTGAGTTGGGAGTAATTCTTGTTTGTTTGGTTCTCCTTTCACCTGCATGGGTTAGTCATGCAATGAAGAACAAGATATATCCAATTGACTTGATACCAATTGAATTTGCAATTTTTCTCTCATCAAATATTTGTCAAGGATATGGTTGAGTTGTCTTCTTCCTTCCATCAATAAAGAAAAGGGGTTGTGTATACTTGGTCATGACAAGATTGCTTATGATTCAACTTATTGGCAATATTGTGGAATGAAGTTCTTCCAAGTACCTACAAAAGGTTAGTTGCAATGCAAGGGAGCATATACTTCCAAGGTATATGATAGCATGTCAAGTGTATCATGGAAGTATAATGTAAGCCCACGCCCTTGCAAGCAACCGACTGACTCTAGATAAAGTTTAAAGCATCAAGGATGCTCAACTCACTCCTCAAGTGACAAAACACTTTCTCATCAAGTGGCTTAGTAAAGATATCGACCAATTGTTTGTTAGTGCGAACATGCTTGATATTTATATCTCGTTTGGTAACATGACCACGAATGAAATTATGTCAAACATGAATATGCTTAGTTTGCGAATGTTCCACAGGATTATAAGCAATTTTGATTGCACTCTCATTGTTACATAACAATGGTACATGTCTCACTTGTATGCCATAATCCTTAAGAATTTGAGTCATCCATAGCAATTGAGCACAACATGATCCATCGACAATGTAATCCACTTTGGTAGTAGATAGAGATACCGAGTTTTATTTCTTGGATGACCAATATACAAGAGATCTACCAAGGAATTGGCCAGTACCCAAGGGTGAATTTTCTATCAACCTTATCTCTGGCATAATCCAACTCAAAATAGCCAACAAGGTTAAAATAAGATCCCTTGGGATACCAAATGCCAAAGTTTGGAGTATGTATCAAATATCTCACAATTCTTTTCATAGCCTTAAGATGACACTCTTTAGGATCAACTTGATATCTAGCACATATGCACACACTAAGCATGATATCGGCACGTAAGGGCCATAGATATAGGAATGAATCGATCATTGGTCAATAGACCTTTTGATCAAATAGTCTGTCTTCCTTGGTGAGGTCAACATGTGCACTAGTAGTGTTGGGGATATAACCCCGTGGTAAAACCCAACCAGGGGGGCCGGGTCATTCCTGGCAGCAAATAATTAAGAGCTGGAAGGTGGGCCGAAAGACGTAGGCCTGGCTATATGGCGGCTTACCCAAGATGGGCCAAGGTGAAGGCCCAGACAAAAGATGGTATGAAGACTCGGGAGGTTAAGCCGCCCGGAGATGGCTTGCCCAAGATGGCAAGGCGGCTTAGAGACAGGATTGACTACGTTGTAAGAGTCGGTGTAGGACTCGTGTAACCCAGGGCCTCGACCTTCTATATAAAGGCGAGACCCCGGGTCGGCTTAGACAGAAACCAATCAATCGACAACTAGGTCAAGCGAATTCGCTCCCTTGTAATCGATACTCCAATCGATACAACATAAGCAGGACGTAGGCTTTTACCTCTTCTTGAGGGGCCAAACCTGGCACTACTAGGAAAAGGGCTATAGATAATATGGACATTAATGGCGCACCACACATGTGGTGCGCCACTACTATATAGCAGTGGCGCACCATGTGTTGGTGCGCCATTAGTGTGATGGACACTAATGGCGCACCACACCCACGGTGCACCACTACTAACAAACTCTTTTCTTATTATTTTTCCAAAACTAGTAATGGCGCACCAGGGCATAGTGCGCCATTACTAGTTATAACTAGTAATGGCGCACCACTCACCCGGTGCGTCACTACTAACAAATTTTTTTAACCTTTTTTCATAACTAGTAATGGCGCACTATAGTGCGCCATTACTAGTTCAAACTAGTAATGGCGCACCACACACACGGTGCGCCACTACTAATTTTTTTTTTGCAAAACTAGTAATGGCGCACCACCTAACTTGTGCGCCATTAGTAACCAGGGTTACTAATGGCGCATTTGTAGGTGGTGCGCCGTAAGTAACTTTCTAGGTGGCCGAAAATTTCACCAAATGCACCCCCCTTGACCGCCTTTTCAGTTTTTAAAAAATTAAATGAAAATGTAAAAAAAATAAAAGAAAATAAGTTTCCCATGTGATATGTGGTCTAGTTGCTTGGAAAATTTACAAATATGAATTTCGACTTTATTTGCAAAATCTCTTTGGAATTTAGTAAAATGGGCATAGCTTTTGCATACAAACTCGGATTTAAAAGTTTTTTATATGAAAAATCATCTACTCGAAAAGTTACATCCAAATTCAACGGGGAAACCCCGTTGAAGATTTTTAGAATCCCCAAAGCCTAACAGAACAAAAGATACGGGGCTTTTAAGACCTAGAGGGGAAATTTCAAACTTAGTAATTTGTTTCGAATTTTTTTTGGGAAAAAATGTTCAAAATATGTACGTAATATGACCGGGAAGTTCGAAATATTTTTTTCAAAATTTCATCACACTCATGAACATGAACAAAGTCCGAGACATCAACAAGGTTTAATAGGATTGATATGATAGATATATCAACAAGTGCCCGTTAAGTGAGCTGGTGCTTGGGTTGGATAGAATTGAGAAGTTAAGCGTGTTTGACCACGGAGTGCAATTTGACTTGAGATTAAGCATATTGACCCGAGATTAAGCCATAGTGACCTGAGATTAAGAAAAAAACAAAAACAAAATTTCTGAAGAAAAAAATGAAAAAAATATTAAAAAAAAAATTCTGAAAAAAAATTGAAAAAAAATTGTTAGTAATGGCGCACTTCTATGTGGTGTGCCATTACTAAGTCAGATAGTAATGGCGCACCATGTGATATACTAATGGCGCACTCCGTGGTGATATACTAATGGCGCACCAGGGAGTGCGCCATTAGTATCTGGTATACTAATGGCGCACCAGGGGTGCACCATTAGTATTAGTTACTAGTGGCGTGATGCTAGTGGCGCACCTGTAGTGTGCCATTAGTGGCCAAAACAGGTGCGCCACTAGCAGGCCTTTTCCTAGTAGTGTAGGTAAACTCGTGTCCCTCATCTCGACCAACCCCTTCGAGTCCATCACCTTAGTGATGGCCTCAAACCTAAGTCTTCAAATATCTGCCATGACAAATCCACGATAGTTAGCGCCCATCATGGGGCCAGCCCTGGGTGGTGCTAAGTTCTCAAAAGGCTCTCTCCCGGGGATCGAGGGGTACGCTATTGGCAGGATGAACAAGAGTAGCCATGGACGGCTCTACATCGACGCCGCTGGCTGGGGCCCCGAGGCCGACTAAATTGAGTATGGTTTCTGGGTTCCCTTCGGCTGAATCCACGTCTTCATTGGCATGATCGATAGATCCAAACCCAGGCTAGACATCTGCATCGACATCGTCGAGCCGGCTCGGTGCGCACAACCCGCCCGACATGTGCAACCGCCTGTGCTACCCCGGGTAGGAGGCACGTCTTCGTCGGCTTTACTCAGGGCATGGATCTTCAAGATTCTATGTCACAAGGAACTCTCATCTGCTCGGAGGATGGATCTTCGAGCGAAGAAACGGAATCAATTTACTAGCTTCACAATGGCGGGCTCGGAGGCTACGTCGTGCCTTACCCCGAGTCACAATATCATGAGCCAGATGATTATGAGCCGCCGAACCGTGCTACCGTCTTAATGGTGGGGTCAGCGCCGGCCCCAAGTAGCACAGCCGTCGGCGCAACTGGATCAGGGGCTGGCAGGCCTCCGCCTCAGGTTCTTTTGGATCTGATGAACGAGCTTACAACCCTGATGGCAACAGAGGTCACAGCTGAAAATCAAGCGACCCGGAACACGGAGGTCGCGAGCCTGAAGAACCAGATGACCGAGGTCCAACATGAGATTAGTGCGCTGAAGGCTCAGATGGATGCAGAGGCGGATCGCCTTAGGGCGTATGCTTTCCGCCTTGAGCTAGAGCAGCACTCTACAGCGGAGGTTTAGCGGATGATGCATCAGTCCCGCTTGCCGGATCAGTATGAGGCCAGAAAACATTTCAGCACGCTAGGAATGGGACGGATCGTACATTTAACCTTAACCTAGGCGAGTTAACCGGGCGGCTCTGGATGCTCAGGCGCTGGTGGATCGGGCAAGATCATAGCGAGAGGCGGTGACTCTAGCGGTGGCAGCTCATCAAGAACCCACAAACGGGCCTTCCATCTAGGAAGGAGAAGGAGTAACCTCCAGGGGTCTGGAGTGCCATGCTTAGCACCGACTTTGCGGAATGAACGTCTGCCGAAGGATTTCAAGGGCCCTCGGAAGGTCCCATATTATACTGCAGACCTACCTCCGCAGGCTTGGATTGAAAGGTATGAGCTGGCCATGAAGATGTTAGATGTCAATGATGCAGTGTGTACCAAATATTTCATCATGATGCTGGAAGGACCGGCTCGCACATGGTTGAAGGGCTTGCCACTCAACACCATTGATTCCTGGGCCGATCTAAACATAAAGTTCATCAAAAACTTCCAAGGAATGTGCAAGGAGCCCATGGCAATTTTGGATTTGGATCATTGTGTGCAACAGGATGATGAATCGGCTCATCATTAGGTCCGGCAGGTCTCAACTATCATCCACTTGTCTGAGCAGATTATGATGGCTCAAGCGGTTTTGATTCTAGAAAAGAATTGCCACTTTACACCTCTAAAGCAGAAGCTTGGCCAACTCAAGTGTTCATGTCAAGACATGGGGGAACTCATGGTGTCTCTCACCAAGTATGTGACTCTGACAACACGAATGACCCATGCTCTAATGAGGAGAAATCAGATCAGGGTAAGAAAAGTAACAATGGCAAGGGTGCGGCTGGAAACGCCAACCGTGGCAAGCGGAAGAATCCGGATGGCGGGTCAGAATTGGTGGCAAACACCAGCGCTGGGAACAATCATGCTAAAGCTAACAGGAACTTCAGGCATCCCATTAATAAGGGTATAACTCCTTTGAATCTAGAAGAGATGATCAATAAAACTTGTCCAGAGCACAGCCGGCCCGATAAATCGGCGAGCCATACATGGAGGAACTACAACATTATGCGGCAGTTTCGGGATTACAGCTTGCGGCAGCATCATAATAACGATGGTGGCTCGTTAGGCAGCTCAGGGCCAAGTGGGTCAGGAGCCGATTTTAATGCTAGTGGCTCAGGATCTGGCTATCAGGGTCGTAGCAATCAAGGAGGTCATCATGAGCAATCCGGCGGTGATAATCAGCAATAGAATAACTAGTCTGGGTATCAGAGTAACCCAAAGTAGCTCAGCGCGGGTCAGTACTATGTTTTTACAACCTGCCTTGACAAGCGAGACCAGAAGGTGCACAAGCGGGCGGTTAATGCAGTCACGTGGGCTCTCCCGCAATATTTGAAGTGGTCTGAGTACAACATAACTTGGAGTAGAGGGGATCACCCACTGCATGTTGATAACCCGAGGCAGCTGGCTTTGGTAGTTGCCCCCCAAGTGGGAGGATACTTGTTTACTAAGGTACTTATGGATGGCGGCAACAACATTAATATCTTGTACTACGACACTTTTTGCCAGATGAATTTGCTTGATAAGGATCTTAGGCCTTCTTCGACAGTCTTTCATGGTGTGGTACCCGAAATGTCGGCTTATCCAGTGGGTAAGATATCTTTGGAGGTTGCTTTTGGTGATGAATACAACTACAGGGTGGAATCCTTGTGGTTTGAGGTGGTGAAAATCAAAAGTCCATATTATGCTCTATTTGGACGACCGTCTTATGCCAAGTTCATGGCTAGGCCTTGCTATGTCTACTTACAGCTCAAGATGCTCGGGTTGAATGGCGCGACTACCATGCATGGTGATCGGAAGACGGCCATTGAGTGTGAGGAAGGAGACGCACCTTACGCATAATCAAGTTGCACTGAAGCAGAGCTCAAGTCCTATAAGGAAAATGTTGACCCGGAGGACATGACTCCTCTCAAAAAGCCTAGCACAGAATCTAAGCCGCCCCTCAAGTTCACGGCGGATGATACCAAACTGGTGGATTTCACTCCAGGCGACTCATCACAACAGTTCACTATTGGGGACAATATAGATCCCAAATAGGAAAGCGCGCTTATGGAATTCATCCGTGAGAATCGAGACATCTTCGCATGGAAACCTTCCGACATGCCGACTATACCGAGGGAGTTCGCTAAGCACCATCTTAATGTGGATCCTAAGTTTAAGCCGGTTAAACAGTTCCTCCGGCGATTCAATGAAGAAAGGCGCAAGGCTATTAGGGAAGAGGTGGCCCGGCTTCTGGAAGCAGGGTTCATCATTGAAGTGTTTCATTCGGAGTGGCTTGCTAACCCGGTGCTAGTGCTTAAGAAGAACGACACGTGGGGTATGTGTGTGGATTACACGGATCTTAACAAGGCATGTCCAGTTAACCCGTTTTCTCTACCCCGTATTGACCAGATTATTGATGCAACGGCGGGTTGTGAGAGCTTATGCTTCCTGGACGCTTATTCCGGATATCACCAGATCAAGAGGGCAGCCAAGGACCAAGAGAAGACGGCTTTCATCACGCCTTTTGGTTCTTTCTGCTTTGTGTCTATGCCTTTTAGGCTCGAGAGTACCTAGGCGACTTACCACCATTGTGTGCAGAACTGTCTTCACAGTCAAATTGGACACAATGTTCATGCATATGTGGATGATATTTTGGTCAAGTCAAGGAAGAAGGAGACTATACTTGACAACCTCAAGGAAACTTTCGATAACTTACAGGTCTAAGAGATTATGCTTAACCTAGCTAAGTGTGTTTTTGGAGTTCCTGCAGGCCAGCTCTTGGGTTTTCTACTCTCCGAGCATGACATTGAGGCTAATCCGGACAAAATAAAGCCTATTACTTCCTTGTCTGAGCAGGCATGCGTCAATGATGTTCAGCGCCTGGTGGGTCGAAGCGCTATGTTAAGCCAGTTCATAAGTCTCGTGGGTGAGAAGTCTATCCTTTATACCAGATGATGAAGAAAATAGACAACTTTGTCTGGAGTAAGGCGGAGGGTGAGGCCTTTGAGGCACTCAAGAAGCAACTCACTAAGCCGCCGGTCTTGGCCGCTCTGGCTGAGAAGGAACCCTTGCTCCTATATGTGGCGGCTAATAACAAGGCAGTCATCACCGCGATTGCTGTTGAGCATAAGGAGGCAGGGAAAGAATATCTGGTTCAGAGGCCGGTTTACTACATTAGTGAAGTCTTGATACAGTCCAAGCAGAGGTACCCACATTGGCAGAAGCTGATATATGGGGTGTTCATGGAAAATCGTATGCTGAAGCATTACTTTCTGGGACACCAGGTCATAGTGGTTAGCTCTGCCCCGTTGAGAGACATAATTCAAAATAGAGAAGCCACCGACAGGATTGCTTAGTCGGCATTGGAGCTTGGACCTCTTAATCTAAAATACGTGTCTTGCACGACAGTCAAGTCTCAAGCCATGGTGGATTTTATAAATGACTGGACAAAATGTCAGGCGCCCAAGGAGAAGCCGAACAACGCATACTGGACGATTCACTTTGACGGATCCAGACAACTAGAAAGATCAGGGGCTGGGGTTGTATTAACTTCCCTTAACGGAGACAAGTTATGTTATGTGCTAAGGTTGATGTTTCCTTCTACTAACAATGCAGCTGAGTATGAAGCTTTACTTCATGGCCTTCAGGTGGCTAAGGAGAGGAACCTGAGCCGGGTTTGATGTCTCGATGACTCAGATCTCGTGGCCTAGCAAGTTTTAGGCACGTGGGATTCCAAGGACCCACGGATGGTGGCTTATCGTCAGGCGGTAGATATCATTGCTGGTCACTTCAAGGGGTATCAAGTGGGTCATATTGATCGTCGCAGAAACGAGGTGGCTGACGCATTATCAAGGCTGGGCTCCCAGCGTAAGCGGGTGCTACCTAACGTTTTCTTGGACGTGCTACATCACCCGTTAGTTAAGCTACCATCAGAGGAAGACCTGGCTATACCTGACCAGGAGGGGTAGCTGGTAGCGGCTCTCCATGCTATCCCTTACTGGATGTTGCCTTACCTAGCATACCTGACTCACGGCAAGTTACCTGAGGATGAGACCTTGGCAAGAAAAATCATCAGGCGATCTAAGTGTATGACTATCATCAATGGTTAGTCACACAAGTGTAGTGTTATCGGCATTTTTCAACGTTGTGTTTCACCTGAAGAATGTAAGGAAATCTTGAATGAGATTCATGTTGGCGATTGTGGTTATCACGCCGGCTCAAAATTTGTGGTGGCCAAGGCTTTTCGGCATGGTTTCATCTGGCTGACGGCTCGTAAGGATGAAGAAGACATGGTTCTCAAGGGCGATGGATGTCAGAAGTTCGGGCGGCGTGCTCATGTGCCAGCTCAGGAATTGCGAATGATTCCAGTTACCTGGCAATTTGCGGCCTGGGGGCTTGATGTGGTCGGGCCCTTCAAGAGATCAAAGGACAAGAAGACCCACTTCTTGGTGGCGGTGGACAAGTTTACCAAGTGGGTGGAGGCTGAGCCGGTCAGCAAGTGTGACGTGGCTACGGTGGTTCAGTTTGTCAGAAAATTGATCTATCGCTTTGGTTACCCTCATAGCATCATCACAGATAATGGTATGAACCTATCCAAGGGGGCTATGCAAGCATTATGTGAAAGAGAGCACATCTGGATTGACGTTACTGCGGTTGCTCATCCACAATCCAATGGTTAGGTAGAGCGTGCTAACCAGGAGATCTTAAGAGGCATCAAGCTCTGGCTTATGGTTCCTCTATAGTGAATGCCGGGTTGTTGGGTAAAGGAGTTGCCATCAGTTTTATGGATCATCAGAACTACTCCCAACATATCAACAGGCTATATGCCTTTCTTCATGGTTTATGGTGCAGAGGCCATGTTACCAAGCGATATACGCCATGACTCGCCGCGGGTGACGGCTTACATTGAGGCGGATAATGAGACAGCGCGTCAAGACGCGTTGGATGCTTTGGATGAAGAGTGTGATTTGGCTTCGGCTCGATCGGCAATTTATCAACAAGATCTGCATTGCTATCATAGCCGTAGAGTTAAGACCTGAACGTTTCAAGAAGGCGACATGGTGTGGCGTTTGATTCAAGATCAGACGGATGCAGACAAGCTATCTCCTCCATGGGAAGGACCATTCATGGTCAGTAGAAATCTCACCAATGGGTGATATTATCTCATTGATATACGAGACAAGTCAAGCACTTCTGGGCAAGAGACCCGCCGATCGTCGAACATAGCTCATCTGCGGCCTTACTATACTTGAGTCATCAACTGTTCCCATTGTACATCATCATTGTACATATCACGTATATATAAATATAATAAAGTTAGCATCCCTGCAAGTCGGGGCCTCTGCCGTTTTATATATCTCAACTTGTGCAAAAGTTGTCTGCATCAACGTGGTCATCTGGGGGCTTCTAACCCACCAGGGTTCAGCTTACACACCCTTTGGATCGGCTCTTCAGCCACCGTAAGGCAGGTTGTATACCCAAAAGTTGACTCCGTCAACAAGGTTATTTGGGGGCTTCCAACCCACCGGGTTTAGCTTACACACCCTCTTGTTCGGCTCTTCAGCCACCGCAAGTTTGTGTTAAACCTGCCTATATGCTGTTGTTGCTCTGCTATGTGACTCACCGAACTCTTGCTAGTTAATCTCAATTAGGGACCCTGAGTTGTGCAAAGATATTTGGCAGTCACTCGCACTAGAGACCCTGTATTGGTCAAGGTTACACCGGCGGCTCTTGTCACATGGGAGTCGGCTTACGGAAAGCAAAGACAAACTCACCCATCTGTTGCCGACTCTCCGCTACGTGGCCCGTTCGTACTCTTAAAAAATTACTCTTTTAAAGACCCTGCACTGTTCAAGGTTTAGACGACGGATCCGTATCACGTGAGAGGTAGCTTATGGTCCCTAAGGGTACTCATGCCCTGTTGCGTCTCTTTCTGGTTTGCTGTGCTCCTATCAGTTAATCTCACCTAGAGACCCTAAGCTTTTCAAAGAAATTGATGGTAACTCTCGATAGAGACCATGTACTGTTAAAGAGTTCTAGTAGCGAGTCCACCGAGAAGAACCGGCATATGAGTTTTCGAAAAAGCAAGGTCAGGAAAGATTTAACATGTCCGGGTTGTGCTTTTTCAAGCCTCCCTCACAGCGATCCAGAACATATTCTACTATTTGTTTTCACAGTTTTTATCTCTTAAGATAAGTCGCCATGAAGTCTGATGACAAGATATGAGTGAAACACAAAGGAGTTAAAGATATATCAAGTTGTGCAGTTTCCTACGTGCACGATGGCACGGTTCAGGCAATCAAGGTTTTTTCTAAGCCTATTAAAAATCTCTCCACAGAGCCCAAAAATCAAGACTTAAGTTTTTGTGCACTGCTAAAGTTTCGGCGGGTCAAGGAGCCGGGTTGTCCCACCGCAGGATCAAACTGTTTAGCTTGATAGTGGGTCATCCCGCGACGGGTCTTCAATCTCCTCGATCTGAAGATTGTTAACGTACTATTTGTAGTTTGTTAATGCTTCAAACTGGGCCTCGTCAAAGAGGGGAGACAGGTCAATTTCAGGGGCAAAGAGGTGCTTATGACGTGCAGGAGTTAAGTCCCTAGCTTCAAAGGTTGGTTAGCGCACTTGTTTGTTGTCTGCGTTGTAAGCCGCTTGGTAAGTAGACAGATCAACTTCATCCGCTAGTACCAATGCGAGTACCCTGGAGGCCTTCATAAAATGGGTATAGTCAGCTTTTGTGAACTCTAAGTCTTCTTCTTTCCTGGACGGAAAGCCATCCATCATCTCTTCTGCAGTTAGCTCAGGGGCAAAGGCCAAAGCCTGACTTACCGCAACCATTGCTCCCTTCCTGGCGGCTGATCATTTGAGCTCTTCAATTTTCTTAGGCAGAGTTGATAAGAGTTCTATCACTGCTTTCATGAATTTGGGGATGCTTTCTTTATTCAGCATTGCTCTGATAGTGCAAAGGGTCCTGCCGTACAGCTGCTCTAACAAGGTGTATATGGCTTTCAGCTGCAACAGGCTGTCTAAAGCGAGCTGGCGGCTTCTATGATCTACAAAGACGGGTTTAGCATTATAAGTCGCCTGCGCAGTTTTTCAACCAGGAAATTTGCTGAGTTTTCAGTACTTACCAAAAATATAGAAGCAGTCATCCTCGAGATATGGTGCTTAAGGGTCTGCAACTCATCTGATACAAGCTTGAGCTGCTGGTCAGCATCATCTGCATGGTTTGCTACCGCGGCTTGATCCGCTGTAGCGGTCTTCTTGAAAGTAGCAAAGTCAGATTGAACCTTTGCAAGTTCTTCGACGGCAACCCGACATCTCTCCTCCACTTCACCCAGGGTGGTTTGCTGGGAAGCAAGATTGTCCTTTAAGCTTAAAGCTTCCTGTGACATACATAAACAAAGTCACCCAGGAGGGGTAAGTCGCTAGGTTAAAATATTAGTGGATGATTGGCTAAGGGAATATAATACAAGTCTCAAGTAGATTGCAAGCAATATACTTGACACTTGGGGGTAATGTCTGTTCGCTCTCCAATTCTACAATGAAGTTTTGGCTCATCTTCATCAAGTTAAGCCAGCAATTGGGGGCTACATATGGCTCTTTGGTTCAAGTAAGTTCCGGCTCATCTTCATAAAGATAAACCGGCACTTGGGGGGTACATCGATGCTTTCCAAGTTTATAGTGAAGTTTCGGCTCATTATTTCTATACTGACCCGGACTTGGGGGCTACCATTGATCAACTCGTCAAAACTGAGTACCGACTTAATATATACATATTAAACCAATACTTGGGGGCTATACGCTAAGTTATTCTAGTTATGAAAAGGACTGGAAGACCCGGTTTAGCATTTGCAATACTAAACCAGCTCTTGCGGGCTACATAAGGGTATAAGGGAAAGCAGGAGTACCTCATATTTTCTCTTCATCAAACCGACAAGTTTGAGCTCCATGTACCGGATTGTGGGGAGGTGGTTCGGATAACCAGCATGTAACTTCTCTAGCACGGGGAATTCAAAGTCATGTTTGTGAGGTAAGGAAGCTTCAGCCTTGTGGGTGTCCTTTGTCAATACATGCGGTTTGTTAGATTGAAAACCCGTCCCAGTTATGATGACGTCCGGAAGAACTGTCTCTTCTACGACTGTTGAAGGGCTAGGCGTCTTAGAATCGACCCTTGGAAGACTATTAGTTGCCATCTCATGGTCTGCCGGCTCAGAGAACCGATGAATATCTTCAGGTACATCTTTCATAGCTTCAGTGGGCTCAGCATGAGCTGCAGGAGAGTCCGGCTTAGCAATCTCCGGCCCTTAGGCAGTGGGGGCAGAGGTAGACCCGCTAGTCTTCCTACGCTTTGCTTGAGCCCTGGAAAACACAGAAGATTATTATATAAGGAGCAAGGATGGCAAAAAGATATGATGCAGAAACAAGGATACACACTCTGGGTTGATCTTCAGAGGTGGCAGCTTAGTCGTCGTAGAGTCACCAGACGATGGGGGCATCGGGAGGTGTGTTGTTGCTTTTTCGAAAGAAAATTAGGGTCTAAATGAGCAAGAGGATGAGAAAATGGGACTTTTCAAAGGACCCGCAGTATATTTTTTGGTGGAAGGTGTTCTGAGTCAGAAGAAATGTACGTTACCTTAGGGGTGTCTGCATGGCTTGATTCTATTTCCTCCTATGAATAATTATTGTCAATAAGGTGCATGCACTACTGGAATCAGGAACTTTGCAAAATGTCTTTTCTTTGCCGTGTGCTAGTAGACGACAAAGAAGGTCTTTGACGTCCATTTACAAAAAACAGACGGCAAAGAACTGGCTGCTGGCAAAGATGCTATTTGCCATCAGCTAGTTCTTTGTCGTCTGCTAGCATACGGCAAAGAAGCTTTGTCGTCCTCTAGAGGACAGAAAAGAGGTGGGGGTGGGGTCCAGTGGAGGCCCGAACATTGTAACGGCCCACCCCACCTCTTTGCCGTGTGCTAGCGGACGGCAAAGCTTCTTTGCCGTCTGCTAGCCGACGACAAAGAAAATGCAACCTAACGACGTGAAGTGACCTCCTCTCTCTCTTCTCTCTCTGCCTCTCTCTCCTCCCCCGACCCCCACCGCACCCGACCTCCACCGCCACCCGCCACCGCCCCTGCCACCCCGATCCCCACATCCGCCAGTCGCTGCCCCTACCGCCCCACCGCACCCGCCGGTTGCCGCCCCTGCCACCCCCGACCCCCACACCCTCCGGCCACCGCCCCTACCATCACCACCGCACCCGCCGGCCGCCGCCCCTGCCGCCCCCGACCCCCTCCCCTGCGGCGGCCGCCCAAGCCCTGCCGTGAGGAAGGCCATGGCGCCGCCCCCCTCCCCTAGGGAGGCCCTACTCCATAGGCCCCCTCCTCCACCGCCCCCCTCCTCCCCTCCAAGGTGAGCTTCTCTTCTCCTCTTTTTTTTGTATTTTTAGGTTTAGGTTTAGTTTAGATTTAGTTTAGGTTTAGTTTTAGGTTTAGTGTAGGTTTAGTTTAGTTTAGATTTACATAATTAGAAGAAGAAAGAAGAAAGATGAAAAAAAGAAAATAAGAATAAGTAGAAGAGGAAGAAGAAGAAGAAGAAGAGGAGGAGGAGGAGGAGGAGGAGGAGGAGGAGAAGAAGAAGAAGAAGAAGAAGAAGAAGAAGAAGAAGAAGAGGAGAAGAGGAGAAGAAGAGGAGGAAAAAGGAAAAGAAGGAAGAAGAAGAAGAGGAAGAAGAAGAAGAATAAGAGGAGGAGGAGAAGAAAAGAAGAAGAGGAGGAGGAGGAGGAGAAGAAAAGAAGAAAAAGAAGAAGAAGAATAAGAAGAGGATGAGGAGAAGAGGAGAAGAAGAAGGAGAAGGAGGTGGAGAAGAAGAAGAACAACAACAACAAGAACAAGAAGAAGAGAAGAGCCCCCGATCCCCGATCGCCTAAGCCACTAACCCCAACCTCTGACGCCACCGACCCTCGACCCCTGATGCCACCGACCTCTAACCCCCGACGCCACTAACCCCTGATGCCCCGGACCGCCGACCCCCGACCCCTGACCACGAATGCCATCCCCCCCTCTGACCACAGACACCACCGACCCCTAACCACCGAGGCCATCGACCATCGACCACCAACGCCACCGAGCCCTCGACTCCCGACACCATCGACCCTCGACTGCCGACGCCACTGACCCCTGATGCCACTATCTCCCGATGCCACTGATCCCCAACCCCCGACACTTATTATGCCTCCTACTGATCAAAAAGGTGCTCTTCGGCGTTCATGAGGCCAAGGAGGTCATAGTTTTGTAAATAATGAGCTAGGTCACATATTTTCCTATTTTGTTATAAAAACATCATATTTTGTGTTGATCAGGTGAATTTCAATGTGCAGTTGTTCAACGACCTCCCCGTTCATTTGACGAGCTCCCCGGCTACGTTCGTTGCTGAACACAAATGACATCTTCTCCCCCAGCACCCTTAAAAAAATTTGCTCTGTTCTGGTCATCGTGCCGATGAAACTTGCTAGCTATAGGTGTCGTCGATCATCTATATGCATGACCACTATGCATCTCCCGTTCAAAAGGGTTACATATATAAATATGCTTGCATTATAGCATATTTATAACCGTGATTCTTTTGAATTGTCCAACGTTATCCATGGACAGCCCGAGTATGTGTAGATTGGGTTCGTTTTCCCATATGCTCTGCTCCGGATCAGATGCAGAATTTCATCAGTGCCTCCCTGTTGTTCTCCAGGTACACATCCTCTCTGCTTATTGACGAGACCTATATCAGGAGAATAGCGGGGAGGTGCTACCGAAATTGTGCGTCGGTTCCGGAGCAGAGCATGGGAAAACGAACCCAATGTACACGTACTCGGGTGGGACTAGGACCTATCTTTACCTACTAGGTTGCATCGACGTAATAAAACTGACAAACTCTATTAACTGATGAATATGGTTTGCTGAATTATGTATATATTTTTTGTATGTACAGCAGCTAGGCAAGATGAGTGATCATGGGTGGATGTACACCGGTCGCACTTGTCATAAAGACATGACCTATGAATGGATAAAAAAACCAAGGGGTTTGTTAGAGTCGCATTTGTAAAGGGATAGAAAACAACCTGGTGCCCTTGTGTCAATTGCGACAACTATCATCAGAGGTCAGAGTTTGAAATGATCAAACACCTACAGAAGTGGGGTTTTACGCCTAATTATACGGCCTAGACATTTCATGGTGAGTCTGCCCAACGTGCCAGAGCTGAGGTGGTTCGTCGTCGCACCGACGAGCATGGTATCTGGATCGAAGACATGGTGCAAGACTTTGATGATGCTCGGGATTCAAACGATGAGATGTAGGAATCTTCAAAGGCCTTCTATGAAATGTTGGAGTCTTCAAAACGTCCTCTCCAGGAGCACACTGAGCTTTGTCAGGTGGATGCCATCGTGCAAGTAATGGCTCTGAAGGCTCAATTCAACCTGGGCAGAGAATGCTACGACGCGATGATGACGATATTTGGACGCTTTGTACCCAAAGGCCATGTATTGCCAGCAAACCTGTACCAGTTGGACAAAATCCTATGTGTGCTTAAGATGCCCTATGAGAAGATAGATGCCTATGAAAATGTATGTGCCGTATTTAGGCTTGAGTATGCGGGCTTCAACTATTGTCCCATTTGCAAGTCTTCCAAGTATGTTGTGGTAGACAACGGTATGGTTGAGAAGAGTCAGACCAAAATCCCAGTTAATGTTCTTCGGTATATGCCAATCATAACAAGACTTCAACGTCTTTTCATGGTGAAAGAGATGGCCACACAGATGGCATGGCATAAATTGGGCAAAAGAATGGAACTAGGTGCAGATGGGAATCCGATGTTGGGACACACTTTAGATGCTTTTGCGTGGAAGCACTTTGATGCATTACATAAGGATAAAGCGGGAGATCCAAGGCATCCTTGAGTTGCCATCAGCACGGATGGGTTCAATATGTATGGTATGACGGCAGCACAATACAGTTGTTGGCCTGTATTTGTCATTCCACTCAATCTCCCCTTGGAGAGATTATGAAAAGGAAGAACATTTTCCTGACATTGATAATTCTAGGGCCCAAATATTTGGGGAAGAATATTAATGTGTACCTGAAGCCGCTTAAGGATGAATTGCAAGAAGCCTAGGATAATGGGATCAAGACATACGACGCCGCTACCAAAAACAACTTCAAAATGCATGTGTGGTACATGTACTCCTCGCATGACTTGCTAGAGTATGCACTAATCGCTGGCTGGTGTGTGCATGGAAGGTTCCCATGCCCCACAAGCAAGGCATCTCTTGAGTTTCGTTGGCTGCTGGCGGGTCGCAAGTATTCTTGCTTCGACTTGCATAGACAGTTCCTGGATCCTCGCCATAAGTTCAGAAAAGACAAGAAGAATTTAATGAAAGGTAGAGTTGTCAAAAACTCTGCACCACTTGCATTGAGAGGCCAACAGAACTTGGATCAGATAAATGCTCTCGAGACGGATCCAGATCGTCTAGGGTATTTCAAAGGGTATAATTCGAAACACGCCTAGACTCACAAGATATGTTTGTGGGATCTGCCTTACTTTAAAGATCTCCTTTGCCCACACAACATCGACGTGATGCACACTAAAAAGAATATTGTCGAGGCCCTTTTTGGTACATTGTTTGGCATAGAGGGGAAGTCGAAGGATAATCCTAAGGCTAGAGTCGATAAGGAGGCTCTATGTGATAGACCGTTACAGAACATGCGACAACCGAAAGGAAAGAAGAACTGGAGGAAGCCAAAGGCATGGTTCAATCTTGGAAGGTCAGCTATGATGGAAATGATCTTGTGGGTGAAAATGCAGCTGATGTTCCCAGATGGGTATGCAGCGAATCTAAAGAGGGGAGCGAGTCTTGACAAATTGAAAATATTTTGTCTCAAGAGTCATGATTGGCACATCTGGCTTGAGCGGGTAATGTCGGTGATGTTGTGTGGCTTTATCCCTGAGGATGAATGGCTAGTACTAGCAGAGATGATCTATTTCTTCCTTGCTCTTTGTGCGAAAGAACTATTGCCTGACATGCTAGATGAACTGGAAGAGTTGGCGCTGGAGTTAATCTACAAGTTAGAAAAGATCTTTCCACCGGGCTTCTTTAATCCAATGCAGCATTTGATTTTGCATCTCCCAACCGAGGCAAGATTTGGGGGGCGGCATGCGAAATTGTTGGTGCTTCGCAACTGAGAGGATGCAGAAGACGCTTCGAGCAAATTGTCAAAACAAAAGTAGAGTTCAAGCATCGGTGGCTTAGGCATTCATTACTGAGGAGGTGGCAAACTTCACGACAGCACACTACAAAGCCAAGAATCGTCATTTTCATATTCCGAAGCTTCGGTACAATGATGGTGACCATGAAAATGGTCAATCAAACTTCAGCCTATTCAAAGGGAAGCTCGCACCAGCCGGTGCTTCAAAAGCAATAGCGTTGGATGTCGAAGAATGGCGGACCATTTCGTTTTATATCTTCAACAACCTAATAGAAGTGTGGCCATACATCGAGTAAGTTCTAGGTACATTGTTTCACAACTTCTATTTCCTTTGAAATGCTCTTATTCCCAGATATGTGATACGGTTGATATGTCGCCAAATTCTTGGATGGAGCGGTGATCCAAAAGAATTCCATCTAAGAGTATGAGCTTCTGGCAAAGCATGGAGGCGGCTATCCTGGTTTCATCTCTTGGTTCACGCAAATGGTAATTTCCATTAGACGATTTCATTTCTTCGTCTAGTTTGCGGCTAATGCAACAATCCTTTCGTATTAAACTTGTAGGCTAATGCATAGTCTATGGACTCCGAATTGAGACAAGTGGCTAATCATTTTGACTATGAGGTTCGTTCATTTGACAAATACGAGATTAACAGGTATCGCTTTCGTACTTTTGGCAAAGAGCTATCTATGGCTACCTGAAAGTCTACAAATTGTTGTGTCTCCGCTGTCGGCGAACGAGGGGTCGAGTATTATGGAAGAGTTGAAGCAATGTATGAACTTACATTCTTTGGTGAAAACCCACCAAACGTCATAGTCTTCAAATGTTATTGGTTCCAGCCGAAGGAGACTAGAAGGACTCATGAACATATAGGGCTAGTCGAAATCAAACAAAGCACCCATTTAGATGTTCCCGATGTCTAAATTACGTCTCAACAGGCGACCCAAGTTTTCTATCCACCGTGGGCCTGCCAAACTAATCCAAATCTGAACGGTTGGGATCTCGTTTATGATGTGCCGCCACATTTTAGACCACCTCCCCTCAATGAAGATGATTATGAACCTCACATTAACCAAGAAACAGATGAAGGAGAATTCTTCCAGGAAACACGTGTTTCCAAAAAACGTTTCAAGAACCGCTCTACTTCACCCTAGAACGTTGAGGTAGACAGCAACAGTGTATCCGACTTCACCCCTGAGCCAAAACAAGAAGAGATGGAAGAAGAAGAGGTTA
Source organism: Hordeum marinum (assembly GCA_022496015.1). NCBI lineage: Eukaryota > Viridiplantae > Streptophyta > Magnoliopsida > Poales > Poaceae > Hordeum > Hordeum marinum. Next base: position 298,763,706 of record CM039673.1, read on the forward strand.
GTGCTACAGATGACCTGTCAATGCTTGACCGATTACAAAAAGGAGGCCTTCCACATGTTCATGCATTTATTGATCCCAGAGCATATATAGACGATGAAGATTAATATTAGTAATGTCAGGAATCCAATTATTATTATGTACATATATATTATGAAATAGTTCATGTTATTAGGTATTCAATTTTTTTATGTTGAACTAATTTCGTTCACTCTTTGTCATTGCAGGTGTTGACAGGTGGTGGGCGCGGGTCGAGAGCGCTCTGAGCCTACTTCATTGGCGCGTGCTGGGAGGGGTGCTATTATTCCACCCCAGCAACTCCGGAGCACGTTGGTACACAGTATGCAGACACCGGCTAATTTCGTTCACTCTTTGTCGTTGCAGGTGTTGATAGGTGGTGGGCCCGGGTCGAGAGCGCTCTAAGCCTCCTTCCTCGGCGCGTGCTGGGAGGGGTGCTATTATTCCACCCCAGCAACTCCGGAGCACGCTGGCACACAGTATGCAAACACCAGCAGGCGTTTCTTCTTCGACCGGGAGAGGTCGGGGGAAGACGAAGAGAGGTGCTATCGGTAGGAAGGCTGCTGCACCTTCCGCGCCGCCACCCCGAGCTGATTCTCCCGACCAGAGGACTGCTCCATCTCAGGTGGACCCGTCTGACTTGGAGCCATCTCAGACTCCGGTCGCTGAGCCTTGGGCCAACGAGCCTTAGGTTGCCGAGGCTTCGTCCGAGGAGACTCCGGTCCTAGAGTCTTTGTCCCAAGAGACTCCAGTCCTAGAGTCTTCGTCCCACGTGACTCCGGAGGCTAGTGGCCATGCCGATGGTGGCGTGGACAACTTTTCTGAGGATAGCTATAGCGAGGGCGAGCTGGTTGAGGAGGGCAAGAAGGTCTACAAGTGTGGTGGTATAAAGATCCCGCCCGTGTCGGCGACCCGCGATCAGAGGTGGTTAATTGTGCCTAATGGGGAGAAGTAAGTGCATTTACTATTTTTTAATGTTTTGCCTTCATGTTTCTTCAAATTAATATCTAATGTGTTGGCCTTAACATACTACAGGGGTTGGAAAGACGACCCTGGTGCCTGCAAGCCCAACCAGGTCCTTGGTGTGCTTTACCGACACCACTTCCCGGGGTGGGCCACGTTGCCCGGTGAGGGTGAGCTTCCAAATGTAGCACTAAGCTGGGAGTTGTACGTGGCTGCCCCGGCCCCGGCGGAGGAGAGGGTCGATAGTGTCTTGTGCGAGACGGTAGCCGACATTGTGATCCGACGGTTTTGGGTAATTTCTCCTTTACAGAATTAAAAATCAACAACACATAGTGATTGTACTAATCAGTGTTGTCTTGTTTGATTGCAGACCTTCTACAGGCGTCTTGAGGAACATGAGGTAGACGCGGCTATTGTTATCATAGCCGAGTGCAAGCGCCTACTTCAGAACTTGTGGCACGAGGCTCGGGTGTAGGCTCTTCAAGACTACTACGCCTAGACTAACATTAAGAAGGCCAAGAAGAAGTGTCACCGCAATTTTTTGTGTAAGGAGAAGTACATGAAGGTAATTACCTATTCTTAAGGCCTTGTACTTAGTTTCCTTGATTTGATCGTAGGCGTAGCGTTGAAATTTCTCTTGTCTAACTTAGGTGCCCCTGAGATGGTGTGCGGATAGGATGGATTGTTGGGAGGCATTGGTGGATGAGTGGTGCTCTCCCAAATGGCTAGTCATCCACAACAAGGCCAAGTATAAGCGTGCCCAAATGAAAGGTGTGCCACACCATCAAGCGAGCTCCAACTTGTTTGAGTATGGGGATCAATGGGTATGTGATTTGCTTCATGATTCATGCAATTTTATTCTTCATGCTAGCTTGAGCCCTTAAATAATATTTTGTTCCTCTCTTTTAGGCGTGACACAACAAGAAGGAGGTGCCACTGCTGTTCGACCTCTATGCCATGGCCCATACTGCCCCATACAAGAAGGCCAAGACATTCTCTAAGGATGACCTCAATCATCCAGAGAGCTTCAGCAACAACTCCTCCCACAACAAGCTCGTGAGGTACAGAGATGAGGGGAAGGCGAGGAAGGGGAGGCCTTCAACCCGAGCCAGAGTCCTTTTGATCCAGAGCTTGTGACGATATCTAGTGGCGGGAGGCCCCATGGCTCGATAGCCATTGGGTATGGACTAATACGTTGTCTAGAACTCTCCCGGAGATCAAGAAGTGCCGGACGAGCTTCGATCCTGAGATAAGGCCTCATCCATGGCCAACGGAGTTCGCCATCAAGGCTAGGGCCTAGGAGCTTCTGGCAGAGGCAAACAGGCAGGCGTCGCAGAGGGAGAGGGACATGGAGGAGAGGATGGCTAGGCTGTTGGAGGAGGAGAGGAACCGGAATGACACATCTCACCGGGCCCTATACGAGCTCCTCATGGTTAGTTTCTCCTACATATTAGCCAAATCATGCACGTAATGTTCGTTTCATCACTAACTAATATGACTGACTTGTGAAAACAAAATGTGCACACCGTGTGCCACAACAAGTGTCAGACCCCTCCGTCGATGCCCTAGATTGGTATAGCACCCACGGTGAGTTTCATTTGAATGGTCATTAGTTACTAGTATTCACATTTGAGTTGCATCATGCTAACAATACATTGCAAATGACCTTTGGTGCAGCATGCCTCCCGACAAGCATCGACCGATCCTTCTGTGTGTGCTGCAACCCCGACCGGTCCTTCTTCATCTCACACTGGCGCAAAACCGACCGGTCCTTCACCTCCGTGATGATGGTAAGTTTTCCCAAGTGTTTTGCTTAACAAATGCATCATTAGCTTAAGAAATGACCTATTTAGCTCCAAAATGACATATACTTAGCTTATTTTCCTTGAAAATGACATAATAACCTTACTTAGCTCCAAAATGACATATTTTACCTAGGATAGCTATAAAATGACCTATACTTAACATTTTTCCTCCAAAATTACTTAATACACTTAGTTAGCTAAAAAAATCATAGCTATCTAGGATAGCTCAATAATGATCTATACTTAGCTGAGCTAGTTCATTTATGACATAATTAGCTTTCTTAGGTAAAAAATGGCATAATAACCTTGGTTTAGCACCAAACTGTTATATCATTAGTTTTTTTCCCTCCAAAATGACAAAATAACCTTACCTAGCTCCAAAATGACAAATTTTAACTAGGATAGCTCAAAAATGATATACGCTTACCATTTTCTCCTCCAAAACTAATAAATATGCTTAGTTAGATCAAAATGGCCTAACTACCTAGGGTATCTCAATAATGATCTATACCTAGCTTGCTAGTTTATTTATGACATAATTAGCTTACTTTGGTATAAAATGGCATAATAACCTTGTTTTAGCTCCAAACTGTCATATCATTAGTTTATTTTCTGCCAAAATAAGAAAATAACCTTACCTAGCTCCAAAATGACCGATTTTAACTAAGAAAACTCAAAAATGAGCTACACTTACCATTTTGTCCTCCAAAATGAATAAATATGCTTAGTTAGCTCAAAATGGCCTAACTACCTAGGTTAGCTCAAAAAAGACCTATACTTAGCTTCTTTAGTTCATTTATGACATACTTAGCATACTTAGGTCAAAAATGGCGTACTAATCTTGGTTACCTCCAAAATGACATTGACTTAGCTTATTTTCCTCGAAAATGACATAATAACCATACTAACCTCCAAAATGACCAATTTACCTAGCTTAGCTCTAAAATGACGTACACTTAGCATTTTTACCTAGCTTAGCTAAAAAGTGGCATAATTACCAAAGTTACCTTCGTTAGAAGAAGAAGAATATAAAGAGGAGGAGAAAAAGAAAGAGAAGAAAAATTATTCTTATTCTACTTCTTGTTCTTCTTCTTCTTCTTCTAACTTTCTTCTTTCCCAATTTGCAGATTTTCTTTATATCACGGAAGCTTGCATTCATGGAGTCTACTCTTCTCGTTGTCCTTACTTTTTGTTTTGGTTTTGTAGGATGAACAATGTAAAACTTGCTACCTATATATGTATGTATGGATGAAACCATTGTATGCTTGTTGTTGGATATATGTTGGCTATATATATATGTTGGATATGGACTTTTGAGTTGGTATGTACATGTGTTGGATGACCATATCCATAACGCAGGGATATGTATGCATGTTGAAAGTATTTTAAAATGTATATATATATATCTGTGAAATTGATTGAATTTAAGAAAGAACAGAAAAAACAGGGGCAGTACAGGTAGTTTGCTGTCCACTGGCGGACGTCAAAGAGCTTTGCCATCAGCCAGCAGATGGCAAAGCTGCCACGTGGCAGCTACCTGTGTAACCTGGGGTGGCATTGGGCTAGCCTATGTGGTTGCTTTGCGGTCTGCTAGCAGACGACAAAGAACTTTGCATCTTTGTCGTCTGCTGGCAGACGGCAAAGAACTTTCCCTTAACGGACTTAAGCTACCACGTGTGCCATCCATGCCCTTTGCCGTCTTCTCGCTAACGGCAAAGACCTTTGCATCTTTGTTGTCCTATAGATAAGCCACCAACAAAGATTAGAATAAGTAAGAGGAAAGTTAGACAAATTTGAACTATTTGATGGAACAAGAGTTTATTATAGCTGGAGCTGGATTTTTGGCGCAAAAGGGTTTCAGCCCAGTCTTGTTGCATATCTCCTGCTTCTCGTCAAGAAGAGTTTTGACAAAGGAGTTGATGTCTTGTTCTGTCAGAGGAGTGGCGTTGAAGCAGAGAGAGTCATTTGGTTCACCCATAAATTCATACATCAGCCGATCACGCTGGCTTAGTGGTAAGATTTTCCAAGAAACCCAGCAGCGGGTTTGGTCGACGCCTGTTAAGCCGTTCTCCAGTAAGGCCTTGATCTTTGCAAAATCCGGAGCATATTTAGCTCGCTCTGCGGCGAACATCCGGTCTGGGAGTTCAGTGTAGCCAAGCTGGGGTAGAATGGTAACCCGGCAGCGGATTCTGTTCTTCACGAGAAGTGTCTTTGTAGTAGAACCAGTTCTTGTTCCATTCTTTGGGGTGACTTGGTAAGACGGCTAATGGATAGGGCAAATCTCTTTGTCTCTGAATGGAAACACCGCCAAGCTCCAAACTTGGCCTAGCCGCCACTTCAGTTTGGCGGTTGACATAATAATAATCACGGAAGAGGTCAATAGACGGCTCTTCTTGCAGGTAAACTTCGCATAACACTTGGAACTCACACATGTTGGAGACAGAGTTTGGGTATATGTCTTGAGGGTGAAGCTTGAAGAAGTGAAGAACATCTCGGATTTTTTTAACTCGGGTGGGATGAATCCACGAAGGAGATGATCAGTAAACACAACCAATTATCCCTCCTCAGGTTTAGGCGTTGATTTTGGCCCGAGAACCTGCCAGTGTATGACATCCTGACCGGAAGGATACCCGTTTCTACGAAGGAAAGTAAGAGCTGTTAGGTGACTCCGGAGCTAACCCAGTTGCAAGATGAAGGTACTCTCAACATGATGGCGGGTCAAACTAGGAAAAGGCCCAGAGTATGGCGGCTTAGAACTGTGAAGTATTAAGCCGCCGAAGTATCTTATCAGAGACCTGCCAATGCAATGGCTGGTTAAGTTGACACAGCGACGATGGAAAACACAGCTAAGTGCAGATAAACAGGTTTCACATGTTTTCTTTATGACTAGAAATGTATGGGTGAAGGGAAAAACAAATATATCTGAACCCTAAAAACAGCAGTGAAAGAACAAGCAGTTAGCACACGAGAAAGAATGGGATGCAGATCTATAACGAGTGTATATATGATCCATACTGATAGCCACGATCGACTAGCAACATTGCAAGACTCAGGAGACTAATCATTAATCTACATTATGATGAACGATCTAATGAACAACGAAGAACGCTAATGGAAACCCGAAAAGCTTGGGGCATTCAAATGAGGGGACTGCAGACCTCGCAAGGAATGAGAGGAGTACCTTGCACATGCGATCGACGCGGAAGAGAATCTGGACTAATCAGGTTGACGCAGCAGCCGGCGTTGTGGGCGATGGCGAAGTCCGGTTGGCGCGGTGGAGCTCCGAAGGAGTGAAACATCGAGAGGAAGAAGAAGAAGGCAGGGGTGGTAGAGAAAAAGAAAAGGCCCCCTTGTGTCCCTATTTAAGAGATGAGGTGGCAGAAGAGTGCACGCAGGAATCAAGAAGGAAAAATGATTATTAACTGAAGGGGACGCCCTGATTTTCGGGCCGACGGTTTTTAATGAGAGGATCTATTGCGGACGTCATGGAATCTTTTTGGCATATTCGATATGACAACACTGTGGGTTACGTATTTTCTTTTTCAGGCAATAGAATGTGAGATTCGCCACCAAGTGAGTTTGAAGATTGACATGAGCAGGCTCAAATCAACCTGGGGCCTAATGTTGGGGATATAACCCCATGATAAGGCCCGCCCAAGGGGGGCCGGGTCATACCTGGCGGCTCATAATCAAGACCTGTAAGGTGGGCCGAAAGACGTAGGCCTGGCTATATGGCAACTTGCCAAGATAGGCCAAGAGGAAGGCCCAAACAAAATATGGTATAAAGACCCAGGCGGTTAAGCCACCCGGAGGCGGCTTGCCCAAGATGGCAAGGCGGCTTAGAGACAGGATTGACTATGTTGTAAGAGTCGGCGTAGGAGTCATGTAACCCAGGGCCTCGACTTCCTATATAAAGGCGAGACCCCGGGGCGGCTTAGACAGAAACCAATCAATCGAGAACTAGGTCAAGCGAATCCGCTCCCTTGTAATCAGTACTCGAATCAATAGAAAATAAGTAGGACGTAGGCTTTTCCCTCTTCTTGAGGGGCCGAACCTGGGTAAACTCGTGTCCCTCGTCTCAACTAACCCCTTCGTGTCCACCACCTTAGGGATGGCCTCGAACCTAAGTCTTCGGAAAATTGCCGTGACAAATCCTCGACAAGTAGGCATAGGAGTTTTCATACCCTTTACACTCTTGCATGTTGAACTTCTTGATCAAGTCCTTGGTGTACTTGGTTTGAGAGATAAATGTTCCTTCTCTCGTTTGCTTGATTTGCAAACCAAGGAAAAATTTCAGCTCACACATCATGGACATCTCATACTTCTCATACATAAACCTTCCAAATTGATCACTAAAATATGGGTTACTAGATCCAAAGATAATATCATCCACATAAATTTGGCACACAAATAATTCACCATTAACTCCTTTTGCGAATAAGGTTGCGTCAATTTTACCAATCTCAAAACCCTTTTCAAGAAGAATCTTTGTTAGGCACTTATACCAAGCTCGTGGGGCTTGCTTTAGTCCATGACGAGCTTTATGAATCTTGTAAACTTGGTTGGATTTCTTAGGGTTCACAAAGCCGGGGGGTTTCTTAACATAGACTTCTTCCTCAATCTCCCCATTTAGAAATGCACTTTTAATATCCGTTTGGTAAAGAGTGATGATGTGATGATTCTCATAAGCAAGCAATATACGAATAGCTTCAAGTCTAGCAACAGGGGCATAGGTCTCACTGTAGTCCATACCTTCGACTTGCGTGTAGCCTTGCGCCATGAGACGTGCCATGTTGCGAACAACTTGACTGTCTTCGTCTTGCTTGTTTCGAAATACCCATTTGGTTTCGATGATGTTTTGCTCGTCCTTGGGCTTCTACACAAGTTTCCACACTTTGTTACTCTCAAAGTTGTGAAGCTCTTCATGCATAGCATCCACCCAATCCGGATCTTCGAGCGCTTCCTCCACCTTCATAGGCTCAATAGTAGAAATGAATGAGCTGTGCTCACAAAAGTTAGCTAATCGGGTTTTAGAGTGAGTGATTCTCCCGGTTTGAATGTCACCAAATATTTTCTCGAACTCGAGGTAACTTTTGCTTGTTTGATGGTGGAGCTTCCTCATCATCGTCTCCTTCTTCATTGTTGTTGTTGGTGTAGTCTCCTTTATGGGGTGGTGAAGGAGGTAGAGGTGGATCAACATGATGTACTTCTTCCAAATCTTCTTCTCGTCGTGTACCTCTTGTGGATGCTTCCATGTCATGTTGAGGTTCGCCTTGATGCAAAGTAGGAGCTTCTACTTGGGTTGATAAGGTACTTTTCTTCACATCCATGGGATGAATCTTGCCAAAGGACAAGTCTTGGATAGCTTCTGAAGGTTCTTTATCTCCTACATCATTTGGCAATTGTATGACTTGTGAACCATTAGATTCACCAAACTTCACATCTACCATCTCTTCAACTCTTCGAGTGAAATTGTTGTAGACACGGTAAGTGTGAGAGTTTGATCTGTAATAGAGTAGGAAATCCTTCATAAGAGTTAGGAGCAAATTTAGAAAGATGATGCTTATCAAGAATGTAACACTAGGAGCCAAATACCCAAAAGTATCCAACTTGGGGCTTGTTACCAGTGAGTAGCTCGTACACCGTTTTACCAAGAATCTTGTGAAGATAGAGTCGGTTTGTGGCATGACAAGTTTTTTCCACGGCTTCCGCCCAAAAGTGTCTTGGCGTCTTGTACTCGTCGAGCATTGTTCTTTCCATATCAAAAATCGTTCGGTTCTTCCTCTCAACGAGTCCATGTTTTAGGCGTGTGCATATCTAAGAACTCATGTAGAATCCCTTGTTTGTCGAGAAAGGTCTCCACATTTTTGTTCTTGAACTCCGAGCCATTATGGCTCCGAACTTTCTTCATGTTCACTTGAAACTGATTTTGAGCTTTGGGAGCAAAGTTCTTGAAGATCTTTTGCACCTCTGACTTATCTTCAAGAAACAATACCCATGTAAATCTAGAAAAATCATCAACTATAACTAGACCAAAGGAATTTCCACAAAGGCTCTTGTAAGAATTGGGACCAAAAAGATCCATATGAAGCAACTCGAGGGATCTCCTAGTAGTCATGATATTCTTTACGGGATGACTTCCACCTACCTGCTTTGTGGCTTGACAAGCACTACATAGTCTATATTTGTCAAAGATAACATATTTATCACCAAGAATATGATCACCTTTGATGAGCTTGTCTAGATTACGCATACCAACATGCCCTAATCTTCTATGCCAAAGACAACCATTCGAGGATTTTGCAATAAGATAACTGCAAGGTTTGGATCTCTTAGTGAAATCAACAATGTCTAGTTCACCTCTACAAAAATAGGTAAATACCATGCTATTGTTATCTTGACGAAACACTCGGCAATATAGTTTGATAAATAGCACAATAAAACCGAAGTCGGCAAGTCTAGACATGAAAACAAGATTGTAGCCAAGGGATTCAACCAGCATGGCATTTTGAATACATCTATCATGAGATATGGACACCTTACCAAGACCAAGTACCTTACCCTTGGACTTGTCTCCAAAAGTCACATACCTTCGTGGTCCATGGTTTGTTATGATATCCTAAAACATGTCTCTATCTCACTTCATATGATCGGTACAGCCACTGTTGAGAATCTATTCCTTTCCTCCGGCCATGTAATCCTTGTCGTTTTCCATGAGACTTAGACTCTTCATAGTCTTATGACATTCGATGTCGAATAACTCATCTTCTTCATAGTAGCCATGTTCCACATTGTCATCACCAAGTAGGATATCCCCGTCATAAGAGACTAGAGATTCGTTAGGATAGTGATAATGACAATGTTCAAGTTTATGATTGTGAATGGCTTCAAAGACAATGTTATTGATGGTGGTGACATCTCCCTTATCATGCATGAGGTCTCGAATCTCAAATAAGAATTTATCAAAGTTAGGATCACTAGGCTTCGTTATGTGACAGGAAATAGCTTTATGAAGAATTTCATCAAGATTAATTAATCTATAACTTGGATATCGTTTCTCCAAATCATTCCACAAATTATAAGCACATTCGAAATTCTTCATTTGATCGAACACAAATCTAGGCAATCCTTTGATAATGAGATTGACGGTTCTAAGATCGCCAAGCATGTCAATTTCCTCTTCGTGTGTGGGATGTAAGGGATCAATGGGAGGTACATAGGGGCTCTTAACGTACTTGCTCACATGGAATTCATTGAATAGCTCAAGTATCTCATATTTCCATTGACTATAGTACTCCCCATCGAGAACGGGCACTCTACAACTAGTACACCCCAAACTAGACACATCCATCTTCCTCCACGGTGATGAAACCTAAGCTATGGAAACCAAAGCTTTGATACCAATTGAGGGGATCGATAGAAGAGACGTCTAAGTGGGGGCTGAATAGACTACATGCAAGAATTAAAGTATAACCTTTTCCCAAGTTAATAGGTTGCGAGATTTTAACAATTATGACAAGTCTAGTGCATCCTACACATGCTAGTCAACAAATATGGCAGCAGAAAGTAAGACAAGCACATGTAAGACATTAGAGATAGGAAGATCAAACGCAACATTAGACACGAAGATTATTCCCATGGTTCCTATAGGTGGCGCTATCGTACATCCATGTTTATGGAGTAGTCAATCCACGGAGGGTAACGGTCGAGAGAGTCCATGGAGGGTTCCACCCATAAGGGTCGAGGAAGTAGCAACCTTGACTATTCCATAACGGCTTCCGTCCACGAAGGACTAGCCTCACTATGGGCAGATCTTCACGAAGTAGGTGGTCTCCTTTCCCGTGCAAACTTCTTGGTTAAACTCAACATCACGAAGTAGGAGGCTGCCAAGCAAAACCTAACCAATCTATGAGGCACCACCCTCCAAAAGTTAATAGGCTTGATATTGATGATGAACTCCTTGCTCTTGTGCTTCAAGATAATAGACTCCTCAACACTCAATCAATATCTCATAGATTTATCTTGGTAGAAGAGATTTATTGGGTGGAAAGCAACTTGGGGAGGCTAGAAATCAAGATCCATATCCTTGGAGTGGATGATCTTGATCTCAACACAAGGGTAGGTGGTTCCCTCTCAGAAATTTGATATGGAAAGTGGGGAACAACTCTGAATGCTTATCTTGCGAGTGGGATGTGGTGGAGGGGTATATATAAGTATCTGCAAAAATCCAACCATTACCACATTATTGAACAACTCGGTGAAATCGAAGCAAAACTCATTTTTACTGTTCTGTTCAAATGTGGAAACTTTAGGAATCTCGGTGAGACCGATATGATCTTGGTGGTAGTACCGATATGAGTGGCCGAGGGCAGTTTCCAAACTCGATGAGACCGATCCATAAAACTCGGAAATTCTGATTCCATGAATTTAGTCACCCGAATCTTGGTCACCAAACTCGGTTGCACCGATGTAGTACTTGGTTGTACCGAGAAGTTAGGGTTTGGCTAGGGTTTTGCCTGGGGAGAGAATCGGTAGAGCCGAATGAGGAAACTTGGTGGCACCCATTCCCTTTGACCTCCTTGGAAATTAATGCCAAAGGGGGCGAAATATCAAAGCTTATGATTGTTAAAAGGGGATAAATATCAAGCTTCTATCAAGGGGGACAAATATCAAGCTGAGAAACACTACATTAAGAGGGAGAGAGTAGACCAAATATATTCTATCATCAAAGGAGAGAGAAAATGTGATTTAGATTTGATTTTCTATCTGTCTTAAACTTGTCTCATCCTACCTAATCCCAATATCTACAAGCAAATATAAAGGGGGAGAGGAAGACCTAAAAATCCATACTTAGGGGAGAAAGTTCTAAACGATCTTGGAGACATATATATCCTAATAAATAGGGGGAGAAATATCTATCATCAAATGCTATTTTCAATATGTCTTCCATGTCTTGGTATTATTTAAGCACTTTGCATCTTTATGATAGGAATACACTTGCGTTGTCGAGATTGTTTTCTCAAGTGTATTTCTACTATTAAAATGCTCAAGAACTTCAAGGTAAGTCTATGCATCATATCCTTGTTCAAGATGATATCTTGCTTCTTGAACATATTTTTTGCAAGTGTGAATATTGAACATGGATACACCCCTTTCACATATTTTTTATGCATATAGCCAAGATACACATGACTTATGATGTCCTATCCACTATGTGTGGGTCCATGCATTCTAAAGCAACTATCCTTTAAAAGGATTGCACACATTTAGGGGGAGCATGTCTTACTCATGTGTCCTTCAAAGTCTTCACATACCTTTGCATATCTTAAATTCAAGCTTTGATTGTATATCGTCACCAATTACCAAAAAGTGGGAGATTGAAAGCACATATGCTCCCTTGGTGGTTTTGATAATTCATGACAACATACGTTGTCTCTTGGACTAATAGTTCTAACTAGTTTATTTCAAATAAAGTCCATAGAAATGATTGGCTAAGGATCGTGAGGAGAATGCCCAAGGAAATAAGAAGAGCAAAAATAATAGGATTGGCTAACCTTCAAGCTAGAAAACTCTACATTTTGCATTTTGTGAGAAATCATTTTTAGTCCATAGGAAAGACAATACTATTAAAAGGGGATGAGGTAAATATGATGATCTGGTTGCTCAAGTTCTTAGAGATTAGCACCAAAAATACTCATGAAATTCTCCCACAAAATATTCCTTCCAAACGCTAAAAGTCCAACTTCGGTGCCACCAACTTTTCCCATTCGGCCGTATCGAGTTTTGCCGCAGACACATACCAAGCCAAACCCTAGCATATCGATGACACCAACTTCCATTTCGGTGAAACCGAAATCAGTGACCAACCTTCTGCTGACCCATTTCTGAAAACAGAGTTTCTAAGTATCAGGAATGGATGACACCGAATTTTGGTAACTTCATAGGTTAGCCAACGGTGCCAGCGATATTTATATATCGGTCTCATCGAAAAGGCCAAAAGTTGCTACATTTTGCACTGGTCGGCGCAACTGAGTTTTTTGATCGGTTTCATTGAGTTGGGCAGTAGATTATTGAAGATGACTATATATACCCCTCCACCAGCCTCTCACTAATAGAGGAATCACTCAGAACAGACCAACACTTTCCCTATCCATATTTCTGAGAGAGAGACATGTACTCATGTGTTGAGATCAAGATCTTCCACTCCAACAATATGAATCTTGATTTCTAGCCTCCCCAAGTCTCTTTCCACCCAACAAACATCCTCTATCAAGCCAAATCTATGAGAGAGTAATTGAGTGTTGAGGAGACTATCTTTTGAACCACAAGAGCAAGGAGTTCATCATACTACCACATCTATTCCCTTTTGGAGAGTGGTGTCTCCAAGATTGGTTAGGTGTCGCTTTGGAGCCTCCGACTTCGTGTGGAGTTGAACCAAGAGTTTGTAAGGGCAATGAGATCGCCTACTTCATGAAGATCTACCCCGAGTGAGGCTAGTCCTTTGTGGACGTAGTCCATGGTGGAATAGACAAGGTTGCTACTTTATGGACCCTTATGGGTGGAGCCCTCCATGGACTATTCCGACTGTTACCCTCCATGGGTTGAAGTCTCCATTAGCGTGGATGTATGATAGCACCACGTATCGGAATCTACGGGGAAAAATCTTCGTGTCTTCAATTGCGTTTGATCTTCCTATCTCTACTCCTTACTTTCATGTGCATGTCTTACTTTCCGGTGCAATACTTGATGACTTGCATGTGTAGGATGTGCTACACTTGCTAGAATTACTAAAACCTGCAAATCAATAAAAAAATTAAAAGGTTACGTTTCTATTTTTCCAAGTAGTCTATTCACCCCTATAAATGCCACTTCTAGTGATCCCACAATAGGGAACCATCTGAGTCCGTTCAGATGCAACGCTTATGTCAGGAGGTTGGCAATAAACCTAAGCTATCGTTTCTTAATGTTTTGGGATGCAACTCTTATGGCAGGAGGCTGCAGCCTGATAAGATCAAAACCAAAGCGGAGAAGTTCTTCTTCGTAGGATACCCTAACAAAGACTGTCGGCGTTCTAGGATCGGGGGTACCCAAAACTGCCTACCTACAGCCCAGCGCAAGGCCCACCTCGACCTGGTATGGCCTAGTAGCAAGGCCCCCCAAGACAAGACCCTCGCAAGAGCCTTGGCCTTATGTGGTAACAACGCCAAGACCTCCAAAGGAGTGGCCTCCCCAGGCTACCTCTTGAGGATCAGAGATTTCTATGTAGGTACCCGGCCTCATGAAGCTGGGATGACGTGAGCCGTGAAAATCAAGGCCGGACGGGCGCAGACGGGTGCAGAGAGGACAGTTTCCTCTTCGGTGCTAAGGGAGCAAGGGCAGACACAGGTTCCCAAGGAAGGGCCCCAAAGCTTTCCATTCTGGTGCAACAAGACCAGGACCACGAGCTCGGCAAGATGGATGTCACCGTCAAGCCCACCTCTGCGTTACTGTAGCATGGAAAGTAGTGCTAGAGGGGGGTGATTAGACTACTTGACAAAATAAAAATCTACGTTTTCCCAATTTTAAATCTTGGAAGATTTTAGCATTCATAGTACCTCAAGTACACCCTACACATGCATGTCTACGAGTATAGCAATGGAAAGTAAAGACAAGCATGTAAGTAAAGAGAGGGTAGGAAGATCAAACGCAATTGGTGACACGATGATTTTTCCCGTGGTTCCGATAGGTGGCGCTATCATACATCCACGTTTATGGAGTCTTCAACCCATCAAGGGTAACAGTCGCAAGAGTCCATGGAGGGCTCTACCCACGGAGGGTTCCACGAAGAAGCAACATTGACTATACCATGATGACCTACGTCCATGGAGGACTAGCCAAACTCGGGGTAGATCTTCACGAAGTAGGCGATCTCCTTGCCCTTACAAACTTCTTGGTTCACTCCACAACACGAAGTAGGAGGCTCCCAAGTGACACCTAACCAATCTAGGAGGCACCACCCTCCAAAAGGTAATAGGCTCTATAGTGTCAATGAACTCCTTGCACTTGTGCTTCGAGATGATAGACTCCTCAACACACAATCACTCTCTCACAGATTTGGCTTGGTAGAAGAGATTGATTCTGTGGAAAGCAAGTTGTTGAGGCTAGAGATCAAGATTCATATGCTAGGAATGGAATGACATGATCTCAACACAGGAGTAGGTGGCTCTCTCTCAGAAAATCAGTAGGTATGAGTGGGGAACAATTCTGAGTGCTTCTGTGCGAGTGAGTGGTGGTGGAGGGGTACATATAGGCATCTCCAAAAATCCAACCGTTACACACAAAATGACCAACTCGGTGACACTAATGTGTTAATCTCGGTGATACCAAAGTGACCAAAAGGTGGCAACTTTCAAATCTCGATGAGACCGATATAGGAATCTCGGTTGCACCGATGAGGTCAACAATGGTCAGATTCCCCAATCTTGGTGATGCCGATCCAATAATCTCGGTGGTACCGATATTCTGAATTTGTGTAACAGAAATTTGGCGACCCAATCTCGGAGGCACCAATACAGAATCAGTTGCACCGAAGTGGCTAGGCTTTGGCTGAGTCTGTCTAGGTTCTGGAATCGGTGGCATCGAGTGGGATGTGTTGGTTGCACCAATTTTGAGTATTTGGCTTTGGATAGACTTTTGTGGAAGAGCTTGTGGGTGTATCTGGTGACTATTACTTGTGCACGTATGAGCATTTTGTTCACCAACAAAACCTTACCCCCTTTTAATAGTATTGGCTTTCCTATGGACTCAAAGTTATTTCTCACAAATGTAAAATGTAGAGTCCTTTGCTTGAAGCTTTGCCAATCTATTTCCTTGCATCTTGGGGTAATCCACAATCCTTTTGCCAATCTAGCATTGAACTTTTCGTGAAACATACTTACTATAAACATTAGTTCAATGACATATATGTTGTTATTAATTATCAAAACCACCAAGGGAGCAAATGTGCTTTCAATCTCCCCCTTTTTGATAATTGATGACAACATATAGATCAAAACTTCGACATATGATATAATCAATGAATATAATCGTCTCTTTGAGAAGTATGTGATAAGCAAGAGCTCCCCCTAAATTTGAGCATTATTTTAAATTTTTGTTTGAATGCAAATGCACAATCGATTAGGTACATGGGGCACTTCTTCCATGTCACATAGAACTTCGTGATGTGCGAGAGTAATAAGGGTTAACAACATAGCACAACACATCAAGCAAAGTGAATGATCATCACATAACTATCAAAAAGATAGGAATTAGTAGCAACACACATAACAACGTATGATCAAGCACACACAAAAGTATCTCACATCAAACCAACGAACCAAATGTTTTGAAAAACAGCAATAAAAGATGACGCTCTATCACTCGAAGCCTAAGATCTCTATACAACTTCTCCCCCTCTGGCAACAAGTTACCAAAAAGTTCGAAGAGATATAGCTAATCGTCTTTTTGCGACAGATCTCCTCTAGTAGTCGATGATGGAGTCGAGAGAACTGCATTGGCGAAGACTTCCACTGAAGTGCTTGATGGAGCTAGAGTAGATACTGGGGGCACTAGAGTTGATGGAGTTGATGTCAGTGTGGCTGGAGCAAAAGATGAAGGCCTCTTCTCTGGAGCTGGCACTGTAGGTGCCCTAGCCTTAGTCGTGAACTAGGTGGTAGTCCAGACAGGTGCGCTATCCTCCTCCTCATAAGAAGACTCAGACTCTGAAGAGGTGCGATGGATTGGGGCTTCATCAACCTCCTTCTTAAGCTCATTGAATATCTTGGTAAGCCCATCTACCTTGTCATTAAGAGTTTTCACTCTATCATCAATAATGTTCACAAGGCTCTCATGAGTGTCCATGATGGTCTTAATGTCCCTC
Organism: Hordeum marinum; assembly: GCA_022496015.1. Lineage (NCBI taxonomy): Eukaryota > Viridiplantae > Streptophyta > Magnoliopsida > Poales > Poaceae > Hordeum > Hordeum marinum. The sequence goes on from CM039673.1 coordinate 298,780,386, forward strand.
TTCATATCCATGACAGTGGTCATCGAAAGATCCATCTGCCTCTGCCTCTGCCTCTGCCTCTGCCTCTGCCTGAGCTGCAGCTGATGCGGGATGATCTGGGTCCATCACCACAACGTTGTCCTTGAGATCTGGCTGAAGTGGTAAGTGGGGTCTATCTAGAGCAAAGATGTGCTTCTCAAGCTTAAAATTGATAAGCATCTAAATATAGGGTGCATAGCAACATGAGCGCTTCTGATCAGCAGCAACCCTCTTCACTGCCTCTACTATCAAATCCATCACTCGAATCCTGGTGTGATGATCAAGATGGATGAGCATGTTGATGGAATATCCATGAATAATCTTCTCGTCTCTAGACTTTGGCATCAAGCTATCCCTGGGATGGTGTTCAAGGTACGGGAGGCCTAGCTGGAGAAAATAGATAGAACCAAGATTGTGAGATTGCCTGTTGGCAGCTGGAATAGGATTATACATATCCTTCATAGAGTTGTGGTTCTCCTTGGATTCCTAGTAGACATACAAATCTCAATCCTGAACCTCTGGGACTCCTAAGATAGTAGCCCATTCATCAATAGTAGACTCATATCTTGCGCCTTCAATCCTCTAAACAATCCTGCCATCTCCATAAAAATGAGCAGTGGAGTAGAACTGCATGATCATCTCATCATTCCAAACAGTGAACTCCTTGCCAACAAATTGATCACGGCCAATGCAATGGAAGTTGTCTTGGACAGATGGAAACTATTTCTCATTATCCTTGATATACTTCCAGTCCACATATCTCATGTCACTGACTGCAGGACTCTTGTCAAGAAAAACTGTCTCATAGAAGTCTTGCTATTCCTTGGTATAAAACCTGTAATCTATAGTAGTCTTCCTCCTCTGGGCATATGGATCAATAGCTCTGCATGCTCTCAACCCTGAATCCTCACTACTGGAATTCAGTTATTTGCCATGTGTTGACACATGGCAAAGTTTCTCTTTGCCGTCCGCTGTCCAAAAGCAGACGGCAAAGAACTGGCACATGGCAAACAGTGTCTTCGCCATGTGCCAGGCCTTTACCGTCTGCCCACTCACAGCAAAGAAGCTAGGGCAGACGGCAAAGAGACCCTCCCCCCCACTGCACACCCCCTCCACCACCCCATACGGTGCCCTCTTTGCCGTCTGCCGTCCATCTCTCTGCCGTCGGGGGGCAGACCGCAAAGAGAGGCCCCCCCTGAAGGCCGTCTCCCCTGCCCGATTCACCCCCTCGCGACCCCCTCTCTCTCTTTCACCCTCTCTCTCTCACCCATGCCCAACCCCCAGGGCCGCCCACTCCTCCCCGCCGGCTCCCTCCGGCCGCCCCAGCACCGCCTCCTCCTCCCCGCACCCCGCGCCCCTCCTCCTCACCCCCTCCTCCCCGCGGTCGAGCCCCTCCTCCCCGCCGGCCCCCTCCGGCCGCCCCACCGCCGCCCCGTCCTCCCTTCCGGCCCCCTCCGGCCGCCCCAGCGCCGCCCCCTCCTCCTCGAGCCCCTCCTTCCCGCCCCCTTCTCCGTGCGGCCAAGCCCCTCCTCCCTGCCGGCCCGCACCGGCCGCCCCTGCGCCGCCCCTTCCTCTCCGCCGGCCCCCTCTGGCCGCCCCAACGCCGCCCCCTCCTCCCCGCCGGCCCCTCCGGCCGCCCCAGCGCCGCCCCCTCCTCCCGAGCCCCTCCTCCCTGCCCCATCATCCCCGAGCCCCTCCTCCCCAGCTGCCCCTCTTCCCCGGCTTCCCACCGCCCCGGCTGCCCCTCCTCCCCGGCTGCCCACTGCCCCGGCTGCCCCTCCTCCCCGGCTTGTAAGTTTATTTTTTATTTTTTGTTATTTGATTAGATTTAGTTAGTTGAGTAATTTGATTGATTTATTTGATTTAGCTAGTAGGTTATTTGTTATTTGTTATTTGATTAGATTTAGCTAGGTTATTTTGTTAATTAGTGCTAGGTAGAATAAAAGAAGAATAAGTAGATAAGGGGAGAAGAATAAGAAGAAGAGGAGGAGGAGGAGGAGGCGGAGGAGGAGGATAAAAAGAAGAAGAAGAAAAAGAAGAAGAAGAAGAAGAAGAAGAAGAAAAGGAAGGAAGGAAGAAGACGAAGAAGAAAAGTAAGAGGAGGAAAAAAGAAGATGATGAAGAAGAAAATGACACCCTGTCACCCTGACACCCCGACACGATGCCCGAAACCCCGACACGACATCCTGACGACACCCTGGCAGAAAACTCCGCGCAACTGTTAATACGCCGCCCCCGACGCAACTAACCCCCAACCCCCGACCTCAGACACCTCTTTGGCCTCTTGTTGACCGAAAAGTCCCCCGACCACCGACCCTCGACGCCACTGACCTTGGAACCCCGATGACACTGACCCCCAACCACCGACACCACTAACCCCCGAAGTCCGACGCCACCGACACCCGACACCACCGACCCTCGATGGCACTGACTCCCGACGCCACTAACCCCCGACCCCGGCACTGTGTGTGTCCAGTAGGTAGGCAAGATGAGTGATCGTGGGTCGATGTACATCGGTATAATGCGTGTGTGACTTTCGGTCCGTCGAGGCTTTCCTTAAATAAGTTTCATACGTGTGTTCTTGATGGAGGAATCCCGGCTGTTGTCGTGGGGGGCGCTTCCTCTTTCTCGTCTTCTTTGCGATATACTCATCGATATATTGTGCAAGAAGAGGAGAGGGGAGGCGTCCATCACCGCCGATCGAACCTATTACTGCGAGAGACTGTCCACCAACATATATACACCACCATATCAGTGTGAGAGAGAGTGCACCAACGCACCATGAGAATTGAGAGTTACTTAAGGAAATCCTCGACGAACCGAATGTCACACACTCATTATACCGATGTACACTGACCCAGAACTATAGTTGCACGCGGGACACCCTAACCCGACACCACAACATGACACCCCCAACCCCCGACCCCGACACGACACCCCGACACCCCGACATGACACCCCCGACCCCCGGCACCTCTTCGGCCTCCATTTGACGGAAAGGGTGCTCTTCGGCCTTCCAGAGGCCGACAGGGTCATATATGTGTGAATTATGAGTTAGGTCATATAATTTCCGATTTTGTTATGAAAAACATCATATATATATATATATCTGTGTTCATTGGGTGGATTTAAATGTGCAGTTGTTTCGTCGCTACGAGGGTTTGGTGTTTGACGACCTCCCCGTGCGTTCGACGAGCTCCGCCCTTGCCTTCGTGGGTGAGCACAGATGACATCTCCTCCTGCCCCTTCATTTGCTCTGTTTCGGTCTTCGTGCCGACGAAACTTGCTAGCTGTAGGTAGATTGAATCATCAGTATGCGTGAACACTATGCGTCTCCCGTTCGGAAGGATTACATCTATAAATATGCATACATTTGCATATTTATAACCGTGATTTTTTCGAATTGTCCAACGTTATCCATGGACAGCCCGAGTATGTGTAGATTGGGTTCGTTTTCCCGCATGCTGTGCTCCGGATGCGATGCGGAATTTCGTCAGTGCCTCCCTGTTGTTCTCCGGGTACACATCCTCTCTGCTTAGCCGAGACGTGTATCAGGAGAACAGCGGGGAGGTGCTGCTGAAATTCTGCATCGCATCTGGAGCAAAGCATGTGAAAACGAACCCAATCTACACATACTCGGGTGGGATTAGGACCTATGTTTACCTATTAGCGTGTAGGTTGCATGGACGTAATAAAACTGACAAACTTGATTAGCGGATGAATATAGGTGATGAATTATATATTAATTTATTTCTTCTGCGCCCACAGGTAGCTAGGCAACATGAGTGACCGTGCTTGGATGTACACTGGTCACCCTAGTCAGAAAGACATGACCAATGAATGGTTAACAAAAACCAGGGGGTTTGTGAGAGCTGCATTTGCAAGTGGCCAACAAAAAACATGGTGCCCCTATCCCAACTACGACAACTGAAAAAAGCAGACAGAGTTTGAAATGGGTAAACACCTTCAGAAGTGGGGTTTTACGCCTAATTATACGGTTTGGACTTTTCATGGTGAGTCTGACCAACGTGCCAGAGCTGAGGTGATTCGTCGTCGCACCGACGAGCATGATACGGGGATCGAAGATATGGTGCAAGACTTTGATGATGCTCGAGATTCAGACGATGAGATGGAGGACTCTGCAAAGGCCTTCTATGAAATGTTGGAGTCTTCAAAACGTCCTCTCCACGAGCAGACTGAGCTTTGTCAGCTGGATGCCATCGCGCAAGTAATGGCTCTGAAGGCTCAATTCAACCTAGGCAGAGAATGCTACGACGCGATGATGACGATATTTGGACGCTTTCTACCCGAAGGCCATGTACTGCCTACAAACCTGTACCAGTCAGAGAAAATCCTCCGTGTACTTAAGATGCCCTATGAGAAGATACATGCCTGTGAGAATGGATGTGCCTTATTTAGGCTTGAGTATGCGGCCTTGAACTATTGCCCCATTTGCAATTCTTCCAGGTATATTGTGGTAGACAATGATATGGGTGAGAAGAATCAGACCAAAATCCCCATTAGTGTTCTTCCGTATCTGCCAATCGTACCAAGACTTCAACGTCTTTTCATGGTCGAAGAGACGGCCAGACAGATGACATGGCACAAATTGGGCAAAAGAACCGAACTAGATGCGGATGGGAACAAGATGCTGGTACACACTTCATATGGTTTTGCGTGGAAGCACTTCGATGCATTACATAAGGATAAATCGGAAGATCCAAGGCATCCAAGAGTTGCCATCAGCATGGATGGGTTCAATTTGTACGGTATGACGGCAACACAAAACAATTCTTGGCCTATATTTGTCATTCCACTCAATTTCCCACCCGGAGAGATTATGAAAAGAAAGAACATTTTCCTGACGTTGAAAATTCCAGGACCCAACTATTCGGGGAAGAATATGAATGTGTACATGCAACCGCTAAAGGATGAGTTGCAAGAAGCCTGGGATAATGGGTTCAAGACCTACGACGCTGCTACCAAAACAAATTTCAAAATGCATGTGTGGTACATGTACTCGACGCCTGATTATCCGGCGTATGCGCTATTCTCTGGCTGGTGTGTGCATGGAAGGATCCCGTGCATCACATGCAAGGCAGCTCTTCAGTTCCGTTGGCTGTAGGCTGGTCGCAAGTATTCTTTCTTCGACATGCATAGACAATTCCTGGATCCTGATCATAAGTTCAGAAAATACAAGAAGAATTTCATCAAAGGTAGAGTTGTCAAAGACACTACATCAGCTGCGTTGACAGGCCAACAGATCCTGGATCAGATAAACGCTCTCGAGCCGGATCCTAAACCTCCAGGGTATTTCAAAGTGTATAATACGGAACGCGCCTCGACTCACAAGTCATGTTTGTGGGATCTGCCTTACTTTAAAGACCTCCTTTTCCCACACAACATCGACATGATGCACACTCAAAAGAATATTGCGGAGGCCATTTTTGGTACATTGTTCGGCATAGAGGGGAAGTCAACAGATAATCCTAAGGCTAGAATCGACCTAGAGGCTCTATGTGATAGACCGTTACAAAATTTGCGACAATGGAAAGGAAAGCAAAGCATAGCGAAGCCAAAGGCATGGTTCAATCTTCAAAGGCCAGCTATGAGGGAAATGCTTTTGTGGGTGAAAATGTGGTTGATGTTCCCCGATGGGTATGCTGCAAATCTAAAGAGGGGACGAGTCTTGAGAAATTGAAAATATTTGGTCTCAAGAGTCATGATTGGCACATATGGATTGAGCGGGTAATGCCGGTGATTTTGCGTGGCTTTATCCATGAGGATGAATGGCTAGTACTGGCAGAGCTGAGCTATTTCTTCTGTTCTCTTTGTGCAAAAGAACTATCGTCTGGCGTGCTAGGTGAAATGGAAGAGTTGGCGCCGGAGTTGATCTGCAAATTAGAAAAGATATTTCCACCAGGCTTCTTTAATCCAATGCAGCATTTGATTTTGCATCTCCCGACCAAGGCAAGATTGGGGGGGGGCGTTCAAAATCGATGGTGCTTCTCAACTGAGAGGATGCAGAAGACGCTTCGAGCTAAGTGTAAAAATAAACGTAGAATTGAAGCATCGATGTCCGAGGCATTCATTACCGAGGAGGCGACAAACTTCATGACAGCACACTACGAAGCCAAAAATCATCATTTGCATAACCCGAAGCCTCAGTACAATGATGACAATCCAAAAAAAGGTCGATCCAACCTCAGCCTATTCAAAGGGAAGCTGGCACCATCCGGTGCTTCGAAAGGGAAATCATTGGATGTCGAAGAATGGCGGACCATTTCATTGTATATCTTCACCAACCTAATAGAAGTGCGCTCGTACATCGAGTAAGTTCTCGGTAAATTATTGTTCCGCAACTTCTAGTTCCTTTCAACTACTCTTATTCCCGGATATTTGATATAGTCGATACGTTGCCGAATTCTCGGATGGAGCAGTCATCGAAAAGGATTCCGTCGAAGAGTATGAGCTTCTCGCAAAGCATGGAGGCGACTATCCCGGTTTCATCTCTTGGTTCAAACAAAGGGTAATTAATTACCATTAATGGTCCATTTGATTTCTTGGTCTAATTTGTGGCTAATGCATCCATTCTTTCATATTAAACTTGTAGGCTGATGCAGAGTCTATGGACGCCGAGTTGAGACAAGTCGCTAATGGTTTTGACTATAAGGTCCGTTCATTTCACAAATACAACATCAACGGGTATCACTTTCGTACCTTTGGCAAAGAGCTATCTATGCCCGACCTAAAGACTACAAATTGGTGTGTCTCTGCTATTGGCGAAGGAGGCACCGAGTATTATGGAAGAGTTGAAGCAATTTATGAACTTCTATTCTATGGTGAAAACCCACCGACTGTCGTAGTCTTCAAATGTCATTGGTTTGAGCCGAGGGAGACTAGAAGGACTCATGAACACATAGGACTAGTCAAAATCAACCAAAACACCCACTTAGATGTTCCGGATGTCTATATTACGGCTCAACAGGCGACACAAGTTTTCTATCTACCGTGGGCCTGTCAAACTAATCCAAATCTGAAAGGTTGGGATGTCGTTTATGAAGTGCCACCACATTTTAGACCACCTACCCTCAATGAAGAGGATTACGAACCTCACATTAACCCAGACACATATGAAGGAGAATTCTTCCAAGAAACACGTATGTCCAAGAAACGTTTCAAGAACCGCTCTACTTCACCCCAAAACATTGAAGTAGACAGCGACAGTGAATCTGTCTTAACACCTGAGCCTGAACAGGAAGAGCAGGAAGAAGAAGAGGTTACTGCTGCGGATGACCTATCACTTCTTGACCGATTACATAATGGTCGCCTTCCACATGTTCTTCCTGATAGTGATGATGATGATGCATTTATTGATGATAGTGATGATCACGATGCATTTATTGACCCCGAAGCATATATAGACGAGCACGATTAGTTCATGTCAGGTATTCAACTATTACTATATATAAATTTTGAGTTCATGTTAGGTATTCAATTTTTATTAGTCATGTTGGTATTTCTGACGATGATACACTTAAATTATATACATTTTATTACTCATGTTGGTATTTATGTTGTACTAATTTCATTTACTCTTTGTCATGACAGGTGTTGAAAGATTGTGGGAAAGGGTCGAAAGCACTCCGTGGCTCCTTCTTCGTCGGCGGGTCATGGGATGGGTACTTCCATTCCTGAGTCGGCTCTTCGGAGAGTGTTGCTCTCTACTCTGCATGGAGTGGCCGCTTCTTCGACTCTCGCGGCCCCCGTGAGAGGAGGTCGACTCCCCGCGAAGGCGAGAGGTACTAAAGGTATTACTCATGTTGGTATTTATGTTGTACTCATGTTGGTATTTATGTTGTAGTCATGTTGGTATTTATATACATTTTATTACTCATGTTGGTATTTATGTTGTACTAAAGGTACACGTGCCCGTGGGAGAGGTAGGGCGCTGGCTGCCATGCCTTCCTCGCCGCCAACCCGAGCTGATTCACCTGAGCACAGGACTTCTAGGGTGGACGAGCCTCAGGTCGGCGCGCCTCAGGTCGATGCGCCTCAGGTCGACGCGCCTCAGGTCGACGCGCCTCAGGTCGACGAGCCTCAGGTCGACGCGCCTCAGGTCGACGAGCCTCAGGTCGACGCACCTCAGGTCGACGTGCCTTCGACCCACGAGACTCGTGTCCCAGAGGCTTCGTTCCAGGCGACTCCAGAGCAAAGCAGGGATGAGGGTACGGCCCTAGAGACCCAGTGGGATACCTGGGCTGATCAGGGTCAGCCTGAGCCAAGTGGCCATGCTGATAGCGACGAGGAGCTGGGTGAGGGGGCTACCGTCTACCAGCGTGGTAGTTCGGGGCTCCCGCTCATGCCGGCGACCCGCGAGCAGAGGTGGTCGATTAAGCCAAATGGGGAGAAGTAAGTTAATTACTCTTATTTAACCTTTTGCCTTCATGTTTTCTCAAATATTTATTGTTTTGGCTTTAATTTGTCATACTACAGGGGTTGGATTGTTGCCAAGGGTGTCCGCAAGCCCAACAACGTCCTTTGTGTGCTTTGCCATAAGAACTTCCCGGGGTTTGTTACATTGCCCGGTCGGGAGCGAGAGGTAGGAATGACCTGGGAGCACTACTTGGGTGCCCCGGCCCCACCGGAGTTGGAGACCGACGGTGTTTTGTGCCACACGAGGGCCGACATGGTGATCCAACAGTTCTGGGTAATTTCTCCTTTACACAGTTGTAAATCAACCGTAGCTAGTTATTGTACTAACCGGTGTTGTCTCGTTTGCAGACCTACTATAGGTGTGAGGAGGGATACGAGGAGGACGCGACAAAGGTTATCGATAGCCAGTGTCGCCGCCTACTTCAAAACTTTCGGCACAAGGCTCGGGTGCAGGTTGTTCGAGATTACTATGCCTCGCGGCATATTAGGAAGGACAAGGCGAAGTGCCGCGATTCTAAGATGGAGAACGAGCATTACATGAAGGTAATTACATATTATTAAGGCTTTGTAGTTAGTTTTCTTGATTTGGTTCTTACGCGCTCAAATTTCTCTTTATTAACTTAGGTGCCCCCAAGATGTTGTGTGGATAAGTTGGATTGTTGGGAGGCCTTGGTGGATCAGTGGCGCTCCGAAACGTGGGAGGCCAGCCACAACAACGCCAAGGAGAGGCGTGGAAAAATGCTTGGTGTGCCACACCATCAAGGGAGCGTCAACTTAAAACAATTTGGCGAGAACTGGGTATGTGGTTTGCTTCATGCCTCATGCAATTCATTCTTAATGCTATCTTGAGCCCGTTACTAATACAATTTTCCTCTCTCTCTCTCTCTCTCTTTTAGGCGCGTCTAAATAAGACGGAGGTGCCACAAATGTACGACCTGTAAGCGATGGCCCATACTGCCTCATACAAGAAGGTCAAGGCATTCTCTGAGTTTGACCTCGAGCATCCGGAAAAGTTCACCAACATCTCCTCCCACCACAAGCTCGTGAAGTACAAAGATCATGGAAAGGCGAGGAAAGGGGAGCACTTTAACCCGAGCGAGGGGCCTATTGATCCAGAGCTGGTGATGATAGCTGGCAACAGGAGGCCCCATGGCTCGATCGCCATTGGAGACGGCCTTATACGTTCTCCTAGCACTCTCCGGCAGATAAAGGCACGCCAAACGAGCTCCTGTCCTGAGATAACACCTCGTCCACGGCCAGTCGAGCTCGCCATCGAGGTTAGTTTAATGGACTCAACTATCTTTCTGCATCAAGGTATGTTGCAGGCTGCTATTCTGAAGGAGAGAGAAGCAATGAAGGCGGCTTTGACGGAGAAGGATAAGGAGATGAAGGAGCTGGAGGAGAGGACGACTGCATTGCTGGACGCGGAGAGGGAACGGAATGATGCGTCTAACAGGGCCATGTACGAGCTCTTCGTGGTGAGTTTCTTCTTCATATTATTTCAAATCTAGCAGTTTAATGTCCATTTCATTAATAACTAAAAAGTTTGACTTGTCGAAACCAAATGTACAGTCTATGTGCGAGAAGACCGGCCAAGTCCCTCCGGCGATGCCAGTCATTAACATGGCGGGGACGGTGAGTTTCATTTCAATGTAGTGATCTTAAGAGTCTCATCATGATAAAGACACATTGCAAACGATGTTTGGTGCAGAATATCTCCCGAAACGCATCGCACGACCCTTCTACAGTGGAGCGTTCTCCAGGGCAGCCTTCACTAGGTGAAACAAGCCAGAGCCACCGTGCTTCACCGTCATGATGACGATAATGGTATGTTTGGCTTCCACATAGCTCCAAAATGACATAATAAGGTCAAAATGGATTTAATAATCATAGTTGGCTCCAAAATGACATATTTTACCCAAGTTCGCTCTAGAATGGCCTATACTTAGCTTGGCTTCCACCTAAATGACATAATTAGCTTAGTTAGCTCCGAAATGGGCTATTTAATAAAAAATGACCTATACTTAGCTACGTATCCTCCAAAATGAAATAATTACCTCCAAAACGGCATAATTAGCTCATTTAGCCCGAAGAAGAGGACAAGAGGAGAAGAAAGAGGAGAAATGAAAAAAAGGAAGAAGAAGAAGAAGAGAAGAAGAAGGAGAAGGAGAAGGAGGAAGAAGAAGGAGAAGGAGGAGGAGAGAAGCTTCTTCTCCTTCTTCTTGACCTTCTTCTTTTCTTCTTCTTCTCCTTCTCCTTATCGTTCTCCTTCTCCTTCTCCTCCTCCTCCTCCTTCTTCTTTTACTTCTCCTTCTTCTTCTCTTCTTGCTTCTTCTCTTTCTCTACTTCTACGTAGGTTAGAGTTATCCAAAAAAGACTAAATTGGCTAATTATCCAACAAAATGATATAATTAGATTAGTTAGCTCCAAAATGGGCTATTTAATAAAAAATGACCTATACTTAGCTAATTATCCTCCAAAATGACATAATTAGCATAGTTAGGTAAAAATCAAAAGAACCTTGGTTAGCTCATTCCAATGACATAATAAGGTCAAAATGGATTTAATAATCATAGTTGGCTCCAAAATGACATATTTTACCCAGGTTAGCTCTAAAATGGCCTATACTTAGCTTGGCTTCCACCTAAATGACATAATTAGCTTAGTTAGCTCCAAAATGGGCTATTTAATAAAAAATGACCTATACTTAGCTAATTATCCTCCAAAATGACATAATTAGCATAGTTAGGTAAAAACATCATAAGAACCTTGGTTAGCTCATTCCAAAGACATAATAAGGTCAAAATGGATTTAATAATCATAGTTGGCTCCAAAATGACATATTTTACCCAATTTAGCTCTAGAATGGCCTATACTTAGCTTGGCTTCCACCTAAATGACATAATTAGCTTAGTTAGCGCCGAAATGGGCTATTTAATAAAAAATGACCTATACTTAATTATTTATCCTCCAAAATGAAATAATTACCTCCAAAACGGCATAATTAGCTCATTTAGCCCGAACAAGAGGACAAGAGGAGAAGAAAGATGAGAAATGAAAAAAAGGAAGAAGAAGAAGAAGAGAAGAAGAAGGAGAAGGAGAAGGAGGAAGAAGAAGGAGAAGAAGGAGAAGGAGGAGGAGAGAAGCTTCTTCTCCTGCTCCTTGTCCTTCTTCTTTTCTTCTTCTTCTCCTTCTCCTTCTCCTTATCCGTCTCCTTCTCCTCCTCCTCCTTCTTCTTCTTTTACTTCTTCTTCTTCTTTTCTTCTTGCTTCTTCTCTTTCTCTACTTCTACGTAGCTTAGAGTTATCCAAAAAAGACTAAATTGGCTAATTATCCAACAAAATGACATGATTTTCTTAGTTAGCTCCGAGATGGGCTATTTAATAAAAAATGACCTATACTTAGTTATTTATCCTCCAAACTGAAATAATTAGCTCCAAAACGGCATAATGAGCTCATTTGGCCCGAAGAATAGGACAAGAGGAGAAGAAAGAGGAGAAATGAAAAAAAGGAAGAAGAAGAAGAAGAGAAGAAGAAGGAGAAGGAGAAGGAGGAAGAAGGATAAGAAGGAGAAGGAGGAGGAGAGAATCTTCTTCTCCTTCTTCTTGTCCTTCTTCTTTTCTTCTTCTTCTCCTTCTCCTTCTCCTTCTTCTTCTCCTTCTCCTCCTCATCCTTCTTCTTTTACTTCTCCTTCTTCTTCTCTTCCTGCTTCTTCTCTTTCTCTACTTCTACGTAGCTTAGAGTTATCCAAAAAAGACTAAATTGGCTAATTATCCAACAAAATGATATAATTAGATTAGTTAGCTCCAAAATGGGCTCTATTTAATAAAAAAATGACCTATACTTAGCTAATTATCCTCCAAAATGACATAATTACATAGTTAGGTAAAAAAATCATAAGAACCATGGTTAGCTCATTCCAATGACATAATAAGGTCAAAATGGATTTAATAATCAGAGTTGGCTCCAAAATTACATATTTTACCCAAGTTAGCTCTAGAATGGCCTATACTTAGCTTGGCTTCCACCTAAATGACATAATTAGCTTAGTTAGCTCCGAATTGGGCTATTTAATAAAAAATGACCTATACTTAGCTATTTATCCTCCAAAATGAAATAATTAGCTCCAAAACAGCATAATTAGCTCATTTAGGCCGAGGAAGAGGACAAGACGAGAAGAACGAGGAGAAATGAAAAAAAGGAAGAAGAAGAAAAAGAGAAGAAGAAGGAGAAGGAGAAGGAGGAAGAAGAAGGAGAAGAAGGAGAAGCATGAGGAGAGAAGCTTCTTCTCCTTCTTCTTCTTGTCCTTTTTCTTTTCTTCTTCTTCTCCTTCTCCTTCTCCTCCTCCTCATCCTTCTTCTTTTACTTCTCCTTCTCCTTGTCCTTCTCCTCCTCCTTCTTCTTCTCCTTCTTCTTCTCCTTCTTCTCCTTATTCTTGACCTTCTTCTTTTCTTCTTCTTCTCCTCCTCTTCCTTCTTATTCTCCTTCTTCTTCTCTTCTTGCTTCTTCTCTTCTTTCTTCTTCTCTTTCTTCTTCTACGTAGGTTATTTTCTCCAACAAAGACATACTTAGCTAATTATCCTCCAAAATGACATAATTAGCATAGTTAGGTAAAAACATCATAAGAACCTTGGTTAGCTCATTAAAATAACTAATTTAGCTCCAAAATAACATAATAAGGTCAAAATTGATTTAATTATCATAGTTGGCTCCAAAATCACATATTTTACCCAAGTTAGCTCTAGAATAGCCTATACTTAGCTTGGCTTCCACCTAAATGACAGAATTAGCTTAGTTAGCTCCAAAATGGCCTATTTAATAATAAATGACCTATACTTAGCTATTTATCCTCCAAAATGAAATAATTAGCTCCAAAAAGGCATAATTAGCTAATTTAGCCCGAAGAAGAGCACAAGAGGAGAAGAAAGAGGAGAAATGAAAAAAAGGAAGAAGAAGAAGAAGCGAAGAAGAAGGAGAAGGAGAAGGAGGAAGAAGAAGGAGAAGAAGGAGAAGGACGAGGAGAGAAGCTTCTTCTCCTTCTTCTTGTCCTTCTTCTTATCCTCTTCCTTCTCATTCTACTTCTCCTTCTCCTCCTCCTCCTTCTTCTTCTTTTACTTCTCCTTCTTCTCTTCTTGATTCTTCTCTTTCTCTACTTCCACGTAGCTTAGAGTTATCCAAAAAAGACTAAATTGGCTAATTATCCAACAAAATGACATAATTAGCTTAGTTAGCTCCAAAATGGGCTATTTAATGAAAAAAAATGACCTATACTTAGCTATTTATCCCCCAAAACGGCATAATTAGCTCCAAAACGGCATAATTAGCTCATTTAGCCCGAAGAAGAGGACAAGAGGAGAAGAAAGAGGAGAAATGAAAACACGGAAGAAGAAGAAGAAGAAGAGAAGGAGAAGGAGAAGGAGAAGGAGTAAGAAGGAGAAGAAGGAGAAGGAGGAGGAGAGAAGCTTCTTCTCCTTCTTCTTGTCCTTCTTCTTTTCTTCTTCTTCTCCTTCTCCTTCTCCTTCTCCTTCTCCTCCTCCTCCTCCTTCTTCTTTTACTTCTCCTTCTTCTTCTCTTCCTGCTTCTTCTCTTTCTCTACTTCTACTTAGCTTAGAGTTATCCAAAAAAGACTAAATTGGCTAATTATCCAACAAAATGACATAATTAGCTTAGTTAGCTCCAAAATGGGCTATTTAATAAAAAATGACCTATACTTAGCTAATTATCCTCCAAAATGACATAATTAGCATCGTTAGGTAAAAACATCATAAGAACCTTGGTTAGCTCATTCCAAAGACATAATAAGGTCAAGATGGATTTAATAATCATAGTTGGCTCCAAAATGACATATTTTACCCAAGTTAGCTCTAGAGTGGCCTATACTTAGCTTGGCTTCCACCTAAATGACATAATTAGCTTAGGTAGCTCCGAAATGGGCTATTTATTAAAAAATGACCTATACTTAGCTATTTATCCTCCAAAATGAAATAATTAGCTCCAAAACGGCATAATTAGCTCATTTAGCCCGAAGAAGAGGACAAGAGGAGAAGAAAGAGGAGAAGAAAGAGGAGAAATGAAACAAAGGAAGAAGAAGAAGAAGAGAAGAAGAAGGAGAAGGAGAAGGAGGAAGAAGAAGGAGAAGAAGGAGAAGTAGGAGGAGAGAAGCTTCTTCTCCTTCTTCTTGACCTTCTTCTTTTCTTCTTATTCTCCTTCTCCTTCTCCTTCTCCTTCTCCTTCTCCTCCTCCTCCTCCTTCTTCTTTTACTTCTCCTTCTTCTTCTCTTCTTGCTTCTTCTCTTTCTCTACTTCTACTTAGCTTAGAGTTATCCAAAAAAGACTAAATTGGCTAATTATCCAATAAAATGACATAATTAGCTTAGTTAGCTCCGAAACGGGCTATTTAATAAAAAAAATGACCTATGCTTAGCTATTTATCCTCCAAAATGAAATAATTAGCTCCAAAACGGCATAATGAGCTCATTTGGCCCGAAGAATAGGACAAGAGGAGAAGAAAGAGGAGAAATGAAAAAAAGGAAGAAGAAGAAGAAGAGAAGAAGAAGGAGAAGGAGAAGGAGGAAGAAGGATAAGAAGGAGAAGGAGGAGGAGAGAATCTTCTTCTCCTTCTTCTTGTCCTTCTTCTTTTCTTCTTCTTCTCCTTCTCCTTCTCCTTCTTCTTCTCCTTCTCCTCCTCCTCCTCCTTCTTCTTTTACTTCTCCTTCTTCTTCTCTTCCTGCTTCTTCTCTTTCTCTACTTCTACGTAGCTTAGAGTTATCCAAAAAAGACTAAATTGGCTAATTATCCAACAAAATGATATAATTAGATTAGTTAGCTCCAAAATGGGCTCTATTTAATAAAAATGACCTATACTTAGCTAATTATCCTCCAAAATGACATAATTAGCATAGTTAGGTAAAAATCATAAGAACCTTGGTTAGCTCATTCCAATGACATAATAAGGTCAAAATGGATTTAATAATCATAGTTGGATCCAAAATGACATATTTTACCCAAGTTAGCTCTAGAATGGCCTATACTTAGCTTGGCTTCCACCTAAATGACATAATTAGCTTAGTTAGCTCCAGAATGGGCTATTTAATAAAAAATGACCTATACTTAGCTATTTATCTTCCAAAATGAAATAATTAGCTCCAAAACGGCATAATTAGCTCATTTAGGCCGCAGAAGGGGACAAGAGGAGAAGAAAGAGGAGAAATGAAAAAAAGGAAGAAGAAGAAGAAGAGAACAAGAAGGAGAAGGAGAAGGAGGAAGAAGAAGGAGAAGAAGGAGAAGGAGGAGGAGAGAAGCTTCTTCAACTTCTTCTTGTCCTTCTTCTTTTCTTCTTCTTCTCCTTCTCCTTATCCTTCTCCTTCTCCTCATCCTTCTTCTTTTACTTCTCCTTCTCCTTCTCCTTCTCCTCCTCCTGCTCCTTCTCCTTCTTCTTCTCCATCTTCTTCTCCTTCTTCTTCTCCTTCTTCTCCTTATTCTTGACCTTCTTCTTTTCTTCTTCTTCTCCGCCTCTTCCTTCTTCTTCTCTTCTTGCTTCTTCTCTTTCTTCTTCTACGTAGATTATTTTCCCCAACAAAGACATACTTAGCTAATTGTCCTCGAAAATGACATAATTAGCATAGTTAGGTAAAAACAGCATAAGAACCTTGGTTAGCTCATTAAAATGACTAATTTAGCTCCAAAATGACATAATAAGGTCAAAATGGATTTAATAACCATAGTTGGCTCCAAAATGACATATTTTACCCAAGTTAGCTCTAGAATGGCCTATACCTAGCTAAGTTCTCTCCTAAATGTCATAATAAGGCTATGTAGCTCCAAGATGACCTATTCCACCTAACTTAGCTATTAAATGGCCCATACTTAGCTAAGTTCTCTCCAAAATAACCTATATATACTTCTCTTCTTCATCTAGTATTCTTCTTGTAAGTTTCTTATTTGTCATTTTGCATATTACATTTACTTCACGGGAAGCTTGGATTACATTGATGGAATGCTTGCATATGATTGCTTGTACCATGGCTTCACGGAAGCTTGTATTGAAACTATTGTAGTATATGGATATATATGAAACTTTGTATGCATATGGATTAAATTGGTGTAATATATGGTTTGGTACGGAAGCAACTTGAATAATATGTATGTACTATGGATGAAAGTTATTTTAATATGGTTATGAGTACGGAAACAAATTTATTCCTGTCAAATATATATATATATATATATACAGATGATCCTGATCCTGACTGTCTTCTTATCTCTTGCCTTCTTAGGCAACACTTTCTTTGGGGCTCAACAGTCATGGTAGACCTAGCACTCTCATGTGCTTTGAAGGTCTCTCCAGGTGCATAAACTTTGCTGACTATCCTCGTGGATGAGGTAGCCTCATTTCCAGATTTCCTTGCAGCCTTCTCTTGCTTCTTAGCAAGAACATCTTCTGGAACAAAATCAGAATCTTCTTCTTCAGAATTGAGTCTCTTCCTTGTCCTTGTTGCAACCATAGGCCACCCATGAGAACTGGGAGTGCCTGGATCTCAGGAAGAACTGGACTCGGGACTAGTCCCTAAACTCATGTCAACATTCTGCTCTGGCAAATTCTGACTATCTGATCTTGATATGCTGACCCTGTGAATAGAGTATAGAAGAGTAGAATAGGATAAGTCATCACAAAATGCAGATGTTTTTGAAAGTTTGAAAGAAAGATTTGCCTAGTTTTGCATTCTGTCAAGTGTATTTCGGTACAGTCGAGGCAAACATTTTGGTCACACCAAGACAAACAACCTTCCTTCCAGGAACTTGTGCACTGAAAATGAGAACTTGGTTCCACCGAGGTGACGCCGATTTCTTTGCATCGGTTCTACCGAGATACAGTTCTCGGACAGCAAAACCCTAAAAATCAATCGTTCTTTACTCTACGAGATTTCTTTTGGATGGAAAGCTCTCAAATTGTGGCTTATAGATAAAGCCAATTTAATTGTGCAAGAATTGAACGGGGAGCGCAACAAAAATTTAATCCGTACCCTAGCTTGGCGACAAATCCGCTATGGAGGCAACAACAGCCAAGATGCCCGTCGACGGCGAGGATCCCAGCGGAGGAGGAGCGCGGGAAGACAAGGGCAACGACCAGGGGGTCCTTTTGCGACAGCTTAGGGTTTGGGGCGTGACGATTGAAGATTGTAATTTCGAACCGTCGGGACCACAACTTATATACCCTTCACTGTTGGTGACGCTGATTCTACATTTTCGGTGTCACCGAGTTCCTCAACTGTTAGGAGACAGGGAAACTCGATGTAACTGAGAATATGGAATCGGTAATACCGAGATTGAAAACTTGATCAACCCTAGGCATTTGGTGAGACCAATAAGTGTGGGTTGCTTCCACCGAGATGCACTTGGGAGGTTTTAATGGTTAGTCCTTGACGATACAGAACTCTGAGTGCTCCTCACACACAGGGATCGAAAAGTACTTGCTCAAATTTTGTGATGCAGCATGAATGGAATATGAGCTAAGAAAGCATAGATAGCTAAGGAGTGGTCCTAGGAATTCTTGTCCATCCAATTGGCAAAAGATAATTCAAAGGCCAAATGGCAACAACTGGATGTCCTCGAGTGAGAAAATAAATGCAGACTAACATGCTCACACAATAAGATGTCAAAAGAAATAATGGCAAACATGCACATACATACTAGCATCAAACAAGCACTTGGACGATCACTAAGTCATCTATATATGAGTATTTGACTTAGGAGCCAAGTAAGAATACTTGATCATAGGTCATACTCATTGTTTAAGCACACGTGGGGTTACCAATTTTACATAAAGAATTTAATGTTTTCACATACTAAGAGATGCTTTGACTCAAGTCTTAGAGTAAAGCTCCCCATGATGTGACGTCCCTCCAAAAGAGGGATAAACTAACCTTGGGTTTTGTCGATGAAGACTTCATGTTGGTGAGGCAGTGGTGGATGCTCAGGGTTGATGAAGATACCAAGATCACCAAGAGTTGGGAGCATCCTTGTTGTTTCCTTACTCTTCTCGCCAACATGGGTTAGTCCCAATACACAACAGACAAATACAAGGATATCTATGGACATGGAGTGCAAAGCATGTGTTATGATGTCCATTGATTTTTTGATTACCTTGTCCCTTGCTTACCTTTGAGGGAATGTGTGACTCCTTGAACTATTGCATAAACACTACTGGAATTGAGGAATTTGCCATCTGCCGTGCCTTTACCGTCTGCTGACTCATGGCAAAGATCCTCTTTGCCGTCAGCTGGTACAAAGCAGACGACAAAGAGGTTGCTGATGGCAAAGGTTTTATTTTGCCGTCAGCAGACTCTTTGCCGTCGGCTGACGCATGGCAAAGGCCTCTGAGGCGGATGGCAAAGCCCACGCAAACGGCAAAGGGGCGCAACCCTAATGGCCGAAGCCCGCCCCAACCCCACCCACCCCTTTGCCGTCTGCCTACCAGCTTCTACAGACGGCAAAGGGGCGCTCCCCCTAACGGCGCCCAGCCCCCACCCCCGCTCCCCTAACGGCGCCCAACCCCCACCCGCTCCCCTCGACTGCCTCTCTCTTGTGCACCCGGCCCCTGCCCACTCAAGCGCCGCCGCCACCACCACCTGAGCCGCTCCCGCCCACCACCGCTGCCCACCGCCGAAGCTCCCCGTGCCCCTCCTCCCCGCGCTCTGCCCACCCCAACGCCGCCGCCACCACCACCTGAGCCGCTCCGGCCCACCACCACTGCCACCACCTATGGAGCCGCTCCGGCCCACCACCGCCGCCTACGGTCGGAGCTCACCCTCCCCTCCTCCCCGCGCACCTCCTCCCCGTGCCCCTCCTTCCCGCGCCCCTCCTCCCCCCCGCTCCGCCCACCCCGCCACCACCACCGGAGCCGCTCCGGCCCACCACCGCCGCCTACGGCAGCTCGCCCTCCCCTCCTCCCCGCGCACCTCCTCCCCATGCCCCTCCTCCCCGCCGCCCAGGGCCGGAGCTCGCCCTCCCATCCTCCCAGCGCCCTCTTCCCACTGCAGGTAAGTTTTTAAATTAGATAGTTAGTTTATTTTCTTTTTTTCTGTTAAATTGGATGGTTAGTTTTTTTCTGTTTTTTGTGTTAAATTAGATAGTTAGTTTATTAGGTAGAAAAAGTAGATAGAAAAATAAAAAAATAGATAGAAAAAAACTTAGAAGAAAATAAGAGAATAATAATGTAGAAGAAAAAAGAAGAAGAAGAAGAAGAAGAAGAAGAAGAAGAAAGAGGAGAGGAGGAGAAAGATAAAAGAAAGAAGAAAAAGAAGAAGAGGAAGAAGAGGAGGAGGAGGAGAAAAAAGAATAATAATAATAATAAGAAGATGATCAAGAAGAAGAAGAAGAAGAAGAAGAAAAAGAGGAGAGAGGAGAAGAAGAAAGAAGAGGACCCCGACCCCCGACCCCCGGCCCACGACCCCCGACGCCCGACCACGAACCCCCGACCCTCGACCCCAACCTCCGACGCCACTGACACCCGACTCCCGACCCCCGACACCCGACACCACCGACCCCCGACCCCCGACACCATGGTTCTTTCGGTATCCTCCGTGCTTGCATACAATTTCCTCAAATTGCGTACACCCAGTAAGACTCTGGTAGATACCTTTCTCTATAATTCCTTTCAATAAAGCATTTTCTACTTGAATTGTAACTTGGCTAAGAGAATCATCATTAGTGGAATAAATAGAACTACTAGAAGCAACATCATGAGGCTTAGCATTTTTAATGTTGCTACTAGATGAAGAACCTTTCTTGCCTTTGTTACTAGCTTGCTTAGACTTAACTCGTGGCATGAATGAAGATTGGAGAAGTTGCTTGGCTAGATAAGAGGAAGTCTTCTTTCGAAGATCGTCATTGATAGCTTTTAGGAACTCATGCTCTTGCTCTAAGTTGAGCTTCTCGAAGCGTAGCTTCTCATGTGTTCTTACAAGCTCTCTATGATATTCTAGAGTTGACTCATGAGCTAACTTAAGAGTTTTTAGTTCTTGAGTTAGTCGTTCTATTTCCAACTTATCGTCATCGCATGACTTGTGTACACTAGAGTGAGTACTAGCAAGTTCATTTTGACTAACATTACTAGATTTGTCAAATAGCAAGTCATCTTCAATTAACAAGTCATCTTCACCACGATTGAATCAAGAAACTCGAGGTGTGATAACTTGGAGACTTTAGCCATGAAGCAACATCCACTCCCTTTATTTGGTGAATCAAATGTAGGAGTCGGTTGTCACTAGTGCAAGTCCGACAACACCTTCATCTTGACTATAGTCGGAGTTTGAGTGATAGCTTCTCTCGGAGTGGTTGTCGGATTCGGAGCCGGAAACCCATTCACCAACATGATCTTGATGTTTTCTTCTTGAGTATCTCTTGGTGTACTTGTCCTTCTTCTCCAAGTCCCTACTTTTCCTTGAGGGTGTTAGTTCATAACGATCATCTCTACTCCTTCTCTCTCTTCAACGTGACTTGTCTCTTGATCTTCGTCTTCTTGGTGACTCTTCTTTCCTCTTGTAAGGAGCCGTGCACTCATTTGAGTAGTGTTCGGGCTTCCCACAGTTGTAGCAGTTTCGGTCATGACTTGACGAACGCTTCCGTTCATATCTTGAGTTGGAGCTTTGATATTTGCTTCTAGTCTTGTAGAACTTGTTGAATTTCTTGACCATGAGGCTTATCTCTTCATTTGTGACAAGGTTGTTGCTAGAGGTAGCAGGAACGTCACTTGTGGCTTTGTAAGCACCGCTAGACTTGTGGTGAAGCTCTTCCTTGTCTTTGAGTGTCATCTCATGAGCAACAATTCTTCCAATCACTTCCGTTGTCTTGAGATCTTTGTAGTTGGGCATCATTTGGATCCATGTGCAAATGGTGTCATATCGATCATCCAAAGCTAGAAGTATCTTCTTGATGACGAATTTGTCAGTCATTTCTTCGCTTCCTAAGCCGACAGTCTCAGCTGTGATGAGAGCTAGCCTAGAGTACATCTCAGCAACTCCTTCACGATCCTTCATCTTGAACTTGTCAAGTTGACTTTGAAGAACATCCAACTTGGATACTCTCATAGATTTTTTACCTTCATGCATATCAATCAAAGTATCCCAAATCTCTTTTGCATTCTCAAGACGAATGATTTTATTGAACTCTTTGGGTCATAGGCAGTTGAAAAGAATGTCACATGCTTGAGCATTGAGTTGCGACATATTCAATTCATCCGCAGTCGCTTCATGATCCCTTTCACTTCCTTCCTCAAAGAATTCACCTTGCATACAAACATGAACAACAGCCCAAACGGTAGGGTTATGACCAAGGAAATGCATTTTCATTTTGTGCTTCCAACTAGCAAAATATGTGCCATCAAAGTACGAACCTCTACAGTGATAATTACCCTCACTAGACACCATACTCTACTAGGTTGTGGGACCAATGCAATGGAGATCAAAGCTCTGATACCACTTGTAGGATCGAAAGTAGTGCTAGAGCAGTGTGATTAGACTAATTGACCAAATAAAAATCTACTTTTCCCACTTTTAATTCTTGGCAGATTTTAACATTCATAGTATGTCAAGTACACCCTATACATGCATGTCTATGAGTATAGCAGTGGAAAGTAAAGACAAGCATGTAAGTAAAGAGAGGGTAGGAAGATCAAACACAACTGGTGACATGATGATTTTTCCCATGGTTCCGATAGGTGGTGCTATGATACATCCACGTTTATGGAGTCTTCAACCAACGAAGGGTAACGGTCGCAAGAGTCCAAGGAGGGCTCTACCCACGGAGGGTTCCCCGAAGAAGCAACCATGACTATACCATGATGGCCTACGTCCATGGTAGATCTTCATGAAGTAGGCGATCTCCTTGCCCTTAGAAACTTCTCGGTTCACTCCACAACACGAAGTAGGAGGCTCCCAATAGACACCTAACCA
The DNA here is from genome assembly GCA_022496015.1 of Hordeum marinum. Taxonomy (NCBI): domain Eukaryota; kingdom Viridiplantae; phylum Streptophyta; class Magnoliopsida; order Poales; family Poaceae; genus Hordeum; species Hordeum marinum. The sequence continues at coordinate 298,802,791 of CM039673.1, forward strand.
ATCTAGGAGGCACCACCCTCCAAAATGTAACAGGCTTGATAGTGTCGATGAACTCCTTGCTCTTGGGCTTCAAGATGATAGACTCCTCAAAACACAATCACTCTCTCACAGATATGGCTTGGTAGAAGATATTGATTGGGTAGAAAGCAATTTGGGGAGGCTAGAGATCAAGATTCATATGGTAGGAATGGAATGGCATGATCTCAACACATGAGTAGCTGGCTCTCTCTTAGAAAATCACTAGGTATGAGTGGGGAATAGTTCTGAGTGCTTCTGTGTGAGTGAGTGGTGGAGGAGGGGTATATATAGGCATCTCCAAAAATCCAACAGTTACACACAAAATGACCAAGTCGGTGACACCAATGTGTTAAACTCGGTGGTACCGAAGTGATCAAAAGGTGGCAACTTTTGAATCTCGGTGAGACCAATATAGGAATCTCGGTTGCACCAATAAGGTGACCAACGGTCAGATTGCCCGATCTCGATGTTACTGATCCAATAACCTCGGTGGTATCGATATTGTGAATTTGCATAACAGAAAGTTGGCAACCCAAACTTGGAGGCACCGAAGCAGAATCGGTTGCACCGAAGTGTCTAGGGTTTGGTTGAGTCTGTCTAGGTTCTGGAATCGGTGGCATCGAGTGGAATGTGTTGGTTGCACCGATTTTGAGTATTTGGCTTTGGACAGACTTTTGTGGAAGAGCTTGTGCGTGTATGTGGTGACTATCACTGGTGCACGTATGAGCATTTTGTGCACCAACAAATCCTTACCCACTTGTAGTCGGGATATGAAGTACCTCTTGCCCCCTTTGAAATTTGGCCATTGTGGGATGCCTTCCCGCCTGTGCGATAAGGGAAGAAGACCAAGGCCACTATAAATAGGGACCAACCTCCACCGAAGAGAGAGACTGATTCACCCTCACCCCTGAGCGTTCACGAGGTTGCTTAAGCACTATACCAGTTCATCCCGATCCTCCTCGCGAGGCCAATCCACCAAAATAAGGAGTAGGGTTTTACACCGCAAGGTGGCCCGAACCTGGGTAAATCTGTATGTTCCTCTTCTTATCTACTCGCACCTTCTTGAGTCTATGGAGCCCCGATTCCGACATTTGGCGTGCCAGGTAGGGGCGTGTCGTGATCCTCCCTCCAATTCTGCTTCGTCTCCGTTTTTTTACTCCCATGGCTGATGCCCGTAGAGTCCATGCCAAGCGCCGAGCTGCCCACGTCGCCCAGACGACGCCCGCGGGTTGCGGCGCCCCGCGCCGCTCCGCCTCTCCTGTAGCTCACACTACCATTAACCCAGCTGCTCACGACCAGCAGGACTCGTTGCTTCCACCCTCCATGTAGATTGATGTCCACACCGCTACTCCGTCCCTCACTCCTGCCATGATGTCATCCTCCCATGCTCTTCATGGCCCGGCAAACGCGTAGCCTGTGCTGCTCATGGCGCGTGAGCTCCTGCGTTACTAGCCCGCCAAAGACCGCTAAGACAACTTGCTTGGTCACATCGCCGAGCTCGTCAACACCACCGGCGAGGCCCCAGAGCCCTCCCACTCACTCCGTCCCCTGCCCTCCCAGGCAAGTGACGTGGCTCATGACGCGACTCCTCCTCTTGCTCTGCACGATACCGACCTCAATCCCAGACGCGAAGCACGCCCATGCTACCCGTCACGTGGGGTGACGGCATAGCCACAGGATGAAGCAAGTTGCCAGGTGGTGTCGTGGCCACAACATGATGCACGTGCGCTCCCTGCACCACCATGTTAGCATCAAGACAATGCACCACCAGAGGCAGTGGCATACGGACGCCAAGACCGAGCTCCCCTCACACGTGTTGTGCCTGTGAGTGTAGCGGGCTATCATGGTTTCACCCCGGAGGTTCACCATGTCGTGTGGCCCGGCAAGTTCAAGCCTGACCTGCCTTCCCATTATGACGGCACCCCCGACCCCACGGAGTTCCTCTAGCTCTACTCGCTGAGCATCGAGGCGGCAAGTGGTGATGAGAAGGTCATGGCGAACTGGTTCCCCATGGATCTCAAGGAGGGCGCGCCCAAGGATCCTCAACCTCCCAGAGGGATGGATCTCCTCCTGGGATGAGCTTCATGAGCGCTTCATCGCCAACTTCCAGTGCACTCATGACCACGCCCCGACAGTGAATGACCTGCAGAGCAAGACCGCTGGTGTGTCGAGCCTCGCGAGACCGCTGGCGTGTCGAGCCTCGCGAAGGACCGTGGTGCGATCAGCCCCGTGAGGCCAGTCCTTAGGGCAAAGCTGGCCTTCCTCCGTTGCCGCCGCCGCCAAGGAGAAATGACTATAACAGACAAGATGATGGGGATGGGGGCTTCCTGGAACCCCGTGTGATCGCCTGCATCCTGGGCGGTGCTCAGGATGCTGCCTCAAAACACATCTTCAAGCAGTTTTCTCGTGAGGTGAATGCGGCGCTCCCAAAGCTCGAGGTCGTGCGTCCTCTCAGGTGGTCACGGTACGCCATTACCTTCGACTCCAAGGATCACCTCAAGTGATCGGCCGCCGGAGGTGCACTCCCCATGTTCTGCACGCCCACCATCAGCAACATCCTTGTCACCAAGACCCTCATCGATGGTGGTGCTGGGCTCAATGCCCTCTCTGTCGAGGCATTCGAGACGCTTAAGGTGCCCTATGGACAACTAATGCCAATCAAGCCCTTCTCAGGAGTGACCAACGACACCACCATTCCCCTGCAATAGGTCCGCCTCCAAGTCACTTTTAGCAAGCGCGACAACTATCACACAAAGCTCATCGACTTCGACATTGGCCACATCGTTATCCCGTGAAACACCATCCTCGGGTATCCTACCCTCTCCAAGTTCATGGATGCAACCCACCATGGATGGAACATACTCAGGATGCCAGGGTAAAATGTCATCATCATGATCACCTAGGATGGGAAGGATGCAGTCTGCTCCCTTGAACGCGCCTACCAGGTTGCGGTGGCTGAAAACTCTAACGACAAGGGGGACATCCTCCCACCTGAGGACACTCCTAAGAAGAAGAAGGAGCTCCTCCCCAAGACCTCCAAGGGGCAGAGATCCCCACGGGTGGCGTCTCAGGCCTCGTGACCACTACTGGGGCACATGTCCCTCCCAGATTGGAAGGTGTGCCTGGGGCCTCCCTCAGGACGGGCTCGGGGGCTTCCACCTCGAGAGCTTCCGACCTGACCATTGCGATGAGGGTGGTGCTCGGGCACCACTTGGAGGTGTGCTCCGAGGCGCGCCCCCACAAGCAAGGAGCACGGCGTGAGGCGCAAGGAGCACGGTAGTTCATCACTAACACAATCGACGAGCTTTAGGAGGTGCATGCCATACGTGGCGAGCGTCGCCTCGCACCACTAGGTGCAGCTGCTGCCCCTAACATGGGCATCCGCTGCACGTCTGCATCGACATCCTGGGCCTCAACGGGGCCGCATCATAGGGCCTCTTCTGGCCATCGCGTGTCGGTCACAGTGGTGGCTACCCTTGCATCTACGTTCGTATGCCTTGCCTCATGAACGTGGGCGTTGCATACCAGCACGTCGTGTAGGCCGTGCACGTGTCTCAGGAGGCCCGACCCCTCATAGTCCTTCAAGAGGTCTCGAGCCCTCGTGAGCCCCCTGGGCCTCGCGGGCCCCTCGAGGCTCCAGAGCCCTTAGGCTCCTGAGCATAAAGCTTCAACAACTAAGTCATGGTCACTGAATGCACGTGTATAGTGATCCCAAAGATCAATGCTCACTAAACACACAGAAGCTGAATAACAAGAGTCTTACATCCACATTTAGCGTCTTACACAAATAAATACCATGAACATATTGGCCAAAGACTTAAAAAGGAACAAACATCGGGAATATTCATCAAAAGCGTGAACCCATTGCCAACTACCTTAACCTACATGCACAAACGAACTCTTCAACATACTCCTGTTCTTCCATGCATGGCCAATTAAATAACCAGTGGCAAGCCAATTAGTACTTTGAATGTACTCGCAAGCAACCCAAGTTGAGGAACAAGGTAATAATGATGCATGATATAGCACTAAGTAGGTATTTGCGGAAAGCTAATTTTGAATGCAATGTCATGATCAAGTAACTATGTGTAGCATGCATCAATAGTTGGCAGATATCAATATGAACAAGTTATAGATGTCATCATAAGCAGGCGTTGAACATCTCATGTTCATTCATCACATCAAGTCTTCAGACTTGTCTCAAGTATCGTCCTTCTATCCTCCGCACACACTCACACCAAGTTTTTCGCACCTGGACGTAGTTTAAGCAGCACCACCCAACTGTCCTTGAGCATGGACACGGCTATTCGAATAGTTTTACATTCTGCAGAGATTGCACACTTTACCCACAAGACTCGAGGAACTTCCGTGTCATCCATGACTCATGGTATATAACATACCCGAGGTAAGCACCCGAACAATGCCTTTCCCCTGGCGATACTAAACAAAGAGTCCACTCAATTGGTACAGAGCCCAGACGATGTACATCACTCGTATCATCCATGAGGGGACCAATGGTCTTCCTGGTGCTTGTGAAGACAGCGCATGATCGTCCATACCGACATGACCCCGTATCGAGAGTGACCACACCACTCCCTCCACTAGTAATGCGAGCTCCTTGCCAGTACCGACCAAGGTAATCAACAAAGCCCCATCCCATAAGGGGTATCATGGTTGCGCATGTAAGGTTGGGATGATCAACAAATCTTAAATCTAATCCATTTTTGAAAACACACCTTCAACTTGTTCCGACACACCACTTCTTTCTCAGGTGGTCACCCATCTCATTATCATTTCCCTGGGGCATTAGTGGCACCCGACGGGGTATTCGAAAAATCTTTGAAATCATCTCTCTCTTTCCATCACTATGCATAATCCCGATCCCACTTGCATAGCATCTACTAGCATCCTATCTACACCCACCCGCATAACCCTCATAAGGTGGTATGGTCATGCACAATGCAAGTGTCAATGGTAAAAGCATCGGAAGCAACCCATCAAAGTGGTCACTACTCCACATGATCAAGTATAACAAAAGTAAAGTGCAATATGACATGCAATGAAAATGATTTATTAATATGATCAAAGGGCTGCTTACCTGGATCAACAAAGTCTTCGGCATCTTCAAAGTCTTCGGGTCCACTCCCTCGTCAACAGCGCAATCTATCGTGACGATAAATATCGGTAAAAATGAGCATCACAACAAAATAGAGCACACACAGCTAATATTAAAATGCTAACCTATTTTGTTAAATACTAAAATCTATATTAAAAATAGTTATTTAGGGTTTTGAAGTTAAAAAGGTTTTCAAACCAATTTAAAACAGGGGCTAATAATGCCAAATAGGGGTTTTAAATTGAATTAGTAAAAAAAAGGTTTTCAAATATTTTTACAAGTGGCACTAATAAATTCTATTGAATATTCTAGGAATTTGGGTGGAAAAATAATTGGATTTAGAATTTCATTTAGTCGTGTGGGATTTTTAGAAAAATCCCACATAAAAGGAAAAATAAAAAGAGTGGGGGAGGCCTCGGTGCCTGGGCGAGGGGCGGCCAGAGCTGGGCTGGCCCAGCTGGCCAGCCAGCCAGCCACGCGCGTGGCCAGGTTCAAACCTGACGCACGGGGCCCAGCTGTCAGCGACAACGAGGGGAGAGAGAGCACGGGAGGGGGAGGTGAGAGGCCGACAGGTGGGATCCCACCTCGAGAGAGAGAGTGGAGAGGCTCATCGGCGGCAGTGGAGGGCACAATAGTGGAAGGAGCAAGAGGAATGGACTCGGGGTCGAGCCGTAGATCCCCTGCAGGTTGAGGGAGCACCGGAGGTGGCCGGAGTCGCCGGCGGCGAGCACCCACGACGGAGGAAGCTTCGGGTGGAGGACGCGCCAGTCACCCCGTGCACCAAAAGCAGGAGGAGAAGAGGGGAAACAGGTCAGGGCATTGAGGGGGACTCAATGGGACCGAAATGGAGGCCGGAGGGGCGGCTCACCGAGATATCGATGGCGAGGCTGCCACGGCGATGCTCCGGTCGATCCCGGGTGCTCGAGCCCCCAAATAAAGGGGACGGGGCATGGGAGCTCTATTGGGTGAGGGAGAGAGAGACCAGAGGGGAGAGTGGTCTTGGGCAGAGGCCCTTTATAGGTGGACACGAGTCCACCAAGGGTTTGTGCGGCGGCGAGGTCGTGGCGCTCGCTGGAGGGCACGGGGGAGGTAGAGAGCATGTCTGGGGTGCTCGTGGAGTCGGTCTAGGCTAGGTGGGGAGAGAGGAGAGAGGCGGGGAAGCACGCGCGTGTGAGCCCTGTGGTTGCCCGAGTTGTGTGGCGCTGGGCACGCGTGCGGGAGGTCGCTGGAGAGAAGGAGGAGGGGGTGGACATGGTGGAGTCTTGCGGACGTCGAGGGCATCTCAGGGGATAGCTACTCGCGCCCCAAGGCTATCGGGAGGCTCGGGATGGGTGCAACTACAGTGTGGGCATGCACTGTAGCGTGGTCCAGAGCATGCCTTTGGCATGCCAAGGCATGCTTGCATGCTCTAGATGCGCTCCTACATGACCACTAGCTTGTGGATGATCTGGAGATGCTCTAGGAGCTATGGGGGAGCTAGGGAGAAAGAAATGGAGTAGGGGAGGGATAAAATGCACCTTCCAGGGCTGTACAGAGGTGAAAATGGGGGTTTTACCCCATCTCCAAGTGGCTTATGGACTTGAGACTTTTACTGGAGGGGTAAGAGGTGAGTGAATAAATCTGTTAAAAATTTGAGAACAAGGGGGAGAGTGAAAGTGGTGAAATACTAGCTTTACCATTCCACCAGAAGGTATTTGATGGATGTTTGGGCAAGATAAATTTACCCACTAACTGTGATATTTAACAGTATCAAATTGTGGGTAAAAATGAGGTGGATCACCAGGTTTGGGCTCAAATGAGCAAAGTTGCCAATAGAAACTTTGTGAACCCTAGAAATTAACAGAATTAGGTTTCTGTAGATCTAGTTATGCTCAGCTAATCCCCTTGATGCACCACTTAGTGTAGCATCATTATTTGGTGATTAGAATTAGTCCACAAATTTTGGGGTCAAGGGAAGAAACTTCACAATGTAAAGTTGTTGAAATTTGAATCTTGACAAGAAGTGGTTTGGACTAGTTTGATGAACCAAATCAACTTGGATTGAGATGAAACTTTGCAAGATCATTACATATGATAGTGTTGACTTGCTAGAATTTTCCTAGAATTTATTGAGAATATTTCTTATAGAAATAATCCAAAAGCTTGATTTGGACAAAAAGGGTTTTGAGGGGTTTTGCCCATGATTTGAACACGACCATGTGTTGAAACTCATATATATGGAAAATATATGTCCATTGAGTCTCCCTAAATTTTCTCAAATAGTTTGAAAGCATTTAAATAATTTTTCCCTATGAAAAACCATTTCTGGTCTTAAGAAAAATCCTTTAATTAAAATATGAAAATAATCTTTAAAATTAATATTTGGTGGTTTTGGGAAGTCATAAATATTATAGGTTTGAAGTAAAGCCTTTGGGGAAGAAGGACCCACCCAATTTGAGGACTTGCAGTGCAAATCTCACTTCAGGGGTTTCTGAAAACCTAATTTGGATAAATCCTTCTTGGTCAAAATACAATTTGGTAAAATAGTTTTGGGCACTATCCACATGGAATGATCATTGGGCAAGAAGTTCGGGTCAAGGAAGGTGAATATGGAGAGGGATAGAATCTAAGAGTGCCATACACAACAATCAACAAGCAAGCAAGCAACAACTCAAACAAAGAAACAAGCACTGAAAAAGTTTTAATTGGCTCCAAATTTTATGAATCCAGGCATAACAAGGTGATACAAACACAGGGTGTGACAGAACTACTTCTGCATTTGACAAATTTTCGAAGTATTTCAACCTACATGCCTTGTGCTTCATCACCATGAATGTCGCCACTCACTAACAACCTCGCCCTCTAGCGTCTCATGATTAAGGGCTGTCTCGCGGGCCCATCCCATGCACGTCACCTTGGTGCTTTGTCCCCGCGTGAGCTAATAGGGAGTGGGTGAGCTAGGGTGTGCGGTCGTGTTCGCATAACCGTTGTTCAATGCTTTGCCGTCGCGGGAGCCGCGCGTTGGGTGTCTTTCCTCGGGTTTGTCGCATGAGAGGACTGGGCACGACGTCTATGCTTGGGTCTGTTCCTGCAACGTCGATAAACCCAATGAATGTGCTCTATCTGGCACGACGTCCCCGTTCACGTCACCTCCTAGAGTCGTTGGTGTTTGTCCTTCTCATGGGATGGCCTCCGGAGATTCATTCGGTGTAGGTTACCCCTATCACACAAGTTTTGCATGCGCTCCCCATGCCAGAAAATCCAGATGCAACCCACCTTGAGGTAGGGCCTTGTGAGTCCCATGCTGGCTCATGGGTGCCAAGATACAGCTCCTCTAGTTCTACTGTGCCAGTCACGCGTACGAACGACATTGAGTTGTACAAGCCCGGAGACTCTAACACAGAGCTCCCTTCCCACGCCCAAGAGGAAGACCTATGCTCTGTGCTGGCGGACAACATGGTCACTCAGCGGCTGTGCCCATGCCGAGTGGAAGCCCCATGCTTCGCGCTGGTGGATAAACAACTCAAGGCTCCCTAGCGAATGCACCAAAATCAGGATGGCCTCTCGGCTCTTCACATGGCCCCATCACACAGCGTTCCCTTGGGATGCACGAGCGAAGGGGATAGACGGGGCCTACGCTCAAGCCAGGCCTAGCGCGCGCCACCTCACCAGGTCCCTGGTACCTTGTCTTCTCGTGTCCCTCCTAGGCAAAAGCTGGCAAGGAAAGGTATGGGAGCTCTGAGTTAACTTGGTCATTGTCATGTTTCCCGGCTACTTCCACGTCAACAAGGAAACTTGAGCATCACGACTCAGGGGCCGCACTGGTCACGTAGCACCTCGCCCCTTGGTCTCGTCCTAACGATCTGGATGCCACAATAGTGGTCGAGGTACGCGCACGATCGGGCCCTGCCGACGCAAAGTACAAATGCCAGCTCAGACGTCAAAGGGGACCCCTAAACATCACGACCCAGGGGCCTCACTAGTCACGTAGACCCTCACCCCTTGGTCTCGCCCTGGTGATTCGGACGCCCTAGCGGCGGTTGAGGTAAGCACGGGATTGTTCCCTACAGATGCAGAGCACGAAATAAAATAGGAAGGAAACAAAGCATGAAAGGAAATCATAGAGTTCAAACAGTTATTACAGGCAGTGATTATGTTGCGAATTCAAACAAGTCTTACACCTCCACGAGGCATGATAAATGTCACAGGTTGAAATCTAGGAGGAGGGGCCGTCATCGCCATGGCCGTCGCCGCAGCTTGTCCCAGTCACGGCGAGCTCATCATCAACAACGCTGCTGCCCTCGTCATCACTACCGCTTGCCTCCACCATCGAGGGACCAGTGTCGGGGACGCAGGTGAATCTCTTCACTAGCACGTCCATGGAATCCTTCAGTGTTGCCGCCATAGTGGCGCAGAACTCAGGGGCAACCGGGGAGATCACCATGCCGAAATCAAAGTTGGGCTCGGGATGTAGAGATGACTTAAGACACGCATCGTGGTCGTGGTTAAAAGGCCGCGACACTCGCCCTCCAGGATGACGTCCACTCGAGCAGTAGCACCTTCGAGCACCTTAGCGATCTTGGAGGAGAGACCTGCGTAGCCGCCCTTAGGGGACACAAGTGGCTCCTTGAATCCTACCCTGCAGATGGAATGCAACGCCTGGCAAAGCCTAAGCTCGATGGAGGTAAAGGCATCTCACTCCGTGGCCGCCTTATTCTCAGCAGCAGCAAGGGTCTTCTCCCTCGCATCCAGCTGGGCCGCCGCCTCAGAGACGTGTCGGTCGTGGGAAGATTAGGCCTCTACTTCCTCCTCCTTCACCTTGACCAGCCGCTTGCCTTCTCCGTCTTGGTCAGTAGCCACTTGGGACAGCACGGAGTCGCGATCGGCGAGCTTCGCCTCGCGGGCCTTGAGGTCCTCCTCCTACTAATGGAGTCATTATGCGTGCGCGGCTGGCTCCTCCTGAAGGGCCTTCTGGTTAGCTTCTGCCTCACTGCAATGCTTCACGGTAGATGCTGCTTCGGCCAACGTCACGTCTTGGACCGTCTTGGCTTGAGAAGCGTTGTTCCTGCTCTCCACGGTGGCAACCTTGGTCCGACCCCAGGCCGTCTTGGTGGCCGTATCATCCTCGAGCCACCCAGAAATAAGCCCAGGCACTCCCTCGGGAGGCACCTGTTGGCGTCTTGGAGGTCGGCCCGGATCCAGCCAAGCGCGATGTAGGCCTCATCCAAGGCCTCAGGTCTGATCAGAGGGCCACAACTCAAGAGTGCAATAGCCTGACCAGGAGGTGACACCAGCACACCGGCGAGCAATGTGACCAAGGGGTCAGTGGCGTGGCTAACTTGGGGCGCCGGAGGCTCTAGGTTCGGCCGAGGCACGATGAGGGCGGAAGACATCACGACTTGCTAGCCAACGAAGGCTGGCTCCTTCTGAGTTTGCGTCCTTGCAACCTCAGGGGAGGACACCACCAGAAGGGGGCGGGAAGTCGCCCCCTCCACCTGCGCTGGGGTCGCCACGGCCGCGGAGAGAAGCATCACCCCGTGAGCCTCTGTGCCCCGGTGCCCGGTCTACCAAGCAACGTCAGCAAGGTGCCAGGAGTGGGTGTCACACCATGTGCCTAGGTACGGTGTTGCCGGGGCACCCAGGGGATGCACTGGATTGGCGCAATGCGCTTCCTTGCTCGCTGGAGGCGGACAATGCCTTCTGGACGGTGGGCTCCTTCGGCCCTGCACTTTCCTTATTACTCATGGGCACGTCATCGTCCCTTGCCAATGAGAGGGGGAAGAGTCGTGAGCACGTGCGCAATCTATAAATTGACGAAAGGCAAGGTAGCTTACTTACTCCTCGGATGCAATCCACTTCATCTTCTCTGCCTCGGCATGCCGAAACCCCCTGGTCTTCTTCAGCGTGGTATTGGACACGCCTGGGTGACGAGCGGGGGGCTCCCTGACGAGCCGTAGCATGGTGCTACCACCAAAAGAAGTGAGGAGGATGCCTCGAGGTGTCATGGTCGGAGAGGCCACGTGCGCACCAGTAGTGGCTGCCTCGCCTTTTGGCTGCGGCTCAGATGGGGACATGCTCGGCACCTCAACCGCCTTGCTAGAGCGTGAGGAGTCCTCTGGAGGAGCCATGGCCGCACGTTTCCTCGGGGTCATCGTCCTCAGTCTCCTATGAATCTTCCTCGCCGCTAGTGTCGCCGAAGGACACCGGCACGGGGGAATTAGAGCGCTTAGACAACGTGAGCCCCGGCTCATCGAAGGAGGGCATGGCGGCGACCAGCTCCTACCTGACATCACGGCGATACAGTGGGGCATATGCCTCAGGAAGGTCCCCCAGGTCACTAGGGAGCAAAGTAGCCCAGGACCTGTCTAGCTCCTAGCCTGTCAGACTGGTGAGCCGAAGCACGACGTCGTCCTCCACGCCTTGGTACTCCCACATGTGCTTCGAGTGCGCCTGGAGCGGCGAGGACCTGTCTAGCTCCTAGCCTGTCAGGCAGGCGAGCCGAAGCATGATGTCGTCCTCCACGCCTTGGTACTCCCACATGTGCTTCGAGTGCGCCTGGAGCGGCGCCAGGCTCTATGTCGAGAACTCCTTCACCATCGTCACCCCAGTCAGCTTCTAGGCCTCCATATCCAAGGAGACCCACCCCAAGACGGGTCTCGCTTGGAGATCGGTGAGCTTCTTGCGCGCATCAAGACCGTGATTATCTAGGAAGACCTGGTGGTGCCTAAAGCCTTCCACCTTCTTCCCGGCCTTCAAGAGCACCTTCCCGCTCTGGACTGCGACAAAGGAGATGCATGCCGACTGGTGCGTGTTGTCATCGAGTCGCGGGCTGAAATTGTGGTGGAAGAGGGCCACTAAGGGCCTCATGCCTACGAAGGCCTCGTAGTAGAAGGTGAAGACAGACAAGGGCAGGATGGAATTGGGCCGAAGATGGAGGGCCTGGATCCTGTAGTGCTCAATGATGGTAGTGAAGAGCCCCAAGAAGGGCGGGATGAGCCGAGAGAAGATGTCGTGGAGGAAGAAGGGATAGAGTCTTTTCTCCAAAGTGTGTGGCTCAACGGAGCCGCACCAGATCGAGATCTGCCCCCACTCATTGGAGTCACCATCATCAGCGGATGTGCAGAGGCAAGGTTCCCTTCCTTAGCAATGTCAAAAGTCGTGAGCGCCGACAAGGGGGCAGAGGGCATCGAGTCCTGAGCCTTAGGCTTGGATTTCTCGGTAGGCACCATCTGAGGAATCCTTGAGGTAGAAGAGCAAGAGGAAGCACGACAGCGCTGCGCCAAGTTTTGGAGGAGGTCCTCGCGAAGGAAAGGGGATCTGAGCAGGGGAGCCAAGGCGCAAGGAAGAAGATAAATGATGGCTCCATGACGGGCACCAGGCTTTTGTCAATTTGGCCAGTTGCCGAGGCATCGTGAGAGCGGTAGCGTCCGCGTCCTACCACGTGCCACAGGTCGAGCCTGGCCCATAGGTGATTGGGGCCCCGCGGTGCTTCGCCCTTCGCTCCTTACCTTCACCATGAAGACAGGTCAGGCACGCCTTGGGCCCGGAGGCTACTATCGGCTTTGTGGGATTGGGGGTACCCAGAACTGCTTGCCTCGACGGCCTGGTATGGCCTAGCAGCAAGTTCCCCCAAGACAAGTCCCTCGCAAGAGCCCCGGCCTCACAAGGTGAACAACGCTAAGACTTCCAGAGGAGTGGCCTCCCCAGGATGCCTGCCGAGGAGCAGAGATTTATTTGCAGGTACCCCTCCTCATGTGAGTGGGATGATGTGAGCCATGACGATGAAGACGAGAAGGGCGCCAACGAGTGCTCAGAGGATAGTTTCCTCTTTGGTGCTAAGGAACAAGGGAAGAAGCAGTTTCCCGAGGAAGGCCCCCAAAGCTTTCCATTCTGGTGCAACAAGACCAAGACCATGAGCTCGGCTAGACGGATGTCACCGCCGAGCCCACCTCTGGGTCATGCCCAGAAGCTTTGCAGGCAAAGACCACCTATAGTCAGGATAAGCTATACCTCTTGTCCCCTTTCAAATTTGGCCATTATGGGATCCCTTCCCTCCTGTGCGATAAGGGAAGAGGACCAAGGCCACTATAAATAGGGACTAGCCTCCACCAAAGAGAGAGACCAATTCATCCTCATCCCTTAGCCCTCAGGAGGTCGCTCAACCACTATACCAATTCATCCCCATCCTCCTCATGAGGCCAATCCAGCAAAAGCAATTGCAAGGTTTGACACTGCAAGTTGGCCTGGACCTGGGTAAATCTCTGTGTTCCTCTTCTTGCCTACTCGCACACATTCAACGAGGCTTGTCCATGGGGTAACGAGCTTGAGACTAGAGCTGGTTGAGATCTTCACACGTGCCCCAGAGTTTGAAACTTCTTGGGTCTACGGAGCCCCGATTTTGACAAAAATAATTGGGCACACCTTCTATCTCATATCCAAGGTGACTTGGCTGGAGACTGCGTCGGTATTTCCCCAAAGAGATAGGGATGATGCAGCACAGCGATGGTAAGTATTTCCCTTAGTTATGAAACCAAGGTATCAATCTATAGAGGAAGATCATGCACCCATGTAAACAACACATGCACACAAATAACAAATACTTGCAACCCGACGCGAAAGAGAGGTTGTCAAACTCTCTACGATAATTAGATAGATTAGGTAATGATAGTTTTGGCAAATAGATATCACAAGAACACACACTAAGATAAATAAATAAAAAGTGCAGCAAGGTATTTTTCGTTTTTTGGATCAATAGATCTGAAAACAAAAGATGCAAATACTAGATCGGAAAGCAATATGTTGGAAAAGTAAATCCATGTGCCGTAGGTTTCACTAGAGGCTTCTCTCATGAGTATAGCACATGATGGGTGAACTAATTACTGTTGGGCAATTGATAGAAGATCAAATAATCATAATGATATCTAGGCAATGATCATTATATAGGCGTCATGTCCAAGACAAGTAGACCAAAACGATTTTGCATCTACTTCTATTACTCCACACATCAACCGATATCCAGCATGCATCTAGTGTATTAAGTACATGGGAAAACGGAGTAATGCAATAAGAGCAGTGTAACAGTCCGGGACCGACGCTCCAGAAGATTCCCCTTTTATTTCCGTTCTCGTCTGTGATTCGTGTGGTTGTCGCATTCATCATCGCATCATTCACATCATCTGCATAGCATCGTCACCCGTTTTTGAAAACTTGCATCCGTTCGTAGTCGCTGGTTCTCTCCGTTCTTGCAGTTGCCCGTTTCAAGACCAACCACACACGCACGGGCCCGCGATATCGTTTAAAAATGTTTTAAATGGTACACTAAAAATATTCTCGGATTGTGTCGAAAGTTGGCGTGTGGTCTTAATTTATTGTCGGTAAACCGCCTGCCAAATTTCGTCGCATTTCGAGTTCGTTTGGTAATATGTCAACCATATCAACAGGGTCATCGGTCAATTATCGGAAATTTTCTTGGTGTGTCAAAACCCTGCCGCCGAGCCACCATTCTCTCTCTCTTCTCAGCCTTATCTCACTCCACACATAGCCCACCAACCTTTCCCCGATCCAGCCGTCCGATTGCGATCGCATAGCCGAAATCGGCCCTGAAACCCCAAACCCTATCCAAAACTGCTATAAATAGACACCCCACGTCCATTTTTTGGTAAAACCCTAGTCCATGACTCGTTTTCCACGCCTGACCACCCAGCTGGCGCCACCCCGCAGCTGCCTGTGTCCTTCCTCCTCGCACGGGCCCACGAAGCCCATCCAGGCCTGCCGCCGGGCCCGTAGCGCCGTCGCCCCGAAGCCAAGAGCGCTGCCGCTAGCGCTCCACACGCCCGAGCCTTCCTGACCCCGCCGCCTCACCGGAGGACCGCCGGAGCCCCGCCACGGGCGACCACCGGGTCGAGCCCGCTCCGCCTCTCTCCTTCTTCTCCTCCTCCATGTGATCTCTCTCTCACCTTTGGCCACCCCCCCGCAGGTCTCTCCCGTGTCATGGAGTTACCTCCTCAAGGAGCTCGCCGTCGCACCTCGAAACTGCCGGGAATAGACGGATCCGAGGCTCCCCGTCGTGGATCCGGCATCCCCCGCCTTCTTCGCCCCGCCGGAGCCCCTCCTTGAAGCTCCCCCCTCTGTGCCATGGAGGCTTCCCATGCTGCCGCTGCCCTTTGCTCGGGCACGAGCAGGAGGACGACGAAGGCCCTGCTCGCCTAGTCGTGGGCCACATGGATCGCCAAGGCCCAGCTCCCGTCCCAAGGCCTAGTCGGCCATCGCCTCGCCTCCGACCAGCCCACGGGCCCGAGGTGAGCCGCCAGCCTAACCCACACCCCATGCACCGTTTAGCTATCCAGTGCCCAAGTCCTGTTGGGCCAGATCCAAGATTCGGCCCGTAGACGTTTTTTTTAGTTTTGTGAATTTGCTAATTACCCAATGAATTCAGATTTACAGAAAACCCCCTACACTTCATGCATTTAATAACTCACCAACCGAGCATCATATGTAAAACCTTTATATATGAAACTTGACTAGAATTTTATGTAGTTTCACAATATCGAACTTTCACATGTGATAAAAATGTTTAACTTGCTGTTTTCCTAGTATTTACGTAAATGCCATGTTAAAATGATTTATTTCAAAACTAATAAACCGGAGCTCCGAATTTAACGATCACATATGTAACTTGACTAGGAAAATGTGTCGAATCACATGGTGAAATTCATTTTGCTGTTTAATAACTCTAAAATGTTGTCAGTTCAGATCTGGACCAAACTTAAAATATGAATATGAGGTCATTTCGGAATTGTTATTTGTTGCTTCCGGCCTCATTTAATATGCCTAGTTGATGTAGTTATATATGCTTCACTGTTTGCCATGTTAAACAACATTTAATATTCATAAGTACCTAAACGAGAGTGAACTAAATAATCAATCGGGGAGTTTCGTCAATATGCAACTCGTTGCATATTGAGCAGCACTTTAATGTGTAGTAGTTGTTTATTGTTCTTGGCATGCCATGCCATACCTTGCATATTAAACCGGACATGCATCATAGTTGGTTGTGCATCATGTCATGCATATGTTGTGGTGTACCATGTGTTGATTGTTGTTTCCATATTGTTTCTTCTCGATAAAGTTCCGAAAGCGTTTGGAGTGTGAGGATTCGTTCGACTATGTTGGAACGTCTTCTTCATGGATTCGTTCTTCTTCCAAGCGGGATCTCAGGCAAGATGACACATTTCCCTGGATACCAATACAATCATTGCCATGCGAGATGTCTCGTTTTCTATCGCTATTTCCCGCTACCTACCACTTGTTTGAGAAGCCTCCCAACATTGCCATGAAAGCCTCTAACCCCTCCACATCGTAGCAAACCTTTGTTTGTCTATGTTATCGCTTCCTCAGCCCTTCTTATAACGTTTCTGACTACATGTGCAATTGCTTCCATGTGACAATAGGGACATTCTTTTGTTATATCACAATATTATTGCTATTTAATTTAATGCACTTATATACTTGCTAAATGGTGGAAGGCTTGGCCTTTTGCTCGGAGTTTTGTTCCACTCTTGTCGCCCTAGTTACTTGTGAACCGGTGTTATGTTCCATAATTGAGCGCTCCTAGCATGCTTGGGGTTGTTATGGGGACCCCATTGATTTTCGTTTTGGGATAAAAATCGTGTGGCAAGTCCCAACATTGGTACTATATTTTCCTAATAACTAAAATTGCATAGGGACCCACCAGTACACGTGGATCTTTAATCAACAACCCAGGCCAGCGCTCCTCATGAGTGTTGGTCCACCTACCTAGTAGTCGGCGGTGCCACCTCAGGGCAACTCGAGGCATTTTTAGGCTACTTTCCACTTCACATAGATAGATGATGCCCATGGATAGAGAGCGCACGGCTCTAGAAGCGGATCTGGCTCACCGGGAGGCCTTGCTGGATTTGTTTTACCTTTCCCGAACGTCTTGAGTGAGGAATTTTGATTTTTCTTCGGGCTATCTCGAGGTGGTGGATTTCCTGTGGAATTGCCAAGGAAGATCATGAGATCCATGGTCAAGGTTACTCCCGCTGGGTGTGGTTAATTTGTGATGGATAAGTTGGAGCACCGGTGCAAGGTTAAATCTTTCGGAATGTCGTGCCCGCAGTTATGTGGCAAACTTGGATATTTTTTTTAACACCTGGTCATAGAAAACTTGAAGTAAACTCTAATAAAATACACCAACTGTGTGCGTAACTGTGATTGTCTCTTCTTGTGAGTCCCTATCTAAGAGAGAACATGGTGGGGTTATGTTTGATGTAAGTATGTGTTCAGGATCACTTAGTGATCATTACTAGTTCGCATCCGTTATGCATAGACCACCATACTTTACTTTCTGTATCCGTAAGTTAGCCACTCACATAAATGCTTAGTTGCTTGTTGCAGCCTCACCACCTAACCATACCTCACCCATTAAGCTTTACTAGTCTTGATCCCCTTGGAAATGAGATTACTGAGTCCCCTATGGCTCACAGATTACTACAACAACAGTTGCATGTATAGGTAATGCGGTGATTTGACGTGAGGGCGATGCTTGTTTGATTTAGAGTTCTTGTTCTTATTCTTATTCTTCATCAATCTAGGATGAGTTCCAGGCGGCAGCCTGGGATAGCAAGGATGGATGTCATTTTATTGTTTGATTTCGTCCGTAGTTGGACCCTGCTCTTCTGTATGACGTTTGAATATGTTGTTGTATTGATGTGACTTTGATGTAGCTTGTTGCGAGTGTAAGCCAATTCCATATACTTATCTCTTCTGTACATGTACTTGTAATGATATCCATTCTTGCAACACAAGGAGATTCGCTTCTATCGCTGTCAAGGCCCTCGTGCCAAAATAAGGATTGGATCGCATCTTGGGCGTAACAAGTTGGTATCAAAGCATGTACCGACCTAGGAGCCCCCCTGATCGATCGAACTTGGTTGAGTCGAGTCTAGTGCAAAACTATTTTGAGTCTAGTTATATCAAAGAGTAGGATTATTTTTACTTCTCTTCTATACACTTGTGAGGAATTATGACTTAGGAATTTTGATTCTACTCCTCTTCTCGCTCAAATTTTTTTTAGGATCACGCGGGTATTTTGAAATCTCTATGATGTCGATGTGACAGTGTTCTATACTTGGTGCCTCCTGTTATCGAGGAGTAGACGTTCGAGGGATTGTTGACACATCATTATCGTTCAGTTTCCTTAGTATCTCAGGACGGAGGATGTTTGAAATTGCTTCAATACTAGTAGTGGCGAGAGGAGTCCGGCATCCCCAGTACTGGTGGAGAGACTCGGATGTACTGCCATTCTTAGTATCGTTGTGTTTTCAAGTGTATGAGGTAGATGGAGTTCTGAAGCCTCTGGTTATGTGTTGAAGGATGGATACAGTTGGGGTGTAGGGCTTGTTAGTTATGTGAGATATTTTCCTCCTTGTATCCCCAACACCCATTTGCATAACCAAGAAAGTTTCGGGAGTTATTAGGTGGGAATTAAGGTAGTTACCTAGGTTATCTTCCAGCAGATCATAATGTGAGGTTGGAGTTCAACATCTAGTCAATTCGTTTGTTCACGGTCTTTCTTACAATGGTTCTCGTTGTGTCTTACAGACTCCTTGTAGCTTGCTACGACTCGGGGACGCATTGTATGTCGTGTGCACTGCCTTGCACATGATGGCTACTATAAGATCGAGCCTGTGCGAAACTTACCACGAAAATATCAAGCGAAATCTCTGTCATATATTTGTTCTGGCTTGTTTCGTAAGCCCCGTCCTGTGTTTTGTTTTGTATATGGTAATTCGAGTTGCTTCAATGTCAAGTGGTGATCCCATATCTTTCCGAAGTAGTGTTCTCATATTTCTGTGGGATTGCTAATTCGTTTGCTCAAGCAAGTTGTCATATCAATTCGTTTTACCCGGTGTGTTTCTCTTCAAGATAATTCTATCATCTCCAATATTTGCAAGATCAATCCTCATATTTTCTTCCGGAGTTGTTTCATCTGTTCCAAGTTTTCTATGTCTTTCCCACCCTCCCACCCATTTTCTCCAATGATTAAATTCTCATTCAAGTGCCTTTTCTATTCGTGTGATGCTTCCACTATCTTTTCTCTCGTATTGTTGCCGATGCTCCCTTGTGAACATTCTCAGGAGTTTCAATTTCAAGATCTATCCTCATATTCCTGGTTCTCGTTGTTATTCTTCTTCAGTGGAGTCAATTCAAGCTCTCGGTGTTCATCATATCTTTTCTCATTCGTTCAATGGTTTCCATATTGGAATTTCTTTTCCAAGCCTCTCTTGTTTATTCGTCTCTCTCGATTCTATCCGGAGGTTGAAGATATCTCAGATGATTCATGTTTTCTTTCAATCCTTCCAAATTAGTTCGAGGTTCTCACCTCATCAAGTTCTTAATTTGTACCGGTGCAATCTCACTTTTAATCAATCGTTACAATGGAGTTTTCTTTGAGTGGGCCCATAACCCACAGGTTGTCCCCAGGATCTTACCTAGCTCTTCTGTTCTTTCCGGAGATGTCCTGAAGTTCTTTTCATATGATGTAAGAATGATTTTCATCATTCATATTCCTTCTCCATGATTGCTTCATATCTATTTCACCATTGGCTCAACCTTTCCTTATTCATCGTTCCAGAGTGTCTCAATGTTTCATGGTGTTGCTTTTCGTCATTATTGTCATCATTGAAGTTCGAAGGAGAATTTCTCTTAAATCTTTGTACGTTCTTTTAAAGAGTGTGGTTTCAGCTTCTTGCTATCCTCTCAAATTGTTTTGTCATGAGTAATTCCATCCTTATCTATCCAGAGCATTTCAGAATTTTTTTATTTCTCAATCCTCTAAAGGCCATCATTTTAGAGGATTTCTTTGTTCTCAGCTTTCAGCTTTCATTCTCAAATTATTCTCAATTGTTGTCTCTTCGTGCGTCTCTCAATTATTCCAGTGCTTCATTCAAATCTTCTATTAGGTGGATCGTGATCTCTTCGTTCCCATGTATCTTCGTTCAATCATACAATCCTCATTAGTTGTGAATTCTTACCAGTGTTCTCGTGCAAGACTTCTTCAAGTTTGTGATCTCTCTCTCTCTCTTCAATTCTTTGCAAGAAGAATAAGTGGTCTATGAAATCCGTTGCTTGTCATCAATTTAACTTGATGAAGGATAAGCATAACATAATTCTTATTCTAGTTTCATCAAGGTGATTTCAATCGTTCTTCTGGAGTTGTTCATGATATCAAATTCCTTATCCCAAGTAGTCATCTTTCTTTTCTAGAGTTCCTAGTTTTGCTCAAGTATCTTGTGCCGAAGCATCATCTAAATCATTGGAAGGCCCCAATCTTGTTCTGTTTCTACCTTCAATTCTTTTCTATCATCCTCTCTTATCCGGAGGTTCCTCATGGTGGTTCGTCAAGGAGTTCATTCTTTCTCGAAGTATTCATCAAGATTCTTGTTGGAGGTGCTCAAGTGTTCTTTATCTTGGATGTCTAAATTCAATTCCTTCCCCATTGTCTTTTGAGATGGTGTTATTAAATTATTGATTATGAGGAGTCTCGAAGGAAAATTGTCAAGAACAAGATAAGTAAACCCATCTTGTTTTCTCGGAGTTATCTTGGGTTGGATTTCACCTAAAGCATTTCCTAAGGATTGTTGCTATCATGGTGTCATAAATTGTCCAAGTGTCCTCGTCCTCTTGGTGATAGAAGTTTTGCATGTCTTGTTGCTCCCTAGCTATCTATTGTTTCTGTTGTGGCTGGTTGTCACCTCATAATATTGAGATGTTTTCCATAATCCCATAACAAGCTATTGTTTTCATTGTTTATTCTCATTCAACTCCGTTCAACCATGCTTTCAAATTAAATGGTCGTAGAAGTTGCCATTTTCTTCTCCGTTCTCTTCTCTTCAAAGATCTAGCTTCTATTCTTTTGTTCCGGAGGCATTGTGGTGTTGCTCTTTTCAACTCACATCTAGTTTGATTGAGATCATGTTCTTTCCATACTTTCCAATTAGCAGGAGTGTTATGTCATTTGTTCAAGTTATTTTCCTTCTTATCAAGTTTTGCCTCTCTTTCCTACCGAAGTGCTGCCGAAATTTCTTTTGAATTCTTGCTTGTTCCTCATGTCGTTATTTATATCTTTAAAACCTTCAATGTTTCATTGGTTTCACTTGTTGGTTAGAGAAGCAACTAATTTTACCTCTTGCTCTTTATCTTCCCCTAGTCATTCTAGATCTCGGGATGAGATCCTCGTCTAGTGGAGGAGAGTTGTAACAGGCCGAGACCGATGGTCCAGAAGATTCACTTTTTCTTTCCGTTCTCATCTGTGATTCGTGTGTTTGTCGCATTCATCATTTCATCATTCGCACCATCTGCATAGCATCATCACACGTTTTCAAAAACATATATCCGTTCGTAGTAGCCGGTTCTCTCCATTCTTGCCATTGCCCGTTTTGAGACCAACCCCACACGCACTTGCTCGCGGCATCGTTTAAAAATGTTTTAAATGGCGCGCTAAAAATATTCTCGGATTGGGTCGAAAGTTGGCGTGCGGCTTAATTTACTGTCGGTAAACCGGCTAGCAAATTTCGTCGCATTTCAAGTTCGTTTGATACCCGATCTGTCAACAGTAGCAGCGGGATCATCAGTCTATTGTTAGTAGTTTTCTCGGTGTGTCAAAACCCAGTCGCCAGGCCACCATTCTCTCTCTCTTCTCAGCCTTAGCCCACTCCACACACAGCCCACCAATCTTGGCCCGATCTGGCCGTCCGATTGCGATCGGACAGCCGAAATCGGCCCTAAAATCCCAAATCCTAATCAAAACTGCTATAAATAGACACCCCACGTCCATTTTTGGGCAAAACCCTAGCCCATGCCTTGTTTTCCGAGCCTGACCACCCAGCCGCTACCATCCCATAGCCGCATGTCTCCCTCCTCCTCGTGCGGGCCCATGAAGCCCATCCAGGCCTACCACCGGGCCCGAACCGCCGTTGCTCCATGCCCGAGCGCCTCCCGCTCGCCCTGAAGCCAGGAGTGCTGCTGCTAGAGCTCCCCACACCCGAGCTTTCCTGACCCCGCCGCCTCACCGGAGGGCCGCCCGAGCCCCGCCGCCGGCGACCATTGGGTCGAGCCCGCGCCATCCCTCTCCTTCTTCTCCACCTGCCCGTGACATCTCTCTCACCTTTGGCCTCTCCCACCTGTAGGTCTCTCCCGTGCCATGGAGTTGCCGCCGCAAGGAGCTCGCCGTCGCACCTCGAAACATCCTGGAATGGACGGATCCGGGGCTCCCCGTCGCGGATCCGGCATCCCCCACCTTCTTCGCCCTGCATTGGAGCTCCCCCCTCTGCGCCATGGAGGCTTCCTATGCCGCCGCTGCCCTCTACTCGTGCATGAGCAGGAGGACGACGAAGGCCCTGCTCGCCCAGCTGTGGGCTGCATGGCTCGCCAAGGCCCAGCTCCCGTCCCAAGGCCCAGTAGGCCATTGCCTCGCCTCCAACCGGCCCACGGGCCCGAGGTGAGCCGCCAGCCTAACCCCCGCCCCGTGCACGTTTAGCTATCAAGCGCCCATGTCCTATTGGGACAGATCCCAAATTTGGCCCGTAGACGTTTGTTTCTAGTTCTGTGAATTTGCTAATTACCCAATGAATTCAGATTTACAGAATACCCCCTACACTTCATGCATTTAATAACTCACCCACCGGGCATCATATGTAAAAAATTTATGTATGAAACTTGACTAGAATTTAATGTAGTTTCCCAATATCCAACTTTCACATGTGATACAACTGTTTAACTTGCTTTTTTCATGTAATTTGCATAAATGCCATGTTAAAATGATTCATTTCATAACTAATAAACCGTAGCTACGAATTTAACAATCCACATATGTAACTTGACTAGAAAAATGTGTAGAATCACATGGCGACATTCATTTTGCTGTTTAATAACTCTAAAATATAGTTAGTTCAGATCTGGACAAACCTAAAATATGCATATGAGGTCGTTCGGAATTGTTATCCGTTGCTTCCGGCCTCATTTAATATGCCTAGTTGATGTAGTTATGTTTGCTTCACCATTTGCCATGTTAAACAACATTTAATATTTATGAGTACCTAAACAAGAGTGAACTAAATAATCAATTGTCGAGTTTAGTCAATATGCAACTCGTTGCATATTGAGATTCACTTTAATGTGTAGTAGTTGTTTGTTGCTCTTGCCATGCCATGCCATGCCTTGCATATTAAACCGGACATGCATCATAGTTGGTTGTGCATCATGTCATGTATATGTTGTGGTGTACCATGTGTTGATTTTTGTTTCCATATTGTTTCTTCTCGATAGAGTTCCGAAAGCGTTCGGAGTGTGAGGATTCTTTTGACTATGTTGGAACGTCTTCTTCATGGATTCGTTCTTCTTCCAAGCGGGATCTCAGGCAAGATGACACATTTCCCTGGATACCACTACTATCATTGCCATGATAGATGTCTCGTTTTCTATTGCAATGTCCCACTACCTACCACTTGACAGGCCTCCCAACATTGCCATGAAAGCCTCTAACTCCTCCACAAACTAGCAAACCTTTGTTTTGCTAGGTTACCTCTTGCTCATCCCTTCTTATAGCGTTTCTAGCTGCAGGTGCAATTGCTTCGATGTGAGAACATGGACATTCTCTTGTTATATCACAATATTATTGATATTTAATTTAATGCACTAAGGGTGGAAGGCTTGGCCTTTTGCTCTGTGTTTTGTTCCACTCTTGCCGCCCTAGTTACTTGTGAACCGGTGTTATATTCCATAATTGAGCGCTCCTAACATGCTCGGGGTTGTTATGGGGACCCCTTGATTTTCGTTTTGGGATAAAACTCATGTGGCAAGGCCCAACATTGGTACTACATTTAACCAATAACTAAAATTGGATAGGGACCCACCACCAGCCGCGGATCTTTAATCGATAACCCAGGCTAGTGCTCCTCATGAGTGTTGGTCCACCTACCTAGCAGTCGGCGGTGCCACCTTGGGGCAACTCAAGGCATTTTCAGGCTACCGTCCACTTTGCATAGACGGATGATGCCCGTGGATAGAGAGCGCACGGCTCTAGATGCGGATCTAGCTCATCAAGAGACGTTGCTGGATTTGTTTTACCTTTCTCGAACGTATTGAGTGAGGAATTCCGATTTTTCTTCGGGCTATCTCGAGGTGGACGATTTCCTATGGAATTTTCTAGGAAGATCACGAGATCCGTGGTCGAGGTTATTCTCGCTACGTGTGGTTAATTTGTGATGGATGAGTTGGAGCACCCCTGCAGGGTTAAGTCTTTCAGAAAGTCGTGCCTGCGGTTATGTGGCAAACTTGGATATTTTGTTTAACACCCGGTCATAGCAAACTTGAAGTAAACTCTAATAAAATACACCAATTGTGTCCATAACAGTGACTGTCTGTTCTCGTGAGTCCTTATGCGAGAGAGAACACGATGGGGCTGTATTTGATGTAAGTAGGTGCTCAGGATCACTAAGTGATCATTACTAGTTCACGTCCGTTATGCGTAGACCATCATACTTTACTTTATGTATTCGTAAGTTAGCCCCTCAAATAAATGCTTAGTCGCTTGCTGCAGCCTCACCACTTAACCATACCTCACCCATTAAGCTTTAATAGTCTTGATACCCTTGGAAACGAGATTGCTGAGTTCCCTGTGGCTCACAGATTACTACAACAGCAGTTGCAGGTACAAGTAAAGCAGTGATTTGACGTGAGCATGATGCTTCTTTGATTTGGAGTTCTTCATCTTCTTATTCATCAATCTAGGATGGGTTCCAGGCGGCAACCTGGGATAGCAATGTTGGATGTCATTTTATTGTTTGATTTCGTCCGTAGTCAGACCCTGCTCGTCTGTATGACATTTGAATATGTTGTTGTATTGATGTGACTCTAATGTAGATCATGACCAGTGTAAGACAATTCCATATACGTATCTATTATGTACATGTACTTGTAATGATATCCATTCTTGCAACATGATGAGATGCGCTTCTATCCCTATCAAGGCCCTCGTGCAAAAATAAGGATAGGATCGCATCTTCAGCGTGACAAGCGGTGACATGACGTAGACAAGATCTATTCATGTAGGAATAGACCCCATCTTGTTATCCTTAAGGGAAACAATACATGTGTGCCTTGCTGCCCCTTGTGTCACTCGGAAAGCACACCGCATGATCGAACCTATCACAATGCACCTCTTCCCATGGCAAGAAAAATTGATCTAGTTGGCCTAACTAAACAAAAGAATTGAAGAAGAAATACGAAGCTATAAGTAATCATGCAAATAAGCGATCAAAGAAGACTCAAATCATATTCATGGATAGAAACTGGTCATCAACTCAAAAATAATCGGATCCCAACAAACACACCACGAAAGACATTACATCAAATAGATATCCAACAGACCATTGTATTGAGAATCATAGAGAGAGAGGAAGACATCTAGATACTGCCTATGAACCCATAGCTCTATGGTGGACTACTCACATATCATCGAAGAGGCACCTATGATGAAAATGGACCCCTTCGTGATGGTGTTAGATTGGATCTCGAGGTTCTGGAACTTTCGGTAGCTGGAGTTGTGTTTCGTTGACTCCCCTAGGGTTTTCTGATTTTCTAGGAATTTATAGGCTCGATAGTTTGTTGGGGGAGTCCCGAGGTGCCCACCCTCTACCAGGCCGCTCCGAGGACTCTTGCGCGCCCTAGTGGACGGTGGCCACCCTGGGCCCCCTCTTCTAGTGATCTTTGTCCCATCTTGGCTCTTCTGGTCCAGAAACATTCTCCAAAAATCCACGCCGCATTTGGGCTCCATTTGGTACTTATTTTCTCCGAATAAAAAAGCAAGGAAAAACAACAACTGGCACTTTGGCACTTTTTCAATAGGTTAGTCCCAAAAAATGATATAAAGTTGTTATAAAATGATTGTAAAACATATAAGATTGATAATATAATAGCATGGAACAAGCAAAAATTATAGATAGCTTGGAGACGTATCAGCATCCACAAGCTTAATTCCTACTCGACCTCGAGTAGGTAAACGATAAAAACAGAATTTTTTATGTTGAATGTTGCCTAACATGTTCACCATATATTCTTTTCTTTGTAGCATGGACCATTGGACTTTTAAATGGTTCAAAGCAGTAGTCTAGTTTTGACATGAAAACTTTAATACTCAAGCATATCAACAAGCAACCATGTATTTCAAAATATCAACCCTAATGCAAGTTATCCCTAGGACATCATGCTCAATCATTGATCCATTCACAATACACACTCAAATATTAGCAAAACCTAATACTCAAGTACAATCATAGTGCCTCCTAGTTGGTGCTTTATAAGAGAAGATGGAAACTCAAATTGAAAAAATAAAACATGCATAAAGTAAATAGATAGGCCCATCGTAGAGGGAAGTAGGGATTTCTAGAGGTGCTAGAGATCGAGCGTTTAAATTAATAGAGAAAAATATTTTGAGTGGCATGCCTTTTCTCTCAACTAAAATGACTGAGAGATTTCAATATCTTTCCATGCCAGATACGCCATAGGCGGTTCCCAAATAGAAAATAAATTTTATTCCCTTTTCCACCATACTTTCACTACCCATGGCTATCCAAATCCACAGTTGCCTTTGATACCAACATTTTCCAAGGAATTTATTATTTGACAACATAAAGTAAATATTTTTTATTTATTTTTCATTTTGGGACTGTGCATCCCTATTACCCCCGTACTCTCGTGCAATGCCAAGTGAATAAACATTCATCTTGAGAATAACACATATAGCATGGAAAAATATTAGTCACTCCCTACCGTTTCATGAGCGGTACGAGCACACAAAAAGGGATTTGATTTTGAAATTCAGAGATGGCACATACAAATTTGCTTACAATGGCATGTAAATACCTTATATAGGTAGGTATGGTGGACTCATGTGGCAAAACTGGTTTAAGGATTTTGGATGCACAAGTAGTATTTCTACTTAGTACAAGTGAAGGCTGGCAAGAGATTGAGAAGCATCCAACCAAGATACGAAGAATCTCATAAGCGAGCATTAAGCATAATTAAACTGAATAATCCACCATAAGTAGGATGTAATTTCATAGCAGAACTATTGACTTTCGTGCTTGCATAGGGAATCACAAACCTTAACACCAATATTCTTACTAAGCATAATTACTAACAAACATAACTGACATAATACTATTGTCATGTCTCAAAACTATTACAAAGAATGAAATTTAATTTGTCCAATGATATTCATGAAGGTTTTTATTATATCCCTCTTGAATATCTATCACTTGGGGACTAGTTTCATATATTGCAATTTCTTTTGACAAGCTCACATGGACATAAGTGAAGAACATGAGCATACAAGTTTCATCTCTCAAAATAATATAAGTGAAGCATGAGAAGATTTCTTCACAGTTACTAACTCTCAAATTAATACAAGTCAAGCATCAGAGCATTTCTTCACACATGTAAAAGCACGTAGTGCTCAACAAGATTTAAGTCAATCATAAGAGAAATTCCTTTGCTCAATAGATTTAAGTGAAGCATAAGAGCAATTCTAGCAAATCATAGCATAATTTTCGATCTCACAAATAGGTGTTTTTAGCAAGGATAAAAGAAAATAAAGCGAAGATACAAGATGCTCCAAGTAAAACTAATGATATGTGATGAATAAAAATATAGTTCCAAGTAAAATACCGATGGTTGTTAGAAGAAAGAGGGGATGCCACTTGGGGCATCCCCAATCTTAGTTTCTTGTTCCTCTTTGGATATTCACTTCAGGTGTTGTAGAATCCCCAAGCTTAGGCTCTTCTTACTCCATATTCCTTCATCCATCATGATCTCACCCCAAATTTGAAAACTTCAATCACACAAAACTTGACAAAATTCTAGTGAGATCCGTTAGTATAATAAAGCAAATTACTACTTTATGTACTGTTGTAAACCCATTTATATTTTATTATTGTATTATATATACTGTATTACAACTTTACCATGACTTAAACCCCCCGATACAAGCCATAGATTCATTAAAACAAGCACACAAGCACACGATTCATCAAAATTCTTAAAATTAGGAAATTGTAAATAATTTGTATAAAAATACTTTGTTAAAATTTCATCTCGATATCACATTTTTGTAAAAAAATGAAAATACGTTCACTAGTAACAAAGTTTCTTTTTTAGAGTCAACATTGTTTTTACTCATCTTATGAATCATCCTAAAGGCACTACTTGGCACAAACACGAAATAAAACATAAAAACACAATAATAACAGAATAATAATTGTGCAAAACACTCAAAAACATAAAGGAAAATATAAAAATAACTTATTCATTGGGTTGCCTCCCAACAAGTGCTATCATTTTACGCCCCTAGCTAGGCATAATGCCTAGTTTCAAGAATTGTCATCTCTGGTTTTTCTACATAAAAATACCTTATGATTGATTCACATTGTGGATTAATTATTTTTCTAGGGAAGTGGTATATACCATTTCGAAGAGGAAACTGAAACTTAATATTGCCTTCTTTCATATCAATAACGACACCTATAGTGTGTAGAAACGGTCTACCAAGTATGATAGGACAAGATGGATTGCAATCAATATCAAGAACAATAAAATAAATGGGCTCATAAATCCAATTTTCAATAATAAGAACATCATTTATTCTTCCCAAAGTCTTTGTAATAGTAGAATCCACCAAGTGCAAATTAAGAGAACATTCCTCAATATTGGTAAGACCAAGCACATCACATACAGATTTCAGAATCATGGAAACACTAGCATCCAAATCACACAAATAAAAGCATTCATAATTTTTAATATTTACTTTAATGGTTTGTTCCCACTCATAGTGCAATTTTCTAGGGATTGAAATATGTAATTCCAACTTCTCTTCTAAGGATTTCATCATGGCATCAACAATATGTTTAGTAAAAGCTTTATTTTGTTCATATGAATGGGGTGAGTTTATCATAGATTGCAGCAAAGAAATACAATCAATCAAGGAGAAACTCTCCTAATTAAATTCTTTGTAAGCAAATATAGTGGGCAGGTCACTACTTAAAGTTTTGACCTCTCCAAACCCACTTTTATCAAAATTTTCATCAAGAGTTTCACCCTCCAACTCATTGGGACACCCTTTAGCTAAAGTTGAATATTCTTCAGTCCCTTTGACATCGATTTTAACATTACTAAACAAGGAATCAATAGAGAAAAAACCAATCATTTTAAGATTTCATCACTATTACGAAAGTAATCGCTAGAAAACAGTTTTTCTAAAAGTTCTCTTTTAGCCCTAAGCATAGCGGTTCTTTTCTTAGTTTCATACAGACAAACATATAAAGCCTTAATTGATTTATTCATATTAGGTGAAAAACATGCAACTGGAGATTTTCTACATCATTGGATATTCTATCAATGCTTTCAATCAAATTAGACAAAGGCAAGTCATTCAGATCAATAGGAGCATTCTTTCTAGCAACCAATTTCATAAGAGCATCAAATTTTTCACTCAAAGTACTAATTTCTTCCACCAAATTTCAGTCAAAGTAGGTGCGCTTTTGGTATGCCATTGTGAATAATTTGACATAATATTGTCTAGCAATTTGGTAGGTTCTCCCAAAGTAATTTCCATTAAAGTACCACCCACGGCGGAATCTAAAAGATTTCTAGATACAAAATTGAATCCCACATAAAAAATGGTATGGTCATCCAAAGATGTAAACCATGAGTAGGACAATTTCTTAGCATCAATTTCATTCTTTCCCAAGATTGTGCAACATGTTAATTCTCAAGTTTCTTAAAATTCATGATTTGAGTTCTAAGGCAAATACTTTTCACGATTGGAAAATACTTAGAATAAAAGCGTCCTTACACTAATCCCAAGAATCAATACTATTGCAATGCAAAGAAGAAAACCAATTTTTTGCACCATCCCGCAAAGAGA
This sequence comes from Hordeum marinum, assembly GCA_022496015.1. NCBI lineage: Eukaryota > Viridiplantae > Streptophyta > Magnoliopsida > Poales > Poaceae > Hordeum > Hordeum marinum. The sequence continues at coordinate 298,832,907 of CM039673.1, forward strand.
AAGGAAACAATTTCAACTTCACAATATCATTGTCCACATCTTTTTATTTTTCCTATCGCATAATTCCACGAAGGTATTTAGATGGGACGCGGCATCCTCATTTGGAGTACCGGAAAATTGATCTTTCATGACAAGATTCAACAAAGCAACATTAATATCACAAGACTCCACACTAGTTGCAGGAGGAGCAATACGAGTGCTAATAAAATCACTATTGTAGTTATTTGAATAATCACACAACTTGGTGTTCTCTTGAGTCATCATGACTACGAAAACAAGATTGCAGGCAAACAAGAGATCTGATGAGAAAAAGGCAAACAAAAAAGAGAGGGCGAATAAAACAACAAATATGTGATGTGTGGGAGAGTAAAACAAGAGGGAAATGGCAAATGATGTAATAGCATGGAGATGAGATTTGTGATTAGGAACCTGGTAGGTGAGATTGCTTCCTCCCTGACAAAGGCGCCAGCAATTCCTTTGACGTGGCTTGAGAGTGCATCAGTATTTCCCCAAAGAGGAAGGGATGATGCAACACAACGACGGTAAGTATTTCCCTCAGTTATGAAACCAAGGTAAAAATCCATAGAGGAAGATCACGCACCCACATAAATAGCACCTGCACACAAATAACGAATACTTGCAGCCTGACGCGAAAGAGAGGTTGTCAAGCTCTCTACGGTAATAAGATAGATTAGGTAATGATAGTTTTGGCCAATATATATCGCAAGAACACAAACTAAAATAATTAAATAAAAAGTGCAGCACGATATTTTTGGTTTTTTTGGATTAATAATCTGAAAACAAAAGATGCAAATAGTAGATTGGAAAGTAATATGTTGGAAAAGTAGATCCGGGGCCGTAGGTTTCACTAGTGGCTTTTCTCATGAGTATACCACACGGTGGGTGAACAAATACTATTGGGCAATTGATACAAGATCAAATAATCATTACGATATCTAGGCATTGATCATTATATATGCATCACATCCAAGACAAGTAGACCGAAACGATTCTGCATCTACTTCTATTACTCCACACATCGACAGCTATTCAGCATGCATCTAGTGTATTAAGTTCATGGGAAAACAGAGTAATGCAATAAGAACGGTGACATGATGTAGACATGATCTATTCATGTAGCACTGGACCCCATCTTGTTATCCCTAATGGCAATGATACATGAGTGTCTTGTTGCCCCATTCTATCACTATCAAACAACACCGCAAGATCGAACCCATCACAAAGCACCTCTTACCATGGCAATAAAAATCGAGCTAGTTCGCCTAACTAAATGAAAGGTTCAAAGAAGAAATATGGTGCTATAAGTAATCATGCAAATAAGAGATCAACAAAGAGTCAAATCATATTCGTGAATAGAAACTGATCATGAACTCAAAATTCGTTGGATCCCAACAGACACACCGCAAAAGTCATTACATCAAATAGATCTCCAAGAGACCATTGTACTGAGAATCATAGAGAGAGAGGAAGCCACCTAGCTTCTGCTTGGGGACCCGCAGGTCTATGCTGGACTACTCCCGCATCATCGGAGAGGCACCTATGATGAAGATGAACCCCTTCATGATGGTGTTAGATTGGATCTCAAGGTCCTGGAACTTCCGGTGGCTAGAATTTTGTTTCTTCGACTCCCCTAGGATTTTGTTATTTTCTGGGAATTTATAGGCTCGATAGTCGGTTAGGGGGAGTCCCGAGGTACCCACCCTCTACCAGGACATGCCAGGGACCTCTAGCGCGCCTTGGTGAAGGGTGGCCACTCTGGGACCCCTCTTGTGGTGATCTTTGGCCCATCTTGGCTCTTTTGGTCCATCAAAATTCTCCAAAAATCCCCACAGCGCTTGGGCTCTGTTTGGTACTGATTTTTTGCGAAGAGAAAAAAAGCAAAAACAGCAACTGGAACGTTGGCACTATGTCAATAGGTTAATCCCCAAAAATGATATAATGTTGCTACGAAATGATTGTAAAACATCCAACATTGATAATATAATAGCATGGAACAAGCAAGAATTATTGATATGTCGGAGGCATATCAAGGCAAGATTTGTGTTGCCAAGAATGGATTCTTTCTAGAGAAGGAGTTTCTCTCGAAAGTTTTGATAGGGAGGAATGTTTAAATTGATGACGTTGCTGAACCTTCACTGCAATTAGAGAGTACCGGACACAGAAAGATGTTTCTTTTGTGCCTACACCAGTTGAAGATGAAGCTAATTATGGCGATCATAAAACTTTTGATGAAGTTACTGCCGAGCTTAGTAGGTCGACAAGGACACATACTTCCTTTGAGTGGTTCGATAACACTATCTTGGAGGTCATGTTGTTAGACAACGGGGATCCTACGAGCTATGAAGAAGCGATCGTGGGCACAAATTCCAACAAATGGCTAGAGGCCATGAAATCCTAGATAGGATCCATGTATGAAAATCAAGTATGGACTTTGGAGGACTTACCCAATGATCGTAAGGGCATTCCAAACAAATGGATCTTGAAGAAAAAGACAGGCATCGATGGTAATGTCATCGTCTATAAAGCACAACTTGTTGCAAAATGGTTTTGCAAGTTCAAGGAGTTTACTACAATGAGACTTTCTCACCCGTAGTGATGCTCAAAACCGTGAGGATTATATTACCAATAACTGCATTTTTCGATTTTGAAATCTGGCAGATGGATGTCAAAACAAGGTTCTTAATGGTTTCCTTAAGTAAGAGTTGTATATGATGCAACCAGAAGGTTTTGCCGATCCTAAAAATGGTGACAAAGTATGCATGCTCTAGCGATCCATTCATAGACTGGCGCAGGAATCTCGGAGTTGGAATCTTCGCGTTGATGAGGTGATCAATGTGTTTCGGTTCGTACAAGTTTATGGAGAAGCTTGTATTTACAATAAAGTGAGTGGGAGATATATAGCATTTCTAATATTATGTGATGATGACATGTTGTTGATTGGTAACGATATAGAATTTTTTGAAAGTGTGAAGATATATTTTAACAAGAGCTTATAAATGAAAGACCTCGGAGAAGCTGCTTATATATTAGGCATAAAAATCTATAGAGATAGATTTAGACGATTAATAGGACTTTCACAGAGTACATATCTTGATAAGGTTTTGAAGAACTTCAAAATGGATCAGTGTAAGATAGGGTTCTTGCCTTTGTTACAAGGTGTGAAGTTGAGTAAGATTCAATGCCCAGCAATGGCACAAGATAGAGAAAAGATGAGAGTTGTCCCCTATGCCTCGGCCATAGGATCTATCATGTATGCAATGTTGTGCACAAGACCGGATGTTAGCCTTGCCATAAGTACGGCTAGATGGTTTCAAATTGATCCATGAGTGGAACACTAGATGGAGGTCAAAATAACCTTAAATACCCGACGAGGACTAAGGAGATGTTTCTCGTTTATGGAAGTGATCAAGAGCTCGTCGTAAAGGCTTACATCGGTGATAGATTTGACATTGATCCAGATGACTCTAAGTCTTAAAGTGGATATGTATTTATTCTGAATGATGGAGCAGTCAGATGGTGTAGTTCCAAGCAAAGTGTGGTAGCAACATCTACGTGTAAGCCGAAAAATATAGCTACTTTAGGAGCTGCACAAGAAGGTGTCTGGATGAAGCAGTTTACAACGAATCAAGGAGTTGTGCCCACTGCACTAGATTCTATGAATCTCCTTTTGGACAACATTGGTGCCATTGTCCTTGCCAAGGATCCCATGTTTCACAAGAAGACCAGACATATAAAGTGTCGTTTCAATTCTACGATTAGCTCCAAGTCAGAGGACATAGGCATTTTCAAAGTACATATGTATCTCAATGTTGCAGACCCGTTAACTAAACATCTCTCACAAGCGAAACATGATCAACACAAGAACTCTATGGGTATTAGATTCATTACATCGTAAACTAGATTATTGACTTTGGTGCAAGTGGGAGATTGTGGAAAATATGCCCTCGAGGCTATAATAAAGTGGTTATTATCATATTTCCCTTTTCATGTTAATCGTTTATTATTGATGCTTGAACTGTATTGACCGAAAACTCAGATACATGTGTGGATACATACACAACACCGTGCCCCAGGTGAGCCTCTACTAGACTAGCTCGTTGATCAAAGATGGTTAAGATTTCCTAACCATAGACATGAGTTGTCATTTGATAACAGGATCAAAGATGGTTAGGAGAATGATTTGATGGACAAGACCCAACCGTAAGCATTAATTTGATCGTATTACTTACTTTGTTGCTACTGCTTTCTTTATATCAAGTATTTGTTCCTAAGACCATGAGATAATGCAACTCCCTAACATCGGAGTAATGCCTTGTGTGTATCGAACGTCACTTCATAACTGGGTGATCGTAAAGGTACTCTACAGGTATCTCCGAGGGTGGCTGTTGGGTTGGTGAAAATAGAGATTGGGGTTTGTCACTCCATATGACGGAGAGGTATCTCTGGGCCATCATGGTAATATAACATCACAAGCAGCTTGAAAGGAATGTGAATAAGGAGTTAGTTGTGGGATCTTGTATTACAAAACAAGGAAAGAGACTTGCCGGTAACGAGATTGAACTAGGTATGAGATATCGATGCTCTAATCACGGCAAATAAAATACAAATAGACAAATGGAACTGCAGACGGAATTGGCTGAATCCTTGACATCATGGTTAGACCAATAATAATCTTTGTGGAATATGTGGGAACCAATATGGCATCCAGGTGCCGCTATTGGTTATTGACCGGATTGGTGCCTCGGTCATGTTTGCATGATTCCCCAACCCGTAAGGTCCGCATGCTTAACGTTTGGTGATGATAGAGTAGTATCGGGATATGTACGTTGATGACCAAATTTTTCTCAAATCCCGGATGAGATCTTTGACGTGATGTGGAGCGCTCGAATGGTTAGGAGGTAAAGATTTCTATATGGTACAGTCATATTCTGGTTCTGAAAAAGTTTTGGGTGTTTCCGACAATGTACTAGGAGTGTCGGAAGGGTTCAAGGGGGCACATGGTCTAAAGAGGGAGTCGCTCCAGCCCCTGGTGGGTTGTGGGCCCCTCCCCTAAGGTGCCTTGCAGAGGAGGGATTCCTGCGTTAGGAGCCCACCTCCCTTATGGAGGGAGGACTCCTCCCTTGGCTGTCGGCCCTTCCTTGAAGGAGGGGCTAGGTTGGTGCCCCATCTACCCCTTCCTCCATAAATAGAATTGTAGAGAGAGGGAAGCCACACCCAAGCATTTGTGGAACCGTACCTCTCTTCCTACCCCGTTTTCTCCTCCGTCCATGATTCTGTAGCACTCGGCAAAGCCCAGTCGGGATAGCACCACCACCATCACCACCATGCCATCGTGCTGCTGGAGATCTCATATACTAATCCACTCTCGCTCACTAGATCGACAAAGGGAGGATGTCATCGAGTTGCACGTGCGCTGAATGGGGAGGCATCATTTCTTTGGTGCTAGACCGGGATGGATTGCGATTGGCTTGTGAAAAATTACCACTACATCAACCATGTTTCAAACTCTTCCACAGAATGGCCTAAAGGGGTACGTAGAAACACTCTCCCTCTCGTGCCTATGCATATCCACAGATAGATCTTGGGTGATCGTGGGATTTTTTTTGTTTCCCATGCAATGTTCACCAACATGCTAACCCTATCATCATTGTTGAGTCATTTGACTCCAATTATAAACTATTAAAAAACTAGAATGGTGAAGTGTTTGCCAACTACATTGGAACTAACTATGGGAATAGTCCTCCTATGGAGAGGAACAGGGTGCCCAAATGTCTTCTTGAGAAGTGTGCCATGAATGTCATCATGACAACACAAAGGAAGAAGACAAACCTTGGAGCTATGTGTTCATATGGACTAGAATCTCCATATGATCGAAATAAAGCTTATGTTTCACATGAAAGAGCTGAAAAGTCTCATGAATATGATCATTATTCTTCGACCAGCTATGTTCACAAATCTAATATTTTTTCTGCATATTTATTTGAGTACGCTAACCCCCCCCTGAAACATACCGGTAGGGCTTCTTTCCCGAAATTCCCTGATGTTGCCCTTCGACTCATTGCTTCTAAACCACTCCTTCAGTTGTGGGTGGTTAAGAAGAAATAGTGGTAGAGCTACACCCCAGGGCTGGGGGGTGGGTGGGTGGGCCCGAGTCTTGTCAGGAGTATCCTTCGTCAAATGTAGAAGAAATGGCACCATTGGTCACTTTACCCCAGGGCCTAGAGCTAGGCTAGCTCCGCCCCTATTTATATCCGACTTGTATATAGAAGATGAGACTACTCTGTACCATACTAGGGCTCTACATGTAAGACCAACCCTTCCACCTATATAAGGAGGGGCAAGGCGCCCCAAGAGGGGAGAATCTCTAAGGCTAGACACAACTAGATGAGTGATGGGTCATAAGGGCGACTCCCCCATGAGCATACGAAATAAAACCTAGCCACAAATAGCACGTAGGGATATTACCGGATGATCTTTCCCGGGGCCTGAAGCTATCTAAATCTTGGCTCTCGCGTGCTAACCAACCTTGATGATCTCCATGCGTACCGATCCCCACAATCATCATAGGATTATACAATAGATTAATACCATCGAGAGTTCCTACTTATATGAAATATGTCTCAAATTCTTCGGAGGTGGGTTGCTCTAAAAAGGCAGAAGCCATGTAATAACCAGGAGCTACCAGCATCTTATGGTGAAGAGGGCGGATATTTATAGCCTAAGTAGCACCCCAATGTAATTTGACCGGAATAACCCTAGGTCAACTTCTTACCGACATGTATCCCAACGGGTCAGATTTCAAACACTTGTTCCAACTTTGCTTATGGTACAAGCAAAGCTAACTAAAGCAACTTGTCATGGTATTGTCACGGCAGATGACCTCATGAGAGAAGTTAGGTGTGAGGCTGTCGCAACTAGGTAGCAGCTTGAACGGGGTCGGTTGGAACCGAGAGATGGGAATTTTACCCAGGTCTTGCCTCTCACGGTGGAGGTAATAGCCTACATCCATCTTGATTGCTATCTATGATGATGGTGATCTTGATTACAAGGGTGCTTATCGGGGTATACAAAAAGGGGTATGTGAATACCCCAGACTTGTGCACGGACGATAAAGCCTCCGACCCAATGACCTGAACCTGCCGAGGAAATCTACTACCACGACAAGCAAGCACCCAAGAGCAAGGAACACCGGCAAGATCAACACAACAGCCCAGGATGGGCCCGGAGCGCGCCAAGCACGTCCTTGGTGCCTGACGGGGACCGAGGCGTGTGCACCTTCAAGAAGACCCGGCAAGCATGGGCTGATAGGCCACCGCTCCACCGCATCGCAATGCTAGTCACCTGTCGACGTGGTATCAAGCTCCCATGTGGCTATGTGGCTCATGCTAAGCACGTGGCGACAGACTGGAAGACAGATTATGCCCTCTTGACACCCATCCAGAGGCGTGCCAAGCTATGGTGCAATAGTTAGGTAGAGCGGTGGTAGAAGCTTGCCGGGGATGCACCCCCGCACGCCACCTAGACTGAATTTAGGGCATCTTTTCCTAAGTGCCAGAGTTAGTATGATAGAACTTTTAACTATCTAATCATCAAACAGTGTTTGTTTTGCCATTGTGGTTGTCCCTTGAGCTATAAAAGGAAGCCCAAGGTAGCCTAGCTAAAGATTCGGACCTTGGACACTTGTACTCACATGGAAGCTCCCCCAAAGGCAAATCTTGTCGGTATTGAGCGTTGTGTGTTCTTCGTGCTCCTCTGATCAATCCACCGAAAGGAGGAGTAGGGTTTTACTCTTCATAGTGGCTTGAACCTGGGTAAAACACCAAGCGTCCCGATTGCCGCACTGTCTCACTATCTCCGCTCTTTGTGCATGTGACCTCGCCCCTGCCGAACCTCAAAGAAGTTGACAACCCCATAGGTGACCGATTGCATCATGCCCTGACATCTTTGGTGCGCCGGGTAGTGGAGCAGCGTCATTTGCATGAAACTGAGATAGCTAGCAGTGCATTGATCACCGTGATAGTTTCCTCTGCCAGGAGCGTCGAGGGAGAAGAGAAATGCCGCTCCCCGAGCTTCATCCTCTCCGAACCCAACCGCGTACCACCACAGCTACGGTGGTGGCGATGAACATGATGAGTGTCGGCGTTGCGGCTGATCCGTCCGCCATGGACAATGAAACCACAACACAGACCATGGCTAGGTAGTAGGCGAGCTGAGCGGCTACGCCACCCCTATCGCAGTCATCGAACAAGCTCACCTAATCCCAAGGAGGTGTGGCTCAATCCGATGAGCAAGGAAAAAGGTACACGGTTATGCTTCCCGCTCCTCTCCTTCCCCGTGTGTTACCAGTTCTACAAAGTGCTGGTGCTGCCGATGTTGATAAGCTTGCGTACGGCTCAGTCCTCCATTTGTCCCGTCGAGGGTAAATCCCAAGCCAAATGCTAGAGAGAATCCATTGGTTGACGCCTCTAGCAAACGAACCACGACAAGGTCCCGCTCACAAATGCTCTCAACGTTTTGGTCATTTCGGGACCATTGTGCGTGAAGGAAAGGAGGGAAGATTCGACCATTCATGTCTACTATCCCGTTTTCCTTTCGTTAGTTATGAACATTTACATTAACCCGGCAGGCTCGTGTTGCAAATTATACTCATGACTAACGGATTCCCAAAGTTTTCCCATTTCTCCCCTCTTCATTTTCCCTTCCTTTCATGCAGGAGGCGGGTACACGCAAGGGAGCATGAGGAGAAAAGGTGCCATGGATGTAGGGAAGGACAATGAACAGGATAAACACGCGCCAGGATAGAAGAGAAGCCGTGATGAAACCTAAGTCGACATGATTATCAGCTTTCATTAGAATTTACATTTGTATGTTCCCCCTAGCAACCGAGGTTTCATATGGGGAATCTTGTACACGATGGAACCTTACCGTCTCCTTGTTCACGCCCTTGTTTTGTTTCGAGTCTGCTCAACAAAACATGCGGTAGAGTCAAAGACCGTCAAGGAAAAACTCATTGGCAGCATGTTTCTGCCAGCTGAATGCTAAGGACATGTTCCTCGAAGCAATCACGTCAACATGTTGTTGGCGGGCAACCATAGCACACAGAGAAAGTGATTATACTAATACCAGAAGGATAGCAAGGGGGTAGCCTACGGTTACATAAAGACATCAGTTCAGCAAACATCCAAGCAAAGATAGTGTGTGATGTAATATGGGATACATATTGTGTTTTAAGAACAGGACAACACGGCGACACGAGTGATTCAAAGCTAACTCCGGTGACCTCCCATAACTCTTCGGACTGAGAGGACCCTGTCGGCAAGAGGACCAGTCTTCTCCTCAGGAATGGATACATCAGCACCTGGTAGCAGCCTCTTGAAACTGACAGAGTGGTCAAGCTCTGGGTGGAAGAAGGCTAGATTGCTCAGGACCATGAAGACAGTGTTGTGAACCAGCTTCCGGGATTCGTTGGCAAAATAGGTCGCTTTGTCATCCTTTGTACATCTTCAGCCTGTCGATCAAGCGCTCGAAGAAGAGTGTCAGCTTGACGCTTGGGACTTCATACCTGGCTATAGAGAAGGCCCAGCTTTTCATGTTCATGTGCGCAATTTGTGTGGTGAGGTGCTCGCCAATGCAAGTCAAACTTCCAATCCAGATATCGTATCGTTGAACCTGGTTCTCCAGTTTGTCTTTGGCATCTTTTTGGGAGGAATGCGCATTGGTCAGGTCTGTCAGCAGTAGCTTCTCGCGAGCACCGACAAAGTCAATATCCCTATCCAAGGAGGCAAGCCTGGATTTCAGGTTGGAGATGGTGCCGTTTGCAGTGTCAAGGTCTTGGCTCTTGGAGGAAAGCTGTGATTGTGCCTCTTCTAGAGTGGTTTCACTCTCTACACTTCCTCCTTGAGGGCCTCGGTGATCGAGTCGACAAGAACTTTATTACCGTCCTCCGGCTCTTCGGTGTGTTCCAGAATGCGGGCCTCCAGCTCCTCATGCTTGCCGTGGAGGAAGCCTCAAGAGCCTCTTCCTGGGAGGAGATTTTCGCTTCTCTGGCATCTAGAAGCACTTTGTGCTCCGCTAGACGAACCTCCTGGGCTATGACGGCCGCCTTGTCCATGGACAGCGCCTCAAGCTGCCTCTTAAGGGAATGGACCTGCTAATTATACCACTCTCACAACACGTTCCCTTTCTTCTTAAGCTGCTGGTCCATGAGTCCGACCAGGCCTCGCTGCTCCTTAACTGCTTTCTGCTTGAGGTTGTACTTGCTCTGTACGTCCTTGATCCTAGTCACCATGGATTCCAAGAAAGCCAGGTCCTTGGTGTTGCCAGTGGAATCATCAACCTCTTCAACCATGTGAAGCAGCGGTGCCAATACTTGTTTTATTCGCTTGTCAATGTCTGCGCCTGTTGAGAAGGATGGGCCAGGGGTTCTGTGATACAATCGGGTGGTGACCAACGCCCGTTGGTTCAAGGGAGACTACAGGGAGAGGCTAGAGGATAGCTTGGAGGGGAGGGGCCCATGGACTGAAGTGGACTCTTCTCCTCGCTGACTACATCTGGGCCAACCGTGCTGCTAGGGTTTGGTACCGTCCACTCGGTGGATTCCTGAAGTTCCCCGACAACCAACCCATGGCCCTCCATGGCAGCAATCTTTGTAGATTCCTCGGTAGCGTCCTTCCCAATATCGGCCACCTCCTCCAACAGCCCAGGCTCTTCGAGAAGCAGAGCTCCAGAGCATGGCAATAAACAGAAAGATGGAAGTCAGAAATCAATAAGGCACGCAAGAAGAGAGAAAAGGGAAAGTGAAAGAAAAGGCAAGTGGGATACCCGATGGAGGTTGCTGCGTGTTGGGTTCTACTGTAGGTGCATCGCATGCAAATTAAACTTTTCGTATGTGCAGAACATCCAAGAACATGCTATGGAGATGGATAACAGATTGTTACCACTACACGCGCAGTGCCGTGCAGCAGAAGTAGAGGTGGGGCAGCGCGTTCGTGTGGTCCGTCTCCTCCTCGTCTGATCTCCTTTGAACAGCCGTTCCGATCTCCCTCGAACAGCCGGTCGCTGGATCCCACGTACAGTTTCGCTGGAGCGGCGCAAGTGCACCGCCTCTAATGGTATCCGTGCATGCAGGAGGAACACCCGTGCAGCGGACTGCTAGGTCCGATTACATGGTCGGCGCGGCGAGTGGAGGTGGCTAGTTGCAACTCATCCAAAGCCCTAATGACGGTGCCGAAGCGATCAACAGGATGGGTGTGCTGCACCTCCACTATATATAGGCATCCAATGTGGGCTCAACTCTTGGGCCTCGCATGGATCCTGAAGCCCTTGTGTCCCTTCCCTTAAGCGCACGACCCTTTAGATTCTCGTCCACTTGGTCGCAAGTCGGATGACATCCGGCTCGACCAGTCGGTAGCAGCCTCTAGCAAGACATGCCGACTCTAAGTGTCCGATGAAGCTGGTTAGGCGAACCTGTACTTCACACTTTTGTTCCCTTTGCCACATGATATATGTTGTTGTGCACAAGGCGACATGGTCATCCTGGTTGCAGCACGACCTCTTTCTCATTCCAGTGAATCTGACCAACACTTCGGATTATCTCATAATCCTCAACGCATGGCCATGCTTATCCAGGTCGGATCACCCGAGGGGGCCCAGAGTATATCTCTCCTGGTAGGAGGGGCAAATCCCATCTTGCTCGACCATGTCTCGTACCATGGTTCTGGACAAGCCTGAAAACTACCTTTGTAACTACCTAGTCATGGAGTAGCGTTTGGTCGGCCCAAAGCAAGTTTGTCACCATCCCGAGTACATGCGCTAGCTCAGGTCTTAGGACATAGAATGTATGTTGTACTAGAGACTCACAGCTGACCTATCGCTGCGTCTCATGCATACCCGACTATGTCGAATCCGACCAGACCTTTCTGAGTCCATATTATCCGGCTAGCATCCAATGCTACATGGCAGTGAGACCAAACCATCCACCATGTCATATGCTAGTCTGATTAGTTGCGCGTCCACACAACCCTTTCGACTAGGGACCATTTAGGACAGTTATCATACAATGCATAGTCTGACAAACAAGTCACATACTTATTAATACACATCATTGATAATGTCCAAGGACTATCTTTATTCACAAACACATAGGAAATATCATCATACATGATTGCCTCCAGGGCATATCTCCAACACTGCGGAGGGGCTTCCCCTTCCTAGGCAATGTTAGTTGCCGGTGTGCAGTCTGTGACAAACGTTTTGGTGATAACCTCAACACGGGCGAACTCTTCAATGGAGGCCCTTGGCGGTGATTCCTTCCCACAGGCGACGGTCGATGAGAGATCCTAGAGGGAAAGTTCCTCTTGATGAGCCTCTCCTTGATAGATCTCTATCGTCTCCTTGTCAGGTGTAGGAAGACGCCCTTTCTCATCCCTGCAAATTTACGAGATTTGTGCTTGGATGTCGCGAAGAGGGCTGGGATGGGGGCTAGACACAGGATTCTCCTCCACGTCTCCTATCGGGCTCACGCCTGTCGCGGAATTCGGTCCTACCAGAGGTTTGGTCTGTTTCGCTCGATGTGCAAGGGGATCCTCATCCTCATCCTTGTTAGAATCAGTTATTGAAGATCAATCAAGAAAATCAAGGAGGACTTTTCCAAAGATTATGATTGAATGAGTCATTCCGAGGCAGTAAGCATGGAGCCCAACTCGTATGACGCAGGTGGCGGAGTTGAGTTGATCTTCTTCAAAGCTGGAGGGGAAGAGCCTGGGGGGACCGGGACCTCCTGCATGGGCGAGCTTGGCAGAGAAGTTGGGCTTGATGGGGGGATGGGGTCCACCCCTAGAACCCTTTGTCGCCTGACGGGAGAAGATTGGGCCTAGGAGATGCGAAGGGACTGGCAGCGTGTTGTTTCATGTGCACCTCCCCTGGAGATCATCTTCTTCACCTTTGAGGGGCCCCGCAAATACACAGGGGCCGTTAGTTCTCAGCCCGCATGTTAGCACATATTCTCTAGGTATACAAACTAGTGGATACACATAGCTCCCAATTACAGAACCGAGTAAGTTCACTAAATAATCATGCTGCTTGAACTAGACATAGCTCTTACAAAAGACCGGCTCTCTAAACAAAGGCTATTAGTAATACACATAATTTTAACAAAGACGCCGACGAGCATCCGCCCTATGCCTCATCGCTCTTCGATGAGATGTCGACGACTTGTCCGGGCGACATTCAGCCGGTGCTAGACTCCGTGTTACCAAGGCTGACTTTGACCACGATGATGTGCTCATCCTCGGCGTTTTCCTCGTCATCGACATTGCCCCCATCTTTGTAGTACTCATAGTAGTGGCGCCTCCATAGCTCGCGTTGATACTCCATCGCTGATTCCTCAATGGACAGGCGCTTCTCAACCTCCTCTTGAGATATGCGCAACTCCTCCCAGCACTCGACGCTCTCAGGCAGCTCCCGCATCTCTAACTCGCTCTCGGAGATCTCGTGTAGAAGGGGCTCCATGGTCTCCGCCGCTGCATCGTCGGCATTCATCTCGGCATCCGTAGTAGCTGCCTCTTTGGATGTATGGTGCATGCTGGATTTCGGCGAAGCTTGGACTATCTTGGCATGGGTGTTCTTGATGATATAGGCCTGGATGGCCTCGACCCGGGACAAGGCCACCTCCGCGGCATGGCTTGGTGCTCGAGAGCTCTTCGCATTTGTAGCCGCCATCATAAAAGCTGTAGTTGTTGTCTCCGCATCTAGAGACGCCATTTGGGCCACCGCTGAAGCCCTGCCGACCGCCGTACATGCCCTTTCGGCGGATGCGGACCCTCTTAAGGCGGATGAGGTTGTGCTCTCGATCAAGGCTACCGCGTTCTCAGCAAAGGCGGGAGCGCTCGGGGCCTAGGGGCGGTCATACACACCCTTATGAAGCGCTCACACGTCTTCATTCTTTGTAGAGAGGGTTTGTTGGGGAATGGGGATCGAGGGTGAACGAGATCCGAGCTAGATGAAGCTGATGAAGCTTCCCTCATAAGACATAAATAGATCCGTGAATTTTCATAACAAACGGTTCCCATATGGAACCGTGTGTACGTAGTTCACCTTTTGTATTGAATTGTAAAACAATTTTGGGGTACAGCGGTAACAAATATTGTTTTATTTCTAAGAAAAAGATCCCTACCGTCAAAATCCACTAACGGCATCCTAAAATTAGGAAATATCCTTGATTCAATTGGCATTTTTATACATTAAGTTAGTTTGTACAAATTTTATGGCCATAATTCTAAATTGTAATACACGAACATGTGAGATGAAGCAAATACTGCTGGAAAAATCATATTTATCTACTACTTGCTTCGCTATATATGCCGCTTGGAATAAATTTTAAGGAGTTCCAAACATCCCTGGTAACAGTTTGGACACGCTTGCATGCTATGGGAATCTAGGATTTAGAATTTAAAAAATGAAAAATATGCTCTGAAGTACATGATAATAATCTTCATCATTTCCCACATGGGGCCAAGATGTGGAGGTCGAAGTAACGGCTTGTTCGACATAAGCTTTGAGACATGCCTCTCACAAAATGAAGCATCACACGAAGGGTCGTGGTTCCGAGAGGGTACATGATCCTTGTTTGATGAAGAGACTCTAGTCTTTGTCTCATTTGACCTACCTTTTTTTGAATTCGTTACAATGCACAAATACATCTGACCACCTGAAATTTGGACATTTTCGGGGTTCAATGAACATTTTTATACATGAAGTTCATTTCTAGATATCTAGTGGCCATAATTCAAAACTAAAACACATGGACATGTTCAAGATGAAGCAAAAAATACATTAAAATCATATTTATATATGTATTATTGCTTCCATTGATATGGCACGTGCAGTAAATTTGAAGGAGTTCCATACATCTTGCGTAATGGTTAGGACACAAGCATTGAGAATAATCTGGCTTTTTCAATTCAATAAAAAATAAAAATGTTATGAAGTACATGAAAATCAGCATGCTTTCCTGCCATGGGGCCAAGATGTCGTGGTCAAAGTGACGGCTCGTTCGAGATAAGCTTGGGCACATGCCTCTCACAAAGAAGAGCATCACTCGTAGGATAGTATAGTTCCGAGAGGGGATGTGGGGTGTTGTGTGATGATTAAATGGATCTCTGCCTCATTCGGCCTAGTTTTGTTTCATCGATGCAATGTACGAATACGACCGTCATCCTAAAATGACAAATTTCGACATTCAATTGGCCTTGTTATACATGATGTTAGTTTCTAGAAATCTAATGATCATAGTTCAAAATTGAAACACATGAACAAGCAAGATAAAGCAAGAACAGTTGGAAAATCATATTTATGTACTACTTGCTTCCGTATATATGCCACGTGTAATAAATTTGAAGGAGTGCCAAACATCTTGAGTGACGGTTTTGACACAAAAGCATTGGGAATCTAGGTTTTTAAATTCAAAAATTGAAATATGCGCCGAAGTGCATGAAAATCTGCATGATTTCCCAACATGGGGCCAAGATGTCAAGATCAAAGTAACGACTTGTTTGAGATAAGCTTGGACACATGTCATAGCTGGCAATGCATGGTTAACTGTTACCCGCGTCCCCATGGGTAATTACTCCATTATGGCACGTGTGTAAGCTTGAATGCCCATCTGGAAGTTGGTGGGTCAAATACCTTACATACCGAGCGTGCATGACGGGGATGAGGATGGGATAGCATTACCGCCTTACCCATGAATTGAAGTAGTTACATGTTGGCTCTGAAATTAATAGACCCCATGTAATTTGTGGCCTCGGTCACCCAAATTTACACACATCCCACCCCTTTGGCCCAAAATTCCCTAAGAAATCCCATACCTAGCCACAACATATTGTTTATTGTGTTCAAATACTATTTTTTCTACTAAATACGCGAAAGTTGTTCTTAAATGCACGTGTGAGTTTCCCCATGGTGGTAAAGAACTCGGTGGGGACGTAGATGGGTAACTTTTTATCAACGGACACGTGTACATAGACGTTGACGGGGATGGGAGGGTGGTGATGGGGACAGAGATGGGACTCCAATACTCGCCTAAAAAATCTCAAGCTTTAGACACAAGCTTCTAACAAACCGGAGCATCACACGAAGGTGCGTAGTTCCGTGAGGGAACGTGGGGCCATAGTTTATGACAAACTAGCAATCGCTCTCTCATTCGACCTAGTTTTTCTACATTGGTACAATGCACTAATACGACCGTGACACACCCTATGTTTTGCTTCATGACTAAGTTAACATGACTCAAAAATTTGGTCCAATAAAAACTTTTTCTGTGCTTGTGATGCTTGACTTGATTTATGATTGCTTGTTTGCTTGTGGGTGCTCTATATTCATAAAATCCCTCCTACTCTCAAAACTCATCTCCTTGCTCAAATCTTTGCCCAATGATCATTCCATGTGTATAGGACACAAAAATATTTTTATAACATATTATTTTGGCCGAAATGGATTTATTCAAATTAGGTTTTCCAAAACCCCTGAATCGAGGTTTGTACTACAAGTCCTCAAATTGGGTGGATAGTTTTGCCCCAAATATTTTATTTGGAACCTACTATATATATGACTTCCCCAAAAAACATAATATTATTTTTAAAACATATTTTCCTATTTTATTTAAAGGTTTTTCTTATGGCCACAAATGGTCTTTTATTAGGAAAAATTATTTTTAGGCTTTCAAAATATGTTATAAAATTTAAGAAAACTCAGTGGACATATATTGTCCATATATAAGAGTTAAACACATGGTATTGTTCAAAATATTGGACACAATCCTTCAGACCCATTTCTGCCTATTTCAAGGATTTGAAATATTTTTATAAGAATTTTTATCAAATAAATCCAAGAAAATTCTAGAATGACACATATGATATATGTGATCATGTTGCCAAGTTTCATATAAATCCCAATTATTTTGGTTCACCAAAACATTTCAGAACCATTCCAGTCCAGATCCAAATTTGAGCAACTCTACATTACCAACTGTCTTCACTTGATCCCAAATTTTGTGGGCATGCTATAATCACCTAATTATGCTACCAAACAGAGTGGTGCATTAAGGAGAATAGTTTTGCATGAGTAAATCTACAGAAACCTGTTTCTGTTGTTTTCTAGGGTTTAGCAACTTTCTTCATTTGTGCTCAAATCTTGTGAGCAACACAAAATAGACTTGTCATTCGACCCTAGTGAATACCAAGGCCATGGGATTCCTCTACCTAGCCCAATCACAACACAAACACCTTCAACCACAAGCTTGTGGACAAGGAAAGTTGACCCAAAAAGATTCCCCTTGCCTCCAACATTTTGCCACTGTATATTCTAACCCCAATTTAACCCCACTAAGCTTGCGATGGCCTCTACTCAATTATTGGGGGGGTAACTTCCTCACTTCCCCCTCCTTTTTACCATGGCAGCACCTCTCTTCCCCCCTCTCCTTCCTTTATGCTCATGCAACTGCCCCCAAACTCTACCACAATTTCATTTACATGCTATTAAATCAATCCAAACCCATACAGGTCTTTCTCATACGAAAAATATGAGCAATTCATCCAAACATAGTTTATGGTAGCAAATATAGCTTTGTACTGGAAGTACCCCATAGAGTTATCTCCAGGAGCTGGAACTTTGTGGGCATATTATCCTTCCATGACTAAGAACACCAGACTACCTTTTTATTCATTTACTCTTCACTAAGAGCCTCGTAAATAGCTCCCAAGTTTGCTGCTACAAACTTACCTATAGTAGAAACTTAGCCCAACCAGCTCCATTCCCCTTTAATATTCACCAGTTCTCTCCAGGACTCATGCCTCGCACGCTAGACAACCTGGGCCGACCACAATGATGCTCTAAACATGAAATGGCATGGTGACCATGCTGTCAGCATGCAGTAACGTCGCTCTGCCATGAATCTTGTCCTATATCTCGCAACAAGATTCGGCAGGGCATCCCCACGCGCCAATAACCTCCCCTCAACCTCCCATGCCCCTGCCCTATGCCAGGATGCAGCCAAAGGAGCCCATACACGCGCGTGCTCGGTGCCCGAGGCCATCATGGTGGCCACCCAAGGTCCCCTTCGTTGCCCTCCACCATTTACCTCCCCGCGAGCTCTCTAGATGCCCAAAAGCCCACCACTCTCCCCTTTGTAGACCTCCCAACCCGGACCACCCGTAGCTCTCCCACATGCCCTCTTCCTTCGCCATGGTCAGCATTGTGGCCTCTCGGCTCCGCTCAAGCCCGAGCTACCCGGCCCTCCCTTGACTCAACCGACCTCACCAGGAGGACACCCTTGACGAGAGAAGATCATCGGGATCCTCCCTACTCCGTCTCCGAGGATGTGTCATGCTCCCTCGTAATGTCTGAGGCTGCCGTCCGCCCCGCCCAATGAGCCGCTTGCTCTCGGTCGTCCTCCCCCAAGCGCGGTAGGGAGCGGGGCATCCGCCCACGCCTCCGGCCCGACGTTTGGTGCGGTGGAGCAGTTGTATCCACGGCAGCCGGCGCCACCCTCTGTCTCCTATAGGGAGCAAGAATAAGGGGACAGGGGAGAGAGAAGCCCGGCAGGCCCTCCTGTACGTGTCCCGAATGGCCGGGCCCACGCATAAGTGTAGGCGGCCTCCCGATTCCGCGCCTCACCACGGAGAAGGCGTATTCTTTGGAATAGGTCTTCGATGTGGCACACTGCTCTCCTGGCTGAGCCACCGAGTTGGTCTATTTGGCAATCCAGCGCCCTGTGCATTACTTTCCCATTTAGGTATGATTTATTTCCTTTTTATTTTTTAAGAGTAGCTCAAAAATCTCAAGGAAATTGATACTAACTCCACTTTTGATGATTCAAATTTCTACATACTCCTAGAAATGCCACCTATCCAATGTTGCAGCTCTCATATTTTTCCACCAGAAGTTTATGCCCTGTTCATATTCAAATTCAAATTTGAGCTATTAAGAGCCCACATTGTAAAATCCCTAGGGGATTAAACCTGAATTACAAATGGAGTGAATCAAGTTCCTAGGTGTATCTAAATTCATGCACTGAGTGGTGAACATTTTCCTTGCACTTTTCTGCTATGTGAATTAGTGGGCCATGTGAGAGCCTAGCTTAATAGGAATGATAGACTACTCATATCAACAAGGAATTCCTTCTTTTCCGGGATCCCACTCGAAAATAACTCCAAAGTTAAGCGTGCTTGGCTTGGAGTGATTCTTGGATGGGTGACCGACCAAGAAGTTGGTCCCAGGTGCGCATTAGTGAGGACAAAGTGGGTAGGAAAGACTAGTGTTGGTCTATGGGGCTAGTCTAGATCCCGCCAGGCATAATGGGGTGTTACAGGCCACTTTGCAAATCCCTACGATATTCATACCAACTCCAAATCCAGTGATATCACTTCTCACACGTTTCTAAAATCATGACCTATTTGTTGGGTCCATCCACTCACAAAAAATATTTTCTGTGGACATCTTATAGGATCATCATTTCCTTTGTTTCCACCATTCAAAAAAAACCTTGATCCACATCCTATGAAACTATCTTGGTTGTGTTTCTTGTGACCAGAGTTGTCCAAGAAAATAAAACTCCTATTTATAGAGCACTTTATTTCTCTGCTTGTTGTGTTGCTTATTGCGTTTGTTTCCAATGATAGTTGACGAATTAGATGAAGTGCTCAGAGTGGACGAGAAGCGTCTGAAGACCTCGAAGACATTGCTAAGCTAGGCAAGCAGCCCTTTGACCATATTAAGAAACTTTTCATGCATATCATATAGAACTTGTTGTTACGATGAATTGATCATGTTGATGAGGTACCCCCTTCAGTGGGATGCCCCTGATACTTTTTCGTTGATACTTGCATTGTGGATGACCCTACCATACTTATGAGTGTTGTGCGGGTGGGAGTAGATTGGAGGCTAGTAGATGCTACACAAGTGGGATCGGGAATACGCATGGTGATGGAAACAAAGTAATGATTTCAAAGACTTCTAGAAAACCCCGTCGGGTGCCACTAATGCCCGAGGGAAATGATGATGAGTTGGGTAACCACATGAGAAAGAAGTGTTGTACCGAAGCAAGTGAGTGTGTGTGGTTTTCAAAAACGGATTCGTGTAAGTTGCGACCGTTACTCCAACCTTACATGTACAACCACGATACCCCTTATGAGATGTATATCATGAGGGATGGCACCAATGAGTGGACTCTCTGTTTAATATCACTAGGGGAAAGGCAATGTTCGGGTGCTTACCTTGGGTATGTAATATAGTGCGAGTCATGGATGACACGGAAGTTCCCCGAGTCTTGTGGGTAAAGTGTGCCCTTTGCAGAGTGTAAAACTATTCGAATAGCCGTGTCCACGTTCAAGGACAGTTGGATGACCGCTCTTGTGCTATGTCCAAATATTTACTAAACTTGGTGTGTGTGTGGACGACACAGAGATGATACTTGAGATAAGTCAGATGACTTGACGTGATTACTGAACATGAGATGTTCAACCCCCTACTTATGATGATATTTATAACTTGTTCATATGGATATCTGCCAATTGTTGATGCATGTTTACATACTTACTTCATCATGTCATTGCATTCAAAATTAGCTTTCTGCAAAATACCTACTTAGTGTTATATCATGCATTGTTATTGCCTTCTTCCAACATGGGTTGCTTGCGAGTACATTCAAAGTGCTCATTGGCTTGCCAGTGGTTATTTAATTGGTCAGGCATGGAAGAGCAGGAATATGGCAAAGAGTTCGTTGGATATGAACATGCGAACTAGGATGCTTCCCAGTCAGAATGCCTGTAGGTGTAAGGCAGGTGGCATGGGTTCACGCTTTCGATCAAGATTTCCATTTCTTGTTATGATTAAGTATTTGCCCCTTGCGGCCCTATTTATGTAAGACTTGATCTCCATGGTCTATATTTGTGTAAGACGGTATGTAAGGATGTAAGACTCTTGTTATTCAGCTTCTATGTGTTCAGTGAGCATTCATCTCTGGGGTCATTCTACACGTGCATTCGGTGATCACGACTTATGAGTCGAGGTCCTCACAGAGCTGGTATCAGAGCCATCCTGATTGTAGGAAGCCCTTAGTTAGCATGGACGTTAGTTAGGACAAAACTATTTTTCCAGACCCTTCAAAATTACTTACAAAACTACTATAATTATAACCTCTCCTAAAAATTCAAAGGGGGTAAAGGTTTTTGCCTTAGCACTTCCACCACTTTTCTCCGATCTCTCCTCGTTTGCGTTTCAAAACTTCACAAATAATAGCTCCTACCCTTGTGCCCTTGACCATGAGATTCCTTGAAATCGAGGTGGGTAACCTGGAAGGGAGCCACCTTGCCAGACATTTCCCCACATATCTTGGACACAAGTCGGTGACACTAGACAAGGAGGTACCAGAAGGAGATACCTTCTCGAAGGATGAAGGCATCAAGACTACAAAGATGGGGATGCCCTCGACAGTGCGGCAAGATAATGCCACCTTGGCCTTCGATGGCCAAGGCACAAGACATGCAATGTCATGATATGCATCGCTAATAGAGAAAACTTGTCCTTTTGTTATTGTGTCGCCAACCATCGGTGGATGAGAACCTTGCCATTTGGTCTGCCTCACCATAGTGAGCAGGAAAATGGTTCTCTTCATCCCCCGCTCTCGGTGTCGATATTATCAACATGACTGGCAAGACACAAATCTATCATACCTTGTTAATGTCATTGCATAAAGGATTTCCTACATGGAACCCTTGTTGTTTCAGAAGGGAAGAAGGCATTGTCACAATTACGAAGACAGCAGAAGACCCGTCAACAAATGTCATGGGGAACCACCTTCGTCATCAACTCATCAGACGCAAAGTTGTCAAGGACTCTTCAGGAACAACCCAGATCATTTCAACAAACAACAACAAGAGACATAGAAACACCTGAAGAAGACCTAGAAGACCGAGCGGACTCCTCTCTAAGACATGAAACAAGCACGACTACTGAGTCTGAGGACCCCTAGGGTAGGATAGATCGTGTGTTCCCTATGCGAAGTCGAATCCGTATGATGGTTCAAATGGAAACATGATGTGTGTTTCTTGCTTTGCTTGTTTGTGGTTTCGTGTAAGTCACACTTTTGTCTTAGCCAACAAGTGCGTGACTATATCACCTACCTTACCTTGATATTTGTGTTTGCCTTTTGGGCAATTTATTGATTGCACTTGCACTATACCACCCCATTGGGCACTCTCCTCTATGCTACTTTTCCTCTCCCCCATCTCGTCAATTGAAGACCAGCAAGGCAAGATGCACCAAGGATCCGCCTCGTCGGACAACTAGCATTGAAGACTATGACTACAACATACTCAACCAAACACAACCCCATAGGGTAATGTTTTCCCCTCAAGATTGGAAACCTCTCCCTAAACTAACATAGATCTCACGAGCTTCCCTAGCACAAGCCTCTAATCATGTGTTTAATACACGGATTTGCCAGGGCACTTATTGAGCTTCAGTAACCCCTTGTTAGCACTGGGTTCAATATGGAGCTAGTGATCATAGTCAACAGACATCCTTCATTCCTACGCTAGCACTAGAATCTTGATGCCATACGAAGGATCATTCATAGGATATACTATTTGTGGACAATGATTTGATTTAGCCATAATAGATGTCTTGAGGAAGAAGTTGAGACCCTTTGGTGCATTACGAGGCTTAATGTTGGTAGACGAACTTGGTGGATTAAGATGGATAGAGTAGCATAACTTACTTGCCCTTGAGAAAATTGGACTAGTAGGACAAATCTGATCACACGCTGAAATTATTGGTGGATAAATGACTTGACTTTGCTTGGTAATATTGATAGTGGATTGATGATGTTACAATAGTAACTGGAGTAACTTGTAGGAAATTCTTACTAGATGTAAACCTTGGATTTAAATAGGTGATTCTAATAGGTGATCAACATCAATCAAACCACATGGTTCGGAGTAAATTGGATTTAGCCCGATGATCTTGATCTTGATACCATGTTTTCTCGGTAGAAGACAAACCAAGAATATTGGATGGTTGTCGGAATTGATTCCAGGATCCATATGCACCTAACTTTCGAGTTTGTTTTATCATCATGGTGGGAGTTGCTGTTTATACTAGGATGAGTTAGTTTTTTCTGAAATTTGGGGATTTAGGAAATGTGAAGATATATGGAATGACACCAGTATTGGATTGGTAGCAATAATAGGTCATGTAATGGTGGATTGTGTTCGTGGATCAATTAGTTGGATTCATAGGAAGGAAACAAGATCTTGGATTGGTGGTGTCATGATCAAGCTTAGCGGCTTGTAATCCCGAGGATTTTTACATAGGAATATAGATGAGTAACTATAGTATACTAACTCCGTTCCTAAATATTTGTCTTTTTAAAAGTTCAACTATCGACTATATACGAAGCAAAATGAGTGAATCTACACTCTAAATTATTTATATATACATCCGTATCTAGTACATAGTGAAATCTTTAAAATGACAATTTTATTAGGAACGGAGGGAGTATGTATGAGAAGTATGGGTCTTCCTACTCTTAGAGCCATGGAGATATGCGTAACATGAGTGTTGATTGGAGATGACTTATATGAGATTATACCCTTGATGCTACAGGGTGATTTTGTTTAGAGAAATAGGAAGGAATTTTGGCATCTAAAGAACTCTGCTCAAGGATAAGATGTTAGACGTTCACCCGCATCCTAAGCTCCCTGAAACCCCCTAAGCTTCACCGAGTCATAACACGGTCGAATTATGACCATAGGCCTTGGACTATAAGTCCTTAGACCATGGTAGATGCCTCACCTTGACCACCACCAATCCTGCTCATAAGGAATGTGGGCACAAAGAACTAGATCACTTTGGATCACAAACCCCTGAACAAGTGACCACCCGGAACAAACGACCACCTCTCTCACACACCCCATGAGCAATGTGTTTATGTGATACTTGGGGGAATAGGTTGTTAACCTCTGGGGTGACATACTTATTTACCCAACAAGGCAGGGAACACCTTAGTCCTGTTTGGACCAGCCCAAGGAAAACCAATTATCACGCCTCTCAAGTATGAGGCTTCATCTTGAAAGGAGTTGGACTCCATGAAGCAACATCCCTACGGAAGAATACTTTCTTGCCCAAGCAATATGTAGAACCGCTAGGATTGCCAAGCCATGAAAACGACGAAGGAGAAGCAAAAGAACTCAACCTCCACTCCTCTGCCGGCTACATCAACTAGACTATATCCAGAAGTACCGACGGTCAAGCCTGATGAAGCCCTTGGACATCAAGAGGATTGAAGAGCCCCTTTCTTTAAGTAGTCACCTATCAGTTCCTGACTAGAATGGAACTGAGAAGTCGATGGCACCCTCACTCCACCACATTGATGGTTTACATTGAGCATGACATCCCTACTCCCTTCAAATGCCTAGAATAGAGTGGAACTACTATCATGACCTCATTGGTTGCCCCTTTCTGGTCAAAACAAGGATGTAAGTCCCGACTAGATCATGGTAGAACACCGTCAGAGGTAGTTCACCCCGCTTGCCAAGCCTCAGACCTCCGGGATTATATGGTTGATCTATACTTGAATAGCCAGTTTACCTAGAACCCTGCTGAAACCTTCCCAGATGGTAGGACTCGTTTCGGCAGCAAATCTCTTAGCTAGTCTTTGGGACAAGACTCAACCAAACCTTCCCACAAATAGCTATGGAGAGACAATTGACCAAACACGCGAAGGTTCCCTAGAAACATGCCTCCATGACGATGAATAAAAATGGCTGAAGACGAATGATGAACATACCTAGGCAAGTTAATCAAGTAGAAGGTCTCGACAAGAGGCCTACATCGACACACTTCAACACTCTCGACGATGAAGACCACCTGTAACTGAAGGTCACCTTCTCTAAGGAAGATAAGGACTTCCCCGTTAATGAGAAGCTACACCAAGGCTCGACCCTTCTATTCTAATGTGAGAAATCTAGATGTCACTAACCAACATGGTCAGCCCTAGGGCCAGCATGCAGACACATTACCTTGCCTCGTATTCTGACTATGGAATACACCCGCAAACCAGACCCTTGCGTGGACCTCGTTCACCAAGCCCTTGACATTTAGGCGAGCCTAGCATATTCCAAGAACTCCGTTCACCCTTAGAGGAAGTCAATGATGCACTCGAAGGCATGTCATCAGGCACTTCAAGGTCTAGAAGGACAACCACGTCGAAGCAGAAGCAACATGGAATGTCGAGCCTACCCGCCCTTGGATTACTAAATATTTCCCACGACAAGCCTAGGAATCTCGGGGACGAGATTCTTGTAAGGGGTAGGTCTATCACACCCTATGTTTTTTCTCATGACTAAGTTAACATGACCAAAAAATTAGGGCCAATTAAAAAAAATTGTGCTTGTGATGCTTGACTTGATTGATGATTGCTTGTTTGGTTGTGGGTGCTCTATATTCATAAAATCCCTCATACTGTCAAAACTCATCACCTTGTTCCAAATCTTTGACCAATGATCATTCCATGTGTATAGGACACAAAAATATTTTTATAAAATATTATTTTGGCCAAAATGGATTTATTCAAATTAGGTTTTCAAAAACCCCTAATTCGAGGTTTGTGCTGCAAGTCCTCAAATTGGGTGGATAGTTTTGCCCCAAATTTATTTGGAACCTACTATATATATATGACTTCCAAAACAACATAATATTATTATTTTTAAATTATTTTCCTATTTTATTTAAAGGTTTTTCTTAAGGCGAGAAATGGTGTTTTATTAGGAAAAAATATTTTTTTGCTTTTAATATATTTTATAAAATTTAGGAAAACTCAGTGGACATATATTGTACATATATAAGAGTTTAAACACATGGTCTTGTTCAAAATATTGGACACAATCGTTCAAACCCATTTCTGCCTATTTCAAGCATTTGAAATATTTCTATAAGAAATATTCTCAAATAAATCCAGGAAAATTCGAGAATGACACATATATGTGATCATATTGTCAAGTTTCATATCAATCCCAATTATCTTGGTTCACCAAAATATTCCAAAACCATTCCTGTCCAGTTCCAAATTTGAACAACTCTACATTACCAATTGTCTTCTCTTGATCCCAAATTTTGTGGGCATGCCATAATCACCTAATTATTCCACCAAACCAAGTGGTGCATGAAGGAGAATGATTTTGCATGAGTAAATCTACAAAAACCTATTTCTATTGATTTCTAGGGTTTACCAAGTTTGTGTTATCAACTTTCTTCATTTGGGCTCAAAACTTGTGATCAACGCCAAATAGACTTGTCATTCAACCCTGGTAAATATCAAGGCCATAGGACTCCTCTACCTAGACCAATCACAACACAAACACCTTCAACCACAAGCTTGTGGACAAGGAAAGTTGACTCAAAAAGATTCCCCTTGCCTCCAACATTTTACCACTGTATATTCTAACCCAAATTTACCCCCAGTAAGCTTGCTATGGCCTCTACAAAATTATTGGGGGGTAACTTCCTCACTTCCCCCCTCCTTTTTACCATGGCGGCACCTCTCTTTCCCCTCTCCTTCCTTTATGCTCATGCAACTGGCCCCAAGCTCTTCAACAATTTCATTTGCATGCTATTAAATCAATCCAAACCCATATAAGTCTTTCTCGTATGAAAAATATGAGAAATTCATCCAAACATAGTTTATGCTAGCAAACATAGCTTTGTAGTGGAAGTACCCCATAGAGTTATCTCCAGGAGCTGGAACTTTGTGGGCATATTATCCTTCCATGACTAAGAACACCAGACAACATTTTTATTCATTTACTCTTCAGTAAGAGCCCCGTAAATATCTAAAGTTTGCTGCTACAAACTTACATACAATAGAAACCTAGCCCAACTGGTTCCATTCCACTTTAATATTCACCAGTTCTCCCCTCCACTCGTGCCTAGCATGCTAGACAACCTGGGCCCACCACAATGCTGCTCTAGACACGAAATGGCGTGGTGATGCATGCAGTAACGATGCTCTGCCATGCATCTTGTCCTATAGCTCACAACAAGTTTCGGCAGGGCATCCCCATGTGCCAATAACATCCCCTCGACCTCCCATGCCCCTCCCCTATGCTAGGGTGCAGCCAAAGGAGCCCAGACACGGGCGTGCTCGGTGCCCGAGGCCATCATGGCAGACACCCGAGCCCCTCTTCATTGCCCTCCACCATTTACATCCACTCGAGCTCTCTAGAAGCCCAAAGGCCCACCACTCTCCCTTCCCTGGACCCCAACCACCCGCAGCTCTCCCCATGCCCTCTTCCATTGCCATGGCCGGCATTGCGCCTCTTGGCTCCACTTAAGCCCGTGCCAACTGGCCCTCCCTCACCTCAACTGACCTCACTAGTAGGACGCCCTCGACAAGAGAAGATCCCCGATATCCTCCCTACTCCATCTCCAAGGTTGTGTCATGCTCCTGTGCGACGTCCGAGGCTACCGTCATCCTCGCCCGATGAGCCGCTCGCTCCCGGTCGTGCCCGCAACCGCCTAGGCCTCCTCCAAGCGTGACAGGGAGCAAGGCATCCGCCCACGCCTCCGACATGACGTTTGGTGTGATAGGGCAACCGCAGCCACGGCGGCCGGTGCCCCTCTCTCTCACCTGTCGGGAGGAACAAGGGGACATGGGAGAGATAAGGAGCCCGGCGGGCCCATCTGTAAGTGTCCCGAATGTCTAGGCCCGTGCATAAGTGGAGGCGGCCTCCCTATTCTGCGCCTCACCACGGAGAAGGTGTATTCTTCGGAATATGTCTTCGGTGTGGCACACTGCTCGCCTTGCCGAGCCACTGCGTCGACCCATTTGACAATCCAATGCCCTGTATGCTGCTATCCCATTTCGGTACAATTTATTTCGTTTTTTCATTTTTTAAAGAGTAGCTCAAAAGTCTCCAGGAAATTGATACTAACTCCACTTTTGATGATTCGAATTTCTACATACTCCTAGAAATGCCACCTATCCAATGTTGCAGCTCTCATGTTTTTCTGCCACAAGTTTATCCCCCGTTCATATTCAAATTCAAATTTGATATATTAAGAGCCCACATTGTAAAATCCCTAGGGGATTAAAACTCAATTCCAAATGGAGTGAATCAAGTTCCTAGGTGTATCTAAATTCATGCACCGAGTGGTGAACATTTTGCCTTGCACTTATTCTTCTATGCTAATTAGTGGGCCATTTCTTCATATGTGATCCACTTTGCAAATCCTGAGAATATTCATACAAACTCTAAATCCAGTGAAATTACTTCCCACATGTTTATAAAATCATGCCCTATTTGTTGGGTCCATCCACTCAATTTTTTCATTTTCTGTGGACATCTTATAGGATCATTGTTTCCTTTGTTTCCACCGTTCAAAAATCCCCCTTGATCCACATCCTATGAAACCTCCTTGGTTGTTTTTCTTGTGACCAAAGTTGTCCAAGAAAAATAAAACTCCAATTTATAGAGCACTTTATTTCGCTGCTTGCTGTGTTGCTTATTGCGGTTGTTTTCGCCGATAGTTGACGAAGCAGATGAAGTGCTCGGAGTGAAAGAGAAGTGTGCGAAGACCTCGAAGACATTGCTAAGCTAGGCAAGCAGCCCTTTAACCATATTAAGAAACTTTTCATGCATGTCACATAGCACTTGTTGTTTCGATGAATTGATCATGTATATGAGGTACCCCCCTTCGGTGGGATGCCCCAATACTTTGCCGTTGATGCTTGCATCGTGCATGACCCTACAATCCTTATGAGGGTTGTGTGGATCGGAGTAGATAGGTTGCTAGTAGATGCTACGCAAGTGGGATCGGGAATATGCATGGTGATGGAAACAAAGTAATGATTCCAAAGACTTTGAAAACCCTGTCGGGTGCCACTAATGCCCGAGGGAGATGATGTTGAGTTGGGTAATCATTTGAGATATAAGTGGTGTACCGGAGCAAGTGAGTGTGTGTGGTTGTCAAAAACGGATTGGTGTAAGTTGCGATCGTTAGTCCAACCTTACATGTGCAACCACGATAACCCTTATGGGATGGGGCTTTGTTCATTACCTTTGTGGGTACAAGCATAGAGCCTTCATTACTAGTGACCGGAGTGAAGCGGTCACTCTTGATACGGTGCCGTACCAGAATGGATGATCATGTGCTGTCTTCACAGGCACCAGGCACACTGTTGCGTGCCCTCGTGGATGATAGATGTGAAGTATATCATGAGGGATGGCACCAATGAGTGGACTCTTTGTTTAGTATCTCCAGGGGAAAAGTAATGTTCGGGTGCTTACCTCGGGTATGTAATATACCGCGAGTCGTGGATGACACGGAAGTTCCCCGAGTCTTGGGGGTAAAGTGTTCCCTCTATAGAGTGTAAAACTATTCAAGTAGCCGTGTCCACGGTCAAGGACAATTGGACGATCACTCTTGTGCTACATCCAAAGGTTTACTAAACTTGGTGTGTGTGTGGATGACACACAGATGATACTTGAGATAAGTCAGATGACTTGACGTGATTTCTGAACATGAGATGTTCAACCCCCTATTTATGATGATATCTGTAACTTGTTCATATGGATATCTACCAACTATTGATGCATGCTTACATACTTACTTGCTCATGTCACTGCATTCAAAATTAGCTTTCTACAAAATACCTACATAGTGCTATATCATGCATTGTTATTGCCTTGTTCCAACATGGGTTGCTTGCAAGTACCTTCAAAGTACTCATTGGCTTGCCACTAGTTATTTAATTGGCCAGGCATGGAAGAGCAGGAATATGGCGAAGAGTTCGTTGGAGACGAACATGCGAACTATGATGCCTCCTAGGCAAAGTGCATGTAGGTTTAAGGCAGATGGCATAGGTTCACGCTTTCGGTCAAGATTTCCGATGCTTGTTATGATTAAGTATTTGGCCCTTGTGGCCCTATCTATGTAAGACTTGACCTCCATGTTATATATTTGTGTAAAAAGGTATGTAAGGATGTAAGACTCTTGTTATTCAGCTTTTGTGTATTCAGTGGGCATTGATCTCTGGGATCACTGTACACGTGCATTCGGTGATCACGACTTAGGAATCGGGGTCCCCACAAACCGTCATGCTTTTTTTTAAATGGCATTCTATTGGCATTTATATACATTAAGTTAGTTTATAGAAATTTAATGGCCATATTACAAGACTGAAACACATGAACAATCTAGATGACGCAAAAACCTCTTGAAAATCATATTTATGTACTACTTAGCATTCTGGGAATGGGGGTACCTAGACCAGCCTGCATGTGGACCAAGGCGTGGCACACCTCGTCAGTCAAGCGCGGCCTGGCGAGGCCACACTCAAGACAAGGCCCTCATGAGGTCTTGAACTCGTGAGGGAAATGACGACAAGACCCACGAGGAACAAGCCTCCCCAGGGCCCCTCCTGAGCGGCACAGTTGGCCTGAGGAGTCTAGGGATGATGCAAGGCAGGACAAGTGGTCGCCAATGCACCAAGCGTACAGTTTCCCCTTTGATCCAGGACAGACGCGGGTTCCCAAAGCCTCCCCTAAAGGTTTCCATTCCGGCGCAAAGATACCATGACCACGAGGCCAGCAGGAAGGATGTCATCACCGAGCCCACCTCTGCATCATCGACAACCGCTTTGTAGGCGAAGACCACATTTCGTCAAGATAAAGATGTACTCTTGCCCCACTTTGAATTTGCAAATTGTGGGATCCCTTACCACCAAAGAGATAAGGGAATAGGACCCCGGGCACTATAAATAGAGGATAGGCTGCACCGAGAAAGAGCAACAAGAAAATAGAGGGGAAACTAAGAGGGGAAACACTACCAGAGCCCTCTCACGAGGCAAAGCACCACTATACTAGTTCATCCACAAACCTACTCGTGAGGCAATCCACCAAAGCAGGAGTAGGGTATTACGCTAACTGCGGCCCGAACCTGGGTAAATCATCATGTGCATCTGCTTCTTCGTCATCGCGTGAGTTCGTCGTAGTAACCATTGGGTAGCGAGCTAGGTTGGGCAAGGCTGCAGAAGATCTTTGCACACGCCCCTATGTTCGAACTTCTTGGGGTTTTGCGGAGCCCGAAATCCGATATTTGGACCCGGGGCACTATAAGTAGAGGATAGGCTGCAGTAAGAAAGAGAAAAATGAAAACAGAGGGCAACCAAAGAGAGGCAACACTACTGGAGACCTCTCGCGAGGCAAAGCACCACTATACTAGTTCATCCACAAACCTCCTCGTGAGGGAATCCACCAAAGCAGGAGTAGGATATGACGCTTCGCAGCGGCCCGAACCTAGGTAAATCATCGTGTGCATTTGCTTCCTTGTCATCATGCTAATTCGTCATAGTAACCATCGGGTAGCGAGCTAGGTTGGGCGAGACTGCGGGATATCTTTGCACACGCCCTTGTGTTTGAACTTCTTGGGGTTTTGCGGTGCCCAAAATCCGACATTTGGTGCACCAGGTAGGGGGCGTGTTGAAGTCTCCTTCAAGCCTCGCTCTTTCCATTCTTCACCGCTCAGATGGCCGGCACGCAACAGGCATCCTCCGGCCGCGGAGGATCCATGTCCACCGATCTCACCGCTATGGACAGAGGCCCACGCCTCGACGGCATGGTGTTGGGTGGTTAGTATCAAGCCGCGGCATAGTCTCCACCACCGTTGCTCCTTGCATCCCCCAAGCACACGCAGGATGGGCGGCACCCCCGGCACCGACGTCACGCTGCACTTATGTGGGAGACCTCGACGCGCATGATGGACTACTGATGGCGAGCGAGATGCTGGGACATTGCCCAACGCATGGGGCCTTCGATGCATGGGCCGACCACCTTGTCGAGCTGGTATCCGTCGCGTGGATGGCCATGGCCCCTCGTTCTTCTTCACGACTACAGGTGTCAGGCGTCGGGGGCTTCCTCGCTGTGCTTGTCGCCTTGGCAGCTGGCGGCATACCCCTGATGGCCCCGGACGAACCTGACCAGGGACCTCCGCATGTCGTGCTTCTTCGCCTCCGAATTCCAGTTAGGTGTTTCCCGGTGCCGCTCGGCCCCGACAATGAAGCTTACGAAGGGAATAACGGGGCGCCCCGTGTGCGCACCGACACGCACCTCCGTGACCCTATGGACCTTCAACATCCTGGGTTGACCAGGCGGGAGCGCTCCATACTGTGTAGGGAGCAGGCGACACAGGCGGTTGGACAAGCAAGCAACCACGACCAAGGCGCCCGGACCGCCAAGAAAACAATCCGCATCGGAAAACACGCGGCCCACCCAACAACGGCAGCAGAGGTAAGCAACTTCGAGCTGAGGCTCGCTGCAGGAGGGTTTGTGGGCAGCGCGCATAGGGCGGCGCCCCGCCGCCGCCCGAAGGGGCTGTCCCTGGCGCCCCGCCGGACGGTTCAGGAGGAGAACCAGGCCCTTATGTAGAGCCCTATGTACCAAGCTAAGTCATACCTTCAGATGGTGAGATGGATCAGGCGCTTACCGAAGGTACCAACATCCCCAAGGGTATGGAGTACCTCAGGGCATCCTCCCCGAGCTGTGCCTGGGGGCTTCCACCGATGGAGCACCTAGCCTGCACAACGCGAGCGGGAGAAATATGGAGGACGCCCCCGGACCCATCTCGCCACGCTCTCACGAGCAAGCAACACCAATCCAGGCCCTGAGGCCTCAGGAGTAACGAATTGGGATGAGGCAGCAAGCCACATGTAGTGTGGTCCACCCCGCGGCAACTGGAGCGCCGACGCGGCCTCGGGAGGCTGGGCCTCACGACGCCTCTGGGGTGCTGCCCGGACGGCACCCCGACACTCCACGAGGCGGCTTCATCGACAAAGCACCTCTATGACTGTGTCGGGTGCATTATGCTAATGTTTGGGCCGTGGGAGCACAATCTCGCGGCTAGACGGGAAACAATGCATTCCGGTTTGGGTCATAGAAGGGCGCAATCAAGCGGAAATGCATGGGATGGCTCCTGACGGAGTTGGGAGCTACCGGGTCGTGCACCTGTGGGCTTGTCCAGCTATCTACGGCTATGACACTCTCACGTAATAATGAGTGCGATGTATATGCCCGGGGACCCCGGAGGACGCGGAAGGTTTCCTTCCCACGCCCAAGTCGAAGCACCATGCTCCGTGCTGGCAAACAACACTGCCCACGAGTGTGTAACGCCCAAGATGCACGCCTATACATATTTAGGCACGGGAGCCTCAATAGGGTTAGAGGCACAACTAGTCATTTCGCAAGTGCAGTATCATCGCATACATGTATGAAGAGATGAGTATATGAGTTGGCTTACACTCGCCACATGATAAATTACGAATCCACACAGTTTGTTCAAACAACATTCAAAAGACAGGGTCCATCTACGAACAAAAACAAACGAGTAAAGATGCAATGAAACTGTCTTGCTAACCCCGAAGATCATGACCAAGGCCTCTCTACTCGTCTGGATATGTGACGTACATCCTGCCACGTTCCATGTCATACTACCACTGGAGCTGCATCACATCATCTGGTATGGTCTCATCTGTACCTGCACCTGTATTTGTTGTAATAATCTGTGAGCCACGGGGACTCACCAATCTTGCAACCAGGTACCGAGACTATTCAAGCTTATTGGGTTGGATGGGGGGTAAGTGTTGAGTTTGTAGCAGCACTAAGCATTGTATGGTGGCTAACTTATGGGAACATAAATGTAAATATGGTGGACTACGTAAGACGATCGAGTTCTACCATGATTACTAAGTGATCGTGAACACGTACTTGCGTCAATCATAACCCCATCGTGTTCTCTCTCGTTTCATGTTCACGAGCAAAGACGGTCATGGTTACTCACAGAGTTCGTATATTTTATTGGACTTTACCTCAAGTTAACTATAACCAAGTGTTAAACAAAATATCCAAGTTGCCACATAACCGTGGGCACGGCTTTCCAAAAGATTTAACCCTACAGGGGTGCTCCAACTAATCCATCATAAATTAGCCACACTCCGCGGGAATAACCTCGACCACAGATCTCGTGATCATCCTAGGCAATTCCAAAGGAAAACCTACACCTCGACATAACCTGAACAAGATCAGAGTTCCTCACACAAGCCATTCGAGAAAGGTAAAACAAGTCCAGCAAGACCGCCCGGGAGGCCAGATCCCAATAGGATCCACGTGTATCTCTGTCTGAGGGCACTACCAGATGGGACTAGCTACGGGGAAAACCAATCCTCAAGTTTCCTTAAGGCGGCCCCTCAGGCAGCCCGTTTAGGACCAACACTCATGAGGAGCACTAGCCCGGGCTGTTGATTAATTATCCATGGGATAGCTAAGCCCTGTGCATTTTTATTCAGTTGTTTAAGCAAATAGTACCAATGTTGGGTCTTGGCAGACAAGTTTTAATCTCAAATGAATAATCAAGGGGGTCCCCATAACAACCCCAAGCATGTTAGGAGTGCATAATATGGAAACATAACACCAGTAACAAGTAGCTATGGTGGTAAAAGTGGAACAAAACACCGAGCAAAAGGCCAAGCCTTCCACCATACCAAGATATATATGTGCATTAAATTAAATAGCAGTAAATATTGTGATATCTCCAGATATCCATGTTATCACATGGAAACAACCTGCACCTGCCACTAAGAACGCTATAAGAGGGGCTGAGCAGCGGTAACTTAGCCAAACAAAGTTTGCTAGGATGTGGAGGGGTTAGAGGCTATCATGGCAATGTAGGAGGCTTAACATTCAAGTGGTAGGTAATGCACATGTAACAATAAGAGCGAGACATCTAGCAAAGCAAAAATAGTGTCGGGATCCGGGTAGGGTCATCTTGCTTGTTGGTTCTTCAAAGGGACAAAAAGTGGGGTCCTCCTAGTGTTACTCTCCTGGATCCTCGTACTCATGTTCAACACTAGCGTCTACCCAAGAGAAACAGCAACAATAAACAACCAACCAAGGTGCAATGCATAAACAAGATGATGCATGATTCATTTGAAGTATTTAGCATGGCAATCCTAAGCTAGTCATGTTTTTCATGCAATAGTTAAGCTATTTACAATTATGGACAGAACCTCATGTTAAGTTGTTTGAACATGTATTATCATGTCAAATATGGATGCTTCATGCAAAATCGATGCAAATGCATATGTAGAACGTACGAAACGGAGTAACGGATCTCACGCTACGCTCACGGCAAGTTACGGAGGCAATAACAAGACATGGAAGGCCATGGGCTATTACCTGGTATTCCAAGGTAGCCACTGGTTAGGGAATGAAAAACCAACCACAATATAGCCAAATATCAAACAAAACAATGGAGCATAGCTCCCACAAGTCACAAAACACTAACACACACAATCTGACTCAAAACAGCAACATAGCAACTTCCACAACAATTATCTAGAGCTACAGGATGTTTCCAACCTCAAACAAAGCATGAACAGAAACTACATAGCAAGCTTATCAAATCATCCAACTAAACGAACTGGAAAGGAAGCACATATCACTAAGCATGAAGCTCACAAGATGGCGTGATGAAACAGACTCTAGGGACTTAGTGAAAATCACAGTTTTCTGGAATCTGAGTTAAGCTGATAGCACGTTGACAGCAGTAAATAATGGTGCTAGAGACCACCTAATGGCATGAAAATTAACACGATGGTAGATAACAACATCTACTACAAAACACTAGCACTTAGCTTGAGCTAAAACACAACATAACACTTGGTAGCAACCACTTAGCATGGCATAAAAATATTAACAGATTCTCAAACTTGGAAATATTTAGCATGTAGAAAACAGCAACATTTTATTAGCTACTTTGGAGCAAGGCTCCCACTTATATGCAAGTTTATCATGTCAAAATAAAATACCATGGCATAATACTCATGAAACACTGCCACTTCCATGTTATCATAATTATCATAGCATGCATGGATTAATTCTATCTAAAATGACAAAATGGCATATTGGGACAAAATGGCATTTTGTAAAACTTGCTCAAATGACCAAACCCCAATTTCATATATCATACTCATATCTTTGCTTATGGAAGATTCCCAAAACCTTTGTTGAAATAACATGCCAACACCCATAAGTTAAAACTTTCTTTAAAAGCACATATCCAGTCATGCTCATGTACAGAAATGGTAATTTTACAAGAAAAGGAAATAATCTAATTAAAACACAATAAAACAATAAAAACAATTAAACTCAAAAGATAGGAGGGGTCCCACCTGGCATGACACCAGGGCCCCTCTATGTGGATGACAAGTGGGCCATGGGCCCACTATCATACAGACACTCAAGAACACACACACACACACACAAGCACACACACACTCACACACTGGATCCAACTGACCACACGGGATCCACTACTGCCCACACACATAGGCACACACCACACACGCACATAGGCACACTAGATCCGGTGTAGCCACACCTAATCCAGCACCTCTCACACACACAAACTCACCAAAAAAAGGGGGTGCGCCGGGGGTTCGAACCCCAGACCTCACGGTCTCACCTAGGATTGGCTACCACTATGCTAGGCACGGGCTTCTGCTAGAGAGGGGGGTTAGCTAGGAAAAAAACTAAAAGAGCCATCCTCTCCTACCTGCCGATAGGCAAGAAGAAGAAGACGCCTGCGAGCCCTCCGGCAACCACCAGGGCCGGCGACCTACGGCGGGGCTGTGGAAACACAGGGGAAGCTCATTCCTGTGGAGCTAGGGTGGCTATGACGCAAGGCAGGATGAGCTCGAGCTCCCACTCATGGCGGAAACCACTGCCCCCTCTGAAGGGACACAAGGCAGGACGGTCCACGGGCGGCTGGACGCACGCGGGTGTGCGATGCAGCAGCGCGGAAAGTGCGGGGGGTCTAGCGCACAGTCTAAGCATAGCGGGGTTCAGCAGTAGCCCGGTCTTACCTTGCTGACGAACAAAAGCAGAGATGGATGAGAGCACGGGGAGCACGTCTGGGAGATAGTCAAAACTACGCGCACATGACACTAGCGTCACAACGGGCAAGGGGAACGAAAGGAGGAATCATACCACCTCACCTAGGACAAGGAGAGGAGGACGGGGACGATCTTGAGGCGGTGCTTGGCTCGCGAGGATATTGGGGCACCTCGGCTCCGATCCAAGACGAAGAAGATGACGACGAGGGCATTGCTCCTGGCTTGCCATCGTCACGCACGAGACGAGGAAGACGAAGATGCTCCCGGAGGCCGATCCACGATGTCGGCGAGGACGAGGACGAGGCATGGACGCTACCCCGCGCTCGAAGAGAAGGGAGGAAAGGGGAGAAAAGGGGAGAGGGAAGCCTAGGGTTGCACACCGGCAGGTTTAAAAGGGGGGCTCGGAGCCTAACGGCATCTCGACGTTCACGCCACGACGGCGCTCGCTCTCTCACGCACACATATGATGCTGACGGAAAGCAGCATGGGAGCAGGTGGCCGTCTGCTAAGAGGGCCGAGGCCGCTTAGGGAGGGGAACAGCTGGGCCGCGGGGACTGGAAGGCCCAGGTATCACTCTCACCCGCAGGGAAAACAAGAGGGAGGTTCTTCCTTTTAAAATAAAAGCCCACAATAAAATAATTCCACAATAGAAAAGGAAGGCGTCTTTACCCAAAATAAAAATACTTTTGGGCTCACAAAAATGCAAGCCTTTTAATAAAACTGGTTAGGGCATTTTTAGATGAAACAAATATTTTACCTAGTATTTAACTAGGCATGGTTTTCTAAATTATTAGAAAGGAATAAACCCCCAACCATGGCATAGGACTACTCTAGAACCTTAGTAGAATATTTAGAAGATGACCAACATTTTAAACAAGGGAAAAGAGCAAGCAAATATAACAAGTAGAAAATTTGAATAAAGAGAGAGATGGAATAGTTTTGGAATGGGAGGAACTAGAGTAGCACTCCAACAAGGCACACATGCATTTAACCACATACACACCTCACATCAGAATACTTCACAAGCACAACCAAGCCAACAATATTTATGCAATTAATATGATGAGCATGATAGCATGATGCATGATGCATGAAATGGAATGGCAATGAAGCAAAATAGAACTCCCTCCATTCCATAATGTAGTGTATATAGATTTTTCTGAAAGTCAAACTTTGTCAACTGTGACCAAGTTTGTAGAGAAAATTGTCTACACCCACACTACAAATCATGTACATTATGGAAATATAGCTCATCATGTATCCAACGATGTGCATTTGGTGTTCTAGATGTACCTATTTTTCTCTATAAATATGGTCAAAGTTTGTAATGTTTGACTTTTAGATAAATCTATAGGCACTACATTATGGAACGGAGGGAGTTATTAATTTCAAGCACATGACAAACATAGAGGTTCACATGGGTACATGACCATAAATGGCAAGGGGGCACTTGGGCTATTACAACTCTCCCACACTACAAGAGGAACTCGACCCGAGATCTAAGAACGAAAGAACTCTAGAAATTCAGAACGGAGAAGATCCTCACGTTCCCAAGTAGCTTCTTTGTCGGAATGATGAGACCACTTCACCTTGAGAAACTTGATTGATTTGTTGTGAGTCATACGCTTAGTTTCTTCGAGAATAGCAACCAGATGGTCACGATAAGATAGGTCTTCTTGGAGATCAATGTCTTGGAGGTCAATGGTACGCTCGAGGGTCTTGAAGCACCTCCGGAGCCGAGAGACATGGAAGACATCATGCACATTTGCAAAATGCGGAGGAAGCTCTAGTTGATAGGCAAGTTCACTTCCCTTGCCAACAACTCTGAAAGGACCCACAAAGCGAGGAGCTGACTTCCCTTTAATTCCAAACCGTTGAGTGCCCTTCATGGGAGAGACTCTGAGATAGACTAGATCGTCAACTTGAAAGGAGACATGCCAATGTTTGTTATCGTAATAACTCTTCTGTCAGGATTGAGCTGCTTCGAGGTTCTCACAAATGACTCAACACATCTCTTCTGCTTTAGTGATCATGTCATTGCCCAAAATTTGACGCTCACCGAAGTACATGAAAATATGCATGATTTCCCGCCATGGGTCCAAGATGTCATGGTTACTTCTGTCGGACTTTCTTCTATAACACAAATGGCACACATGCATTACATTTGGATAGGAAATGTAAATATTTGGCAAAACAAATGGGTCCCACATGATTGGCACCCCGTGTCACGTCTCGAGTTTTGGAAGCCAATTTTCGAGGGCTATTAATCACATGCGGTCATGCATTGGGAAACGTCGATGATGTTAATTCATACATGGATGTTGAGCAGGAAGTCGTGTGCAATCACGGGTAGCGTCGATCAAGATTCCCGCCACCTATAAATGCTGCCCCTCGAGACGTCACCACGCCTGCATTCTCTCTTCTCTATCCCACCCCTCGCACAAAACTCTGTCATGGCGCGGCCGGTCTGTGCACAAATAAAGGAGGAGGCGCCACCCCGCGAGGACATGGCAAAATGTAGCAACTGGGAGGACCCCTTCGCTCCCCCAGACGAGGTCGCGCTAGACCCACCAAATGAAGATTGGTTTTTGGGCCAGTACAATCTAGCTTTGTGTAAGGCGAGTCGCCGGCTGAGAGAGCCAGGTAGGTGGCATTCAAGAAGGAGTGTGCTGAGGAGCGCTCCATGAACCTCGTGTCCTGGAATGTCCTTAGTGCCGCACGGGAAAAGGAGGAGCTGGAGCTTTGGCAGAGGGAGAGTCGATGAGCGGTGGACATGTACAAAGACGGTGGGTACCATGCAATGAAAGCCAAAGGTACTAGGTGCGTCACTGCTGCGTGGGTGTGGGCTGATAAGCTCGAGCGTGCCATCACCAAAGAGCTCCAGTGGGTGACCAATGAACTGTCTTGCATGGTCACGCACCTTTGTAGGAAAGAGGCTGATTGTCACGTCGAAAGCTACAAGGCGGAGGAGGCGGCTAACTCCCTTAGCATTGGGAAGCCACCACACACCAGGGATCTGATGGCAAAAAGCTGCCATTTTACTGCTCCCCGCTCAAGGAGGGGTTATTATTAGTTTAGTTTTTATTCATTGTACTTATTAGTTAAGTACAATCATCATGTATATGTGATGATATATACTGTATATTTATCATGTCTTCAATGAGATATTCAACAATTAATATATATTATTAGTTTCACATTTCTATCTGTCTTCATACTGATTTTCTAGCTCTAACTATTAGCCTTTTACACATATGGAAATATAACAATGGAACATAAATCATTCACACATCAAAACATATCAATAATGTGGTTGTTGTCCAGACATCAGGATCGACATCTAAACAGTTCAACAAAATAAAACGCGTCCATGACTACACCCTATCCTACGGAAGCTCTTGGCTATGCCTGACCTTGGTCAGGTGTTCGTCCATGCGGTTTACATGCTCGCGGTATAGCTGGAGCATGATCTCGAGCTCCAAACTGGCTATTTCGTCAGATATTACCATCTCGATGATGCGATGAACATTTCCTTCTACTCCTCCCCATGGGAAACATGGGACAAGGAGACGCTTGTCGGTGTTCTGGGAACGGGGGTAGCCAGACCTGCCTGCCTGCGGACCAGGACGTGACCCACTTTGTTAGCCAGACGCGGCCTGGCGCGGCTCCGCTCCAGACAAGTTCCTTGCGAGGGCCCTGAGCTCACGAGGAAGAACGACTCCAGGACCAGCGAGGATGTCCACCTCAGGCCCCCTTCAGAGCGACGAAGATCTCTATACAGAACCCAGCCTCAAGAGTCAAAGATGACGCAGAGAAGGACAGGCGGGCGCCAGCGCGCTGCGCGGTGCAACTTGCCCTTTGGTGCAAAGGGAGCAAGGACATACGCGGGTTGCTGAAGAGCCGCGCAAAGGTTTCCATCCTAGTGCAACAAGACCATAGACACGAGCCCCGCGGGGCGGATGCCATCACCGAGCCCACCACTACATCATCGACAACTGCTTTGCAGGCGAAGACTGCCTTTGGACAGGGCACGGATGTACTCCTATCCCCCTTCAAATTTAGCCGTTGGGGATCCCTTCCCGCCATTGTGATAAGGGAAGAGGACCCAGGCCACTGCTATATATAGAGGCTAGGTCACACCATAGAGGGACCCGGACCCGATCAAGGACATAGCCATTCATCAAACCACGAGACAAGGCAGAGGGCCAAGAACACCACTTGGGCACCCTCGCGAGGCTCGAGCTCACTGTACTAGTTCGTCCACGACACCTCCCCGGGAGGCAATCCACCAAAGCAGGAGTAGGGTATTATGCTTCATAGCGGCCTAAACCTACATAAACTGCCGAGTTCATCTTCTTCCTCGTCAATTGTGCGAGTTTGTCGTGATATCCATGGAGTAGTGAGCCAGGTAGGACGAGGCTGCAGTAGACCTTCGCACACGCCCTTGTGTTCGAACGTTGAGGGTTTTGTGGAGCCCGAAATCTGACAGAGCTCGAGCCTAGCGACGTGCCCGCTAGCATCTAGGGGGGCACGGATAAGGTGAATGACACGACACATGCGAATGCCATGGCCAGCGTCCGGGGCAAGGACGATGTGGCTGGTCTCTAGTGCAAGTATGATGCAGAAGGTCGTTGCCCATTCCTGCCGAGAGCTAGGGCTACTCACATGCCTTGAACACATCTGCAACATCATGTCGGGAGGGATAGCAGGCAAGCGGGGATGGAACCGCTCTTGCTTTGTCGCGTCCGCATCTCTTGTTCTGCAGACCTCCATCGGTCTTGCTGTGCGGCAAGCCTTGCCCTCTTGGCGCGGACGCGCATGTTTTGCTCTACACAGCACCACTGATGATCTTCTTGTGTGGCATGCTGCAGCTTCCCTATGGTTAGGCGTCTATGTTGCTCGGCGGCGCTGTCGCGCCCTGCGCCAAGGTTCTACTCAACCCTTGCGATGACGCACGACACAGCATTGTCCAGCGTGTCGCCGGACACGCCACCAGCCTCGACAGGCCGTTGCGCCTGCACCGGATTGTCTTCGTCGTTAAGGAGGTTGATGTCGCATGCGGCGCTTGGTCGGGATATCATGCTTCGTAGATGGGCTAGGCTACACTAGGTCTGCATCCGTGTGTGACACGCATAGACTCGTATGCTCATTCGCTTTTGCGGGAAACCAATGGGGTAGATTATATAGGAACATGTGCGGTTCCACACGGGAAGATGGCCAAAAGAAACGCCGATGTGGTGCGAAATCGTGTGCTGGAATCATCGTGCGAAGACGCGGTGACAAGATGTTAGAAAGGAAGAATAGGCGATGTGCAGTCAGACTGGTAATAATAATACAACGTTTGTGATATGAATACAGAGAAATGGCACTTCGGTACGCACCGTCAGTAATGATTTCATCAATTGCTGACAATTGTTTGGCAGCAACTATGTGCCCACAGCACACACACAACTTGTCCGTATGAATTGTTTCGGTTATTATTGCTCTTCCCACACAATTCTGATGAATGAACGGAGTGTTGCGTATCACACACACCTTCTTACGCTTACCCTTTTGTGTTTTGCTGGATCAGCCCAAATAGTTTATCCGAGTGAACGGTGTGACGTACTTCGCACACGTACATAGTTTTGCTAATCCCAAACATTTCATAAGAATAAATTTTCTGTCATAGATCGCACATGCAACTACTTTCTGAATCGTATTTTATGAATACACCATCGCACACAGTTCATGCCATTGGTGACGGAGCTTGAACACTATCATTTGCGATTGTTGGATCGCACACAGTTTCGTCGAAGCTTCTCTGATTGATGTGTCATATTTGGACCATCCTTCAGTAGTGTTGTGTTACTTGAAATATAAAACCATGAATCCTGGTTTTCATGCAACCCGGCAAATCATGTTGCCACAATGGCTATAACCTTCAAATTTATTTAAGAGATTCAGTCTTCCATAAGATAAAGTTGTCTCCTGGTTTCTCAACTCGATCATATGGACTTGGTGTTGTTGATTGAAATCCTTGGCCGTGGTTGTAGTGCAACCTGGAAAATATATGTTTGAGAAATCCATAAGTGTTGTAGTTCACTACAAAGCACAAGTTGAAAAAAAAATCCAAGACCCGGTGAATTAAATGACCCAACGGTATATGTGATAGGCTCGCTCAACAATATGTAATAGGCCAGCTCAGCAATATGTAATAGACCTGCTCTTCGAGAATAATTATTTCTTCATAGCTGGCTTGGAAACCCCAATCATTTAATACTGGTTATGATAAACCATGATGAAGATCCGGCCATTTTGTCTATCAAATATTTATTTGTTCCTGCACAAGTTAGAATTCTGTCTTTCTGCAACATAAATAAATATAGATATGTATATATGATGCATTATGCAATGATGCAATGCAGGATGATGTATGTATATGATAACAGAGTATAAAAATGCCAGTTTTCAACGCATGACATAAGACCGACTTTTGAGGCTCGAGTCTTACTTCAATGAAGCTAGCGTGATAGCCCACGGTTTTGTCCTTGCTTTTTGTAAGCCGGCTCTCTCGTGACTTAAGCTAGTGTTTTAACCTTTAGAAGTTCAGGGTCCATATGGATTGACTTATTAAGAGTAGAACGGGTGACCTTTTTGGAGTAGCATCTTGCAAACAGGCAGGTTTAACCAAGTTTGATCATGGCATTTAGTCGAGCCAAGAGGGATATTAATGGCTAACTCATTGATTTGGGTGGCCCCAAGTGACCATATGTTCATCCAAAAGCTTAGCATAGGATATACATGAGACAATCCTACTACTGCAAAACATCTGGGTGTGGGATTTCAGGCTTCACAAAACACTCAAGGTTCGAACACAGGGGCGTGTGCGAAGATCCCTTGCATCCTCGCCCTACCTAACTCGCTACTCAATGAATACTACAACAAACTCGCACAATGACGAGGAAGAAGATGAACATGGCAGTTTACCCAGGTTCGGGCCGCTGTGAAGCGTAATACCCTACTCATGCTTTGGTGGATTGCCTCTCGGGGAGGTGTGCTGGATGAACTAGTATATTGAGCTTGAGCCTTGCGAGCTTGCTCAAGCGGTGTTCTTGTCTCTCTTCTTGTCTCATGGTTTGAGTGGCTAAGTCCTGGATCAGGTCCCCACTATGGCGTGGCCTAGTTTCTATATATAACGGTGGCTCGGGTCCTCTTCCCTTGCCACTATGGCACGAAAGGGATCACACAATGGTCAATATTTAAGGGGGATAGGAGTAAATCTGCACCCTGTCCAAAGGCGGTCTTTGCCTGCAAAGCGGTTGTCGATGATGTAGTGGTGGGATCGGCGATTACATCCGCCCTACGAGGCTCGTGGTCGTGGTCTTGTTGCACATGAATGGAAACTCCTTGACGACACTTTGGGAACCCGCATAGGTCCTTGCTCCCTTTGCAACAAAGGGGAA
This sequence comes from Hordeum marinum, assembly GCA_022496015.1. NCBI lineage: Eukaryota > Viridiplantae > Streptophyta > Magnoliopsida > Poales > Poaceae > Hordeum > Hordeum marinum. Next base: position 298,877,373 of record CM039673.1, read on the forward strand.
ACTGCACCGCCTGGCGCGTTGGCACAAATTGTCCTTCCATGCTTCATCTTCGACTCCCGAGGCTCGGTTCTGCATAGAGATCTCTGCTGCTCCGGAGGGGGCCTGAGGAGGCCCTTCCTTTCTAGTCTTGATGTCATTATTCCTTGTGAGCCCAAGGCCCTCATGAGGGCCTTGTCTCGTGCGGAGCCGCATCAGGCCGCATCTGGATGACGAAGTGGGCACATCCCGGCCCGTAGGCAGGCAGGTCTGGGTATCCCCGTTCCCAGAAGGCCAATGGTAGCCCCTAGGCCCAAGCTGTGCTCATGCTGGCCTTGAGGCGAAGCCTTGAGGATGGCCCGAGGCGTCACGGGTCCCAATCGCCTGCGGGCCAGACTTTCCACGTGCCGAAAGCCTGAGTGGTGACGCCTCCACTCCTCGAAGGTGCCGAGAACCGCCCTGAGTCAAACTGATGTGACGCCTTGCAGCGCCGGCCATCATTTCCCTTCCTTGAACGTTGTCGCTCCCTTGCGCCTTCAACCCTCGGGCCACGCGGATGTGACCTGATCGTGTGAGGCAAAGCGACATGAGGCAGGGCCGCACGCCAATCGTGTCGGCCCTTTCGGCGCCCAAGGGGCGCATGTCGCGTGCTCTCCCACGACGCTTTGTGGCATCGGCCACACCTATAAATCCGCCTCCTCTAGGGGGGCTTGTCGTATCGAAGCGCCCGCCGATTTCCATTGCTCCAGAGAAAACCCTCTCCGTCTCCTCAACTTGTCCTTTTCCTCATGGCATCTTTAGGAAGTGCAGCCGGTGCAGGGGAAGGCGCGGGGCTGTTAACCCCCTCGCCCTCATCCGGAGGTAGTGGGGGGGTCGTCATGGTCAACGAAGATTTGCCGGTGCTAGGCCATAGTGGATGAGTGAGTGCTCCGCTCTTCTCCTTCGTTCTTGATCGACATGTCCAATGCATCAGGCTTGATTGTCTCCTCCTTCAAGGGCGCCAGCGTCCAAGAAGCGCAAGCGCGGTGAGCTCCAGGAGGACGTGGACAAGCTGTGGGCCCAACTGATGACCACCGATGCCGCCTTCCAAGCCGCCCTTAGGGACGAAGCGGAGGCCAGGGCGGAGCTGGCGTCTCTATAGACCCAGGTCCAGGAAGCGGCCGACACCATGGAGGCCGCACAGGACAAGGCGGCGTACGCCAAGATGCTGGAGTCCCAGCGAGCCAATTAGTACCTTGACATCGCCTACCACGTGGCCGGTGCGGTGAGACGGTTCGTCGGGGATGCATCTTCCCTCCCCAATATGCAGGACGATGGGGGCTACCTTGAATTCTTCCGCTGGGTGGTGGAGACGCCGGAGACCGTCGTCTCCCGCGTGAACGCAAACAGCGAGGCCGATGCGCAGGACCTCATGGAGCTTGCCTTGATGCACGTCTTCTCCGACCTATGATGCCTCGTTCCGGAGTTCAACCTCCAGCGTGTCATGGAGCGGGTGCGAGAGGGGCTCTAGAGGCCCCTCCGGAGCGAGGTGCGCCCGCTCGTGGAGTCCTTGATCGAGCGATTCATCCAGGTGCCTGCTCCCGGAGCGAAGGGCGGACCCGGCACCGTGGCGGCTGTCGACTCGGACGGCGACACCGACTCCTTTGCCTAGACTCCCCCTTCTTTTCCATCGTGGCACATATAATACTTTAAGAAGAACTTGGCCCCGGTGGGCGTTAATCTTTTGCACATTACCTTTGCCTCTGTTTCTTGTACTTGAATCAACATCGTCAGCTTGTAGTTATGCGATCTGGTTTTCTCACGCGAGGCTTGGCGCCACGGCCGATTCGGCTTAGCAGCGGTGGTCGGCTAGGTCCTCACAAGGCGTCCCTGCCCGAGGAGCATCCCGTGGCTGCCTGTCCTGGGTTCGCGGCCTTGCTACCCATGGTTGCAAGGTCTCTGTCCTCGCGTTGCTTCTCCTGCCGCTTCAGGACTCGTGGGTTTAGTAGCCATGCATAGTGGCATCTAGTACCTTCATCCTCACATTAGTGCGCACAAGCATCGTCCCATCCTTGGGACGCCATTAGACCAGTAGACTCTTTATTGGTTCAGTAGTGTACTTAGCTTGCGGGTTGTTGACGATCTCATGTGCCGCGAGGCGTGGCCAGGTTGCCCAGATAATCCGTTATTCCGCCTGGGGTGCTCCTTCCTTACTTAAGAGTGTGGCGTGTTGGGGGCCCCTTCGGCGCTCTGTGTCTGCAGGCCCCAGTCCCGCACATTTCCCTACCACCGTAGTGTACGACTGGCCAAGGTCGCAACCACGGGACTAGGCCCCAACACCCTCGATTCCGACCGGATCACCAAGGACGGCATCGAGGGTGCCGAGTGGCTATATGACCGGTAAGGCTCCTGAGGTGTGATGCTCAGGAGCCCCATTTCACGCTCAAGAAGCTCTATCCAAGCAGGTCCCAGTCCCACACATTTCCCTACCACCGTAGAGTACGACCGGATCACCAAGGATGCAACTACGGGGCTGAGGCCCCGACACCCTCGATGTCGACCAGATCACCAAGGACGGCATCGAGGGTGCTGATTGGCTATATGACCGGTAAGACTCTTGAGGCGTGCTAATCAGGAGCCCCCCTTGACTCTCGAGCGGCCCCATTCTACCCTGTCCGGTTCTGCCTCGGGAGGGCCAGGCATAGGGGATTCTCGAGACTCCATGATGTGGTGTCGTGCCATGGTCGGAGCCCCTGAGCGGGGGTCGGCTGCCAAAAGATGCAAGTTCCTGAGGCGACAGGGGATCGCTATCCAGGTCCGAGGTGCCTTGAAGAGGGCCGTGCCACGCGGCCTCTTGCAAAACACCAATCCAGAAAAAGGCGAACTCGAGATCGGTAAAAAAGAGAGTGCAATGAGAGAAAAGTCCTCACCCCTTTTCCTTTTAAATATAGGACTCTCAACTCTTCAAAATTCATTCCAAAAAGTGGCGATTCGAATAAAAAAAGAAGCAAGCAAACACCGCATCTGACACTTAGGCTAGGCTTCGCCTTCCCCCAGCGTTGAGCGTAGGGCATCCATGTTGTATGGGCATAGCCATAGATGGGCAGTGTTGACTTCTCCACCAACGGGTAGCATGGGGATGCCACATTGAGTGGGTGGGAACCCCTCCACGTCCTTGGGGGCTCCGGTCGTATACAACGCACTCATTATGACATGAGAGTGTCACGGCCGTAGATAGCTGGGCAAGCCCCCGGGCGCTCGGCTCGGTATCTCCCAACTCCGTCAAGAGCCACCCGTGCATTTCTTCTCAGTTGCACGCCTCCATGACCCAAAGATGAATGCATTGTTCCTCGCATAGACACAGGATTGCGCTCCCATGGCCCAAACATGAGCACAACACACCCGACATAGCCATGGATGTGTTTTGTCGATGAAGCCGTCCTGTGAGGTGTCGTTGCACTGACCAGACAGGGACTTGGGAGCCTTGTGAGGGTTAGCCTCCTAAGGCTATGCCGGCGCTGAAGTTGTCGTGGGTGGGCCGCGTTACCTATGTCTCGCTGCCCCTCCCCCAGGGCATCACTCCTAACGCCTCGGGACTCGGCTCGGCGTTGCTTGCCCACGAGGATGATAGCTTGCGTTGTGCCCCCATGGGCCTGGGGTTGTCCTCCCTCCTTCGCCTGCTTGTATTGTCCAGACTTGGTGCTTCGCCGAGGGAAAGCCCCCAAGCCCGGCTCGGGGATGCCCGAGGCTTCCTCTATTCGTGGAGGGCGCTGGCGCCTGCGTCAGGCGCCTAATCCGAGCCGGTATCCCTAGGCCTGAGGTAGCATGGTACATAGGGATCCACATAGGCACCTGATTCTCCTCACGAGCCATACGGATGGATGTCGGGGACGATCCCTCCAAGCGGCGGGGCACCGCCTGCACGCGCAGCCTGCAGACCCTCCGGCGTCGAGTCTTAGAGCTATGTTGCTTACCTCTGCCACTGTCGTTGGGTGGGCTGCACGCCTCCTAACGTGGATTGCTTCCTCAGAGATCCGACATGCCTTCACCTTTATTGCTTGTTTGTCCGTATACCTGTGCCACTTGCTCAATGCACAGGATGGCGTGCTCTCGTCGGGTTAGTCCAGGTTGTTCAAGGTCCACTGGGTCATGCGGGCGCGCGTTGGCACACGCGCGGGGCACCTTGTAGTTTCCTTCACGTGCCTGATCGTCATGGTCTGGCTATGTTACGAAGTCGGTCACCGGGATTCAAAGGAGGAGGAGCAGGACACGTGGCAGGCCCTGCTCGTGCTCACCCAGGGCTAGAGGGAGTGCACTATCCTGGGAGGTAGGCACAGCGGAAGAGCCACCGGCGCCTCAAGAGGGGTGAGGAGCCATGACCCTCTGCGCGATGGCGATCAGCTCTTCGATGTGGTCGGCCCATGCAGCGAAGCCCCCGTGCGTTGGAAGGTGGCGGATCATCTCGCTTGCTAGGAGCTGCTCATCGTGCGCGTCGAGGTACTCCATGTAGGTGTGTTGCGACATCGATGCTGAAGGTGCCGCCCGCATGCCATGTGCTTGGGCGGCGCGAGGGGAGGCGACAGCCGAGGCGATACTGGCAGCCTGATACTGTCTGCTCAGCACCATGCCACTAGGGCGCGGGTCTACGGTGGCAGCGGCGGAAACGACGGGAGTTGATCCGTCACGGCCGACGGAAGCTTGTTGGGCATCGGCCATTGGTGCGATGGAGCGGGGGAAGAGCAAGGCCTGAAAAAGACTCCGACATGCACCCTACCTGGCGCGCCAAATGTTGGATTTCGGGCTCTACAAAACCCTCAATGTTCGAAAATAGGGGCATGTACGAAGATCCCCTGCAGCTTCGCCCTACGTACCTAGCTCGCTACTCGATGAATACTACAGAAAACTCACACGATAACGAGCAAGAAGATGAGCACGGCAGTTTACCCAGGTTTGGTCCACTACGAAGTGTAATACCCTACCCCTGCTTTGGTGGATTGCCTCCCGTGGAGGTGTGGTGGATGAACTAGAACAGTGAGCTCATGCCTCGCGAGGTTGCTCAAGCGGTGTTCTTGGCTCTCTCCTTGTCTCATGGTTTGAGTGGCTAAGTCGTGGATCGAATCCCCACTACGGTGTGGCCTAGTCTCTATATATAATGGTGGCTCGGGTCCTCTTCCTTTACCACTGTGGCAGGAAGGGATCCCTTAGCGGCCAATATTGTAGGAGGACAGGAGTACATCCGAGCCCTCTCCAAAGGCGGTCTTCGCCTGCCAAGTGGTTGTCGATGATGCAGTGGTGGGCTCGGCGATGACATCCTCCCTGTGGGGCTCGTGGTCATGGTATTGTTGCAGAGGAATGGAAACCTTTGGACTGTGCTTCAGGAACCCGCGTATGTCCTTGCTCCCTTTGCACCAAAGGGGAAATTGCATCGCCTGGCGCGCTCGGGCCCGCCTGTCCTTCCCTGCGTCATCTTTACCTACTAGGCTGGGTTCTGCATAGAGATCTCCTCTGCTCTGGAGGGGGCCTGAGGAGGATCGTCCTTGCTGGTCTTGGCGTCGTTCTTCCTTGCAAGACCAGGGCCCTCGCGAGGGCCTTGTCTCGTGCGGAGCCATGCCAGGCCGTGTCTGGCTGACGAAGTGGGCCATGTCCCGGCCCGCAGGTAGGCAGGTCTAGGTACCATGTTCCCAGAGCGCCGACACTGGGGTCCGGATAATACGACTTCATTCCATTGATCATAATATGATGATCCAATACGGTAGGATAACCATGTTTGACCAACGCATCATGGCAGCTATTCCTATTTGGCAACCTTTGATTTTTGCTAATAAGGCAGGGCACCCATGTTTGAACTCCGCATCATGGCAGCTAGTCCTCTTTGGCGACCTTTACTTTTTTGCCAATATGGTAGGGTGTGCCCATGTTTGAACTATGCATTGTGGCAGCTAGTCCTCTTTGACGACCTTTTATTTTTCGCCAATAAGGCAGCAGCCCCCGGGACCGAGTTATGTTCCCTGCAATGACCCGGCGTTCTTGAATTTTTTAACCGGGCTGAATCTGCCGAGTCATGTCTATGTAGCCCCCCAAGTCGTAAGTCGAATCGAGGAGTTGGCTTGAGATTCTTCATACTTGGTGTCGGGGATATACCGTGCGGTATGACCCGCCCTGGCGACTCACAGGAGACCCGACCGAAGACGTGACATTCTATTAAAGACCAGGTAGGCGAGTCACAGGATGACCAAGCCCAAGACCCGGCGGGTGAGCCGGCGCCAGGCGGCTCACGAGATAAGACCCGGTGGGTGAGCCGGCGCCAGGCGGCTCACAAGAGAAGGCCCACAAGAGAAGTCCCGAAGAGAGAAGGATTCCATTAAAGGAAATAAGACTCGGAGTAGGATTCGTGATGAGTCCTAATCCTACTCCTAGTAGGACTCTATTTGTAAAACCTACCTCTCCACTTATATAAGGAGGGGTAGAGCACCCCTAGAGGGACAGATTGAGAAGAGACACAAGTCCACAAGTTTAGACAACACAAGTTTAGAGAGAGAGAGATTAGAGGCTCTCATGATTAGAGGTAGCAATTGCACCCTTGTAACCGAGAGATCTTCATCATCATCAATATCAGACAAGCATGATGTAGGCTTTTACCTCGACTTGAGGGGCCGAACCTGGGTAAAACTCCATGTCTTCTCGATTCCGATCAACCCCTTCAAGCCACCACGTAGTTGCGTTTGCCCCGAACCTAAGTCCGTTGACCCAGACATCTGCCGTGATAAAACCACGACAGTTGGCGCCCACCGTGGGGTTCGCATGGTGGTGTTCTGTTCTTGAAGGGATCTCCTCAGGGATCGAAAACTTCACGATTGTTCAGACTAAGAAAAGTTGTCACAGAAGAATCTACGTCAATTCCAGGCGGCTCTCGCCTTCGCGCGCTATTGGCCCGTGCGGCCCTCCCCTCCACTACACTCCTTACACCGCCGGTCTTTTCCCCAAGTTCCGGCGCCTTGGCGGCTGCCCGAGCGGCAACAAACTATGAATTCTCTCACGATGTGTTCGAGAGCTAGCTGCGCCGGGGAAGTCCAAACTACCTGAGTCACGGGAGCAATAGAAAACCAGCGCATCACGAATCCTCTGCTCGTTTTGCGCCCCGCCTCTCCTCCATGCCGCACGAGCTGCCAGCCGCACCCTCGGCTCGCCCCTGGCCGGCTAAGCTCCTGCTCCAGCCGTGACATCGCCTCGTTCTGGCCCTCTCCGCAGCCATGGCCTCACCTCCGCCTTACCCCGTCGAACAAAGAGCCTCGCAAGCCGCCGTGGCCCGCCATTTCGTCGAGACGGCCCGGTCGTCACCGCACCGCTCCATGTGTGGCACCGCATCAGCCGGCACTCGTCTCCCCTGCTCGGTGCCTGCCGCCGTCGCTGTGCCAGCCACCATGCTCGCCCCTGCCGAGATACTGTTGCTCCCGGCTCCCCGCCGCGCCACGGCCGACACCCGCCTATGCGTGCCGCCCCTGGCCTTGCGCCAGCCGCCGCGCCTAGGACAGCCTCATCAACCTTGCCGCCCCTCTGCCCCTCCTGCCGAGCCGCCTCTACTCTCCCCCTCCTCGGCTGGCATGCCCCCGCAGCTCGCCCCTACGTGCCTAGTTCTCCCTGGCGGGGGTGCCCCTCCCTGTGCGGCCGGTTGGGAGATAGAAAAGGGTAAGATAGAGGTGCGGTGTGTTAAAAAAAACTCAGGACAACATCAACTGCCGCGCCCTGCACCTTCCTGTGATTTTCCTCGGAAGCTGAGCACCGGTATATGCATTTCGTCCGAACAGAAGGAATCAGGTGATATTTTTCTATCTATTGTTTAAAATAATTGAATATCATCGAAAGGTGTTACTTCCGAGCTATGCTATTATGCAGGTTGATTAACTCAGCGTCGGAACACGGTCCGGTCTCGCGCGCCTTCATCGGACGCCGCATCAGCATATGCGCTATGACAAGCTACTGGACGGATGTATACAACCCGCCGGTCAGACGATTGGATCTACATCAAATACGCTGGTGGACAATGCCACTGTTGCCTCTCACGACCGCATCGGCTTACAATGCCGTGGCCATCTCTCGACACCGTGTTGTCTTACAATACCGTGGCCGTCTCTCGCCGCCTTGCCGACTTACAATGACGTGGCCGTCTCTCGCCATCCGCACCGGCTTACAACGCCGTGGCGTCTTTCATAAACAGCACCGGCTTACAACACCGTGATTGGCCTCTACATTTACATCAAACATGCCAGGGGGTGCATTTACCAGTACGAGCCGCCCAACAGGCGGTTCTGAATCGCCACCCGGTGGGCCAATTTATATTGACATATCGGTGCAGTGCTCGCCTATATGAGCCACCTAACGGACGTGCGCAAGACGCCGCCCACGGTCTGATATACATCAACATATTGGTGCGGTGCTCATCGATATGAGCCGCCCGATGGACAGGTGCACAAGTCGCCCCCATTACAGTTGGGTTCACTACACAAAACAGCCGGAACAAACCATCGACCGGATCATTGACGCAATTAGTACGGGATCATCTATAAACGGCCATGACCAACCTCAACTTTCGATGAAGATTCTCAAGTCACCTCTTCGAGTCAACTTGAGACTCGGGGGCTACAGACATGGCAAGACACATTTGGTTGTTTTCAATGAGAAGCCCGGATCTTTTGCCAAGATAAAATTTTCCGGCTCAACAAGTTTAAGTCGAAGTGGTTTGTGACCCGCCGAAGTTCTTCTCAGTCAATCTCACCTTAGAGACCCTGAGCCGGTTCATAGAGTTGACGACCAATCTCGCTTTAGAGACCCTGAACTGATGTCAATACAATAAGTTCTTCTCAGTCAATCTCGCCCTAGAGACCCTGAGCCGGTTAAAAAGTTGACGGCCAATCTCGCCTTAGAGACCCTGAACTGATGTTACTCTTACCAGTCAATCTCGCTTTAGAGACCCTGAGCCGGTTCACAAAGTTGACGGCCAATCTCGCTTTAGAGACCCTGAACTGCTGTAAGTTACACACTTAAAGCTCTTATCGGTCAATCTCGCTTTAGAGACCCTGAGCCGACTCACATAGTTGAAGGCCAATCTCGCTTTAGAGACCCTGAACTGGTATGATGCATAGTTTGAGTACATTAAGCGCTGTTGCTGATGGAGGCTTCTTACCTTTGGTATAGCTTAAAAAATTCCCCTAAGGCAACAGCGTGTACATCAAATTCCAGTTGCTTATCAACTGCGGCCATTGAAGGGGGCTTCTTACCGACGGGTATCGCTTATCTCACCCTAATGGTCGGCTTTATGCCACTTCCGGTTACTTATTAACCGCGGTTGTCGAAGGGGGCTTCTTACCGACGGGTTCACTTATCTCACCCTAACAACCGGCGTTTACGCCAAAAATAGTTGTGGAAGGAGGCTTCTTGCCCTTGGGTATAGCTTACATAAACCCTTCACGCAGCCGGCTAGTACAATTACTAGTCGCGGCTGTCGAATGCATGCTTCTTGCCATAAGGTATAGCTTACGTTATAGCATCGGCAGCCGGCCCTATACAACATTGGCTGATTGGAGGAGGCTTCTTGCCTTCGGGTATAGGTTACATCACCCTCCAACAGCAGGCTTTCTTGAGCTGCGGTTGTCAGTAGAGGCTTCTTACCTTTGGTATAGCTTACATAAACCTATTGACAACCGGTGTTGGAATACAATGGATAAGTATTTGCTGTTAAAAGGAGGCTTCTTACCATCATGGCACAGCTTACATCACCCTTCATGCGGCCGGTTGTAGGCCGCTTCGAGTTCATCAACAGTCGCCATTGTCAATAGAGGCTTCCTACCGTCAGGTATAGCTTACATATATCGTAAGACAACCGGCTCTTAAAATAAATTATTTGCAAGGGCGACTCATATTATCCTGAAAAGTTGTTGGCTTTACGCCGTTTCCGGCTCTTCATTTGCCGCGGTTGTCAATGAAGGCTTCTTACATTGGAGTACAACTCATATTACCCTACAACAACCGGTCATCAACAAAGGTCATAAGACTCGGAGTCATGCTACTCCGGTTGACATCTCACAGGTGGATTATTCAGGAGGGCTTCCCACCTCCAGATAAACATGCCGGCTTATAAAAGCCGGATCAGAGCAAGATTATGAGAAAGGAGCAATGTTATGAAAGGTATGAACATCTCCGCGTTGAGCTTCTTCAAGCCGCCCTCACAACAATGCAGAATGTATTATGTCTTGTTTATTTTTTGCAGTTATTATCTCTTAATATGAGATGCTATTAAATATTTGGCAAGACCAAATGGATCTTTTAATAACCAACATGGCTGGATCTTCATGGTTATCATAACAAGTGTTAAATGATTGGGGGTTTTAAGCCAGCTCGGAGAAGTTTATTATTTTTCAAGAGTCGCCCTATCAGATATAATGCCGTGTCATCTAATTGACCGGCTCTCGGATTTCTTTAACTGTGTTCTGTAGTAAGCTACAACACTCATGGATTTGTTAAACTTATATTTGCCGGGTTGCACTGCAACCACGAGCAGGAGTTTCATATCAGAGTCAAAGGAATTATTTCAGGATATTCATTCCGGGTTATATTACAACCGCGGTCAAAGATTCATTCAACAAATTATGGTGAGTCATATTACTCTCACATAGTCCCGAGTCGCCGCAGGCAGACGACCCGGCACTTGGGGGCTACACTATTCAAAGTCCAGTTTATATCAATTATGCAAGTCCCATGTTGTTGCAAGCATGCACCACGGCACTTGGGGGCTAATGCAAGCCGGCTTTCAAAATTATTACATTGTCAAGCAAGACCCTATTATCTCAAAGAGATGACCCGATCCTTATATATTTTCTCAAGAATATGAGTCGACCTTTCCATATTTTTATAAGTCCCAGCCCAGTAAATTCTTACTGACCCGACACTTGGGGGCTACAGTATTCAGCCGTATAAATAGGTTAGAAGGTTCTAAATTGAAGACCCGGCACATCACATTCTGATGAGCCGGCCCTTGGGGGCTACACCCGCCGAAGCTTTCTGGTGAGCCGGCCCTCGGGGGCTACACCCGCCGAAGCTTTCTGGTGAGCCGGCCCAGGGAGGCTACACCCGTCGAAGCATTATAAGGTATAAAGCAATTATAAGTCCTAGGTTGCTGCAAGCAGGACAACCCGGCACTTGGGGGCTACACAATCCAAAATGTTATTTGCAAAGCACCAAGTTATCATGGATAATCTTGGAGCTTGGAGGCTACAGGTAATATGGACATATCAAAAAATTTTGAGAACACTTTTCAAGATTTTAGTTATGAAGTTGAGCTAATAGGCCCGGAGTCTTCAACACTTATGACCCGGTGTTATCAAAAGGTCATAACCCGTCAGATTTTATAAGCCGCCTTGTTTTACAACAATGGAAGTCCGGCTTTACACCAGGTGGATTTTAACTCAATATTTTTATCAAGTCATCTGGATTCTACTTATTTAAACCCGGAGTTACCAACGATAAATGACCCGACATCATCAATGATTATAAGCCGGCGGAGATCACCCGCTAAAGAGCATTGGAAGCCAGCTTAATGGCATATGGGTATTCTATTCTCAATATTTTTCAAAAGGACATTGACAATCAAGATTATCAAGACGGTTCATTCATATATAGAGAAGACCCGGATTCCTGAGAAGCCATTTTATAAGCCGGCCAAAGGAGCAAGCCGGCCACTTAACATATTTGCTATTCCTATTTCAGGAGGTTACCATGAATAAATTCAAGCTAACCTGTGGGCTAATGTCGGGGATATACCCCGCGGTATGACCCGCCCTGGCGACTCACAGGAGACCCGGCCGAAGACATGACATTCTATTAAAGACCCGGCAGGCGAGTCACAGGATGACCAAGCCCAAGAACCGACGGGTGAGCCGGCGCCAGGCGGCTCACGGGATAAGACCCGGTGGGTGAGCCGGCGTCAGGCGGCTCACAAGAGAAGGCCCACAAGAGAAGGCCCGAAGAGAGAAGGATTCCATTAAAGGAAATAAAACCCGGAGTAGGATTTGTGATGAGTCCTACTCCTACTCCTAGTAGGACTCTATTTGTAAAACCTACCTCTCCACTTATATAAGGAGGGGTAGAGCACCCCTAGAGGGACACATTTAAGAAGAGACACAAGTCCACAAGTTTAGAGATAGAGAGATTAGAGGCTCTCATGATTAGAGGTAGCAATTGCACCCTTGTAACCGAGAGATCTTCATCATCATCAATATCATACAAGCAGGATGTAGGCTTTTACCTCGACTTGAGGGGCCGAACCTGGGTAAAACTCCATGTCTTCTCGATTCCGATCAACCCCTTCAAGCCACGACGTAGCTGCGTTTGACCCGAACCTAAGTCCGTTGACCCGGACATCTGCCGTGACAAAACCACGACACTTGGCTATTGCATAAGACGTCGTATAGTTGATAGCGCAAAGATGAAATTTATTGAAGCCAAAGGTCAGCGAGTTGATGATCTTTTCAGCGTTGATCATATGTCCTCGGCATATCTCATTGAACAAAACATTTTTGCAAAATTTGAGTCCATGCGCCTCTAGACCCATTTGTTGCTATTGTCTCTTAGTTTGGCTCTCCTGCCTCCTCCAAGGCCGTTTTTTCTCTTTGCCGATGGCTTTGATTTTGCGGGCTCTGCTGTGGCCGGCCCTCTTTGCTCTTCCAGGGACATTTCCTTCATGGAAAGTTTTCTTGTTTCTATTTATATGTTGAAGTAGACAGGACCGTAGGGATAACAGGCCAGTGCGCCTATCCGTTGAGCAACCCGGTGAGGGTGGAGTCTGATAATAAAAAATATTTCTTTTTTTGCTCCAACGTTGTTGAAGTAGACCGGACCGCGGTGGCGACGCCTTGCACGCATCCTTTTGGTGGCTCGTACAGGCGGGCGCGGCCTCGGCGTATTGATGTAGACTGGACCACGGGCGCCGCGGCTTGCATGCGTCTGTTCGGCGGCTCGTATGGGCGGCCGCGGCCCCGGCGTGTTGTTGTAGACAAAATTGCAAGGGCGGCAGCATGTGCGCGTCCGTTTGGTGGTTCATACAGGCGGACGTGGCCCCAACGTGTTGCTGTAGACATGGGAATTGGTTGTGGCGTGCGAACCTGGTGTGGTAACGCGGATGCAAGAGCCGGCCACGGCATTGGAAGCTGATGCAGACGCGCGAACTCGGTCATGGAGTTGGAAGCCAACACAGACACACGAGTCGGCTACGAAGTTAGAGGCCGACGCGGACGGGCGAGTCGGTCGCAGCGTTGGTGGCTGGTGTAGACGGACGAGTCAATCATGGCGTGTTGACATAGATTGGACCGCACATGCGTCGGCCTACGCACGTGTTCGTGGGACGGTGCATGATTGACGGATGCTGGTGCATAGTGATATTGGTGCGACCTTTGTATTTGTGGTCGAGCGCCATTCCACTTTTATAATAAATAGTTGTCATGTGAAAAAATATTTTTGATGAAAGTAATTATTCTCAAAGAAATTAATATGTGATAATAAAATAGACTGAACGGATAAATATCACTAAATGATTTTGTATTTCACGATCAATCATTGCTAATACTGGTACTCTATATTGATCCAATAAAGTAGTATGATGCTAGTACTCGTTGTACTAGCGGAAGAGTAATAATACTCCCCACGAAAGTGCCAGTCTCCTTCCGAGCTGAAAGGAGCTCGGTGAACAGTAAAATAAAAAAAATAAAAAAAATAAAAAAATCTGACTTTTTTGTGCACGATATTAAAAATAGTTTTAAGCGCATGTATAGTTTTGGCAAGAAATGGCATTCCTGTGGGGCATGAAGAAAACAACAAAAACGATACTCTAAAAATGCATAGAGTATCGAATTTTTTATACACCTTGTAGGAATGTCATTTCATGTCGACATTTTGTAGGCACTTAAAACTTTTGTCAATATTGTTCACAAAAAAAAATCAGATTTTTTAGAAGTGTTCAAATTTTTGTTCGATTTTACTGTTCACCGAGATCATTTAGGCTCGGAAGTGGAAACTCCTCGTCCATCTCTACATTGCTTCAGTATTGAGCGTTGACAAAAAAAATGAGCTAATTTTCATGAGGTTGGCCCCTTCTGCGTGAACTTTTTTGTATATAGGACAAAGTGGAGATGGGAGTGGCAGAGGGATTAGCAGCCCACGTGAGCAGATGGGATGGATCTGCCGCTGATGATTTTTTCTTTTTTTCTTTTGAGCAATGCCTCTCCTTCTTGTCCTTTGTGACACTTGGCGGCTGCCGCTGATGATTTTTCTTCTTCTTGTGGAACACCTCTGTTTGTGTCCTTTGCGACTAGCACTTGGCCTTGGCAAACATATTGATTAACAAAATAGCAGAACAGTACACGGAAGGTTGCGTACATAAAGGAAACAATCAGCTAGCAGATCGCTCCTTGCCGGATCATGTTCGTGTTCCATGTGAAATTAGCAATAACAGAGTAGCGTGATCCTCGGGACTTGAGTTTATGTGGAGAAATAGTGGAACTTGGTGATTTGTGCGCGTATGGTCGGCCTAGGCCTCTTGCCGCGAGGAATCGATCTGGTTTCAAATTGTCAGATCGCAGGTCACGTGTGGTGGCGCACCACGCCACCCTAATTAAGTTGAGCCAAAGTGCAAATTGTTCGGTCGGCTTCTCCTTCATCAGAAGGCACGAACCGCGGACCGTCTTGCTAATCGCGGTTTGCCTCACGAGAAGGTTTGTCGTCTTTGTAACACTATATTTAAAACAAATATACACATCTCTCGGGGTGTCATTTTATTCGGAGCGTTAGGGGTATCGTTGCTGGCTGGTCCGTGATTATCCCAAGCTCGGCTCGAGAGTTTTCCACGCTTCAGGATTGGTGGAACAATAATATTGAGGCGTTAGACCCGTTGAGGCGGAAGCAATTTGGCACGCTGCTCATCTATGTGTTGTGGCATGTGTGGAAGGACGGGAATTGGAGAGTTTTTCAGAACGCTTCTTTACAGGTGTTAGATGTTGATTACCTCATCAGGGAAGACCTCGTCCAGTTGGGTTTGGCTACGGCAAATGCCATGTAATGTCTAAGGTTTTTTTGGTCTTGTAAATATCTTCTGTGCTCTTTTCTATTTTTCCTATCTATATGAAATCTAGCAGAGCACCTGCCTTTTACCGTGAAAAAAATCTTGTACACACAGTTTGCGACTGCTCATCCATGATATAGATCCTTTCACCCGATTCTTCTTCATCCGACAAATCATGAGCTTCTTGATCCCTAGAAAAGCTCCCTTCAAGAACACGATACCACCATGTGAAGGCCTCACGGTGGGCACCAATTGTCATGATTTTGTCACTGAAGATGTCCTCGTGAAAGAACTTAGTTGTGAGGCCATCGCAAGAGAACTTGGTTGGAACCAAGAGACGCGAGTTTTACCCAGGTTCGGTCCCTTCCGGTGGAAGTAAAATCCTACATCTTACTTGATTGCTATTGATGATGATGACGATATCGATTTTAAGTGTGCTATTTTGCTACCTCTAGTCTCGAGGGTTTCTAATCTGACTATCTCTAACGACTTAACTTGTGCCTCTTGAGGTGCCTTGCCTCTCCTTAATTATATAGGTTGAAGGGCGAGCTTACATGTAGAGTCCTAGTAGGACTACAACAGTTTTGGGTATTGCTTCACTTAATTGGAGTCCTACTCTAAATCTTGTAGGTCGTTTTGTCTTCCAAGTTGATAATCCCTCTTGAGTATGCTCCATGAGCTAACCATTCGAGGTTTGTCCATGAGCCGGCCTTCAGCTAGGTCTCATTCTGGGCCATTGCGTCCTTCTCAGCGAGGCGGCATATTGGGCTCGTGTCATGCCGGCCTCTTCCCAAGTCCTGTCAGTGAGCCCTAGATTCTTCCTTTATCTCATCTTAAACCGAAAATGGGGCGACACATAGAGCTTTCAAGCTCTAGGCTAGGTCAAACCTTTAGTCGGGTTATAACCATGGGGAATATCCCCAACACAACTCAAAAGAGATTTTCTCTCAAATTCTTCACCAGAACAAATAGGATTTTGAGATTGAGCATCATAGTAGTATCTGACTTTGTATAGCCTCGACCCCACTTAATAGTAGTGTGGTTCTTATGACTCCAGAAAGAAGAAATGAAATGACAAAAATAACAAGTGTTCGCATTCCATTGTCTTCAAGCAAATTCTTCGCAAGCCACCAAAGTCTTCAATGACTTTAGACATTTTTAGGGGTTGTCTATGACGGTTAAACCAAATCTCTAGGGATTGTTATCTATATTATCAGGTGTACACTCACAAACACATTAGTCTCGTAACCAAGTTTGACGTCAATACTCTCAAACCAATAAAATGATGCACTAGATGCACTGACACCAGGAAAAAATGACATGATGTTGGTGGTGGGATGCTCGTCCCTTTCCCAGGGTGGCTAAACGCACCGGACGTCTCGACTTCGGGTGGGTGTGAGCCTCGTCAATGTGCATAGTTGCATGATCGTGGGCTTCCGGCGGTGGCATGGATGTGAGCCGGCAACGACAACACATAAATGAAATCGATGTTGGTGCTACCAGAGCACCTTGTCTCCAGCTCTAGGTTGAAAGCTTGCATCTGACCTAAGTTCACTATATCTCGCAATGATAATGTACTTATGTTGTTACCTTGTAGAAGGCATTGCTCGGATATGTTCGGAATAATTCTTCGGGGTGAAAATCTGGATTCTAGCCTTTCATAGTTGGATCCGATGACAATGACGCTTGAGCGTCTCTTCCTTTCTAAAGGTGTATCTAATAAATAACCTACTCGTTCGTGTGATTTCATGAGATGGTTGGTGCAGATATAATCATTGTTCTAGTTTGTCTATCACCGATCTCGTCACTATGAGATTTTTTTTCTTTTTTTCTTGCCTACGCATAGTTCTGGTCTTTATGAGTTTCTTATTTATTGGTTGTTTTTGTGTGGGAGTGTTAGTGTCGGTTGCATGCATCCTTACTATGCAGAGGCTGGGGCTGTGCTTAGTGTGTTTGTACTATTTTTATGCTCTGTTTTAAGCCAATATAATATATCCTTTGCCGAAAGAGTTGCCCCATCCTAAAACTAGGACTACAATATCTGGGGAATGTTCCCTCAGATCTTTTTTCCCAGCGAACGTCAAACTTGTTGTCATGGTTTTGTCACAGTAGATATCCTCGTGAGAGAACTTTGGTGTGAGGCCATCGCAACTAGATAGCAACTTGGACAGGGTTAATCGCGAACAAGAGACAAGGGTTTACCCAGGTGCGGTCTCTCCGATGGTGGTACAAGCCTAGGTCATGCTATGTGTATATTGTTGATGATCTCAATTACAACGATGGGGAATCACTAACCAAGCTCTCGAGGGGTTCTTTCTTACTTAATATTTCTATCTCAGGGGCTATCCTTTATATACAGGTCGAGGCCCCGAGGGTACAATGGAGTTCAGGTCGTTAACGTCCCGTAACCTACTATGATTCCTGTATATCTTGCTTTAATAACTATAGATCCAACACAGCATCTTCATTAGACCAGCCCATAGAGCCCAACCCATGAGTCGGTCTGGAGGGCCACGCTACCTTTTTCTTTAACCCGCCATCTTCACCAGCTGGGCCATCATAAAGCGGCCGGGTTAGGTCCATGTAGCGGGTCATCCGTGGGGTACATCCCCAACATTAGCCCCAAGTTTGACATGGATTTATCTATGTTAAAGTCCCAAAACCGCTTCAATCTGAATAACTAACTAGGACCCACTTTCGTCCGGGTTGACTCTTTTGCCGGGTCACCTTTCTTCATTTCAAGACATAGTATTTATCAGCCCGTATCATCATGACATCATCCCGCTGACCGTTGTCGCCCTTAAGCCATTATAGTGAATCTTGTCGAAACAAGCGCCTAATCTGGTCTGGCACGATAATCCAGACGTTGTTTCAGCCACAAATTTACCATGACCATTCCACTTTTGATGGTGTCGTTTCAGTTTCCATCTCCTTGTAAATACACCAAGGGCCCCCCCCTTTTCACTTTTTATTCCTTCTTCCTCTAGCCTCCGAAAGTCACTTGAACTCACCGAAGCCTAAGCTTGCACCAAACCGCCAAGTCGTACCGCCATCGGCATCGGAGCTCGTCCACAACTGCGTGGAGGGACGCGATCAGATTCTCCTTCCTTCCATCGAGAGCTGGTAAGTCCCCTCTCCCCATTAGCATTTGGCTAATTCTTCGGCATTCATCATTCGTTCATCCTGTTCGTCCAAACGGCAGTTCTAGATCCACAAGCTCCGTGATCCTTTAGTGAACATAGTTTGAGCTTGATCTCTGTCGCGTTTCCACAAAATAGATCCAAAATAGTCCACCGATAAGACCTCATGTGCCCTTTAGTTTCGGTTCTTATGCTGTTTCTTGGACATTCATTTTCATTTTTCCACATATATTAGATCCATCCACCCCGCTGTTTAGCGGAGACATGTTTGTAGGTAGGATTTTCCTCTAAGTCCTGGTAGCCTCCTTCGAACTACACCTGAGCCGGCTTCAATGATTGAAACACTTAGGTTCTTCCATAAGCCGGCTTACCAAAAGACAAACCATCACTTTGGCCACTTAACCTATGAACTCACGTGAAACATCAAATCCTTCTTTAAAATGCCAGCTTGATTTTACCGTCCTTTCTTTGGTTGCGAGTGACCCAGGCCATTGCCATTACATAAAAAACAAAAACGGCTCAAAGTCCGACTCATCACATATTTTCTCCATATGTATTGTAGTCTGTTTTTGGGAAGATCATCATGCCTCCCAAGACCAACAAAATTTGTGGCTGGTTCAAATCCTAGGAGTCTGTCCTCACCTTGGAGAACCTTGTTACCCAAGGTATTTTACCAGCTTAGGAGGTAATCAGTTGGCGGGCGCCTAAAGAGGAATCCTCCCCACAACCCGGCCAATGAGAGATAGTTTGCTTAACTGGTCATGTGAAAAGAGGATTTCATCCACCCGGCTCAAAATTCTTTAGAGATCTCCTTCACTTCTTAAAATTCACGCCTCACGACATCGGTCCCAATTCAATGACCAGTATTTGTTAATTCCATGTACTTTGTGAAGTGTTCCTTGAAATTGAGATGTCTATGACTCTTATTAGAGAGTTCTTCTATCTTAATCGGTAGATTGAAACAAAGGATGGCCCAGCATAGAACTTGGTGGTGTTTCTATGCAAAATAGAAAGATTAGTCCTGTCCTCGAGACCAAGATGGAGAGTCATCCGAAAGGATGGAACAAGACTTGGTTTTTTTGTAAGAGCATCGCCCCTGCAGGCTAGAATCCACTACCTGGTCATAGATTGGACCGACTTGGCACCAATGCCGATCTTCCGGGTTGGCCAACCGAAGAGGAAAGGAAATTGCTGGCCCCTGTATTGCTGAATGTTAGGGCTCTCAATGCTAATGGCATCACTTGGGTAGATTTGATATGGTGTTGGATAACATGGCGGATCCAACCCGTTAGTGTGAGGGGTGACTTAATGTGCAACTATATTGGCGAGTTGAGGGATGCATAACATTTTACCAAGAAAAACTTGATTGAGAATGTCATCAATAAGTTAACCAAGAAATTCTTTGCTCACTCTAAAGAAAAGCGTAGCACCATCGGACTGGCTTCATTCTACTTGAAGGATCCAGTTACTCCAGTATGTACTTTACGACCTTTGCCTAACTTCTTTCAATTTTATTTGATGTACCATACATATTGCCCGGCTTATAGCTCTGCAGGGTGGTTCTGATTTCTGGAAAGCCACTTCTAAGGCTTATGTTCGTTCTTGAAGCAGGATGATGGAACCAGCTCATGAGTCGTCTACAGGGGAGAAATATGAGGTAGAACTAGACTCTCTTGGTCACTTTTTTTATTATGCTTGCTTACGCGCCTTATTCTCAGGATAACTCGGAATCCATTCAAGATGACAATGTTTAGGTAGTTGCAATTTCCTCTAGTTCATCAGAAACATTTATCCCAAGAAAGCCAAGGCAAGCCGTCCGGAAAGTTAAGTTTCCACAACTAGATGCTTACTTAGACCCCAACTTTATTTTGAAGAAAACTCAACAAGCCGGGCAGTCAAAATACAAGACCAGAAGTAGGTAGGGCGACTTAGATCCTGTCTTGTCTCATGGGCTGACTGCTCGTAAACAACGTGTCGAGGTGCCGCATAGTACAACCAATTCTCATCCTAAAGCCGGCCATTTGAAGAAGCCATTTAGTCCCTAAAATTCACTTTATCAGGAATCTTCTCCTTCCTATGGCGACTCGACAGTGACACAACTTCTCACTTTTAGTATCAACCGCAGGTAAGCCTGAACTTGACCTGGTTTCATACACGTGACCCAGACTTTGTCTTTTCCTTGGTCTAATGTTTGATTCTTGATGACTGCAGGGCCAAAGTTGTTTGAACAAAGCATTCTGTCGAATCATCTTTCGGTGTTGTTGGCCAGAATATGCCAAACCCCCACTAGAAGATATGAACACTCAAGGCAAACCTTCTAGAGAGAATAATCTAGATATGAGGATTAAGATGGTTGCTGATGTAGAAATGCGCCATGATGATGAGCCAGATTTATGGATACGCCGGAACAGACCCAAGGTGTGTCATCTGAGCCAGCATCTCGACCGCCAAGTCCTCCTCATCCTGCCAGCCCTACAACCAATGTGAATGATACCGCTCCATCAACTTGTAAGGATACCTCGGAGGCTGTTGTTGTGAAGGAAAGTTTCCAAGATCCCAGTACTTGAATCACTTTGTCCAAAATTATAGCCAACGATGAGTCGAAGAATCTAGAGAAAGGAAAAAACCATAACTTCCTAATATGTCTGCTCTTGACACTCAAGACGTGTATCAACAATATTTGACCCAACTAACTAAGAGCCTGGAAATCAAAATAAACTTGGTCAATGTTTTTAAACAAAAATATGAGGTAAATTTTTGACCTTTATTGTGTGATCTTATATACTCTCTTTAGCCCCCAAGGGCCAAATTAGTACGAAAATGGTGAGCTAGTTCTTCAATGTATTTTAATAAGAAGCATCTGTAGTCCCCAAGGAGCGAGTCATTATGATGATGATGAGTCGGTACTTTTGTTGACTTGAAAATAGAATGCCAATCTATCTCCAAAGGGATAACTTATCTCTTTGAGATAGCCAGGTCTTCATTTGTAAAAGTACAGATTTGTGTTGTACTTGTAATTTAAGAACATGTAGCCCCGAAGGGCCAGCTTATTTCTTTGAGATAGGTGGGTCTTGTTGTTGTATAATGGAGAAACTGGTACAATAGTCCCCATGTCCCATCTGGATTGTTCACAACTGCATGGGACTTTGTAGGATCAAACCAACTTTGAAGTATTGTAGCCCCCAAGGGTCGAGTCGCCTTTCTAAGGTGGCTCGAGACTTTGTAGGAATAATTTTTGATAATGTTGTATTTTTGATGGGGGGTCTTTAGAAGATGCTAAATCTATTGCTATCAAACTGCAAAAACGACTAAAACAGGAGAAAAGGCTGAAAGTTGATGCAGAACTCCTGGCGTCTTGCCTTGAAGGTTCTGCCTACCAAGGAAATGATCTTCTCGAACAGTCCAAGAAGAAGTTCGAGGAGCAGCACCAGACCCTAGTGATGAAGAAGCTGAAAATCAACTAGATCATGTGAAGGAGGAGCATCAGACCCTCATGAAGCAAATAAACGAGATGTTGACCACAAATTTCAGTATGGTAACTAAACCTTTTTGTTGTCTAAATTATGGTTATTAGAATATGCCGGGTCAGTTCTCCACTTGTCTTTGTATGCAGGATGAAAAGATCAGAACCTTGTGAAGTGGCCAATTGTAAAGGTGAAAGGAATATTCACTTCTGTAGAGCATCTATTCACATGATCTGTATTAGCCATTATGGCGGTGAGGAATCTGAAAGACCCGCCAAGAAGGATTAAAGATAGGTTAAAGAAGTTGTCAACTATACCACAATGGGTGACCTAATTGAGAGAATCGGCGGTTCGAGCTAGAGCTATCATGGCTCTTTCCGGTGCAAAAGCATATTTGCCTGAGCTAGATCTGAATGCTTTGAAAGATGGGTTTCCAGAATTCAAGCTGGACAGGTCAGAGTTCTCAGCAGAAGATTATGCCAATTGTATGAGGGAGACCCACCCATTAGCAACTCTCATAGCTAAAGAACTTGATGTATCATACTATCAAGCTTCGTATTGAACGGAAAATGAGTGCATCGACCTGCCAAAGGATGAAGCTTTTTAGCGGGTGCCGCCTCGACATAAGAATACTTTTGCTCCTGATGTTGAACCATTTGTTACCGCTCCAGGGCCTTCAAATTCTGTTTCTCTGAAAACAATCCGATGGGTGCATAATGATCAACAGGTTGACGATGATGAGCCGGTAGAATCAGATCTTGAGGCGGCTGGCGTAGAAGACCACCAGAAGCGGCCTGAAGCAAAAGATGCAAAAGCCGCTAGCCAAGAGTAGCCCCCACGTGTTGGGGAAAAAACTCCGATATTTTGTGTGGCTCCTGATGTGAGCATGTATTAGACATAGCAAACTTTGAATTGTTTTGTCATGCCATCGTGCATGTTCATGCTTATTTTTTTATGGCTAAGTTGCCCGGAAAGATGAACTTCCAATGAGTAGACTTGTTATAAACATTCTTCCCTTTGTCTTCAATGACTCATGTTTTGCTCAATGAGCCACCATTTGTACGTTATGAGCCGGTCAATCTAAGTCTCCCAAATAGAATCATCTTTAGCCACTTGTGATTTGTGAAAAGATGTGTATAAACGAACTGGTCATAATATCACAGCAGTTTCATAACACGGACGTCAAATTTTGAGCCAGTGAAAAAGATGATATTATTACAACTGAAATTATATAAGAGATAAAAAATTGTAATAACATAATGCAAAAACTGCTAATAAGTCTATTTTGTAAGACTCGGTACAGAGACAGGCTTTCGAGGCTCAAGTCTTGCTTCAATGAAGCGGTTGTGATAACCCATGGTTTCTCCTATCTCACGTGGCTCAAGCGGGTGTTTGAACCTTGATAAGTTCAGGGTCCAGATGGATTGACTTGTCAAGAGTACACATGGTCACCTGTTCAGAGTAGCATCTTGCAAACACCAGGTTTAACCATATATTTTTATGGTTTTTTTACATCTCTGCCCCTGGTTCCGTAGTTGTACTCATTCATCCCCACGCTCTTAAAATTTGCTCACTTTCCCCACTCCCTTGTATGAAATCCTAAGAAATGGTCATAGCAGAGGATATTGTCCGACGAATGGTTTGACCGTTAACTGCTGATGAGTGGGGCCACGCTGGAGTATGTCGGTCGTTGGACCTGACGAGTGAGTCCGTCCCACCCCATTTCCAGCCATATGGATGCCGAACGAACGTGCACATGCTTTCTCCACATCTGGCTTGGGGGCGCGTGCCGGCCTTCCAACTACCCCCACATCCCAAACTGAATGTGCATGCACGGCTGACCCGGTTGTTAGCCACCAATGTTTGGATCATCGTCCTTCTTTAAGTGCAAACCCATGGACCGCCCAGTCCATAGAAGCTTCCACCTTCCAAAGCCAATCCTGCACCCTCCACCCCCAGCAAGATCTGCAAACCCTAGCCTGCCAGCGAAAACCCCTAGCCAATAGCCGCCATGGGCATCTTCTCAGGGGATGGCTTGATCTCCAGCAACAACAAGGCCAAGGCACCCGCCGTCCATTGGCGCGCGCTACCCCCGCCATCGTCTTCCCGTCCGCCTCAGCAATGGATTAGCATCCCAGTGGACCAGGTGAGGCGGCACTGGGAGCAGTGCATCCCTCTCCCCTACCCCGACGTGATCTTGCCACATGAATGACACTAGGATCCGGAGAGGATCCTAGTGCCAGCGGTGCCACGGTTGGCACAGGCCCATGCGTTTGAGCATGAGGAGCAGAACCAGTGTGGCGTTAGTGAGATGCGGGCTAGCACACCGCCGCCCCTCCTCATGT
Source organism: Hordeum marinum (assembly GCA_022496015.1). NCBI lineage: Eukaryota > Viridiplantae > Streptophyta > Magnoliopsida > Poales > Poaceae > Hordeum > Hordeum marinum. The sequence goes on from CM039673.1 coordinate 298,901,383, forward strand.
GCGATGAGGACCAGGAGGCAGTGGCCCCATACCTGGAGGGGCTAGCAGTAGCACTCCGTCAAAATAAGGAGGAAGAGCGGCACAAGGAGGAGGAGGAGGAGGTTTACCAGTCACGGATGGCGGAGGCCATTGCGCTCTTCGCTACCAACGACTGCATCATGCCACCGCTAGCCCCGCTGTCCCCCGCCAAGCTCAAGCCGACACCGACCGCCCACAAGCCCAAGGAGTACATGTGGGAGGGGCTGGTGCGCAAGTGATTGAGCGCACCAACCGTTTGGATGATGCGACGGCAGAGCAAGAGCAGGTCTACCAGGAGTACTGGCGACAACATCAACTATGGGCGGAGCGTCAAGAGGGTCAGCGGTTCGAGGAGTTGGAGAAGGATACCGAGACAAAGAAGGAAGAGCACCATGCCGAAGCCCACGCAGCTGCGGTGCAGCCACCCTTGGGCTGGCCCGGCGTAGACCACCGTCGACCTCACCAGCGCGCCTCATATTTTTCATTTTGGTTTTAATGTTTTTAGTTAATGCATGACACTATCGCCAGCCTCTGTGGCCGACATGAATGATTAATTAAATTTAATGCATGGTGATGTGATGTGATCTAATGTTTAATTAAGGTAAAATTTGATTTTGAACTAACCTTTGAATTATAAGTAACATGTTGATCCTAAGTCGATCCTAAATTGCAATAATCATGTTAGCCTATATTGCAATGATCAAACAGCAAACAAAACAAAAAATACACTCCAAGAGTAAAACATATCATGTGAACTAACCCTTTACTGCAAATGATCATGTTAGCCTATATTTGTTGTTGATCATAATTTGAATTTGAACTAACCCTTTGAATTATTACACATTTTAGATGATCGGGCCATTTGCATTTTTGTGCCTAACTCGGACCACCGACTCAGATTTGCCCATAATATTCATCTATGCCCAAATTTGCCCATGTGTCGTCAAGTCCCCTTACAGAAATGCCCTTTTGTGCCATTATCGTCCAGTCAACGGGCTTTGACCGTCTCAGTGAACAATAACTTAGTGAATAATAAATTCAATAAAATAGCAAAAAATTCAAAATAAAATAAAATTATGAGAGATTGAAGATATTCAGGTGCGCAAGGTGTGTGCAATTTTTTGTGCTATTTGGACATTCCAGGAGCTCGTACCAAAGGAAAAAGATAAAACTTTATGCCTGTGAATAGTAATTTCAAAAAAAATAGCAAGAACATTAAAAAAAATCTGAATTTTTTTGCGTCCAAGATGCTTGGGTGCGCATGGTGCATGCAATTTTTTTGATGACCTAGCATGCTAGGAGCTCTAAGAAAAAACAAATTAGTGCTTTTTTCAAAGTTATTTGCAAAGCCAAATATTATTATTTTTCTCCACGAGATCCTACAATGTACAAACACAACAAAAAGTTGCACGCACCTTGCGCACCCAACCATATTGGACGCCAAAAAAATTCAGGATTTTTTGAATTTTCTTGCTATTTCTTTTCGAATATACTGTTCATATGCGCATAGTTTTAATATTTTCCTTTTCCGTGAGCTTCTGGAATGTTCAAATAGCACGAAAATTTGCACGCACCTTGCACTCCCGAGTATCTTCGATCCCGCAAAATTTCAGATTTTTGAATTTGTTTGCTATTTTTTTAATTTAATGTTCATTGAGTTAATGTTCACCAGATAGTGAAAGCTGGTTGGGCAGGCAGAAATGACATGGCAGGGTAATTCTATAAGTGCACTTGATGGCAGAGGGGAAAATTTGAGCAGGTTCCGAAATTAGGGGCAAATCCGAGTACTGCGTTCGAGTTAGGGACACGGATGTAATAGTCCCTAGAGGATCAATCCGATGTACCTATGTCGGGACCCCGGTCCTAAGTCATATGAATCCAGATTGTAACATATCACATCACTTTGTGGCCTCACGCACGGTAAGCTCCACGGCTGCAGCCTTACCTTAGCCGGGACCATTTGCGTCTTTTGGCTCACGTATGTGAACATGTCGCTGGCAATCAAACGACAGAGAACCTGGGCCGACATGACTAGTCATAGAACCCAAGTGGCACATCTGTACGGAAACAGGCATACGTAACCCAGCAGTGCAGGTGTCGGCCTCAAGCGTGTGTAGACGAGTCGTAGCAGGCTATAGGGACTCCATTACACTGCGAGACATTTCCCCAAAGGGACATACACAGCAGCAAAGAAGAATACATGCCGGTCAATCAATGTGTGTGGAGCAGTAGCAACCTACCATGGCTGAGTGGAAGCACAAAGAGGCAGTCTCCCGTAAAGAGTACTAATAAAGGCACACAACTAGGTGTAGGATCCCATACATACCGTTGCACGTCACACGTACGCGCGACATGCCCAATATGCATAGATACAACCATGGCATCACAACATAACCATTCAACAACTTTTATTTAAGAGGCTCAGACGAGCCTTGCATAATATGTTCTTATAGATAGGGGTCACATGACCCGACACTCAAATCATACAGACAAGTTCATACAAACCAAGAGGAAGCATAAGCTGTCTGAGTACTGACAGATGAAAGGATAAAAGGGCACATGGCCTGATTATCTATAGCCCGCCACAGGGCATAGGTCGTAGCTGGGACACCAGCTATTCAGCATCGTCGACAGCTAGAAAGAACCCACCTGATGGGTCCTGGGTCTCATCTGCAACATTTATTAAGCAAACATGAGTACAAACGTACTCAGCAAGTCTTTAAAGCAGACCTAGTCTATTCATGCTCATGTATCAACAAGGGGGTGGTGGAGTTTATGCAGCAATGCCAGCTTTGACTCATGGCTAACCTACACTACACTATTTTAACTCTTTGTTCAAATTTTAGATATCGCACACGAGTCCACTAACTCCATAACAATACACCACCATGGATTCACTTCCCTCTTCTGGGAGAGTGCCATCCACGATACTCACACTTGTCTTGATATTTTTATGAGTATCCATTTGATTATCTATGAATAGTATAAGTTATCCAAGTAGTCCATATCCGGGGACGCGGCTATTAGAATAGTTTCATACCCTGCAGGGTGTACTTCTTCACATATGCTCTCGCCACTTATCGTTGTGTGCTCATAAAACCATGCACCTCGGCAACCTTCAAGTGGAAGCCCAGCAAGGGAGTCGGCCATGACCGTCAATCACATAAGACCTCTAGTCCAGGATATCGCCTATTTGAGACTGAACCCGCACGGAAGTTCGGCCGAAGTTTCCGCTACGGCCCCAAACGATGTGTGCAGGGTTTCCAAGCCCACCATTCGGGTGACCCTTGGTACACCGTGCCACTGCCTACCGCATCGTAACCCACTCCTAGGGTCAGCGCTACGCATGGCCTCCAGCATGCTATAAACACCAGAAACTACTTGCAACTCCTGGACTAAGGACTAAGCGACTGATAAGTCAAGAGGGGTCAAGTTACTGGAACCCAATGCATGGTAGTAACTAGTCTTGGATCACAAACACGGAAGTCAGTTCCTAAGAACGGTCCCAATGAGACAACCCGCTATGTACGCCTACATAGCCTCTCATCGCTACGTTTACCAAATCGGGTTCATCAGAAATTCATCACATGAGAACAACATTGTTTCACTCAGTTCATCACCCAGATGAATCACACCTGACACAACTCTAAGCATAGGAAGCATAGCAGGCAAAGTAAGCTAAGCACATCATGGCACAGGCATCTAACAGGTATGCTAGGTTGCAAGGTTTAGCTATTTACTGTGACAATGACAGGTCATGCATAAGAATAGGTTCATCTACCATGTATGACAGACAAGTGAACGGTTGTCCTAATGCAATAAACAAGAGCAGGAGCGAGAGAGTGGGATGTTATCGGAATGATCAAGGGGGGTTGCTTGCCTTGCTGGGTAGCAAGAAGGTTCTCTCCTTCGTTGGAATACTAGGGGGTATCCTCAAAAGCAGAGCCTACCGTAGTGCAGATAAAAAGCAAGCAATACACGCAAGTGCAACAATATGATGCATGATCATGGCATGGTAGCATGTTTGGATGAGCTGATGCAACTACTGTTCAAGTTAAGTTGAAACGAGTTTGAACATAGGTTCAAAATTGTTCTTCATTTCAAATTCCATCAACTAACCTATTAGCAAATGTCAATGTTCTTCTACATAAGTTGCACTAACATGCATGATAATAGCACCATTGGATTCATTGGATTTTTTTGATAAATTTTCATATATAAATTATTTCATCTGATTTACAGATTAATTTATATGAACTTTTAAAGTTTTAAACAATTTATGGAATTATTATAAAACTGGAAAATGAAATATGACGTCAGCCTGACGTCACTACGACGTCAGCCTGACGTCACTACGACGTCAGCTGGTCGGCTGACCAGGCCAGGTCAAACCTGACATGCGGGGCCCGCACGTTAGTGACAGGGCCTAAACTGCATGCTGACCAGGGGTTTGACCCACCCTGGGGCCCACTGGTCAGTGGCAGGAGGCTAACTAATCAGGGGGGATTAGCTGCTGATGATGGCCACGTCGGCGCCCACCGGAGCAAGGCTGGCGGCGACCACTCGCATAGTTGTAATCCATCGGAGTTGCGCCTCCGGCAACCATTTGGCGTGCGGAGGTCACCTAGAGGAAGCCCGTGCACGCGCGCATGCAGCGCTGTGGCAGAGGGGGATCGGGGGCCACCGGAGCTACGGTCGGCGACAACCCGAGCGGCGGCGAGCTTCAGGCAGCAAGGGAACGGTGCCTACGGCGAGGGATAGGCCGCTAGAAAAGGGGGAAACGGAGCAGGAGCTCACGATGGGGTTGCTGGGGAAGACAGCAAGCTCGGGGACGAGCACACGACCTAAAATGATCGGAGGAAAGCTTCAGCGACCGGCGGGGAAGAAACTGCGATGACGCGGCGTGGAGGGCTTCTAGCTTCTTCTAGTGTCACGAGGGGGGCGAGGGGGTCGATGCGGGGCTGCTGGTGGGCTCAGAGGGGCACAGGGGCGGCTAGAATGACAGCGGCAAGCTAAAGCAGGGCTTGGCAATGGCGGCAGGGAGGAGAAAGGGGGAGAGGGAGCTGTGGCGACTGGGAGGAGGAGAAATGGAGGGAAGGCTCGATCTGGACGTCTCCTTGGAGTCTATCTCTCCATCCCGGCGGGCAAATACGCAGGAGGTGGCTGGCGTGCGGCGACTATGCGCCTGGCGTCCTTCTGGCCGGAGGTCGAAGCAGACCGGTTTGCCCCTGGTGGGCTGGGCCGGCTTCTTCCCTGGCCCAGGCAAGATTTTAATTATTTAATTTTCTATTTTCTTTTTGTTATTCCATTTCTAACATTTGTTCCATTTTATTTTTAGCCACATATGCTATTTTAAAATATCCCAAATATTTTATATATTGAAGTTTGAATATTTCAAACTTATCCAAAAAGTTTCAGGATATTTTGAAAATTAAACAAATGATAATGCTTTATTTGGTATTTTCAGTAGCTTTATCATTTATTTTTAAATTGCTTCAGTTGTTCAAATATTTAAAATGACCCCTGTTATAATCATTTCCATATTTATCAGACATAGGGAACATTTTGTAAGGGCATTTTGTATTTTTTGAATTTTCACCAACTTTGAATTATTTTGATTCAATGTGAACCTTGGGTTTCTTTTAGTCCCCATTTCATGTTGATGCAAAATTGTAACATGATGCAACACCCATGCTATCCCATGACATCTAGCTAGGGATGTGACAACTCACCCCCACTCAAAAGAATCTCGTCCCGAGATTTTGAAGTCGTTGGGAAGAGCGCGGGGTACTCTAGTCGAAGAAGATCTTCTCTTTCCCATGTGGCCTCCTTTTCAAAATGGTGTGACCACTGAACCTTGAGAAACTTGATGTACCGTCGCCGAGTGGTATGCTCAGCTTGATCAAGAATACGAACAGGGTATTCTCGATATGTAAGGTTATCTTGGAGATCAAGCGGTTCGTGGTCTACCTCACGGATTGGGTCCGAGAAGCAACGCCTAAGTTGCGAGATGTGGAAGACATCATGAACTTTGGAAAGATGCGGCGGAAGTTCCAATTGGTAGGCAACCTCTCCTCGTTTAGCAAGAATGCGGAAGGGTCTAATGTAACGAGGATCCAATTTGCCCTTGATACCGAATCGATGGGTACCCTTTAGAGGCGTAGCCCAAAGGTAAGCCTTCTCGTCAACTTCATAGGTCACAACCTTATGATGGCGATCATATTGGCTCTTTTGACGAGATTGGGATGTATTCAACTTTTCACAAATAATGCGAACTTGCTCCTCTACATTCTGGATCATATCCGGGCCAAAGAGTTGCCTCTCTCCGGTTTCTGACTAGTTAAGAGGTGTTCGACACCTTCGTCCATAGAGAACTTCAAAAGGGGCTTTGCCCAGGCTTGATTGATAACTATTGTTATATACAAATTCGGCAAATGGAAGACATTTCTCCCAGTTCATACCGAAAGATATAACACAAGCTCGGAGCATGTCTTCGAGGATTTTATTGACTCTCTCAACTTGACCACTTGATTGCGGGTGGAAAGCAGTGCTAAAAGATAGATGAGTCCCCATAGAGGTTTGAAAACTTTCCCAGAATCGGGAAGTAAAGATACTTGCGTGGTCTGAATTAATCTCCAATGGAACACCATGAATAGAGACTATTCAAGAAACATATAACTCCACTAGCTGGCTAGCAGTTATACTCTCTCGAACAGGAAGAAAATGAGCCACTTTGGAAAGGCGGTCAATGACCACAAAGATAGCATTATTCCCTCTCTTGGTCCTGGGAAATTCGGTAATGAAATCCATACTGACCTTATCCCATTTCCATTCGGGAATAGCTAAAGGTTGAAGGGTGTTAGCAGGTCTTTGATGTTCTGCTTTCACGTGATGACAAACGTCGCAATTAGCAACGAACTTGGAAATTTCTCTCTTCATCCTAGACCACCAGAACCTCTGGCGTAGGTCCTGATACATCTTGGTACTACCCAGATGAATTGTGAGAGGAGAATCATGAGCCTCCTTAAGGATCAATTGTCATAGATATTGCTTCTTTGGGATCACCAAGCGGTTCTCAAAGAAGACAACAGCTCGATCATCTACCGAGAAGCACCTAACATTACCGTTCTTAATGTTTTTCTTGATCCGAGATATCTCGACATCATGCTTCTCGGCTTCTATAATTTGATCCGTAAGAGTAGGTTTCGCCACCAGGCTGGATAGGAATCCTTGAGGAATAATGTGGAGGTTTAACTTCCGAAATCCCTCATGGAGAAGTGGTTGACCTTGTTGTAACATAAGGTCGTTACAATAGACTTACGACTTAGTGCATCAGCCATGATATTGGATTTCCCCAGGGTGTAAGTTATCCCTAAGTCGTAATCTGTAATCAACTCAACCCACCGTCTTTGCCTGAGATTCAAATCCGGCTGGGTGAAAATATATTTCAGACTTTGATGATCAGTGTAAATTTCACAACGATTACCCAGAAGGTAATGTCGCCAAGTTTTCAGTGTATGGACCACAACTACAAGCTCAAGATCATGTGTTGGATAATTATCCTCATGTGGATGAACTGTCGAGATGCGTATGCAATCACATGACGATCTTGCATGAGAATGCAACCTAATCCTTGTCGTGAGGCGTCGCAATAGATAACAAAGTCCTTAGAGAAGTCTGGTGGCACCAGAACGGAGCAGAGGTCAGTCGTCTTTTCAACTCCTGAAAACTGTGCTCGCATTGTGGGGTCCACTCGAACTTTTTATCTTTCTTGAGGAGTTCAGTCAGAGGTTTTGCAACCTTGGAGAAATTCTCGACAAAGCAGCGACAAAAGCTCGCTAAGCCAAGGAAACTCCAAACTTGCTTAACCGATTCAGGTTGAGTCCAATAAAGGACAGCCTGAACTCTGTTGGGATTGACAGCAGTACATTTACCAGAGATCACATGGCCTAGGTAGTTCACTTCTGGCAACCAAAATTCACACTTGGAGAATTTGGCATACAGACGGTGCTCTCGAAGTTTCACTAATACCAGCCTTAGATGCTCGGCATGTTCCTATTTGTTCTTTGAGTAGATGAGTATATCGTTGAGGTAAACCACGATGAATTTATCCAAATACTCCATGAAGATCGAATTCATCAAGCGAGAGAAGGTGGCTGGGGCATTGGTTAAACCGAAGGACATGACGGTGTACTCGTATTGGCCATAACGAGTAACAAAAGGCGTTTTTGGAATGTCCCCGTTTCTAATTCTGATTCGATGGTATCCCAACCTCAAATCCATTTTGGAAAAGACAGAGGACCCAGCGAGTTGATCATACAAATCATTGATCCTGGGGAGCGGATGCTTGTTCTTTATGGTGACCAGATTCACTGGCCGATAATCCACAACCATCCGATCCGATCCATCCTTCTTCTTGACGAAGAGGACGGGACAAGCCCAAAGAGAAGAACTAGGTTGGATGAAACCTTTCTTCAAAGCATCATCGAGTTGAATTTTAAGTTTGGCTAGCTCTAAGGGTGCCATCTTATAGGGTCTTCTGGCTATTGGGACAGTCCCTGGAACAAGCTCTATCACAAACTCAACATCTCTGATAGGAGGAATTCCTGGCAGTTCTTTTGGAAGGACATCCGGAAAGTCACGGACTACCGAAATATCTTCTAACTCTGGAGGAGGGCTAGCATTGAGGGAATAGAGTTGGCGCTTGGCTGTTCGAGTGGAGACATTAACTATCTCACCCGATGGATGTGTAAGTTGAACATTCCTAGTGTGAGTATCAATCTTAGCATAGTGGGCTTTCATCCAACCCATGCCTAGAATGATATTGATGTCCAAAGACTTGAGGGCTATCAAAGATACTAGGAAGACTAGCCTATCCACCAGAATCTCATTATCATGGATCACTCTAGAAGTTTGCCACTTTGAACCAGGAGTCTGGACTACTAAAGGAGTAGGCATATCACAAAAAGACATGTTATGTAATTGTGCATAAGTTTTTAAAAAGAAAGAATGAGATGCCCCAGTATCAAATAGAACAGATGTTGGATGACTATTGACAAGGAGCGTACCTAGGATAATATCACGATCCTCAATGGCTTGCTCAGTACAGACATACTTCGTTCGTCCACGAGCGGGAGCTGGCTTCACATAGAAGGCTTTTCCCGGCTTCCCATGTCCAGCGGGCTTGGCATTAGCCTGAGGGCAATCACGAGAGTAGTGTCCTGGTTCTCCACATTTGTAGTAGACCACCGTGGCACCGGGAGCAACATTGGTAGGCGAACCTCCAAATGGCCTGGCTGGAGGGTTGGGCTGAGTTGGACGAGGCGCCTGGAAGGATGGCCTCACGGTGTATCTTGGCGGCAGAGCTGCGTTGGGCACCCAGACCCGGCGTTTGTTGGAGCCTGAGCCAGATGCGGGGCTAAAGTCACGGTTGTGCTTTCTCGTGGCCTCATAGTTAGTCTGTCCAGACTCGGCATTGATAGCCTTGTTGACGAGAGCCTGGAAGGTTGTGCACTCATGCAGGCGCAAAACTCAACGGAGCTCAGGATTGAGTCCCTTGCGAAACCTAGCCTGTTTCTTGGCATTGGTTGAAACTTCCTCCGGAGCATAGCAAGCAAGATTGCCGAATTCGCGGCTATAGGCATCCACTGACAGTCTGCCCTGGGTGAAAGCACAGAATTCCTCTCTCTTGCGGTCCATCATCCCTTCCGGGATGTGATGGGTACGAAATGTGGCACAGAATTCTTCCCAAGTTGGTGCGGGGCCTGCGGGACGCATGGCTTCATAATTTTCCCACCATAGATTGGCGGTTCCTTCCAAAAAGTAGGTTGCAAAGGTCACCTTGTTGGCCTCGGACACATTGGTAGCCCGGATCTTGTGGAACATGCTGGTCAGCCAGTCATCCGTGTCGAGTGGGTCGACCGAATGATGATACTTAGGTGGGCACAGCCAGACGAAATCACCGAGTGACACGCCATCATTGATATCATTGCGGGGAGCACGCGCTGTGTTCTGCTCAATTCATTCCAATAGCCTGTTGGTCTCTCTATTGTTCCTTTCAGCTTCAAGCCTCACTTCTGCCAAAGAAGGAGCATGTGGTTGGTCCTCTTGCCTTGGCTGGCTTCCCTCGCCCTGCTCGGGGCAGGCACGGGGTTATTCCTAGTGGCCACCATCCTGGGAAAACAACCCACAGCTTAAACATAGAGGACATCAACTCTAAGACATGAGATAAGGAATGTACTGGACAACATGGCATGCAGGGTAAACACCCAACAACATGGAAATAATAACGGCCATATGAACACCATGATTCATGCACACCATGACATAGTTCAGTACAAGCCCAAGCTGAAAACAAACTACAGAGAGATGACACAACTCACCGGAGGCATTACAAGCTTCCTATACATTATCTATCTACACCTCCGGAACTCAACTCTCAACCTCAATCATATCCCACAAGACACGCAGAACTGTGGTGATACGATTACTAACATACTAGTACTAACATCCATGTACTCAAGCATCGCCGTAGAATGCCTCATACAAGTTACCCCCATGACCTGGGAGCTGCACCTGAGGATCTGGAAACACTCTAGCCTGTGATCCCTGGGAACCATAAGGACACGGATGTGGCCTTGGTCCCCTTGCTGGCGGCAATAACGGTCCTCGAAGAGGGGTGATGCCTCCAACATGGGGTCAGTCTACGCGTGCTGGCAGATGAGTCCGTGATGGGTTCAGCATCTCCAAATCTCCATAGCTTGTCTGCACAAGAGGTGCCAACTGCGTCAGGTCTGTCCAAAGACGTGCACGGGTAGCATAAAGCTCCATGCGAAGGGCACGTGCATCACGATCCTTATTCTCCAACATCTGAGCGGTCACCAGCAGCCTAGGGTCCTCATGGGAATGATCACAGTAGGTTGCGCTAAGATAACCATCCTCTCCTCCCAGGGAAGCAGGAACATAACAGAACTCTGTGTTTTGAAGCAGGCCATGGTGAAACCTCATGATAGTCAGTATGGTGTAGGCGGCCTCCAGAACTGCCATATCTATGGTGACACCTAGTCCATAAGTCCAGTGAAGCGGCTCTGCAGCTCCAGGATATGAAGGATATATCTTAACAGTACACAGATACTGACTCTGGTTGAAATCTCGATACTGTTCCTCCACTATGTACTCTGGGTACCAGCGGTAGCCAGCCTGCATCATAACTCTAACCAACATGGTCGTGTGACCCGGTACATCGATGCACCTGGTCAGACGGACCACCTGACGGGAAGGACGAGGGGGCATCTGAAACGGAGAATGATGCAAAGACATTAGAGACTCTAGCAGAAATTGGACAGCATAACGGTTGTAATTGCTCAAAAAGGATTTTGAGACAACTGCAAAAGATTGGAAAAGCATAACCACTCGACTTTCTAGACTCAAATCTCTTCTCCATCTGTTTGTCACACCAACAATACTTGAGTACCAGCATTCTCTTGCAAACAAGCTAGCTATTAGTCCATGGTTAGTAACTCGTCATCCTAAGCAATAGATGAGAAGCCTAGTTCTTATCCCCGTAGAAAAGTTGAGAAAGACTCAGCATAGAATAACTTGGGAAGAGGAGTAAAAAGAGCCTTACGTTCCCTTCCACAATAAATTCCCCTAGTTTCTATAGTGTTTCTAGACTCAACTTCGACCGGTTTCGCTTGGTAGTCCTACAGTCAGTCCGGCTCTGATACCAACGCTGTCGGGACCCCGATCCTAATTCATATGAATCCAGACTGTAACATATCACATCACTTTGCAGCCTCACACACGGCAAGCTCCACGGCTGCAGCCTTACCTTAGTCGGGACCGTTTGCGTCTTTTGGCTCACGTATGTGAACATGTCGCTGGTAATCAAAGGACAGAGAACCCGGGCCGACATGACTAGTCATAGAACCCAAGTGGCACATCCGTACGGAAACAGGCATACGTAACCCACCAATGCAGGTGTCGGCCTCAAGCATGTGTAGACGAGTTGTAGCAGGCTATAGCGACTCCATTACACTACGAGACATTTCCCCGAAGGGATAGACATAGCATCAAAGAAGGATACATGCCGGTCAATCAATGTGTCTGGAGCAGTAGCAAGCTACCATGGCTCAGTGGAAGCACAAAGAGGCAGTCTCCCATAAAGAGTACTACTGAAGGCACACAACTAGGTTTCGGATCCCATACATACCATTGCACGTCACACTTACGCGCGACATGCCCAATATGCATAGATACAACCATGGCATCACAACATAACCATTCAACAACTTTTATTTAAGAGGCTCGGACGAGCCTTGCATAATATGTTCTGACAGATAGGGGTCACATGACCCGACACTCAAATCATACAAACCAAGCGGAAGCATAAGCTATCTGAGTACTGATAGATGAAAGGATAAAAGGGCACATGGCCTGACTATCTACAGCCCGCCACAGGGCATAGGTCGTAGCTGGGACACCAGCTATTTAGCATCATCGACAGCTAGAAAGAACCGACCTGATGGGTCCTGGGTCTCATCTGCAACATTTATTAAGCAAGCATGAGTACAAACGTACTTAGCAAGTCTTTAAAGCAGACCTAGTCTATTCATGCTAATGTATCAACAAGGGGGTGGTGGAGTTTATGCAACAATGCCAGCTTTGACTCATGGCTAACCTACACTACACAATTTTAACTCTTTGTTCAAATTTTAGATATCGCACACGAGTCCACTAACTCCATGACAATACACCACCATGGATTCACTTCCCTCTTCCAGGAGAGTGCCATCCATGATACTCACACTTGTCTTGATATTTTTATGAGTATCCATTTGATTATCTATGAACAACATAAGTTATCCAAGTAGTCCATATCCGAGGACGCGGCTATTCGAATAGTTTCATACCCTGCAGGGGTGTACTTCTTCACACACACTCTTGCCACTTATCATTGTGTGCTCATAAAACCATGCACCTCGGCAACCTTCAAGCAGAAGCCCAACGAGGGAGTCGGCCACGACCGTCAATCAAATAAGACCGCATGGAAGTCCGGCCGAAGCTTCCGCTACGGCCCCAAACGATGTGCGCAGGGTTCCCAAGCCCACCATTCGGGTGACCCTTGGTACACCGTGCCACTGCCTACCACGTCGTAACCCACCCCTAGGGTCAGCGCTTCGCATGGCCTCCAGCATGCTATAAACACCAGAAACTACTTGCAACTCCTGGACTAAGGACTAAGCGACTGATAAGTCGAGAGGGGTCGAGTTTTAAACAATTTCTGGAATTATTTTAAAACTGGAAAATGAAATATGACGTCAGCCTCATGTCACTATGACGTTAGCTGGTCGGCTGACCAGGCCAGGTCAATCCTGACGTGCAGGGCCCGCACGTTAGTGACAAGGCCTAAACTCTGCACTAACCAGGGGTTTGACCCACCCTAGGGCCCACTGGTCAGTGGCAGGAGGCTAAGTAATCAGGGGGGATTAGCCCCTGATGATGGCCACGTCGGCGCCCACCGGAGCAGGGCCAGCGGCGACCATCCGCACGGCGGCAATCCGCCGGAGTTGCGCCTCCGGCGTCCATTTGGCGTGCGGAGGCCATCCGAAGGAAGCCCGTGCACGCGCGCATCCAGCTCTGCGGCAAAGAGGGCTCGGGGACCACCGGAGCTACGGCCGGCGACGACCCGAGCGGCGGCGAGCTTCGGGCAGGAAGGGAACGGCGCCTATGGTGAGGGATAGGCCGCTAGAGGAGGGGGAAACGGCGCAAGAGCTCACGACGGGGTTGATGGGGAAGACGGCGAGCTCGCGGACGCGCAGACAACCTCGAATCGCCAGAGGAAAGCTTCGGCGGACTATGGGGAAGAAACAGCGATGGCGCGTCGTGGAGGGCTTCCGGCTTCTTCTAGCATCACGAGGGGGACGAGGGGGTCGCTGCAGGGCTGCTGGTGGGCTCAGAGGGGCTAGAACGACGGCGGCGAGCTCGGGCAGGGCTTGGCCATGGCGGCAGGGAGGAAAAGGGGGAGAGAGAGCTGCGACAACTAGGAGGAGGAGAAATGGAGGGAGGGCTCGATCTGGACGTCTCCCTGGAGTCTATCCCTCCATCCAGGCGGGCACACAGTCAGGAGGTGGCCGGCGTGCGGTGACCACGCGCCCGGCGTCCTTCTGCCTGGAGGTGGAAGAAGACTAGTTTGCCCCTGGTGGGCTGGGCCGGCTTCTTCCCTGGCCCAGGCAAGATTTTAATTATTTACTTTTCTATTTTCTTTTTGTTATTCCATTTCTGACATTTGTTCCATTCTATTTTCAGGCACATATGCTATTTTAAAATATCCCAAATATTTTATATATTGATGTTTGAATATTTCAAACTTATCGAAAAAGTTTCAGGATATTTTGAAAATTAAACTAATGATAATGCTTTATTTGGTATTTTCAGTAGCTTTATCATTTATTTTTAAATTGCTTCAGTTGTTCAAATATTTAAAATGACCCCTGTTATAATCATGTCCATATTTATCAGACATAGGGAACATTTTGTAAGGGCATTTTGGATTTGTGAATTTTCACCAACTTTGAATTATTTTGATTCAATGTGAGATTGGGGTTTCTTTTAGTCCCCATTTCATGTTGATGCAAAATTGTAACATGATGCAACACCCATGTTGTCCCATGACATCTAGCTAGGGATGTGACAACCTACGTAGTCATCAGAAATATGCATGGTGATGAGCTCCGAAGTTAGGGTAAACAGGCTATTTTTAATAGAAATCATTATAAAAAAATTAAAATTTCAAAAATTAAAAAATAAGTTTAGATCCTTATTATTAACACTAAAATAAATTTTTGGTGATTTTTTTTAAACCTAAACCCACTATGACTCTCTTCTCGAACTCTATACAACCTCGGATAATTTTTATTTGTGTGAAGGAGTTTTCATGGAAATGTCCATAAATCAAGATTATTATTTGTTATCATAACCATGTCACATACAACGGCATTGTGCGTAGGTCTTCCATTTTTGATTTTTTTAATTAGTTATGCTCATTTGAACTTGGAAATGGTAGCTCACCTCAAAAAAGATTTTTCATAAAAATGTCCCTAAACCAAGTTCATATTTTTTATGGTAACTATGTATTCTGAAACAACGAACCGCGAAGGTTTACTATATGTTTTTGAATTAGTTAAGGTCATTTGAAAGTTGGTCAAACCTAAGATAACCCTGCTAACCGGCTCAAAACCCTGTATCATCCCTCCAAACCCTAGCATCGAACTGCAGCCATCCGATCATACCCTAGAACCAAGAGACATCCCTCAGATATGATCTTGTAGAAGGAATTCCGAGGGAAGGCTGTGTGCAAGCTCTGTGCCATTGGATCACATGAACAACACTGGATCACTAGATCATTGGGCGATCCGCGAGAGGTTGATTCTGCTCGCCCACCCGTCTACCCAAAAAATGAAACCAAGTCTAGGTTGGGCCTTCTCAAGGCGTTGATTGTCAAAGGAGGAGGTCCATCGATCGTCGACGCAATGTGAATGCCGCGTGGCGCCGCTCTGACTCCCCGACCTTATCCATAGCAGGTTATTTAAGCCGAACAACTTCTCCCAACCCTAGCTCATCCACCTTCTCCCTCTCTCTACCGCCACCCAAGCATGTCCGCCTCCTCTAGCACTTCCCTCTCCGAGCCCGTCAGCCATGCCACCACGTCACTAACATTACACGATCAGACACCCTCTCTTCCTCCTTAGGCATGTTTGGATCCAGAGGGAAATGGGGCTACCACTAGAACCAGAGGAGGATTTAGAGGAGGGGGAGGAGATGGGGAGGAACCCGATGAGGTTCCTGTCATGGGAACAAGCATGATAGTAGAAGGTAGGGGTACGTAAGAAGAGGGTAGAGTCCTAGCTATGACGAGGATGTACACACGAATGTATGAGTTCAGGCCCCTCTTGTGGAGCTAACAACCCTACATCTCAGTGCTCGGGAGCTTTCTGTCGTGTGGAATATGAGTGTTACAGGGGGTGCGAACCCTTGTGCCAAAGGGGAGGGGTGTCTTATATAGAGTGCGCTACCCCTCATGAATACCCAGCAAGCAAGGGTTCGATCGTGGCAATAAAGGTTTATGTTACTGCTAACATATGTAATAAATGGTACAGATGGTGACTTGTCGAACGCGTGCCTATTGGCCTCCCTGGGGTGCCTTCTGGTATTCTGCTGTCGACTGGCATTGGTTCTTCCGGATGAAAATATACTATCGAGTGGAGGGAGAAACCTTCGAGTGGATTATATGTCGAGTGACTCATGCACTAAGGTGACTTCAGTCGAAATCCTCCTTGTAATCTTTAAGTCCTCAAATACAGTGTCCTTAGGTAGGGTACGTAGGTTAGGTCTAGAACCCTACCCTAGGTACATATCCTCGTCATTAGCCCCTGAATGGATCGGGGTTCGAGTGAAAAAGGGATCGATGCTGGTTGTGATAAGGCACATAAATTTCGAATGTATCTCAGGGCTTTACAAAAATCTGTGTCGGCTGCAGTCTTTATCATTCGCCCTGATCAATTCTGCGTTGATAATCGTTTGAGTGAACTTGAGCTCAGACTCAGGCCCGAGTGAACAACAGGGTCTTTTGAGGCGATGGGTCGCTTCGTCAGGCCTTGATTTCATGGGATTCGAAAATTTGGCAAGCATGCGCCGCATGAAGATAGTGTAAAAACTAGGGCAAATGGGGGCATGACACCTCAATCTCTGCGCCAGCTTTTACGCCACGTACAACGCTTCCTCTGTTGCCGGGATTCACAAGGATCTGGCGGACCCGTAGGTTAGCGACTCACTCGGTGCATATAAGATAAGGTCTCGCAAAGGCGTGCACACTACTTCTCCCCCAAATCCCCTCTTTTCCTCCGCCTCGTCTGCTCCACGTGCAGCGCTCAGCTCTGCCTCGATGAACGCCACTGTGATGTCGAAGAGCAAGATGGAGAAGCTCGAGCACGCCAAGAAGGGAGGGGCCAAGGCAAAGAATTCGTCGGGCACCCGATTCACGGCGCCGTCGGGGTGGATCCAGGGAGATTTTCTCCTGTCGACGGTCAGGGCGGAGGACGTCCAGAACCTTATCGCCGATAGGCTGGTAGCTGATGGCTCGTGGAGGTTGTCGGAGGGGGAGATCGAGCCGGAGCCAAGCGAAGGGGAGCGACTCTTCCTACTTACCCAAGCCGAGCGAGGTTTCTCTCCCCCTCCTCATCCATTCATCCGTGGGTTCTTAAACTTTTTCAGAGCACAAGTTCACCACTTTCCTCCAAATGCCATCTCTTACCTTGCCGCTCTCATAACCTTGTGCGAATGCTTGTTGGGCTGTTCCCCTCATTGGGGTTTCTTCAAACATATCATTACTATCAGATCCCAGTCGGTCAAGAAAGCCAATCCAGATGATAGTAAGACCCATTTCATCCAATTATGTGGTGTCTTGGGACTCCAAAAGAGAGCGAGAAGTGTGTTTCTGTCTATGACTTTTCCTAAATCTGTTCAGGGCTGGAAGTTGTCTTGGTTTTACTATAACGACGTTGCATCTCCCGACATGTCGACTGGCCTTCCCTTCTTCACACCAGAGTGACCCACCTCTCCCAAATCATTGTCGTGACAGAAGGAGAGAAAGTCCAAGTAGGGATCTTAGTGAATGCAGTAGTAAATCTCATTCGTGGCGGAGTCACTGCACTAATGGATCTGCTGGAGACATTTCTAAGTAGATGAATCTAGCCCCCTTCAAGCGAGGGACCACACTATGTGGCACTACTCAGGCCTTGAGAACACCACTCGGACACATCTAGAGGAAGTCTTTGAGAAGACTGTTGCCCAATGTCTTAGAAGCATCATTGGAGCCTATGACACGCCCCTAGGAGCCAAGAGAATCTTGCCCTTCTCTGTTGAGAACCCGCCGCCGAATCTGCTAAGTGATATCTTTGTCGAATGCTTTCATGTTTTGCCGAGTGATTGGGTCATCAGTCGACTGACTTTACTGTTTTATCTTGTAGGAATTTATGAACATGTACTCGCCCATGCCGAATGGAGATCAGCCCGATGACGTAGAGGAGAGTGAGGGCAGCAACAAAGACATTGACAATTACAGAGGACTCGAAAGAGAGCGAGGAAGAGGCTATGTTTCCTCCGTGGACCGAGCATCGTTCTAACCAGCGCCAAGATCTAGTGGCTTCCCCAAGCAAAACCTTAATGTCGAGCATGAGGAACCCAAAGCGCGACCGAGATGCGACACTTGAGTCAACTAAACGAGCCGCGAAACAGCCCAGGTCCGACGCACCGGAACCCCGGAAGGCTCTTCCCCGCATGAAGATCGCCTTGTCTGTCGCCTCAACGTGAGTGTTCATATTCCTTTTCCTTTTGCTGTTGTAGAACTTCGTATCTTTGCTGACCGAGTGGAACTTGTCTGTTAGAGCCGCTACTTCAATGACGTCGCCTCCACGAGATGAAGAGGAACATATATATATGTGGATACTGCTGACGTGGCCACTTCTTAGCGAGGTATAACAAACCTTCACTCTGCTCTACTTTTTCCTTGAAAATGATTCATCTATTGATTTGCTAGCATTGTCGACTGGTAGTTGCAGATGTCTTCTAGTTTAAGGATGAGGAGGAGCAGATGGGGGGTGAAGGTATGACCTTGTGTACCCCCTGCGTACGTGCTCGGCGAACACCACTGGAACAGACGCCTCATAAGTCGACAGTGGCATCATCTGAAGGACTTGGAGATTCGTCTCGGGGAAGGACTGAACTTGTGGCCCCACTATCGAGTGCTCCGCCAGCCACCTCAACTCTTGTGGCCTTGACGCCAATCAGGAAACCTCAAGCAACTCTCGTTACTCCAGTTGCAGCACCAACTCCCCCAACGCCTACCTCCCCTTTGTATCGCGTCCCAGACGACCAGACTGGAGCTGGCAAAGAAGCCATGATCTAGGTTGAGCACATGAAGCTACGAACGAAGCAGATGTACGAGGCCAACAAATTGTCCTATGATGTCATTTCAGCGCTTTGTGCCAATGTCCGAGTAAGTGCGATGGTAAGTTCATTTCCGATTGAATTCTTGTCCATCTTGATTCTACACCCACTGGGTATTCTCTTGTTGATTCCTCTCGAGCAGATCAAGTCTTAGTCAAGTGGTTTCTTGTCCAATGGGGGCATGCTGAGTGCACCCATAGGGTGTAGTCCTCGAGACCGTTGTCGAATGGTTATGACATCGGTAGGGGTCTTAGAATTGCTTTGATAATCTATTCAAATTTCACATGCCAGACCTGGTCGAGTGTTAGTAGGCCTAGTGGGGGCACGCTGAGTGCACCCAATAGGTGTAGTCCCCAAGACCGTCATCCAGTGCTTGCATCGGCGGGGGTCTCATAGAGACAAATTTTTTTAGATAGGCCAAACCTGGTCGATTGGAGTTGTGTCTAGTGGGGGCACGCTGAGTGCACCCATTGGGTGTAGTCCCCGAGACCACTGTTAATCGTTTACGATGGGCAGTAGTCTTAAGAACTTGGACTCAAGATCCTTTTTTGTACGCGAAGTACGCTTGTCACTCGGTTCGTCGAGTGCTTCTGGATGCTTATCTTAGAGATGAAGAGGTCAGAACCTATCCTACAGGTTTCATGGATATCATTGTCATCAACCATTAAATGACACAGGTTTCATGGACATCATTTCTATCAACCATGATATGACGCAGGTTTCATGGACACCATTTCCATCAACCATGATATGATGCTTTGCAGGAGAGTGGGGTGGGGCGGCCGGCCGCCATCCAATCGACTGCACTTGCACCTTTCCCCTCGGAGTGGACAAATATTAATCTCGACTGAATTACTTCTTTGTTGATTTCAGAAAGCATGTGAACTTTTGACTCGGTACGTCGACCTAGAGAAGGAGAAGAATTAGCTTCAACTAGATCCGAAGGTGTCCAAGAACAATCTGGACGGCGCACAGACTGAGCTGAGGACCGTGGGAGGTAATCTTTGTTGACCAACTACACTATCCCTCTCATCTTCCATCCACTGAATCGAGTGTTCTCACTCGAACACACGTGCATGATGAGAACCGCCGACTCCTAGTGCAACTCAACAATGCTATTTCTTTAGATACCATGAAGAAGGTGCTGGAAGACAAGGACAAAGCACTCGCTGATATTCAAAAGGTGGCGAGAGAGAAAACTAAGGTTGCTGAGAAGAAACTTGTCATAGCCAAAAAGTTGGAAGATGAAAACAACAAACTCAAGGAGGAGCGGGCCGACTGGATCAAGAAGACTGAACAACTGAGCAAGAGGAGCAATGGTCTGGAGAAATAGTTGGGAGACTTCGCGAAGAAGATGTTCAGCATGCTCCAAGGTAACTTTCTTTTGTCAAGTGAGTTTCCTTAATTCCTATAGCACAGTAGCGTGACTATCTTTCCATTCTCCATTCGCGTGCAATTCTGCCAAGATGTCAACAAGGAGACTGGAGAGATCAAGCCAAATTTGGACCCCATCAAGTCTACCGTCAGGGACACTGTGGCCACGAACATGTTTCGGCTTGACGTCATATCAAAAAGGTTCAGGAGTATATCACTCGGCTCAAGGCTGCACTAGAGAAGATTGGCAGAGAACTATGGCCAGAAGACACCCTCCAGACTGACCTTGAGTCGATGATGACCCTCCTCAATGAGATTCCCAATCGAGTGCAAGCATGGAAAAAATCGGTTGCACGCCGCCGATCCGACGTGGTGCTTTCCCTCGTCCGAGTCCATTGCAAGGAGGCAAAGGAGGACAATATGAAGACTCTCCAGGTGATCAACACAAAGAAACTTCAATTCAAGGACATCATGGAGACCTTCATCGACGCCGCCACTCGGATTGCTGATGGGATTGATCTGGACACTTTTGTCGAGCCCACGAGTCCCACACATGCTTGATGAAACTTTGATCGCAGTTAAAACTTTGTTGTCCTCGGTATGCCGAGTGATGGTGTAACCGTTATAAAACTTCAATCAGGCCTTAGGCCTGAGTACTTCCGTTTACACGAACAGCTTTTTTTCGCGCTAGGAATTCTAGATTTATCTACATCATGTTTTCAATCCTTTGCTTGGCTGATTTTTTTCTATTTCCGAATGGAATGAATGTTCTTAACTCGGAAGAATTTCGAACATAGGGGAAAAACTGGTTCGTAGCTAAGTCCCCGAGTGAGAAGAACATTCGTCACTCGGGAGGGTTTTTAACTTAGGCGAAGACTAATTCGCAGCTAAGTTTCCGAGTGAACATTATGTTATCCACTCGGAAGGATTAATTAACTTAGGCAAAATCTGGTTTGCAGTTATGCCCCTGAGTGAGAGGATTGCTCGTCACTCAGAGTGTTTTTAACTTAGACAAAGACTGATCCGTAGCTAAGTTTCTGACTGAATAGGATGTAATCCACTCGGAAGTTTTTTTTAACTTAGGCGAAAGCTGGTTCGCAGCTAAGCCCACGAGTGAGAGGATCACTGATCACTCGGAGAAGTCTTGAACATAGATGAAGACTGATTTGCAGCTAAGTTTCCAAGTGAATGGAATACTATCCACTCGGCAGGGGTATTAACTTAGGTGAAAACTGGTTCACAACTAAGCCCCCGAGTGAGAGGGTTGCTCGCCACTCGGAGAAGTTTTGAACTTAGACAAAGACATATTCGTAGCTAAGTTTCTGAGTGAATAGGACGTAATCCACTAGGAAGGGTTTTTAACTTAGGAGAAAGATGGTT
The DNA here is from genome assembly GCA_022496015.1 of Hordeum marinum. Classification (NCBI taxonomy): domain Eukaryota; kingdom Viridiplantae; phylum Streptophyta; class Magnoliopsida; order Poales; family Poaceae; genus Hordeum; species Hordeum marinum. Next base: position 298,923,160 of record CM039673.1, read on the forward strand.
CGCAGCTAAGCCCCCGAGTGAGAGGATCGCTCGTCACTCGAAGAAGTTTTGAACTTTGACGAAGACTGATTCACAACTAAGTTTTCGAGTGAATGGAATGTTATCCACTCGGCAGGGGTTTTAACTTAGGCGAAAACTGGTTTGCAACTAAGCTCCCGAGTGAGAGGGTTGCTCGTCACTCGGAGTGTTTTTGAACTTAGACGAATACTGATTCACAACTCAGTTTCCGAGTGAATGGAATGCTATCCACTCGGCATGGATTTTAACTTAGGCGAAAACTGGTTTGTAGCTAAGCCCCCGAGTGAGAGGGTTGCTCGTCACTTGAAGTTTTTTTGAATACGAGATTGTGTGATCGGGGTTGACAAACGACTGCAGGAGTCATAACTTCGATAAACGACATTGTCAGGAGTACTCTTATTACATAAAAAAAAATCAGTCTTCAAGTATAAAAACGTTGAAGTAAATCTGCATTTTGGGCACGCGGCTTGCCGATCTTCTTCTTGAAGTTGTAGAGGTGATAGGACCCATTGTTCAGTACTTTGGTGATGACGAAAGGACCTTCCCACGCGGGGGCAAGCCTCTGTAGCCGCAGTTGATCCACTCGGAGCACAAGAGCACCCTCATGGAACGACCGACTCTTGACGTGCCTTGTATAGAAGCGATTCGAATCTTGTTGATACATAGTCGACCAAATCAGAGCCATTTTGCGCTCTTCTTCCAGGAGATCCACACCGTCTTATCAAGCTTGTCAGCTTCAGCCTTGGAGTAAAGTTCTACACGAGGACAATTGTGAAGGAGATCACTCGACAAAACAGCTTCAGCTCCATACACCAAGAAGAAAGGAGTGCGCCCAGACGACCGATTAGGAGTCGTCCTCAAGCCCCACAGAATATACGACAATTCAGTCATCCAAGCTCTAGCTGCATGTTCAAGATCCCACATGAGTCGAGGCTTCAATCCATGAAGGACAAGGCCATTTGCTCGCTTAGCTTGACCATTAGTCTAAGGGTGCGCAACGGATGCGTAATCCACCCGAGTGCCTTGGGTGAAGAAAAAGTGTCTGAACTCTTTCGAGTCAAAGTTTGAGCCATTATCTATAATGATGTTGTGGGGGACTCCATACCGGATCATAATCTCTCTCATGATTTTTATTGCAGTGCGTGAATTTAGCTTCTTTATGGGCTTAGCTTCAATCCACTTAGTGAACTTGTCGACTGCTACAAGCAGGTGAATAAATCCACTCTGACACGTTCGGAAAGGGCCGGCCATATCCAGGACCCATACAACGAATGACCAGATGAGTGGAATATTTTTCAAGGTAGATGCAGGCTTGTGTGACATCCTTCGCAACGATCGACAATCTCTTTAGCCATTTTGTTAGCGCACGACCAGAAGAAACCAGCTTGGTATGCTTTGGCGACAACCGTCCGAGGGGACGCATGATGACCACAAGTTCTTGAGTGAATTTCCTCTAGAATCAGTTGACCTTCCTCAGGGGAAATACACCATTGAGTCACGCCAGTTATGCTTTCTCTGAAAAGTTGATTGTCCATCACAATAAAGACCTTGGATCTACGGACAATCTGTTGGGCTTCAACCTCGTCTTCTAGGAGTTATTGCCTTAGTATGTACGCAATATATGGCACCGTCCAATCGGGTATGATCACCAGAATCTCCATGACCAGATCTATGACTACCGGGATATCTACTTCAGTCGGATTAAAGGCTCTTATTTCTTGCGGGGGCTCTTCAGTGAAGGGATCTTCTTGTACCGAAGGAGAATGCAGATGTTCCAGAAACGCATTGCTAGGTACAGTCTTCCGAGCGGATCCGATCTTTGCCAACTCATCAGCTGCTTGATTCTTCACTCAAGGAATATGGTGGAGTTCCAAACATTTTAACTTCTTCTCAAGCTTTCTCACTTCATTGCAATATCTGGACATAGCAGGGTGCCTGACGTCCCATTCTATGATCACTTGGTTGACCACCAAATCAGAGTCACGTATACCATCAGGGGCCGGATGCCAAGTGAGATGGCCATATGCAACCCGTATAGGAGTGCTTCATATTCAGCTTTATTATTGGAGGAATCAAAGTGAATCTAGAGGACAAAACTGAGCTTGTCACCCTTTGGAGATACCAATACTATGGCAGCACCAGACCCATTCAGCATCTTACATCCATCAAAGAACATGGTCCAATGTGCCGAGTGGATTTGAGTTGGCTGCTACTGTTCTATCCACTCGGCCATAAAATCAGCAAGTGCTTGAGACTTGATTTCTTTTTTGCTTCAAACTTGATATCAAAATAGAGGAGATCAATAGCCCATTTGGCCACTCGACCAGTTGCATCTCGATTGTTTAGGATCTCAGACAGTGGAGCATCGCTGACGAATGAGATTGAGTGATCTTCAAAGTACGGTAACACCTTCTTTGGAGATAAATATATACCATAGACGTGCTTCTGGTAATGAGGATACCTTTGCTTTGAAGGAGACAACACTTCGGAGATATAGTAAACTAGACGTTGGACTTTATAAGCCTTGCCCTCCTCTTCCCGCTCAACAGTGAGAACTGTATTGACGACTTGATTAGTGGCTGCAATGTACAGGAGCAAGGGTTCTTTGATGTGAGGAGCAGCAAGCACCGGCTGGGTGGAAAGGAGGGCTTTGAGCTCGATAAATGCTGCTTCACCTTCGGGAGTCCACTCGAATGTATCAGACTTCTTCATCAGTGGGTATAAAGGAAATGTCTTCTCACCGAGACGAGAAATAAATATACTCAACACCGCCAGGCAACCCGTGAGCTTCTGGACATCTTGCACATGCTCAGGGCTTTTCATTTGAGTGATGGCGCTGATCTTCTCAGGATTGACATTGATTCCCCATTAGGAAACGAGGAAACTAAGCAACTTACCACCAGGAACACCAAAAGTGCAGTTGGACGAGTTTCGCTTGATATCATACTTCCTCAAATTGGCAAATGTTTCTGCCAAGTCAGTCAGCAGGTCGGAACGTTTGCAAGACTTGACAACAATATCATCCATATAGGCCTCGACATTTCGAGGGATTTGGTCGAGCAGACATTTCTAAATCATGCGCATGAAAATAGTGCCAACATTTAGCAAACCAAAAGGCATGGTGATATAACAAAAACACCCGAAAGGGGTGATGAAGGCTTTCTTTATTTCATCTGGATCATAGAGATGGATCCAATGATAGCCAGAGTAAGAATCGAGAAATGATAAACGCTCGCATCCCGCGGTCAATTCGATAATCTGATCAATGCGGGGGAGTGGAAAATGATCTTTCGGGGAAACCCGATTGATATGTTAGAAATCAATACACATGTGGAGTGACTTATCTTTCTTGGGTACCATGATGACGTTCGAGAGCCACTCGTAGTGGTAAATCTCCCGAATGAACTTGGGCGCCAAGAGTCGAGCCATCTCCTCGGCGAGTGCCTTCCACTTTTCTGCTGCTGACCGACGCAAGTGGTCTTCCGTAGGCTTGGCCTTCGGGTGAACTCTCAGTTGGTGCTCAGCCAGTTCCCTGGGTACACTCGACATGTCACCAGGCTTCCATGCGAAGATGTCCCAGTTCTCATGGAGGAACTAGATGCGCTCGGCTTCCTATTTGCTGTTGAGTGTCATTGAATGTTGGTTGGGGCAGCATTAGGATTTGTCGGGTGAATGTGTACTTTGTTCACTTCCTCTGCTGACTAAAATGCAGTCTCCGAGGCGGGCTTCTTGGCATGCAGCAGGTCGGCAGGATCAGCAGTCTTCTTGTACTCTTCCAATTCGACCACACCCATTTGATGGTCGGCAATTTTGGAGCCCTGCTAAAGGCACTCCTCATCCCTCTGTCGATTCCCTGTGATTGTGATCACACCTTTTGGTCCGGGCATCTTCAACTTCAGGTACACATAACATGGACGGGCCATGAAACAAGCATAAGCCGGATGACCAAGGATGGCGTGATACGCGTTGTGGAAGTCTACAAATTCAAATGTCAATTTCTCCTTACAAAAATTCTTGTTGGTGCCAAACACCACATCCAATGCAATCTGGCCAAGTGATTTGGCCTTCGTCCCGGGAATGACTCCATGGAACTGCATGTTGCTTTCGCTGAGACGAGACATTGGAATGCCCATCCCCTTTAGGGTATCCGCATAGAGATGTTCAGACCACTCCCTCCGTCCATGAGAACCTTGTGGAGTCGTGTGCCTCCCACAACAGGATCCACCACCAAAGCTTGTTGACCGGGGGTAGCGACATGAGAAGGGTGACCTGACTGGTCGAATGTGATAGCACTCTAAGACTATTTGAGGTATGTGGGGTTGGCAGGAACAGCCATGTTGACTTCTCTGTTGATAAATTTCAGTTGACTCTTGCTTTCGACATTAGCAAAAATCATCAAAGTGGCAATGACCTCAGGGAATTCCTCTTTGTCTTCATCATCCTCCTTTCTTGGATATTTCTCACTCGACTGGCCTTCTTTGAATTTTTGGATCAGCAATCTGCACTGTCGAGTGGTATGTTTTGGCAATATCAAATTGCCTTCCTCGTCTTTCTTCGTGTCGATTGCACACGGTAAATCCATAACATTTGTTCTGGATTGATTCTTTACTTTCTTGGGGGTAAACTGCCCTTTGGGTTTCCCCTTGTTCTTTCCTTGTGCCGCTAGAGCGGCCACCTGTGCGTGAGCATGGCCATCGGCTTTGTGCATTTGTTTCCGAATGGAATTGCCTCCAGCATCATTGTCGACTCCTTTTCCCTTGCCGCTGTGGAGGCGGTCTTCCTCTTCGCCATTGGCGTACCGAGTGGAAATCTCCGTCATCTTGCTCAATGAAATATCTCCTGTACAACCAAACTTCAGGTAAAGCTCTCTATACTTAACACTAGCCTTGAAGGCGCAAACGGCTTGGTGCTCGGAAACATTTTCTACTGTGTGATACAGAGTGGACCAACACTGAATGTAATCCCATGAAGATTCATTGGGCTTCTCGACATAGTGATGTAGGTCAATCAAACCAACTGGACGCTTGCACGTACCCTCAAAAGATCTGATGAACACTCAGGCAAGATCCTCCTAGTAGTAGATGCTAGAAGGAGCCAAACGATTCAACCACTCTCGGGACGAACCTCCAACATCAAGGACAAATGCTTCATAGCTATGTTATCATTTCCTCCACCAATCTGTACTGCCACTCGGTAGTCGTCTAGCCATGCTTCAGGCTTCGACTCTCCTGTGAACTTGCTGATTCCAGCCGCCAACCTAAACTTGGGGGGAATCTCACAAGACCGGATGGCTCTGCTGAAACACTCGGGGCCGGAGACGATGGCACCACTTCCACTCGGATATTCTCTATCATAACCATCCCTGTGAGCCCTGCCTCTATCAATCCGCTTCTGTGCAAGGAAATCCCTCGCACCTAATCCAAGATTACGCTCATCACCGAACGGGCTCCTATCATCATAGTGCCGGGGCACATACGAACCACTCCACGGAGGAGTAGGCACCCGACGGAGGTCATCATGGTGAAAACGAGGATCAAACTGATCTCGTATCTGATCTTGATACTGGTCTTCTCGCTTGAACTGTATCTGCCTTGGGAAAATTCTTGTGTATCCTATTGCGCAACTGAGAAACAACTGAATTCTACCATTGTGTTGCAACAAGCAACGCTTGAATCTGCTGCAAACCTCTACTAGCCTCAGAACGCTATGGCTGAATGGAATTTGCAATCCTAGCAATGGCTACAACATTTAAACTGGAGTACGGAATACCTCGATGTTGTTTTGAGATCCACTCAAAAACAACTGTCGCTAAAGTCGACTAGGAACAGGTGGACATTGAGTTCTCTCTACACCTCTTTGAGCTGAAGGCACGTGGCCTCCAAGGCCTAGGCCTCGGCAGTCGCACTGACGATGGGCATATGGAGGACTTCCTCATCTTGATGCTGCTGCTCATTCGACGTGCCCCTAGTCTCACGTCTACCGCGGCCAAAGCCGGGTGAGATTTGATGAGAACCAGTCATAAGTACCTTCGCTACTGGATCGCAACTCCCACACTCAGACATGATGTTAGACTGAGCCGACGCCGAGTCGAACACGCCGTGAAGTGATTCGGCAGGCTCGATAGCCGTGATGTGTGGAGATGCGGCCTGACGAGCCACCGCATGCCTCACCCAGCGCTGGAGCCCTGAACGACCAGATCGCTTGTGGCGACGAACAGCGGGGAGGGGCAAAAGGTACAGAGTCGACGACTATCGAGGAAGAACGCCGCAGGAGCTTGCACGAAAGTGTGCTGCCCCATGGATCAGGAGCGCCTCAACATCTAGAGGCGCTTCCAGAAGCCATGGCGAATCGTCAGCGATGAAAGTGAGTGCATAGAGACAGATCTCGTGGCCAAGGAACAAACCACCATTGGAAGACATGAAAAAGGAAAAAATTGCAACCTTGCCGAAACTCGCTTAGATGCCTGCCCTAAGGTGGGCGCGAACTATCGGGGGAACAAGTGTGAGAGTAGAAGGTAGGGGTACATAAGGAGAGGAAAGAGTCCTAGCTACGGCAAGGATGTACACACGAATGTATGAGTTCAGGCCCCTCTCGTGGAGGTAACAACCCTAAGTCTTAGTGCTCGGGAGCTTTCTGTCGTGTGGAATATGAGTGTTACAGAGAGTGCGAACCATTGTGTCAGAGGGGAGGGGCGGCTTATATAGAGTGTGCTGCCCCTCATGAATACCCGACAACCAAGGGTTCGATCGTGGTAATAAAGGTTTATGTTACTGATAATGTATGTAATAAATGGTACTAATGATGACTAGTCGAACACGTGCTTGTTGGCCTCCCTGGGGTGCCTTCTGGTCTTCTACTGCCGACTAGCCATTGGTTCTTCCGAGTGAGAAGCTACTATCGAGTGGAGGGAGAAACCTCCGAGTGGATTATCTATCGAGTGACTCACGCACTAAGATGACTTCAGTCGGAATCCTTGTAATCTTTAAGTCCTCCAATACATTGTCCTTAGGTAGGGTATGTTGGTCTGGTCTAGGACCCTTCCCCAAGTACATAACCTCGTCAGTTGTGCCAGAGTAGGAGCCACACACCAGAGGAGGCACCCCCGTAGAACCCGGAGGAGGAGGCGCGCCATAGGAGACGGAGGAGGAGGCACTGCCGCAAGAGCCGGAGGAGGAGGCCCCTGCGATGGTGGATCTGTGGCCCGAGCAGCTGGCCATCCTCAATTGCATCCACTCGGAGTCAGCTATGGAGGACTGGCGTTTTCGTCAGTAGCATATGGAGGCAACACGGGTGGCTCATGTGGCAGCACAGGCGGGACAGGCTCCGACGCAGGCGCATCAGGCTCCAGCGCACGCGGGTGAGGCTCTGGCGCAGGCGAGTCAGGCCATCTACGATGACGAAGACGCATAGTCCACTAGGTAGTACATATGATATATATTCCATGCTTTTGTATGGACATAAGGGATGAATATCAGAGAGTTGGATGAGGAGGAGAAGATTTGAGGCGTGACATTTTTCTAGGTAACAAGTACAAGAAGCAAGCATAACATAGATATATAAATAAGGTGGGCGAAGCCCGCACGTAATACTACACCCTCACCTCGATTGGTGGTAACCGGAAGGTGGAGATGGAAGGTGGAGATGCTTGCAAGAAGAGAGGAACCAGCGGCAGCGACCGCCGCTGCATTCATGGTGGCTCGCTTGCAGGAAGGCTGCGTTACTGGCGCATTGTGGAGGCACGCATCGGTGGAGGCAGACAGGCTAGCGGGATCATGTGGCATGCGCTTCGGTATCGTGGCGGCATGCATCGGTGCATACATGTAGGCGTTTCATGCAACAACCCAACAGTCTAACGAAACCATGGCCCAATGGTCCAACGCCACCACACTTGTCAGGTGCAACGAGGCCCCACTTGCCAGGTCCCACCGGCGACACAGTCTAGCGCGGCCCCACTCGTCAGCAGTTAAGAGTCAAACCATTGACCCGACGACATCCTCCCCTATAATCATTTCGAAGAGTTTCGGAAAAGAAAGTGGCAAAAAGTGAGCAAAAATTAAGAGTGTGGGGATGAATGAGTACAACTAAGGAACCAGGGGCACATGAATAAAAACCCTATTTCTATTGGCTTATAGCCTAGTCAAGAGGGATATTAAAGGCTGACTCATTGAGTTGGAAGCCCCAAGTGACTTATGTTCAAAGAATAAAGACTCATGCAAAATTTACTAGGATGAAACGACAAAGACCCAGAGTTTTGGGGGTGCCGGCTTTATTATATTTTAACATAGAGGTGGAGCTGGTGGTTCTAAGTATAATAAGGACGAAGAAGAGCAATGTACCAAGGCCCGATTGTTTCCTCTTCAGAGGTATATGATCATTAACATAAATCAATCAGGTAATAAGACCCATTATTGAGGTTATTGCTGACGACGAAGGGACCTTCCCAAGGTGGTGAAAGCTTATGCATCCCCGTTTGATCTTGAATCAGATGGAGCACTAAGTCGCCCTCTTGGAAAGTATGGCTTCGAACTCTATGGTTGTGATAGCAATGTAGGTCTTTTCGATATATAGAAGTTCTGGCTTCTACAAGGTCAAGTTCCTCCTCTAAGGCATCCAGAGAATCTTGACGTGTCTGCTTGTTGTCTGCTTCAACATAGGCAGTAACTCGAGGAGAATCGTGACGAATATCGCTGGCAGTACTTGATACGTCTCCAACGTATGCATAATTTTTTATTGTTCCATGCTAATATAATCATTCTAGGATACTTTTTGGGTACTTATTTACCAATTTATAATATTGTTAGCACTAACCTATTGACCGAGTGTCCAGTGACAGTTGTTGTTTTCTGCATGTTTTTGGCTTTTCAGTATTACAATACCAAACGATGTCTTTCCACAAAACTTTTTTGTGATTTTTTCTAGACCAAACGGAGGCCTGGAAGCTTTGGAGGGAGGCTAAAGGACCCATGAGGGACCCACAAGCCAACAGGCACGCCACCAGGGGCGCAGCCCGATGGCTTGTGGCCCCCTCAGGCGCCTCCGGATGCCCCACTCTGGCCTATAAATTAACAAATACCCTAAAAACTCTAAGAGCGCTCCCGAAACACCTTTTCTGCTGCCGCAAGTCCCTGTTCCGATGGGAGGCCATCTACACCTCCGTTCCGGCACCCTGTCGGAGGGAAGATCGATCACAGAGGCCCTCTTCATAAACCTTGCTGCCCTCACCATGATGTGTGCGTAGTTCACCGTCGACCTACGGGTCCGTAGGTAGTACCTAGATGCCAATATATCTCGCTCGATCTTCAATACAATGTGCTGGGTTCTACCGTAGAAGCATTGCATGGCAAATAAAATTTTCGTATGTGCAGAACATCCAAGAACATGCTACGAAGATGGATCATAGTTTGTTACAACTAGTCACGTAGTGTCATGCGGCGGAAGTAATTCTGGGGCAGCGTGTCCACGTGGTCCATCCCCTCCTTGTCCGATCTCCCTAGAACAGACGGTCCAATCTCCCTCGAAATGTCATTCACGGGATCCCATGTAGAAGTTCGGCGGAGCGGTGCATGTTCACTGCCTCTTACAATATCCACGCGTGCAAGCAGGACACCGTGCGGCAGACTGCTAGGTTCGATCACATAGTTTGCGGTGGTGAGAGGAGGTGGCTACTTGCAACTCATGCAAATCCCTAATGACGACACCAAAGCGATCAACCATGTCGGTGTGCCTCACCTCCACTATATATAGGCATCCGGTGTGGGCTCAACTCCTGGGCCTCACATGGATTCTAAAGCCCATGTGTTCCTTCTCTTAAGCACACGACCCTTTAGGTTCTCGTTCACTTGGTCGTGAGTCAGATCACATCCAGATTGACCAGTCAGTAGCAGCCTCTAGCAAGGCATGCGGACTCCAAGTGTCCGATGAAGCTGGTTAGGTGAATGTGTACTGCACACTTATGTTACCTTTGCCACATGATATATGTTGTCGTGCTCAAGGCAGCATGGTCATCCTTGTTGCAGCACGACCTCTTTCTCGTTCCGGTTTATCCGACCAACACTTCGGATTATCTCATAATCCTCATCACATGACCATGCTTATCCAGGTCGGATCACCCGAGGGGCCTAGAGTATATCTCTCCTTGTCGGAGGGGAAAATCCCATGTTGCTCAACCATGTCTCGCGACATGGGTCTGGACAAGTCCGAAACCTACCTTGGTAACTACCCAGCCATGGAGTAGCATTTGGTCAGCCCAAAGCAAGTCTGTCACCATCCCGAGTACAGGCCAGCTCAGGTCTTAGGACATAAAAACGTATGTTGTACGAGAGACTCACAGATGACCTATCGTTGCGTCTCGTAGTTGGGTCTCTCCAACTCAGACCTTATATTGACTCGGATCCAACTACATCAAATCCGACCAGATCTTTCTAAGTCCATATTATCTGTCTAGCATCCAATGCTACATGGTCAGTGAGACCGGGACATCCACCATGTCACATGCAAGTCTAACTTGGTGCGCATCGAGACAACCCTTTCGACTAGGGAGCAGTTAGGACAGTCATCATATAATGCATAGTCTCACAAACTAGTCACATACTTCTTAATACATACCATTGATAATCTCCAAGGACTATCTTTATTCATAAAACACTAGGAAGTATCATCACCCATTATTCCCTCTAGGGCATATCTCCAACAAAAGGTTCATCATATCTTTGCCTTGATCCATTCGATGTAATCCCTTTGTATGGTGTGTTTGTTGGGATCCGATGAATTGTGAGTTTATGTTCAGATTATTCATGAAAATTATTTGAGTCAAATCTGAATACTACGATTCTTATTTGCATGATCATCATAGCTTTGTAATGCTCTCCGATCTATTGATATAGTTTGGCCAACTAGATTGGTATTTCTTCGGTGGGAGTGGTGCACTGTAGTAGGTTCAACCTAACGAGTTTCTATATCCTAGTGACATAATGGGACAAGTTGCGTATTTATGTTTATGCTACTAAGGACAAAACGATGGGGTTTATTCATATTGATTAAGTTTACTTTGTTTACATCATGTCAATGTTCTCCAAGCATTACTCTGTTTTACTTGATACTCTAGATACATGCTGGATAGCGGTCGATGGGTGGAGTAATAGTAATAGGTGCAGGAAGGAGTTGGCCTATCCCCTTATGGACATAATGTCTATATACACATGATCATTGCCATGAAAATCGCATAACTATTCACTTTTCTATCAACTGCCCAATAGTAGTTTGTTTACCCGTCGTATGCTATGCTCATGAGAGATGCCACTAGAGAACTCTACACCCCTCGGGTATATTCATTATATATTCACAAACGCCATTATTACCTTGATGTTATTTATTTTCCTTTATTTTATTTTGCACTTTACAATTATCCACAGTTATCTACACAACTCACTTGCTTGCAAATAACGAGACCAAGGGGAATGACGACCCTCTTGCCGGTGTTGGGTGCAATTGTTTGTTCTTTGGTGTGTAGCCGCTGAAGACAGATGAGGGATTGGTATTCCTATTGGTTCAATAAACCTCGGTTTCATAACTGAGGGAAATACTTACCCCCTTGTGTTGCGATAACCCGTTCCTCTTCACGGAAAAACCAACGCAGATCACGAGTATCAGGAAGGATTTCTGGCGTCGTTGCCGAGGAATACCATCACCAACTATCAACAAATTTCGCACAAAATTTCAGTCACCCGTTCTTCTTTTTATTTTCTGTTATATTTATCTTGTGTCATAAAAATTAAAAATACAAAAAATATTTATCTTTGCGTGTTGCTAGTTTACCTCTTTTGCTTGTTCGCTTGCTGGAATGTTGCTATCATGTCTGAATTTTAGAAAGTTTCATTGAAAGTTCTAGCGAAGGTGGTGCTTGTGACTTGGAGAAGAAGGACAATTTTTTTTGTTTCCACTTATGATTCTCCTAAAATTCAAGTCCCCATTACCAACACTCATATTGTCCTGAATTTTAAAATTTATCACGTGGGTAGTGGGAACATCATTGGAAAGCATGTTATTATAGAATTCTTTGTACATTCAATAATCTCCGCATTCATTAAAAGATCTATCTTGATGAAACAAATTTTTATGAGGATGCTATTTCTATGTTTATATCGAAATTAGAAAGGAAGTTTGTGCACCTCCATCCTCTCCTTCAAAAATATTTTTGGGACTCCCTAGCATAGACAATCCTGAGATTAAGAAAATTGCTACCAATATCCTTATGCATGCATTTGATTATATTGTGCATGAAGTTAAAGATATTTTTGCCTTCTATGGACTAAAATTTGAAGATCCTCCTATAGAAGTAATCGTCCATAATAGATATGTATTGCGTAGGTTGGAATCTAATGATTATCAAGGATTTGATGAGAATATGAGAAGGAATGTACTTCCTGAAGAATTGACACAATCCCTATTTCTCCACACTTTTGATAAATTTGAATGGATTGATAAGGGAATTAATGAAGGGTTTAATGAGGATTGGCATGAAAATATTATTAGAGAACCTATTAGCGATGAAATCCATGCTCTTTATGAGGATCCATCTGATGAAAATGATGATAGTAATGGTTTTATAAATTCCTTTGAACACTTAGACCCTTCTAAAAGCTTTGAGAAGAGTGATTTATTAAGTAAGATTTTGGAAGAACTAATTTTGAAAGACATAAAGGAGTCCTATACTTGAAACTATGCATTATGCCTAGCCAGGGGCATAAAACAGTAGCGCTTGTTGGGAGGCAACCCAATATGTATATTTATTTTTGTTTTTCCTTTCTGTTATTTTGGGATAACATAATTGTTGCCTCCGTAATGATTATGTTTTTATGTTTTAATTAGTGTTTGTGCCAAGTAAAGCCTTTGAAATGACTCACAAGATGAGTAGAAATGATGATGAAACATAAAAGAAACTTTTACTGGAGCGTGATAATGATCTAAAAAATTTACATGGTATTTCTATATAAAGTATTTACGTTGTCCTATTTTTTCAGAATTTTTAGAGTTATAGAAGTATGGGCTCTTTACAGATTGCTAGAGACTGTTCTATTTTAAACAAATTCTGTTTTAATTGCATAGTTTGCTTGTTTTGATTATGCTATGGACTATATCGGGGGTGTAAGCCATGGAGAAGTTAGAATACAATACATGTTATGCAAAAAATGAATTAAGAATTAGTTTATCATACTGCCTAAAGGGTGCAATATGTCTCTTATACTAACGGATCTCACGAGGTTTTGTTGTGTTTGTGTGATTGAAGTTTTTAAGTTTGGTGTGATCATGATGGATTATGGAATAAGGAGTAGCAAGAGCCTAAGCTTGGGGATGACCAAGGCACCCCAAGTACAATTCGAAGGAGACTCAAGCGCCTAATCTTGGGGATGTCCTGGAAGGCATCCCCTCTTTCATCTCAATCCATCGGTATGTCACTTGGAGCTATAATTTTATTCATCACATGATATGTGTTTTGGTTGAAGCGTCATTTTCTTTTTTTGCTTTTACTTTCAGTTTGTCACAATCATCATTTGCTGGCACACCTATTTGGGAGAGAAACACCTTCATGATAATTTGCTAGAATACTCTATGTTCTTCACTTATATCTTTTGAGCTTGGTAGTTCCTCTAGTTCTTCACGTATATCTTTTTAAGCACGGTGACATGTAGATTCTATATAAATAATATGCTATCATTCTTCAATTATATTTGTTTGAGAGCTGAACAAATAGTGATGGTAATTTGCATGGGTCATAAGACGGTTGAGGATTGGTATTCCCATTGGTTCAATAAACCTTGGTTTCATAACTGAGGGAAATACTTACCCACTTTGTGTTGGGATAACCCGTTCCTTTTCACGGAAAACCCAACGCAGATCATGAGTATCAGTATCGCCTCAGCTCTATAAACTAGAAAGAACGGTGTATAGCCAGTGGATCTATTTGGAGTTGTTCTAATGCTCCAAAGTACTGTCGGGAGTTCCTTGACCCAACAACCTGGAGTGCGCTGGAGTGGAACCCTAAGTCGGGGTTTGATCCCTCTTAAAATCTCTTGATTAGCTCGTTCAGCCTTTCCATTGGAGTGTGGATGTGCAACCAGCACCAAATCGAGCCGGATGTGCTCACGCTAACAAAACTACTCCATAGCTCCTTTGGATAAATTAATGATGTTATCAATGATGAGGCTATGAGGATAGCCAAAACGGAAAATCAACTTTTTCAAAAATTTGAATGTTGTCTCAGCATCACGATTGTTGATAGGTTCCGCCTCAACCCATGTTGGGGAACGTTGCATGGGAAACAAATAATTTCCTACGCACATGCATGATCTATCCATGGTGATGAGAATCTACGAGAGGGAGAGCGGATCTCCGCCTTCTTGATCCAGCAAGTAGGAGCAGAGAGGTAGATGACTTCTTTGGTAGCACGACGGCATGGTGATAGTGGTGGTGAAACTATTCCGGCGGGGCTTCGCCTAAGCACCGCTGAATCTAGAGGTAGACGATCTAGTGGGGAGAGAGGGCTGCACCATGGCTCAAGGTTGGGTGCGTCTTGCCCTCTCTTCCCTCCAATATATATAGGAGGGAAGGTAGGGGCCAGCGCCCCTAGGGTTTCCCCTAGGAGTCGGCAAAAGGGGGAGGGGGAGGAGTCCACCTCCAATCCTACTCCATGTAGCATTCCAATCCTACTTGCAAACCCTTCCCCACTTGGGTTTTTTTCCTTTCTGCCCACCTTAGCCACATGGGGCCTTAGGGGATGGCTTGCCCAGCCCACTAAGGGCTAGTGCACCATTGCTAAGGCCCATGTGGCCTCCCGGCGGGTAGGTGGCCCCTCCCGGTACCCCCGGGACACTACTTGAAATACCCAAAACTTTTCCGGTGACCAAAACGGGCCTTCCTATATATCAATATTTACCTCCAGACCATTCCAAAGGTCCTCATGATGTCCGGGATCTCATCCGGGACACCGAACAACCTTTGGCCACTGCCACGCATAACTCAGTACTATCGAAACGTCACCAAACATTTAGTGTGCAAACCCTATGGGTTCGAGAACTATGTACACATGACCGAGACACCTCTATGGTCAACAACCAACAGAGGGACCTGGATGCCCATATTGGTTCCGACATATTATATGAAGATCCTTATTGGTTGTACCTCTAAGTCAAGGATTCAGTTAATCTCGTATGTTGTTCCCTTTGTTCTTTGGTATGTTACTTCCCCGAGATTCAATCATCGGTATCTCTATACCTAGTTCAATCTCATTACCGGCAAGTCTCTTTACTCGTTCTATAATACAAGATCTTGTGGCTAACACTTTAGTCACATCTCTTCCAAGGCTTGTTGTGACGTTGTATTATCGAGTGGGCCCTAAGATACATCTCCGTCACACGGAGTAACAAATCCCAGTCTTGATCCATGCCTACTCAACAGATACCCTCGGAGATACCTGTAGAGCACCTTTATAGTCACCCAGTTACGTTGTGATGTTTCATACACACAAGGTACATCTCAAGTGTTAGTGAGTTGCATGATCTCATGGTCATAGGAACAGATACTTGACATGCAAAAAACTATAGCAATTAACTGACACAATCATAAGCTATGTTTATAGTTTGGGTCTTGTCCATCAAATCATTCTCCTAATGACATGATCCTGTTATCAAATGACATCTCATGTCTATGGCTAGGAAACCTTGACCATCTTTGATCAACGAACTAGTCTATTAGAGGCATACTAGGGACATGGTCTTGTCTATGTATCCACACATGTACCTGAGTTTCTAATCAATACAATTCTAGCATGAATAATAAACGATTATCATGAACAAGGAAATATGATAATAACTAATTTATCATTGCCTCTAGCGCATATTTCCAATAGTCTCCCACTTGCATTAGAGTCAGTAATCTAGCTCACATCACTATGTGATTTACATTGTTATGAATCTCACTCCTAATGAATTCAGGGGTTCGATCATGTTTTGCATGTGAAAGAAGTTTTAGTCAACGGGTCTGCGACATTTAGATCCATGTTTACTTTGCAAATCTCTATGTCATACTATAGACACTGCTACCAAGCTCCAGTTGGAGTTATTCCAAATGGCTGCTCCAATATACGTATCCAGATTGATACTTAGAGTAATCCGGATTGTTGTTAAAGATTGCAATGATGTAACCCTTTACGACAAACACTTTATCACCTCCATAATCGAGAAATATTTCCTCTAGTTACTCAGGATAATTTTGACTGTTGTCTTGTGATCCTCTCTTGGATCACTCTTGTACCCCTTCATAGACTCATGGCAAGGCACACACAGGTGCGGTACACAGCACGTCATACTATATAGAGCCTATGGCTAAGGCATAAGGCATGACCTTCGTCCTTTCTCTTTCTTTTGTCATGGTGGAGCTTTGAGTCTTACTCAACTTCACACCTTACAAATTAGGCAAGAACTCCTTCTTTGACTGATCCATTTTGAACTCTTTCAAAATCTTGTCAAGGTATGTACTCATTGAAAGTCCGATCAAGCATCTTGATCTATCTTTATAGATCTTGATGCCCAACATTTAAGTAGCTTTATCCAGGTCTAACGTTGAAAAACTCTTTTCAAACAACCGTTTATGCTTTCTAGATATTCTACATCCTCTCCGATCAACAATATGTCAACCACATATACTTAACAGAAATTCTATAGTGCTCCTACTCACTTTCTTGTAAATACAAGTTTCTCATAAACTTTGTATAAACCCAAGAACTTTGATCACCTCATCAAAGCATATATTCCAACTCTGAGATGCTAGCTCCATCACATAGAAGGATTGATGGAGCTTGCAAATCTTTTAAAATCCTTATGACTGACAAACCTTCTAGTTGTATCACATACAACCTTTCCTCAAGAAAACCATTAAGGAAACAATGTGTTGACATCCATCTTCCAGATTTCACAATTTAAAAATGCAGCAACTGCTAACATAATTCCAACAAACTTTAGCATCGCTACTAGTGAGAAAGTCTCATCTTAGTTAACTCCTTGAACTTGTCGGAAACTTCTTTGTGACAAGTCGAGCTTCATAAATTGTGACATTCACCATCAGCGTCAGTCTTCTTCTTAAAGGTCCATTTGTACTAAACGCCCTGCCATTCACTGGGCAAGTCTACCAAAGTCCATACTTGGTTTTCATACATGGATCCTTTCTTGAATTTCATTTCTCCTAGCCATTTGTTGGAATCCGGGTCCACCATCGCTTCTTTATAGCTCATGGGTTCACTCTTATCTAACAACATGACCTCCAAGACAAGATTGACGCACCACTCAACGACGGTACAAGTCCTTGTCGACCCACGAAGTTTGGTAGTAACTTGACCCGAAGCTTCATGATCAACATTTGCTTCCTATTCACTTGGTGTAGGCGTCGCAGAAACACCTTTCTGCATCGTGCTACTATCCAACTGAAGTGACAGTTCAACAACCTCATCAAGTTCTACTTTCCTTCCACTCAATTCTTTTGAGAGAAACTCTTCCTCGAGAAAGGACCCATTTATAGCAACAAATAGTTTGCCCTTGGATCTGAGATAGAAGGCATACCCCAACTATTTTCCTAAGGGTATCCTATGAAGATGCACTATTCCGCTTTGGATTCGAGCTTATCACGCATAAGTATCGCATTACCAAAATCTAAGAAATAACAGCTCAGGTTTCTGCCAAATCATAATTCATACGGTGTCATCTCAACGGATTTTAGACAGTGCCCTATCTAAAGTGAATGTAGTTGTCTCTAATGCATAATCCCAAAGTGATAGTGGCAACATGATAAGAGACACCATAGTACGCATCATATCCAATAGAACACGACTACAACGTTCGGACACACCATCACACTACGGTGTTCCAGGTGGCATGAGTTGTGAAATGACTTCCACATTGTAGTAAGTTGTATAAAAAACTCCTAACTAAGATATTCACCTCCACGATCATATCATAGACAATATATCTTCTTGTCAAGATGATATCAAACTTCTCTCTGAATTTGCTTGAACTTTTCAAACGTTTTAGACTTATGTTTCATTAAGTAAATATACCCATATATACTAAAATCATCAGTGAAGGTAAGAAAACAATGATACCCAGCGCACACTACAATACTCATTGGACCCCATACATCAACATGTATGATTTCCAATAAGTCACTTGCCCGCTCCATCATAGCGGAAAACGGGGCTAGGTCATCTTTCCCAAGACACGGATCTTGGGTAGGGGGTCCCGAGCCGTGAGACTTCGATCGATAGTAAAAGGAGACAAAGGAGATGAAGTTTACCCAGGTTTGGTCCCTCCTATGGAGGTAATGTTGGGGAACGTTGCATTGTAGGAGATATGCCCTAGAGGCAGTAATAATAGTTACTTTAGTATCTCCAAGTTTGTAATGAATGTTTATGATCCATGCTATAACTGCAATGATTCTCGAGTCTGCAATATCCACTAGGCTTGGAGGGAAACTCATGTGCACGTGTGGTATAATAAACTGTAAATTGTATTCCTAGTCTTGCCTCTAAGACTGGCTCAAGTATTGCATGATGATCCTGTTTTCCTGATGATGGGCATGGCTATGCCGACAATTTTGAAGCCACGATGTTGGTAGAACACTTGTGTTGAATCGATCCGAATTGATGTTATGCTATGAGATACATTCGTCACAACTTAATGGTTAATAACACAGAGATGGTTAACGTTTGCATAATTCCTTAGACCATGAGAGTATCGAGTCTCTTCATGCTTGCTTCATGAACTTTGGGGTTTGTTAAACGTCATCCGTAAATGAGTGGCTATTATGGCGGCTTACGGGTTCATGGAAAAGTATGTCAAGTAACTTGATAGATCAAGATTGGGATTTGCTCCTCCGACGATGGAGAGATATCTCTGCGCCCTCTCAGTGTTACGGTATCCATCATCGTCTGGCCAGACACTTTGTGATTTGATCACGGGGATGCCGGAACACGGGAAAGAGAAAAGAGAACAATACCGGCAACGAGGTAACTGGCATAGTGGAAAAGTTGTTGATCAAAGAGGATGCCTACATGTCTCACCTCGAGAAATTGTAACTTATCGCGAAGCAATAGGAATAGCTCACGGCAACTAGAGGTTCACTCGAATATTCATTCGTGTGGGTATAGGGGTCAATATGGGTGTCCACGGCTCCGATGTTGATAATTGATCGGAAGGGGTTCCGGGTCATGTCTATACTTCACCAAACCTATAGGGTCACACGCTTAAGGGTCATCTATCTGCTGAATACTTGACTAGGACTCCGAGAGGAAGTCACTAAAATAGTTTCGGAGACAGCGGAAAAGTTTCGGAGAGAACACCGAAAAAGTTTCGGTAAAAAGGAAAAAGTTGTTTCGAATAAAACCATTAATCCAAAAAGGTCTCGGCATGCACCGGGAATGTTTTGGAGGTTGCCAGATCAGTCTGGTAATTTCTGGAATTTTTCGGAGAAAAAACCGGAAAAGTTTTTCGGAGCTGCCGGAATTGTTTACCGGGTAAACGAAGATGCTTTTAAATTAAACCACCATACCGGAAATGTTCCGGAGCGCATCCAGATAACTTTAGAGGGTTCCAGAAATTTTCTGGGACCTTCCAGAATTTTTCAGAAGTAATAGTCGCGGAAAACATCTTGTCCCAGCATGAGGGGACAAGATCCCACGTTTCGTGGGGCTTTTTTGGGGCGCCTCCCTTTTGGGGGGCAGCCCCTTGTGGCTGGACAAAAGGTGTTGCCCCCCCCATGGTGGGGGCAGCCTGCACAAATGGTGGAGAGTGTTGGGAGGAAGGTGGGGCCCCATGGGGGAACACCACGGACAAGGGAACATGTTTTCTCCATGTTTGGCGGGCACATGCTTCCTTGTTTTGTGGGTGTTTGTCATGTGGCTGAATTTTCAGCCACCACCACCCCCTCCTTCCTTTATAAAAGGAGGTGGAGAGGAGGTCTCCACCCTCACTCCAAATCTCATACACATGCCATGCATTATCTGGGTTTTTCTCTCCCTCCCACGAAAAGAGTTTCGTAGAGCCGAAAGGTTGTCTGAGTTCCGGTGGGAACTAGTTCTGGATGGCGAAGCCCTACCGGATAGATGACACCGTATGTGTGCAACCCCGTAGAGAGGTTGTAGTTTCGATCTTTTGCCCGAGGGGCTGTTCGTGTCTCCTCCCGTAGGGCTGTCCGAGTCTCCGTTCAAGTTTCGAGGGTCCTCCCGAAGGGCTGTTTGCGACATCGTCCGGGGGACTGTCCGACCGCCTCCCGAAGGGCTGTCCGACGAGGGAGTACATCCTCGCGGTTGGGAGGTTGTAAAATCCTAGCTGTGGGAATCTGCACCAAGGACCTCCACCGACTCTTCTTCTGCTGCGCTTCGAGTCGGTACGGATCAGATCAAACCTTGTATACAGTCTCCATAGTGGTCCTAGGCGTGCTCGCTATACCGGAAATTTTTGTTTTCTGTCGCGTTGCCCAACAGTGGCATCAAGAGCCAGGCTATGAGTAGATGCATGTTATGATCTAGAAGACATGAGATGTATGGGTATTGCATAATATAATTTTGTAGTAGATGAGATCTATTGCTGAAAATTATTTGTGCAGGTAGCAGATGAAATATGTTACCCGATGTTCCTGTTGCTTCCCGTGAATTTGCGTAGTCCTGATCTTTACAGAATGGTGGAATTTTACAAAGTTCTGGCAATCCGCGATCCTTTCATGCTGCTCCTGAGTATGTTGATTGATAGATCAACGAAGTGCTAACAGTTCTTTGGGTTCCACCATAATTAAAGAAAGATGGATGTTTCGCAGACGAAAGGGCAATGCAGATATGATCTGCACGGGGGTCACGCGTATGACGAAGTTTAGTATGGGGATCGAGATTTTATTATCGCGTGTTTCATACACCCTGGAAAGTTAATCTAGCAACTTGAATTATCATACTTGATGATAAACGTTGGTAGCTGCGGTTTGAGTCAAAACCTTAGAAGCCACGTAAAATAAAATTTTGTATAAACCGATTAGAGGCGTCTAACTTGGTTTTGCAGGATGGTTTGCATATGATGTGGTATAGCAATGCTCATATTCAATTTGATTATGTATGAGATGGCTATATGATGTAATTAACATGACCTGCGTGTCATGATTCGGCATGATGGCTGGAGCCATATGATTGCACTTTAATGACCTGCGTGTCAACCTTATGTAATGCACTTATTTTATTAGCTATAGAGATAGCAATATTATCTGGTGCATCGACAAGGTGGTGGCAATCTTCACAAAGGTGAACACCGACGCGAATGCCAAAGACGAAGAAATACTTGACTTCTCCATCAGAAAGGGCTATACCATATCATGCTAATTATGAATTGCCTGAGATGTTTGTCCCTCTTAATGCACCCTTCTTGATTGCGCGGTAGTCACTTTTTATTAGGGTGATCTCTCATTAAAATATAAAGTAGTTAGTGTTCTCCCAAGTGTAGCACCGTCACGGCACCTAACTTTTCGGGGGTGCGCCATGGATGCATGGGTATGAACGATTAGGGATGTGTGAGGCGGGTGAGTAAAGACCTCGCAGCAATATCACTTAGTTGTCTTGACGTTCAGGAATGAAAGTCATGAGCTCAGAACACACGCATCGAAAGATGAACAAGAGTCACTTGGAGATGTGATCAGCATGTTAGCCTACGATTTAAAATTCCCGTCATGAGATGATGATTCTATGGTGATGAATTGAAGTTTGGGTCTTGAATCACTCATAATCAATTTTGAGAGATATTGATTTGAGTGGGAGTGCACCTTAGAATAAAACTGTTTATTCACTAGTGCAAATATCATTATGAACAAAGTCTAAGTGAATTTGTGTTTTCCGTTGTAGATCAAATGCCTCGCAATAACACGTTCAACTTAGGCCCGATGTTACAGAAAGAGAAGTTAGCTGCGAATGGAAACAACTATGCGGACTGGGTCCGTAGCCCGAGGATTGTCCTCATGGGTGCTAAGAAAGTGTACGTGCTTGACGGACCTCTTCCTCCTAAACTGGCGGCAACTACCGCGGCAGACATACAAAATGTCTGGGTCACTAAGGATGATGATTACAACTTAGTGCAGTGCCTCATGCTATCTTGCATGAGTTCACAGCTTCAAAAACGTTTTGAATTCCATAACTCCTTTGATATGATCAAAGATCTGGATGCTCTTTGCAAGTTTAATGAACGATCTGAATGTTTTGACATCATGAAAATGATGGCGGAGACCAAGATGGCTGAGGGCAGTTCAGTTGGCGAGCACGTAGTCAATATGATTTGCTACACCGAAAGGCTTAAAATCCTGGAATTCCCACTTCCAGAAGAGCATGTTATGGACTTGTTGCTAGGTTCGCTCCCCCCGTCTTATGGCGGTTTTATCATGAACTACAACATGAATGGGATGGACAAAACAGCAAATGAGGTGCTTGCCATGCTGAAAACTGCTGAAGGAGGACTGCAGAAAAATCGCAAGCAAGTGTTGCTTGTGAATAAAACTGCCAGTTTCAAAAAGAAAGGCAGGCCAAAGAAGGGCAAGGGCGCCGGTAAGACCGGCTTCCAACGCAAATTTAAGGGCGGAGCGAAGAATGAAACTGAGTGCTTCTACTGCAAGGGCATAGGACACTGGAAGAGAAACTGCAAGAAGTATCTGGAAGATAAGAAGTCCGGGAAAACTGGAAAAGGTATAATTGTTATACAAGTTAATGTCATTGACGTTTTGCTTGCTAGAGAAAATTCTAAGTCTTGGGTATTTGATACTGGATCGGTTGCTCACATTTGCAACTCGATACAGGGGCTTCAGAAGGTGCGCAAGCTGGCAAAGAATGAAGTATTGATGCGTGTCGGAAACGGCGCTGGGATCGCCGCTCAAGCCATCGGCATTATGCCTCTACGCTTCCCTTTAGGATTTATTTTGGAACTTAGTAACTATTATTTTGTTCCATTTTGTGTAGAAACATTATCTCTGGATCATGTTTAGTACATGATGGGTACTCCTACAAGTCTGAGAACAATGGTTGTTCACTTTATTGTAAGGATATATTTTATGGATTTGCACCCATTGTTGGGGGCCTTTTTATACTTAATCTTGAATGTGAAAATGATGTCTTTAACGTGAATGGTAAATGCCTTAAGAAGGCTGATACCACCACCACTTTCATGTGGCACTGTCAGCTTGGCCACATTAGAAAGAAACGCATGCAAAGACTCTATAAAGATGGAGTTTTACTGTCTTTTGATTTTGAATCATTTGACACATGTGAAGCTTGCTTGATGGGAAAAATTACTAAGACGCCGTTCATGGGTCATCCTGAACGGGCGAGTGAATTATTGGAAATAATACACAGTGATGTATGTGGTCCAATGAGCACAGTCGCACAGGGTGGGTATTTCTACTTTGTAACTTTTACTGATGATTTAAGTAGGTATGGATATATCTACTTTATGAAGCATAAGTCGGAAACATTTGAAAATTTCAAAGAATTTCAGAATGAGGTAGAAAATCATCGTAACAAAAAGATTAAGTTTTTGTGGTCTGATCGCGGAGGCGAATATCTCAGTCACGAGTTTCGCCAACATCTGAGTGGCCGTGGAATCGTTTCACAGCTTACGCCTCCCGGAACTCCATAGTGAAACAGAGTGTCGGAACGACGTAACCGAACCCTGTTAGACATGGTAAGGTCAATGATGTCTCTTACAGATCTACCCATATCTTTTTGGGGTCATGCACTAGAAACTGCCGCTCACACACTAAACAAAGCACCGTCTAAGTGTGTTAAGACGACACCACATGAGATGTGGCATGGGAAGAAAACTTGTGTGTCGCATCTTAAAATTTGGGGTTGTGAGGCATACGTAAAGTGTTTACAGCTTAGCAAACTCGATCCCAGATCAGACAAATGTTACTTTGTAGGTTATCCAACAAGCACTGTTGGGTATTCCTTCTACCTACCCTCCGAGCACAAAGTGTTTGTCGCTAAAGGCGGAGTCTTTCTTGAGAAAGAGTTTCTCGCTAAAGAAGCTAGTGGGAGGACAGTACAACTTAATGAGATTAGTGAATCTTTGGCCACCGTTGATATGGCTAAGGAACCAGAAGTAATTCCACAAATTATCCGTACAACTGGGCCGGAAGTTGTCACATGTGTTGCGGAAACTTACGACAATGTTGTAACTGAACCGTGTAGATCAGGTAGGGCTATCCAGCCACCTGAGTGGTTTCATAATGAAATCTTCATTCTTGAAGACGATGAACCTGCGCATTACAAGGAAGCGATGGCGGGGCCTAGCTCAAGGGAATGGCACAAGGCCATGAGTTCCAAAATGTAATCCATGTACGAAAACGAAGTTTGGAACTTGGAAGAACTTCCAAATGGTGTAAAACCCATTGGTTGTAAATGGATTTTCAAAATAAAGACGAACGCGGATGGTAACATTACTATCCACAAAGCTAGACTTGTCGCAAAAGGGTTCACGCAAGTTCCAGGAGTGGACTACGACGAGATTTTCTTGCCCGTAGCTATGCTTAGGTCTGTTCGAATATTACTAGCAATTGCTGCTTATTTTGATTATGAAATATGGCATATGGATGTCAAAACGACTTTCCTAAATGGAAACCTTGAACAGGATGTATACAGGATACAGCCAGAAGGTTTTGTCGAGTCCTAAGAATGCTGGAAAAGTATGTAAGCTTCAGAAAGCCATTTATGGTCTGAAGCAAGCATCAAGGAGCTGGAACATTCGTTTTGATGAAGTGGTCAAAGAGTTTGGCTTCATCAGAAACGATGAAGAATCTTGTGTTTACAAGAAGTTTAGTGGGAGCGCAATAGCATTTCTATTCTTTTATGTGGATGACATATTGTTGATTGGAAATGATGTGAATTTTCATAGCGAAATAAAAGACTCATTGAAAAGGATTTGTTCCATGAAAGACTTAAGTGAAGCGGCATATGTATTGTGCATCGGGATCTATAGAGATAGATCAAGACGCCTAATAGTGCTTAGCCAAAGCACATACATAGACAAGGTGTTGAAAAGGTTTAACATGGAGAACTCCAAGAAAGGCCTACTCCCCATGTCACCTGGCACAGTGCTTTGCAAGAATCAGAGTCCTCAGACCCTCGATGGACGAGTACAAATAAATGATATTCCATATGCTTCGGCAGTTGGTTCTATTATGTATGCCATGCTATGTACAAGACCGGATGTTTCCTATGCGCTAAGTGTTAGCAGCCGGTACCAAGGTGATCCAGGCTTGGAACACTAGGCCGCAGTCAAGGGTATTCTTAAGTACCTCAGAAGGACCAAGGATTTACTCCTTGCGTACGGATGTGATGAAGAGCTCATTGTAAGTTGTTACACTGATGCAGGCTTCATGACTGACCCAGATGACTTCAAATCTCAATCTGGCTATGTTTTCATATTGAACGGCAGCGCAGTTGATTGGAAAAGTTCCAAACAAAAGACTATGGCGGATTCTACGACGGAGGCGGAATATGTTGCTTCTTCTGAAGCCTCCAAGCTAGCTATCGGTATCAAGCAATTTCTTGAAGACCTTGGTGTGGTTCCAAGTGCTCTAGACCCGGTGGAGATCTATCGTGATAATAGTGGTGCCGTGGCTCAGGCAAGGGAGCCATGTTCACACCATAAGACAATGCATATTCAACACAAATATAAACTCATTCAACATCATGTCCAAGAAGGTTTAGTGAAAGTATGCAAAGTTCACATGGATCTGAATGTGTCAGACCCAATGACAAAGCCTCTACCATGAACAAAGCATGAGCAACACCGGATAGCCATTGGTGTTAAGGAAGCCATGTAACTGGATTATGACTCTAGTGCAAGTGGGAGTCTGTAGGAGATATGCCCTAGAGGCAGTAACAACAATTACTTTAGTATCTCCAAGTTTGTAATGAATGTTTATGATCCATGCTATAACTGCAATGATTCTCGAGTCTGCAATATCCACGAGGCTTGGAGGGAAACTCATGTGCACGTGTGGTATAATAAACTGTAAATTGTATTCCTAGTCTCGCCTCTAAGACTAGCTCAAGTATTGCATGATGATCCTGTTTTCCTGATCATGGGCATGGCTATGCCAGCAATTTTGAGGCCACGATGTTGGTAGAACACTTGTGTTGAATCGATCCGAATTGATGTTATGCTATGAGATACATTCGTCACAAGTTAATGGTTAATAACACAGAGATGGTTAATGTTTGCATAATTCCTTAGACCAAGAGAGTATCGAGTCTCTTCATGCTTGCTTCATGAACTTTGGGGTTTGTTAAACGTCATCCGTAAATGGGTAGCTATTACGGCGGCTTACGGGTTCATGGAAAAGTATGTCAAGTAACTTGATAGATCAAGATTGGGATTTGCCCCTCCGACGATGGAGAGATATCTCTGGGCCCTCTCAGTGTTACGGTATCCATCATCGTCTAGCCAGACACTTTGTGATTTGATCACGGGGATGCCGGAACTGTTCGAAATATGCCCTAGAGGCAATAATAAATTAGTTATTACCATATTTCCTTGTTCGTGATAATCGTTTATTATCCATGCTATAATTGTATTCGGAGACTTAGATGCATGTGTGGATACATAGACAAAACCATGTCCCTAGTATGCCTCTAATAGACTAGCTCGTTGATCAAAAGATGGTTAAGGTTTCCTAGCCATGGACATGAGATGTCATTTGATAATGGGGTCACATCATTAGGAGAATGATGTGATGCACAAGACCCAAACTGCAAACGTAGCATATGATCGTGTCAGTTTATTGCTACTGTTTTCCGCATGTCAAGTATGTGTTCCTATGACCATGAGATCATGCAACTCACAGATATCGGAGGTGTGCCTTGTGTGTATCAAATGTCGCAACATAACTGGGTGGCTATAAAGGTGCTCTACAGGTATCTCCGATGGTGTCTGTTGAGTTAGCATGGATCGAGACTGGGATTTGTTACTCCGTGTGACGGAGAGGTATCTCGGGACCCACTCGGTAATGCAACATCACAATAAGCCTTGCAAGCAATGTGACTAATTGTTAGTTGCGGGATCTTGTATTACGGAACGAGTTAAGAGACTTGCCGGTAACGAGGTTGAACTAGGTATGGAGATACCGACGATCGAATCTCGAGTAAGTAACATACCGAAGAACAAAGGGAACGTTATACGGGATTAACTGAATCCTTGACATAGAGGTTCGACCGATAAAGATCTTCGTAGTATATGTAGGAACCAATGTGGACGTCCAGGTCCCGCCATTGGTTATTGATCGTAGAGGTGTCTCGGTCATGTCTACATAGTTCTCGAACCCGCAGGGTCTGCACACTTAAGGTTCTGTGACGTTTCGGTAGTGTAGAGTTATGTATGGTGGTGACCGAAGTTTTTTCGGAGTCCCAGATGAGATCCCGGATGTCACGAGGATCTCCGGAATGGTCCGGAGGTAAAGATTCATATATAGGAAGTCCCAGTTTGGTTTCCAGAAAAGTTTCGGGCTCATCGGTAGTGTACCGGGAGTGCCGGTAGTGTACCGGGAGTGCCGATAGTGTACCGGGAGGCCTCCGGGAGGGGTATTTCGACCCCAAGAGGTCCATGGGCTGTGGGAAAACAGCCACAAAGGTCCATGGCGCAGGAGAGAAAGTCCTAAATCAAAAATTGGAAAATCAGCCAATAGGAGGCAATCCTACTCCAACTAGGATTGGAGGTGAAGTAGGATTGCTTCCCACCTCCTATTTCGGCCGACCCAAAGGCCTTGGCTGCCTATCCTCTCCTCTCCTCCTATATATACTAGTGTATCGGGTGGTTTTTGGACAGAATTTCCGGCCACGTGCTACCCGTTCCACCGGTGCATAGTTTCTCCTCTAGATCGGTTTTCTGCAGCGCTTAGGCGAAGCCCTGCCGGAATTGCTCCACCACCATCACCGGAGCGCCGTCACGCTGCCGGTGAACTCTCTCTCCTATCCACCTCCTCTTGCTAGATCGAGACGGTAGAGATCATCATCAAGCTGCACGTGTGCTGAACGCGGAGGTGCCGTCCGTTCGGCGCTAGATCGGAAGGACCGTGATCGAGATCGCAAGACGGTTCGTGATGTGATCACGGAACGGATCGTGATGAGTTCGCAGGACAGATCGTGATCAAGATCGTGAGACGGATCATGATGAGTTCGCGGGACGGATCATGATGTGTTCGCGGGACGGTTCGTGATTGGATCGCAGGACGCTCGGCGATTTGGATCGCGAAGAAGTTCGACTACACCAACCGCGTTTCTTAACGCTTCCCACTTAGCGATCTACAAGGGTACGTAGATCCACTCTCCCTCTCGTAGATGCTCATCACCATGGATAGGTTTGCGTGTGCGTAGGAATTTTTTTTCCCATGCGACGTTCCCCAACAGTGGAATCATGAGCTAGGTTGATGGTTCGATGAGATCTTGAGTAGAACACAAAAGGTTTGTGGGCATTGATGCTTAGATTGCTTCCTCCCTTGGTCGTATTTTTGTTCAGCGGGATTGTGAGATGAAGCGTCCCGGACCAACATTACTCGTACGCTTACGAGAGACCGGTTCCCTCGACGCAACTTGTTGCCTAGATGGCTTGCGGGTGATAGTTTCTCTCACTTTAGTTGGATCGGATTTGACAAAGGCGGTCCTTGAGAAGGCTGAAAAGCAACTAGTGTATCACCGTTGTGGTTTTTTCGTAGATGAGAATTGTTCTTGCTAGATACCCGTAGCAGCCACGTAAAACATGCAACAACAATTAGAGGACGTCTAACTTGTTTTTGTAGGGTATGTTGTGATGTGATATGGCCAATTACATGATGTGATATATGTGATGTATGAGATGATCATGTGATGTATAGATTATCACGACTTGCATGTCGATGAGTACGGCAACCGGTAGGAGCCATAGGGTTGTCTTTAATTATTGTATGACCTGCGTGTCAATCATTAAGCGCTATGTAATGCTTTACTTTATCGCTACGGTAGCAATAGTAGTAGAAGCATGCAGGGCGTGACAACCCTGATGGCGACACGTTGATGGAGATCAAGATGATGGAGATCATGGTGTCATGCCGGTGATGATGGAGATCATGCCGGTGCTTTCATGATGGAGATCAAAAGCACGAGATCATGGCCATATCATGTCACTTATGATTTGCATGTGATGTTAATCCTTTTATGCACCTTGTTTTGCTTAGGATGACGGTAGCATTATAAGGTGATCCCTCACTTAATTTCAAGATAAATTGTGTTCTCCCCGAGTGTGCATCGTTGCGGAAGTTCATCGTGTTGAGACACCACGTGATGATCGGGTGTGATAGACTCTACGTTCACATACAATGGGTGCAAGCCAGATTTGCACGTGCAGAACACTCGGGTTAAACTTGACGAGCCTAGCATGTACAGACATGGCCTCGGAACACAAGAGACCGAAAGGTCGAACATGAGTCATATAGTAGATATGATCAACATGATGATGTTCACCATTGCAGCCATCTCAACTCACGTGATGATCGGACTTGAGTTGGTGAATTTGGATCATGTATCACTCGAATGATCTGAGGGATGTCAATTTGAGTGGGAGTTCTTAAGTAATATGATTAATTGAACTCATTATAATGAACATAGTCAAAGTGTCTTTGCAAATTATGTTGTAGATTACTAGCTCGCGCTATAGCTCCCTTAAATTTTTATATCTTCCTAGAGAAATAGAGTTGAAAGATGTTGGTAGCAATATTGCGGACTGGGTCCGTGATCTGAGGATTGTCCTCATTGCTGCACAGAAGGCTTATGTCCTTAATGCACCGCTCGGTGCGCCATCCCCTCTAGCGTCGTCTATAGATGTTGTGAACATCTGACAGGCACGTTTCGATGACTACTTGATAGTTTAGTGTGTCATGCATTACGGCTTAGAATTGAGGCTCCGAAACGTTTTGAACGTCACAGAACATATGAGATGTTCTAGGAGCAGAGATTGTGATCTCAGGCTCGTGCCTGTGTTGCGAGATATGAGATCTCCAACAAGATTCTTTGCCTATAAGATGAAGGAGAATAGCTCAATCGTTGAGCGTGTACTCAGATTGTCTGGGTACTACAATTGCTTGAATAAAGTGGGAGTTGATCTTCGAGATAAGATAGTGATTGATATAATTCTCCAAGTCACTGTCACTAAAGCTACTAGAACTTAGTGACGAACTATAATACACCAGGGATAGAAGTATTGATCCCTGAGCTGTTCGCGATGTTTGACACCGCGAAGGTAGAAATCAAGAAGGAGCGTCAAGTGTTGATGGTTAATCAAACCACTAGTTTCGAAAAGGGAAAGAGCAAGGAGGGAAACTTCATGGATAGCAAGTCAGTTGCTGCTCCAGTGAAGCAACCCAAAGTTGAACTCAAACCCGAGACTAAGTGCTTCTATTATGAGGTGAGAGGTCGCTGAAGCGGAACAACCCTAGATACTTGGTAGATAAGAAGGCTGGCAACATCGACAGAAATATATTTGATATACGAGTTATTGATGTGTACCTTGCTAGTACTCCTAGTAGCACCTGGGTATTGGATACCGGTTCGGTTGCTAAATGTTAGTAACTCGAAATAAAAGCTACGGAATAAACGGAGAACTAGCTAAGGATGAGGTGACGATGTGTGTTGGAAATGTTTCCAAGGTTGATGTGATCAACATCGCACGCTCTCTCTACCTTCAGGATTAGTGACGAACCTAAATAAATGTTATTTGGTGTTTTGCGTTGAGCATGAACATGATTAGATCAAGTTTGTTGCAATACGGTTATTCATTTAAGTCAGAGAATAATAGTTATTCTGTTTACATGAATAATACCTTCAATGGTCATGCACCCAGTGTGAATGGTTTGTTGAAATCTTGATCGTAGTAATACACTTGTTCATAACATTGATGTCAAAAGATACAAAGTTAAATAATGATAGTACCACATACTTGTGGCACTGCCGCAAAATGTCATATTGGTATAAAGAGCATGAAGAAACTCCATGGTGATGGATATTTGGACTCATTCGATTTCGAATCGGTTGAGACATGCGAACCATGCCTCTTGGGCAAGATGACTAAAGGACCCCGTTGGATGGAGCGGGCAAGTGATTCATTGGAAATGATACATGTTGATGTATGCAATCTAGTGAGTCTTGTAGCGTGCAGTGGATATCATTATTTTCTTACCTTCACTGATGATTTGAGTAGATATAGTGTATATTTACTTAATGAAACACAAGTCTGAATCGTTTGAAAGGTTCAAGCAAATTCAGAGTGAAGTTTAAAGATCATCGTGACAAGAAGAAAAAATGACTGCGATATGATCGTGGAGGTGAATATCTGAGTCACGAGTTTGGCATACAACTTAAGACAATGTGAAAGTTGTTTCACAACTAAACGCCACCTGGAACACCATAGTGTGATGGTGTGTGCGAACATCATAGTTATGCTCTATTGGACATGGTGCGTGCTATGATGTCTCTTGTCGTTTTACTACTATAATTTTGGGGTTATGCATTAGAGACAACTACATTCACTTTAAATAGGGCACCATCTAAATCCGTTGAGATGACACCATGTGAATTATGGTTTGATAGAAACCTAAGCTGTCATTTCTTAATACTTGGGGTTGCGACACTTGTGTGGAAAATGTTTTCACCTAATGAGGTCGAACCCAAGGCGGACAAATGCATCTTCATCGCATACCCTAAGATTAGTTGGGTGAACCTTCTATCTCAGATCCAAGTGCAAAGTGTTTGTTACTAAAACGGATCCTTTCTCGAGGAAAAGTTTCTCTCGAAAGAATTGAGTGGGAGGAAGATAGAACTTGATGAGGTTGTTAAACCTTTGTTCAACCAGAGAGTAGCGCAGCGCAGGATGTTGTTTCTGTGAAACCTACGTTAGTTGAAGAGGAAGTTAATGATGATGATCATGAAGCTTCAGGATCAAGTTACTATCGAACTTCGTAGGTCGACAAGGATGTGTATTGCTCCTAAGCGGTACGACAACCTGTCTTGGAGGTCATGTTGTTGGACAAACGATGAACCTATGAGCTATGGAGAAGCAATGATGGGCCCGGATTCTGACAAATGGTTGGAGGCCATGAAATCTGAGATAGGATCCATGTATGAAAACCAAGTGTAGTCTTTGGTAGACTTGCTCGTTGGACAGCAGGTCGTTGAGTACAAATGGATCTTTAAAATGAAGACAGACACTGATGGTGAATGTCACTATTTGTAAAGCTCGACTTGTTGCAAAGATGTTTGTGACAAATTCAAGGAGTTGACTACGATGAGACTTTCTCACCCGTAGTGGTGCTAAAGTCTGTTGGAATTATGTTAGCAGCTGTTGTGTTTTCAATTATGAAATCTGGCAGATGGATCTCAAAACATCCTTTCCTTAACGGTTTACTTGAGGAAAGGTTGTATGTGATACAACCAGAAGGTTTTGTCAGGCCTA
The DNA here is from genome assembly GCA_022496015.1 of Hordeum marinum. Lineage (NCBI taxonomy): Eukaryota > Viridiplantae > Streptophyta > Magnoliopsida > Poales > Poaceae > Hordeum > Hordeum marinum. The sequence goes on from CM039673.1 coordinate 298,955,721, forward strand.
AGGATGCTAAAAGGTGTGCAAGCTTCGGCGATCCTTCCATGGACTGAAGCAAGCATCTCGGAGTTGGAATATACGCTTTGATGAGGTGATCAAAGTTTTGATGTTTATACAAAGTTTACGAGAAACTTGTATTTGCAATAAAGTGAGTGGGAGCACTATAGAATTTCTAATAAGTATATGTGGATGACATATTGTTGATCAGAAATAATGTAGAGTTTCTGGAAACCATAAAACAGTCATTTGGAAAGTGATTTTCAAAGGAAGACCTGGATCAAGCTACCTAATTGTTGAGCATCAAAATATATGGAGATAGATCAAGATGCTCGATGAGACTTTCAATGAGTGCATACCTTGACAAGATTTTGAAAGAGTTCAAAATGGATCAGTCAGAGAAAGAGTTCTCGCCTGATTTGTAAGGTGTGAAAGTTGAGTGAGACTCAAAGCTCGACAACGGCAGAAGAAAGAGAAAGGACAAACATCGTCCCCTATGCCTTAGCCATAGGCTCTATATTATGCCATGCTGTGTACCGCACCTGTGTGTGCCTTGCCATGATTCCGTCAGGGGGTACAAGAGAGAACCAGGAGTGGATCACTGGACAGCGGTCAAGATTATCCTCAGTAACTAAGAGACTGAGCAGATGTTTCTCGATTATGGAGGTGATAAAGAGTTCGTCGTAAGGAGTTACGTCGATACAAGCTTTAACACTAATCCGGATGACTCGTAGTAGCAATCTGGATACGTATAGTGGAGCAGCCATTTGGAATAGTACCGAGCGGAGTGTGGTAGCAGTGTTTATAGTTTGACATAGGTATTTGCAAAGTGCACACGGATCTGAATGTTACAGACCCGTTGACTATAAGACCTCTCTCACATGCAAAGCATGATCGAGCCCCAGAACTCGTTGGGTGTTAGATTCATAACAATGCGAATCACATGGTGATGTGAACCAGATTATTGACTCTAGTGCAAGTGGGAGACTGTTGGAAATATGCCCTAGAGGCAATAATAAATCTGTTATTATCATATTTCCTTGTTCATGATAATCGTTTATTATCAATGCTATAATTGTATTGATCGGAGACTTAGATGCATGTGTGGATACATAGACAAAACCATGTCCCTAGTACGCCTCTAATAGACTAGCTCGTTGATTAAAAGATGGTTAAGGTTTCCTAGCCATGGACATGAGATGTCATTTGATAACAGGGTCACATCATTAGGAGAATGATGTGATGGACAAGACCCAAACTGCAAACGTAGCGTATGATCGTGTCAGTTTATTGCTACTGTTTTCCGCATGTCAAGTATGTGTTCCTATGACCATGAGATCATGCAAATCACAGATATCGGAGGTGTGCCTTGTGTGTATCAAACGTCGCAACGTAACTGGGTGACTATAAAGGTGCTCTATAGGTATCTCCGTTGGTGTGTGTTGAGTTGGCATGGATCGAGACTGGGATTTGTTACTCCGTGTGACGGAAAGGTATCTCGGGGCCCACTCGGTAATGCAACATCACAATAAGCCTTGCAAGCAATGTGACTAATTGTTAGTTGCGGGATCTTGTATTACGGAACGAGTAAAGAGACTTGCCGGTAACGAGGTTGAACGAGGTATGGAGATACCGACGATCGAATCTCGGGTAAGTAACATACCGAAGAACAAAGGGAACGTTATACGAGATTAACTAAATCCTTGACATAGAGGTTCGACCGATAAAGATCTTCGTAGAATATGTAGGAACCAATGTGGACGTCCAGGTCCCGCCATTGGTTATTGACCATAGAGGTGTCTCGGTCATGTCTACGTAGTTCTCGAACCCGCAGGGTCTGCACACTTAAGGTTCGGTGATGTTTCGGTAGTGTAGAGTTATGTATGGTGGTGACCGAAGTTTGTTCGGAGTCCCGGATGAGATCCCCGACGTCACGAGGAGCTCCGGAATGGTCCGGAGGTAAAGATTCATATATAGGAAGTCCCAGTTTGGTTTCCGGAAAAGTTTAGGGCTCATCGGTAGTGTACCGGGAGTGCTGGTAGTGTACCGGGAGGCCTCCGTGAGGGGTATTTCAACCCCAAGAGGTCCATGGTCTGTGAGAAAACAGCCACAAAGGCCCATGGCGCAGGAGAGAAAGTCCTAAAGCAAAAACTGGAAAATCAGCCAATAGGAGGCAATCCTACTCCAACTAGGATTGGAGGTGAAGTAGGATTGCTTCCCACCTCCTATTTCGGCCGACCCAAAGGCCTTGGCTGCCTCTCCTCTCCTCTCCTCCTGTATATACTAGTGGATTGGGTGGTTTTTGGACAGAATTTCCGGCCACTTGCTACCCGGTCCACCGGTGCATAGTTTCTCCTCTAGATCGGTTTTCTGTAGCGCTTAGGCGAAGCCCTGCCGGAATTGCTCCACCACCACCACCGGAGCGCCGTCACGCTGCCGGTGAACTCTATTTCCTCTCCACCTCCTCTTGATGGATCGAGAGGGTAGAGATCGTCATCAAGCTGCATGTGTGCTGAACGCGGAGGTGCCGTCCGTTCGGCGCTAGATCGGAAGGACCGTGATCGAGATCGCGAGACGGTTCGTGATGTGATCACGGAATGGATCGTGATGAGTTTGCGGGACAGATCGTGATCACGATCGTGAGACGGATCGTGATGAATTCGCGGGACGGATCATGATGTTTTCGCGGGACGGTTCGTGATTGGATCACGGGACGCTCGGCGATTTGGATCGCGAAGAAGTTCGACTACACCAACCGCGTTTCTTAACGCTTCCCGCTTAGCGATCTACAAGGGTACGTAGATCCACTCTCCCTCTCGTAGATGCTCATCACCATGGATAGGTTTGCGTGTGCGTAGGAAAAATTTTGTTTCCCATGCGACGTTCCCCAACAGGAACACAGGAACGAGAAAAGAGGACAATACCGACAACGAGGTAACTGGCATAGTGGACAAGTTGTTGATCCAAGAGGATGCCTACATGTCTCACCTCGGGAAATTGTAACTTATCGTGAAGCAACAGGAATAGCTCACGACAACTAGATGTTCACTCGAATATTCATTCGTGTGGGTATAGGGGTCAATATGGGTGTCCACGGCTCCGATGTTGATCATTGATTGGAAGGGGTTCCGGGTCATATCTATACTTCACCGAACCTATAGGGTCACACGCTTAAGGGTCATCTATCTGCTGAATACTAGACTAGGAGTCCGAGAGAAAGTCACTAAAATAGTTTCGGAGACAGCAAAAAAGTTTCGGAGAGAACACCGAAAAAGTTTTGGTAAAACCGAAAAGTTGTTTCAAATAAAACCATTGATCCAAAAAGGTTCCGGCATGCACCGGGAATGTTTTGGAGGTTGCCAGATCAGTCTGGTAATTTCTGGAATTTTTCGGAGAAAAAACCGGAAAAGGTTTTCGGAGCTACCGGAATTGTTTACTGGGTAAACGAAGATGGTTTAAAATTAAACCACCATACCGGAAATGTTCTAGAGTGTGTCCAGATAATTTGAGAGGGTGATGGAAATGTTCTGGGACCTTCCAAATTTTTTCAGAAGTAATAGTCGCGGAAAACATCTTGTCCTAGCGTGATGGGACAACATCCCACGTTTCGTGGGGCTGTTTTGGGGCGCCTCCCTTTTGGGGGGCAGCCCATTGTGTCTGGACAAAAGGTGTTGGGGCCCCCCCATGGTGGGGGCAGCCTCCACAAATGGTAGAGAGTGTAGGAAGGAAGGTGGGGCCCCATGGGGGAACACCATGGACAAGGGAACATGTTTTCTCCATGTTTGGTGGGAACATGCTTCCTTGTTTTGTGGGTGCTTGTCATGTGGCTGAATTTTCAGCCACCACCACCCCCTCCTTCCCCTATAAAAGGAGGTGGAGAGGAGATTTCCACCCCCACTCCAACTCTCATACACATGCCATGCATTATCTGGGTTCTTCTCTCCCTCCCACGAAAAGAGCTTCGTAGAGACGAAAGGCTGTCTGGGTTCCGGTGGGAAGTAGTTCTGGACAGTGAAGCCCTGCCGGATAGATGACACCGTATGTGTGCAACCCCATAGAGAGGTTGTAGTTTCGATATTTTGCCCAAGGGTCTGTTCGTGTGTCCTCCCGCAGGGCTGTCCGAGTCTCCGTTCGAGTTTCGAGGGTCCTCCCGAAGGGCTGTCCGCGACATCGTCCGAGGGACTGTCCGACCGCCTCCCGAAGGGATGTCCGATGAGGGAGTACATCCTCGCGGTTGGGAGGTTGTAAAATCCTAGCTGTGGGGATCTGCACCAATGATCTCCACTGACTCTTCTTCCGCTGCGCTTCGAGTCGGTACGGATCAAATCAAACCTTGTATGCAGTCTCCATAGTGGTCCTGGGCGTGCTCGCTATACTGGAAATTTTTGTTTTCCGTCGCGTTGCCCAACATGCATGGGAAACAAAAAAATTCCTATCCAACTGTAGATCTATCCATGGTGATGTGCATCTACGAGAGGGAGAGTGAATCTACATACCCTTGTAGATCGCTAAGCGGGAAGCGTTAAGAAACACGGTTGGTGTAGTCGAACGTCTTCGCGATCCAAATCGCCATGCGTCCCGCGATCCAATCACGATCTGTCCCGCAATCCAATCACAATCTGTCTCGCGATCCGATCATGATCTCTCCCACGAACTTGATCACGATCCGTCCCATGAACTTGATCACGATCCTTCCGATCTAGCACCGAATGGGCGGCACCTCCGCGTTCAACACACGTACAACTTCATGACGATCTCCACCGTCTTGATCCAGCAAGAAGGAGTGGAGAGGAAGAAGAGTTCTCCGGCAGCCTGACGGTGTTCCGGTGATGGTGGTGGATTAATTCCGGTAGGGCTTCGCCTAAGCACTGCAGAAATCCGATCTAGAGGAGAAACTATGCACTGGAGGAACGGGTAGCATGTGGCTCAAATTCTAGTGCGAAAACCCTAAAACCTCCAGTATATATAAGAGGAGAGGAGGAGAGGAGGCAGCCTTGGCTTCCCAAGCCAAGGGCTTCGGACGAACCAACTAGGATTGGAGGACTCTCCTCCAATCCTAGTAGGACTAGGATTCGTTCCTTTTTTTCCTTTTTCCACCTTTTCCTATTGGGTTTTTTCCTCCAGCCACATGGGCCTTGTGTGGGAGTTTCCACCAGCCCACAAAGGGCTGATATTCACTCTCCCACAGCCCATGAAGCCTCTTGGGTCGAAATACCCCTCCCGGAGGTCTCCCAGTACACTAACGGCACCCCCGGTACACTACCGATGAGCCCAAAACTTTTCCGGCGACCAAAACAGGACTTCCTATATATAAATATTTACCTCTGGACCATTCCGGAGCTCCTCGTGACGTACGGGATCTCATCCGAGACTCCGAACAAACTTTGGTCACCATCATACATAACTCTATACTACCGAAACGTCACCAAACCTTAAGTGTGCAGACCCTGCGGGTTCGAGAACTATGTAGACATGACCGAGACACCTCTACGGTGAATAACCAATGGCGGGACCTGGATGTCCACATAGGTTCCTACATATTCCAGGAAGATCTTTATCGGTCGAACCTCTATGTCAAGGATTCAGTTAATCATGTAAAGTGTTCCCTTTGTTCTTCGGTATGTTACTTGCCCGAGATTCGATCCTCGGTATCTCCATACCTAGTTCAACCTCATTACTGGCAAGTCTCTTTACTTGTTCCGTAGTACATGATCTGGCAACTAACACTTAGTCACATTGCTTGCAAGGCTTATTGTGATGTTGTACTATCGAGTGGGCCCTGAGATACCTTTCCGTCACACGGAGTAACAAATCCCAGTCTTGATCCATGCCAACTCAACAGACACCCTCGGAGACACCTATAGATCACCTTTATAGTCACCAGTTACGTTGCAACGTTTGATACACACAAGGTACTCCTCCGATATCTGTGAGTTGCATGATCTCATGGTCATAGGAACATATACTTGACATGCAGAAAACAGTAGCAATAAACTGACACGATCATAAGCTACGTTTGTAGTTTTGGTCTTGTCCATCACATCATTCTCCTAATGATGTGATCCCATTATCAAATGACATCTCATGTCCATGGCTAGGAAACCTTAACCATCTTTCGATCAACACGCTACTTCACTAGAGGCATACTAGGGACATTGTGTTAGTCTATGCATCCACACATGTATCCATGTTTCCAATTTATACAATTATAGCATGGATAATAAACGATTATCATGAACAAGGAAATACAATAATAAACACTTTATTTATTGCCTCTAGGGCATATTACCAACAGTCTCCCACTTGCACTAGAGTCAATAATATAGTTCAGATCACTATGTGATTTACATTGTAATAAATCGAACACCCATGTAGTTCTGGTGTTGATCATGTTTAGCCCTTACAAGAGGTTTAGTCAACGGGGCTGCAACATTCAGATCCGTGTGCACTTTGCAAATATTTATGTATTTCTCCACGATGTAATCGTGGATGGATTTGAAGCGTCGCTTTATGTGTCGGGTCCTCTTGTGAAACCTTGGTTCCTTGGCCAGAGCAATGGCACCAGTGTTGTCACAGAACAGGTTCATTGGATTCAGTGCACTGGGCACTACTGCAAGATCTGTCATGAACTGCTTCATCCAGACACCTTCCTTCGCCGCCTCCGTGGCTGCGATGTATTCCGCTTCGCACATAGAATCCGCTACCACGCTTTGCTTGGAACTGCACCAGCTTACCGCTGCCCCGTTAAGAATAAATACGTATCCGCTTTGCGACTTAGAGTCGTCCGAATCAGTGTCAAAGCTTTGCATCGACGTATCCCTTTACGACGAGCTCTTCATCACCTCCATAAATGAGAAACATTTCCTTAGTACTTTTCAGGTACTTAAGGATATTCTTGACCGCTTGCCAGTGCTCCATTCCAGGATCACTTTGAAACCTTCCGGCCATAATTATGGCAAGGCTGACATCATGTCTTGGGCACAACATTGCATACATGATAGAGCCTATGGCTGAAGCATAGGGGATGACACTCATCTTTTCTCTATCTTCTGAAGTTACTAGGCATACATTCACACCTGGTAACACAGGCAAGAACCCCTTCTTGGACTGTTCCATTTTGAACTTCTTCAAAAGTTTATCAAGGTATGTGCTCTGTGAAAGTGCTATTGAGCGTCTCGATCTATATCTATAGATCTTAATGCCTAATATGAAAGCAACTTCTCCTAGGTCCTTCATTGAAAAACTCTTGTTCAAATATTCCTTCATGCTTTCCAGCATTTCTATATTGTTTCCAATCAGCAATATGTCATCCACATATAATACTAGAAACGCTATAGAGCTCCCACTCACTTTCTTGTAAACACAAGCTTCTCCGTAAACTTGTATAAACTCAAACGCTTTGATCACCTCATCAAAGCGCTTATTCCAACTCCGAGATGCTTGCACCAGTCCATAAATGGATCGCTGGAGTTTGCAAACTTTGCCAGCATTCTCTGGATCGACAAAACCTTCGGTTGCATCATATACAACTCTTCCTCAAGGAAACCGTTGAGGAACGATGTTTTGACATCCATCTGCCAAATTTCATAGTCGAAATAAGCAGCTATTGCTAACATGATTCTGACAGACTTAAGCATCGCTACGGGTGAGAAAGTCTCATTGTAGTCAAGTCCTTGAACTTGTGAAAAACCCGTTGCCACAAGTCAAGCTTTATAGACGCTGAAATTACCGTTCGCGTCTGTCTTCTTCTTAAAGATCCATTTGTTCTGAATGGCCTTTTGCCCTTCGGGTAATACTTCCAAAGTCCATACTTTGTTTTCATACATGGATCCCATCTCAGATTTCATGGCCTCTAACCATTTCTTGGAATCCGGGCCCATCACTGCTCCTCCATAGATCGTAGGTTCATTGTTGTCCAACAACATAACCTCCAAGATAGGGTTGTCATACCACTCAGGGGTAGTACGCGGCCTCGTTGACCTACGAGGTTCAATAGCAGCTTGATCCGAAGCTTCGTGATCATCATCATTAACTTCCTCTTCTACCATCGTAAGTTCCACAGAAACATCTTTCTGTGCTGCACTACTTTCTGGTTGAAGTAAAGGTTCAATAACCTCATCAAGCTCTATTGTCCTCCCACTCAATTCTTTCGAGAGAAACTCTTTCTCAAGAAATGTTCCATTCTTAGCGACAAACACTTCGCCTTTGGATCTGAGATAGAAGGTATACCCGACTGTCTCTTTCGGGTATCCTATGAAGATGCATTTCTCCGCTTTGGGTTCGAGATTTTCAGGCTGAAGCTTTTTGGCATAAGCATCACATCCCCAAACTTTAAGAAATGACAACTTTGGCTTCTTGCCAAACCACAGTTCATATGGCGTCGTCTCAACGGATTTTGATGGTGCCCTATTTAAAGTGAATGCAACTGTCTCTAATGCATAACCCCAAAACGATAGTGGCCAGCAAGAGACATCATAGAATGCACCATATCTAATAAGGTTCGATTACGACGTTCGGACACACCATTACGCTGTGGTGTTCTGGGCGGTGTCAACTGTGAAACAATTCCACACTGTCTTAAGTGACTACCAAACTCATAACTCAGATATTCACCTCCTCGATCAGATCGCAGGAACTTAATCTTCTTGTTAGATGATTCTCAACTTCACTCTGAAATTGCTTGAACTTTTCAAACGTTTCAGACTTGTGTTTCATTAAGTAAATATACCCATATCTACTTAAGTCATCAGTGAAGGTGCGAAAATAATGATATCCACCACGCGCTGTAACATTCATTGGACCGCACACATCAGTATGTATGATTTCCAATAAGTCACTCGCCCATTCCATTGTTCCGGAGAACAGCGTTTTAGTCATCTTGCCCATGAGGCATGGTTCACATGTGTCAAATGATTCAAAATCAAGTGACTCCAAAATTCCATCAGCATGGAGCTTCCTCATGCGTTTTACACCAATATGACCTAAACGGTAGTGCCACAAGAAAGTGGTACTATCATTATCAACTCTACATCTTTTGGCATCAATGTTATGAACATGTGTGTCATCACTATCAAGATTGAATATGAATAAATCCCTAACATTGGGTGCATGACCATAAAAGATATTACTCATATAAATAGAACAACCTTTATTCTCTGATTTAAATGAGTAACCGTCTCGCAATAAAAAAGATCCAGATATAATGTTCATGCTTAACGCAGGCACTAAATAACAATTATTCAGGTTCATCACTAATCCCGATGGTAATCGAAGAGAGAGCGTGCCGACGGCGATCACATCAACCTTGGAACCATTTCCCACGCGCATCATCACTTCGTCCTTTGCCAGCCTTCGTTTATTCCGTAGTTCCTGCTTTGAGTTGCAAATGTGAGCAACCGAACCGGTATCAAACACCCTGGCACTACTACGAGAGCTAGTAAGGTACACATCAATAACATGTATATCATATATACCTTGTTTGTCGTTGGCAGCCTTCTTGTCAGCCAGGTACTTGGGGCAGTTCCACTTCAAGTGACCAGTTCCCATGGAATGAAAGCACTCAGTTTCTGGCTTGGGTCCATGTTTGGGCTTCTTTACAGGAGTAGCAACTGATTTGCCATCCTTCTTGGTTTTACCCTTCTTGCCCTTGCCCTTGACTTTGCCATTTTTCTTGAAACTAGTGGTTTTATTGACCATCAACACTTGATGTTCTTTTTGGATTTCAGACTCAGCGACTTTTAGCATCGCAAACAGCTCGGCGACTGACTTGTTCATCCCGTGCATGTTATAGTTCATCACAAAGCTCTTGTAACTAGGTGGCAGTGAGTGAAGAACTCTGTCAGTGATCGCCTCTGGCGGAAGGGAAATTTCCAACTCCGCTAGACGAGTTGAATACCCAGACATTCTGAGTATATGTTCACTGATAGACCTGTTCTCCTCCATCTTGCAAGCATAGAACTTATCGGAGGTTTCATACCTCTCGATCCGGGCATTCTTCTGAAAGATAAAATTCAACTCCTGGAACATCTCATATGCTCCGTGACGTTCAAAACATCTTTGAAGTCCCGGTTCTAATTCATACAATATTGCACACTGAACTATTGAGTAATCTCCAGTACGTGCCTCCCAAGCGTTCTTAACGTCTTTGGAGGTCATGTCTTCTGGTTGGTCACCAAGTGGTGCATCAAGGACATATGATTTCTGGGAAGCCGTGAGGATAATCCTCAGATTACGGGCCCAGTCAACAAAGTTACTTCCATCATCTTTCAGTTTAGCTTTCTCTAGGAACGCATTAAAATTCAGGGGTGCTACTGCGCGAGCCATTGATCTACAACATAAATATGCAAAGTTTACTTAGACTATTGTTCAAGATAATGAGTTTAGTTAATCAAATTACTAAAGCTCCCACTCAAATTGACATCCCTCAGGTCATCTGAGTGTCACATGATCCAAATCCACCAAAGTCCGATCATCATGTGAGTTGAGGTGGCTTCAATGGTGAACATCATTATGTTGATCATATCTACTATATGACTCATGTTCGACCTTTCGGTCTCTTGTATTCCGAGGCCATGTTTGTACATGCTAGGCTCGTCAAGTTTAACCCGAGTGTTCTGCGCGTGCAACACTGGCTTGCACCCATTGTATGTGAACATAGAGTCTATCACACCCGATCATCACGTGGTGTCTCAACACGACGAACTTTCGCAACGATGCACACTCGGGGAGAACACAATTTTATCTTGAAATTTAAGTGAGGGATCACCTTATAATGCTACCGTCGTACTAAGCAAAACAAGGTGCATAAAAGGATTAACATCACATGAAATTCATAAGTGACATGATATGACCATGAACTTGTGCTTTAGATCTCCATCTTGAAAGCACCGACATGATCTCCATCGTCACCGGCATGACACCATGATCTCCATCAACATGTCGCCATCGGGGTTGTCACGCCCTACATGCTTCTACTACTATTGCTACTGTTTAGCAATAAAGTAATGCATTACATAGCGCTTAATGATTGACACGTAGGTCATACAATAATTAAAGACAACCCTATGGCTCCTGCCGGTTGCCGTACTCATCGACATGCAAGTCGTGAAATTCTATGCATCATATGATCATCTCATACATCACATATATCACATCATGTAATTGGACATATCACATCACAACATACCCTGCAAAAACAAGTTAGACGTCCACTAATTGTTGTTTGCATGTTTTACGTGGCTGCTACGGGTTTCTAGCAAGAACGATTCTCACCTACGCATAAACCACAACGGTGATACATAATTTGCTTTTCAACCTTCTCAAGGACCGCCTTTGTCCAATCCGATCCAACTAAAGTGAGAGAAACTGCCACCCGCAAGCCATCTAGGCAACAAGTGGCGTCGAGGGAACCGGTTTCTCGTAAGCATAGGAGTAATGTTGGTCCGGGCCGCTTCATCTCACAATACCGCTGAACCAAAATCCGACAAAGGGAGGAAGCAATCTAAGCATCAACGCCCACTAACCTTTTGTGTTCTACTCGAGATCTCATCAACACATAGACCTAACTCTGATACCACTGTTGGGGAACGTTGCACGGGAAACAAAAAAATTCCTACGCACACGCAGATCTATCCATGGTGATGAGCATCTACAAGAGGGAGAGTGAATCTACATACCCTTGTAGATAGCTAAGCGGGAAGCGTTAAGAAACGCGGTTGGTATAGTCGAACGTCTTCGCGATCCAAATCGCCGTGCATCCCGTGATCCAATCACGATCCGTCCCGCGATCCAATCACGATCTGTCCCGCGGTCCGATCACGATCCGTCCCACGAACTTGATCACGATCCGTCCCACGAACTTCATCACGATCCTTCCGATCTAGCACCGAACGGACGAGACCTCCGCGTTCAGCACACGTACAGCTTGATGAAAATCTCCACTGTCGTGATCCAACAAGAAGGAGTGGAGAGAAAGAAGAGTTCTTCAGCAGCCTGACGGCGCTCCGGCGATGGTGGTGGAGTAATTCCGGCAGGGCTTCGCCTAAGCACTGTAGAACTCCGATCTAGAGGAGAAACTATGCACTGGAGGAACGGGTAGCACGTGGCTCAAATTCTAGTGCAAATACCCTAAAACCTCCAGTATATATAAGAGGAGAGGAGGAGAGGAGGCAGCCTTGGCTTCCCAAGCCAAGGGCTTCGCCCGAACCAACTAGGATTGGAGGACTCTCCTCCAATCCTAGTAGGACTAGGATTCGTTCTTTTTTTTTACTTTTTCCACCTTTTCCTATTGGGCCTTGTGTGGGAGTTTCCACCAGCCCACTAAGGGCTGATATTCACTCTCCCACAGCCCATGAAGCCTCTTGGGTCGAAATACCTCTCCCGGAGGTCTCCCGGTACACTACCGGCACTCCCGGTACACTACCGATGAGCGGGAAACTTATCCGGCGACCAAAACAGGACTTCCTATATATAAATCTTTACCTCCAGACCATTTCGGAGTTCCTCGTGACGTACGGGATCTCATTCGTGACTCCGAAGAAACTTCGGTCACCATCATACATAACTCTATACTACCGAAACGTCACCAAACCTTAAGTGTGCAGACCCTGCGGGTTCGAGAACTATGTAGACATGACCGAGACACCTCTACGGTTAATAACCAATGGCGGGACCTAGATGTCCACATTGGTTCCTACATAATCTATGAAGATCTTTATCGGTCGAACCTCTATGTCAAGGATTCAGTTAATCCCGTATGATGTTCCCTTTGTTCTTCGGTATGTTACTTGCCCGAGATTCGATCGTCGGTATCTCCATACCTAGTTCAACCTCATTACTGGAAAGTATCTTTACCCGTTCCGTAATACAAGATCTCGCAACTAACACTTAGTCACATTGCTTGCAAGGCTTATTGTGATGTTGTATTACCAAGTGGGCCCTGAGATACCTCTCCGTCACACGGAGTAACAAATCCCAGTCTTGATCCATGCCAACTCAACAGACACCCTTGGAGACACCTATAGAGCACCTTTATAGTCACCCAGCTACGTTGCGACGTTTGATACACACAAGGTACTCCTCGGATATCTGTGAGTTGCATGATCTCATGGTCATAGGAACATATACTTGACATGCATAAAATAGTATCAATAAACTGACACGATCATAAGCTATGTTTGTAGTTTGGGTCTTGTCCATCACATCATTCTCCTAATGATGTGATCCCATTATCAAATCACATCCCATGTCCATGGCTAGGAAACCTTAACCATCTTTCGATCAACGAGCTAGTTCACTAGAGGCATACTATGGACATTGTGTTTGTCTATGCATCCACACATGTATCCATGTTTCCAATTAATATAATTATAGCATGGATAATAAACGATTATGATGAACAAGGAAATACAATAATAAACACTTTATTTACTGCCTCTAGGGCATATTTCCAACAGGTAAAACCCTACGTCTTGCTTGATTATATTGATGATGTATAGGTTACAGAGTTGATCTACCTCGAGGTCAAATAGCTAAATCCTAGATGGGTTATCCTCTGTCTACAACCTAAAACCCTACGACTTATATAGACGCCAAGGGTGCCTCGAGTTTACACATGGTCGGTTACACATAGAAGGAAAAACATGCCTATTCACTATTCCAATCTTGGAGGACACCCCACGATTTCCGAAGCTTCCTTCCTGGAGACATGGCCTTTGACCAATCCAATGCTCGATAATCGGCCCATATAGTCCAGCCCAGGAAAATGTTAGGCGGTACTGGCTTACGCTGAGAGCCCAGCCTTGACAGGGCGTCAGTCGCCTCATTCCTGCGAAGATCAATATGATCCACCTGATAACCCTTGAAATGACCAGCGATGACATCCACCGACTGACGATAAGCACCATCCGTGGGTCCTTGGAATCCCAAGTGCCTAAAACCTGCTGAGCCACCAGGTCTGAGTCGCCCAGACACCTAACCTGGCTCAGGTTCATCTCCTTAGCCACCCGGAGGCCATGAAGCAGAGCTTCGTACTCAGATACATTTTTAGTACAAGGAAACATGAACCTTAACACATAACCTAATTTGTCACCTTTGAGGGAGGTTAAGATAACCCCTGCCCCTGATCCTTCCAGCTGCCTGGATCCATCAAAGTGGATTGTCCAATATGTGTTATCTGGCTTTTCCTCGGGCGTCTGACACTCCGTCCAGTCGTTCATGAAATCGACCAGGGATTGAGACTTGACCGCCGTGCGAGGCACGTATTTTAGATTAAGATGTACAAGATCTAATGCCCACTTAGCGATCCTGTCGGTGGCTTCTTTGTTTTGAACTATGTCTCCCAACGGGGCAGAGCTAACCACTGTGATCTGGTGCCCTAGGAAGTAATGCTTCAATTTACGATTGGCCATGAACACCCCATATACTAGCTTCTGCCAATGCGGATATCTCTGCTTGGACTCTGTCAGGACTTCACTAATATAATAAACCGGCCTTTAAACCGGATATTCCTTCCCTTCCACCTTACGCTCAACAACAATCGCAACGATGACTGCCCTATTATTAGCCACCACAAATAAGAGCAAAGGTTCCTTTTCAGTCACTGACATCAAACATCTCCATCGCTCGCAGATAGCTCTCAATCCATGCCTATGGAGGCAGATCAACAGTATAGTTTGGGACCTTGCGAGGGCCCTTGAAATCCTTCGGCAAATGTTTGTTCCGTAAAGCCGGCACCAAGCACGGCCCTGGTGGTTACTCCTGCTCCTACCGAGATAGAAGGTGCCGGTTCTTGATGAGCCGCTGCCATCGCCAGAGTCGCTTCCTCGTGATGTGCCCTTGCCTGGTCCACCAGAGCCTGAGCATCTCGTGGCGGGTTCCGGTGTCGATCACGGCTAGAAACCGCCGGCGACTCATAACACTGGCTGAAGCTGCGGCTAGGAATGGGGGTTGAATGCACATGACTCTGGCTGTAGGTGTATTTCTCCTGTTGGGCTATCGTTGTCTGCAGGTATCCAATTGTGTTCCTCACCTCTTCTACGAAGGGTGCCTCGTTCGGGATAGGAAACGTACCGAGCTGGGTAGCCGCCGCCACCATGTTCTCTGCCGGGTTTGAATAGTGACCCGACGGCGTTGGAAAAGCCATTGGTGTGGGCTGGTCCCGTCGGGGCGGGTTAGGGTGCTGCTATCGAGCCGCCGGTAGACTCTTTGGTGCTTCCGCGGTCCGTCCCGCCCCTGGTGTGTCAAAAAGATTCCTGGCCTCGAACTGTTCTGTCAAGCGGGACTGATGTCTCATCCGTTGAACTGCCACCACGGATTGCTGCTCCAGCTCAAGGCGGAAAGCGTTTGCCTTAAGGCGTTATGCCTTTGCGTCCATCTAGGCCTTCAGCACGTTGATCCCTTGATAGACTTTAGTCATCTGGTCCTTTATCCTTGCAATCTCTGTGTTTCGGGCGCCTTGATTTTCTGGCGTGACCTCAGTTGCCATCAAGGTTGTGATCTCATTCATAAGATCCAAGAGAACTTGAGCCGGCGGCGGGTCAGCCGCCGACGTGGCTGCCCCAGCGGCTGTACTGCTCGTGCCTGGTGCTGAACCCGCCACGAAGACAGCCGCATGCATCGGTGGCTCGTAGTCCTCCGACTCATGACACTCCAACTCGGGGTAAATCTCGTCGTAGCCCCCGAGACTGCCATTGTGAAGCGGGTAGATTGACTCCGTCTCTCCGCTCGAAGACTCATCCTCCGAACAGACAAGAGTTTCCTGTGACATGGATCCCTCTAGATCCGTGCCTTGAGTAAAACCAATGAATACACGCTTCCTGCCCGGGTTAACACGGGCATGTTGCATGCGCCGAGCGGGTTTTGTGCGTCGAGCCAGCTCGAGGATGTTGGTGCTAATGTCCTGCCCGGGTGTAGATCTGCCGACCTTGCCGATGAAAACGTGGATTCCACCAAAGGGGACTTGAAAACCATACTCGACGGAGTCGGCCTCGGGGCCCCAGCCGGCGTCGTCGATGTAGAGCCGGCCACGATGACTCTTGTTCATCCTACCGACAATGTATCCCTCGATCCCTGGAAGAGATCCCTTTGAGAACTCAACACCATCGAGCGCTGGCCCCACGGTGGGCGCCAATTGTCGTGGTTTAATCACGGCAGATGTCCGAGGACTTATGTTCGAGGCCATCGCTAAGGTGATGGACTCAAAGGGGTTGGTTGGGATGAAGGACACGAGTTTACCTAGGTTCGTCCCCTTGAGATGAGGTAAAAGCCTACGTCCTGCTTGTGTTGTATTGATTGGAGTATCATTTACAAGGGAGCGGATTGCTTGACCTAGTTCTCGATTGATTGGTTTCTATCTAAGTCGCCCCGGGTCTCGCCCTTATATAGGAGGACAAGACCACGGGTTACAAGTCTCATACCAACTCTTACAATGTATCCGACTCTATCTCTATGTCGCCTTGCCTTCCTGGGCAAGCCGTCTCCGGGCGGCTTAACCTCCCGGGTCTTCATGCCTTGTTGGTCTGGGCCTCGCCTAGGCCCATCTTGGTAAACCGTCATATGTCTAAGCTTTCATCTCCAAGCCCATCGGCCTTGGTCTGGTATATGAGCCGTGAGGTATAACCCGGCCCCACCAGGGCAGGTCTCACCACGGGGTTATATCCCCAACACACATCATATTTAGCGATCTACAAGTTTTATGTAGGATTTTATGACTAACCATGTGAATGACCAACTCCTGTTAAATCTCTAAATAGATATAAGTGAAGAATTAGAGTTTAATTATTTCTACAAAAGATATGCCCACTCTCCAACAAATATAAGTGAAACAAAATAGCTTTCTACAAATGGCGTTTTTCTATGTGTGAGAAACAGGCAATCCAAACTTCAAATGATATAAGTGAAGCACATGAAGCATTCTATAAAGCCATACTCAAAATATATAAGTGAGGTGCAAAGAGCCTTCTATAAATCAACCAAGGACTTTCTCATACCAACATGGTGCATTATTAAAAGAAAAATAAAAACCACATGACGCTCCAAGATTTACGCATATCATGTGACGAATAAAAATATAGCTCCAACTAAAATTACCAATGGTTGTTGGAAGAAAGAGGGGATACCTTCCGAGGCATCCCCAAGCTTAGTTTATTGGGAGTACTTGAATATTACCTTGGGGTGTCTCATGCATTCCCAATCTTAGTCTCTTTCCACTCCTTATTCCTTCATCCATCATGATCACACCCAAAACTTGAAAACTTCAATCACAGAAAACTTAACAAAACTCTCGTGAGATCCGTTAGTATAATATATAAAGCAAATTACCACTTTAAGTACTATTGAAAATCAATTCATTTTTTGTTTTTTTGCATTGTAGCTACTGCATTATAACTTCTTTATGGCTTATACCACCGATAAAATCGACAGTTTCATCAAAACTAGCAAAACAATGCATGAAAAATAGAATTTGTCTTAAACAGGACAATTTGTAGCAATCTGAACATTTACTATACTTATATAAATTTAAAAATTATTAAATATTAGGAAAAAATATACAGTTTTCATATCAGTACTGTGTAAAAATTTCGGAAACTTTTGACAGTCCCGTAAAAAAATGAAAATTCACGCACTACAGACAAAGTTTCTGTTTTTGCACTACACACACCAAACAAGCAATCTAATTATCCTAAAGGAAAATATTGGCACATTATTTTTATAATACAATGGATTTATACAAGGGGTAATTATTTTTTTTGAAAAGTTTCTATAATTAAGATTCGCAAAGTTTCCATGGGCATGAACAAAGTTCAAGGAGCTCCCCCACTACAACGGTGCTCGTCCATCTTACTTTCACCGCTCTTTTTGAAAAAGTTTTAGGTTACCCTATTTTTTTTTCTTTTGAACTATATAAAAGCACACAACAGAATAAAATGACTCTCTAAAACTTACGGGTTGTCTTCCTGGCAGCGCTTTCTTTAAAGAAATTAAACTAGGCATATAGTTCTCAAGTAGTGGATCCACCTGGATCCCAAGGTATATCAAAGCCAATTTTAATTAACAATGATCGGTAAGTTAGTAGTGAGAACAAAGTAACATATATCATGCAACAAAGAAGTCTAACTCTCTTCCTATGCATTGGCATGTCATACAAGAACAATTCATTCACACCAAGTAAAGGCCAATCCATAGCATACATAGTTTCTTGCAATTTTATTGTATCGGAAACATAGGTAGGAGCAGATGTAGTTCCTCTCTCATAATAATTGCAAGTAGGATCAGCAAGCACATGCATATTATATTCAACTAAGTCATCATATGCAATAGGAAAATGCAACCCATCAATATAATCCTTAATAAGTGAAAACTTCTCTGATATAGTGTAGCTTGGAGAATTCATGCTTAACATAAGGAACTATAGCAAGTTCATCTTCATAAGCATAATTCATATTGGCATCATGGCCACAAGAATAGCAAGCATCAAGTTCATCAAAAAGGGATATTTCAAAAGAATCCAAGGGATCATAGCAATCAACATAGCATTCATCCTTCGGTAAGCACGAAGGGAAATTAAACAATGTATGAGTTGAAGAGTTACTCTCATTAGAAGGTGGGCATGGCTAGCTAATCCTCTCTTCCTCCTTTTTTTCTTTGTTCTCCTCCGCATCTTTTTCATCTAATGAGCTTACAATTTCAGCAACTTCCTCTTCCATCGATTCCTGCAAAATATTAGTCTCTTCCAAGGCAACGATCATTCTTTCAATAAACTCATTAACATAAGCATTAGAAGCATAGTTTTCATAGAAATATTTAAGCATGGCAAATTTTTCTTATTTGTAAAGAGTAGTATCATACTTTTCAATGAAAGAAGCAATTTCATAGGCACCCTTAAAAGCAACAAATTCTTCAATTTGTTCAACATCATTATAGCAATAGGCCTCCTTGGCATTAGAGGATAATATTTCATGATCATTAAACACACATTGGTAGGGAAGGTGTTTTTTAGCTTCTTTAGCACAAGTAAAAACATAAATTTCACATAGATTCCAAGAATAGTAACACAAAGTATTAATTTGATGCCACAAGAGTTTCCCTTTATGAGATATGCGGTGTCGCACATAATGAGCATGCTCATTTAATGATTTTCCCTCCACTAAGCTAGTTGCGTTTTCAGCACGAGCACAAGTGGATTGAAGATGATCCAAGTAATATTCTTCGGTGGTACGTAACACTAGTGGTTCCTCAACTTTTGGAGCAGCAAGTACATCTAATTTTTTGGTTTTCTGCATTTCCTACCCATATCTAAATATAGATAACATGTTAAAAAAGAAATAAAATCTTCTTAGTGATAAAGGAAACAAGCACACACGATAATATTCACCCCACACTATTGCTCCCCGGCAACGGCGCCAGAAAAAGGTCTTGATAACCCACAAGTATATGGGATCAGTTGTAGCCTCTTTCGATAAGTAAGAGTGTCGAACCCAATGAGGATCTAAAGGTAGAACAAATATTCCCTCAAGTTTTACCGAACACCGATACAACTCTACGCATGCTTAATGTTTGCTTTACCTAGAACAAGTATGAAATTAGAAGTACTTTGTAGGGGTGACGGGATAGATTTGTAAGATAATAAAGAGCACGTAAATAAAAACTAGGGCTGCTCAGATAAATAAACAACTAAGTTAGTTTAACGAGCATGGAAAAATGGTGGTAGGACTTGCGGAATTTTCCCTAGGCAATCGATAACTAGACCGGTCATCATTATTGCAATTTTATATGAAGGAGAGGCATAAGCTAACATACTTTCTCTACTTGGATCATATGCACTTATGACTGGAACTCTAGCAAGGATCCGCAACTACTAAAGATCATTAAGGTAAAACCCAACCATAGCATTATAAGGTATCAAGTCCTCTTTACTCCCATATGCAATGACCCACCTACTCAGGTTTATGCTTCTATCACTCAAGCAACCCACCATAGGCAAATCATGAACACATTGCTACACCCTATAGCAAGGATCCCTCACACTTGTGTGACATGGAGGGCATCATAGGACAGCACCAATAATAAAACATGGAACTCAAACCAATCATGATCATCAATCAACCCATAGGACAACAAAAATCTACTCACACATCATAGGATGGCAACACATCATTGGATAATAATATGAAACATAAAGAACCATGTTCAAGTAGAGGGTACATAGGGTTGTGGGAGAGTGGAACACTGTAGATAGATGGGGGAAGGTGATGGAGGTGTTAGTGAAGATGACGGAATTGTTGGAGTACATCGTTGTCACAATGATGGCCCTGGCTGCATTCCGGTGCTACCGGGAGAGAGAGGGAGAGAGTCCCCCTCCTTCTTCTTGTTCCTTGAACTTCCCCCTAGATGATAGAAGGGTTTCCCCTCTGGTCCATGGCCTCCATGCAGGCGAAGCGGTGATAGCCCCTCCGAGATTGGATCTCTCTCTGATTCCTTCTGTTTCTGCGCTCCCAGATTCTGGCCTTTCACCTTCTTAAACATTCAGAGATCGGTAACTCCAATAGGGCTGAAATTTTGAGCGGATCTTTATCAAAAAAATAGCTTTCTTGCGGCCAAAGGACATCTCCAACCGATCTAAGGGGTGGCCACAAGCCTGCCAGGCACGGCCAGGGGGTGGGTCGCGCCTAGCAAGCTTGCCACCTCCTCGGGCATTGTCTCGCGTTGATTCTTTTTCCCAAAATCACATATATTCCAACAAAAATCCCCATAAGTTTTTATCGCGTTTGGACTTCGTTTGGTATGGATATTCTATGAAACAAAAAACATGCAACAAACAGGAACTGCCACTAGGCACTGGATTAATATATTAGTCCCAAAAATAGTATAAAAAGTTGCCAAAAGTATATGAGAGTTGTAGAATATTGGCATGAAACAATCAAAAATTATAGATACGATGGAGACATATTAGTGATGAGAATCTATGAGAGGGAGACTAGATATACATACCCTTGTAGATCTCTAAGCAGGAAGCGTTAAGAAATGCGGTTGATGTACTCGAACGTCTTCGCGATCCAAATCGCTAGCCGTCCCGCGATCCGATCACGATCCTTCCCAATCTAGCGCCGAACGGACATCACCTTCGCGTTCAGCACACGTACAACTCGATAACGATCTTTGCCTTCTTGATCCAGCAAGACGGAGCGGAGAGGTAGATGAGTTCTCTGGTAGAACGATGGCATGGAGACGGTGGTGGTGGAACTATTTGGGCAGGGCTTCGCCTAAGCACTGCCGAATCTAGAGGGATACGATCTAGTGGGGAGAGAGGGCTGCACCATGGCTTAAGGTTGGGTGAGGCAGCCCTCTCTCCCTTGCAGTATATATAGGAGGGAGGGTTTCCCCTAGGAGTCGGCCAAAGGAGGAGGTGGAGGAGTCCACCTCCAATCCTACTCCAAGTAGGATTCCAATCCTACTTGGAAACCCTTCCCTACATGGGGTTTTTTACTTTTCCCCCACCTTAGCCTCATGGGCCCTTAGGGGATGGCTTTCCCAGCTCACTAAGGGCTGGTACGCCACTTGTAAGGCCCATGTGGCCTCCCGGCGTGGGTGGCCCCTCCCGATGGCCTCCCGGTACCCATGGTACACTACGAGAAATACCCAAAACTTTTTCGGTGACCAAAATGGGACTTCCTATATATGAATCCTTACCTTCGGACCATTCCGTAGCTCCTCGTGACGTATGGGATCTCATCCGAGACTCAAAACAACCTTCGGTCACCACCATGCATAACTTAATACTACCGAATGTCACTGACCTTAAGTCTATAGACCCTGCGGGTTCGAGAACTATGTAGACATTACCGAGACACCTCTACGGTCAATAACCAACAGCGGGACCTGGATGCACATATTGATTCCTACATATTTTACGAAGATCTTTATCAGTTGAACCTTTATGTCAAGGATTCAGTTAATCATGTATGTTGTTCCCTTTGTTCTTCGGTATGTTACTTTCCCGAGATTCGATCGTTGGTATCTCTATACCTAGTTCAATCTCGTTACCGACAAGTCTCTTTACTTGTTCCGTAATACATGATCCTGTGGCTAACACTTTAGTCACTTTGCTTGCAAGGCTTGTTGTGATGTTGTATTATCAAGTGGGCCCTGAGATACCTCCCCGTCACATGGACTAACAAATCCCAGTCTTGATCCATGTCCACTCAGTTGACACCCTCGGATATACCTGTAGAGCACCTTTATAGTCATCTAGTTACATTGTGATGTTTGATACACACAAGATACTCCTCTAGTGTCAGTGAGTTGCATGATCTCCTGGTCATAGGAAAAGATACTTGACATGTAGAAAACTATAGCAATTAACTGAAATGATCATATGCTATGTTTATACTTTGGGTCTTGTCCATCACGTCATTCTCCTAATGATGTGATCCCATTAGCAAATGACATGTCATGTCTACGGCTAGGAAACCATGACCATCGTTGATCAACGAGTTAGTCTATTAGAGGAATACTAGCGACAGGGTCTTGTCTGTGTATTCACACATGTATTTGAGTTTCTGATCAATACAATTCTAGCATGGATAACAAACGATTATCATGAACAAGGAAATATGATAATAACTAATTTTTTATTGCCTCTAGGGCATATTTCTAACAACCCACTTGGTGAATTTATTAACTGCTACAAATTGGTGAGTTTTCTTGTGAGAAGACGGCTTAAACGGTCCGACCATGTCGAGCCCCTAGACCAAAAATGGCCAGGTGATTGGAATCATACACAACTCTTGAGCCGGCATATGAGCTTGTCTAGCAAACTTTTGGCATCCTTCGCACTTGCGCCCAATATCCTCTCCATCTGCATGAGTTGTTAGCCAGTAAAACCCGCATCGAAGAGCTTTTGCAACCAAAGACCGTGAGCCGGCGTGATGTCCACAATCTCTAGCATGATTTTCGTTGAGAATCTCCTGGCCTTCCTTAGCGAATACACGGCGCTGAAAAATGCCAGTGCTACTTCGATGGTGCAACTCACCAGTAACAAGAGACAGCGACTTGGATCGTTGAATTATCTGCTAAGCGATGATTTCCCCAGCTGGGAGCTCGCCTCGAGTCAGATAAGCCAAATATGGCATTTTCCAGTTAGGAATAGCGTGAAGAGCTTCAACCAATTGTGCATCTGGGTTAGGAATAGTTGTGCCCTCCTCAAATGGCAATTTTACCGAATAGTGGTGAAGCTAATCAATAAATACATTGGGAGGAACCGGCTTGCGTTGAGAACCAAGACGTGATAAAGCGTACGTCGCCTCATTGAGTTGGCAATCAATGTGATCCACTTGATAACCTTGAAAATGACCTGCAATATCCGTAACTTCTTGTCGATAAGCCGCCATCAGAGTATCTTTAGAATCCTAGGTCCTCGAGACTTGTTGAGCCACCCGATCTGAGTCGCCTAAGAATCTGACTTGTCTCAAATTCATCTCATTAGCCATGCGGAGCCCATGTAGGAGAGCTTCGTACTCAGGTCCATTGTTAGTACAAGGGAACATGAGTCGTAAGACATAACAGAATGTGTCTCCTAATGGAGAATACAAAATAACTCCAGCCCCCGAGCCCTCCAATTGTTTGGATCCACCGAAGTTTATAGTCTAGAACGTGTTGTGTGGCCTATCTTCTAGAATTTGTAATTACGTCGAGTCATTGATGAAATCCACCAATGCTATGGATTTAATGGTTGTGCGAGGCATATATTTCACCTGGTGGGGACCAAACCCAATTGCCCACTTGGTGATCCGACCGGTAGCCTCCCTATTTTGTATGATATCTCCAAGAGGTGCTGAGCTGACCACAATAATTAGATGCTCTTGGAAATAATGATTTAGTTTGCAGCTCGCCATGAAAACGTCAAAGACCAACTTTTGCCAATCTGGATACCGTTGTTTGGTCAGAGTCAGAACTTCGTAGACAAAATAGACAGGTCATTGTACTGGGTACTCCTTTCCTTCCTCTTTGCGCTCGACGACAACTTCAATACTTACTGCTTTGGAGTTGGAAACAATGTAAAGAACCATATGCTCTTTGTCAATCGAGGCGGCTAGGATGGGTGACTCAGCCAATTGTCTTTTAAGTGCTTCAAATGCTTCATTGGTTGCATCGATCTAGACGAAATTGTCTATCTTTTTCAACGACTGGTATAAAGGAATCACCTTTTCTCCCAAGCGGCTTATAGACCGGTTTAACGCCGCAACACGACAAGCCATGCGCTGAACCTGGTTGATATTGGCTCGCTTAGCAAGCAATGTCACTTCCTAGATCTTATTTGGGTTAGCATCAATACCACGCTCAGAAACCAGAACTCTCAGTAATTTACCTATAGGAACACCAAAAACACAATTGGCCGGGTTGAGCTTGATTTGGTGCACCGAAAGACTATCAAATGTCTCCTTAAGGTCATCCAGAAGCGTCAACTTAGGCGTGAACATTGCGTCCAATCTGTGGATGAAGGCAGTTCTGGATGCACCGTTGATAAGTAGCCCCCGTGCTCTTAAGCCAAAAAGGCATAGAGACGTAGAAGAAAGCGCCAAAATGAGTGATGAAAGTCGTCTTTTCTTGGTCCTCAACAGCCATCTTAATCTGATGATAGCTAGAGAATGCATCCAACAAACATAAACGCTCATAGCCAGCTATAGAATCGATGATCTGGTCGATCAGGGGGATAGCAAAAGGATCCTTGGGACAATCTTTGTTAAGATCTGTGTAATCAACACACATACGCGAAGTGTAATTCTTCTTCAGAACAAGCACTAGATTTGCTAACCACTCAGGGTGAAAAACTTCAACGATGAACCCGACAGCTAGGAGTCGGGCCACCTCTTCTCCAATAGCCATCCGTCGCTCTTCGTTAAAACAATGGAGGTATTGACGTACTGGTTTCATATTTGGATCTGCATTAAGGTGGTGCTCGGTGAGGTCTCTTCGTAGTTCAGGCATGTTAGAAGATTTCTATGCGAAGATATCCCCATTCTCACGGATGAACTCGATGAGTGCGCTTTCCTATTTGGGATCCACACCGGTTCCAATGGTGAACTGTTGAGACGAGTCGTTCGGGGTCAAATCGATTTGCTTTGTGCCCTCAGCTGCCTTGAACTTCAGTTGAGGCTCAGACTCAGTGGTGGGCTCCTTGAGGGGGTCATATCGATCAGGTCAACATTGGTTGTGTAAAACTTCAATTCCTCTACAGCACAAGCAGATTCAGCATAAGCTGCATCCCCCTTCCTCACATTCCTGAGCTATTTTCCAGATTCCATCCATAGTAATGGTGTCGTTTGGTCCGGGCATCTTGAGTTTGAGATAAATGTGGCAAGGTCAGGACATAAACTTAGCCTAAGCCATCCGTCAAAACAGGGCATGGTAAGGGCTCTTGATCTTCACCACTTCAAAGGTGAGGGACTCACATATGTAATTATATTCCGATCCAAAAATGACATCGAGTTTGATCCGCCCAATTGTATAAGCTGACTTTTCGGGAAGGATCATGTGAAAAACCGTGGTTGAAAGTTGCAATTTGCTCTCGGAAAGGTTCATTCGCCACAAGGCTTCAAAATATAAGATGTTTATACTGCTGCCCCCATCCATGAGGGCTTTCGATAAAGTATAACCACCAACTTGGGGTGCCACCACTAGAGCCAGATGAACTAGATTGTTCCCCCAGGAAGGATGATCTTCCCTGCTCCAAGTAATTGAATGCTCGGACCAGTTGAGATACCTTGGGACAGCTGGCTCAACCATGTGGATAGCTCGATGTTTCTGCTTAAGATCACTTCTACAGGTGCTGGTGCTGAACACATGATATAGCTCACTATTCAACTACTTAGGGTTGCTCTGAAACGTAGCTTGATTATTGTGTTGTTGATGACCTTGGCCTAAGCGCTGCCCATTGTTGTTATTTCCATGGTGTTGGAAACCAACTCCTCAGCCGCCTTGACCGTGATAACCTGTTCCTGAAAAGCCACCAGATGGGCCGGCATGCGATCCGCTAGGGCCAGGCTGACCCGGATGTCCACCACCATTACCTCCTTGCTGATGCTGGAAAGCTTGATTGCGGAACTCCTGCATGATTTAGCAGTCTTCCCATGAATGGGTGGTCGGTTTATCTAGGAAACTCTGCTTGGGACAAGGCGCCTTGAGTGCCTCCTCATAGTTACGCGGCTTATTTCCATTGTGAGATCCGCTAGGGTGGTTGTTACGACGCAGATTCTTGAAGCTAGTATTGGTATTAGCAATGAAATCTGACCTGTCTTTAGTCTTCTTTCGTTCACCATTGTTGCCTTGATTTCCTGGATTCCCATTGTGACCATGGTTTTCCTGATGGCCCTTGTCACCATCATTTTTCTTGCTCTTGCCAGATTTTTCCTTGTTAGAGCCGGGATCCTTTGTCCTGTCTTACTCATCATACCTGGTGAGAACGTCCATCAGATCTCCCATATCTTGGACTTTTCGCTTTAGGCGCCCAAGCTTCTAAACGAGGGGCTAAAAGTGCCAATTCTTCTCCAGAATTAAGATGGCTTGAGCAGCGGTGATGCTACCCTAAGATTGGATGATTTCTACAACCCGATGAGTCCAATGATGAGCAGACTCGTCCATATGCTGGATGCAATGCTGAAGATCCTCAATTGTCATTGGGTGTTTGCTAGTTCCTTGAAAGTTCTTGATAAAATTTTCCTTCAGTTCTGCCCAAGTATTGATATAATTGGGAGGAAGATTCTTCAACCACGTTTAAGTCGGCCCTTCTAACATCATGGTCAAGTATTTGGCATACACAACATCACTGAGATCAAGCATATCCATGACTAACTCGTAGATGTCGATCCACGCTGTCGACATGAGATCTGTTGTATAATAAGGTACTTTGCGAGGCCCTTTAAAATCCTTAGGCATACAACCACTGCGGAGGGCCAGGGATAAGCAAGGGATCCTGATCATCCTGCTACCGAGTCCAACCCCATGGTTGTTGGCTAGGGATTGGAGGGAGGTTGCTGAACCGCCCTTGCGGCCGCTTCCTCAGCCTTCGCTTGATGCATGGCTCGAGCCGCGTCAACCACCACTTATGCATCTGACAAAACTGGCCGTACAAGGGAGTTTTGGGCGTGCTGCCTGTGCCCACTGCTGGAAACCGCTGGGGATCCCACGTGTCGGCTCTTACTACGGCTCGTCTATGGCGTCGAGTGCATCCAATCACGGCTGTAAGAGTAATGTCCATGCAGGGTTACCGTGGCCTTTAGCATATCAATAGCATTTCTGGCTTCCACCTTGATCGGGGAATTTCCTTGGATGGGAAATGCCTCCAAATTCGAGTTGCTGCCAACATATAATCCACGGGGTTAGAATAATGACCCGACGGAGTCTAGAACCGTCGAGGTGGCGATTGAGCCGCCGTTTGATGTGGTGGCATGCGTGGCTAGTCCGAACGTGGCTAATTGGACTCATCATCATCAGTTTATAAAAACGAGTGATAAGGGTGCCACGCCTACTGTACTCGTGGGAACAATAACTAATAGGAGTACTACCTTACTAGCAGGCAGAGGCGCGGCAGCACGCCGCGCCCGTGTATGAGGCGCGGTGGCACGCCGCACCCTTATCTCTTGGCCGCCATGTTTGAAAGGTTTGCTTTTGATCATCATGCTTTGTCAGTGTTTTCTTCAGCACATAATCTTTTGTGTGTCCAGTTTGTGGCCTCCCGTTGTTGTTGTTAGTAGATGGTTCGCTTCGAACCTTCATGCCTTGTCGTCATTATTTTTCTAAAACCGAAGATAATAGCTTCTTTTCCTTGTAGGATTTAATGAAATAAGAAACATAGAACCATAGGATCACCCATCTTTAGATAATAACATAGAAGAGGCACTATCGGCCTTTTGTTACAGATGTAGATCATATGGTTGGTAGAAAGATGACAATTGACAGGTATATGAACTTGAACTATGTACGCTGACAGGAATAGCTTGAGGCCAATCCTTGAATCATTATGGGTAAAGAAGAAGGTGCATAGTTAATTGGTCAATGCCCAACAGAATTCATGTCGTGTAACTTATTATTTGTGGGAGCAAAGTACGCGACATAAAGACTATGATGAAGATATATACCCAACATAAATTACGTGTGTGAAAGATGCCTTGCTTTGTAATGCGAAGCAATATATATTGGAAGTTAACAAAAAAAAAGAGTACCAACACACACATCCGCTTAAGTAATACTTATCTTAGTCAAAGGTTCTATCAACTGACTGCTATTATAGTTTTATGAAGGGAGATAAAGAGCTGCCAGTGAGCCCATGATTGTTGTCCTATGCACTCCATGAAACACATGGTATACAGAAATGTGTAGATGAGCAATTTGAGTGCTGATGGTTACAGAGCCAAAGGATGGTACCTACACAAATATGATGGAACTAAGGGTGGAATCTGTACCAACTCTGATAAATCTATTCAAATCCGGATGCCAATTACAACCTTCATAAATATATATATATATATATATATATATATATATATATATATATATATATATATATATTAAACTACTTGTCGCGGATTATGTTGTGGTTCTAGGCTACAACGGCACTTTATCTTTCTTTCCTGCAACAATTTTTTGTACCAACAACTCTATTAGAGACTGAATAAGCAGATAGAAAAACATGCACTAAACTATCAGTAGGGCTTCATATTGGCAGCAAAATAACAATCAAGCAGAAAACTGATGATTCTATTGACCCATCGCAAAGATACTTAGAAAAGCAAATTGAGTTGTCTGTTGTTACAATTTGGAACATCTGTTACCGTGGGTCACTTATTAATGTAATTTTATTTTGAAGGTGGCCCTACTTGATTCCAACAATGAGCGCCAATACTTGTTCACTAACAAAAACTACAGAAGTACCTACAGAATAATTACCTCATCTGCAGGATTATCCGCGTATGTTGTTCATTTCAGTTAGAAGCCAATGTATGGAAAATAAGAAAAATTGCTAACATATCTTATTGTAGGCCTGCCAGAAGAAGCCTCGGCGCAGCGACCAGCTCCCGCCTCCCGAGCGCGAGCATGTCCGTCCTGGTGGCTGCTGCTGCACTGTCGAGTTGTTCCTGGCTGTGTTGCTCGATGTTGCGCTGGTGTGAGCTGTATCAATCTGAGTGGTGGCGACCTGCACGCGAGCACGGGACCAACGAACAAACAATGGGAAGGTGAGAAACAGCCAGTGTAGCTTCACCTCTAATTTTCCTAGCAAAAACAAAGGTGAGGAAAACCTTGTGAAGCTACAACAGGACCCTTTCCTTGGCAAATCTCTCAGCAGAATGAGGGGTCTCAACTACAAAGAGCAAACAAACAAAGCTAGAAGCATGCTAGTATTGTAAGTGTTAGCTACAAAAAAAGCTAGACACAACATTCTTGACCTTTAGCTTGAGACGTCCCTCGGAAACCGTTGAAAGCTATCGAGAGACATTTCCACCAGCAGTTGTTATGCCACCTTAAATAGAGTAATTTGCAGTTAGCTAAATCTTAATCCAAGTCAAATAAAAAGGGAACATTCAGTAACTAATCTTCCATTATTATAGGTGCTTAAATATACTCTATTGTTATTGAAAATGCAATTGTCAAATTATAGTTATATTAGGTTGCTCATGATTGGCACATACAGACTCAGCCTAGAGTGCTTTGGCATGTGGCTAAACTAATTATAATGAAATACATATACACCTGCAGCAGCTGCTCTCTTAACTTGATCTCTAAGCTCTCCTCCCTAGTGTAGGTTGGCACCTTCGACAACCATGAGGATGCTGAGCATGCTGTTGGCAATCTAGCATGCCCACAGCCCCGGCCTATGTGGCATGCCGCCGTCATTGTGCAGCAACTGACTGCCGAGGGCGAACATGTCCGGAATCGTGACCAACATTGCACAGCTGAGATGCTTCTGGCTGGAGAATTTGCCGAACAACCCACCGTGAAGGCCTAAGGATGGACCCATGAAAATAACATGTAGATCACATGAACCAGAGCATGAAGAGAACCTAAATAAAAAATTGTATCACAATCAATTGGATTTTTGAGAGGTGCAAATCAGGAGGTTTAATTGGATTAACATAAGCTACACCACTTTACACGGCCAAGAAAAGCAACACACAAGGATTCTTCCGGGCTCTAGAATTACATACATACGTGTCAACCAAAACGTGTCAATCGGTGAAGGCCCCTCGCCTGGACTACGAACGCACGGTAAAGGCTAAGCAATCCTTGAATCATTATGGGTAAAGAAGAAGGTGCATAGTTAATTGGTCAATGCCCAACAGAATTCATGTCGTGTAACTTATTATTTGTGGGAGCAAAGTACGTGACATAAAGACTATGATGAACATATATACCCAACATAAATTACGTGTGTGAAAGATATATGTTGCCTTGCTTTGTAATGCGAAGCAATATATATTGGAAGTTAACAAAAAAAAACAGTACCAACACACACATCCGCTTAAGTAATACTTATCTTAGTCAATGGTTCTATCAACTGACTGCTATTATAGTTTTATGAAGGGATCGTTGACTGTTCCTGTTAGGAAATAAATTGGCATAGGGCAACACTTCACATCTGTAAATTTGATTCAGGTGTGGGCTCATACGAAATCCTCAAAAGATCAGGACATGTTGATACCGTAATCTAAGAAAGGTTCCTCAGAGTACATATATACTTGTTTTGCATCACAAGATTTGTGGTCACAATACCATTTGGGCAATTGCAGAACCACTTAACAGATAAGACTATAAATTTAGATGGCCAAGTTCTAATCTGAAGCATGCACTCCTCAACCAAAAGCAAGATAAAGAACTGCCAGTGAGCCCATGATTGTTGTCCTATGCACTCCATGAAACACATGGTATACAGAAATGTGTAGATGAGCAATTTGAGTGCTGATGGTTACAGAGCCAAAGGATGGGACCTACACAAATATGATGGAACTAAGGGTGGAATCTGTACCAACTCTGATAAATCTATTCAAATCCGGATGCCAATTACAACCTTCATAAATATAAATAAATATATATATATATATATATATATATATATTAAACTGCTTGTCGCGGATTATGTTGTGGTTCTAGGCAACAACGGCACTTTATCTTTCTTTCCGGCAACAATTTTTTGTCTACCAACAACTCTATTAGAGACTGAATAAGCAGATAGAAAAACATGCACTAAACTATCAGTAGGGCTTCATATTGGCAGCAAAATAACAATCAAGCAGAAAATTGATGATTATATTGACCCATCGCAAGGATACTTAGAAAAGCAAATTGAGTTGTCTGTTGTTACAATTTGGTCCTTCCCCAAATAATCTCCACAATGGTATGCGGATGCTATTAGCAATTTCTCAGTTATATACGCTTATTTACTCAGTAACCTGCATAGATGATATCATTCAAGAAATAGATCAACATGGAGATAATTGTAGGCAGAAAATATTAGGCCATGTACCTAAAATGAGAACATAAATGGGAGATTGGTTTGTTATATATACAGATTCACATATGGTTAGAAATTCAGAATACTAAATTTATTTACGCATAGTAGCCATTTATCCCAATTTTTCAATTAAGTAAGGAGCAAAAAAAAACATCAGGACCATTCCTACGTCGTGTCGGAGCTGTGCCTCCCACTTTCTCCAACTATGGTTTAAATGTAAATGTAAGATGGGTACACTTTTGTTTTAGTTTCTTAAATTTCAGGTGCCGGTAGAAATAAAAGTCATCAATCATTTGCTTGGACAGAAGTGGTCACCTAAGTCCCAAGCATTTGATGCATAATTTTTTATGAACATAACTTTACAGTTCCGCCAGAATTACGATATATCAGAAGATGACTGGGTCTTTTGTCTACTTACACCCTCACTTATTAAGTTAATTATGTCTCTAATTTCAGTTTCTATAGTTACCATGATCATTAACAATGGAACATCTGTTACCATGGGTCACTTATTAATGTAATTTTATTTTGAAGGTGGCCCTACTTGATTCCAACAATGAGCGCCAATACTTGTTCACTAACAAAAACTACAGAAGTACCTACAGAATAATTACCTCATCTGCAAGATTATCCGCGTATGTTGTTCATTTCAGTTAGAAGCCAATGTCTGAAAAATAAGAAAAATTGCTAACATTTCTCATTGTAGGCCTGCCAGAAGAAGCTATCGAGAGGCATTTCCACCAGCAGTTGTTATGCCACCTTAAATAGAGTAATTTGCAGTTAGCTCAATCTTGATCCAAGTCAAATAAAAAGGGAACATTCAGTAACTCATCTTCCATTATTATAGGTGCTTAAATATACTCTATTGTTATTAAAAATGCAATTGTCAAATTATAGTTATATCAGGTTGCTCATGATTGGCACATACAGACTCAGCCTAGAGTGCTTTGGCATGTGGCTAAACTAATTATAATGAAATACATATACACCTGGAGCAGCTGCTCTTTGATCTCTAAGCTCTCCTCCCTAGTGTAGGTTTGCACCTTCGACAACCATGAGGACGCTGAACATGCTGTTGGTAATCTAGCATGCCCACAACCCTGGCCTATGTGGCATGCCGCCGTCATTGTGCAGCGACTAACTGCGGAGGGCGAACATGTCCGGAATCGTGACCAACATTGCACAGCTGAGATGCTTCTGGCTGGAGAATTTGCCGAGCAACCCACCGTGGAGGCCTAAGGATGGACCCATGAAAATAACATGTAGATCACATGAACCAGAGCATGAAGAGAACCTAAAGAAAAAATTGTATCACAATCAATTGGATTTTTGAGAGGTGCAAATCAGGAAGTTTAATTGGATTAACCTAAGCTACACCACTTTACACGGCCAAGAAAAGCAACACAGAAGGATTCTATCGGGCTCTAGAATTACATACATACGTGTCAACCAAAGAAAGCAAAAAACGTGTCAATCGGTGAAAGCCCCTCGCCTGGACTGCGAACGCACGGTAAAGGCTCTAGCTTAGCCACTTTAATTCTTTGATATATGTTCGAACATGCCCATCATGGTACAAAAAAAAGAACGTGCCCGTGTTACCATGTAGTAATTCTCTCCTTAACTAAGTCATGTAAGTAATTACAACTTCCTACAAAATCTTAAGTGACCAGTACGCATGCACGCCCGAAGTTGGCATCCAAATTTGTCACCACCCTTCGCTATTTCTTCTTCCCTCCACCCATCACCACAACCGGGCGGTCTTGCCTCAAGCCTCAAGCCTCAAGCCTCTGCGCGCGTACCTCAGCAACCATGGCATGTCTGAGGGCCGCCACCACCGCACTGCTCCTTGTCACCCTTGCGTCATCGGCCGCGCCCACCACGATAAAATTCAACATCACCGAGGTCCTAAACGAATCCCTGGAATTCTCGACCTTCAACAGCCTCCTCTCAAAGACGACTCTCGCTGAGGAGATCAACAAGCGGCAGACCATCACCGTGCTCGTGGTTGACAATTCCGCCGCCAGCGCCATCACGTCGCTGCCCACCGACACGCAGAAGAAGGTGCTCGCCGTGCAAGTCATCCTCGACTACTACGATCCCATGAAACTCGAGGGCATCGAGAAGAGGACGGCGCTCCTTACCACCCTCTTCCAGACTACCGGCGCCGCCGCCGACCGCGCGGGGCTCGTCAACTACACACAGAGCGCGGACGACCAGATGGCGTTTGGCTCAGCCGAGCCCGGCGCACCGCTCAGCTCGCAGCTGGTGAAGGTCGTTGCATGCAGACCGTACAATCTATCCGTCATGCAGGTCCGCGCAGCAATCATTCCACCGAGCATCAGCTCGTCGGGGAAGGGGAGCTCCGGGCCACCCGGTCCTCAAGATAAAGCCCACGGTTCGTTGTCCAATGCGAGTGTCCCGATCATTACCGACGCTGAGACGCTTGAATCGTCCGACGAGGCCAGTGCGGCAGACGATGACGGTCTTTCCCCTCCGGGCGGTGCCCCGGCAACGACGGGTGCAGCTGCATCGTCACCACCGGTGCATAGTGCTGACGCGGCCGCAGGCGCGCACACTTCGGCGGGGAACAAAGTTGTGGTCCGAACACGTGTTGGGCTCATGGGGCTTGTGATGTTGATGGTTTAAAATTCTACGCGCTGCCACGGCCCATGCTTTAGCTTTACAGTGTAGAAGTACTTGTGTATGTTGGCCTAATTCGTTCGATCGATGCCCTTGATGTAAATTAAATAACATTTGTTTTCTCAGTCGACCAAGTTGCACGATCGCTACTGACAGAAGAAAATGTTTAGATGTCAACTTGTAATTGGATGGTTATGAAAATTATGTTATCATGTGTTCATCAGAGTTTAAGTCTTACACTTGACATCGTTAGAGCAGCTATAACCATGGGTGGCATATATGACCTCTCAAATGCCCGGCACCCAAGCGACGCGGTCGCGGAGTGCGATCGAACGCTCCTCAAATTGGTATCACCGTATCTGGACATCTCATACTAGATTCCTATATCCATACAAAAGCATTCAAAATAAAAAATCCCACGTACTACGTAGATCACCTATCCACTCCTCCGAGAGATGTCGATTATCTCCGTGCCTTCCGGTGGATACGTGCGCGGCAGCTGCAGCTCCATCCCCTCCGACTCCTCCGGCTGCTCCACTCTGGCCTCCTTCGCCGCTATCTGCCTCCGCCTACTTCTGCCGGATGACATTAGTAGAATGTCGATCTGTAGTCCCGGTCGGGATGGGCCTTTAGTACCGGTCCCCCAACCGGTACTAAAGGGTCGCGACTAAAGGTCCAGGCCTTTAGTACCGGTTGGACCACAGACCGGTACTAAAGGCACACCATGTGGCTGCCTGCGTGGGCTGATGGTGAAGGACCTTTAGTACCAGTTGATGATACCAACCAGTACTAAGTGTTCTGTTTTTTGTTTGTTTTAGCTTTTAATTAGGTTTTAGTTTTCCTCTCTATTTATTGTGTTTTTCATTCATTTCAAATTTATTTTACGGTGCTACATACTGTAAACATTACACAAGTTGATGCATATATATATATATACATGTAATATAATATATAATATCTCATACACAGTATATATACAAATGGAATTACACATCCATATATATTCTGTACTTATAACTTAAGGCCCAAAACCCGGCCGGGACTAGCTAGCTAGTGCTCCGGATGAAATCTTAGTTTTCTACTACTGATTTGCTAGCCTTATTGAGGCGGCGGTATGTAATAGTTTTCTCCGTTTACATCAATGACATGTCGAAGAAGAAATGCCGCAAATTCCTCTTGAAGTGCTACAAAGCGTTTCTCAGGTGAGAGCTTCGACATCATCTGCCAAACCTGGAGTTGTCTTTCACGTGCTCCTCTGCGACGTATACGGCCTTCGGTCTGGATGCGAATGTTCTCGTAGAAGAAGTATCCACATAAAATTGTCCCATGTAGCTGCTTCGCGCACTTTGCAAAAGAATAGAATTCAATAAGATAATTAATAGTCAAGCATGATAATGGTATTGAAACTAGAATTAAAGAGATGCGCGGACCTAGTAGTACTACTTAATTACCTACATCTTTTTCCACTTCAACTTCGGTTTCCATTGACGACCTTGATGATTTTTTTCTATTATCTTTTTCCAAAGACTATGCAGCAAAGAAAAAGAACGAAAGAGTTATTATAATTACTTTTGATATCAGGAAATAATGAAAGAAAGCGATGTCGATAAAGATTGAAATTACCGTTCTATCATGTCCACGTATGATTGTTCTAGTGTATCTTGTGGGTCGTACACTTGAACAAGTCCATCCGCGAGGATAATATGTAGGAGGATATAGTGGTCTCTGCGTAGAAGTTTATATAATTAAGCAGGCATGCATATAACTCATCAACTACACTTGACAGCGAGCTAGTAAGAAAAAATAGAATTTGTAGTATACAAAAGAGTAAACACTCATCCCATGTTGTAAGAAAATATCATAGTAGATTTGGTATTCATTAGTGTCTCTAGAAAATTTTCCAAGATATCTTCTGTGTCCTTGGCATAATGTTTTACCACATGACCATGAACGGTACTTGGGTCGATGAAGCCAATGTCATCGATTCCCTCTTGTTTCAATTCCCACATCTTCAATCTGCATAATAGCGTAGAAAAGAACATATATAGTGAGGATAAGCCAATGAACAATATCTTAGCTAGAGACTTCAATTATTAAAGATATAAATCACTTACAGACAATAGAAACTGATGAGAGTTTTGTCAACAGAGTCCATGTGGTATAAGTGGAAAAGTTCTGAGAATTCAAGACATATGTCACATCCATTGACGTAATGCTCTTTCCTTACTTTGACCATGGCCGCCGTCTCCCCTCGCTTTGCTTCATGCAGGTACCAATCATGCAACCGTCGCATCGTAGTTGGTAGTTCCTTGTACTGCTCGAGTGTGACAAGTGGTTTTCCGACGGCATATTTCATTTCATCCTCATGTGCACCGTACCCGCGGATTTCCTCTGTGCCAAGGATTTGGCCAAGAGTGAGACCTGCAAACTTTACTTCTTCGAGGTCGATTGGGTTGCCTTGCATGTCGACTACTTGGATCGATTGCTTACTTGGATTGGTACTCACCTTGAGCGGAGATATCGATTGCTTGGATTGTTCTCCAAGTTGGGGAACTATTTTCCCGCTAGTATTACCACCTGTCGTTGATGCCATACTTCCCGACTTCTTCCTTGGGCTGGGCCGACTTCTTTGCTCACTTGCCTTCTGAATTTGTCTCTCATAGTTTGTCGGCATACGCTCCACATATGCCGGGGTCGATCAATAAAGTGTTCCATAAAGTGCTCTTGGACTTCCTTGGGTATTACCTCCTTTGGCGGTACGGTCTTCTTCGCAAAAAAGGCTTTCACTTGGCGATCACTTTCAATTTTGGTTTCCTCTGGTGTCATGTCGTAAGGAAACTTCCTTTTGGCCGGAGGCTCGAGTTTCTTCTTTGCTTTCTTCTGAAGAGGATTGTTGATGGCCTTCCTCTTTTGGGAGCCCTGCTGGCAAGACCGTTGCCGGGATGGAGTCGGCTCACGTGGCGGAGATCGATATCGACGATATGGACTCACCTCGTGCTCCGTACCGAGGTTGGGTGGACTTGCGGTGGGATCCATATCGAAGTGGTACACCTCTTGAGGTTGGGAGGTCTATTGGCAAGGTGGGGAGGACTACTGGCGAGGTGGGGAGGACTGCTGGCGAGGTGGGGAGGACTGCTGGTGCTGCGATGCCTCTGGCTGGGATCCCTCGCGCTGGAAATCGATACTCGGAGGAGTTGGTGGCCTTAGCGCCGAGTGTGGAAAGACGATGCAGTCCTTGCTCCATAGAATGAGACCACGGCCGGCTTCTGCCAGTGTGGACTCCCCCTCACCTCCAGGGATATCAAGCAATAGTTCATCATATCATGCTTCTATTGCGTCCACCGCGACATGAGCATACCCAGCTGGAACCAGATTGAAATGCCAGAGAACAGCAGGTTTATTTGATAAAGCATAGCCCATCGCGATATCATCCACGGGGGTGTGACCCAGCGGTGCCCCCGTGGAACCCATGCTGCTTTTCGGCAGTGTAGATGGGACGGGTTCCGATGCCTCCTGCTATGGAGTTTCCCTTTGCTTGGTCAGTACCTGTATCTGCAGCTGCTGCTGCTCGTACTTCTGTTCCAACTTTGAAAGTCGGTCTGCTTCGACCTTCTTTTTTCTCGAACGGCTTTTATAACTGTCCTTCCATCCTGCAAACCCCTCGTACCATGGAACAACGCCCATGCCTCGTGTTCGTCCTCCATGTTCGGGATTCCCGAGGGCGCGTGTAAGCTCGTCGTTTTCTCTATCAGGATGAAACCGCCCTTCTTGGGCAGCTTTTATTGCTTCAATCAACTCATCTGATGCATGCTTCAGGCTGGCCAGTGCAATAATCTTCCCTGTTGCTGGGTCCAACTTTCCCTCATGCGCAAAAAACCAATTCCTGCACCTCCGGGGCCAGTTGAAGGTTACTGGAGTGATCCCTTCAGCATGCATCTTATTCTCTAATGCATCCCACTTAGGAATGGCTGACTTGTATCCACCTGTCCCTAGTTTATGGTGATACTTGTTTTCTCCGCATTTATCTTATTCTTTGCCGACTTCTCCATAGCAGCTCTCGATGTCTTGTACTCAATAAATGCGTCCCGGTGATTTCTTACCTTCCTGTATATTCCTCTGAATTCGGGCACCTTCTGGCCTCTAGCGTTGTACTCGGTCCATAATCTTTTCTTCCAAGTCTGGAACGCGCCGACCATCTTATGCAGAGCAAACTCCTTGACTTTGTCCCTTTGGCGCTCCGAGAGAGAATCTGGTAGGATGAAATGCTCCATGAGATCTCGCCAAAGGGCATCTATAATTCTTGTATCGACATAATTCACTCCTGGTTTTGGGTTTTTTGGTTGAATCCATTCTTGCATTGTGATCGGGACTCCATCCCTAATAACCACTCCACATTGATGCACACATGTCTTGGCATTAGCTTCAGGGTGAGTCGGTGCGCCATCATGTTTGAAAGCATCAAGATTGAGCTTTACGTTGTCGTCCAATATTTTGGCATTGCCTCGTACCTTTCTACTAAATTGGCTCAATCCGAAGGGCTGATAATTAAAAGAAAAAATATTTTAATATATATATATATATATATATATATTCAAATCAATTAATACACATGTAATGATCACCAGAGGCTAATATGTGTATATACCTCGCCAAACATTGTTAGTTGTTCCGGATTTTGGAACATAAGTTGTTCTTCCTCGGTCTCACATCCATCACCATAATCGTTCAGATATTGTGAGTCGTCATCATCATGTGATTCACCCAGAAGGTCCGCTGGGTTTTCGGAGGAGCGTATCATGTCGAAGATGTCCTCTTCATGAGCTCTACCGGTATTGTCCATAGCTTAATAACTAATCCATAATAATATAGATAAAAAAATTAGTATTAAAATTAGCATGCATTCAAGAAGCAAAATAACCGATAGTTAATTTATAATGCATCACCAAATACATATATTGTAGTTCTTAGAAATGATCTCATCTCATAGTCTCGGATAATTGTTAATACATCGGCTAATCCATCGATCTAGCTAATACATCATAATAATACATATATAGTAGCTAATATATCGATCTAGCTAGAACCCTGGCGCCCGGCGGATATCAGGGTGGGCGGTGGACACCCAAAGAGAAGGAACCATCACAGGAACATAGCTCCAGTGAGATCCCTGAAGAATCTGCCAGGTATTGTCGGACCTGGCCTCCAAAGCTGCCATGTAGCGACGGACGTGCTCGTTCTCCTTGCTGACATGGTGCTGTACCACCTCCGCGGGGGACTCAAGCCTCTGAATCGTCCGTGGCCATGGGACTGCCACCACAGAACCTCCGGGTCGACGACGGGCTGGCTCCTCACCAAGTTGCGCCGCCCGGAAAGCAGCACCTCCGAGTACGAGCCCGGCGGAGCCCACTCCCTCACAGGGCCCCTTGGCTCAAGCAAGTGACCTCCTCCGCCGACTCGACGACGAGGATGTGGGATCGGCATCATCGACGTCGAGAAAAAACACTTAATTATGAAAACAAATAAAATAAAACTTAGCAAAATTAACACTTAGCATCTAACAAATTAAATAACACTTAGCATCTAACAAAATTAACAAAATTAACACATACCTTAATAACCTAAGAACCTAACTAACTAACTAACTAAACTAACCTAACTAACTAAACTAACTAAACTAACCTTAGAACCTAACTAACTAAATAACCTAAGAACCTAACTAACTAACTAAACTAACCTAACTAACTAACTAAACTAACCTAACTAATTAACTAATTAACTAACCTAACTAATTAATATAAACTAACCTAAGAGCCTAATAAATTAACCTAAACTAACCTAATAAAGTAACCTAAACTAACCTAATAAACTAACCTAAACTAACCTAAGAACCTAACAATTAACCTAAACTAACCTAAGAACCTAACTAATTAACCTAAACTAACCTAATTAAGAACCTAATAAACTAACCTAAACTAACCTAATAAACTAACCTAAACTAACCTAATTAAATAATAAACTAACCTAACTAACCTAATAAACTAACCTAATCTAGCCTAATTAACTAATAAACTAACCTAATACACTAACCGAAACTAACCTAATTAACCTAACTAACTAAAAACAGGAAAAAAGTTGGGGGCGGCCGGGCACTCACCGGAGCTGGAGTTGGGTGGGGGCTGCCGGGGCGGCGTGCGGTGTCGGGGCGGCGGGCTGCAGCGACGGCGGATTCCGGCAGCCTGGCGGCGCAAATAAGCTTCTCCCGGTGCGTGGCTCGCACCGGGAAGAGGCCTCCACTATTTATACGTGGAGGACCTTTAGTACCGGTGCGTGGCTTGCACGGGTACTAAAGACCCTTTAGTACTTGTGCGAGCCACGCACCGGTACCAAAGGTCCACCCCGAAAAATGCGCGGGGCGGTGGATCTATAGTACCGATGTGTGGCTCGCACCGGTAGTAAAGGTTTCTAATTTGTTATCAATTATTATTTTCAGAAAAATCCTAAACTTTAGAAAATCATAGAAAAAATCTATGACTCCAATGGAAATGAATAATATATTAAAAATAAAAATATAAATAATCTTTTTATGGCATTTCAATGCATGTTTGGACAACTTAAACTGTTGTATAAGACAATTTGATTAAATGGCATTTGAAATGTCATATCTCAAGTTTGAAAAGCAGTACAAATGAACTGTCAAAAGGTTGTAACTTGGCATGACATCATAATTTCACCCACATTGCAACTTCTAAAGAGTTGAGAGGGTTACGACAAAAACTGGATGCACTTCGTGTACAAATTGGACAATCTCTTTCGAAGTATAAGAGTTTCGGACGAAAACTCATCTATTACAAAGGGATTTCATTTTTAATAACTTATTTGAACTCCATAATTTTTGTGTGTTCAATATGCACCATTCAAAGGCACATCATCAATTTTCAATCCTTTTTGACTATATTTGATATTTTTATGCATTTAATGATTTATTTTGAGCTAAATGAACCTAAATTTGAAAAGAAGTACAAACGAACTCTGAAAAGGTTGTAACTTGGCATGACATCATAATTTCACCCACATAGCAACTTCTAAAGAGTTGAGAGGGTTACGGCAAAAACTGGATGCACTTCGTGTACAAATTGGACAATCTCTTTCGAAGTATGAGGGTTTCGGACGAAAACTCATCTATTACAAAGGGATTTCATTTTTAATAACTTATTTTAACTCCATACTTTTTGTGTGTTCAATATGCACCATTCAAAGGCACATCACCAATTTTCAACCCTTTCTGACTTCATTTGATATTGTTCATGCATTTAATGATTTATTTTGAGCTAAATGACCCTAAATTTGAAAAGCAATACAAATGAACTCTGAAAAGGTTGTAACTTGGCATGACATCATAATTTCACCCACATAGCAACTTCTAAAGAGTTGAGAGGGTTACGGCAAAAACTGGATGCACTTCGCGTACAAACTGTTACAAAGATACCATGCTAGAAAATGCATGCATGTCCTTCACATACGAAGTGATGACGGTGAAGCCGGACACATCCCAGAGTGGGATCTCGCGGTGTATGACTGTTTCTACGTGTTTGTCCCTTGCTTATGATTGCACCATAATCATGGAGAATCTTCATCGTTTAACAGGATGCTTGGGTCAGTGTTCACTCTGAAGGGAGGGGTTTCATGAAACTTTTCATAATCTTCTGACATGTCTGTCTTGTCCTCCACTCCCACAATGTTTCTTTTCCTTGAAAGAACTATGTGGCGCTTTGGCTCATCGTATGATGTATTCGCTTCCTTATCTTTTTTCTCCTCGGTTTGCTAGACATGTCCTTCACATAGAAAACCTGAGCCACATCATTGGCTAGGACAAATGAGTCGTCTGTGTACCCAAGATTGTTGAGATCCACTCTTGTCATACCATACTGCAGGTCTACTTGTACCCCGCCCCCAGTATATTTGACCCATTTGCACCGAAACAAAGGGACCTTAAGATCAGGTCCATAGTCAAGTTCCCATATCTCCTCTATGTAACCATAATATGTGTCTTGAAAGTTGGTTGCATCATAGTGGACACCA
This sequence comes from Hordeum marinum, assembly GCA_022496015.1. Classification (NCBI taxonomy): domain Eukaryota; kingdom Viridiplantae; phylum Streptophyta; class Magnoliopsida; order Poales; family Poaceae; genus Hordeum; species Hordeum marinum. Next base: position 298,997,932 of record CM039673.1, read on the forward strand.
CTGTTTTGGTTGGTGCTCTTTTTATCTTGGGCGATCGTGTAAAATGTATTCCCATTTATCTCGTACCCTTTGAAAGTCGTTACAGTCTAACTTGGTGTCTTGGCCAACCAATACAACTCATCTAGAACATCGTTGTCATTGATGAGCTTTGTTTGCAACCAACCAGCAAAAGTCTCCATGTGTTTACGTTGAATCCAGGGGTCAGACTGCTCCGGGTTCTTGGACTGTAAAATATCCTTGTGATCCTCGATATATGGAGTCACCAAGGTGGAATTTTGTAGAACCGTGTAGTGTGCTTGAGTGAAAGAATGCCCCTTCATATTTATTGCTTCTTTCTTTCCTAGTGTGCCTTTTCCACCCAGTCTCCCCTCATGCCGCGATTCAGGAAGACCAATCAGCTTAATGTCAGGAACAAAGTCAACACAAAACTCAATAACATCCTCTGTTCCATATCCCTTGGCAATGCTTCCTTCTGTCCTAGCACGGTTATGAACATATTTCTTTAAGACTCCCATGAACCTCTCGAAGGGGAACATATTGTGTAGAAATACAGGACCCAGAATGTTAATCTCTTCGACTAGGTGAACTAGAACATGCTTCATAATATTGAAGAAGGATGGAGGGAACACCAACTCGAAACTGACAAGACATTGGACCAAGTCATTCTGTAACCTTGGTAGGATTTCTGGATCGATTACCTTCTGAGAAATTGCATTGAGGAATGCGGATAGCTTCACAATGGCTAATCGAACATTTTTCGGTAGAAGCCCCCTAAGTGCAATCGGAAGTAATTGCGTCATAATCACGTGGCAGTCATGAGACTTTAGATTTTGAATTTTTTTCTCTGCCATATTTATTATTCCCTTTACATTCGACGAGAAGCCAGATATGACCTTGATACTGAGCAGGCATTCAAAAAAGATTTCATTCTCTTCTTTCATAAGAGCATAGCTGGCAGGACCTTGATCCTGCTTTGGAGGCATGCCGTCTTTTTCGTTAATTCTTTGCTTGTCCTCCCGTGCCTCCGGTGCCTCTGGTGTATCTTTTGTATTTCCATACACGCCCAAGAAGCCTAGCAGGTTCACACAAAGATTCTTCGTCACGTGCATCATGTTGATTGCATTGCGGACCTCTAGGGCTTTCCAGTATTCCAGTTCCCAAAATATAGATTTCTTCTTCCACATGGGTGCATGCTCGTTGGCGTCATTCGGAACAGATTGTCCGCCACGACTCTTTCCAAAGATTACCTGTGAATCCTTGACCATATCAAATATATATTCACCAGTATGGAGGCCAAGCTTCTTCCGGTTATCTGGCTCACCTTTGAAATGGTTGCCTGTCTTTCTTAAGATATGCTTGATCGGTAGAAATCGACGATGCCCTAGGTACACATTCTTCTTACATTTATCCAAATATATACTTTCAGTATCATCTAAACAGTGCGTGCATGCATTGTATCCCTTGTTTGTATGTCCTGAAAGGTTACTAAGAGCAGGCCAATCATTCATGGTTACAAACAGCAACACTCGTAGGTCAATTTCCTTCTGTGTGTGCGCATCCCACACACGTACACCTAGTTTTTTCCACAACTGTAGAAGTTCATCAACTAGTGGCCTTAGGTATACATCAATGTCATTGCCGGGTTGCTTAGGGCCTTGGATGAGCACTAGCATCATAATGAACTTACGCTTCATGCATAACCAAGGAGGAAGGTTGTAGATACATAGAGTCACGGGCCAGGTGCTGTGACTCAAGCTCTGCTCCCCGAAAGGATTCATGCCATTTGTACTAAGACCAAACCATAAGTTTGTTGCGTTAGCTGCAAAGTCCTCGAACTCCCTCTCAATTTTTCTCTACTGCGACCCATCAGCGGGTGCTCTCAACATCCCGCCTTTCTTACATTCTTCTTTGTGCCATCACAACAACTTGGCATGCTCTTTGTTTTGGAACAAATGTTTCAACCATGGTATTATACGATCATACCACATCACCTTGGCAGGAACCCTCTTCCTGTGGCGTTCGCCCTCCACATCACCAGGGTCATCGTGGTGGATCTTATAGCGCAGTGCACCGCATACCGGGCATGCATCCAAATTCTCATACTCCTCACCGCGGTAGAGGATGCAGTCATTAGGGCATGCATGTATCTTCTGCACCTCTAATCCTAGAGTGCAGACAACCTTCTTTGCTTCATACGTACTTTCAGGCAATTCGTTATCCTTTGGAAGCATCTTCTTTATCATTATCAGCAATTCTTGAAATCCCTTGTCAGTTACACCATTGTTCGCCTTCCATTGCAGCAATTCCAGCGTGGTACCTAGCTTTTTCCGGTCATCTTCACAATTTGGATACAATAATTTCTTGTGATCCTCTAACATGCGTTTCAACTTCAACCTCTCCTTGTCACTTTCGCAGTTTCTCTTTGCATCAGCAATGACCCAACCCAAATCATCAGCGGGCTCATATGATGCCTCTTCTCCAGCTTCCCCCATTGATGCCTCTTCTTCAGCTTCCCCCATTGTTGTATCGATGAAAGGATAGTTGTCATCATCATGTTCTTCTTCATTGTCTTCCACTGTAACCCCTCTTTCTTTGTGCTTGGTCCAACAGCTATAGCCAGACATGAAACCAGACTTCAGTAGGTGGTAGTGAAGGGTTTTCGAGGTAGAGTAATTCCTATCATTCTTACAGTCATGACATGGACAACACATGAAACCATTCTGCTTGTTTGCCTCTACCACACGAATAAAATCATGCGGGCCATTAAGAAACCCTGGACTTAGACGGTCATTGTACATCCATTGCCGACTCATGTTCACTACACAACATCGAAGTGACCAAATTAATACAACTTCATCATCACATTACAACCAAAGTAGAGCTAGCAGTGACCAAATGTAATTACTTCAAATAATAGATACTTATAGTTCATACATACATCCGATAAAACAACATACAACTATCTAAAACATGTAAGTGCAACAACAAATGCGATCATAATCGCAACTAAGGTAACAATTGAGCCAACGGCATAATGATACCAAGCCTCTTTATCAATGGCATATTTTCTAATCTTTCTAAGCTTCAAGCGCATTCCAGCCATCTTGTTCTTGTGATCATCGACGATATCGGAAACATGCAACTCCAATCCCATCTTCTCATCTTCAGTTCTTTTCAATTTTTCTTTCAAATGATTGATTTTTTTTCAGCTTGTGTTAATTTCTCGAGCAGAATTGCAAAATCGGTTGGAATTTCTGGTTCAACTACTTCCTATAGATAAAAACATCTACGTTAATTTGGTGGCATAATTAATTGTCATAGACATTAGATGATGTGTGAAATAGTTATAAAAGATAACGACATACCACATCTGAATCATAGACTGGACAAGGGCCAACGTGGGCGGATACCATAACCATCACACTATGGAATAACTAACAATAATACAAGTAAGTAAATCGTACACATAGCTATATAAATCATACAAGTAATTTTTTTGAACAAAAAGGTTTTAAGAAGAACAAGAGGCTCACCAAGGTGGCCAGTATCGCGACAAGATGGTGCGGACGATCGATGGTGGTTAGGACGGGGATGGGAAGGCACCAAATAAACCACACCTACAAATATGCAACGTAACAAGTCAATTTGAGCTCAAATTGCATATAAATCAAATAAACTCCCACATAATGATCACTCATCCGAAACCTAGCTAAAACCCACAAATCACATATCTTTGAGCATACCACAAGCTAATCTAGCAATGAGAGATGAAGGAGCAAAGTTGCTAACCTTTATGAACACTTGGATAGATGGGGTGCCTTTAAATCTTGACAAATCCTTGGCAAAATGGAGGATGAGCTTCGAGCAAGAAGAAGAACAGGGGAGAAAACAGAGAAATGAGAGCCCCTTTGGTCGGCTACAGACGAAGCGTATATGTAGGAAGTCTTTAGTATCGGCTGGTGACACCAACCGGTACTAAAGGTTGCCCTTTAGTACCGGTTGGTGTCACCAACCGGTACTAAATATGCACGCGGGGCCCAAGTTTGACCAAAAGCCTGCCACACTCCCTTTAGTACCGGCTCGTGACGCGAACCGGTACTAGAGATCCCTCACGAGCCGGTACTAAAGGTCGCCCTGCTCCTAGCCGTTGGAGCCGGCACGAACCGGGACTAATACCATCTTTAGTACTGGCTCGTCACCAGACCGGGACTAATTCTTGGGACGAAAGGTCTGTTTTCTACTAGTGTGAGCTCCTAGTTGGCCTCCACCTCGGCCTCATTGTGGAAGGATTCTAGGATGGCTTACTGCTCCGCCATCTCCTCGACTTCGGTGATGACGAACTCTGCATCCGCCTCCGCCATGTCGAACGCTGGAGCAGACTGCTCCGCCTCGTCCACCTTCGGATCCACTAACTCCATTGGCTCGGTCAGGTGTTATCCCTCCTCCTCCTCCCCCTCCCGCGACACCGGCGTGTCCAAAGGCAGACCCGCAGTGGTGTGGGCGGCGTGCCTAGGCTGGACCTCTGCCTCGATGTGCATCTGGCCCTCCGGCGTGAGAATCACCTAGGTGGTGATCTTACACCGGACTATATCGATGCTGGAGAGTGTGGGAGAGGAGATGGATGGGCTCGAGTGGTGGAACGGAAAGGGAGGAGGTAGATGCGCTAGTGCTAGGGGACGTCGGCCAGATTAAAAAGCCAGGTTTGGCCTCGGGCGGCAAGCGGGAGCGGAAGTATGCGGCGTTCACCCCATGATGACGGTTAATGCGTCCGTCAAATCGCCATGGTTTCTGGGCGAGCTTGCATGGAACCCCATCGTCAGGACGACATGGCGGGCATGCCCGGGCGCCCCATATCCGCCCCATATGTGGGATGGATATGAGGGGTGCCGGTCATCTCAGGCATTTAAGGCCCATTTGAGGCGTCCGTCTGGGTCAAATTTTTGTGACCAGTTAGTGATCGGACGGCCTGCCCATTGTAGATGCTCTTACTCATATTTTTGGATTATTTTCAGGGCTTTCAGCAATGTGCGATCTGTGAGGGGTGACACTCCCTTTTTGCCTACGAAGGCGTCTGTGGCGACTTCGTCAATCTCAAGATGATGTGTTTGCTCAGTCTCCTGTGTGTGTTTATAGGGATGAGTGGAAGTGTATATGTACGAGTGTCTACATATGTACCATGTTCAAAAAAATCAAGTAACCTTTCTCGAAGGGATGGGTCAGCTAGCACTAGCGAGCGGTCGTCCAAAAAGGAGGCACCTAGTCCCCCCAGCTTACCAAAAAGGAAAGTTTGCTCACGCTTGCCGCCACGCTCGAGTCTCCAGCTAGAAAGCCCCCCCCAAATGCACATCACATGCCACCACCCCACTGCTCCTACCTACATTTCCCCAAATCCAGCCCACGATTCTTCCCCCAGCCACAAGTGCTCCATTCTTCTTCCCCAAGGAAGACCTTTCCCCCTCCATCCATGGCGGCTCTGATCTAGAAATAGCAAGGAACATGTAAGAACCAGGAGTACAAGAGGGGAGCTAGGAGAGGTAGGGTGGCTAAGGGTGTGGGACAGAGCACATGAAGCTTGGGTTCTGGGGAGACGTACCAGGCAGCTCTAGAAGACAAAAGGTTATCCATGGCTTTTGCATATCCAAAGAAGCCAATTTATGGCCATCGTAGGATTCCTATTCTAAAACATACAAAACCTCATAGACAAAATAGAGATGAGTTGTTGAAAAAATATCTATAATCTGTGCAACTTTCTGTTGTTTTTGTGCGACTTCTCCATAGACATCAACCAACTATTCAAAACAACATGTGCAAAAGCATAAGAGAATCATAAAAAGTATGAAGTAGGAGCAAATAAACGAAAGCATATATAAAGTTCTTCCTAGTTGACACACTAATGGTGCACACAATAAAAGAGAAAATAAAGTTGTAAATTGTTCTTGAAACTCTGCAACCTAGACAAGCAATATACAAGTAGAAGTCCACTGTTTTCGCTTCATCTGGAAGTGCATTTCATCTCCATCATCGGGTCCTTCACGCACCCACCAAGCATGTATAACTTGCACATATATAGGGTGTGAACAAAGATAAACAATTTACATGTTTGGAGCTAATAGACAACTTTGGTGCAACTAATATGCAAGGATATGAATCTCGCACCTCTTTTGTGTGCAACAACAGACAAACGAAAACACAAAAAATGCTAAAAAACCCGGATGTTTGCTTGTGATTTGCAATTTGTTTGATTTGAGTATCTGGAACTTTACATAATGTCCAACTTCCATGACTATATGTGCAATTTTTATGACTGTGTGTGCAATTAACAAAATGCACGCTTGCGCAACAGGAAAGTGATGATTGATCTCAATGAGCTACCTCCTGACCTCAATGAGATCCCTCATGATGAACCTGAATTTATGCAACCGTCATTTTGCACACAACTGCCAAATCTAGGGCAGGTTTCTGTTGGACCTACTATACATGTAGTGGTTATTGTGTAGTTAGAGAGTCATAATATCAATGATACATGCACAACAGCGGCTGCTAGTGGACCTGCCGAAAGTGAACTAAGGGCAGTGATTGTTGATGGGTTTATTGGTGGTGGACACAATGGCGAAGAAAAAGATGGGGCTTTGTCCCATCCACTAGAGCCATATGTTGGAATATGATTTGACAGTCTACAAGGTGCCAAGGACCATTATAACTCCTACGCCTCAAAAATGGACTTCTCTATCAAGATGGACACCTCAAGGTGGTCTGATTATACAAACCAATTCATAAACTAGCAATTTCTTTGCAATAAATTCGGAAAGCCCAAAGTCGACGATGGAGGAGCTGAGTTGACACATGTGCTAGATCGAATACCAAACTCACAAATAGTTCCTAGTGATGAAGATGAGATGGTTGATGTGCCAATGTTGGGGGTCTGGTATTGGATCTAGCATAGGTCGGTCTGATATTGTTGCTGATTAAGTTCTTGATCAAAAGAAGAAGAAAAAGTAGAAGAAGTGAAAACCTGAAACGTGAAACTATAAAGCAAATATATTGTAAAGAAAATATGTTGGTTAAGTTGAAGGATGGACGGTGGTTGGTAACACACTTTGTTCGTGAACATACACATCCCTTGGTTACTAGACCATCGTTGTCCAAATACCTACGGTCTCACTAGGAGATACGTCCAGAAGAACAAAAATTCCTAGAAATCTTGTACAACTACAACTTAACTATAGGCGATTTTGTACAAAACACCCATGAATTTTAAAAAGGGTGCAACTCAATACAGTAAAATGTGCAACCAAAACCACTAAGGTATGCAAATAGTGTTATGAAACTATTTAATTTATGAAGAGAAGAATGGTTAACCTGCTTGTAGTTGAGAAATAGATGGATTCACAATATGTTATTTATCATTTGCAACTCCTAACTGTTTTATTTAAAAATGTTTGCCACTCGGTACAAAAAACTTTGCAACTAAAACCACTAAGGTGTTCAAATAGTGTTGTGCAACTATGCAATTTATAAAAAGAAGAATGGTTAACCTCATTGTAGTTGAGAAATAGGTGGATTCACAATTTGTTGTTGATTATTTGCATCTCCTAACTGTTTTACTTAAAATGTGTGCAACTCAGTACAAAAAACTATGCAACTAAAATCATTAAGGTGGGAAAACCGACTTATGCAACTATGCTACTAATGAAAAATAGAATGGTTGTTAGCACTCACAAAATATTTACTCTTTTATTGTGCAAATAATTGTGCATATGGTGCACTTATTTTGTATCATGTGTGCAACTAACATACCGATTAGCTGATAGTGGTGCAACTAAAAAACATATGTTCAAGTAGATCTAGTAGAACTCATACTTGCAAAAACAAGATGATCTGCTTCTTCTTGCTAGATATATAAATGACATGTGCAAACTGCTTGGTGTTTACTATGCAACTGGCATGTCTAAGTATGTATCTACCCTGCCTGAATCTGCTACTATTATGTGTCCACTTCGCAAACTACCTAGTGGTTGCTGCTATCTACTTTGTGTTGTGCAGGTTGTATGATGCATATCATCTCAGAGTTTTATGGCACAGAGCTAAATGTACCTTATGGGCCGAAGGCAATAACCAACCTTTGTGCAGGATTTCACAAAGATGCAACAAAAGAAGGCGACATTATTGAGAAGATTGCTCATTTCAAAGATTTGTAGAAGGATGATCGTGATTTCTTCTACAAGATAAAATATGATGTTGAAGGCAGGGCAAAGAACATATTTTGGGTGGATGCCCTGACACAGAAGGCTTATCAATAGTCATATCATGATTTCCTATCGTTTGACACCACCTACATGACCAATATGTACAACATATCTTTTGCCCCATTCATTGGAAACATCATGGCCAATCCTTCATGTTTGGTTGTGTGTTTGTGAGGCAAGAAATGGCATCATGATTTGATTGGGTGTTTGGAACTTTTCTCGAGGCTTTGAATGGCAGGGTGCCTGATAACATCATAACAGACCAGGACGTGGCAATGAAACAATCCATAGAGAGTATCTTTCCCATAACCTTTCACCGATGATGCTGGTGGCACATCATGAATAAAGCTTGAGAGAAGGTGGGTTGGCGCCTAGGTCGGAACTCGGGGTTGGGTGAAGATTTCAACCATTGTGTTGATTTCAGCTTCCATGCAGATGAGTTTGAGTAGAATTGGTGTGCATTGATGATGAAGTATGAGGAAATTACCCACACACAGTTTCATAAGTTGTATGAATACCGGGTCACTTGGGTCCCGTGATAGTTCAAACATAGTTTCCCCCCTTAATTTAGTCTACACAACAAATTAAGGGGTTTAATGTAGTGCTGAAGCGATATGTGAACCCAAACAACTCAATCCTGAATTTTGTGAAATAATATGAGAAAATACAACCACACATCCTCGTCAAGAAAGCTTGAAATGACTATAGGACAGAACATGTAGATGTTCAAATGTGGTCAGCATTCCCAACAGAGAAGCAGGCCTACAACACATACATGAGAGACCTTTATTGCATGTTTCGCGATGAGTTTGAGTTGATTGGTCGCTACAATGCATTCCAGATTGGAGCACAGTTGTTTGAACTGAAGTTGAACTAGGATTGGGTTGCCAAGTATTATTTCGAGAACTACTTGGTGATGGAAAAAGTTGACCAAGAAATTGTAACATCCCAAAATTTCATTTTGGAATGTTATGAAATATAGCTATGCATCCATCTGCATCACTGTTTGAATGTATGTGTAAATTGAAATGCCTTCTCTGAATTTCTGAAAGTCCTTTCTACTTTCCTTATGTTGCTTTTACCTATTGGAAATTTTGGTTAAATGTTCAAAATAAGAGGGGAGTAACATGACACTTCACACCAGGGCCAAATTGGTGATTTATTTGAATAATAATAACCAGGGGTTATTTTGAAAATATTTGCAAAAAGGATTCAAAAACAATTAGGCAATTTCTGAAAATATTATTTTTCTCAAATGTTCAAATGACAGAATAAAAATGTTCATTAAATAGCATTTATTATTCTTTTAATTCTGATATATAATACCCCTATATTTAGAGATGATTTGAATGCTTTAAATGTTTTTGAATATCTCTGGAAAAACATTGAACAAAAACGGTAACGGTTACTGTATTAAACGGGCCGGCCCACGGGCAGTTATTCGCGTATTGATTAGAAGCCGGTCGACCGACGCGCATTCATTTCCCTCTCTCTCACTGACGCTGGACCCCACCCCTGACCGACCGTTACGACCGAACGGTCATCTTCTTCCCCCCCCCCCCCGCACGCGCCGGAGACGACGCCGGCCGTTTCCTCCCCCTCCCGGATCTCTCTCCTCTCTTAACTCCCCGCACCCTCGAGCACCCTATAAGTAGCCGGCCACTCCCCGCATCCATTTCCCCCGAGCCCCTTCTCTCTCTCGCCGGAAGGCTGCCGCAATTGCACGCCGGAGTAGCCACCCCCACCGGATCTCCCGTCGACCGTAGCCACCAATTCCGACCACCTCTCGCCCAACCGACCTCACCTTTCGACTCCGGAGACCCGTCGCCGTCGCCCGGACCACTTCGCTGCCTTCCCCGACCACCGGAACGCCTCGCCGTCGATTTCGCCGCCTTCGGATCCACCGGAGAACCCCCGACGCCGGCGACTTTACCCCGTGAGCACTCCCACCCCTTGGATCCAAAACCCACGGTCCAGATTAGAACGGATTTAAATCCGAACCGTTTTCCTTTACGGACCGGTCGCCCGCCCGTAACCCTCGCGCGCACACCCCCCTTAGCCAATCGGACAGCACCACGTAGCCCCTGACCGTCGCAAATCATTTTTTCTTTTCTGTTTTTGTTTTAATTAACAGAATGATTTCAAAATTTGTTTTAACTATATCTTTTAATCTATTTAGTGTTTTGAGTTGATTCTTTTTGCAATAGCTCACATTTTTCATGTAGTTTCACCCTGTACTTTTAAATTTCAAATTTGAGCTATAAAATTTGAATTTAATCAAATTTGCTCAAAATCTTCAAATATGAATAACTAGAGTTTGAAAATAGATTTTGATATGAATCTTTTGCTACTGTTTGGTATTAGTTAGGACTACCTTCATGCTTAGTTTGAAGATATTTAGGATATATTTGATTAATGTTTTAACCAAAAATAGAATCTGCCTAGTATTATAATATAGTTTTATATACTTAGTTTTAATTAGTTTAAATTTAGATTTGGTTTCATTTGTTTATTAGGTTCTGTTAATAAACATTTAGTGTTTTCACTCACTGTTAATAAAAATATAAATTTGCTTAGTTTAATTTTATTTAACATAGGAATCACAACTTCTTGTCAAATAGGTTAATTTGATTAAAACAACTAGTTAGTAATAGTTTTGTTTTCAACAAAGTTTTATATAATCTAATTTTGTTTTCTAAAACAAGTTTATTTGTAAATTCTTTTCTGTTAAGAACATGTTTTGATAATAATTAATAAGTTTTGTTTTGCTCTCTTGTTAGTAAAACTATATTTGTACCATTTAGTGTTTATCAAAACTTTTACAAACTTTACAAAAGTTTTCTCAACAAACTTAGATTCAAAATAGTTTTATTAAGATAGTAGTGTTTTATGAATCACCTCCTAGTAAACAAAACTTTGTGTGTTTTCTTACTTGAGATTTGTGCATTGTTTTGTCTTGATTGTTTACTAGTTCTTGGTTGATGTTATGAGTTGTTATTTTGTTGTGTGCTTATTTGAGTGCTTTGTTTGCTTCGTTAGATTATCCGGAGTGCGAAGCTTGTTACTTAGAGTCACTCACGTACGAAGATCATCAATCAGGCAAGTCACTTTGACCATGTTTACCCATGTTTTATATGCATTAGTTCTACCATCTCCCCAATTGCATGCAAGATAGGTTAGTTGGAAACTTGGTTACATTGTTGTAGTATCATGTGGTAGGTACCTTCTCAACCTCCTTGACACATTGGCCCCGGGAAACGTTGTTTTACCTTTTTGCTATGCTATTAGTAGACGGGGTTGGTTGTGTGATTCATGAGAGTTGAGAGAGTTAATAATTTCAAGACCTACATAATGATCAAGAATTAAGACTCCGAGTTTTCAACATACCTCTGGGTGGATGATGGTTGAACGGCACCCTGGAGAAACCAGTGGATTTTCCTAGGTGATGCTGGAGATGGCCAGTATTCACGCGGAAAGGTCCACCCAGGCACAAAGAGATGGATGGGTGCTTCAAGACCCAAGGCTTACCTGCACAGCCACAAGTCATTATGGGCTCTGGCTTGGTTGGATATCGTGGTGACCCTGGACAGGCGGTGCTACGAGAGGTAGAAGAATGGTAGGAAAGGATGGGCACCGACAGAGTCGCAGGGAAACCCTTTGGAAGACCATGTAAGAGGAGCACAACCGCATAAGAGGAGCACATCCGTGATGCAACATAAGCAAGCATAGTGATCATGGCATGCAAACTAGTAGTGCGAAGATGCAACATACTAGAGGAAATCATGCCGGTCATGTCATTTGAGAAAATAATAGGCATAGACAATGCACATGACATAACGCAAGCACGGGAACACAAGATGATCAATATATCGTCATAGTCATGGGGTACAAAGCAAACATGGCAATAGCAATTAGTATCTCCACCAATCTCGCAAGTGCACATACAAATAGGAGAATCAATTGACATGTGAGATGCAAGGCATGTGTCACAAATGCATGGTAAAGACATAGAAATGAGCATATCATGCAAAGTGAACATGGCAATATGGGCATAATAAGTGTAATGAGAAAGAACGCATAGCCATGTGAAGAAGAGGTGCATGTAGTCCTTGCACGAGGGGAATGGTTGGAGACACATTCTGGTGAATCCCAAATCATCGGTGCTCTTGTGAGGTTGACAAGGAATCATGAGTACCTGCACACAAAGGCAAAGGGAAAATTGTGTGTCTGTGGTATATGTACACATCATCCGTTAGGATGTGCATGTGCTTGTGTTCATTAGAAAAAAATGTCCTATGCTCGAATAAATTAGATGCATGATATAGGAACATGTCATCCATCATGAAAGGTTTGTTATTATGTATAGCATAATGGAGACTAGAAATATGTAGTGCATCACTTGAAATATCGAGAGCATTGTTATTCGTGATATGCGGATGGTGCACACAAGTAGTGGGATCATGCAATGTATGGGATGGAACAAAATCTCCTATAATGTATGGGGAAACTAAGGAGGTCTCCTCATGTGCAATAGCAGAAACATAATATGGAGAATATGGACAACATACAAAACAATGCATATTCGAAGCTAGGTGGTCATGGCATGTCATATGAGAATTATTGTGCAAATGATGCAAATGAAGCATGGGAATATCATCACAAGAAAAACAAATGCCAATAACCATAGGTTTGTCATCCGTGCCACATGAGAAAATGGGATTTACTTTTATGATATTTCCGAACAAGCAATTGCACTATATGATATTTCCGATGATGCAACAATATGATATTGTATAACTAAGGTGCACAAGTTTTTGCGAAGCCCGGCAATACTCGGATACCTAGTATCAATAGGTATGAAGGTAATTGCAAAGATGGTGGGGCTAAAAAGATGCAATGGCAAGGAAGATAAAGTGTATGACGGAATATATACCTTCTTCACACTTAACCTTTCATGAAGTCAGGGTGAACTGGCCTTTCTTTTGGTGGAAGATGGTCTCAAAGGATGGATGGTCGGTGTCGACGTCGAACGCCGGTGGTCGATGTAGATGATGGACCGATACAAGTCACCGATGGTTTATGAATAAGTAACCGTCCCTAAGTATCCTTAACACCTTAGGAGACTCAAATCACAACTCAAGCAACCACAAATGCAAAGGTAAACCAAATGGGTTAGGTTGCGGAAGGCTATGGTGATATTGCGGATGATATGTTGGAGGGCCTAGGAAAACTTGCCAAATTTTGAAAAATTTGAAGTGGTCAAATGATGTAAAAACCAATATTAGCAGCTTAGGCACGTCGACAACTTCAAAACGAGCCAAAGAACACTCAAATCAGAGTTCGGGAGCGAAAGTTATGGCCGAAACGGTGAAATGGCTGAAGCTGAACTCTATGTAATGATTCTGGTTAGGCTGGAAGTTCCGGGCTAGGTGGAAGTTCTGGGGGGGGAAGTTCCAGGGTGGATGGGAAAAATATGGGGAAACTTTATATTAAGGCCGAAAGTTCCAGGCCAGTGCAGGAAGTTTTGGGGGGCGGATGTTCAGGGCGATGCCGGAAGTTCCGGGGGACACGGGAACAACTCTGGGACGAACCCTAATTTCTGGATCTGAGTACGGGGGCGGAAAAACTTGATTTTTAGGTCAAAATTGAAGGGGGGAAAGGTGGAATTAGATCTAGGGGACGCCAAGGGAGGTAGATCCACTTGCCAAACACCAAACCCAAAGATCAAAATCAACAAAAACTCACAAGAACAACAAATCACAAGGAACTTTTTGGGGCTATTTTTGGTGCGTATTTTCGAATTGGGACGAAATCAAACAAAATCAAGCTAGATAAACGAAGAGGGGGGACTCCAAATTCATGAGATACGTGGCTCATGATACCAATATGATACAGGGCAAGCCCGTGTGTGTCGATCTTTCACGAATTGGAGGCAGATTCCACGAAGAACACGAAGAACACGAAGGGGAAATCACAAGTGCAAACACTCAAGAACAAGTACAATCAAACATCCAATAGTCTCACCACACACAAGATCCACAAGGTACATGAACCAGAAAGGGAAAGCAGGATACATGGTAGAGTTCATCACAAATCCCATGGGGAGATGGGGCCTTGATATCCAGTAGGATCTTCCTTCGTAAGGGGCCTTGACCTCCACTAGGGATCTTCTCCTATAGAGGCATCTACTCCATGGGAGCGGTAGTGGAAGGAGCTAGGCTCAACTTACTAAGAGGAAAACCATAGCTAACCCTATAATGGAGGTGGGAGATGAGTATATATATTCTAGGGAGAAGTGGGGTTGAGAAAGGGGTACATGGGCCTTGGGCCCGAGTGGATGCACGCACGCAGGCCGGAAGTTCTGGGCTGGGCAGGAAGTTCCGGGTGCCGGAAGTTCCGGGGATGGTCCGGGCATGTTCCAAGGTTTCGAGAGAGTATGCACATGTGGATTCGCCTTCGATCGAGGTGGTCGGAAGTTCCGGGCAGGCCAGAAGGTCCGGGGTCCGGAGGTTCCGGGTAGGCCAGAAGTCCAGGACGTCCACAGTCTTGTCGTCGCTTCTTCTTCCTTCTCTTCCAAGCTTCCCTCGCGGATGGTGTAGTCGTACCTAGGTGCCGATTCCCCTCCTCGTCATCCGTGAGGCTCCGGCTATACATATGCATGCACACGAGAGGAATGTCAAGTAGTATACCATCCTCGAAGTGGTCGAGTGAACATGTGTAAAGGAGATGATTCACCTTTATGTGTGTGGAGTAGATGTGGCACGTGTCACTTGGCAAAGGAACTCTTTCCATGGTGATGTCCATAGGGTGTTCCGCATCATCTTCCCATGGCAAGAAAAATTGATCTAGTTGGCCTAACTAAAACAAATATTCAAAGAAGAAATATGAGGCTATAAGTAATCATGCATATACAAGATCAAAGAAGACTCAAAAAATATTAGTGGATACAAACTGATCATAAACTAAAAATTCATTGGATCCCAACAAACACACCGCAAAAATTCATTACATCAAATAAATCTCAAAGAGACCATTGTATTGAGAATCAGAAGAGAGAGAGGAAGCCATCTAGATACTTCCTATGCACTCGTAGGTCTGTGGTGGGCTACTCACACATCATTGGAGAGGCACCCATGAAGACGATGCACCCCTCCGTGATGGTGTTAGATTGGATGTCACGGTTCTGGAACTTGTGGTGGCTAGAATTGTGTTTCGACGACTCCCCTGGGTTTTTTGGAATATTTGGGTATTTATAGAGCTGATAGGCGGTGGAGAGGTGTCCCGAGGAGGGAACAATACTCCAGGCTATGCCAGGGGCCTTTGGCATGCCCTGGTGTCTTGTGGCCTCCTCGGCCCTCCTTTCTGGCACTTCTTTGGTCCCCCGGGTGTCTTCTGGCCCAAAAAATCTCCAAAAAGTTACACGGTGTTTGGGCTTCATTTGGTACTGATATTCTACGAAGTCAAAACAAGCAAAAAACAACAATTGGCACTTGGCATTATGTCAATACGTAGTCCCAAAAAATGATATAAAGTTGCTATAAAATTATTGGAAAACATCCAATATTGATAATATAACAACATGGAACAATCAAAAATTATAGATACGTTGGAGACGTATCAGGATCCCCAAGCTTAATTCCTACTCGTCCTTGAGTAGGTAACTGATAAAAACAGAATTTTTGATGTCGAATGCTACCTAACATGTTCATCACATATTATTTTCTTTTGTAGCATGGACATTTCGACTTTTAGATGGTTCAAAACAATAGTCTAGTTTTGACATGAAGACTTTAATACTCAAGCATACCAACAAGCAACCATTGTCGACGTCCTGGGAGCGGGGGTACCCATAACTTCCTACCTGCGACCCAGGGCACGGCCCACTTTGAGGGCCTGGTACGGCCTAGCCTGACCTGACTCAAGGACAAGGCCCTCGCGGGATCCCCACTCTCGCGAGGGGAATGATGCCAAGACACCCAAAGGGAAGAGGCAACCCTAGGTCACCACCCGACGAGTGGAGATCTCTATGCAACACTGAGCCTCGGGAGGTTGGGGTGACGCAAGCCAGGCTAGGCAAGCATCTGCACGCGCAGAGGAGACAGTTTCCTCTTTGGTGGAAAGGAGGCAACGATGTATGTAGGTTCCCAAAGCACCCCAAAGGTTTCCATTCAGGTGCAACAAGACCAAGACCATGAGCCCGACAGGATGGACGTCATCACCGAGCCCACCTCTGCACCACCACCGGTTACGTTGCTAGCGAAGACCACCTTTTGTCAGGGTAAGGGTGTACTCCTTGTCCCCCTTCGAAATTGGCTGTTGTGGGATCCCTTCCCGCCATTGCGATAAGGGAAGAGGACCCGGGCCACTATAAATAGAGGCTAGGCTGCTCTATAGAGGGGGATTAACCGAACACCACTCTAGCGCCCTCGCGAGGTTAACCACCACTGTACTAGTTCATTCACAAACCTCCTCATGAGGCAACCCACCAAAGGCACGAGTATGGTTTTATGCTTCGCAGCGGCCCGAACCTGGGTAAATCCTCGTGTGCTAGTCTCATTCCCCTGATTGAGTGAGTTCGTCGGGCTAGGTTGTCAAGTTGTGAGCTTGAGGCTGGAGCTGGTGGGGATCTTCGCACATGTCCCTGAGTTCGAACCACTTCGGGTTTTGTGGATCCCGAAATCCGACATTTGGTGTGCCAGGTAGGGGACGTGTCGAAGCTTCTCCATCAGCGACTGTAGGCAGGCCTCGATTCATCTACTCCATGGCCGGTGTCGCCTCCAAGGCCAAGCATCCCATGGCGTGCGGGAGCACCTTGGTTCACCTGGCCGACTCCGCGGTCGCACGCATCCTCGGCGGAGCGCAGGCGCACGCCTCCAGCTGCGAGGTCAAGCGGTTCCTCCGCCAGGCGAGCGCGGTTCGGCAATAACTCGAGGCCCCGCAACTTCGAACGTGGCCAGAGGTCGACATCACCTTCAGCCCAGAAGACCATCCCAGGACAACGGCCGCCACCGGAACGCTTCCCATGTTGTGCACACCAACCATAAGAACCATGGCTGTCACCAAGATCCTCATCGACGGTGGCACCGGCCTCAACGTCCTATCAGTGGAAACCTTCAACACGCTTCAGGTGCCCTACGACTAGCTCACCTCCTTCATGCCTTTCTCGAGGGTGGCTAGGGGCTCCGTCACCCCCTTGGGGTGGGTGCGCCTCCCTGTCTCCTTTGGAACCTGCTAAAAATACTGCACCAAGCAGATCGACTTCCACATCGCCTGAATCCACCTCCCTTACAACGCAATCCTTGGCTACCCTGCCCTCGCCAAGTTCATGGCCGCAACGCACCCAGGCTACAACGTCATCAAGATGCCTGGAAGCAACGGCATCATCTCCATCACCAGAGACACCAAGGACGCAGTTCACGCACTCAAGCTCGACTACAAGGCCGCGGCTGCAGCGCACCCTAATGCTGGGGACGCCATGCAGGCTTTGGAGGATGCAGGGGACACCGTCGAAGCCGCGACAGTCAAGAAGAAGAAGTTGTTCTCTTAGAACCGGGCTGAGATGAAGCAGGTGCCTGTAGACGACAAGGACCCTAGCCTCACCTTCACCATCGGCGCCGACCTCCCTCCGTAGTAGGAGGAGGTGTTGGTAGCCTTCCTCCGTGCAAAGAAGGATGCGTTTGGTGGAATGCATCCGACCTACTGGGGGTCCTGAGGGATGTGATTGAGCACCACCATGGTGTGCCCTAACGCACGTCCGATAAAGCAAAAGACAGGCCCATGAGAAGCAAGCATTCATCGCCTAGGAGGTCGAGAAGCTAAAGGAAGCCAGGGTTATCCGAGGGGTGCAATACCCGGAGTGGCTGGCCAACCCAGTGGTCGTCCCGAAGAAGGGCGGGAAGGAGTGCATGTGCATGGACTTCACGAACCTCAACAAGGCTTGCCCGCAAGACCTGTTCCGGCTGCCACGCATCAACCAAATCGTGGAATCCACTACCGAGTGTGACCTCCTATGCTTCTTGGACTCCTTCTCTGGATACCATTAGATCAAGATGGTGGTAGAGAATGTCGAGAAGACGGCCTTCCTCACCACGTGCGGTGTGTTCTGCTACATGTGCATGCCCTTAGGGTTACGAAACTCGAGCGCAACCTTCCAGCGGTTGATGCACATTGCCCTGGACCTCACCAACTCCAAGGCCTACAACAACGACATCATTGTCAAGTCGCGAGAAGCTATGACCCCGATCGAGGACCTGGAGGAGACCGAACCCCGGGAAGTGTGTCATCGGGGTCCCGTCGGGTAAACTACTCGGTTTCCTAGTGTCGCACTGGGGGATCGAGGCCAACCAGGAGAAAATCAAGGCTATAAGCAAGATGAGTCCACCTCAGACCCTCAAGGAAATACTGAAGATGGCGGGCTGTGTGACCTCCTTGGGCCGCTTCATCTCTAAGCTTGGCGAGCGCACCCTGCCGTTCTTCAAGCTCACGAAGACAAAGGGCCCTTCGAATGGACTCCAGAGCCATATGCGGCATTCGAGGACCTCAAGCGGTACCTCAAGAGCCCACCGGTAATGGTTTAGTCCCACCTACAGGAGCCCCTATTGCTATACCTGTCTACCACTCCACACTCCACGAGTGTTGCGCTTGTGGCGGTCAGGGAGGAACATGCCGGCGCACTCGCAACACCCTCAGGTGCAAGCGGCTTCTCGGGCACGAAGCAAGGTGACTCACAGGACGCCCCGAAGCGCTCACCTCTCCAAGATGATGGTCCTGAGGCCTCGGCTGCCCCAGCGACCCCCAAGGCACTAGGATCTCATGAGCCCACTATGTAGGGCGGCATGAAGACTTCTCCCTCGTCGAGCGCTCGATGAACTGCATTGGTACCGTACTGCAGGACGCGTGCTCACGTTACCATATGCAGAAAAATCTCCTTCTTGCGCTTCTTGTCGCTTCAAGGAAACTGCGCCATTACTTATAGACCCACCCTATCAAGTTCGTCTCTATGTATCCCTTGGAGAAAGTGCTACGAAACCCCAACACTACTTGGAGAGTCGTGGAGTGGAACATCGAGCTACAGGCCTTCGAGTTAGAGTTCAGCACAACCAGGGTCATCAATGGGGCAGCCCTCGCGGACTTTGTGGCTGAGTGGATGGACTCCCCCGACCGAGGGCTGCACGAGGGCCATTCCCTCACCCCCGGCGACGAGGTGCCCGATGGTTGGACCATGCACTTCGATGGGGCCTTTGCGCGTATGGGGAGCATGGGACAGAGTTGTGCTCATCTCCCCGACTGGGAACAAGCTCTACTATGCTATACAGCTTCGCATCCAGTAGGGCGAGAAGGTCTCCAACAACATCGTGGAGTATGTGGGCTTGATTGCTGGCCTCAAGGCCACGATAGCCTTGGGGATTCAACGCATCACCATCAAGGACGACTCCCAGCTCCTCGTCAACTTCTCCAACAAGGAGTATACGCCTCAGGATGACCACATGGAGGCATAATTGGAAGAGGTACCTAAGATTGAAAAGCGTTTCTAGAGCTTGTAATAGCAGCACATCCCACACGGCGCAAACAAGGAGGCCGATGACATCGCCAAGAAGGCATCACGTCGCAGCCTCAAGAGCCAAGCGTCTTCGAGGAACAGCTCTTCAAGCCATCCGCAACACCCCCAATCATGGGCCAGGCGCCCCAGTGTTGGGGAACGTTGCATGGGAAACAAAAATTTCCTACGCATGCGGAAGATCTATCCATGGTGATGAGCATCTATGAGAGGGAGAGTGGATCTACATACCCTTGTAGATCGCTAAGCGGGTAGCATTAAGAAATGCGGTTGATGAACGTATTCGTGATCCAAATCGCCGAGCGTACCGCGATCACATCATGATCCATCTCGCGATCCAATCACGATCCGTCCCGTGTTCCCATCACGAACTGTCCCGCGATCAAATCATGAATCGTCTCGCGATCTTGATCAAGGTCCTTCCGATCTAGCGCCGAACGGAGGGCACCTCCGCGTTCAGCACATGTACATCTCGATGATGATCTCCGCCTTCTTGATCTAGCAAGAGGGGGAGGAGAGGTAGATGAGTTCTCCGGCAGGACGACAGCGTGGCGGCAATGGTGGTACAACTATTCCGGCAGGGCTTCGCCTAAGCACCATCGAACTAGACTAGAGGAGAAAACTGATCTAGATGAAGTAGAGGGAGCACGTGGCAATTAGGGTTAGCTATCCCCTCTAAATCCTCTAGTATATATAGGAGGAATGGAGGGGAGGAGGAAGCCTCAAACCCTAAGGTTTGGCCGAAATTGGAGGTGGAGGAGTCCTACTCCAATCCTACTAGGAGTAGGATTCCTCCTCTCCACTTGGAAACACTTTCCACCTTTCCACCTTTGGGTTTTTCCCACCCTTAGCCACATGGGACTTTAGTGGCGCTTAGGCCAGCCCACCAGGGGCTGGTTTACCTCCTTCCACAGCCATGCGGCCCCTTGGGTCGAGATACCCCTCCCGATGGTCCCCCGGTACCCTCCCGACACTCCCGGTACACTACCGATGAGCCCAATACTATTCTAGTGACAAAATAGGACTTCCTATATATAAGTATTTACCTCTGGACCATTTCAGAGCTGTTCGTGTGCTCCAGGATCTCATCTGGGACTCTTAACAACCTTCATTAACCACCATACATAACTCTATACTATCGAAACGTCACTGAACCTAAAGTGTGCAGACCTTGCGGGTTCGAGAACTATGTAGACATGACCGAGACACCTGCACGGTCAATAACCAATAGCGGGACTTGGATGCCCATATTGGTTCCTACATATTCTATGAAGATATTTATTGGTAGAACCTCTTTGTCAAGGATTTAGTTAATCCCGTATGCTCTTCCATTTGTTCTTCGGCATGTTAATTGCCCAAGATTCGATCGTCGACATCTCTATACCTAGTTCAATCTCTTTACCGACAAGTCTCTTTAATCGTTCCGTAATACAAAATCTCGTGGCTAACTCTTTAGTCACATTGCTTGCAAGGCTTATAGTGATGTTGTATTACTGAGTGGGCCCTGAGATACCTCTCCGTCACATGGAGTAACAAATCCCAATCTTGATCCATGCCAACCCAGTAGACACCCTCGGAGATACCTGTAGAGCATCTTTATAGTCACACAGTTACGTTGCGACGTTTGATACATAGAAGGTACTCCTCCGGTGTCAGTGAGTTGCATGATCTCATGGTCATAGGAACAACTACTTGACTTGCAGAAAACTATAGCAATAGACTAACACGATCATATGCTATGTTTATAGTTTGGGTCATGTCCATCACAACATTCTCCTAATGATGTGATCCCATTATCAAATGAGATCTTGTGTACGTGGACAGGAAACCTTGACCATCTTTGGTTAACGAACTAGTCTATTAGAGGCATACTAGGGACATGGTGTTGTCTATGTATCCACACATGTATCTAAGTTTCTGATCAATACAATTCTAGCATGGATAATAAACAATTATCATGAACAAGGAAATATGATCATAACTAATTTATTATTACCTCTAGGGAATATTTCCAACACGTAGATTGAAGAATTGCCCCCAGCACTGCCCTCGGGGGCTCCAGCTTGTCGCCCGGCCTCGGGAGCCCGGCTACTCCTATCGCTGGAGCCCTAGGCCGACAGCTGGACACAAGAGTTCCTGACGTACCTGTTCCATGGCACACTACCAAAAAGGTAGGGAGACATAGAGCATGTGGCACGTCAGGCCACAACATTGTTTGCGGGACGATGAGCTATACCGGAGGCGTCCGAACGATGTTGAGTTGCGATGTGTGTGCGGAGAACAGGGGCACGAGCTGCTGGATGACATCCACGGAGGAGACTGTGGGCACCACTCCTCGTCGTGCACCCTTGTAGGGAAGGCGTTCTGCAGTGGCTTCTACTGGCCTACAGTGCTCAACGATGCCATCGAGCTAATCCGGTCCTTCGAGGCTTGCCAGTTCCATGCCAAGCAGATTCATCAGCCTAAGTAGGGCCTCCAGACCATTTCGCTCTCCCGGCCCTTCGCGGTCTGGGGGCTCGATATACTGGGGCCCTTTCGACGAGCGGCCAGCGGGTCCGCTACCTCTATGTCGCCATCGACAAATTCACCAAGTGGGGGGAGGCAGAACCCATCCACACCATCCCCACTGGCTCGGCCATCAAGTTCATCAAGGGTCTCGCGAGCCGCGTCGGTGTCCCCAATCGCATCATCACCGACAACGGTTCACAGTTCAGAAGTAACCTTTTTAGGACATATTGTACTAACCTTGGAATGCAAGGGCTGGCTCAATGAGCTTTAGTCCGTGTTGTGGTCCATCCGCACCACTGCGACTAAGCCCACCAGCGAGACCCCATTTTTCCTCGTCTATCAAGCTGAAGTCGTCCTCCCACACGAGGTCAAGCATCGATCCCTACGGGTGTTGGAATTTGATGAGGAGTGCGAAGATGCCTTGTGGGGAACATACCTCGTGCTTGGGGAGGAGGCCCATCGCCAAGCCTCGCTCTGAGCTGCAAGGTACCAGCATGTGCTGCGGTGTTAACATTGCCGTAATGTCCGCTCTAGGACCCTCGAACCAGGAGACCTCGTCCCAAGGCATTTCCTTGCTACCTCTTGAGCATGCGTTGGTTTTCCCTTGAAGAGGAAAGGGTGATGCGGCGAAGTACATAAGTTTTTCCCTTAGTTGTTGAGAACCAAGGTATCAATCTAGTAGGAGGAACAAGCAAGTCACCAATGGTTGCACCTACACAAACGATCAAACTCTTGCAACCAACGCTATATAGGGTTTTTAATCCCTTTACGGTTATTTGCAAGGATTAGATCTGAAAGAGATAGATGTTAACGAGTGCAGAAAGTAAAAGGTAAATAAATTGCAGCAAGGTATTTTTGGTTTATAGATCTGTAAGAATATTATGGAAAGTAGACCCGAGGGCCATAGGTTTCACTAGAGGCTTCCCTCTTGAAGGCAAATATCATGGTGGGCAAACAAACTACTGTCAAGCAATTGAT
Organism: Hordeum marinum; assembly: GCA_022496015.1. Taxonomy (NCBI): domain Eukaryota; kingdom Viridiplantae; phylum Streptophyta; class Magnoliopsida; order Poales; family Poaceae; genus Hordeum; species Hordeum marinum. Next base: position 299,021,221 of record CM039673.1, read on the forward strand.
AGAAAAGCAAATAATCATGTAGTTATCCAAGGCAATGATCATGCATATAGGCATCACATCGGTGACAAGTAGACCGAAACGATTCTGCATATGCTACTATTACTCCACACATTGACCGACTCCTGCCTGCATCTAGAGTGTTAAGTTCATGAAGAACAGAGTAACGCATTAAGAAAGATGACATGATGTAGAGGGATAAACTCAAGAAATATGATGAAAACTCCATCTTGTTACCCTTGATGGCAACAATACAATAAGTGCCTCGCTACCCCTACTATGTCATTGGGTGAGGACACTACAAGATTGAACCCAAAACCAAGTACTTATCCCATTGCAAAAATTACAAATCTAGTTGGCCAAACCAAACCAATAACTCAAAGAGACTTGCAAGGATATGAATTCATGCATATAAGAAATCATAGGAGATTCAAATAAGATTCGTGGATAATCTGAACATAAACTCACAATTCATCAGATCTTGACAAACACACAAAAGAGGATTACATCGGATAGATCTCCATGAAGATCATGAAGAACATGGTATTAAAGATCAAAGAGAGAGAGAGAGAGAGAAGAAGCCATCTAGCTACTAGCTATGGACCCATAGGTCTGTGGTGGACTACTCATGCATCATCGGAGGGGCAATGGAGTTGATTTAGATGCCCTCCGTGATTGAAACCCCCTCCGACAGATTACCGGAAAAGGCTCCAAGATTGGATCTCTCGGGAACGGAGGCCTCCAGCGGCGGAAATGTAGTTGCATAACTCTTTCTGATGTTGGGGGAATATTTGGGTATTTATAGGCCAAGTATTAGGGTTAGGAGACCTGCCAGGGAGTTTCAAGCCCGCTAGGCGCGACCAGGGGGCGCGCCTAGCAGGCTTGTGGCGCCCTGGCTCCTCCCCTAATGTGCACTCCAAGCTTGGATGACTTGTTTCCTTCCAGAAAAATTCCTTCCACATGTTTTATTCAGTTTGGACTCCGTTTAATATTCCACATCTACGAAACTGAAAAACAAGGAAAAAACAAAATTTGACACTTGGCTGTAGATTAATAGGTTAGTCCCAAAGATAATATAAAATAGCATATTGATGCATATAAAACATCCAAAATAGATAATATAATAGCATGCTATCATAAAAAATTATAGATACATTGGAGACGTATCATCATCCCCAAGCTTAATTCCTGCTCGTCCTCGAGTAGGTAAATGATAAAAATAGAATTTTTAATGTGGAGTTCTACCAAACATATTTATGAAAGTAATATTATTTATTGTTGCATGAATGTTCAGATCCATACGACTCAAAACAAAAGCTTAATATTGATATAGAAACAATAGCATTTCAAGCATACTAGCAAAGCAATTGTATCTCTTCAAAATATAATGGAAAAAGAAAGTTATCCTTACAATATCATATGGTCTGGCTATGCCCCATGTTCCCCATACAAATTATTTATATCATGCACAACCCCGATGAAGAGTCAAGCAATTGTTTTCACACCTTTATTTTGTCAAAAAAAATTCAACTCTCACGCAATACATGAGGGCGAGCAATTGATATAGCACTATAGGTGGAACAGAATATGGTGGAGGTTGTCAAGGAAAGGAAGAAGATAGTCTCACATTAAATAGGCGTATCAACGGGCTATGGAGAGGCCCATCAATAGATATCAATGTGAGTGAGTAGGGATTGCCATGCAACGGATGCACTAGAGCTATAAGTGTATTAAAGCTCAAAAGGAAACTAAGTGGGTGTGCATCATGAGGAAAAATTCCACTAGCTATATGAAAGTGACATAATAGGAGACTCTCTATCATGAAGATCATGGTTCTACTTTGAAGCTCAAGTCTAGAAAAAGGTAGTAGAAATGTCCCTTCTCTCTTTTCTCTCATTTTTTTATGTCGGCATCTAAGGCCTCTTTTTTTATTTGGGCTTCGCTGGCCTCTTATATTTTTCATAAAGTCCGGAATCTCATCCCCACTTGTGAGGGAATCATATATTCCATCATCCTTTCCACACATGGGACATACTCTAATAATGATAATCATCACACTTTTATTTACTTACAACTTTAAAGAAAATTACAACTCGATACCTATGACAAAATATGACTCTATATGCAATATGGAAGTGATGGTGCATGTCATCAAAGTCAACGGTGGAAGTTGCATGGCAATATATCTCGGAATGGCTATGGAAATGCCATAATAGGTAGGTATGGTGGATGTTTTGAGGAAAGTGTTTGTTGTACCAGACAAAGTTACGCGGTACTAGAAAGACTAGCAAAAGTGGAAGGGTGAGAATGCGTATAATCCATGGACTCAACATTAACGTAAAGAACTCACATACTTATTGGAAAAATCTATTAGTCACTAAAGCAAAGTATTAAATGCATGCTCCTAGGGGGGAGGTTCATAGGAGTTAACCATCATGCGCCCCCGACCCTCACACAAAGGTCGACAATTTAGAAACAAGTCATGCTCCGACTTCCTTACATAGAGGTTCACCATGCGTGCATGCTATGGGAATCAGAAACCTTTACACAAGTATTTTTACCAAATCACAATTTACTTCCTAACATGTCTATTAACATTACCATCTTTATATCGCAAAACTTTATGCAAGGAATCAAACTTCTCATAAATACTCAATGCACTTAATATGGAAGTTTTTGTTATATCCCTTTTGGATGCCTATCATATTAGGACTAAATTCATAACCTAGACCAATTACCATGCTGTTTTAGAAACCCTCAAAATAATATAAGTGAGATACGAGGGTTCAAGTATTTCTATAAAACTCAAACACCACCCTGCTCTAAAAGATAGAAGTTAAGCACATAGAGCAAAATTGCCCAACTCAAAAGATATAAGTGAAGCACATAGAGTATTCTAATAAATTCATGATTCAGTGTGTCTCTCTCAAAAGATGTGTGCAGCAACGATGATTGTGGCAAACTAACAAGCAAAGACTCATATTATACAAGACGCTCCAAGCAAAACACATATCATGTGGTGAATAAAAATACATCCTCAAGTAAATTTACCGATGGATTGAAGACAAAAGAGGGGATGCCTTCGGGGGCATCCCCAAGCTTAGGCTCTTTCGCATCCTTGAATATGACTTGGGGTGCCTTGGGTATCCCCAATCTTAGGCACTTTCCACTCATTATTCCATAGTCCATTAAATCTTTACACAAAACTTGAAGCACAATTCATTAGTTCAATATCTTCGAGCTTTCTCCAAGAGTCGGGCACTTCAAATCGTTCATCCCTTAGGTTCATGTTGAACAACCAGTAATGTCTACCTCCTTTGGGTCATTTCGATCACTACAGTAAAGCACAGGGATCATCACCTACAAATAAAGAGGGAGAGGGAAAAAATAACAATATGTACATGAGTTGTGTGAACTATTGCAAAAACGGGCATGTGTTGCAGCAAAAAGAACACCAGGATATAAAAATGTAAAAATATGCAAGGCACCTAAAAACTGACCATATCTTGTCGGTCCACCCGTTTTGACTTCTCAAACTTCGAGTGTATCTGAGCAACGTTGAAATGCCTTGTTGCAACCATGTTTTTAGTTGCCAAAAATGTATTAGTTAACTTGCAAATATAATTAGAAAGAAAAACAATACAAACCCTTCAACTCGCTACAACGCTCAATGGGATGATAACCTTCTTCGAGCCATTAGGAAGGCTTTTGGTGATGTTGATGAGAGCAGCTTCAACACCATATTTATCAACCATTTGTTGGGCCTCGGGGAATCAGTGGGCTTATTTAGAGATACATAGAATCCACAATAGTCAATGATGTCGAGGCTGGTTTGCATTTCTCCTTGAGAAAATTATGCAATCGAAACGAAAAAGTTAAAATTTTTATTGGCAAACACAAAAAAGAGAATATACAATTGTACTTGTTCGCAACTCTGTGCAAATTCATGTGCAACTAATTCACCAGCAATTGCAACTTGTTGTCACTATGTATACAACCACAACATGTACTTATGTGCAACTATGTGCATGTTCATGTGCAACTTTTTTCATGCTCGCGTGCAACTTATTCCCACAAAAAAGCAACTTGTTGTCACTAATTCACAAAAAATAACAAAAGCAACTTGGTATAACTTGGTGTGCAACTAGAAAAGCTCTTGTGTGCAACTAGAAAAGTGCTTGTGTGCAACTGGGAGCTTGATCCTGTGCAACTAATTACAAATATCAATGCAACTTGGTGTCACTTGGAGTGCAATTAAGATTAGTGCGCCTAGTACTATATAAATTGGGTATACTTTCTCCTATCACACTTCTGGTTCTGTTGTATATTCAAACTGTATGGATATGCAAAAATTGCAGCGATAATGAAGGATAAAAATCTTGTGTTCTTTGATGTAGCATCTACCCGGTTAATGAATTTTTGGTTCCAGGTATGTTCCTTACGTAATATAACACTGAAGCGTAAAGCTTGTTGATTTTTTCATGGCAAGTGATTGTTTTAGTTTTGTTGTAGTCATTGTAGGGAGACGTTTGTGCAGCACATGGCTTGATTATCCTCCTCACATGTTTTCGAATTGGTGGTCCTGAAATAGATGTCCCGGATCCACTAGCCCCACCTTCAGTAGCTGTTTGAATTAGGGTGTGGAAGTTTTTTGAGGAAGCTATGGGCGAGCTCTGTGCAGTCGCCTTCAAGGAGACAGCCTTATCAGTGGCAAGACTTTGTCAACAATCTATGAGTCCCAATCATCTTGCTCTTTCACTTTGGATGCTCCTACACAGTTGGGTTTCATTTATTCTTAGTTCTGCCTATCACGAGGAACAACTTGCAGGATAGGAACCTCATCCAAACCCGGGTTAAAGGTTGGGGCATCACAAAAACCATCTCCGTGACATGATGTTGACCATGCTCTCCAGATAGGTTGCTTACTCATGCTATCTCCCTGAGTCGGCATTCTGGGACCAGGGGTACCCAAACCTGCCTGCCCGCGGCCCTGTGTGTGGCCCACCTCGAGGGCCCGGTATGGTCCACCGACAAGCCCCCCAAGTCAAAGACCTCGCGAGGTGAGCAACACCAATACCTCTAGTGGACCAGCGTCCCCCGGGTTGCCTCCCGAGGAGCAGAGATTCCTATGCAGGTCCCGGGCCTCGTGAGGCTGGGATGACGTGGGCTCTGATGGCTGAGCCTGGCAGGTGACAGCAGGTGTAGAGGAGGACAATTTCCTCTTTCATGCTAAGGGCGCAAGGACGTACGCGGGTTCCCAAGGAATCCCCCAAAGCATTCCCTCCCGGTGCAACAGGACCGAGACCATGAGCTCGGTAGGACGGATGTCATTATTGATCCCACCACTACATCACACCCGAAAGCTTTGTAGGCGAAGACCACCTTTAGTCATGATAGGATGTACCTCCTGTCCCCTTTCAAATTTGGCCGTTGTGGGTTCCCTTTCTGCCTGTGCGATAAGGGAAGAGGACCATGGCCACTATAAATAGGGACTAGCCTCCATCGTAGAGAAGGATCGAATCCAACCTCACCCTCAAGCCCTCACGAGGTTTGCTCAACCACGGTACTAGTTCATCCTCAACCTCCTTGTGAGGCCAGTCCACCACAAGTAGGAGTAGGGTTTTACACCGCAAGGTGGCCCGAACCTGGGTAAACCTCTAAGTCCATCTTATTCCCCGCTCGTACATTCTCGACAAATTTCGGCCGTAGGGTGACAAGCTTGACACTTCAAGCCAGTTGAGATCTTTACACACACCACAGTGTTCGAACCTAGCTGGGTTCGCAGAACCCTCATTCCAACATTTGGCGCGCCAGGTAGTTGTGTGTCGTAATCTTCCTTCAGTTCCACCCTATATCCGCTCCGTCACTCTCATGGCCGACCCCGTCGAGTCCGCGCTAAGTGCCAGGCTGCCTGTGTCACCCAAACAGCGCCCCATGGGCCGCGGCGCCCGCGCCGCTCGATCTCTCCGGTAGCCAACTTTGATACCGACCCGGATGCTCATGTGCAGAAGGACTCGTCGCTGACACCGTTCGTGCAACGTGATGGCTACACCTCCACTCTGTCTCCTGCTCTCGCCATGGCATCGTCCTCCCACGCCCGCCACGGACCGGCAAACGCACCAACTGCGCTGGTCATGGCGCGTGAGCTGCTGCATTACTGCCCCACAACGAACGCTACGAAGACTCGCTTGGCCGCATTGCCGAGCTCATCAAAGCCGCTGGCGAGGTCCCGACGCCCTCTCACTCGCTCCACCCGCCCTTCCAGGCAGGCGACATGGCCCATGCCGGGACTGCTCCTCCATCCCTGCAAAGCACCGACCTCGAGCCCAGATGCGAGGTGCGCCCCTGCAACCCGCCATGTGCGGCGCCGGTGTGCGCACAAGATGAAGCGAGCTGTCAGGTGGTGTCGCGGCCGCAAGGTGATGCACGGGTGCTCCGCCCGCTGCTGCGCCAGCATCAAGACCGTGCGCCACTGGAGGTTGCGGCAGACAGATATCAGGACCGAGCTCCCCCCATGCATGCTATGCCTGAGAGTGAAGCGGCCTACCGCGCCTTCACCCCGGAGCTACGTCGTGTCGTCTGGCACAACAAGTTCAATATGGACCTTCCTCTGTGCTACAACGGCACCCCCGATCCCGCAGAGTTCCTCCAGCTCTACTCGCTAAGCATCGAGGCGGCGGGCAGCGGCGACAAAGTAATGGAAAACTGGTTCCTCATGGCTCTCAACGATGTCGTGCACTCCTAATTTAATAACCTCCCAAAGGGATCAATCTCCTCCTGGGACGAAATCCGCAGGTGTTTCATCGCCAACTTCCAGGGCACCTGGGACCGCCCCCCAATGGTGAGTGACCTATGGCGTGTGAAGCAACAACCGAGTGACACCCTACAGAAGTACATACAATGCTTCACGAACGTCCTCCTCAAGATTTCGAAGGAATCGGATGAAGCCATCATCTCAGCATTCCCCGATGGCATGAGGGACCTCAGGATGAGAGAGGAGCTCACAATCCATAACGACCTGTGCTCTGTCCTGGAGATGTTCAACCTGGCGAGCAAGTGTGTGAAGGCCAAGGCGGGCCACCTCTCCCTCCATGAGCTTCCACAGGCAGACCCTGAAGACAAGAAAGCCAAAGCCAAGGAGGTGAAACGCAAGAGCCCCACCGTGCTAGCAACCGAACCCGAAACAAAGCGTGGTCAAGAGTAGGAAGAAACCCCAGGAGAAACCGCCCGTTCTGCGTTTTCCACTACACAAACACCCACAGCACCCGCGACTGCCACGAGCTAAGGGAGCTCCGTGATGAGCGCCTCGGTCGCTGCCTCGAGCGTGGCGGTCGTGGCTACGGCCGTGGAGGAGGCCGCAGCGCAGGCCGCCAGGACAACCACGACTCATGTCAGGACAGGCGTGACCAGCCTTGGGAAGACCGCTGGCATGACGAGCCTGACGATGGACCCTGGCGCGATCAGCCCCGGGAGGCCCGTTCTCAGGGCTGGGTTGGCCTTCCTCCGTTGTCGACGCCACCAAGGAGAAACGGCGATAACCAGCAGGATTATGACACTAGGGATTCCAGGAGCCCCGTGCGATCGCCTGCATCCTAGGTGGCACTCGGGCCCTAACCTCCAACCGTATCTTCAAGCAGTACTCTTGTGAGGTGAACGTCGCCCTCCCGAAGCTCGAGACTACGAGTCCCCTAAAGTGGTCAAAGTCGGCCATTACCTTCGACTCCAAGGACCAACTCAAGTGCTCAGCCACCATAGGAGCACTCCCCTTGCTCTGCACACCCACCCTCATCAATGTCCTCATCACCAAGACCCTCATCAGTGGTTGCGCTAGACTCAATGTCCTCTCCGTCGAGACTTTCGAGGAACTTCAGGTGCCCTATGATCAACTCATGCCGACCAAGCCCTTCTCAGGAGTGACTGATGGATCCACCACACCCCTATGGCAGGTGCACCTCCCAGTCACCTTCAAAAAGCGTGATAACTCCCACACGAGCTCATCAACTTCGACTTCGCTCACATTAGCCTCCCGTATAACGCCATCCTCGGGTACCTGCCCTCGCCAAGTTCATGGTGAAAACTCATCATGGCTACAACTTCCTCAAGATGGCAGGGTGCAACGGCATCATCACGGTCACCTGTGACGAGAAGAATGCAGTCTGCTCCCTCGAACATGCCTACCAGGCTGTAGCGGCCGAAAACTCTGATGACGAGGGTGACGTCTTGCCTCATGAGGACACCCACAAGAAATAGAAGCAGCTCCTCCCCAAGAGCCGCCAGGGGTCTGGGACCTCCTAAGCTGTCGTCTCGGGCCCCACATCCGCTGCTGGGGTGCCTCTCCCTCTCGCATTGGAAGGCGCGCCCAACGCTCCACTTAGGGCGGGCTTGGGGCTTCCACCTAGAGAGCTTCCAACCTGACCAATGCAACAGGGGAGGTGCACGGGCACCACTTGGAGGCGTTCTTCGACGCGCGCCCCTCAAGCAAGAAGCAAGGCACGAGGTGCCCAGATCAAGAGATTTCATCAATAACGCAATCAAGGAGCTTCGGGAGGCGTATGCCATGCACGGCGAGTGTCGCCCAGCTCTGCCCAGTGCGGCAGCCGTCCCCGACGGCAGGCTACACGTCTGCTTCAACATCCCGGGCCTCAGTATGGCCGCATCACAGGGCCTCTTCAGGCCATGGAGTGTCGGACGTAGTGGGGCCTTCCCCTGCAGCTACATCTGCATGCCCTTGGGCCTCATGAACATGGGTGCTACATACCAATGCCTCATGCAGACCGTCGACGCATCTCAGGAGGGCCGGCACCACGAGTTTCTTGAGGAGGTCCCGGACCCTCGCGAGCCCCTCAAGCCTCCTAAGCCCTCAAGCTTTATGACGATCCAGCTTCAACAACTACCCCAACACTTCAGCAGCACCGATGCTAGGGGACTTTTAGTTTGTTCGATTGAGGGAGCCCCTCGGGCTGCATGATACGTCCATTTTGCACCATGATTTTATAATGATATTTATTTCATTATGGGCTGTTATTACACTTTATGTTACAACACTGATGCTTTTCTCTCTTATTTACAAGTTTACATGAAGAGGGAGAAAGTCGACAGCGTGAATTCTAGACTAGAAAAGGAGCAAATCTGTGATACCTATTCTGCACAACTCCAAAAGTCCTAAAAATTTACAGAGAATATTTTTTTATTTAATAAAATATACTGGCGAAAGAATCAACTAGAGGGGGGCTACTAGCAGGCCACAAGCCTGCAAGGCGCGGCCACCCCCTGGCCGCGCCTAGCAGGCTTGTCGGGGCCCTGTGGCTCCTCCGACACCCATCTTCTACTATATGAAGCGTTTTGACCTAGAAAAAATCAGAAGAGAGCTCTCGGGACGAAGCGCTGCCATCTCAAGGCGGAAGTTGGACAGAACGAATCTAGAGCTCCTGCGGGGCTGTTCTGCTGGGGAAACTTCCCTCCCAAAGGGGGAAATCGAAGCCATCGTCATCACCAACGATCCTCTCATCGAGAGGGGGTCAATATCCATCAACATTTTCACCAGCACCATCTCCTCTCGAAACCCTATTCATCTCTTGTATCCGATCTTTGTCTCAACACCTCAGATTGGTACCTGTGGGTTGCTAGTAGTGTTGATTACTCCTTGTGGTTGAGGGTAGTTGGTTTACTTGGTGGAATATCATATGTTCAGATCCTTTATGATAATTAATACTCCTCTGATCTTGAACATGATCATGCTTTGTGAGTAGTTACGTTTGTTCCTAAGGACATGGGATAAGTCTTGTTATAAGTAATCGTGTGAATTTGGTACTCATTCGCTATTTTGATGAGATGTATGTTGTCTCTCATCTAGTGGTGTTATCTGAACGTCGACTACATAACACTTCACCATTATTTGGGCCTAGGGTAAGGCATTGGGAAGTAATAAGTTGATGATGGGTTGCTAGAGTGACAGAAGCTTAAACCCTAGTTTATGCGTTGCTTCGTAAGGGGCTTATTGGGATCCATATGTTTCATGCCATGGTTAGGTTTACCTTAATTCGTCTTTCGTAGTTGCGGATGCTTGCAATGGGGGTTAATCATAAGTGGGAGGTTTGTCCAGGTAAGGGCAGCACCCAAGCACCGGTCCACCCACATATCAAATTATCAAAGTAACAAACGCAAATGAAATGAGCATGATGAAAACTAGCTTGACAGAAATTCCCATGTGCCCTCGAGAGCGCTTTACTTTATATAAGACTTTTTCCAGGCCTGTCCTTTGCTACAAAAAGGATTGGGCTATCTTGCTGCACCTTTGCTACACTTGTTACTTGTTACTCGATATGAATTATCTTATCACAAAACTATCTGTTACCGATAATTTCAGTGCTTGCAGAGAATACCTTACTAGAAACCGCTTGCCATTTCCTTTTGTTCCTCGTTGGGTTCGACACTCTTACTTATTGAAAGGACTAATATAGATCCCCTATACTTGTGGGTCAAAAAGACTCTTTTTTGGCGCTGTTTCCGGGGAGTAAAGCACCTTTGGTAAGGAAAACTTTATATAGTGTGCTGAAATTTACTGTCACTTGTCACTATGGGAAGTAATCCTTTGAGGGGCTTGTTCAGGGTAACTTCACCTTGAAAGGAAAAACAAATAGTTGTCCCTCAACCTACTGAACCTATTGAAAATATTTATTATAAAATTCCTTCGGGTATGATAGAGAAACTGCTAGCTAATCCTTATACAGGAGATGGAAAACTACATCCCTATTTGCATCTAATCTATGTGGATGAAGGTTGTGGATTATTTAAGCTCGCAGGTACCCGAGTATCATGTCAAGAAGAAGGTCTTTCCTTTATATTTGAAGGAGAAGGCATTGACATGGTATAGGCTATGTGATGATATTGGATCTTGGAGGTACAACCGAGTGAAGAAGGAATTTCATCAGAAGTTCTATCCTATGCATCTAGTTCATCGTGATCGGAATTATATTTATAATATTTGGCCTCCTGAAGGAGATAGAATAGCTCAAGCTTGGGGGAGGATTAAGTCAATGTTATATTCATGCCCCAATCAAGACCTCTCTAGAGAAATTATTATTCTGAATTTTTATGCTCGGCTTTCTCGTAATGATCAATCCATGCTTGATACTTCTTGTGTTGGTTCCTATATGAAGAAAGATATTGACTTCAAATGCGATTTATTGGAAAGAATTAAACGCAGCTCTGAAGATTGGGAACTCGAGGAAGGTAAGGAGTCAGGTATGAACCTTAAGTTTGATTGTGTTAAATCTTTCGTAGACACCAATGCTTTTCGTGAATTTAGCACCAAATATGGACTTGACTCTGAGATAGTAGCTTCTTTTTGTGAATATTTTACTTCTCATATTGATCTCCCTAAGGAGAAAGGTTTAAATATCCTCCTCCCATTGAAGTGAAAGTAGTTGAACCTACTAAAGTTGTAGAGAAAACTATTACTTATAATGTTGATCCTGTTGTTCCCATTGCTTACATTGAAAGACCACCTTTCCCTGTTAGAATAAAGGAAAATGCTAAAGCTTCAACTACGGTTCGTAAGAGTTGTGCTAGAACACCTACACCCCTTGAGAAAATTAAAGTTGAACCTAGTATTGCTATGGTTAAGGATCTCTTGGTTGATAATATCACTAGTAGAAAACAGACCTTTCGTCCCGAGCTTTAGTCCCGGTCTGGTCACGAACTGGTACTAAAGATGGTATTAGTCTCGGTTCGTGCCGGCTACAACGGCTAGGAGCAGGGTGACCTTTAGTATCAGCTCGTGAGGGACCTTTAGTACCAGTTCGTCTCACGAGACGGTACTAAAGGGGGCATGGCAGGGTTTTGGTCAGACATGGGCCCTGCTTGCACCTTTAGTACCGGCTGGTGACACCAGCCGGTACTAAAGACTTCCTACATATACATCCGTCCATAGCCGATTGAAAGAGCTCTGTTTTCTCCCCTGTTCTTCTTCTTGCTCAAAGCTCATCCTCCATTTTGCCAAGGATTTGTCATGATTTAAAGGCACCCCATCTATCCAAGTGTTCATAAAGGTTAGCAACTTTGCTCCTTCATCTTTTGCTAGATTAGCTTGCGGTATGCTCAATGATATGTGATATGTGATTTGTGGGAGTTTATTTGATTTATATCCAATTTGAGCTCAAATTAACTTGTTAGGTTGCATATGTGTAGGTGTGGTTTATTTGGTGTGCCTTCCCATGTTCTTCTTCTTGCTCGAAGCTCATCCTCCATTTTGCCAAGGATTTGTCAAGATTTAAAGGCAGCCCATCTATCCAAGTGTTCATAAAGGTTAGCAACTTTGCTCCTTCATCTCTTGCTAGATTAGGTTGTGGTATGCTCAAAGATATGTGATATGTGATTTGTGGGAGTTTATTTGATTTATATCCAATTTGAGCTCAAATTGACTTGTTAGGTTGCATATGTGTAGGTGTGGTTTATTTGCTGTGCCTTCCCATACCCGGCCGTCCTAACCACCGTCCATCGTCCGCACCGTCTCATCGCGGCACCGGCCACCTTGGTGAGCCTATTGTTCTTGTTAAAATCTTTTAAAAAAAAATTATTGTATGATTTAGATAGCTTCATGTACGATTTACTTACTTGTATTATTGTTAGTTATTCTATAGTGTAATGGTTATGCTATCCGCCCACGTCGGCCCTCGTCCAGTCTATGATTCAGATGTGGTATGTCGTTAATTATCTTTTATAACTATTTCACACAGCATCTAATGTCTATGACAATGAATTATGCCACCAAAATGACGTAGATATTTTATCTATAGGAAGTAGTTGAACCAGAAATTCCAACCGACTATGCAATTCTGCTCGAGAATTTAAAACAAGCTGAAAAAGAAATTGATCATTTGAAAGAGAAATTGAAAAGAACTGAAGATGAGAAGATGAGATTTTAGTTGCATGTTGCCGATATCGTCGATGATCACAAGAACAAGATGGTTGGAATACGCTTGAAACTTAGAAAGATTAGAAAATATGTCATTGATAAAGAGGCTTGGTATCATTATGTTGTTGGCTCAATTGTTACTTTAGTTGTGATTATGATCGCATTTGTTGTTGTATTCACATGTTTTAGATAGTTGGTGTTGTTTTATGAGATGTATATGTATGAACTATAAGTATCCATTATTTGCAGTAATAACATTTGGTCACTGCTAGCACTACTTTTGGTTGTAGTGTGATGATGAAGTTGTATTAATTTGGTCACTTTGATGTTGTGTAGTGAACATGAGACGGCAATGGATGTACGATGATCGACTAAGTCCAGGGTTTCTTAATGGCCTGCATGATTTTATTCGTGTGGCTGAGACAAATAAGCAGAATGTTTCATGTGTTGTCCATGTCGTGATTGTCAGAATGATAGGAATTACTCTAACTCAGAAACCCTTCACTACCACCTGCTGGAGTCTGGTTTCATGTCTGGCTATAGATGTTGGACCAAGCACCGAGAAAGAGGGGTTATAATGGAAGACAATGAAGAAGAAGAGGATGATGAAAACTATCCTTTCGCTGATACAACAATGGGGGAAGCTAAAGAAGAGGCATCAATGGGGGAAGCTGAAGAAGAGGCATCAATGGGGGAAGCTGAAGAAGAGGCATCAGATGAGCCCGCTGATGATTTGGGTCAGGTCATTGTTGATGTAAAGAAAAACTACGAAAATGATGAGGAGAGGTTGAAGTTGAAACGCATGTTAGAGGATCACAAGAAATTATTTTATCCAAATTGTGAAGATGACCAGAAAAAGCTGGGTACCACGCTGGAATTGCTGCAATGGAAGGCGAAGAATGGTGTAACTGACAAGGGATTTTAGGAATTGCTGATAATGATAAAGAAGATGCTTCCAAAGGATAACGAATTGCCTGAAAGTACGTATGAAGCAAACAAGGTTGTCTGCCCTCTAGGATTAGAGGTACACAAGATACATGCATGCCCTAATGACTGCATCCTCTACCGCGGTGAGGAGTACGAGAATTTGGATGCATGCCCGGTATGCGGTGCACTGCGCTATAAGATCCCCCGCGATGACCCTGGTGATGTGGAGGGCGAACGCCACAGGAAGAGGGTTCCTGCCAAGGTGATGTGGTATGCTCCTATAATACCACGGTTGAAACGTTTGTTCCAAGCCAAAGAGCATGCCAAGTTGTTGCGATGGCACAAAGAAGAACGTAAGAAAGACGGGATGTTGAGAGCACCCGCTGATGGGTCGCAGTGGAGAAAAATCGAGAGGGAGTTCGAGGACTTTGCAGCTGATGCAACGAACTTATGGTTTGGTCTTAGTACAGATAGCATGAATCCTTTTGGCGAGCAGAGCTCCAGTCACAACACCTGGCCCATGACTCTATGTATCTACAAACTTCCTCCTTGGTTGTGCATGAAGCGGAAGTTCATTATGATGCCAGTGCTCATTCAAGGCCCTAAGCAACCCGGCAACGACATTGATGTCTACCTAAGGACACTAGTTGATGAACTTCTACAGTTGTGGAAAAAACTAGGTGTGCATGTGTGGGATGCGCACACACAGAAGGAAATTGACCTACAAGTGTTGCTGTTTGTAACCATCAATAATTGGCCTGCTCTTAGTAACCTTTCAGGACATACAAACAAGGGATACAATGCATGCACACACTGTTTAGATGATACTGAAAGTATATATTTGGATAAATGTAAGAAAAATGTGTACCTCGGACATCGTCGATTTCTACCGATCAAGCATATATTAAGAAAGGCAGGCAACCATTTCATAGGTGAGCTAGATAATCGCAAGAAGCCTGGCCTCCGTACTGGTGAATATATATTTGATATGGTCAAGGATTTACAGGTAACCTTTGGAAAGGTTCCTGGCGGACAATCTGTTTCGAATGACACCAACGGACACGCACCCATGTGGAAGAAGAAATCAATATTTTGGGAACTTGAATATTGGAAAGCCCTAGAGGTCCGCAATGCAATCGACGTGATGCATGTGACGAAGAATTTTTGTGTGAACCTGCTAGGCTTCTTGGGCGTGTATGGAAAGACAAAAGATACACCGGACGCACGGGAGGACAAGCAAAGAATTAATTAAAAAGATGGCATGCCTCCAAAGTAGTATCAAGGTCCTCCCAGCTACGCTCTTACGAAAGAAGAGAAGGAAATCTTTTTTGAATCTCTGCTCAGTATCAATGTCCCATCTGGCTTCTCGTCGAATATAAAGGGAATAACAAATATGGTAAAGAAAAAATTTCAAAATCTGAAGTCTCATGACTGCCACGTGATTATGATGCAATTACTTCCGGTTGCACTTAGGGGGCTTCTACCAGAAAATGTCCGATTAGCCATTGTGAAGCTATGTGCATTCCTCAATGCAATTTCTCAGAAGGTAATCGATCCAAAAATCCTACCAAGGTTACATAATGACCTGGTCCAATGTCTTGTCAGTTTCGAGTTGGTGTTCCCTCCATCCTTCTTCAATATTATGATGCATGTTCTAGTGCACCTAGTCGAAGAGATTAACATTCTAGGTCCTGTATTTCTGCACAATATGTTCCCCTTCGAGAGGTTCATGGGAGTCTTAAAGAAATATGTTCATAACCGTGCTAGGCCAGAAGGAAGCATCGCCAAGTGATATGGAACAGAGGAGGTTATTGAGTTTTGTGTTGACTTTTTTCCTCACATTAAGCCGATTGGTCTTCCTGAATCGCGGCATGAGGGGAAACTGGGTGGAAAAGCCACATTTGGAAAGAAAGAAGAAATAATTATGGACGGGCATTCTTTCACTCAAGCACACTACACGGTTCTACAAAATTCCACCTTGGTGACTCCATATATGGAGGAACACAAGGATATTGTACGGTCCAAGAACCCGGAGCAGTCTGACCACTGGATTGAAGGTAAACACATGGAGACTTTTGCCAGTTGGTTGCAAACAGAGCTCATCAATGACAACGATGTTCTAGATGAACTGTACTGGTTGGCCAAGACACCAAGTTCGACTGTAACAACTTTCAAAGGGTACGAGATAAATGAGAATACATTTTACACGATTGCCCAAGATAAGAAGAGCACCAACCAAAATAGTGTTGTCCACTATGATGCAACCAACTTTGAAGACACATATTATGGTTACATAGAGTAGATATGGGAACTTGACTATGGACCTGATCTTAAGGTCCCTTTGTTTTGGTGCAAATGGGTCAAATATACTGGAGGCAGGGTACAAGTAGCACTACAGGAATCTGAGATTTTGCCGTCTGCCATGGCAGACGGCAAAGGGGGGAAACACGGACGGCAAAGGCTTTGTCGTCAGTCAGCTGACGGCAAACTAGATGGCAAAAAAATATCCGGTAAAGAGGTGATTTGCCGTCCGCTTTTTGTACGGTGGACGGCAAAGAATCTTTTCCATGAGGGAGTAGACGACAAATAAAACGGGACGGCAGATCAAACAGGCCGTCCCGTTAAGTGCTAATGGCAGGCTGCCCCCGTTTTGCCGTCTGCTCTTAGCCCCCTTTGCCATCCGCCCCCTCATGGCAAAGGGGGGACCCTAGCCCCTCTCTTCCCCCCCTTTGCCGTCCGCTCTTGGTCCCTTTGCCGTCTGCCCCCTCATGGCAAAGGGGGGACCCTAGCCCCTCTCTTCCCTCCTTTGTCGTTCGCTCTTGGTCCCTTTGCCGTCTGCCCCCTCATGGCAAAGGGGGGACCCTAGCCCCTCTCTTGCCCCCCTTTGCCATCTGCGCTTGGTCCCTTTGCCGTCAGCCCCTCACGGCAAAGAGGAGAACCCAGCCCCTCTCTTTTCCCCCCTTTGCCGTCCACCATATGTCCCTTTGCCATGCGGGGGCTGACGCCAAAGGCTCTCACCCCTTTGCCGTCTGCCCCCTCATGGCAAAGGGGCATCCCAGCCCCTCTCCTACCCCTTCTTTGCCGTCTGCCTTTAGCCCCTTTGCCATGAGGGGACAGATGACAAAGGCTCAAAAAATCCCTTTGCCGTCTGCCCCCTCATGGCAAAGGCTCAAAACAGCAACCTCACCTCTCTTATTTTCTATTATATCCAGCAATTTTCACAATAATCAGGATATATATATATATATATATATATTTGACAGGAATAAATTTGTTTCCGTACTCATAACCATATTAAAATAACTTTCATCCATAGTACATACATATTATTCAAGTTGCTTCCGTACAAAACCATATATTACACCAGTTTCATCCGTATGCATACAAAGTTTCATATATATCCATATACTACAATAGTTTCAATACAAGCTTCCGTGAAGCCATGGTACAAGAAATCATATTCAAGCATTCCATCAATGTAATCCAAGCTTCCCGTGAAGTGAATGTAATCTGCAAAATGACAAATAAGAGAGTTAGAAGAAGAATACTAGATGAAGAAGATAAGTATATATAGGTTATTTCGGAGAGAACTTAGCTAAGTATAGGCCATTTAATAGCTAAGTTAGGTGGAATAGGTCATCTTGGAGCTACATAGCCTTATTATGACATTTAGGAGAGAACTTAGCTAGGTATAGGCCATTCTAGAGCTAACTTGGGTAAAATATGTCATTTTGGAGCCAACTATGATTATTAAATCCATTTTGACCTTATTATGTTATTTTGGAGCTAAATTAGTCATTTTAATGAGCTAACCAAGGTTCTTATGATGTTTTTACCTAACTATGCTAATTATGTCATTTTGGAGGATAAATAGCTAAGTATATGTCATTTTTTATTAAATAGCCCATTTCGGAGCTAACTAAGCTAATTATGTCATTTGGTTGGATAATTAGCCAATTTAGTCTTTTTTGGATAACTCTAAGCTACGTAGAAGTAGAGAAAGAGAAGAAGCAAGAAGAGAAGAAGAAGGAGAAGTAAAATTAGAAGAAGGAGGAGGAGGAGGAGAAGGAGAAGGAGAAGGAGAAGGATAAGAAGAAGAAAAGAAGAAGGACAAGAAGAAGGAGAAGAAGCTTCTCTCCTCCTCCTTCTCCTTCTTCTCCTTCTTCTTCCTCCTTCTCCTTCTCCTTCTTCTTCTCTTCTTCTTCTTCCTCCTTTTTTTCATTTCTCCTCTTTCTTCTCCTCTTGTCCTCTTCTTCGGGCTAAATGAGGTAATTATGCCGTTTTGGAGCTAATTATTTCATTTCGGAGGATAAATAGCTAAGTATAGGTCATTTTTTTATTAAATAGCCCATTTAGGAGCTAACTAAGCTAATTATGTCATTTTGTTGGATAATTAGCCAATTTAGTCTTTTTTGGATAACTCTAAGCTACGTACAAGTAGAGAAAGAGAAGAAGCAGGAAGAGAAGAAGAAGGACAAGTAAAAGAAGAAGGAGGAGGAGGAGGAGAAGGAGAACGAGAACGAGAAGGAGAAGGAGAAGAAGAAGAAAAGAAGAATGACAAGAAGAAGGAGAAGAAGCTTCTCTCCTCCTTATCCTTCTTCTCCTTCTTCCTCCTTCTCCTTCTACTTCTTCTTCTCTTCTTCTTCTTCTTCCTTTTTTTCATTTCTCCTATTTCTTCTCCTCTTGTCCACTTCTTTGGGCTAAATGAGCAAATTATGCCGTTTTGGAGCTAATTATTTCATTTTGGAGGATAAATAGCTAAGTATAGGTCATTTTTATTAAATAGCCCATTTCGGAGCTAACTAAGCTAATTATGTCATTTAGGTGGAAGCCAAGCTAAGTATAGGCTATTCTAGAGCTAACTTGGGTAAAATATGTCATTTTGGAGCCAACTATGATTATTAAATCCATTTTGACCTTATTATGTCATTTTCGAGCTGAATTAGTCATTGTAATGAGCTAACCAAGGTTCTTATGATGTTTTTACCTAACTATGCTAATTATGTCATTTTGGAGGATAAATAGCTAAGTATAGGTCATTTTGACCTTATTATGTCATTTTGGAGCTAAATTAGTCATTATAATGAGCTAACCAAGGTTCTTATGATGTTTTAACCCATGTTTCGGAGCACCACTGTTCCACCAAGGCCTCCCAACAATCCAGCTTATCCACAGACCATCTTGGGGGCACCTAAGTTAATAAAGAGAAATTTGAGCGCGTAAGAACCAAATCAAGGAAACTAACTACAAAGCCGTAATAATATGTAATTACCTTCATGTAATGCTCGTTCTCCATCTTAGAATCGCGGCACTTCGCCTTGTCCTTCCTAATACGCCACGAGGCATAGTAATCTCGAACATCCTGCACCCGAGCCTCGTGCCGAAAGTTTTGAAGTAGGCGGCGACATTGGGTATCGATAACCTTTGTCGCGTCCTCCTCGTATCCCTCCTCACACCTGTAGTAGGTCTGCAAACGAGACAACACCGATTAGTACAATAACTAGCTACGGTTGATTTATAATTGTGTAAAGGAGAAATTACCCAGAACTGTCAGATCACCATGTCGGCCCTCGTGTGGCACAAAACACCGTCGATCTCCAACTCCGGCAGGGCCGGGGCACCCAAGTAGTGCTCCCAGGTCATTCCTACCTCTCACTCCCGACCGGGCAATGTAACAAACCCCGGGAAGTTTTTACGGCAAAGCACACCAAGGACGTTGTTGGGCTTGCGGACACCCTTGGCAACAATCCAACCCCTGCAGTATGACAAATTAAAGCCAAAACAATAAATATTTGAGAAAATGTGAAGGCAAAAGGTTAAATAAGAGTAAATTAACTTACTTCTCCCCATTTGGCTTAATCGACCACCTCTGTTCGCGGGTCGCCAGCATGAGCGGGAGCCCCGAACTACCACGCTGGTAGACGGTAGCCCCCTCACCCAGCTCCTCGTTGCTATCAGCATGGCCACTTGGCTTAGGCTTTCCCTGATCAGCCCAGGTATCCCACTGGGTCTCTGGGGCCGTACCCTCATCCCTGCTTTGCTCTGGAGTCGCTTGGAACGAAGCCTTTGGGACACGAGTCTCGTGGGTCAAAGGCACATCGACCTGAGGCGCATCGACCTGAGGCTCGTCGACCTGAGGCTCATCGACCTGAGGCTAGTCGACCTGAGGCTCGTCCACCCTAGAAGTCCTGTGCTCAGGTTAATCAGCTTGGGGTGGCGGCGAGGAAGGCGTGGCAGCCACCGCCCTACCTCTCCCACGGGCACGTGTACCTTTAGTACAACATAAATACCAACATGAGTAATAAAATGTATATAAATACCAACATGACTACAACATAAATACCAACATGAGTACAACATAAATACCAACATGAGTAATACCATTAGTACCTCTCGCCTTTGCGGGGATTCGACCTCCTCTCACGGGGGCCGCGAGAGTCGAAGAAGCGGCCACACCATGCAGAGTAGAGAGCAACGCTCTCCGAAGAGCCGACTCAGGAATGGAAGTACCCATCCCACGACCCGCCGACGAAGAAGGAGCCGCGGAGTGCTTTCGACCCTTTCCCACCATCTTTCAACACCTGTCATGACAAAGAGTAAATGAAATTAGTACAACATAAATACCAACATGAGTAATAAAATGTATATAATTTAAGTGTATCATCGTCAGAAATACCAACATGACTAATAAAAATTGAATACCTAACATGAACTCAAAATTTATATATAGTAATAGTTGAATACCTGACATGAACTAATCGTGCTCGTCTATATATGCTTCGGGGTCAATAAATGCATCGTGATCATCACTATCATCAATAAATGCATCATCATCATCACTATCAGGAAGAACATGTGGAAGGCGACCATTATGTAATCGGTCAAGAAGTGATAGGTCATCCGCAGCAGTAACCTCTTCTTCTTCCTGCTCTTCCTGTTCAGGCTCAGGTGTTAAGACAGATTCACTGTCGCTGTCTACTTCAATGTTTTGGGGTGAAGTAGAGCGGTTCTTGAAACGTTTCTTGGACATACGTGTTTCTTGGAAGAATTCTCCTTCATGTGTGTCTGGATTAATGTGAGGTTCATAATCCTCTTCATTGAGGGTAGGTGGTCTAAAATGTGGTGGCACTTCATAAACGACATCCCAACCTTTCATATTTGGATTAGTTTGGCAGGCCCATGGTAGATAGAAAACTTGTTTCACCTGTTGAGCCGTAATATAGACATCTGGAACATCTAAGTGGGTGTTTTGGTTGATTTCGACTACTCCTATATGTTCATGAGTCCTTCTAGTCTCCCTCGGCTCAAACCAATGACATTTGAAGACAGTCGGTGGGTTGTCACCATAGAATAGAAGTTCATAAATTGCTTCAACTCTTCCATAATACTCGGTGCCTCCTTCGCTGATAGCAGAGACACAACAATTTGTAGTCTGTAGGTCGGGCATAGATAGCTCTTTGCCAAAGGTACGAAAGTGATACCCGTTGATGTTGTATTTGTGAAATGAACGGACCTTATAGTCAAAACCATTAGCGACTTGTCTCAACTCGGCGTCCATAGACTCTGCATCAGCCTACAAGTTTAATATGAAAGAATGGATGCATTAGCCGCAAATTAGACCAAGAAATCAAATGGACCATTAATGGTAATTAATTACCCTTTGTTTGAACCAAGAGATGAAACCAGGATAGTCGCCTCCATGCTTTGCGAGAAGCTCACACTCTTCGACGGAATCCTTTTCGATGACCGCTCCATCCGAGAATTCGGCAACGTATCGACTATATCAAATATCCGAGAATAAGAGTAGTTGAAAGGAACTAGAAGTTGCGGAACAATAATTTACAGAGAACTTACTCGATGTAC
Organism: Hordeum marinum; assembly: GCA_022496015.1. Taxonomy (NCBI): domain Eukaryota; kingdom Viridiplantae; phylum Streptophyta; class Magnoliopsida; order Poales; family Poaceae; genus Hordeum; species Hordeum marinum. Next base: position 299,042,924 of record CM039673.1, read on the forward strand.
GGCCGCACTTCTGTTAGGTTGGTGAAGATATACAATGAAATGGTCCGCCATTCTTCGACATCCAACGATTTCCCTTTCGAAGCACCGGATGGTGCGAGCTTCCCTTTGAATAGGCTGAGGTTGGATCGACCTTTTTTTTATTGTCATCATTGTACCGAGGCTTCGGGTTATGCAAATGATGATTTTTGGCTTCGTAGTGTGCTGTCACTAAGTTTGCCGTCTCCTCGGTAATGAATGCCTCGGACATCGATGCTTCAATTCTACGTTTATTTTTACACTTAGCTCGAAGCGTCTTCTGCATCCTCTCAGTTGAGAAGCACCATCGATTTTGAACGGGCCCCCCCAATCTTGCCTCGCTCGGGAGATGCAAAATCAAATGCTGCATTTGACTAAATAAGCCCGGTTAAAAGATCTTTTCTAATTTGCAGATCAACTCCGGCGCCAACTCTTCCATTTCATCTAGCACGCCAGGCGATAGTTCTTTTGCACAAAGAGAACGGAAGAAATAGCTCAGCTCTGCCAGTACTAGCCATTCATCCTCACGGATAAAGCCACGCAACATCACCGGCATTACCCGCTCAATCCATATGTGCCAATCATGACTCTTGAGACCAAATATTTTCAATTTCTCCAGACTCGCTCCCCTCTTTAGATTCGCAGCATACCCATCGGGGAACATCAACCGCATTTTCACCCACAATAGCATTTCCCTCATAGCTGGCCTTTGAATATTGAACCATGCCTTTGGCTTCGCTATGCTTTCCTTTCCTTTCCGTTGTCACAAGTTCTGTAACGGTCTATCACATAGAGCCTCCAGGTCGATTCTAGCCTTAGGATTATCTTTTTACTTCCCCTCTATGCCGAACAATGTACCAAAAATGGCCTCCACAATATTATTTTCAGTGTGCATCATGTCGATATTGTGTGGGCAAAGGAGGTCTTTAAAGTAAGGCAGATCCCACAAACATGACTTGTGAGTCCAGGCGTGTTCCGTATTATACCCTTTGAAATACCCTGGATGTTTAGGATCCGGCTCGAGAGCGTTTATCTGATCCAGGATCTGTTGGCCTGTCAACGCAGCTGGTGCAGTGTCTTTGACAACTCTACCTTTGATGAAATTCTTCTTGTTTTTTCTGAACTTATGGTCAGGATCCAGGAATTGTCTATGCATGTCGAAGCAAGAATACTTGCGACCAGCCTGCAGCCAACGGAACTGAAGAGCTTCCTTGCATGTGATGCACGGGAACCTTCCATGCACAAACCAGCTAGAGAATAGCGCATACGCCGGATAATCATGCGTCGAGTACATGTACCACAGATGCATTTTGAAATTTGTTTTGGTAGCGGCGTCGTAGGTCTTGAACCCATTATCCCAGGCTTCTTGCAACACATCCTTAAGCGGCTACATGTACAGATTCATATTCTTCCACGGATAGTTGGGCCCTGGAATTATCAACGTCAGGAAAATGTTCTTTCTTTTCATAATCTCTCCGGGTGGGAAATTGAGTGGAATGACAAATACAGGCCAACAACTATATTGTGTTGCCATCATACCGTACATATTGAACCCATCCATGCTGATGGCAACTCTTGGATGCCTTGGATCTTCCGATTTATCCTTATGTAATGCATCGAAGTGCTTCCATGCAAAACCATCTGAAGTGTGTACCAGCATCTTGTTCCCATCCGCATCTAGTTCGGTTCTTTTGCCCAATTTGTGCCATGTCATCTCTCTGGCCGTCTCTTCGACCATGAAAAGACGTTGAAGTCTTGGTACGATTGGAAGATACCGAAGAACACTAATGGGGATTTTGGTCTGATTCTTCTCACCCATAGCGTTGTCTACCACAATATACCTGGAAGAATTGCAAATGGGGCAATAGTTCAAGGCCGCATACTGAAGCCTAAATAAGGCACATCCATTCTCACAGGCATGTATCTTCTCATAGGGCATCTTAAGTACACGGAGGATTTTCTCTAACTGGTACAGGTTTGCAGGCAGTACATGGCCTTCGGGTAGAAAGCGTCCAAATATCGTCATCATCGCGTCGTAGCATTCTCTGCCTAGGTTGAATTGAGCCTTCAGAGCCATTACTTGCGTGATGGCATCCAGCTGACAAAGCTCAGTTTGCTCGTGGAGAGGAGGTTTTGAAGACTCCAACATTTCATAGAAGGCCTTTGCAGAGTCCTCCATCTCATCGTCTGAATCACGAGCATCATCAAAGTCTTGCACCATGTCTTCGATTCCCGTACCATGCTCGTCGGTGCGACGACGAATCACCTCAGCTCTGGCACGTTGGTCAGACTCACCATGAAAAGTCCAAACCGTATAATTAGGCGTAAAACCCCACTTCTGCAGGTGTTTACCCATTTCCAACTCTGTCTGCTTTTTCCAGTTGTCGCACTTGGGACAGGGGCACCATGTTTTTTGTTGGCCATTTGCAAATGCAGCTCTCACAAACCCCCTGGTTTTTGTTAACCATTCATTGGTCATGTCTTTCTGACTAGGGTGACCAGTGTACATCCAAGCACGGTCACTCATGTTGCCTAGATACCTATGGGCACAGAAGAAATAAATTAATATATAATTCGTCACCTATATTCATCCGCTAATCAAGTTTGTCAGTTTTATTACGTCCATGCAACCTACACGCTAATAGGTAAAGATAGGTCCTAATCCCACCCGAGTATGTGTAGATTGGGTTTGTTTTCCCATGCTTTGCTCCAGATGCGATGCATAATTTCAGCAGCACCTCCCCGCTATTATCCTGATACACGTCTCGGTAATAAGCAGAGAGGATGTGTACCCGGAGAACAACTGGGAGGCACTGACGAAATTCCGCATCGCATCCGGAGCACAGCATACGGGTAAACAAACCCAATCTACACATACTCAGGTTGTCCATGGATAACGTTGGACAATTCGAAAGAATCACGGTTATAAATATGCAAATGTATGCATATTTATAGATGTAACCCTTTCGAACGGGAGACGCATAGTGTTCACGCATACTGATGATTCAATCTACCTACAGCTAGCAAGTTTCGTCGGCACGAAGACCGGAACAGAGCAAATGAAGGGGCAGGAGGAGATGTCATCTGTGCTCACCCACGAACGCAAGGGCGGAGCTCGTCGAACGCACGCGGAGGTCGTCGAACACCAAACCCTCGCAGCGACGAAACAACTGCACATTTAAATCGTGTCGGGGTGTTGGGGTGTCATGTCTGGGCATTTTTTCTTTACTAATAAATAAACCAACTAATTACCCTGAACCTAAACAAACCTAATAAACCAATCTAAACCTAAACCTAAACTAACCTAAAACTATAACTAAACTAACCTAAACCTAAACTAACCTAAAACTCAAACCAAACTAACGTAAACTTACCTAAAACAAAAACTAAAATTACCTAAACTTAAACTAATTACCTAAAACTAAAACTTAACTAACCTAAAAAAACAAAACAAAAACTAAACTAACTTAAATTTAAACTAACCTAAATCTGAGCTAACCTAAAAAACAAAACAAAAAACAAACAAAAAACTCACCGGGGGTGGGGGAGGGCCGGCCGGGGGTGGGACCGGCCGAGGGAGGGGCGGCCGAGGGCGAGGCCGGCTGGGGGAGGGGGTGGCCTGGGGCTGGCGGCGGCCAGGGGAGGGCGGCGACGAGATGAAGGGGCGGCCGGAGGGGGCGGGGAGGAGGCGGTGCTGGGGCGGCCGGAGGGGGCGGGGAGGAGGGGTTGCGGCGCGGGGACTGGCGGCTGCCAGGGGAGGGGCGGCGGCGAGAGGAAGGGACGGTCGGAGGGGGCGGGGAGGAGGCGGCGCTAGGGCGGCCGGAGGGGGCGGGGAGGAGGAGGCGGCAGCGTTGGGGTGGGCGCGGGTGAGAGAGAGAGAGGGGGGTGAGAGAGAGAGGGGGGCGCGAGGGGTGAGAACGGGTAAGGGAGACGGCCGTTAGGGGGGGCCTCTCTTTGCCGTCCGCCCCCCGACGGCAAAGAGCGGGACGGTAGACGGCAAAGAGGGCGCCGTTATGGGTGGGGGAGGAGGTGTGCAGGGGGGGAGCTCTTTGCCATGTGCCCTCCTGCTCTTTGCCGTGCTTCAGCACACGACAAAGAGTAGACTGATGGCAAAGAGGATCTTTGCCGTCTGTGTGCTCTTTGTCGTCCGTTTTGTGGTGACTCACGGCAAATATCGTCTTTGCCGTCTGCCGGCAGACGGCAACGAATAGGCGGACGGCAAATTTCTGAATTCTAGTAGTGTAGACCCACAGTACGGAATGACAACAGTGGATCTCAACAATCTTGGATACACAGACGACTCATTCGTCCTAGCCAATGATGTGGCTCAGGTTTCTATGTGAAGGACATGTCTAGCAAACCGACGAGAAAAAAATATAAGGAAGCGAATACATCATACGATGAGCCAAAGTGCCACATAGTTCTTTCAGGGAAAAGAAACATTGTGGGAGTGGAGGACAAGACAGACATATCCGAAGATTATGAAAAGTTTCATGAAATCCCTCCCTTCAGAGTGAAGACTGACCCAAGCATCCTGTTAAATGATGAAGATTATCCATGGTTACGGCGCAATCATAAGAAACGGACAAACATGCAGAAAAAGTCTTACACCGTGAGATCCCACTCTGGGATGTGACCGGCTTCACCGCCATCACTTTCTATATATTTATGTGAAGGACATGCATGCATTTCCTAGCTAGCATGGTATATCTTTTTAACAGTTTGTACACGAAGTGCATCCAGCTTTTGCCGTAACCCTCTCAACTCTCTAGAAGTTGCTATGTGGGTGAAATTATGATGTCATGCCAAGTTACAACCTTTTCAGAGTTCATTTGTACTGCTTTTCAAATTCAGGGTCATTTAGCTCAAAATAAATCACTAAATGCATGAAAAATATCAAATGAAGTCAGAAAGGGTTGAAAATTGTTGATGTGCCTTTGAATGGTGCATATTGAACACACAAAAAGTATAGAGTTAAAATAAGTTATTAAAAATGAAATCCCTTTGTAATACATGAGTTTTCGTCCGAAACCCTCATACTTCTTATTATATTGTCCAATTTGTACATGAAGAGCATGCAGTTTTTGCCGTAACCCTCTCAACTCTCTAGAAGTTGCTATGTGGGTGAAATTATGATGTCATGCCAAGTTACAACCTTTTCAGAGTTCATTTGTACTGCTTTTCAAATTCAGGGTCATTTAGCTCAAAATAAATCATTAAATGCATGAAAAATATCAAATGAAGTCAGAAAGGGTTGAAAAATGATGATGTACCTTTGAATGGTGCATATTGAACATACAAAAAGTATGGAGTTAAAATAAGTTATTAAAAATGAAATCCCTTTGTAATAGATGAGTTTTCGTTCGAAACCCTCATACTTCTTATGAGATTCTCCAATTTGTACACGAAGTGCATCCAGTTTTTGTCGTAACCCTCTCAACTCTCTAGAAGTTGCTATGTGGTTGAAATTATGATGTCATGCCAAGTTACAACCTTTTCAGAGTTCATTTGTACTGCTTTTCAAATTCAGGGTCATTTAGCTCAAAATAAATCATTAAATGCATGAAAAATATCAAATGAAGTCACAAAGGGTTGAAAATTGATGATGTGCCTTTGAATGGTGCATATTGAACACACAAAAAGTATGGAATTAAAACAAGTTATTCAAAATTGAAATCCCTTTGTAATAGATGAGTTTTCGTCCGAAACCCTCATACTTCTTTTGAGATTGTCCAATTTGTACACGAAGTGCATCCAGTTTTTGCCGTAACCCTCTCAACTCTCTAGAAGTTGCTATGTGGGTGAAATTATGATGTCATGCCAAGTTACAACCTTTTCAGAGTTCATTTGTATTGCTTTTCAAACTCGAGATATGAATATTTCAAATGATATATTTAATCAAATTATCTTATACAGCAGTTGAAGTTGTTCAAACATGCGTGGAAATGCCATAAACAGATTCTTTATATTTTTCTGATATTTTTTCATATATTATTTAGTTCCATTGGAGTCCTACGTTGTTTCTATGATTTTCTTAAGTTTACGGGGTTTTCTGAAAATAATAACTATTATTTAATTAAAAAACACTTTTAGTACCGGTGCTAGCCACGCACCGGTACTAAAGGTGTGCCTAGTATAAATAGAGGACTTTGTTGTCCCAGGATGAGCAACGCACCGGGAGAGCTCAACTTGTGCCGCCAGGCTGCCGAAATCGCCATTGCCGTCGCCCTCGCCGCCATCGCCCTCGCCGCCGTCGCCCTCGCTGGCGTCGCACCACCACCGCGCGACTGCCGTCGCCCTCAGCACCGCCGCCGTCGCACCACCACCGCCGTTGCCCTCGCCGCCGTCGGTCGCGCCGCCGTGGCCCTCACCACCGCTGCCGTCGCCCTCACCGCCATCGCCCTCGCCTACCCGGACGCCGCCCCTCGCCGCCGTCGCCCTCACCACCGCCGTCGTTGCCCTCGCCGCCGTCGCCCTCGCCTACCCGGACGCCGCCCCTCGTCGCCGGTCCCGTCGCCGCCGGCCCGCTCACTTCGGCCGCCGCTCGGCGATCCCGTTGCCGCCGCCCCGAGCCCGTCGCCGACGCCACCTCCGGGTCAGGAGGCTAGGTGAGATCTCCCGGCCCACCCCTCTCCCCGACGATCACCCCGATGATCGCCGGACTAGTGTGTAGATGCTAGGGTATCTAGGGTCCCTCGACGTCGAACCCCGACACCCTGACACGACACCCCTGACAGCCGACCCCGACAATGACACAACACCCCTATTTAGTTAGTTAGTTAGTTAGGTTATAAGGTTATTAGGATATGTGTTAGTTTATGTTTAGTTTAGGAGCCAGCCCGTCGTCGACCCAGAGGTTATGTGGTGGTGGCCACATGGGCCACAGATGATCGAGAGGCTTGAGTCCCCTGCAGAGGTGGTACAGTACCATGTCAGCAAGGAGAACGAGCACGTCCGACGCTACATGGCAGCTTTGGAGGCCAGGTCCGACAATACCTGGCAGATTCTTCAGGGATCTTACTGAAGCTATGTTCCTGTGATGGTTCCTTCTCTTTGGGTGTCCACCGCCTGCCCCGATATCCGCCGGGCGCTAGGGTTCTAGCTAGATCGATATATTAGCTAGCTACTATTATGATGTATTATTATGATGTATTAGCTAGATTGATGGAGATGAGCCGATGTATTGAAAATTATCCAAGATTATGCAGATGAGATCTTTTCTAAGAACTATACTATATATGTATTTGATGATGCATTATTAATTAACTATCAGTTATTTTGCTTCTTGAATTCATGCTAATTTAAATACTAATTTTTTTATCTATATTATTATGGACTAGTTATTAAGCTATGGACAATACCGGTAGAGCTCATGAAGAGGACATCGTCGACATGATACGCTCCTCCGAAAACCCAGCGGACCTTCGAGGTGAATCACATGATCATGATGATGGCTCACAATATCTGAACGATCACGGTGATGGATGTAAGACCGAGGAAGAACAACTTATGTTCCAAAATCCGAAACAACCAAGAATGTTCGGCGAGGTATATACACATCCATTAGCCTCTAGTGATCATTACATGTGTATTAATTGATTCGTATATATATATATTAAAAAATCTTTCTTATTTTAATTATCAGCCCTCCGGACCGAGCCAATCTAGTAGAAATGTACGAGGCGCTGCCAAAATATTGGACGGCAACGTAAAGCTCAATCTTGATGCTTTCAAACATAATGGCGAACCGACTCACCCTGAAGCCAATGCCAAGTCATTTGTGCATCAATGCAGAGTGGTTGTTAGGGACGGAGTCCCGATCAGAATGCATGAATGGATTAAACCAAAGGAACCAAAACCAGGAGTGAATTATGTCGATACAAGAATTAAAGATGCCCTTTGGCGAGAGCTCATGGAGCATTTCACCCTACCAGATTCCATCTCGGAGCATCAAAGGAACAAAGTCAAGGAGTTTTCTCTCCATAAGATGGCTGACGCATTCCAGACTTGGAAGAAAAGATTATGGACCGACTACAACACTAAAGGCAAGAAGGCGCCCGAATTCAAAGGAATATACAAGAAGGTAAGGGATAACTGGGATGCATTTAGCGAGTACAGGACATCGATAGTTGCTATGGAGAAGTCGGCAAAACTAAGATAAATGCTGAGAAAAAAAAGTATCACCATAAACTAGGGACAGGTGGATACAAGTCAGCCGTTCCTAAGTGGGATGCATTAGAGAATAAGATGCTTGCTGAAGGGATCACTCTAGTAACCTTCAACTGGCCCAAGAGGTGTAGGAATTTGTTTTCTACGCATGGGGCAAAGTTGGACCCGGCCACAGGAAATATTATTGCACTGGCCAGTCTGAAGCATGCATCAGATGAGTTGATTCAAGCAATAAAAGATGCCCAAGAAGGATGGTTTCACCCCGATAGAGAGAACGACGAGCTTACACGCACCCTCGGGAATGCCGAACACGAAGGACGAACACGAGGCATGGGCGTTGTTCCATGGTATGAGGGGTTTGAGGGATGGCAGGACAGTTATAAAATCCATTCGAGAAAAAAGAAGGTGAAAGCGGACCGACTTTCGAAGTTGGAACAGAAGTACGACCAGCAGCAGCTGTAGATACATGTACTGATCCAGCAAAGGGAAACTCCGCAGCAGGAGGCAGGGGAAGAACCCATCCCATCTACAATGCCGAAAAGCAACGTGGGTTCCACTGGGGCACCGCTGGGTCACACCCCCGTGGATGATATCACTGAGAAGACATCTTGTGAGCTAATCTAGAAAATGAAGAACATACCCATGCGGGTCGCGACGGGCTATGCTTTACCAAATACACCTGATGTTTTCTGGCATTGCAATCCGGTTCCAGCTGGGCATGCTCGTGTCGTGGTGGACGCAATAGAGCTGGGATATGATGAACTATTGCTTGACATACCTGGAGGTGAGGGGGAGTCCACATTGGCAGAAGCCGGCCATGGTCTCATTCTATGGAGTAAGGACTGCATCGTCTTTCCACAATCGGCGCTAAGGCCACCGGCTCCTCCGAGTATCAATGTCCAGTGCGAGGGATCCTATCCAGAGGCATCGCAGCGCCAGCAGTCCTCCCCACCTCGCTAGCAGTCCTCCCCACCTCGCCAGCAGTCACCTCGGCAGCAGTCACCTCACCAGCAGTCCTCCCCACCTCGAGCTCCCCCACAGTCGTCCCCACCTCGAGAGGCGTCCCACCTCGCCAGCAGTCCTCCCCAGCTCGCCATGAGCAGTCCTCCCAACCTCGGGACGGAGCACAACGCGAGTCCATATCATCATCGATATCGATCTCCGCCGCGTGAGCCGACTCCACCCTAGCAGCAGTCCCGCCAGTAGGGCTCCCAAAAGAGGAAGGCCACTAGCAGTCCTCTTCGGAAGAAAGCAAAGAAGAAACCCGAGCCTCCGGCCAAAAGGAAGCTGCCTTATGACATGACACCGGAGGAAAATAAAATTGAATGCGATCTCCAAGTGAAAGCCTTTTTTGCGAAGAAGACTGTGCCGCCAAAGGAGGTAATACCCAAGGAAGTCCAAGAGCACTTTATGGAACACTTTATTGATAGACCCCTAGCATATGTCGAGCGTATGCCGACAGACTATGAGCGACAAATTCAGAAGGCAAGTGAGCAGAGTAGGCGGCCCAGCCCAAGGAAGAAGTCGGGAAGTACGACATCAACTAGCGGGAAAACAGTTCCCCAGCTCAGAGAACAATCCAAGCAATCGATCTCTCCGCTCAAGGTGAGTACCAATCCAAGAAAGCAACCGATCCAACCATTCGACGTGCAAGGCAACCCAATCGACCTCGAAGTACTAAAGGCTACAGGTCTCACTCTTGACAAAATCCTTGGCACCGAGGAAATCCGCGGTTACGGTGCAATTGAGTATGCAATGCAATATGCCGTCGGAAAACCACTTGTCACACCCGAGCAGTACAAGGAACTACCAACTGCGTTGCGATGCTTGCATGATTGGTACATGCGTGAAGCAATGCGAGGGGAGACGGCGGTCATGGTCAAAGTAAGGAAAGATCATTACGTCAATGCATGTGACATATGTCTTGAATTCTCAGAACTTTTCGAGTTATACCACATGGACTCTATCGACAAAACTCTCATTAGTTGCTATTGTGTGTAAGTGATTTATATCTTTAGTAATTCAAGTCTCTAGCTAAGATATCATTCATTGGCATATTCTCACTATATATGTTCTTTCTATGCTATTATGCAGATTGAAGATGTGGGAATTGAAACAAGAGGGAATCGATGACATTGGGTTCATCGACCCAAGTATTGTTAATGGTCATGTGGTAAAACATTATGCCAAGCACACAGAAGATCTCTTGGAAAATTTTGTAGAGGCACTAATGAATACCAAATCTACTATAATATTTCCTTACAACATGGGGTCAGTGTTTACTCTCTTGTATACTACAAATTCTTGCTTACTAGCTCGCTGTCAAGTGTAGTTGATGAGTTATATGCGCATGCCTTCTTAATTATATAAACTTCTGCGCACAGACCACTATATCCTCCTATATATTATCCTCGCAGATGGACTTGTTCAAGTGTACGACTCACTAGATACACCGGAACAATCATACGTGGACTTGTATTTTATGATAGAACGGTAATTTCAATCTTTATCGACATCGCTTTCTTTCATTATTTCTTGATGTCAAAAGTAATTATAATAACTCTTCCATTCTTTTTCTTTGCCGGGTAGTGTTTGGAAAAAGATGATAGAGAAAAACCATCACGGTCGTCAATGGAAACCGAAGCTGAAGTGGAAAAAGATGCAAGTAATTAAGTAGTACTACTAGGTCCGCGCATCTCTTTAATTCTATTTTCAATACCATTATCATGCTCGATTATTAATTATCTTATTCAATTCTATTCTTTTGCAAAGTGTGCGAATCAGCCATAGGGGACAAATTTATGTGGATATTTCCTCTGCGAGAACATTCGCATCCAGACCGAAAGTCGTATACGTCGCAGAGGAGCACGTGAAAGACAACTCCAGGTTTGGCAGATGATGTCGAAGCTCTCACCCGAGAAACACCTTATAGCACTTCAAGACGAATTTGCGGCATATCTTCTTCAACATGTCATTGATGTAAACGGAGAACACTATTCCTTACCGCCGCCTCAATAATGCCAGCAAATCAGTAGTAGAGAACTAAGAATTCATCCGGAGCACTAGCTAGCTAGTCCCGGCCGGGTTTTGGGCCTTAAGTTAATTATAAGTCCCGAATTTATATGGATGTGTAATTCCATTTGTATATATATACTGCGTATGAGATATTTTATATTATATTACATATATATATGCATGAACTCTTGTACTGTTTATAGTATGTAGCATCGTAAATAAATTTGAAATGAATGGAAAACACAAAAAATAGAGAGGAAAATTAAAACCTAATTAAAAGATAAAACAAAAAAAACAGAAGACTTAGTACCGGTTGGTATCACCAACCGGTACTAAAGGTCTTCCACCACCAGTCCACGCAGGCAGCCATGTGGAGGGCCTTTAGTACCGGTCCGTGGTCCAACCGGTACTAAAGGTCTGGACCTTTAGTCCCGACCCGTTAGTACCGGTTGGGGAACCGGTACTAAAGGTCCATCCGGCCTGGGACTATAGGCCTGTTCTGCACTAGTGTATTGATGGGCATGTTATTCAATTTTGTGATGTAGCCGCTAGAATTGCTAAACCTGATGCTAAAGATAAACATAGACCCATTGTTGGCACACTTGTTGTTTCTGTTAAAATACGAGATCATTGTTATCATGGCTTATGTGATATGGGTGCTAGTGTGAGTGCAATTCCCTTTTCCTTATATAAAGAGATTATGAATGATATTGCACTGACTGAGCTAGAGGAAATTGATGTTACAATTAAGCTTGCTAATAGAGACACTATATCACCAGTTGGGATTATTAGAGATATTTAAGTCTTCTGTGGGAAAATAAAATATCCAACTGATTTTCTTGTTCTTGTCTCCCCACAAGATGATTTTTGTCCCATTATATTTGGTAGACCCTTCTTGAATACCATTAATGCCAGGATAGATTGTGAGAAGGAAACAGTTATCGTATGTTTTGGGGACACATCTCATGAGTTTAATTTCTCTAAATTTCATAAACAACCCCATGATAAAGAATTGCGTAGTAAGGATGAAATTATTGGTATTGCTTCTATTGATGTTCCTCCTACTGATCCTTTAGAGCAATACTTGCTAGACCATGAAAACGACATGCATATGGATTAAAGAAATGAAATAGATATGATTTTGTTTGATCAGCATCCTATTCTGAAACACAACTTGCCCGTTGAAATACTTGGGGATCCTCCTCCACCCAAGGGTGATCCCATGTTTGAGCTTAAGCAATTACCAGATACTCTGAAATATGCTTATCTTGATGAAAAGAAGATATATCCTATTATTCTTAGTGCTAACCTTTCAGAGCATGAAGAACAGAGATTATTGACAACTCTGAGGAAGCACCATGCTGCTATTGGGTATACTCTTGATGATCTTAAGGGCATTAGTCCGACTCTATGTCAGCACAAAATTAAAATGGAGCCTGATGCTATACCAGTTGTTGATCACCAACGACAGTTGAATCCTAAAATGAAGGAAGTGGTAGGAAATGAAATATTAAAGCTTCTGGAGGCAGGTATCATTTACCCTTTTGCTGATAGTATATGGGTTAGTCCCGTTCATTGTGTCCCCAAGAAAGGCGGTACTACCATAGTTCCTAATGATAAAAATGTACCGTAGTTCCTAATGATAAAAATGAATTGATCCCACAGAGAATTGTTACAGGTTATAGAATGGTAATTGATTTTAAGAAATTGAATAATGCTACTAGGAAATATCATGACCCTCTACCTTTTATTGATCAAATGCTAGAAAGATTATCCAAACACAGACATTTCTGCTTTCTTGATGGTTATTCCAATTTCTCTCAAATACCTATGTCAAAAGAGGACCAAGAGAAGACCACCTTTACATGCCCTTTTGGTACCTTTGCTTATAGACGTATGCCTTTTGGTTTATGCAATGCACCTGCTACCTTTAACAGATGCAAGAGTGATATTTCTATAATTTCTATGAAAGGATTGTTGAGGTTTTGATGGATGATTTTTTTGTTTACAGAACTTGTTTTGATGATTGTTTGAGAAACCTTGATAGAGTTTTGCAGAGATGTGAAGAAACTAATCTTTTCTTGAATTGGGAGAAGTGCCACTTTATGGTTAATGAAGGCATTGTCTTGGGACATAACATTTCTGAAAGATGTATTGAAGTTGACAAGGCTAAAGTCGATGCTATTGAAAAAATGTCGTGCCCTACGGATATCAAAGGTATAAGAAGCTTCCTTGGTCATGCTAGTTTCTATAGGAGATTCTTTAAAGACTTCTCTAAGATTTATAGGCCTCTCACTAATATTTTGCAAAAATATGTTCCATTCATTTTTTATGTTGACTGTGTGGAAGCTTTTGAAATTCATAAGAATGCGTTGATTTTTGCACCTGTTGTTCAACCACCTAATTGGAACCTACCCTTTGAATTATGTGTAATGCTAGTGATTATGCCATTGTTGCTTTTCTAGGACAAAGAGTTGATAAGAAATTAAATGTTATTCATTATTCTAGCAAAACTCTAGACAGTGCTCAAAGAAACTATGCTACCACTAAAAAAATCCTAGTAGTTGTGTTCGCTTGTGATAAGTTTAGACCTTATATTGTTGATTCTAAAGTACCTGTTCACATTGATCATGCTGCTATTAAATATCTTATGGAAAATAAAGAAGCTAAACCTAGACTAATCAGGCACGTTCTTTTGCTACAAGAACTTGATTTGCATATTTTTGATAGAAAGGGTGCTGATAACCCCGTAGAAGATACCTTGTCTAGGTTAGAGAATGTTCTTGATGACCCACTACCTATTGATGATAGCTTTCCTGATGAACAATTAGCTGTCATAAATGCTTCTCATAAGGCTCCTTGATATGCTGATTATGCTAGTTACATTGTCGCTAAATTTATACCGCCTAGTTTCACATACCAACAAAAGAAAAAGGTTTTGTATGATTTAAGGCTTTACTTCTGGGATGACCCACACCTTTATAAAGGAGTAGATGGTGTTATTAGACGTTTTGTACCTAGCATGAACAAGAACAGATCCTACGGAAGTGTCATTCCGAGGCCAACAAAGGACACCATGCTAGAGATAGGACTGCACATAGGGTATTACAATCTGGTTTTTATTGGCCTAGTCTCTTCGAGGATGCTCATAAATTTTTCTTGTCATGTGATGAATGTCCAAGAATTGGCAATATTAGCAGACGTCAGGAAATGCCTATGAATTACTCTCTTGTTATTGAACAATTTGATGTTTGGGGTTTTGATTATATGGGACCTTTTGCAACGTCCAACGGGTATACTCATATATTAGTTGTTCTTGATTATGTTACTAAGTGGGTAGAAGCTATTCCAACTAGTAGTGCTGATCACAACACCTCTATTAAGATTCTTAAAGAAGTTATTTTCCCTAAATTTGGAGTCCTAGATATTTAATGAATGATCGCGGTTCACATTTTATTGATGGTGCTTTCTGTAAATTCCTTGCTAAGTATGATGTTAATCATTGAATTGCATCACCTTATCTCCTCAGTCTAGTCGTCAAGTAGGATTAAGTAAAAGAGAAATTAAATTTTTCTTGCAAAAGACAGTTAATAGATCTAAGAAGAATTGGTCTAAGAAACTTGACGATGCATTATGGACTTATAGAACTGCTGAAAAGAGACCTATGGGTATGTCTCTGTTTAAATGGTTTATGGTAAAGCATGTCACTTACCTCTAGAGCTAGAGCACAAAAATTATTGGACAATCAAAGATCTAAACTATGATTTCAAACTTGCTGGTGAGAAGAGGTTATTTGACATTAGCTCACATGATGAATGGAGAACCCAGGCCTATGAGAATGCCAAGTTGTTTATATAAAAAGTTAAGATATGACATGATAAAATGATACAAAAGTGTGAATTTAATGGAGGTGATCATGTCTTTCTATACAATAGTCGGTTAAGATTTTTTGCAGGTAAACTTCTCTCCAAATGGGAAGGGCCTTATATCGTTAAGGAAGTATATCATTCCGATGCCATCAAGATCAACAACGCCGAAGGCACAAATCCGAAGGTGGTAAACGGGCAAAGAATCAAACACTATATTTCAAGCACTCCCATTAATGTTGAAACCAATGTTAGCAATACCATGATTCCCGAAGAGCATATTAGGGAGAGTTACCAGAACATTTCAGACTCTGAAAAGGAATAGTTACGTGGTACGGTAAGTAAACCGACTCCAAAACTTCCCGAATAGTAATTTTACTTAGTTTTCCAATATTTAGAAAATTAGGAAATAAAAGCAGTCTGAAGGATGCACGGGGAGGCGACAAGCCTGCTAGGTGCGGCCACCCTATAGCGACCCGACCTGAAAGGTCGAATCTCCGGTGTTTGTGTACCATCCCAAGATCATGCTGGTACACACACGGTACATCAGTGTATATATCAAAGAGAAATCACACAGCTTTAATAATCGAAAGTCTCATATCGAGTCCTTTATTACAATGAGAATTACAATAAAGTGGCTGAAGGCCAACTCATGAGAATAACTAATCTTGCGGAAGCTTCAAAGGTAGTTTAGTCCATCTGACTCCAAGGGCATCTCACTGAGCATAGAGCGTATCCTCACTCCTGGTCGGAAAAGTACTCTACAACATGATACGTTGCAGCTGTGTAGGTCAGCATATTGAATATGCCAACAATGTCACAAATGAGGGGGGAAAGTAATCATCTATTCTATATGCATATATGGTAGGTGGGGTAGTAAGTTTTAAATAAAGCCAATTTTTTCCTACAAGAAGAGGGGGCAAAATATTATTATTACAATGTTGGTTGACTAATAAGATGGTTCCACCAACCAATTCTCATACCCAAGTTTTCATTAAAAACCCACATCGATACAATTAATTGTGTTCAGAGTTCCAGATAGTTTCAGTTCCTTTGGCTCAAACTGTCCATGACCGTGGACACGACTAATCGATTAGGTTTGGGTACTCTGCAGAGTTTTGCACACGTTCCCCAAAATATTTGATTGCCTCCGTTGGATTTCTCGCACTTCAGGGTGTTTGAGAAACGGATGACCAAAACAAGGTCTTCTAAAGGGTTTCCCCGAGACTCTATCGGTGCCCATCCTTTCCTACCGTTCATCTACATCTCGTAGCACCGCTTGTCCAGGGTCACCATGATATCCAACCAAGCCAGAGCCCATAATGGCTTGTGGCTGTGCAGGTAAGCCTTGGGTTTTGAAGCATCCATCCATCTCTTTGTGCCTGGGTGTACCTTTCTGCATGAATACTAGCACTTCTCCAGCAACATCTAGGCTAACCACTGGTTTCTCCAGGGCGCTGTTCAACCATCATCCACCTAGAGGTATGTTGAAAACTCGGAGTCTTGAAGTCTTGATCATCTTGTAGATATTGAAATTATTAACTCACAATTCTCATGAATCACACAACCAACGCCGTCTACTAATAGCATAGCCAAATTAAATCAATGTTCCCCGGGGCCAATGTGTCAAAGGGTTGAGGGGTGCCTACCACATGATACTAAATCAAGTAACCAAGTTTCCAAATTACCTACTTTGAATGCAATTGGGGAGATGGTAGAACTAATGCAATAAAAACATGGGTAAACATGATCAAAGTGACTTGCCTTGTTGACGATCCTCATACTCAAGTAACTCTAGATAACAAGCTTCACACTCCGGATGATCTAACGAATCAAACAAAGCACACAATAAGCATACAACTAATAATACAACTCACACAATCAGCAAAATTAAAAATAAAACAATTCTATCAATCAAGAGAAAGAAGTTCAAAACCAATATTTGTCTCACAATTTTTTTTGTGTCAAAACTACAAAAGAAATAAGACCATCAAGTATTTTTAATAACAAAAGAATAGTCAACAAAAAAGAAATAAAAATTTAATATTTAGTAAATAGAATTAAATCCACTAAAACTTTAGTGAAAAGAAATGCTACTAAAATTATAAAGTTTTATAAAACACCACTTAATGTAGATACTAGAGTTTCCTATAGTATTTGAGTATCAGACAAAATTATTATTATTATTATTATTATTATTATAAACAAAACATCACTTAAGGGAAAAGAATTACTGAAATTCTCTATTAGAAGACAGAATTAAATCTCCTAAATGTTTTGTGAAAAGTAAAACTAAATTGCTTTATAAAACTATACCTAATGGAAAGGAATGAAGATTTCCTATGACAATAAGGTATAAAACTAACCAATTATTTTTATTAACAACAAGTTATTTCACCTAATGTTGAAATAACATAACCTAAAGAAAACTAAAAACAAAAGTTAAACTAACTCAGATTAAAACTAAACTAAAATCAAATTAACTAAACTCTATTAAGAACTAAAAATATTCTATTTTTGTTAAAAACACTAACCAAATTTATCCTAAAAATTCTCAAACTTTGTAGGATGATAGGTCTAACTAATACAAACCAGTGGCAAAAATATTCATACAAAAATATATTTTTAAACTCTAGTTATACAGATTTTAGTAATTTAAGCAAATTTGGTTAGATTCAAATTTAAAAGTTCAAATTTGAAATCTAAGACTACAGGATGAAACTACATGAAATTTGTGACCTAATGCAAAAAGAATCAATTAAAAACAGTAATTAGTTTCAAAGTTACAACTAAAACAAATAGAAAACATTCTGCTTGCGAAAACAAAACAGAAAAGAAGAAATTTCCTAGCGAACGGACAAGGCTACGTGGTGTGTTGTGATTTGCTGAGGTCATGAGCGTGCGGGGTGTTTGCAGTGGACGACCGAAAACTAATGCGTACTGGTTCGTTTTTATAAGTTTTCTAATCTGGAGCGTAGATCCTAGATCTAACGAATGCGGGTGGAGGTGGCAGCTTACAGAGGAGGGGGTCGGAGTTCCGGCGACGTCGACGGCGGCTGGAGGTCGGAGATGCTCGGGGAGGGTGCTGCGGTGGTCGAGGGTGGCGTCCGAAATGCTCAGGCAATGGCGGCAAAGATACGGCGGCGAATGGCGGCATCGTAGGGGAGTGGTGGTGAGTGTGGCGACGGCTAGGAGCTCAAGGGGGTTTCGGGTGGAGTTAGAACTCCGGCGAGGTGGCGTGGTGGTGTTCCGGCGAGGGTAGAGGGGGTAGCGGGGTGGAACGGACAGCGGTGAGGGCAGGGCTTTATATAGGGCAGGTGCGGGGTCGGGAGAGGGAGAGAGGAGGGAGATCCGGAGAGGAGAGATCTCCAGTGATGTGGCACGCGCGAGGAAGGAGACGGGCACGCGGATGACGCTCTCGGACAGTGGGTCCTGCGTGTCAGTGAGAGAGAGGGCAAGGTTAGCGCGTCGGTTGACCGATCCGGAGGGATCTCGGGGTTTAAAGTCTATGGGCCGGCCGGTTTTCTAATTAAACGCTTTAAATTCGTTTCCTTTTCTATTTTCCAGAGCGTTTCAAACTCTTTAAAGCATTCAATTCATTTCCAAACATAGGGAATATATATATCAAAATGATCAGGGGAATAAATGCTATTTAATGAACATTTTTCCTCTGTCAAAATGAATACTTTAATTTTTTTTCTTCAGAAAATGCCTAATTGATTTTAAATTCTTTTGAGATAAACTTTCAAATAACCCCCTTGTTTTATATTCAAATAACTCACGAAGATGCCCCTGGTGTGGAGTGTCATATTACTCCTCTCTTATTATGATTATTCCAAGGGTTTTCAAATAGGAGGAAATAAGTATAAGAAGAAATTGAAATGGCCTTTCAGAATTCCAAAAGAAAAACTTCAACAATTCATTTCATTCAAACAAAGTGATGATGATGCATAGCTATATTTCATAACATTCCGAAATGAAATTTTGGTATGTTACAAACCTACCCACCTTAAGATGAATCTCGCCCTCGAGATTCAGGGTAGCTAGAAAATAGGTGTGGGTGGTCTCTACGAAGATCTTCTTCGCGTTCCCATGTGGCTTGTTCCTCGGTGTGGTGACTCCACAGAACCTTATAGAATTTGATGGTCTTTCTACGGGTAACTCTGTTGGTAGTCTCAAGGATTCTGTCAGGCTTCTCCTCGTAGGTGAGGTCGCTATCAAGTTGGATGGCCTCTAGGGGCACTGTGTCTCTCAAAGGAATATCAGCCATCTCAGCATGGCATTTCTTCAGATGGGAAACATGGAAAACATCATGAACTCCGGACAATCCTTCCGGCAATTCCAGCTTGGTGGCAACTTCACCTCTACGTTCAAGAATTTTCTAGGGGCCTATGAATCTAGGTGCTAACTTTCCTTTAACACCAAACCTCTTGATTCCTCGAAGTGGGGACACACGAAGATATGCTCGGTCTCCCGCTTCATATGTCACCTCCTTGCGTTTCTATCAGCATAACTTTTCTGCCTGGATTGGGCTATCTTGAGTCGGTCTCGAATCATTTTGACCTTTTCTTCAGAATCTCGGATAAGATCGGGACCAAAAAGTTGTCGGTCTCCAACAACATCCCACATCAATGGTGTTTTGTACCTCCTCCCGTATAAAGCTTCAAAAGGGGCCATCTTTAGACTCGTTTGATAACTGTTGTTGTACGAGAACTCTACGTAAGGTAAGTTGTCATCCCAACTAGACCCATAGTCTAGCTCACAAGCTCTCAACATGTCCTCCAGAATCTGATTGACTCGCTCGGTCTGTCCATCGGTTTGCGGATGAAAAGTTGTACTGAATTCCAGCCTTGTACCCAAAGTTTCATGTAACTGATGCCAAAACTTTGAGGTAAATTGTGTTCCTCTATCTGACACGATACTCCTCAGAACTCCATGCAGACATACGATCCTGGTCAGATATATCTTAGCTAACTTAGCACTGGTATAGGTGGTCTTCACTGGAATGAAATGAGCTACCTTGGTCAAGCGATCGACCACTACCCGGATGGAATCATAACCTGAACGGGTCCTGGGTAATCCTGTGATGAAGTCCATACCAAGCTTATCCCATTTCCACTCGGGTATCGACAAAGGTTGGAGTAACCCTGCTGGTTTCTGATGTTCCGCCTTTACTCGCTCACAAACATCACATACCGCAACATGTTCGGCAATATCCTTCTTCATACCTATCCACCAGTAACTTTCCTTCAAATCCAGGTACATCTTGGTGTTGCCTGGGTGCATCGAGTATGGTGAATCGTGGGCTTCTTGAAGTATTAACTTCCTGAGCTCTGGGTCACTCGGCACATAAATTCGGTTCTCAAACCATAGAGTACCTTGTTCATATTCACGAAAGTCTTTAGCTTTTCCATTCTTCATTCTCTGCTTTATCTCAGCTATCTCCTTGTCCGATTTCTGGGCTTCACGTATTCTTTTGGTCAAGGTGGGCTAGATCTATAGTGTGGCAACATATCCTTTTGGAACTATCTCTAGCCAAAGCTCTCTGAGATCATCGGTTAACTCCTGGGGTAATCCTCCGGCTATGAGGGTGTTCACATAACTCTTCCGACTCAAAGCATCTGCTACAACATTTGCCTTTCCTGGATGGTAATGCAGTCTCATGTCATAGTCCTTTATTAACTCTAACCATATCCTCTGTCTGAGGTTCAACTCCTTCTGTGTGAAGATATACTTCAGACTTTTATGATCAGTGTAAACGACACAACTATTTCCGATAAGGAAATGTCTCCAGGTCTTGAGTGCATGCACTACGGCTGCTAGTTCCAAATCATGGGTGGCATAATTCAACTCATGGGGTCGTAGCTATCTGGATGCATAGGCTACAACTTTTCCTTCCTGCATGAGTACTCCTCCAAGTCCTTGACGTGATGGATCACAATAAACCTGGAAGTCCTTCCGAATGTTTGGCAGTATCAATACTGGGGCTGTGACCAAACGTTTCTTCACCTCCTGGAAACTGGCCTCACAATCCTCCGTCCAAATATACTTACTCTTTCTTCAACAATTCCGTCATGGGTTTGGCAATCTTTGAGAAATTCTTAATGAATCTTCGGTAATATCCAGCAAGTTCGAGAAAACTACGGATCTCCTTAACTGAGGTGGGTGACTTCCACTCAGTGACTGCTTCAACCTTAGCGGGGTCTACTGCTATTCCTTCTCTGGAAATAATGTGTCCAAGGAATCCGACTTCCGTCAGCCAGAATTCACATTTACAGAACTTGGCATATAACTGATGCTGCCTAAGCTTCTCCAGAACTAAACGCAAGTGTTCCTTGTGTTCTTCCTCGCTCTTGGAAAATATCAAAATGTCATCGATGAACATCATGACAAACTTGTCCAGGTATTCCATAAAGACCTTGTTCATCATATTCATGAAGTAGGCAGGAGCATTAGTCAAACCAAAAGACATGACTGTATACTCATATAAGCCATACCTTGTGGTGATGGCTGTTTGGGGTATATCAGGTTCACGAATTTTCAGTTCGTGATACCCTGATCGAAGATCGATCTTGGAGAATACTTTGGCTCCTACTAGTTGAACAAACAAGTCATTAATCATCAGCAGAGGGTACTTGTTCTTGATAGTCACCTCGTTCAATGCATGATAATCGACTACCATCCTCAAGGTTTTATCTTTCTTCTCTACCAAAAGAACTGGGGCTCCCCAAGGTGAAGAACTTGGGCGAATATATCCTTTATGCAATAACTCCTTTTATCTGCTTCTTGATTTCTACTAAATCATTTGTGGGCATCCGATAGGGTCTCTTGGAAATTTGGGCGGTTCCTGGTAGTAACTCTATCAGAAACTCAATCTCTCTATCTGGTGGCACGCTGGGTAATTCCTCTGGGAATACATCTGGAAAGTCTTGTACCACCGGCACTTCCTCCTGAACAACTCCTATGAGGGAATTTAACCGAGCACTCATCCGTGTGCGTCGGGATACATACTTAATCCTCTTGTTCTTTGGGGTGGTGAGTGAAATAGGCTTCTTGGGGCAATCAAGATTTACTTCATACTTGGTCATCCAGTCCATGCCTAGGATTACATCCAATCCCTGGGATTCTAATACGATGAGGTCAGTGGGAAAAACATGGTTTCCTATATGGAGTTTCAAGGCGTGGCATCCTATCCCTGCCATCATCATACCTCCTGGGGAATTGATCTTAATGGGCTGACTAAGGGTTCTGGTTGGTAATCCATACTTTTCCACAACTACCCTTGATATGAATGAGTGAGTTGCACCAGAATCAAAAAGTACCATAACTGGACGTGAATGCAATAAAAACTTACCAACCACAGTCTCGGGCTGATCATAGACTTCTTCCACATCAATGTGGTTCACCTGAGCACGAGGAAAAGCATTTGGCTTCTTAGCTATGGGGTTGACGTTGTTGTTGCCGTTTCCATTTCCTTGCTTGTTCTGAGGGCATTCAGTGGCATAGTGCCCTGTCTTTTGGCACTTGAAACAGGTGATATGGTTCAGATCCTTTTGAGCTGGAGCGGAACGGTGCTGGTTGCCATTCCCACTTCCATTGCCATTCTTGAAGTTGCCACTATGGGGACGATTATTCCCATTTCCTCCATGGTTGTGGCCTCCATGGTTGTGCACGTGATGAGTGTGTCCTCCATACTTACCGGTCCCTGATCCGGTATTCCCTGAGTACGGGGAGTAGCGGGGCTTCTGTTGAGCTCCAGAGTGAGATTTCCCCTGTCCATACTTCCTCTTGCGGCTTTCGATTTGCTGGTGCTTCCCCTCCAAGATGAGGGCCTTGTCTTCCAGCTCCTAGTAGTTCCTGAAAGTAGACACCATCAGCTGCACGCTCAACTCATCGTTGAGTCCTTCCAAGAACTTCTCCTGTTTGGCTGCATCATCGGCACATCTCCTGGTGCATAACGAGCCAACATGCTGAAATCATCCACATACTGGGCCACGGAGCGGTTCCCCTGGCGTAAGTTGTGAAACTCACGCTTCTTCAGACTCATGGCTCCAGCTGAGACATGAGCGGTGCGGAAAGCTAGCTTGAACTGCTCCCATGTCACACCAGCAATGGGGTACATGGTGGTGTAGTTCTCCCACCATGAAGTTGCTGGTCCCTCCAGTTGATGGGCGGCAAAGCGCACCTTTTCAGCCTCAATGCATCTAGCAATGGTGAGTTCCCTCTCCATCTTGCGGAGCCAATCATCTGCCACAATGGGCTCAGTGCTGCTGGAGAAAGTTGGTGGATTCAGCCTCAGAAAACGGGTGAGGTTGTCACCTTGAGGTGGAGGGTGGCTGTTGTGGTTGTTGGTCTGGTTCTGGATCAACAGCTGCATCAGGGCATTTTGCTGCTGGAGAAGTTGTGTGAGTTCCGGCGGGAAGGTGAAGTAGGGCTCACGTCGCGGAGGCATCTTGCTATTTTTAGAGGGGTGAGAATTAGAATAGAACAAGGACCTAAAAGGAAATTTCACTACCCATATGTAATGCAACAAACATACCACACCAAACATTCATTCATTTATTCAACTCAAGGTTCAAACATCGAGATACAAATCTCCAAATCAAACTAAGCGTCGACCTACGCTTTATCGACGAAAATAAATATACATGGGGGCATAACTAAAGTTCTCCTCAAAAGTACATGGTGAAGTGGCCTCCTTCGGTGATGCTCTCCTCATAGTCGTCATCGTTGCTGATCAAGGGAGCCATGTCTCCTTCTGGGTGAAGATTTTCCCCCATGTCCAACTGTTCCTCCAGAGTTGCAATGCGGGTGTTCAGCTTATCGATCGTCTCTAAAAAATCCTTCACTTCATGCTCATGCTCGTACTTGGCTTCCCGGAGGTCAGCTTCGAGGTCAATCTCGCGGTTCATCAGCCTCTTGATCGTCTTCGTGTCGGCACGTACCCAAAACTCCAAGGTCCTGATGTGCATCTCCAAAGTCTGGATATAGGAAATGGTGGTGTCTTCAGTGGGAGTGTTTATGATATTTCCATTGGCATCCCTGCGACAAACCACGCTGAGTCCTGGTGAAATGGGTCCACCCCTTTATTCCTCCTGAATACGTCCAAGGGCACGGTGAATTGCCATGTCCCTCCCAAGAATCCAGCTGGGTGCCACAAACTTGAAGTCGATGCGTTCCTTACGATTTCCAAAGGTCTTTTCGGGGATGTTCACCTCGATCCTGTAGCGACCGTCTTGTGGAAAAGACATGATAGGAGTCCCGGTGATGCTTGGCAAAGCAATCCTTACGTCCCTGATGATCTTCACCAACTCCTTGCCAAAGGGCATCGTCGGGTCAGGCTGACAAAACTCCGTGATCAAAACTGGGATGAAGGTGGCCATCTATAAATTTTGAAATAAATCGGAGGGAACTCAGAAACGAGTAGATGAGAGTATAAGAATTTTAAAGACAAAAGAGAAATAAATCCTAGGGCTTTTCCAATCCTAGAGGTTACGTCCTACGGTCAGCGTGTGCTTTGACACCATCTCTGTAGCGACTCGACCTGAAAGGTCGAATCTCTGGTGTTTCTGTACCATCCCAAGATCATGCTGGTACACACACGGTACATCAATGTATATATCAAAGTGAAATCACACAGCTTTAATAATCGAAAGTCTCATATCGAGTCCTTTATTACAATAAGAATTACAATAAAGTGGGTGAAGGCCAACTCATGAGAATAACTAATCTTGCGGAAGCTTCAAAGGTAGTTGAGTCCATCTGACTCCAAGGGCATCTCACCGAGCGTAGAGCGTATCCTCACTCCTGGTCGGAAAAGTACTCTGCAACATGATACGTTGCACCCGTGTAGGTCAGCATATTGAATATGCCGGCAATGCCACAAATGAGGGGGGTAAAGTAATCATCTATTCTATATGCATATATGGCAGGTGGGGTAGTATGTTTTGCATAAAGCCAGTTTTTTCCTACAACAAGAGGGGGCAAAATATTGTTACTACAATGTTGGTTGATTAATGAGATGGTTCCACCAACCAATTCTCATACCCAAGTTGTCATTAAAAACCCACATCAATACAATTAATTGTGTTGAGAGTTCCAGATAGTTTCAGTTCATTTGGCTCAAACTGTCCATGACCATGGACATGGCTAATCGATTAGGTTTGGGTACTCTGCAGAGTTTTGCACACGTTCCCCATAAGATTTGATCGCCTCCGTTGGATTTCTCGCACTTCAGGGTGTTTCAGAAACGAATTACCAAAGCATGGTCTTCTAAAGGGTTTCCCCGAGACTCTGTCGGTGCCCATCCTTTCCTAGCATTCTTCTACATCTTGTAGCACCGCCTGTCCAGGGTCACCACGATATCCAACCAAGACAGAACCCATAATGGCTTGTGGTTGTGCAGGTAAGCCTTGGGTCTTGAAGCATCCATCCATCTCTTTGTGCCTGGGTGGACCTTTCCGCATGAATATTGGCACTTCTCCAGCAACATCTAGGCTAACCATTGGTTTCTCTAGGGTGCCGTTCAACCATCATCCACCCAGAGGTATGTTGAAAACTCGGAGTCTTGAAGTCTTGATCATCTTGTAGGTCTTGAAATTATTAACTCACAATTCTCATGAATCACACAACCAACCCCGTCTACTAATAGCATAGCAAAATTAAATCAACGTTCCCCGGGGCCAATGTGTCAAAGGGTTGAGGGGTGCCTACCACATGATACTACATCAAGTAACCAAGTTTCCAAATTACCTACTTTCCATGCAATTGGGGATATGGTACAACTAGTGCAATAAAAACATGGGTAAACATGATCAAAGTGACTTGCCTTGTTGACGATCCTCGTACTCAAGTGACTCTAGATAACAAGCTTCACACTCCGGATGATCTAACGAATCAAACAAAGAACACAATAAGCATACAACTAATAATACAACTCACACAATCAGCAAAATTAAAAATAAAACAATTCTATAGTATCAATGAAGAGAAACAAGTTCAAAACCAATATTTGTCTCACAATTTTTTTTTGTCAAAACTACAAAAGAAATAAGACCAATCAAGTATTTTTAATAACAAAACAATAGTCAATAGAAAAGAAATAAAAAAATTATATTTAGTAAAAAGAATTAAATCCACTAAAACTTTAGTGAAAAAAAATGCTACTAAAATTATAAATTTTTATAAAACACCACTTAATGTACATACTAGAGTTTCCTATGGTATTTGACTACGAGACAAAATTATTATTATTATTATTATTATTATTATTATTATAAATAGAACATAACTTAACAGAAAAGAATTACTTAAATTCTTTATTAGAAGACAGAATTAAATCTCCTAAATGTTCTGTGAAAAGTAAAACTAAATTGCTTTATAAAACTGTACCTAATGCAAAGGAATGAAGATTTCCTATAACAATAAGGTATAAAACTAAACAATTATTTTAATTAACAGAAAGTTATTTCACCTAATGTTGAAACAACAGAACCTAATGAAAACTAAAAACAAAAGTTAAACTAACTCAGATTCAAACTAAACTAAAATCAAATTAACTAAACTCTATTAAGAACTAAACAGATTATGTTTTGGTTAAAAACACTAACCAAATTTATCCTAAAAATTCTCAAACTTTGTAGGATGATAGGTCTGACTAATACAAACCAGTGGCAAAAAGATTCATACAAAAATATATTTTGAAACTCTAGTTATACAGATTTTAGTAATTTAAGCAAATTTGGTTAGATTCAAATTTAAAAGGTCAAATTTGAAATCTAAGACTACAGGATGAAACTACATGAAATTTTTGACCTAATGAAAAAAGAATCAATTAAAAAACTAATTATCTTAAAAGTTACAACTAAAACAAAAACAGAAAACAGTCTGTTTTCTAAAACAAAACACAAAAGAACGAATTTCCTAGCGAACGGACAGGGCTACGTGGCGTGCTGTGATTTGCTGAGGTCGTGAGCGTGCAGGGTGTTTGCGGTGGACGACCGAAAACTAACGCGTACCGGTTCGTTTTTATAAGTTCTCTAATCTGGAGCGTAGATCCTAGATCTAACGGATGCGGGTGGAGGTGGCGGCTTACAGAGGAGGGGGTCGGAGTTCCGGCGACATCGACGGCGGCCGGTGGTCGAAGATGCTCGGGGAGGGTGCTGTGGTGGTCGAGGGCGGCGTCCGAAATGCTCAAGCGACAGCGGCGAAGATACAACGTCGAATGGTGGCGTCGGAAGGGAGTGGGGGTGAGTGTGGCGACGGCCAGGAGCTCAGGGGTGTTTCGGCTGGAGTTAGAACTCCGGCGAGGTGGTGTGGTGGCGTTCCAGCGAGGGTAGAGGGGGTAGAGGGGTGGAACGGAGAGTGGCAAGGGCGGGGCTTTATATAGGCCAGGTGCAGGGTCAGGAAAGGGAGAGAGGAAGGAGATCCAGAGAGGAGAGATCTCCGGCGAGGTGGTGCACGCGAGGAAGGAGACGGGCGCGCGGATCACGCTATCGGACAGTGGGTCCCGCGTGTGAGTGAGAGAGAGGGCGAGGTTAGCGCGTCAGTTGACCGATCCGAAGGGATCTCAGGGTTTAAAGGCTGTGGGCCAGCCGGTTTTCTAATTAAACGCTTTAAATCAGTTTCCTTTTCTATTTTCCAGAGCGTTTAAAACTCTTTAAAGCATTCAATTCATTTCCAACATAGGGAATGTATATATCAAAATGATCAGGGGAATAAATTCTATTTAAAGAACATTTTTCCTCTGTAAAAATGAATACTTTAAATTTTTTTCGTCAAAAAATGCCTAATTGATTTTAAATTCTTTTGCGATAAACTTTCAAATAACCCCCTGGTTTTATTGTTCAAATAACTCACCAAGATGCCCCTAGTGTGGAGTGTCATATTACTCCTCTCTTTTTATGAATATTCCAAGGGTTTTCAAATAGGAGGAAACAAGTATAAGAGGAAATTGAAATGGCCTTTCCGAATTCTAAAAGAAAAACTTCAACAATTCATTTCATTCAAACAAAGTGATGATGATGCATATCTATATTTCATAACATTCCAAAAAGAAATTTTGGGATGTTACACACCCCCTGGCCATGCCTAGGGGGCTTGTCACTACCCCGTGCGCCCCCCGGACTCCATTTTCTTGTGGAACGGCTCTTCGGGCCAGCAAAAATTCATTACATAATATCCCAAAGGTTTTGACTTTTGTATCACGACAATACCTCCTATTTTCACTTTGAGGTGTTTCTACAACAGATCATCATGGCATCTCCCGGTGCTCCGAAGGACAAGTTTTTTGAGAAGGTCATCAACCCTTACCTTGCAGAGGTGTTGCAACACCCTCAAACCATTGAGATGCATGAGGGGGTGCTACACATCCATGACGTTGAGGGGCCAAAGAAGACCGAAAGCGTGGAAACAAGGCTTGAAGCAATGGAGCAACAAGTATTCAAGTGCCAAGGGATGGTAGAACGTGGACTCAAAGCCAATCAGATGATGATCTCGCAGTATCCCCATAAACACAAGTTCTACACCAAGGACATCGGGGAGCACATCTTCAAGCTTTACAAGAAAATTGAGCATCTCCAAGCCTAGATCTATGACCTGCAAAACAAAAACTGTGAGTATGAATGCAGATTTAAGAGAATGAGCTTGGTGTACATTTGAAGATTCCGGAGACTCATTAATCTTTCTATGATGGTGAGCGGATGCCTTGGAAGACAGAGGATAAGTTTCCATCATCAACAACAACTCCACCATCACCTCCGAAGGACACTTGAGCATATGGGTATGGGCACTCCCCTTGGCTTGTGCCAAGCTTCGGGGAGGTGCCCCGGTATCGTATCACATCAAACCTTTTTCCTTTTTGGTTTTTTATTATCTTTCCTAGTTTGATCCTTTTTTATTTTGTTTTGATCTAGTAGAATAAATTTTTTTAGTATGATCCACCTTTTAGTTTTTTCTTTTGCTCCCCTAATGTAAGCAAGTCCAAGAGTTATATAATAAAAAGTAGTTTTGATGAGAGGGCTTTTCTATATTACTATGCTTTTGAAAGTATTGAATAAAGTATACTATAACAAAAGCAAAGAGAATACATAGTGATCTTATGGGGAGTGATGACTTCACATATAAAAAGTATGGTGATTGAAATTTGTTGGGAGTTAAAATATTATCTTGCTTATTATCTTGGACATATTTTATGATTGTGACCACTCATTAAAATATTACATGCCGATAAGTTCATGTTGGACAAGGAAGACAACATAATAGGTTATGTTGCTTGCCTCCGGATAGGTTATGTTGCTTGAAGGATCATAACCTAGAAATTTATATGGTTTTATGTTGCTTGCTTACACCTCATATTAGCCCAAAACTTCCGCACCAAGTAGAGATATTACTTGTGCATCCAAACACCTTAAACCAGTTTGGCCATAAGACTCCACCATACCTACCAATGGATTGAATAAGATCCTTCAAGTAAGTTGTCATCGGTGCGAAAGGCAATAAAATTGCTCCTAAATATGTGTGATCTTTTATTGTAAGGTAAATAAGCGTTGTACGAACTTGTGATAGTAAAGAAATAAAAGCGACATACTGCAAAATAAAGGTTGCTATCACAAAGGGAAATACAATGCGGCGTTCCTCTGCACTAAGAGTTTGTGCATCCAAAAATAAAAAGCGCATGAAAACCTCTACTTCCCTCTGCAAAGGGCCTATCTATTAATTTTACTTTCTAGTACTTACCTTTATGTAAGAGTCACGGTGGTTTTCATGACTTCCTATATTTTGTCCCTCTCGGCAAGCATTAAGTGTTGGGGAATGATCTAGACTTATATATCCACTCGGATGTGCGTGGTCATGAGTTATTATTGTTAACATCACCCTTGAGGTGAATAGTTGGGAGGCAAAACTATAAGCCCCTATCTTTCTCTATGTCCAATTGAAGCTTTGATCTCATGGGTACCGCATGAGTGTTAGCAATTGTGAAATACTAAAAGATGATTGAGTATGTGGATTTGCTTTACAAGCTCTTATACTGACTATTTCCGATGTTATGATAAATTGTCAATTACTTCATTGACTGAGATCATAGTTTGTTGATGGTCAATAGAGTTCTTGGTTCGTACTTTATCTTGTGAATTAATTGTTACTCTAGAATAAAGAATCTCATACAATGAGTAATGCTGTTCTAAAGTTGATCTTGATACCCTCATGTTTGTATTTTATTTTATCGACACCTCTATCTCTAAACATGTGGACATATTCATTGACCTCGTCTTTTTCTTGAGGGCAAACGAGGTCTAAGCTTGGGGGAGTTGATACGTCCATTTTGTACCATGATTTTATATTGATATTTATTGCATTATGGTCTGTTATTACACGTTATGGAACAACACTTATGCCTTTTCTCTCTTATTTGACAAGGTTTACATGAAGAGGGAGAATGCCGGCACCTGCAATTCTGGACTGGAAAAGGAGGAAATCGAAGATACCTATTCTGCACTACTCCAGAAGTCCTGAAAATTTATGGAGAATATTTTTGGATTTAATAAAAAGTACTGGCATAAGAATCAACCTGAGGGGGGCCACTTCTAGGCGCGGCCACCCCCTGGTCATGCCTAGCAGGCTTGTGGGGCCCCGGTGGCTCCTCGGAGGCCCATCTTCTGCTATATGAAGCATTTTGACCTGGAAAAATCAGAGGAGAGCTTTCGGATGAAGCGCTGCCGTCTCGAGGCGGAACTTGGACAGAACCAATCTAGAGCTCAAGCAGGGCTGTTCCGCCAGGGAAACTTCCCTCCCGGAGGGGGAAATCGAAGACGTCGTCATCACCAATGATCCTCTCGTCGAGAGGGGGTCAATCTCCATCAACATCTTCACCAGCACCATTTCCTCTCCAAACCCTATTCATCTCTTGTATCCGATCTTTGTGTCGACACCACAGATTGGTACCTTTGGGTTGCTAGTAGTGTTGATTACTCCTTGTAGTTGATGCTAGTTGGTTTACTTGGCGTAAGATCATATGTTCACATCCTTTATGATAATTAATACTCCTCTGATCTTGAACATGAACATGCTTTGTGAGTAGTTATGTTTGTTCCTAAGGACATTGGATAAGTTTTGTTATAAGTAATAATGTGAATTTGGTATTCGTTCGATATTTTGATGAGATGTATGTTGTCTCTCCTCTAGTGGTGTTATGTGAACGTCGACTACATAACACTTCACCATTATTTGGGCCAAGGGAAAGCATTGGGAAGTAATAACTAGATGATGGGTTGCTAGAGTGACAGAAGCTTAAACCCTAGTTTATGTGTTGCTTTGTAAGGGGCTGATTTGGATCCATATGTTTCATGCTATGGTTAGGTTTAACTTAATTCTTCTTTCGTAGTTGCGGATGCTTGTGATGGGGGTTAATCATAAGTGGGTGGTTTTTCCAAGTAAGGGCAGCACCCAAGCACCTGTCCACCCGCATATCAAATTATCAAAGTAACGAACATGAGTCAAATGAGCATGATGAAAACTAGCTTGATACAAATTCCCATGTGTCCCCGGGAGCGCTTTGCTTCATATAAGAGTTTGTCCAGGCATGTCCTTTGCTACAAAAAGGATTGGGCTATCTTATCACAAAACTATCTGTTATCGATAATTTTAGTGCTTCCAGAGAATACCTTACTGGAAACCGCTTGTCATTTCTTTCTGCTCCTCGTTGGGTTCGACAATCTTACTTATCGAAAGGACAACGATAGATCCCTATACTTGTGGGTCATCACTACATCATCCTCAAGCTGTTAGGGCCCACCCTCGTAGATGTATCGTTTTGCGCATGCGTCAGACTTATTCTGCATTAAATGAATTTCCTAAGTATCCCAACTGCATGCCTGGTGCTTCGTCACTATGAATTTCGGGACGCCCTGACAACCCCAACCTCGACCGCCTCATGATTAAGGGCTCGCATGGCATCTGTGCTCGGGTCCGTCGTTGAAGTGTTGATAAATCCAAGCGGACGAGCTTTGTCTCGCTGGCCAGCCCCATGTACGTCACTTCGCCGAGGCCCTTGGTGCTTGTCCTCGCACGACCTAATCGTTTGTGGGTGAGTCAAGGCGTGCAGCGCGGTTCCAATAACCGATGTTTCACAATTTGCTGTCACGGGAGCCACGCATCGGGTGTAACATCCCAAACTTTGGAATGTTATAAAAAATATTAGAATGAATGTTTGTTTGTTTGAGTGACTGAAAGTGAGTGAAATTTGAAACTTTTTGAAACTTTTGAATGAGAGGGAATAAAATGACTTTCCCAAAACTCTTACTCTGCATTTTGATGCTCGGGAAATTCAAAATCCATTTCATCACAAAACCCTAGAGTGAAGATGACATGATTTCTTCCATTTGAGAACATGAAAAGGGATTTGAAAATGGTTTGAGCTCCCTTTAAAAACATATTTCAAATTCAGAAACTTTATGCAACTCCATGATTTTCATGAGAGAGGATAATATGACTTCTTCAATTTATATGAAATATGAGTTGGGAGTTTAAAAGGATTTGAAAGTGCCATTGAATTATTTTGGAATCCATTTCATATTTGGTTCCTATTTAAGTTTTCAAAGTATTCAAACCCCTTGTCAAAAATTGAGAGGAGTAATATGACACTCCAAACAAGGGGTATTTTGTGAAGTTTTCGACTCATAAAACCCAAGGGGTTATATGAAAAAAAATGCAAAAATAAATCAAAGCCAATTAGGCAATTTTCTGAATTTTTTTTAAAGTGTTTAATTTGGCCGGGGAAAATGTCCATTAAATGGCATTTATTCTCCTGATAATTTTCGTATAAAACTTTTATTTTTAGGAATGTAATTATTGTCATTTAATTGTTTTTGATTCGCTGATAAAATAAAAAGGGAAAGTATTTAAACGTTTTAAAGACCCACCGGCCCACTTGCCTTATCCCCCTTCCCGACTCACCTTCCGAACGGCCACCGCTCGTGCTAACCCCACGCTCCCTCTCACTGACGCCCGGCCCGATCGTCCGACCCCGAGATCCCGCCGGTCACCCCTCTCCTCCATCCCCTCCCCTCAGCTCGCCGGCGAATCCGCGCCGGATCTCTCTCTCCCCTTCCTTTCGGACCATCCTGACCCCTCCTATATAAAGCCCTGCCTCCCCTCCCTCCATTCCCCCACTTTTCCCCAAGCCCCATGCCCTCCTCTTGCCGGGATAGCTTGCCGGAACCCACCACGGCCGCCACACCTTTGCCGCACCACCGCTCCACCCTGCCCTCCTTGATCTCTCCCGAGCCCATCACCGAGCTCGCTGCACTCGCCCGCACCTTCCCAGCCACCTGCCCGTGCCTCACACCCCCTGGAACACTGTGACCACCGACCTCGTCGGAGCGGGCCACTTTCCGAATACTCTAAGAGCTCGTGGCCGTCGCCTCCATCGCCCTCAAGCCTCCCCGACGCCATTTTTCCTCGACGCCATCCTCTCCTGCGTCGAACGGAGCCAACGCCATCGCCGAAGACCCCCTGGAGCCGCCTCCCGCTTCATTCCCGAGCTGGCGCCGCCGTCGACCTCGCCGGAGTCCACCACCGCCGGCAACCCCCTCGGTGAGCCTCTCCCTCCTTCCCCGTCCATCCGATCCAGAGGAACGGCCCAGATTAGAACGTAGAGAACCCGAACCGTTTTCTGGTAAGCTTCGGCCGTCCGCTCTCTTTGCCCTACACGCACATACCCATAGCCAATTAGGAGATGCCATGTGTACCCTATCCGTTAGATAGGATTTTCATTTTTTTCTGTTATGTTTTAAAAACAGATTTAGTTCTGTTTTTGCTTTTAGTATATCTTTTATGTTTTTAAGTGTTTAAACTTGATTCTTTTTGCATTAGGTCTCAATTTTATTCTAGTTTTTGTAGACGTCAAGTTTGACCATATTTGAATATTTAAATTTGAATTTAAACAGATTTGATTTAAATTTTGTTTTCTTAATATCTAGAGTTCTAAAAACTATTTTGAGTTGATTCTTTTTGCTACTTGTTACTAGTGACCCTAGATATCAGTAGGTAAAGTCTGAGAATTTTTAGAATAAATTTGATTAGGGTTTTAACTAGAAACAGAATCTGTGTAGTTTGTTAATATAGTTAATTAGTTTTATTTTGTTAGTTTAAATGTGAGTTAGTTATATTTTGTTTTAGTAGGTTCTATTGTCTCAACTTTAGGAGTTTACTTGCTTTTAATACAATAAAATAATTTGCTTAGTTTATTACTATGTTGTTATAGGGACATTATAGTTTGTAACTAGGTATAGTTTGATAAAAACAAACTAGTTAGTAATAGTTAATTTTAACAAAGTTTTAAGTAATTAGATTCTGTTTTCAAATAAAATTTGTAGTAATTCCTTTCCATTAAGAAATGTTTTGTTAATAAAATAATAATTTAGTTTTTCTCTATTATGATAGGAAAACTAGATTATTTTTCATTAGGTAATGTGTTATAAAACAATTTAGTTTTAATAGACACTCTTTTCCCAAAAGTTTTAGATGATCTAATTCTGTTTTGTAATAAAGATTTTTATTAATTACTTTATGTTAACTTAGTTGTTTCATAATTTGTTTTCTCTTAGTTTATGGTTGTGCTTGTAGTTAAGTTTATTACGCAAACACTTATGATGTTAGGATGTTGTTTTCATAGTTTTACTTGTTCTTCGAAAGTAATTCTTTTTGCTAGTAAAATATTTACTAAAGTCCTTTTGTTATATTTTACTTTGTTTTTTTTGGTTTGTAAATAGTTGTTTGTAGTGGCAAACCACACTAGTGGTGTTTATGAAAACTTTGTTGATTTTAACTTTTGTGTTAAGTATTTCCTTCATCAACCTTGTTACTTTTGGTTTTTCTGTTACTTCTTGATTGTTATAATTGATTGCTAGTATGATTGCTTATGAATGCAATGTTTGACATTATATAGATTTCCATCGGAGAGTGACGTATAGTCTATCAAGTTATTTCTGAGAGCGATCTTTCTCATCATCAACAATACAGGCAAGTTCACTTTGACCGTTTTGTTCATACCCATGTTTTATTGCATGTAGTGACATCACTCAACAAATCCCTCTCGTAGTGTTATTGGAATTCTTGTAGTTGAGTAGAATGCATGAGGTAGGAACCCACCACTTGTTACTAAAACCCCGGGAACGCTAGTTAGTGCAATGCTATGCTAGAGTAGACGGGGTCTGGTATGAGTGTTCGTGAGTGGTGTGAAGAAGGACTCCACGTCAAAACGACGACTTCATGAAGGCTTCTTCAAGACCTGCATATTCAAGACCTCAAGACTTTGAGACTCGAGAAAAAGTTTTTCAATACACACTACTGGGTGAGGGATGGTTGAAACGGTACCCTGGAGAAGCCAGTGGATTTGCCTAGGTGTTGCTGGAGATGGCCAGTATTCACGCGGAAAGCCTCACCCAGACTCAAAGGGAAGGATGAGTACTTCATGCCCGGAAGCTTACCTATGTAGCCACAAGTCATTATGGGCTCTTGCTTGGCTTATCTTTGTTGTGACTCTGCTGGGAAGTGCTACGAGAT
Organism: Hordeum marinum; assembly: GCA_022496015.1. NCBI lineage: Eukaryota > Viridiplantae > Streptophyta > Magnoliopsida > Poales > Poaceae > Hordeum > Hordeum marinum. The sequence continues at coordinate 299,078,551 of CM039673.1, forward strand.
GTAGTCAATGTTAGGATTGGATGGGCACTGTCGGATAGTCAGGGAAACACTCTGAAAGACCATGTTTCTTTCATCCTGTTCTCAAACACCAGGCAGTGCGAGGACTTACCAGGAGGGAAAGAATCTTGTGGGTAAAGTACACAACACTCTGCAGAGTTAAACCTAATCGATTAGCCGTGTCCCCGGTTACGGACAATTTGAGCTTCTAGACTTGGATCTATCTCTGAACTCTCAACACTGGACTGATAACTAATTGTGGGCAACTTAATGATACTTGTGGGCATTTGAGACATTGGTTGGCGGAACCATGTCATGATAGGTAACTCCATAGTGAAATTTCTGATATTCCTTTGTTGTAGGAAAATAAAATCAGCTTTTGCGCAAAAACTTAGACACAGAGCCACAAAGCCTTTGCATATAGAATACTCTTTATTCTTATGTTCTACTACGGTGATCTTGCCAGTACATTCCATGTACTGACCTACACGGCTGCAACGTCTTATGTTGCAGATACGCTTCTACGACGAGTACGAGTACGATTCAGGGTTACGGTCCGCACTCAACCTGCCGTTGGTGTTATTGGGACTCCACTCCCATTGACTGTTTCTGCTGCTAATTTAGATGTGATTGCACTTTGATATATACATTGATGTACTGTGTATGCCAGCATACTGATCCAGGGATGGCACGGAACACACAGAGGCTTGACTCGTTTTGAGTCGGGTCGCTACATTGGGTGTCTTTCCTCGGGTTGTCGCATGAGAAGACTTGGGACGGCGTCTATGCTATGGTCCGTCCCTGCAGCATCGATAAACCCAATGTCTGAGCTCTTCCCGGCATCCTGGCTCCACACATGTCACCTCCTAGGGTCGTTGGTGTTTGGCCTTCTCATGCGATGGCCTCCGGAGATTCATTCGACGCAGGTTACCCACATCCACAGGTTCTACAAGCGCGCCTCGTGCTATAAAAATTCAGGTGCAACCTTCCTTTGAGGTAGGACCTCGTGATTCCCACGCTAGCTCATGGGTGCCCAGATACATGTCCTCCACTTCTGCCATGCCAGCCATGCGTACAAACTTATTGGGCTGTACATGCCTGGAGACTCTAACAAAGAGCTCCCTTCCCATGCCCAAGTGGAATCCCCATGCTCCGCACTAGTGGATGAGACTGTCACTCAGCGGCTATGCCCACGCCTAGTCGAAGCCCCTTGCTCCGCGCTTAGGGAGAAGCAACTGAGGGCACCCTAGAGGTTGCACCAACCTCCGGATGGCCTCTTGGCTCTTTGCACGGCCCCGTCACACAGCGTTCCCCTGGGATGCACGCGTGAGAGGGATGGTCGGGGGCTATGCATAGGTCGGGCCTGGCATGAGCCACCTCACCAAGTTCTGGTACCTGGTCTTCTCGCATCTCTCCCAGACAAAATTTAGTGAGGAAAGGTATGAATTCACCTCACGAGCGCCGCTCGCACATAAAGGGGACCCCTGAGGATTTTGACTCAAGGGCCTCACTTATCACGTAGCCCCTCACTCCTTGGTCTCGTCCTGGCGATTCGGACGCCCCAACGGTGGTCGAGGCATGCGCGGGATTGGGCCCTACCGATGCAGAGCACAAATGCAAGCGGGAAGGAAACAAAGCATGGGAAGAAATCACAAAATCCAAGCAATTATTACATGCACTAAATGTTTTGAGAATTAAAAGTCTTATGCCTCCGCGAGAAATGTCGCAGGTTAAAATCTAGGAGGAGGGGTTGTCATCACCATGGCTGTCGTCACCGACTGTCCTAGACATAGCAAGATCATTTTCAACATTGCTGCCGCCATCGTCTCGCCTCCGCCACCGAGGGCTTGGTAGTGGCAATGCAGGTGAGCTTCTCCACCAACGCGTCCACTGAACTCTTCACGACCGTTTCTGTAGCGACGTGGGACTCAGGAGCAACCAGGACGATCGCTGCATCGAAGCCAAAGCTGGGCTCGCGGAGGTAGAGCTGACTGAAGATGCCCGTCGTGGCCGTTGCAAGAAGGTTGTGACAGTCGTCCTCGAAGATGGTGTCCACCCTAACGGTAGCGCATTCGAGCACCTCGACAAGCTTGGAGGAGTGCCCTGCATAGCCGACTACGGGAGTCACCAAAGGCTCCCAGAATTCTCCCCTACAAATGGAGTGACAGGACTTGCGAAGCTTGAGTTCAATGAAGGGGAAGGCGCTGCGCTCCACGGCCTTCTTCTTCTCGGCAACGGCAATGGTCCTCTCCTTGGACTCCAGTCGTGTCGTTGTCTTGGAGGCGCATCGGGCGTGGGACGTCTAGGCTTCTTCCATCTCCTCCTTCAACTTGGCCATGCTCTCGCTTTCCTTGGCTTGCTAATCAGCCACCCAGGATAGCGGGGAGTCGCGATCGGCGAGCTTCACCTCACGGGCCTTGAGGACCTCCTCCTGCTCATGGAGTCATTGCGTGTGCATGGCTTGTCTCACCGTAGTGCTTCCCGGCAGACTCTGCTTTGAACGGTGCCGTGTCTCGGGCCGCCATGGCTTCGGCAGCCTCCTTCTTGCTCTTCGTGGTGGCAGCCTCGGCCCTGCTCTAGTTCGTCTTGGTGGCCTGCTCGGCCTGGGCCCGCCCAGAAACGAGTCCCAAGCGCTCCTTCGTGAGGTGCCTTTCGGCATCTTGGAGGTCGGCCCGGAGATGACCGAGAATAGTGTAGGCCTCATCCAAGGCACCGGACCTGATCAGTGGACCGCAGTGCGTGAGCACGAGAACCTGACCAGGAGGCGGCACCGGCTCATCAGCGAGCACTACGACCAAGGGTGCGGCGGCATGGCTAACTTGGGGTGCTGGAGACTCTAGGTTCTCCTGAGGCACGGTGAGCGCAGATGACTCCACAACTAGCTGGACCGCAGGGGCTGGCTCCTGTCGAGGCTGCACTGTTGTGTCTTGAGGAACAGATCCAACCAGAAGGAGGTGGGGAGTCACCCCCTCCACTGGCATCGGGGTCGCCACGACTGTGGCAGGGAATGCTGCCTCATGAGCCTCTATGCCCTCGGCGACCGGTCCTCCAACCGGCACGCTGAGCTGGCATGACACACTTCCATCACGCCCCAAGGCTGATGGCGCTCCTAGGATAGGGGCCTCCTTCGGCTTGACGCTCTCCTTCCTCCTCTTCGGCCCGGCCTTGACCCTAGCCATTGAGAGGAGAAGGGCCGTGAGCGCGTGCACAATTCATAATCAACAAGAGGTGAGGAAGGTTACTTACTCCTCGCACGCGACCCACTTACTCTTCTTCTCCACCTCGATGCTGGTCGGAACGCCCCCGCTTCCCTTCGGCATGGCCTTGGCCGCGCCCAAGGGGCAAGTGGGTGCTCCTCGACGAACCCCGGTGTGGCATTGCCGCTCGGAGAGATGTGGAGGTCGCTCTAGGGAACCACGGTCGGAGAGGCCATGCCTGCCTCAACAGAGGCCGCCCCGCCTTTCTGCTATGGCACAGGCTAGGATGAGACCGGTGCCTCAGCTGCGTTGCTGGAGCGTGGGGAGTCCTCCAGAGTAGGCGCGGCCCCGAATTTCTTTGGGTTCACCCAGCCGGATGCTACCTATTGAGCTTGTGTTGGTTTTCCCTTAAAGAGGAAAGGGTGATGCAACAAACTAGATAATTATTTCCCTCAGTTATTGAAAACCAAGGTATCTATCCAGTAGGAGGAACAAGCAAGTCACCAATGGTTGCACCTACACAAACAATCAAACTCTTGCACCCAACGCTATCACGGGGTTGTCAATCCCTTCACGGTTATTTGCAAGGATTAGATCTGAAAGAGATAGATGTAAACAAGTGCGGAGAGTAAAAGCTAAATAAATTGCAGCAAGGTATTTTTGGTATTTTTGGTTTATAGATCTGAAAGTATATTATGGAAAGTAGACCCGGGGGCCATAGGTTTCACTAGAGGATTCTGTCTTGAAGGCAAATATCATGGTGGGTAAACAAATTACTGTCAAGCAATTGATAGAAAAGCGAATAATCATATCGTTATCCAAGGCAATGATCATGCATATAGGCATCACGTCCATGACAAGTAGACCGAAACGATTCTACATCTACTACTATTACTACACACATCAACCGACACCTGCCTGCATCTAGAGTATTAAGTTCATGAAGAATGGAGTAACAGATTAAGAAAGATGACATGATGTAGAGGAATAAACTCAAGCAATATGATGAAAACCCCATCTTTTTACCCTTGATGGCAACAATACAATACGTGCCTCGCTATACGTGCCTCGCTACCCCTACTATGTCACTGGGTGAGGACACCGCAAGATTGAACCCAAAACCATGCACTTCTCCCATTGCAAGAATTACCAATCTAGTTGGCCAAACCAAACCAATAACTTGAAGGGATTTGCAAGGATATGAAATCATGCATATAAGAAATCAAAGGATATTCAAATAAGCTTCATGGATAATCTGTACATAAACTCACAATTTATCGGATCTTGACATACACACCACAAGGATTACATCAGATAGATCAAAGAGAGAGAAGAAGCCATCAAGCTACAAGCGATGGACCCGTAGGTCTGTGGTGGACTAGTCATGCATCATCGGAGGGGCAATCGAGTTGATGGAGATGCCCTCCGTGATCAAAAACCCCTCTGATAGATTACCGAAAAAGGCTCCAAGGTTGGACCTCTCGGGAATGGAGGTTCTGACAGCAGCAAAGTATTTGCGTGGCTCTTTTTTTATGTTGGGGGAATATTTGGGTATTTATAGGCCAAGAATTAGGGTTAGGAGACCTGCCAGGGAGGGACAAGCCTGCTATGCGCGACCAGGGGGGCCAACGCCTAGCTGGCTTGTGGTGTTGGAAATATGCCCTAGAGGCAATAATAAAATGGTTATTATTATATTCCTTTGTTCATGATAATTGTCTATTGTTATGCTATAAGTGTATTAACCAAAAACCGTACTACATGTGTTAATACATAGACCACACCATCTCCATAGCGAGCCTCTAGTTGACTAGCTCGTTGATCAATAGATGGTCATGGTTTTCCGACCATGGGCATTGGATGTTGTTGATAACGGGATCACATCATTAGGAGAATGATGTGATGGACAAGACCTAATACTAAGCATAGCACAAGATCATGTAGTTCATCTACTAGAGCTTTTCCAATGTCAAGTATCATATCCTTAGACCATGAGATTGTGCAACTCCCGGATGCCGTAGGAATGCTTCGGGTGTATCAAATGTCATAAACGTAACTAGGTGACTATAAATGTGCACTACAGGTGTGTCGAAAGTGTCGGTTGGGTTGGCACGAATCGAGACTGGGATTTGTCACTCCGTGTGACGGAGAGGTATCTCTGGGCCCACTCGGTAATACATCATCATAATGAGCTCAATGTGACTAAGGAGTTAGTCCTGGGATCATGTGTTACGGAACGAGTAAAGAGACTTGTTGGTAATGAGATTGAACCAGGTATAGGGATACTGACAATCAAATCTCGGGCAAGTAACATACCGATGGACAAAGGGAATAGTATACGGGATTAATTGAATCCTCGACATCGTGGTTCATCCGATATGATCATCGTGGAACATATGGGAGCCAATATGGGTATCCAGATCCCGCTATTGGTTATTGGCTGGATAGGTGTCTCGGTCATGACTGCATGGTTTCCGAACACATAGGGTCTACACACTTAACGTTCGGTGATGCTAGAGTTGTAATGGGAATTGTATGTGGTTACCAAAAGTTGTTCGGAGTCCCAGATGAGATCTCTAACGTCACGAGGATCTTTGGAATGGTCCGGAGTTGAAGATTTATATATGGGAAGTACAGTTTCAGTCACCGGAAAAGTTTCGAGGTTTATCGGTATTGTACAGCGACAACCGAAGGGGTTCCAGGGGTCCACCGGGAGGGTCCACCTACCTCAGAGGACCTAATGGGCTGTAGTTGGGTGGGAACCAGCCTCTTAGTGGGCTAGTGCGCCTCCCCCTAGGTCCCAAGGCACCTAGGGCAGCCAACCCTAGGGGTGGGTGTGCTCCCTCCAAACTTGGGGGGCAAGTTCCCCCCTTGGCCGCCGCCCCCACCCTAGACTGGATCTAGGGGGCCGGCCCCCTATCCCCCTGGCCTATAAATAGTGGGGGTGGGAGGGCAGCCACACCCTTTCCCCTAGCACAGCCCTCCCCCTCCTACACCTCCTCCTCCTCTGTAGTGCTTAGTGAAGCTCTACCGGAGAACCACGAGCTCCACCGCCACCATGCCATCATGTTGCCGGAGCTCTCCCTCAACTTCTCCTCCCCCCTTGCTGGATTAAGAAGGAGGAGACGTCCCCGGGCAGTACGTGTGCTGAACGCGGAGGCGCCGTCCATTCGGCGCTTGGATCGCATCTTTCGCGATTTGAATCGTCGCGAGTACGACTCCATAAACCTTGTTCTTTGCAACGCTTCCGCTTAGCGATCTTCAAGGGTATGAAGATGCGCTACCTCTGTTTTGTTGCTAGAATCTCCTAGATTGATCTTGGTGACACATAGGAATTTTTTGAATTATTACTACGTTCCCCAACAATGGCATCCTGAGCTAGGTCTATGCGTAGATTCTATGCACGAATAGAACACAAGTAGTTGTGGACGATGATTTGGTCAATTTGCTTGCCGTTACTAGTCGTATATTGATTCGACGACATTGTGGGATGAAGCGACCCGGACCGACTTTACACGTATGCCTACGTGAGACTGGTTCCACCGCTTGACATGCACTTGTTGCATAAGGTGGCTAGCGGGTGTCTAGTTCTCCCACTTTAGTCGGATCGGATTCGCTGAAGAGGTTCCATATGAAGGGTAAAGAGCAATTGGCATATCACCATTGTGGATTTTGCGTAGTTAAGAAACGTTCTTGCTAGAAACCCATAGAAGCCACGTAAAATTTTGCGTAACAATTAGAGGACGTCTAACTTGGTATTGCAGGGTTTGCTATGTGATGTGATATGGACAAAAGGATGTGATGAAATATATGTGATGTATGAATTTGATCATGTTCTTGTAATAGGAATCACGACTTGCATGTCGATGAGTATGACAACCGGCAGGATACATAGGAGTTGTCTTAATTTATTGTATGACCTGCGTGTCAATCAAAAACGACATGTACTTACTTTACTTTATGGATAACTACTAGCCATGGTAGTAGAAGTAATAGTTGGCGAGAAAACTTCATGAAGACACTATGATGGAGATCATGATGATGGAGATCATGGTGTCATGTCGGTGACAATGGTGATCATGCCGCGCCCCAAAGATGGAGATCAAAGGCGCAAGATGATATTGGCCAGATCATGTCACTTTATGATTTGCATGTGATGTTTATCATGTTTTTACATCTTATTTTCTTATAAAAACGGTAGCATAAATAATATGATCCCTCACTAAAATTTCAAGAAATGTGTTCCCCCTAAGTGTGCACCGTTGTGAAGGATTGATGTTTCGAAGCACCACGTGATGATCGGGTGTCATAGATTCTAACGTTCGCATACAACGGGTGTAAGCCAGATTTACACACACGAAACACTTAGGTTTACTTGACGAGCCTAGCATGTACATACATGGCCTCAGAAGACGAGAGACCTAAAGGTCGAACATGAGTCGTATAGTAGATGTGATCAACATGGAGATGTTCACCATTGATGACTAGTCTGTCTCACGTGATGATTGGACACGGCCTAGTCAATATGGATCATGTATCACTTAGATGACTAGAGGGATGTCTATCTGTGTCACGCCCAAGATGCGATCCTATCCTTATTTTTGACACGAGCGCCTCAACAGGGATAGAAGCGCATCTCGTCGTGTGGCAAGAATGGATATCATTACAAGTAGATTTACAGAAGAGATGGGTATATGAAATTGGCTTACACTCGCTACAAGCTACATCAAAGTTACATAAATACAACAACATATTCTAGCATCATACATAAGAGCAGGGTCTGACTACGGACGAAATCAAATGATAAAATGACATCCATCCTTGCTATCCCAGGCTGCCGCCTGGAACCCATACTAGACCGATGAAGAAGAAGAACTTCAAATCAAACAAGCATCGCTCTCACGTTAAAGCATCGCATTACCTGTACCTGCAACTGTTGTTGTAGTAATTTGTGAGCTACATGGACTCACAATCTCATTTCCAAGGGTATCAAGACTATTAAAGCTTAATGGGTGAGGTATGGTTAAGTGGTGAGGCTGCAGCAAGCAATTAAACATTTATTTGAGTGACTAACTTACTAATACAGAAAGTAAAGTACGATGGTCTACGCATAATGGACGTGAACTAGTAATTATCACTAAATGATCCTGAACACCTTCTTACGTCAAACATAACCCCACCATGTTCTCCTCTGGATAAGGACTCACGAGAAGAGACAGTCACGGTTATGCACATAGTTGATGTATTTTATTAGAGTTTACTTCAAGTATGCTATGACCGGTTGTTAAACAAAGTTTCCAAGTTTGCCACATAACCGCGGGCAAGGCTTTCCGAAATATTTAACTCTGCAGAGGTGCTCCAACTAATCCATCACAAATTAACCACATGCCGCGGGAATAACCTCGACCACGGATCTCCTGATCATCCTAGGCAATTCCAAAGGAAATCCGACACCTCGAGATAGCCTGAATAAGATTAGAATTCCTCACGCAAGACATTCGAGAAAGGTAAATCAAGTCCAGCAAGGCCGCCCGCCATGTCGACGAACCCAATAGGAGCCGCGTATCTCGTTCTCAGGACACGACCAAATGAGCGCAGCGTACAGTGGCCTGATAGAAAACACCCGAGTTGCCCCGTGTTGGCCCTGCACACGACTCTAGTTTGGACCAACACTCATGAAGAGCACTGGCCCGGGTTGTTGATGAAAGATCCTCGGGGTCCGGAAAGTCCCTATGCACATTTATTAGTTATTAGGCAAATGTAGTACCAATGTTGGGCCTTCCTAGACAAGTTTATCCTAAAACGAAAATCAAGGGGGTCCCCATAACAACCCCGAGCATGTTAGGAGCGCTCAATTATGGAACATAACACCAGTTCACAAGTAACTAGGACGGCAAGAGTGGAACAAAACACCGAGCAAAAGGCCAAGCCTTCCACCCTTTACCAAGTGTATAAGTGCATTAGATTAAATAGCAATAATATTGTGATAACAAAAGAATGTCCATGTTTTCACATGGAAGCAATTGCACCTACAACTAGAAACGCTATAAGAAAGGTTGAGCAAGCGGTAACATAGCCAAACAAAGGTATGCTGGGAAGGTGGAGGGTTAGAGGTTTTTCATGGCAATGTTGGGAGGCTTGATAACCAAGTTGTAGGTAGCGATACATAACGATAAAAGTGGGACAACTAGCATAGCGATGATAGTAGTGGTATCCAGGGAAAGGTGTCATCTTGCTTGAGATCCCGCTTGGAAGAAGAACGAGTCCATGAAGAAGAGGAGCCAACATAGTCGAACGAGTCCTCACACTCCAAACGCTTTCGGAACTCTATCGAGAAGAAGCAATCCGAAAACAAAAATCAATGCACGGTACACCACAACATATGCATGACATGATGCACTAAGAAATATGATGCATGTCCGGTTTAAACATGCAAGGCATGGCAAGTCACATCAAACAACTACTACACATTAAAGTGAAGCTCAATATACAATGAGTTGCATATTGATGAAACTCCACATTTTGTTTACTTAGTTCACTCCTTTTTAGGTACACATCAATATTAAATGTTGTTAGATATGGCAAGAGGTGAAGCACAAACAACTACATCACCTAGGCACTTTAAATGAGGCCGGAAGCAACGAATAACAATTCCGGAACGACCTCATATGCATATTTTAAGTTTTGTCCAGATCTGAACTAACCACATTTTAGATTTGTTAAACAAGAAAATAAATGTCACCATGATATTCTACACATTTTTCTAGTCAAGTTACATATATAAAACATTTGCATCGAAGCTACGGTTTAAAAGTTATTAAACAATTCATTTTGACATGTCATTAATGCAAAATAATGGAAACAGCAAGTTAGTCATTTTTATCACATGTGAGAGTTGGAAATTGCGAATCTACACGAAATTCTAGTCATTTTTCATGTATAAAGTTTTTACATGCGATGGCTGAAAACTTATTAATGCATGAAGAATGGTTTTTTTTTCTGCAATTCTGAAATTCGGCGGATAATTTGCAAATTCGCATTAGGAAAAAAACACATGGGCCGAAACGCTGAGCACATGATACTATATTATGCTGAGGGCGATGGATAGGGCATTCCGGCGCTCACCATTGCGGGCTTGGCCCGGGTGGTGGAGCTGGTTGAGGCAGCCGAGGCCCACAAGCGGGTGAGTCAGATGGGCCAGGAGGCGCTCGCGCGGCCCACACGAGCGTCACCAGGGTCAACGCGCACAAGGGCATGGGCATCGTCCTCCCGCTCATCCCTGAGAAAGGATGGGACATGACGACGATGAAGGTCTTCGGTAGGGCAGTAGGATGGCGCTCCGGCGAGGCAAAGGCCGGGGATGGACGGATGCGACCGGGGTCCTCCAGATCAGGGCGACATGGTCCCATATCCGGCAGCGGGCGGTGGAGTTCGGGGCGGCCATGGTGGGTTTGGAGCGGGGCGCTGCGAGCGTCGATGGGCAGAGGGGCCGGCGAGGGGGGCGCACTCCGGCAGGCGGCGGCTTCTGGGGACCTCCGGTGAGGTTAGGGGAGGCGGGGCGACGTCTGGCGGCACGAGCGAGTTCCTCACTCAGGAACCACCACGGCTGCGGGGCTGGCTGGGTGTCTCGGGCCCTCACGAGCGGCAGCGGCCAAGTTCGGGCCCGGGGCGGGCTGCGATAGGCTTGGGCGGGCCTGTGCGATGGTAGGCTGGCTGGGGCTGCGTGGCAGTCTCTCGTTGGCCGGCGGGGACAGGTGGCGTCGTGGGATTGGTGGGGCTGACAGTGCGGCGGCTTGCCAAGTGGCAGGAGCTAGTTGGGAGGCATGAAACGCGAGGTGGGAGGTAGGGGAAGGCCAAAATAGGTAGGGAAGGCTTTTATTTATAGTAAGGGAGGTCTAGGGTTAGGTTTGAGGGGAGGGGGTTTCTCCGTTTTGGACCTTCGGATCTCGATCCGACGGTCCGGATGTGGAGGAGGGCTAGCAGGGCTATGTGGGCTGTGTAGAGATGGTTGGGCGGGGATGAGAGGGAAGTGTGAGGCCCATGACATGTGGTTGAGAACACCGAAAACGTCCGCTAATAAACCGATGACCACACTGCTACGGTTGACAGTTCGGGTATCAAACGAACTCGGAATGCGATGAAATTTGGTAGGCGGTTTACCGACAAAATAACAAGACGCACACCAAGTTCCGACCCAATCCGAGAATATTTTACACGCACTTTTAAAAACAATATTTTATTGGTGCCATGGACGTGTGCGTGTGTGGTTGGTCTCAAAATGGTCTGCAACGAGAACGGAGAGAACCGACAACTACAGACGGATGCAAGTTTTGGAAAACGAGTGACGATGCTATGCAGATGATGCGATGATGAATGCAACAAACAAACGAACCACACGATGACAACAGAATAAAAGGGGAATCTTATGGAGCGTCGGTCTCGGGCTGTTACAATCTAAGTGGGAGTTCATTAAATAATTTGATTAGATGAACTTAATTATCATGAACTTATTCTTAAATTGTCTTTACAATCTATCTTGTAGATCCAATGGCCCACGCTAATGTTTCCCTCAACTTCAACGTGTTCCTAGAGAAAACCAAGCTGAAAGACGATTGAAGGAACTATACGGATTGGGTCTGTAACTTGAGGCTCGTCCTCATAGCTTCCAAGAAAGCATATGTCCTTGATGCACCGCTAGGTGATGCACCCATTTTCCAAGCAACTCAAGACGTTATGAACGCCTGGCAATCACGTAGTGATGATTACTCCCTGGTTCAGCGCGACATTCTTTATAGCATAGAACTCGGGCTCCAAAAGGGTTTTGAGCAACACGGAGCATATGAGATGTCCCAAGAGCTGAGAATGGTTTTCCAAGCTCATGCCCGGGTCCAGAAATATGAAGTATCCGACAAGTTCTTCAGTTGTAGGACTATCAGCGAACACATACTCAAAATGTCTGGGTTGCACAACCGCTTGTCTCAGCTGGGAGTTATTCTTCCGGATGACTCGGTTATTGACAGAATCCTCCAGTCGCTTCCACCTAGCTACAAGAGCTTTGCGATGAACTACAATATGCAAGGGATGGAGAAGTCCATTCCTGAGTTATATTCGATGGTGAAATCAGCGGAGGTGGAGATCAAAAAGGAACATCAAGTGTTGATGGTGAATAAGACCACCAGTTTCAAGAAAGGCAAGGGTAAGAAGAACTTCAAGAAGGACGGCAAAGCAGTTGTCGCGCCCGGTAAATCAGTTGCCGGGAAGAAGCCAAAGAATGGACCCAAGCTTGAGACTGAGTGCTTTTATTGGAAGGGAACCGGTCACTGGAAGCGGAACTGCCCCAAGTACTTAGCGGATAAGAAGGTTGGCAACGTCAAAGGTATATATGATATACATGTTATTGATGTGTACCTTACCAGCGCTCGTAGTACCTCTTGGGTATTTGATACCGGTTCGGTTTCTCACATTTGTAACTCAAAATAGGAGCTGCCGAATAAGCGGAGACTGGCGAAGGAAGAGGTGACGATGTGCGTCGGGAATGGTTCCAAAGTCGATGTGATCGTCGTCGGCATGCTACCTCTACCTCTACCTTTAGGATCAGTTTTAAATATCAATAATTTTTATTTAGTACCAGCTTTGAGCATGAATATTGTATCTGGATCTCGTTTGATGCGAGATGGCTACTCATTTAAAACCGAGAATAATGGTTGTTCTATTTATATGAGAGATATGTTTTATGGTCATGCCCTGCTGGTCAATGGTTTATTTTTATTGAATCTCGAACATGATGTTATAGATATTCATGGTGTTAATACCAAACGATGTAAGGATGATAATGATAGTCCCACATACTTGTGGCACTGCCACCTTGGTCATATTGGTGTCAAACACATGAAGAAACTCCATGCAGATGGACTTTTCGAGTCTTTTTATTATGAATCATTTGACACGTGTGAACCATGCCTCATGGGAAAGATGACTAAGACTCCGTTCTCCAAAACAATGGAGCGAGCAACCAACTTGTTGGAAATAATACATACCGATGCATGCGGTCCAATGAGCATTCAGGCTCGCAGTGGCTATCGCTATGTTCTCACCCTCACTGATGACTTAAGAAGATATGGGTATGTCTACTTAATGAAACACAAGTCTGAGACCTCTGAAAAGTTCAAGGAATTTCAGAGTGAGGTAGAGAATCAACATGGCAAGAAAATAAAGTTCTTACAATCTGATCGTGGAGGAGAATATTTGAGTCACGAGTTCGGCACGCACTTAAGGAAATGTGCAATTGTTTCACAACTCATGCCTCCTGGCACACCTCAGCGTAATGGTGTGTCCGAACGTCGTAATCTCACTCTATTGGATATAGTGCGATCTATGATGTCTCTTAGTGATTTACCGCTATCATTTTGGGTATATGCATTAGAGGCTGTCACGTTCACTTTAAATAGGGCACCGTCTAAATCCATTGAGATGACACCGCATGAATCATGGTATGGGAAGATGCCTAATCTGTCATTTCTGAAAGTTTGGGGATGCAATGGTTATGTCAAGAAACTTCAACCTGAAAAGCTCGAACCCAAATCGGAAAAGTGCGTCTTCATAGGATACCCTAAGGAAACTATTGGGTATATCTTGTATCTCAGATTCGAAGGCAAGATCTTTGTTGCCAAGAATGGATCCTTTCTAGATAAAGAGTTTCTCTCGGAAGAAGTAAGTGGGAGGAAAGTAGAAGTTTATGAAGTAATTGTACCCCCTCTCGAACCGGAGAGTAGCGCAGCACAGGAAAATGTTTATGTGGTGCCTGCACCGACTAGAGAGGAAGTTAATGATGATGATCATGAAACTTCGGATCAAGTTACTACTTAACTTCGTAGGTTCACGAGCACATGTTCCGCACCTGAGTGGTACGGCAACCCTGTCCTAGAAATCATGTTGTTAGACAACGGTGAACCTTTGAACTATGAAGAATCCATGGCGGTCCCGAATTCCAACAAATGGCTTGAAGCCATGAAATCCGAGATAGGACCCATGTAAGAGAACAAAGTATGAACTTTGGTGGACTTGCCCGATGATTGGCAAGCCATAGAAAATAAATGGATCTTTAAGAAGAAGACTAATGCAGATGGTAATGTGACCGTCTATAAGGCTCGACTTGTCGCTAGGGGTTATCAACAAGTTCAAGGAGTTGACTACGATGAGACTTTCTCACCCGTGGCGATGGTGAAGTCCGTCCGAATTATGTTAGAAGTTGCCGCATTTTATGATTATGAGATCGGGAAAATGGACATCAAAACGACATTCCTTAATGGTTTCCTTAAGGAAGAATTGTATATGATGCAACCGGAAGGTTTTGTCGATCCTAAGAATGTTGAAAAGGCATGCAAGCTCCAACACTCCATCCATGGGCTGGTGCAAGCATCTAGGAGTTGGAACATTCGCTTTGATGAGGTGATCAAAGCATTCGGGTTTATACAGACTTATGAAGAAGCCTGCATTTACAAGAAAGTGAGTGGGAGCTCTGTAGAAGTTCTCATTTTATATGTGGATGACATATTGTTGATGGGAAATGATATAGAACTTTTGGAAAGCATAAAGGCCTATTTGAATAAGTGTTTTTCAATGAAGGACCTTGGAGAAGCTGCTTACATATTAGGCATGAAGATCTATAGAGATAGATCGAGAGGCCTCATTGCTCTTTCACAAAGCACATACCTTGACAAGATATTGAAGAAGTTCAATATGGATCAGTCCAAGAAGGGTTCTTGCCTGTATTGCAAGGTGTGAGGTTGAGCACAGCTCAATGCCCGACCTCGGCTGAAGATAGAGAAAAGAAGAGTGTCTTCCCCTATGCCTTAGCCATAGGCTCTATTATGTATGCCATGCTGTGTACCAGACCTGGTGTGAACCTTGCCATAAGTTTGGTAGGGAGGTAGAAAAGTGATCCCGGAATGGAACACTGTACAACGGTCAAGAATATCCTTAAGTACGTGAAAAGGACTAAGGATATGTTTCTCATTTATGGAGGCGCCAAAGAGCTCGTCATAAAGGGTTACGTCGATACTAGCTTCGACACAGATCCGGATGACTCCAAGTCACAAACCGGATACATGTATATTTTAAATGGTGGGGCAGTTAGCTGGTGCAGTTGCAAGCAAAGTGTCATGGAGGCATCTACATGTGATGTGGAGTACATACTGCTTCGGAAGCAGCACAGGAAGGAGTCTGGATGAAGGAGTTCATCACTGATCTAGGAGTGATTCCCAATGCGTCGGGCCCAATGACTCTCTTCCATGACAACACAAGAGCTATTGCCATTGCCAAGGAGCCCAGGTTTCACAACAAGACCAAGCATATCAAGCGCCGCTTCAACTCCATTCGTGGTTACATTCAGGATGGAGATATGGATACTTGTAAAGTACATACGGATATGAATGTCGCAGATCGGTTAACTAAACATCCTTCACGAGCGAAACACGATCATCACCAGAACTCTATGGGTGTTCAATTAATCATAATGTAACTGGATTATTGAGTCTAGTGCAAGTGGGAGACTGTTGGAAATATGCCCTAGAGGCAATAATAAAATGGTTATTATTATATTTCCTTGTTCATGATAATTGTCTATTGTTCATGCTATAATTGTATTAACCGGAAACCGTAATACATGTGTGAATACATAGACCACACTATGTCCCTAGAGAGCCTCTAGTTGACTAGCTCGTTGATCAATAGATGGTCATGGTTTCCCAACATGGACATTGTATGTCGTTGATAATGGGATCATATCATTAGGAGAATGATGCGATGGACAAGACCCAATTCTAAGCATAGCACAAGATCGTGTAGTTCATCTACTACAACTTTTCTAATGTCAAGTATCTTTTCGTTAGACCATGAGATTGTGGAACTCCCGGATGTCGTAGGAATGCTTTGGGTGTATAAAACGTCACAACGTAACTAGGTAACTATAAAGGTGCACTACAGGTGTCTCCGAAAGTGTCGTTGGGTTGGCACGAATCGAGACTAGGATTTGTCACTCCGTGTGATGGAATGGTATCTCTGGTCCTACTCGGTAATACATCAACATAATGAGCTCAATGTGACTAAGGAGTTAGTCACGGGATTATGTGTTATAGAACGAGTAAAGAGACTTACCGGTAACGATATTGAACAAGGTATATGATACCGACGATCGAATCTCGGGCAAGTAACATACCGATGGACAAAGGGAATTGTATACGGGATTAATTGAATCCCCGAGATCATGGTTCATCCGATGAGATCATCGTGGAACATGTGGGAGACAATATGGGTATCCAGACCCCGCTATTGGTTATTCGCTGGAGAGGTGTCTCGGTCATGACTACATGGTTCCCGAACCCGTAGGGTCCACAGACTTAAGGTTCAGTGATGCTAGAGTTGTAATGGGAATTGTATGTGGTTACCAAAAGTTGTTCGGAGTCCTGGATGAGATCCCGGACGTCACGAGTAGTTCCCTAATGGTCCGGAGGTGAAGATTTATATATGGGAATTCCAGGTTCAGTCATCGGAAAAGTTTTGGGGTTTATCGGTATTGTACCGGGACCACCGAAGAGGTTCCGGGGGTCCACCTGCCCCGGAGGACCTAATGGGCTGTAGTTGGGTGGAACCAGCCCCTTAGTGGGCTGGTGCGCCTCCTCCTAGGGCCCAAGGCGCTTAGGGCAGCCAACCCTAGGGGGGGCAGCCCCACCAAACTTGGGGGGGCAAGTTCCCCCCTTGGCCACCACCCCCACCATAGACTGGATCTAGGGGGGCCGGCCCCCTATCCCCTGGCCTATGAATAGTGTGGGGGGGGGGAGGGCAGCCACACCGTTCCCCCTGGCGCAGCCCTCCCCCTCCTACACCTCCTCCTCCTCCTCCGTAATGCTTAGCAAAGCTCTGCCGGAGAACCACGAGCTCCATCGCCACCACGCCGTTGTGCTGCCGGAGCTCCCCCTCAACTTCTCCTCCCCCCTTTCTAGATCAAGAAGAAGGAGACTTCCCCAGGCTGTACGTGTGTTGAAAGCAGAGGCGCTGTCTGTTCGGTTTTTGGATCGGATCTTCCGTGTTTTGAATCGCCGTGAGTACGACTCCATCAATCGTGTTCTTTGAAACTCTTACGCTTAGCAATCTTCCAGTGTACGAAGATGCACTCCATCTCTCTCGTTGCTAGCATCTCCTAGATTGATCTTTGTGGCACGTAGGAATTTTTTGAGTTATAACTACGTTCCCCAACATGTGGCGCCCTGGATCCTCCCTTGACGTGCACTCCAGGTTTTATTCCGTTTGGACTCCGTTTAATGTGTCATATCTGCAAAACTCAAAAACAAGGAAAAACAGAAACTGGCACTTGGCTCTAGATTAATAGGTTAGTCCCACAAATAATATAAAATAGCGTATTAATGCATATAAAACATCCAAAATAGATAATATAATAGCATGTCAACATCAAAAAATTTAGATATGTTGGAGACATATCAGCATCCCCAAGCTTAATTCCTGCTCGTCCTCGAGTAGGTAAATGATAAAAAACAGAATTTTTGATGTGGAGTGCTACCTAACATATTTATCCAAGTAATATCCTTTATTGTGGCATGAATGTTCAGATCCATAAGACTCAACACAAAAGCTTAATATTGATATATAAACAGTAACATTTCAAGCATACTAGCAAAGCAATTGTATCTCTTCAAAATACAATGGCAAAAGAAAGTTATCCCTACAATATCATATGGTCTGGCTATGCTCCATCTTCCCCACAAAAAGTATTTATATCATGCACAACCGCGATTAAAAAGTCAAGCAATTGTTTTCACACCTTTATTTTCTCAAACTTTCTCAACTCTCATGCAATACATGAGTGCGATCCATGGATATAGCACTATAGGTGGAATAGAATATGGTGGAGGTTGTCAAGGAAAGGGAGATGATAGTCTCACATAAACTAGGCGTATCAACATGCTATGGAGATGCCCATCAATAGATATCAATGTGAGTGAGTAGGGATTTCCATGCAATGGATGCACTAGAGCTATAAGTGTATGAAATCTCAAAAGGAAACTAAGTGGATGTGCATCATGAGGAAAAATTCCACTAGATATATGAAAGTGATAAAATAGGAGACTCTCTATCATGAAAATCATGGTGCTACTTTAAAGCACAAGTGTGCAAAAAGGTAGTAGCAATGTCACTTATCTCTTTTATATCTTTTTTTGTGGGCATCTAGGGCCTCTTTTTTTATTTGGGCTTTGCTGGCCTCTTTTACTTTTCATAACGTCCGAAATCTCATCCCCACTTGTGAGGGAATCATAGCTTCCATAATCCTTTTCTCACATGGGACATGCTCTAATAATGATAATCATCACACTTTTATTCACTTACAACTCAAAAGAAAATTACAAAACGATACCTATGACAAAATATGACTTTATATGCAATATGGAAGTGATGGTGCATGTCATAAAAGGAAACGGTGGAAGTTGCATGGCAATATATCTAGGAATGGCTATGGAAATGCCATAATAGGTAGGTATGGTGGCTGTTTTGAGGAAATATATATGGTGGCTGTTTTGAGGAAGGTATATGGTGGTTTTTTTGAGGAAAGTGTTTGTTGTACTGACGAAAGTTGCACGGTACTAGAAAGGCTAGCAAAAGTGGAAGCGTAAGAACGCGTATAATCCATAGAATCAACATTAGTCATAAAGAACTCACATACTTATTGCAAAATTCTATTAGTCATTGAAGCAAAGCATTAAACGCACGCTCCTAGGGGGGAGGTTGGTAGGAGTTAACCATCGCGCAACACCGACCCTCACACAAATATCGGCAATCTATAAACAAGTCATACTTTGACTTCCTTACATAGCGGTTCAGCATACATGCATGCTACAGGAATGATAGACCTTTACACAAGTATTTTTACCAAATCACAATTTACTTCCTAACATGTCTCTTAACCTTACCATGTTTATATCTCAAAATTTTATGCAAGGAATCGAACTTCTCATAAATACTCAATGCACTTAATATGGAAGTTTTTATTATTTCCCTTTTGGATGCCTATATAATTTGGACTAAATTCATAACCTAGACCAATTACCATGATGTTTTATAAACTCTCAAAATAATATAAGTGAGGTATGAGAGTTCAAGTATTTCTATAAAATGCAAACATCACCGTGCTCTAAAAGATATAAGTGAAGCACACAGAGGAAAATTGCCCAACTCAATAGATATAAGTGAAGCACATAGAGTATTCTAATAAATTCACAATTCAGCGTGTGTCTCTCAAAATATGTGTGCATAATAGATGATTGTGGAAAACTAACAAGCAAATACTCATATCATACAAGATGCTCCAAGCAAAACACATATCACGTGGTGAATAAAAATATAGCCTCAAGTAAATTTACCGTTGGATTGGAGACGAAAGAGGGGATGCCTTCCGGGGCATCCCCAATATTAGGCTCTTTGGAATCCTTGAATCTGACTTGGGGTGACTTGGGCATCCTCAATCTTAGGCTCTTGCCATTCCTTATGCCATAGTCCATCAAATCTTTATCCAAAAACTTGAAAACTTCACAACACAAAACTTAATAGAAAACTCGTGAGATCCGTTAGTATAAGAAAATAAATCACCACTTTATGTACTATTTTGAAGTCATTATTTATTTATATTATTGTTATACCTACTGTAATATATCTTATCCATGTCTCATACCACATGATACAACCCATAGATTCATCAAAATAGGCAAACAACTCAAAGAAAACAAAATCTGTCAAAAACAAAACAATCTGTAGCAATCTGGAAACTTTGTATACTTATGTAACTCAAACAATTATGAAAAAATAGTAAACCCTGGTCAATTTATATATCAATATTGTTGGTAGAAATATATGAATTCCACGCTCTGAAAAAATTAGAACATTCCTGGACTGAGTGCGAAAGTTTCTGTTGTTTAGCAAGATCAAATCAACAACTACCATATATCACCCCAAAGGTTTTACTTGGATCAAACACTAATAAAAACACCAAAACACAATTAATACATAATTAATAATGTAGGAAACACTCAAAAACAGAAGCATAAACAGAACACAAAAATAAAATTGGGTTGCCTCCCAACAAGCCCTATTGTTTAACGCCCTTAGCTAGGCAAAACACAATAGATCTAGGTATTGTCATCTTTGGTATGCAATCCAAAAGTAGATCTCATAATATATTCATAAGGCAATATTATTTTATTTCTTGTAAAGTGTCCGATGCCTTTCCTTAATGGAAATTGAAATCTAATGGTTCCTTCTTTAATGTCAATAATTGCACCAATAGTTCTAAGGAAAGGTCTACCAAGAATAATAGGACATATAGGATTGTAATCTATATCAAGAACAATGAAATCTACAGGCACATAATTACTATTTGCAACAATAAGAACATCATTACTCCTTCCCATAGGTTTCATAATAGTGGAATCCGCAAGATGCAAATTTAGAGAGCAATCATCAAGATCATGGTAACCTAGCACATCACATAAAGTTTTCGGAATCGTGGAAACACTAGAACCCAAATCACACAAAGCATGGAACTCATAATCTTTTATTTTAATCTTAATAGTAGGTTCCCACTCATCCTAAATCTTTCTAGGAACAGAAACTTCTAGCTCAAGTTTTTCTTCAAAAGATTTCATCATAGCGTCAACTATATGTTTAGTAAAAGCGTTATTTTGACTCTAAGCATGAGGAGAATTCAACATGTATTGAAACAAGGAAATAAAATAAATCAGAGAGAAACTATCATAATTAAAGTCCTTGAAATCCAAAATAATGGGTTTATTTCTATTTAAAGTTTTGACCTATTCAATCCCACTTTTATCAATCTGAGCATTAAGATCTATAGACTCCGAATCATTGGGACGCCTTTTAACTAAAGTTGACTTATCTCCAGTCCCATCATTATAAATATTTATATTGGAAAACAAATATTCAATAGGAGTCACGTGAATCACTTTAATATCTTCATCATTATTATTGCGAGAAAATACTTTTTCAAGCCATTCACGCTTAGCACGAATTCTAGTGATTCTTTCCCTACTTTCATTAATACAAATTCTCATGTATTTTAAAGACTCATTAATATCATGCTTGGGTGGAGTAGATATAACTTTCAATGAATCAATCTCAAGATAAATTCTATCAACGTTCCTAGCCAAATCATCAATCTTAATCACTTTTTCTTCAATAGAAGCATTAAAAACTTTTTGCGAACCTATAAAATCTTTAACAATATTCTCAAGATCAGAGGGCATCTTATTATAATTTCCATGAGAATTGTTGTAGGAATTACCATAATTATTATAGGAACTACTAGGAAACGGCATAGGGTTGAAATTACCTCTATACGCATTGTTACCAAAATGATTCCTACCAACAAAATTCACATCCATAGATTCATTATTATTTCCAATCAAAGAATACAAAGGCATATCATTAGGATCAATAGGAGAACTCTTACTAGCAAACAATTTCATCAATTCATATATCTTTTCACTCGAAGTATTTATTTCTTCAATAGCATGCACCTTTTTACTAGTAGGAGATCTTTCGATATGCCATTGAGAGTAGTTTGTTAGGATATTATCAAGGAGTTTGTAGCTTCCCGTAATGTGATTTCCATAAAAGTACCACCCGCGGCGGAATCTAAAAGATTCCTAGGTGCAAAACTCAATCCCGCATAGAAAATTTGTATAATAATCCATAAACTCAAACCATGTGCAGGACAATTCCTAATCATTTATTTCATCCTCTCCCAAGATTGTACAACATGCTCATGATCAAGTTCCTTAAAATTCATTATATAGATCCTAAGGGAGATGATCTTAGCAGGCGGAAAGTACTTGGAAATAAAAGCATCTTTACACAGATCCAAGAATCAATACTATTTTTAGGCAAAGATTAAAACCAAGTTTTAGCACGATCACGAAGTGAGAACAGAAATAGATTCAATTTAACAATATCATTATCCACATCTTTTTTCTTTTTCACATCACATAACTCAATGAAAGTATTTAGATGGGATGTGGCATCTTCACTAGGAAGGCCAGAAAATTATTCTTTCATAACAAGATTTAGCAAGGCAGCATTGATATCATAAGATTTTGCACTAGTGGCGGGAGCAATATGAGTACTAATAAAATCATTATTATTATTGAACAAGTCACACAACTTGTTATTTTCAGACATCGTGACAAAGCAAGCAATCAAGCACACTAGCAAACGAAAGGCAAATGGAAGAAGGGCGAACAAAAAGGCAAATCTTTTTGGTATTTTCTGAAAATCGTTTTAGAAGCGGAGGAGAGGAAAACGAGAGGCAAATGGCAAATAATGTAAATGCAAGAGATGGGTTTGTGATGGGTACTTGGTAGGCTGATGTGTATCCTCGCCGGCAATGGCGCCAGAAATCCTTCTTACTACCTCTTGAGCATGCGTTGGTTTTCCCTTGAAGGGGAAAGGGTGATGCAGCAAAGTAGATAAGTATTTCCTCCATTTGTTCAGAACTAAGGTATCAATCCAGTAGGAGGAAAAAGAAAGTCACCAATGGTTGCACCTACACAAACAATCAAACTCTTGCACCCAACGCTATAAAGGGGTTGTCAACCCCTTCACGGTTACTTTGTAAGGATTAGATATGAAAGAGATAGATGTAAACGAGTGCGCAAAGTAAAAGTAAATAAATTTCAGAAATGTATTTTTGGTATATTTGGTTTATAGATCTGAAAGTATATTATGGAAAGTAGACCTGGGGGCCAGAGGTTTCACTAGAGGCTTCTCTCTTCACAACAAATATCATGGTGAGTAAACAAATTACTGTCAAGGAATTGATAGAAAAGAGAATAATCATGTAGTTATCCAAGGCAACGATCATGCATATAGGCATCACGTCTGTGACAAGTAGACCGAAACAATTCTGGATCTACTACTATTACTCCACACATCCACCGACTCCTGCCTACATCTAGAGTATTAAGTTCATGAAGAACAGAGTAACACATTAAGAATGATGACATGATGTAGAGGGATAAACTCAAGAAAATTGATGAAAACCCCATCTTGTTACCCTTGATGGCAACAATACAATATGTGCCTCGCTACCCCTACTATGTCACTAGGTGAGGACACCACAAGATTCAACCCAAACCAAGCACTTCTCCCATTGCAAAAATTACCAATCTAGTTGGCCAAACCAAACCAATAACTTGAAGAGACTTGCAAGGATATGAAATCATGCATATAAGAAATCAGAGGAGATTCAAGGAAGATTCATGGATAATCTGAACATAAACTCACAATTCATCGAATCTTGACAAACACACCACAAAAGAGGATTACACCGGATAGATCTCGATGAAGATCATGAAGAACATGGTATTGAAGATCAAAGAGAGAGAAGAAGGAATCTAGCCACTAGCTATGGACCCGTAGGTCTGTGGTGGACTACTCACGCCTCATCGGAGAGGCAATGGAGTTGATGTAGATGCCCTCTGTGATCGAAACCCCCTCTGGCAGATTACCGAAAAAGACTCCAAGATTGGATCTCCCGGGAACAGAGGCTTCCGGCGGTGGAAATGTATTTGCGTGTCTATTTTTTATGTTGGGGGATATTTGGGTATTTATAGGCCAAGAAATAGGGCTAGGAGACCTGCTAGGGAGCGACAAGCCTGGTAGGCGCGACCAGGGGGCCCACGCCTACCAGGCTTGTGGCGCCCTGGCTCCTCCCCTAAAGTGCACTCCAAGCTTGGATGACTTGTTTCCTTCCAGAAAAAGTCCTTCCAAAGATTTTATTCCTTTTGGACTTCATTTAATATTCCATATCTGCAAAACTTAGAAACAAGGAAAAAACAGAAAGTGGCACTTGGCTCTAGATTAACAGGTTAGTCCGAAAAAAATATAAAATAGCATATTCATGCATAAAAACATCCAAAACAGATAATATAATTGCATGCCAACATAAAAAATTATAGATACATTGGAGACGTATCACTAGACGTCCGAGTGTCCTACGGGGAAGGCCCCGACCTCCTGAGGACCCTAGCGAAGCGCTGGGAGCCAGCGGCCAGGGGCTTGTCTACATCATCGTCGTCATCAAGGTTGCGGAGGAGCACGCTCTACGACGGAGGGGACGACTCCTCCCTATCATACATAGTCCCTTTGATTCCTCCTTGCCACTGGTGTCACCGGAGGACACTACACCGAGGTATTAGGGTGCTCCGATGGTGTGAGCCACATGTCGTCAAAGTCGGGCATGGCGGCGGCCAGCGCCCTACCATCTTCGCAACGGTACAGCAAGGCGTAGGCCTCGAGATGATACCCAGGATCATTGAAGAGCAGAATATTCACGACCTTACCTCGCTCCTCGCCTGTCAGGCTGGTGGATCTGAGCCTGATGTTATCCCCCATGCCCTCGTACTCTCACATGGGCTTCGAGTGCTCCTAGAGTGGCGCCAGACACTACGTCAGGAACTCCTTCACCATCATTGCCCCGGTCAGCTTCCTGGCATCCTTGTCCGATGTCACACCCTGTGTTTGTATCACTTTGAAATGCTATGCATTTACAAAATTTATAACATATTAAAACTTTTTGAGTACTTATGCTTGTTTAATTTGATTGATGATTGCTTGATTGGTTCATTGTGTTTGGCACTCTTAGGTTATACTCCCCTCCATACTCATCTTCCTTGAGCCAAACATCTTACCCAATGATCATAAAATGTGTGTAGTACCTAAAACTTTTTTTTGTAAAAATTTGTTTTGACCAAAAAGCATTTATTCAAATTAGGTTGTCAAAAAACCCTGAATTGAGGTTTGTACTACAAGACCTAAAATTGGGTGGAACATTTTACACCAAAAGTTTTGTTTCAAACCCACTATATATAAGACTTCCCAAAACCACCAAATTTTAATTTTAAAGATTATTTTTTTATTTTATTTAAAGACTTTATCTTAGGGCCAAAAATGGTCTTTTATAGGGAACAATTATTTAAATGCTTTAAAAATATTTGAGAAAATTTAGGGATACTCAGTGGACGTCTATTTTCCAAATATATGAGTTACAACACATGGTCATGTTCAAAATCATGGGCAAAACCACCAAAACCCTTTGTGCTTAAATCAAGATTTTAAAAAAATTCTATGAGAGATATTCTCAATAAATTCCAGGAAAATTCCAGTAGGTCACACATGTTATGCGTGAGCATCTTGCAAAGTTTCATCTGAATCCCAATTGATTTGATTTACCAAAATATTCCAAAAACCATTTCCTGAACAGAGTCAAATTTGAGGACCTTTACATTGTGAAGTATATCCTTTTGATCCAAAACTTGGTGGACATGTTCTATTCACCAAATAATGATGCTACACCAAGTGGTGCATCAAGGAGAATGGAAATGCATGCCTAGATCTACAGGAATCTGATTCTATGAATTTCTAGCATTTTACAAGATATATTGTGAACTTTCTTCAAATCTCCTCAAACTTGGTGATCTTCTCTATTTTTACCTAAATTTGCATCCTGTGAAATCTCAAGTCAAGCAAACTCCATTTGCTTGCCCATTTCATCCTCGAACACCTTCTGCCAGGATTGTAAAAACCATGTTTCCCCCTCTTAACTTGTTCTCCTTGCCCCCAAACTTTTACTACAGACCCATATTGCTCCATTTCTCTTCGAGTAAAAATTCCAAGCCCACTAGCCACCGATTGGAGGGGTAAAACCCCATTTTTACCTTATGGACAACATGAGCAGCATTTCTTTTACCTCCTCCTCCTTTCACATCTACTACCCCTATCTCCCACTAGCTCCTAGAACATCTCCAGAACCCCCCATAAGCTACTCGACAAGCTTTGGCAATCCCAGAGCGTGTGGACACGCCGTTGGCATGCCAAACATGTGCTCTGGAGCATGTTACAGTGCCTTGTTGCACTATAGTTGGAGCATCCCGAGCCTCCTGATCACATTGGGATGGGGGAGAAATGTCCCCTGGATTCCCTTTGACGTCCACGTCCCTCCAAATGGTCCGCCCCCTCTCCAATCTCTCTCCGACGACCTCCCGAGCGCGTGCCCGATGCAGCCCAGCTCGGCCAACCGTGGTGCTCGCACGCGCGCATGCACCCACCTTCTCTCTTGCTTCCCCTGGTCGTGGACAAACCCTAGGTGGACCGCAGGTACATTTTCTCTCCCTCCCATGGCCTATGGCCTCGGCAAGAACCTCGTCGGTGCGCCACCGAACGATGGACCGTAGCTTGGCAATAAGAAGCCCCCTGACCTCTGTCTCCCTCAGGGCAGCTTCCTTCTCCTCCCAATTGACCTTCAACCGAGCCTTGGCTTCTCTCTCCCTTCCTATGCTCGAGATCGAGCGGAGCCCCGCCGCTTCTGCTCGCCGTCAATCTCTCGGTAGGGAACCCCTCCGGCCCTCCCTTCTCTCCCTCTGGCTTCCCCTGGTGCCCTTGATTCGATTCCCTCTCTTCCCCACGCCTTTTGCAGGGAAGAACTATGGGTTCGAGCTCACCCGAGGGCATCTCTTCCACAAAACCTCATTGTCGGCAACCAGGGCTTTCCCGTCGACCAACTCCGGCACCTCCCGGATAGTGGCAGCCTCCTGATCTCATTCTCGTGCTCGCCTCCCCTTGCCATGCCCTCCTTCGTGGCCGGTGAGCACCGCTGCCCCATAAACAAAGGAGGAAGACGACCTCCAAGTGGGGCCAGATCGTCAGTCTTCGACCTCTCTCATGCGCCTCCCGTCTCTCTAGCCAACCGGCCCCGCTCGTCATGTTTAGAATGTGAGGCGCTCGGGGGCGCTGAGCCGGCTACGCTTCCTGCTGGCTAGGCCGGCCCAGGTGCTGGCCGAGTCTGGCCCAAGGCACAGAGCCCTTTTCTTTCTTTTTTCTGTTCCGTTTTCTAAAAATTCCAGGGGATTAAATAAAACTCAAATTCCAATAATTCTTCCACGTAAATTCCAGCAATATTGTGTACTCCCTCCGCTCCTAAATATAGGGTGTATAGTTTTTGGCACGAAAAGTAAAGACCACACGTGGGCAAGTTTTGGGCAAGATAACACCGGACTAATTAACATAAGAAAATTGAGGAGCTTGCCTGATATAAACAAATGCAATCAAATCCCTAAAATAAATGTCCAAACGAGTGGTGCAACGCAATACACCTTATATTTTGGAATTTGTTTCACAAATATATACACCTTATATCAAGGAAGAGATGGAGTATTATTTATTAGTGCCATTTCTGAAAAAATTGAAAACCTTTTATGTACTATTTTATTTTAAAACCTCTTTTTAGGCATTTTTGCCTCTGTTAAAAATAGTTATGAAAACCTTTTTCACCACAAACCCTTATAAAAATTATTTTTAGAATAGCTTGTAGTATTTATCAGAGTAGGGTAACATTTTAGAAGTAAAGTGTGTGCTCTGTTTTTGTTGTGATGCTTATTATTACCATTATTTATCGCGACGATAGATTGCGTTGTGGACGAGGGAGTTGAACCAGAAGACTTTGAAGACCCCGAAGACATTGTTGAGCCAGGCAAACAACCCTTTCATGATGACTATGAACCCTATTTATTTGCATGACATATATCACATAATTTTGTGAGGTTGATCATGTCGATGTGGTGTTCGTCCCCTTCGGAGGGATGCCTCCGATACTTTATCATTGATACTTGCATCGGGCATGACCCTACTATCCTTATGAGGGTTGTGTGGGTGGGAGTAGTTAGGTTGCTAGTAGTTGCTATGCAAGCGGGATGGGAATATGCATGGTGATGGAAAGATATATGGTTTCAAAGAAGTTTCAAAAATACAGTAGGTTTCGTGCTAAGGGGGAAAGGATGTACGCGGGTTCCCAAGGAATCCCACAAAGGTTTCCCTCCCAGTGCAACAGGACCGAGACCACAAGCTCGACATGATGGATCTCATCGCCGAGCCCACCACTATGTCACACCCAAAAGCTTACAGGAGAGGATCACCTTTAGTCAGGATAGGATGTACCTCATGTCCGTTTCAAATTTGGCCATTGTGGGATCCCTTCCCTCCTGGCAATAAGGGAAGAGGGCCGTGGGCACTATAAATATGGACTACCCTCCACCGTAGAGAAGGATTGAATTAAACCTCACCCTCGAGCCCTCGCGAGGTTGCTCAACCACTGTACTACTTCATCCTCAACCTCGATGTGAGGCCAATCCACCACAAGAAGGAGTAGGGTTTTACACCGCAAGGTGGCCCGAACCTGGGTAAACCTCTGAGTCCATCTTCTTCCCCACTCGCACATACTTGACGAAGCTGAGCCATAGGGTGACAATCTCGAGACTTTGAGTCGGTTGATATCTTTGCACATGCCCAGTGTTTGAACCTAGTGGGGTTTGCGTAGCCCTGATTCCGGCACCTTGGAAAAATTTGGTTGCATCATTCGCTGACTATGTTCGTGCAATCGTTATTGGCGGCATCCTTAGAGGGTTACACTTGCTAAGAAGGGTGAATGCTTTATCCTGGGTTAATTTGGTCCATTGATCAAAACTTGCTCCCTTTGGATATGTTGGCATACGAAGCGCACCACATTGCCCAACAACAGTGGTTGTGGGCAACAACTGTCCTATACTTGTCATAGGTACACCTCCAGTTGGCACAACGAGACGTAGAGTTTGCACATTTACACCTTGAGTTGGCTCGGTTGAATAAAGAGTTGGTTCAAATGCTCTTGGGGTGGCTCAGTGACTGCTGGAGTTTCCATGGATGGATCTGAGGTTAACACCCTTATGCAAGTAATTGGCACATTGAGTAATGTAGTTGGCACATAGGATGCTGTAGTTGGCATTACGCCCTTGTTAGTTGCTGCTTGAGTAGGTGGCTTTGTGAAATCTTGGGTTGGCACTACATTAGGCCTAGTTGCCAAAATGGGCTTAGCAGCTGGCAAAGCTGGGCCTTTGCTTGGCTCTCTATGTAGTCTTTTTTGCTAGCTTCTCCAACCTTGGGCTTCAGGCTTGGCGCTTTTCTTCATGTTTTTTGAAACTTTGTATCCTTGGACAATTTGACAATTTTCTTATGTTTATGATCTGCGGGTAGCTGCAACATGGATGGGTGCTTCACATTGACTTGGTGAGCTCCCACAAATGTGCTTGGAGGCACGGAACCACTTGCCACTTGTTTATCCTCACTTGGCTCCCTGCACAATACAATTGGCACCAATAACTGATCAATTGGCCCAGTGCTAGCAACATGAAGATTCTTTGTCTTTGATTTTGTAAGCTCCATAGACTTCTTCTCTAGCAAACTTGGCATCTTGTATTTGGTTCAAGCAACTGTAAATTCTTGCGCTTTGGGATAGGGGGCGGTCACAGTGGGGCTTCTGCTTTCCTCTTTGAAGACATTGACAACAAATCATCTTCCAATGTAGGGAGTTGTTGCAATATATTTTGGAAAATGTCATGACTTTTAGGCTATGGGATATCTCTCGTGTTGGGACAGGGTAGCTCTAGGTTGCACACACCCCGAAATGTCAATGTTTGGTCCGATGTAGCTATATTGATTCCATGTGATTTACAAGCTTCATCTTTCCTCCATGATTTCTTGTTGAAGATATCTTGTAGACTTACACTCTCATCAAATGAGTTGTTGTTGCTTCCGTCATTACACTACTGTAGGAAGGTCCAAAGATGACACATCAATCAAAGACCCTTGGGCCAAACTATGTGTGATGCACGAATCATAAATGATATAGTTCTAGATCTGTTGCCAACAACAAAAAATTGGTGCAATGGCAGACCCATCAAGAACAATTCATGAAGGACTTACGTGTGTGATGTGTGCCATATAGTTCTTCCACAGAAATTGTTTGGGATTAGCTACAATAACACAAATGGCTATAAAGATGCAGATGTATGTGATAGAGGTGTGTTTGATATCTGTCAAATAGGTAAACAACTAGAGTCATGTGTGAAGATCGATAATAACCAAGACAGGTCCTCCTAACAAACTGTGTGTGTGTTTGAAAGCACAACATGCTCACTTGGTGGTTTTGATAATTCATGAAAACATACATTATCTCTTGGACTAATACCCTTATCTAGTGTATTTTAGATAATAGTCCATGGAGAGTTGGGTTGGCAAAGGGATTGTGGAAAATCCCAAGATTCAAGGAAATGGATTGGCAAAGCTTCAAGCAAGGGGACTCTACATTTTATATTTGTGAGAAATCACCTTGAGTCCATAGGAAAGCCAATGCTATTAAAAGGTGGTAAAGTTTTGTTGGTGAACAAAATGCT
The DNA here is from genome assembly GCA_022496015.1 of Hordeum marinum. NCBI lineage: Eukaryota > Viridiplantae > Streptophyta > Magnoliopsida > Poales > Poaceae > Hordeum > Hordeum marinum. Next base: position 299,109,083 of record CM039673.1, read on the forward strand.
CATACGCGCACAAGTGATAGTCACCAAAGACACCCACAAACTCTCCGACCAAAGTATGTACTAAGAAAAACACTCAAAATCGGTGCAACCAACATTCCACATTCGGTGCCACCGATTCCAAACCCTAGACAGACTCAGCGAAACCCTAGCCACTTCGGTGCAATCGATTCCATACCGGTGCCACCGAGTTGGGCTGCCAACTTTCTGTTATGCAAGGTCACAGTTTCGGTCCCTCCGAGATTGTTGAATCGGTGTTACCAAGAATGGGCATTCTGACCGTTGGTCACCTTATCGGTGCAACCAAGATTCCTATATCGGTCCCTCCTAGATTCAAAAGTTGCCACGTTTTGGTCACTTCGGTACCACCGAGATTAACAGATCGGTGTCACCGATTTGGTCATTTTGTGTGTAACGGTTGGATTTTTGAGGACGCCTATATATACCCCTTCACCACCACCTGCTGAAAAGAGAAGCACTCATGACTATTTCATACGTATCCTATCAGTTTTCTAAGAGAGAACCACCTACCCTTGTGAGGTCAAGATCTTGCACTCCAACCATATGGATCTTGATTTCTAGCCTCCCCAAGTTTCTTTCCACCAATCTCATCTCTTCTACCAAGCCATATCTATGAGAGAGTCATTGTGAGTTGAGGAGTCTATCATCTTAAAGCACAAGAGTAAGGAGTTCATCGACATTACCGAGCCTATTACCTTTTGGAGGGTGGTGCCTCCTAGATTGGTTGAACAAAGAAGTCTGTAAGGGCAAGGAGATCACCTACTTCATGAAGATCTACCCATAGTGAGTCTAGTCCTTCATGGATGGAAGTTGTTATGGAATATTCAAGGTTGCTACTTTGTGGACCCTTATGGGTGGAGCCCTTCATGGACTCTCGCGACCGTTACCCTCTGTGAGTTGAAGACTCCATAGATGTGGACGTACGATAGCACCACCTATCGGAACCACAGGAAAAATCCTTGCATCTCCAATTGCGTTTGGTCTCCACATCTCATCTCTTTACTTCATGTCCAATGTCTTTACTTTCCACTGCTATATTTGTTGACATGCATGCGTAGGGTATATAGACTTGCTAGCCTTGATAAAACTGTTAAAATCTGCCAACCAATTAACTTGGGAAAATGTTAGGTTTTAATTTTCTGCTAGTAGTCTATTCACACCCCTCTAGACACTCTTCTAGTGGTCCCTCAATTGGTATCACAGCGTTGGTCTCCATTCCATCGGTTTAATCATCGAGGAGGAAGATGGATGTGTCTAGTATAGGGAATTTGAGAGCTAGAGTGCCTATTCTTGATGGAGAGTATTATAGTCAATGGAAAACTTTGATGCTTGAGATGTTTAATGAATTTCAATTAATCAAATATGTTATGCGCCCCTATGAGCCTCCCATTGATGAATTGCATCCCACACACGAAGAGGAAATTAACATGCTTGGCAACCTAAGAACTGTCAATCTTATTGTTAGAAGTTACCAAGATTCGTGCTTTCTCAGTTGAAGAACTTTGCATGTGCCTATACCTTGTGGACTGATTTGGGGAAACGATATCCAAATCTTTCCTTAGGAAATCTTGATGAAATTCTACATAAAACTGTTGCTTTTCACAAAATGAAGCCTAGTGACCCAAACTTCAATAAAAGCCTATTTGAGCTTCATGATCTTATGCGTGCTAAAGGAGATGTCACCACTATCAACAACTTTGTCTTTGAAGCCATTCGTATTCATAAACTTCAAAATTTTCATGATCACAATTCTAACGAATCACTTGTTCTTTATGACAAGGATTTCCCACTTGATGATGATAATTTGGAACATGGCTACCATGGTGAAGATGAGTTGTTTGGCACCGAGTATGAGAAGATCATGAAGAATCTATGTCTCATGGCAAAATTCAAGGATTATATGTTCGGAGGAAAAGAGTAGATTCTCGATAGTGGATGTATGTAGCGACCAGACCTGAAAGGTCAAGTCTCCGGTGTTTCCGTACCATCCCAAGATCATGCTGGTACACACACGGTACATCAATGTATATATCAAAGGTAAATCACACAACATTTTATTGATGAAATCTCATATCGAGTCCTTTATTACAATAATCATTACAATAAAGTGGCCGAAGGCCAACTCATGAGAATAACTAAGTCTTGCGGAAGCGTCATGGTAGATGAGTCCATCTGACTCCAAAGGGCATCTCGCCAAGCGTAGAGCGTGTCCTCACTCCTGGTCGGAAAAGTACTCTGCAACATGATACGTTGCAGCCGTGTAGGTCAGCATATGGAATATGCCGGCAAAGTCACAAGAGAGGGGGTGAAAATAATCAGCTAGTCTATATGCATATATGGCAGGTGGTGGTGTAAGTTTTTGCGTAAAGCCAAGTTTTTCCTACATCAAGAGAGGGGCTAAGAAAAATATTACTAAGTTGGTTGATTAATGAGATGGTTCCGCCAACCAATTCTCATACACAAATTATTAATAACCACATCATCATATTAATTTGTGTTCAGAATTCCGGAAGTTTCAATTCCTTTGGCTCAAGTCGTCCATGACCGTGGACACGGCTAATCGATTGGTTTGAGTACTCTGCAGAGCTTTGCACACGTTCCCCACAAGATTTGATCGCCTCCGTTTGACTCCTCGCACTTCAGGATGTTTGAGGAACGGATGACCAAAACATGGTCTTCTAAGGGGTTCCACTGAGACTCCGACGGTGCCCATCCTTTCCTACCATTCTTCTACATCTCGTAGCACCGCCTGTCCAATGTCGCCACAATATCCAACCAAGCCAGAGCCCATAATGGCTTGTGGCTGTGCAGGTAAGCCTTGGGTCTTGAAGCATCCATCCATCTCTTTGTGCCTGGGTGGATCTTTCCGCGTGAATACTGGCACTTCCCCAGCAACACCTAGGCTAACCACTGGTATATCCCCAGGGCGCCGTTCCAACCATCATCCACCCAGAGGTATGTTGAAAACTTGAGTCTTGAAGTCTTGATCATCATAGGTCTTGAAGTTGTTACCTCACAACTCTCATGATTCACACAACCCACCCCGTCTACTAACAACATAGCAAAACAAAATTTAATGTTTCCCGGGGACCAAGGTTGTAAAAGGGGTTGAGGGGGCACCTACCACATGCTACTACTTCAATTTAACCAAGTTTCCAACTAACCTATCTTGCATGCAATGGGGAGATGGTAGAACTAATGCGTATAAAACATGGGTAAAACATGATCAACGTGACTTGCCTGATTGCTGATCTTCGTACGTGAGTGACTCTAGGTAACAAGCTTCGCACTCCGGATAATCTAACGAAACAAACAAGCACTCAATAAGCATACAAAAATAATGTGGCTAACACACACATCAACAAAGAACTAGTAAACATTCAAGACAAAACAATGCACAAATCACAAGCAAGAAAACACACAAGTTTGTTTTCTAAAAGATGATGGGAAAAATCACTACTAACATAACAAAACTATTTGGATTAACAAAACAATGGTTGACAGCAAGTAGATAATAAATATTTTATTAATAAACAGAATAAAATCGATTTAAAGTTTTGTAAGAAAACTTTAGTAAAGTTTATAAAAGTTTGGTTAAACACTATTTGATGAGGTAGCTATAGTTTTACTAACAAAAGAATGAAAGTAACTTATTATTTCATTAATAAAACATTATCTTAACAGAAAAGAAAACTACTAAAGACTTTTCTTAGAAAACAGAATTAAATTATATAAAACTTGTTGAAAGAAAAACTATTACTAACTAGTTGTTTTAATCAAATTAATCCTATTTGAAAATGTGTTGTGATTCCTATGCTAGCAAAGAAAATAAACTAAACAAATAATATTTTTATTAATAGTAAGTAAAACACCTAAAGTTTAACTAACAGAACCTATTAAACAAATAAAAATAAAATCTAATTTGAACTATCTAAAACTAAGTAAAAATAAACTATACTAACTAATAGGCAGAATCTGGTTTTAGCTAAAACACTAATCAAATTCATCTTAAAAATTCTCAAACTAAGCATGAAGGTAGTCCTAACTAATACCAAACAGTAGCAAACAGATTCATGTTAAAAACTATTTTCAAACTCTAGTTATTCAGATTTGAAGGTTTTGAGCAAATTTGATTCAATTCAAATTTTAGAGTCGAAATTTGAAATTTAAAAGTACAGGGTGAAACTACATGAAAACTGTGAGCTATTGCAAAAAGAATCAACTCAAAACACTAAATAGATTAAAAGATATAGCTAAAATAAATTTCTAAAACATTCCGCTAATTTAAAACTAAATCGAAAAAAAGAAAAGTCTACCGGACGGTCAGGGGGTGACGTGGCACTATCCTATTGGCTGGCTAGCGCGGGCGTTGGATGGTTTTGAGCGGGCGACTGATCAGAAAGGAAAAACGGTTCGACCGGCACGGTGATGGGGAAGCTTCGATGGTGGTGCAACTCCGGCGAGCTATTCTGCTATGGTCTGGCGACGGGAGAGAGGTCTCGGGGGGATGGATGCGGGGGGGTCTGGGGCTCTATTTATACGCCAGAGGGGGCGTCGGGGATGGAAGGACGAGCAGATCCCGCGACGAGGGATCTCGCCGGCGCCGGCGCGCGCGACGACGGGGATGACCGACGCGGGATTCGCGCGGTCAGGGTGGGGCCCGGGTGTCAGCGACAGGGAGCGCGTCGGTGGGGCATCGGTCGACCGGAATCTAAGGGATTCGGCAATAAGTGCAGTGGGCCGGCCCGAATCAACAATAATTTCTTTCCTTTTTTAATAAAACAGCATAGTAAAAAGCTTTTATTGCGAATATTTTACTTCCAAACATAGAAGTATTATATATCAAAATGATCATAATAAAATATGCCATTTAATGAACATTTTTATTCTGACATTTGAATATTTGAAAAAAAATTATTTTCAGAATTGACCTATTTGTTTTAAATCTCTTTTTGCAAATATTTTCAAAATAACCCCTGGTTTTTATTGTTCAAATAAATCACCAATTTGGTCCTGGTGTGGAGTGTCATCTTCCTCCTCTCTTATTTGAACTTTTTACCAAGAATTTAAATAGGTGAAATAAGCACATTGAAAATAGAAAGGGCTTTTTCAGAATTTCAGAAAGGACATTTCAACATTGGCATACATTCAAGCAAAGATGATGATAGATGCATAGCTATATTCATAACATTCCAAAATGGAATTTTGGGATGTTACAATGTATGGATCATATGACTGGTGATAAAGACATGTTCCAAGAGATCACGCCTAATCAAGGTCCTCGAAGGTACGTGACCTTTGGAGACAACTCTAAGGGTAAGGTACTTGTCCTTGGTAAGGTGGCCATATCCCATGATAGCTCTATTCAAAACATTATGCGTGTTTAATCCCTTGGCTACTATCTTCTTTCCGTATCTAGACTTGCCGACTTCGGTTTCAATGTGTTATTCATGAAAGTAGACTGCCAAGTGTTTCGTCAAGATAATCATAAAATGGTCTTTACCGGTTTCCATAGAGGTGATCTATACATTGTTGATTTCACTACAAGATCCAAGCCTCACACTTGTTTAATTGCTAATTCCTCTAAAGGTTGGCTTTGGCATAGAAGACTTGGACATGTAGTCATGCGCAATCTAGATAAGCTAATCAAGGGCGATCACATTCTTGGTGTTTATGATGTTATATTTGACAAAGATATACTTTGTAGCGCATGTCAAGCAGGGAAACAAGTAGGTCGAAGTCATCCCATTAAAAATATCATGACTACTAGGAGACCACTCTAGTTACTTCACATGGATATTTTCGGTCCCAATGCTTACAAGAGTCTCGGTGGAAATTCCTATGGTCTAGTTATAGTTGATGATATGTCCAGATCTTCGTGGGTATTTTTCTTTGATGATAAGTTGCAGGTTAAAAATATCTTCAAGAACTTCGTTCGCAAAGCGCAAAATCAATTTGAAGTGAAGATCAAGAAGGTTGAGAGCGATAACGGATCGGAGTTCAAGAACACCCATGTGGATAACTTTCTTGATGAAGAAGGTGTCTCACATGAGTTCTCAGCTACATACACGCCTCAACAAATTGGAGTTGTTGAGAGGAAGAACCGGATGCTTATGGAGATGGCCAGAATGATGCTTGACGAATACAAGACGCCAAGACACTTTTGGGCAGAAGCCGTGGAAACAACATGTCATGCCACAAACCGACTTTACTTGCACAAGCTTCTCGGTAAAATGGCATATGCGCTACTCACCGGTAACAAACCCCAAGTTGTATACTTTCGGGTATACGGCTCCAAGTGCTACATTCTTGACAAGCATCGTCGTACTGAATTTGCTCCTAAATCTCATGAAGGATTCCTACTTGGTTATGGATCGAACTCTCACACTTACCGTGTCTACGACAACTTCACTCGAAAAGTTGAAGAGACGGTAGATGTGAGGTTTGATGAATCTAATGGTTCGCAAGTCGAACAATTGCCAAATGATGTAGGTGATAAGGACCCTACGGAAGCTATCCTAGATCTACCCATCGGCAAGATTCGTCCCATGGAGGTGAAGGAAAGTACTTCATCAACTCAAGTGGAAGCCCCTACTTAATGAAAAGGTGAACCACAACATGACATGGAGGCATTCACAAGCGGTACACGACAAGATGAAGAGGAGGAGGAAGTACATCATGAAGATCCACCACAACATCCTTCACCACCACCTCAAGGAGATGATCACGTTGACAACAACGAAGATGAAGGAAATGATGATGAAGAAGAAGCTCCACAATCCAACAATCGGAAGCTGACCCGAGTTCGGTACAAGTCACCAAGAACCATCCCCTAAACCAAATCTTTGGAGATATCCAAATCGGCAGAATCACTGGCTCTAAAACTAGTCTAGCTAACTTTTGTGACCATTATTCATTCATATCTAGCATTGATCCTTTGAAGGTAGAACAAGCTCTTGAAGATGCGTATTGGGTGAATACTATGCATGAAGAGCTTTACAACTTCAAAAGGAACGAAGTGTGGACACTCGTGGAGAAGCCTGAAGATGAGCACAACATCATCGGAACCGAATGGGTGTTTCAGAACAAGCAAGACGAAGACGGTCAAGTTGTACGCAACAAGGCACGTCTCGTTGCCCAAGGATATACAAAAGTCGAAGGTATGGACTATGGTGAGACTTATGCCCATGTTGCTAGACTTGAAGCTATTCGAATTCTTCTTGCCTGTGCTAATCACCATGATATCATGCTTTATCAAGTGGACATTAAAAGTGTGTTTTTAAATGGTGAAATTGAAGAAGAGGTTTATGTTAAGCAACCACCTGGTTTTGTGAATCCTAAGAAACCTAATCATGTTTACAAGCTTCGTAATGTCCTTTATGGTCTTATTTAAGCCCCTCATGCTTGGTACAAATGCTTAACAAAGTTTCTCATTGAAAAAGGTTTTGAAACAGGTAAAATTGATGCAACCTTGTTTACTAAGAGAGTTCATGGAGAACTATTTGTGTGCCAAATATATGTGGATGATATTATCTTTGGTTCCACTAACCCTCAATTTAGTGAAAGATTTGGAAGGTTGATTTTCAAGAAGTATGAGATGTCCATGATGTGTGAGCTGAAATTCTTTCTTGGATTAGAAATTAAGCAATCAAGCAAAGGAACTTTCATCTCTAAAACTAAGTATACCAAGGACTTGATCAAGAAATTCAACATGAAAGAGTGCAAAGGTATGAAAACTCCCATGCCAATTAGTGGACATGTTGATCTAACCAAGGAAGATGAACTGGTTGATCGAAAAGTTTATCGATCCATGATTGGTTCATTGCTATATCTATGTGCATCTCATCCCGATATTATGCTTAGTGTTTTCATGTGTGCTAGATATCAAGCTACACCTAAGGAGTGTCATCTTTTGTCCGTGAAACATATTGTGAGATACTTGACACAAACACCAAACTTTGGCATTTGCTATCCCAAGGGATCTCCTTTTAACCTTGTTGGCTATTCCGATTCAGACTATGCCGGTAAAAAGGGTGATAGAAAATCCACCTCGGGTACTTGTCAATTTTTGGGTAGATCTCTCGTGTCTTGGTCTTCCAAGAAACAAAACTCGGTATCTCTATCTATTGCTGAAGCTAAGTATATTGCTGCTGAATCTTGTTGTGCGTAGCTCCTATCGATGACATAAACACTTAAGGATTATGGAATCCATGCTAAAAATGTTCCATTACTTTATGACAATGAAAGTGCTATTATGATTGGTCATAATCATGTGCAACATTCTCAAACTAAGCATATTCAAGTTTAACATCATTTCATTCGTGATCATGTTGCCAAAGGAGATATTAATCTTAATCATGTTCACACTAACAAGCAATTAGCTGATATCTTTACTAAGCCACTTGATGAGAAAACTTTTTCTCACTTGAGGAGTGAGCTGAGCATCATTAATTTCAAACTTGAGCTAGACTCACTCGGATGCTTGCAAGGGCATGAGCTTTCTTGATACTTCCATGATGTTGCTAACATGATATCTTATGCCATGGAATCCTATTCTCCATTGTATTGAATATAACCATTTGTAGGTACTTGGAAGAACTTCATTCCAGGATATTGCAACCAACTCCAATTATAAGCAATTGTGTCTTGATATGGTATCCACAACCCCTCTTGATGATGGAAGGAAGGAGACAACAGAAACATATCCTTGACATTTACTTGATCTTTATTGCAAAATCTCAATTGGTATCATGTAAAATGGAGATACCCATTATTCTTCCTTGCATGACTAACCCTTGTAGGAAACAAATGTACTAGAACGAGAAGGATTGCTCCCAATTCCAGATGATCTTCATGTATCTCGAGTATCCTCAACAAGTTCACTTAAGAGCAATGTCATCAACATCACTAAAAGGTATGCTCTCATATCCTTGAAAAGTCTTTACTCCAAGTCATGAGCTAAAGCAACTCAAGTGATATGAAGACATTAAATGCTTAATTGAAAAATGGTAACACCATTTTGAGGTTAATGTAGAGTATGACCTATGATCAAGTATTCTTGCTTGGCTCCTAAGTCAATATACTCTAATACAGGTGACGTCGTCACCGCCCATCATCTAGTTAAGATTCTCGTGTGGTTTGTTCTCTACTTGCATGATCTCTCATAACCACTCGAATCTTTTCTAAGATGATGCTCTTTTATTTTCCTTTTGAAATATTTTATTTTTGACTCTTTGAAAAACAGAAGCTTGGTCCCTTATTCTTTTCTTTTTGATTTAGCCTCGGAGTCGCCGACTCAGATATCTCGGTTCTTCTGAAATTGTGAACAAGCTTCACTACAAAATCTCGGTACCACCGATCTATCTGCCTTGGAGTCACCAATTTGTTTTTCTAATCTTATTTTCCTTTTGTTACTTCGATGATCCCTCTCAACAAAATAGGGAGAGAATAACAAACAACACTTAGGGGGAGAAATTCTTTATTGAAGGATCCCTAGCGCAAAGGAGGAGAAGACAAATATTTGCCACAGGGAGAGAAATTACATTCAATGATTCCCTCAGTTCATTTCTATGAACCCTACTTTCAATGACCCTTGTTTTCAAGGATCCCTTCCTTGTCAATGATCCCTGTACCTACTCCTATGTTTGACCTTTTTGGAAATTAATGCCAAAGGGGTAGAGGAACAAAGCTTCATGCTAAAGGGAGAGTTACATGCTTATGCAAAGGGGGAGATATGATTTAGGGGACAGGAGAATATTAAAAGTTAGATATTCCTAAACAAGGGGGAGGAGAACAAAGCTTCATGCTAAACAGGCGGAGAATACCAAAGTAAGGGGAGAAAATTCCAAGCTCTCAATAATATTCTTGTCTATTTTAGACTTTTATCACCCTATCCAATCCCAATATCTAAGGGTAGAGGATGAACTACCACCTTCATATCTAAGGTGAGAAAAAGCTCTAAAAATCAATGGTAACAAATAGGAGACATATTAATATTAAGGATTATAATATTTTATATGTTCTCCATATCTTGGTATCCTTTGAGTTCTATTCCTTGTCATTAGTAGAATATTCTTGTGTTTCCTAACATTGTTTTCTCAAGTGTGTTTCTACTACTAGAATGCTCAAGAACTCAACGTAAGTATATGCATCATATCTTTGATCAAGATAATCTCTTGCTTCTTGCACATATTGTTTCCAAGAGTGAAGTCCTGAACGAGGATACATCCCATTCACATATTTTGATGCATATAGCCAAGATACAAATGGCTCCTTATATCGCTCAATCCATATGTATGTCCATGCATTCCGAAGCAACTATCTTTTAAAGGACTGCATACATTAAGGGGTAGCAAATCTAAGTCATGTGTCTCTCAAAGTCTTCATTATATTCCCGCATATCTTTATTTGAAGCTTTGACTGTATGTTGTCACCAATTACCAAAAAGGGGGAGATTGAAAGCACAACATGCTCCTTGGTAGTTTTGATAATTCATGACAACATACATTGTCTCTTGGACTAATACTCTTATCTAGTGTATTTCACATAATAGTCCATGGAGAGTTCGGTTGGCAAAGGGATTGTGGAATATTCCAAGATGCAAGAAAATGGATTGGCAAAGCTTCAAGCAAGGGGACTCTACATTTTATATTTGTGATAAATCACCTTGAGTCCATAGGAAAGCCAGTACAATTAAAAGGGGGTAAAGTTTTGTTGGTGAACAAAATGCTCATACGTGCACAAGTGATAGTCACCAAAGACACTCACAAACTCTCCAACCAAAGTCTATCCTAAGGCAAACACTCAATATCGGTGCAACCAACATTCTACATTCGGTGACACTGATTCCAAACCCTAGACAGACTCAGCCCAACCCTAGCCACTTCGGTGCAACCGATTCTATATCGGTGCCACCGAGTTGGCCTGCCAACTTTCTGTTATGCAAGTTCACAGTTTTGTTCCCTCTGAGATTGTTGAATCGACGTTATTGAGAATGGGCATTCTAACCGTTGGTCACCTTATCGGTGCAACCAAGATTCCTATATTGGTCTCTCTGAGATTCAAAAGTTGCCACCTTTTGGTCACATTAGTGTCACCGAGTTGGTCATTTTGTGTGCAATAGTTGGATTTTTGGCAATGCCTATATATACCCCTTCACCACCACCTACTAGAAACGGAAGCACTCATGACTATTCCATACCTATCCTATCAGTTTTATGAGAGAACCACCTACCCTTGTGTTGAGGTAAAGATCTTCCACTCCAACCATATGGATCTTGATTTCTATCCTCCCTAAGTTACTTTCCACCAATCCCATCTCTTCTACCAAGCCAAGTCTGTGAGAGAGTGATTGTGTGTTGAGGAGTCTATCATCTTGAAGCACAAGAGCAAGGAGTTCATCAACATTACCGGGCCTATTACCTTTTGGAGGGTGGTGCCTCCTAGATTGGTTAGGTGTTACTTGGGAGCCTCCTACTTCGTGTTGTGGAGTTGAACCAATAAGTATGTAAGGGCAAGGATATCTCCTATTTCATGAAGATCTACCCATAGTGAGGCTAGTCCTTCATGGATGGAAGCCATTATGTAATAGTCAAGGTTGCTACTTCGTGGACCCTTATGGGTGGAGCCCTCCGTGGACTCTCGCGACCGTTACCCTCCGTGGGTTGAAGACTCCATAAACGTTGACGTACTATATCACCACCTATCGGAACCACGGGAAAAATCCTTCCGTCTCCAATTGCGTTTGATCTCCACATCTCATCTCTTTACTTCATGTGCAATGACTTTACTTTCCGCTGCTATATTTGTTAACATGCATGTGTAGGGTATATAGACTTTCTAGCCTTGCTAAAACTGTTAAAATCTGCTAACCAATTAACTTGGGAAAATGTTAGGTTTTAATTTTCTGCTAGTAGTATATCACCCCCCTCTAGACACTCTTCTAGTGATCCCTCGGTGTTGTGGGTGGATGGTGGTTGGTAAAGAAATGTCAGCAATTGTTGAAATCATTGCCGATGTGTTCCTTAATTTAATCGTACGAGATGTTGGTATGTCTAAAACATATCTATAATTTTGATTGTTCTAGTGAATAATATTATCATTGTAGGATACTTTTGGGCATTTATTTGTTAATTCATATTATTTTTTAGCACTAACCTTTTAACCCGGTGCCAAGTGCCAGTTACCATTTTCTGCGTGTTTTTATCTTTTCAGGTTTACAGTGCCAAATGAAGTACAATTTGCATGAATTTTTTTTATGATTTTTTCTGCACCAAAAGGAAGACCTAGAACCTTCATGGGAAGACCGGACGCCGCACGAGAGAGGCAACACACATCGGGGCACGTCCAGGCGGGTGGTCGCGCCCTGAATTGTGTTGGCTCCCCATGGCGCCTCCCGACGGCCCGCTCCAACCTATAAATTTTATTATATTGAGAAAACACTACAGAGCCTCGTAAAACACTTTTTCGCCAGTGTGTGTTTACGTTCCACCATGTGCCCATCTGGAGCCCTATTCCGGTGCCCTGTCGGAGGGGATATCGATCATGGAGGGCTTATGTTCAGATTGTTCATGAAATTATATTGAGTTCCTTGTTGGTTCTTCTTTACATACACATGATTATATGATAGCTTCGTAATTTTTCTTGATCTATTGAAATAGTTTGGCAAACTAGATTCATATTTCTTCAGTGGGAGACCTGCGTTGTAGTGGGTTCAATCTGGTGGTGCTCTATATCCTAGGGACATAAAGGGACAAGACACCTCTTTCTATTTTTTCCACTAAGGATAAAACGATGGGGTTTATTCATATTGATTGAATCTACTATGTCTACATCATGTCAATGTTCTCCAAGCATTACTCAGTTTTACTCGATACTCTAGATGCATGCTGGGTAGCTGTCGATGGGTGGAGTAATAGTAGATGATGCAGGTAGGATTCGATCTACTTGCTTATGGACGTGATGCCTATATGTAATGATCATTCCCATGAATAAATATTGCATAACTATGCCTTTTCTATCAATTGCCCAATGGTAATTTGTTTACCCACCGTATGCGTACTACATGAGAGATGCCACTTGGGAAAACTATGGCACCTGGGTCTATCCACTTATATATTTACAAAAGTATCAATTACCTTTCTGCCATTATTTATCTTTTATTTTATTTTCCAATTTCAAACTATCTACTATCATATGCACACTTCATTTGCTTATAAGTAACGAGTCCAAGGGGATTGACAACCCTCTTGCCCCCATTGGGTGCAAATGTTTGATTCTTTGTGTGCAGTCGCTGAATACGGGGATTCTTACTAGTCATATTGGTTTTATAACACGGGTTCTCACCGATCCAAATCACAAGTACCAGGAAGGATTTCTAGCGCTGTTGCCAGGGAGTATTACCAATCTACTACCAAGTATCTTCACACAAATTGTCATTCACTTGTTATAATTTTATTTGTTATTATAGTTTTTTGCTATATAAAAAAACAATAGCACTAGTTGGGAGGCAACCCAATAGTTGTCTTATTTATGTATTTACTTTCTATTTGTTTTATAACATCGTAATTGCTATTGTAATGATTGTGTTTTTATTTTTAAATTAGTGTTTGTGCCAAGTAAAGCCTTTGGGATGACTTGCATGATGAGTAGAATTGATACGAATATACGATACAAAAATAGAAACTTTAGCGTCCAGTGCATAATTTCTATGATTTTACTGGAACATCTTTTTGATCTGAAATTTTTACACAATATTTATATACAAATTACCCAGGTTTTCCGATTGTTCGAGATTTTTTGGAGTCACCTAAATAGGTGTTCCTTACTGATCATTTTAGACTGTTCTATTTTAGTTAGATTCCGATTTTTGCTTGCATAGTTTGCTTGTTTTGATGATGTTATGGATTGTATTAGGGGGTATAAGCCATGGAGAAGTTAGAATAAAGTATGTCATGAAATAATAAAATAAGAATAAATTTCTAAAAATTTCCTAAGTATTTTATATATTTATTATACTAACGAATCTCACGAAGGTTTCTGCTAAGTTTTGTCTACAGAAGTTTTCAAGTTTTGAGCGCTATCACTATGGATGAAGGAATAAGTAACGGCAAGAGCCTAAGCTTGGGGATGCCCAAGGCACAGAAAGTCAAATTCTAGGAAGACACAAGCATCTAAACTTTGGGACGCACCGGAAGGCATCCCCTCTTTCATCTCAATTCATTGGTATGTCACTTGGAGCTATATTTTTATTCATCACATGCTACGATTTTTGCTTGGAGCGTCGTTTGTTTTAGTATTTTTGTTTTAGATTTCTACGATAATTTTTTTCTAGACACACCTACTTGAGAGAGACACAAGATCTGTAACATCCCAAAATTTCATTTTGGAATGTGATGAAATATAGCTATGCATTGTCATCACATTGTTTGAATGAAGTGAACTGTTGAAGTTCTTCTTTTGGATTTCTGAAAGGCCACTTTCACTTTTCCATTAACTTGTTTCACTTATTTGAAAATCTCTAGAATTATTCAAAAAAAGAGGAGTGACATGACACTCCACACTAGGGGCATCTTGGTGAATTATTTGAACAATAAACCCAGGGGTTTATTTGAAAGTTTATCTCAAAAGAATTTAAAATCAATTAGGCATTTTTTTGAAAAATAATTCTTTTAAAGTATTCATTTTGACAGAGAAAAAATGTTCATTAAATAGCATTTATTCCCCTGATCATTTTGATATATATAATCCCTATGTTTGGAAAAGATTTGAATGCATTAAAGAGTTTTAAACGCTCTGGAAAATAGAAAAGGAAACGGATTTAAAGCGTTTAATTAGAAACCGTCCGGCCCACAACCTTTAAGTTCCGAACTCACTCCGGATCGGCCACCGACGCGCTAACCTCGCCCTCTCTCTCACTGAAACGCAGGATCCACTGTCCGACAGCATCATCAGCGCGCTCACCTTCCTCCTCGCGCCAGACCACCTCACCGGAGATCCCTCCTCCGCGGATCTCTCTCCTCTCTCCCTTTTCCAACCCCGCACCAGGCCTATAAGTAGCCCTACCCTCGTCGCGCCTCATTCCACTCCGAACCCCCACTCCCCTCGCCAGAACATCGCCCCCGCTCCTCGCCGGAGTTCTGACTCCACCCGACCCCCAGAGCTCCTGGCCGTGGCAACACTCACCCCCACTCCCCTCTGACGCCAGCAAAGTACGCCGGAGACACACCGCCGCCGTTTGAAGCCTTCGGGCGCCACCCTCGACCACCGCAACACCATCCCCAAGCATCTCCGACTTCCGGCCACCATCGACATCAACGGAGCTCCGACCCCCTCCCCTGTAAGCCGCCACCTCCACCCGCAACTGTCAGATCTAGGATCTACGCTCCGGATTAGAAATTTTATAAAATGAACCGGTACACGTTAGTTTTCGGTCGTCCGCCCGCAGACACCCACGCGCACGTGCTAGCAACCAATAGGAAGCCGCCACGTAGCCCTGTCCGTTCGCTAGGAATTTTGTTCTTTTCTGTTTTGCTTTAGAAAACGGAATGTTTTCTGTTTTTGTTTTAGTTGTAACTTTTAAAATAATTAGTGTGTTTAATTGATTCTTTTTGCATTAGGTCACAAATTTCATGTAGTTTAATCCTCCAGTCTTAGATTTCAAATTTGAACTTTAAATTTAAATCTAACCAAATTTGCTTACATTACTAAAATCTATATAACTAGAGTTTAAAAATATATTTTTGTATGAATCTTTTTGCCACTGGTTGGTATTAGTTAGACCTATCATCCTACATAGTTTGGGAGTTTTTAGGATCAATTTGGGTAGGGTTTTTAACAAAAACAGAATCTGTTTAGTTCTTAATAGAGTTTAGTTAGTTTAATTTTAGTTTTAGTTTGAATCTGAGTTAGTTTAACTTTTGTTTTCAGTTTTCATTAGGTTCTGTTGTTTCATAATTAGGTGAAATAACTTTCTATTAATAAAAATAATTGTTTAGTTTTATACCTTATTGTTATAGTAAATTTTTATTCTTTTCCATTAGGTATAGTTTTATAAAGCAATTTAGTTTTCACAAACATTTAGGAGATTTAATTCTATTTTGTAATAAATAATCTTAGTAATTATTTTTTGTTTAGTAATATTCTGTTTATAAAATAATAATAATAATAATAATAACAACTTTGTTTCATACTCTAATGTTATAGGAAACTCTTGTTATCTTCATTAAGTGGTGTTTTATAAAAATTACATTTTTAGTAGCATTTCTTTTCACAAAAGTTTTAGTGGATTTAATTCTGTTTACTAATATAAATTTTTATTATTTCTTTTCTGTTAACTATTGTTTTTTTATTAAAAATAGTGGTTGATCTTATTTTATATTAGTAGTAGCTTTGACACTAAAAATGTGTGAGTCAAATATTTGGTTTTGAATTTTTTCTCTTGATTGTTACTATTGAATTTTTTTAGTTTAATCTTGGTGACTTTGTGAGTTGTATTTTAGTTGTATGCTCATTGTGTGTTTTGTTTGATTCGTTAGATCATCCCGAGTGCAAAGCTTGTTATCTAGAGTCACTTGAGTACGAGGATCGACAGCAAGGCAAGTCACTTTGATCTTGTTTACCCATGTTTTTATTGCATTAGTTCTACCATCTCCCCAATTGCATGCAAAATAGGTAAGTTGGAAACTTGGTTACTTGATTTAGTATCATGGGGTAGGCACCCCTCAACCCTTTGACACATTGGCCCCGGGAAACATTGATTTAATTTTGCTATGCTATTAGTAGACGGGGTTGCTGTGTGATTCATGAGAGTTGTGAGATAAAAATTTCAAGACTTGCAAGATGATCAAGACTTCAAGAATATGAGTTTTCAACATACCTTTGGGTGGATGATGGTTGAACGGCGCCCTGGAGAAACCAAGGGTTAGCCTAGATCTTGCTGGAGAAGTGCTAGTATTCATGCGGAAAGGTCCACCCAGGCACAAAGAGATGGATGGATGCTTCAAGACCCAAGGTTTACCTACACAGCCACAAGTCATTATGGGCTAGGGCTTGGTTGGATATCGTGGTGACCCTGGACAGGCGGTGCTACGAGATGTAGAAGAATGGTAGGAAAGGATGGGCACCGACAGGGTCTCAGGGAAATCCTTTAGAAGACCATGTTTTGGTCATCCGTTTCTCAAACACCCTGAAGTGCGAGAAATCCAACGGAGGAACTCAGGGGGTGACGATGGAATGAATGACCGACAATGACAACAGCACAACTAAGAGATTTTACGAAAGGGTCGAGTAGATCTGGGAGCTTGACTACTCTGGACTGCACAACGCGACGATGTTCCGTGTTAGTTGGGCTAAGAATTTCGAACGAGAAAACTAGTATTTCACTACCATGACTATACCCGACGCCAAGAGCGGTACCGTGAACACTATCGCAAAAAACGAGCCATGGGTACACGCTAAGCATGTGACAAAATGCCTCTTCATAACCGACCTGTGCAATCCCAGCCGTGTTGTCATGAGGAGAGGCAAAAGGAACATCATTGGAATGCAGTCGCCAATGAGGAACACTACGACCAGTATGGCAAACCAATGAGGGAAGATGACGATGACGATGAAGTATGCGTCAAAATAAGAATCAATACTACATTACCTAAGAAAGATCGTACTCCATGGAAAAGGAAAAGTCACAATAAGGGGCTCAATTATTCATCAACGAACAAGAAGGGAAAGAAGCTCACTAAAAAACGCAAACGTCGACGCTGAGGAACCGATATCGGTCAAATGATGTAATATATGTTCCTATTTTGTGTACACACTTAACCGTTATGCATGGGACAAAGGATGTAATCTATATGTTCCTATTTTCTATACATACTTAACCGTCAACTGATGCAATATATATTACCTTAGTTATATACATTGTATCACCCTCCGTTCGTTCATGCTCTTGGAAAAAAGGAAAAGAAAAGAAAAGACAAAGAACAAAAGAAAAGGAAAAGACAATAGAAAAAACAAACAGGAAAACTAGTATAGGTACTGGTTATAGCAGTAGCACTTTTCCGAAAAAGAGCTATAGCTAGTCGACATAGCAGTAGCACCGTTTGGAGAAATGCGCTATAGCTACCTGTGATAGTAGTAGCGCTTCTTGGATAAAAACGCTATAGATAACTTAGCTATAGCATGTTTTTAGTAAACGCGCTACTCCTACGTTTACTTAACCCCCAAATCTACTTCCCGCCTCTGTTTCTTCCCCAAAATCCCCACTCTCCCTTCACCCCCCTCGTCGCCGCTCGAGCCCGTGCCCTCGCCCTCGACCTTGTCATGCCCCTGCCTCAAGCGTCGGAGCCCTATGCTCGCCCTCGACCCCGGCGCTTACCCCTGACCCCGGCGCTCGCCCCCGATCCCCCGACCCTGGTGAGCTCGCCCTCCCCCTCGACCCCGACCCCGGCGCCGGGTGCTTGTCCCCTACCCCCTGATCCAGGAGACCTCGCCCTCGGCCCCAACCCTGGCCCCGGTGTGCCATGCCTCCCTCCTCTGCTTCCTCCACTCCCAACCTCGGCCGTCGTCGGGCCTGCTCCTCGCCCCTGCACCCTCTGTAATCCCCCCACCGCTCCTCCTCTCTCTGCTAGCTAGGGTTCTTCGGTTAATTAACTTAGGTTTTAGTTAGGGCAGTAGGTTAATTAGGTTATTTTTTAGTTCTGAACCCTAGTTATCAAACTAGTAGGTTAATTTGGCTATATTATGAAGCCTAGTTAGTATGAACCCTAGTTAGTTAGGGCAGTATTTTAATTAGGTTCTTTGTCAAATTGGGACAAAAATTTAGGGTTAGCTGTTTTAGGTGTAGTTAAAAGAAAAAACAGAATTGATTATATAGGTTTCTTGCATTTTTTAGTTTAATAAATTATTGCTATTTAAATTTTGTAGTCCTAGTTAGTTAATTAGAATTAGTATGAAACCTAGGATAGATTAGTTAAAGCAACTATTGCTATTTCAAAAAACAGAATTTGAAGTGGACATGTGATTTGGACATGTCATATTTGGAATTTGGACATGTGATATTTTGGACATGTCATATTTGAAAAATGATTATTATGTGCAGGGTAAATGATCTAAGTGGCCTATGTTTTGCCGGAATGTTGATTCATTTCCGTTCCGGTGAATTTCAGGCGCTCGATATGTCCACTTTTTAGCAAAGGTCATGCCGAAATTTTCCGTGAATTTTGGCATGACTTGTGCTAGAAAGTAGGCATGTCGAGTGCCGGGATTGGTTGGGAAATGACATTCCGGGAAACATAGATATTTTTTTATGTCATTTCTCATTTTTTTATAGTTTTAGAATCAAATGAGGAGACTTAATTGGAAACATGTCGATCAAGGAAGAAACTGGGCCTTCTGACGAAGATGCAGATGAGTGGATTTTGAGGGTGAACAACAGTACCTTGACTTTTTGTCTGCTAAGCATAGTCAAGGTTTGCAGGCCGGCCTAGATGATGATGCTAACTCCAACATCGACACCGACGGCGCCGACACAGATGGCGGTGCCGAGACCGGGTGAAGGTACCGAAAAGAAGAAGCAGAAGAAGTAGAGGATACGAAAACCTAACAAACTCGGCATCGGACGAATGGTGATCACAAAGATGGCCCCTGGCAAGTTTGAGCCATTAGAGCCGGAAGAACCTCGCAAGTGCTATGGGAAACAAGTAGGATGCATCCTATAGGAATGCATGAGCATCAACGACGATGACATAAGGGGTAAAGAACATTTGATGCAGTTGCTCCTGACGAAGCTGCACAAGAGATTCAGGTTCCCTAATCAGGATGACGCCATAGAACACCCGTCGGATGATAAGAAGATGAAGAAGATTAACAATCACGCCCTGGGCATGTTCAACGATGATTTGGCCTCCTGGAAAGGGAGGGTGAAACAAGCTATTGAGGCTGAGGAACCCCTGTCCAAGATTCAGGAGGAAAATCTGACACTTACAGAAGAGGAGTTCGAAAAGTTCAAGGACACTTGCGCTACCGAGGTAGCCAAGGCTAAGGCTGCGAAATTAAAGAGCCTTCAACAAAGGAACACAGGGAAGCATCGCCTCATAAGCCATGGCTACCTTGGCAAAAGGCCCATATGGGATAAGGAGGACATGGAACGTGAAGCCGCGGGTCTCCCAAACCCCTTCACAAAGTTCACCAACCCCTTGGAGCGTGACTTGATCAGGGCCCACTACAAGTGGGACAAGGAAAAGAAAGTGTTTTACATGGACCAGATCACGAGGAAATTGATTATAATATTGGTAATTATTCTTTTACCACCTTACATTTAGCTTCTGATCAAGTCGACTACACATTTGCAAACGGTTAACGTTCTTTCTGTAGGAGAAGCAACACCAGCTTGCAGACGAAAGCCCTACTTCGCCGATGAGGCCGAAGTGGGACACCCCTCTCAAGCAGGCCTTGAACAAACTTAAGGGACTCCCTTTGGGACAGCGACCGCAATATGGACGTGTGCACGACGTCGAAGACGGCGCCAAGTGGAAGGTGTTTTTCAACAAGGGCCCGGAGGCCAAGAAGCAGAAAAAGAAGTTTAGTCACAGGACATTGATGAGAAGGTGAAGCTTGCGTTCGAGAAAAAATAGCTAAGGATGCGGAAAAAGCAGCCGAGGAGAAAAATGAGTTGCTGATAACGAAGCCCTTGGAACTCATGTTCCACGGCCAGCCGATGCCCGGTGGGCACTTCAGGGTTACCATGCCGAGTGTGAAATTGGGGCACGAGGATTTGCCTCCTTCAGTATGGCTAGGGAGAGAGGACGACGAGACCCCATCGCGGATTGGAAGCTGCAAGGGTTGGGTGCTGCTATGGACGAAGAATCTTCTTCGTCTGGAGCCGCCCGAGAGCACACCAATAACCATACATCAACTAGCTGATATGGACACCACCACTCCGCCTACGCAATTACTAGCACCTGCAGTGCCAGGTGAGAGTGGCGGATGACATGATGAAGGGGGTCCAATAGTGGTTGATGTAATCACTCCCGTAGAACAAAGAATGGATGATGATGAGATGGAGGAGGACCCTCTTCGGTTCCTCAATACAGGTGTCTGTGATGGTGACTTATATATGATGAGTCAGCCATATGACGACTTGGCCTATTAGCATGCTAATGAGGATATGGATGATCTGCCCAGGCAGGAACTTCCTAGCAGAGATTGCAAGAAGTCTCTCTTCATGCAATCCTCACAGAACACGCCTGAAGATGTAGGGGGTCGTACAGTAGTGCTTAATTAGCCCGACAACACTAGGGCAGGGGTTAAGGAGGGTCTGGAAGGTGACACCAAGAAAACGGAGAGGAAGAGATCAGGGAAGATAGGCTCAGCTGCCTACAAAGAAGCCAGAGAAAATAGCAGCCAGACGGTGGCCATGTTCCATGTCACGGGCGAGCCAATGCTACCGTCGAAACCACCAGAGGCAATATCCGGGGATCTCAGGAGACTGCACGACCACGTGCTATAGACTGAGAAAAGCCTACTAGCCTCGAAGGATCTAGGATATCCTACATACGCTGCTCGTGTGCCTGAGGGGAAGTGCTACGTCAACACACGGCCCGCGGAGGTGGTCTTCCTGCGGTTTGGTCATATCTTCGAGATGTATCTGACAAGCCAGCTCTATTGTACAATCGTCCGCCTTTTTGTGCTACATATGAGCTCCATCATGAAGTGAGAAGAAGGCTCGCAAATTTGTGTGGCGGAGCCATACTGCATGCACGAGTACTTCTTGAGTCTCGGCGAATTTGAGCGTAAAACTGCTAGGGAGTACCTCGAAAACTTCATGGTACAGAACAAGGACCATGAAATTGTCCTGCTGCCTTAACATCCAAAGTAAGTCAGTGCCGGACAACCCTTTCGTACATTTCAATCATTCCTTCTCGCTCATATGGAGAATAATTTCAGTTGTTTTTTCCGCGCAACAATTGTCGCACCGTCCTTATTGTTCTTTAACCACGAGTCTCCCACGCTGTGTATTCTGACCCTACCAGAAACAATGAGAATAAGGACTACACCCACGTAATGAATATTCTAGATGATGCCTTCCAAGGCTTCAGCTTTAGGCGTGGCCACATGCAGACCAGGAAACAAAAGAATCGCAAGACGGGTTTCTCGCATAAAACGAACTTCTGCTGCATCCATGTCCCGAAATCAAGTACGAACGATGGATTCTACCTCCTCCATCTCAAGATGGAGTTTAGATGGGATCACCAAAAGCTTCGCATGACAACTAGAAATGATGATCATATGCGCAAGTGGGCAGAATCTCAAGGAGAAGCGGATTATAAACTTAAAGATGACTTCTTTTGCATCCAGAGGGAGACTGCCACGATCATCATGCAAGAAGTCGTCGAAGTGAAGGGGATGTTCCAACACGGCCCTATATCGCGAGCTGAGTTCCAAACTTACATAGGCATGCAACGTCAGGACCTCACTCCATTCAAGAAGCTAGGGTCCATCCTTGATGATCTAGAAGAATGGAAGTTCTAGTGATTTACGATGCCGATGATGATGATATGTGTGGGTTGAACTTGTATATACTTTCTGTAGCGATGAAACTTTGTGATGTCCACGGTCCCTACCGAACTTGTGTAATGCTACTTTGTTAGTTTGGGTACGATGACCTGCGTACCTCAAGTTAATTAGTTTGCGTAAGATGAAACTATGTTGATTATTTATGTTTATTATATGTTGCATCTAGTTTCTAACCCTTTCTTTTTTGTGTTGCTCAAGTATATTTTGTTGCATATGATTGTACATTCTCTTGATGAAGATGCATCTCTAACAGGTACTTAGACTCTTGCTGGCGAAGTACCGGTGCTATGTCGTGTACAAAGGAAAAGTTCCCAGAGTATATGACGAGTGGTCCAAGTGTCAAGCGCTAGTGGAGGGGGTGTCGGGCGCCAACCATAATGGCTTCAAAAGAAGACAAGAAGCAAAAGCTAGTTACATGAGGAGGCTCACTCTAGCACGAGAGAGGGCTAATAACCGCCTCCTCATGTACTACATAGTTTCGCTCTCACTCATAGTGATAGCTCTTCTCGTGTATATCATTGTTTAGATGGATGACGATGTAGTTGCAAGTATTCGAGCTTGTATTGCTATTTTCGAGATAATGACGAGAGACCACTTTATGTTGGATGATGATTATGATGAGACTATTTGTATGTATATGCTTTGATTACATTCGTTGTCTCCCAGCCATTTGTATGTGTATGATGATGACATTTGTATGTGCTAAAGATTCTTGTATAAAGCCTGTTCAAATACAAAACAAATAAGTAGAACAAAAATAAGATACTAATAAAGTTAGCAGTAGCGCATGGTGTAAAGTTAGCAGCAGCGTGCCAATAGCGCGTTATAATATAAGGCACTATAGATAGTAGCAATAACATCCTATTATGGCGCTTGTTACTGCTATACATGTATAGCAGTAGCGTGGGCCAACACGTAGTGCTTCTATAGGTTAGCTGTAGCGCCGTATCAGTAGCGCGTGTTCCCGCTCTACTACTACAAATAATACCTACGCTACTGCTAGGCTTTTCCCTAGTAGTAAATCCATCTATGCAAGCTTCCGTGACGTGAATCAAATCTGCAAAATGGGAAATAAGAAAGCTAGAAGAGGAAGAAGAAGATCTAGAAGAAGAAGAAGAAGAGTTTTTCTTCTCTTTCTCTTTCTCCTCTTGTTTTTCTTCTTCTTATTGCTTATTTGTGTCATTTTACATCTAACCTAGGTAATTATGCCATTTTTGACATAACTAAGCTTATTGTGTCATTTTGGAAAAAAATAAGCTAAGTATATGACATTTATGAGGTTACCAAGGTTATTATGCCATTTTTGACCTAAGTAAGCTAATTATGCCAGTTTTGACATAAGTAAGCTAAGTACAGTTCATTATTGAGCTAACCTAGGTAATCATGTCATTTTTTAGTTAACTAAGCTTACTATGTCATTGTAGAGGAAACAAAGCTATGTATAGGTCATTTTAGAGCTAACTTAGGTAAAATAGGTCATTTTGGAGCTAAGTAAGCTTATTTTGTCATTTTGGAGGAAACAAAGCTAAGTATAGGTCATTTTATAGCTAATTAGGTAAAGTAGGTCATTTTGGAGCTAAGTAAGCTTATTATGTCATTTTGGACGAAACAAAGTTAAGTATAGGTCATGTTAGAGCTAAATTAGGTAAAATATGTCATTTTGGACCTAAGTAAGCTTATTATGTCATTTAGGAGGAAAATAAGCTAAGTATAGGTCATTTTAGAGCTAACCAAGGTTATTTGCCATTTTTGACCTAAGTAAAGTAAATATGTCATAAATGAACTAAATAAGCTAAGTATAGGTCATTATGCATAACACTAGAGAAAACTTACCGTCATCACGGAGGTGAAGCACCGGTGTTGCTCGTGTCGGTTACATCTTGAGAAAGTTTGTTCGATGCTTGTCTAGAGTTATGATGCACCGAACATCATTTGCAATGTCTTGTTAGCATGATGACAATCAAATGTTAAGACTAGTAACTGATGACGATTCAAATGAAAGTCATCGTGGTCACCTGAGCAATGACTCGCATCGGCACAGGAGTCTCACCGGTCTTCTCGCACATAGACTACACATTTCGTTTTGATGAGTTAGTCATATTAGTTAGTCATGAAATGAACATTACGTGCATGATTTGGCTAACATGCAGAAGAAAGATACCATGAGGAGCTCGTATATGTCCTGGTGAGACGCATCATTCTATTCCCTTTCCTCCTCCAACAACCTATCCGTCCTCTCCTCCAACTCCCTTTCCTTCTTCGCTGCATGCCGATCCCTATCCTCCAAAATTGCCTTGGTTGTCTCTCTCTTTCTGAAGAGCATCCTGCAACACCACTCCTCGTTAGCATTGTAATCATCTTTGTTCTCACATAGAATGCAATGGAGGAAAGATATCTGAGTCCTTATGAGTATCCTTGATAGCGAGCTCGACTAGCCATGGACGAGGATTTATCTCAGGATAGGTGCTCGTTTGGCATGCCTTGATCTCTTGGAGAGTGCAAGGACAACTTATAAGTCCATCTCCAATGGCTATCGAGCCATGGGTCCTCCCTCCATCAGCAATAATCACCAGCTCTAGATCAATGTGATGTTGGCTCGGGTTAAAGTCCTCCCCTTTTCTTGCCTTCCCCTCATCTCTGTACCTCACGAGCTTGTGGTGGGAGGAGATGTTGGTGACGTTCTCAGGATGATCGATGTCAGACTCAGAGAATGCCTTGTCCTTCTTGTACGAGGTGGTATGGGCCATGGCATAGAGGTTGTACACCTCTGGCACCTCCTTGTTATTGTGTTGTGCCTAAAAGAGAGGAACAAAGCATTAGTAAAGGTCTCAATCTAGCATCAAGAATGAATTGCATGAATCATGAAGAAAACCACATACCTAGTTCCGCCCGAACTGATATAAATTGGCACTTCCTTGATGGTGTGGCACACCAACCATTTTGGAGCGTTGTTCCTTGGCATTGTTGTGGACGGCTAGCCATTCGTATGAGCACCACTCATCCAGCAACGCCTCCCAACAATCCATAGTATTAGCACACCATCTCGGAGGTACCTAAGTTAGTAAATAGAAATTTGAGCGCTACGCCTACGAATAAAATCAAGGAAACTAAGTACAAGGCCTTAAGAATAGGTAATTACCTTCATGTACTACTCCTTCTGCAGAAACTTTCTGTGGAACGACGACTTGTCCTTCTTAACACGTCGTGAGGCATAGTAGTCTCAAACATGAAAGCACAATGTGCTCCCTTGGTGGTTTTAACAATTCATGACAACATACATTGTCTCTTGGACTAATACTTTCATCTAGTGTATTTCAGATAAAGTCCATAGTGAAAGATGGATTGGCAAAAAGGAGTGTGGAGAGTATCCGCATGAAGAAGAAGGAGAAGAAATAGCATTGGCAAAGCTTCAAGCAAGAGGACTCTACATTTTACTTTGTGAGAAATCAATTCTAGTCCATAGGAAAGCCAATACTATTAAAAGGGGGTAAGGTACAGTTGGTGAACAAAATGCTCATATGTGCAGAAGTGATAGTCACCAAAACACACACAAGCTCTTCCACAAAAGTATGTCCAAAGCCAGATACTCAAAATCGGTGCGACCAACACTTCCCACTTGGTGCCACCAATTCTCAGCCTCGGACAGACTCAAGCCAAACCCTAACCCATCGGTGCAACCGATTCTCAGCCTTAGACAGACTCAAGCCAAACCCTAACCCATCGGTGCAACTGATTCTCGGCCTCAGACAAACTCAAGCCAAACCTTAACCCATTGGTGCAAGTGATTCTGATTTGGTGCCACCGAGTTTGGGTTGCCAACTTCCTGTTACACAAATTCAAAAAAATTGTCCTACCGAGTTTGTCAAATCAGCGGCACCGAGTTTGGCTATATGACCATAGGTCACCTTATCGATACAACCAAGATTTATGTATCGGTCTCACCGAGATTCAAAAGTTGCTACCTTTTAGGTAACTTGGTACCACCAAGATTAACACATCGGTGTCATTGAGTTGGACTTATTAGGTGTAACGGTTGGATTTTTGGAGATGCCTATATATACCCCTCCACCACCACTCACTTGCAAAAGAAGCACTCAGAACATACCCCCACCTATCCTATATGATTTTCTGAGAGAGAGCCACCTACTCATGTTTTTAGATCATGCCATTCCATTCCAAACATATGAATCTTGATCTCTAGCCTCCCCAATTTGCTTTCCACCCAATCAATCTCTTCCACCATAGCCAAATCTGTGAGAGAGTGATTGTTTGTTCAGGAGACTATCATCTTGCAGCACAAGAGCAAGGAGTTGATCGACATTATCGAGCCTATTACCTTTTGGAGGGTGGTGCCTCCTAGATTGGTTAGGTGTCGCTTGTGAGCCTCCTACTTCGTGTTGTGGAGTGAACCAAGAAGTTTGTAAGGGCAAGGAGATCACCTACTTTTTGCAGATCTACCCCGAGTGAGGCTAGTCCTCCGTGGATAGAAGCCGTTAAGAAATAGTTAAGGTTGATCCTTCGTGGACACTTATGGGTGGAGCCCGCCGTGGGCTCTCGTGACCGTTACCCTTCGTGGGTTGAAGACTCCATAAACGCAGACATACGATAGCACCACCTTTCCTAACCATGGGAAAAATCTTCATGTCCTTCATGTGTTTGATCTTCCTATCTCTACTTCTTACTTTCATGTACATTTTTTTTACATTTTGCCATGATACTTGATGACTTGCATGTGTAGGGTGTGTTGGACTAGGTCTAATTGCTAAAATCTTCCAACACTTATCTTTGCACCTTGTGTAGATTTTAAATTCCTGCTAGTAGTCTATTGACCCCCCTCTAGACATACTCTTCTAGTGATCTCAGAGTTGGTATCAGAGCATTGGTCTCCATTGCTTCGGTTTCATCACCGTGGAGGAAGATGGATGTGTCTAGTGTGGAGAGTTTGTATTGTAGAGTGCCCATTCCTGATGGAGAATACTATGGTTGATGGAAGAGTTCCATGATTGATCTTTTTGACAAGTTCCATTTGAGAAAACATACTGAAAATCCCTATGTGCTCCCCATTGATGAATTACATCCCACATATGAAGAGGAAGTTAGCATGCTTGTTAACCTAAGAACTGTCAATCTTATTGTTAGAGGTTGACGAAGATTTGTGCTTTCTCAATTAAAGAACTTTGCATGTGCTTATAGTTTGTGGACTGATTTGGAGAAACGATATCCAAATCTTACATTAAGTAATCTTACTCAGATTCTTCCTAAAACTATTGCTTTCACAAAATGAAGCGTAGTGATCAAAACATTGTTAAATGCCAATTTGAGCTCCGTGATCTGATGCGTGCTAAAGGATATGTCACAACTATAAATAACATTATTATTGAAGCCATTCACAGTCATAAACTTGAAAATTGTCATGGTTACGATTCTACCGGGTCTCTTGGTTTCTGTGATGAGGAGATTCCACCAAATGATGACAATGAAGAACATGGATACTATGATGAAGATGAGTTGTTCGACAATGAGCATGAGAAGATCATGAAGAATCTAAGTCTAATGTCAAACTTCAAGGATTACATGTCCGGTGGAAAATAAGGGATTCTCGACAGTGGATGCACGGATCACATGACTGGAGTTAAAGACATGTTCCAAGAGATCACACCTAATCAAGGTCCTTGGAGGTACGTGACCTTTGGAGACAACTCCAAGGGTAAGGTTCTTGGCCTTGGTAAGCTGGACATATCTCATGATAGATCCATTCAAAATGTGATGCTTGTTGAATCCCTTTGCTACATTCTTCTTTCCGTATCTAGACTAGCAGACTTCGGTTTTAATGTGCTATTTACTAAAGTAGATTGCCAAGTGTTTTGATTTGATAATAATAAAATTGTCTTTACCGGTATTCATAGAGGTTATCTATACATTGTCGATTTCATTAAAAAGGCCCAACCTCGTACTTGTCTCATTGCAAAATCATCTAAAGGTTGGCTATGGCATAGAAGGCTAGGACATGTAGGCATGAGCAATCTAGATAAGCTTATCAAGGACGATCACATTTTTGCTGTTAAAGATGTTATCTTTGATAAAGATAGGCTCTGTAGCGCTTGTCAAGCAGGAAAGCAAGTAGGTTGAAGTCATCTCATCAGGAACATCATGACCACTAGGAGATCACTCAAGTTCCTCCATATGGTTCTTTATGGTCCCAATTTTTAAAGAGTCTCGGTGGGAACTCTTATGTTCTAGTTATAGTTGATGATTTTTCCAAATTTATGTGGGTATTCTTTCTTTATGATAAATCGTAGGTACAAAAGATCTTCAAGAAATTTGCACGCAAAGCGAAAAATCAATTTGAAGTGAAGATCAAGAAGGTTCGAAGCGATAACAGATCAGTGTTCAAGAACACCCATGTAGATACCTTTCTTCATGAAGAGGGTATTTCACATGAGTTCTCGGCTACGTACACGCGTCAAAAAATGGAGTCAATGAAAGGAAGAACCGCACCCTCATTGAGATAGCGAGAATAATGTTGGACGAATACAAGACGCCAAGACACTTTTGGGCAGAAGCCTTGGAAAAAGCATGTCATGCCACAAACCGACTCTACTTGCACAAGCTTCTCGGTAAAACGGCATACGAGCTTCTCACAAGGAACGAACCCCAAGTTGGATACTTTTGGGTATTCAGCTCCAAGTGTTACATTCTTCATAAGCATCGTCGTGCTAAATTTGCTCCTAAATCTCATGAAGGTTTCCTACTTGGTTATGGATCAAACTCTCAGACCTACGTGTCTACAACAGACTCACTCAAAAAGTTGAAGAGATGGTAGATGTGAAGTTTGATGAGTCTAATGGTTCGCAAGTCGAGCAATTGCCAAATTATGTAGGTCTTAAAATCCTTCGGAAGCTATCCAAGATTTTCCCATAGGCAAGATTCATCCCATGGAGATGAAGGAACGTACTTCATCAACCCATGTGGAAGCTCCTACTTCGGATCAAGGCTACCAACAAAACGACATGGAAGAATCCACAAGTGGTACACAACAATATGAAGGTGAGGAGGAAGTACATCATGAAGATCCACCGCAATCTCCTTCACCACCACCTCAAGGAGTACGCAACAAGGCTTGCCTCATAGCCCAAGGATATACACAAGTCAAAGGTATGGAATACGGTGAGACCTATGGCCCCATTGCTAGACTGGATGCCATTAAAGTTCTCCTTGCTTATGCCAATCAACATGACATCACGCTTTACCAAATGGACATTAAAAGTGCATTCTTAAATGCTGAGATTGAAGAAGAGGTCTATGTTAAGCAAGCACCAGATTTCTAAATCCTAAGAAACCTGACCATGTTTACAAACATCGCAAAGCTTTATATGGTATTAAGCAAGCTCCTCGCCCTTGGTATAAATGCCTAACAAAGTTTCTCATTGAAAAAGGATTTGAAATTGGTAAAATTGATGCAACCTTATTCACAAAGAGAGTTAATGGTGAATTATTTGTGTGCCAAATTTATGTGGATGATATTATTATCTTTGGATATACTAACCCACAGTTTAGTGAAAAATTTGGAAGGTTGATGTCAGAGAAGTATAACATGTCTATGATGTATGAGCTGAAATTCTTCCTTGGTCTACAAATCAAGAAAACAAGAGAAGGTACATTCATACCTCAAACCAAGTGCACCAAGGAATTGATCAAGAAGTTCAACATGTAAGAGTGCAAAGGTATGAAAAATCCCATGCCCACTAGTGGACACAATGATCTCACAAAGGAGGGTGAACCGGTTGATCAAAAGGTTTATCAATCAATGATTGGTTCATTGCTATATCTATGTGCCTCCTATCCCGATATTATGCTTAGCGTGCATGTGTGCCCGATATCAAGCTACACCTAAAGAGATGTCATCTTAAGGCTGTGAAACGCATTGTGAGATACTTGATACATATACAAAACTTTAGCATTTGGTATCCCAAGGGGTCTTCTTTTAATCTTGTTGGCTACTCCAACTCAGACTATGCCGCTGACAAGGTTGATAGAAAATCCACCTCGGGTACATGCCAATTTCTTGGTAGATCCCTTGTGTCTTGGTCTTCCAAGAAACAAAATTCGGTATCTCTATCTACCGTCAAAGCTGAATATGTTGCGGTTGGATCGTGTTATGCGCAATTATTATGGATGACACAAACGTTTAAATATTATGGAATCTATGTTAAAAATGTGCCATTACTATGTGAAAATGAGAATGCTCTTAAGATTGGACATAATCATGTGCAACATACTCGAACCAAGCATATTCAAGTTCGACATCATTTCATTCGTGATGATGTTGTCAACGCAGATATTAATCTTAACCATGTTTGCACTAACAAGCAATTGGCCGATATTTGTAGTAAGCCGCTTGATGAAAAGTGTTTTGTTATTTGACGAGTGAATTGAACATCATTCATGCTTCAAACTTGAGCTAAGCTCACTCAGATGCATGCAAGGGGATGAGCTTTATTGTCTATTCCATGCTATCATTATCTCGAATATCACATATCTTGGAATTCTATGTTCCCTTGTCTTGCATCGAACCCTTTTGAAGGCACTTGGAAGAACAACACTCCACAAGTTTGCTATCAACTCATATATTAAGCAATCTTGTCATGACCAAGTATCCTCAACCTCTCTTTGATGATGAAAGGAAGAAGACAACAAAACTTATCCTTGACATACATGTGTCAATTGCTAACTCTTAGTCGGTATC
The DNA here is from genome assembly GCA_022496015.1 of Hordeum marinum. Classification (NCBI taxonomy): domain Eukaryota; kingdom Viridiplantae; phylum Streptophyta; class Magnoliopsida; order Poales; family Poaceae; genus Hordeum; species Hordeum marinum. The sequence goes on from CM039673.1 coordinate 299,140,419, forward strand.
GTGTCATTTGGATATATCATAGTTCTTCCTTGCATGACTAGCCTATGTAGGTAAAAAGTGAACGAAAACAACAAGGATAACTCCCAAGTCAAGATGATCTTCATCAACCTTGAGCATCCTCATCAAGTTCACCTACAAGCTACGTCAACAACATCACTCAAAGGTATGTATTCATATCCTGGAAATAGCTTTACTCCAAGTCATGCGATGAAGCAACTCAAGAGATATGAAGACATTAAAATGCTTTATAGAAAAATGGTAACCCCATTTTGAGCTTAACGACGGTATGACCTATGGTGAAGTATTCTTGCTTGGATCCTAAGTCAATATACTCTAATATAGGTGACCTAGTCACCGCCCGTCAGCTAGTTTAGAATCTTGGTTGGTTCATTCTCTATATTGCAAGATTTCTTGGAACCATTCAAATCTTCTCTAGTTGATATCTATTTGTAAATTCTTTCTGCATTTTCTTTACAAAAAATATTTCGACACTTCGCTGCAATTTTTCAAATAAATTCGCAAGTTTCTCAAACTTTGCCAAGATTCTATTTTAGCCTCGGAGCCTCCAATACAAAGGACTCGGTCTACACCGATTCATCATATGAGCTGCATAACATCATATCGGCACCACCGACAAATTTTTCTCGGAACCATTGACTTAATATCATGTTTCAGTCAATGTTTGTATGTGTAAATCCTTGTAATCCGTCTGTGATACTTTCAATTCTTTGATTATCCATTTTATTCAAAAAAGGGGAAAAGGGGGGAGAAATACATTCAAGGATCCCTAACTCAAAGGAGGAGAAGTTCTACAAATTCTCAGTTTAGCCAAAGGGAGAGAAAATTATTTTCAATGATTCCCTCACTTTCCTAATGATTTTTCATATTCTATGAATCCTACATTCTATGACCCCTGTTCTCAAGGATCCCTTCTAAATCAATGATCCCTGTATCTGACCCTATTTCTGACCTTTTTCGAAATTAATGCCAAAGGGGAAGAAATATCAAAGCTTCACAGGTAAACAGGGAGATACATGCTTATGCAAAGGGGGAGATATAATTTAGGGGGATAGGAGAATATCAAAGTTTACACTTATATAAAAAAGGGGAGAATACAAAAGTAAGGGGAGAAAATATGGTTTGGAGAAGGATGTGTTTATTGCATTTGATTATTCATGTTAGACTTTTCTCACCCTATCCAATCCCAATATTTACATGCTAAGATTCAGGGGGAGAGGATGTCCTACTATTTCATATCTAGGGGAGAAAATTCTAAAGGATCTTGGAGACATATCAATCCTAAGGAATACTATCTTCTATATGTTCTCAACATCTTGGTACTTTTGAGTTCTATTGCTTTTGATTGGTAGAATACTCTTGTGTTTCCTAACATTTTTTTTCAAGTGTATCTCTACTACTAGAATGCTTAGGAACACAAGGTAAGTATATGCATCATATCCTTGATCAAGATGATCTCTTGCTTATTGCACATACTGTTTGCATGAGTGAAGCCTTGAACAAGGATACACCTCACTCTTATAAATTTGATGCATACAGCCAAGATACACATGAATTATTATATCCCTTCTACTATATGTGTGTCCATGCATTCCAAGGAAACTATCCTTTCAAGGGGACTGGACACATCTAGGGGGAGCAAGTCCAAGTCATGTGTCTCTCAAAGTCTTCATTATATCCATCCATATATTTATTTGAAGCTTTGATTGTATGTTGTCATCAATTACCAAAAAGGGGGAGATTGAAAGCACAATGTGCTCTGTTGGTGGTTTTAATAATTCATGACAACATACATTGTCTCTTGGACTAATACTTTGATCTAGTGTATTTCAAATAAAGTCCATAGAGAGAGATGGGTGGCAAAAAGGAGTGTGGAGAGTATCCCCATGAAGAAGAAGGATAAGGAATAGTATTGGCAAAGGTTCAAGCAAGATGAATCTACATTTTACTTTGTGAGAAATCACTTTGAGTCCATAGGAAATACAATACTATTAAAATGGCTAAGGTACTGTTGGTGAACAAAATGCTCATGTGTGCACAAGTGATAGTCACCAAAACACACACAAGATCTTCCACGAAAGTCTATCCAAAGCCAAATACTCAAAATCGGTGAATCCAACACTCCCACTCGGTGCCACCAATTCTCACCCTCAAACAAACTCAAGCCAAACCCTAACCCATCGGTGCAACCGATTCTGATTTGGTGCCACCGAATTTGGGTTGCCAACTTCCTGTGACAGAAATTCACAAAATCAGTCCTGTCGAGCTTGTCGAATCGACGTCACCGATTTTGGCAATTTGACCGTTGGTCACCTTAGTGGTGCAACCGAGATTTATGTGTCGGTATCACCGAGATGTAAAAGTTTCTACCTTTTAGGTAACCCGGTACCACTGAGATTAACACATCGGTGTCACCGAGTTGGACTTATTAGGTGTAACGGTTGGATTTTTGGAGATGCCTATATATACCCCTCCACCACTACTCACTCGCAAGTGAAGCACTCAGAACACATCCCCACCTATCCTATCTGATTTTCTGATACAGAGACACCTACACATGTGTTGATTTCATGCATTTCCATTCCAACCATATGAATCTTGATCTCTAGCCTCCCCAAGTTGTTTTCCACCCAATCAATCTCTTCTACCAAGCAAAATCTATGTGAGAGTGATTGTGTGTTGAGGAGTCTATCATCTTGAAGCACAAGAGCAAGGAGTTGATCAACATTACCGAGTCTATTACCTTTTGGAGGGTGGTGCCTCCTAGATTGGTTAGGTGTCGCTTGGGAGCCTCCTACATCGTGTTGTGGAGTGCACCAAGATGTTTGTAAGGTCAAGGAGATTGCCTAATTCGTGAAGATGCACCCCGAGTGAGGCTAGTCCCTCGTGGACGGAAGCTGGTATGGAATAGTCAAGGTTACTCCTTCGTGGACCCTTATGGGTGGTGCCCTCCGTGGACTCTCGCGAACACTACCCTTCGTGGGTTGAAGACTCAATAAACGTGGACGTACGATAGCACCACCTATCAGAACCACGGGAAAAATCTTCGTGTCCTTCATGCGTTTGATCTTCCTATCTCTTCTCCTTACTTTCGTGTGCAATGTATTTACATTCCGCTGCTATAATTGATGACTTGCATGTGTAGGGTGTGCTAGACTTGATCTAATTGCTAAAATCTGCCACACTTTTCTTTGCGCTTTGTGTAGATTTTAAATTCCTGCTAGTAGTCTATTCACCCCCAACTAGACATACGCTTCTAGTGATCTCACAGAACAGCCTTCGGCCATGCCGCGTGTCGTAAGTTCTATAGTAGGTGCCTACGCTCGGCACCGATAACCTTTGCCGCCGCCTCCTTGTATCCGTCCTCACACTTGTAGAAAGTCTGCAATCAAATGAGACCACACTGATTAGTACAATAACTAGCTATTGTTGTTTTTGAATTGTGTAAAGGAGAAATAACCCAAAACTTTCCTATCACCATATCAGCCCTCGTGTGTCACAAGACACCGTAGATCATCTCCTTTGGCGGGGCCGGGGAAGCCAAGTAGTGCTCGTAGCTCCGGAAGCTGATCCTCACCGAGCAACATGACAAACCCCGGGAAGTTTTGCCAGCAAATCAAACCATGACGGTGTTGGGCCTGCGGACATCCTTGGCGTTGATCCAACCCCTATAGTATGAGTGTGAGCCATGGATATAACACTATACGTGGAATAGAATATGGTGGAGTTTTTCAAGGAAAGGGAGAAGATATTCTCACATAAACTAGGCGTATCAACGGTCTATGGAGATTCCCATTAATAGATATCAATGTGAGTAAGTAGGGATTGCCATGCAACGGAGGCACTAGAGCTATAAGTGTATGAAATGTCAAAAACGAACTAAGTGGACGTCCATAAATAAGAAAAGTTCCACTAGATATATGAAAGTGACAAAATAGGAGACTCTCTATCATGAAGACCATGGTGCTACTTTGAAGCACAAGTGTGAAAAAAGGTAGTAGCAATGGCCTCCTCTATTTTTTTATAATGTCCGGAATCTCATCCCCACTTGTGAGGGATCATAGCTTCCATCATCCTTACCTCACATGGGACATGCTCTAATAATGATAATCATCACACTTTTATTCACTTACAACTCAAAAGAAAATTACAACTCGCTACCTATGACAAAATATGACTCTATATGCAATATGGAAGTGATGGCGCAAGTCATAAAAGGAAACAGTGGAAGTTGCATGGCAATATATCTCAGAATGGCTATGGAAATACCATAATAGGTAGGTATGGTGTCTGTTTTGAGGAAAGATATATGGTGGATGTTTTGAGGAAGGTATATGGTGGCTGTTTTGAGGAAGGTGTTTGTTGTACCGGCGAATGTTGCGCGGTACTAGGGAGGCTAGCAAAGGTGGAAGGGTGAGAGTGTGTATAATCCATGGACTCAACATTAGTCATAAAGAACTCATATACTTGTTGCAAAAGTCTATGAGTCATTGAAGAAAAATATTAAACGCATGCTCCTAGGGGAGAGGTTGGTAGGAGTTAACCATCACGCGCGCTCCCGACCCTCACACAAAGGTCGACAATCTATAAACAAGTCATGCTACGACTTCCTTACATAACGGTTCACCATACGTGCATGCTCTGGGAATCACAAACCTTTACACAAGTATTTTTACCAAATCATAATTAATTCCTAACATGACTCTTAACATTACCATCTTTATATCTCAAAATTTATGCAAGGAACAAAACTTCTCATAAATACTCAATGCACTTAATATGGAAGTTTTTATTATATTCCTCTTGGATGACTATAATATTAGGACTAAATTCATAACCTAGACCTATTATCATGCTGTTTAGAGACTCTCAAAGTAATATAAGTGAGGTACAAGAGTACAAGTATTTCTATAAAATGCAAACACCACCATGCTCCAAAAGATATAAGTAAAGCACATAGAGCAAAATTGCCTAACTCAAAAGATATAAGTGAAACACATAGAGCATTCTAACAAATTCACGATTCAGCGTGTCCTTCTCAAAAATGTGTGCATCAAGGATGATTGTGGCAAACTAACAATCAAATAATCATATCATACAAGATGCTCCAAGCAAAACACATATCATCTGGTGAATAAAAGTATAGCCTCAAGTAAATTTACCGATGGATTGAAGACGAAAGAGGGGATGCCTTCCGGGGCATCCCCAAGATTAGACTCTTTGGAATCCTTGAATATGACTTGGGGTTATTTGGGCATCCCCAAGCTTAGGCTCTTTACACTTCTTATTCCATAGTCCATCAAATCTTTCCCCAAAACTTGAAAACTTCACAACACAAAACTTAACAGAAAACTCGTGAGATCCGTTAGTATAAGAAAATAAATCACCACTTTAGGTACTGTTGTGAACTCATTCTTTATTTATATTGGTGTTATACCTATTGTATTCTAACTTCCCCATGGTTCATACCCCATGATACAACCCAAAGATTCATGAAAATAGGCAAACAACTCAAAGAAAAAAGAATCTGTCAAAAACAGAATTGTCCGTGGCAATCTGAAAACTTCATATACTTCTGTATCTCAAAAAAATTTGAAAACTGAGGAAAACCTGGAACATTTATATACAAATCTTATGTAAAATTTCAGACTCATTCGATGCTCTGAAAAATTTATAAAATTCCTAGACTGAGCGCAAAAGTTTTTGTTTTTTTAGCAAGATCAAATCAACAACTACCATAGATCACCCCAAAGGTTTTACTTGGCTCAAACACTATTAAAACACCAAAACACAATTACTACAGAATTAATAATGTGGGAAACACAAAAAACAAAAGAAAAAACAAAAGCAAAAACAAAACACAAAAATAAAATTGGGTTGCCTCCCAACAAGCAGTATCGTTTGACGCCCCCTAGCTAGGCATGATGATTTCAATGATGCTCACATAAAATGTAGTAATTGAGATATGCAAAAGAGCATCACGAATAGCATGAAAATCACATTTAAGTCTAACCCACTTCCTATGCATAGGGTTTTTGTGAGCAAACAATTTATGGGAGCCAGAATCAACTAGCATAAGAAGGAAAAACAACCATAACTTCAAATCTTTGAACACATAGAGAGGAAACATGATATTATTGAAATTCCTACAAGTATAAGTTCCTCCCTCATAATAATTTTTAGTAGCATCATGAAGGAATCTGACAATATAACTATCACACAAACCATTCTTTTCATGATCAATTATATCATATGTGTCATCACCAAAGCTTGGGGAACAAAAAATATCATCTTCATCAAGCATGACATCCCCAAGTTTGTGGTTTTGCATATCATTAGCATCATGGATATTTTGAGAATTCATACTAACAACATAGAAATCATACTTTTCATACAAGGAACTATCATGAATCACCTTATAATTTTATTCTTTCAGCACTTCATCAAAATTTAGATGATTTTCAAGCAAAACTTCATAGAGATAATCAAGTGCACTCGACTGACTAGAAATTGTTTCATCATAATTTGGTATTTTAAAAAGATTAGCAAATGGATGAGGATCCATCTCAATAGATTTTTCGCAAGCGAATATGCAAGCAAATAGATGGCACATGGCAACATAAGCAAACATAGCAAATAAAAGATCCGACGAGAAAAAGGCAAACAAAAAAGAGAGGGCGAATAAAACGGCAAATATTTTTGGTATTTTCTGGAAATCATTTTAGAAGTGGGGAGAGGAAAATGAGAGGCAAATGGAAAATAATGTAAATGCAAGACATGAGTATGTGATGGGTACTTGATAGGTTTGATGTGTATCCTCCTCGGCAACGGCTCCAGAGATCCTCCCTGCTACCTCTTGAGCATGTGTTGGTTTTCCCTTGAAGAGAAAAGGGTGATGCAGGAAAGTAGATAAGCATTTCCCTGAGTTGTAGAGAACCAAGGTATCAATCCAGTAGGAGGAACAAGCAAGTCACCAATGGATGAACTGACAATCCCCAAGTGCAAGGAATCATCGTAGCAATTTCCGAAGGTGGAAGTGATAAGTATGGAGTGTCTAACCCACAAGGAGCTAAAGGTAAGATCAATATTCTCTAAATTTTTATCTATCACCGATACGGCTCTACGCACACCGAACGTTTGCTTCCATCTACAAACAAGAAATAAAACTACGTTGTGGGTATGAAGAGAATAGCTTTGTATGATCTCGGAGAACTAAAATATTAAAATAGGTGTTGTTATCATAATATTAAAATATATTACAAATAGCGAGTGTGGAATAAATGATGAGTCGGTGTGCGGAATTATCCTAGGCAATTGTTAACAAGATCAGAAGTCATCATTGCAATTTTATATGAGGGAGAGGCATAAGCTAACATACTTTCTCTCCTTGGATCATATGCCCTGTTCAAGAATTCAACCAATTAACCAGTTAACTTGCCAATTAGTCCCTACTCGTAGGGTCACCGAGTAGCCGGTTAAGTGATTAATCACCCAATTAATTGATTAAATGGCCGATTAACTTGCTGATTAGCCTATTAATCCCCTACTCGCCAACCAACCGAGCAGCTACCAGTTAACGATTTCCTCAATAATGATCATATGCACTTATGATTGGAACTCTAGCAAGCATCAACAACTACTAAAGATCATTAAGGTAAAACCCAACCATAGCATTAAAGCATCAAGTCCCCTTTATCCCATATGCAAAAAATACCTTACTCGGGTTTATGCTTTTGTCACTCAAGCAACCCACTATAAGTGAATCATGAACGTATTGCAACACCCTACAGCGGGAATCCTTCACGTGTGTGCGGCACGGAAGGCACCATAGGACAGCACCAAAATAAACATACAACTCAAACCAATCTAGATCATCAATCAACCCAAAGGACAAAATTAATCTACTCAAAACATCATAGGATGGCAACACATCATTGGATCATAATATGTAGCATAAAGCACCATGATCAAGTAGGTGATTACAGCGGGGTGTGGGAGAGTGGACCACTAAAAGGAGATGAGGATGGTGATGAAGAAGGTGATGTTGATGAACATGATCACCGTTACAATGGTTCCGCTGATGGAACTCCGACACCACTGGGAGAGCGGGGGAGAGGGTCTCCCCCTTGTGCTTCCTCCTCCATAGCCTCCCCCCTCTATGGGGAGAGGTTCTTCCTCTAGTCCTTGGCCTCCATGGTGTTTATGGCCCCTCCGGGACGATGAAGATGGCCTTCGGTGATGGTGTCCCCCTCCGGCAAGGTGCCGGAGAGGGCCAAGATTGGTTTTTCATGGCTATGGAGGTGTGCGGCGGCAAAAATCCCGATATAGGTTACTTTCTAGGGGTTTTGGTATTTAGAGAAATTTTTGGCGGCGGCCCCACATCCAGAAGGTTCCCGAGGGAGTCACAAGCCAGGAGGACGTGCCCTAGGGGGGCCACCCCTATGGCTTGGGGCTTCCTCAACCTTCCTCTCCGGTGACTCTTCGCTCCTGTATTTTTTATATTTTCCAAATATATTCTCAATAAATTTTTAGCTCATTCTCAGAACTTTTATTTCTGCACAAAAACAAAACCACGTTAGTTGTGCTAAGAGCAGCATCAGCCCGGGCTAGTTCTAATAAAATCATACAAAATCATATAGAATTATTGTAAAAATGGCATGAATACTTCATCAATTATAGATACGTTGGATACATATCATGCACCTACACAACCAATCAAACTCTTGCACCCAACGCTATAAAGGGGTTGTCAATCCCTTCACGGTTATTTGCAAGGATTAGATCCAACAGAGATAGATGTAAGCGAGAACGGAAAGTAAAAGGTAAATAAATTGCAGAAAAGTATTTTTGGTATTTTTGATTTATAGATCTGGAAGTATATTATGGAAAGTAGACCCGGGGCCATAGGTTTCACTAGAGGCTTCTCTCTTGAAGGAAAATAACATGGTGGGTAAACAAATTACTGTCAAGTAATTGATAGAAAAGCGAATAATCATGAATTTATCCAAGGAAATGATCATTCATATAGGCATCACGTCCGTATCAAGTAGACCGAAACGATTCTGCCTCTACTAGTATCACTCCACACCTCGACCGACTCTTGCCTGCATCTAGAGTATTAAGTTTGTGAAGAACAAAGTAACGCTTTAAGAAAGATGACATGATGTAAAGGGATGAACTCAAGCAATATGATCAAAACCCCATCTTGTTACCCTTGATGGCAACAATACAATATGTGCCTCGCTACCCCTACTATGTCACTGGGTGAGGACACCACAATATTGAACCCAAAACCAAGCACTTCTCCCATTGCAAGAATTACTAGTCAAGTTGGCCAAACCAAACCAATAACTCGAAGAGACTTGCAAGGATATGAAATCATGCATGTAAGAATTCAGAGGAGATTCAAATAAGATTCATCGATAATCTGAACATAAACTCACAATTCATTGGATCTTGACAAACACACCACAAAATAGGATTACATCGGATAGATCCCCATGAACATCATGAACAACATGGTACTGAAAATCAAAGAGAGAGAAGAAGCCATCTAGCTACTAGCTATGGAGCCGTAGGTCTATGGTGGACTACTCACACATCATCGGAGGGGCAATGGAGTTGATTTAGATGCCCTCTGTGATCGAATCCCCCTCCGGTAGATTATGGGAAAAGGCTCCAAGATGGGATCTCTCAGGAATGGAGGCTTCTGGCGGTGAAAAAGTGTTTGCGTGGCTCTTTTCAATGTTGGGGGAATATTTGGGAATTATAGGCCAAATATTAGGGTTAGGAGACCTGCCGAGAGACAGCAAGCCTACTAGGCGCGACCAGGGGGCCCCGCGCCTAGCAGGCTTGTGACTCCTTGGCAGGTTGCCTGCCGTGCACTCCAAGCCTGGTTGATTTGTTTCCTTCCAAAAAATTCCTTCCGAAGGTTTTATTCCATTTGGACTCTATTTAATATGTCATATATGCAAAACTCAAAAACAAGGAAAAAAATAGAAACTGGCACTAGGCTCTAGATTATTAGGTTAGTCTCAAAAATAATATAAATAGCATATTAGTGCATATAAAACATCCAAAATAGATAACATAATAGCATGCCATCATCAAAAATTATAGATACGTTGGAGCTGTATCAGCATGCCCAAGTTTAATTCCTTCTCGTCCTCGAGTAGGTAAATGACAAAAAAGGAATTGTTGATGTGGAGTGCTACCTAACATATTTATCCATTAATATTATTTATTGTGGCATGAATATTCAGATCTGTAAGACTCAAAACAAAAGATTAATACTGATATAAAAACAATAATGTTTCAAGCATACTAGCAAAGCAATTGTATCTCTTCAAAATATAATGGCAAAAGAAAGGTATCCCTACAAAATCATATGGTCTGTCTAGGCTCCATCTTCCCCACACAAAGTATTTATATCATGCACAACACCGATGAAAAGTCAAGCAATTGTTTTCACACCTTTATTTTCTCAAACTTGTTCAACTCTCACACAATACATGAGCGTGAGCCATGGATATTGCATTATATGTGGAATAGAATATGGTGGAGGTTGTCAAGGAAAGGGAGAAGATAGTCTCACATCAACTAGGCGTATCAACGGGCTATGGAGATGACCATTAATAGATATCAATGTAAAGCTCAAAAATGAACTAAGTGGACTGCATCAAGAAGAAAAACTCCACTAGTTATATGAAAGTGACAAAATAGGAGACTCTCTATCATGAAGATCATGGTGCTACTTTGAAGCACGAGTGTGGAAAAAGGTAGTAGCAATGTCCCTTCTCTCTTTTTTTCTCATTTTTTATTGGTGGGCATCTAAGGACTCTTTTATTTTTATTTTTTTGGGCTTCGCTGGCCTATTTTTTAGAATGTTTGGAATCTCATCCCCACTTGTGAGGGAATCATAGCTTCCATCATCCTTTCCTCACATGGGACATGCTCTAATAATGATAATCATCACACTTTTATTCACTTACAACTCAAAAGAAAATTACAACTCAATACCTATGAAAAATATGACTCTATATGCAATATCGAAGTGATGGTGCAAGTCATAAAAGGAAATGGCGGAAGTTGCATGGCAATATATCTTGGAATGGCCATGGAAATTCCATAATAGGTAGGTATGGTGGCTGTTTTGAGGAGAGATATATGGTGTCTGTTTTGAGGAAGGTATATGTTGGCTGTTTTGAGGTAGGTGTTTTTTGTACCGACAAAAGTTGCGCGGTACTAGAGAGGCTAGAAAAGGTGGAAGGGTGAGAGTGCGTATAATCCATTGACTCAACATTAGTCATAAAGAACTCACATACTTATTGCAAAATTCTATTATTCATTGAAGCAAAGTATTAAACGCATGATCCTCAGGGTTAGGTTGGTAGGAGTTAACCATCACGCGCTCCCGACCCTCACACAATCGTCGACAATCTATAAACAAGTCATGCTCCGACTTTCTTACATAACGGTTCACCATACGTGCATTCTACGGGAATCACAAACCTTTACACAAGTATTTTTTTACCAAATAACAATTACTTCCTAACATGAATCTTAACATTACCATCTTTATATCTGAAAACTTTATGCAAGGAATCAAACTTCTCATAAATACTCAATGCACTTAATATGAAAGTTTTTATTATATCCCTCTTGAATGCCTATCATATGAGGACTAAATTAATAACCTAGACCAATTACCATGTTGTTTAGAGACTCTCAAAATAATATAAGTGAGGTACAAAAGTTCAAGTATTTCCATAACACGCAAACACCACCATGCTCTAAAATATATAAGTGAAGCACAAAGAGCAAAATTGCCTAACTCAACAGATATAAGTGAAGCACATAGAGCATTCTAACAAATTCACGATTCAGCGTGTCCTTCTCAAAAATGTGTGCAAAAAGGATGATTGTGTAAAACTAACAAGGAAAGACTCATATCATCCAAGATGCTCCAAGCAAACCACATATCATGTGGTGAATAAAAATATAGCCTCAAGTAAATTATCGATGGATTGAAGACAAAAGAGGGGATGCCTTCCGGTGCATCCCCAAGCTTAGGCTCTTTGCAATCCTTGAATACGACTTGGTGTGCCTTAGTAATCCCCAAGCTTAGGCTCTTTCCACTCCTTATTCCATAGTCCATCAAATCTTTACCCAAAACATGAAAACTTCACAACACAAAACTTAATAGAAAACTCGTGAGATCCGTTAGTATAAGAAATAAATAAACACTATAGGTACTGTTGTGAACTCATTATTTATTTATATTGGTGTTATACCTACTGTATTCTAACTTCTCCATGGTTCATACCCCATGATAAAGCCCAAAGATTCATAAAAATAGGCAAACAACTTAGAGAAAACAGAATCAGTCAAAAACAAAACAGTCTGTAGTAATCTGAAAACTTCTTATACTTCTGTCTCTAAACAAATACTGAAAAATTAGGAAAACCTGGAACATTTATATATAAATCTTGTGTAAAAATTTTAGACTCATTAGACGCGCTGAAAAAGTTAGAAATTCCTGGACTGAGCACAAAAGTTTCTATTTTTTAGCAAGATCAAATCAACAACTACCTTAGATCACCCCAATGGTTTTAATTGGATCAAACACTAATTAAAACACCAAAACCCAATTACTACAGAAATAATAATGTGGTAAACACTAAAAAACATAAGCAAAAACAGAACAGAAAAACAAAATTGGGGGGACCTCCCAACAAGTGCTATTGTTTTACGCCCCTAGCTAGGCATGATGATTTCAATGATGCTGACATAAAAAGTAGTAACTGAGATATGGAAAAGAGCATCATGAATAGCATGAAAAGCACAATTAAGTCTAACCGACTTCCTATTCATAGGGGTTTTGTGAGCAAACAATTTATGGGAGCAATAATTAACTAGCATAGGAAGGCAAAACAAGCATAACTTCAAAACTAATAACACATAGAGAGGAAACTTGATATTATTGAAATTCCTACAAGCATATGTTCCTCCCTCATAATAATTTTCAGTAGCATCATGAAGGAATCTCACAATATAACTATCACACAAAGCATTCTTTTCATGATTAATTATTGCATACATGCCATCACCAAAGCTTGGGGAACAAAAAATATCATCTTCATCAAGCATAGTATCCCCAAGCTTGTGGTTTTGCATATCATTAGCATCATGGATACTAAGAGAATTCATACTAACAACATAGAAATCATGCTTTTAATTCAAGGAACTATCATGAGTCACCTTATAATTTTCTTCTTTCAACACTTCATAAAAAAATTCATGATTTTCAAGCAAAACTTCATAGAGATAATCAAGTGCACTAAACTCACTAGCAATTGGCTCATCATAATTTGGTCTTTTGAAAAGGTTAAAGAAGTGTATGAGGATCCATGTCAATAGATATTTAGCAAGCAAAGATGCAAGAAAATATAAGGCACATGGAAACACAAGCAAACATAGCAAACAAAATATTTGACGAGAAAAAACAAACAAAAAAGAGAGGGTGAATAAAACAGAAAATCTTTTTGGTATTTTCTGAAAATCGTTTTAGAAGTGGGGGAGAGGAAAACGAGAGGAAAACGGAAAATAATGTAAATCCAAGAGATGTGTTTGTTATGGGTACTTGGTAGGCTTGATGTGTATCCTCCCTGACAACGGCGCGAGAAATCCTTCTTGCTACCTCTTGAGCGTGCGTTGGTTTTCCCTTCAAGAGGAAAGGGTGATGCAGATAAGTAGATAAGTATTTCCCTCGGTTGTTGAGAGGGTTCCCGAGGGAGTCACCAGCCAGGAGGACGCGCCCTAGGGGGGCGCCCCTGTCGCTTGTGGCTTCCTCGGCCTTCCTCTTCGGTGACTCTTCACTCCAGTATTTTTTATATTTTCCAAAAATATTCTCAGTTAATTTTCAGCTTATTCTGAGAACTTTTATTTCTGGACAAAAACAAAACCACGTTAGTTCTGCTGAAAGCAGCATCAGTCCGGGTTAGTTCTAATAAAATCATCCAAAATCATATAGAATTACTGTAAACATGGCATGAATACTTCATAAATTATAGATACGCTGGATACGTATCATGCACCTACACAACCAATCAAACTCTTGCACCCAACGCTATAAAGGGGTTATCAATCCCTTCACGGTTATTTGCAAGGATTAGATCCAATAGAGATAGATGTAAACGAGAATGGAAAGTAAAAGGTAAATAAATTGCCGCAAAGTATTTTTGGTATTTTTCGTTTATAGATCTGAAAGTATATTATGGAAAGTAGACCCGGGGGCCATAGGTTTCACTAGAGGCTTCTCTCTCGAAGGAAAATATGATGGTGGGTTAACAAATTACTGTCAAGCAATTGATAGAAAAGTGAATAATCATGTAGGTATACAAGGAAATGATCATTCATATAGGCATCATGTCCGTATCAAGTAGACTGAAATGATTCTACATCTACTACTATTACTCCACACATCGACCGACTCATGCTTGCATCTAAATTATTAAGTTCATGATGAACAGAGTAACGCATTAAGAAAGGTGACATGATGTAGAGGAATAAACTCAAGCAATATGATCAAAACCCCATCTTGCTACCCTTGATGGCAACAATACAATACGTGCCTAGCTAACCCTACTATGTAACTGGGTGAGGACACTACACGATTGAAACCAAAACCAAGCACTTCTCCCGGTGCAAGAATTACCAATCTAGTTGGCCAAACCAAACCAATAACTCGAAGAGACTTGCAAGGATATGAAATCATGCATATAAGAATTCAGAGGAGATTCGAATAAGAGTCATGGATAATATGAACACAAACTCACAATTGATCGGATCTTCACAAACACACCACAAAAGAGGATTACATCGGATAGATCCCCATGAAGATCATGAAGAACATTGTATTGCAGATAAAAGTGGGAGAAGAAGCCACCTAGCTACTAGCTATGGACCCGTAGGTCAATGGTGGACTACTCATGCATCATCGGAGGGGCAATGGAGTTGATGTAGAGGACCTCCGTGATTGAAACCGCCTCCGGCAAATTACCGAAAAAGGCCCCAAGATTGGATCTCTCGGGAACGGGGGCTTCTGGCGGTGGAAAAGTATTTGTGTGTCTCTTTTTGATGTTGGTGAAATATTTGGGAATTTATAGGCCAAAGTTTAGGGTTAGGAGACCTGCCGGGAGACGGGAAGCCTGCTAGGCGCAACCATGGGGGGCCGCGCCTAGCAGGCTTGTGACTCTCTGGCAGGTTGCCCGTCGTGCACTCCAAGCCTGGTTGATTTGTTTCCTTCCAGTAAAATTCCTTCTGAATGTTTTATTCTGTTTGGATTCCATTTAATATTCTATATCTGAAAAACTCAAAAAGAAGGAAAAAAACAAACTGGCACTAGGCTCTAGATTAATAGGTTAGTCCCCAAAATAATATAAAATAGCATATTAATGCACATAAAACATCCAAAATAGATAATATAATAGCATGACATCATCAAAAATTAGAGATATATTGGAGACATATCACACTTACTTCTCCCCGTCACGCCTAATCGACCACCTCTCCTCGCGGGTCCCCGGCACGGGCGGGACCCGTGTACTACCACGCTGGTGTACAGTGCCGCCACAACCACCTCGTCCTCTCTATTAGAAAAACGATCGCCACCACCATCAACATAGCCACTCGGCTCTGGCCAGGTATCCCATAGGGTCTACTAGGATGTAGCCCGATCCCTGCTCTGCTCCGGACTCTCGTGGGACGCAGCGTCTGGGACAAGAGTCTCATGGGTCGAAGGTTTGTCGACCCGAGGCTCGTGGTCAAGAGTCTGCGTAGCATCCACCTCAAACGGGTCCACCCTAGTAGTCTTGTGCTCGGGTGAGTCAGTTGGGGCTGGTGGCGAGTAAGGCGTAGCAGCCTGCGTACGTCTCCCGCGTCCATGTGTACCTCTACTAGCTCTCTTTCCCCCCGACCTCCTCTCCCGATGGGCAATGATGCCGGTGAAGAACCGCCCTCCTATGTTTGAATATTGTCGAGCAATGCTCTCCGGAGAGTCTAGGGTGGAATGGAAGTACCCATCCCACCACGCGCCGACGAAGAAGGAGCCACAGATCGCCCCAGACCCGCGCCCACCATCTTTCAACATGTTCCATGAAAAAGTGTAAACGAAATTAGTACAATATAGAAAAATTGAATACTGATATGAATAATAATATGTACATAATTTATGTGTATCATCATCATGTATATAATAAAAATTGAATACTTGACATGAACTAATAATAATCTTGATCGTCTATATATGGTTTGGGATCAATAAATGCATCATCATCATCACTATCATGAATTGCATGCTCATCGGAACAACATGTGGAAGGCCTCCTTTATGTAATCGGTCAAGCATTCATAGATCATCCACAACAGTAACCTCTTCTTGTTTCAGATCTTCTTGCTCCAGCTTAGGGTTGAAGTCGGATTCATTGTCGTTGTCTACTTCAATGTTCTGGGTGAAGTAGAGCGGTTCGTGAAACATTTTCTGGAAATATGTGTTTCTTGGAAGAATTCTCCTTCATATGTGTGTGGTTTAATGTGACGTTCATAATCCTCTTTACTAGGGGAGGTGGTCTAAAATGTGGCGACGCTTCATAAATGACATCCCAACCATTCAGATTTGGATCAGTTTGGCATGCCCACGGTAGATAAAAAACTTGGCTTACCTGTTGAGCCGTAATATAGACATCGGGAACATCTAAATGGGTGCTTTGTTTGATTTTGACTTGCCCTATATGTCATGAGTCCTTCTAGTCTCCTTCGGCTGGAACCAGTAACATTTGAAGACTATGACGTTAAGTGTGCTTTCACCATAGAAGTTCATAAATTGCTTCAAATCTTCAATTACACTCGGTACCTCCTACGCCGATAGCAGAGACACAAAAATTTGTAGACTTTTTCTCGACCAAAGATAGCTCTTTGCCAAAGGTGTGAAAGCAGTACCCATTGATGTCATATTTGTCAAATGAATGGGCCTTATAGTCAAAACCATTAGCGATTTGTCTCAATTCAGCATCCATAGACTTATAGATAGCCTACAAGTTTAATACGAAAGGATTGTTGCATTAGCCACAAATTAGAAAAAGAAATGAAATGGTCTAATGGAAATTACCATTTATTTGAACCAAGAGATGAACCCGGGATAGCTGCCTCCATGCTTTGTTTGAACCATAGAATTACTAATCGATGTTTGAACCAACATAGTTACCCGCAGCAGGATCATCAAGTTCTGTAAGGTTTTGTGCAGTCACCACACCGAGGAAGAAGCCACTTCGGAACGCGGAAAATACCTTCGTAGAGACCACCCGCACCTATTTTATAGCCAACCCGAATCTCGAGGGCGAGATTCATCTTAAGGTGGGTAGGTTTGTAACATCCCAAAATTTAATTTTGGAATGTTATGAAATATATCTATGCATCACCACCATCATTGCTTGAATGTATGAAATAGTTGAAATGCTTCTTCTGACTTTCTGAAAGTCCCTTTTTATTTTCAATGTGTTGCTTTCACCTATTTGAAAACCTTGGAAAAAGTTCAAAATAAGAGGGGAGTAACATGACACTCCACACCAGGGTCATCTTGGTGATATATTTGAACAAAAAGAACTAGGGGATCCTTCGAAAAATATTTGCAAAAGGTTTTAAGACCAAATAGGAAATTTGTGAAAATAATATTATTTCTCAAAGTGCTCAAATGACAGAATAATAATGTTCAATAAATGCCATTTATTATTCTGTTAATTTTGATATATAATACTTCTATATTTGGAACTTTATTGAATGCGTTAAAAGGTTTTTACTGCGCTGATATTTGAAAATAGGAAAATCTTAAAACATTTAAAGCCCGGTCGGCCCATTTGCATTCAAAGCCGCTCCCGACTTTCCTTAGAATCGGCCACCGATGCGTCCAGATTTCTCTCCCTCTCTCCGACAATGGGACCCACCCGACCGACCGCTGGAATCACGCGGCCACCACCTACCTCATGCGCACGCCGCCGCCGCCTCCAATCCCTCCCTTGCCGGATCTCCCTCTCTTTCCTTCCCCGCCCCCCACTCGCGGCCTATATAAGAGCGGACCCTCCTCCACGCTCCATCCCCCTCCGAACCTCTCTCTCCCCTGCGCTAGTACGCCCCGACGACCCCACCGGAGTTCCTGCCGCCCCGAGCCTCCTGGCGCTCATGGCCGTCGACTCCGTCCTCCCCTCGTCCGTCCAACGCCACCACTCGATGCCGGACGTCAGCCGCCATCGCCTGGACCCATCCTATGCCTCCCTCGACCTCACCGCTTCGGACTCGCCAGAGAACTCCATCGCCGGCGACCTCTTTACACTGTGAGCCCCTCATCCGTTCGATCTGGATCCTACGATCCAGATTAGAACGTTTAATTCGCGAACCGTTTTCTTCTTTAGCTTCGGTCGACCACCGCAATCACCCGCGCACACGCCCTCTAAGCCAATACTGATCTGCCACGTAGCCTTAGCCGTTAGTTAGTTTTTTATTTTATTTTCTGTTCTGTTTTAGAAAACAGAAACTTTTCTGATTTTGTTTTAGCTGTATCTTTTAAACTATTAGTGTTTTGAATTGATTCTTTTTGCATTAGCTCACATATTTCATGTAGTTTCACCCTGTGGTCTTAGATTTTAAATTTGAACTCGAAAATTTGAACTTAATCAAATTTTCTCAAACTACTCAAATCTGAATAACTAGAGTTTAAAAATATATTTTGATATAAATCTTTTTGCTACTGCTTGGTATTAGTTAGGACTATCATCATGCTTAGTTTGAGGATTTTTAGGATGAATTTGTTTAGTGTTCTAGCTATAAACAGATTCTGCCTAGTAGTTAGTATAGGTTAGTTAATTTAGTTTTTAGTTAGTTTAAATCAGATTAGTTATAATTTGTTTTAGTAGGTTGTGTTGCTTAAGCATTAGGTGTTTTAATTGCTGTTAATAAATATATAATTGCTTAGTTTATTTATTTATTGTTATAGGAATCTCAACTCCTTTTCAACTAAGTATAATTTGATTAAAACAAACTAGTTAGTAATAGTTTCTTCTAACAAAGTTTTATCTAATTAAATTCTGTTTTCTAAGAAGAGTTTTTAGTAAATTATTTTTATGTTAATATAATTTTCATTAATTAATAATAAGTTTTGTTTTAATCTTTGTTAGTAAAACTATAGTTATATAGTAGTGTTTATCAAAACTTCTAAAACCATACTAAGATTTTCTTAAAAAAACTTTAAATGGATTTAATTTTGTTATTAATTAATCATTTTATTATTTCCTTGCTGTCAACTATTTTTTTTGTTAATACAAGTAGTTTTACTATGTTAGTAGTGGTTTACCCATCACCTTTTTAAAAACAAAACTTTGTGTGTTCTCTTGCTTGTGATTTGTGCATTGTTTTGTCTTGAGTGATTCTAGTTCATTTCTGATTTTGTGAGTTACAATATTTTTGTTGTATGCTTATTGAGTGATTTTGTTTGCTTCGTTAGATTATCCGTAGTGCGAGGCTTGTTACCTAGAGTCCCTCGAGTACGAAGATCATCAGTCAGGCAAGTCACTTTGATCATGTATACCTATGTCTTATTGCATTAGTTCTTCCATCACCCCAATTGCATGAAAAGTAGGTAAATTGGAAACTTGGTTACTTGCTGTAGGTACCCCCCTCTCAACCCTTTGACACACTTGGCCCCGGGAAACGTTGTTTTACATTTTGCTATGCTATTAGTAGACGGGGTTGGTTGTGTGATTCATGAGAGTGGAGAGAGTTAATAATTTCAAGACCTACATGATGATCAAGTCTTCAAGACTTCAAGTTTTCAACTTACCTCTCGGTGGATGATGGTTGAACGGCGCCCTGGACAAACCAGTGGTTAGCCTAGGTGATGCTGGAGATGTGCCAGTATTCATGCGGAAAGGTCCACCGAGGCACAAAGAGATGGATGGATGCGTCAAGACCCAAGGCTTACCTACACAGACACAAGTCATTATGGGCTCTGGCTTGGTTGGATATCGTGGTGACCCTGGACAGGCGGTGCTATGAGATGTAGAAGAACGGTAGGAAAGGATGGGCACCGACAGAGTCGCAGGGAAACCCTTTGGAAGACCATGTTTTGGTCATCCGTTTCTCAAACACCCTGAAGTGCGAGAAATCAAACGGAGGCAACCAAATCTTGTGGGGAATGTGTGCAAAACTCTACAGAGTACTCAGACCTAATCGATTAGCCGTGTCCATGGTCATGGACGACTTGATCCAAAGGAACTAAAACTTCTGGAACTCTCAACACAATTAATATGATGATGTGGGTATTAATAACTTGGGTATGAGAATTGGTTAGTGGAACCATCTCATTAATCAACCAACTTAGCAATAATTTTTGCTTAGCCCTCTCTTGATGTAGGAAAAAATTGGCTTTACACAAAAACTTACTACTCCACCTGCCATATTTGCATATAGATTAGATGATTATCTTTTCACCCCTCTCTTGTGACTTTGCCGGCATATTCCATATGCTGACCTACACGGCTGCAACGTGTCATGTTGCAGAGTACTTTTCCGACCAGGAGTGAGGATACGCTCTACGCTCGGTGAGACGCCCTTGGAGTCAGATGGACTCATCTACCTTCGATGCTTCCGCAAGATTTAGATATTCTCATGAGTTGGCCTTCAGCCACTTTATTGTAATAAAGGACTCGATATGAGATTTACGATTAATAAATGGTTTGGGATTTCCCTTTGATATATACATTTATGTAGCGTGTGTGTACCAGCATGATCTTGGGATGGTACGGAAACACCGGAGATTCGACCTTTCAGGTCGGGTCGCTACTTAGGATGAGGTTGGATCGACCTTTGTTAGGGTCGCCAACATTGTACCAAGACTTCGGATTATGCAAATCACGATTTTTGGCTTTGTAGTGTGCTATCACGAAGTTTGCCGCCTCCTTAGTAATGAATGCCTCGTCCATCAATGCTTCAATTCCATGCTTATTTTTACATTTTGCTCGAACCGTCTTCTGCATCCCCTTAGTTGTGTAGCACCAACGATTTTTCACGTCCCCCCAATCTTGCTTCGGTTTGGAGATGCAAAATCAAATGTTGCATTGGATTAAAGAAGCCCGATGGAAAGATCTTCTCTAACTTGCAGATCAAGTCCGCCACCAACTCTTCCATTTCATCTAGCACACCAGGCGATAGTTCTTTTGCACAAATATAATGGAAATAGCTCAGCTCTGCTAGTACTAGCCATTCATCCTCAGGGATAAAGCCCTACAACATCATCGGCATTACCCATACAAGCCATATGTGCTAGTCATGACTCTTGACACCAAATATTGTCAACTTGTCAAGACTCGCTCCCCTATTTAGATTCACTGCATACCCATCGTGGAACATCAACTGCATTTTCACCCACAAGATCATCTCCCTCATAGTTGGCCTTCCCAAATTGAACCATGCCTTTGGCTTCGTCCAGTTCTGCTTTCCTTTCAGTTATCGCATGTTTGGTAACGGTCTAGCACATAGAGCCTCCTGGTCGACTCTAGCCTTAGGACTATCCTTTGACTTCCCCTCTATGCCGAACAATGTACCAAAAAGGGCCTTGAAGATATTCTTTTTAGTGTGCATTACATCGCTGTTGTGTGGGAAAAGGAGGTCTTTGAAGTAAGGTAGATCCCACAAGCATGTCTTGTGAGTCCAGGCGTGTTCCGGATTATACCCTTTGAAATAACTTGGATGCTTTGGATCAGGATGGAGAGCATTTAACTGATCCAGGGTCTGTTGGCTTGTTAACGCAGGTGGTGTAGAGTTTCTGACAACTCTACCTTTGATGAAATTCTTCTTGTCTTTTCTGAACTTATGGCGAGGATCCAAGAATTATTTATGCAATTCAAAACAAGAAAACTTGCGACCCCCCTACAGCAAACGAAACTGAAGAGCTGCCTTGCATGTTGTGCACGGGAACCTTCCATGCACACAGAGCCAATGAATAGCACCTACGCCGACAAGTCATGCATTGAGTACATGTACCACACATGCATTGAGGAGTTCTGTTTTGTAGCGGCATCATAAGTCTTGATCCCATTATCCCAAGTTTCTTGCAATTAATCCTTAAGCGGCTGCATGTACATATTCATATTCTCCCCGGATAGTTGGGCCCTAAAATTATCAATTTCAGGAAAATGTTCTTTCTTTGCATAATCTGTCCGGGGGGAGAGATTGAGTGGAATTACAAATATAGGCCAACATCTGTATTGGGTTGTCGTCATACCGAACACATTGGACCCATCCGTCCTGATGGCAACTCGTGGATGGCTTGGATCTGCCGCTTTATCCTTATGTAATGCATCGAAGTGCTTCCACGCAAAAGCGCTTTAAGTGTGTACCAACATTTGATTCCCATCGGCATCTAGTTTGGTTCTCTGGCCCAATTTGTGCCATGTCATTTGTCTAGCCATCTCTTCGACCATGAAAAGATGTCGAAGTCTTGGTATGATTGGCATATACCTAAGAACATTAACGGGGATTTTGGTCTGGATATTCTCACCCATACCCTTGTCTACCACAAATACCTGGAAGACTTGCAAATGGGACAATAGTTCAAGTTTGCATACTCGAGCCTAAATAAGGCACATCCATTCGAACAAGCATTTATCTTCTCATAGCGAATCTTAAGTACACGGAGGATTTTGTCTGACAGGTACAGGTTTGAAGGCATTACATGGACTTCGGGTAGAATGTGTCCAAATAGTGTCATCATCACATCGTAGCATTTTCTGCCCAAGTTGAATTGAGCCTTCTGAGCCATTACTTATGCGATGGCACGTGACAGCCCAAGTGATGTCCCTACCTTTTATGGCATGTAATCTATTGTATGAACCTGGTGTCATGAGCTTATGACTGATATTGCACCTTGCCATACCATGTCTTGTCTTGCATTCATGCATCATGCATCATAGCATTCATCATGCCATGCCCTGTTGTGAAGTGACCTTGTATGTGAGTGTTGTGATGTGGTTTGAGTGTGTGTGGAGTGTATGTGTGCAACTCTCGTTCTCTTCCCCTCTCTTTTATTTTCAACAAAACCAACCCAATGCCTTTTTTCCCATGTTATTTTGTCAGCAGAATTAACTTGCATTTTAAATTGATTTTGAGTAATGTTCAAGAGGTAGCCCAAGTGTTTTATTAATTTTGAGTAAGGTTCTATTGTTGTTGTTGAAGTTTGTATGCATTTGGGATTTAAATAACCTGGTGCTATTATTTTTAATATCTATTTAAATTAGTGGTTTTAAAAATCCCCTAGGCAATTTTATTAAATAGATCTAATATTCTTGTAGACAAAATAATTTGGTCCTTTCAAAATTCATCTAATTTTTCTCTAGGGGCTTTCTTTTGTTTGCTGGTTTATTTTAAAAGGGAAACCCCTCCTTTTCTCTGTTTACGCAATGAGTGGGCTGCGGGAGTGGGCTTGGCCCATTCCTTCATAGAGAGAGCGAGAGCGCGTCGTTTTCCCCTTTCCATCTTAGGAGCGCCCGGGCCCGCTTATCAGCCTCTTCCTCCCCCACCTTTTCTTCCTCCGCGCGTTGGTCCTCCTCTATGGAGGGGCGCACATGGCCGCCGTGGCCACGCCAAGCCTCGCCTTCCCCTCCTATTTAAACCCTGGACGTCCGTGCCCCTCTAGGGTTCCTCCTCGCCGCCGCCTCCTTCTCCTCCACCTTCTGCTTCCTCTCCTTTCTCCCTCTGGCAGGTAAGCTTCAGAGAAGTTCAGTGAAATTCAGAGTTGTTCGCCGGCGTCCGCTCGTCGCCTCCGTCAACCTCGTCATCGGCCATGGCGTCCAGGAGCTCGGGAATCCTCCCCGCGATCCATTCCCGTTGCTAGGAGCCCCGGAGGAGCTCTTTAGCGACGACCCCGTCTTCGTCTTCGTCGGTGACGTCCGCTCTGTCATTTTCCCTTGCTTCCTCTCTGGTGCTAGTCTTCGACTGCATCCGTTGTCGTCTTCGCCTTTGGTAGCCCCATGGTGAGCATCTGGTTCTCCGTTGTGCCCCTCTGTCTGATGCGCGTGCGAGCTCGTCGTGTCTGACGAGCCCGTGCTCGTTCCCACCGTGGCTCCACCGTAGTGTAGATGCTGCCGCGGTGGGTATCATCACGTGCTAGATGTGGGGATGCGACCCTCGTAGATGCATCTTTCCCCCGCTCCGTTTTCCCTCGCCGGTGAGGCCATGGATCGCCAGAATTTGCCGTTGTCATGCTCTGTCGCTGTATGTGCGTTTCCGTCAGTTTCGTCAGTTAGTGTGCGTGTATGTGTGTATTAGAGCAGCAGATCCCCTCTCCTGTTAAGTGTCATGGCCATAGCATAGTGGTTGGCGCGAAGGGAAACGACCAGGTGGTCATGGGTTCGAGCCCGAACCCTCCCCCCTTTTGGGTTGTTTTTCTTTTCTTTGTTTCATTTTTGTTTTCTCTTTTGTATGCATGTGTGTGTAGATGCAAACCTGAGCATTTGTAGGTGTTTTTTTTGTTGTTGTTATATTGAGTGTGGGGGGGTGGGGGCTGTTTGCACTCATGAGTGAGTGCCTATGTGTGTTAGGGTGGTGTTTATGTATGTCTGTTGGTAGTGAGTTGTGTGTATGTGTGCATATATGCATGTGTGAGTGTGTGTGCTTCATGCATACATACTTATGTGCATGTGATGTGAACCTGCTGCAAAGTAGCTAACTTGATGTTTCTGTTTTCACTATGCTAAATATTTCCATGTCTGAGAATCTGATGTTATTTTTATACCATGAAGAGTGGTTGACATCTTGTGATCTGTTGAGTATTTGCTCATGCTCAGTGGTCTACGACCACCCTGTTAAATTTCATGCCAAGAGGTGGTCTCTAACCCAATTAACTTATGCCGTCAAAATGCTACCTGATTAAATCAGATTCCAGAAAACATGTTATTTTCACTAAGTCCCAGAAAACTATTTCATCATGCCAACTTCATAGCCTTATGCTTATTGATGTGTGCCTCCTTTGCAGATTGTGTAGTTGGATAATTTGATAAGCATGTTATGTAATTTATGTAAATACCTTGTTTGTGGCTGTACGATTCCTATAGCTCAAGTTGTGGGTTGTGAAAGTTGCTATGTTGTTGTTTTGTGGCAGATTGTTAGTTTTATTGTTTTGTGCCTTGTGGGAGCTATACTCCATGGAATTGATTGGTCATTGAGTCTATTGTGGTTGGTTTTTCATTGCCTAACCAGTGGCTACCTTGGAATGCCAAGAATTAGCCCATGGACTTGTTGTCTTGTGTTTTGCCTTCGTACCTTGTCGTGAGCATATCGTGAGAACCGTAACTCCGTTTCTAGCATTCTTTATATGCATTTCTATCGA
This sequence comes from Hordeum marinum, assembly GCA_022496015.1. Classification (NCBI taxonomy): domain Eukaryota; kingdom Viridiplantae; phylum Streptophyta; class Magnoliopsida; order Poales; family Poaceae; genus Hordeum; species Hordeum marinum. The sequence continues at coordinate 299,165,869 of CM039673.1, forward strand.
TTTCGCATGATGCATCCATATTTTCCATGTTCATGTATGGATAAATAATTTAACATGAGGTTCTGTCCAGAATTAAAACTATTCAACCAATGCATGTGGAACATGACTAGTTTTAGATTGCCATGTTAAATTCTTCATAAATGAATCATGCATCATCTTGTTTGTGCATTGCACCTTGGTTGGATGTTTATTGTTGCTGTTTATCTTGGGTAGACATGAGTGTTGATACTGAGTACGAGGACCCAGGAGAGTACCACTACGAGGATCCCGCTACTTGTTCTGCTGAAGAAGCAACAGGCAAGATGATCGTACCCGGATCCTGATACTATTTTTGCTTGCTAGTGTCTCGCTCTTATCATTACAATTGCGCTACCTACCACTTAATATCAGCCTCCCGATTGCCATGATAGCATCTAACCCTTCACATCCTAGCAAACCTTTGATTGGCTAAGTTACCGCTGCTCAGCCCCTCTTATAGCGTTCTTAGTTGCAGGTGCAGGTTGTTCCATGTGATAACATGGATTTGGCATATCACAATATTATCTATTATTTAATTTAATGCACATATATATCTTGGTATTGGTGGAAGGCTTGGCCTTTTGTTAGGTGTTTTGTTCCGCTGTTACCGCCATAGTTTCTTGTTACCTGTGTTATGTTTTCCATATTTTGCGCTCCTAACATGGTCGGGGTTGTTATGGGGACCCCCTTGTTTATTCGGTTGAGATTAAAACTTGTCTGGCAAGACCCAACATTGGTACTACATTTGCTTAACAACTTAATAAAAATTTATAGGGCTTGGCTACCCCGTGGATAATTAATCAACAACCCGGGCCAGTGCTCCTCATGAGTGTTGGTCCAAAATGGGCTGCCTGCGGGGCCGCCTTGAGGCAACTTGAGGATTGGTTTTCCCTATAGCTAGTCCCATCTGTCGTGTCTTGAGAAAGAGATATGCGGCTCTTTACGGGTTCGTTGACACGTCGGGTGTCTTGCGTGTGGACTCTGACTTTCTTCGGGTTTTCTCGAGGAGTTGGAATTCCTTTGGAATTACCGATGATGACCACGAGATCTGTGGTCGAGGCTATTCCCGTCGAGTATGGTTATTTGTGATGGACTACTTGGAGCACCCCTGCAGGGTTAAATCTTTCGGAAAGCCGTACCCGCGGTTATGTGGCAACTTGGATATTTGTTTAACACCCGGTTATAGTAAGCTTGAAGTAAACTCTAATTAAAATACACCAATTGTGTGAGTATTCGTGATTGTCTATGCTCGTGAACATGATCCGAGAGAGAACACAGTGGGCTTATGATTGACGTAGGTAAGTGTTCAGGATCTCATGGAGGTCATACTAGATTCGATTGCTCATCGTAGGCCACTCATATTTACTTCATGTTACGTAAGTTAGCCACCATAAATGCTTAGTGCTGCTGCGAACTAAACACATACCACATACAACCTTTAAGCTTGAATAGTCTTGGTACCCGGGCACTTGATTGCTGAGTCCTTGTGGCTCACACATTACTACAACCCTCCAGGTACAGGTACAGATGAGTACGTGCAGGATAATCTTACCCAGCTGAAGTGGGAATATGACGAGGAAAGAGGCAGGATGTACTTGACGTACTCGGATGAGTAGAGGACCATGGTCGTGATCTTTGGGATAGCGAGATAGTGTCATTTGCATCTGTTTTATCATTTGATTTCGTCCCTAGTCGGACCCTGTCTTCATCTTGATGATTTGAACTCTGTGTGGAATTGTAATTTAGCATGTCGCGAGTGTAAGCCAACTTGTATTCTCATCTCTTCTGTAATGTATGATGCAATGATACTATACTTGCAAATGGCAAGATGCGCCTCTAACCCTTGCGAGGCCCTCGTGTCTTAAAATGGATAGGCGCGCATCTTGGGCATGACAAATTGGTATTCAGAGCCATTTGACCATAGGATCCTTTGCTTGATCGAATTTGAACGAGTCGAGTCTAGAAAAATTATTTTGAGTCTAGTTATATCGGAGAGTAGGATTCTTTTTACTCCTTTTCTATGCTCTGGTGAGGTATCCGAGTTAGGAATTTTTATTCTACTCCTCTTCTCGCTCAAAAAAAATTAGGATCACATGGGTATTTTGGAGTCTATATGAAACCGATGTGACAGGGTTCTGTCTTGGTGCCTCCTGTCTGACGTGATTTCTTCCGGGGAGTCGAGCTCCAGGGAATGTTGGCGCATCGTTATCATTCGGCTTCCTTGATATCACAGGACGGAGATTTTTCGAAATTACTTCAATACTTGTCGTGGTGAGATAAGGTCGGAGTCACCCAGTACTAGGGAGGCGTACAGGGTACCACCATGATTTAGTATCATTGTGAGTTCGAGGATTCGAGTTAGATGAATTTGCGAAAGCCTCTGGTTATGTGTTGAAGGATGGATACAGCTGGGGTGTAGGATTGCTAATAGTGTGATATATTTCCTCCTTGTATCCCCCACACCGGATTGCATGACCAGAAAGTTTTCGAAAGTTCTTAGGTGGGAAATCTTGTAGTTTTCGAGGTTCATCTTCTTCAGATGTATGTGGGCATGTACATTTGGTCTGAGCAGTTAGCTCAATACTTTTGTCTTATTTCAAGTGGCTTCTTATATCTGATGATGTTATCATAAACCGAAGAAGCATTCTTACTAATTTTTCAGTAGGAAGGCTGTGATGTTATTTGTTCAATTCCTTTCAAGCATTTGATTCAGCTTTTCAATTCATCTTATCAATGAGGTGCTGATGTGTGTTGTCCATCTTCAGGATGGGTCCATCAACTCGCAACAATCCGGGTCGTGATGAGGAGCAGGCTGATGTTCCACCTCCACCACCACCCCCGCCGCCGCAACCTCCGCCTCCTCCTCCTGAAGCTTGGCAAGCTGTGATGGCCACAACCAATGTGAACACTCATATGTTTCTCAGGCTGTTGCAAGAAAGGAAGCAGGGTCAGCAAGGTTTTCAAGGGAATTTTCAGAATGCAACTCAATTTGCGACACTCAATCAGTTCCTTGCCAACCAGCCCAAGTCTTTCACCGATTGTGAACAGCCTTTTGATGCTGATGATTGGCTGCGCGATATGAGTAAGCATTTTGAGTGCAGCAATGTCAGGCCAGAGGACTTTGTCAGATTTGCATCATTCCAGCTCAAGGGTCAAGAACCTCATTGGTGGAAGCAGTACAAGGATTCCAGGGGCTATCGTGTTGTTACTTGGGACAATTTCCGTCATGACTTCAGGGCTCATTACATTCCGACAAGCTTTGTCGAGGAGATGCGTGAGAAGTTCAGGCACCTGAAATAGGTTAGCAAGTCCGTCTACCAGTACAACGTAGAGTTCCAGAATCTAGCCCGTTATTCCTAGCAAGATGTTCCAGATGACGAGGCTATCAACTATCAGTTCAGAGGTGGTCTCAAGGATGAGCTTCTGCCAGGCCTAGTTCTTCAAGAGCCTCGTGAGTTTGATCAGTTCTACAACATGGTTTTGATGGTCGAGGCAACGCAACTCAAGTTGGAGAACTCAAGGAAGCATTCAAGGGATTCATATTCTTCTTCTTCCAGCTCTCAGATGGTTCCCAAGCAGCAGAAGTATTGGGTGCCAAATCCTCCTCCTATTCGTCCTCCTCAGCAGCAAAAGCAGTTCGGTGGTCGTGGCTCTTCCCACCCACCCAACCCAGGTTTTCAGCAGAAACCCCAGGTGTCCAAGGTAGTTCTTGTTCCTCCTCCAAGCAATGTTCGTCCACTTTCTGAGGTGACTTGTCACAAGTGTGGCCAGAAGGGTCACTATGCAAACAAGTGCAACCAGCGGCGTCTTCCGCCTCCTCCTCCTGTCAAGCCTCCAGGCAATGCTATGGTGAAGCATAACCCCAAGACCACAAGAGTGATTATGGTGAACGTAGTAGAGGCAGAGGATTCTTCTCAAGTGATCATGGGTAATCTCTCAGTTAATGATTTCCCTGCAAAAGTGTTGTTTGATTCTAGTCCATCGCATTGTTTCATGTCAAAGCCATTTTTCATTAAGCATGATTTCTCGTCGGCATCATTGGGTAGACCATTGGGTATTGTTTCTCTGGGTGTTTCAATGAGGACCAATTCTATTGTCCCGGATGTTTCTACCAAGATGGGAAATTATTGTTTCTTGGATTCTCCTTATGTTCTCGGTAATTCCGATATTGATCTCCTCCTCGGCATGGACTTCCTGGCTATGAATAAGGCTTATGTTGATTGCAAAGCAAAAGAAGTCAAGCTGACTCATCCTTTAGAAGATGTGATTATTTTCGCGGCTTGCGATGACACAATCCGTCTCTAATGAGAAGGGTGAAATCTCGACGATTTCTCAAATTCCGGTGGTTCGTGAATATGAAGATGTCTTTCTAGAAGAATTGCTAGGAATGCCTCTGCGCTGACCAGTCGAGTTCGTGATTGCTCTCGAGCCTGGATTTAAACCGGTCTGTAAGCGCCCGTATAAACTTGGCCCCGAAGAGCTGAAGGAGTTGAAGAAGCAGCTAGATGAGAGAGAACATCTGGGTCTGATCAGACCAAGTTCTTCTCCATGGGGTTGTGGTGTTTTGTTTGTCAAGAAGAAAGATAGCACAGATCATCTTTGTGTTGACTACCGTCCATTGAACAAGAATACAATTAGAAAAAAGTACCCACTTCCCAACATCAATGAGTTGTTTGAACAACTGAAAGGTGCCAAGGTTTTCTCGAAGCTTGATCTTCGCATGGATTATCATCATATTCGCATTCGCGAAGAAGACATTCCTAAGACCGCTTTCAGGCGAGTTTTGGCTCTTATGAGTACACCGTCATGTCGTTTGGTCTTGCTAATGCTCCTCCAACCTTCTCAAGAATGATGAATTTCATATTCTGTCCTTTCAAGAATGAGTTTGTCTTGGTCTATTTGGATGATATCCTTGTGTTCTCGGAGATAGAAGAAGAGCATGCAGAGCATCTCCGCCTTGTGCTTGAAAAGTTAAGGGAGCATCCATTCTATGCCAAGTTTTCCATGTGTGAGTTTTGGCTCAATGAAGTGGTGTACCTTGGGCATGTGATCTCTATCGAGGGAATTAACGTGCACCCTGAGAAAGTTGAGGCAATCTTGAAGTTGGAACCTCCTCAAAATGTGAAGCAGCTTCGGAGTTTCCTCGGGCTTGCTTGTTATTGCAGAAGATTCGTGGAGAACTTATCTCAAATTGCTAAGCCTCTGTCCAATCTCCTTCAGAAGAGTGTCAATTATGTTTGGTCTCCTGACTATGATGTGGCGTTCAATACGCTCAAGCAGAGACTGACTTCAGCTCCAGTTCTAGTTCCTCCTAAGCAGTCTAAGCCTTTCCAAGTATTCTGTGATGGTTCTCTCCAAGGTCTTGGTGGTGTTCTCATGCACGACAAGAAGATTGTTGCTTATACCTCGCGTCAGTTGAAGCCTCCCGAGAAGAACTACCCCACTCGTGATCTCGAGTTGGCGGCAGTTGTGCATGCTCTAATGACTTGGAGGCATTTGTTGCTAGGTAGACCAGTTGAGGTGTACACCGATCACAACAGCTTGAAGTACATTTTAACTCAACCCAATCTCAATCTTCGGCAGTCTCGTTGGGTGGAAATGCTTGAGGACTTCAATCCAAGCATTGAGTATACTCTTGGGAAAGCAAATGTCATTGCAGACGCGCTCAACCGTAAGGTGTACTGCAGTAGTCTCATCTTGAAGCCTCTTCAACCCGAGCTTTGTGAAGCCTTCCACAAGGTCAACCTTCAGATGATTCCGCAAGGATTTCTTGCCAATCTTCAAGTTTCTCCGACTCTGGAAGATCAGGTTCACCAAGCGCAGCTTCTTGACGCTAGCGTGAGGAAAGTGAAGAAAGGTGTGGCCAAGAGCATTCCGAAGTATAAGTGCTTTCGCGTTGATGACAAAGATACCTTGTTATTTGAGGACCGTCTTGTGGTTCCAAAAGGTGATCTCAAAAAGGTTATCATGGACGAAGCACACAATTCTCTTCTATATATTCATCCAGGCAGTTCCAAGATATATCAGGATCTCAAGCAAACCTTCTGGTGGACTCGCATGAAACGTGAAATTGCTCAGTTCGTGAACGAGTGTGATGTTTGTCGCAGAGTGAAGGTGGAGCATAAACGTCCAGCGGGTCTCCTTCAGCCTTTGCCTATCCCAGAGTGGAAATTTGATCCTGTGGAGATGGATTTCGTCACTAGGTTTCCCAATCCCAAGAGAGGCAACGATGCCATCTTTGTGGTTATCGACAAGCTATCAAAAGTTGCTCATTTCCTGCCACTGTAAGAATCTATCCTAGCAGCTCAGCTTGCAGAGTTGTATACGTCAAGGATAGTGTCTTTGCATGGTATTCCTCAGCTCATATCTTTTGACCGTGGAAGCCTCTTTACTTCCAAGTTTTGGGAGTCCTTCCAGACTGCTATGGGTACCAAGGTCCATTTTAGCATTGCGTTCCATCCGCAAACAAGTGGTCAAGTTGAGAGAGTCAATCAGATCCTTGAAGATATGTCAGAGCCTATGTGATTTTGATCGGCATGAAGTGGGAATACTGCCTTCCATATGCTGAATTCTCATACAACAATAGCTTTCAAGCTAGCTCAGGCAAGGCCCCTTTCGAGATTCTCTACGACAGAAAGTGTCGTACCCCGCTTAACTAGTCTGAAACCGGTGAGTGTCAGATATTGGGCAATGACATTATCACTGAAGCAGAAAAGATGTGCCATGTCATTCTTGAGAACCTCAAAGCAGCTCAGTCCCGACATAAGAGCTATTACAATAGCAAACATCAGGATGTTTCCTTTCAAGTGGATGATCTAGTCTATCTCAGAGTGTCTCCCATGAAGGGCACTCAGTAGTTTGGAAGTAAAGGGAAGCTAGCTCCTCGTTTTGTTGGTCCTTTCAAAGTTGTTGGCAAGAGAGGTGGTCCTGCATATCAACCAGAGCTTCCACCAAATTTCGCGAACATGCATGATGTCTTCCATGTTTCTCAGCTCCGGAGATGCTTCAAGACTCCTGAGCGAACCATTGACCTCCAAGACATCGATCTCCAAGAAGACGTCTCTTATCGTGAGCATCTAGTTGCAATTCTCGAAGAATCTGAGTGTAAGACTCGCAACAAGTCTATCAAATTCCTCAAGGTGAAGTTGTCTCATCATTCTCACAAAGAAGCTACTTGGAAATGTGAGGACCTTCTCCGTTCCAAATTTCCAGAGTGCTTTTGTTCCTAGATCTTGGGTCGAGATCCTCTTGAAGTGTGGGAGAGTTGCGACAGCACAAGTATTGTCCCTACCTTTTATGGCATGTAATCTATTGTATGAACCTGATGTCATGAGCTTATGAATGATATTGCACCTTGCCATACCATGTCTTGTCTTGTATTCATGCATCATGCATCATAGCATTCATCATGCCATGCCTTGTGGTGAAGTGGCCTTGTATGTGAGTGTTGTGATGTGGTTTGAGTGTGGGTGGAGTGTATGTGTGCAACTCTCCTTCTCTTCCCCTCTCTTTTATTTTCAACAAAACCAACCCAATGCCTTTTTTCCCATGTTATTTTTTCAGCAGAATTAACTTGCTTTTTAAATTGATTAAAAATGTTCAAGAGGTAGCCCAAGTGTTTTATTAATTTTGAGTAAGGTTCTGTTGTTGTTGGAGTTTGTATGCATTTGGGATTTAAATAACCAGGTGCTGTTATTTTTAATATCTATTTAAATTAGTGGTTTTAAGAATCCCCCGGGCAATTTTATTAAATAGATCAAATATTCTTGTAGACAAAATAATTTGGTCTTTTCAAAATTCATCTGATTTTTCTCTAGCTGCTTTCTATTGTTTGCTGGTTTATTTTAAAAGGGAAACCCCTCCTTTTCTGTGTTTTCGAAGAGTGGGATGTGGGAGTGGGCTTGGCCCAGTCCTTCGTAGAGAGAGCGAGAGCGCTTCATGTTCCCCTTTCCAGCTTGGCAGCGCGTGGGCATGCTCGTCAGCCTCTTCCTCCCCCACCTTTTCTTCCTCCGCACGTTGGTCCTCCTCTATGGAGGGGCGCACATGGCCACCGTGGCCATGCCAAGCCTCGCCTTCCCCCTCCTATTTAACCCCTGGCGTCTGTGCCCCTCTAGGTTTCCTCCTCGCCGCCGCCTCCTTCTCCTCCCCTTCTGCTTCCTCTCCTTTCTCCCTCTTGAAGGTAAGCTTCAAAGAAGTTTAGTGAAATTCAGAGTAGTTCGCCGGTGTCGGCTCATCGCCTCTGTCAACCTCGTCATTGGCCATGGCATCTAGGAGCTCAGGAATCCTCCCCGCAATCCATTCCCACCGCTAGGAGCCCCGAAGGAGCTCTGCAGCGACGACCCCGTCTTCGTCTTTGTCGGCGACATCCGCTCCGTCGTCTTCCCCTGCTTCCTCTCCGGCGCCCGTCTCTGACCGCATCCGTTGTCGTCTTCGCCTTCAGTAGCCCCATGGTGAGCATGTGGTCCTCCGGTGTGCCCCTCTGTCCCGATGCGCGCGCGAGCTCATCGTGTGCGACGAGCCTGTGCTCGTTCCCGTCGTGGCTCTGCCGTAGTTGTAGATGTTGTTGCTGTGGGTATCGTCGCACGCTAGACGTGGGGATGCTACCCCCGTAGATGTATCTTTCCCCCACTCTGTTTTCCCTCGCCGGTGAGGTCGTGGATCACTGGAATTTGCCGCCATCGTGCTCTGTTGCCGTCTGTGCGTTTCCGCCAATTTCGTCTGTTAGTGTGCGTGTATGTGTGCATTAGAGCAGCAGATCCCCTCTCCTATTAAGTGTCGTGGCCGTAGCGCAGTGGTTGGCGCGAGGGGAAACGACCAGGTGGTCATGGGTTCGAGCCCGAACCCTCCCCCCTTTTGGGTTGTTTTTCTTTTGTTTGTTTCATTTTTGTTTTCTCTTTTGTATGCATGTGTGTGTAGATGCAAACCTGAGCATTTATAGGTGTTTTATGTTTTTGTTGTTGTTATATTGAGTGTGGGGGGGTGGGGGCTGTTTGCACTCATGAGTGAGTGCCTATGTGTGTTAGGGTGGTGTGTATGTATGTGTGTTGGTAGTGAGTTGTGTGTATGTGTGCATATATGCATGTGTGAGTGTGTGTGTGCTTCATGCATACATACTTATGTGCATGTGATGTGAGTGCATGTATGTGAGCACTTGTGCTTGTGTGTATGTGTGTGAGAGTGTGTGTGAGTGTGTATCCTGTGCATATGCATATGCATATATGCCTTGTGCATATATGTGTGCATATGTGTGTGGATGAACACCCACTCACACATGAGCATGTGTGAGTGTATGTGCCTTGTGCACTTGTGAGTGTGGTTGGTGTGAGTGCCTTATGCATTGTGCATATATGGTGCTTGTGTGTGTGTGGATGAACACCCCCCCTCATGGGTGGTATGTTCTAGAGTGAGCTTGTGCTCATATGCCCTTAGGCATATGGAGCATGTGTGCGTATGCTTTTGTAGTGTGTGGGTGTGTGTGTGTAGAGTGTATGTGTGTGTGGGTGACTAGTGGGTATCCCCCACTTGACATACCCCCTTTGTTGTAGATATACATGTTTGTAGGGATTATTAGTTTTGCCATGTTAAACTATGTTTCCAAATCTGCTTATGTCCATTTATGATCATGTCCATTTAGTGTAAGTTTTAACTTATAAGAGTAGGTGGTAGTGTTGCTAGTTTAGTTGTGCCATGATGCTTCACATGAACATATGAGTATGACACATGTTTTTGGGGTATAAAGAGCCAATGAATCAATTGGATATTTCAGATTTCACTTTTGAGCAACTTTATAAAACTGTCATTTTCAGTGGTGATGCTACTTTGTCATTTTTGCATGATTTAATCCTTGCTTGCTTTGGCGCATGTGCCAACTAGGAAGTGTTAGTATTTTATGTCTATTATGCCATGGTATTTTTGTTTAACACGAGAATCACTTATGTAAGTGGGAAACTTGCTGCAAAGTAGCTAATTTGATGTTTTTGTTTTCACCATGCTAAATATTTCTAAGTCTGAGAATCTGCTGTTATTTTTATGCCATGAAGAGTGGTTGACATCTTGTGATATGTTGAGTATTTGCTCACGCTCACTGCTAGTAATTTGGAGCAGATGTTCTCTACTACCATCCTGTTAAATTTCATGCAAAGAGGTGGTATCTAAGACATTTAACTTATGATGTCAACATGCTACCAGATTAACTCAGATTCCAGAAAACTGTTATTTTCACTAAGTCCCAGAAAACTGTTTCATCATGCCAACTTGATAGCCTCATGATTATTAATGTGTGCCTCCTTTGCAGATTGTGTTGTTGAATAATTTGATAAGAATGTATGTAGTTTCTGCCAATACCTTGTTTGTGGCTGTAGGATTCCTGTAGATCAAGTTGTGGGCTGTGAAATTGCTATGTTGCTGTTTTGTGGGAAATTGTTAGTTTTATTGTTTTTTGCCTTGTGGGAGCTATACTCCATGGAATTGATTGATCCTTGAGTCTATTGTGGTTGGTTTTTCATTGCCTAACCATTGACTACCTTTGAATGCCAAGAATTAGCCCATGGCCTTGTTGTCTTGTGTTTTGCCTTCGTACCTTGTCGTGAGCGTATCGTGAGAACCGTAACTCCGATGCTTGCGTTCTTTATATGAATTTCTATCGATTTCGCATGATGCATCCATATTTGCCGTGTTCATGCATGTCTAAGTAACTTAACATGAGGTTCTGTGCAGAATGAAAACTATTAAACCAATGCATGTGAAACATGACTAGTTTTGGATTGCCATGGTACTACATTGGTACTACATTTGCTTAACAACTGAATAAAATTGCATAGTGCTTAGCTACCCCGTGGATAATTAATCATCAACCCGGGCCAGTGCTCCTCATGAGTGTTGGTCCAAACTGGGCTACCTGCGGGGCCGCCTTGAGGCAACTTGAGAATTGCTTTTCCCTGTAGCTAGTCCCATCTACCGTGTCCTGAGAACGAGATATGCGGCTCTTTACGGGTTCGTCGACACGTCGGGTGGTCTTGCTGGATTTGTTTTACCTTTATCGAGTGTCTTGCGTGTGGACTCTGACTTTCTTCGGGTTTTCTCGAGGTGTTGGAATTCCTTTGGAATTACCGATGATGACCACGAGATCCGTTGTCGAGGCTATTCCCGTGGAGTATGGTTATTTGTGATGGACGATTGGAGCACCCCTGCAGGGTTAAATCTTTCGGAAAGCCGTGCCCGCGGTTATGTGGAAACTTGGATATTTGTTTAACACCCAGTTATAGTGTACTTGAAGTAAACTCTAATTAAAATACACCAACTGTGTGAGTAACCGTGATCGTCTCTACTCGTGAAGATGATCCGAGAGAGAACACGGTGGGGTTATGATTGTCGTAAGCAAGTGTTCAGGATCTCATAGAGGTCATACTAGATTCGATCGCTCATTGTAGGCCACTTATATTTACTTCATGTTACGTAAGTTAGCCACCATAAATGCTTAGTGCTACTGCAAACTAAACACATACCACATCCCAACCTTTAAGCTTGAATAGTCTCGGTACCCGGGCGCTTGATTGCTGAGTCCTTATGGCTCACATATTACTACAACCCTCCAGGTACAGGTACAGATGAGTACGTGCAAGATGATCTTACCCAGCTCCACTGGGAATATGACGAGGAAAGAGGCAGGATGTACGTGACATACCCGGATGAGTAGAGGACCATGGTCATGATCTTTGGGATAGAGGGATAGTGTCATTTGCATCTGTTTTATCGTTTGATTTCGTCCGTAGTCGGACCCTGTCTTCATCTTGATGATTTGAACTCTGTGTGGAATTGTAATTTAGTATGTGGCAAGCGTAAGCCAACTTGTATTCTCATCTCTTCTATAATGTATGATGCAATGATACTATACTTGCAAACGGCAAGATGCGCCTCTATCCCTTGCGAGGCCCTCGTGTTTTAAAATGGAAAGGCGCGCATCTGGCGCGTGACATGGCATCCAGCTGACCAAGCTCAGTGTGCTCATGGAGAAATCGTTTTGAAGACTCAAACATTTCATAGAAGGCCTTTGTAGATTCCTCTATCTCATAATTCGAATCTTGAGCATCATCAAAGTCTTGCACCATGTCTTCGATCCCGGTACCATGCTCGTCGGTGCGACGATGAACCACCTCAGCTCTGGCACGTTGGAAAGACTCACCATGAAATGTCCACACCGTATAATCAAGCATAAAACCCCACTTCTGGAGGTGTTTACCCATTTTAATCTTTGTCCTCTTTTGAAAGTTGTCACACCGGACACAGGGGCCCTAGGTTTTTCTTTGGCCATTTGCAAATGCTGCTCTCACAAATCCCTTGGGTTTTGTTAACCATTCATTGGTGATGTGTTTCTGACTAGTGTGGGTGGTGTACATCCAAGCACGATCACTCATCTTTCCTAGCAACTAGACACACAAGAAATATATGTATGTATATATATAATTCAGCATATATATTCATCAGTTAATCAATCTGGTCAGTTTTATTATGTCTATGCAACCTACACGCTAATATGTAAAGATATGCCCTAATCCCACCCGAGTATGTGTAGATTGGGTTCGTTTTCCCATGCTCTACTTCGGATCCGACGCGGAATTTCAGTAGCACCTCCCTGCTCCTCTCCTGATACACGTCTCGGCAATAAACAGAAAGGATGTGTACCCGGAGAACAATAGGGAGGCACTGACAAAATTATGCATCGGATCCAAAGTAGAGCATATGGGCAAACGAACACAATCTACACATAGTCGGGTTGTCTATGGATAACGTTGGACAATTCGAAAGAATCACGGTTATAAATATGCAAATGAAGGGGGCAGGAGACGCATATTTATAACTGTAACCCTTTCCAACGGGAGAAGCGTACTTCTCACGCATACTCATGATTTAATCTACCTATAGCTAGCGAGTTTCATCAGCATGAAGACCAAAACAGAGCAAATGAAGGGGGAGGAGGAGATGTCATTTGTGCGCACCCACGAACACAAGGGTGTGCACGGGGAGGTGGTCGAACACCAGACCCTCGGAGCGACGAAACAACTACACATTGAAATCCAACCGATCAACAGAAATATGATTGTTTTATAAAAAAATCAGAAAATATATGACCTAACTAATAATTTAAAAAACTATGACCCTGGAAGTCCGAAGATCTCCTTTTCAGTCAACAGAAAGCTAAAGAGGTATTGGGGGTCGGGGGTCGGGGGCGGCGTATTAACAGTTGCAGGGGGTGTCGTGCTGGGGTGCTGTCGGGGTGTTGTGACGGGGTGTCACCTTCTTCTTGTTCTTCTTCTTCTTCTTCTTCTTCTTCTTCTTCCTCTTCTTCTTCTTCTTCTTCTTCCTCTTCTTCTTCTTCTTCTCCTTCTCCTTCTTCTTCTTCTTCTTCTCTTCTCCTTATCCTTCTTCTCCTTCTTCTTCTCCTTCTTCTTCTTCTTATTCTTCTTCTCCTTCTTCTTCTTCTCCTTCTTCTTCTCTTCTTCTTCTAATTCTTCTTCTTCTTCTTCTTCTTCTTCTTTTTCTACACGAGAGCCGACGCGGGTAGGGGGGCAGCACGGGGAGGGTGCTGACGTGGGGACGGGACTACGTGATGGTGGGGGTGGTCCAGGGAAGGGGAGCCGCGGGGAGGGGGTTGACACGGTGGTGGGGGCGGTGAGGGGGGTGGCGCGGTGGTGATGGATGGCATTGTGGTGGTGAGGAGAGAGAGAGAGGTGAGAAGAGGGGGAGAGAGTAGGGAGGGAGTCGACACAGTGGCGGTGGGGCAGCGCGGTGGTGGTGGGGAGATGGGGAGAGAGAGGGGGTGGGGAGGGGGGCTCCATGGCCGTTATCTGCCCATCCTTTTTGTCGTCTGCTAGCAAACGACAAAGAGGGGGTGACAGACGGCAATAACGTAGGTGATGGCAACCATGTCGTCCACTTAACCCACGGTGCATTGGGCCCTCTTGGTATCTTTGTTGTCTGCCTGGTGCATCTTTGTCGTCTTCCAGCAGACTGCAAAGAACAAGCTGATGGCAAACTGTACCTCTACAATCAGTTCACACTTTGCCGTTTGTTTTTCAGAAGCTGACGGCAAATGCTCTGATTCCAGTAGTGCTATTATCCACTATGTTCTAAGATTGATGTTTCTTTGACTTTTCCATGCTTAATGCTTGTCACTAGGACCCGAGTGCCATGATATCAGTTTTGAAATGTTTATTCTATCATCATTATATCTATGTTCTTGATCTGATCTTGCCTAATCATATGCACCTATTACGTGTTATGATCCGTAAGCCCCCGAGTGACAACAGTTGGGATACTTTCCGGTGATGACCACGGTTTTAGGAGTTCATGTATTCACTATGTGTTAATGCTTTTTTGCGATTCTCTATTAAAAGGAGGCCTTAATATACCTTAGTTTCCTATCGACCCCACTGCCATGGGAGGGTAGGACAAAAGATGTCATGCAAGTTCTTTTCCATAAGCACGTATGACTTTTTATGAAATGCATGCCTACATTACATTAATGAATTGGAGCTAGTTATGTGTTGCCCTAGGTTATGAATGTCATATGACGAGTATCATCCAATGAATACACAAATGCAATGCCTACGAGTTTGCACTTATTGTTCTTGCTAAGTTACTACTTCTGCTATTACTATTGCACTTCCTACCATTACTGCTACTGTTACTATTACCACTGCTATCAAACTATCATATTACCGTGCTACTGATCACTTTGTTGAATTGACAACTCAATAGCTAATACTCTCAAATATCCTTTGGCTCATGTTGTGTCAATTCTATATTTTGGGTTGAATACACTACCCTCAAAAACTGTTGCGATCCCCTATACTTTTGGGTCATCATCATTCTAGGATACTTTTTAGGCATTTATTTGCCAATTCATATTCTTTTTGAGCTCTAACAAATTAACCAACTGCCAAGTGCCAGTTGTTGTTTTTGCGTGTTTTTAGCTTTTCAGATTTATAGTACCAAACGAAGTCCAATTGCCACGAAACATTTGTATGATTTTTCTACACCAAAAGAAGACATCGAAGCTTCGGGGGAAGACCAGACACCGCACAAGAGAGGCGGCACACATCACGGTGCGCCTAGGGGGTGGTCGCGCCCTGTTGTGTACTGGCTCTCCCTGGTGCCTCCCGATGCCCCTCTCTTGCCTATAAATTATAATACATTGGGAAAACCCTAGAGAGCCTCCTGGAGCACTTTTTGTTGGAATTATGCCCTAGAGGCAATAATAAATTGGTTATTATCATATTTCCTTTCTCATGATAATCGTTTATTATCCATGCTATAATTGTATTGATCGGAAACTCAGATACATGTGTGGATACATAGACAACACCATGTCCATAGTATGCCTCTAATAGACTAGCTCGTTGACCAAAGATGGCTATGGTTTCCTTGTCATGGACATGAGATGTCATTTGATAACGGGATCACATCATTAGGAGAATGATGTGATTGACAAGACCCAAACTATGAACGTAGCATATGATCGTGTCAATTTATTGCTACAGCTTTCTCCATGTCAAGTATCTGTTCCTATGACCATGAGATCATGCAACTCATTGACATTGGAGGAGTACCTTGTGTGTATCAAACGTTGCAAGTAACTGGGTGAGTATAACAGTGCTCTATAGGTATCTCCGAGGGTGTCTGTTGGGTTGGCATGGATTAAGTCTAGGATTTGTTACTCCGTGTGACGGAGAGGTATCTCTGGGCCCACAACGTAACACAACATCACAATAAGCCTTGCAAGCAATGTGACTAAGTGTTAGCCACGGGATCTTGTATTAAGGAACGAGTAAAGAGACTTTCCAGTAATGAGGTTGAACTACGTATGGAGATACCAACGATCGAATCTCGGGCAAGTAACATACCGAAGAACAAAGGGAACATCATACGCGATTAACTGAATTCTTGACATAGAGGTTCGATGGATAAAGATCTTCATAGACTATGTAGTAACCAATATGGGCATCCAGGTCCCGCTATTTGTTATTGACCATAGAGGTGTCTCGGTCATGTCTACATAGTTCTCGAACCCGTAGGGTCTGCACACTTAAGGTTGAGTGACGTTTCGGTAGTATAGAGTTATGTATGGGTGTGACTGGAGGTTGTTTGGAGTCTTGGCTGAGATCTTGGATGTCACCAGGAGCTCCAGAATGGCCCGAAGATAAAGACTGATATATAGGAAGTCCTGTTTTGATCACCGGAAAAGTTTCGGGCTCATCGGTAGTGTGCCGCGAGTGTTGGTAGTGTATCAGCCATCGGGAGGGGTATTTCAACCCAAGAGGCTACATGGGCTGTGGGAGGATGAATACCAACCCTTAGTGGGCTGGTGGAGGTCCCAGAAAGGGCCCATGCGACTGGGAAGAAAAGCCCAAGGAGAAAAAGGTGGAATAAGGGGAAAAGGCTAAATAAGGAAGGAGTCCTAATCCAACTAGGAGTGGAGGAGAAGGACTCCTCTCCTCCTTGCGCCAAGATCAAAGGGCTGGCCCTTTGTGTGCCAGCCTCCTCCTCTTCCTCTCCTCCTATATATACTAGAGGTTTTGACGGCAGACCTAACCCTAATTGCCACGTGATGCCCTCTTCTTCCTCTAGATCGTTTTCTCCTCTAGATCGGTTTTCAACGGGTCTTAGGTGAAGCCCTGCTGGAATTCCTCCACCACCATCGCCGCAACACCATCGTGCTGCCGGAGAACTCGTCTACCCCTCTGCTCTCTCTTGCTGGAACAAGAAGGTGGAGATTGTCATCGAGTTGTACGTGTGCTGAACGCGGAGGTGCCGTCCGTTCGGCGCTAGATTGGAAGGACCATGATCAAGATCGCGAGACGGATCGTGATGAGATCGCGGGACGGATCATGATGAGTTCGCGGGAAGGATCATGATTGGATCGTGGGACGGATCATGATGAGATCGCGGGATGCTCGGCGATTTGGATCGTGAAGACGTTCGACTACACCGACCGCGTTCCTTAACGCTTCCCGCTTAGCGATCTACAAGGGTATGTAGATCCACTCTCCCTCTCGTAGATGCTCATCACCATGGATAGATTCTGCATGTGCATAGGAAATTTTTTGTTTCCCATGCAACGTTCCCCAACAGTGGCATCATGAGCTAGGTCTATGTGTAGATGAGATCTCGAGTAGAACACAAAGAGTTTGTGGGCATTGATGATTAGATTGCTTCCTCCCATGGTCGTGTTTTGGTTTAGCGGTATTGTGGGATGAAGCGGCCCGGACCAACCTTACTCGTACGCTTACAAGAGACCGGTTCCATCGACTGACATGTAACTTCGTTGCACAAAGATGGATGTCGGGTGTCTATTTCTCCTACTTTAGTTGGACCGGATTCGACAAAGGCGGTCCTTGAGAAGGTTGAAAAGCAACTTATGTATCACCGTTGTTGCCATTGCGTAGGTGAGAATTGTTCTTGCTAGATACCCATAGCAGCCACGTAAAACATGCAACAACAATTAGAGGACGTCTAACTTGTGTTTGCAAGGTATGTTGTGATGTGATATGGCCAATTACATGATGAGATATATGTGATGTATGAGATGATTACGGGTTGTATTGAATATCATGACTTGCATGTCGATGAGTGCAGCAACCGATAGGAGCCACAGGATTGTCTTTACTTATTGTATGACCTACGTGTCAATCATTAAGCTCTATGTAATTCTTTAGTTTATCGCTAAACGATAGCAATAGTAGTAGAAGCATGGTGAGCGCGACAACCCCGATGGCGACATGTTGACGGAGATCAAGATGATGGAGATCATGGTGTCATGCCGGTGACGATGGAGATCATGCCGGTGCTTTCAAGATGGAGATCAAAAGCACAAGTTCATGGCCATATCATGTCACTTATGATTTGCATGTGATGTTAATCCTTTTATGCACCTTGTTTTGCTTAGGACGACGGTAGCATTATAAGGTGATCCCTCACTTAATTTCAAGATAAATTGTGTTCTCCTCGAGTGTGCACCATTGCGAAAGTTCGTCCTGTCGAGACACCATGTGATTATCGGGTGTGATAGACTCTACTTCACATACAACGGGTGCAAGCCAGTGTTGCACATGCAGAACACTCAGGTTAAACTTGACGAGCCTAGCATGTATAGACATGGCCTCGGAACACAAGAGATCGAAAGGTCGAACATGAGTCATATAGTAGATATGATTAACATGATGATGTTCACCACTGAAATTACCTTACGTGATGATCGGACTTGAGTTGGTGAATTTGGATCATGTATCACTCGAATGACCGAAGGGATGTCAATTTGAGTGGGAGTTCTTAAGTAATTTGATTAATTGAACTCATTATCATGAACATAGTCAGTAGTGTCTTTGCAAATTATGTTGTAGATTACTAGCTCACGCCGTAGCTCCCTTGTATTTTTTATATGTTCCTAGAGAAATAGAGTTGAAAGATGATGGTAGTAATATTGCAGACTAAGTCCGTGATCTGAGGATTGTCCTCATTGTTGCACAGAAGGCTTATTTCCTTAATGCACCGCTCGGTGCGCCAACCCCTCTAGCATCGTTTGTAGATGTTGTGAACATCTGACAGGCACGTTATGATGACTACTTGTTAGTTTAGTGTGTCATGCATTACGTCTTACAATTGAGGCTCCAAAACGTTTTGAACATCACGGAACATATCAAATGTTCTAAGAGATGAAATTGGGATCTCAGGCTCGTGCCCGTGTTGTGAAATATGAGATCTCCAACAAGATTCTTTGCCTGCAAGATGAAAGAGAATAGCTCAGTCTTTGAGCATGTGCTCAGATTGTCTGGGTGCTACAATCGCTTGAATCGAGTGGCAGTTGATCTTCCAGATAAGATAGTGATTGATATAGTTCTCCAAGTCACTATCACTAAACTACTAGAACTTGGTGATGAACTATAAAATTTGAGGGATAGAAATAATGATACCTGAGCTGTTCGCGATGTTTGACACTACGAAGGTAGAAATCAAGAAGGAGCATCAAGTGTTGATGGTTAGTAAAACCACTAGTTTCGAGAAGGGCAAGGGCAAGGAGGGAAACTTCATGGATGGCAAGTCAGTTGCTACTCCAATAAACAAACCAAATGTTGAACCCAAACCCAAGACTAAGTGCATCTATTAGGAGGAGAACGGTCGCTGAAGCGGAACAACCCTAGATACTTGGTAGATAAGAAGGCTGGCAATGTTGACAGAAGTATATTTGATGTACGTCTTATTAATGTGCACCTTGCTAGTACTCCTAGTAGCAACTGTGCATTGGATACCGGTTCAGTTGCTAAATGTTAGTAACTCAAAATAAAAGCTATGGAATAAACGGAGAACTAGCTAAGGGTGAGGTGACGATGTGTGTTGGAAATGTTTCCAGGGTTGATGTGATCAACATCACACACTCTTTCTACCTTCAGGATTAGTGATGAACCTAAACAAATGTTATTTGGTGTTTTGTGCTGAGCATGAACGTGATTAGATCGTGTTTATTGCAACACAGTTATTCATTTAACTTAGAGAACAATGGTTATTCTATTTACATGAATAATACCTTCAATGGTCATGCACCTAGTGAGAATGGTTTGTTGAATCTTGATCGTAGCAATACACATGTTCATAACATTGATGCCAAAAAATAGAAAGTTAGTAATGAAAGTACCACATCCTTGTGGCACTATCGCTAAATGTCATATTGGTATAAATCGCATGAAGAAACTCCATGTTGATGAATCTTTGGACTCATTCGATTTCGAATCGGTTGAGACATGGGAACCATGCCTCATGGGTAAGATGACTAAGGACCCCGTTTTCCGGTTTAATGGAGCGGGCAAGTGATTTATTGGAAATAATACATCTTGATGTATGCAATCCAATGAGTCTTGTAGCGTGCAGTGGATATCATTATTTTCTTACCATCACTGAGGATTTGAGTAGATATAGTGTATATTTACTTAATGAAAGACAAGTCTGAGTCGTTTGAAAAGTTCAAGCAATTTCAGAGTGAAGTTTAGGATCATCGTGACAAGAAGATAAAAATGTTTGCGATGTGATCGTGGAGGTGAATATCTGAGTTGCGAGTTTGGCATACAACTTTAGACGATGTGAAAGTTGTTTCAGAACTCATGCCACCTGGAACAACATACTGTGCTGGTGTGTCCAAACATCGTGGTCATTCTCTATTGGATATGGTGCGAACTATGATGTCTCTTATCGATTTGCCACTATAGTTTTGACGTTATGCATTAGAGACAACAACATTCACTTTAAATAGGGCAACATCTAAATCTGTTGAGATGACACCGTGTGAATTATGGTTTGATAGAAACCTAAGCTTTCATTTCTTAATGTTTGGGCTGCGACACTTGTGTGGAAAATTGTTTTCACCTAATGAGCTCGAACCCAAATCAAACAAATGCATCTTCATAGAATACCCTAAGAACAGTTGGGTGAACCTTCTATCTCAGATCCAAGAATCAAATGTTTGTTGCTAAAACTGGGTCCTTTCTCGAGAAAAATTTCTCTTGAAAGAATTGAGTAGGAGGAAGATAGAACTTGATGAGGTTGTTGAACCTTTGTTTCAACTAGAGAGTAGCATAGCACAGGAAGATGTTTCTGTGAAGCCTATGTTAGTTGACGAGGAAGTTAACGTTGATGATCATGAAGCTTCAGATCAAGTTACTATCAAACCTCGTATGTCGACAAGGATGTGTACTGCTCCTGAGTGGTATGACAACCCTATCTTGGAGGTCATGTTGTTGGACAACGATGAACCTACGAGCTATGGAGAAGCAATGATGGGCCCGGATTCCGACAAATGGATAGAGGCCATGAAATCCGAGAAAGGATCCATGTATGAAAACCAAGTATAGACTTTGGTAGACTTGCTCGTTGGACGGCAGGTTTTCGAGTACAAATGGACCTTTAAGATGAACACAAATGCTGATGGTAAATGTCACCATCTATAAAGCTCGACTTGTTGCAAAAGAAGTTTATGACAAGTTCAATGAGTTTACTGCGATGAGACTTTCTCACTCGTAGCGATGCTAAAGTCTATTGGAATTATGTTAGTAGTCGCTGCATTTTTCAGTTATGAAATCTGGAAGATGGATGTCAAAACATCATTTCCTTAACGGTTTACTTGAGGAAAGGTTGTATGTTATACAACCAGAAGGTTTTGTCGGTCCTAAGGATGCTAAAAGGTGAGCAAGCTTCAGTGATCCTTCTATGGACTGAAGAAAGCATCTCGGAGTTGGAATATACACTTTGATGAGGTTATCAAAGTTTTTGAGTCTATACAAAGTTTATGAGAAACTTGTATTTACAATAAAGTGAGTGGCACCACTATAGAGTTTCTGATAAGCATATGTGGTTGACATATTGTTGATCGGAAATGATGTATAATCTCTGGAAAGTATAAAGGGTCATTTGAAAGGAGTTTTTCAAGGGAAAACTTGATAAAGCTACCTAATTGTTGAGCATCAAGATCTATAGATATAGATCAAGATGCTTGATGAGACTTTCAATGAGTACATACCTTGACATGTTTTTGAAAGAGTTCAAAATGGATCAGTCAGAGAGAAGTATTCTCTCCTGCTTTGTAAGGTGTGAAGTTGAGTGAGACTCAAAGCTTGTCCACGGCAGAAGAAAGAGAAAGGCCGAACGTCATCCCCTATGCCTTAGCCATAGGCTCTTTATAATATGCCATGCTGTGTACCGCACCTGTGTGTGCCTTGCCATGAGTCCATCAAGGGGTACAAGAGTGATCCAGGAGTGGATCACTGGATAGAGGTTAAGATTATCCTTAGTGACTAAAAGAGTAAGGAAATGTTTCTCGATTATGGAGGTGATAAAGAGTTCGCCGTAAAGATTTACGTCGATGCAAGCTTTAACACCAATCCGGATGACTCTTAGTAGCAATCCGGATACGTATAGTGGAGCAGCCATTTGGAATAGCTCCAATGGGAGTGTAGTAGCAGTATATATAGTTTAAAATGGAGATTTGCAAAGTACACACGGATCTGAATGTCGTAGACCCGTTGACTAAAAGACCTATCTCACATGCAAAGCAAAATCGAGCCCCAGAACTCATTGGGTGTTAGACTCATAACAATGCGGATCACATGGTGATATGAACTAGATTATTTACTCTACTGCAAGTGGGAGACTGTTGGAATTATGACCTAGAGGCAATAATAAATTGGTTATTATCATATTTCCTTGCTCATGATAATCGTTTATTATCCATGCTATAATAGTACTGATCGGAAACTCAGATACATGTGTCGATACATAGACAACACCATGTCCCTAGTATGCCTCTAATAGACTAGCTCATTGATCAAAGATGACTATGGTTTCCTAGTCATGGACATGAGATGTAATTTGATAACGAGATCAGATCATTAGGAGAATGATGTGATGGACAAGACCCAAACTATGAACGTAACATATGATCGTGTCAGTTTATTGCTACAGTTTTCTGCATGTCAAGTATTTGTTCCTATGACCATGAGATCATGCAACTCACTAACACCGGAGGAGTACCTTGTGTGTATCAAAGGTCGCAATGTGACTGGGTGACTGTAAAGGTGCTCTACAGGTATCTCGAGGGTGTCTATTGGTTTGGCATGGATCAAAACCTGGATTTGTTACTCCGTGTGATGGAGAGGTATCTCAGGGCCCACTTGGTAATACAAGATCACAATAAGCCTTGCAAGCAATGTGACTAAGTGTTAGCCACGGGATCTTGTATTACGGAATGAGTAAAGAGACTTGCCGGTAACGAGGTTGAACTAGGTATGGAGATATCAACGATCGAATCTCGGGCAAGTAACATACCGAAGAACACAAGGACCATCATACGGGATTAACTGAATCCTTGACATAGTGGTTCGACCGATAAAGATCTTCGTAGAATATGTAGGAACCAATATTGGAATCTGGGTCCCGCTATTGGTTATTGAACGTAGAGGTGTCTCGGTCATGTCTACATAGTTCTCGAACCCGCAGGGTCTGCACACTTAAGGTTCGGTGACGTTTCGATAGTATAGAGTTATGTATGGTGGTGACCGAAGTTTGTTTGGAGTCCTGGTTGAGATCCCAAACATCACCAGGAGCTCCGGAATGGTCCGGACGTAAAGATTGATATATAGGAAGTCCTATTTTCGTCACCGGAAAAGATTCGGGCTCATCGGTAGTGTACCAGGAGTGCCGGTAGTGTACCGGGGGACTATCGGGAGGGGTATTTTGACCCAAGAGGCTACATGGGCTGTGGGAGGATGAATACCAGCCCTTAGTGGGCTGGTGGAAGTCCCACAAAAGGCCCATGCGGCTGGGAAGAAAAGCCCAAGGAGAAAAAGGTGGAAAATGGCAAAAAGGCTAAATAAGGAAGGAGTCCTAATCCAACTAGGAGTGGAGGAGAAGGATTCCTCTCCTCATTGCGCCAAGATCAAATGGCTGGCCCTTTGTGCGCTAGCCTCCTCCTCCTCCTATCCTCCTATATATACTAGAGGTTTTGAGGGCAGCCCTAACCCCAATTGCCACGTGCTGCCCTCTTCTTCCTCTAGATCGTTTTCT
Organism: Hordeum marinum; assembly: GCA_022496015.1. Lineage (NCBI taxonomy): Eukaryota > Viridiplantae > Streptophyta > Magnoliopsida > Poales > Poaceae > Hordeum > Hordeum marinum. The sequence goes on from CM039673.1 coordinate 299,189,491, forward strand.
CCTCTAGATCGGTTTTCAGCGGTTCTTAGGCGAAGCCCTACTGGAATTCCTCCACCACCATCGCCGCAACGCCGTTGCTTTGCCGGAGAATTCGTCTACCTATTTGCACCCTCTTGCTGGATCAAGAAGGTAGAGATCGGCATCGAGTTGTACGTGTTGGCTGGACACGGAGGTGTTGTCCGTTCGGTGCTAGATCGGAAGGACCCTGATAAAGATTGTGAGACGGATCGTGATGAGATTGCGGGACGGATCGTGATGAGTTCATGGGACGGATTGTGATTGGATTATGGGATGGATCGTGATGAGATCGTGGGATGCTCGATGATTTGGATCGTGAAGACGTTCGACTACACCGACCGCGTTTCTTAACGCTTCCCGCTTAGCGATCTACAAGGGTATGTAGATCCACTCTCCCTCTTGTAGATGCTCATCACCATGGATAGATCTTGCGTGTGCGTAGGAATTTTTTTGTTTCCCATGCAACATTCCCCTACACTTTTTTCTACCACCACAAGTCTCTGTTCCGCCGTGTGCCCATCTGGAGCCCTTATCACGAAGGCGAAATACATAACTATATCATGCAGCATCACCCACTCCTCTTCTAGAAAAACCCAACGCAGATCACATGTATCAGATGTGATTTGCTCTGTTTGCACACCAGCTATATGTTGTGTACAACATATGTACTTATAAGAACATGATTGCAGAACCAAAAATAACACAATGCCAACCCAAATATTGTATAAAAAATACCAGAAACATTACTAGCTTCAAATTCCAGATATACAAGGCCCAAAATTCAAAAATTACAAGGTTCAAACTGATATTAAAAATCAAATTTGTCTTCTTCAAAATCAAAGTCGTGCAATATTTCTAGGAAGGGATCCACCACTAAGAAGTCATATATCGGATTGATATAGTGACTTGTGAATAATGTGTCATTTGAAGTTGCAAAATGAATTTTAGCTGGCTAATTGAATCTTTGGTTTGGTGCCTCGGTATTTGTTGAAAGTAATTTATTTGAGAATGAAATCGAGGCATTCATTGGGATTGTTATATTGCGCCACATTTTCCACTTTTAGGCTTGCTTGTATCTGCAAATGAAGACAACATATTAATGGCTAGATGTAGTTTTGTACATTTTCTGCACCTTTGATTTGCAGGATTTCTAAAATACACTAATACATTGAGATGTGATCCTCAATCATTCATATTTAACATCTGAAAAATATGTATTGGAATCCTACAAATTTCCTTTAGAAATGATTATACACTTGTCATTGTAATGATGGGTAAAGTACCAAAAAATTGAACTCCATTGTGGTTAACAATTAACAGGAAAGGAGCATCACCTCGACATATAACTCCATTTTACGTGGAAAGCATACAAGGAATATAACAATTTCATCCATATTAGGGTCAATATATTGAAGTTCCAAGATCTTCACTATGCGCATAGACAAGATGAAGCTTGTGGGAGTCAATTTCTGCATGACAGATAAACATAGGTTCACAATAATTAGATAAAATGTGATGTACAATAATAAGAAGGATAAGAAGAATGTAGTACCTGAACGGGTATGGATCAGGCTATGACAAGTTTGGAGAATTAAGCACACGAATAGCCCAACACTTCCAATGACCCTGATTCTTGTTGGATCGTCTTTATCAAGTACGAACAATCTCTCAAGAAAAGGCGCATTCTCAATGAACATATCATGAAACACCTCAACAGACCGCATGTTGTGGCACTAGCCATGCACATAATTGGTACATGCATTCATCGTGGCGATCTGGAGGCTACTGAACCCAAACATCACCTAAAGATGAAGGTACTCGAGCGCGGTACAACCACACAGAAGGCGCTTCAAATCCTGCTTTTAGATGCTAACGGCAATTGGATCGAGGTCCTTCAGTTTAGGGATATGAAGAGCATGAGCGACATTAATATGAGGGGAAAAGCACTCCTGGATGTAGTGTGGCACATCATGGGCGCGAGGCAGAGCGCGAACGGAGTCAGCGAGCGCCCATGTGCAGCTGCAAAACCGAGGTTCTCGAGTTGATCTAGGGTGGGGGATAAGAACCACTCATGAAACTTGGGTTTGACCTTGCAGTTGGAATGGAACTTGCCGATGGTAAGGTGTCTGACTGGCGCAGTGTGCATGGCGAGGATGTGGGACAATGCATCCAAGCGTTTGCGATCCCCGCTTCAGTGTTCATTGTTGTTGCGGAGGTCAAGGAGGGTGGAGTGCCATAGGGGGCGCCACCCCCTACAGAGGATGCTGGTCTACATGAAAGATTTAATGGTGAGGAGGGACATGATGGTTACCAACATCTCGTTGGGGATACTGCTGACGAAGTCCACGCTCGCCGGAGGCTCTTGTGGTATAGCCTCGACCCGCCCCCACTTGTTGTCTGCCTCGTCCTCCATTGTAAAAGGAGGGGATCCTCGACGGAGGCACTTGTGGATAAGAACAAAGGAGAAGGTGGAGCGTTCATGAAGAACTTGGGAGTGAGGCGGGCTATGGTGGAGGTCAAAGGGCTCGATTCCTAGTGAGCCAGCTGCGCCTGCGCGGCAGATTGCTCGCATGAGTCTCTCTGAGCTTCGGCGGCTGCTCGCATGCATCGAGTCTAATCAAACCTGGACCCACAACACCTCCTAGCCAATAATATAAGGGAGACACATGGTGACACATAAATACTTAGTGCAACGCAGACATTTTATTATTATTATTATTATTAATCGTCTTTGTGAACTTACCATTTCTTCCTCCTCTCTCATGTCTTGTCACCACATTGCCGCCCGAGGAATCCAGTGCACGATTCAGCACCACATAGGCATTTCTTTTGGCCACGTTCCCACGTGCACCCACGTAGGTTCCCACGCAAGCTTCCCCATCAGATTCCTGCCATAAGTGAATGCGCATACGAGGTAGCGCGCGACAGACTTACGTGGCATGAGAATGCGTCGGTATTTCCCAAAGAGGAAGGGATGATGTAGCGTAGTGGCGGTAAATATTTCCCTCAGTTATGAAACCAAGGTATCAATTCTTAGAGTAAGATCATGCATCCACATAAACAACACCTGCACACAAACAACAAATAATTGCAACCCGACGCGAAAAGAGAGCTTGTCAAGGTCTCCACGATATTAAGATAGATTAGTTAGTGACAGTTTTGGCAAATAGATCTCGCAAGAACACAAAATAAAGTAGATGAATAAAATGTTCAACAAGGTATTTTTGTGTTTTGGAATTAATATATCTGAAAACAAAAGATGCAAATAGTAGATCGGAAAGTAATATGTTGAAAAAGTAGATCCGGGGGCTGTAGGTTTCACTAGTGGCTTCTCTCATGAGTACAACGCACAATGGGTGAACAAATTAGTGTTGGGCAATTGACAAAAGATCAAATAATCATGACGATAATGAGGCAGTGATCATTATATATGCACAATATCCAAGACAAGTAGACCGAAATGATTCTGCATCTACTTCTATTGCTCCACACATCGACCGCTATCCAGCATGCACGTAGTGTATTAAGTTCATGGAGAAACGAAGTAATGAAATAAGAATGGTGACATGATGTAGACAAGATCTATTCATGTAGGAATAGACCCCATCTTGTTATCCTTAATGGCAACGATACATGCGTGTCTTGGTGCCACATCTATCACTTGGAAAGAACACCGCAAGATCGAATCCATCACAAAGCACCTCTTCCCATGGCTAGAAAAACCAATCTAGTTGGCCTAACTAAACCAAATATTCGAAGAAGAAATACGAGGCTACAAGTAATCATGCAAATAAGAGATAAAAGAGGACACAAATAATATTCATGGATAGAAACTGATCATGAACTCAAAATTCATCGGATGCCAACAAACACATCACAAAATTCATTACATCAAATAGATCTCCAAGAGACCTTTGTATTGAGAATCATAGAGAGAGAGGAAACTATCTATCTACTGCCTATGGACTCGTAGGTCTGTGGTGTACTACTCATGCATCATCGAAGAGGCACCTATGACGAAGATGAACCCCTCGATGATGGTGTTAGATTGGATCTCAAGGTCCTGGAACTTGTGGTGGCTGGAATTGTGCTTCCTCGACTCCCCTAGGGGTTTCTGAATATGTGGGAATTTACAGGCTCGATAGTCGGTTGGGAGGGGTCCCGAGGTGCCCATCCTTTGCTAGGCCGCACCAGGGGCCTCTAGCGCGCCCTGGTGTAGGATGGACAGCCTGGGCCCGCTCTTCTGGTAATCTTTGACCCATCTTGCACCTTCTGGTCCATAAAAATTCTCCAAAAATCCAAGATTGTAAAAAACAATAAAAAACAAAAACAAAAACTTTGGCACTATGTCAATAGGTTAGTCTCCAAAATGATATAAAGTTGCTATAAAATGATTGTAAAACATCCAAGATTGATAATATAACAGCATCGAACAAGCAAAAATTATAGATACGTTGGAGACGTATCAGCATCCCCAAGCTTAATTCCTACTTGTCCTCGAGTACGTAAATGATAAAAGAAGAATTTTTTATGTAGAATGCTGCCTAACATGTTCATAATATTTTTTTCTTTATAGAATAGACACTTGGACTTTTCATATGGTTCAAAGCAATAGTCTAGTTTTGACATGAACACCTTAATACTCAAGCATATCAACAAGCAACCATGTGTTTCAAAAAATCAACGCTAAAGCAAGTTATCCCTAGCACATCATTCTCAATCATTGATCCATTCATAATAGACACTCAAATATTAGCTATACCTAAGCTCAAGTATGATCATAGTGCCCCCTTGTTGGTGCTTTATAAGATAAGATGGAGACTCAAATTGAAAAAATAAAAATTGCATAAAGTAAATAGATAGGCCCTTCACAAAGAGAAGTAGGGATTTTTAGAGGTGCGTGAGATCAAGCTTTTTATTTGATAGAGAAAAATATTTTTAGTGGCATGCCTTTCCTGTCAACGAAAACAACCGACAGATTTCAATATCTTTCCACACTAGATGCATCTTAAGCGTCCCAAACAGAAAATAAAGTTTATTCATTTTTCCACCATACTTTCACTTTCCATGGCTAGTCGAGTCCACGGTTGCCTTCCGTACCAAAACTTTCCAAGGAATTTCTTATTTGACAACATAAAGTAAAATTCTTTTCTTTTTCATTTCATTTCGTGAATGGGCATCCCTATTACCGGCATACTCTCATGCAATGGCAAGTGAATAAACACTCATCTTAAGAATAACACATCTAGCATGGAAAAATATCGGCCACCCCCAACCGTTTCATGAGCGGTATGAGCACACAGAAAGGGAAAAAATATTTTGAAAATTAGAGATGGCACATACAAATTTGCTTGGAACAACATAGAAATACCGTATATAGGTAGGTATAGTGGACTGATATGGCAAAACTGGTTTTAAGGATTTTGGATGCACAAGTAGTATTTCTACTTAGTACAAGCGAAGCCTAGCAAATAGATTGGGAAGCATCCAACCGAGAAACTAAAAATCACAAAAGTGAGCATTAAGCATAACTAACACTTAATAATATACCATAAGTAGGTTGTAATTTCATAGCACAACTATTGACTTTCGTGCTTGCATAGTGTTGGGGATATAACCCCGCAATATGACCCGCCTTAGAGGCTCCGGTTCATATTGATGACTTGTAAGCCGGCCCATGGGTGAGCTGTAAGACTGGTGGCCCAGGAAGATAGACAGCTCAAGATGTGGGCTGCATGATGGCCCGGACGTAGAAAACCCGGGTGTGTAAGCCTCCTCAAGGACAACTTGGACAGAAAGATAGAAAGAGACTCGTAGTCACAAGAAGACCCGGATAGATAATTGTAAAGACCCGGTGGTCCTGACCTCCTATATAAAGGCAGACCCGGGGCGACTTAGAGGATAGGTTATCGAGAACTAGGTCAAGCTTCTAGCTCCTTGTAATCGATATACAAGCAATACAAACACAAGCAGGACATAGGCTATTACCTCGACTTGAGGGGCCGAACCTGGGTAAATCCGTGTCTTTCGTCCCGATCAACCCCTTTGAGTCCTCCCCGTTAGCGATGGCCTCGAATCCAAGTACGTTCACTCGGACATCTGCCGTGATAAATCCACGACAGTTGGCGCCGACCGTGGGGCTAGTGCTTGGTGGTGTTGAGTTTTCAAAGGGCTCTCTCCTAGGGCTCGAGGGGTACGTGGTTGGAAGGATGAGCAAGAGTCGCTGCGGCCGTCTCTACATCGACGACGCCGGCTGGGGGCTTGATGCTGATTCTATGGAGTATGAATTCCGGGTTCCATTTGGCGGTATCCAGGTTTTCATTGGAAAGGTTGATGGATCTACACCCGGGCCGGACATCTGCACCAACATCGTCGAGCCGGCTCGGCGTCTCCAATCTACGAGTGGTCTGCGGCCTGCCTGTGCCCATCCAGGTCAAAAGGATGTTCTCGTGGGGTTCACTCAAGGTATGAACCTAGAAGCTTCCGGGTCACAGGGAACTCTTGTTTACTCGGAAGATGAGTCCTCAAGTGCGGAGACAGAGTCAGTGTATCGGCTCAGTAACGGTGGCCTTGGGGGCTTCTACAACACCTATTCTGAGGTAGAGGGTTTTGAATCGGATGCTCCGAGACCCCCGGTTCATGCGGCGGTGTTCATGACGGGATCGGCTACAGCCGCTGGTCACACAGCTGCGGGAGCAGCCGCAACTGGTGATAGCCTGCCGCCACCATCTCAGGTTCTACTGGAATTGATGGATGAGCTTACAGCTCTCATGGCCATGGAAGTTATACCGAATAATCAAGCAGCCCGGAATTTAGAGGTGGCACGGATCAAGGGACGGATGGCAGAGGAATGACAAAGGATGGCTGAGCTGAAGATCTGGATGGAGGAAGAAGCGGAGCGTATCAAGTCAGATGCTTTCCATTTGGAGCTGGAACAAAGATCAGCAGCCGCGGTGCACCGGAGGAGGCATCAATCCCGTCTGCCAGAACGTTACGAAGCAAGGAACCTGTTTAATTCCCTTGGTGCGGGGCGGGTTGCTGGCGCGCCGGAAAGCCGCCCGATGGAACGCCCGGCAACTCATCCACCCCAGCATAACCAAACTTCACCTAGAGCTTTTCCGATACTGGCGGGTCATTACTCTAACCCGGGCGAGAACATGGTGGCGGCGGCCACCCAGCTTGGGACGATTCACATCCCAGATGAAGCACCCTTTGCGGAGGACGTGCGAAACACCATTGGATATTTACAGACGGCCATGGCCCAGCAAGAGAGATATGCTCACAGCCGGAGCCGGGTTCACTCTACCCCCCCTCCCAGTCGAAGTTTCAGTCGGCGCTACGAGTCGCCGGCATGTTCCAGCAGTCATCCACGTCGGGGACCACCGGAGGATGAGCAGGCGGCTCTAGATGCACAAGCCCTCGCGGACTGGGCGAGGAACAGGCGAGAGGCAGAGATAGCGGTCCAAAGCCGGCGCTTTCCGTCTGAATGGGAGTAGTTAGTACCAGAGTCGTAGGGGTGTCATGTTTAACTCCGGCTCTGAGAAGTGAACGACTACCGAAAGATTTTAAGGGGCCTCGAAAAGTTTCGAATTACACAGCTGATCTACCCCCTGAGGCTTGGGTTGAGAGTTATGAGCCGGCCATGGAGATGTTGGACGTTAGTGAGGCCATATGTGCAAAATATTTCATCATGATGCTTGAGGGTCCGGCTCGCACATGGTTGAAAGGTCTGTCGCCTAACACGATAAGTTCATGGGGGGAGCTGAGAGCGAAGTTTATTAAGAATTTTCAGGGGACCTATAAGCAGCCTATGACCATTGTAGAATTGGACCATTGTGTTCAACAGGAAAATGAGTCGGCCCATCATTGGGTCCGGCGGGTGTCGACCATTATTCACTCTTCAGAGCAGATCACAGCGGCTCAAGCGGTGCTTATTCTGGAAAAGAACTGTCATTTTGTTCCATTGAAATAGAAGCTCGGCCGCCTCAAGCGCACGTGTCAGGATATGGGAGAGCTCATGACGGCCCTGACAAAATATGTCGACTTGGATAACACCAAGGATGCAGGCTCGGATGATGAGAAAGCCTATCAAGGGAAGAAGAACAATCAAGGCAAAGGCTTTGTGAACAATGGGAATCGGAATAAACGGAAGAACGCGGATGGCGGGTCAGAGCAAGTGGCAAACACCAACACAGAACAGAACCATCCCAAGGGGAATGGAAAATTCAGGCCGTTTCACCAAAGGAACAGAGGTCCTTTCAATTTAGAAGAAGTTCTTAAGAAGCCTTGTCTGGAGCACGGCACGCCTGATAAGCCTGCGTTACATGCGTGGGGTGATTTCTTTATCATGCAGAGATTCAAAAACCAGCATTCCCAACCACGCAATAACCAGGGCGGTGGCCCGCCTGGCGGCTCAGGGCACGATGGATCAGGGGCTGGATTCGGCGCCGGCGGTTCAGGTGCCAGGCATCCGGGTCAGAATAACCAAGGGGGCACCAACAACATCCTGGCAACAATAGCAATAACAACAATCAGCAGCAGCAGCAGCGCAATCAATCCGGGTTTCAGAGTAACTCGAAGCAGCTCAGTTCTGGACAGTATCAGGTGTTCACGACCGGTCACAGTAAACGAGACGAGAAGTTGCGGAGGTGAGCGGTTAATGCGGTTGCTCTGGCTCTCCTGCGGTACTTACCATGGGCTGAGTATGACATAATGTGGAGCCGGGAGGATCACCCGCCGTGGGTAGATGACCCTTGCCGGCTGGCTTTAGTTGTGGCCCCTCAGGTGAATGGCTATATGGTGAACAAGGTGCTCATGGACGGAGGCAGGAGTATCAACATCCTTTATTATGACACTTTTTCGGCCGATGAAGTTGCTTGACAAAGACCTTAAACCTTCCTCCACCATCTTTCATGGTGTGGTCCCGGGTAAGTCGGCATACCCAGTGGGCCAGATTTCTTTGGAAGTGGCTTTTGGCGAGGAGTATAATTATAGGGTGGAGTCCTTGTGGTTTGAGGTTGTTAAAATCAAAAGTCCCTATAATGCACTGTTTGGGAGGCCGGCTTATGCCAAATTTATGGCTAGGCCTTGCTATGTTTATTTACAACTCAAAATGCCCGGCTTAAATGGTACAATTACCGTTCACGGTAATCGGAAAACGGCTCTCGAGTATGAGGAAGGAGATGCGTCGTATGCCGAGTCTAGTTGTGCCCAGGAGGAGTGGAAGTTCTACAAGGAGAACGTTAACCCGAAGGATATGACCCCACTGAAGAAGCCTACTATGGAAGCTGAGCCGCCACTCAAGTTTTCGGCGGATGATACCAAGGCACTTGATTTCAATCCGGGCAACTCATCCAAGAAGTTCTTCACTGGGGCTCACATGGATCCCAAATAGGAAAGCGAGCTCATCGAATTCATCCTTGAGAATCGAGACATCTTTTCATGGAAGCCTTCTGACATGCCGGGTGTACCGAAAGAGTTTGCTGAGCACAACCTTAATATGGATCCGAAGTTTAAGCCGATTAAATAGTTTCTACGACGATTCAACGAAGAGAGACGTAAAACTATTGGGGAGGAAGTTGCCCTACTGTTGGCTGCAGGCTTTATAGTGGAAGTTTTTCACCCGGAGTGGTTGGCTAACTCGGTGCTAGTGCTCAAAAAGAATGGCACCTGGTGTATGTGTATAGATTACACGGACCTTAACAAGGCTTGCTCGGGTGACCCTTTTGTACTCCCTCGTATTGATCAGATTATTGATGCTACAGCCGGGTGTGAAAGTTTATGCTTCCTAGATGCATATTCAGGTTATCATCAGATCAAGATCAATAGTGCCCAGGCGACTTACCAACGATATGTGCAGAACTGCCTTCATTGTCAGATTGGCCGAAATGTTCATGCTTACGTAGATGACATCGTGGTTAAATCCAGAAAGAAGGAAACTCTCCTAGAGGATCTGAAGGAACTTTTGCCAATCTCCGGGTCTACAAGATGATGCTTAACCCGACGAAGTGTGTTTTTGGTGTTCCAGCAGGAAAGCTTTTGGGTTTCTTGGTCTCTGAGCGGGGCATCGAGGCTAGCCTAGATAAAATTAAGGCTATCACTTCTTTAGGAGAGCCGACGTGCATTAATGACATTCAGCGCCTTGCAGGACGGATTGCTACGTTGAGCCGGTTCATAAGCCGGCTTGGGGAGAAGGCCATTCCCTTATACCAGATGATGAAGAAGACAGACATGTTTAAGTATAGCAAAGCAGCAGCTGAAGCACTTGAAGCTCTTAAAAAACAGTTGACTGAGCCGCCAGTGTTAGCAACTCCAGCCGAGAAAGATCCGTTGCTCCTTTATGTGGTGGCTAACAACAGAGCGGTCAGTGTAGCAATTGTGGCTGAGCGCAAGGAGGGAGGGAAGGAATATCCTGTGCAAAGGTCGGTTTATTACATCAGTGAAGTTTTGGCAGAGTCTAAGCTGAGGTATTCGCATTGGCAGAAGCTAGTATACGGAGTTTTCATGGCTAACCACAAGTTAAAACACTACTTTTTGGGGCACCAGATAACCGTGGTCAGTTCTGCCGCGTTGGGAGATATCATTCAAAATAGAGAAGCCACAGGGAGGATTGCCAAGTGGGCCTTAGAGGTGGGTCCTCTTAACATCAAATATGTTCCTCGTACAGCAATAAAGTCTCAAGCTTTGGTGGATTTCATAAATGATTGGACAGGATGTCAAGCTCCCGAAGAGAAGCCGGATAACACATATTGGACTATACACTTTGATGGGTCCAAGCAGCTAGAGGGGTCCGGTGCAGGGGTTGTTCTCACCTCCCCGAAGGGTGACAAGTTTTGTTATGTGCTCCGGTTAATGTTTCCTTGTACTAATAATGCAGCTGAGTATGAGGCACTGCTCCATGGTCTTAGAGTCGCTAAAGAGCTGAACTTAAGCCGGGTCAGATGTTTAGGCGACTCAGATCTTGTGGCTCAGCAAGTTTCAGGTACTTGGGACTCCAAGGATCCGCGGATGGCGGCCTATCGACAGGCGGTTGATATCATTTCCGGTCACTTCAAGGGGTACCAGGTGGATCATATTGATCGTCATAGGAATGAGGCGGCTGATGCCTTATCACGGTTAGGTTCTCAACGAAAACCGGTAGCACCTAATGTTTTTCTAGATGTATTGCATCATCCGACTGTCAAGATACCCTCTGAGGAGGATCTGGCTATTCCTGACCCGGAGGCGGAATTGGTGGCGGCTCTGCATGCTATCCCATACTAGACTATTCCTTATTTGGCGTATCTAACATGCGGTGAGTTGCCTCAGGAGGAGGACCTGGCCAGGAAGATCACCCGGCATTCTAAGTCTATGAAGATTATCAATGTTGAGTTACATAAGTGCAGTGAGACAGGTGTCTTTCAGCGATGCGTCTCACCGGAGGAGGGCCGGCAGATCTTGAGTGAAATTCATGCTGGCAACTATGGACATCATGCCGGGTCAAAATCTTTAGTGGCCAAGGCTTTTCGACATGGGTTTTTCTGGTTTACAACTGACAAGGATGCACAAAACTTAGTACGTAAGTGTGACGGCTGTCAGAAGTTTGGCCGACGTGCTCACGTTCCGGCTCAAGAGTTGAGGATGATGCCAATCACTTGGCCATTTGCGGTCTGGGGGCTTGATATGGTAGGACCTTTCAGGAGATCTAAGGATAAGAAAACACACCTTCTGGTGGCGATTGATAAATTTAGTAAGTGGGTAGAGGCAGAGCCGGACAACAAATGTGACGCTGCTACAGCGGTTCAATTTATTAAGAAGCTGATCTATCGCTTTGGTTGCCCGCATAGTATCATTACGGACAACGGAAAAAATCTATCCAAAGGAGCTATGAAAGCGTTCTGTGAGAAGGAGCATATCCGGGTTGATGTTTCAGCCATGGCACATCCACAGTCTAATGTTCGGGCGGAGCGATCCAATCAGGAAATTTTAAGAGGAGTCAAACCACGGCTCATGGTTCCTTTGAAGCGGACACCCGGATGTTGGGTTGAGGAGTTGCCTTCCGTCTTATAGAGCATCAGAACTACCCCTAACAGATCTACAGGTTTCACGCCTTTCTTCATGGTGTATGGTGTTGAGGTGGTTCTACCCAGCAATATCCGGCACGACTCACCAAGGGTGGCGGCTTATGTTGAGACGGGCAATGAGGTAGCACGCCAAGATGGGTTGGACGCCTTGGATGAAGCACGAGAGTTAGCAGCAGCCTGGTCGGCAATTTATCAACAAGACCTGTGACGCTATCATCGCCTGTAACATCCCAAAATTCCATTTTGGAATGTTATGAAATATAGCTATGCATCCATCTGCATCATTGCTTGAATACATGTATTGTTGAAATGCCTTCTCTGAATTTCTGAAACCCCTTTCTACTTTCAATGTGTTGCTTTCACCTATTTGAAATCTTGGTAAAATGTTCAAAATAAGAGGGGAGTAACATGACACTCCACACCAGGGTCATCTTGGTGATATATTTGAACAATAAAAACCAGGGGTAATTTTGAAAATATTTGCAAAAAGGTTTTAAGATCAAATAGGCAATTTCTAAAAATATTTTTTTCAAAGTGTTCAAATGACAGAATAAAAATGTTTGATAAATGGAATTTATTATTCTGTTAATTTTGATATATAATACTCCTATATTTAGAGACGATTTGAATGCTTTGAAGGTTTTCGAAATGCTCTCGAAAAACATTAAAAAGAAAACGGTAACGGTTTTAGTATTAAACGGGCCGGCCAACGACAGTTACTCGCGAATTTAATACCGACCGGCGGACCGACGCGCAACGGATCCCTCCTCTCTCACTGACACCGGGCCCCACCCCGACCGACCGTTTCGCCCGCGCGGTCGCCCTCTTCCTCCTCGCGCGCGCCGGAGATCCTCACCAGCAGTTTCTCCCCTCCCGCGGATCTCTCTCCTCTCTCCTCCCCCGCACTCCCCAGCGCTCCTATATAAGCCGACCACTCTCCGCATCCATTTCCCCCTGAATCCCCTCTCTCCCGTCGCCTAGACGCTGCCAAATCTCTCGCCGGAGCCCGTGCCACCACCGGAGCTCCCATCGCCCGTGCCCGTCGCTCCACTCTTCCCCTCGCCTCTCCGACTCCTCCGTTTGACGCAGGACCTCGCCCGCCGTTGTCTGAACCCCTCCACAGCCTCCCTCGACCACCGGATACCCCTCCGGCGACGTGCTCGACCACCGGCCGCCGCCACCATCGCCGGAGTCCCACCTCCCTCTCCGGTAAAGTCTTCGAGCTCACCCCATCCATCGGATCCCCACTCAACGGTCCCGATTAGATTGATTTTAAACCCCGAAACGTTTTCCATTAGAGATCGGTCGCCCGCTCGAAACCATCCAACACACGCGCTAGCCAACCAATGGGATCGTGCCACGTCACCCCCTGGCCGTCCGGTAGATATTTCACTTTTTCTGATTTTGTTTAGAAAACAGAACCTGTTATGATTTTGTTTTCTGAATATCTTTTGTTTTGTTTAATGTTTTGAGTTGATTCTTTTTGCAATAGCTCACATTTTTCATGTACTTTCACCCTGTACTTTTAAATTTCAAATTTGAACTATAAAATTTGAATTGAATGAAATTTGCTCAAAATCTTCAAATCTGAATAACTAGAGTTTGAAAATAGATTTTGATATGAATCTTTTTGCTACTGTTTGATATTGGTTAGGACTATCACCATGTTTACTTTGCGGATTTTTAGGATGATTTTGATTAGTGTTCTAGCTATAAACAGAATCTGCCTACTATTATAATATAGTTTTATTTACTTAGTTTTAGTTAGTTTAACTTAGATTTAATTTTAATTTGTTTAGTAGGTTCTGTCATTTAGTGTTTTACTTATTGTTAATAAAAATATAAAATTGTTTAGTTTATTTCCTTGTTAAGATAGGAATCACAACTTCTTTTCAAATAGGTTTATTTTGATTAAAACAACTAGTTAGTAATAGTTTTTCTTTCAAACAAAGTTTTATATAATTTAATTTTGTTTTCTAAAACAAGTTTATTTGTAAATTCTTTTCTGTTAAGAACATGTTTTACTAATAAATAATAAGTTTTGTTTTGCTCTCTTGTTAGTAAAACTATATTTGTTCCATTTAGTGCTTATCAAAACTTTTACAAACTTTACAAAAGTTTTCTCAACAAACTTAAATTGATTTTCTGCTGTTTATTAATAAAAATATTTTATTGTTCCTTGCTGTCAACAATTGTTTTTTTATTACAAAATAGTTTTATTATGATAGTAGTGTTTTATCAATCACCTCCTAGTAAACAAAACTTTGTGTGTTTTTCTTACTTGTGATTTGTTTTTGTTTTTGTTTTGATTGTTTACTAGCTCTTGGTTGATGTTTGTGAGTTACAATATTTTATCATATGCTTATTTGAGTGCTCGTTTGCTTCGTTAGATTATCCGGAGTGCGAAGCTTGTTACTTAGAGTCACTCACGTACGAAGATCATCAATCAAGCAAGTCACTTTGACCATGTTTACCCATGTTTTATATGCATTAGTTCTACCATCTCCCCAATTGCATGCAAGATAGGTTAGTTGGAAACTTGGTTACATTGTAGTAGTATCATGTGGTAGGTACCCCCTCACCCCCTTTGACAACATTGGCCCCGGGACACGTTGTTTTACTTTTGCTATGCTATTAGTAGATGGGGTTGGATGTGTGATTCATGAGAGTTGAGAGAGTTAATAATTTCAAGACCTACATAATGATCAAAATTTCAAGACCCCGAGTTTTCAACATACCTCTAGGTGGATGATGGTTGAACGACACCCTGGAGAAACCAGTGGATTTGCCTAGGTGATGCTGGAGATGGCCAGTATTCACGCGAAAAGATCCACCCAGGCACAAAGAGATGGATGGGTGCTTCAAGACCCAAGGCTTACCTGCACAGCCACAAGTCATTATGGGCTCTGGCTTGGTTGGATATCGTGGTGACCCTGGACAGGCGGTGCTACGAGATGTAGAAGAACCGTAGGAAAGGATGGGCACCGACAGAGTTGCAGGGAAACCCTTTGGAAGACCATGTTTTGGTCATCCGTTTCTCAAACACCCTGAAGTGCGAGAAATCAAACGGAGGCGACCAAATCTTGTGGGGAACGTGTGCAAAACTCTGTAGAGTACTCAAATCTAATCGATTAGCCGTGTCCACGGTCATGGACAACTTGAGGCAAAGGAACTGAAATTCCGGAACTCTCAACATTACTAATATGATGATGTGGGTATTAATAACTTGGGTATGAGAATTGGTTGGTGGAACAATCTCATTAATCAACCAACTTAGTAATATTTTTGCTTAGCCCTTTTCTTGATGTAGGAAAAACTTGGCCTTACACAAAAACTTACCACACCACCTGCCATATATGCATGTAGAACTAGCTGATTATCTTTTCACCCCTCTCTTGTGACATTGCCAGCATATTCCATATGCTGACCTACATGGCTACAACGTATCATGTTGCAGAGTACTTTTCCGACCAGGAGTGAGGACACGTTCTATGCTCAGTGAGATGCCCTTGGAGTCGGATGGACTCATCTACCTTCGACGCTTCCGCAAGATTTAGATATTCTCATGAGTTGGCCTTCAACCACTTTATTGTAATGATTATTGTTATAAAGGACTCGATATGAGATTTTGATTAATATAATGCTGTGTGATTCCCCTTTGATATATACATTGATGTACAGTGTGTGTACCAGCATGATCTTGGGATGGTACGGAAACACCGGAGATTCGACCTTTCAGGTCGGGTCGCTACAGAAATGGTATCAGAGCACACGTTGACCGTAGGAGTAGCCTCTAGCATTGGAAAGCCTTTGGATTGTTTCTCTTTGTCTTTAAAATTCTTATACTCTCATCTATTCGTTTCTGACTCCTCTCCGATTATTTCAAAATATATAGATGGCCACCTTCATCCTAGTGTTGATCACGGAGTTTTGCCAGCCTGACGCAACGATGCCCTTTGGTAAGGAGCTGATGAGGATCGTCAAAGACGTAAGGATTGCTTTGCTGAGCATCATCGGGATTCCTATCATGTCATTTCCCCAAGATGGACACTACAGGATCGAGGTGCATATCCCAGGGAAGACCTTCGGGAATCGGAAGGAACCCATCGACCTCAAGTTCGTGGCACCTAGTTGGACACATGGGAGAGACATGGCCATTCATCGTGCCCTTGGACGTATTCAGGAGGAATACAGGTGCAACCATTTCACCAGGACTCAGCGTGGTTTGTCGCAGGGATGTCCATGGAAACATCATAACTCCTCCCACTGCAGACACCACTATTTCCTATATCCAGACCTTGGAAACTCACATCAGGACTCTGGAGCTTCGAGTTCGTGCTGATACGAAGACAATCAAGAATCTGATGAACCGTGAGATTGACCTCGAAGCTGACTTGCGGGAAGCCAACTACGAGCATGAATATGAGGTGAAAGATTTCTTAGAGAGGATCGACAGGCTGAACATTCGCATCGCCACTCTGGAGGAACAGATGGACATGGGTGAAAATCTTCATCCTGAGGGAGACTTGGCTCCTTTCATCAGCGACGATGATGACTATGAGGAGAGCACCAATGGAGGAGACTCAATCACCATGTATTTCTGAGGAAAACATTAGCTATGTCCTCCATGTATCTTTTCAATGTTAAAAGCGTAGGTCGATGCTTAGTTTGATTGAGATTTGTATTCCCGATGTTTGACATTGATTGAATAAATGAATGAGTGTTTGGTGTGATATGTTTTTTGCATTACATATGGGTAGTGAATTTCTTCTTTTAGACCCTTGTTCTATTCTAATTCTCACCCCTCTGAAAACAGAAAGATGCCTCCACGACGTGAGACAGACTTCACTTTCCCGCCGGAACTCACGCAACTCCTTCAACAGCAGAATGCACTCATGCAGTTATTGATTCAGAATCAGACCAACAACCAGAACAACAACCACCATCCACCCCAGACTGACAATCTCACCCGTTTTCTGAGGTTGAACCCTCCAACTTTCTCCAGCAGCACTGAGCCTATTGTGGCAGATGACTGGCTCCATAAGATGGAGAGAGAACTTGTCACCGCTGGATGTACTGATGCTGAGAAGGTGCGCTTTGCCGCACATCAACTTGAAGGACCAGCAACTTCATGGTGGGAGAGTTACATCACCACCTATCCTATTGCTGATGTAACTTGGGAGCAATTCAAGCTTGCTTTCCACACCGCACATGTTTCAGCTGGAGCCATGAGTCTGAAGAAGCGCGAGTTTCGTAACTTGCGCCAGGGAAATCGCTCTGTGGCCCAATATGTGGACGAATTCAACACATTGGCACGTTATGCACCAGGAGACGTGGCCGATGATGCAGCCAAGCAAGAGAAGTTTCTACAAGGACTCAACGATGAGTTGAGCATGCAGCTGGTAGTGGCTACTTTCAACAACTACCAAGAGCTGGTGGACAAGGCCCTTATTCTGGAGGGTAAACAGCAGCAAATTGAGAACCGCAAGCGGAAGTACACTCAGGGGAAGTTTAACTCTGGAGCTCATCAGAAGGCCCGCTACTCCCCGTACTCAGTAAATACCGGATCAGGTACCAGTAAGTTTGGAAGGCACACTCATGCCATGCACAACCATGGAAGCCACAACCATGGAGGAAATGGGAATACCCATCCCAACCATGGCAATTTCAAGACTGACAATGGGAATGGGAACAACAACCAGCACCGTCACGTTCCTACTCAGAAGGATCCGAGCCACATCACCTGTTTCAAGTGCCAGAAGACAGGGCATTATGCTGCTGAGTGTCCCCAGAGCAAGCAGGGAAATGGAAACGGCAACTCCGCAGCCAAGAAGCCAAACCCTTTTCCTTGTGCCCAGGTGAACCACCTCGACGTGGAAGAAGTCTATGATCAACCCGAGACTGTGGTTGGTAAGTTTTTATTGCATTCACGTCCAGTTACAGTACTTTTTGATTCCGGAGCAACTCATTCATTCATATCAAGGGTAGTTGTGGATAAGTATGGTTTGCCCACCAAAACCCTCAGTCAGCCCATTAAGGTCAGTTCCCCAGGAGGTATGATGATGGAAGGGATAGGATGCCATGCCTTGAAACTCAATATAGGAAACCATGTTTTTCCCACCGACCTCATCGTCTTAGAATCCCAGGCATTGGATGTAATCCTAGGCATGGATTGGATGACCAAGTATGAAGGAAATCTTGATTTCCCTAGCAAGTCTGTTTCACTCACCACTCCGGAAAACAAGAGGATTAAGTATGTATCCCGACGCACTCAGATGAGTGCTCGGTTAAATTCTCTCAGGGGAGTTGTTCAGGAGGAAGTACTCGTGGTAAAAGATTTTCTGGATGTATTTCCGGAAGAATTACCAGGCATGCCACCAGATAGGGAGATTGAGTTCTTAATAGAGCTACAGCCAGGGACAACTCCAATTTCCAAGAGACCCTATCGGATGCCCGCAAATGATCTGTTGGAAATCAAGAAGCAAATTAAGGAGTTATTAGACAAAGGGTATATTCGCCCAAGTTCTTCACCTAGGGGAGCCCCAGTTCTTTTGGTGGAGAAGAAGGATAAAACCTTGAGAATGGTAGTCGATTATCGCGCCTTGAACGAGGTGACTATCAAGAACAAGTACCCTCTCCTATGCTGATGATTAATGATTTGTTTGATCAGCTAGTAGGCGCCAAAGTATTCTCCAAGATCGATCTTCGATCAGGGTATCATCAATTGAAGATTCGTGAGCAGGATATACCCAAAACAGCTTTCACAACAAGGTATGGCTTATACGAGTATACGGTCATGTCCTTTGGTTTGACTAATGCTCCTGCCTACTTCATGAATTTGATGAACAAAGTGTTTATGGAATATTTGGACAAGTTTGTCATGGTGTTCATCGATGACATTTTGAGATTCTCCAAGAACGAGGAAGAACACAAGGAACATCTGCGTTTAGTTCTGGAGAAGCTGATAGAGCATCAGTTATATGCCAAGTTCAGCAAATGTGAATTTTTGCTGACGGAAGTCGGATTCCTTGGACATGTTATTTCCGGAGAAGGAATAGCCATAGACCCCGCTAAGGTTGAAGCCGTCACCGAGTGGAAGTCACCCACTTCAGTTAAGGAGATCCGCAGTTTCCTCGGACTTGCCGGATATTATCGGAGATTCATTGAGAATTTCTCAAAGATTGCCAAGCCCATGACAGAGTTGTTGAAGAAAGAATCTAAGTATGTTTGGACTGAGGAATGTGAAGCCAGTTTCCAGGAGTTGAAGAAACATTTGGTCACAGCCCCAGTGTTGATTTTGCCCAATATTCGGAAGGACTTCCAGGTTTATTATGATGCTTCACGTCAAGGACTTGGAGGAGTACTCATGCAATATGGAAAGGTTGTAGCCTATGCATCCAGACAACTACGACCTCATGAGTTGAATTATGCCACCCATGATTTGGAACTAGCAGCCGTAGTGCACGCACTCAAGACCTGGAGACATTTCCTTATCGGAAATAGTTGTGATGTTTACACTGACCATAAGAGCCTGAAATATATTTTCATGCAGAAAGAGTTGAACCTCAGATAGAGGAGATGGTTAGAGTTAATCAAGGACTATGACATGAGATTACACTACCATCCCGGTAAGGCTAATGTTGTAGCCGATGCCTTGAGTCGGAAAACTTATGTAAACACACTCACAGCGGGAGGATTACCCCAAGAGTTAGCCGATGATTTCGGAGAGCTCAATTTAGAGATAGTTCCAAGAGGATATGTTGCTACACTGGAAATTCAGTCCACCTTGACCGAAAGAATTCGTGAAGCCCAAAAATCGGACAAGGAGATAGCTGAGATAAAGCAGAGAATGGAATATGGTAAAGCTAAAGGTTTTCGTGAGGATGAACACGGAACTTTGTGGTTTGAGAACCGAATCTATGTGCCCAATGATCTAGAGCTCAGGAAGTTGATACTTCAGGAAGCCCACGATTCACCTTACTCGATACACCCAGGCAATACCAAGATGTATCTCGATTTAAAGGAAAGTTATTGGTAGACAGGTATGAAGAAAGATATTGCGAAACATGTTGCAATATGTGATGTTTGTCAGCGAGTAAAGGCAGGACATCAGAAACCACCAGGGTTACTCCAACCTCTGCCGATACCCGAGTGGAAATGGGAAAAGCTTGGTATGGATTTCATCACAGGATTACCCAGGACCCGTTCAGGTTATGATTCCATCTGGGTAGTGGTAGATCGCTTGACCAAGGTAGCTCATTTCATTCAAGTGAAAACCACCTATACCAGTGCTAAGCTAGCCAAGATATATATGACCAGAATCGTATGTCTGCATGGAGTTCCGAGGAGTATCGTGTCAGATAGAGGAACGCAATTTACCTCAAAGTTTTGGCATCAGTTACATGAAACTTTGGGTACAAGGCTAGAGTTCAGTATAGCTTTTCATCCGCAGACCGATGGACAGACTAAGAGAGTCAACCAGATTCTGGAAGATATGTTGAGAGCTCGTGCGCTAGATTATGGATCTAGTTGGGATGACAACTTACCTTACGCAGAATTCTCGTACAACAACACTTATCAGACCAGTCTAAAGATGGCCCCTTTCGAAGCTTTATACGGAAGGAGATGCAGAACACCGCTGACGTGGGATGGTGTTGG
The DNA here is from genome assembly GCA_022496015.1 of Hordeum marinum. Classification (NCBI taxonomy): domain Eukaryota; kingdom Viridiplantae; phylum Streptophyta; class Magnoliopsida; order Poales; family Poaceae; genus Hordeum; species Hordeum marinum. The sequence continues at coordinate 299,210,229 of CM039673.1, forward strand.
AGACCGACAACTTTTTGGTCCCGACCTTATCCGAGATTCTGAAGAGAAAGTCAGGTTGATTCATGACAGACTCAAGATAGCTCAGTCTCGACAGAAGAGTTATGCTGACAGCAAACGTAAATAAGTGACATATGAAGTGGGAGACCGGGCATATCTTCGTGTGTCCCCGCTTCGAGGAATCAAGAGGTTTGGTGTTAAAGGAAAATTAGCACCCAGATTCATAGGCCCCTACAAAATTCTTGAACGTAGAGGCGAAGCTGCATACAAACTGGAATTGCTGGAAGGATTCTCCGAAGTTCATAATGTGTTCCACGTGTCCCAGCTGAAGAAATGTCATGCCGAGATGGCTGATATCCCTTTGAGAGATACAGTGCCCCTAAAGGCCATACAACTTGACAATGATCTGACCTACGAGGAGAAGCCTGTCAGAATCCTCGAGACTGCCAACAGAGTTACCCGCAGCAAGATCATCAAGTTCTGTAAGGTTTTGTGGAGTCATCACACCAAGGAAGAAGCCACCTGGGAACGCGAGGAAGATCTTCGTAGAGACCACCCGCACCTATTTTCTAGCCAACCCGAATCTCGAGGGCGAGATTCATCTTAAGGTGGGTAGGTTTGTAACATCCCAAAATTCCATTTTGGAATGTTATGAAATATAGCTATGCATCCATCTGCATCATTGCTTGAATACATGTATTGTTGAAATGCCTTCTCTAAATTTCTGAAACCCCTTTCTACTTTCAATGTGTTGCTTTCACCTATTTGAAATCTTGGTAAAATGTTCAAAATAAGAGGGGAGTAACATGACACTCCACACCAGGGTCATCTTGGTGATATATTTGAACAAATAAAACCAGGGATTATTTTGAAAATATTTGCAAAAAGATTTTAAGATCAAATAGGCAATTTCTAAAAATATTTTTTTGAAAGTGTTCAAATGACAGAATAAAAATGTTCAATAAATGGCATTTATTATTCTGTTAATTTTGATAAATAATACTCCTATATTTAGAGATGATTTGAATGCTTTAAAGGTTTTTGAAACGCTCTGGAAAAACATTAAAAAGAAAACGGTAACGGTTTTAGTATTAAACGGGCCGGCCCACGACAGTTACTCGCGAATTTAATACCGACCGGCCGACCGACATGCAACGGACGCCTCCTCTCTCACTGACACCGGGCCCCACCCCGATCGACCGTTTTGCCCGCACGGTCGCCCTCTTCCCCCACGCGCGCGCCGGAGATCCTCACCGGCAGTTCCTCCCCTCCCGCGGATCTCTCTCCTCTCTCCTCCCCCACACTCCCCAGTGCTCCTATATAAGCCGGCCACTCTCCGCATCCATTTCCCCCTGAATCCCCTCTCTCCCGTCGCCTAGACGATGCCAAATCTCTCGCCGGAGCCCCTGCCACCACCGGAGCTCCCATCGCCCGTGCCCGTCACTCCACTCTTCCCCTCGCCTCTCCGACCCCTCCGTTCGACGCAGGACCTTGCCCGCCATCGTCTGAACCCCTCCACAGCCTCCCTCGACCACCGGAGACCCCTCCGGCGACGTCCTCGACCACCGGCCGCCACCACCATTGCCAGAGTCCCACCTCCCTCTCTGGTAATGTCTTCGAGCTCACCCCATCCATCGGATCCCCACTCAACGGTCCCGATTAGATTGATTTTAAACCCCAAAACGTTTTCCATTAGAGATCGGTCGCCCGCTCGAAACCATCCAACACACGCGCTAGCCAACCAATGGGATCGTGCCACGTCACCCCCTGGCCGTCCGGTAGATATTTCACTTTTTCTGATTTTGTTTAGAAAACAGAACCTGTTATGATTTTGTTTTATGAATATCTTTTGTTCTATTTAATGTTTTGAGTTGATTCTTTTTGCAGTAGCTCACATTTTTCATGTCGTTTCACCTTGTACTTTTAAATTTCAAATTTGAACTATAAAATTTGAATTGAATCAAATTTTCTCAAAATCTTCAAATCTAAATAACTAGAGTTTGAGAATAGATTTTGATATGAATCTTTTTGCTACTATTTGATATTGGTTAGGACTATCACCATGTTTACTTTGAGGATTTTTTGGATGATTTTAATTAGTGTCCTAGCTATAAACAGAATCTGCCTAGTATTATAATATAGTTTTATTTACTTAGTTTTAGTTAGTTTAACTTAGATTTAATTTTAATTTGTTTAGTAGGTTCTGTTGTTTATACATTTAGTGTTTTACTTATTGTTAATAAAAATATAAAATTGTTTAGTTTATTTCCTTGTTAAGATAGGAATCACAACTTCTTTTCAAATAGGTTTATTTTGATTAAAACAACTAGTTAGTAATAGTTTTGCTTTCAAACAAAGTTTTATATAATTTAATTTTGTTTTCTAAAAAAAGTTTATTTGTAAATTCTTTTCTGTTAAGAACATGTTTTCCTAATAAATAATAAGTTTTGTTTTGCTCTCTTGTTAGTAAAACTATATTTGTTCCATTTAGTGCTTATCAAAACTTTTACAAACTTTACAAAAGCTTTCTCAACAAACTTAAATTGATTTTCTGCTGTTTATTAATAAAAATATTTTATTGTTCCTTGCTGTCAACAATTGTTTTTTTATTACAAAATAGTTTTATTATGATAGTAGTGTTTTATCAATCACCTCCTAGTAAACAAAACATTGTGTGTTTTTCTTACTTGTGATTTGTGCATTGTTTTTGTTTTGATTGTTTACTAGCTCTTGGTTGATGTTTGTGAGTTACAATATTTTATCGTATGCTTATTTGAGTGCTTGTTTGCTTCGTTAGATTATCCGGAGTGCGAAGCTTGTTACTTAGAGTCACTCACGTACGAAGATCATCAATCAGGCAAATCACTTTGACCATGTTTACCCATGCTTTATATGCATTAGTTCTACCATCTCCCCAATTGCATGCAACATAGGTTAGTTGGAAACATGGTTACATTGTAGTAGTATCATGTGGTAGGTACCCCCTCACCCCCTTTGACAACATTGGCCCCGGGAAACATTGTTTTACTTTTGCTATGCTATTAGTAGACGGGGTTGGATGTGTGATTCATGAGAGTTGAGAGAGTTAATAATTGAGACGGGGTTGATTCATGAGAGTTGAGACGGGGTTGCGGGGATGCTATTACTCTGCAACATGTATTTCAAGACCTACATAATGGTCAAGATTTCAAGACCCCGAGTTTTCAACATACCTTTGGGTGGATGATGGTTGAATGGCACCCTGGAGAAACCAGTGGATTTGCCTAGGTGATGCTGGAGATGGCCAGTATTCACGCGGAAAGATCCACCCAGGCACAAAGACATGGATGGGTGCTTCAAGACCCAAGGCTTACCTGCACAGCCACAAGTCATTATGGGCTCTGGCTTGGTTGGATATCGTGGTGACCCTGGACAGGCGGTGCTACGAGATGTAGAACAACGGTAGGAAAGGATGGGCACCGACAGAGTCGCAGGGAAACCCTTTGGAAGACCATGTTTTGGTCATCCGTTTCTCAAACACCCTGAAGTGCGAGAAATCAAACGGAGGCGACCAAATCTCATGGGGAACGTGTGCAAAACTCTGCAGAGTACTCAAATCTAATCGATTAGCCGTGTCCACGGTCATGGACGACTTGAGCCAAAGGAACTGAAACTTCCGGAACTCTCAACATTACTAATATGATGATATGGTATTAATAACTTGGGTATGAGAATTGGTTGGTGGAACCATCTCATTAATCAACCAACTTAGTAATATTTTTGCTTAGCCCTTTTCTTGATGTAGGAAAAACTTGGCTTTACGCAAAATCTTACCACACCACCTGCCATATATGCATGTAGAACTAGATGATTATCTTTTCACCCCTCTCTTGTGACTTTGCCGGCATATTCCATATGCTGACCTACATGGCTACAACGTATCATGTTGCAGAGTACTTTTCCGACCAGGAGTGAGGACACGTTCTATGCTCAGTGAGATGCCCTTGGAGTTGGATGGACTCATCTACCTTCGACGCTTCCGCAAGATTTAGATATTCTCATGAGTTGGCCTTCAGCCACTTTATTGTAATGATTATTGTAATAAAGGACTCGATATGAGATTTCGATTAATATAATGTTGTGTGATTTCCCTTTGATATATACATTGATGTACCGTGTGTGTACCAGCATGATCTTGGGATGGTACGGAAACACCGGAGATTCGACCTTTCAGGTCGGGTCGCTACATAGCCGTAGGGTGAAGACCCGGATGTTCCAGGAAGGTGACCTGGTGCTCCGGTTGATTCAGGACCAAACTGGAACGCATAAGTTATCTCCACCATGGGAGGGGCATTTCGTGATTAGCAGAAACCTTAACAATGGGTCATTTTACCTCATTGATATTCGAGATGAGTCGGAAACTGCGGGTCAAGAGACGTTGCAGCCATGGAATATCGCGCATCTGCGACCATACTTTACTTAGCAGGCACTGAAAGCTGCCATCATTATATATATCATGTTTACATGAGTAAAAGCTAGCATCCCCGCAAAGACTGGGGCCTCTGCTCTTATGTATATCTTGGTGCAATCAAGATGAAATTTTTCTGGCTCAAAAATTTGAGTTGAAGTGGTTTGTTTGCCGTCAAAACAGCTGATCTATCATTCGGCTTTATACCCTATCATGCGTTGTTGCAGGGAGGCTTCTTGCCTTCGGGTATAGCTTACATCTCCTTTGCATAGTCTGCTTTTACGCTGTTGCAAGGAGGCTTCTTGCCTTCAGGTATAGCTTACATCTCCCTTGCACAGCCGGCGTTATGCCCAATTAAGCACTATTGCAAAGAGGCTTCTTGCCTTCGGGTATAGCTTACATCTCCTTTACAGAGCCAGCTGTCATTAAACTGTTGCAAGGAGGCTTCTTGCCTTCGAGTATAGCTTACATCTCCCTTGCATAGTTGGCTTTATGCCTAGTTTGGTTACATAAAGCGTTGTTGTTGATGGAGGCTTCTTACCTTTGGTATAGCTTACATGACCCTAGGACAACAGCGTGTACACCAAATTCCAGTTGCTTATCAACTGCGGCCATCGAAGGGGGCTTCTTACCGACGGGTATCGCTTACCTCACCCTAATGGCCTGCTTTATGCCACTTCCGGTTACCTATTAACCGCTGTTGTCGAAGGGGGCTTCTTACCGACGGGTTTGCTTATCAACTGTAGCTGTTGAAAGAGGCTTCTTGCCTTCGGGTATAGCTTACATCTCCTTCCAAACAGCCGGATTTATGCCGTCTCCGGCTAATTATTAGCCACGGCTGTCGATGGAGGCTTCTTGCCTTGGGGTATAGCTTACATCTCCCATCGACAGCCGGCGTTCGCGCATACAACATTTGTTGTTAAAAGGAGGCTTCTTACCGTCAGGTATAGCTTACATTACCCTTCATACAGCCGGCTTTAGGCCGCTTCCGGTTCATCAATAGCTGCAGTTGTCGATAGAAGCTTCTTACAATCAGGTATATCTTACATTATCCTAAGAGAACCGGCTCCTTAATGGACTCATCCGACAAGATCCGGAGCCATGTTGCTCCAGTTGATAAAATTCAAGTTTTCAAAGATATTATCCGGCTCTAATCTTCTAGAGAAGGAATGACATCTTCAAAGAATAACACCCCTCATCAGAAAAGATCAAGGTATATTTATGCAAAGGAGCAATCAATCAATGGAGAGCCGGCAACACATCAAACTGAAACACGGAGAGACGGAAAGTATACACAAAGAGATGGAAATATACAGCCTGCACTATCTTTAGAACGGCAGAGTCATCATTAAGCTATTACAAAAATTGCTCTCAGAAGGAGCAAAGGCATTACGAAGTTTTAACCGCCGATGGCGGGTCATTGCATGAGCCATCGCTCAGAAGGTTACAAAATGCAAAGTCAGACGGCGAGATCATCCTGCTCCGGCTCTTCTACTACCTTCATCTAGAGAGTTTCCAAATCCCAGTTGCAGTCAGCCAGCACAGTGAAGGACCCTTCTTCAAAAAAGGGAGACATGTCGAGATCATTAGGAAGGAGTTCCTTACTGTGGGTGGGTGTTAGAGATTTCCACTGGTAGAGAGGCCCGCCGATCCTCTTATCCTCGCTATCATATGCCGCCTGGTAGACATTTAAGTTGGCTTCATCTATAAGTACAAACACCAAGAAGCGGGAGTCCTTGACACACTTGATGTAGTCCGCCTCTGTGAATTCTGAGCCGTTGTCTTTCTTCAATGGATAGCCATCCAACATTTCAGACGGCGTCAGCTCCGGGGCGAAGGCCAGAGCTCGGCTCAATCCGGCGACTGCTCCTTGACGAAAACCTGATTTCTTCAGTTCTTCAATCTGTTTTGGCATGGTGGAGAAGAGTTCCAAGACCCCTTTCAGAGCGGTGGGGATCTTCTACTTATATTGAACACTCTTGATCGTGAAGATGGCGCAGCAGTATAGTTGTTCCACAAAGGTGTAGATGGCCTTCAATGGCAGAAGGCTATCAAAAGCCAACTGCCGGCTCCTGGGACCTCGATAAGACGGATAAAGCTAATGAGTCGCCAGTTTTTTAATAGCAATGTTAAAATACAAAGTAAAACAGAAGCTTACCAAATAGGGCGGCTGACATTTTCGCTATGTGCCGCTTCAGGCCTTGGAGTTCCTCCGCCACAGCTATAAGCCGCTGGTCAGTGTTGTCCGCCCGTTTGGATAGAGCGGCCTTTTCAGATTCTGCCGTCTCTTTCAAAGAGGTAAGCTCAGCAGTGGCATTGGCCATCTCCTCAGAGAGAAGCCGACACTTTTGGTCAGTAATGCTTCGGGCTTCTTGCTGAGCTGCCAAGTTGGCCTTCAGATCCGTCAACTGAGACCCGACTTCGTTTAAGGCATCCTATAACACAACAAAATACAGGATAAGTCGCCAAAATATAGGACGAGTGCTATAAGCGAATTTCTGCAAGTCTCAAATAGATTGCAAGCAATATATGTGACACTTGGGGGCTAATGTATATTTGCATTTTCAGTATGAAGTACAGTTCCGGTTCATCTCCTTCGAAGTTAATCCGGAACTTGGGGTCTACTATTTGGCTCTTCAAAGACTACTTCTGATGGAAGATCCGACTCAAGTTTTTTAAAGTTGACTCGGCCCTTGGGAGCAATGATTAGATCTTCAAGCTATCTACATTAAAGACCCGACTCAAATAAAATCTGAGATGGCCCTCGGGGGTTACGATTGGTGGTTCACTTTATCTACAGTACTAAGCTAAATCAATTCTATGTGAATTTGGCATGACAATACTACAGAGGTCACAGAAAGACCAGGTTCAACTATCAACTAGATTAAATCGGCTCTTGGGGGCTAAGTAAGGATATGGTAAGAAGGAAAGGTACCTCATATTTGGTTTTCATCAAAGTCACCAGCCGAAGCTCCAAGTCATGGCTGGTATTTAGCCGGTTCATATATCCGGCATGGAGCTCGTCAGCTGTCATCTTCTCGTACGAAGAATCAAAATTTAAGTTCCTCGAGGCCTCTGACGGTTCGGTATGTTTAGTCAGCACTTGAGCCGGAGGCGTCTGCTGAGCTAACCCGGTGATGACAACGTTCGGGGTTGCAGGAGTTTTTGCAGGAGTCGGCGGCTTGGAAGGAGCTCTGGGAGGACTCCCCATAATGACATCTTCAGCGGCCGGCTCCGCAATGGCAGCTGGACGAGTTGCTTCCGGATGAACCTCCTCCGAGTGGTCGATTTCCTGGTCTTGGATGATAGGGCCGGGGGAGGGCTTGTTGGTCTTACGACGCTTTGCTTGAGCACTGCAAAATGGAAAGAGCAACATTTGAAGAGATTACTATCATATTAAGAGTCGGAGATCCGGATGCTATGATAAAGAATACTTACAGCGGATTGATCTTGGGCGGTGGTAGAACCGACGCCGAAGAGTCGCCAGAGGATGGGGTTTTCTAAAAGAATGAAACAGGAAAAATGGGAAAGCATCAAGATTACAAAGGAAAGACAAAGAAAAGTAGAGACGTAAACATCCACGGGGCACTTCCTGGGAGCCGGAGAGTTTGGTAACCCGGACACGAGCTCAGTAGAGACGGTACTCCGAGTCTGTCGATGCTCGGCCTGTTGTTGCTTTTTAAAAATAAAGTCGGGAGCCAGGTAAGCTAGAGGATGAGAAAGAGGAAATTTCGGATAACTCGCCGCGACTTTGGGGGACAAAACGTTCTGAGTCGGAACAAATATAAGTTACCTCGAGAGCGTCAGCATGGGTGGTTTCCACTTCATCTTGTGAATACAATAAACATTAATAACAAGCAGAGGGGGCAAAGGGTCAAGCAGGCAAATCAAGACTTTACCTCTGAGTCGGACGATGGAGGCGGCTCAAGCCAATTTTCTTGTGGAGCGCTCTTCTTTGGCTTCTTGCCCGCAGTTTTCTTTTTGGCCTTCTTTGGAGGAGGGACATACTTCTTCTTCCAGAAGTCTGAGTCGGCCTAGAAAAGTGATCCGGAAAAAGGGGAATGAATTAGCAAGTTACAAGCAACATACAAGAGACGAACGTGAAGAGATCAACTTATGTCTAGAGCGGGGTTAGTGAGGCAGAAAGGCGCCAACCCGATGGTGCTGCAGGAGCCGAAGGCTTCGTGAAAAAGACTCCAGACCGTCATGGCGATATCATCCTCTGTCAAGGTCGATTTGCTAAAGCACAAGGAGCTGTCATACTTTCCTTAGTACTCGCACATTAGCCGGCGCCTGTGGCTTAAGGGCATGATCCGCCAAGAAACCCAACAGCGGATCAGATCTATTCATGTTAATCCGTTGGCCATGAGCGCCTTGAGCCTGGCGTGAGCCGGTTCAAACTTGGCGTGTTCTGATACTGAGAGCTGGCCCAGAAGTTCCGAATCTGTCTTGAGCTGGGAAGCACGATAACTCGGCAAGGGGCATTCACCCTCAGGAGATGTATCCTTGCAGTAGAACCAGGTTTTATTCCAGTCCTTTGGGTGACTTGGCATCCTCAGAGCCGAGAAGGTAATGTCTCTGCGCTGCTGAATAGAAATCCCTCCAAGCTCCAGACTCGGACCACCCTTCACCTTAGTTTGGCGGTTGGCATAGAAGAACTCCCGAAAGAAACCAACAGACGATCTAGACTGCAGAAAAGCTTCGCAGAGAACTTGGAAATTGCATATATTCGAGATAGAGTTGGGGGCCAAGTGTTGAGTGTGCACTTATACAATTGAAGAATGTCTCAGAAAAAATTAGAGTCAGGCGGCACGAACCCTCGCTCAATGTGGTCGGTGAAAATGACTACTTCTCCTTTCTTGGGTGCAGGCCGGGTCTGATTACCCGGAACCCGCCAGTGAAGAACCTCTTTGGGAGGGAGAGTGCCCGCTTCGACAAGATCTGCTAAATATTCTTCCGTGACACAAGAGCCAACCCAGTTGCATCATTTGGACACATGAGACATGACGGCGGCTTAACTACTATACAAAGGAGATAAAGATGGCAAGTCAAGAACAAGCAGGAATCTACGGCGGCTTACAATTTTAAGGACTCTACGATATCATGCTTCCATCCGGGTGACAAGAGCCGGACGTGGCTTAGCGACTCATCCAGGGAAAGGGAGATTGAAAATCGGCTAAGTCCTAAAAAACAGATTACGCAAACTATTGCTATGGCTACGGATCTAGAAAAACGGAGGAAAAGATTTTATCCCGACCTAGCAACGAACAGCAGAAGGAAAGAAATGGACCGCAGCCATCGTGGTCCACGCATTGCATGCGGCTGGCCCACATGGGGCGGCCAAGCGAGCGCACGTTCTACAAATGCCTATGGCGTTAGGGTATACCCGCAGGCAGGGGTGCCGGAGCCCGAGCGGTGGCGGCGGAGCTCCCGGTGAAAACCCTAGTACAACGGTGGTTGTCTAGAAAAAGGGAGAACTCACCTGAGAAGGCGTGGTGGAGGCGGAAGAATCTCTGGTACGCTCAGGGTGATGTAGCGGCCAAGCTGGGGACGATGTACGGACGGTGACAGAGCAAAGCTCGAAGACGCTGGGGCGGCGACAGGAAGAAGAAGAGGAGGATGAAAAGCTTCGACCCGCACTAGTCATATTTAAAGAAGGAACGAGGAAGGCACGAAAATATAGGCGACGACAATGTTTGACCGAGGCGGACACCTCGATTCTTGGGATGACAGTTAATGAAAGATTCGGTGATACGTGAGCAGATCTCATGACGTCACGCCGGGTCATTTCCGGGCGGCTCGCCAAAATCAGAAGAGAAGGATGAAGTGAGCAAGCTCAATTCAACCTGGGGCATAATTTTGGAGAGATAACCCCGCAATATGACCCGCCTTAGAGGCTCTGGTTCATATTGATGACTTGTAAGTCGGCCCATGGCTGAGCCGTAAGACTGTTGGCCCAGGAAGATAGACGGCTCAAGGACAACTTGGACAGAAATATAGAAAGAGACTCGGAGTCACAAGAAGACCCGCATAGATAATTGTAAAGACCCGATGGTCCTGACCTCCTATATAAAGGCAGACCTAGGGTGACTTAGAGGATAGGTTATCGAGAACTACGTCAAGCTTCTAGCTCCTTGTAATCGATACACAAGCAATACAAACACAAGCAGGACATAGGCTATTACCTCGACTTGAGGGGCCGAACCTGCATAAATCCGTGTCTTTCGTCCCGATCAATCCCTTTGAGTCCACCCCGTTAGAGATGGCCTCGAATCCAAGTCCGTTCACCCGGACATGTGCCGTGATAAATCCACGACACATAGGGAGTCACAAACCTTAACACCAATATCCTTACTAAGCATAATTACTCATCAACATAACTCACATATCACTATTGTCATGTCTCAAAACTATTACAAAGAATCAAGTTTAATTAGTCCAATGACTTATGTGAATGTTTTTATTATATCCCTCTTGAATATCTATCACTTTGGGACTAGTTTCATATATTGCAATTGCTTTTGACAAGCTCACATGGATCTAAGTGAAGAACATCAGCATGCAAGTTTCTTCTCTCAAAATAATATATGTGAGGCATGATAGGATTTCTTCAAAATTAATAACTCTCAAATTAATATAAGTGAAGCATGATAGCATTTATTCAAACATGTGAAAGCACGTTGTTCTCAAAAAGATATAAGTGAATCACTAGAGCAATTCCTTTGCTCAATAGTTTTAAGTGAAGCATAAAGAGAAATTCTAACAAATCATAGCATAGCTTGGCTCTCTGAAATAGGTGTGTACAGAAAGGATACTAATGAAAACGCAAAAAGCAAAACAAGCAAAGATACAAGACGCTCCAAGCAAAACTCATGATATGTGACAAATAAAAATATAGTTCCATGTAGTATACCGATGGTTGTTGTAAGAAAGAGGAGATGCCACTCAGGGCATCCCCAACCTTCGTTGCTTGTTACTCTTTGGATATTACCTTGGGGTGACGTAGAATCCCCAAGATTTGGCTCTTCTAACTCCTTATACCTTCATCCGTCATGATCTCACCCAAAACTTGAAAACTTTGATCGTACAATACTTAACAAAATTCTCGTGAGATCCGTTAGTATAATAAAGAAAATTACCACTTTCGATACTGTTGTGAAGCCATTCATATTTTATTATTGGATTATACCTACTGTATTCTAACTTCACCATGAATTATACCCCCCGATACAATACATAGATTCGTCAAAACAAGCACACAATGCAATGAAAACAAAATATGTTTCAGACATAACAGTCTGTAGTAATCTGTACTCTACCATACTTCTAGAACTCTAAAAAACCTAAGAACTAAAAAAACATAAAGAATTTGTAGAGCAATATTGTGTTAAAATTTGAACTCAATATCACGTTACCGTAAAAAATGAAAATTAGTGCACTTGGAACAAAGTTTCTGTTTCAGATTCAACATTGTTTCTAGTCATCTTCTGGATCATCCTAAAGGCATTACTTGGAACAAACACTAAATTAAACATAAAAACACAATCATAAAAGAAGCATAATTGTACAAAACACCAAGAAACAGAAAGCGAAAGAGAAAAATAATCTATTCATAGGGTTGTCTCCCAACAAGCGGTATCATTACGCCCCTAGCTAGGCATAACAAATAGATTTAAGTATTGTCATCCTTGGTTTTCACTGTATAGAAGGCCCTCATGATTGATACATATGGTGGCTTAATTCTTATTCTAGGTAAGTTTTCCATACCCTTTCTATGGGGAAACTGAAACTTATTATTTCCTTCTTTCATATCAATCACGACACCTATAGTTTGTAAAAACGGTCTACCAAGTATGATAGGACAAGACGGATTGCGATCAATATCAAGAACAATAAAATCAATGGAAACATAATTCATATTTGCAAGAATAAGAACATAATTAATTATTCCCAAAGGCTTTTTAATAGTAGAATCCGCCAAGTGCAAATTGAGAGAGCATTCTTCAATATTGGTAAGACCAAGCACATCACATAAAGATTTGAGAATTGTGGAAACACTAACGCCCAAATCACACAAAGAAAAGCAATCATAATTTTTAATCTTGACATTAATGGTAGGTTCCAACTCATCATGTAATTTTCTAGGAATTGGAATATCTAGTTCCAACTTTTCTTCTAGGGATTTCATCATGGCATCAACAATGTGTTTAGTAAAAGCTTTATTTTGTTCATAAGCATGGGGTGAATTCGTCATAGATTGCAGCAAAGAAATACAATCAACCAAGGAGCAACTCTCATAATTACAGTCTTTGTAATAAAAAATAGTGGTCACATCACTAGTGAAAGTTTTGACCTGTCCAAACCCGCTCGTATAAAAAAATCATCAAGATTTTCACCCTCCAAATCATTGGGACGCTCTCTAGCTAAAGTTGACTCTTCTTCAGTCCCTTTATCATGAATTTTAACATTACTAAACAAGGGATTAATAGAGCAAACACCAATCATTTTAAGGTCTTCATCATTATTATCCTCTAAAGATATTGGTTTAGCTCCCATTTGATTCACTAAAGTGGCTTGTGCGGCGGATATTTTTCCTAGCAGATTTTTAGCATGAGCATACTTAATTTGGAGATTAGCAACTTCTCTACTAATATCATCAAGTTGTTTTGTTATGGCTTCTATTGCGGTAGAGTGTTCTTTAAGCTCCTCATTGAAATACTCATTATGGTCAAATTTCGTAGTCATATATTCCTTTGTAATTTTTTGCAATCTCAAGAACACTATTAGGGTAAGGAATATCATAATATCTTCGTTGAGGCATCATAACCAAGCAAACGAGATTGCAAGCAAACAAGAGATATCATGAGAAAAAGGCAAACGAAAAAGAGAGGGCGAATAAAACGGCAATTTCGTGAAGTGGGGGAGAGGAAAACGAGAGGCAAATGGACAATAATGTAAATTGCAAGGAGGTGAGTTTTGTGATTAGGAACCTGTTTGATGAATTGCTTCCTCCCCGACAACGGAGCCAGAAATTCCTTTGATGTGGCTTGAGAAAACGTCGGTATTTCCCAATAGAGGAAGGGATGATGCAGCACATTGACGGTAAGTATTTCCCTCAGTTATGAAACCAAGGTATCAATCCGTAGAGGAAGATCACGCACCCACGTAAACAACACCTGCACACAAATAACAAATACTTGCAACCCGACGTGAAAGAGAGGTTGTCAAGCTCTCCATGGTAATAAGATAGATTATGTATTGATAGTTTTGTTAAATAGATCTCGCATGAAAACAAAATAAAATAGATAAATCAAAATTGCAGAAAGTTATTTTTTGGTTTTTTGGATTAATTGATCTAAAAACAAAAGATGCAAATAGTAGATCAGAAAGCAATATGTTGAAAAAGTAGACCCAAGGGTCGTAGGTTTCAGTACTCGCTTCTCTCATGAATATGGCGCACGGTCGGTGAACAAATTACTGTTGGGAAATTGATAGAAGATCAAATAATCATGGCGATATCCAGGCAATGATCATTATGTCGGCATCACACGCAAGACAAGTAGATCGAGACGATTCTGCATCTACTTCTATTACTACACACATCGACCACTATCGAGCATGCATCTAGTGTATTAAGTTGATGGAGAAATGGAGTAATGCAATAAGAATAGTAGCATGATGTAGACAAGATCTATTCATGTAAGAATAGTCTCCATCTTGTTATCCTTAATGGAAATGATACATGCTTGTCTTGCTGCCCCTTTTGTCACTGGGAAAGAACACCACAAGATCGAACCCATCACAAAGCACCTTTTCTCATGGCAAGAAAAACCGATCTAGTTGGCCTAACTAAACCAAATATTATAAGAAGAAATACGAGGCTATAATTATCATGAAAATAAGAGATCAAAGAATACTCAACTCATATTCATGGATAGAAACTGATCATGAGGTCAAAATTCATCGGATCCTAACAAACACACCCCAAAAGTCATTACATCAAATAGATCTCCAAGAGACCATTGTATTGAGAATCATAGAGAGAGAAAGGAAGCCATCTAGCTACTGCCTACGGACCTGTAGGTCTATGGTGGACTACTCACGCATCATCGAAGAGGCATCTGTGAAGAAGATGAACCCCTCTGTGATGGTGTTAGATTGGATATCGAGGTTTTGGAACTTGCGGCTGCTGGAATTGTGTTTCGTGGACTCGCCTAGGGTTTTCTGAATATTTCGGAATTTATAGGCTCGATAGTCAGTTGGGGGAAGTCCCGAGGTGCCCACCCTCTACCAGGGGCCGTTGGCGCACCCTGGTGGAGTGTGGCCACCCTAGGACCCCACTTCTGGAGATCTTTGGCCCATCTTGTTCCTTCTGTTCCATAAAAATACTCCAAAAATCCCGTAGGGTTGGGCTCCATTTGGTATGGATTTTCTGTGAAGTAAAAAGCAAAAAAAAACAGCAACTGACAGTTTGTCACTATGTCAATAAGTTAGTCCCAAAAAATGATATAAAGTTGCCATAAAATGATTGTAAAACATCCAAGATTGATAATATAACAGCATGGAACAATCAAAAATTAAAGATGTGTTGGAGACGTATCACACATGAGGATGCACACCTAGTGCAGCCTGGTGCATCTTCCAAGCATGCCAACCTGATCAAGCACCGCCTCTGCCATCAAACTCCTCGATGACACAAAAGATCTGGCGTAGGCACAACAGATCATCGAGGCCGATGGCTTACCCATCGATGCTAGAGAATGTTGTGTTGTGCAGCATCGCAAGGGTTGAGCAGACCCTTGGCGTAGGGCAAGGTAGCTCTGTCGAGCAACATAGCTGCCTCACCACAGAGAGGTTGCAACACACCGCACAAGAATATCATCAGTGGTGCTCCTTAGGGAAAAACTAGCGCCTCCATTGATAGGGAAAGCACACCACACTAAAAGATTGATGGACGGCCGCAAAGCGAGAGCCGTGGCATACGGCAGAGCAAGAGAAGTTCCACCCCCTTGCCTGTTGTCCGCTGATACGTCTCCAACATATCTATAATTTTTTTCCATTCTATAATATTATCATTCTAGGATACGTTGTAGGCATTTATATGTCATTTCATATTATTTTTGGGCACTAACCTATTAACCAAGTGCAAAGTGCCAGTTGCTACTTTTTGGGTGTTTTTAGCTTTTTCAGGTTTACGGTACCGAACTAACTCCAATTGCCATGAAACTTTTTGATGATTTTTCTGGACCAAAATAAGATCTGGAAGTTGGGGGAGAAGACCAGAGGCCACACGACAGAGCCAACACACAACAAGGCACGTCTAGGGGGGTGGCCACGCCCTATTTGGTGGTGGCCCCCTCAAGCACCTCTTGATGCCCCTCTCTAGCCTATATATTTCAATTAATCCTAGAAACCCTAGAGTGCCTCGCAAATAACTTTTTCCATCGCCATAAGTATCTGTTCCGCCGTGTGCCCATTTGGAGCCCTGTTCCAGTGCCATACTAGAGCAGGGATTGATCATGGAGGGCCGATACATCAACCTTTCTACTCGCATGGTGATGTGTGAGTAGTCCACAACAGACCTACGTGTCCGGAGTTACTACCTAGATAGATCTCTCTCTCTCTTGACCTTCAATACAAAGTTCATGGCATCTTTGCGGTGATCTGTTCGATGTAATCTTCTTGTGCAGTGTGTTTGTTAGGCTCCGATGAATTGTGGGTTTATGTTCAGACTGTTCATGAAATAATATTGAGTTCCTTGATCGTCCTTCTTTACATATGCATGATTATGTGATACCTTCTTAATTCTCTCCGATCTATTGAAATAGTTTGGCCAACTAGATTGATCAAAGATGGTTAAAGATGGTCACATCATTGGGAGACTAGCTCGTTGATCAAAGATGGTCAAAGTTTCCTAGCCATAGACGTAAAATGTCATTTGAAAATGGGATCCCGTCATTGGGATAATGATGTGATGGACAAGACCCAAACTATAAACATAGCATATTATCATGTCAGTTTATTGCTATAGTTTTCTGCATGTCAAGTATCTGTTCCTATCACCATGAGATCATGTAACTCATTAACACTGAAGGAGTACCTTCTGTGTATCAAACGTGGCAACGTAACTGGACGAATATAAAGATGCTCTACAGGTATCTCTAAGGGTGTGTGTTGAGTGGGCATGGATCAAGACTGGGATTTATTACTCCGTGTGACAGAGAGGTATCTCAGGGCCCACTCGATAATACAACATCACAACAAGCCTTGCAAGTAATGTGACTAAATTTTTAGCCATGAGATCTTGTGTTATAGAACGAGTAAAGAGACTTGCCAGTAATGAGATTGAACTAGGTATAAAGATACCGACTATCAAATCTCGTGCAAGTAACGTACCGAAGAACAAAGGGAACAACATACGGGATTTAATAGATCCTTGACATAGAGGTTCAACTGATAAAGATCTTTATAGAATATGTAGGAACCAATGTGGGCATCCATATCCCACTATTGGTTTTTGGCCATAGAGGTGTCTCGGTCATTTCTACATAGTTCTCGAATCCGTAGGGTCTGCAAACTTAACGTTTGGTGACGTTTCGGTAGTACAGAGTTATGTATGGTGGTGACCGAAGGTTGTTCGGAGTCCTGGATTATATCCCGAAAGTCACGAGGAGCTCCGAAATGATCCAGAGGTAAGGATAGATATATAGGAAGTCCCGTTCTGGTCACCGGAAAAGTTTCGGGCACTTCGGTAGTGTACCGGTAGTGCCGGGAGTGTACCGGGCGACCATTAGGAGGGGCCTCACGCCCCAAAGGGCCTTATGGAATGTGGGAGGAGACAAACCAGACCCTGGTGGGCTCTCCCAAAAAGCCACTAAGGCACATGTGGTTGGGGAAGGAAAAACCCAAAGGTGGAAAGAGTTTCCAAGTGGAGAGGAGGTATCCTACTACTAGTAGGATTGGAGTAGGACTCCTCCACCTCCCACTTCGGCCGCACCAAAGGGGCAGCCCTTGGGGTGCTGACCTCCCTCCCGTCCCTCCTATATATACTGGAGGATTTGAGGGAATCCCTAACCCTAATTGCCACGTGATGCCCTCTTCTTCTTCTAGATCGTTTTCTCCTCTAGTCTAGTTTCGAAGGTGCTTAGGTGAAGCCCTGCCAGAATAGTTCCACCACTGCTGCCGCGTCGTCGCGTTACCAAAGAACTCACCTACCTATTCGCCCCCTCTTGTTGGATCAAGAAGGCTGTAACGTCATCGAGCTATAGATGTGTTGAACACGGAGGTGCCGTCCTTTTGGCGCTAGATCGATACGGATCGTGATTGGATCGCGGGACGCTCGGCGATTGGGATCGCAAAGACAATCGACTACATTAACCGCGTTTCTTAACACTTCCCTCTTAGTGATCTACAAGGATACATAGATTTAGTCTCCTGCTCATATATGCTCATCACCTTGGATAGATTTTGCGTGTGCATAGGTGTCAGGGTGCGACACCTATGGGATCTTGTGGATCCCTTTGTGGTTTAGTAGGGGGAAGGCGTGCACAAAGAGAAGATCTGACGAGCAGCACGGGGGATTTTTGTCCAGGTTCGGGCCGCTGAGAAGCGTAATACCCTACTCCTGCTTTAGTTTATTATGAGTGTTTGAGTTCTCGCTACAGGAGCACTGTGTGACGAACAGTACACAGCCGCTATGCGTGTGAGCCCGAAAGTCCTCCTCCTTTTTTCCTCTTTAACTACGCCTTGGGCCTCCTTTTATACATCCAAGGGGTCTCCAACAGTAGGGTACGGTACATACAGGAGCTGTATAGTGGCTACAGTCTTATCATACCTAACACTGACAGCATAGGACACACGCATTAAATGCTCCGTCTAGTTGTTCCTAATCTTGTTGGGGACGGAGAAAGAGGCCGTCCCATCAGCACCTCCTAACCCCTTCATCGCCAGCGCCTTGACACTGACTTAGGAGGGACGACACCTGGTCTCTGCACTGGCAGGATGGTGAGATCTTGCCGGGTGCACGTCTTGTCAGGGCTCTGCCAACCATCCCAGCAAGGATCTTTCCGGGATCCCATCCTTTGGCCTTCTGGGTCTTCTCGGTGACCTGCCTGGAGGTCTTCTCTCAGGAAGGCTTGCTTCCCCGAAACTCTATCTTGATCATGCAGGCCTTGAGCTTGCCGGCGATGCGTAGACCTGTTCCCGGTGAATCATCCTTGCCGGAAATCTGAGTCCTGGATATGTCCTATAGGTGGATTTCTTCTCTGCCATGGCCTTCCTGCCTGGAGGCCGTGACTTGCCGGTGGGTGTCTAGGGTAGCGGACACCCCGCTGTTCACTACATCGATAGGAGCCCCTGGGTCTGGGCCGGACAAATGTGCATAGTGTTTGTCCTGGCTAGGCCCAAAAACACACACCGGTACACGCGTGGTGAGACGTAACCGCCACTCATGACTTTTAAATTGCATGTTGATGATGATGCAAGAGATCTTGCGGTTTGTCGGGTCTTGGGATTGCCGATAGCATGGGCAAACAGAGCAGGACGATAGCAGGAGTCATGTGCCCGAAATGGAGCCCCAGACCATGCGACGAACAGCCTATAAAACAAAGGGTTTAGGGTTTTGGGAACTGCTCGACACCCATATAGGGTGTGGCTATCTCATATATATAGAGGGGTAACAATAGGTACAATACAAGTCATATACAGTTGTATGTATACAAGTCTAACACCCTCCCTCAATCTTAACTATGGCCTGAAGTACAAAGTAAGTTAAGATTGCACCTACAACCTACAAACTGCGAATGTGGAAAAGGTTTTGTGAAGATGTCAGCAAGTTAGTCTTTGGAGGAGATAAACTTGATACGGAGTAGCTTCTGTGCAACGCGTTCCCTGACAAAATGAAAGTCAACTTCAATGTGTTTCATTCGGGCATGAAATACCGGGTTAGAAGATAGGTATGTAGCACCGATGTTGTCACACCAAAGAACTGGAGGCTAATCTAGAGAGACTCTTAACTCCTTCAGAAAAGACTATACCCAAATAAGCTCGGCGGTGGCATTTGCAACTGCTTTATATTCAGCTTTAGTACTGCTGCGAGATACTGTAGCTTGCTTGCGAGCATTCTAGGTGATCAAGTTAGGACCAAAGAATACGAAATAGCCCCCCGTTGATCGCCTGTCATCGAGACAACCAGCCTAATCCGCATCAGAGAAGGCAGAGAGCTCTCGGGACGGGGCGGGCTGAAGAAGCAAACCATATGAGGCAGTGAGACTTATGTAAAGCAGGATACGCTTCACAGCCGACCAATGAGATGTCATGGGAGCATGAAGATACTGGCAGACACGATTAACTGCATAAGAGACATTAGGCCTAGTGATAGTGAGATACTATAGACCTCCAATAATACTACGGTACTCAGTCACATCATCCGGTGAAAGAGGATCTCCATCAAGAGCAGACAACCGATCAGTAGCAAACATCGGAGTGGGAGCAGGCTTATAGTTCAGCATACCAACCCTGCGTAGGAGATCCAAAGAATACTTCTTCTGAGTGAGAGTCAAACTAGCAGAAGACCGTGAGACCTCTAGACCAAGCAAGTAATGCAGGGCACCCAAGTCCTTGACAACAAAATCACCACTCACTTCAGACACAAGGCGATCAGCCATAGCATCAGAGGAACTAACAAGTATGATATCATCGACATAAACCAGCAGGTACATCATGACCTCAGGGCGCTGAAGAAGAAAGAGGGATGTGTCAGCAGTGGAGGGAACAAACCCAAGAGACCGAAGCACAGAACCTAGTGACGCATGCCACGTCCGAGGAGCTTGTTTAAGTCCATACAGAGCCTTGACCAGGCGACAAAGATGACGAGGACCTGCTGGATCAACAAAACCTGGAGGCTGACGCATATAGACCTCCTCCTCAAGAACTCCATGCAAAAATGCATTCTGTACATCAAGCTGATGAAGTAACTAGCCACGAGTAACAGCCAGAGAGAGCAGCAAACGAATGGTAGTGGGCTTTATAACTAGACTGAAAGTGTCTTCATAGTCAAGTCCGTACCTTTGCTTGAAACCCTTCGCAACAAGCCGTGCCTTATATCGTTCAATGGACCCATCAGCATGCTTCTTCACCTTGAAGACCCACTTGGAATTAATCATATTGACACCAGAAACAGGAGGAAAGAGTTGACACGTGTCATTCTTCAACAAGGCCTGAAATTCCTGCTCCATTGCAGTACGCCAGTGAGGGATACCAAGAGCAGCCTCGAAATGACGGGGCTCAACTGTGGTATCAGAAACCGCATGTGCCACACATGCAGCGATCCATGAAACAGTCCCATCAGTGCACTCCTTGGGCCAGAAGATCCCGCCCTCACTACGTGTGCGTGGACGAGGGGCTGCAGCAGCAGCCGGTGCCGGCTCCGGCGATGGAGAAGATGTAGCCGACACCGGGGTAGCCAGTGAAGGAGCAGCCGGCTCCGATGTAGCGGGCCGAGGAGTGGCCGACAACGATGTAGCCGGCACAGGAGCAGCTGGTTCCGACGTAGCCAGCCAAGGTGTAGCCGGTGCCTCCGTAGCCGGCCGAGGTGCAGCCAGCATTGGAGTAGCCGACAGAGGAGCAGCCAGTTCTGACGTAGCCAGCCGAGGTGCAGCCGGTGCCTCCATAGCTGGCCAAGGTGCATCCAGCATTGGAGTAACCGGCCGAGGAGCTACGGGCGCTGATGCAGCCGACACCGGGGTCGCCACCTTAGGGTCAGCCGGCTCCGTCGTAGCCGACCGAGGTGCAGCCGACAGAGGAGTAGTCAAAGCTGACCCGGATGACTTCTCATCTCCATCATTCGAATCCTGATCAAGGAGCTCAAGGCGAGCGCTACATCCAATACCTGCAACATGATTAGCAAGCAGCGCAGGAGCATGTGCAACATCTTCAAATTGATCAGGCAAAGACACAGTGGAATGCACAGGCGGCGTGGGAGTGCTAGAGCTGAGCAGAAGTGCAGCAAAGGGAAAAACGTTCTCATCGAACACAACATCACGGGATATGTAAACATGATTCTTGGGCACATGGAGACATTTATATCCTTTATGAAGAGAACTATACCCAAGGAAAACACACTTTTTTGACCGAAACTCTAGCTTGTGTTTGTTATATGGATGGAAATGAGGCTCACAAGGACACCCAAACACCTTAAAAAAGGTGTAGTCTGGGAGCTCATGAAGCAAGAGTTCAAGGGGAGTCTTCATTTTTAGAAGTCGTGAAGGAAGCCTATTTATCAAAAAACAAGCAGTGGAAAAGGCATCACTCAAAAACCAAAAAGGAACGAAGGCATGAGCAAGTAAGGTAAGGTCAGTTTCTACAAGATGACGATGCTTACGTTCAGCGGTGCCATTCTGCTGATGTGTATGAGGGCAGGACACACGGTGTGAGATCCCAAGCTTGTTAAAGAACATACTGAGGTTGTGATATTCACCGGCCCCCCAATCGAACTGAACATGAAGAATTTTATGCTTGAGGAGACGCTCAACATCTGCTGGAAACTGAATGAAAACATCAAACACATCAGATTTACGCCTAATAAGATAAAGCCAAGTAAACCAACTATAAGCATCAATAAAACTCACATAATAATTATGGCCACTAATAGATGTTTGGGCATGGCTCCATACATCAAACAAAGCAAGCTCAAGAGGGTATGTGACGACACGACTCGATTCTAAAAAAGGAAGCTGATGACTCTTGCCTTGGTGATAGGCATCACAAATAGTTTCAACACTCTTATTAACTACAATAGGAAGCTCATGACGATGCAGAACATGACGAACTATGGGAGCATTAGGGTGACCAAAACGCGCATGCCAATGAAGAGCTGACACACGAATGCCGCTGAACACCTGAGGAGCATACTCTGCAGGAGGTGGGGGTGGTGCGTCAAGTGCGTAAAGGCCATGGCGAAGAAAACCGCTAAGCAGAACGACCCTCGTGTCTCGATCCTTGATAAAAAATGAAAACGATGAAACTCAGCAAGGACATTATTGTCACGAGTAAGTTTGGGAATAGACAACAAACTACGTGTAGTGGAAGGAACTCGAAGAACATTGCGAAGATGTAGTCGCTTAGAGTTGTGTGTAAGGAGTGAGGCCTGACCAACATGAGAGACGTGCATACCTGCTCCGTTGGTGGTGTGAACCTGATCATGACCATGGTATGCCTCCTGGGTGGAGAGCTTCCCTATCTCACTCGTTAGGTGATTGGTAGCTCCCGTGTCGATATACCACGTTGGGTCAATGGAGTAGGATGGAGTTTGCCCGTGCTCATGGCCTGCCATTGCAGCGGCGGCCTGCTTGTCATTGCCCTTACCATTGTTACCAATGCCGAGGAAGTCCTGCTTGAAGCGGCGATGACAGCGAGAGGCAATGTGCCCGTCGATACCACACAGCTGGCACGCCTGCTGGGTACCATAGGAAGGACAACACGCACGGGGCCGGCCACCACCCATGATGGAGGGTGCAGCAGCCCGTGGAGCTGGCTGAGATGAGGACGCCGGTTTGCCACCAGCTGGGGATGCCTTATGAGGTTTGCCACGAGTCACGGCATTGGCAGAGACAAAGCCAGGAGTGGCACGACGCGCCTTGATGCGCTGTTCGCGACCAAGGTGGCATGCATATAGCTCACGAGGCTGAAGTGGGGCGTCACGACCATGGATATTCTCAATGAGATTGTCATAGTCGTCATCGAGGACGTTCAGGACATGTGTGGTGAAGTCCTCGGGAAGAAGCGGCTGACCAATGGAGGCCAGCGTGTTAGTCAGGCTCGTCATTTTGTTGAAGTAGTCCGTGATGCTGAGGTCATGCAGCTTGGTCTCGCCCAACTCAGTGCGAATAGTGTGAGCGTGCGCCTGGGACTGAGAGGCAAAACTGTTATGAAGCGCCGCCTAGGCCTCTTGGGACGTGGCGACGAAGAGGACCAGCGACGAGACACTCGGTGTGAGTGACGATTGTAAAGCAGAGAGGATTGCCTGATCCTGGGCCACCCACGCATGATGTGCCGGATGATATGTTGGTGAGCACGAGAGAGAACCATCAACACACCCCTCCAAGTAACGACTCCGAAGGAGAGGCAACACTTGAGCACTCCAGGACAATTAGTTGTCAGGCATGAGCTTCATCGGGAGGAGGTGCCAAAAGTAGAAGGGCGAAGACGACGCAGCATGGTCAGCGGTAGCTGACGGCTGGGGCGCATAGAGACCCATCTCCCGCGAGGAGGCAGGGGCGGTTTCACCATCGAACACCTACGACGGGTAGGTGCCGGGGTAGCTAGCTGGTACATAGCCGGCCGAGGCGCAGCCAGCACCGATGTAACCGGCAGAGGTGCCACCGACTCCTCAATAGCCAGCCGAAGGGTAGTCATTCGCAGCTCCATAATTGGGCTGCGGAGGCGGCGTGATGTAGGTCGATGAAGGGTCACCTGCCAGCCAGGCAGATGGCAGCGGCGGAACACCATAGGGTTGTGGAGGCAGCGCACCATGGATCGGTGCAGACGAGGCGCCATAAGCGGGCGTGGGCGCAGGACCACCACAAGGTGGCGGCGCATCGACGCCGGTCGAGAGTGATGACCAACCAGTGGGAACCGGCGGCTGTAGATCGCCATGCACGCCAGGCCCCGATGCGGCTAGGGGCACCGATCCGATCGGGGACCTAGGAAAGGCACCACGAGGGGAGTGGGGTTGCCAGCATGATGCAAGGGGCCGAGAGGCAAGGAACTGTGAGGTTGAGGCCAACATGGCGCCGGCGTTGGAGGTCGGCGCAACGGAGGTGGCAGACCGGCGTGATGGCGGCAGGGGTAGTGGAAGCCATTGTAACCTAATCTGATACCATGTAAAACAAAGAGTTTAGGGTTTTGGGAACTGCTCGACACCCATATAGGGTCTGGCTATCTCATATATATAGAGGGGTACCAAGAGGTACAATACAAGTCATATAGAGCTGTACATTTACAATTGTAACACAGCCAACCCCCGAGCCTTCCCCAAAAAGGGTACTATGGGTGCGGTGCTTGATTCATACGTTCATCCTTGTTGTCGCCGCTGTCTACTATGAATGCCTTACTGTCGTCTTGCCGACCTTCAGCACAGCGTCCTTGGATTTCTCGGCTGCTACGTGCCGCTGAGAATAAAGAAAATGTGCCGGGACTGACATACTTTTTGCATCCTTGTTGCTGCAATGGCACATATAAAGAAATAATTTATCTTAGTTAGGCCAATCTTTACATATGCGACACATGTTTCTTTACGCTAAATGAATGTCTGCTTCTCTCTTGATTAATTCTGTACTTGCATATAGCTTATATCCCATGCTTATTGGAAACCTTGCCGGCGCGCACACTTGCCACGAGCGCTTTAAGGAACACGTCCTTAGCAGCCTGCTGGAAATGTCTCCACCGGTAGGGCGACTTGTCGGGCCCAAACACAACTGCTAAGTTTGCCGAGCACGCAAAACTAGAGCGCAGGCTAACCATGGCAAGGTCCTTTTGCGTGCAGATTGACGTAGAAGGACGAAAAATCAATCAAAACGACCCACGCCTACCGAAAAACTTTCCGGTGTGCACGCTCCAACCGGCAGTGCTTGAGGAACGGGTCCTTGTAACTTGCCGGGAATGTCGCTTACCAGAAAATCTTACCTTCCCGGGTTTAGTGCAGCTGCTCACATCGCCGAGCGGACTCGAAATGATTAGAAGCGCGACTAGCCCCGGGAAGGCTCCTCAGCATATGGGTTTACGTAGAAATTTGATGATAAAACTTATTTAGCCTTCTCCTTGAACGATTGCATTTTTGTTCAATGAATACCTACACTTGCTAGAATACTCCCCGAATGCGCATGTTCCGGTCGACGACGCTTAGGATCAGGTCCTATCTAGCATCCTATCAAGAACGCCGCCTCTTCAGGAGCTTGACGCTCTAAAAACAACGGCAACTGCATCTGCGTTGTTGGGCGGACCCAGAACAACTAGGAGCGCAGAGTATTTCAAGAGCGCTCCCTCGTGCACAGGTTGTACAAAATAAAACATCAAGAATAGAGCTAAACAACAAAAAGCCATTGAAGTTTTAGGACTTAGCTTTGGCAAAGAATTTCAGCTACCCATGTTTCTTCTCGGGCACCATGACGATGAAGATGATCAAGAACTGACGCGCTGATTGCTAGATCAGGTTCATGCAACCTTTCCCCTAACCTGGCGCGCCAAAGATGTCGGGGTGCAACACCTATGGGATCATGTGGATCCCTTTGTGGTTTGACAGGGGAAGGTGTGCACAAAGAGCAGATCTCATGACCAGCGTGGGGTATTTTTATCCAGGTCTGGGCCGCTGAGAACCGTAAAACCATACTCTTGCTTTAGTGTATTATGAGTGTTTGAGTTCTGGCTACAGGAGCAGTGTGTGACGAACAGTACACAGCCAGTACGCATGTGAGCCCGAAAGTCCACCTCCATTTTTCCTCTTTAGCTATGCTTTGGGCCTCCTTTTATATGTCCATGGGGTCTCCAACAGCGCCATATAGTACATACAGGAGGTGTATAGTGGCTACAATGTTATCATACCTAACACTAACAACATAGGACAGACGCATTAAATGCTCCGTATAGTTGTTCCTAATCTTCTTGGGGATGGAGAAAGAAGCCATCCCATCATCATTGCCTAACCCCTTCATCACTAGTGCCTTGACACGTACTCAGGAGGGATGACACCTTGTCTCTGTGCTGGCAGGTTGGTGAGACCTTGTCAGGGCTCCACCAACCATCCTGGCAAGGATCTTGCCGGGATCCCATCCTTTGGCCTTCTAGGTCTTCTCGGTGACCTGCCTAGAGGTCTTCTGTTAGGAAGGCTTGCTTCCCAGGAACTCTATCTTGATCTTGCCGGACTTGAGCTTGCCGGCGATGCATAGACCTGTTCCCGGCAAATAATCCTTGCCGGAAATCTGGGTCCTGGATATGTCCTACAAGTGGATTTCTTCTCTTGCATGCCCTTCCTTCCTAGAGGCTGCAACTTGCCGGTGCATGTCCAGGGTAGCAAACACCTCCCTGTTCACTACACTGACAGTAGGGAATGTTTTGTTTCCCATGCAACGTTGCCCAGCAGTGGCATCATGACCTAGGTCTATGTGTAGATGAGATCACAAGTAGAAAACAAAGGAGTTTGTGGGGGTTGATGCTTAGATTACTTCCTCCCTTGGTCCTATTTTTATTTAGCGGTATTGTGGGATCAAGCGGCACGGACCAACCTTACTCGTATGCACACGAGAGACCAATTCCACCAGCAAACATGTGACTTTGTTGCATAAAGATGGCTGGCGGGTGTCTTTCTCTCCTACTCTAGTTGGATCGGATTTGACAAAAGCGGTCCTTGAGAAGGTTGAATAGCAATTTGTGTATCACCGTTGTGGTTTTTGCGTAGGTGAGAATTGTTCTTGCAAGATACCCATAGCAGCCACGTCAAACATGCAACAACAATTAGAGGACGTGTAACATGTTTTTGCAGGGTATTATGTGTTGTGATATGGCGAATTACATGATGTGATATATGTTATGTATAAGATGATCATGTTTTGTATAGAATATCATGACTTGCACGATGATGAGTACGGCAATCGGCAGGAGCCATAGCATTGTCTTTAATCATTTTTGCCGTTTTGCTTTACTTTCTCGTTATGAGTAAGCAATAGTCGTGGAAGCAACAGTCGGTGACGCAACCCCGATGGCGGCACGTTGATGGAGATCAAGATGATGGAGATCATGGTGTCGTGCAGGCCCATATGGAGATCATGTCAGTGTTTTGGAGATGAAGATTAAAAGCACAAGTTCATGGCCATATCATGTCACTTATGATTTGCATGTGATGTTAGTCCTTTTATGCACCTTATTTTGCTTAGGACGACGGTAGCATTATAAGTTGATACCTCACTAAAATTTCAAGATAAATTGTGTTGTCCCCGAGTGTGCACCATTGTGAAAGTTTGTCGTGTTGAGACACCATGTGTTGATCGGGTGTGATGGATTCTACGTTCACATACAACGGGTGCAAGCTAGTGTTTCACATGCAGAACACTCAGGTTAAACTTGACGATCCTAGCATGTACAGACACGGCCTCAGAACACAAGAGACCGAAACATCGAACATGAGTCATATAGTAGATATGATTAACATGATGGTGTTCACCATTGAAACCACCTCAACTCACGTGATGATTGGACTTGAGTTTGTGAATTTGGATCATGTATCACTCAGATGACCAGAGGGATGCCAATTTGAGTCGGAGCTTTAGTAATTTGATTAATTAAACTCATTATCTTGAACAATAGTCTTAGTAACCTTTGCATATTTATGTTGTAGATCAATGGCTCGTGTGGTAGTTCCCCTGAATTTTAATGCGTTCCTAGAGAAATCCAAGTTGAAAGATGATGGAAGTAACTTTGTGGACTGGGCACGTAATATGTGGATTATCCTCATGACTTTCCAGAAGGCTTATGTGCTTAATGCTCCGCTTGGTGACCCACCCGCTCATGTGTCGTCCAAGGAGGTTTAGAACGCTTGGGAGACATGTTCTGGAGATCACTCAATAGTTCAATGTGCAATGTTGTATGGATTAGAACTTGGACTCCACTCGGGGTACGACACCTATGCGATCGCGTGGATCCCTTTGTGGTTCGGCAAGGAGACGGTGTGCACAAAGAGCAGATCCGATGAGCAGCGCAGCGGTATTTTTATCCAGGTTCGGGCCGCTGAGAAGTGTAAAACCCTACTCCTACTTTAGTGTTTTATGGGTATCTGGGTTCTGTCTATAGGAGTGCTATGTGATTTACAGTACACGGTCATTATGTGTGTGAGCCAGAAGGTCGAAGAAGATCCTCCTCCTTGTAATGCCTTGGGCCTCTTTTTATATGACTAAGGGGTCTCCAACTGTGGCGTATAGTACATACACGAGATGTACAATTGCTACAGTGTTATCCTACCTAACACTAATGGCTTAGGACAAACGCATTTAATGCTCTGTTAGGCATCCCTGGCCTTCTATGGGACGAGACAGGAGCCCGTCCCATCGGCACCGCTTAACCTCCTCCATTGCCAGCGCCTTGACACGTATTTTGGAGGGATGATACCTTGTCTCTACGCTGGCAGGATGGTGAGATCTTGCCGGGTGCACGTCTTGCCGGGGCTTTGTAATCCATCCCGGCAAGATCTTGCCGGGGTACCATCTTTTGGTCTTCGGTCTTCTGATTATGGACTTGAACGTTTTCTTGATATCTTAGTACTTGTATTTAGTTGTCCCCTGGAAGGCCTTGCCACTGGGGTGGATACAACAGCCCGTGCACAAGTAAGGGGTACTAAACAACCCAAACTTTAGTGCACCGACAGGAGCGCTTGGGCCTAGGCCATACACTGGTGCGAGGTGTGGTTGAGCTAGGACCATACAGTGCACAGGCATGCATGGTAGTTGTCCACGGTTGTAATCATTCCTCTTATTGCGCTAGGCAGTTTCTGCCATGTGCGTTGCATGCATAGCGGGGGAGTTGGCAACGGGCCCCCATGACTTAAAGTCCTGGTTGTGGCACAAACTGCAGCACCATGGATTGGAGTTATGGGGCGGTTACTGTAGGGGAATGTTGCATGGAGAACAAAAATATTCCTATGCACATGCAAGATCTATCCATGGTGATGAGCATCTACGAGAGGGAGAGTGGAACTACATACCCTTGTAGATCGCTAATCGGGAACCGTTAAGAAATGTGCTTGATGTAGTCGAACGTCTTCGCGATCCAAATCGTCGAGCGTCCCACGATCCAATCACGATCCGTCCTGATCTAGCGTCGAACGGACGACACCTCCCCATTCAGCACACGTACAGCTTGATGACGTTCTCCGACTTCTTGATCCATCAAGAGGTAGCGGAGAGGTAGACGATTTTTCGGCAGCATGACGGATTTACGACGATGGTGGTGGATCTATTCCAGCAGGGCTTCACCTAAGCACTCCTGAAACCGATCTAGAGAAGAAACTACGATCTAGAGGAGAGGTATCACGTGGCTGTTTTTCTGTCTCAAAAAACACTCAAACCTCTAGTATATATAGGAGGAGGGGAGGGAGGAGGCTTGGCTCCCAAGGGAGGCAGCCCTTGTTCGGCCGAAGGGGTGGGAGGAGTCCTTCTCCTCCAATCCTAGTAGGACTAGGACTCCTCCTTTCCCACTTTGGCCTCCTTCCACACTTTGGATTTTCCACCCCAGTCGCATGGGCTTCCTTTGGGACTTGGGCCAGCCCACTAAGGGCTGGTATACCTTCTCCCACAGCCCATGTAGCCTCTTTGGTCGAAATACCCCTCCTGATGGTCCCCCGGTACCCTCCCGGCACTCCCGGTACACTACCGATGAGCCCGAAACATTTCAGGCGACCAAAACAAGACTTCCTATATATCAATATTTACCTCTAGACCATTATGGAGCTCCTCGTGACGTCTGGGATATCATTCGGGACTCTGAACAACCTTCGGTCATCACCATACATAACTCTATACTACCAAAACGTCACCGAACCTTAAGTGTGCAGTCCCTGCGGGTTCGAGCACTATGTAGACATGGCCGAGACACTTCTCCGGTCAATAACCAAAAGTGGGACCTAGATGCCCATATTGGATCCTACAAATTCTACAAAGGTCTTTATCGGTCAAACCCCTATGTCAAGGATTCAGTTAATCCCGTATGTCGTTCCCTTTGTTCTTCTGTATGTTACTTGCCCGAGAATCGATCGTCGCTATCTGCATACCTAGTTCAATCCCGTTTCCGGAATGTCCCTTTACTCATTCTGTAATACAAGATACCATGGATAAAACTTAGTCACATTGCTTGCAAGGCCTGTTGTGATGTTTTTATTACCGAGTGGGCCCTAAGATACCTCTCTGTCACACAGAGTAACAAATCCAAGTATTGATCCATGCCGAGTGGGCCATAACAGACACCCTCGGAGATACCTGTAGAGCACCTTTATAGTCACCCAGTTACGTTGTGATGTTTAATACACACGAGGTACTCCTTCGGTGTTAGTGAGTTGCATGATCTCATGGTCATAGGAAAAGATACTTGACATGAATAAAATTGTAGCAATAAACTGACACGATCAAATGCTACGTTTATAGTTTGGGTCTTGTCCATCACATCATTCTCCTAATGATGTGATCCCGTTATCAAATGACATCTCATGTCAATGGCTAGGAAACCTTGACCATGTTTGATCAACGAGCTAGTCTACTAGAGGCACACTAGGGACAAAGTGTTTTCTATATATCCACACATGCAATGTGTTTCCACTCG
Source organism: Hordeum marinum (assembly GCA_022496015.1). Taxonomy (NCBI): domain Eukaryota; kingdom Viridiplantae; phylum Streptophyta; class Magnoliopsida; order Poales; family Poaceae; genus Hordeum; species Hordeum marinum. Next base: position 299,241,028 of record CM039673.1, read on the forward strand.
ATAAAATTATAGCATGGATAATAAAAAATTAACATGAACAAGGAAATATAACAATAACCATTTTATTATTGCCTCTAGGGCATATTTTCAATAGTTACCTATTCGCCCGTGATCGTGGGCGACGAGATTGGTGGAGATGGGCAGCGACTCTTGGGATGGAGGAGAGCCAGCCCCCGCGCCACTCCCTATAAATTAGGGGGTAGAAAGGGGCGATGCTCATTCATCCTTCGTTCCTTCTTGAGTGCGAACCTCCAGAGCTTGACCTTCTACACCTTCCCAATCTTTATTTGTGCTCGCGCTTAGCCATGGCTAGGGGACAAGCGAGGCCACCGTCCGCTGCCCCAATGGCAAGGGGTTCCTGTCGGGATCATGCCACTGCTTTAGCCACGGAAGTGGAGGGTGGCTCGAGCGCGCGTGGTGGAAGAGGTACAAGGGGTCGTGGTCGACATGGAGGTTATGGTCGCGGAGGCAGAGCGCCATTCAACCCCTTCCTTCGATGCCAGACCCCCTTCTTGAAGAGACCCATGCTGAGGGGACGATGCTGGAGTTCGTCATCATGTTGCGCGCCCCCTTCGGAGCCATCTGTGCCTTCCTCACCCTTTTGCCAGGGTGACAGAGGTTGACAAGCCGGCCGCTCTATGGCTGCGGGCATGTGGCTATTGCGACGGTGCATGGAGAGTCGCATCATGCTCCTCAGGCGCGGTTGGAAAACCTTTGCCCGTGCCCATAACCTCCTGGATGGGCATATTCTTCGCTTCAAGATGGTGGAGGCCGACCTGCTCTCCGTCATGATTTACGGGCACTCAGGCGCCCACCTTAGCTGCTATGAGGAAAGCTCGAGCGGTGCCGAAGTTCCTCCTCGAGCGACAATGATGAGGAGGATAGTGTCGGTGAAGATGACAGCGACGAGTACGAGCTCCAAGCCATCAAGTTGGAATACGATGACATGGGCTCTGACTAATCGCCGGCCGCACCATCACTGTCAGCTCATGCCCCTCCCCCTCCTGGTGGAGCGACCCTGCAAGGGGTCCTTGTCCGGGGTGTTGCCTCATCATCCAGCTAGATCTCCCAGCAGGCCCGCGGACTTCGGCCTCGTCTTCCCTTCTATAAGTCCCGCCCTCTGTGCAATGCTGATCATGGAGGGGTCAGCCTGGGCTTTTGTCGGGGGTCTCTTCCCATTTTTCTTCTTGTAATCTGCCCCTGGGGGGAAAGTCAAATAAAGATTTTCTTAGGAAGAAACGCCATCTCGTGTAAATTTCATTCCCTTTGAATGAATGCAAGTTATTCCTCTTGTTAGATTCCTGTCTATATGGTACACTCCCTATGCTCTATCTGAAACTTGTCAGTGGATGCAGCCCTGCCGCAAGCGCTTTGAGGAGAGGATCCTTAGCAGCCTTCTGTCAGTGCCACTACCGGCAAGATACCTTCACATTTTTAGTGCAGCCACTTAAGGTGTTGAGTGGACTCGAAACAGAGTAAGGTCACAACCGATCATGACAATGTTACCTTGACATTTTCAGTGCGGCCACTGAAGCTATTGAGCGGACTTGAAACATATTAAGGGCACAACCGATCACAACAAGGTTCCTTCGCGTGCAGGTTTCCCATACAAAAGTTGAAATCGTCCAAGGAAAATACTTCACAGTAAAAAATTACTTAGGGTTTTTCAACTTAGATTTTCGTTGTTGTACTCCATTCTCCAAGATGTCAATTTTGAATATCGCCCGTCAGTGTCCATACCATCTCATCCCCCCCAACAAACTTGCATGCGAGATAACCTTATATCCTTTAAGAAAAAGAAAGAAGAGAAAACAAACAGATGGAACCTTGGCGGTTTGTCAACATTTGATGGAAATAAGCGTAATGCAACATCTTAGATAAACATGCATATAAGTAAACATGGAAATCCACAAGAGTTGTAAAATGCTCGATCTTATTCAACTATGCACAGGGTCTGTACCTGGCTTTGTACAAAGGATTATATGCCTTGTCGGCAAGACTTGTACAAAAGGTGGTTGCCGGGGGACCTGGCAACCGCACCTTACGGATAGAAATGATGAAGATGTTTGATATTCCATGAGTTTCCCACTAGAATGCCATCTTCGATCTCAAGGCGGACTGCGCCAGACCTAGTGACTTGTAGTAGCCAATAAGGGCCTTCCAACTTCGGCGTCAAGTTGTTTGAATTCTTGGCTGACTGAACGCGCTGAAGAACAAGGTCGCCTTCCTCAAGACTTCGGGCATGAACCTTGCGGCTATGGTAGCGGCACAAAGCTTGCTGGTAGCGTGCAGCTCGCATAGTAGCCTGAAGACGATCTTCCTCGATGAGCGTTATATCATCTTGGCGCAACTGCTCTTGCTCAAGCTCATCATAAGCGAGTACTCGAGGTGACCCGTATATGATCCGTGGGGAGAACTGCTTCCGCCCTGTATACTAAGGAGAAGGTTGTCTGGCCGGTGGCTTGATTTGGTGTCATTTTGATTGACCAAAGAACCACCAGTAGCTCATTACTCCAGTGTCTTCCACACTTGCGCAGCCTGTTGAAAGTTCTTGCCTCAAGTCCTTGCAACACTTCAGCATTTACCCTTTCCGCTTGGCCGTTGCTCCTTGGATGAGCAACAGAAGCAAAGCAGATCTTCCCGCCAAGATCTTGGACATATTGCATGAAGGTGTGGGTTGTGAACTATGTGCTATTGTTAGTGATGACCCTGACTGGTACACGAAAACGGCAAACTAGTCATTTAAAGAACGTGATGGCTGATTGCGTTGTCACCTTTCTAGCTGCTTCCACTTCCGGACACTTTGTGAACTTGTCGATCGTGACGTACAAGTACTCAAAGCCCCTGGTAGCACAGGGAAAGGGCCCAAGATGTCGAGCCCCCATACCAAAAATGGCCAGGAAAGAGGGATTGTCTGAAGAGCTTGAGCTTGTTGATGTAGTTTCTTCGAATGGAACTGGCACGCTTCACACGTGGTTACTAGTGCAGTTGCATCCTGGAGAGTAGTGGGCCAAAAGAAACCTTCCCGGAATGCCTTACCGACAAGAGCTCTTGATCCTATGTGGGAGCCACATATGCCTCCATGTATCTCTGCCAACAGCTCCATTCCATCCTCTCGAGGAATACACTTCAATTTCACACCGTTCGATCTCTTGCTATACAGGACATTGCCCACAAACTTGTACATATTAGACTGACGGGCTACTTTCTCTGCTTCTTCCTGTTCCTCAGGGAGTTCTCCTGTTTGAAGGAACTGAACAATGTGATGTGCCCATGTTGGAGGCTAGGATTGATGGCGAGGACTAAAGGCATGTCTTCTATCACGGGAGCACTTGTCTCTACGGCAAGGGCTTGAGGCTCTGCCGGAGCCTGTTGTCCCCCGGCAAGCTTGGCGTTGATCCTGACAACTTCCTTGTCGGTAGCTTCTAGGAGCTCTCTGGGAAAGTACAGGCTAGAATTCAACTTCCTTATCTTGTTTTGCCTCGCTAATGGTGCTATAGATGGCTGAGTCAATTGGAGCACAAAAGTCCCTGGTTCCATAGGTAACTTGAGGGCAGCACACTTTGACAGCTTGTCGGCATGTCGTTCTCTACACGAGGAACATGCTCTGTATGCAGACCGTCAAAGCGCTCCTCCAACTTCCTCACTTCATCTACGTAGGCTTCCATCAACGGGCTCTGATAATCTTTGTTGACTTTCTTGACGACAAGCTGTGAATCTCCTTTGACGATGAGCTTCTTAATCGCATGGTCTGCCGCGATCCTAAGACCGGCAAGCAACCCATCATATTATGTGGTGTTGTTTGTCAACCTCTCCCGGGAAAGTGCATCGCAATTACATATTTCGGGTGCTCTCCGATGAGTGGGACAAGCAGCACGCCAGCACCGGCTCCTTGCAGGGAGAAAGCCCCATCAAAATACATAACCCATTCTTGACTTGTTTCCTTGCCATGGAGAGTCATACATGGATCTCTTCGTCCGGTGTTGAAGTCCATTCCGCAATGAATTCTGCCAAGGCTCTACTCAAGATAGTTGAAGAACTTTCAAATCTGAGACAAAAGCTTGACAGTTCCAAAGCCCACTCCACAATCCTACGGTTGCATCTGGATTTCGCAAAATCCGTTACAGCAGAAAGCGAGTGATGACGGTGAGCTCATGTGCTTGGAAATAATGGCGCAGCTTCCTCGAGGCCATAAGGAGGCCGAAGAGCAACTTTTGCACGCCAGAGTATCTTGACCTAGCCCCCTACAAAAGGGAGGGGACAAAATAAACTGGGTGCTACACCATCTTCTTCTTCTATGTAGCTTCATCTATCTTCTCAGATCCTGCCTTGTTGGCACCAGACTCTGCCGGGGAAAATCCTAGCTCGTCGCTTGGCGGTCCTGCCTCCATCGCTGCTTCTTCTTTGACTTCTCTCTGCACCACTAATGCAATAGTAACCACTTGATTCGTTGCCTCCAAATATAGCAACAACGACTCTTGTGGTTTAGGTGCGACTAGTATTGGTGGAGAGGAGAGCTACCTCTTCAAATCTTCAAGTGCTACCTCCACTTCCGGAGTCCACTTTATTGGACCTGCATTTTTCAAAATTTTAAAAAAGGGCGGGGCACACTCAGTAGATTTTGAGATGAACCTACTTAGAGCCGCAATGCAGCCGGCAAGACGACGCACATCTTTGACACGTCTTGGTGCTTCAATCTGCTCCATTGCCTTGATCTTGTCGGGGTTCGCCTCGATCCCACACTGAGACACAAAGAATTTGAGAAGCTTGCTCGACGGAACACCAAACACACACTTCTCAGGATTGAGCTTCAAATTGATCTTGCGCAAATTTGCAAACGTCTCTTCTAGATCTTGTATGAGTGTTGCTTTGTACTTGGTTTTAACCACTATGTCATCCATATAAGCTTCCATATTTCTAGGTAGACGTGGCTCAAAACCAATCTGGACTGCCCTTGCTAATGTTTAACCAACACTTTTCAATCCGAAAGGCATACGTAGGAAGCAATACGTACCACATGGGGTGACAAATGCGGTCTTCTCTTCGTCTTCCTTAGACATGAAGATTTCACGATATCCTGAATAAGCATCAATAAATGTCAGCAAATCGCAACCTGTAGTGGTGTCCACAATCTGGTCGACGAACAGCAAGTGGAAAGAAACTTTTGGACAGGCTTTATTGAGATCTGTATAATCAATACACAGCCTCCATTTTCCATTCGCCTTGTGCACTACGTCTAGATTGGCCAGACATGTTGGATGGAGCACTCCTTTGACCAAAACCTGCCACTTCCAACTTCCTGATTTCCTTGGCAATAAATTCTTGCGGATCCAAGGCTAGCTTCCTAAATTTCTACTTGACGAGCCGTGCATGAGGACAGACGGCAAGATGCTGCTCAATTACCTCCCTAGGAACATCGGGACATCAGATGGTTGCCATGCAAACACATCAACATTCGCCCGTCGGAAGGCAATGTGCGTGGTTTCCAATTTGTCATCGAGGGTGGAACTTATGGTGAAAGTTCCTCCCGTACCATTCTCGTTGAGGGGTACCTTTTTGGTTTCTGGTGGAGCTGCCTTGGATTTCTTGTTCTTGCTGGTGGAGCTCTCTGGCACATCGTCATTAGGAGCGCAACACTCCGAAGAGGTGCGCTTGCCGGAGTGTGTACCAGAGGTCTTGCCAGTCTTCTTCCCCTCGGGAGCTTCCCTGTAAAGTTGGTCGTCGCAGATAAGTGCATCCTTCTTGTCAGAGTTGATTGCGATGACGCTAATCATCCCGGGCATCTTCAATACATTATAATCATAGTGTGATGCCGCCATGGCAATGGAATCTTGGCAACATCAAAAACAATCTTCTTTGTCCTGAAGTTCAGGTCACTACCAAATGTTACCAGTAGTGTGATCTTGTCCTTCGGCTGGCTCCTCCCTGGATTGATCCCCTGAAATATGCCCGCCTCCTCGAGATCCTCATCGGGAATTTGCAACCTTTTGATCACATCAGGCGAGATCAAGTTCAAATCGGCCCCACCGTCAACTAACATTTTTGTCACCTTGAGGTTGTGAATTGTTGGCGAAACCAACAATGGCAGACACCCGACCGCACTTGTGCGATCAGGGTGATCCTCGGCGTCAAAAATGATAAGCGTGTGAGACCATCTCAATGGCTTTCGGGCCTCGATAGATGACTCTATCGCATTAATCTCGCGCACCCACTATTTAAGCTAGCGGCAAGAAGAATGCAACGAGGCGCCTCCATCAACGCACATGACTTTTGTAGCTTTCTTAAATTCATGCTCACTGGAAACTTCATCCTCCTCGTTGCCACCATCACCCCCTCTACCTTGTCACGGCCTCAAACGGGCCTCTCCTGCTGCTTGGCCTTGCCACATCGATCTCCTTGGCTAGTGCATTTCTTGCCGGACCCCTCTGCACCATCTTGGGCCTTCACTCTTGCCTCACATACTCAGCTTTGTGCCTCTCGGCAAGCTGCTCAAGTTGCCGGCAGTTTTGGAGATCGTGGCCCTTGGTGCAATGGATCTTGCAGTACTGCTTCTCGGAGCCCTCTAGCTTGTCGGCAGCCGCCAAGGCTAGACAAGATACGCACCCGACAATCTCCTTGCCGGGGCCATCAACCGTAGTCTTCTTGGTGGTGTTGATGTTGCCGGATTCCTTGACAGCAAGCACGACCTTGTACTTGCGTTTCTTGTTCTGCCGTCGGCATTTCCTTGCTGGGGCGGCGGTGTCTTCGTCTTCAGAGTCGACTCCAGCGCCAACATCCTCACCGGGGAGTCTCCTTCCTTATTCAGCTCGAGCACATCTATCATCCAGAGCATAGACTTTGGGAACATCCCTAACTTTGTTCATGCCCAGCTCTTCGCGCATCATGCGGTTGCACACGTTTTGATGAAACGCGCTGATAACACCAGCATGATGAACATTTGGGATGTTGTGATGTATACGGGTGAACCTCTGAATGTACTTGCTCAAGGTTTCGCCTTCTTTTGGGGGGATCAGATGCAAATCACTTGCTTGGCCAGGAGCTTGGTGGCCTTCGATAAAGGCACCAACAAACTCATGACACAGATCTTCCCAAGAAGAAATGGAATTCTCTTGTAGATGCATCAACCTCGACCTTACATTGGGCTTGAGTACCAACGGGAAGTAGTTGGCGAGTATCTTGTCATCGTGAGCCCCGGCAACCTGCACTAGAATGTTGTAGACGCTCAAGAACTCCGATGGGTGAGTTTTGTTGTAGTATTTCTCCGGGACCTCCGGTTTGAACGTTCGGGAATTGGGCCACTGGACTCGCTGTAGCTCATGGGTAAAAGCTAGACAACCCACCCCATAAGGTAGGTTGAGTGGATACCCTGGCGTAGGCTTGTCTATAGTGGTCCCTATGCGCCTATCATAATGATGGTGCGCTTCCTGTCGCTGCTCGATGGTAGTCCGAGAGTCTTCTTTGCTTCGCTCCCGAATAACTTGACATTGATCACAGAGAGTTCGCGGATCAGATTACACTGTTGAATTGTCACCACAGGCGCTGACCTGTCGAGTCAACGACCGAGGTTCCCACCATGGAGGAGAGTGCACCATGGTTGTGTGTGCTGACTCGATGGACCGCCGTTGTGAATGCTCCGCCCGTTGCAACCCATATCTATCAGCAAAGCTGACAAGGCTCTGAATAGTAGCTCTCCACTTATCAAGATTCTCCGCAGCAGGAGGAAAATTCAGGAGTAGGTTTGCTCATGCCAACGCTTCTGCTGATGTAGTCGGCAGCACAAGATGCGAAGAACGTGATGTGCTCTGACTCCTAACTTTGTTAGAAGGAGCTCCATCATGGTCCCGCGACCCCTTGTCACTTCCACCAGCATTTTGGGGTGCATGCGGGTCCCTCACATCTCAGGAGTGATGCTCTGGACTCTTTCCATGGGGTCACATAGAACCACCAACGTCACGACGCTCCTCATCATGTGCAACCTAAGAAGGTCGTGGCGTATGCGCCGGCATGGGTGTCTTAGAAGGCGCCCTTCCACCCCTAGAGTTCACTGCGCCGCCTGTAGGAAGTACAGTTATGTCCTGAGATCCTACGACGTGTGGGTTGCCATTGCCGCTGCAAATGGCACCGCTGGCTTGGCCTTTATCCCCAGAACGTAATGGAGGTTCAAGACCTCCACCTGCATCTACACCGTCGCCTGCCCGAGTGGCTACAGGTGCACCGGATGTGGATGGATCAACCACCGTGAAAACGTTCTTCTTGGTGTCCATGGCGATGAAGATGATGAAGGAATTGGTGCAATGATCGATAGATCAGGTTCACACAACCCTCTCCCCTACTTGGCGCACCAATGGTGTCAGGGTACGACACCTATAGGATCACGTAGATCCCTTTTATTTTGGCGGGGAAAAGGTGTGCATAAAGAGCGTATCTGACCAGCAACATGGTCAGATTTTTACCCAGGTTCGGGCTGCTGAGAAGCATAAAACCCTACTCCTACTTTAGTGTTTTATGGGTATCTGGGTTCCGGATATAGGAGCACTATGTGATGAACAGTACACGGCTGCTACGCGTGTGAGCCAGAAGGTCGAAGAAGATCCTCCTCCTCGTAACGCCTTGGGCCTCCTTTTATATGACTAACGGGTCTCCAACAGTGGCATAAAGTACATACACAAGGTGTATATTTGCTACAATTTTATCGTACCTAACACTAACGGGATAGGACAAACCCATTTAATGCTCCATCAACCGTCCCTGACCTTCTATGGGACGGGACAGAGCCCGTCCCTTTGGGACCGCTTACCCTCCTCCATCGCTAGTGCCTTGACACATATTCTGGAGGAATGACATCTGGTCTCTGCGCTGGCAGGATGGTGAGATCATGCCAGGTGCACGTCTTGCCGAGGCTCTGTAAGCCATCCTGACAAGGTCTTGACGGGGTCCTAGCTTCTGGTCTTAGGTCTTGTGATTATTGACTTGAACGTTTTCTTGATTTCTTCGTACTTGTATTCATCTGTCCCCTGGCAGGCCTTGCCACTAGGGTGGCTACAACTGCCCATGCACAAGTAAGGGGTACTAAAATACCCAAACTTTAGTGCACCGACAACTTCAAAGACGTTTTGGACGTCATGGAGCATATGATATGTTCTAGGAGTTCATGTTTATCTTTGAGAAGAATGCCCAGATCGAGAGGTATGAGACCTTTGATAAGTTCTATTCTTGTAAGATGGAGGAGAATGGGTCTGTGTGTGAACATATACTCAGAATGTCTGGGTATTCGAACCGTCTGGGTGAGTTAGGGATGCCCTTTCCGCCGGAGGCGATCGCTGACAGAGTTCTGTAATCATTGCTACCTAGGTAAAAGAGCTTCGTGATGAACTATAACATGCACGGGATGAACAAGTTAGTCATTGAGCTATTTGCGATGCTGAAAATCACTGAGTCTGAAATCCAGAAAGATCATCAAGTGTTGATGGTCAATAAAACAACTAGTTTCAAGAAGAATGGCAAGGGAAAGAAGGGTAACTCCAAGAAGAGTGGCAAAGCAGTTGCCCCTCCCGTTAAGAAACCCAAGATTGGACCCAGGCCAGAAACTGAGTGCTTTCATTGCAAGGGAACTTGTCACTGAAAGCGGAACTACCCCAAGTATCTGGCCGACAAGAAGGCGGCCAACACCGAACAAGCTATATATGATGTACATGTTATTGATGTGTACTGTACCAACTCTCGTGGTAGTGCCTGGGTATTTGATACATGTTCAGTTGCTCACATTTTCAACTCAAAACATGAGCTACAGAACAGATGAACGCTGGCTAAGGACGAAGTGACGATTTACATGGGAAATGGTTCCAAGATTGATGTGATTACCGTCGGCACGCTCACTCTTGTATTACCATCGGGACTAGTTATGAACCTGAATTACTGTTATTTGGTGCCTACGTTAAGCATGAACATTATATCTGGATCTTGTTTATTGCGAGATGGGTACTCATTTAAATTAGAGAATAATTGTTATTCTATTTATATGAGTAATATCTTCTATGGTCATGCCCCCAATGTGAGGGGTTTATTCATATTGAATCTCGATAGTGATGATACACATGTTCATAACATTGATGCCAAAAGATGTAGAGTTGATAATGATAGTACCACTTTTTTGTGGCACTGCCGCTTAGGTCATATTGGTGTAAAACGCATGAAGAAGCTCGATGTTGATAGAATTTTGGAGTCACTTGATTTTGAATCACTCGAGACATGTGAACCATGCCTGTTGGGCAAGATGACTAAAACCCCGTTCTCTGGAACAATGGAATGGGCAAGTGACTTATTGGAAATCATACATACTTATGTGTGCGGTCCAATAAGCATTGAGGTGCGTGATGGATATCATTATTTTCTCACCTTCACTGATGGCTTAAGTACATATGGGCATATTTACTTAATGAAGCACAATTGTAAAACGTTTGAAAAGTTCAAGCAATTTCAAGTGAAGTTCAGAATCATCATAACAAAAAGATTAAATTCTATGATCTGATTGAGGAGGAGAATATCTTAGTTATGAGTTTGGAAGTCGGTTAAGTGAGTGTGGAATTATTTCACAATTGACACCGCCCAGAACACCACAGCGTAAGGGTCTGTCCGAACATCACAATCGAACCTTATTAGATATGGTGCATTCTATGATGTCTCTTATCGATTTGCCACTATCATTTTTGGGTTATGCATTAGAGACAACTTCATTCATTTAAATAGGACCCATCAAAATCCGCTGAGACAACACCATATGGTATATGGTTTGGCAACAAGCCAAAGTAGTCGTTTCTCAAAGTTTGGGGATGTGATGCTTATGTCAAAAAGCTTCAGCCTGAATAGCTGGAACACAAAGTGGAGAAATGCGTCTTCATAGGATACCCAAAAGAAACAGTTGGGTATACCTTCTATCTCAGATCTGAAAGAATGAAACATTTCTTGAGAAAGAATTTCTCTCAAAAGAATTGAGTGGGAGGAAAATATAACTCGATGAGGTTATTGAACATTTACTTAAACCAAAGAGTAGTGCAGCGCTGGAAGAAGTTTTTGTAGAGCCTGTGTTGCTTGAAGAGGAAGTTAATGATGGTTATCATGAAGCTTCGAATAAAGTTACTATCAACCTCGTAGCTCGACAAGGGCGCGTGATGCTCCTGAGTGGTACGGCAACCATGTCTTAGAGGTCATGTTGTTAGACAATGATGAACCTACGAGCTATGGAGAAGCGATGATGGGCTCGGATTCCAAGCAAGGGTTAGAGGCCATGAAATCTGAGATGGGATCCATGTATGAAAACAATGTATGGACTTTGGATGTATTACCTGAAGGGCGAAAGGCCATTCAGAACAAATGGATCTTTAAGAGGAAGACAAATGCGGATGGTAATGTCACCGTCTCTAATGCTCGACTTGTCGCAAAGGTTTTTTCACAAGTTCAAGGAGTTCACTACTATGAGACCTTCTCACCCATAGTGAAGCTTAAGTTCGTCAGAATCATATTAGCAATAGATGCATATTTTGATATGAAATTTGGCAGATGGATGTCAAAATAGAGTTCCTTAATGGTTTCCTTAAGGAAGAGTGTATATGATACAATCGGAAGGTTATGTCGATCCAGATAATGCTAACAAAGTTTGCAAGCTCCAGCGATCCATTTATGGGCTGGTACAAGCATCTTGGAGTTGGAATAAGTGCTTTGATGAGGTGATGAAAGCGTTCGGGTTTATACAAGTTTACGGAGAAGCTTGTATTTACAAGAAAGTGAGTGGGAGATCTATAGCATTTCTAATATTATATGTGGATGACATACTGTTGATTCGAAACAATACAGAAATGCTGGAAAGCGTGAAGGAATATTTGAACAAGAGTTTCTCAATGAAGGACATTGGAGACGCTTAATAGGACTTTCAGAGAGCACATACCTTGACAAAGTTTTGAAGAAGTTCAAAATGGATCAATCCAAGAAGGGGTTCTTGCCTGTATTGCCAGGTGTGAAGTTGAGTAAGACGCCATGCCCAGTGACTATAGAAGATAGAGAAAATATGAGTGCCATCCCCTATGCTTCAGCCATAGGATCTATTATGTATGCAATGCTGTGCATGATACCCTATGTCAGCCCTGCCATAAGTATGATCGGAAGGTTTCAAAGAGATCCAAGAATGTAGCACTAGACGGCGGTCAAGAATATCCTTAAGTACCTGAAAGGGAGTAAGGAAATGTTTCTCTTTTATGGAGGTGATAAAGAGCTCGTCGTAAAGGGCTACGTCGATGCAACTTTGACACTGATCCGGATGACTCTAAGTCACAAACCGGATACATATTTATTCTAAATGGGGGAGCGGTAAGATGGTGCAGTTTCAAGCAAAGCGTGTAGCCGATTCTACATGCGAAGCAGAGTACATCGCAGCCTCGGAGGCCGTGAAGGAAGGTGTCTGGATGAAGGAGTTCATGACAGATCTTGGAGTAGTACCTAGTGCACTGAATCCAATGGATCTACTCTGTCACAACAATAGTGCCATTGCTCTGGCCAAGGAACCAAGGTTTCACAAGAGGACCATACACATAAAGCAATGCTTCAATTCCATCCGCGAATACATCAAGGAGTAGGACATAAATATTTGCAAAGTGCACACGGATCTGAATGATCTAGACCCGTTGACTAAACCTCTTCTAAGGGCTCAACATGATTAACACCAGAACTATATGGGTGTTAGATTCATTACAATGTAAATCACATAGTGATGTGAGCTAGATTATTCACTCTAGTGCAAGTGGGAGACTGTTGGACATATTCCCTAGGGGATATAATAAATAGTTATTATTATATTTCCTAGTTCATGATAATCGCTTATTATCCAGGCTATAATTGTATTGATTGGAAACACATTGCATGTGTGGATACATAGACAACACGGTGTCCCTAGTATGCCTCTAGTAGACTAGCTCGTTGATCAAAGATGGTCAAGGTTTCCTATCCACAGACATAATATGTCATTTGATAATAGGATCAGATCATTTGGAGAATGATGTGATGGACAAGACCCAAACTATAAACATAGTATATGATCATGTCAGATTATTGCTATAGTTTTCTGCATGTCAAGTATTTGTTCCTATGACCATGAGATCATAAAACTCACTGACACCGGAGGACTACCTTGTCTGTGTCAAATGTCGCAACGTAACTGGTGACTATAAAGATGCTCTAGAGGTATCTCTGAGGGTGTCTGTTGAGTGGGCATGGATCAAGACTGGGATTTGTTACTCCATGTGACGGAGAGGTATCTCAGGGCCCACTCGGTAATACAACATCACAACAAGTCTTGCAAGCAATGTGACTAAATTGTTATCCATGGAATCTTATGTCACGGTATGAGTACAGAGACTTGCTGGTAATGATATTGAACTAGGTATAAAGATACCGACGATCGAATCTCGCGCAAGTAATATACCGAAGAACAAAGGGAACAACATAGGAGATTAACTGAATCCTTGACATAGAGGTTCAATCAATAAAGTTCTTCATAGAATATGTAGGAACCAATATGAGCATCCATGTCCCACTATTGTTATTGACCGTAGAGGTGTCTCGGTCATGTCTACATAGTTCTCAAACCCGTGGGGTTTGCACACTTAATGTTCGGTGACATTTCGGTAGTATAGAGTTATATTTGGTGGTCAACAAAGGTTCTTCGGAGTCCCGGATAAGATCTCGGACGTCACCAGAAGCTCTAGAATGGTCCGAAGGTAAATATTGATATATTGGAAGTCCCATTTTGGTCAATGGAAATGTTTCAGGCACTTCAGTAGTGTACCAGGAGTGTCGGGAGGGTATCAGGGGACCATCAGGAGGGGCCTCACACCCCAAAGGGCCTCATGGGCTAAAGAGACAAACAAGCCCCTGGTGGTCTGGCCGAAGCCCTCACTAAGGCCCATGCTTCTAGGAAGGAAAAACCCAAAGGTGGAAAGAGTTTCCAACTGGACACGAGGTACCCTACTCCTAGTAAGATTGGAGTAGGACTCCGTCACATCCCACTTCGGCCGCACCAAAGGGGCAGCCCTTGGTGCGTAGGCCTCACTCCCCTCCCTCCTATATCAACTGGAGGATTTGACGGAATCCCTAACCGTAATTGACACATGCTTCCCTCTTCTTCTGCTAGATCATTTTCTCCTCTAATCTAGTTTAGGAGGTACTTAGGCGAAGCCTGGCGGAATAGTTCCACCACCGCCGCTACGCCATCGCTCTGTCGGAGAACTCATCTACCTCTTTGCCCCATCTGACTTGATCAACAAGGTGGATATTGCCATCGAGCTATACGTGTGCTGAATACAGAGGTGCAGTCCATTCGATGCTAGATCAGGACGGATCGTGATTGGATCGCGGGACGCTCGGCGATTTGGATCGCAAAGACGTTCGACTACATCAACAGTGTTTCTTAATGCATCCCTCTTAGCGATCTACATGGGTATGCACATCCAATCTCCCTCTCTTAGATGCTAATAACCATGGATATATCCTCGATGTGCGTAGGAAAACTTTTGTTTCCCATGCAACGTTCCCCAACACAAATACTGCTGGAAGTATGCCCTAGAGGCAATAAATAAAGTGTTTATTATTATATTTCCTTGTTCATGATAAATGTTTATTATCCATGCTATAATTGTATTGACTGGAAACACATTGCATGTGTGGATACATAGACAACACTTTGTCCCTAGTATGCCTCTAGTAAACTAGCTCGTTGATCAAAGATGGTCAAGGTTTCCTGGCCATTGACATAAGATGTCATTTGACAATGGGATCACATCATTAGGAGAATGATGGGATGGACAAGAGCCAAACTATAAACTTAGCATCTGATCGTGTCAGTTTATTGCTCCCGTTTTCTGCATGTCATGTATATGTTCCTATGACCATGAGATCATGCAACTCACGGACGCCGGAGGAATACCTTGTGTGTATCAAATGTCGCAACTTAACTGGGTGACTCTAAAGGTACTCTACATGTATCTCCGGGGGTGTCTGTTGAGTTGGCATGGATCAACACTGGGATTTGTTACTCCGTATGGCGGAGAGGTCTCTCAAGGCCCATTCGGTAATACAACATCACAATAAGCCTTGCAAGCAATGTGACTAAGTGTGTAACAGCCCAAGTGTTGTGCCTACCTTTGATGGCATGTATCTTGCATGAACCTTGTGTCATGAGTTATGAAATGATTTTGCTCATTGTCATGCCATGTCTTGTTCTTGCATTCATGCATCATGCATCATGCATCATTGCATCCATCATGCCATGTCTTTGATATTGTAGTGACCTTGTATGTGACTGTGTTCTTGTGTTGTGTGATGTGCTTGGGGATTTGTGATGCAACTCTCCTTCTTCTTCCCCCTCTTTATTCCTTTTCAAAAAAACCTTCCAATACCCCTTTTTCTTCAATGTTATTTTACCAGCAGAATTAACTTGCTATTTTAGTTGTCTAAAAATGTTCAAGAGGTAGCCTATTATATTCTAATAATTATGAGTAGGGTTCTTTTGATGTTTGGAGTTTGTATGCATGTGATGTTTAAATAACCAAGGGCTGTTATTAAAGAAATTATTAAAATAACTTGTTTTAAAAATCCCCTAAACAATTTTATTAAATTGTCCTCATATTCTTTTAGTGAAAAGTATTTTTGTCTTTTTAAAACTCTTCTGATTTTTCTCTGGGGTTTTCCTTTTCCTTGCTGCTTTATTTAAATACAAAACCCCTCTGTGTTTTTATTTTCTGAGAGAGAGAGCAAGAGCTGGGCCGACTCCTTCCCCACCAGCCCAGCCCAGGTGCCAAGTGGCTCCCGGCCCCATCGTCCGCCGTTAGCTCCTTTTCGTCAGATAGCAGAGAGAGAGAGCATCTCCGCCGTCCCCTTTCGCCGTCCGTCGTCGTCATCCCGAGGGTATTTAAACCCCCTCGATGTGTGTGCCCCCTCCGCTAGGGTTCCTCTCCCCCTCCAGCCGCCGCAGCTCCCTTCTCCCTCTCCATCTCTCCCCTTCCTCTGCTTTCCCCCTCTGTCAGGTAAGTTTAAGAGTGAATTCAGAGAGGTTCAGGGAAGTTCTCCAGCGTCCGCTTGTCGTCTCCGTCGACCTCGTCATCGACCATGGCGTCCAGGGGCTTGGGGATCCTCCCCGCATTCAATTCCTGCCGCTAGTAGCCCCGGAGAGGCTCCGCAGCAACGGCACCTTCTTCGTCTTCGTAGGGGACGTTCTGCTCTATCGTCTTCTTCCCCTGCTTCGACTTTGGCGCCCGTCTCCGACCCTCCTCCATCGTCGTCTTCTCATTCGGCAGCCCCATGGTGAGCAGCCGAACCTTCGCCGTGCCCCTCTGTCCGATGCGTGCACGAGCTTGTCGTGCCCGACGAGCCCGTGCTCGTGTCTGCCATAGCTCCACCTAGTGTAGATGATGTCACCCTGGGCTTCTGATGTGCGTTAGATGTTGGGATGCGGCCCCCGTAGATCCAGCTTCCCCTTGCTCCGTTTCCCCTCGTCGGTGAGGCCATGAGTCGCCAAATTTGCCCACCGCCGTGCTCTGTCGACGGAGGTGTTCTGTTTTTCAGTTTTGTCAGGTCCGCACATGTGTGTGTATTAGAGAAGCAGTTCCCCTCTCCAGGTAAGTGTCGCGTCGATGGCAGAGTGGCTACCGGCTCGGGGTAGTGACCAGAGGTCGTGGGTTCGATCCCCATACCCCCCTTTTATGTTTTTTCTTTCCTTTTCTTTGTTTTTCTTTGTTTCTTTTGTGTATGTATGTGTGTATGTGTACACAACAGGGTTAGATGTTATGTTTTGTTTCTTTTCTGTTTTAGATGTATAGATGTGTGTGTATGCAAGTGCATGTATGTGTGTGGAGTGGTGTATGTGTGTATATGTATGTGTGCATATATGCATGTGAGTGAGTGTGTGTATGAGTGTGTTGTCATATGCATATGCATATGCATATATGCATTGTGTATATATGTGTGCATATGTGTGTGGATGACCACCCACACACATGAGCATGTGTAGTGTGAGTGTGTAGGTGACCATGTGCACTTATGCATGCGTGGTGGTGTGTATGTGCCTATATGCATTATGCATATATGGTGCATGTGTGTGTGTGTGGATGAACACCCCCTATTAGGTGGTATGTTCATGGGTGACTATATGCTCATATGCTCTTAGGCATATGGAGCATGTGTGTGTATGCTTGTGTAGTGTGTGTGTGTAGAGTGTATGTGTGTGTGGGTGACAAGTGGGTCCTTTCCCCAACTTACCATACCCTTTTGTTCTGGTATATGCATGTTTTGTGTATTGTTGGAGCATTTCCATTGGTAACTAAGTTTCCAAATCTGGTCATGTTCATATTTGTCCATGTGCATTTTAAGTAAGTTTTGACTTATAAGAGAAGTGGTGGTTTTGCTAGAATAGTTGTGCCATGGTGCTTCACATGTATATATGAGTATGACACATGATTTTGGGGTAGAAAGAGCCAAGGAACCCATTGGTGCAAACAGATTTCACTTTTGGGCAAGTTTAGAAAACTGTCATTTTCTGCTGTCATGCCACTTTGTCATTTTTGCATGATTTAATCCATGCTTGCTTTGGGGCATGTGCCAACATGGAAGTGCTAGTGTTTTATGTCTATTACGCCATGATATTTTTGTTTGACATGAGAATCACCCATATAAGTGGGAAACTTTCTGCAAAGTAGCTAACTTGATGTTAATGTTTTCACCATGCTAAATATTTCTAAGTCTCAGAATCTGCTCTTATTTTTATGCCATGAAGAGTGGTTGACATCTTGTGATATGTTGAGAATTAGCTTATTCTCAGTGCTAGTATTTTGAAGTAGATGTTGTCTACTACCACGATGTTAATTTTCATGCCAAGATGTGGTATCTAACACCTTTAACTTATGCTGTCCACATGCTACCAGATTAACTCAGATTCCAGAAAACTGTTATTTTCACCAAGTCCCAGAAATCTGTTTCATCATGCCAACTTGTGAGCTTCATGCTTATTAATGTGTGCATCCTTTCCAGATTGTGTAGTTGGATAAGTGAATAGGCATGTTATGTAGTTTCTGTCAATGCCTTGTTTGTGGTGATAGGATTCCTGTAGCTCAAGTTGTGGGCTGTGAAAGTTGCTATGTTGCTGTTTTGTGGCAGATTGTTTGTTTTATTGTTTTGTGACTTGTGGGAGCTATACTCCATGGAATTTCTTGATCTTTGGGTCTATTGTGGTTGGTTTTTCATTTCTATCCAGTGGTTGTCTTGGAATACCAAGAAATATCCCATGGCCTTGTTGTCTTGTGTTTTGCATTCGTAACTTGCCGAGAGCGTAGCGTGAGAACCGTAACTCCGTTTCTTGCGTTCTTTATATGCATTTCTATCGGTCTTGCATGATGCATCCATATTTTACATGTTCATGCATGTTTAAATAACTTAACATGAAAAAATAAGCAACCAATGCAGGTGAAACATGACTAGTTTTGGATTGCCATGTTAAATTCTTCATAAATGAATCATGCATCATCTTGTTTGTGCATAGCACCTTGGTTGGATGTTTATTGTTGGTTGTTTCTCTTGGGTAGATGCGAGTATTGATACTTAGTACAAGGACCCAGGCGAGTACCATTACAAGGATCCCGCTACTTGTTCCGCTGAAGAATCAACAGGCAAGATGATCGTACCCGGATCCCGATACTATTTTAGCTTGCTAGTGTCCTGCTCTTATCATTACAATTGCGCTACCTACCACTTGAATGTCAGCCTCCTAATTTCCATGATTGCCTCTAACCCCCCACATCCTAGCAAACCTTTGATTGGCTAAGTTACCGCTACTCAGCCCCTCTTATAGCTTTCTTAGTTGCAGGTGCAGGTTGTTCCATGTGATAACATGGTTTTGGCATATCACAATATTGTATGTTATTTAATTTAATGCACATATATATCTTGGTATTGGTGGAAGGCTTGGCCTTTTGCTAGGTGATTTGTTCCATTGTTACCGCCATAGTTTCTGGTTACCGTTGTTATGTTTTCCATACTTTGCGCTCCTTACATGCTCCAGGTTGTTATGGGGACCCCCTTGTTTATTCAGTTGAGATTAAAACTTGTCTAGAAAGACCCAACTTTGGTACTACATTTGCTTAATAACTTAATAAAATTTGCATAGGGCTTTACAACCCCATGGATAATTAATCAATCCCCGAGCCAGTGCTCCTCATGAGTGTTGGTCCAAACTAGAGCACTATGCGGGGCCAACCCAGGGCAACTTGGGAGATTTCTATCAGGCCACCGTACACTAGCTTATCCGGTCGTGTCCTGAGAACGAGATACGCGTCTCTTATCGGGTTCGTTGACACGTCGGGTGGTCTTGCTGGATTTGTTTTACCTTTATCGAGTGTCTTGCGTATGGACTCTAACTTCTTTGGGTTATATAGAGGTGTTGGAATTCCTTTGGAGTTACCTATGATGATCACGAGATCCGTGGTCAAGGCTATTCCCGCGAAGTGTGGTTAATTTGTGATGGACTAGTTGGAGCACCCCTGCATGGTCAAATCTTTTAGAAAGCCATGCCCGTAGTTATGTGGAAACTTGGATATTTGTTTAACACCCGGTTATAGTAAACTTGAAGTAAACTCTAATAAAATACACCAACTATGTGAGTAACCATGATCGTCTCTACTCATGAACATGATCTAAGAGAGAACATGGTGGGGTTATGGTTGACGTAAGTAAGTGTTCAGGATCTCATAGAGGTCATACTAGATTCGATCGCTCATCGTAGGCCACTCACATTTATATTCATGTTACGTAAGTTTAGACACCATAAATGCTTAGTGCTGCTACAACTAAAGACATACCACATCCCAACCTTTAAGCTTGAATAGTCTTGGTACCCAGGCGCATGATTGCTGAGTCCTTGTGGCTCACAGATTACTACAACACTCCAGGTACAGTCACAGATGAGTATGTGCAGGATGATCTGACGCAGCTCCAGTGGGAATATGATGAGGAAATAGGTAGGATGTTCGTGATATTTGGGATGGCGAGATAGTATCATTTGCATCGGTTTTATCGTTTGTTTTCGTCCGTAGTCAGACCCTGTCTTCATCTTGATGATTTGAACTCTGTGTGGCATTGTAATTTAGTATGTGGCGAGTGTAAGCCAACTCGTATACTCATCTTTTATGTAATGTACGATGTGATGATACTATACTTGCGAACGACGAGATGCGCATCTATCACGCGAGGCCCCCTTGCCTTAATATGGATAGGCGCGCATCTTGGGCCTAACAAAGTGATAGCCACGGGATCCAGCATTACGGAATGAGTAAGAGACTTGCCGGTAACGAGGTTGAACTAGGTATGGAGATACCGATGATCTAATCTCGGGCAAGTAAGATACCGAAGAACAAAGGGAACATCTTACGGGATTAACTGAATCCTTGGCATAGAGGTTCGACCAATATAGATATTCGTATAATATGTAGGAATCAATATGGGCATCTAGGTCCCGCTATTGGTTATGGACCATAGAGGTGTCTCGGTCATGTCTACATAGTTCTCGAACCCACAGGGTCTGCACACTTAAGGTTCGATGACGTTTCGGTAGTGTAGAGTTATGCATGGTGGTAACCGAAGGTTGTTCGGAGTCCCGGATGAGATCCCAGATGCTAGGAGGAGCTCCGTAATGGTCTAGAGGTAAAGATTTATATATAGGAAGTCCTATTTTGGTCACCGGAAAAGTTCTGGGCTCATCGGTAGTGTACCGGGAGTGTCAGGATGGTACCGGGTGACCATCGGGAGGTGTATTTCGACCCAAGAGGCTACATGGACCGTGGGAGGACAAAAACCAGCCCTTAGTGGGATGGAAAAAGTCCCACACAAGGCCCATGCGTCTAGGAAGAAATTCCAAAGTGGAAAAGGTGGAAAAAAGGCAAAAAGGTGGAAATAAGGAAGGAGTCCTAATCCTACTAGGAGTGGAGGAGGAGGACTCCTCCTCTCCACTTCGGCCGAACCAAAGAGGGCATGGCCCTTGTGCCAAGACTCCTCCCCCTCTCCTCCTATATATACTAGAGGTTTTAGGGTTTTTTCTCTAGATTTTTCACCCACGTACAGCCCTACCCTCTAGTCTATAGTTTCTCCTGTAGATCGGTTCTAGCTCTGCTTAGCCGAAACCATGCTGAGATTACTCCACCACCATTGTCGTAGCGCTGTCACGCTGCCGGAGAACTCGTCTACCTCTTAGCTCCCTCTTGCTGGATCAAGAAGGTGGAGATCGTCATCAAGCCTTACGTGTGCTAAACGCGGAGGTGTCGTCCGTTCAGTGCTAGATCAGGACGAATCGTGATTGGATCACAGGATGCTCGGCGATTTGGATCGCGAAGACGTTCGACTGCATCAATCGCATTTCTTAATGCTTCTCGCTTAGCGATCTACAAGGGTATGTATATCCACTCTCCCTCTCGTAGATGCTCGTCACCATGAATAGATCTTGCGTGTGCATAGGAAAATCTTTGTTTCCCATGCAACATTCCCCAACAGTTGCATCATGAGCTAGGTCTATGTGTAGATGAGATCTCGAGTAGAACACAAAGATATTGTGGGTGTTCATGCTTAGATTGCTTCCTTCCTTGGTCGTGTTTTGGTTCAGCGGTATTGTGGGATGAAGCGGCCCAGACCAACATTACTCGTATGCTTACGAGAGACCGGTTCCATCGACTCACGTGTAACTTCGTTGCACAAAGATGGCTGGCGGGTGTCTGTTTCTCCTACTTTAGTTGGATCGGATTCGACTAAGGAGGTCCTTGCGAAGGTTGACAAGCAACTTATGTATCACCGTTGTGGTTTATACGTAGGTGAGAATTGTTCATGCTAGATACCCATAGCAGCCACGTAAAACATGCAACAACAATTAGAGGATGTCTAACTTGTTTTTGCACGGTGTGTTGTGATGTGATATGGCCAATTACATGATGAGATATATGTGATGTATGAGATGATCATGTGTTGTATATAATATCATGACTTGCAAGTCGATGAGTACGGCAACTGGTAGGAGCCATAGGATTGTCTTTAATTATTGTATGGCCTGCATGTCAATCTTTAAGCGATATGTAATGCTTTAATTTATCTATGTAATGCTTTACTTTATCGCTAAATGGTAGCAATAGTAGTAGAAGCATGGTGGGTGCGACAAACCCGATGGCGACATGTTGTTGGAGATCAAGATGATGGAGATCATGGTGTCGTGCCGGTGATGATGGAGATCATGCCGGTGCTTTCAAGATGGAGATCAAAAGCACAAGTTCATGGCCATATCATGTCACTTAAGATTTGCATGTGATGTTAATCCTTTTATAAACCTTGTTTTGCATAGGACAATGGTAGCATTATAAGGCGATCCCTCACTTAAATTTGAAGATGTATTGTGTTCTCCCCGAGTGTGCACCGTTGCGAAAGTTCATCGTGTTGAGACACCACGTGATGATCGGTTGTGATAGACTCTATGTTCACATACAACGGGTGCAAGCCAGTGTTACACATGCAGACCACTTGGTTTAAACTTGACGAGCTAGCAAGTACAGACATGCCTCGGAACACAAGAGACCTAAAGGTCGAACATTTGTCATATAGTAGATATGATCAACATGATGATGTTCCCCATTCAAACCACCTCAACTCACATGATGATCATACTTGAGTTGGTGACTTTGGATCATGTGACCCTCATATGACCTAAGGGATGTCAATTTGAGTGGGAGCTTTAGTAATTTGATTAACTAAACTCATTATCTTGAACAATAGTCTAAGTAACCTTTGCATATTTATGTTGTAGACCAATGGCTCGCGCAGTAGCACCCCTAAATTTTAATGTGTTCCTAGAGAAAGCTAAGTTGAAAGATGATGTAAGTAACTTTGTGGACTGGGCCCGTAATTTGAGGATTATCCTCATGGCTTCCCAGAAATCATATGTCCTTGATGCACCGCTTGGTGACCAACCTGAAGACATGTCATCCGAAGACGTTAAGAACGCTTGGGAGGCAAGTTCTAGAGATTACTCAATAGTTTAGTGTGCAATATTGTATGGCTTAGAACCGGGACTTCAAAGATGTTTTGAATGTCATGGAGCATATGAGATGTTCCAGGAGTTGAAGTTTATCTTTCAGAAGAATGCCCAGATCGAGAGGTAACCTCTGATAACTTCTATGATTCAAAATAAAGGAGAACGGGTTTATCAGTGAACATATACTCAGAATGTCTGGGTATTTGACTCGTCTCGCAGAGTTGGGAATTGCCCTTCTGCCCGAGACGATCACTGACAGAGTTCTCCAACCACTGCCACGTAGCTACAAGAGCTTTGTGATGAACTATAACATGCACGGGATGAACAAGTCAGTCGCCGAGCTTTTTGCGATGTTGAAAGTCACTGAGTCTGAAATCCAGAAAGAACATCAAGTGTTGATGGTCAATAAAACCACTAGTTTCAATAAGAGTGGCAAGGTCAAGGGCAAGAAGTGTAAATCCAAGAAGGATGGCAAAGTAGTTGCTCCTCGTGTCAAGAAACCCAAGGCTGGACCCAAGCCAGAAACTCAGTGCTTTCATTGCACGGGAACTGGCCACTGGAAGTGGAACTGCCCCAAGTACCTCGCTGACAAGAAGTTGGCCAACAACAAACAAGGTATATATGATATGCATGTTATTGATGTGTACCTTACTAGCTCTTGTTATAGTGCCTGGGTATTTGATACCGGTTCGGTTGCTCATATTTGCAACTCAAAGCAGGACCTACGGAATAGATGGAGGCTAGCTAAGAACAAAGTGACGATGCGCGTGGGAAATGGTTCCAAGGTTGATGTGATCGCCGTTGGCACGCTCTCTCTTCGATTACCATCGGGATTAGTGATGAACCTGAATAATTGTTATTTAGTGCCTACATTAAGCATGAACATTATATCTGGATCTTGTTTATTGCGAGACTTTTACTCATTTAAATCAGAGAATAATGGTTGTTCTATTTATGTGAGTGATATCTTTTATGGTCATGCACCCAATGTGAGGGGCTTATTCATATTGCATCTTGATAGTTATAATACACATCTTCATCAAATTGATGCCAAAGGATGTAGAGTTGATAATGATAGTACTACTTTCTTGTGGCACTGCCGTTTGGGTCATATTGGTGTAAAATGCATGAGGAAGCTCCATGCTGATGAACTTTTGGAGTCACTTGATTTTTAATCACTTGACACATATGAACCATGCCTCATGGGCAACATGACTAAAATGCCGTTCTCTGGAACAATGGAACGGGCAAGTGACTTGTTGTAAATCATACATACTGATGTGTGCGGTCCAATGAATGTTGTAGCACATAGTGGATATCGTTATTTTCTCACCTTCACTGATGACTTAAGTAGATATGGGTATTTTTACTTAATGAAACACAAGTCTGAAACGTTTGAAAAGTTCAAGCAATTTCAGAGTGAAGTTATGAATCATTGTAGAGAGAAGATCAAATTCCCACGATCTGATCGAGGAGGTGAATATCTGAGTTATGAGTTTGACAGTCACTTAAGACAGTGTGGAATTGTTTCACAGTTGACACCGCCCAACACACCACGGCATAATGGTGTGTCCGAACGTCGTAATCTAACCTTATTAGATATGGTGCGTTCTATGATGTCCCTTGCCAATTTGCCACTATCGTTTTGGGGTTATGCTTTAGAGACAGTTGCATTCACTTTAAATATGGCACCATCAAAATGCGTTGAGAAGATGACATATGAACTGTGGTTTGGCAAGAGGCCAAAGTTGTCGTTTCTTAAAGTTTGGGGATGTGATGCTTATGTCAAAAAGCTTCAGCCTGAAAAGCTCGAACCCAAGGTGGAGAAATGCGTCTTCATAGGATACCCGATAGAGACAGTTGGGTATACCTTCTATCTCAGGTCCGAAGGCAAAGTGTTTGTCGCTAAGAACGGAACATTTCTTGAGAAAGAGTTTCTCTCGAAAGAATTGAGTGGGAGGAAAATAGAGCTTGATGAGTTTATTGAACCTTTACTTCAACCAGAGAGTAGCGGAGCGCAGAAAGATGTTTCTGTGGAGCCTACAACAGTTGAAGAAGAAGTTAATGATGATGATCATGAAGCTTCGGATCAAGTCACTATTGAACCTCATAGGTCGACAAGGGCGCCTACTACTCCTGAGTGGTACGGCAACGCTATCTTGGAGGTCATGTCGTTGGACAACAATGAACCTATGAGCTATGGAGGAGCGATGATGGGCCCACATTCTGAGAAATGGTTAGAGGCCATGAAATCCAAGATGGGATCCATGTATGAAAACAAAGTATGGAGTTTGGAAGTATTACCTAAAGGGCGAAAGGCCATTCAGAACAAATGGATCTTTAAGAAGAAGACGGACGTGGACAGTAATGTCACCGTCTATAAAGGTTGACTTTTGGCAAAGGGATTTTCAAAAGTTCAAGGAGTTGACTACGATGAGACCTTCTCACCCATAGCGATGCTTAAGTCCGTCAGAATCATGTTAGCAATAGCTGCATATTTCAACTATGAAATTTGGCAGATGGATGTCAAAACAGCGTTCCCCAACGGTTTCCTTGAGGAAGAGTTGTATATGACGCAACCGGAAGGTTTTGTCAATCCAGAGAATGCTGACAAAGTTTGCAAACTCTAGTGATCCATTAAGTGACTGGTGAAAGCATCTCAGAGTTGGAATAAGCGCTTTGATGAGGTGAACAAAGTGTTTGGGATTATACAAGTTTATGGAGAAGCTTGTATTTACAAGAAAGTGAGTGGGAGCTCTATAGCGTTTCTAATATTATATGTGGATGACATATTTATGATTGGAAACAATAAAGAAATGCTGGAAAGTGTGAAGGAATATTTGAACAAGAGTTTTTCAATGAAGGACCTAGGAGAAGCTGCTTTCATATTAGGCATTAAGATCTATAGAGATAGATCAAGACACTTAATAGCACTTTCACAAAGCACATACCTTGATAATGTTTTGAAGAAGTTCAAAATGGACCATTCCAAGAAGGGGTTCTTGCCTGTGTTACAAGGTGTGGAATTGTGTAAGACTCAATGCCCTGTGATTGTAGAAGATAGAGAGAAGGTGAGTGTCACCCCCTACGCTTCAGTCATAGGCTCTATCATGTATGCAATGTTTGCACAAGACTCGATGTCAGCCTTACCATAAGTATGGTCAGAAGGTTTCAAAGTGATCCTAGAATGGAGCACTGGACGACGGTCAAGAATATCCTTAAGTACTTGAAAAGGACGAAGGAAATGTTTCTCGTTTATGGAGGTGATGAAGAGCTCGTCGTAAAGGGTTACGTCAATGCAAGCGTTGACACTGATCCGGATGACTCTAAGTCGCAAACCAGATACGTATTTATTCTCAGCGGGGGAGCGGTAAGCTGGTGCAGTTCCAAGCAAAGTATGATAGCCAATTCTACATGCGAGGCGGAGTATATCGCAGCCTCGAAGGCAGCGAAGGCAGGTGTCTAGATGAAGCAGTTCAGGACAGATCTTGGAGTAGTGCCCAGTGCACTGAATCCAATGACTCTGTTCTATGAAGACACTGGTGCCATTGCTTTGGCCAAGGAACCAAGGTTTCACAAGAGGACCAGACACTTAAAGCGACACTTCAATTCCATCCGCGATTACATAAAGGAGAAGGACATAAATATTTCCAACGTGCACACGGATCTGAATGTTGCAGGCCCGTTGACTAAACCTCTTCCAAGGGCTAAACATGATCAACACCAGAACTGCATGGGTGCTCGATTCATTACAGTGTAAATCACATAGTGATGTGAACTAGATTATTGACTCTAGTGCAAGTGGGAGACTGTTCGAAATATGCCCTAGGAGCAATAAATAAAGGGTTAATTATTATATTTCCTTGTTCATGATAAACGTATATTATCCATGCTATAATTGTATGGATTGGAAACACATTGCATGTATGGATAAATAGACAACACTTTGACCCTAGTATGCCTCTAGTAAACTAGCTCGTTGATCAAACATGGTCAAGTTTTTCTGGCCATTGACATAAGATGTCATTTGATAACGGGATCACATCATTAGGAGAATGATGGGATGGACAAGACCCAAGCTATAAACGTAGCATATGATCGTGTCAGTTTATTGCCACAGTTTTCTGCATGTTAAGTATATGTTCCTATGACCATGAGATCATGAAACTCACCGACACCGGAGGAATACCTTATGTGTATCAAATGTCGCAACGTAACTCAGTGACTATAAAGGTACTCTACAGGTATCTCGGAGGGTGTCTATGGAGTTGGCATGGATCAACACTGGGATTTGTTACTCTGTGTGACGAAGAGGTATCTCAGGGCCCACTCAGCAATACAATATCACAATAAGCCTTGCAAGAAATGTGAGTAAGTGTTAGCCACAGGATCTTGTATTACGGAATGAGTAAAGAGACTTGTCGGTAACGAGGTTGAACTAGGTATGGAGATACCGACGATCTAATCTCGGGCAAGTAACATACCGAAGAACAAAGGGAACATCATACGGGATTAATTGAATCCTTGACATAGAGATTCGACCTATAAGGATCTTCGTAGAATATGTAGGAATCAATATGGGCATCCAGGTCCCGCTGTTGGTTATTGACCGTAGAGGTGTCTCGGTCATGTCTACATAGTTCTCGAACCCGCAGGGTCTGCACACTTAAGGTTCGGTGACATTTCGGTAGTGTAGAGTTATGCATGGTTGTCACCTAAGGTTGTTCGGAGTCCCATATGACATCTCGGACGTCACGAAGAGCTCCGGAATGGTCCGGAGGTGAATATTGATATATAGGAAGTCCTGTTTTGGTCATCGGAAAAGTTCGGGGCTCATCGGTAGTGTACCGGGAGTGACGGGAGGGTACCGGGTGACCATCGGGAGGTGTATTTCGACACAAGATGCTACATCGTCTATGGGAGGATAAATACCATCCCTTAGTGGGCTGGCCAAAGTCCCACACAAGGCCCATGCGGCTGGGAAGAAATTCTAAAGTGCAAAATTTGGAAAAAAGGCAAAAAGGTGGAAATAAGGAAGGAGTCCTAATCCTACTAGGAGTGGAGGAGGAGGAGGACTCCTCTCCACTTCGGCCGAACCAAAGAGGGGCTGGCCCTTGTGCCAATGATCCTCCTCCTGTCCTCCTATATATACTAGAGGTTTTAGGGTTTTTGCACTAGATTTTCAGCCACATGCAACCCTACCCTCTAGTCCGTAATTTCTCCTCTAGATCAGTTTCAATTGTGCTTATGCAAGGCCCTACTGAGATTACTCCACCATCATCGCTGCAGCGCCGTCATGCTATTGGAGAATTCGTCTACCTCTTTTCTCCTTCTTGCTAGATCAAGAAGGTGGAGATCGTCATCAAGCCGTATGTGTGCTGAACGTGGAGATGTCATCCGTTTGGTGCTAGATCGGGACGGATCGTGATGGGATCGCGGAACACTCAGAGATTAGTATTGCGAAGACGTTCGACTACATCAACCGTGTTTTTTAATGCTTTCCGCTTAGCGATCTACAAGGATACTTAGATCCACTCTCCCTCTCATAGATGCTCATCACCATGGATAGATCTTGCATGTGCGTAGGAAATTTTTTGTTTCCCATGCAACGTTCCCCAACAAATACGGTTAAAAAAATTTGCGTGTGTGATTCATTGCATATAGTTTATGCTTATGAACTGTTTGTGATTATGGAAGATAACATAAAAGGTTAACAAACTACATACGTTTGCATAGTGCGGCATACAGTTCACTCGGACAAACTGTTTGCGTTGTTCCAGCAGAGCACAAATGAGTTAGCCTAAGAAGGCATGTGTGATACCCGACAAACAGTTCATTCATCAGAATTGTGTCTGAAGACTAAAAATAACCCAAACAATTCATCCTGGCAACCGTTAGTCTTGTGGGTACGTGGAAAATAGTTCATTCATCAAACATGTGTGGGAAGACCAATAATAACCCAAACGATTCATCCTGACAACCTGTGTGTTGTGGGCACACGATTGCTGCTAATAATTGCATGAGATGTGATTTTCTCTGTTTGCACAACATCGATATGTTTCATCTACATAACACAAATATCATTATTGTATAACCAACTTGGGCATACAATTCTATCAGTGAATACAGAACACATGTACATTCCTCACTATAAATTTACAAGAAGTAGTCGATCGCCAAATCATATTGTTCTTTTGATGACGGTTGCTGACACTGCTCTTCTTGTGGCTATCCCTTGCCGTATGAAGGAAGGAGGCACTTCCTCCTGTCGAGGATCCTCCTGTACATCTCGTAGTTGGTGTATGCATCCGTGGCCACATCCTTGATGTGTTCTTCATCCAGTTCGTCCACCCAGGCCGCGTGCTAGGCAATCTTGTCCTTGTGGTACTAAGCCTTCATGTCTTTGTAGTAGGGGTCGATGATGACCGCAGCGAGGTCAACCAGGGAGTCCTTCTGCTTCTTCTTCTCGCCGCCTAGATCCTGTACTGACCTTGGATGTTGACAAGCTTCTGGCAGGACAAGCCTAAAGTCTCGAGCACCTTTAGATCGTTGGTGGTGTCCACCGTTGCAAACCTGTAGTCGAGGCTGTTAACAAACCAAGCGAAATGCTCGTAAGGCCTTGTGGCCAGGCAGTAGTGGTAGACGAGCACGTGGTGGTGCGCACACAACTGGGCGACGACAACCTTCTGATCATGCCCGCCACGACCGTCGGTATACTCGAGGTCAAAGTCGACCACTTTGTACTTATCATCCTCAGCAAGTAGTTACTCCAATGTGTCGATGGAGTTCACAACCACAACCGGGTCGTTGGTGTACATCACCAAGAGGTCCGACTTCCTGCTGTGTGTATCCACTTTGATAATAGTGGCGACCTGCCGCCCGGCGCCGGCAGCCGCCATTGGACCCACACAGGAAGGTTGAAGCGATGAAGAGATTCCATCCTTTCTATATTACTTGCCGTCGTGGGTGTGCTTCCTAGGTTGTGTGGCGCGATCGGAAGGTGGAAGAGACGAAGCTAATCGGCCGCATCAACTGCATGGCATTTTTTGCAGCACTTAACTTCATGGTGACGCCGGGAGCGGCGCAACCATTTGCATATGGCTCTCCGAACATGCCTGATCGTTCGCACGTGGACACCAACACAGCGGCCTAGCATGCACGGACGCGAGCACAGTGCACCAAGGCCGCAGCAACCACCTCATCCGTACATTCATTTGTGATGGTGCATACAGAATGACCATCTGCTTTGTAATAAAATGCAACCGGTTGTTTATTATTAACCGTCTATGTACTTGTCATTTCCCCCCTCCCTCTGCCCAATCTTGTCACCGCGTTGCCGCATGAGGATTCCAGTGCACGCTTCGGGAGCGTGCAAGTTTCCTGCCTGGCGTGCCAAAGTGCCCCAGACACCCAATGCTTGGGAGTGTACAACATTTATTTTGGGCTTCCCGTTCCTGCAAAACCGCACAAGAACGCGCAGAAGCTTC
The DNA here is from genome assembly GCA_022496015.1 of Hordeum marinum. Taxonomy (NCBI): domain Eukaryota; kingdom Viridiplantae; phylum Streptophyta; class Magnoliopsida; order Poales; family Poaceae; genus Hordeum; species Hordeum marinum. The sequence goes on from CM039673.1 coordinate 299,271,613, forward strand.
TTGTTTCTGTGCATGAACGTGCGCAAGCTTCCCATTCCCGCGGATGACCGCGCGCAAGCTTCCCACCCGGCTCGCCTTGACCGCCTGCTTTATAAACCCTCATGGCCAGCCTCTCCACATAGCATTCATCCCCTCCTTGCCCGTAGCTTCCCAAGTTTGCTTCTCCCCCAAGTGCCAATGCCACCTGTCCATCATCGTCGCTATGTCACCTCGCCAGAGGGCAGCTCGAGCTGGGAGGCTGCACCATGTTGGCGGCGTAGTACCCAAAAGCGTGTAGTGCGTCTGGCGTCCTTGTTGGCTGTGTGCATGGCACCGACCACACATTCCTCCATATTTGCCCAAAGGCATCTGCTGCCGATGTCCACCGTCGCCCCCACCCAATCACTGCTTGCTATTTTTGCCACCCCACCAGCTGACTCCTTGGCCGCCACCACACCAGTGTCCACCTTGGCAGCCACCCTAGGGTCAGCTGCCGGGGCCATCACGTGCTCCACCACTGCTAACCAAAGGCGGGAGGAGGAGGTCGCCACTGAAGCATAACAGCTCGGCTTTTGTATCAGTGTCCTAGAGCGCTACATCAACTTCCTACATGAGGAGGAGGAGCGCCAGGTCGAGCAAGCATAGAGGCACACCGCCGTCGTGGCCGCAGCAGACGCCACTGCTATGGAGCGGAATGTGGAGATCTACGCCGAGTCCCGCCGCTTCATGGAGGCACATGAGGAGTGGGGGAGGGCAGCAGCGGCTGTTGACAAATTCGACTCCTCAAGCTTGTTGGTAGGCTTCTCCTCCTCTGCCTCTTACTGAATGCACTCCACAGAGTAGAGGGCTGCTAGGAGTAGCACGAAGCCACTTCGTAGTACTATTTAGGGGCTATTTTGTTCAGTTCATCTAACTATAGTTATGGTTGAACTGTACCACGTACTTTAAATTAGCTAGTATATATAGTTGAACTAGCTATTTCAGTATGTGGTTAGCAACAAATGGGGAATAGTCTATTAGATTCAGTTGTCGAGTTGAACTATTTTGTACAAAGACCAATGCATGACCTATGAATGAAATCTATGTATACTGAATATTAGTTGCAAAATTGCACCGTAATAGTGATTTTGTTCCTGCAAAATTGGACAAATCTTAGTGTTTTCAATTTGACAAATAAAATTTACCCAATATGACATATTCAAATCTTACCTGACTCCTGCTGCCAATACATCCATCGGTGGTTACATGGGGTGCTTAGTGTATTAAATGTATTAGCAACTCAAGTCCATGATGCATTGTTGCTAAGGTCCCTCATTTAATGATTTAGTAACTAAACTCTTGCATGTAGTGATGACTTTCTTTCATTTAATTGTTTTTCCACGGTTGACGTGCCTAACACTGTTTCTTCGTGTTATTACCAAACTCATATCTCTCCTTAATTACCTCCCAACATCAGTTTTTTTGTATACATGGCAACCTCGGCAGTTAGAAATAGTAGAAGTTGTAGCATTAGGAAGGGCACACGGGTCATCATTCACAATCGTTTGTGCTGACGCAATGAAGAAATTCCTTTGCGCTAGACTTTCGCTTGGCTTACTAGGTAAGGAACAGTTGCCCTCGGTTTGCATATAGGTATTCAGTCTGAAACGTCTTTGACGACTGACAAAGGACATGCCACCTCGATGAGCATGCGCAAGACACTGCTCGCATGCCACCCGTGTACTCAAACACCTGTCCCCATGCTACCTCCTTGACAATATAGATAGCGACATGTGGCCGCACGTAAGGTATGTAGAACGTGACAGACTTTTTTTTTCCAAAATACCTTTGTTGACTATTAATAATGCTTGCTATTTATCTCAAAGTGGACACTAAAAATAGCACAACATCTTAACGCTTTATATGATTAGGCCCTGCCCAACATAGACGTTGGGACTGTAGTTCATATTTGAATTATGTACATTAAATGCACATAAAACTCAATTAATGTATAAAAAAGACATACAACCCGTTAATAATTTAATATGTTTGCAGTACACACCTATTGCTTTACGTTGTTTCTAGGAAAAAATCAAGGAGATAAGAGGCACCGGATATCGTTTTTCACCCACATATGTGGCATGCATATATATGTTCCCTAAAGGAATCACTAGACGTAGCTTATTGTTCTATGAGAACCTCACGTTTGTAAGAGGCTTCCTACAAAACATGGCCAACTTGGTATTTTTTTACCACGACATATGTGTGCCTTCACATGACACCTTCCAAGTTTCATGAATTTCTGACAGAGTCTTGGATTTACGAGAATTCGGAAACCAAGTTTATTGATATTTGTGGCCGAGCCAACATGCTTAGATGTTTGAAGTTTGTTCTCATTTCTTGCATGTGACCTAACACATAAATCGAAGGACGTATATATGATTTTTCAACCCATTTTGCTGCCCCGGACCTTGTGATTGTAGATCAAGTTTGAATTATGCACATTGAATAATGCACCAAAAACTCAATTAATGTATTTAAAAGCGAGATGATCCCTTATTTAATCATATTTTTGCACTTCACACGTGCATATGTCTATGTTTTTTATATAAGCAAAATCAAGGAGAGAAGAGGCATTAGACATATTTTCGCCCGCATATGTGGCATGCATATTAATGTTCCCTATCAAAACCACAAACCTTCTTGTGAGTAACTCCGATTTGTAAGGGAATTTTGCAAGAACATGTCCAATTTGGACATTTTTTTACCATGACATGTGTGTGCCCTTGTCACGACACCATGCCAAGTTACATGAATTTCTGACAAGTTTTGGATCTATGGGAATTTTAAAACCAAGCATCTCAATGGTTGTGGCTGAGCAAACAGTCAATGAGATGTTAGAAATTCATTGCCATTTCTTGTGTGGGACCTAATTAAACATGCATCCATGGAAAGGCATATTTTTCCAACCTATTTTCATGTGTTGGACTTTGTGATTGTAGTTCAAATTTTAATTATGCACATTAAATGACTAGAAAACTCAACTAATGTGTTAAACAGGTCTCACGAACCTTGGAAACAATCGATAGTATAGCATGACTATCAGAAAGTTGCTCTGTGGGTGATTCCAGAAATAAATGCAGGCCACAAGAGACAACGGTCGCACATAAAATGTGAACTTTCCCTATCGGAACACGTGACTTTCTTGTGAGAACCTTCGGTCTGTAAGAGGTTTTGTGCCAAAACGTGTCCAAAATTGGGTAGTTTTTTTACCACAACACACACAACGGGGCAAATAATAGCACCATGCCCAAATTTCATGAATTTCTATCAAGGTTTGCATTTACATGAATTGAAAAATTGAGTTTTCGCATGTTTGCGGTCCAGCGAAGACGATGACATATATATTTTCGAAATTTATTCCCATTTATTGGGTGGAACCTAAACATGCATCCAGGAAAACATATTTTTTTTTGACATATTTTCATGAGCGGGACCGTGCAGTGATTGTAGTTCAAATTTGAATTATATATATGCACATTAACTGAATGCCTACAAAACTCAATTAATGTACTTAAAGGCCAAACGAACTCTGTCGTGGTTATATCACGGCAAGATGTTCCCACGAGAGAACTTAGGTGTGAGGCCATCGCAACTATGTGCAGGACTGAGAGGGGTTAGTCAGAATCGAGACACGCGAGTTTACCCAATTTCGGCCCCTTCGATGGAGGTAAAAGCCTATGTCCTGCTTTGTGTGTAATAATGATCAGCATGATCTCGATTACAAGTGTACGGAATCGCTACCTCTAGTCTCGAGGGTTTCTAATATGTCTATCTCTAATGACTTGAACTTGTCCCTCTTGGGGTGCCTTAGCCCTCCTTATATAGGTTGAAGGGGTAGGTATACATCCAGAGTCCTACTGGGAGTAGGATTTGGACTTGTCTCCCTTGAATCCTAATCCGGTTATTGTTTCCATCATGAGGGAGTTCTTCCTTTCCTTGGGCCATTTCTGTGAGCCGGCCCTCCAGGCCCGTCCGTGAGCCGCCTTTCGCCGGCTTGCACACTGGGCCTTGGGCCGAGTCGTCGCATGACCCGGTAATAGAGGTGACCTATGAGACGCCATATGATGGGCCAGGTAATACCTCCTACCGGGTCATACCTCCTGTCGGGTCACCAATGAGTCTCCAAGCTCGGCTGGGGCACCAGTGAGTCGCCAAGTATCGGCCGGGTCATACTTTAGGTGGGTTATATTGCGGGTAATATCACTTATATTAGCCCCCAGGTTAGCTTGAATTTATTCATGGTAACCTCTCGAAACAAGAATCATAAATATGTTAAGTGACCAGTTTGCTCCACTAGTCGGCTTAATGAAGTGGCTCCTCGAAACTACGTGTTTCTTCTTCATATGAACGGGTTGTCTTCTCAATCGTCTTGCTTGTTAGTGTCCTTTGAAGTAAAATATTGGGAATACAACACCCATATGTCGTTGAGTTGTCCTCCAATGCTTTTGACTTGATGAAATATCGAAGATAGGAAAATTATATGAAGTTGAACCATCTTTGCATTGCTTTGATTGGGAATAGAAAATCGTCCATTGCTAAATCACTTTCAACTTGTGAAGCTGGGTTGTTTATATAGCCTCTGTCGGGTGATGATATTTGATAATACCGGTTCATGATTGTTGGTGATGCCAGGTCAAACAACTGGACTCCACCTGACTTGATAAAATTATCGGGAATAAAGAAATCCGTGTGATATTGAGCTGGTCTTTCAATGCTTCTGCTCCATGAGGAAATGAAACCCGTCTAACTCACAATTAACGTCTTGAAAGTATTCTTCTATTTTTTATATCCATATTACCTGTAGCCCCCAAGCTCCAAGTTATCCAATATGACTTGGTGCTTTTCGATGATATCCTTGATTGTGTAGCACCCAAGTGTTGGGTTGTCTTACCTGCGGCAACCTAGGACTTATAACTGTCTTATGCTCATAAAACTTCAGCCAGTGTCGCCCCCAAGGGTTGGATCATTGTGCAATAATGAGTAGGAACGTTTTGTAGATCTGCTCATATGGACTTGAGGAGCAACGTGTAGTCCCCAAGGGACAGCTTAGTAAGACAATACTGGGCTGGAACTTAGAAAAAGATAGCAAGCCCATCTATTCTCCTTGAGTTAACAGGGTCTACTGACAATGTAATGATTTGAAAAACAACTTGCATTAGCCCCCAAGTGTCATTGTGCATCCTTACAGCGACATGAGATTTGCATACTTGATATAAACTTGAATTGAATAATATAGCCCCCAAGTGTAGGTTGTATGCCTGCAACGATTCGGGACTATTCCTTCCACTGTAGAATAAAATCCTATCCATTGTCCAGATGATGTTGCTGAAAGCCTTGCATATCAAATGTCGAACCATGCTCCTTGGTGTAAGCTGGTATTTTTTGGATGAAGGAATAATAGCCATTACTCTAAAGGAACTTTGAAAACCTCAATCATCCAATACTGGTTATGCCAACCATAATGAAAATCCAGCCATGTTGGATATTTAAGATTTGAATAATATTACTCGGTTTGAAAACCTCAATTAGTCAATACTGGTTATACCAACCATAAATGAAAATCCAGCCATGTTGGCTATGAAGGATTGGAATATGTAACCCGGCTTGAGAAACGGTTCCTGCAATATAAACCAGGATATCCATGCATATATGATGCATGGTAAGATGATGCAACGATGATGCAATGTATGATGATAAAAACAACTATTAGAGAATATATACATGTATATCTCAAATATTTGTAAGTCAGCTTTAAAGGCACAACTAGAAGAGATCAACTCTTGTTCTTATACTCTTGAGAAAAAACTCAAGTTTTATTGTTTTCAAAAACTTAGGCATGACTGCCCAACACCTCATAGGTTGGCTCTCACATGGCATACATGTGTTGTTTTAACCATAACCAATTTAGGGTCGTCTTAAAAAGATTAACTGTTAAGAGTACGAAAGAGACATAGAGCAGAGAGACTGCAGCAGGGCATGAGTACCCCCGAAACCCATAAGCCAGCTCTCACATGACATAAATCCATCATTTTAACCTTAAACAGTTTAGGGTCTTAAAAAGATTGACTATTAAGAGTACGAACGTGTCACAACCCTAGTTTTAAGCTTGCGTGACATTGCATTCATGCAAGCATTTAATTCTCTTTGCAAATGAACTGAGGAAATGATCAAGACTCAGAAATAATTTTTTCCAAAATAAGCATCATAAAAATTGCTTCAAACAGATCCAAGAAAATGTCCCTCATGTTGTGATAAAATATTGGCATGATGTGAAAATGTCAATCAATATTTTTGGATCACAAGAGCATTTTATATTGGGCATTTGAATTCATCCAAATATTATTTGCATTGAAATTATATTTGTTATATATTCAATATAATTCCGACAATTCTATAACTTTTTACGTGGCTTTAGTTGTTAATACCTAGGCCACATGACAATTTTCAGGATTTATTCAAATGGCTAGCTATTTTTGAGCCAAAATAAATGTCACAAAGAACTAGAAAACAAAAAAAGAAATAATGGAAAAGAGCCTCACCTGTAACTCACACATGGAGTTGAACTTGAACATTGGGTTCAAACCATCTTCATTTAACCTGTTGATAGATGTATTAGACCAAACCAGCAACAAATTGACATGTCATACTCATGCATCATTGTGAAGCATTTGCCTTGTTTCATTTGTAACTTGTTTGATCTTGTTGATAGACTCGCGGGACGTAGTTATCGACCACATCGAAGAATAGATGAGTTCTTTCGATAAATATGCAAGCAACCCCTCCTCGAGTATGTTCGATACAATCCCATTGCTCTGTTTTCAATGCATTAGGACAATGCGATTCAACTGCTACTTGTGTTGCGGTAGATGAACCCACTCCTTTGCATGACCTGTCATTGTCACGGTAAATAGCTAAACCAAGCAACCTAGAATACCTGGTAGATACTTGAGCCATGTTATGCTATATCCCCGTTATGCATGCTATGCTTAGAGTTGTGTCAGGTCTGATTCATCTAGGTGATGAACCAGAGTGAAATGGATGAGTCCTGATGAAAGCACATTTGCTCCCTTGGTGGTTTTGGTAATTAATAACAACATATAAGTCATTGAACTAATGTTTCTACCAAGTATATTTCAGGAAAAGTTCAATGATAGGAATGGCAAAAGGATTGTGTAGATTGTGGGATTACCCTAAGATGCAAGGAAATAGGTTGGCCAAGCATCAAGCAATAGGACTCTACATTTTATATTTCTGAGAAATCACTTTGAGTCCATAGGTAAGTCAATACTATTCAAAGGGGTAAGGTTTTGTTGGTGAACAAAATGCTCATACGTGCACAAGTGATAGTCACAAAAAACATCCACAAGCTCTCCCACCAAAGTCAGTCTATAGCCAAACATTCAAATCGGTGCAACCAACATTCCTACTCCCGTGCCACCGATTCCAAACCCTAGGCAGACTCAGCCAAACCCTAACCCTTCGGTGCAGCTGACACTGCTTTCGGTGCCACCGAGTTGGGCTGCCAACTTTCTGTTATGCAAGTTCACATTTTCGGTCCATCCGAGAATGTTGAATTGGCATCACCGAGTTTTGCAATTCTAACCGTTGGTCACCTTGTCGGTGCAATAGAGATTCCTATACCGGTCTCACCGAAATTCAAAACTTGCCACCTTTTGATCACTTTGGTACCACCGAGATTAACACATCTGTGTCACCGAGTCTGACTTATTGTGTGTAACAGTTGGATTTTTGGGGATGCCTATATATACCCCTCCACAACCAGTCACTCGTAAGAGAAGCACTCCGAACTATTCCGTACCTATCCTATCAGATTTTCTAAGAGAGAACCACCTACCCTTGTGTTGAGATCAACATCTTCCACTCCAACCATATGGATCTTGATTTCTAGCCTCCCCAAGTTTCTTTCCACCAATCCCACCTCTTCCACCAAGCCAAATCTCTAAGGGAGTGATTGTGTGTTGAGGAGTCTATCATCTTGAAGCAGAAGATCAAGGAGTTCATCGTCGTTACCGAGCCTATTACCTTTTGCAGGGTGGTGCCTCCTAGATTGGTTAGGTGTCGCTTGGGAGCCTCCTACTTCGTGTTGTGGAGTGAACCAAGAACTTTGTAAGGGCAAGGAGTCGCCTACTTCGTGAAGATCTACCCATAGTGAGGCTAGTCCTTCGTGGACGGAAGTCGTATGGAATAGTCAAGGTTGCTACAACGTGGACCCTTATGGGTGGAACCCTCTGTGGAATCTCACGACCGTTACCCTCCATGGGTTGAAGACTCCATAAACGTGGATGTATGATAGCACCACCTATCGAAATGACAAGAAAAATCATTGTGTCTACAATTGCGTTTGATCTTCCTACCCTATCCCTTTTTACCCATGCTTGTTGTTACTTTCCGGTGCTATACTCTTAGACTTACATGTGTGGGTGTACTTGATATGCTATGAATGCTAAAACTTGGCAATAATTAAAATTGGTAAAAATCATAGTTTTATTTGGTCAAGTAGTCTAATCACCCCCCTCTAGACCTACTTTTGATCCTACAAGTGGTATCAGAGCTTTGGTCTCCATTGCATAGATTTCATAACCTAGGAGAAGTATGGCATCTAGTGAGGGTAATTATCACCGTAGAGGTCCATACTTTGATGGCACAAATTTTGCTAGCTGGAAGCACAAAATTAAATGCATTTTCTTGGTCATAATCCCGTTGTTTGGGTTGTTGTTCGTGTTGGCTTGCAAGGTCAATTCTTTGCGGAAGGAAAGGAACCCGATCGTGAAGCAACTGTGGATGAATTGAAGATGTTGCAACGCAATGCTCAAGCATGTGACATTCTCTTCAACTTCCTATGCCCCAAATAATTCAACAAAATCAGCCATCTTGAACACACAAAAGAGATTTGGGATACTTTGGTTGATATGCATGAAGGAACTGAGTCCGTGAGAAAATCCAAGTTAGATGTTCTTCAAGGTCAACTTGATAAGTTCAAGATGAAGGATGGTGAAGGAATTGCTGAGATGTACTCTAGGCTAGCTCTCATCACAAATGAGATTGCCGGCTTAGGAAGCGAAGAAATGACAGATAAATTCATCATCAAGCAGATACTTCGAGCTTTGGATGATCAATATGACACCGTTTGCACATTGATCCAAATGATGCCCAACTACAAAGATCTAAAACCAACAAAAGTGGCCGGTAGAACTGTTGCTCACGAGATGACACTCAAAGAAAAAGAAGAGCTTCACCACAAGTCTAGAGGTTCTTACAAATCCACAAGTGATGCTCCTACTACCTCAAGCGACAACATTGTTGCAAATGAAGAGATAAGACTCATGGTCAAGAAATTCAACAAGTTCTACAAGAATAGAAGAAAAGATTGAAGCTCCAACTCAAGACATGAATAGAAGCGTTCGTCAAGTCATGACCAAAAGTGCTACAATTGTGGGAAGCCCGGACTGTACAAAAAATGATTACATGGCTCCCTACAAACGAAGAGAAGAGTCACCAAGAAGACAAAGCTCGAGAGGTGAATCACCTCGAATAGAGAGAAGGAGTAGAGATGATTATTATGAACGAAGACCCTCAAGGATAAGTAGGGACTCGGATAAGAAGGACAAGTAAATCAAGGGCTACTCAAGAAGAAAAGATCAAGTTCATGTTGGTGAATGGGTTTCCAGCTCCGACTCTGACAACCACTCCGAGAGAAGCTATCACTCCAACTCTGACTATAGTCAAGATGATGGTGTTGCCGGAATTTCTCTAGTGACTACCATATCCTATGTTCTATTTGATTACCCAAATGAAGGGAGTGGAATTTGCTTCATGGCTAAAGGCCCCAAGGTATGACACCCCGAATATCTTGATTTCGGTAGTGACGAAGATGATTTGCTTTGTGATGATGACTTGCTATGTGTTAAAACTAGTGATGTTGATCAAAATTAACTTGATAATTCTCATGCTAGTCAAGATAGGTCAATTGACAATGATAAGATGAAAATAGAAGAACTAACTAAAGAACTTAACACTCTTAAGTTAGCCCATGAATCTACTCTTGAAGATCATAGAGAGCTTGAAAGAACTCATGAGAAGCTACGCTTCGAGAAGCTCAATTTGGAGCAAGACCATGAATTTCTTAAAGCTATCAATGACGATCTCCGAAAGAAGACTTCAACTTATCTTGCCAAACGACCGCTCTTGTCTACATTCATGCCACAAGTTAAATCTAAGCAAACTAGTAACAAAGGCAAGAAAGGTTCTTCATCTAGTAGCAACAATAAAAATGCTAAACCCAATGATGTTGCTCCTAGTAGTTCTATCGATTCCACTAATGATGGTTCTCTTAGCCAAGTTACACTTGAGCGAGAAAATGTTTTATTGAAAGGAATTATAGAGAAAGGTATCTACAAGAGTCTTGCCGGATGCAAACAATTTGAGGAGATTGTACATAAGCACGGAGGATACCAGAAGAATCATGGTGTTGGCTACTTCAACGCTAATGGAGTTGAATGGGAAGAAGGTCAATATCCCGAGCCCAAGTTTGTTCCTCAAAAGGAGAAGTATGAAAATACTCTTCCCAAGGGGACAAACACTCAAGATGACCTTCCACCACAGGATACCAAGCTTAAGGGCAAGAACAAGCTTCAAGATGACTTTGACTCTTATGAAGATGAATCCCAAGATTTGGTGAAATGGGTTCCCAAGGCTACTACAAGCTCAACTTCTACAAGTGCTACTTCAACACTGAGGATCCCCATCAACTTGATGTTGGTCCCCAAGAAGAAGAACTAGAAAGTTCTTGAGGGATGACTCCGCCAATGAGATTCGCTCACATTCATTACTAGCAAGATTTATTTGCAATCAACATCAACCCTATGCAATAGTTCAAGGAGTCACACATTCCCTCAAAGGTAAGCAAGGGACAAGGTAATCAACAAATCAATGGACATCATCACACATGCTTTGCACTCCATGACCATAGATATCCTTGTATTTGTCTCTTGTGTGTTGGGACAAACCCATGTAGGTGAGAAGAGTAAGGAAACAACAAGTATGCTCCCAACTCTTGGGGATCTTCATCAACTTTGAGCATCCACCACTACCTCACCAACATGAAGTCTTCATCGACAAAACCCAAGGTTAGTTTATCCCTGTTATGGGGGGATGTCACATCAAGGGGGTGCTTTACTCTAAGAATTGAGTCAAATCATCTCTTAGTATGTGACAACATTAAATGCTTTATGTAAAAGTGGTAAGCCCACTTGTTCTTAAATGATGAGTATGATCTATGATGAAGTACTCTTACTTGGCACCTAAGTCAAATACTCATATATGGATGACTTCGCATCGCCAAAGTGCTTGTTAGATACTATTATGTTTATGCATATTTTCCATGATTTCATTTGACATCTTATTTTGTGAGCATGTTAGTCTGCATTTATTTTCTCATTCGAGGACATCCAATTGTTGCTATTTGGTCTTTGATTTATCTTCTGCCAGTTGGATGGACAAGAATGCCTAGGACCACTGTTTATCTATCTATGCTTTCTCACCTCACACTCTATTCATGCTACATCACAAACTTTGAACTAGTGCTTTTCGATCCCTCTACGTGTGGAGCACTCGGAGTTCCGTATCGACAAGGAATGACCATTAAAAAAACCAAGTGCATCTCGTTGGAACCAACCACAGAATCTCGGTCTCACCGAATGCCTAGGGTTGATCTGGTTTTCAAGCTCGGTACCACCGATTCCATCTTCTTGGTTACACCAAGTTTCCCTATCAACTGACAGTTGAGGTACTTGGTGACACCGAAAAGTTAGAATCGGTGTCACCGACAGCGGTGGGTATAAATACTATGGACCCTGATGCTTTGAATTTCATCCTCAAACCGTCGTGCCTCAGGACCCTAAGTTTCCGCTTTTGATACCCCTGGTCGTCGCCCTTGTCTGCCTGTGCTCCTCCGTCGCTAGGAATCGCCGTCGTCGACGAAATCCTCTCCATCATCGCCGTCGTAGCGGATCCACGCCAAGTTAGGGTACGGATTCGACCTCCTTTGCGCTCCTCGTCCGATTATTGCACATTGGATTTTATTTTATCTATAAGCCACTCATTGCCCATATTTCTATCCACACAAAATCCAATAGTCTAGCGAATGTTAGATTTTCTAGGGTTTTCCTTCTGCCCAATGGAACTCGGTGGAACCGAAGCAAATAAATCGGTCTCACCGATTTGTCTTTTTGTGTTGCTGAGAACTGTCTTGATGGAACCGAGTACTTATTTTTGGTCTCACCGAAAAGAGTGCCAAGGTTCTGTTAAGAGGGATAGTAAGTCTCGGTAGCACCAAAAATTATGCATCGGCTGTACCGATATTCATTTAACAAAATGCAAAACTATGGAAATCTATTGTTTAATCTTTCAAAAACTAGCCTCATTTTTTGATGACTCATCTTCTTCAGCTCTTCTATACTCTATTCATAGGGTCAGTATGTCAATTTCTGAGGACAGTCAGAATTTGCCAGAGCAAGGGTGCTGACATGAGTTTAGGCACAATCCCAAAGTCTAGTTCATTTTCAGATCCAGGCACCCCCAGCTCCCATGGGTTGCCCAAGGCTGCTAGAAGGACCAGAAAGAAGCTGAATTCAGATGAGGAGGATCCAGGCACCCCCAACTTCCAGTAGATGACAACTCTTCCTTGGTGGTTTTCGTAATTAATAACAACATATAAGTCATTGAACTAATGTTTCCACCAAGTATATTTTAGGAAAAGTTCAATGATAGGAATGGAAAAAGGATTGTGGAGATTGTGGGATTACCCTAAGATGCAAGGAAATAGGTTGGCCAAGCTTCAAGCAAGAGGACTCTGCATTTTACATTTGTGAGAAATCACTTTGAGTCCAAAGGAAAGCCAATACTATTAAAAGGGGGTAAGGTATTGTTGGTGAACGAAATGCTCATACGTGCACAAGTGATAGTCACCAAAAACATCCACAAGATCTCCCACCAAAGTCAGTCTATAGCCAAATATTCAAATTGGTGCAACCAACATTCCTATCCCAATGCCATCGATTCCAAACCCTAGATAGACTCAGCCAAAGCCTAATCCTTCGGTGCAGCCGACACTGCTTTTGGTGCCACCGAGATGGGCTGTCAACTTTCTATTACGCAAGTTCACACTTTCGGTCCAGTCGAGAATGTTGAATCGACGTCACCGAGTTTGGCAATTCCGACCGTTGGTCACCTTGTCGGTGCAACCGAGATTCTTATACCAATCTCACAAGGATTCAAAAGTTGCCACCTTTTCGTCACCTCAGTACCATCGAGATTAACACATCGGTGTCATCGAGTCTGACTTATTGTGTTTACTGGTTGGATTTTTGGGGATGCCTATATATACCCCTCCACCACCACTCACTCGTAAGAGAAGCACTCAGAACTATTCCATACAGATCTTATCATATTTTCTGAGAGAGAAGCACCTACCCTTGTGTTGAGATCAACATCTTCCACTCCAACCATATGGATCTTGATTTCTAGCCTCCCCAAGTTGCTTTCCACCAATCCCATCTCTTCCACCAATACAAATCGCTGAGAGAGTGATTGTGTGTCGAGGAGTCTATCATGTTGAAGCAGAAGATCAAGGAGTTCATCGTCGTTACCGAGCCTATTACCTTTTGGAGGGTGGTGCCTCCTAGATTGGTTAGGTGTCGCTTGGGAGCCTCCTACTTCGTGTTGTGGAGTGAACCAAGAAGTTTGTAAGGGCAAGGATTCGCCTACTTCATGAAGATCTACCCATAGTGTGGCTAGTCCTTCGGGGACAGAAGTCGTATGGAATAGTCAAGGTTGCTAGTACGTGGACCCTTATGGGTGGAATCCTCCGTGGAATCTCGCTACCGTTACCCTCCATGGGTTGAAGACTCCATAAACGTGGATGTATGATAGCACCACCTACGGGAACCACGGGAAAAATTATCATGTCTACAATTGCGTTTGATCTTCCTACCCTATCCCTTTTTACTCATGCTTGTTGCTACTTTCTGCTGCTATACTCTTAGACTTGCATGTGTAAGGTGTACTTGATATTCCATGAATGCTAAAACTTGCCAAGAATTAAAATTGAGAAAAATCATAGTTTTATTTGCTCAAGTAGTCTAATCATCGCCCTCTAGACCTACTTTCGATCCTACATCTGATGATGAGGGTTAAGTGTTGAACCCGTTTTGGTAAAGGTAGTGATGAGAGGCCATGTAGGAATACATGGTGGGTTGTCTCATTGAAGCCGCTCATAGGAACTGAGTTCCGTGTTTGTGTTCCAATACTAGCTACTACCGCACATTGGGTTTCGGTAACACTATCCCTCTCGACCTATTAACCTACCCTGTTCTCTGCCCAGGAGTCACACTAGTTCGAAACGTTGATAGGATGTGGCCGAGCCTACTAAGTGGATGAACGGCCCAACCGGGACCGGCATGGGGCCCTATACACAACTTATGAGTCCGAATGGTGAAACACTGTCGGATTCTCGATGGTGGTGACTAACTCTGCTAGGCGACTTCCTTGGGCTAGAGTAGTTGAAGGTTAACTTTCGTGGCCAATTCCCTTGTTGGGCTTCCGCTTGAAGGTTTCCGAGGTGACTTTTTACGTGCACATGGAGGTAAGTGGCGGGAGCATGTGTGATGAAGTACACCCCTACAGGGTAAACTATGTATTCGAATAGCCACGTCCTGTAGGAGATATGCCCTAGAGGCAATAATAAATGTTTTTGATTATCTCCCTGTTCATAATTATGTTTATGTTCCATGCTATAACTGCAATGATTCTCGAGTCTACAAATAAAACGAGGCTTGGTGGGAAACTCATGTGCACGTGTGGGATAATAAACGGTAAAATGTATTCCTAGTCTAGCCTCTAAGACTGGCTCAAGTATTGCATGATGATCCTGTTTTCCTAATCATGGGCATGGCTATGCCGGCAATTTTGAGGGAATAATGTTAGAAGAACATTTGTGTTGAATCGACCCAAATTGATGTTATGCTATGAGATACATTCGTCATAAGTTAATGGTTAATAACACAGAGAAGTTAATGTTTGCATAATTCCTTAGACCATGAGAGTATCGAGTTTCTTCATGCTTGCTTCATGAACTTTGGGGTTTGTTAAACGTCATCCGTAAATGGGTGGCTATTACGGCGGCTTACGGGTTCATGGAAAAGTATGTGAAGTAACTTGATAGCTCAAGATTGGGATTTGCTCCTCCGACGATGGAGAGATATCTCTGGGCCCCCTTGGTGTTATGGTATCCATCATCGTCTGGCCAGACACTTTGTGATTTGATCACGGGGATGCCGGAACACGGGAACGAGAAAAGAGAACAATACCGTTAACGAGGTAACTAGCCTAGTGGACAAGTTGTTGATCCACGAGGATGCCAACATGTCTCACCTCGGGTATTTGTAACATATCGCGAAGCAACAGGAATAGCACACGGCAACTGGAGGTTCACTCGAATATTTATTCGTGTGGGTATAAGGATCGATATGGGTGTCCACGGCTCCGATGTTGATCATTGATCGGAAGGGGTTCCGGGTCATGTCTATGCTTCACCGAACCTATAGGTTCACACGCTTAAGGGTCATCTATCTGTTGAATACTAGATAGAGAGTCTGAGACAAAATCACCGAAAAGTTTCGGACACTGGAAAAGTTTCGGACAGTGGAAAAGTTCCGTAGACAGGTCACTGGAACAGTTTCGGTGAAACTGAAAAGTTGTTTCAAGGGATACCATTAAGTCAAATTTGTTTCGGCACATGCCTGATAATTCTTGGAGGGTGCCAGAATCATTCTGGAAACTTCTTGGAATTTTCCGGAAGAATAACCGGAAATGTTCTGGAGTTGCCGGAACTGCTTCAGATGCTTTTCGCAGATGAAAATCACTAGTCCAGAATTGTTCCGGATCGCATTGAAAATTATTTTAGTGGGGTACTAGAATTGTTCTAAGACCACATAAATATTTTCAGTTCGAGCGGACGCTGAAAAATGTCGCCGTGAATAGTGAAAGTTCTTTTCGGACTACTTTATGGAAAGCCACCTTTTGGGGCTTTGCTCCAAAAGATCTTGGGGATGACATGGATGGATTGGAGCCATTTTTGGGGATCCACATGAGGGTGTGGCCGTCCACATGGTGGACTCCTTCATGGAATCCCTCTTGTTCCTTGGTTTCACTTTTATGCCCTTTTGGAAGGACTTCATTCAGGTGCATTTTGGATTTTATTGTAAAACCACCCTACCCCTTGGTTTTCCTATAAATAGAGGAGATGTGGGCTGACATTTCTTTATCCTTGTGCTCTCATACACATGCTTTGATTTGCAAGCTCTTTCTCTCCCTCCCAGCGAAATAGTTTCGTAGAGCCGAAAGGCTGTCTGGGTTTCGGCAGGAACTAGTTCTGGACGGCGAAGCCCTGCCGGATAGATGACACCATATGTGTGCAACTTTGTAGAGAGATTGTAGTTTCAGTCTTAGGTCCAGAGTGCCTCCCAAATGGCTATCAATGTGACAGTCCGAGTTTTGGAGGTCCTCCCGAAGGGCTGTCCGAGTGACAGTCCGAGCTTCGGAGGTCCTCCCAAAGGCTGTCCGCGACACCGTCCGGGGGACTGTCCGACCGCCTCCCGGAGGGCTATCCGCGGGGTAGATGAGGGTATACATCCTCACGGTTGGGAGGTTGTAAATCCTAGCTGCGGGGATCTGCACCGCGAATCGTCATCGACTCTACTTCCGCTGTGCTACGAGTCGGTAACGAAAAGATCATACCTTGTATGCAGTCTTCATAGTGGTCCTATGCTGGTCCTCAGGTCGGAATTTTTTTTGTTTTCTGCTGCGTTACCCTACAGTGGCATCAAGAGCCGTGCTATGCGTAGATGCAGGTTGCGATCTAGAATACATGGAGATGTATGGGTGTTGCATAATATAATTAGGTAGTAGATGAGATCTATTACTGAAAATTATTTGTGCAGGTAGCAGATGAAATCTGTAACCCTATGTTCTTGTTGCTTCCCTGGAATTTGCGTAGTCCTGATCTTAACGGAATGGTGGAATCTCACAAAGTTCTGGCAATCCGCGATCCTTTTATGCTGCTCCTGAGTATGCTGATTGAGAGATCAACGAAGTGCTAACAGTTCTTTGGGTTCCACCATAGTTGAGAAAGATGGATGTTTTGCAGACAAAAGGGCAATGCAGATGTGATCTACACGTGGGTGACGCGTATGACGAAGTTTAGTATGGGGCTCGAGATTTTATTATCTCGTGTTTCATACACCCTGGATTGTTAATCTAGCAACTTGAATTATCATACTTGATGATGAACGTTGGTAGTTTCGGTTTGTTTCGAAACCTTAGAAGCCACGAAAAACAAGTTTTTGCATGGACCGATTAGAGGCGTCTAACTTGGTTTTGCAGGATGGTTTGCATGTGCATGTGATATGGTATAGCAGTGTTCATAATAATTTGATTATGTATGAGATGACTATATGATGTAAATTGATTAACATGACCTGTGTGTCATGATTCGGCATGATGGATGGAGCCATATGATTGCATTTTAATGACATGCGTGTCAACCTTATGTAATGCACTTATTTTATTAAGCTATAGAGATAGCAATATTATTTGGTGCATCAAAAAGGTCGTGGCAATCTTCGCAAAGGTGAACACCGATGCGAATGCCGAAGACGAAGAAATACTTGACTTCTCTGTCAGAAGGGGCTATACCATGACATGCTAATTATGAATTGCCTGAGATGTTTATCCGTCTTGATGCACCCTTCTTGATTGCGCGGTAGTCGCTTTTTATTAGGGTGATCTCTCACTTAGAATATCAAGTAGTTAGTGTTCTCCCAAGTATAGCACCGTCACGGCACCTATCTCTTCGGGGTATCACATGGTTACATGGGTACGAACGATTAGAGAAGTGTGAGGCGGGTGAGTTGAGACCTCGCAGCGAGATCACTTGGTTGTCTTGACGTTCAGGCATGAAAGTCATGAGCTCGGAACACACGCATCGAAAGATGAACAAGAGTCACATAGAGATGTGATTGGCAAGTTGGCCTACCGTTTGCAATTCTCGTCACTTGAGATGGATACATCCTTGGCGTTGAATTGTAATTTGGATCTTGAATCACTCACAATCAATTATGAGAGATATTGATTTGAGTGGGAGCGCATTGTAGAATTAACTTGTTTTAATTCTCAGTGCAATTTATTTTGAACACTGTCTAAGTGTGGTTTGCAAAATAGTTGTAGAATAATGGCTCGTGTTTCCACCTTCCCTATTAAAATTGAATAGCTGTTAAATATCTGGTTAAAACTTTACGGTTGGTAACGTAATGTGAGGATTGTCCTCAAGAGTGCTAAGAAGGACTTGTCCTATCGCATGTTTTTGGTATTATCCCGCTAATGCTATGGATGATATGAGTCTCGTCCTTCGATCCAAAAAGCTAAAATTCCATTACGGTCAAGTCAAATATGTTTCCTTCCATGAGACCGAAACTTCGAAAGTTCGGATAGTTATGTGATATTCATGGAATCCGAAAGTCATTTTCAGAGACAGACAAAAGCTAAAAGATATGAGATATCCAAAGCAATGTTTGTTTGCAAACTATTAGTAAAGGAGTTTACTATGCATTAGACTGATAAGAGAGGGATCCAGGAGAACGCCTGTCATATGATGAAAGGTGAATGAAACAACAACTTAAAGAGAAAGGAAGTGTCCGAAGGGTGTTAGTAAGACTTTCACGCCTAGGAAGTCCGGGGCTAATGCCACTCTTAAGTTGGGTGCTTCTTCTGAGAGTAGGAGAAATACTGAAAAGTTAAACTGTTAGAAATATAATGGCAAAAGGAAAGAAGACTGGAATATCCAGCTCATGTGTGAATGTCATACAAGTTTTTGATGTATAGAAGGCTGGTTAAAGATATAGTTCTTGGGAATTATGGTTAAACATGTTAATCACTAATTCTTGGGTATTGTGAGTTGGTCACAAAGATACCCGCTCGATTGCATTCTGTTGGAACTCGATGTAAGAAATACTATGGCCTGAAAGACTAGCCAGGAATGAGGTTTAGATACACGTAGGGAACATAGTAAATGTTACTATGCCTTCCATCGGTGTATTCCCTATGTATTAAGTTTCATAATTCATTTTAGAGTTTCATACACTCTAGCCCTTTGCATAGATGAGATATATGTTATGAATATTGATGGAAATATGATACATCCATAAAACTGACGCTAAATGTCGCAAGACTAAAAGAATACCACATATGTGTGGCACTACATTTGGTCACATTGGAGAAACCCGCATGGAAAATTCCATTATGATGGATTTTGAAGTCGTTTGATTTTGAATCATCTGACACATGTGACTTTCCTCCAAAAGGTGAACTAACTAAAATACCGTTCATAGGCCATAAGGAACGAGCAAAGAACTTATTGGTAATCATACATTATGATGTGTGTAGTCAAATAAATGTTGTTGCAAACAGTGGATTTGTCTACCTTCAAAAATGACTCAAGTAGATATATGGATATTTACTTGATGAGACGTAAGTCTGGATCTTTTGAAATCATTCGAAAGGTTTTCAAAAATGAAGTAGAAGTTATTGTACAAAGAAAATTATGTTTCTGCAATTTGATTGCGGAAAGGAATATTTGAGTTACAAGTTTAGCGATTGTCTCATGAGTTGTCAAAAGAGTTTCATAACTTGCACCTCCCGGAACACCACTGTAAGTGGAAAGTCCGTGAAGATGTAATCGAACCATTTATGACATGGTAAGACCAAAGATGACATAAATATATTTGCCATTATCCCTTTTATAGAGTGATGCTTTAGAGACTGTGGCTTTTACACTAACAAGAGATCCATTAGGGCTGTTGAAATGACGCTATGGTATGGTACTCCCAACCATGTTATATCTTTTCTTAACATTTGGAATATGGGGCTTGTGTAAAGGTTACAAACCCATTCCAAATCAGACAAGTGCTATTTTGTATGGTTATCCCAAGTCATTGGGTATTCCCCCACCACTATACCGTGGCAAAGGGTTTTGCCACAAAATGGTATGCTTTTAAAGAGAATAGTTCTTACAAAAGGTGAGTGGGAGGACAGTGCAACTCGACGAGATAACCAGTATCTTCGTCATCAGTTCAAAGGAAAGAAACCTTGGAAGTGAATCTATTATTTCCTACTATGACTGATACGTAAGTCTCTACAATAAAATGTATGGACTTCAGTTGAACGTGTAGCTGAACCACGTAGGCAAAGCTCATGCAAACCTATCAGGTGCGCAAATGAGATATTGTTGTTGGACAACAGTATACCTACAATACACAAGGAAGCGTTGATGGGCCCTGACTCCGGGATTGGCTAAATGCCAATACAATTCGAGATAGTTTCCATATAAGTGATTCAAGATTAAAACCTTGATACACCTTTCAGAGGACTTAGAGTCCAACGAATATTTATAGAACTGAAAACTGGTCCGGATAAAAATGTTTTATCCATAAAGCTCGACTTGTTGAAATAACAAGTTCAAGGAGTTGACTACGATGAGGTTGCTTCACCGTAGCGATGGTTAAGGTCGGCTTGGGTTGAACTAGCAATTAATACATATATCAATCATGAGATATGAAACATGGATGACAAAAGGATTTCCATTTGATGGAAATGAAACCTAGGACTTGTATGTGATACAGTCCAAAGTAATTTGTCTATCCAAAGGATGCTAGTAAGTATGCAAACATCAGAGTTCCAGCGATAGACAGAAGAGAGCAAAGCGGAGTTGGAATCTTCGTTTTTGATGGAATGGTCAAAGGAGTTTGACTTCATCAAATGGGTATCGAAGATGCTTGTGATTCAAGAAAGTAAGTGGGAGCATAATACTATTTCTAAAAACCTTGTGTACTTGACACATTGTTAATTGGAAATAAATTTCTTGACACAAATTAGGACTTCATTTGAAAATAGTTTTTTCGATGAAGTGCTTAGGTTAATATTAGGCATGATGATCTATGGAGATAGATTTACCTAATGGGGCTAAGCAATGAATACATATTGACAAGGTGCTAAAACCTTTTAGCATTGAAAACGCCAAGGAGTGATTCTTGCCGAAGGCACATGGAAAGAGTTTTTGCAAGACTTAGTGTCCCAAAACACTGGTGAGTGAAATACATGATGGAGATTCCGCACACTCTTGTGTTTGCATTAATCATGTATTCCATGGTATGTAAAACCACCAGATATGTCCGATACTCCAAAGTTGTTGCGAGTATGGATAACCAAAGTGATCAAAGTACTGATCATAGGACAACAGTGAAATATGTCATTGAGTACTAGAGTAGTAGTGATGACATGTTTTCTCGCAAGCAGAAATCATGAAGAGTTCGGTGTAATATGTTACATCGATAAAGTCTCCACCATTTCTCCATGTGATTTTCGATTTAATTGAGGTTTTTGTGTGATACACAATATGGTGGCACGGTAGTTGGAAATTGTTCCAAACAAGATACTGTGGCGAATTCTATAACAAAGGCTAAGTATGTTGACGCTTTGGAAGCGACAAAGAAGTTGTTGAATCATATAGTTCATTCATGAACTTAGTATGGTTCCAAGATGGCTTTGGTCTATGAGACACTATTGCAGATAGTTGCTCCATAGCTCAGCCTGAGGAATCAGGCTTTGACCAATGATTCACACATATGCAAAGCCAAGTCACACAAAATACGAATTTTGTGATAGAGTGAAAACACGAGGATATGCAATGTTCCACACTGAGCTGAAGTTGTCAGATCCATTGGACATCAGGCTCTACCACAAGCGAAGCATATTTTACACCAGTATGCCATAGGTGTAAAGTGCATTAGCATTGACTAGATTATTGACTCTAGTGCAAGTGGGAGTCTGTATGAGATATGCCCTAGAGGCAATAATAAATGTTTTTGATTATCTCCCTATTCATAATTATGTTTATGTTCCATGCTATAACTGCAATGATTCTCGAGTCTACAAATAAAACGAGGCTTGGAGGGAAACTCATGTGCACAAGTGGGATAATAAACGGTAAAATGTATTCCTAGTCTAGCCTCTAAGACTGGCTCAAGTATTGCATGATGATCGTGTTTTCCTGATCATGGGCATGGCTATGCCGGCAATTTTGAGGGCATAATGTTAGAAGAACATTTGTGTTGAATCGACCCGAATTGATGTTATGCTATGAGATACATTCGTCATAAGTTAATGGTTAATAACATAGAGAAGTTAATGTTTGCATAATTCCTTAGACCATGAGAGTATCGAGTTTCTTCATGCTTGCTTCATGAACTTTGGGGTTTGTTAAACGTCATCCGTAAATGGGTGGCTATTACGGCGGCTTACGGGTTCATGGAAAAGTATGTGAAGTAACTTGATAGCTCAAGATTGGGATTTGCTCCTCCGACGATGGAGAGATATCTCTGGGCCCCCTTGGTGTTATGGTATCCATCATCGTCTGGCCAGACACTTTGTGATTTGATCACGGGGATGCCGGAACACGGGAACGAGAAAAGAGAATAATACCGTTAACGAGGTAACTAGCCTAGTGGACAAGTTGTTGATCCACGAGGATGCCAACATGTCTCACCTCGGGTATTTGTAACATATCGCGAAGCAACAGGAATAGCACACGGCAACTCGAGGTTCACTCGAATATTTATTCGTGTGGGTATAAGGATCGATATGGGTGTCCACGGCTCTGATGTTGATCATTGATCGGAAGGGGTTCCGGGTCATGTCTATGCTTCACCGAACCTATGGGGTCACATGCTTAAGGGTCATCTATCTGTTGAATACTAGACAAGGAGTCTGAGAGAAAATCACCGAAAAGTTTCGGACATCGAAAAAGTTTTGGACAGTGGAAAAGTTCCGTAGACAGGTCACGGGAATAGTTTCGGTGAAACTGAAAAGTTGTTTCAAGGGATACCACTAAGTCAAATTGGTTTCGGCACATGCCTGATAATTCTTGGAGGGTGCCAGAATCATTCTGGAAACTTCTTGGCATTTTCCGGAAGAATAACCGAAAATGTTCCGGAGCTGCCGGAACTGCTTCAGATGCTTTTCGCAGATGAAAATCACTATTCCGGAATTGTTCCGGATCGCATTGAAAATTATTTTAGTGGGGTACTAGAATTGTTCTCAGCCCACATAAATATTTTTAGTTCGAGTGGACGTGAAAAATGTCGTCGTGAATAGTGAAAGTGCTTTTTGGACTACTTTATGGAAAGCCACCTTTTGGGGCTTTGCTCCAAAAGTTCTTGGGGATGACGTGGATGGATTGGAGCCATTTTTGGGGCCCCACATGAGGGTGTGGCCGGCCACATGGTGGACTCCTTCATGGAGTCCCTCTTGTTCCTTGGTTTCACTTTTATGCCCTTGTGGAAGGACTTCATTCATGTGCATTTTGGGTTTTATGATAAAACCACCCTACCCCTTGGTTTTCCTATAAATAGAGGAGATGTGGGCTCACATTTCTTCATCCTTGTGCTCTCATACACTTGCTTTGCTTTGCAAGCTCTCTCTCTCCCTCCCAGCGAAGTAGTTTCGTAGAGCCGAGAGGGTGTCTGGGTTCCGGCAGGAACTAGTTCTGGACGGCGAAGCCCTGCCGGATAGATGACACCGTATGTGTGCAACTCTGTAGAGAGATTGTAGTTTCGGTCTGAGTTCGAGAGTGCCTCCCGAAGGGCTGTCAATGTGACCGTCCGAGTTTTGGAGGTCCTCCCGAAGGGCTGTCCGAGTGACAGTCCGGGCTTCGGAGGTCCTCCCGAAGGGCTGTCCGCGACACCGTCTGGGGGACTGTCCGACCGCCTCCCAGAGGGCTGTCCGTGGGGCAGATGAGGGTATACATCCTCGCGGTTGGGAGGTTGTAAATCCTAGCTGCGGGGATCTGCACCGCCGATCGTCATCGACTCTACTTCCGCTGCGCTATGAGTCGGTAACGAAAAGATCAAACCTTGTATGCAGTCTTCATAGTGGTCCTGGGCTGGTGCGTAGGTCAGAATTTTTTTGTTTTCTGCTGCGTTACCCTCATGTCCGCGGATATAGACTACTTTGAGACTTGCATAGTTCTTAGACAACTTGAGGTGGATACTCTAAAATGCACCAAACAAGTGTGAGTGTTATGGATGGTTTCTCATAGGAAGATGAGAGAGAATCCATAGTGGTGTATTGATATGGTGAACATGTGGACTCGTGTATGCTCTCTCGTAGGGAGAAGAGAGAGTAGTGATACGTTGGATACTTGTCATAGACTAGCTTAGCCAAAGTTCAAAGCTAGCATTCTATAGTACACCCCACCACCCCGTTCATTGATACATGATGCATATGTAGATAGTTCTGATGTAAGATTTGCTGAGTACCTAAGTACTCATTATTTCTTATTTACATTTTACAAAGATATACGTTGTTTAGTTATTTTTCCTGTGACGTGACATGAACGGATTAGCTTAGTAACCCAAACAGGAGTTTGGCTCCTATGGTAGGGTCGTTGTAGCTTTTTAGGCTCTTCTAGCCGTTTTGTAGATGTGTGTACTCAGACATGTAACTTCCGCTTGTTGTTTGTATGCTCGAATGTTGGGTCATGTGACCGCTCCTGCTTGTAACATTATAATATGTTGGCTCCTCAGAGCCTCCTAAATAAATGTTATGTTGTAGTGTTTTGTTGTGATGACATGTTGTATCTACGCATATCGTGCATAGTGTGTGTATGATTGAAATGCATTGGTATGTGTGGGATTCGACACCTAGTTTTGTGCCTTTAGTAGGCTTCTTTACGGGGAAATGCCTCTTTGTGCTTCCACCGAGCCATGGTAGCTTGCTACTGCTACGGACACATTGACTGACCAGCGTGTATCCTTGCTGTTGGTTCTGTCCCTTCAGGGAAATGTCTCGCAGTTTAATGGAGTCCATAGCCTGGTATGACTCGTCTAAGTGTAGTGATGACATTTATGTCCCACGGCGTAATGGAGTTCTTGTAGCTTGCTATGACTCGCCTACACACGTTGATAACCGACACCTGCATTGTTGGGTTACGTATGCCTGTCCATGTATAGTTGTGCCACTTTCGTCTATAACTTGTCATGTGGACCCAGGTTATTTGACGTGTGAATGCTAGCGACATGTTTTTATCTGTGAGCCAAAAGCGCAAACGGTCTCGGCCAAGGTAAGGTGGCAGCCATGGGGTATCGCGCGTGATGCCGCAAAGTGGTGTGACATGTTACAGGTTGTATTCATATGGCTTAGGATCAGGATCCCGACAGGACAGGCCACATAGCTAAGAGACTACAATAGACAGGCAAGTTTATCCTCGCCCTCGGTAAGCCATCCCTCTCGTTACATAAGCCGCCATTTTAACCTTAACCAGTACAGGGTGTCATTGTAAGATTGACTGTCAAGAGTCTTGACCAGCTAAGTGTCTTTATTTCGAGATTAACTGGTAAGAGTTCAGCGGGTCACATGGTGGAGTGGCAAGTTGCAAACAGGCTTGTTTAACCCAAATATGTTGTGGAAGCTGGTCAAGAGGGTTTGAAATCTTAATCCAGTGGGTTTGAAATCCCCAAGTGACCTATAATAGGATAAGACAATAAGGCAGGATACCCATGTTTCAACCATGCATAATAGCAACTAGTTCTATTTGGCAACCTTTAACTTCTGAAAAATCGAACTTGCGAGAGATGAATTCCTTTTGAACCGGATGTTGAGCCACATATTGAGATCTCAAGACTTTGTGAGAGACAGACTTCTCTTGAGCCGGGTTTTAAAACGGAACGTTTTTTGATAATACAGAATCCTTCTTTTGAGCCAGAACTCTCAGATTGCTTGACACTTTTTCAGCTGGATATTTTCTGACAACCTTTTAGCTTTCACCAATGCGGCAGTAGCCCCCCGAGATCAAATTATTTGTTTCTCCAATGACCCAGGGTTCCTGAATTTGCTGAAACTAGCAACATTTGTTGAGTCATGTATGTGTAGCCCCTGGGTCTCAGGACGAGTCGAGGAGTTGGCTTCAGATTCTCCATACTTGGTCGTGGCACAAAACGGCATATAGTTGATAGCAGAAATGATGGAATGTGTTGATCCATGAATCGAATGTGTCGAGGGAAGGTGGCAAGTTTGATGATCCATGAATCCATTGTATACCCTCGGCGTTGATAACGTGACATGAATCCATGGAAGGTTGAGGTTGACAGTAGCAGGTTATAAATGATCATGTATGACTTGTGTCAATAACCCGACCAATGGTTCATCGCAGTTGGTTGTTGTAGTAACTAAACCGTAGTGGCGGAGACTTGTGCGCCTACGCATTGAGCCATCCGTTGGACGTTGATAATTTTGCTCCAGAGTTATTGGAATATACCGGGCCGCAGGAGTGGCGACTTGCCTTCGCTCACTAAACAGCTTGTGCAGATGGCCCTGGCTCCGGTGTGTTGATGTAGACCAGATCGCGAGGGCGGACGGTAGAGATGGCCGCGAAATCAGAGGAGGCCCGGACATGGGTGAGTCGGTCGTGGGCACCGACAGATGAGTCGGCCGCGGTATTGTAAGCCGGTGCGAACGGTCGAGTCCATCGTAGACGCGGCAAGGCACACGGTCGGACGAGTCATCCACGTCGTGTTGATGTAGATTGAGCCACAGAGGCAGCGGCTCGCACATACATTCGTTTAGCATTACGACACGGTCAGATGCCAGTGCATGATAATGGTGGCGCGAGCTATATATCCATGACACGACCATCGCTCTTTGAGGTGAACCATTGTCCTACATCAAAAAATACCTCAAGCCAGAGTAATTGTTTCTCGAAAGAAAAAATGCATCAATAAAAATAGACCGGATGGATTTCACCTGATTCATACGGATGACGGATGATCTGTATATAGCATTTGTTCCTTAGGGGAACTCTTGAATCCTTGAAGAAGATCAAAGTAGGCCTTGAAGATGCCATTTCTTAGTTGATTGGAGCCGTCATGATGCAGGTGGAAGGCAATGTGGAATGAGGCCCGGGGCAGCTCGCACGGCTCGCCAGCCAGCGGCTCAATGCAGCGGTGACTGAGAGGGGCCGGCGAGGCCGCTTAGCGACGCCGACGAGTAATGACGACCGTGCGGGAACTGTGACCGGCCACGGTGGAGCGGTGACTTTAGGCGAGGCGAGGCGGTGACTTGGCGCGCTGGCGATGATGACTCTAAGCAAGGTACACCGACGACGCTACAGCAACGTGGCATTGGCGTGGCATGCGGGTAAAGGGAGGTAGTCAACGACGCCGCAGACAATCTCAGTGAGTACATGCTCGCCTTCACCTTGCATACTCTATTACTGCTGAAATCTCTTGATGTTCTGACTACGTCGGCTTCCACCACATAGTTGCTTGTTTTCGCTAGCCCATATTGAGTTTAGTTTCATGCACGATAGTGGAGGTGAGCGCGGCAAAACGGAGTGGAGGAGGGGAGACGGTGCGTTGGTGTGTAGAGGACAAACCCCTCGGAGGTGAGGCGAAGCCAACTCAAGGGCGTAGTGCAGCAGGTGAAGTGGAGCAG
The DNA here is from genome assembly GCA_022496015.1 of Hordeum marinum. Taxonomy (NCBI): domain Eukaryota; kingdom Viridiplantae; phylum Streptophyta; class Magnoliopsida; order Poales; family Poaceae; genus Hordeum; species Hordeum marinum. The sequence continues at coordinate 299,299,252 of CM039673.1, forward strand.
CGACGGTGCGATTGCTGGTGCGGCGAGGACCGGGCGCATGCAGTGCAATCACAGCGGCGGAGGCAAAGTGTGGTGGTGCCAGCCCGACGTTCGCGACGGAAGCCGGCGACCGGCTCGAGGCGAGGCGCAGCAGGGAGAGCGGGGAGGCTGGTTGGCCCACAGTGCGACGGCAGCCGGCAGCCGGCTCAAGATGTGGGGGCGAAGGCGGTGCGCCTGGGGCAAAGCAACGCGACAGCAAGCAAGGTGGAGGCAAGGCCCGGTCAGGGCGGAGGCGGGTGACCAGGCGGTGGAGCTGGCATAGCTGAACAAGCCTGTGGTGGAGGCGAGGTGCAGAGGGGCTGATGGGGCGAAGCGGCGTGCGACAGAGGCCGGATCATAGTAGCGGCTCAAGGCATAGCAGAGGAGGAAGTAGTGGCCGGTGGGAGGTGCAACAGAGGAGCTAGCGACTCACACGTGTGTCGTTGACACTGTTCTCCACCCGATCTGTGACACTTCTTTTGTTTGATCTCTGGACGTGAAGAGTTGTAGTATTTGCTTGGTCCGAGGCATGATGGTTTTTGGCGTTTTTCCCTCCTCGGGACTTGCTTTCATCTATGCCTGGGGTTTAGAATCTTTGTCCATGAACAACAGTTTTCCCTGGTTAGCTAGCAACAACCGAGGAACTCAACTTCGTGTCCACCTCGGTTATGACGGATCGTACTTTTGGTTGGATCCACATCATGGCTTCTATTGAAAAGCAAACCACATGTACGAATCGGATCCACTATGGGAACTTCCGTCGTCACGGGCTGTGTAACGATGTTCTAGAAATTGATCTAGCTTCGGGTCGCCGGATCTTAGTGGCGGTGCACGACGCGGCTCTAACTTCTCTCGATCTCAAATACGTATATGCCGCTCCGACTGCTCGTCGATGACATAGATCCTTCCACGCCGGTTCTTCTCTTTGTTTGTTCGACGCATCGTGAGCTTCTCAATCCCCAAAGAGTTCCCTCCAAAAACACAACACCACCATGCAACGCCCCACGGTGGGCGCCAACTGCCGCCGTTCTATCATGGCAAGATTTTCCCGTGAGAGAACTTAGGTGTGAGGCCATTGCAACTATGTGGCGGCTTGAGAGGGGTTAGTCAGAATCGAGAGACACGAGTGTACCCAGGTTCGGCCCCTCTGATGGAGGTAAAAGCCTACATCCCGCTTTGTGTGTATTGATGATGAGGATGATCTCGATTACAAGGGTGCAAATCGCTACCTATAGTCTCGAGGGTTTCTAATCTGCCTGCCTCTAATGATTTGAACTTGTCCATCTTGGGGTGCCTTACCCCTCCTTATATAGGTTGAAGGGGTAGGTTTACATGTAGAGTCCCACTGGGAGTAGGATTAGGACAATTATCTTCTGAATCCTAATCGGGGTCCTGTTTCCTTCGTGAGGGAGTCTCTACTGCCCTTGGGACTTCTCTCTGAGCCGACCCTCTAGGCCCATCCATGAGCCGCCTTTCGCTGGCTTCCACACTAGGCCTTGGGCATGGTCGTCCCACGACCTGGTAACAAAGGTGACCTATGAGCCACCATACGATGGGCCGGGTCATACCTCCTGTCGGGTCACCAATGAGCCGCCAAGTTCGGTCGGGGCACCAGTAAGTCACCAAGTCCCGGCCGAGTCATACTTCAGGCCAGGTTATACCTCGGGATAATATCCCTGACAAACTCTGTAAGATTCCATTGTTTCGCATGACACATTCATGTTACTCTGTGGAGACTCGGATGTTGTTTCGCCCACAAAATCTGAATTGTCCCTACCGGAAGCACATGACTCTTGTGAGAATCTTCGTTTTGTAAGAGGCTTGTGCAAAAATTTGTCCCGAACTAGGCATTGTTTTTACCACAGCACACATGCGCCATGACATGTCACCATGCCAAGTTTAATGTATTTCTCACGATATTGGATTTACTGGAATTCGAAAACACAGCTTCTCAAATTTTATGGCCAAGCCAAATACCGTGAGGTTTGGCATTCGTTTAATTTCCATTTCTTGGAGTGGACCAAAACATCTATTCAGTGATAGATGGTTCATTTCCACCCATTCAGGTGCCCTATATGATGTGCTTAATAAAGTGTAGTTCAATTCTGAACTATGCACATGAAATGTCCAAAAAAAACTCTTTAAATGTTTTAAAGGGTCTAAACATCCCTGAATTATTCCATATTTAACACGCAGTCCCATAGTTGCAAGTTCACCGCAGATAAATGAGACTGCCATCTAAACACCTTCATTTCCCAATGTAACTTCATTTTTTGTCTCAAAGCAGTTTGAATCAAATACACCGCAAACAGTTCTTGATCATGAAACGTGTGTGATGTGTTAGCAAAATATCTTGGGCCAATCCTCATATATGGCTTAGGCCGGAAGATTCAGTCCACCACCGGCGCATCAACCACAGAGTCATACTTGTTCTCCAAGACCACTGTAATGTTCAAGCGTCGCCCGTGAAAGATGGGAATGTGGATTCGCCTCGTGAGGGCACCTTAGGAGACCCACTCTGGCCCGAGCACGCCTGCATTAGCCATGAACACGCTCACAATATCCTTGAGCGTGGCCGCACTCTACGGTAGGGCGGCTGCGGCCGCTCAAAGGGAAGTTGCTGCATCTGAGATGGCGGCAGCAACATCCGCCACCGTGATAAAAAATAGTGATAATGGCACATCAGTTGTCCATTCCTCGGCGGCCGCCGTAGTCCTGATGGAGGCTGCCCACGCGTATGTCGATGCCGCCCACGCCCAGCTCATGTTGGTCACCGCACAAATAGCAGTAGCCTCCTTCGACAACGGTTGGCAACGTATGTTCCAAGAGTTGGCAATCGCCAAGAGCACTCAGGCAGCCGTTTGTTCGTCGGCAGCGTCCCTTGGCAAGATGGAGGTCGTCAATGCCGGGACCACGGCTCACCATGCCAAACTCGTGGCGGCCTGTTTCAAAGAGATGTCGGATGTGTACGACAATATGCTTGCACAGTATGTGGCGATGGATGCCATGGAGCCCCTTCCCCTAGAGGTCGTCTCGCGCGATCTGGTCATGGAGGATGCGGTGGAGTTTGGCAAGTGTTAGGTAGAAAATTAGTCGTTGTTTAGAGCACTAGTCTTTTGTTAGATTAATGTTTAGGTCAACCAGCTCTGTTTAATTGCTCAATTAAGTAACTGTGGGATGTGGTGTAGGCTCTTTTGTGCAGTACCCAAACTAGCAATTGATGTTAAATTATGTGACAACATGGATGACCACTGTAACCAGCGAAATTTGGACCAGAAATTTGCCGCGATATCCCCATTCCATCTTCCATCTGAAAATGAAATTGAAGTTCATCACACACACTTTTTTGGATTGAACCGTGTGCAATGTAGTACACAATCTTACGTCTGAAGCTTCGAGACAAACATTTGCACGTCCAAGTTCATCACACACGGGGTATATCACAAGCTTCGTTTGTGATGTGTTGATATGGAGAACTATTATGAAAAATTTGCACGTTCAAGTTCATAACACGTGGTGTGTAAACCAGGCTTCGTTTTTGATGTTTTGATATCGCACATGGTTCCGAATAAGGGGTTGTGTCTGATGGTGCTTTCCGCGCCAGTTTTTCTCTGAATCGAATAATTTTTTGGGCTGACGTGGAAATAACTACCTCCCTCGCCCCCCGGTACCAATCAAGAGCCACATTTCCCCTTTTTCCTCTACCTTTCCTAGTACAAACCTTCATTGCTTGCTTGCAGCACCACCTCCTTGCCGGCGATGCTCCTTCTAGCTGCTCGGCCACGTACATCTAGTCAGGTAATCCACACCTCCCCAATACCCCCTCACCCCCTCCTCCTCCATTCCACATGGACCGACCGCCTGCGCGACACCTTCCGCCCAAATCAGCACCCCATCCACCAAATAATCACTATCGAACACCATGGTGCATGTAGTATAGCCAGGATCTCAAAGAGCATTTGGCTGCTGAGAAGCAAATTGTCGCTGCACGCGCAGATGAGGTAGCTATGGCTTCCATCAATCCCAACCCCTACATCTTGCAGGAGAACCTCACCGTCGAGGCCACCGTCGACGCCTCATGAACTGACGTCGCCACACGGTTGGCTGCTATAAACGACAACTCATGGTTTTTTCTTGAGGGCACCGGCGGTGCATTCGATGAAGGCTTCATTGTGTTTACTCAGCGTGCCCATGCTTACCTCAACTCAAGATACGGCATGGTGGTGCTGGGGCAGGATCAGGCTACTCACCATTATGAGGGGTGCACCCATGGTGTGGAAGCCTCGCCCTATTCCAAGTTGACGAAGCCCATCATCATCGATATCTTCGACGATGAGGAATAGCTTATTTTTCTTAGCTTGATCACTTAGGACGTATGTTCATGTAGCTACGCCGGTTAAGCACGTTTCGTTTAGCTGTTGCATGTGCTGCTACTGCCTTTCATTTAGAAATTCCAGTGAAATGTCCAATGTAATGCTACTGCAACCAGACCTTCTAGTATGTTCTATTGTGCAATGTGGTGCTTAGTTAACTATTTCGTTCATTTGTTGTGGTGATCATTTAACTATTTAATTCAATTCTGAAATGTGATATACGATTGTTGTTTCTAGAATTTTGTATTGTTATGCATGTGACGAATAAATCGAATGTAGATGTACTAAACACATGTGCAACATATAGAATTGCTACATTTCATAGTTCTTAGCACGCTTGGTTTAGATAACTCGATTTTCAATGTGGCTCAAACTAATTTGTTGGATCCGCAATGGGTTTATTTTCCATTGACATATTTCAGTGATAGTATGCCGAATATCACTTGTAACCTGATCAATATTTGTCTTAATATGTTGCACGGGGAACAATGGGGGATACTAAAGTTTACCACCGAGGTTTGCGCATCCATGGTCGTTTTGCTAATAGCACATTATTTTGCAATTGCAGAAACCATTGTAATATGAATTTTTTATTAATAATTTGTTCTTGCGCATGTAGGTCATGTTGTAAGATGTTGAGAGCCACTGTTCGACCCTTTTACATGTGGGGAAATGAGGTGTCCTTAAATATCAGCAAAATCAAGAAACTCAGGAAGATTGTTAAGATAGAGAAACTAGCTACAAAAAACAACAAGATGTTTGCATGCACAATGAAAAAGATATCAATCAACTATACGATGGTACCATCTCTTTCACCTTGTCCTTTTCCCTTTGCACCATTTCAAAGTTTAGAAAAGATATTTAGGCGTATGTTTGTTTTCAGTCCTTCTCAAGGCAGTTCATCGATGATTATGTCTCAAACCACCTATATGATTATCGGTGTCAAAATCGGTGGATCTTGGGTAGGGGGTCCTGAGCAGTGAGACTAGAATAAATGGTAATAGGATACGAAGGGGAAACGGTTTTACCCAGGTTCGGGCCCTCCTATAGAGGTAATACCCTACGTACTTCTTGATTCTATTGATGATATGGGGCTTACAGAGTTTATCTACCTCGAGATCGAAGAGCTAACCCTAGATGAGTTGTCTTATCTTTACAACCTAAAACCCTCTAGCTTATTTAGATGCCAAGGCTACCTAGGGTTTATACATGGTCGGTTACACGCCGAAGAGATAAACATGCCTATTCGCTACATTAAACGTGGACGACAAGCCACGATTCCCGAAGTTTCCTTCCTGGAGACAGAGCCTTTGATCGATCCAACGTCCGGTTAGCGGCCCATACAGTCCGGCCCATAAGGAACAGGTCGGCCTCTGTAGGACCCTTTAATCCAAGACTCCCTCAGTAGCCCTCAAACTTGCCTCCAACGCCAAGGGTCTTAGCTTCAATTTCTTCGTATAATCAGAGTCTTCGGCTTGAGAGGTGAGTTCTTTCCGCCCAGTTTAGTTCCGCCTCTAATGACCTATAGTTTTCCAAATAGAAGTGCATCTGAACACTATGAATAGGTCGGCCCTGAAGGACAAATGCTAGGGGGTAAAATAATGTCCCCTGACGACCTTTCTGACTAAAGGTCACGTCTCACCACGACCGCTAAGACAGTTGCAAAAACTCGATTCACAGTTCGAGGCCGTTTTCATCAACACAATCTATCAATGCACAGATCATGCACAGATCATGGGATACGTTTAATCATGCGCGTGCAATGACACGCACGTCTTGGGAAGCGAAGGGATTCACGGCGGAGCAAGGGGTGCCAAACATCGATAAGCTTAATAAAAGGGAAAGAAAACCCCGAGGCTTAACCATGCTCCCCATCCGCACCCTCTCCTTCCCCATCCTTCTAACCTTCCACAGCACAAATCTCGGACTTCCACCACACCTTCTTCGAACTAATCCATGGTGGGCTCGGGCTCCAATGGGAAGTGGGAGGCCTCTAGGGTCACCTAGCAAGACATTCGGGACCTTAAGGCCGCCGGCTACCTCCCCGCCAACATCTTGAACTTCGCGCAGGAGAAGAACCAGGTGATCCCCACCCCCAAGCCAGGAGAATGGGTGGTCTTTATTCACCACTTCATCCGGGGATTCAGCTTCCCACTCCACCCCTTCGTCAGGGGGCTCATGTTCTTCTACAGCCTCAATTTCGACAACCTCCCGCCGAACTCCTTCATGCACATATCGGCCTTCATCCTTGTCTTCGAGGCCTTTCTATGGGTCGAGCCATACTTAGGTCTTTGGCTCAAGGTGTTTAACATCAAGCCGAAGTGTATCGCAGGCTAACATGCAGACGTCGGCGGGGCTATCATCGGCAAGCTCACCTGCGTCGTATGGCCCTCTGGCACCTTCATCGACACCATCAAAGTATGGCTGAAGGAGCGGTTTTACATCACCGAGCCGAGGGAGGAAGGTCATGCTACCCCAGCCGGATTCAGATCCATTGCCCCCACCAGAGTAACATCGTGGCTCCGAAAGGGCATCAACTCGGGGTCAAGCAAGGGATACTCCCCTATGGGCTCGTCAGCTCGACGACGAGCCCACTATTCGGCACCTCTTCCACACTACTCGAGAGAAGATGTGGAGGGCGCTCTTCAAGTCGTAGAAGGATTGGCTAGCCAAAGAGGAGGATTGGGGTCTACACGATGCCAAGCCTGCCTCAAGGGTATAACATAGAACTGTTTGATCGACTTTATTTCTTCTAAAGAAGTTTCTAAAACATCCTTCCGATCATTCTTTGCAGAAATGGCTGAGCAAAGTCACAGGCATCGACTGCCCTGCACCTCAGCCCGAAGATAATAGGTTCGGACTATTAGCGGATATTCTCGTCGAGGTGCGTGTGTAGAAAGAGAAGAAGAAGAAACCAGGATAAGAAGGCCTGCGCGTGAGGGACCAGCTAGAGGCTATGTCCGAAGAAACCCATGCCTCATCGAATCAATAGGAGCATGAGGATGAGGACGAAGGCGAGGGGAGGGCGATTCCCCCCTCGCAAGGAAGAGAGCAACGTCGTCGAACGCCGCGGAGGAGGTACCCCCTCCCACCCCGAAGAAAGCGCGTCGGACACAGGTAATCCTGTCGGACAACAGTTCAGACTCACATACTGATGCCGATGACTTTGAGAGGGTTCCTGGAAGCAGCCTAAGGGTCAAGCCCCCTACTCGAAGGTGAGGATCCGAAGACTCCATTAGTTGTCATTGATAAGTTTATAGTTTAATAACACGCAAGCATTTATTGACTTTGTAGATCACCTCGCATGCTCCCCACCGACCAAGTTTTGGACGGGGAGACCCTGCCTGCTGAGCTAGCGGAGAGAGGGAATGTGTCGCATCCCACCCCTTCGGGCATCACAAGGACACCATGGAGGTGTCGTCCCAGCATGATCCTATGGAGCCAGGCACCATGGGCGGGGGATACGACATCATGGCTGAGGCTAACACTTCGGTCACCGAAGACCGAGGGACGATACCCCACCTGGATACTGAGGAGGTCGGACGAACGGCCGCTCAGTCCCCTCCGAGGGCATCTCTAGAACGTAGTAGGCCTCCGGAGGTACAGGTTCAGTCCACGGTTGGTGATCGGGTTGTCCGGGCACCACCGGTACCATCGACCGATGGTGGCCGGTTATGGGGGAGGCTCAATCAAGCGCATCCATCTCCGAGGAACACCGCACACTTATGGGTGAGGGATTGTAGAGCATTCAGTCTATCTACAATGGACTGAAGCAGGACTTCAAGGGTTTCCTGACGGGCTTTCAGGTAAGCCACGTGACACTCTTATTTATAAAATGTTTATTTATTTTTATGATTATATACATTGCAGCCCCCGAGGCCTAGGTGAGTTTGAGAAACTTACCAAGTGGTCAATCATGGATCGTTGTCCGAACTATATATGAAACTATATGGTCAGAATGTTATAACAACCCTTAAGAGGTCAGGACATAAGATCGGATTGACAATAATTCAGAAGCTTTGAATCCATATAACCCGACAAGGATTTGTGTTCTGCAGACTTCGTCATCGGTGGTGGCTGTGAATGACGCCGAGCTGGACGAGCTAAATCGGAAGCTCAAAAGCTCCAAAGACGAGCTTGATGCTCTCAACAAGAAATTCGACGAGGAACAAGGTAATCCTTACTCAATATCCAAATAATTGTGGTTATCCTACTTTCGATGCAACATTCTTATTTTTGATGCTTACATAGCCTCGGCGAAGGAAATGGAGAAGCTCAGGGCCGAGCTGCAAAATGCGAAGCAGGAAGTTTCAGTTGAGAGGGCGGCGGCCGCACAAGCGGCTTCCGCATTGTCATCCCTAAGGGCCACCTGTGACAAGCACGAGGCTCGGGTGGAGTAGATCCAACAGGAGATCAAGGACGTCGGCCTCAAATGCGAGGCCCTTAAGATGAAAAGCAACGAGCAGGCTGCCGAACTATCCACCATGAAAACCGAACTCCAAAAGGAGCGAGTGGATACGAGGTTTTTTGAAGAACAAGTTTGCGAGGTGAAGGCGATAACAGATGGTAAGCCATACTTATTGTAGTGTGTCTTCAGGGATAGCAAGTTCGAGTTGCTTACCCGGGTGTGGCGTTCCTTAGGCGCCTGCTCGGACCTCTAGAAGAGCGTAGCGGACGCGAATCAGCTATATGCTTCGCGGGAAGAAGGAGATAATGCTCGCCTATTCTATCATAGTTTGAAGCCCCCGAGCGCTCTCCTCTTCGTCTCGAGCAGCTGAAGCAGCTAATGGAGCTGCACCGGATGGCAGAGACGGCCATGAAGGACCTCTATATCCGGTTATGGCCTAATGAGCCATTGCCCGGCATCTACTTCGTCCTGGTGCAAAAGCTGATCGACGTTGCGCCCCACCTTGATGCTATGAATTGCTCCTTTTGCATCGAGGGAGCTCGGATGGCCTTCACAAAGGCCAAGGTGCATTGGCCGGGATCCGGTGAAGATAGAAACCGACCCGCCGCCTCGTGGGAAGGAATATAGGCGCCCCGAGTTGTGCTTCACCAGAGTAAATGAGGGTGCTCGACCAATAGAGTCACAGTGCTCGAAGGAGAGCATGTATGATTAGGTTGTAATATATCCGAAGACATTTTAACGTTTTAATGTTATAATTTTATCAAGCATTCAATGTTTTTCATTCCTTTATAAGTCTTGTGTGCCCATTGAACCTGAAAGTTGCGAGTCATCGACTTCAGCCCCCACGTAGATACTACATGGGGTGTTTCTGCCAATGCACTATGTCCCTTAGCCGAGTTATCGGAACCCGGAGGCGGTAGAGTGCGGCGGACCCGGCAATCGGACCATTGTGCTTTATTGCTTTCACTTAGCCATAGGGGCGCAAAAAGGACTGGGGGCTGATGACTAGCCCCTTGAGTCTTGTGATGTTCGGATGACCGCGGCTAAGGCCAGCATCACATGGTTTGCATGAAGAACAAACCCCTCGTATAACACGGAATATCCTCTGATGAGGATTTAAGTACAACACTTTAATCTCGGATTCCAAGACCGGCTCTCACATACTATGACAGTCAGCTTTCGGCTTTTCCCCCTGAGGTGCTTGACCAGACTATCCAGAAACACAATCACAGGGGTTCTCCCTTTGCCCTTTTAGCCGAACGAGCGGAACGTAAAGGGGAAAGCACAGGATCTGGGCAACCCAACTATTGACCCAAGAAATAGTTTGGAACCAATGCATATAAAGTGAATTCCAAGACACAGAACACATAATAAGATGTACATAAGGCGATTGTTTTTAACTCGAGCGCCCGATCTATTAGCCGGTTGCATTGCAACATACCAAACAGTTTCACTAGAAGAGGGAGAAAGAAAATATGTGCCAGAAAAGACAACAAGACAAACATATATAATGATGCTATATTTGTCTCAACAACGCTTGTTGCTCGGATTGCCGAAGCAACTGCTTACACGTATGTAAAAACGAAATTCTATAGGAGTGTCCTTAAGCTGTACCAGGGGTCCTCGATTGGTGGCCTTAAGTTCTTGGTGTGCCCCGCCGCTTGTGTACTCCTGCGCCTTGGTGCACCACAATGGGTGGTATTGTTTGGCGAATGGACCTTGTAAACAAGGTCTTGAGAAGTTGCTGAATTGTGGATGAGCTTTACTCCTTGTGTAGGTGTCACACCCTATGTTTGTAGCACATTGTTATGTCTGGGTTTATAAAATTTGGAGCCAACTCAAACTTTTTCATAGTGCTTGTGCTTGTTGCTATGTTGTTTGCTTGCTTGATGATTGTGATTTATGGCACTACTAGATTCTATTCCACTTCATCCTCATCTTTCTTGTCCAAAACCTCTAGCCTAATGATCATGCCATGTGAATAGCGCCCAAAAATATTTTTATCAAATTTTGTTTTAAGTAAAAAATGATTTATTTAATTTAAGTTTCCAAAACCCCCTGAAATGACGTTTGCACTACAAGTCCTCAAATCAGGTGGACCCTTCTTTCCCAAAGGCTTTATTTCAAACCTACTATATGTATGACTTTCCAAAACCACCAAATATTATTTTTAAAGATTATTTTGACATTTTATTTAAAGGCTTTTTCTTCAGGCCATAAATGGACTTTAATAGGGAAAAATTATTTAAAAGCTTTAAAAATATTTGAGAAAATTTAGTGAAACTCAATGGACATATATTTCCCATATATATAGGTTTCAACGCAAGGGCATGATCAAATCATCGGAAAAAAACCTCAAAACCCTTTCTGTTCACGTCAAACTTTTGAAATATTTCTATAAGAAATATTCTCAATAAATTCCAGGAAAATTGCAGCATGTCAACACTATCATAGGTGATGATCTTGCAAAGTTTCATCTCTGGCCACTCTGAGGTGGGGTAAAACTCCTATTTCTACCCCTGGTAGCATTTTTTTCTATCTCTCTTCCCCTTCCCTTCTCCCCAAAGGCTTCTCCAGAGCCCTCCCATACCTCATCCTAGCCTTTGGGCATCTCCTAATGACCCAGGCAGAACAAGACATGCGGGGGGCTTAAAAGTATGCCATGGCATGCAGAGCTCACGCTCTAGAGCGTGCTACAGTGCGCACCTGCACTGTAGCCGCTGGCCAATGGGCAGCCCCGACCGCCTCAGGCCGCCCCAGCTTGTCCCCTCTGCTCCCCTCAGCGTCCGTGACACGCCACACTGCCAGCCCCCTCCTATCTCCTCCTCCTCCTCCTCCTTCCTCCCGCGCGTGTCGAGCGCCACCCGGCTCGGCCAACCCATGACCTCGCACGCACGCCCTCCTCTCTCTGCGCTGGTCGGCATAGAAAAGCACCAGGAACGCCCCCAAGCAGTCCCGTGAGCCTCCCTTTTCCCTCTGGCCTCGGCCACGACCTCGTCGACACACGAACCCTCGGTGGACTCGCGTTTCCTTATAAAAGGGGCCTTCCCCCGAGCTCTCTCCCCTTATCTAGCCCCCTCTCCTCCTCTATCGTCCACCCACAAAGCCCCGTCTCCTCCCCATGATCGTAGCACAATGGATCGACCGTAGATCGCCGCGGGGTCACCACCGCCGATCTCCTGGTAGCGGCCTCCTCCGACCCTCCTTCTTCTCCAACTGGTCCTCCCTCACCATGCTGATGCATTCCCCTCTTCTTCTCGTCCTTTTTGTAGCACGGGGCAGCCCCGGTGACCCCCTCCCGAAGCTCCTCCGCCACGGGACCTCGGCGCCAGCAACCCGCGCCACCCCGTCGACCATCTCTGGCACCTCCCGAACGACGGCAGCCTCCTGGATCCATCCCCGCTCTCAGATCCCCTCGCCTTGCCTTCCTTCACCACCGATGAGCACCCTCCCCCTCCTGTCGAGAGGAAGATGACAAGTAGCCCCCACCTATCATCCTCACGGCCCTCTCCCTCTCCTTCTCTCTCGATGATGCTGGGACCCGCGCGTCAGGTTCAAACCTGGCTGCGCGCTCGCAGCTCAGCTCGGCCAGCCTGGCCGGTTGGCCCAGTGCGGCTAGGCACTTAGCCCGGGGCACAGTACCCCCTCTTCTTTTCCTTTTTCTTGTTCTACGGACTTTGCAAAAATCCCACAGCACCCAAAATAATTCCTATGACAATATTTCTTCCACCAAAAATCTTAGAATATTCCATAGAATATATTAGTGCCATTTGTAAAAATGTTTGAAAAACTTTTTAGTACTGCTTTTAATTAAAAAACCCTATTTCGCATTTCCTGCCTCTGTTTAATAGTTTTTAAAATTCATTTTTATAGTAAAATATTAAACAAACGTTTTTAAGATAGTCCTTAGTATTTATCATAATAGGTTAGCATTTTTATTAGTATCTTAAGTGCTCTGTTATTGTGTGCTGATTATTTTTATCGTTATTTTATCGCGACGATAGATTGCGCTATTGACGAAGAAGTTGGACTCGAAGACTTCGAAGACCCCGGAGACTTTGTTGAGAAAGTAGCCCTTTGACGATGATGACAAACCATTTTTATTGCATGTCATATAGCACTTTACTTTCATCATATTTGATCATGTGATCTGATGATCCCCTTTCGGTGGGATGCCTGTGTTACTTTTCTGTTGACACTTGCATTGTGCATGACCCTACCACCTTATGAGGGTTATGCGGGTGGGAGTAGATAGGATGCTCGTAGATGCTACGCAAAGGGATGGGATCTATGCATAGTGATGGAAAGAAATAGATGATTTCAAAGACTTTTCGAAAACCCTGTCGAGTGCCACTAATGCCCGAGGGACATGATGAGGAGATGGGTGACCACTTGAGAAAGAAGTGGTGTGTTGGAGCAAGATGAGGATGTGTTTTCGAAAATGAAGGCTTTAAGATTTATCGACCATCCCAACCTTACATGTGCAACCACGATACCCCTTATGGGACAGGGCTTTGTTGATTACCTTGGTGGGTACTGGCAAGGAGCCCACATTACTAGTGGCGGGAGTGGCGTGGTCACTCTCGATACGGGGTCGTACCGGTATGTACGATCATGCGCTGTCTTTTTAGGCACTGGGCACACCGTTGGTCCCCTCGTGGATGGTACGGTTAGAGCAAGGCTCGTGTGATGTACATCATGAGGGCTGGGTACCAATCGAGTGGACTCGAGTATGTTACATACCGCGAGTCGTGGATGACACGGAAGTTCCCCGAGTCTTGTGGGTAAAGTGTGCAACCTCTGTAGAGTGTAAAACTATTCGAATAGCCATGTCCACGGTCAAGGACAGTTGGGTGGTGCTGCTTATGCCACGTCCAGATGTTTTCGTGAAACTTGGTGTGAGTATGGATGTGATGTTGACAAGATGTCACCTGAGCTAAGTCTGATAACTTACTATGAGGATTGAACTAAGTCCGATGACTTAGCGTGATGAGTGAACATGAGATGTTCAGCCAATACTTATGATGATATCGGTATTTTGATCATATGGTTACTCGCTTATTGATGATGCATGCTTACAAGTTACTTGGTCATGACATTTGCATTCAAATTAGCTTTCTGCAAAGTTACCTACTTAGTGCTACCCCATGCATCATTATCACCTTGTTCCACAACTTGGGTTGCTTGCGAGTACATTCAAAGTACTCATTGGCTTGCCACTGGTTATTTAACTAGCCAGGCATGGAAGAACAGGATTATGTTGAAGAGTTCGCTAGAGAAGAACTTGAGAACTACGACGCTTCCCAGTCAGAATGCCTGTAGGTTAAGGCAGATGGCATGGGTTCATGCTTTCGATCAAGATTTCCGCTGCTTGTTCTAATTAAGTGTTTGGCCCGTGTGGCCCTATCTATGTAAGACTAAGACCTTCGTGGTCATCATTTGTGTAAGACGTTAAGTGTGGATGTAAGACTCTTGTTATTCAGCTTCTGTATGTTCAGTGAGCATTGATCTCTGGGATCACTGCACATGTGCATTTGGTGATCACGACTTATGAGTCGGGGTCCCCATAGAGCTGGTATCAGAGCCATCCTGACTGTAGGAAGCCCTTAGTTAGCATGCACGTTAGACAGGATAAAAGTCATTTTCAAAACTACACCTAGCATTGGAGCTGAGGAATTCTACACTATGACTCTCCTCCTTTCAAACCTTTGTAGATGTCCATCATACCCGAAGCCTTCCTGACATCCGGCTTTTCCTTACTCCTTGGGGATAGCCTAGAGAAGGGCCAGTTTCTCCAACCACCCATTTTCCTCTACTACGACCACTGGGTCGATGCCGTCACAAAGGAGTACCACGTAGATGTGGTCGTGAAGGCAAACGACTCCCCGACCAGTTGGTTCTTTAAAGGATCACGGATGGAGACCATGATGTTTTCCATCAAGAAAGCTGCATGCAAGGCACTCTAACACCTTCAGGACATCATTCAAGTGATGGCTGATGAGTCGGCTACTCGCTACCTTCCCTTTAGGAAGGACGACTTTGGCGAGAGTTGGACGCTGATTCCGACCAAGGAAGATCACACAACACTCAAGTTCCAGACCTACTCCAGCCTCTCTGCCGATAGTCTGGTTCACAACTTGATGAAGGAGTCTATGAAGCTCCACGAGGAACTTCACCACACCCGAGAGCTACTTCGACAAGGCAAGACGAAGCCAGACAAGATCAAGAAGGATGGAGCCCCTGATGGATGACCAGCTATCACTTACAGAGGAGGAGTACCCCTAGCTAGTGATACACCCACACGTCATCATCGCATGAGTGCGAAGGAGTACCGTGAGCTCTTCACCGACACGCCAGCAACCCCGTTCGACCCCTTTGACCGGGAACGATGCCCGTTCAAATGATGAACAGGAGGAAGACCCAGAGGAGCGTAACTACGAGACCGAGCACTCCACCACCTATGTCCGAGAACCCCTAGGGTAGGATCAGTCATGTATCCCTCATGCGAAGTCGAGTCCATGTAATGGTTCATATGAAACCATGTGTGCTTATTGTTTGTTCTGTTGTTTGTGTTCCGATGCAAGTCGTGCTTTTGCCTCAGGCAACATGTAAGCGACTCCATTATCTATGTTAATATATGTTGTTGGTCTTTCGACCTTTGTTTTAACACACTTGCACTTGGCCGACCCCCTTAGTCATGCTTTTCTGTTATTGCTTATCCTCTTGTCAATCCTAGTTGTTTGACTTGGCTGCTCCAAACAGGATGGTGACTGCTACCCACAACAACTCCTCAACCAACCCTGAAGCCGGCAACTCAAGCCAGCAACAGGGAGCTGGTGGGGCTGCTCACACTAGAGGACACTAGGAGCATCCACAAGGCGATATTCCCCCGCCACCACCTCCGTAGGAGAACATGACCATAGCCCAGTTTCTCCAAGTTCTCCGGGAGGAGCGCCAGGCCAACAATGCTGCTATCCAGCAGATGGCTCAGGCCCTTGTGAACAACCAGCAACAAGGCAGGAACAGCAATGGCCGCTCCACGCTGTCTGAGTTCATGAGGAACTCGCCCCCATCCTTCACCGAGACTGCTGAACCAATGGATGCTGATGACTGGATCCGCACCATCGAGGACCTCCTTGCATTGGTCAACTGCAATGAGGATCCTGAGAAGGTGCTTTATGCCTCTCACTGCCTCGAAGGTACGTCCCGAGTTTGGTGGAATGGATTCAAGGTTATACAAGGAGAACGTGTGATCATGTGGAATGACTTCAAGGAAGGATTCTGCACTACCCATATTACTTATGGGATCATGGCTAGCAAGAAGAGAGAATTCTGAGCACTGAAGCAAGGAAGTGGCTCTGTCAAGGAGTACCTGCAGAAGTTCAACCTATTGTCAAGGTATGCACCTGAAGATGTCAGCACAAAGGCTGCCAAGAAGGAACGCTTCATGGAAGGACTTCAACAGGTACTGAAGTATCAGCTCATCATCTGCGACTGTCGTACCTTCTTCGACCTGGTGAACAAGGCCCTGATGCTGGAAGACAAGCATCGTGCCATAGACGACACTCGCAAGTGCAAGATGATCAGCAAGGGTAGCCCCAGGAACCAGAAGCCTCTCCCCTGACAGCCAACCCTAGCCAAGACAACCTATCAGCCGCAGTAGGCTAGACCTCTTGCCCCTCGTCCGAGCTACCAGGCTCAGTAGTATGCCAATCCCAGGCCAGCTTACAACCACAACCCCAATAACAACAAAGGGTGGCAGAAACTTCAACAACAACCCTGGACAAGTCGCTTGCTTTGGATGTGGTCAGCTAGGACACATCTCGAGGATGTGTCCCAACAAGAAGCCAGATGCACCGCGCCCCAATGTGCCAGCTCAAGGTCAAGCCCGTGGAGCACCACCAAGGAACCCCGCTCCCCACAACCAGCCCAACAATGGCAAGGGTCGTGTGAATCACATCACCACAGAGGAAGCCCGGGAAGACCCGGACCTCATACTAGGTACGTTCCTCGTCAACTCAACCCCAGCAACAGTATTGTTTGATTGTGGAGCTTCTCATTCTTTTGTCACCCAAAAGTTTGCACTAGAGAGTGACATGAAGCCTACACCCCTGGGTAGTCGTATGTTGATAGAAATCCCGGGATCAGTTATGAAGTCTGGGATAGGTTGTAAGGGAGTTGAGATTAACATCAACGGGGTAGACTTCCTAGCCGACCTTATCATCCAAAAGTCAGAAGGCTTGGATGTGATCCTAGGCATGGACCGGTTAACCAAGCACCAAGGCTTGTTAGACTGTGCCACGAGGATTGACACCATGACCAATAGCCAAGGAGTGGAAGTCAAGTATGTTCCCAACCCTGCCCCCACTCAAGCCCCACATGCTAACTGTTTGTCGGGAGTTGAGTTGGATCAAGTGCCAGTGGTATGTGAATACCCAGATGTGTTCCCTGATGAGCTGCCCGGAATGCCTCCTGGCCGCGACATTGAGTTCACCATTGAGCTTATGCCCAGATCAAGGCCCATCTACAAGAAGGCCTATAGGATGGGATCCGAAGAGTTGGCTGAGTTAAAGAAGCAACTAGCAGAGCAGCTCAGAAAAGGATTTATTCGCCCTAGTGCCTCTCCTTGGGGATCGCTTGTTCTATTTGTGTCAAAGAGGGGCGAAACTATCAGACTTTGTGTCGATTACCGTTCTCTCAAAGAGGTCGCGATAAAGAACAAGTACCTTCTCCCCAAGATTGAAGACCTGTTTGATCAGTTGAATGGAGCCAAGGTGTTCTCCAAGATCGACCTAGGTCTGGGTACTACTAGCTGAAGATCAGAACCCAAGATATCCCGAAGACAGCATTCGTAACCCGGTATGGTCTGCATGGATACACGGTCATGTCGTTCGGGTTAACTAATGCCCCTGCCTACTTCATGCACCTCATGAATAAAGTCTTCATGGAGTACTTGGACAAGTTCGTTGTTGTCTTCATTGATGACATACTCGTCTTCTCCAAGTCTAAAGAAGAACATGAGGAGCAGTTGAGATTGGTCCTAGACAAGCTTCGAGAGCACCAGCTTTATGCCAAGTTCAGCAAGTGTGAATTCTGGCTACACAAAGTTGGATTCTTGGGTCATGTGTTGACTGCAGAAGGATTATCTATGGATCCTGCCAAGATTGAAGCAGTGACTGAATGGCAAACCCCAACCACGGTGAAGGAAGTCAGGAGCTTCCTCGGACTCGCGGGTTATTACCGCATGTTCGTGGAAGGGTTCTCGAGCATTGCCCGACCCATGACCCAACTTTTGAAGAAGGACAAGAAGTTTGAATGGACTGCTAAGTGCGAGCAAAGGTTCCAGGAGCTCAAGAATAGATTGACCACAACCCCAGTTTTGGCCACCCCTGATATTCACAAGGAGTTTGTGATTTATTGTGATGCATCAAGAACCGGGCTTGGTGGAGTTTGAATGCAAGAAGGCAGAGTTGTAGCATATCTATCAAGATAGCTACGACCCCATGAAGAGAACTATGCAACTCATGATCTTGAGTTAGCCGCTGTGGTTCATGCCTTGAAGACATGGCGACATTACCTTCTAGGGAAGCGATGTGAGATATTAACAGATGACAAGAGTTTGAAGTATATCTTCACTCAAAGGGAGTTGAACATGAGGCAACGAAGATGGTTGGAATTGATCAAGGATTATGACCTCAGTGTTCAATACCACCTCGGAAAGGCCAATGTGGTAGCAGACGCCTTAAGAAGAAAGGCTTGTTACTTGAATGCAATGACTAAGGAAAGGCTACCCGCCCTGTATGAAGAGCTTGAAAGCTTCGGCCCGGAACTGGTTGCACCCGGATTTCTCGCCAACCTCGACGCAAAGCTTACCTTGATGGATGATATCAAGGAAGCCCAGAAGGGACACAAGAGCATTGAAGGCATCAAGAGGAAGATCATGGCAGGCAAGGCCCCAGGATTCTCAGTGGATGAACAAGGAGTTGTATGGTTTGGGAATCGCATCTGCATACCCAATAAAGAGGAGCTCAAGAACCTAATCTTACAAGAAGCTCATGACACTCCATACTCCATCCATCCTAGAGGGACCAAGATGTATCAGGACCTCAAGGCAAGATTCTAGTGGCATGGCATGAAACGGGAGATAGGCACATTTGTTGCTAATTGTGACACATGCCAGAGAGTCAAAGCTCAGCATCAGCGACCCGCTGGACTATTGCAACCTCTCAAAGTGCCTGAATGGAAGTGGGATAAAATCAGGATGGATTGCATCACCAGTTTACCGAGGTCAAACAAAGGACATGACTCCATTTGGGTCATTGTTGATCACCTGACCAAGGTAGCCCACTTCATCCCCGTTAGAACCACCTACGATGGAAGCCAGCTCGTGAACCTCTACATCAACCACACCGTGAGTCTTCACGGAGTTCCAAAGGAGATTGTGTCCGATCGAGGAACGCAATTCACCTCAAGACTCTAGAAGAAGTTTCAAGAAGCTACGGGAACCAAGCTCTCCTTCAGCACTACTTTTCATCCCCAGACCGGTGGGCAAACGGAATGACTGAATCAGATACTCGAAGATATGCTCCGTGCTTCTGTTTTGGCGTATGGAACCAAGTTTGAAGATTGCCTACCATTTGCCGAGTTCTCTTACAACAACAGCTACCAGTCGAGTCTTCAGATGGCACCATTTGAGGTGTTGTATGGGCGCAAGTGTCGTACCCCCCTCAACTGGTCGAAGACCGGAGAAGGACCGGAGAAGACTAGACATCCTCCGCGAAGAAGAAGAGCAGGTTCAACTCGTCCGAGAACATCTGGAGGCCGCCAAATCAATACAGAAGAGCCACGCCGACTCTCACCGCCGAGAAGTGAAATTCTGTGTCGGTGACCATGTCTACCTCCGGGTCATGCCTCTCAAGGGAACCAAGCGCTTCCACGTCAAAGGAAAGCTTGCACCAAGATATATCGGCCCCTTTAAGATCACCACAATGCAAGGAGAAGTTGCCTACCACCTGGAACTACCTCCCGAACTGTGAGATGTGCACAACGTCTTCCACGTGTCTCAACTCCGGAAGTGCCTCCAAGTTCCCAACCACCCCGACCCCTACAAGGACATCGACCATTAACCCATCGATCTTCAGCCAGACCTCACTTATCGTGAGAGGCCAGTTCGCATTTTGGATGAAGCCGAGCGTTGCACCCGAAGCCGCACCATCAAGTACTTCAAGGTACAGTGGAGCAACCACACTGAAGCAGAAGCAACCTGGGAGCGTGAAGATTATCTTAGATCGGAGTTCCCGCATCTTTGTAGCGCTTAGCCTAGGAATGTCGGG
This sequence comes from Hordeum marinum, assembly GCA_022496015.1. Lineage (NCBI taxonomy): Eukaryota > Viridiplantae > Streptophyta > Magnoliopsida > Poales > Poaceae > Hordeum > Hordeum marinum. Next base: position 299,319,384 of record CM039673.1, read on the forward strand.
GATGAGATTATTGTTAGTGGGAAGGTTTGTCACACCCTACTTTTCTAGCACATTGTTATGTTTGGGTTTAAAATTTTTGGAGCCAACTAAAACTTTTTCATAGTGCTTGTGCTTGTTGCTATGTTGCCTACTTGCTTGATGATTGTGATTTATGGCACTCCTAGATTTTATTCCACTTCATCCTCATCTTTCTTGTCCCAAACCTCTAGCCTAATGATCATGCCATGTGAATAGTGCCCAAAACTATTTTTATCAAATTTAGTTTTAAGTAAAAAAATGATTTATTTAATTTAACTTTCCAAAACCCCCGGAAATGAGGTTTGCACTGCAAGTCCTCAAATCAGGTGGACCCTTCTTTCCCAAAGGCTTTATTTCAAACAAACTATATGTATTACTTCCCAAAACCACCAAAGGTTATTTTTCAAGATTATTTTCACATTTTATTTAAAGGCTTTTTCTTAATGCGAGAAATGGTCTTTCCTAGGGAAAAATTATTTAAATGCTTTGAAATATTTTCGAAAATTTAGAGAAATTCAGTGGACATATATTTCCCATATATATGAGTTTCAACACAAGGGCATGATCAAATCATTGGCAAAACCCCTCAAAACCCTTTCTGTTCAGATCAAAAAATTTAAATGTTTCTATAAGAAATATTCTCAGTAAATTCCAGGAAACTTCCAGAAAGTCAACACTATCATAGGTGATGATCTTGTAAAGTTTCATCTCAATCCAAGTTGAGTTGGTTCACCCAACCATCCCAAAACCATTCCTGTCCAAAATCTAATTTGAGCAACTTTACATTGTGAAGTGTTCCCCCTTGGCCTCAAACTTTGTGGGCATGCTCTAATGGCCAAATAGTAATGATATACTAAGTGGTGCATCAAGGGGAAAAGCCTAGCATCATTGGATATACACAAATCTGATTTTGCTAAATTCTACGGTTTACCAAATCTCCATTGTCAACCTTTTCCCATTAGGCTCAAACTTGGTGAATACAACTAAAACACAACTAAACACCTTCTGGTTGTTTGGTAAAGCCCCCATTTTCAACCTCTTCTCTTTTACCGTTGCCCCCAACATTCTACCACAACCTCATGTGGATACATTTCACCTCCAGTAAAAGTCCCAATCCCTCAGGCCACTGTGAGGTGGGGTAAAACTCCTATTTCTACCCCTGGCAGCATCTTTTTCTATCTCTCTTCCCCTTCCCTTCTCCCATAAGGCTTCTCCAGAGCCCTCCCCTAGCTCATCCTAGCCTTTGGGCATCTCCTAATGCCCCAGGCAGAAGAAGACATGCGGGGGGCTTAAAAATATGCCTTCGCATGCAGAGCTCGCGCTCTGGAGCGCGCTAAAGTGTGCACCCGCACTGTAGCCGCTGGCCAATGGGCAGCCCCGACCGCCTCGGCCGACCCCAGCTTGTCCCCTCTACTCCCCTCGGCGTCCGTGACACGCCACACTGTCGGCCCCCTCCTCTCTCCTCCTCCTCCCTCCTCCCGCGCGTGCCGAGCGCCGCCCGGCTCGGCCAACCGGTGACCTCGCACGTGCGCCCTCCTCTCTCTCTCTCCCATTTCTCCCGCTCGGCGTATACCAGCCCCAGGAACGCCCCGGAGCAGTCCCGTGAGCCCCCCTTTTCCCTCTGGCCTCAGCCACGACCTTGTCAGCGCACGAACCCTTGGTGGACTCGCGTCCTAGAAAAGGGGCCTTCCCTCGAGCTCTCTCCCCTTCTCTGGCCCCCTCTCCTCCTCTATCGTCCACCCGCAATGCCCATACTCCTCCCCGTGCTCGTAGCACTCGGGATCGACCGGAGATCGCCGTGGCATCGTCACCGTCAATCTCCCGGTAGCGGCCTCCTCCAGCCCTCCTTCTTCTCCAACTGGTCCTCCCTCGCCACACTGATGCATTCCCCTCTTCTTCCCATCCTTTTTGCAGCATGGGACGGCCCCGATGACCCCCTCCCGAAGCTCCTCCGCCACGGGACCTCGTCGCCGTCAACCCGCGCCTCCCCGTCGACCATCTGCGGCACCTCCCGAACGGCGGCGGCCTCCTGGGTCCATCCCCACTCTTAGATCCCCTCGTTGTGCCTTCCTTCGCTATCGGTGAGCGTCCTCCCCCTCTTGTCGAGAGGAAGGAGATGACATGTGGCCCCCACCTATCATCCCAACGCCCCTATCCCTCTCCTTCTCTCTCCCTGACGTTGGGGCCCGCGCGTCAGGTTCAAACCTGGCCGTGCACGCGCCCGCAGCTCAGCTGAGCCGGCCTGGCCGGTTGGCCCAGTGCGGCTGGGTACCTAGCCCAGGGCACAATACCCCCTCTTCTTTTCCTTTTTCTTTTTTTGTGGACTTTGCAAAAATCCCATAGAACCCAAAATAATTCCTATGACCATATTTCTTCAACCAAAAATCTTAGAATATTCCGTAGAATATATTTTTTCTAGCTGTAAAAATGTTTGAAAAAATTTTTTGTATTGTTTTTAATTAAAAACCCCTATTTGGCATTTCCTGCCTTTGTTTAATAGTTTTTCAAAATATTTTTTATAGTAAAATATTAAACAAACATTTTTAAGATAGTCCTTAGTATTTATCAGAATAGGTTAGCATTATTATTAGTAGCTTGAGTGCTCTGTTTTTGTGTGTTGATTATTTTTATCGTTATTTTATTGCGGCGATAGATTGCGCTGTTGACGAACAAGTTAGACCCGAAGACTTCGAAGACCTAGGAGACTTTGTTGAGCCAGGAAAGCAGCCCTTTGACCATGATGAGAAACCATTTTTATTGCATGTCATATAGCACTTTACTTTCGTCATATTTGATCATGTGATGTGGTGATCCCCTTTCGGTGGGATGCCTCCATTACTTTTCCGTTGACACTTGCATCGTGCATGACCCTACCACCTTATGAGGGTTATGCGGGTGGGAGTAGATAGGATGCTAGTAGATGCTATGCAAAGGGATGAGATCTATGCATAGTGATTGAAAGAAAGAGATGATTTCAAAGACTTTTTGAAAACCCCGTCGGGTGCCACTAATGCCTGAGGGAGATGATGATGAGATGGGTGACCACTTGAGAAAGAAGTGGTGTGCCGGAGCAAGATGAGGATTTGTTTTCAAAAACGAAGGGTTTAAGATTTGTCGATCGTCCCAACCTTACATGCACAACCACGATACCCCTTATGGGACGGGGCTTTGTTGATTACCTTGGTGGGTACTGGCAAGGAGCCCGCATTACAAAATGCGGGAGTGGTGTGGTCACTCTCGATACGGGGTTGTACCGGTATGTATGATCGTGCGATGTCTTCACAAGCACCGGGCACACCGTTGGTCCCCTCATGGATGGTGTGGTTAGAGAGAGGCTCGTGTGATGTACATCATGAGGGCTGGGTACCAATCGAGTGGACTCTTTGTTTAGTATCACCGGGGGAAAGGCATTTTGTCGGGTGCTTACCTTGAGTATGTTACATACCGCGAGTCATGGATGACACGGAAGTTCCCCGAGTCTTGTGAGTAAAGTGTGCAACCTTTGCAGAGTGTAAAACTATTCGAATAGCCGTGTCCACAGTCAAGGACAGTTGGGTGGTGCTGCTTATGCCACATCCAGATGTTTTCGTGAAACTTGGTGTGAGTATGGATCTGATGTTGACAAGATGTCACCCGAGCTAAGTCCGATGACTTACTGTGAGGACGGAACTAATTCCGATGAGTTAGCGTGATGAGTGAACATGAGATGTTCAACCAATACTTATGATGATATCGGTATTTTGATCATATGGTTACTCCCTTATTGATGATGCATGCTTACAAGTTACTTGATCATGACATTTGCATTCAAAAATAGCTTTCCGAAAAGTTACCTACTTAGTGCTATACCATGCATCATTATCACCTTGTTCCAGAACTTGGGTTTCTTGCGAGTACATTCAAAGTACTCATTGGCTTGCCAGTGGTTATTTAATTGGCCAGGCAAGCAAGAACAAGAGTATGTTGAAGAGTTCGTTGGAGACAAACTTGCGAACTAGGACGCTTCTTTGTCAGAATGCCTGTAGGTTAAGGCAGATGGCATGGGTTCACGCTTTCGATCAAGATTTCTGCTGCTTGTTCTAATTAAGTGTTTGGCCTATGTGGCCCTATCTATGTAAGACTAAGATCTTTTCGGTCATTATTTGTGTAAGATGTTATGTGGGGATGTACGACTCTTATTATTCAGCTTGTGTGTGTTCAGTGAGCATTGATGTTTGGGATCATTGTACACGTGCATTCAGTGATCATGACTTATGAGTCGGGGTCCCCATAGCAAGCCCTTTGATAGTTCCTGCATTATGTCCGAAGACATCATAACGGTAATAGTTTGGTCCAACCGAACACTTACCTTTTTTTCCCTCCGCCGCCCATGGAATTTTGTGTGCGAAGTTGTGCCTCCTTGGCACGTACTTTGCTGGTCCTAGGGTTGTGTGATTGGGAGCGAATCTCTATTTATGGGGAGGGCAAGGTTCTAAGAGTTCATATTGAAACCGTGCTTGGTTCCCCACCTTGCGTGCCTTTACGGCAGATGTCGGAGTTTGCCGATAATCTTTGTAACTGAATTCAGCTGCCAGGGCCAGCGCATGTTCCTCAGTTTGGAGAGAGTGCTCCATGTTGCCATTGGCAGTAATGACCCCCTTGGGGACGGATATCTTGAGCTTGAAGTATGCATAATGAGGAACGAGGTTGAAGCGAGCGAATGTTGTCCGATCGAGCAGGGTAATATAGCTGCTGCTGTCGGTGTCAAAACCATCGGATCTTGGGTAGGGGGTCCCGAACTGTGAGACTATAATTGATAGTAATAGGAGATGAAGAGGACACACATTTACCCAGGTTCGGGCCCTCCTATGGAGTGTAGCACCCCGGCTCAGAGGAAACCGAAACGCCTCGTAGTCCAGCCCAGGGACAAGTCTTCTCGAATACGACATTGTTGACGAGACTACACCTGCCTAGGGTAGCTCTATTCTAACAACGGAACAACCCGAGGAAGGGGAGTAACCCTCAGAAGTGGAACCACAATGGCGGTGATGGACTCCACTCCGTGGGGACTCTGGCTGGAACGGTTATCCTAGCTTGCGAACTCGGCATCATCAACAAGAAAGCAAACCTGACCTGCAAACTGGCATGATACGCCAGGTGAGTACCTTGAATGTACTCGACAGCTCATGACAACCAAACAATGCAGCAAACAATAGCATGGCAATCATCGTGTTAAATACTTAAGTGCTTCACTCGCTATTACCAGTCATCAACTTACTCTTTTCCGGGTTGTCCCATAAACCTCGGAATACTGACCGAATATTTTGACGAGTTCATCCATCATTATTACCAATATTACGGTTGACCACCTAGTTGGACGGGCTGTCCAGTACCATGGACGCGGCTATTCAAATACATTTTTACACTCTGTAGAGGTTGCGCACTTTACCCACACCATGAACCACCTGGCCTCGTGATCCCACTCGGGTGGACCAGTGTTGCTTCAACAAAACCTTCCTGACAAGTGACTCTTTCATCTTACCACCGATACTTATCCTCCCTCGAAGGCCTGCCCTGGGTTGCCCATGTGTCCTCATGACACCTGCCACCATCGTGGCCAAACTAAATTGTCCCAAGCAGGGACCAAACTAAACTTTCCCAAACGGGGACGGGCCCATACAACTCAATAGGGATCACAAGGTTATCGCTGCCTACCGAGCCAGGGAAGCACGCACGCATAACCTTCCCTCTTTGGTGGTACCAATAAAAGAGCACGCGACCAGCCCACGTCAAGGCCGTCCCATATCGGGGAATGCGGTTGCACGGATGAGCCCGGATAGGTGGCTCAAGATCTACCCACTAAGTTCACTAGGCAAACATAGTGGTTTATCACAATAGGCAACTAAGTATTTAAATCAATTTACTTTGAATTATCACATAGCAAAGTAATGCAAGAAATTCATTTAAATAAGTAATGCTATTTAAATTCTTCATGGAATGGGTGTCCTGGCTTTCCTTGGGTGAGGGATCCACCGGGAAGAAGAGCGGAAAGGTCACGGAAGGAGTTGCCGGAAACAGTTCTCTCTCGGAGGGGGCTATTTACGAGCAAGGGAAAAATGGTCATTTTCACTATGTGGACACATAATGAAAATGATACCAACATTATGGGCTCGAGGAGATGAAGAAGTGGGCTTTCGAATCACCTCAATCGGAGTTACGGTTGAAACGATATACGTGTTTTTCTGCCAGGGACCTATCTGCAAACATAATATTCACACAGGGGTCCTTGACAGCATAGCCGGTTGCGCATTTTAGTGTAATACGCTTCCCAACGGGGAAAGCGTATTCGCTCCCAGGCGCCGCCACTTAAGTGACGCGAATGCGGCTGCAGTCACAAATAGCGGAGTCCCGCACCCCTTCTGCCTCCTCCCTCAATCTCCTTCCTCCCGCCTGACAAAGCATAGTAGGGCCTCGGCCTCGTTGGCGCCGGCGACTGGAGGCCATAGTGGGCTGGCGAGCATCCAGGGATGGATGTGCCACTCCACTCTGTGCCCTTGGGTAGGGGAAAGAGCGCCGGAGGTGGCTGAAGTTGGTTACGGCAATGGCGGCCGAGGGCGGTGGCTCCGCGCTGGAGAAGGCGGTTAGTTGGCTGGGGAAACGGGAAGAGGGAGCGGGCGCGGTCTCTGTTGACTGGTATGATCAGTGGTGGGCTAGGTGGAGGCGGGGAAGGTCCGAAGTAGTCGAATTTAAGGCGGGAGGAGGCGGCGGCCATGGCGGAGTTCACCGAAATTTGGCACTCGAAGAGCTCCAGGGATGGATGGGGAGGTATATAGGAGGGAGAGAAGAGCTGCTGATGAGAAAAAAGATATGCGGTGAGGGATATATATAGTCCGGCGACGAAAGGGGATGAGGACGGCCGCCGAGGCGATCTCATCTTCGCACTGGAGCTTGCAAGCGAGCTGGCTGGACGGTTGCAGCCTCAAATGGCTTCGAGGAGGGGGAAATAGGCCTCGAGCCTGCTCGAGAGAGATCGAGGGGGAAGGATACAAAGAGGAAGACGATGCCGGCGAGTCACGGGTGGAGTAGTGCTCCGGCGAGGCTTGTCGCAGCGCATAGAGGAAGAACCTAGAGGGGGAGAGGGTTCCAAGAGAAATACGACGACAAGGTGAAGCTCCTAGACACAGCTAGGTATTGAGGGAGAGGGGGAAACCAGTGAGGCTGAGGGCCCCAACTACCAGAACAGGCACACGGCACACCGGCCATGTGGTCACCGCGTTAACTAGCGCCCGCGGTGTACCCTAGCATGCAGAATGTTGTCTAGTAGAGAGTCCTTCCAAGGAATACCCCCTCCGAGGTGATAGCTTGCCAAAATTAACCAAGAGAGGATGTGAGGCTTCACTGGAAGTTTGTTGTAGCAAACTTGGCCACACTATTGTGATCCACAAGAAGGTGATAAGAACCAAATAATATATCTAGGAGGTTTAGGCTAGGATGGACTATAATCCTAGGATGTTTGAGAATAAAAGAACCAAGATTTAACATAGTTGCTTTGCAACTGACCAATCTGGTCCAGAACACCAATCTTGATGTGGCACTCCCATAACCACATGGATGGAGCTGAATGTGGAGGAGAAGATTATAAATTTTATACCATTTGAGTAAACCAAAATGGTACTTCTTTCACACAGCATCCTACTGGACAAAATCTTAGAAAAAAAACTACGGATAAATGGCTAAATGAAATGAGCCCAAATTTGGTGGAGAGGTATTATATATCTAGTAGAATGCTTTCGTAAATTTCCAGCAATTATGAAGCAATATAAAATATAGTTGCTTCACAACAGGAAAATATGACCAGAAGCCAAGATTTGATGTGGTTGTCACATATCTTGAGGAGTACATTATTTGAGAATATAAAGATGCCTGCCAAAACTTCAACTCATTTGCATACTCTTAGCTAGCACTTGCTTCACAAAGCTGTCTCTGGGTTAGAAAGTTTGGAAATTTTCCAAGGAATATTTACTAGACAAATTGAGTTGAATTTTGTCATGTGGAAATGATAAGGATAAGAAAGAGTTCCCAAAAAGTTTGGGAGGAAGCAAGAAAAGATAGATGGCCATATGGGGCAGAATACGAAAAGGAATATTGGTGAGATATTTCTGAACATGGAAAGGATAGTTTTTGACATATTTGAGGAAGATATGATACAAACAATTTATGATAATTATTTGGGAATTTTTGGGAATGGCAGAAATGTGGCTTGCTTCACAACTCAGAGCAGTCAGGGTTATTCCTTTAATAGAAGAAGGAATATTCCCATGAAAAGATTACTCGGATTGGTCCAAGATGGAAATGGAAAGGTCTCAAGATGGTTTATAGGTTGGAAAGCCACTAGGGAAATGAATCAAGGGTGATCCATCCAGGTTCCAAGACTACCAAGCCACAGAAAAGCGAAACTACGCCAAAATCAAAAGAAAAAAGAAATGGGCAAAATCTAGGGTGTTACAAACCTACCCCCCTTAAAGAAATCTCGTCCTCGACATTTGTTTGCTCTGGGGTTAAACTTAAGTATCCCCACTTGAGGAAACCATTTCCAACTCGGGTCTCCTTTTTGCCTTTGTACTATGCTCCCACTAGATTTTATCTGACGCACTGCCTGGCTTCGGCGTGGTTTGCTTCACTGCATCCTCATATGTTACTCTGACTTCAATCCCTTTATGTTTGCTAACTTATCTGGGGTGCGATGGATTATACCGGCTGAATTATGTGCCCTTCTCGCAAGTCTGACAATAGTTCCTCATGGACGTGTTGTGTTGAAGTCCAATCCGGATGACCACCCATTGAGTTGTGAACATATTCTCTCGGTGGACACGAAATATTTTAATCCTTGCATTGGGTGACTTCAAATATTTGTGTGCCCTCCAGACTCAAGCAGTGCTATGAATCATACCATTCTTCTAGCAGAATCGGACTCCTTGCAGGGTTATGGAAACGTCTTGGCTAGGTTTACTACCCTTAGCATCACATCTATATCAATGACTTGGTTGCAGCTTGTTGTGACCAGCGTAAAGGGCGCGTCCTTATAACGGCATTATCTGCCAACTTGACTGACGGGGGTCCTAGGAAGATCTTGTCCCCAACATGTTATCATTCGATTGATTTCCCTAGATGGGGACACATGCTTTGAGGCAGTTATCATCCTTCTGATCGTTCCATCTGATAGGCTTGAATACCCCCTTTTGAGGATTCTGAGAATGTATAGCTGGCTGAGCGGTTGACTCGATATGGGGTCCTTGCAAATGGAATAGACCCCGTGGGTGTGTACTCATGGTGATTGGTATCGAACCCGACTGTTTTGAGTATCTATACCATGTTGATCTCGCAACCATTATCATACCTGTATGGCAAATCTTTCTCCTTCATTATGTTTCACTTTGCCTAGTTTCATAGCTGAAGGAGCTTGGCCTAATGTGTTCTTGATTTTTCGGATGACCATGGGTGCTGCCAGGTACAATATTTCGATAGGCATATTACTTAACAAGTTGTAGTTGTAGGGTAACGACCGTCTGAATCCTTGGATGAATCTGACAAATAAACCAGTAGCGATCAGAATGGTCTTTACAACTCAGATCTAGGACATTACTGGAGTAACTCAACCCCGACTCAATATGGCTAAAAAGCAGCTCAGAGCATGAGACGGTGTCGATAAGAAGAAAGTAGCCGTTCCCTAAGACGACCGAGAAACAACTCCGGTCATAGGGTCACTGCTACGAAAGAAATTCAACAGCTGCCCGAGACGGCCAAAAAACAGCTCAGAACACCGCGAGTTGCTGAAAAGAGAAATAAAAGTCGGCATCCACCTCAGTCAACTGAAAACATCTCATAATACAGGCGTGGTGCCGTCACTAAAGAAAGACGGACAAGGGTTCATCCATGTCCCATACAACTTATCCATTGGTTGTTGGTCATCTCACTGAAGTGTAAAACTGGCGTTCCTCTTCTTCTTACATAGCTCATGTAATAGTTGGATTCTCACCAGGCTCGCATCATTATACGATTGACTCATACGGCCTTGGCAACATGTCCACCATATCTATCGAGTATATGCGGCTGAGTCTGATTTCTGAGGCAGGCTTGTGTCCTAACTGACTTTTTGCCTCCTAACCAAATTGTTGTGGTGCTGATCCTTGGGATGCATGGTCATATGCTGCCAACTATTGGTGGAATGGCTTGTACTGATGTCGACGTGATACCTTGCTGACAAGGATTGTGTCACGCTCAAGATGCGATCCTATCCTTATTTTGGCACGAGGGCCTCGACAAGGATAGAAGCACATCTCGTCGTCTTGCAAGAATGGATATCATTACAAGTACATGTACAGAAGAGATGAGTATATGGAATTGGATTACACTTGCCACAAGCTAAATCAAGATCACATCAATACAACAACATACTCAAACATCATATAGAAGAGCAGGGTCCGACTACGGACGAAATCAAACGATAAAGTGACATCCATCTTTGCTATCCCAGGCTGCCGCCTGGAACCCATCCTAGATTGATGAAGAAGAACTCCAAGTCAACACAAGCTATGCTTTCACGTCAATTCAACTCATTACCTATACCTGCAACTGTTGTTGTTGTAATCTGTGCACCACGGGGACTCAACAATCTCATTTCCAAGGGTATCAAGACTAATAAAGCTTTATGGGTGAGGTATGGTTAAGTGGTGAGGCTGCAGCAAGTGACTAAGCATGTATTTTAGTGGCTAACTTACGAGTACAGGAAGTAAATTATGGTGGTCTACGCATAACGGACATGAACTAGTAATGATCAATAAGTGATCCTGAACACCTACTTACATCAAACGTAAGCCCACCATGTTCTCTCTCGGATAAGGACTCATGAGAAAAGATAGTCACGGTTATGCACATAGTTGGTGTATTTTATTAGAGTTTAATTCAAGTTTGCTATGACCGGGTGTTAAACAAAGTTTCCAAGTTTTCCACATAACCGCGGGCACAACTTTCCGAAAGATTTAACCCTATAGGGGTGCTCCAACTCATCCATCACAAATTAACCACACGCAGCGAGAATAACGTCGACCATGGATCTCGTGATCTTCCTAGGCAATTCCACAGGAAATCCGCCACCTCGAGATGGCCGGAATAAAAATCGGAACTCCTCACTCAAGACGTTCGAGAAAGGTAAAACAAATCCAACAAGGCCGCCCGATGTGTCGACTAACCCGATAGGAGTCCCGTATCTCGTTCCCAGGACACGACCGGATGGGACTAGCTACAGGGAAAAACCAATCCCAAGTTTCCTCGAGGCGGCCCTGCAGGCAGACCGCTTTTGACCAGCACTCATCAGGAGCACTGGCTCGAGTTGTGGACTAAGATCTTCGGGTTAATTACTCCCTATGCAGGTTTATTAGTAATTAGGCAAATGTATTACCAATGTTGGTCCTTGCAGACAAGCTTTATCCTAAAACGAAAATCAAGGGATCCCAATGTTGGAAATATGCCCTAGAGGCAATAATGAATTGGTTATTATCATATTTCCTTGTTCATGATAATCGTTTATTATCCATGCTATAATTGTGATGATCGGAAACTCAGATACATGTGTGGATACATAGACAACACCATGTCCCTCGTATGCCTCTAATAGACTAGCTCGTTGATCAAAGATGGCTATGGTTTCCTAGTCATGGACATGAGATGTCATTAGATAATGGGATCACGTCACTAGGAGAATGATGTGATGGACAAGACCCAAACTACAAATGTAGCATATGATAATGTCAGTTTATTGCTACTGTTTTCAGCATGTCAAGTATTTCTTCCTATAACCATGAGATCATGCAACTCACTGACACCGGAGGAGTACCTTATGTGTATCAAACGACGCAACATAACTGGGTGACTATAAATGTGCTCTAGAGGTATCTCCGAGGGTGTCCGTTGGGTTGGCATGGATCAAGACTGGGATTTGTTACTCCGTGTGACGGCGAGGTGTCTTAGGGCCCACTCGGTAATACAACATCACAATAAGCCTTGCAAGCAATGTGACTAAGTGTTAGTCACGGGATCTTGTATTACGGAATGAGTAAAGAGACTTGCCGGTAAAGAGGTTGAACTAGGTATGGAGATACCGACGATCGAATCTCGGGCAAGTAACATAACAAAGAAAAAAGGAAACATCATACGGGATTAACTGAATCCTTGACATAGAGGTTCGACCGATAAAGATCTTCGTAGAATATGTAGGAACCAATATGGGCATCAAGGTCCTGCTATTGGTTATTGACCATAGAGGCGTCTCGGTCATGTCTACATAGTTCTCGAACCTGCAGGGTCTGCACACTTAAGGTTTGGTGGCGTTTCGGTAGTATAGAATTATGTATGGTGGTGACCGAAGGTATTTCGGAGTCCTGGATGAGATCCCGGACGTCATGAGGAGCTCAGGAATGGTCCGGAAGTGAAGATTGATATATAGGAAGTCCTAGTTTGGTCGCCGGAAAAGTTTCGGGCTCATCGGTAGTGTACCGGGAGTGCCGGTAGTGTACCGGGGGACCATCGGGAGAGGTATTTCGACCCAAGAGGCTACATGGACTGTGGGAGGAGGTAAACCAGCCCCTGGTGGGCTGGCCGAAGCCTCCTCTAAGGGCCCATGCGGCTAGAGTGGTTTGAGAAGGAAAAAATCCAAAGGTGGAGATGTGGAAAGAGTTTCCAAGTGGAAAGGAGGAATCCTACTCCTAATAGGATTAGAGTAGGGCTCCTCCACCTCCAATTTCGACCAAACCTTGAGGATTTGAGGCTGCCTCCTCCCCTCCCTCCCTCCTATATATACTACAGGATTTGGAGGAAAAAGCTAACCCTAATAGCCACGTGCTACCTCTCCTCTAGATCACAGTTTCTCCTCTAGATCGGTTTTCAGCGGTGCTTAGGTGAAGCCCTGCTGGAATAGCTCCACCACCATCGCCACAACACCGTCGTGCTGCCGGAGAACTCATCTACCTCTCTGCTCCCTCTTGCTGGATCAAGAAGGCAGAGATCATCATCGAGCTGTATGTGTGCTGAACGCGGAGGTGTCGTCCGTTCGGCACTAGATCGGAAGGACCATGATCAAGACCGCGAGACGGATTGCGATGAGATCATGGGACGGAAGCTGATGGACTGGAAGCGGCTGCGATGGATCAAGGGAATCGGTGGCAGCGGCAATGGTTGGCTTGGTTTGCAAAACAAGGAGGTCGATGGATTAGACAGATCCCAAGGAAGGGGGAGATCAGTTGTGAGTGGCGGCGTCTAAATTTGTGAGAAGGGACAAGCCTCCTAAATTCTAGGGTTAGACCGATTAAATAGGGTAGGGATTAGGGGGATTGATCTCGTCCGTCCGATCGCAATCCGACAACCACGAACAGAGAAGTAAGTTACGTTGGGTTAGTGGGCTGTGTAGTGGGCTTTGATCTGAGATGAGAGGGAAGGTGGCAGCCCGTGACAAGAGTTTAAAACACCAAAAAACGTGCGACGAATAAACCGATGACCGCACTGCTACGTCTGACTGTAGGGGTATCAATTGAACTCGGAATGCGACAAAATTTGGCAGGCGGCCTACCTACAATATAACAAGACCACGGGCCAAGTTTCGACCCAATCCGAGAATATTTTTCGTGCAATTTAAAAAGAGGTTTTTTTAACGATGTCACGGCGCGGGCGTGTGTGTTTGGTCTCGAAATGGCCAGCGAAACGAATGGAGAGAACCAGCAACTACGAACGGATGCAAGTTTTCAAAACGGGTGACGACGCTATGCAGATGATGCGAATGATGTGATGATGATTGCGACAACGACACGAATCACAGATGAGAACGGAAATAAAAGGGGAACCTTCTGGAGCGTCGGTCCCAGGCTGTTACAGATTGGCTAGCTCGTGCTCAAAAGCTTTTCCTCTTAAAGACTTGCTAGGAAGACTCGGTACCTTAGGCCATAAGCTTTTGTGGCAGCTTACTGAAGAAGCCCAAGTATCTTGTATTGGAAGATATCCATGTGTTGCATCGGGGAAGATAGAGGGATCTTGCGTCGTAAGCTTCTCTAGTAGCTCGCAGAGAAAGACTGGGTTGCTTACACCTGAAGCTTTATTTTTACCATATGATAGCTAAGTGCATATATATATATATATACCTTAATGTTCTGCTATCGGTTACTTGTTGTATGCAATAGGGTATTTGGATATCCTTCTTGCTGAAGACTATGTCCGTATACTGTCTTGCTTCCAGAATATAGCAGGTTTCAAATTGTACTCATAGCAGACTCATCCGCATATGTAAATCATACCTTTTACGCAAAATGTACTGTGGATCGGGCACACAGTCTATCGCATTGTTGATTCGATGATTACTGCTGCGAAGGTTGCACTGGTGTATACTTTGATGCTGATAACCACTCCAGCTAGGATATTATTTATTTTTATGCCCGATATTCCCGATATGATGCAGTCTGCTAAAAATTCTATGTTGCTGAACAGAGCTTCCAAATGACTATCTCTTCACTGATTCCTTTGAGTCCAGTGTCAGTGAGCAACTTCCATAAGGGGAAAATAAGGTAACACCAAGGGCCCAAAGAGAGAAGAAAAAGATAAGACTAAAACAAAAATACCAAAAGCAACAAGATCATACACAAGCAATATCATACTCTATAGCTATTCACATCAATAATATTCCTACTTAAGCACACAAATCTCGCAAGAACTCCGGTCTTACGGTCTAACATGATGTGGTGGTGTGTAAGAAAGTGAATCAATGTGTGGAATGAAGTTGGTGTATACAAGGCTACACGAAACACGGGCTTAACACTGGATCCATCTAGACGGACATGGTGGCGAGGACGAACTTGGTGATCAGGGTCGGAATACGGTGTCACGACCACATCATCATCAAGCGGTCGAAATAAAACCATACTCGTCCAGAGGATGGATGGCAAGGAGGGATGGCGATGAAAAAATAGATTGTGGCATTGCCATTTTCTGATAACTAAGATCAGTAAGGGTTAAGATCGTTAAGGGTTGCCAAAGCGGCTAAGGGAACGACACGATCTGGGATAGAAACATGTCTATCACCGAAACGATAGGGATGGCTGAGGAGAATCTATTGGTGTGGTTCCATTGCATCAATCCGGCAAGGGATCGACACCACTAAGTACCTTGGCATCACGCCGTTGGTACGGAGATAACATGACACCAAGGTAGAAGCGTGCAAACTAGAGAGCACAGGTGGTGAATCAAAACCGATGCCACCTACACTCACCAGATCCATCATTAGTGATAATATATGTTGTCTACATGCATTCTAGGCACAAACAAATGCAACAAATGAGTGTAGCACACTAACAGGATCCTATACTATTGGTTACTAACGCTTGCATGGTCTAGGGCATCCTATAGCGAGACCCGCTCTGATACCAATGCTTGTGGCACCCCGGCTTGGAGGAAACCGGAACGCCCCATATTCCAGCCCAGGGACAAGTCTTCTGGAATACGACACTATTGGCATAGAACAAATCAGCTCTTTATTACTATGAATAAGAATACAAGGGTCGATGGATTGCATCGGCACAGCGAGACTACGCTTGCCAAGGTAGCTCTATGCTAACAATGGAACAACCTGAGGAAGCGGAGTAACCCTTGGCAGCAGAACCACATGGCGGTGATGGACTCCACTCTGTAGGAACTTTGGCTGGAACCCTTATCCTAGCTCGCGAACTCGGCATCATCGACAAGCAAGCAAACCTGACCTGCAAACTGGCATGATACGCCAGGTGAGTACTTTGAATGTACTCGCAAGCTCACGACAACCAAACAATGCAGCAAACAATAGCATGGCAATCATCATGTTAAATACTTAAGTGCTTCACTTATTGTTACCAGTCATCAACATACTCTTTTCCGGGTTGTCCCATAAACCTCGGAATACTCACCGAGTATTTTGACGAGTTCATCCATCATTATTACCAATATTACGGTTGACCACCTAGTGAGGTTTTGACGGGTTGTCCAATACTGTGGAAGCGGCTATTCGAATAGATTTTTACTCTCTACAGAGGTTGCGCACTTTACCCACATCATGAAGCACCTGACCTCGTGATCCCACTCGGGTGGACCACCAATGCTTCAACAAAATATGTCTGACCCTTGACTCTTTCATAGTAACACCGGCACTTATCCTCCCTCGAAGGCCTGCCTTGGGTGGCCCCTGTGTCCTCATGACACCTTCCACTATCGTGGACAAACTAAACTATCCCAAATGGGGACCAAACTAAACTGTCCCAAATGGGGACGGGCCCGTACAACTCAACTGGGCTCACAAGGTTATCGCTCCTATCGGGCCAGGGCAGCACGCATGCATAGCCTTCCCTCTTTAGTGGTACCAATAAAAGATCACGCAATCAACCCAAGTCAAGGTCGTCCCATACTGGAAAATGTGGTTGCACGAATAAGCCCGGACACGTGACTCAAGATCAACCCACTAAGTTCACTTGACAAACATAGTGGTTTATCACAATAGGCAACTAAGTATTTAAATCAAATTACTTTGAATTATCACATAGCAAAGTAATGCCAGAAATTTAACTAAATAAGTAATTCTATTGAAATGCTTCATGTCATGGGTGTCTTGGCTTGCCTAGGGTTAGGGATCCATTGGGAAGAAGTGCCGAAAGGTTGCGGAAGGAGTTGCCAGAAACAATTCTCTCTCGGAGGTGGCTGTTTACGGGCAAGGAAAAATGGTCATTTTCACTATGTGACCACGTAACGAAAATGGTACCAACATGACGGGCTCGAGGAGACAAAGAAGTGGGCTTTGGAATCACCTCAATCGGAGTTACGGTTGAAAAGATATAAGTGTTTTTCTACGAGGGACTTATCTGCAAAAAGAATATTCAAAGAGGGGTCCTTGACAGCACAGCCGGTTGCGTATTTCAGTGTACTATGCTTCGCAACGGGGAAAGCGTATTCGCTCCCACGCACCGCCACTTAAGTGACATGGCTGCGGCAGTGGTCACCGACAGCGAGGTCCCGCACCCGTTCTCTCTCCTCCCTCCATCTGCTTCTTCCTCCCGCCTGATAGAACGCAGCAGGACCTCGACCTCACCCATGCCGGCGAATGGAGGCATAGTGGGCTGGCACGCTTCCAGGGACGGATGCGCCACTCCACTCCGCGCCCTTGGTTAAGGGAGAGAGCGCCAGAGGTGGCTGGAGTTGGTCACGGCAATGGCGGCCGAGGGCGGCGGCTCCGTGATGGAGAAGTCGCTTTTGTGGCTGGGGAAACGAGAAGAGGCTCTGGGCGCGGTCTCTGGTGACTCGTAAGATCAGTGGTGGGCTAGGTGGAGGCAAGGAAGGTCCGGAATCGTCGAATTTAAGGCGAGAGGAGGTGGCGGCCATGGCGGAGTTCGCCGGAATTTGGCACTGGGAGGGCTCCAGGGTTGCATGGGGGGAGGATGGGAGGGAGAGAAAAGTTACTAATGAGAGAAAAGCTATGCGAGGAGGGCTATATATAGCCCGGCGACCAAAGGGGATGAGGAGGCTGCAGAGGCGATCTCATCATTGCACTGGAGCTTGCAGGCAAGCTGGCTAGGTTGCGGCCTCGAGTGACTTCGAGGAGGGGGAAATAGGCCTCGGGCACACGCTCGGGAGAGCTCGAGGGGAAAGGAGACAAGGAGGAAGACGATGCCGGCGAGTCACGAGTGGAGTACTGCTCCGACGAGGCTTGTTGCGGCGCATAGAGGAAGAACCTAGAGGGGGAGAGGGGTTCAAGAGAAGGACGACGACAAGGTGAAACTCCTAGACATCACTAGGTGTCAAGGGAGAGGGGAAACCGACGAGGCCGAGGGCCCCAACTGCCAGAGCGCGTGCACAACACACCAGCCGCGTGGTCACCGCATTAATTGGCGCATGCGGTGTACCCTGGCATGCAGAATGTTGTCTAGTAGAGAGTCCTTCCAAGAAATAGCCCCTCTGAGGTGATAGATCGCCAAAAGAAACCAAGAGAGTATGTGAGGCTTCACTAGAAGTTTGTTGTAGCAAACTTGGCCACACCACTGTGATCCACAGGAAGGTGTTAACTACCAAATAAGATGTCTGGGAGGTTTAGGCTAGGAAGGACTATAATCCTGGGAATTTTGAGAATAAAAGAACCAAGATTTAACATAGTTGCTTTGCAACTGACCAATCTGGTTTAGAACCGCAATCTTGATGTGGCACTCACATAACCACAGGGATGGAGCTAAATTTTGAGGAGAAGAGTCATTTAGGCATATGAAGATACTGTATAAATTCATACCATTTGAGTAAACCAAAATGGTACTTCCTTCACAAAGCATCCTTCTGGACAGAATCTTATAAAAATAACTGGGGATAACTGGCTAGATGAAATGAGCCCAAATTTGGTGGAGAGGTAATATATATCTAGTATAATGCTCTGGTAAATTTCCAGCAATTATGAAGCAATATAAAATATAGTTGCTTCATAACAGGAAAATATGACCAGAAGCAAAGATTTGATGTTGTGGTAGTTGGGGATTGTTGCATGGGAAACATAATTTTTCCTATGCACACGCAAGATCTATCCATGGTGATGAGCATC
Organism: Hordeum marinum; assembly: GCA_022496015.1. Lineage (NCBI taxonomy): Eukaryota > Viridiplantae > Streptophyta > Magnoliopsida > Poales > Poaceae > Hordeum > Hordeum marinum. Next base: position 299,338,021 of record CM039673.1, read on the forward strand.
TACGAGAGGGAGAGTAGATCTACATACCCTTGTAGATAGCTAAGCGGGAAGCGTTAAGAAACGCGGTTGGTGTAGTCGAACATCTTCGTGATCCAAATCGCCGAGCGTCCCGCGATCTCATCATGATCCGTCTCGTGGTCCAATCACGATCTGTCCCGCGAACTCATCACGATCCGTCCTGTGATCTCATCACGATCAGTCTCGCAATCTTGATCACAGTCCTTCCGATCTAGCGCCGAACGGACGACACCTCCGCATTCGGCACACATACAGCTCGATGACGATCTCTGCCTTCTGGATCTAGCAAGAGGGAGTGGAGAGGTAAACGAGTTCTCCGGCAGCGTGACAGTGCTGCAGTCATGGTGGTGCAGCAATTCCAGCGGACATCGCCTAAGCACTGCAGAAAACCGATCTAGAGGAGAAACTATGCACTAGAGGAACGAGTAGCACGTGGCTGAAATCTTGTGCCAAAACCCTAAAAACCTCTACTATATATAGGAGAAGAGGAGGAGGAGGCTTGTCTCCTAACGAGCCAACCCTTGGGTCGGCCGACCAGGAGGGAGGACTCCTTCCTAATTTAGCCCTTTTGCCTTTTCCCACCTTTTTCCTTTTGGGATTTTTCTTCCCAACCGCATGGGCCCTTGGTGGGACTTCGTCCATACCACTAAGGGCTGGTATTCATCCTCCCACAGCCCATGTAGCCTCTTGGGTCGAAATACCCCTCCCGATGGTCTCGTGGTACACTACCGGCACTCCTGGTACACTACTGATGAGCCCAAAACTTTTCCGGCGACCAAAATAGGACTTCCTATATATCAATCTTTACCTCCGGACCATTCCGGAGGTCCTCGTTACGTTCGGGATCTCATCCGGGACTCCAAAAAACCTTTAGTAACCACCATACATAACTCTACACTTCTGAAACGTCACCGAACCTTAAGTGTGCAGACCCTGCGGGTTCGAGAACTATGTAGACATGGCCGAGGCACCTTGACGGTCAATAACCAATAGCGGGACCTGGATGCCCATATTGGTTCCAACATATTCTACGAAGATCTTTATCGGTCGAACCTCTATGTCAACGATTCAGTTAATCTCGTATGATGTTCCCTGTGTTCTTCGGTATGTTACTTGCCCGAGATTCGATCGTCGGTATCTCCATACCTAGTTCAACCTCGTTACTGGCAAGTCTCTTTACTCATTCCATAATAGAAGAACATGTGACTAACACTTAGTCACATTGCTTGCAAGGCTTGTTGTGATGTTGTATTACCGAGTGGGTCCTGAGATACCTCTCCGTCACACAGAGTAACAAATCCCAGTCTTGATCCATGCCAACCAAACAGAAACCCTCGGAGATACCTGTAGAGTAGCTTTATAGGCACTCAGTTACGTTGCAATGTTTGATACACACAAGGGACTCCTTCGGTGTTAGTGAGTTGCATGATCTCATTGTCATAGGAACAAATACTTGACATGTAGAAAATAGTAGCAATAAACTAACATGATCATATGCTACGTTTGTAGTTTTGGTCTTGTCCATCCCGTCATTCTCCTAATGATGTGATCCCGTTATCAAATGACATCTCATGTCAATGGCTAGGAAACTTTAACCATCTTTGATCAATGAGCTAGTCTATTAGAGGCATACTAGGGACATGGTTTTGTCTACGTATCCACAAATGCATCTAAGTCTCCGATCAATACAATTATAGCATGGATAATAAACGATTATCATGAACAACCAAATATGATAACAACCAAATATTATTGCCTCTAGGGCATATTTCCAATAGTGTTCACATAGAAGATGGGATGATTCTCAAATCTTGAGGAGAGTCATTATTTGAGAATATAAAGATGCCTCCCAAATATCAACTCATATGCATACTCTTAGCTAGCACTTGCTTCACAAAGCTTCCTCTGGTTCAGAATCTTTGGAAATTTTCCAAGGAATATTTACTAGCAAATTGAATTGAATTTTGGCACGTGGCAATGATAAGGATAAGAAAGAGTTCCCATAAATTTTGGGAGCAAGCAAGAAAAGATAAATGGCACTTGCCTCACAAAATGCCATCTGGGGCAGAATAGGAAAAGGAATATTGGTGAGATAGTTTTGAACATGGCAAGGATAGATTTTCACATATTTGAGGAAGATATGACCCAAACAATTTATGATAATTATTTTGGAATTTTTGGGAATGGCAGAAATAAGGGTTACTTCACAACCCAGAGCAATCAGGGTTTTTCCTTTAATAGAGAAACGAATATTCCCATGAAAGGATTATTGGGATTGGTCCAAGATGGAAATGGAAAGGTCTCAAGATGGTTTAGAGGTTGGCAAGCCACTAGGGAAATGAATCAAGGGTGATCCTTCCAGGTTCCAACACTACCAAGCCACAAAAAAGCGAAACCAGACCAAAATTAAAAGAAAAAAAGAAATGGGCAAAATCGAGGGTGTTACATGGAGGTAATACCCTATGTCCTGCTTGGTTATATCGATGATGGGTGGCTACAGAGTTGATCTATCTCAAGATCGAATAGCTAAGCCTAGATGATTTGTTCTGTCTCTATACCCTAAAACCCTCCAGCTTATATAGATGGCGAGGATGCCTAGGGTTCACACATGGTCGGTTACATGCCGAAGAGATAAACATGCCTATTTACTACATCAAACATGGAGCACAAGCCATGCTTCCTGAAGCTTCCATGCTGGAGACTGGGCCTTCAAATCTTCCAGTATTTGGTAAGTAGCCCAGATAGTCCGTCCCATAAACAATTGGTCGGCTATCCGAGGACTCCCTAATCCAGGACTCCCTCAGTAGCCCGTGAACATGCCTCTAATGCCATAGGTCTTCAGCTCCAATTACTTCACGAATAGAGTCTTCGGCTTGCGAGGTGAGTTTCTTCCTGGCAAACCATAGTCCTGCCTTCGATTATAAGTCCAAATGTCAGGGGGTAAACAACGTTCCTCTAACGACCTCTCTAATGAAAGGCTACGGCCCACCATGACCGCTAGGCAAGTTGCATAGACTTGATTCGCAGTTCGAGGGCATTTTAATCATCAGGATCTATCAATATACCGATCGTGGCCCGCTTTCTACGAGATATACTTAATCATGCGCATTCAACGGATCGTACGTCTTGGGAAGTGGAGGGATTCATGACACAGCAAGGGGAGTCCAAATTGATAGGCCTCATAAAAAGAGATGGAAAACCCCGAAGGCTATTCATGTTCTCCATTCGACTTGTCCGCCTCCCATTCCTTTGAGCCTCCAAAGCACAAATCTAGGTCTCTCTGACCCCACCTTCAAGCTCATCAATGGCGTGCTCCAACGGCCAACGTGAACCTTCCATGGTCACTGACCTGGACATTCTCGACCTCAAGAATGCCGGCTACCTCTTCGCCAACATCCCTCACCACGCAGCAGAGGAGGGCCAAGTGATCCCCACCCCCAAGCCAGAAATATGGGTGGTGTTCATCCCCCACTTCATCAGGGGGCTGACCTTTCCTCTCCACCCCTTTTTCAGGGGGCTCATGTTCTTCTACGGCCTCGACTTCCACGACCTCCCGCCAAAATCCATCATGCACATCTCGTCATTCATCCTCGTCTGTGAGGCCTTCCTGTGCATCTAGCCACACTTCGGACTCTGGCTTCAGGTGTTCAACATCAAGCCCAAGTGCGTAAGTGGGAAGCACACAGATAGCAGCGGGGCCATCATTGGAAAGCTCACCCACGTCGGGTGGCTGTCGGGCACCCTTATCGACACCATCAAGGGGTGACAGAAGGAGTGGTTCTACGTCACCGAACCACAATAAGAGGGTCAGCAACCCGCTACCGCATTCAGATCCAGTCCCCCCGCCAAAATGGCTTCATGGTTCAAAAAGGGCCTTGTCTGGGGACTGGGCAAGGAGGTGAGGAACCTGCAAAAGCGCATCTGCTCCATGGTGGAGGAGGGCACCAAGTTGACCGATGTGGTCTATGTGATGCTCTGCAGATGCATCCTCCCCTACTAGAACCGGGACACCCCCCCTATGGGCTCGTGAACTCGATGCCGAGCCCATAGTCCAGAATCTCTTACGTACTACGCGGGAGAAGTTGTGGAAGGCGCTCTTCAAATCTCAGAAGAGCTGGCCATCCCACGAGGAGGACAAGGGTCTGCATGCCGCCAAGCTCGATTCTGAAGTACGATGCACCCTAGCTTGGTCGGCTTTATTACATAGAATATTCTCATAACCTCTTATCTGATCGTTCTTTGCAGAGAAGGATGACAACAAGGTGAAACTCCTAGACATGACTAGGTGTCAAGGGAGAGGGGAAACCGACGAGGCCGAGGGCCCCAACTGCCAGAGCACGTGCACATCACACCAGCCGCGTGGTCACTGCATTAATTGGCGCATGCGGTGTACCCTGGCATGCAGAATGTTGTCTAGTAGAGAGTCCTTCCAAGAAATAGCCCATCTGTGGTGATAGATCGCCAAAAGAAACCAAGAGAGGATGTGAGGCTTCACTAGAAGTTTGTTGTAGCAAACTTGGCCACACCACTGTGATGCACAGGAAGGTGTTAACAACCAAATAAGATGTCTGGGAGGTTTAGGCTAGGAAGGACTATAATCCTAGGAAGTTTGAGAATAAAAGAACCATGATTTATCATGTATGCTTTGCACCTGACCAATCTGGTTCAGAACCGCAATCTTGATGTGGCACTCACATAAACACAGGGATGGAGCTGAATTTGGAGGAGAAGAGTCATTTAGGCATATGAAGATACTGTATAAATTCATACCATTTGAGTAAACCAAAATGGTACTTCCTTCACACAACATCCTTCTGGACAAAATCTTATAAAAATAACTGGGGATAACTGGCTAGATGAAATGAGCCCAAATTTGGTGGAGAGGTAATATATATCTAGTATAATGCTCTGGTAAATTTCCAGCAATTATGAAGCAATATAAAATATAGTTGCTTCATAACAGGAAAAGATGACCAGAAGCAAAGATTTGATGTTGTGGTAGTTGGGGATTGTTGCATGGGAAACATAATTTTTCCTATGCACACGCAAGATCTATCCATGGTGATGAGCATCTACGAGAGGGAGAGTAGATCTGCATACCCTTGTAGATCGCTAAGCGGGAAGCGTTAAGAAACGCGGTTGGTGTAGTCGAACGTCTTTGCGATCCAAATCGCCGAGCGTCCCGCGATCTCATCATGATCCGTCTCACGGTCGAATCACGATCTGTCCCGCGAAATCATCACGATCTATCCTGCGATCCCATCACGATCCGTCTCGCAATCTTGATCACGGTCCTTCCGATCTAGCGCCGAACAGATGACACCTCCGAATTCAGCACATGTATAGCTCGATGACGATCTCTGCCTTCTTTATGTAGCAAGAGGGAGTGGAGAGGTAGACGAGTTCTCCAGTAGCGTGACGGTGCCGCGGTGATGGTGGTGGAGCAATTCCGGCGGACTTCGCCTAAGCACTTCAGAAAACCAATCTAGAGGAGAAACTATGCACTAGAGGAACGAGTAGCACGTGGCTGAAAATCTTGTGCCAAAACCATAAAAACCTCTAGTATATATAGGAGGATAGGAGGAGTAGGAGGCTTGTCTCCTAAGGAGCCCACCCTTGGGTCGGCCGAACCAGGAGGGAGGAGTCCTCCTCCTCCACTCCTAGTAGGATTAGGACTCCTTCCTAATTTAGCCCTTTTGCCTTTTCCCACCTTTTTCCTTTTGGGATTTTTCTTCCCAGCCGCATGGGCCCTTTGTGGGACTTCGTCCAGACCACTAAGGGCTGGTATTCATCCTCCCATAGCCCATGTAGCCTCTTGGGTCGAAATACCCCTCCCGATGGTCTCCCGGTACACTACCGGCACTCCCGATACACTACTGATGAGCCCGAAACTTTTTCGGCGACCAAAATAGGACTTCCTATATATCAATCTTTACCTCCGGACCATTCCAGAGCTCCTCGTGACATCTGGGATCTCATCCGGGACTCCGAACAACCTTCGGTAACCACCATACATAACTCTATACTGCCGAAACGTCACCGAACCTAAAGTGTGCAGACCCTGCGGGTTCGAGAACTATGTAGACATGACCGAGACACCTCGATGGTCAATAACCAATAGCGGGACCTGGATGCCCATTTTGGTTCCTACATATTCTACGAAGATCTTTATCGGTCGAACCTCTATGTCAACGATTCAGTTAATCTCGTATGATGTTCCCTGCGTTCTTCGGTATGTTACTTGCCCGAGATTCGATCGTCGGTATCTCCAGACCTAGTTCAACCTCGTTACCGGCAAGTCTCCTTACCCATTCCATAATACAAGATCATGTGACTAACACTTAGTCACATTGCTTGCAAGGCTTGTTGTGATGTTGTATTACCAGGTGGGCCCCGAGATACCTCTCCGTCACATGGAGTAACAAATCCCAGTCTTGATCCATGCCAACTCAACAGACACCCTCGGAGATACCTGTAGAGTAGCTTTATAGGCACTCAGTTACGTCGCAATGTTTGATACACACAAGGGACTCCTACGGTGTCAGTGAGTTGCATGATCTCATTGTCATAGGAACAGATACTTGGCATGTAGAAAACAGTACCAATAAACTGACACGATCATATGCTACGTTTGTAGTTTGGGTCTTGTCCATCCCGTCATTCTCCTAATGATGTGATCCCGTTATCAAATGACATCTCATGTCAATGGCTAGGAAACTTTAACCATCTTTGATCAATGAGCTAGTCTATTAGAGGCATACTAGGGACATGGTTTTGTCTACGTATCCACACATGCATCTAAGTCTCCGGTCAATACAATTATAGCATGGATAATAAACGATTATCATGAACAACGAAATATGATAATAACTAATTTATTATTGCCTCTAGGGCATATTTACAACAGTGGTTACATAGAAGATGGGATGATTCTCAAATCTTGAGGAGAGTCATTATTGGAGAATATAAAGATGTCTGCCAAATTTCAACTCATATGCATACTCTTAGCTAGCACTTGCTTCACAAAGCTTCCTCTGGTTCAGAATCTTTGGAAATTTGCCAAGGAATATTTACTAGCAAATTGAATTGAATTTTGGCATGTGGCAATGATAAGGATAAGAAAGAGTTCCCATAAATTTTGGGAGCAAGCAAGAAAAGATAAATGACACTTGGCTCACAAAATGCCATCTGGGCAGAATAGGAAAAGGAATATTGGTGAGATAGCTTTGAACATGGCAAGGATAGGTTTTGACATATTTGAGGAAGATATCACCCAAACAATTTATGATAATTATTTTGGAATTTTTGGGAATGGCAGAAATAAGGGTTACTTTACAACCCAGAGCAATCAGGGTTTTTCCTTTAATAGAAAAAGGAATATTCCCAAGAAAAGATTATTGGGATTGGTCCAAGATGGAAATGGAAAGGTTTCAAGATGGTTTAGAGGTTGGCAAGCCAGTAGGGAAATGAATCAAGGGTGATCCTTCCAGGTTCCAATACTACCAAGCCACAAAAAAGCGAAACCGGACCAAAATTAAAAGAAATGGGCAAAATCGAGGGTGTTACATGGAGGTAATACCCTACATCCTGCTTGGTTGTATAGATGATGGGGGGTTACAGAGTTGATCTATCTCAAGATCAAATAGCTAAGCCTAGATGATGAAGATGCCTAGGGTTTACACATGGTCGGTTACATGCCGAAGAGATAAACATGCCTATTTACTACATCAAACATGGAGCACAAGCCATGCTTCCTGAAGCTCCCATCCTGGAGACTGGGCCTTCAAATCTTCCAGTATTTGGTAAGTAGCCCATATAGTCCGTCCCATAAACAATAGGTCGGCTATTCGAGGACCTTCTAATCCAGGACTCCCTCAGTAGCCCATGAACTTGCCTCTAATGTCATAGGTCTTCAGCTCCAATTACTTCACGAATAGAGTCTTCAGCTTGCGAGGTGAGTTCCTTCCTGCCAAACCATAGTCCTGCCTTTGATGATAAGTAGTTTTCCGCATAGTGGCACGTCCGGACACTGCAAATTGGTTGGCTTTAAAGTCCAAACATTAGGGGGTAAACAACGTTCCTCTAACGACCTCTCTAATGAAAGGCTACGGCCCACCACGACCACTAGGCCAGTTGCATAGACTTGATTCGCAGTTCGAGACCGTTTTAATCATCACGATCTATCAATATACCGATCACGTCCCGCTTTCTACGAGATATACTTAATCATGCGCATGCAACGGATCGTACGTCTCGGGAAGTGGAGGGATTCATGACACAGCAAGGGGAGTCCAAATTGATAGGCCTCATAAAAAGAGGAGGAAAACCCCGAAGGCTATTCACGCTCTCCATTCGACTTGTCCGCCTCCCATTCCTTTGAGCCTCCAAAGCACAAATCTAGGTCTCTTTGACCCCACCTTCGAGCTCATCAATGGCGTGCTCCAACGGCCAACGTGAACCTTCCATGGTCACTGACCTGGACATTCTCGACCGCAAGAATGCCGGCTACCTCTCCGCCAACATCCCATACCGCGCAGTGGAGGAGGGCCAAGTGATCCCCACCCCCAAGCCAGGCATATGGGTGGTGTTCATCCCCCACTTCATCACGGGGCTGAGCTTTCCTCTCCACCCCTTTTTCAGGGGGCTGATGTTCTTCTACGGCCTCGACTTCCACGACCTCCCGCCGAAATCCATCATGCACATCTCGTCATTCATCCTCATCTGCAAGGCCTTCCTGTGCATCTAGCCACACTTCGGACTCTGGATTCAGGTGTTCAACATCAAGCCCAAGTGCGTCAGTGGGAAGCACACAGATTGCAGCAGGGCCATCATTGGCAAGCTCACCCGAGTCGGGTGACCGTCGGGCACCCTTATCGACACCATCAAGGGGTGACAGAAGGAGTGGTTCTATGTCACGGAACCACAATAAAAGGGTCAGCACTCCGCTACCGCATTCAGATTCGGTCCCCCCGCCAGAATGGCTTCATGGCTCAAAAAGGGCCTTGTCTAGGGACCGGGCAAGGAGGTGAGTGACCTGGAGAAGCGCATCTTCTCCATGGTGGAGGAGGGCACCAAGTTTACCGATGTGGTCTGGGTGATGCTCCGCAGATGCATCCTCCCCTACTAGCACCGGGACACCACCCTGTGGGCTCGTGAACTCGATGCCGAGCCCATAGTCCAGAATCTCTTACGTACTACGCGGGAGAAGTTGTGGAAGGCGCTCTTCAAATCTCAGAAGAGCTGGCCATCCGACGAGGAGGACAAGGGTCTGCATGCCGCCAAGCCCGATTCTAAGGTACGATGCACCCTAGCTTGGTCGGCTTTATTACATAGAATATTCTCATAACCCCTTATCTGATCGTTCTTTTAAGAGATGGCTGAAGAAAGCCGTCAACATTAACAGTCCGACGCCTCAGCCCGAAGACGAGAGGACCGGGCTGTTAGCAAAAATGCTCGTGGTAAAGCCTTACGAGGCTCCCTCAAAGAAAAAGAACAAGAAGAAACCAGGCTAGGCTGGCATCCGAATCAAGGTCCAGCCTGACGCCACATCCGAGCATACCCCCACCTCGTGAATCAGGAGGAGGCTGAGGATGAGGAAGAGGAAGAAGAGGAAGAGGAGGAGGCTGAGGTCAAGGGCGAGGGGGAGGCAATTCCACCCGTGCTAGGAAGAGAGGGCGAGGGGGAGTCCCTTGTCCTGCCCAAAAGAGGGTGCAGCGAACGTGGGTGATTCTGTCCGGCGATAGTTCGGACTCGGACACCGCGTCCGAAGACCTCAAGGAGGTTCCACGAAGGAGCCTACGGGTCAAGCCCTCCCTACCCCCCCCCCAACAAAAAAGGGTTAGGATCCGAATACCCTCCTGTTCATTAGGAATATATTTAGAGTTTGCTAACATGCATGTTATTGGCCTTGCAGCCGCCCGCGCATTATCCCACTAAGCTAATATCAGACGGGGAGACCCACCCGCCGAACTGGTGGAGAGCAGGGATGCCTCATATCCCGCCACTCCAAGCGCCACGAGGGATGATGTGAAGGTGTCGACCCAGCACACCCCTATGGAGGCAGACATCGGTGTCGAGCGAGACCATACCGTGGCTGAGGCTAGCGCCTTGGCCACTAAAGACAGGGGGGCAAAACCCCACCTGGATACCGAGGAGGCTGGACGAGCAGGCGCTCAATCCCCTCAGAGAACATCTCCGGACGAGCGGGGACTTCGATCATCACCGACACCATCGAACAATAGGTGGACGGTCATGCAGGAGGCTCTATCGAGCGCCTCCATTCCCCAGGATCACCGCACCCTTATGGGTGCGGTACTACAGAGCATCTAGACCGTTGACAATGGACTGAAGGAGGCCTTCAAATGTCTCCTTACGGGTTTTCAAGTAAGTCACCCGATGTGTTTATTTTGCAAAGATTTTATTTATTCGCATTATATACATGTCAGTCCCCCGTGCCCTAGGTGAGGTGAAAAATCACACCTAGGGGTCACGTCTGAATCTGATACCAAACTAGATGCACTTTTAAGTGTCTGGCATGTTAGAATAACTCGACATATGGTCAGATTGTCTATAATTCGGGAATTGAGAGCCCATGTAATGTATTAATTGTGTGTGTAACGCAGGCTTCATCATCGACGGAGGCCATAAATGGCACCGAGCTAGAAGAGCTAAATCGGAAGCTAAAGCGCTTCGAAGAAGAACTTGAGGCCCTTAACCGAAGGCTCGACGAGGCTCAAGGTATGTCAAAAATAGAATCGGAATGCCTTTGTTTGAGCTCTATTGTCTGAATACTATCAATGCAGCTTCTTCACAGTGTATAATGCACGCGCAGCCTTGGCAAATGAGATGGAGAGGCTCAAGGCCGAGCTCCAACGCGCGAAGGGCAAAATGGCCGCTGAGAGGGCGGCTGCTATGGAAACTATTGTCTCCTTTTCTGCCATGCGAGCCACTGGCAAGCATGAAGCTCGCGTGGCAAGGTCCAGTAGGAGCTCAAAGATGCCAGTGAAAGATGCGAGGCCTTGGAGCAGAAGAATAAAGCAAGCTCGGCTGAACTGTCCAGTTTGAAAACCGAAGTCCAGAAGGGGCGGATGGACAGACGGTTCTACGAGGAGCAAGTGCGCTAGTCCAATGGCATAGCAGATGGTAAGCCGTACTCACTAAAGTGCGTATTCGGGGATAGCAAATTCGCATTGCTTACCCGGGTGTGACGATCCTCAAGTGCATCCTCCGATATCCAGAAGAGCGTGGCGGACGCCAATCAGTTGTTCGCCTTGCGGGGAGAAGGAGATGAAGCTCAGCTGTTCTGGGCAAAGTTCGGAGCCCCTGAGCGTCCTCCTCTTCAGGTGGAGCAGCTGAAACAGCTGATGGAGCTGCACCAGATGGTGGAGCTGGCCATGAAGGACCTCTACATCCACTTATCGCCCGGCGAGCCGTTGCGAGGCAGCTACTTTGCACTGGTGCAGAGGTTGATTGCTGCTTCGCCCCACCTCGACACCGTCAGGCGCTCCTCCTGCATTGAAGGAGTCTGGTTGGCCCTTGCGAAGTCCAAAGTGCACTAGCCAGGGCAAAACCTAATGAAGGTAGCCACCGACCTGCCACCACCCGGGAAGGAGCATCGACACCCCGAGCTATACTTTGATGGAGTCATGGAGAGTGCTCGGGTGATAGCATCACAATGTTCGGGTGATAAAACGTTTGAATGAGCTCTAACAACCTGAGCTATATTAGTATGTGTTCTTATACGGTTTTCTATTCCTTTATAACTCCTATGTGGTTGTTTAATACTGAAAGATGCGAGTCGTCGGCTTCAGCCCCCACATAGATACTGCATGGGGTGTCTATGCCAATGCACTATGTCCCGTAGCCGTATTATCGGAACCCGAAGGCGGTACTATGCTGCGACTAGGTAATCATACCATAGTGCTTTATTTCTTTCAGTTAGTCATAGGGGCGCGAAAAGGACTATAGGAAGCATGTGATTAGCCACCAAAATTTGTGATGTTAGGACGAACCGTTGCCAAAGTCGGTATGACATGTCTGCACAAAGGGCAAGTTCCTCGTATAACACAGAATAACCGGTTACAAGGATTGGAGTATAACACTTCCCGCTCAGGGTTCATAGACCGGATCATGCATACTATGACAGTCCGTTTTCGGCTTTCTCCCCTAAGGTGATTGACTAGACTATCCAGAAGCACAGTGACAGAGCTGATCCCTTTGCCCTTTTAGCTGAATGAGCGGAATGAAAAGGGGAAAGCACAGGAGCTAGGCAACTCAACTTATTGACCAAAGAGATAGTCCGGAACCGATGCATATAAAGCAAACGCCAAGATGCCGAACACATGATAGAGAAGGCGATTTTTGTTTGATCTTGAGCCCCTGGTCTATTAGCCGGTTACCTTGCGTCATACTAAATAGGTTCACGAGAAGAGGGAAAGAGGAGGGACAATATGTGTCGAAAACAAGACAGATGAAGCGAAGTTGCGCCACACAATTTTGCATTTTCTAAACAACTCTTATGACTCGGATTGCCGAAGCAACTGCTTACAGGTATGTGGAAGAAATAAAATATATAGGAGTTGTTGTACCAGGGGTCTTCGACAGGTAACCTGACGTCCTCGATATGCCCCCTTGCTAGTTAACTCCTGCTCTTAGATGCACCTTGATGGGTGTTTGTGTTTGGCGGGCAGATTTTGCCAACAAAGTCTTGGGAGGCCGCCGAATTGTAGGCTAGCTTTACGTCGTAGGAAGGCTCTTTTAGGAGCGCCTGCATTTTTTCTAAAGACGTGTTGATGGTAGAAGTTTGGGACAGCCGAAAACCCATCTTTATTTCCCCACCGCTACCCATGGAATCTTGATTGAGAAGTTGTGCCTCCTCGGCACATACATTGCTGGTCTTGAGGTTGTGCGGTGGGGGCGAGTCCCTATAGAGGGGAGGAGGAAGGATCTAAGTTTCTGTTGTGAAGCTCAACTCGCTTCCCAGCCATGTGTGCCTTTATGGCGGATGTCAGAACTTGCCGATCTTCTTTGTAGCTAAATTCAACCGCTAGGGCCAATGCATGTTCCTTATTTCTAAGGGAGCGCTCTGTATTTCCGTTGACAGTAATGACCCCCTTGGGGCCTGACATCTTGAGCTCGAGGTATGCATAGTGTAGGACCGCATTGAAATGAGCAAACGCTGTGTGACCAAGCAGCGCGTGATAGCCACTATGGAAGGGCACAATATCAAAGATCAAATCTTTGCTGCGAAAGTTACGGGCGAACCGAACACAACTTCTAGAGTTATAGAGGCCATACATCCGGCCTCAATGCCTGGGTTCACTACTTTGAAGGTGGGATTCCTGGGTTTGATCCTTGATGGATGTACGCCCATCTTTTTCACCGTATCTGAGTAAATCGGGCTGACGCTACTTCCTCCGTCCATTAGGACTTTTGTGAGGTGATACCCATCTATAATGGGGTCTAGGATGAGGGCTGCCAAACCCCTATGACAGATACTGGTCGAGTGATCACGCCGATCAAAGGTTATGGGGTATGCTAACCATGGGTTGTACTTCGGGGCTACGGGCTCCATAGTTTATAGCTCCTAAAGGGAGCTTGCTCTCCTTCTTGGGTATATGGGTGGCGTATATCATGTTCACCATTTTGACTTCGGGAGGGAATTTCTTTTATTCTCCACCAATTGGACCCCGAGGCTCATCCTTGTCCTTGCTGCGAGAGATTTTTGCTTGGTCCTTGGGTGGTATCTTGCCGACCTATTTAAACACCCAGAATTTGCGGTGTGTGTTGTTGGCGGGCTTTTCCGAAGTACCATGGATTTGGCAAGGCCTTTACATGATATTCTCCAGGTGAGTGGGTCTGTCATGATTGCCATTAGGAGGCATCTTCCGCTGCCCAGGTCAGGAGTTGCGGAATCCGGCGTTTACAATCGTATCATCGGCATCGCTATTATTTTGCCAGCGCTTATTCTTATTGCGCATTGGTTTTAAGTTTCCATACTGGGCTTCAGGTGCTATGGGATCTTCAGAATTGTGGTTGCGTCTTGCCAGTCAATTGTCTTTGCCTGCGCAAAAGCGAATCATGAGGGAGGTAAGGGCGGGCATTGTCCGAGGTTTGTCCTAGCCTAGCTGGCGGGCCAGCCATTCGTCCCGAATATTGTGCCGGAAGAAGGCTATCGCCTCAATATTCGGATAGTCAATGATTTGGTTCTTCTTAGTCAAGAACTGATTCTAGAATTGCCGAGCAGACTCACCGGGCTTCTGGACGACGTTGCTGAGATCGGAAGAGTCCGGCGGGCGGACATAGGTTCCCTGGAAGGTAGAGTGGAATGCATCTTCCAGGTCTTCCCCGCATCCAATGGAGTTTTCGGGGAGGATGTTTAACCAGTGTCGAGCTGGCCCCTTAAGTGTAAGAGGGAGGTATTTGATGTCATGGAAATCGTCTCCTCACGCCATGTGGATATGGAGGAGGAAGTCCGCAATCCATACGGTTGGGTTAGTGGTCCGATCATACTGTTCTATATTCATGGGTTTAAAACCCTCGGGGAACTGATGTCGCATTACCTCATCTATGAAGCACAGTGGGTGAGCGGCGCCTCAAACCCGTGCTATGTCACTCCTGTATTCAGCGTCTATATGGGGCCGGTTGCATTCCCGGGCTCTGTTGTTTTGGTCGAACCATGGTCTGTATCTGCCCCGTCTATTGGGCGAGTACTCTCTGGATGCATAGATGGATCTTGAGCAGCCTGCTATGTGATCCAGGTCATCTCACAGGTCGAACTTGTCATTGGGCTCTAATGGCTCCTTACCCCGCCTTCGGGGCACTGCTGGTATATAACCGGTGTTGTCAGCTGTTTTGTCCCGACCACGAGGGGGGCGGTCTGGCTTGTCGTATGGAGTACGGTTTGGCAACGGAGTATCAGTGAGTTCATCATCGAATTGTGGCCGTAGCCTTCTCCGAGGGTAGCTTTTGGGCTGGTTTGATAGAACGGTGTTGTATACTTCCTCGTCTGAGAGGAATTTCGTCCATCGGTCATTGAGGTCGTCCTGTTCGGCTTTGAGTTGCCGTTCTATAGCCTTTAGGCTACGAGCCATTGCAATGAGCCGTTGCCTAATTTCTTCCTAATCTTCGAGGTTATTAGGGATGTACAAGTCATTGGCTCCCGGTATATCTTCCTCCTCGACAGGGGGAAGGTAATTATGATCTTTGGAGTCGTTGATGTTATCGGGGTTGTTTTGGTCCTCAGACCCTTCCGGACCCTCTAACGGGTGCTCGGGGATATCAGGATTGCCATGATCAGCGGGGGTATTACCGTCCCCGTTACTGATAATAGCCTTTTTTCCCTTTTTGCCTTTGGACCACTTATGCGATTTTTGGCGCATTGATGGCGCATCGCCCGGTTTGTCACCGTTGTTGTGAGGCGTGTTGTCGCCATTGGTGGCAGGAGTATCTACCATGTAGACATCATATGTGGAAGTGGCGGTCCAACTCCCGGTGTTAACGGGGGTGGGAGCACGGTCCTCTTCATCCATGTATTCCGCCCCCTCGGAGGCTAGTCCAGCATGTCGGTTAAATCCTCGACAGTGGCTATCAAGTGGGTGGTGGGTGGGTCAAAAAAATCGTCCTGGCCCACATCGTTATCGAACCGAGTGTAGATCGGGGATGGATCCTCGGTGATGTTCATTGACGAGAATTGATCCAAGGCCTTGTTGACCGCCGAGGGCCCTATCGGATCCAACTATTCAGAACTTGCGGTGTTAAACTTCAAGGCGTCCAAACATGGGAAGTGTTCGGCAAGAACACGTGTCCCGCCATCTGGCTTAATGGCCGGACTGGGATAAGAGATCGGCTTACCGCCATGGGTGACCCCATCGGCATGTCCAAAGAAGGGGCTCGAGGTTAAAGCCTTACAGTCCTCAGAGGTTATAGGCGAAGCTGCGAGCATGATTAATGACAAGTCAAACCAAGAGTCGATGAAGAACTCTAAGTTTACGAATCTAACCTCTCGATCAGCGGCGAAGCTCTCAACGCGGCCTAGATGGCCAACAGAATCAGCGTGCAGCACAACGCCACCGAAGGCGAAGATCTATCTATGACAAAAGCATCCATGTTGAGGACCTCTTCGTTGATGACAAGGCGAGGTGTCGATTCCATTTGCTCACAGAGGAACTCTCATTGAAAGAACCAATGTTAGTGTCAAAACCGGCGGATCTTGGGTAGGGAGTCCCGAACTATGAGACTAGAATCGACGGTAACAGGAGACGAAGGGGACACAGATTTACCCAGTTTCGGGCCCTCCTATGGAGGTAATACCCTACGTCCTGCTTGGTTGTATTGATGATGGGGAGTTACAAAGTTGATCTACCTAGAGATCGAATAGCTAACCCTAGATGAGTTTTTTTGTCTCTATACCCTAAAATCCTCCAGCTTATATAGATGCCGAGGATGCCTAGGGTTTACGCATGGTCGGTTGCATGCCGAAGAGATAATCATGCCTATTTACTACATCAAACGTGGATCACAAGCCGTGCTTCCTGAAGCTTCCATCCTGGATACTGGACCTTCAATTCTTCTTGTGTTTGGTAAGTAGCCCATATAGTGTGGCCCATAAACAATAGGTCCGCGATCTGAGGACACCCTAATCCAGGACTACCCCAGTTGCAGAAGGGTACAATGTTGAAGACCAAGTCTTCGCTGCAAAAGTTACCGGACGAGCCAAACACTACTCCAGGCTGACGGAGTCTGTGCACCGGGCCTCGACACCTGGAATCACTGCTTTAAAGGTAGTGTTGTTGGGTTTGATCCTTGATGGATCTATTACCATATTTTTCACCATGTCTGAGTAAATTAGGTTAAGGCTACTTCCTGCATCCATTAGGAGTTTTGTGAGGTGATACCCATCTATGATGGGTTCTAGGACGAGTGCGGCCGAACCCCCATGACGGATACTGGTCGGGTGATCACGTGGATCAAAGGTGATCGGATATGCCGACCAAGGATTATACTTTGGGGCTACAGGCTCTACAGCGTAAACCTCTCGAAGGGCGTGCTTCCTCTTCTTCTTGGGTATTGGCGTATATCATGTTTACTGTTTTGACCTCTGGAGGGAATTTCTTTTGTCCGCCACCAATCAGACCCCGAGGATCATCCTCGTCCTCGCTATGAGGGATCTTGCCTTGACCCTTGGGAGCGAGCTTGCCGATATGTTTGAACACCCAACAATTGTGGTGTGTATGATTGGCGGGCTTCTCTTGAGTCCCATGGATTTGGCAACACCTTGCCATGATCTTCTCCAACGGGGTTGGTCCATCTCGATTGCCTTTAGGGGGCTTCTTCCGCTGCCCAGGTCGGGAGTTGCGGAAGCCGGCGTTAACGGCCATGTCATCGGCATCACTAGTATTGTGCCGGCTTTTGTTTTTGTTGCGCTTTGGTTTCCCGTTGTCATCCCGAACTTTAGAGGTTCCGGGGTCTTCAGACTTTTGGTTGCGTCTTGCTATCCAATTATCTTCGCCCACGCAAAAGCAGGTCATGAGGAATGTAAGGGCGGACAAAGTCAAAGGTTTATCCTGGCCGAGCTAGTGAGCCAACCATTCATCTCGAATATTATGCCGGAAGGAGGTTATTGCCTCACTGTCTGGGCAATCGACAATCTGGTTCTTCTTGGTCAAGAATCGATTCCACAATTGCCTTGCAGACTCTCCGGGCTTCCGAACGACGTTATTTAGGTCGGAGGATCCAGCGGCCGAACATAGGTGCCCTGGAAGTTAGACCGGAATACATCCTCTAAGTCTTCCCAGCATCCAATGGAGTTTTTGGGGAGGCTGTTTAACAAGTGCCGAGCTGGCCCCTTGAGTTTTAGGGGGAGATATTTGTTGGCGTGGAGATCATCTCCTCGAGCCATATGGATGTGGAGGAGGAAGTCCTCAATCCATTTGGTTGGGTAATTTGTCCCATCGTACTGCTCTATGTTCACGGGTTTAAACACCTCTAGGAACTGATGCTGCATCACCTCATCTGTGAAGAAAAGTGGGTGAGCAGCGCCTCTAACCCGAGCTATGTTGCACCTGTATTCAGCGTCTGTTCTAGCCTGGTTGCATTCCCGACCGCCGTTATTACGGTCAAGCCATGGTCTGTACCCTACCCATCTGTCGGGTGAGTAAGATCTCGATCCGTAGATGGATCTTGTATGACCTTCTCTTTAGTCTAGATCGTCCCGGCAGGTTGAACCTGTCATTGGGCTCTAGTGGCTCCTTTCCCAGTCTTCGGTGCATAGCCGGTCTGTGACCGGTGTTGTCAGCCGTCCTGGCATGCCCGCGAGGAGGGAGGTCCGGCTTGTCATATGGGGTATGTTTGGGAGACGGAGTATCAATAAGCAGGTTGTGAAATTGTGGCAGCAGGCTTCTGCATGGATAGCTGTCCGACAGGCCGGTACTGTACCCTTCCTCAACTAAGAGGACTCTCGTCCATCATTCATTGAGGTCATCTTGTTTGCCTTTAAGTTATCGTTCTTTTGCTTTCAGGCTGCATGACGTGGCTATCAGCTGTTGCGTGAACAGTTCCTGATCGTCGAGATTGTCAGGCATGTCGAGGTCATCGGCTTCCGTAATGTCCTCCTCCTCTACGGGAGGGAGGTAGTTATCGTCCTCGGAATCATTGAAGTCAGAGGATTGTGCTGGTCTTCGGGCTTCTCCTGACCCTCTAGCGGGTTTTCGGGGATATCGGGATCGCCTAGGTCCTCCGAGGTATCTCCGTCCCCGGTGCTGATGATGGCTTTCCTTCCCTTTTTTCCTTTTAGCTGCTTATTTGTCTTATGGAGCCTTGCCGACACATCACCCAATTTGTCACCATCATTCTTAGGCGTGTTTTCGCCATTAGAGGCAGGAGTGTCTACCATGTAGACATCATATGTGGAGGTGGCCGCCCATCGCCTGGTGTTAACGGGGGTGGGGGCTCTATCCTGTTCATCCATGTATTCTGCCTCCTCGGAGGCATAGTACAACATGTCGGTTAAATCTTCGACTGTGGCCATGAAGTGGGTGGTGGGTGGGCCAAAAAATTCGTCCTGGGCCGCTTTGTGGCCGATCTGAGCACAAATCGGGGTTGGTCGTGATGTCGCATGAAGCTTCGTCGGTATTTCCCCAAAGAGGAAGGGATGATGCAGCACAGCGGCGGTAGGTATTTCCCTCAGATGTGAAACCAAGGTTCTCGAACCAGTAGGGGAACCAAGCAACACAACGTAAACAACCCCTGCACACAAATAACAAATACTCGCAACCCAACGTGTTATAGGGGTTGTCAATCCCTTTCGGGTAACGACGCCAGAAAGGCACGTGCACGGGAGAAAGTTGTAAATGTTGATAGATCGAAAGACAAATAAAATAAAGTGCAGCAAGGTATTTTTGGGTTTTTGGAAATATAGATCTGAAAATAAATGCAAGAGAAAAGTAAATCACAAAGGCAAATAATATGAGGAAGAGACCCGGGGGCCGTAGGTTTCACTAGTGGCTTCTGTCGAGAAAAATAGCAAACGGTGGGTGAACAAATTACTGTTCGGAAATTGATAGAACTTCAAATACCCATGACGATATCTAGGCAATGATCATTACATAGGCATCACGTCCAAGATTAGTAGACCGACTCCTGCCTGCATCTACTACTATTACTCCACACATCGACCGCTATCCAGCATGCATCTAGTGTATTAAGTTCATGGAGAAACGGAGTAATGCAATAGGAATGATGACATGATGTAGACAGGATCTATCTATGTAGAGATAGACCCCATAATTTTATCCTCTATAGCAACGATACATACGTGTCGTTTCCATTTCAGCCACTAGGATCTAGCACCGTAGGATCGAACCCACTACAAAGCACCTCTTCCCATTGCAACAAATATGAGAGAAGAAATATGAGGCTATAAGCAATCATGCATATAAGAGATCAAAGAAACTCAAATAACTTCCATGGATATAAAAAGATAGATCTTATCATAAACTCAAAGTTCATCGATCCCAACAAAGAAACCGCAAAAGAGTTACAATATGGATCTCCAAGAGATCATTGTATTGAGAATTTAGCGAGAGAGAGAGAGAGCCATCTAGCTACTAACTACGGACCCGAAGGTCTACAAAGAACTACTCACGTACCATCGGAGAGGCACCAATGGAGATGGTGAACCCCATTCGAGATGGTGTCTAGATTGGATATGGTGGTTCTGGACTCCGCGGCGGCTGGATGAATATTTCGTCTGTCCCCCTAGCATTTCTGAAATATTGGGGTATTTATAGAGCAAAGAGGCTATCCGGGGGGCACCCAAGGTGGGCACAACCCACCAGGGCACACCTGGGCCTCCTGGCGTGTCGTGGTGGGTTGTGCCTCCCTCGCGGCACGCCACGCACAGCCAGGGCCCGTTGTGTTCTTCCTTCTGGCCTATACAATATCATCGTCAAGTTTCATGGCATTGGGACTTCGTCTGGTATTGATTTTCTGTGATGCAAAAACATGGGAAAAAAAACTACTGGCACTTGGCACTATGTCAATAGGTTAGTACCAAAAAATGATACAAAATGACTATAAAAGGATTATAAAACATGCAAGACTGATAATATAATAACATGGAACAATAAAAAATTATAGATACGTTGGAGACGTATCAGCATCCCCAAGCTTAACTCCTACTCGCCCTCGAGTAGGTAAGTGATAAAAACACAATTTTTGATGTGGAATGCTGCCTAATATGTCATATCATATTATTTTTCTTATAGCATGGACATTTGGACTTTAAGTTGTTCAAAGCAATAGTCTAGTTTTGACATAATAATTTAGGTACTCAAGCATAACAACAAGCAACCATGTATTTCAAAATATCAACACTAAAATGAGTTATCCCTAGCCCACCATGCTCAAATATCGATCCATTCATGAAACACACTCGAATATTAGCTACACCCAATACTTAAGTACGATCATATTGCCTCCTAGTTGGTGCTTTGGTACGAGAAGATGGAGACTCAAATTGAAAAATAAAAATTGCATAAAGTAAAAGAAAGGCCCTTCGCAGAGGGAAGTAGGGATATGTAGAGGTGCCAGAGCTCAAAGCGAAAATGTTAGAGATAAAAACATTTTGGGAGGTGTATCCATCCCACCAACGAAAACGACTTAGAGTTCCCAACACTTTCCATGCTAGATATATCATAGGCGATTCCCAAACAAAAATAAAGTTTATTACTTTTTCCGCCATACTTTCACTTTCCATGGAATTTATTATTTGACAACATAAAGTAAATTCATTTTTGCATTTCGGGATTGGGCATCCCCAATACCTTTGCCTTACTCTCGTGCAATGACAAGTCAATAAACACTCATCTTGAGAATAACACATTTAGCATGGAAAATATTATCCACCCCTCACTGCTCCGCGAGTGAAACAAACACACGAAAGATAAGTTTATTTTGAAAATTAGAGATGGCACATACAAATTTACTTAGAACGGCATGGAAATACCGCATATAGGTAGGTATAGTGGACTCATGTGGCAAAAACTGGGTTTAATGATTTGGATGCACAAGTAGATCTCATACTTAGTGCAAAATGAAGGCTAGCACAAGATTGAGAAGCGACCAACCAAGAAACGGATAATCTCATAAGCAAGCATTAAGCATAAAGAACAGCGAATAATGCACCACAAGTAGGATATAATTTCATTGCATGACTATTGACTTTTGTACTTGCATAGGGAATAACCTTAACACCAACATTCTTACTAAAGCATAATTACTTATCAACATAACTCACATATCACATCATCATATCTCAAAACTATTAATAAGAATCAAGTTTAATTTGTCCAATCATCTTCATGAAAGTTTTTATTATATCCTTCCTAAATATCTATAACTTTGGGACTAATTTTCATTGTTGCTTTTCATAATCTCAAACAAATATAAGTGAAGATCAAGAGCATAATTTTTCTTCTTTCTTTCAAAAAAATTTGAGTGAAGCAAGAGATAATTTCTTGAAAATTTTACTAACTCTCAAATAAATCTAAGTGAAGTAAGAGATCATTTCTTCAAAATTACTAAGCACACCATGCTCAAAAAGATATAAGTGAAGCACTAGATCAAGTCCATTGCTCATAAAAAATTTCAGTGAAACATAGAGAGCAATTCTAACAAGTCATGACATAGTTTTGGCTCTCTCAAATATGTGTGGCTAGAAAGGGATCAAGACTTAAAACAAAAAATAAAACAAGAAAATACTCATATCATACAAGACGCTCTAAGCAAAGAACATATCATGTGACGAATAAAAATATAGTTTCGAGTAAAATACCGATGATCATTGGAAGAAAGAGGGGATGCCACTCGGGGGCATCCCCAAGCTTAGTTGGTTGCTCATTTTTGGATAATACCTTGGGATTTCTGGGCATCCCCAAGCTTAGGCTCTTCCATCCTTCCTTCATCCATCGTAAGATAACCCAAAACTTGAAAACTTCAATCACACAAAACTCAACAAAACCTTCGTCAGATCCGTTAGTATAAGAAAAATAAATCACTAATATAAGTACTGTATTAAACCCATTCATATTTTGTTCTTGCATTATACCTATTGTATTCCAAATTTTATATGGCAAAAATCATCAAAGAAAACCATAGAGCCATCAAAATAAGCACACAACACAAAGAAAACAGAATATGTCAAAACAGAACAGTCTGTAGTAATCTGATTTGTTCGAATACTTCTGTAACTCAAAAATTCTACTAAATTAGTATGTCCTAGTTAGTTTTCTTATCAATCTTCGGCAAAAGATTCAGAAAAAAAGAAAGTTTATTTGATTTACTAAAATTGTTTTTGTGAGTGCATAAGTTTCATTTTTTTCCAGCAAGATCAAACAACTATCACCCAAGAAGATCCTAAACGCTTTACTTGGCACAAACACTAATTAAAACACAAAAAACACAATCGTAATAGTGGCATAATTGTGTAAAAACTCAATAATAGAAAGCAAAAAAGCAAAAATAAATTTTATTCATTGGGTTGCCTCCCAACAAGCGCTATTATTTTACGCCCTTAGCTAGGCATAAAGGAAGGATCTAAGTTTTTTCTTCCGAAGTTTTGGCAAGTTTTGTAAGGGTTTTATCAAACCTAGGAGACTCTTTACGCTTACCTAAATTCTCCAGGAAAGAAACAATCTTAAGATCCAAAATATCCAATCGCTTGTTGCAAAGAGTAATCAGAGGATTCATGCGATTGCTACTACCATTGAGGTGTTTGAGGGGTTCATTATATTTCTGTATTTCAACCATATGTTTAAGCAAATCACCAAGTTTGTCCAACATTTGAGCTCCCTTGGGGGTAAAAGGAAACCCCTTCTTTTGAGGTGGAATTCCTTAAATTCCCTCTAAAATTTCATAGGCAGCATTGGCATCAAGTTCATTGAAATTTCCTTTAGCGGCAAAATCAAGAAGTTGTCTATGATGCGAAGCCAATCCTATGTAAAAATTACGATACAAAACCTTAGCATCCCGCTTTAAGTTGTAAATGCGATATGATTCCATAAGCCTATACGAGGCATCTTTCAAATTTTCTCGTTATCTTTGCTTGAAGTAAAGAACTTCACAATCTGGCGAAAAAGGAGGAGTAGGGACGCTAGCCATCAAGAAAAGGAAGCAAGAGAACGGTGAATGGAAAAAGAGAGGCAAATAAAAACGCAAATTTTTGTGAAGTGGGGGAGAGGAAAACGAGAGGTAAATGGCAAATAATGTAAATTTCAAGGAGATGGGATTTGTGATTAGGAACCTGGTATATTTTGAAGATCCGCCCCAGCAACGGTGCCAGAAATTCCTTTTGATGTCGCTTGAAGCTACGTTGGTATTTCCCCAAAGAGGAAGGGATGATGCAGCACAATGGCGGTAGGTATTTCCCTCAGATTTGGAACCAAGGTTAACGAACCATTAGGAGAACCAAGTAACACAACGTAAACAGCCCTTGCACACAAATAACAAATACTCGCAACCCGACGTGTTAAAGGGGTTGTCAATCCCTTTCGGGTAACCGCGCCAGAAAGGCACGTGGATGGGAGAAATTTGTAAATATTGATAGATCGAACGCCAAATAAAATATAGTGTAGCAAGGTATTTTTGGGTTTTTCGAAATATAGATCTTAAAATAAATGCAAGAGAAAAGTAAATCGCAAAGGCAAATAATATGAGGAAGAGACCCGGGGGGCGTAGGTTTCACTAGTGGCTTCTCTTGAGAAAAATAGCAAACGGTGGGTGAAAAAATTAGTGTTGGGCAATTGATAGAACTTCAGATACTCATGGTGATATCCAGGCAATGATCATTACATAGGCAGCACGTCCAATATTAGTAGACCGACTCCTGCCTGCATCTACTACTATTACTCCACACATCGACCGCATCACGTCCATCTAGTGTATTCAGTTTTTGGAGAAACAGAGTAATGCAATAGGAATGATGACATGATGTAGACAAGATCTACCTATCTAGAGATAGACCCCGCCGTTTTATCCTTAGTAGCAATGATACATACGTGTCGTTTCCCTTTCTGTCATTGGGATCAAGCACCGTAAGATCGAACCCACTACAAAGCACCTCTTCCCATTGCAAGATAAATAGATCAAGTTGGCCAAACAAAACCCAAATATCGGAGAAGAAATACGAGGCTATAAGCAATCATGCATATAAGAGATCAAACAAACTCAAATAAATTCCATGGATATAAAAAGATAGATCTGATCATAAACTCAAAGTTCATCGAACTCAAC
Source organism: Hordeum marinum (assembly GCA_022496015.1). Lineage (NCBI taxonomy): Eukaryota > Viridiplantae > Streptophyta > Magnoliopsida > Poales > Poaceae > Hordeum > Hordeum marinum. The sequence goes on from CM039673.1 coordinate 299,362,828, forward strand.
AAACACACCGCAAAAGAGTTAAATCATATGGATCTCCAAGAGACCATTGTATTGAGAATTCAGCGAGAGAGAGAAAGCCATCTAGCGACTAACTATGGATCCGAAGGTCTACAAAGAACTACTCACGCATCATCGGAGAGGCACCAATGGAGGTGGTGAACCCAATCCAAGATGGTGTCTAGATTGGATCTGGTGGTTCTGGACTCTGCGGCAGCTGGATGAATATTTCGTCCGTCCCCCTAGGATTTCTGGAATATTGGGGTATTTATAGAGCAAAGAGGCGGTCCGGGGGGCACCCTAGGTGGGCACAACCCACCTGGGCATGCCTAGGCATCCTGGTGCGCCCTGGTAGGTTGTGCCTCCCTCGGGTCACCCCCTAGGTGCAGCCAGGGCCCGTTGTGTTCCTTCTGACCCATAAAAAATCACCATGAAGTTTCGTGGCATTTGGACTTTGTCTCGTATTGATTTTCTTTGATGTAAAAAACATGGAAAAAATAGCAACTGACACTTGGCACTATGTCAATAGGTTAGTACCAAAAAACGATATAAAATGACTATAAAATGATTATAAAACATCCAAGATTGATAATATAACAACACCGAACAATCAAAAATTATAGATATGTTGGAGACGTATCAGATCGTCTGTAATATTCATCGATGAGATCTGATCTAGGGCCTCATTCAATGTCAAGAGCCCGATCGGGTCAAACTGCACGGAGCTATCAGAATTGGTCTTCAACATGTCCAAACGAGTGGAGTGCTCTTGAAGAACAAGTATCTGGTCCTCTAGTACTATGAACGGATCCGGACTAAGAGTCGGGCCATCGCCGGGGTTAACGTCGTTGGCGTGACCAAAAAGGGATCTCGAGCTTAAAACCTCAAAGTCTTCGGGCATGGCAGGCAAGACTGCAAGCCGGGTTAGTGACAAGTCACTCCTAGGATCCATGGAGAACTCTAGGTTCCCGAATCTGACCTCTTGACCAGGGGCAAAGCTTTTGACATGGCCTAGATGGCCGGTTTGGTCGGCATGCAACACAACGCTGCTAAAGGCAAAGATCTATCAGGGGATGAAAGTGTCCATGTTGTGGACCTCCTCCTTGATGAAGGCGCGAGACATCGATTCCTTGGGCGATCACAGTGAAACTCTAAATGAAAGCACCAATGCCAGTGTCAAAACCGGTGGATCGCGGGTAGGGAGTCCCAAACTGTGAGACTAGAATCGATGGTAACAAGAGACGAAGGGGACAAGGTTTTACCCAGGTTTGGGCCCTCCTATGGAGGTAATACCCTACGTCCTGCTAGATTGTATTGATGATATGGGGTTTATAGAGTTGATCTACCTCGAGATTGAATAGCTAACCCTTGATGAGTTGTCCTATCTTTACAACCTAAAACCCTCCAGCTTATATAGACGCCGAGGGTACCTAGGGTTTACACCTGGTCGGTTACACGCTGAAGAGATAAACATGCCTATTCGCTAAATTAAACGTGGAGGACAATCCACAATTCCTTAATCTTCCTTCCTGGAGACAGAGCCTTCGACCGATCCAGCATCCGGATAGCGGCCGATATAGTCCGGCCCAAAGGGAACAGTTCGGCCTCCCGAGGACCCCTTAATCCAGGACTCCCTCAATGATAAATAGGCGATGAAGGTATTCATACAGCACCCATAGTATAATCTCGAAGTCTTCCTTAAGAGGACGAAGGATGGGCGGGCAAGCATCCATAGGCACTGGCCTAAAGTTGCCAGAACCTTCAGCATCATTGAACGCTCAATATTCTCCTTCCGTTTTAACGATTTTCTAGATGAGATTCATTTCTGCATTTACCGTCTATGATGATACTTAATTTTGAAAGGTTTTAGATGTTGCATTTGGAACTTTGTCTTGTTGTGCAAGTGGGTAGTTAGGCAGTATATGCCTATATGAGGTTGTACCCTGATGTAATTCAATTATGAAATCCTGGTTGACATACTATGAATAAGAAATATATTCTATGGTTGATATGAAATGTGAATTTTGATTACTAAATGGATTATAAATAACTAATCAATCAGGTTGATTATTGGGGTTCCCATTGCAGACGGTTTCTAAGACAAAACCATGGGCGATGACATCAATAAACCCACACGACTTCTAGAAAGTTGGCATGTTGGATCGTTGAGCAATCACACACGTGTTCTGGTCAACAAATGTGTGTGTTAGGACACCCAATCACAAACGTTTTCATATAGATAGTATATGTGATGGGCAGCCCAATGCCAAATAGTTTCTTCTAGACACTGTGAGTGATGTTTTGAGTAACGCAAACGATAGAATTATAACTATCATGTGTGATGAACACACATATCACAAATGATATTATGCAGAAAATTGTGTGTGATTTGCAATACGAAAGAAAACATACCCTTGGGATTCCCTATGTGCGATGCTAAGTCATCTCACACATCTTCCTCAATATATCTGTTTGTGATGGTCTTTCCAATCGCTAACAGTATATTTTTGCCCATCGTGTGCGGCCAGGTGCAGGCATCGCCGACGGGTTTTCCCTGTCATGTGGGATAGGCCACCCTATCACCCACACATGCAAGGTGACGGTTTAAGACTACGTCACGAAAAGGGGTTAAAAACCGTTTGTATAGCATGCGGCCGCACTAGTGTATGACTAGTACTTTCATTGTCATATTGCTTTGCCTGATCATATAAGGTGGCATAGTATTTGTGGCAAATCCACCATTCATTAAGTTTTGATACATATTACTCTTGATCATGGCACATCCTGGTACACTACCAAAGGCATTCATATAGAGTCATATTAATTTATCTATGTTTCATATCGAGTTGTAAGTAAATAAAAGTGTGATGATCATCATTATTAGGGCACTGTCTCAATGATGAACGGATGATGGAGACAATGACTCCCCCACAAGTCAGGATGAGACTCCGGACAATTTTTTTTTTAAAAATGAAAAACGAAAAAAAGAAAAAGAAAATAAATAATAAAATGAGAGAAAAACTGAAGGGACAGTGCTACTACCTCCTTTTCCACACTTGTGCCTCAAAGTGGCACCATGTTTTGCATATCGAGAGTCTCTTGATTTGTCACTTTCATATGCTAGTGGGAATTTTTCACTAGAGAACGTGGCTTGTATATTCTGATTACGGGCTTCCTCAAATGCCCAAGGTCTTCATGAGCAAGCAAGTTGGATGCACACCCACTAAGGTTTAGTTGAGCTTTCATATGCTTATATCTCTAATGTACCATTGCATGACCATCCCTACTCCTTGCATTGATATCTATTGATGGACTTCTCCATAGCCTGTTGATACGCCTTGTTGATGCGAGACTTTATTATCCACTTTTACCCCTTTGAAACCTTCCGCTGTATTCTAATCCATCTTTATGCTATATCCATGATTCATGCTCATATATTGTGTGAGTAATAAAAAGGTTAAGCATGTTAAAAAGTACAATCCAGTTGCCTAACTTGACACCGTTGTTAAATTTGTGTTTATGTGATGGACAGAGCCATGCTATACATATATGATAAAATGAATAGGGGGTGAACATTCTATAAGGATCGTATATATTGAAACTTGATGATTATGTTAATTATGTTTATGAATATTACTGTGTTGATGTTTATTAATTAATCATTTATCAATGATCATACATGCAATATATTTCATGTTGCGTAGCATGTCACATCAAAAATTATATTTTTATCATTTACCAACTTCAGGGTGAGTAGGAATTAAGCTTGGGGATACTGATACATCTCCAGCGTATATATAATTTTTGATTGTTCCATGCTATAATATTATCATTCACGGATACTTTTTAGGCATTTATATGTCAATCGATATTGTTTCTCAACACTAACCTATTAACCCAATGCCAAGTGCCAATTACTATTTTCTGGATGTTTTTAGCTTTTCAAGTTTATAGTACTGAACGAATTCCAATTGCCATGAAACATTTTGATGATTTTTTCTGGACCGAGAAAAGACTTGTGAGCTTCAGGAGAAGAGAGGACACCACACGTGGGAGCCAGCACACAACACGTCACGCCCTGCTATGTGGTTTCCCCCTCACCCACCTCCTGAAAGTTCCAATAAATTCCAAAAACCCTAGAGAGCCTCCCGAAACGCTTTTTACACTGTCGCAAGTCTCTGTTCTGCTGTGTGCCCATCTAGAGCCCTGTTCGTGTGCCCTGTTGGAGGGGGGTCGATCACAGAAGGCCTCTACATCAACCTTGCTGCTCCCAGAGTGATGTGTGAGTTGTCTACCACAGATCTAGGGGTCCACAGTTAGTACCCAGATGGCTAGCTCTCTCTCTTGATCCAGATTACAAAGTTCATGACATCTTTGCGGTGATCTATTCGATGTAATCTTCTTGTGAAGTGAGTTTCTTAGGATCCGATGAATTGTGGGTTTCTGTTCATATTTTTCATGAAATAATATTGAGTTCCTTGCAGGTCCTTCTGTACATACGCATTATTGTATGATATTTGTGTAATTATCTCCGATCCATTTAAATAGTTTGGCCAACTTGATTGATATTTCTCCAATGGGAGAGGTGCATTAAAGTGTGTTCAATATTGCGGTGCTCTATATCCTAGTGCTGGAAGTGGAGAAGACACATCTTTGTATTATTGCCACTAATGTTAAAACAATGGGGTTTGTTTATATTGATTGAATCTACTTTGTCTACATCATGTCAACATTCTCCAAGGATTACTCTGTTTTACTTAATAGTCTAGATGCATGCTGGATATCAGTTGATGGGTGGAGTAATAGTAGTAGATGCAGGCACGAGTCGGTCTACTTTCTTACGGACGTGATGCCTATATGTAATGATCATTGTGATGAACAAATATTGCATAACTATGCGCTTTTCTATTAATTGCGAAGCAACCATTTGTTTATGCATTGTATGCTTACGTCATGAGATGCCACTAGCAAAAACTATGTCCACCGGGTCTATCCACTTATATATTTATAAAAACCTATATTACCTTGTTGTTCTAATTCAACTTTTTGTTATATTTTTTAATTTATAATTATCTACTATCATCTACACACTTCATTTGCTTGCAATTAACAAGTCAAAGGGCATTGACAACCCTGTTGCCCACGTTGGGTGTATGTGTTTGCTACTTTGTGTGTCATCGCTGAAGTTGGGGGTTGCGTGCTACTCCTATTGGTTAAATACACCTTGGTACTCCATTGACGAAACTACTTATATATACTTGATACGTCCATTTTTCATCATGCTTTTATATTGATATTTATTGCATTATGGGCTGTCACTACACATTTTGGTACAATATTTATGTCGTTTCTCTCTCATTTTACAAGGTTTACATGAAGAGGGAGAATGTCGGCAGCTGGAATTCTGGACTAGAGAAGGAGAAAATCTAAGATACCTATTCTGCAGAACTCCAAAAGTCCTGAAAATCTACGGAGAATTATTTTGGAATATATAAAAATCATTGGGCAAAAGAAATACATCAGGGGGCCCACCAGGAAGTCACAAGCCAGGGCGCGCGCCCTACCCCCTTGGGCACGCCCGTGTTGCTTGTGGCTCACCTGGCAGCCCTCTGATGCCCATCTTATGCTACATGGAGGCTTTTGACCTGGAAAAATCATAACAGATCTTTCGGGGTTAAGCGCCGCCGTCTCGAGGCGGAACATGGGCAGAACCAATCTAGGGCTCCGGTGGAGCTGTTCTGCCGGGAACTTCCCTCCTTGAGGGGGAAATAGAAGCCATCGTCATCACAAACGATCCTCTCATCGAGAGGGGGTCAACCTCAATCAACATCTTCATCAGCACCATCTCCTCTCCAAACCCCAGTTCATCTCTTGTATACGATTTTTGTCTCAAAACCTGAGATTGGTACCTGTGGGTTGCTAGTAGTGTTGATTACTCCTTGTAGGTGATGCTAGTTGGTTTACTTGGTGGAAGATCATATATTCAGATCCTTGATCATCATTAATACTCCTCTAATTATGAACATGAATATGCTTTGTGAGTAGTTACATTTGTTCTAGAGGACATGTGATAAGTCTTGTTATAAGTAATCATGTGAATTTGGTATTCGTTCAATATTTTGATGAGATATATGTTGTCTCTCCTCTAGTGGTGTTATGTGAACATTGACTACATGACACTTCACGATTGTTTGGGCCTAGAGGAAGGCATTGGGAAGTAATAAGTAGATGATGGGTTGCTAGAGTGACAGAAGCTTAAAACCTAGTTTATGCGTTGCTTCGTAAGGGGCTGATTTGGATCCACATGTTTCATGCTATGGTTAGATTTATCTTAATTCTTCTTTTGTAGTTACGGATGCTTGCGAGAGGGGTTAATCATAAGTGGGAGGCTTGTCCAAGCAAGGGCAGCACCCAAGCACCGGTCCACGCACATATCAAACTATCAAAGTAACAAACGTGAATCATATGAGCATGATGAAAACTAGCTTGACAGAAATTCTCATGTGTCCTCGAGAGCGCCTTGCTTTATATAAGAGTTTGTCCAGGCTTGTCCTTTTCTCTAAAAAGGATTGGGCCACCTTTCTGCACCTTTGTTACAATTTTTACTTGCTACCCGTTACGAATTATATTATCACAAAACTATCTGTTACCGATAATTTGAGTGCTTGTAGAGAATACCTTACTGAAAACCGCTTGTCATTTCTTTCTGCCCCTCGTTGGGTTCGACACTCTTACTTATTGAAAGGCCTACTATAGATCCCCTATATTTGTGGGTCATTAAGACTCTTTTCTATTGTTGTTGCCGGGTACTGAAGAGCCTTTGGTGAGTGGAACTTGGTAAGGAAAATTTTATATAGTGTGCTGAAATTTACTGTCACTTGTTACAATGAAAAATAATCCTTTCAGGGGCTTGTTAGGGGTTTCTTTACCTTGATCGGAAGCACAAAGTGTTTCTCCTCAACCTTCTGCACCTACTAAAATATTTATTATGAAATTCTTTCGGGTATGATAGAGAAACTGCTAGCTAATCTTTATGTAGGAGATGGAACACTACATACTGATTTGTATCTAACCTATGTGGATGAAGTTTGTGGATTATTTAAGCTTGCAAGTTTGCTCGAGGATGTTGTCAAGAAGAAAGTCTTTACTTTATCTTTGAAGGAGAAGGCATTGGCATGGTACATGCTATGTGATGATATTGGATCATGGAACTACAACCGATTGAAATTGGAAGTTCATGAGAAGTTTTATCCCATGCATCTGGTTCATCGTGATCGGAATTATATTTACAATTTTTGGCCTCATGAAGGAGAAAGAACGATCAAGCTTGGGGGACGCTTAAGTCAATGTTATATTCATGCCCCAACCATGAGCTCTCAAGAGAAATTACTATTCAGAATTTTTATGCTTGGCTTTCTCATAATGATCGATCCATGCTCGATACTTCTTGCTTCGGTTCTTTTGTGAAGAAAGATATTGAATTCAAATGGGACTTATTGGAAAGAATTAAATTCAACTCTGAAGATTGGGACCTCAACGAAGGTAAGAAGTCAGGTATAAACCTTAAGTTTGATATTGTTAAATCCTTTATAAACACCGATGTTTTTCGTGAATTTAGCAGTAAATATGGACTTGACTCTGAGATAGTAGCTTATTTCTATGAATCTTTTGTTACTCATGTTGGTCTCCCTAAGGAGAAGTGGTTTAAATATCATCCTCCCATTGAAGTGAAAGTAGTTGAGCCTATTAAAGTTGAAGAGGAAACTATTACTTATAATGTTGATCCTGTTATTCCTACTGCTTACATTGAGAAACCACCCTTCTCTGTTAGGATAAAGGAACATGCTAAAGCTTCAATTGTGGTTCATAAGAGTTGTATTAGAACACCTACACCCCCTGAACAAATTAAAGTTGAAGCTAGTATTGCTATGGTTAAAGATCTCTTGGTTGATAATATTGATGGGCATGTTATTCATTTCTGTGATGAAGCTGCTAGAATTGCTAGACCTGATACTAAGAGTAAACATAGGCCAGTTGTTGGCGCGCTTGTTGTTTCTATTAAAATAGGAGGTCACTGTTATCATGGCTTGTGTGATATGGGTGCTAGCTTAAGTGCAATTCCCTTTTCCTTATAAAAAGAAATCATGCATGATATTGCACCAGTTGAACTAGAGGAAATTGATGTTACTATTAAGAATGCTAATAGAGACACTATTGCACCGATGGGGATTGTTAGAGATGTTGAAGTCTTGTCTGGGAAAATAAATATCCTACTAATTTTCTTGTTCTTGGTTCCCCACAAGATGATTTTTGTCCCATTATATTTGGCAAATACTTCTTGAATATTTTTAATACTAGGATTGATGTGAGAAAGAAATAGTTACTATGAGTTTTGGGGATCTATCTCATGAGTTCAATTTCTCTAATTTCGTAGACAACCCCATGACAAAGAATAGCCTAGTAAAAATGAAATTATTGGTCTTGCTTCTATTGTTGTTCCTCCTACCAATCCTTTAGAACAATATTTGCTAGGCCATGAAACCGATATACATATGAATGAGAGGAATGAAATAGATAAAATTTTCTTTTATCAACAACCAATTTGGAACAAAACTTACCTATTGAAATACTTGAGGCTCCTCCTCAACCCAAGGGTGATCCCGTGTTTGAGCTGAAACAATTACCCGATACATTGAAATGTGCTTATCTTGATAAAAAGGACATATATCATGTTATTATTAGTTCTAACCTTTCAGAGCATGAAGAAAAGAGATCATTGAAAACTCTAAGGAAACACCGTGATGCTATTAGTTATACTCTTGATGATCTTAAGAGCATTAGTCCCACTCTATGCCAGCATAAAATTAATATGGAGCCTGATGCCAAACTAGTTATTGATCACCAACGACGACTGAACCCTGAGATGAAAGAAGTGGTAAGAAAAGAAATACTAAAGCTTCTGGAGGCAGGTATAATTTATCCTGTTGCTGATAGTAGATGGGTTAGTCCCCTTCATTGTGTCCCTAAGAAGGGAGGTATTACCGTTGTTCCTAATGATAAAACTGAATTAATCCCGCAAACAATTGTTACAGGTTATAGAATGGTAATTTATTTTAGGAAATTAAATAAAGCTACTAAGGAAGATCATTACCCTTTACCTCTTATTAATAAAATGCTAGAAATACTATAAAACATACTCATTTTTTGTTTTCTAGATGGTTACTCTGGTTTCTCTCAAATACCTATATCAAGAGAGGATGAAGAACAAACCACTTTTACTTACCCTTTCGACACCTTTGCTTATAGACGTATGCCTTTTGGTTTATGCAATGCACCTGCTACCTTTCAAAGATGTATGGTGGCTATATTCTCCGAATTTTGTGAAAATATTCTTGTGGTTTTCATGGATGATTTTTCCGTTTACGGAACTTCATTTGATGATTGTTGGAGCAACCTTGACCAAGTTTTGCAGAGATGTGAAGAAACGAATGTTGTCTTGAATTGGGAAAAGTGCCACTTTATGGTTAATGAAGGTATTTTCTTGGGGCACAACATCTCCGAAAAAGGTATTGAAGTTGATAAAGCTAAAGTTGATGCTTTTGAAAAAATGCCATGCCCTACGGATATCAAAGGTATAAGAAGTTTCCTTAGTCATGCTGGTTTCTATAGGAGGTTTATCAAAGATATCTCTAAGATTTATGGGCCTCTCACAAATCTTTTGCAAAAATATGTTCCGTTTGTTTTTGATGATCATTGTGTTGAAGCATTTGAAATTGTTAAGAATGCCTTGATTACCGCACTTGTTATTCAACCACCCGACTGGAACCTACCCTTTGAAATTATGTGTGATGCTACTGATTATGATGTTGGTGCTTTTCTAGGAGAAAGTGTCGATAAGAAATTAAATGTTATCCATTATGCTAGTAAAACTCTAGAGAGTGCTCAAAGAAACTATGCTACTACTCAAAAGGAATTTTTAGCAGTCGTGTTTGCTTGTGATAAGTTTAGACCTTATATTGTTGATTCCAAAGTAACTGTTCACACCGATCATGCTGTTATTAAATACCTTATGGTAAAGAAATATGCTAAACCTAGAATTATTAGGTGGGTCCTTCTTCTACAAGAATTTGATTTGCATATTATTCATAGAAAGGGTGCTGATAACCCTGTGGCAGATAACTTGTCTAGGTTAGAAAATGTTCTTGATGACCCACTACCTATTGATGATAGCTTTCCCGATGAACAATTAGATGTTGTAAATGCTTCACACAATGCTCCATGGTATGCTGATTATGCCAATTACATTGTTGCTAAATTTATACCGCCTACTTTCACATACCAACAAAAGAAAAAGTTCTTCTATGATTTAAGGCATTACTTTTGGGATGATCCACACCTTTATAAAGAAGGAGTAGATGGTCTTATTAGACATTGTGTACCTGAGCATGAACAGGAACATATCTTACGCAAGTGTCACTCTGAAGCCTATGGAGGACACCACGCTGGAGATAGAACTGCACATAAGGTACTACAATCTGGGGTTATTGGCCTACTCCCTTTAAGGATGCTCGTAAATTTGTCTTGTCTTGTGATGAATGTCAAAGAATTGGTCATATTAGTAGACGTCAGGAAATGCCTATGAATTACTCTCTTGTTATTGAACCATTTGATGTTTGGGATTTTGATTATATGGGACCTTTTCCACAATCTAACGGGTATACTCATATTCTAGTTGTTGTTGATTATGTTACTAAGTGCGTAGAAGCTATTACAACTAGTAGCGCTGATCATAACACTTCTATTAAAATTCTTAAAGAAATTATTTTCCCTTGATTTGTAGTCCCTAGATATTTGATGACTGATGGTGGTTCACACTTTATTCATGGTGCTTTTCGTAAATTGCTCACTAAATACGATGTTAATCATAGAATTGCATCTCCTTATCATTCTCAGTCTAGTGGTCAAGTAGAATTGAGTAATAGATAAATTAAATTTATTTTGCAGAAGACTGATAATAGATCTAGGAAGAATTGGTCTAAGAAACTTGATGATGGATTGTGGGCTTATATAACTACTTACAAAAACCCTATGGGTATGTCTCCGTATAAGACGGTTTATGGTAAAGCATGTCACTTACCTCTAGAGCGGGAACATAAAGCTTATTGGACAATCAAAGAGCTCAATTATGATTTCAAACTTGTTGGTGAGAAGAGGTTATTTGATATTAGCTCACTTGACGAATGGAGAACCCAAGGTATGAGAATGTCAAGTTGTTTGAAGAAAATGTTAAGAGATGGCATGATAGAAGGATACAAAAGCGTGAATTTAATGTAGGTGATCATGTTTTGCTATACAATTCTCGTTTAAGGTTTTTTGTAGGAAAACTTCTCTCTAAATGGGAAGGTCCTTACGTTATCGAGGAGGTATACCGTTTCGTTGCCATCAAGATTAACAACGCCGAAGGAACAAACCTGAAGGTGGTGAACGGTCAAAGAATCAAACAATATTTCTGAGGTACTCCCATAAATGTTGAAACCAATAACATCAATACCATAACTCCGGAGGAGTACATTAGGGAGACTTACCAGAACGTTTCAGACTCTGAAAAGGAATAGGTATGTGGTATGGTAAGTAAATTGACTCCAAAAAAATTTCAATGGCTATTTTTATCTGTTTTGGAATATTTAAAAAATTAGGAAAATTTAAAGTAGTCTGAATAGTGCATGGGGAGGCGACAAGCCAGGGGCGCGCCCTACCCCTGGGCGCGCCCCTGTGGCTTCTGGTCACCTCGTGTACCATCCGGACTCCGTTTTCTTGTGGTATACTCCTTCTGGTGGTTAAAAAATCATTATATAATCTCCTAAAGGTTTTGACTCTCGTATCACGACAATACCTCCTATTTCCTTTTTTAGGTGTTTCTGCAGCAGATTTAGAGCAAGATGTCTTCGCAAGAGTCGATCATGGAGAACCGCTTCGGGAAGGCTACAGAAGAAGAGATGGAGGCCGACTTGAAAATGGTATATGCCATGGAGGAAGAGCAAGAAGTTACCTCTCATCTACAACCTGGAGCCATGGTAGAAGAACTTCACAGCTCAGCAATTCCGAATTCGGTTATCCCTTCCAATGCTAAATTTCTTACTTTTGAAAATATGAAAAGGAGTGTTGTTTCTTCCCCCGTAGCAATGAAACATCCATAGGTCAAGGGTGCTCTAACCATCACTGGAAAACTTCACAAGGAAATAATGGATCTCACATAGTAAAATAACAAGCTTGAGTAGGAGAATCGCATTCTGAAGGGCATCATAGCCAAGAATATAACATCAACGTCTCCAAATCAAGACAACTAAACACACGGGTATGGGCACTCCCCTTGGCTTGTGCCAAGCTTGGGGGAGGTGCCCCAGTATCGTATCACCATCACACCTTTTATTTTTACTTTTATCATTTTTCTTAGTTCAATCCTTTTAGTTATATCTTGATCTAGTAGAATAAATTTTTCGTGTGATCTAGTTTTGAGTTTTTGCTTTATGATTCCTCCTATGTAAGAAAGTCCGAGAGTTATATAATAAAAAGTAATTTTGAGTTGAGAGGGCTTTGCTTGTTTGGTATGATCTTGATCTTGAGAAAGATGAAATAGAAAGAAGTATAGAATAAAAGTAAATAGTATATATGATGATCTTATGGGGAGTGACGACTTCACATATAAGAAATATGTCGATTGAAACCTTTTGTGGGTTGACAAACATAGTTGTTGGTCATTGTGGAAATTAAAAGGAAGTAATAAAGAAAGAGAGGTTCACATATAAATATATTATCTTGGACATATTTTATGATTCTGAGCTCTCATTAAAATATTATATGTTAAGAAGTTGATGTTGGATAAGGAAGACAACATAGTGGTTTATGTTTGCTTGTTTCCGAACAGAAGTTATATTGTTATAGGTCCCACAACATGTTCGCTTGCTTCCACCTCATATCAACCAAAACTTCCGCACCAAGTAGAGATACTACTTGTGCATCCAAATACCCTTAACCCAGTTTCTCCATGAGATTCCACCATACCTACCTATGGATTGAGTAAGATCCTTCAAGTAAGTTATCATCGGTGCAAGCAATAAAAATTGCTCTCTAAATATGTGTGACCTATTAGTGTGAGGAAAACAAACTTTATACGAACTTGTGATAGGGAAGAAATAAAAGCGATGGACTGCATAATAAGGTTCTCTATCATAATGGGCGATATAAAGTAACGTTCTTTTTCATTAAGGGATTGTGCATCCAACTATAAAAGCGCATGACAACCTCTGCTTCCATCTGCGAAGGGCCTATCTGTTAATTTTATTTTTTTACTTACCTGTTTGCAAGAGTCGTGGTGATCTCCATCACTTTCTTTATTTCACCTTTATCTTCTAGCAAGCGTCATGTGTTGGGGAATGATCTAGACACATATATCCACTCGGAAGTGGACGAGCATGGGTTATTACTGTTGACATTACCCTTGAGGTGAATAGTTGGGAGACAACACTATAAGCGCATATCTTTCTCTGTGTTCGATTGAAGATTTGACCTCATAGGTACCTCGTGAGTGTTAGCAATTGTGAAAGACTAAAAGATGATTGAGTATGTGGATTTTCTTTAGAAGCTCTTATACTGACTATTTCCTACATTATGATAAATTGGAATTGCTTCGATGATAGAGATCGTAGTTTGTCGGTTCTCAATAGAGTTTTTCATTCATACTTTACCATTGTGAATGAATTGTTACATTAGCATAAGAAATTATATGTCAATATATGTTGCTTTTCTAAAGATGATCATGATGCCTTCATGTCCATATTTTATTTTATCGACGCCTCTATCTCTAAACATGTGGGCACATTTGTCGATTTCGGCTTTCGCTTGAGGACAAGCGAGGTCTAAGCTTGGGGGAGTTGATATGTACATTTTACATCATCCTTTTATATTGATATTTATTGCATTATGGGCTGTTACTACACATTTGGTACAATATTTATGCCTTTTCTCTATGATTTTACAAGGTTCACATGAAGAGGGAGAATGCCGACAACTCGAATTCTGGACTGGAAAAGGAGAAAATCTAAGATACCTATCTACACAACTCCAAAAGTCCTGAAAATCTACGGAGAATTATTTTGGAATATATAAAAGTTATTGGGTGAAAGAAATACATCAGGGGGCCAACCAGGCAGTCACAAGCCAGGGGTGCGCGCCCTACCCCCATGGGCGCGCCCCTATGGCTTGTGGCCCACCTGGCAGCCCTCTGATGCCCATCTTTTGCTATATGGAGTCCTTTGACCTGGAAAAAATCATAACAGAGCTTTCGGGGCGAAGAGCTGCTGTCTCGAGACGGAACTTGGTCAGAACCAATCTAGGGCTCCGGCGGAGCTGTTCTGCCAGGGAAACTTCCCTCCCAGAGGGGGAAATCGAATCCATGGTCATCACCGAAGATCCTCTCATCGACAGGGGGTCAATATCCATCAACATATTCATAGGCACCATCTCCTCTCCAAACCCTACTTCATCTCTTGTATTCGATCTGTCTCAAAACCTCAGATTGGTACCTGCGGGTTGCTAGTAGTGTTGATTACTCCTTGTAGTTGATGCTAGTTGGTTTACTTGGTGGAAGATCATATGTTCAGATCCTTTATCATCATTAATACTCCTCTGATTATGACCATGAATATGATTTGTGAGTAGTTATGTTTGTTCCTGAGGACACGGGATAAGTCTTGTTATAAGTAATCATGTGAATTTGGTATTCATTCGATATTTTGATGAGATGTATATTTTCTCTCCTCTACTGGTGTTATGTGAACATCGACTACATGACACTTAACCATTGTTTGAGCCTGGAGGAAGGCATTGGGAAGTAATAAGTAGATGCTGGGTTGCTAGAGTGACAGAAGCTTAAACCCTAGTTTATGCGTTGCTTCGTAAGGGGCTGATTTGGATCCACGTGTTTCATTCTATGGTTAGATTTATCTTAATTCTTCTTTCGTAGTTGCATATGCTTGCAAGAAGGGTTAATCATAAGTGGTAGGCTTGTCCAAGTAAGGGCATCACCCAAGCACCGGTCCACCCACATATCAAATTATCTAAGTAACGAACGCGAATCATATGAGCATGATGAAAACTAGCTTGACAGAAATTCCCATGTGTCCTCGGGAGCGCCTTGCTGCACCTTTGTTAGAATTGTTACTTGCTACCCGTTACGAATTGTCTTATCACAAAACTATCTGTTATCGATAATTTCAGTGTTTGTAGAGAATACCTTACTGAGAACATCTTGTCATTTCATTCTGCTCCTCATTGGGTTCGACACACTTACTTATCGAAAGGACTACTATAGATCCCTTATACTTGTGGGTCATCAATACTATGTTGTATCATCGTCTCCTCTTTCCGGAAAACGCAACACAGATCTCAAGCATCACCCCACCCAACGTGATGTTGTAGCTATGTCCACGACATGCTAGTAGACCAATTTCTCGCCAGAAATGGGAAGTGGCCGTCTGCATCGTACTTGTGCTAGAGCCTGACTGCATCGTTCTTGCACCGAACGCCAGTCGCGCTATTCGCATGGGGCGCGCAGTTCACCTTGTCTGTGCCCCCTCAATGCCAACAGGCTTTTTGGTAGGCTCGAGCGCCTTCTTGATCCAGATGTCCAACGGGGAGCGGCAGAAGAAAATCACCTTCATATCCTCGAGATGGTAATCTCAAACTAAATAGCCAACTTGGAACTCGAGATCGCGCTTCAGCTATACCGCGAGCGTGCCAACCAAATGGATGAACTTCTGACCGAGTTCACTTAGAGCCAAGAGCTTTCGTAGGTTCGGGTGGTAGTCATGGACGCATTTTATTTTTAAATTATTTTGACATCGATCCCGATGTGTGCACAAAAATCATACGATTGATAGGTTTCGATATGTGAGTGATTTATGTTCTATTGTTATCTTTCAATATGTGTTATAGCTAGAGCCCAAAAATTAATACGAGTACAGATAGAAATGTGAAACTAATAATATATATTTATTGTTCAACATCTCATTGCAGACATCATACAGCTATCGTCAAATATATGTGATGATAGTACACAATGAATAAAAACTAAACTAACAATAACCCCTCCTTGAGCGGGGAGTAGTAAAGCGGCAACCTCTCGCCACTAGCTCCCTAGTGTGCGGTGGCTTCCCAACTCGGAGGGAGTTCACCGCCTCCGCAGCCACGCAATGTGTCGATCATCCTCTTGCTAATGGATGCATGCGACCCTATAGGACATTTCATTGGGCTGCCATCGGTGCTCTTTGGCAGTGGCACGCTAGATCTTATCGTCCCACGCCCAAACATTGGTGAGGATCCTAGCGCCTCTGGCTTTCATTGAATGGTACCATCCATCTTTGTACACCTCCCCCGGTCGAGGACGTGCCTACTACCAAATCTCCATCTCCTCCTTTTCCGATGTGGCACTAAGGGCATTCTAGGCTGCGAGGTCCCTAGCGCGCTCCTGATCCCCCTCCTTCTTGAACGCCACCTGCCTGGCTCTCTCAGTTGGTGGCAACTCCTTACACAAAGCTGGATTACATTGATCCTGAAACCAATTGGATGGGGCGATCTCATCTGGGGGCATGAAGGGGTTTTCCTCGTCGCTCCATTGTGCCTTGTCTTCACGGGGAGGCACCTCCTCCTCTACTTGTGCACAGTATGGCCGTGCCATGGCAGAGTGTTGTGCGAGGGATGGGGGACAGAGGCGAGATAATACATGCAAGATGGCGTCTTGATGGGCAACATTCATAGGTGGATGAAATCTTGATCTACGCCATCATCAAAACGGGAGGGGAGGAGAGACAACAACGGACGTGCCGGTAGCCAGAATTCTATGGCTTCAATTGCACATGATTGCTGAGTCAACATCCGTGTGTGACTTAACATCGCCGACAGTTGGATATGCATGGCCGCGCGGGATTAATAGCCTATGAAAATTGGCTTCCAACACTCGAAACACGAAACAAAGTGCCAATCATGTGGGACCCGGTTGTCTTGCCAAATATTAACATTATGTATTGAAATGTAATGCTTGCGTCCCATTTGTGTTACTACTAATTTACTATACTCGGAGAATATTCCAAAATCTAATAATTACATACTTTTGTGTGACTCAAATATTAAGAAAAAATTCAATGTCATCTTGGTGCCATGTATTTCACATCATTTTCTATTCTCTCTAATTTAAAAACCTATGTAATTTAATATGTTTTTTGTGTTGCGGAAGCAAGTGCACATCTTGGTGCCACAACATCTTGGCCCCATGTCGATAATCATGCAGATTATCATGTACTTCAGAACATTTATTTTGAATATAGATACCTAGATTCTCAATCCTTGTGTCCAAACCATTACTCTAGATGTTTGGAAATCCCTCAAATTTATTGCATGGGGATATGTGTAGAAGCATGTAGTACATAAATATGATTTCCCCCCAAGTTCCCTCTCGGAACCATGAGTCATGTGATGATTCGGTTTGTGAGAGGCATGTGTCAAATCTTATCTTGCTCAGGCCGTTACTTTGACCACGCGATCTTTGACCCATGTCCGGAAAGCATGCAGATTTTCATGTACTTCGGAGAATTTTTTGAATTTTTCAATATAGAAACCTAGATTCTCAATGCTTGTGTACAAACCGTTACTCAAGATGTTTGGAACTCCTGCAAATTTATTGCACGTGGCATATATACGGAATCAAGTAGTACATAAATAAAAAAATGCGATAGTTTTTGCTTCATCTGGTATGTCCATATGTTTTAGTTTTGAACTATGGCCATTAGGTTTCTAGAAACTAAGTTAATGTATAAAAAATCCAATTGAACCCCCAAAATGTCCAAATTTTAGGATGCATGTCATACTCTTGCATTATCACGATGAAAAAAAGCTAGGCTAAATGAGGCAGCGACTACCAGTTCATCATCAAACAAGGCCCCACATTCCCTCTCGGAACCACAACCCTTCGTGTGATGCTCCGGTTTGTGATAGGCATGTGTCAAAACTTATCTCAAACAAGACATTACTTTAACCACGACATTTTGGCCCATGTCGTGAAATCATGCAGATTTTCATGTAGTTCAGAGCATTTTTTAATTTTCTTTAATTTAAAAACCGAGATTCTCAATGCTTTTGTCCAAACAATTACTCAAGATGTTTGTAACTCCTTCGTATTTATGGCGCGTGACATATATACGAAAGCAAGTAGTACCTAAATTTGATTTTTCAATAATTTTTTGCTTTATCTTGCATGTCCATGTGTTTCAGTTTTGAATTGTAGCCACTAAATTTTTAGAAACTAACTTAATCTAAAAAAATGCTAATTGAACCCTTAAAATGTCAAAATTATAGGATGTCGGTCATATTCTTACATTGTAACGATGAAAATTAGCTAGACCGAATAAGGAAATGACTGGCGGTTTGTCATCAAACAAGGCCCCACATTCCCTCTCCAAACCACGATCCTTCGTGTTATGCTCCGGTTTGTGAGAGGTATGTGTCAAAGCCTATCTCGAACAACCCATTACTTTAAACGTTACATCCCTGCCCCCTGTCATGAAATCGTGAATATTTTCATGTACTTCAAAGCATTTTTCATTATTTTGAATTCAAAAACCTAGATTCCCAATGCTTGTGTCCAAACCATTACTCAAGATGTTTGGAAGTCTGTCGTGGGGAACAAACACCTATGGGATCGAAGGGAACCCTTTCGGTTCGACGGGCAAGAAGGCTCGCACAAAGAGTAGGTCTAACGAACAACACGCGGGGATTTTACCCAGGTTCGGGCCGCAGAGATGCGTAAAACTCTACTCCTGCTTGGTTGTATTGCGGGTGTTCTTAGGGTTCTAGCTACAGGAGTGCTATGAGAAGCTGCTACGCGTATGAGCTAGAAGGTCCCTAGTCGAAAACCCAAAAGTCTAAAAGTGTAAAGGTATACAAGTCCTCTATTATATCGCCCTGGGCCTCCTTATATATATCTAAAGGGGATCCCAATAGTGGCGTAAAGTGCGTACACGGGGTGTATATAGCTACAGTGCTATCATACCTAACACTGACGGAGTAGGACAAGCGCATTTAATGCACCGTCAGGCATCTCTGACTGTCCGCGGGACGGGACAGGAGCCCGTCCCATCGGCTTCGCTTAGCCCCTCCATCGCCGACGCCGCGATGAGTGTTGGATGGTGCACCCCTCTGATCAAGCCAGATGCTTCTAATTTCTTGATATCTTCGGTGATAAACTATTGCCGCTCCAAAGCTTGCTTCCGGACCTTCTGCTTGACGGGTTGCATGTGTGGGCAGACGGCAAGGTGGTGTTCAATCACCTTCCTGGGAACACGGGGGATATCAGATGGTTGCCATGCAAACACATCGACATTCACCCGCAGGAAGGCGACAAGCGTGCTTTCCTATTTGTCATTTAGGGTGGAACATATGGTGAAAGTTCCTCCCGTACCATCCTCCTTGGCGGGCACCTTCCTGGTCTGTGGTGGAGCTGCCTTAGACTTCTTGCTCTTGCCGGTGGATCTCTCTAGCACATCATCAAAGGGAGCGCACAACCCCGAGGAGACGCGCTTGCCAGAATGTGCGCTAGAGGCCTTGCCGGTCTTCTTCCCCTCGGGAGCTTCAGCGGCAGGTGCTGCAACTCCCTCTCGGTAGAGTTGGTCGGCACAGATAAGTGTGCCTTTCTTGTCGGAGTTGCTCGTGATGATGCTCATCGGCCCGGGCATGTTCAACACATTGTAAGAGAAGTGGATCGTTGCCATGAACTTGGCAAGCGGTGGGTGACCAAGGATAACGTTGTATGGCAATGAGATCTTGGCGACGTCAAAAATGATCTTCTCTGTTCTGAAATTGATATCACTGCCAAACGTCACCGGCAACGTGATCTTGCCCTTCGGTTGAGTCCTCCCTGAATTGTCCCCTTGGAAAGCTCTTGTGGGATCAAGATCTTCATCAGGAATTTGCAGCCTCTCGATGACATCAGGCGAGATCATGTTTTGGATGGCCCCACTATCGACTAGCATCTTCGTCACCTTGAGGTTGCGAATTGTTGGCGAAACCAAAAATGGCGGGCACCTGAACACAGTCGTGCGATTAGGGTGATCCTTGGCATCGAAAATGATAGGAGTGTTGGACCACTTGAGAGGACTCGGGGCACCGATAGAGGGCTCCGCAGCGTTAACCTCGCACACCCATTGTTTAAGTTGGCGGTGAGAGGAAAGCGATGAGGCACCTCCCTCGATGCACATCATCTTTGTAGCCTTCTGTAACTCACGCTCGCTGGAGTTGTCGTCCTCTTCGACGTCACCATCGTCACCCTTTTGATTGTCGTGGACACGGGCGGGCCGGTATTTTGTTGCTTGGGCTTGCCGCAGTGACCTCCTCGGCCAACACGCTTCTTGCCGCACACCTCAGCACCATACTGGCCTTTCTCCTTGTCTCGCCTCTCCTACTCGGCTTTTTGCTTCTCGGCAAGCTGCTCTGTCGGATTTTGGGATCCGCAAAACTCTTAAGATTCGAACACAGGGGCGTGTGCGAAGATCCCCTACAGCCACGCCCGACCTAGGTCGCTACTCGATGAACACAACAGAGAACTCGCACGATTACGAGGAAGAAGATGAACATGACAATTTACTCAGGTTTGGGCCGCTGTGAAGTCTAACACCCTATTCCTGCTTTTGTGGATTGCCTCTCGTGGAGGTTTTGGTGGATGAATTAGTACAATGCGCTTGAGCCTTGTGAGGGCACTCAAGATGTGTTCTTGGTTGGCTATCTCGTGGTGGTGCGTGGAGTGAATAAGTGTTGGATCGGATCGGTCGTCCCCCTTTACGAAGCAGCCTACCCTCTATATATAGCGGTGGCCCGGGTCCTCTTCCCTTATCACAATTGGGGGAAAGGATCCCACAACAGCCAATTTTGAAGGGGGACAGGGGTTGGTATGCGCCCTGCCCAAAGAAGGTCTTCGCTTGCAAAGTAGCTGTCGATCCCGCAGGGGCGAGCTCAGCGATGATGCCTGCCCTGTAGAATGGGTGGTTCTGGTCTTCTTGTACCAGACCTTGGGGGTGCTTTGGGAACCTGCGTACGTCCTTGCTCCCTTTGCAACAAAGGGGAAACTATGTCGCCTGGAGCACTAGTGCTCACCTGACCTTCCTTGCATCATCTTTGACTCCTGAGGGGGTCCGAAGGGGTCCTGAAGAGGCCCATCCTTCGTGGGTCTTGTCATTGTTATTGCTTGAGAGGCTAGGGACCTCGCGAGGGCCTTGTCTTGGGTGGGGTCTCGCCTGGTCCCATTTGGTTGACGAAGTGGGCCATGCCCTGTATTGCGGGTAGGCAGGTCTAGGTACCCCCATTCCCAGAATGCCGACAGTAGCCCCTGTACCGAAGGCGCGCCCGGGTTGGCTTACGGGCGAAGCTTGGAGGATGGCCCGAAGTGTCGTGAGCCCCAATTGCATGCGGGCCGGCCTTTATACGCGGTAACTCGAAGACTTGTCATCCCTTCTTCTCCGCATTGGACCAAAGATGGACCAGTCATAGCATTGGACCAGTCATAGCAAGGCTCAGAGGCGACTCCACCGTCTTTGTCTCCTGTCAACTCCACCATTTGCTCTCCCTTCCCGTGCGACTCGAACCCCTTCTGCCAAGTCCCTGTATGCTACACCGTTGCCCCCTTTGTTTTCCTTGCCATGTTTCCGGAGGGGGTGAAATACGGAGGCTTGAGGGGCCCGACCGCCGCGGCGACACACCAGCCCGCGCTGGGCTAGTCGTCAGTGGTGATCCTCGAGGGGTTGGAGAGATTCCAACTAGTAGTCGCGGCCGGCTCCAATGAGTGGGGGGCCACCAAGATCTCGCCAGGTTCATGGCCTTGGGGCGAGATGGAGGCCTCCGCTGTTCCCGTTCATATCCATGCTCTCCTCTCCAGCATACTGCCCCCATTTTCGAGCTTTCTCACAGCTGTGCTTTTGCATTACCAGATCCGCATGCTCCACCTTGACCCAGGTTCTCTCGTTCTCCTCTCGGCCTTCATGTTCCTGTGCGAGGCCTTTGTTGGTGTTTCCCCCTCCGTGGCCTTGTTACGCCATTTCTTCTCTCTTGAGATGGACTCTGAGGAATAGTGTTCCGGGTGCGTGTCCTTGAGAATGGTGGACACATCGGCTTGGGGGACCCTCGACGCCAAACTCTCCCCGTAAGAGGAAGGGTTCTGATGGCAATGGGTGTATGTTGAGACTTCTGAGGCTGAAGCTGTGTTTCAACCCCCGTCGGCCCCCACAACGCCGAATCGCAGGTGGGCACGCGAGGAGCTTGCTGACCCGGGGCTTGCACCAGTCCAGGCTAGGTTGGTGAGGCTGAAGCAGGCGGGTGTGACGATCGCGATGGTGGTGCAGGAATTCACTCACCGCCGAATTTCTCCTCTTCAGCGCTACACCCGTCCGATGTGGGCCTTCGTGGGTCCCCATGACCCAATGAAGATCCAGGTCCCGCCTCTCTCCCCTGACGTCCTGCGCGAGCTTCTTCATCGCCTGACTGGTGGTGAACCTGCCGAGCTCCCACGGGACGGCTTCCCCTTGTACAACTTCAAGGCCCGGGAGGCCGTCGTCGCGAAGATGCCACACTTTGATGAGTGGGGGTTCCTTCCTCAGGGGGAGGCGCGCCCTCGGGGTGCCACGCTGTCGGGGGTTCTGGCCTCTGATAACTCGGGTCACGCCATCCCTCAGGTGGCCGGGATGGGCCATGCCCTTGCGGCCTGGTCCGCCGGCTCTTACCCCGGGTCATGTCGAGGTCGGGGGTGGCACCCAGCCATCGGTGGAAGTCGTCGTCCCTGCCCCTGATCGTCAATCGTCAATCGCCAGCCCTACGCCCCTGGGCCCCGGCATCGGTCGGAAAAGGAAGACGCCCAGGGGCGGCCGCTCCTCTGCGTCGTGGGCTCCAGTGAGGAGGAAGTGGGTCGCCGTAGATGAGTAAGTTCCTGTACCCTCCTTCGTCCTTCTCTTCACTGCCTTCCTTCTGAGCCTTTATTCCACAGACTCCCCACCGACGATGGGGGAGGCAGGTCGATGCCGCCCACCCCTACGGTCGCCGAGCCTCTTGCATTTCTTCTCTCGTACGTTGCGAGGTTCATTCCTCCAGGGCACCCACGCCAGAGCCTGTTCTGACGCCTGGTGGGTCTGGGCGTGAGTTCCCCGCGGTCCTCTTCGCCCGCGGCCTCAGACTCCCCAGAATGGGTCCACTTCCCCTAACCATGGTCCCTTCTAGGGTCGTGCTGCGTCGCCCTCTGGATCCCCATTGCTCAGTGATGTGGGTATCCAAGGGATGCTTCCTTCTTCTGGGACGCCTATACGTGAGCACCGAGCCCCTGAGCATAGGTCCGTGCTGGGAGGCCCACTCGCACGCCTCCCCCGTTTGCCATGGAGAAGGTGGGAGTTCTGGTTGGCCGTTTGAGCTTGCTAAAGACTTGAGCACCGCGCCATGGGGTTTGCTCCATACCGCGGCGGACGCGCTTTAGCGCCTTGGAGTGGGGCTCGCCAGCAATGATGCTTGCCTCGAGAAGGAGCGCCAGCTCCTTGCACTGGGGTGGCACAAGCTAGAGGTTGCTGTGAACCTCGGGCGTCTTCAGCACGAGCGCGCCCACGCGGAGGTACAAGGGTCCCTTGCCCTGGATATGGAGGCCCGCAAGTGTGCCCTTGCCGAGGCTCAGGAGGACGATTGCCAGTGTAGGGCCTCTGAGGATCGCCTGCAGGAGGTCCGGGCCCTCGAGGCCCACCATGAAAGGCAGATCTAGCTGCGGAGGGCCACACTCGCGGGTCCGTCGGTCGAGCTTCCCCATGCTGGCGCGAGCCCCCTGGTGTTGGAAATATGCCCTAGAGGCAATAATAAATTAGTTATTATCATATTTCCTTGTTCAAGATAATCTTTTATTATCCATGCTATAATTGTATTGATCGGAGACTTAGATGCATGTGTGGATACATAGACAAAACCATGTCCCTAGTATGCCTCTAATAAACTAGCTCGTTGATCAAAAGATGGTTAAGGTTTTCCTAGCCATGGACATGAGATGTCATTTGATAACGTGGTCACATCATTAGGAGAATGATGTGATGGACAAGACCCAAACTACAAACGTAGCATATGATCGTGTCAGTTTATTGCTACTATTTTCTGCATGTCAAGTATATGTTCCTATGACCATGAGATCATGCAACCCACGGATATCGGAGGAGTGCCTTGTGTGTATCAAACGTCGCAACATAACTGGGTGACTATAAAGGTGCTCTATAGGTATCTCCGATGGTGTCTGTTGAGTTGGCATGGATCGAGACTGGGATTTGTTACTCCGTGTGACGGAGAGGTATCTTGGGGCCCACTCGGTAATGCAACAACAAAATAAGCCTTGCAAGCAATGTGACTAATTGTTAGTTGCGGGATCTTGTATCACGGAACGAGTAAAGAGACTTTCCGTAACGAGGTTGAACTAGGTATGGAGATACCGACGATCGAATCTCAGGCAAGTAACATACCGAAGAACAAAGGGAACGTTATACGGGATTAACTGAATCCTTGACATAGAGGTTCGACCGATAAAGATCTTCGTAGAATATGTAGGAACCAATGTGGACGTCCAGGTCCCGCCATTGTTTATTGACCGTAGAGGTGTCTCGGTCATGTCTACATAGTTCTCGAACCCACAGGGTCTGCACACTTAAGGTTCGGTGACGTTTCGGTAGTCTAGAGTTATGTATGGTGGTGACCGAAGTTTGTTAGGAGTCCTGGATGTGATCCCGGACATCACGAGGAGCTCCGGAATGGTCCATAGGTAAAGATTCATATATAGGAAGTCCCAGTTTGGTTTCCGGAAAAGTTTCGGGCTCATCGGTAGTGTACCGGGAGTGCCGGTAGTGTACCGGGAGGCCTCCGGGAGGGGTATTTCGACCCCAAGAGGACCATGGGCTTTGGGAGAATAATAACCCGCCCTTAGTGGGCTGGGAAAACAGCCACAAAGGCCCATGGCGCAGGAGAGAAAGTCCTAAAGCAAAAAGTGAAAAATCAGCCAATAGGAGGCAATCCTACTCCAACTAGGATTGGAGGTGAAGTAGGATTGCTTCCCACCTCCTATTTCGGCCGACCCAAAGGCCTTGGCTGCCTCTCCTCTCTTCCTATATATACTAGTGGATTGGGTGGTTTTTGGACAGAATTTCCGGCCACGTGGTTCCCGTTACACCGGTGCATAGTTTCTCCTCTAGATCGGTTTTCTGCAGCGCTTAGGCGAAGCCCTGCCAGAATTGCTCCACCACCATCACTGGAGCACCGTCACGCTGCCGGTGAACTCTCTCTCCTCTCCACCTCCTCTCGCTGGAACGAGACGGTGGAGATCGTCATCAAGCTGCACGTGTGCTGAACGTGGAGGTGTCGTCCGTTCGGCACTAGATCGGAAGGACCGTGATCGAGATCGCGAGACGGTTCGTGATGTGATCACGGAACGGATCGTGATGAATTCGCGGGACAGATCGTGATAAAGTTCGTGAGACAGATCATGATGAGTTCACGGGACGGATCATGATGTGTTTGCGGGACGGTTCGTGATTGGATCGCGGGACGCTCGGCGATTTGGATCGCGAAGAAGTTCGACTACACCAACCGCGTTTCTTAACGCTTCTCGCTTAGCGATCTACAAGGGTATGTAGATCCACTCTCCCTCTCGTAGATCCTCATCACCATGGATAGGTTTGCGTGTGCGTAAGAAAATTTTTGTTTCCCATGCGACGTTCCCCAACAGTGGTATCAGAGCTAGGTTGATGGTTCGATGAGATCTCGAGTAGAACACAAAAGGTTTGTGGGCGTTGATGCTTAGATTGCTTCCTCCCTTGGTCGGATTTTGGTTCAGCGGGATTGTGAGATTAAGCGGCCCGGACCAACATTACTCGTACGCTTACGAGAGACCGGTTCCCTCGATGCAACTTGTTGCTTAGATGGCTTGCGGGTGACAGTTTCTCTCACTTTAGTTGTATCGGATCCGACAAAGGTGGTCCTTGAGAAGGTTGAAAAGCAATGGATGTATCACCGTTGTGGTTTATGCGTAGGTGAGAATCGTTCTTGCTAGATACCCGTAGAAGCCACGTAAAACATGCAACAACAATTAGAGGACGTCTAACTTGTTTTTTGCAGGGTATGTTGTGATGCGATATGGCCAATTACATGATGAGATATATGTGATGTATGAGATGATCATGTGATGTATAGAATTTCACGACTTGCATGTCATTGAGTATGGCAACCGGTAGGAGCCATAGGGTTGTGTTTAATTATTGTATGACCTGCGTGTCAATCATTAAGCGCTATGTAATGCTTTACTTTATCGCTAAGCGGTAGCAATAGAAGTAGAAGCAGGGCTGGCGCCACAACCCCAATGGCAACACATTGATGGAGATCAAGATGATGGAGATCATGGTGTTGTGCCGGTGACGATGGAGATCATGCCGGTGTTTTGAAGATGGAGATCTTAAACACAAGTTCATGGCCATATCATGTCACTTATGAATTGCATGAGATGTTAATCCTTTTATGCACCTTCTTTTGCTTAGTACGGCGGTAGCATTATAAGGTGATCCCTCACTTGAATTTCAAGATGAACTGTGTTCTCCCTGAGTGTGCACCATTGCGAAAGTTCGTCGTGTTGAGACACCACATGATGATCGGTGTGATAGACTCTACGTTCACATACAACGGGTGCAAGCCAGATTTGCACACGCAGAACACTCGGGTTAAACTTGACGAGCCTAGCATGTACAGACATGGCCTCGGAACACGAGAGACCGAAAGGTTGAACATGAGTCATATAGTGGATATGATCAACATAATGATGTTCACCATTGCAGCCACCTCAACTCACGTGATGATCGGACTTGAGTTGGTGAATTTGGATCATGTATCACTCGAATGATCATAGGGATGTCAATTTGAGTGGGAGTTATTAAGTAATATGATTAACTGAACTCATTATCATGAACATAGTCAAAGTGTCTTTGCAAATTATGTTGTAGATTACTAGCTCGCGCAGTAGCTACCTTAAATTTTTATATGTTCCTAGAGAAATAGAGTTGCAAGATGTTGGTAGCAATATTGCAGACTGGGTCCGTGACCTGAGGATTGTCCTCATTGCTACACAGAAGGCTTATGTCCTTAATGCACCGCTCGGTGCGCCACCCCCTCTAGCGTCATCTATAGATGTTGTGAACATCTGATAGACACGTTTCGGTGACTACTTGATAGTTTAGTGCGTCATGCATTACGGCTTAGAATTGAGGCTCCGAAACATTTTGAACGTCATGTAACATATGAGATGTTCTAGGAGCAGAGATTGTGATCTCAGGCTCGTGCCTGTGTTGCGAGATATGAGATCTCCAACAAGATTCTTTGCCTGTAAGATGAAGGAGAATAGCTCAATCGTTGAGCATGTACTCAGATTGTCTGGGTACTACAATCGCTTGAATCAAGTGGGAGTTGATCTTCCAGATAAGATAGTGATTGATATAGTTCTCCAAGTCACTGTCACTAAAGCTACTAGAACTTAGTGATGAACTATAATACACCAGGGATAGAAGTATTGATCCCTGAGCTGTTCGCGATGTTTGACACCGCGAAGGTAGAAATCAAGAAGGAGCATCAAGTGTTGATGGTTAATCAAACCACTAGTTTCGAAAAGGGCAAGAGCAAGGAGGGAAACTTCATGGATAGCAAGTCAGTTGCTGCTCTAGTGAAGCAACCCAAAGTTGAACTCAAACCCGAGACTAAGTGCTTCTATTATGAGGTGAGAGGTCGCTGAAGCGGAACAACCCTACATACTTGGTAGATAAGAAGGCTGGCAACATCGACAGAAGTATATTTGATATACGAGTTATTGATGTGTACCTTGCTAGTACTCCTAGTAGCACCTGGGTATTGGATACCGGTTCGGTTGCTAAATGTTAGTAACTCGAAATAAAAGCTACGGAATAAACGGAGAACTAGCTAAGGGTGAGGTGACGATGTGTGTTGGAAATGTTTCCAAGGTTGATGTGATCAACATCGCACGCTCTCTCTACCTTCAGGATTAGTGACGACTTAAATAAATGTTATTTGGTGTTTTGTGTTGAGCATGAACATGATTAGATCATGTTTGTTGCAATACGGTTATTCATTTAAGTCAGAGAATAATAGTTATTCTGTTTACATGAATAATACCTTCAATGGTCATGCACCCAGTGAGAATGGTTTGTTGAAATCTTGATCGTAGTAATACACATGTTCATAACATTGATGTCAAAAGATACAAAGTTAAATAATGATAGTACCACATACTTGTGGCACTGCCGCAAAATGTCATATTGGTATAAAGCGCATGAAGAAACTCCATGGTGATGGATCTAAAGTGCAAAGTGTTTGTTACTAAAACGGATCCTTTCTCGAGGAAAAGTTTCTCTCGAAAGAATTAAGTGGGAGGAAGATAGAACTTGATGAGGTTGTTTAAACTTTGTTCAACCAGAGAGTAGCGCGGCGCAGGATGTTGTTTCTGTGAAGCCTACATTAGTAGAAGAGGAAGTTAATGATGATGATCATGAAGCTTCAGGATCAAGTTACTATCGAACTTCGTAGGTCGACAAGGATGTGTACTGCTCCTAAGCGGTACGACAACCCTGTCTTCGAGGTCATGTTGTTGGACAGCGATGAACCTACGAGCTGTGGAGAAGCGATGATGGGCCCGGATTCCAACAAATGGTTGGAGGCCATGAAATCAAAGATAGGATCCATGTATGAAAAACCAAGTATAGACTTTGGTAGACTTGCTTGTTGGATGGCAAGTCGTTGAGTACAAATGGATCTTTAAAATGAAGACAGACACTGATGGTAAATGTCACTATTTGTAAAGCTCGACTTGTTGTAAAGTTGTTTGTGACAAGTTCAAAGAGTTGACTGCGATGAGACTTTCTCACTCGTAGCGGTGCTAAAGTCTGTTGGAATTATGTTAGCAGTTGCTGCGTTTTCAATTATGAAATCTGACAGATGGATGTCAAAACATCATTTCCTTAACAGTTTACTTGAGGAAAGGTTGTATGTGATACAACCAGAAGGTTTTGTCAGTCCTAAGGATGCTAAAAGGTGTGCAAGCTTTGGTGATCCTTCCATGGACTGAAGCAAGCATCTCGGAGTTGGAATATACACTTTGATGAGGTGATCAAAAAATTTGATGTTTATACAAAGTTTACGAGAAACTTGTATTTGCTATAAAGTGAGTGGGAGCACTATAGAATTTCTGATAAGTATATGTGGATGACATATTGTTGATTAGAAATAATGTAGAGTTTATGGAAAGCATAAAACGGTCATTTGGAAAGTGTTTTTCAAAGGAAAACCTGGATGAAGCTACCTAATTGTTGAGCATCAAAATCTATGGAGATAGATCAAGATGCTCGATGAGACTTTCAATGAGTGCATACCTTGACAAGATTTTGAAAGAGTTCAAAATGGATCAGTCAGAGAAAGAGTTCTCTCCTGATTTGTAAGGTGTGAAAGTTTAGTGAGACTCAAAGGTCGACAACGGTAGAAGAAAGAGAAAGGACGAACATCGTCCCCTATGCCTTAGCCATAGGCTCTATATTATGCCATGCTGTGTACCGCACCTGTGTGTGCCTTGCCATGAGTCCGTCAGGGGGTACAAGAGTGAACCAGGAGTGGATCACTGGACAGCGGTCAAGATTAACCTCAGTAACTAAGAGACTGAGGAGATGTTTCTCGATTATGGAGGTGATAAAGAGTTCGTCGTAAGGAGTTACGTCGATACAAGCTTTAACACTAATCCGGATGACTAGTAGTAGCAATCTGGATACATATAGTGGAGCAGCCATTTGGAAGCAGTACCAAGTGGACTGTGGTAGTAGTGTTTACAGTTCGACATAGAGATTTTCAAAGTACACACAGATCTGAATATCGCAGACCCGTTGACTATAAAAGACCTCTCTGACATGCAAAGGATGATCGAGCCCCAGAACTCATTGGGTGTTAGATTCATAACAATGCGAATCACATGGTGATGTGAACTAGATTATTGACTCTAGTGCAAGTGGGAGACTGTTGGAAATATGCCCTAGAGGCAATAATAAATTAGTTATTATCATATTTCCTTGTTCATGATAATTGTTTATTATCCATGCTATAATTGTATTGATCGGATGCTTAGATGCATGTGTGGATACATAGACAAAACCATGTCCCTAGTATGCCTCTAATAAACTAGCTCGTTGATCAAAAGATGGTTAAGGTTTCCTAGCCATGGACATGAGATGTCATTTGATAACGGGGTCACATCATTAGGAGAATGATGTGATGGACAAGACCCAAACTACAAACGTAGCATATGATCGTGTCAGTTTATTCCTACTGTTTTCTGCATGTCAAGTATATGTTCCTATGACCATGAGATCATGCAACCCACGGATATCAGAGGAGTGCCTTGTGTGTATCAAACGTCGCAACGTAACTGGGTGACTATAAAGGTGTTCTATAGGTATCTCCGATGGTGTCTTTGAGTTGGCATGGATCAAGACTGGGATTTGTTACTCCATGTGACGAAGAGGTATCTCGGGGCCCACTCGGTAATGCAACATCAAAATAAGCCTTGCAAGCAATGTGACTAATTTTTAGTTGCGGGATCTTGTATTACGGCGAGTAAAGAGACTTGCCGGTAACGAGGTTGAAATAGGTATGGAGATACCGACGATCGAATCTCGGGCAAGTAACATACCGAAGAACAAAGGGAAGTTATACGGGATTAACTGAATCCTTGACATAGAGGTTCGACCGATAAAGATCTTCGTGGAATATGTAGGAACCAATGTGGACGTCCAGGTGCCGCCATTGGTTATTGACCGTAGAGGTGTCTCGGTCATGTCTACATAGTTCTCGAACCCGCAGGGTCTGCACACTTAAGGTTTGGTGACGTTTCGGTAGTGTAGAGTTATGTATGGTGGTGACCGAAGTTTGTTGAGAGTCCTGGATGAGAACCCAGACGTCACGAGGAGCTCCGGAATGGTCCGGAGGTAAATATTCATATATAGGAAGTCCAAGTTTGGTTTCCGGAAAAGTTTCGGGCTCATCGGTAGTGTACCGGGAGTGCCGGTAGTGTACCGGGAGGCCTCCGGGAGGGGTATTTCGACCCCAAGATGTCCACGGGCTTTGGGAGAATAATAACCAGCCCTTAGTGGGCTGGGAAAACAGCCACAAAGCCCATGGCGCAGGAGAGAAAGTCCTAAAGCAAAAAGTGGAAAATCAGCCAATAGGAGGCAATCCTACTCCAACTAGGATTGGAGGTGAAGTAGGATTGCTTCCCACCTCCTATTTCGGCCGACCCAAAGGCTTTGGCTTCCTCTCCTCTCCTCTCCTCCTATATATACTAGTGGATTGGGTGGTTTTTGGACAGAATTTCCGGCCACGTGCTACCCGTTACACCGGTGCATAGTTTCTCCTCTAGATCGGTTTTCTGCAGCGCTTCGTCGAAGCCCTGCCGGAATTGCTCCACCACCATCACTGGAGCGCCGTCACGCTGCCGGTGAACTCTCTCTCCTCTCCACCTCCTCTCGCTGGATCGAGACGGTGGAGATCGTGATCAAGCTGCACGTGTGCTGAACGCGGAGGTGTCGTCCG
Source organism: Hordeum marinum (assembly GCA_022496015.1). Classification (NCBI taxonomy): domain Eukaryota; kingdom Viridiplantae; phylum Streptophyta; class Magnoliopsida; order Poales; family Poaceae; genus Hordeum; species Hordeum marinum. The sequence goes on from CM039673.1 coordinate 299,394,553, forward strand.
TTCGGCGCTAGATCGGAAGGACCGTGATCGAGATCGCGAGACAGTTCGTGATGTGATCACAGAACGGATCATGATGAGTTCGCGGGACAGATCGTGATCAAGTTCATGAGACGAATCATGATAAGTTCACGGGACAGATCATGATGTGTTCGCGGGACGGTTCATGACTGGATTGCGGGACGCTCGGCGATTTGGATCGCGAAGAAGTTCGACTACACCAACCGCGTTTCTTAACGCTTCCCGCTTAGTGATCTACAAGGGTACGTAGATCCACTCTCCCTGTCGTAGATGCTCATCACCATGGATAGGTTTGCGTGTGCGTAGGAAATTTTTTGTTTCCCATGCGACGTTCCCCAACACCTGGCGCCTATCGATTCGTTGGCGTTGGAAGCATTGGAGCAGAGCCTGGAACAAGAGAGGCTGGAGGTGAGGGAGCACCAGGCGTTGCTTGCTAAGGAGTCCCTTTCCTCCCGTGAGGCAAGGTTACAAGAGGAGGTCGACAACAGGGTGGAAGAGCCTTGGCATTCCTTGCTCCAGTATTATCGCGCGGAGCTAGAGCTCCAAGAGTCCCATTTTTGCGAGCGACGTGACCTCCTGAAAGGCGAGGTTGACAACCTCAAAAAAAGTTGGACCAAGAGGAAGGGTGCCAGCGAGCCGCAATGGATGCCCAGGCGGCTGCCGAGGCCCATCTAGCTTTTCTTTATATACAAGTGAAGGGTGTTGCTTCCCTGGCGAAGGAGACTTCAGACGGGCGAACCGTGCTCATGGCCTCCAGCATATGCACTCCCAGATGTTCCAGTCCCTTGAAGGAAGGGCCAAGCGTGCTTTGGACGACATATGTGGTGTGAGCGTCCCAAGCCCCTTGGTCCCGAGCGATGCCGGGTACCTAGATTTCTTCTCTAGGGGTGTGGAACGCCTCGAAGGGGGCACGGACAAGACCCGCGCTCTAGTGAGGGTGAAGAGCCACAACCTCCTTGCTTAGGCGGCCTCACGAATCTTCAGTCACCTCCTTCTTCTCAACCCACACTTCGATTTTAAGGCGGTGCTCGGTCCCGTGCCTGAGGCGACCCGCACTGCCCTCGCCGATGGGGTCCAGGACCATGTGGACAACCTAGTGGCAGAGTTTTCTTTTGACGAAGCGGAGGGCCGTGCTTGAGGAGGGACACGCGGGGCCGTCATCGGGTAGCAGCGACGAGAGTTTTGGCGATGGCATGCGTCCTTCGAGTAGCCTTCTCGTGTTCCTGACTGGGTTATGCATGTGGCCTAATGGCAACCTTGATGTATTCCGACAGTACCTTTAATTCCCTATTGACGAGGTGTGTAAGGCCATGCTCCTTTTGGTCGGAGTTGTAGCCAGTCAGGTTGTAATGCCTACGGGGTGGCGACGATTTAGCTCACCCCATGGTTCCGCCTCAAGCGCTTCTCCCTTGCTCATGGGATGGTTTGGGGCCCTTTCGGCACTCTGCTTTTGTAGGTCCCGATCCCGCACATTTCCCCACCAACATTAGGTATGAACGGAGAGGACACACCTCACAAGGTGAGGCCCCGATACTTCTAATGCCGATCGGAAACCATGGACAGCACCAGGAAATCGAGTGGCATTATGACCGGTAAGGCTCCTAAGGCGCGTGGCCCAGGAGCCCTTTTTTGACGCTCAAACCGCTCCATGTCGTCAGGTCCCAGTCCCACGCATTTCCCCACCACCGTTAGGTATGACCGGAAACCAAGGACGCACTTCACGGGGATAGGCCCTGATACCCCTCATGCCAACTGGAAACCAAGGACGACATCAGAGGGGACGAGTGGCCTTATGACCGGCAAGGCTCCTGAGGCGTGCTGCTCAGGAGCCCCCTTTGACGCTCGAGTGATCCCCATTCCGTCCCTCCATGTGCCGCCTTAGGTGGCCCTGGGCCCCCCCAAGACCACATGATTTGATGTTGTGCTTTGGTCGGAGCCCACAACTCCTTGCAAAATGCCGATCCAAAAAAAAGAGAGAGAACTCAAGATCAATAAAACAAGAGAACAAAGAGAAATATTCCCCGCCCCTGTTTTCTTTTAAAACATAGGATCACAAAATCTTCGAGCTTTTGGCAGGATCAAGCACAAAAAGGGGCATTGAAGGCTGCAACTTGAAATACAAAAAAGAGCGAGAAAATGGCCTCGTCTGGCTTTTTGGGGTTGTCCCGCCTTCATCTTCCCCCCAACGCTAAGCGTAGTGCATCCACATTGCATGAGCATAGCCATTGATGGGCAGTGTTGTCTTCTCCGCCAGCTCTGGGCTATGGCTGCCACATTGAGTGGGAGGGAACCCTCCATGTCCTTGGGGGGGCCGAGCGTGTACAACGCACTCATTATTATGTGAGAGTGTCATTTGTTGATGTAGGTTCCGGGGGTGTAAAGGGAGCCCCACGCCTCGCAGGCAAGGAGCCCAATCGCAGCCCCCGGACTCATCACGATGAAGTGTGGTCTGCCCTGGGCGAGCCCCCGAGCATAGGGGAATCCCCCTGCGCTCTCTAGTCGGAGAGCCTGCCCAGCATAAGGTCTGAGTTTCTCAGGCGTTGCACCAGCGTGCCTTACTGGGCCCCCTAATTTTCCCATGCCAGAACTCTCGGCCCTGTCCCCAGGCCGGGCGAGCCAGGCCTCGAGACATGGGCGAGTACATGTTCGCCCGCCAGCGATCGAATGAGACCCATCCTGGCGACATGGGCGTATGTTCCACCCTCCATCCCCAAGCAAGTGTCATGCACCCCGGAGACAAGGGCACATGTTCCACCCTTGGCCTCCAAGTTGGGATCGTTTGGCTCAGGGACATGGGCATGTGTTCCGCCCTCCGTCCCAAAGTTCGGGCCTCTCGGTCCGGATACGAGGGCGCATATTCCACCCTCTTTTCCCACGCGAGTGACCCCCGGTCCCCAGACCTAGACACCTGCCTGAAGCAGCTCCCTGCCAGCGAGCGTGCCTCGCGAGGATCCCTGCCCCGGGCATCCTCATGAAGCCAACCCCACAAGCCACCCCCATGAGGTTGCACGTACCTATCCGCACAGGGGCTCCTCACGAGGTCGTGTGTCTGTCTCCTGCTACCGTGGTAGCCAATGCTGCTTTCTCTGTGGCCCGGGCGCGTGACAACATGGTCATTGTCGAGTTCCGCGGGCCCCTAGGCGCAGGCATAGTCGACCCTCCGACCCTCCTCCTTGGTTCCAGAAAATGTGCCAGGAAGCGCGAAGCCACGCCCCCTTTGTGTGGTTTGGGCCCGCGCTCCCGGCGGCTCGAGCCAAGTTCCCGGAAAGAGCAGGCCAGCGTAGATGTCTTGAATTCGCCCACGTGATCTAGGCGCCGTGACCCCTAGTTGTGCGGGCCCATGGGCACGTGCACCGTGATGGTGCACGTGTTCCGTCTCGCCTGCGCTGGCCGCGCCATGCGTGCGGCCCGTCGCTCCATGCGGACTCGTCCTCCTCCTGCCATGAGTGCTACGAGCATCGACCAGTTGAGACCCGATGGAGATTTTGACACGCCCCCTACCTAGCGTGCCAAATATCGGATTTCGGGCTCCGGAAAACTCTTAAGTTTCGAACACATGGGCGTGTTCAAAGGTCCCATGTAGCCTTGCCTGACCTAGCTCGCTACTCGATGAACACAACAGAGAACTTGCACGATGACGAGGAAGAAGATGAACACGACAGTTCACCCAGGTTCGGGCCACTGCGAAGCGTAACACCCTACTCCTACTTTGGTGGATTGCCTCTTGTGGAGGTTTTGGTGAATGAACAAGTACAATGCGCTTGAGCCTCATTAGGGCACTCAAGATGTGTTCTTGGCTAGCTATCTTTGGTGCGTGGAGTGAATAAGTGTTGGATCGGATCAGTCATTCCCCTCTACGAAGTAGTCTACCCTCCATATATAGCGGTGGCCAGGGTCCTCTTCCCTTATTACAATAGAGGCAAGGGATCCCACAATGGCCAATTCTGAAGGGGGATAGGGTTGGTGCTCGCACTTCCCAAAGGCGGTCTTCGCCTACAAGTAGATGTCAATCCCATAGGGGCAGGGTCAGCGATGACGCCTGCCCTGCAGAACGGGTGGTTGTGGTCTTCTTGCACCAAAATGGAAGCCTTTGGGGGTGTTTTGGAACCGCGTACTTCCTTGCTCCCTTTGCACCAAAGGGGAAATTGTGCCGCCTGGTGCACTGTTGCTCGCCTGTCCTTCCTTGCATCATCTTTGACTCCTAAGGCTAGGCCTTGCATAGGAACCTCCGACGCTCCGGAGGGGTCCTGAGGAGGCCCATCCTTCGCGGGTCTTGTCATTGTTCCTCCTCGCAAGGCTGGGGCCCTCGTGAGGGCCTTGTCTTGAGTGGGGCCTCGCATGGTCCCATTTGGTTGATGAAGTGGGCCATGCCCTGGGTCACAGGCAGCCACGTCTAGGTACCCCCTTCCCAGAACGCCGACATACTCAACTTGTCGGCAGTCTTGGAGATCGTGGCCCTTGGTGTGATGGATCTTGTTGCACCACCAACCCTTCTTTGCCGGGGTGGCAGTGTCTTCATCCTCATAGTCGACTCCTGCGCTAGTGTCTTTGCCGGGGAGCCTCCTCCCTTCTTCAGCACGAGCACATTTGTTTGCTAGAGCATATTTGTCGTTGCCAGCTCTTCCCGCATCCTGCGATTGCGCACGTTCTGATGGAACGCGCTGATAACAACGGCAGGATGAACGTCTGGTATGTTGTGGTGCATGCGTCTGAACCTTTGGATATACTTGCGCAAAGTCTCTCCCTCCTTCTGAGGGATGATGTTCAAATCGCTTTCTTGACCAGGAGCTTGATGGCCTCTAGTAAAGGCACCAACAAACTCATGGCGCAGGTCTGCCCAGGAGGTGATGGATCTTTCCGGTAGGTACATCAACCACGACCTGATGCTGGGCTTAAGCACCAACGGGAAGTAGTTGGGTAGTATCTTGTCGTCTCGAGCCCCGACAGCCTGCACCACAATGGTGTAGATGCTCAAGAACTTTGACGGGTGAGTCTTGCCATCATACTTCTCCGGGATCTCTAGCTTGAATGTCTGGGAATTGGGCCACTGGACTTGTCACAGCTCATGGGTAAACGTGAGACAACCCACCTCGTAAGGTAGGCTGGCAGGATACCCTGGCGCGGGCTTGTCTACAGTGGGACCCCCACGCTTATCAGAATGATGGCCCGCTTCCCGCTGTCACTCGATTGTAGTTCGAGCATCTTCCTTGCTTCGTTCCCAAAGAACTTGGCGCTGGTCACGGCGAGTCCATGGATCGAACGACGCCATCGAGTAACCATATAAAGTGTCAGTCCGTTATGTCGGTGACCGGCGTTGCTGCTATGGAGGAGAGTGCACCATGGTCGCACCGCCTCCGGCCTTCTCACCACTCGCGTGAGCTGGCTCGGTGGTGCGAAACTTATCTGTGAGGCTGAGGAGGCTCTGAATGGTGGCTCTGCATTCATCGAGCTTCTCCGCAACAGGAGGGAAGTTTAGGAGTAGTTGTGCTTGTGCCATTGCTTCTTTCGACGTGGTCGGCAGCGAACGGCACGAGGAACGCGAGGTGACCTGACTTCTAACTATGTTAGAAGGAGCTCTGAAATGGTCCCATGATGGCACGCCTCTCCCACTAGCATGCTGGTCCCTCGCACCTTGGGAGTGATGCGTAGGAGCTTTTTCGTTGGGATGTTGAGAACCGCGGGCGCCATGGCGCGGCTTTTCGCATGCGTCCTGGGAAGGTAGCGGTGTAGGCCCCGGCGTGGGTGTCATGGAAGATACCCTTCCGTCCCTGGAGTTCACCGTACCACCCTGTAGGTAGTACAACTCCGTCCTGAGACCCAACAGCGCGGGGGTTCCCACCGCTGCCATGGGCGTGTCTATGGCGGGCGTCACCGCTTCTTGGCCTTGATCACCGGAGCATCGTGGAAGTTCTAAACCTCCGCGTCCTCCTCCACCCGGCTCTACACCATCGCATGTCTGTGCAGATATAGGGACAACAGACGCAGATGGGCCAACCACTATCAGGCCCTTCTTCTTGGGGTCCATGGCGATGATGAGTATGAAGGAACTTCCGCGCTGATCACAAGAACAGGTTCACACGACCTATCCCCCCTACCTGGCATGCCAAAGATGTCATGGGTAATGAACACCTATGGGATTGGAGGGACCCCTTTCGGTTCGGCGGGGGAGAAGGCTCACAAAAAGAGCAGGTCTGACGAACAACACGTGGGGATTTTACCCAGGTTCCGGCCGCAAAGATGTGTAAAACCCTACTCCTACTTGGTTGTATTGTGGGTGTTCTGAGGGTTCTAGCTACAGGAGCACTATGAGCAGCTGCTATGCATATGAGCTTTAAGGGTCCCTAGTCGAAAAGCCAAAAGTCTAAAAGTGCAAAGGTCTAAAAGTCCCCTACTGTATCGCCCTGGGCCTCCTTTTATACTCTGAAGGGGATCCCAACAGTGGCGTAGAGTGCATACATGGGGTTTTACAGAGCTACAATGCTATCATACCAATGGAGTAGGACAGACGCATTTAATGCACCATCAGGCATCTCTAACTATCCACGGGATGGGATAGGAGCCTGTACCATCGGCACCGCTTAGCCCCTGCATCACCGATGCCATGACACGTGCCTAGGCGAGTTGACACCTGGCCTGTGCGCTGGCGGGGCTTGTCGGGGTTTTGCCTTGCCGGCTCTTGCTGGTGCTTTGTGTTGACTGAGGTTTTGATGGCTATCCCGGCAAGGTCTTGCCTAGGGTCTTGATTCTCCTATGCTTGTACCTGGCAACTCCCTATCGGGCCTCATCGCTAGGGTGGCTACTAATGCCCGTGCACAAGTCAGGGGCACTAGAGAGCCCAAACCCCTAGTGCACCAACATAGTCCATCAAATTTGTTGCAGGTGGCACGTATACGAAAGCAAGTAGTACATATATATGAGTTTTCCATTAGTTTTTGCTTCATCTTTCATGTTCATGTGTTTCCGTTTTGAACTATGGACATTAAATTTATGGAAAGTAACTTCATGTATAAAAATGACAATTAAACCCTGATATTTCCAACTTTTAGAATGTTGGTCGTATTCGTGCATTGTAATGGTGATGAAAAATGGTTTTAGGATGTCCGCTGAGTTAGGTAGGGACTAGTGGTTCGTCAGCAAACATGGCTCCTGGTTCCCTCTCCGAACCACAAGCCTTCCTTTGATGCTCTTGTTTGTGAGAGGCATCTATCAAATCTTATCCCGAACAAGCCGTTTTTAATCAAGTGACAGTAGGAGAGAACTCCTACTGTAATTTCATATATCTATATAAATGGGGTATTTACATAGATACATATACACAAACTCTCCAACCCACAAGAGGGGCGTGGAGCAAAAACTACCAAGCTAGGACTAAGTTTGAAGTCTAGCTATGAGTTAATGGAGTTATAGAGAGATATGATGGCGACCTGATATGTCCATTTTGCATGATGCTTTTATATTCATATTTATTGCATTATGGGCTGTTATTACACGTTATGTTACAATACTTATTTCTTTTCTCTCTTATTTTACTAGGTTTACATGAAGATGGAGAATGCAGGAAGCTGGAATTGTGGACTAGAAAAGGAGCAAACCCAAGATACCTATTCTACACAACTCCAAAAGTCCTGAAAATTTAAGGACAATATTTTTGGAATTAATAAAAAATACTGGCGCAAGAATCAACCAGAGGGGGGCCACCAGCAGGCCACAAGCTTGCTAGGCGCGGCCACCCCTGGTCGCGCCTAACAGGATTGTGGGGCCCATGTGGCTCCTCCGACGCCCATCTTCTACTATATGAAGCATTTTGACCTGGAAAAAAATAAGAAGAGATCTTTCAGGACAAGGCGTCGCCGCCTCGATGCGGAACTTGGGCAGAACCAATCTAGAGCTCCGGTAGGGCGGTCTTGCCGGGGAAACTTCCCTCTCGAAGGGGGAAATCTAAGCCATTGTCATCACCAATGATCGTCCCATCGATAGGGGGTCAATCTCGATCAACATCTACACCAACACTGTCTCCTCTCCAAACCCTAGTTCATCTCTTGTATCCAATCTTTGTCTCAACACCTCAAATTGGTACATGTGGGTTGCTAGTAGTGTTAGTCACTCCTTGTAGTTGATGCTAGTTGGTTTACTTGGTGGAAGATCACATGTTCAGATCCTTAATGATAATTAATGCTCCTCTTATATTGAACAAGAACATGCTTTTTGAGTAGTTATGTTTGTTCCTGAGGACATAGGATAAGTCTTGTTATAAGTAATCATGTGAATTTGGTATTCGTTCGATATTTTGATGAGATGTATGTTGTCTCTCCTCTAGTGGTGTTATGTGAACATCGACTACATAACACTTCAATATTATCGGGTCTCGGGGAAGGTATTGCGAAGTAATAAGTAGATTATGGGTTGCTAGAGTGACAGAAGCATAAACCCTAGTTTATCCGTTGCTTAGTAAGGGGCTGATTTCGATCCATATGTTTCTTGCAATGGTTAGGTTTACCTTAATTCTTCTTTCAATAGTTGAGGACGATTGCGATAGGGTTAATCATAAGGGGAGGTTTGTCCAAGTAAGAGAAGCACCCAAGCACTGGTCCACCCACATATCAAATTATCAAAGTAACGAACACGAATCAAATGAGCATGATGAAAACTAGCTTGACGGAAATTCCCATGCGTCCTCGGGAGCGCTTTGCTTTATATAAGAGTTTGTCTAGGCCTGTACTTTGCTATAAAAAGGATTGGGCAACCTTGATGCACCTTTGCTACACTTGTTACTTGTTACCCATTATGAAATATCTTATCACAAAACTATCTGTTACCGATAATTTCAGTGCTTGCAGAGTATACCTTACTGAAAACCGCTTGTCATTTCCTTCTGCTCCTTGTTGGGTTCGACACCCTTACTTATCAAAAGCATTATGATAGATCCCCTATACTTGTGGGTCATCAAGACTCTTTTCTGGCGCCGTTGCCGGGGAGTGAAGCACCTTTGGTAAGGAAAATTTTATATAGTGTGATGAAATTTACTGTCACTTGTCACTATGGAAAGTAATCCTTTGAGGGGCTTGTTCGGGGTATCTTCACCTCGATCGGAAATAGAAAGATTTTTCCCTTAACCTACTAAACCTACTGAAAATATTTATTACGAAGTTCCTTTGGGTATGATAGTGAAACTACTGGCTAATCCTTACGCAGGAGATGGAACACTACATCCTGATTTACATCTAATCTATGTGGATGAAGTTTGTGGTATATTTAAGCTTGCAAGTCTGCCTGAGGATCACGATAATAAGAAGGTTTTTCCTTTATCTTTGAAGGAAAAGGCATTGATATGGTATAGGCTATGTGATGATATTGCATCATGGAGCTAAAACCGATTGAAGATGGAAGTTCATCAGAAGTTATACCCTATGCATCTAGTTCATCGTGATCAGAATTATATTTATATTTTTTGGCCTTGTGAAGGAGAAAGAATCGCTCAAGCTTGGGGAGGCTTAAGTCAATGTTATATACATGCCCCAATCATTAGCTCTCAAGAGTCATTATTATTCAGAATTTTTATGCTCGTCTTTCTCGTAATGATCAATCCATGCTCGATACTTCTTGTGTTGGTTCCTATATGAACAAGGATATTGATTTCAAATGGGATTTATGTGAAATAATTAAGCGTAATTCTGAAGATTGGGAACTCGACGAAGGTAAGGAGTCAGGTATGAACCTCAAGTTTGATTGTGTTAAATCGTTCGGTCACACCGATGTTTTTCGTGAATTTAGCACTAAATATGGACTTGACTCTGAGATAGTAGCTTCTTTTTGTGAATATTTTTTTCCTCATGTTGATCTCCCCAAGGAGAAGTGGTTTAAATATCATCCTACCATTGAAGTGAAAGTAGTTGAACCTATTAAAGTTGAAGAGAAAACTATTAGTCATAATGTTGATCCTCTTATTCCCATACTTATACTGAGAAACCACCTTTCCCTGTTGGAATAAAGGATCATGCTAAAGCTTCAACTGTGGTTTGCAAGAGCTATGCTAGAACACATACACCCCCTGAGCAAATTAATGTTGAGACTAGTATTTCTATGGTTAAGGATCTCTTGGTTGATAATATTGATGGGCATGTTATTCAATTTTTCGATGAAGATGCTAGAATGGCTAAACCTAATGCTAAAGATAAACATAGACTCGTTGTGGGCACGCCTATCGTTTCTATTAAAATAGGAGATCATTGTTATCATGGCTTATGTGATATGGGTGCTAATGTGAGTGTAATTCCCTTTTCCTTATATAAAGATATTATGAATTATATTGCACCTCCTGAGTTAGAGGAAATTGATATTACAATTAAACTTTCTAATAGAGATACTATATCGCCAATTGGGATTATTTCAGGTGTTGATGTCTCCTGTGGGAAAATAACATATCCTACTGATTTTCTTGGTCTTGGTTCCCCACAAGATAATTTTTGTCCCATTATATTGGGTAGACCCTTCTTGAACACCGTTAATGCCAGGATAGATTGTGAGAAGGAAACAGTTAGCATAAGTTTTGGGGATACGTCTCATGAGTTTAATTTCTCTAAATTTCGTAGACAACCGCATGATAAAGAATTGCCTAGTAAGGATGAAATTATTTGTCTTGCTTTTATTGTTGTGCTTCCTAATGATCCTTTAGAGAAATATTTGCTAGACCATGAAAACGACATGCATATGAATGAAAGGAATGAAATAGATAGGATTTTCTTTGATCAGCATCCTATTCTGAAACACAACTTGCCGGTTGAAATACTTCGGGATCCCCTCCACCCAAGGGTGATCCCGTGTTTGAGCTTAAACAATTACCCGATACTTTGAAATAAGCTTATCTTGATGAAAATAAGATATATCCTGTTATTATTAGTGCCAACCTTTCAGATCATGAAGAACAGAGATTATTGAAAACTCTGAGGACGCACCATGCCGCTATTGGATATACTCTTGATGATCTTAAGGGCATTAGTCCCACTCTATGTCAGCACAAAATTAAAATGGAACCTGATGCTAAGCCAGTGGTTGATCACCAACGACGGTTGAATCCTAAAATGAAGGAAGTGGTAAGAAATGAAATATTAAATCTTTCGCAGGCAGGTATCATTTATCCTATTGCTGATAGTAGATGGGTTAGTCCCGTGCATTGTGTCCCTAAGAAAGGAGGTATTACCGTAGTTCCTAATGATAAAAATGAATTGATCCCGCAAAGAATTGTTACAGGTTATATAATGGTAATTGATTTTAGGAAATTGAATAAACCTACTAGAAAAGATCATTACCCTCTACCTTTCATTGATCAAATGCTAAAAAGATTATCCAAACACACACATTTCTGCTTTCTTGATGGTTATTCTGGTTTCTCTCCAATACCTGTGTCAAAAGAGGTCCAAGATTAGACCACCTTTACCTTCCCTTTTGGTACCTTTGCTTATAGAGGTATGCCTTTTTGTTTATGCAATGCACCTTCCACCTTTCAAAGATGCATGACTGCTATATTATCTGATTTCTGTGGAAGGATTGTTGAGGTCATCATGGATGATTTTTCTGTTTATGGAACTTCTTTTGATGATTGTTTGAGAAACCTTGATCGAGTTTTGTAGAGATGTGAAGAAACTAATCTTGTCTTGAATTGGGAAAAGTGCCACTTCATGGTGAATGAAGACCTTGTCTTGGGACATAAAATTTACGAAAGAGGTATTGAAGTTGATAAGTCTAAATTTGATGCTATTGAAAAAAATGTCGTGCCCTACGGATATAAGAGGTATAAGAAGTTTCCTTGGTCATGCTGGTTTCTATGGGAGGTTTACTAAAGATTTCTCTAAGATTTCTAGGCCTCTCAATAATTTTTGCACAAAGGTGTTCCATTCATTTTTGATGATGATTTTGTAGAATCTTTTGAAATTCTCAAGAATGCTTTGATTTCTACATCTGTTGTTCATCTGTTGTTCAACCATCTGATTGAAACCTACCCTTTGAAATTATGTGTGATGCTAGCGACTATGCTTTAGGTGCTGTTCTTGGCCAAAGAGTTTATAAGAAATTAAATGTTATTCATTATGCTAGCAAAACCCTAGACAGTGCTTGAAGAAACTATGCTACTACTAAAAAGGAATTTTTAGCAGTTGTGGTTGCTTGTGATAAGTTTAGATCCTATATTGATGATTCTAAAGTAACTGTTCACACTGATCATGCTGCTATCAAATACCTCACGGAAAATAAAGATGCTAAACCTCGACTTATCAGATGGGTTCTTCTGCTACTAGAATTTGATTTGCATATTGTTGACAGAAAGGGTGTTGATAACCCCGTAGCAGATAACCTGTCTAGTTTAGAGAATGTTCTTGACAACCCACTACCTATTGATGATAGCATTCCTAATGAACAATTATCTATTGTAAATGCTTCTCATAATACTCCTTGGTATGCTGATTATGCTAATTACATTGTCGCTAAATTTATACCGCCTAGTTTCATATACCAACAAAAGAAAAAGGTTTTCTATGATTTAATACATTACTTTTAGGATGACCCACACCTTTATAAAGAAGGATTAGATGGTGTTATTAGACATTGTGTAGCTGAGCATGAACAGGAACAGATCCTACGGAAGTGTCATTTCGAGGCCTACGGAGGACACAATCTGGTTTTTATTGGCCTACTCTCTTAAAGGATGCTCATAAGTTTTTCTTGTCATGTGACTAATGTCAAAGAATTGGTAATATTAGTAGACGTCCGGAAATACCTATGAATTAATCTCTTGTTATTGAACCATTTGATGTCTGGGGTTCTCGTTATATGGGACCTTTTCCAACGTCCAACGCGTATACTCATATTTTAGTTGTTGTTGATTATGTTACTAAGTGGGTAGAAGCTATCCCAACTAGTAGTGTTGATCATAACACCTCTATTAAGATGCTTAAACAAGTTATTTTCCCTAGATTTGGAGTTCCTAGATACTTAATGACTGATGGTGGTTCACATTTTATTCATGGTGATTTCTGTAAATTGCTTGCGAAGTATGATGTTAATCATAGAATTGCATCTCCTTATCATCCTCAGTCTAGTGGTCAAGTAGAATTAAGAAATAGAGAAATTAAATTGATCTTGCAAAATACAGTTAATAGATCTAGGAAGAATTGGTCTAAGAAACTTGATGATGCATTATGGGCTTATAGAACTGCTTACAAGAATCCTATGGGTATGTCTTCGTATAAAATGGATGGTAAAGCATGTCACTTACCTCGACAGCTAGAGCATAAAGATTGTTGGGTAATCAAAGAGCTCAACTATGATTTCAAACTTGCTGGTGAGAAGAGGTTATTTGACATTAACTCACTTGATGAATGGAGAACCCAGGCCTATGTGAATGCCAAGCTGTTTAAAGAGAAATTTAAGAGATGGCAAGATAAATGGATACAAAATCGTGAATTAATGTAGGTGATCATATCTTGCTATACAATTTTCGGTTAAGATTTTTTGCAGGAAAACTTTTCTCTAAGTGGGAAGGACCATAAATCGTCGAGGAGGTATATCATTCCGGTGCCATCAAGATCAACAACGCCGAAGGCACAAAATTCGAAGGTGGTAAACGGGCAAAGAATAAAACACTATATTTCAGGTACTCCCATTAATGTTGAAACCAATGTTATCAATACCATAACTCCGAAGAGCATATTAGGGAGACTTATGACAATGTTTAGACTCTGAAAAGGAATATGTACATGGTACAATAAGTAAACCGACTCCAAAACTTTCCCAATAGAAATTTTATTCAGTTTAGGAATATTTAGAAATTTAGGAAAATAAAAAGCAGTCTGAAGGACGCACAGGGAGACAAGCCTGCTAGGCACGGCCACCCCTTGGCCGCGCCTAGGGGGCTTGTCACCACCCCGTGCGCCCCCACACTCCGTTTTCTTGTGGAACACCCCTTCTGGTCAGCAAAAATTCATTTTATAATATACTGACGGTTTTGACTTTCGTATCATGACAATACCTCTTCTTTTCATTTTGAGTCGTTTCTGTAACTGATTTAGATTGTCATGGCGTCCCTTGGTGCTCTGAAGGACAAGTTTTTTGAGACGGTCATCAACCCTTATCTTGTGGAGCTGCCGCAACACCCTCAAACAATTGAGATGCATGAGTGGGTGCTGCACATCCATGGCGTTGAAGGGCCGAAGAACACCGGAAGCATGGAAACAAGGCTCCAGGCAATGGAGCAACAAGTCTTCAAGTGCCAAGCGATGGCGGAGCATTGACTCGGTGCTAATCATATGATGATCTCGGAGTTTACCCATAAACACAAGCTGGACACCAAGGACATCGGAGAGCACGTCTTCAAGCTTTATGAGAAAATGGAGCATCTCCAAGCCCAGATCTATGATCTGCAAAACCAAAACTTTGAGTATGAATACAGATTTAAGAGAATGAGTTTGGCTACAGAGTTGAGGATCCCAGAGACTCGTTCATATTTTTACGATGTTGAGCCTATGCCTTGGAAGACGGAGGACAAGCCTCCAACCTCCTCAACAACTCCACCACCATCAACCCCGAAGAAGGACACCTGCGCACATTTGTATGGGCACTCCCATTGGCTTGTGCCAAGATTGGGGGAGGTGCCCCGGTATCGTATCATATCACACCTTTTTCCTTTTCGCTTTGTGTTTTTATCTTTCCTAGTTTGATCCTTTTTGTTTTTGCTTTGATTTAGTAGAATAAAAGTTTCTAGTATGATCTACCCTTCTAGATTTTTCTTTTTCTCCCCTTATGTAAGCAAGTCCGAGAGTTATATAATAAAAGTATTTTTGATGAGAGGGCTTTGCTAGATTACTATGCTCTTGAAAGTAATGAATAAAGTATAATAGAACAAAAGAAAAGAGAATACATAACGATCTTATGGGAAGTAATGACTTCACCTATAAAAAGTATGGTGATTGAAATTTGTTGGGAGTTAAGAAACATACTAATTGGTCATTGGTGCAATTGAAAGGAAGTGATAACGAAAGAGAGGTTCACATATAAATACATTATCTTGGACATATTTTAAGATTGTGACCACTCATTAAGATATTACATACCAATAAGTTGATGTTGGACATGGAAGACAACATAATCGGTTATGTTTGCTTGCATCCGGATATAAGCTATATGGTTTTAGATCCTCCAACATGTCGTGCTTGCTTCCATCCCATATTGGCCAAAACCTCTGCACCAAGTAGAGATACTACTTGTGCATCCAAAAACCTCAACCAAGTTTTTCCATGAGAGTCCACCATACCTACCTATGGATTGAATAAAATCCTTCAAGTAAGTTGTCATCGGTGCAAAAAGGCAATACAAATTGATCCCAAATATTTGCGATCTTTTATTGTAAGGGAAATAAGCATTGTATGAACTTGTGATAGTGAACAAATAAAAGCGATAGACTGCATAATAAAGGTTGTTATCACAAAGGGCAGTACAACGCGGCGTTCCTCTACACTAAGAGTTTGTGCATCCAAAAATAAAAAGCGCATGACAACCCGTGCTTCCCTCTGCGAAGGGCCTATCAGTTACTTTTACTTTTAGTTTCTAGTACTTACCCTTATGTAAGAGTGATGGTGGTCTTCACCACTTCCTATATTCCGCCTCTCTTGGCAAGCATTATGTGTTGCGGAATGAGACTTATATATCCACTCGGATGTGGGTTATCATGAGTTATAATTTTTGACATCACCCTTGAGGTGAATAGTTGGGAGGCAAAATTATAAGCCCCTATATTTCTCTGTGTTCGATTGAAGCTTTGACCTCATGGGTACCGCGTGAGTGATAGCGACTGTGAAAGACTAAAATATGATTGAGTTTGTGGATTTGCTTTGAATTCTCTTATATTGACTCTTTCCGATGGTATGATAAATTGTCAATAGCTTCAATGACCGATATCATAGTTTGTTGGTTGTCTATATAGTTCTTGGTTCATACTTTATCTTGTGAATGAATTGTTACTCTAGTATGAAGAATCTCATACAATGAGTATTTTTGTTCTAAAGTTGATCATGATGCCCTCATGCCCGTATTTTATTTTTATCGACACCTCTACCTCTAAACTTTTGTACATATTCATCGATCTCGGCTTTCGCTTGAGGGCAAGGAAGGTCTAATTTTGGGGAGTTGAGATGTCCATTTTGTATCATGCTTTCATATTGATATATATTGCATTATGGGCTGTTATTACACGTTATGGTACAATACATATGCTTTTTCTCTCTTATTTTACAAAGTTTACATGAAGAGGGAGAATGTCGGCAGCCGGAATTCTAGACTAGAAAAGGAGCAAATATGAGAGACCTATTCTGCACAATTCCAAAAGTCCTGAAAATTTACGAAGAATATTTTTGGAATCAATAAAAAATACTAGATCAAGAATCAACCAGAGGGGGGCCACCAGCAGGCCACAAGCCTGCTTGGCGCGGTCACCCCGTTGGACACGCCTAGCAGGCTTGTGGGGACCCTGTGGATCCTCCGACGCCCATCTTCTCCTATATGAAACGTTTTGACTTGGAAAAATCAGAAGAGTGCTTTCGGGACGAAGCGCCGCCGTCTCGAGGCGGAACTTGGGCAGAACCAATCTAGAGCTTCGGCAGGGCGGTCCTGCCAGGGAAAATTCCCTCCCTAAGGGGGAAATAGAAGCCATCTTCATCACCAATGATCGTCCCATCGAGAGGGGGTCAATCTCCATGAACATATTCACCAGCACCATCTCCTCTCCAAACCGTAGTTCATCTCGTGTATCCAATCTTTGTCTCAACACCTCAGATTGGTACCTGTGGGTTGCTAGTAGTGTTGATTACTCCTTGTAGCTGACGCTAGTTGGTTTACTTGGTGGAAGATCATATGTTCAGATCCTTAATGATAATTAATACTCCATTTATTTTGAACATGAACATGCTTTGTGAGTATTACGTTTGTTCCTGAGGACATAGGATAAGTCTTGTGATAAGTAATCATGTGAATTTGGTATTCGTTTGATATTTTGATGAGATGTATGTTGTCTCTCCTCTAGTGGTGTTATGTGATCATCGACTACATAACACTTCACCATTATTTGGGCCTAGGGGAAGGCATTGGGAAGTAATAAGTAGATGATGGGTTGCTAGAGTGACAGAAGCTTAAACCCTAGTTTATGCGTTGCTTCGTAAGGGGCTGATTTGGATCCATATGTTTCAAGGTATGGTTATGTCGGGACCCCGATTCTAAGCCATAAGAGTCTAGCAGGTAACGCATCACATCACTTTGCGGTCTCACGCACGATTATCTCCAAGGCTGCCACCTTACCTGGGCCGGGACCGTTTGCGTCGTTTGACTCACGTATGTGATAATGTCCCTAGCATTCAATGTCAAAGAACCCGGGCCGAGATGACTAGTCGTAGAACCCAACTAGCACATCCGTACAGGGACAAGCATATGTAACCTAGCAATGCAGGTGTCGATCTCTAGCGTGTGTAGACGAGTCATAGCAAGCTACAAGGACTCCATTACGCCGTGGGGCATAAATGCCATCACTGCACGTAGACGAGTCATAGCAGGCTACAGGGACTCCATTACACTGCGAGACATTTCCCCGAAGGGACAGACACAACAGCAAAGAAGGATACATGTCAGTTAATCAATGTGTCTGCAGCAGTAGCAAGCTACCAAGGCTCGGTGGAAGCACAAAGAGCCAGTTCCCCGTAAAGAGTACTACTAAAGGCACACAACTAGGTGTCGGATCCCATACATACCGTTGTACGTCACACGTACGCACGACATGCCCGATATGCATAGATACAACTATGGCATCACAACAAAACCATACAACATTACAACATTTATTTAGAAGGCTCGGAAGAGCCAATACAATAGATGTCACAATCAGGGGTCACAAGACCCAACATTCAGAGCATTCAAACAAGCAAGTGGAAGTTAAACATGTCTGGGTATAGACATCTACAAAAGTGGCTGGAGGAGCCTGAAAAGCTATAATGACCCTACCAAAGGAATCAGACCTCTGTCTGGGATTCCCAAGCTAACCCGGTCAACATCGAACTTCATGTTGGAACGATCACTAATGAGACCAACGTCTCCTCAAAAAAACATAAATTAAGCAAACGTGAGTACAAGAGTACTCAGCAAGTCTTACATCAGAACTAACTACATATGCACAAGTATCATGAAGGGGGGTTGTGGAGTTCATTACAGCAAGCCAGCTTTGACTCTTGGCTAACCTATACTACGACTACAAGTGCTTTCTTTGAGGTTGGATAGTGCACACGAGTCCACATATTCACCAATCAATACACCACTATGGATCCACTTCCGTCTCCCTACAAGAAGGCCATCCATAACACTCATGCTTATCTTGCGTATTTTAGAGTATCCACTTCCAGTTGTCTATGAACCACATAAGTTCTCCAAGTAGTCCATATCAGAGGATGCAGCTATTCGAACAGATTAGTTCACCCTACAGGGGTATACTTCTTCACACATGCTCTCGCCACTTAGTACCATATGCACGTCATGCTTCTCGGCAACCTTCAAGCGGAAGCACTGGCATGGACGTCGGCCACGACCATCAACCACACAAGACCCTAGTCCAGTTTTATCGCCTATCCGTGGTTGAACCCGCACGGAAGACCGGCCGAAGTTTCCGGTATGGCCTCAAACGATGTGTGCAGGGTTCCCAAGCCCACCGTTCGGGTGCCACTTTGTACACCGTGCCACTGTGTCTATACCGCATCATAGTCCACCCCGTCGGGCAGCACTATACACGGTCGCCAACACTTTCCCTACAAATTCCAGAAACTAGTTGCAACTCCTGGACAGTGGTCTAGGCAATTAATAAGTCGAGAGGGTCAATTAAGTATCCCAATGTGTGGTAGTATCTTTTGTCTTGGATAACATACACAGAACTCAGTTCTTAAGGTCGGTCACGATGAGACAACCCGCCATGTACTCCTAAATGACCTCTCATCGTTACCTTTACCGAATCGTGTTCACACACTTAGCTCTCACACCGTAGGACATCAATACTGCCATTCCGATTCATCACCCAGATGTATCGGACCCGACACGACACGACTCTAAGCATAGCAGGCACAGTAAGTAAGCATGCATGTATGAGTAAGCACAACAAGGCTCAAACAGTTGCTACTCATGCTAAGTGGTTTCAACTATTTACTGTGGCAAAGACAGGTCATGCAAAGGAATGGGTTCAACTATCGATGACATGTAACAGTTGAATCGTTGTTGTCCTAATGTAGTAAAAGAGAGCAGGAGCGAGAGAGTGGGTTGATATCAGTATGCTCAAGGGGTTTTTGCTTGCCTGACAATCCTGAAGAAATACTTCTCTTCATTAGTGTCAACGTTCACATCATCGGAATCATCGTCTACCGAGAGGGAATAAGCACCGGCAAACACAAAGGAACAACATTCAATTTATGCAATGCACAAACGTGATGTATGACATGGCATATTAAGGTACTTAATTAACCTAGAGAAGTGGTTAGTCAAATTGGTTGAAGTGGAATTCAAACAAGTTTAAATTTCCAACTCCAGATGATATATCATATATTGGCCTAATCATAAAATGTCCTACTTGGTGATGTTAACTTGTTCAAACATGCATTATCATGGCATAAACAGATTCATTGGATTTTTCTGATCATTTTTCATATATAAATTATTTTCATCTGAGCTATAGATTATTTTCTATGATTTTTAGAAGTTTAGAGCATTTTGTGGAATTATTGTTATTACAGAAAGTATTTATTGTGTCATGCTGAGGTCATGCCTGCGTCCGCAGGTCAAGTGGACCAGGTCCAGGTCAAACCTGACCAGTGGGACCCACTGGTCAGTGACACAGTCACTAATAGATTTTAATTTTATTACCTAATGTTAATTAACACATCAGGGCCCACCAGTCAGTGTCTAATTAAGTTAATTAAGCATTTTTTTTAATCTAATCCGGAGTTAAACAGGGCTGTGCCCCACCTGTCATTGACTCGGGTCTAATCTCCGGTCAAAACAGAGGCTGACTGGGCTTTGACCAGCTGCGCGGCCCTCTGGTCAGTGGCTAGGGGGGGAATTAGTGGCTACTAACCTAGCCACGCTGGCACTCGCCGGAGGGAGGCCGCCGGCGGCGAGCCGAGACGGTGGAGGTCGCCGGAAATGGCCCTCCGGCGACCATTTGAGCGACGGAGACCACCTACGGGTAGCTAGGGCAGAGTCGCATCCATCTAAGGCAACGGGAGGACATGGGGTCGCCAGAGTCGGTGGCTACGTCGACTTTGGTGGCGGCCGGAGCATCGGCGATGGCGGGGATGGTAGCTAGAGGACGGGGAGGACCACGGGGAGACGGGGAGAAGGACGGGAGCTCACAGAGAATCTCGCTCGCATCGTAGGCGGCTCGGAGAGGCGACGACGCGAGCGCAAGGTCGCCGGCGATCTTCGGCGCCTGAAGTCGGAAATGGTGACGGGGACGATGCCACGGGGCCTCTGGCCTCGATTCCTTCGGCGGGGAGGAGCAGCAGGATGGGGCGGAGCTTCTGGACTAGCTGGAGAGGCGAGGGGAGGCCGATGGCCATGGGGCGACGGCGGCGATCCTCTCGGGTCTGACGCGGGAGATGGAGGAGGGGAGGAGGAAAGAGAGCGAGGGAGAGGGGAAAATAGTCGAGAGGAGGTCTCTGGGCATCGTCGTGGCATCTTGGGAGGCCGGGGAGTGCCACGGCGAAGCAGGAGGTGGCGGCCTCCGTGCGCGCGCGTGCGTCACTTCGCCTCTGCCTATTGGCAGAGGTTGAAGATGACCTCGTGGCCCCTGGTGGGATGGGCCGGTCTGGGCCAGGTAAGCGCCAGGTAATACTTTCCTTCTCTCTATTTTTATTTCCTCTTTTCTTTATTCTGACATTCTTCTTTTATTTGTGAGGCCAAAATACCTAGTACAAAATGCCCAATATTTTATAAAATATAGTCTGATTATTTCAAATTTCCACAAAATATTTGGACATTTTTAGACAACTATCACATTTGTAATGCTTTATTAATTGATTTCAGTAGCATTAATGGGTAATTTCAAATGCGAAATTTGTTCTAAAAATTAAGATGTCCCCTAATATGTTATTGCCAACATTTATCAGAAACAGTGAACATTTTTGAAGAGCCTTTTGAGATCATTGAAATTTCAATTCTTGGAATTTTATTTATTTGAGGAGGTGCTAGGGTTTTGTCATCCCCATTTCAATTTTCATTTAAAATTCTAGCATGATGACATGATGC
The DNA here is from genome assembly GCA_022496015.1 of Hordeum marinum. Lineage (NCBI taxonomy): Eukaryota > Viridiplantae > Streptophyta > Magnoliopsida > Poales > Poaceae > Hordeum > Hordeum marinum. The sequence goes on from CM039673.1 coordinate 299,415,883, forward strand.
ACATGATGCAACTAATGCAATCCATTTCCAGGGCAGTGACAACTCACCCCCACTAAACAAGAATCTCGTCCCGAGATTCAGGCGTAGGGTATGAGGTCAAAGGGGACACAACTACCACAATCTTCACGATCCAATTTCTCTCCTCGAAGATGTTGATTCATTGCATGTTGCTGATCTTGACATCTTTGTCTTCGGAATCTTCATCCAGTAGAAAGACAACAGGGATAGAGAGTTCTACATGATTCGATCTTCTCGAAGATCGAGCACTCATGATCAACTCGTAGAATGAGATGTGAGAACATCTCTTGAGCTGAGACACAAGACACACATTGAGAAGAATGAATGAAGCAGATGACAGAGGTTCAATTGGTAGGCAACAATTCCACGCTAAACAGATGGTGAAGAGGTTTGAAAGTAGCGAGGAGTTAATTACCATAATACCATTACGGGGCACCTTAGGGAAGGTGACTAATAGGATTATCCCTTAAGTGGCAAAAAGAATTACTTCTTGATCCAGAGATCATTGAAACTCTTCATACCAGCCTAAGGCAATTCACAAGCGATCGTTGGAAGGAATTCAAAGAATGGCATACTCAGAGCGGAATGGAAGCTAGAGCTATAAAACAACTCAGCAATGGAAGGCACATTCCAATTAATACCGAAGGTATAACCCAGTGTCTGAGCGTGCTCTCAAGAACTTGAGCATCTCCATATTCATCAAGATTTTACCAACATCCGTGCCAAGGATCCTAGCAACACTCCATACTACCATGATGAATAATGATGGAGGATGCAGATGCAAAGGAAGACAACCCTTTCTCAGATTTCACCTTAGCTATGCCAAGGGAGCGAAAACTGGATGATCAACCGAGAGACAATTAGCACTTTGCTTCTATTGTTGTCCTTGATGAAATAGCGTAACCCAATTATAACTCAGGTTTTGTCACTAGAGCACCAAGTCGAGGTCGTACTTCGGAATCTCAAAGGTTCCATAAGAAGCAACTTTCAAAAAGTCATATGAGAACCTCATGGGGGAGTGGCTACGGTTGCTGATTCAAGATATTAGCCACAACATTCCTTTGCCAATTCAGCAAGACCAACAATATAATTCTTGAGAAATGTTCCAACCATCATACCTGCGTGAGATTTAGATATGGTTCGTGTCACGATATTCCAGACTCAGCATGTCTGAAAATGAAAGGTTGCAACATAAATCAAAGAGATGACGTTGCGAGATTCTCAGGAGATGAACTACGGAAGCCAACTCCAAAAGATGAGCTCGATTGCAAGAAACATGTGAACACGATGTCCAGGACAAGCATGACTACATGGCTTACAACAAAACAATACCGAGTTCGATTTAGGAACCATCATTACTGAATTAGCGAAGTATGGTGCACGTCCGTCAGGGCCCTTCAGGAGTAACACTTAACTTCTTTTCCTTGAACAAATCAGTCAGTAGCTTGGTGTGCTAGGGATTGCATGTGGAATGGAGATGATTAGTCTACCAAACCATAGAATACTTCGCACATGCATGATTGACTTGGGATGATTCCAATGGAAACAAAATGACCTTTCTCAAGTTCATGGAGGCAACTTGCACCATATGCACATGAATCAAGAGTAAGTCACTTCTTACACCATGCATAAGATTCATGTACAAGACATGAATATATGCCTACAAAGTTCCCAACACTAGCCTCATGTTCATCATAAGTCATGGAAGGGATGAAAATGTTTGTCAATGGGCTTAACAACAATTCATCGAATTATCCATGTAGATGGAATTCCACAACTTATGGAAAGAAGGTGATAGCATTGGTCAGACCGAAAGATATAATGGTGTATGCTCGAGGATACATTCACGAGTAAAACAACATTTAGGAAGATCTTTGGTTCTGATTTTGATTTGACGATAGCCCAAACTCAGATCAATGGTTGTACAAGATGATAGGTGCATCAATTGGTCACAAGGATCAATCGATGTGGATATCACCTTTCTTCTACACATACGAGCACAAAAGCACAAGATATTCCTTTATCATGAGCTAAGTTAGATCAAGCTTCTATCTTCCAACTCTCCAAGTTGTTGTTTAGCTTAACCAACTAGTTCAGGGATATCCAACACAGATTCTTGGAGAAGGGATGGTTTATAGAAAAACAATCTTGATCACGAACTCAACATAACGATCAAGGAACACCTTGGTGATACTTCCGAGAAGATAATAGGAAAATCACGATCCACCGATATGTTATCAAGCTCGAGAACAATCTTGCGTTACAAGACAAGACGATATGATCAACATAGCAAAAGATTAATACAATCCTAACTCGTTGATCAAAAAGTGCACCAGGGAAAATGGACTAGGTGGCACGATCAATCTTAGTATGACAATTCAATGATCATCACACCAAGAGTGAGATTATCGTCCGTTAACTACCAACAAAGAAAGTTGCTAGGAGTGTTGATTGCACACATCACGATTCCCTTGTCGGTATCCTAGTCACAACAACACAGAGACCGAGAGATGAATGATGATGGCGAGAAGTATTACTACATCAAGATTTCATAAGAGGGAGTGCAGTTCTCATGATATTTTTGACAAGAAGAGGGTAATACCTCAGGGTAGAACAGAACTAAAGCTGAATTAGCATTTTGATCTGCGGAACACAACTTCTTTGACCCAATCCAAGAAATGGATGAGGTACGGGAGTTTGCTTGTCCTAGTCATTCCGGAGTAGAATGGCTTGACCGACCACAAGAACATACGACATTGATAACTCAATGCATAACATACTCTTGACTATCCATTGATAGATAATGGTCAGATAAAATTGAAGAAGGGCAACTCAAGAGCACCTGATTTTCCTGAGTTGTAGATGCATGGATTGGATATGTCAAACGAAGTTCAACATGTTTCTTCCAGATAGTCCATGCAGAAAGGAAGGATTGGCAGAGTCACAACTATGGAATGGAGAACTCATCAAGAGCACTCATGTCATGATCTTCCGTTAACAAAGAACTTCTACCATAACTGATTCATGGTAGTGGAAGAATGATATACCACAAATCTTGAGGACTATAACAAGGTTACTAATATCCTAAAGGATCGAGCAAATACTAGCAACGAGAATGGGCAGAATGATCCTTTTGTTTAAGAGCCCAGATACAGAATACCTATCGACTAAGTAGCATCACAGCATGCTTTTGATAATGATGGCCAGAATTATCACACTAGAAACATAAGACACCACTAGTCTATAGGGTGGTTCACTGAAACAACATGGTTTCCTAAACACCTTCATCAAACACGTCAAGGTAATATAGTACCTCAACTCAAAATTTAGTGTGCTTTGTCTAGCCTAAAAGACATTGACTCGAGATGAAAGAGCATTAGACAATTTAGAAACCTTGGATAACTCGGACAACATAACAGCTGTACGGGCATGAAATATGAAGCAACCTGCAAGACAACTGACAGCATGACATTGAATTCCTATAGAGACATCGATCCAGAAGACAACATCTTTCCTATAGGTCTCCAGTATAGTAACTCGTCCTCCTAATAGATAGATGAGAAGTACTAGTTCTTAATCCCCGTAGAACAAAGAAGAGGGTGACTCAGAATTAGAATGACACAAGGAAAGGAGTAAAAAGAGCCTTACGTTCCCTTCCACAATCAATTCCCTTATATAGCTAAAGCAGTTCTAGACTCAACATCGACTAGTTTGGCTTGGTAATCCTACAGGCAGTCAAGCTCTGATACCAAAGCCGTCGGGGCCCCGATCCTAAGCCATAAGAATCCAGCATGTAACACATCACATCACTTTGCGGTCTCACGCACGGTTATCTCCACGGCTGCCACCTTCCGTGGGCCAGGACCATTTGCGTCTTTTGACTCACGTATGTGATAATGTCGCTAGCATTCAATGTCAAAGAACCCGGGCCGACATGACTAGTCATAGAACCCAAGTAGCACATCCGTACAGGGACATGCATACGTAACCTAGCAATGCACGTGTCGATCTCTAGCGTGTGTATCCGAGTCATAGCAAGCTACAAGGACACCATTACGCCGTGCGGCATAAATGCCATCACTGCACGTAGACGAGTCGTAGCAGGCTACAGGGACTCCATTACACTGCGAGACATTTCCCCGAAGGGACAGACACAACAGCAAAGAAGGATACATGTCGGTCAATCAATGTGTCCGGAGCAGTAGCAAGCTACCAAGGCTCGGTGGAAGCACAAAGAGCCAGTTCCCCGTAAAGAGTACTACTAAAGGCACACAACTAGGTGTCGGATCCCATACATATCGTTGCACGTCACACGTATGCACGACATGCCCGATATGCATAGATACAACTTTGGCATCACAACAAAACCATACAACATTACAACATTTATTTAGAAGGCTCGGAAGAGCCAATACAATAGATGTCACAATCAGGGGTCACAAGACCCAACATTCAGAGCATTCAAACAAGCAAGCGGAAGTTAAACATGTCTGGGTACAGACATCTACAAAAGTGGCTGGAGGAGCCTGAAAAGCTATAACGACCCTACCAAAGGAACCAGACCTCTGTCTGGGATTCCCAAGCTAACCCGGTCAACATCGAACTTCACGTTGAAACGATCACTAATGAGACCAACGTCTCCTCTGAAAAACATAAATTAAGCAAACGTGAGTACAAGAGTACTCAGCAAGACTTACATCAGAACTAACTACATATGCACAAGTATCAATGAAGGGGGGTTGTGGAGTTCATTGCAGCAAGCCAGCTTTGACTCTTGGCTAACCTATACTACGACTACAAGTGCTTTCTTTGAGGTTGGATAGCGCACACGAGTCCACATATTCACCAATCAATACACCACTATGGATCCACTTCCATCTCCCTACGAGAAGGCCATCCATAGCACTCATGCTTATCTTGCGTATTTTAGAGTATCCACATCCAGTTGTCTATGAACCACATAAGTTCTCCAAGTAGTCCATATCTGAGGACGCGGCTATTCGAACAGATTAGTTCACCCTGCAGGGGTATACTTCTTCACACATGCTCTCGTCACTTAGCACCATATGCACGTCATGCTTCTCGGCAACCTTCAAGCGGAAGCACTGGCGTGGACGTTGGCCACAACCGTCAACCACACAAGACCCTAGTCCAGGTTTATCGCCTATCCGAGGTTGAACCCGCACGGAAGTCCGGACGAAGTTTCTGCTACGGCCTCAAACGATGTGCGCAGGGTTCCCATGCCCACCGTTCGGGCGCCACTTGGTACACGGTGCCACTGTGTCTGTATCGCATCATAGTCCACCCCGTCAGGCAGCACTATACACGGCCACCAACACTTTCCCAACAAACGCCAGAAACTAGTTGCAACTCCTGGACAGAGGTCCAGGCGATTAATAAGTCGAGAGGGTCAATTAAGTATCCTAATGTGCGGTAGTATCATGTCTTTGATAACATACACAGAACTCAGTTCTTAAGGTCGGTCACGATGAGACAACCCGCCATGTACTCCTACATGACCTCTTATCGTTACCTTTACCAAATCGTGTTCAAACACTTAGCTCTCACACCGTAGGACATGAATACTGCCATTCCGATTCATCACCCAGATGTATCGGACCCGACACGACACGACTCTAAGCATAGCAGGCACAGTAAGTAAGCATGCATGTATGAGTAAGCACAACAAGGCTCAAACAGTTGCTACTCATGCTAAGTGGTTTCAACTATTTACTGTGGCGAAGACATGTCATGCAAAGGAATGGGTTCAACTACCGATGACATGTAACAGTTGAATCGTTGTTCTCGTAATGCAGTAAAAGAGAGCAGGAGCGAGAGAGTGGGTTGATATCAGTATGCTCAAGGGGGTTTTGCTTGCCTGACAATCCTGAAGAAATACTTCTCTTCATTAGTGTCAACGTTCACATCATCGGAATCATCGTCTACCGAGAGGGAATAAGCACCGGCAAACACAAAGGAACAACATTCAATTTATGCAATGCACAAACGTGATGTATGACATGGCATATTAAGGTACTTACTTAACCTAGAGAAGTGGTTAGTCAAATTGGTTGAAGTGGAATTCAAACAAGTTTGAATTTCCAACTCCAGATGATATATCATATATTGGCCTAATCATAAAATGTCCTACTTGGTGATGTTAACTTGTTCAAACATGCATGATCATGGCATAAACAGATTCATTGGATTTTTCTGATAATTTTTCATATCATTTTTCATATATAAATTATTTTAATCTGAGCTATAGATTATTTTCTATGATTTTTAGAAGTTTAGAGCATTTTGTGGAATTATTTTTATTACAGAAAGTATTTATTGCGTCATGCTGAGGTCATGCCTGCGTTAGTGACATAGTCACTAATAGATTTTAATTTTATTACCTAATGTTAATTAACACATCAGGGCCCACCAGTCAGTGTCTAATTAAGTTAATTAAGCTAATTATTTATTTTTTTAAACTAATCCGGAGTTAAACAGGGCTATGCCCCACCTGTCATTGACTAGGGTCTAATCTCCGGTCAAAACAGAGGCTGACTGGGCTTTGACCAGCTGCAGGGCCCTCTGGTCAGTGGCTAGGGGGGGGAATTAGTGGCTCGCCGGAAATGAGGGAGGTAGCCGGCGGCGAGCCGAGACAGTGGAGGTCGCCGGAAATGGCCCTCCGGCGACCATTTGAGCGGTGGAGACCACCTACTGGTAGCTAGGGCAGAGCCGCATCCATCTAAGGCAACGGGAGGACACGGGGTCGCCGGAGTCGGTGGCTACATCAACTTTGGCGGCGGCCGGAGCATCGGCGATGGCGGGGATGGCAGCTAGAGGATGGGGAGGACCACGGGGAGAGGGGGAGAAGGACGGGAGCTCACAGAGAACCTCGCTGGCGTCGTAGGCGGCTCGGAGAGGCAACGACGCGAGCGCAGGGTCACCGGCGATCTTTGGCGCCCAGAGTCGGTAACGGCGACGGGGACGATGCCACGGGGCCTCTGGCCTCGATTCCTTCGGCGGGGAGGAGCAGCAGGACGGGGCGGAGCTTCTGGACTAGCTGGAGAGGCGAGGGGAGGCCGATGGCCATGGGGCGATGGCGGCGATCCTCTCGGGTCCGACGCAGGAGAGGGAGCAGGGGAGGAGGAAAGACAGCGAGGGAGAGGGGAGAATGGTCGAGAGGAGGTCTCTGGGCATCCTCGTGGCGTTTTGGGAGGCCGAGGAGTGCCACGGCGAAGCAGGAGGTGGCGGCCTCCGTGCGCGCGCGTGCGTCACTTCGCCTCTGCCTACTGGCAGAGGTTGAAGATGACCTCGTGGCCCCTGGTGGGATGGGCCGGTCTGGGCTAGGTAAGCGCCAGGTAATAATTTCCTTCTCTCTATTTTTATTTCCTGTTTTCTTTATTCTGACATTCTTCTTTTATTTGTGAGGCCAAAATACCTAGTACAAAATGCCCAATATTCTATAAAATATAGTCTGATTATTTCAAATTTCCACAAAAGATTTGGACATTTTTAGACAACTATCACATTTATAATGCTTTATTAATTGATTTTAGTAGCATTAATGGGTATTTTAAATGCTAAATTTGTTCTGAAAATTAAGATGTCCCCTAATATGTTATTGCCAACATTTATCAGAAACAGTGAACATTTTTGAAGAGACTTTTGAAATCATTGAAATTTCAATTGTTGGAATTTTATTTATTTGAGGAGGTGCTAGGGTTTTGTCATCCCCATTTCAATTTTCATTTAAATTCTAGCATGATGACATGATGCACATGATGCAACTAATGCAATCAATTTCCAGGATTGTGACAGGTTAGGTTTACCTTAATCCTTGTTTCACAGTTGTGGATGCTTGCGATAGGCATTAATCATAAGGGGGAGGTTTGTCCAAGTAAGGGCAGCACCCTAGCACCGGTACACCCACATATCAAATTATCAAAATAACGAACGCGAATCAAATGAGCATGATGAAAACTAGCTTGACGAAAATTCCCATGTATCCTCCGGAGAGCTTTGCTTTATATAAGAGTTTGTCCACGCCTGTCCTTTGCTATAAGAAGGATTGGGATACCTTGTTGCACCTTTTCTACACTTGGTACTTGTTACCTGTTACAAAATATCTGATCACAAAACTATCTGTTACCGATAATTTCAGTGCTTGTAGAGAATAGCTTACTGAAAACCGCTTGTCATTTCCTTCTACTCCTCGTTGGGTTCGGCACTCTTACTTATTGAAAGGACTACGATAAATCCCCTATACTTGTGGGTCATCACGATCCTATGGGCCTCTCTAACTCTATGCTGGAGGTTCCCAAAATCCTCTCTAAATCGTTGCAGCCAAGAGTCTAGCCAGGGAGCTACACCTCTAAAGTGTTTGTTATTTGTTTCTTTCTAGAGCCTCCAGGTCGCCGCCAGGAAGATTTCAAGGAAGAACTGGTAGTTCCACGCGCTCTTCGCTATTTGGGTGGCATCCAGATGGCTGGTAAACGTTGGCCAGCAAATATCAAGCTTTGCCCAACAAGCTTGGCTGAATGGGTATGTGAAGATCGTGATCAACCGTTTCTTCAATGTGCTGACCACAGAGCAGGCAGTCAAAGCCATCACCAATATTGTAGTGTCTCCTCTTGAGTATATTGGGTGTGTTGAGCCTATCGTGGAATATAAGCCACCCAATTTTTTTTATTTCCACATCCATTGAAAGGGAGGATGCGCTTGGTCTTCCATGAAGTAGAATTTGAAATAATCCATTGGTCGGTAGAATGTTTTCCCCCAAGAATAGTGCCGCGTATGTTTGTTGGTTGTAGATGGATCAAGTCTGAGCATGAGGGCCTGCAGTTCCCGAACCTCTTGGGGATCTTGTGGTGGTAAGGGTAGATGAAAAGCATCTTGTAGAGTGGTGGTCTCCAGGAATTCCTTGATAGGAGCGTCTTTGTTATGCACAAAAGAGAAAGATCGAGGATGGGATGTTTCTAGAGTGTTGTTCAACCAAAGATCCTTCCAAAATAGCACAGTCGTGCCCTCGACCACTTGGACTTGTGTTACCCCTCTGTAGAGCAGGGTGAGTTTCAGTATGTCGTGTCACCAGAAATAGCCGATAGGTTCCATGTCATGCAGAATTTTCCCCTGATAATAATTGTTCCATAGAAGTTTGTCGGTGTACTAAAGTTTGGGTCTTTTAGTACCCCTTACTTGTGCACGGGTAGTTGTAGCCACACCAGCGGCAAGGCCATCCAGGGGACAGCTGAATACAAGTACGAAGATATCAAGAAAACGTTCAAGTAAACAATCAGAAGACAGAAGGCCAAAGGCTAGGATCCCGGCAAGATCCTTTCCTAGATGGTTGGAAGAGCCTCGGGAAGACATGCACCCAGCAAGATCTCACCATCCTGCCAGCGCAGAGACCAGGTGTCATCCCTCCTGAATACGTGTCAAGGTATCTAGTGATGGTGGACATTAAGCAGTGCAGATGGGACGGGCTCCTGTCCCGTCCATAGAAGGTCAGAGACGCCTAATGGAGAATTAAGTGCGTTTGTCCAATTCCGTCAGTGTTAGGTATGATAACACTATAGAAACTATACACCTCGTGTATGTACTGCATGCCACTGTTGGAGACCCCTTAGTCATATAAAAGGAGGCCCAAGGTGTTACGTGAGGAGGACTTTTTGGAGGACCTTCTGGCTCACATGCGTAGCAACTATGTACTGTTCATCACATAGCGCTCCTGTAGCCTGAACTCAAACACTCATAATACACCGAAGCAGGAGTAGGGTTTTACGCTTCTCAGCGGCCCGAACCTGTGTAAAAATCACCCGTGCTGCTCGTCAGATCTGCTCTTTGTGCACACCATCTCCTTGCCAAACCACAAAGGGATCCACGCGATCCCATAGGTGTCGTCCCCCGACAAAGTTGCACCTAGTGAAGCTCGGCTTTGTTGTAGAATTTATGAAAGAATTTTCATGAGCAATGCCGCATTATGGATCTTGATGTTAATTACACCCAGGCCCCCTTTTCCTTTTGGTCTGCACACCATGTTCCAAGCTGCTAAGGAATTGCATTTGTCACCTTGTTCAGTTTTCTTGGTCCACAGGCAGTGGCGTCTAATTTTGTCTAGCATGTCAATGAGATTAGGAGGGAATCCCAGAGTACACATAGCAAAGACCAGAAGTGATGTCATAGTAGCACTCAGGAAGGATAGTTTACCACCATACGACATCATTGCTATCGTTGATGTAAGTATTCTTTTAGTACTTCAAACCAGGGGCATGAGGTCTTGGATTGTTGGTTTGGAAGTGCCAAGTGAAAGGCCAAGGTACATGAATAGCATTGTGCCAACCGTTCAGACAAAGATGTGGGCTAACTCAGTAGTTAGAACAACATTCGTGTTGATCAGAACAAGTGTGGACTTCTGAAAATTGAGCTTTAATCCAATGGAGGAGTCGTAATCAGATAGTATGTTTTTGATTGTGGTCGCTTAGCAAATGCAGGCAGCCAGGACAAGTATGGTGTCATCCGCAGATTGTATTACTAGGTAATCCATTTGTCCATTGCACAGAAAAGGAAGATCGATCTTACCCTGCCTAAACACTTCATTGATCGCAGCTTGGAGAAGATTAGCCGCTAGGACAAAAATGAGAGGAGAAAGGGGGTCCCCCTATCGCACTCCGCATCGACAGGCAAACTATTTGCCTTGTAGTCTATTGAGCATCACTGAGAACCGGCCAGTCGAGAAGATACATCTCATCTAGCCTAGCTACTTGTCATTAAAGCCCATGTGGCGCATTATATCTATCATCGGTTCATGGTTGATGCTATTGAATGCCTTCACAAAATCAAGTTTAAGCAGGACAATTTCCTTGCCCGACGCATGACATTGGTGAATGTATTGGAAGGCCCATGCCAAGTAGTCTTGAATCGTTTGCCCACGAATGAAACCATATTGATTACGACGAATAAGTTTCAAGATCACTTCTTGCAGCCGGTTGGCCAATAGTTTAGTAATCAATTTGACACAATAGTTTAGGAGGGTGATCGGTGAATAATCGTTGACCGTCTCAGGTGAGTTGGTATTGGGAATGAGAGTGATGAGGCCATCATTGATGCGAGTCAGATCCAATATACCCGCATGAAATTGGGAGCAAAGATCCACTGAATCCATCAGGGTTGGGAGCTCGATCTGCTGGCATTTCCTTGATCACTGTATCAATTTCAACATGAGTGAATGGTTTGGTCAGGTTGTCTAGTCCACCAACTCATTTAATCAGGGTAGCGAGCTCGAATTTCATGTTAGTAGGAGAAACCGTGCCTAGACGGTCCTTGTAAGTCTGAAATAGCAGGGCTTCCCTGCTAGGATGGTTATCAACTAAGAAACCATCAGTGTCTCTGAAACTGGCGACATTATTCTTGTGGTACATTTCAATGGCCGCATTAGACAAATTAGATCCACCGTATTGTACATCATTTCTTCCAGTAGAGTTTTTGGTATTTGAGGATCCTCAGTAGGTGAGTTTTAAGGATTTTTTGAAAATTGTGTTCTGGTATCGAGAGAGGTCTTTTGTTCCCAATCCCATCCAAATTAGCCAGGTTCAAGTTGAAGTTTTCAATTGCCACTGAAAGACGAGAAATTTGTTTGCTCCAACATTTCAAAGCGTGTCTGAGGGCTTTAAACTTACATCATAGGACTGTATCAGTGTTCAAGCGGCCCACTAGTTTGCTCCATACATCATGTACCAAACTCATGAACCCAAGGTACAGAATCCAGTATGGTTTAAAACGAAATAGTTTGCTTCATGGAATAGTTGTTTCAATTGATAAGACGCATGGGATGTTATCGGACACAGGTTTACCAAGGGGTTTACCAAGGGTTTTTGGATATACATTAGTCAAGTGAAGAGAGGTGAGGAACCAGTCAAGTTTTTCAAGGAGGGGATCTTGTTGCATATTACTCCAAGTATATGATCTACCTTGGACTCGGAGTTCAATGAGGTTCTATTTGCGGATAATGTCATTGAAAGTAAGCATGTCATGTGTGTTCCCCCTAGTTTGTTCCGATTATCGGGTGCACGTATATAATTAAAATCGCCAACCAAAATCCAGTCTGGTGAAATAGGAATCTATACATCATAGAGCCAATCAGTATATGTTTTGTGATCATCCCCAGTGCATGGTCCATATATATTTGCGGGAGTCCAGGACTGGGAAGATTGTGTAATGATGAAATTTACTACTAACACGAAGACCTCGGAGACAATGACCGTACAAGTGAACACAGAGCTTTTCCAAATGGTGGTTATACCACAAGAAGAGCCCCGAGGGGGAACAAAAGCATATCGATCAAATTGTTGGGGGCAGCAAGTTTTGAGAAAATCATAATTAATGTATGACATTTTAATTCTTGTAGACAGATAATAGAGCAACCACTCGACCTAATAGCATTACTCAATGCTAGTTTCTTTCTATCCGAATTTAGACCTCGGATATTCCAAGAGAGTACATTCCAGCAGCGCAAAAGAGGCATGAGAATAAGAAGGGGGCTTAAGCAGTGGGGAAGAAAGGTTCCACCTCCAGGCCCTCTCTCATAGAAGGACCTACAAAAGTTGGGGCAGAGTCGGGACCGGCCAGGAGTGCTTCCACCAAGAGTTCATCAGCCGGGACAACATAGCGGTTGATCCCAATGTCTTGGAGCATACTGATGGGAGTTGGAGGTGGGATCGTCTCCATGTCAATAACTTGTGTGGAGGAGAAGGCACTCGAGGAGGGGAGCAACTGTGGTTTAACCTTGGAGCTGGTAGGGTGAGCATCTGAAATTGGGGGGATTCTGAACCCATTATGTTTGTTGGTGCGAGTACTGCGCCTGACTTCAGTTGTGGAGATGGGTGTGGTAGATCTAGGGCATCTTGCACGTGTCACCACTTGTCCAATGGAGAGGGGTTGTGTGTCTTGTGGTTCAGCTTTCACAGGAGCATCAATAGAGTCAACATGCAGAGGACCGGTATGTCTGTCTAGAGCCAAGTCTCAGTGCAGTTCAAAGAATGTCTGGCAATTGTTATCAGAAGATAATTCTTCAATGAAAATGAATGGATCCACTTGGGGTAGTCAGAGTTTGCAATCTGTTGCTTGAAGTGAATCCCATCAGGTCCCGAGGAAACCAACATAGCCGTGGTAGCACTATCAGAACGAGGGCCAAACCCATCACTCCAAGGTCCCATAGTAGCTAGCAAAGGGCATAGAGCATGTAGTAGGAATGTGTTGACCTACTGACGAGGGATAGCTTCAGACAGCAAGATGTTCAACATCTCATTTGCTCTTTCAGAGAGGCCAAACTGAATGCCATTTTGGTGCAGTGTGACTCTAATAGGTAGGGAAGCTTCCTGTGGTTCAGTCATTTCAGTGTCCTGGCGAAGCAGAATTACAACAACAAACTAACCAGAGACAGAATCATCAGACATTCTAATAGAATCATTCCATGCTTGTGAGGGGCCGTCAGTGATATTGTTTTCGGGCACTCAACCATCCTGAACTGTGAGACCATGAGAAGCGAACAAAGCTTGATAATTAACCAAATGTGGGGGGGAGAGGTGGTAGTGGGGGGCTGGAGGTTTAGGCCAAGCACCCCAGCAAAAATTAATCTGGGTATGTTCTCCAGCAGCATGACCACCATTGAAGCCCTAAGGACGACCTGCATTTTGCACCAACGAGTTGTGCACTCGTTGTTGATAGAGTTGTTCAGCAGTAAGCTCTGGACCGAACTATGGATGTGGATGGCCATCGGGAGGGGGGTGTTCCTCCCTGGCAGGCAGCACTTTCGGGAGCATAGCCGCCATATTACTTCTGCAAATAATGGTCACCTAAACTGTCTAGCAGTCTTGAGCCCTGCCAAGCTGCAAGACCACAAAACTTTTGGGGATCAAACACAGACTTATAACACATGCCTTTAGCAGAATAAAACGACGATCCTAACACGAGTTGTACTATGAGATCAGCGATCCAAACCCCAGAGGCTTGCTAATGTAGTAATCCATTTGATAATTGTAAGGGAAATCGAAAAAACATCAGCCAAACCTTAGGACCAAATGTAGTGGTGCACCAATTAAGTGCTTCATTGTCAGCGACAAATATAACAAGCAAATCTACCTCTTCTAGCTCAAACGGGGTGGCAACCGCAGTGGCCCACATGAAAGTGTCCACAGACCGAAGAACCCCAATGCCAAACGGGTGATCAATGACCTCAGTAGTAAAAAGTTGGGATTCATGAAGCAAACTGACGATCATGGTGCAGATGGCCGCACGATGACATAGAGGAACGTAGGTGCTGGTCTCCGCAATCGCCAGGAACTCATGGGAGAGTGGAGGTAGCGGGACGACCACCATACCGCTATGCATAATGTGGTCCTCAGGTGCAGGATCGATGGAGAATCCTGGGGGTGGAAGGGCACCGGATTGAGGGTGAAGTTCTCCATGAGCGACGCGGAGGGGGAAAGGAGCAGGTTGTGGCAGAGATGAGACAGGATAGGGCGAGGGCCTTTGTTTTTTTGAGGTGGAAGGTGGAGCATGAGGGTCAGAAGAGGAAGGATAGATTCCGTTAGGTAGCCATTTCCATTTTTGGAGAAAATATCATTGAAACAGTGCTTAATCACATGGTCGTAGGAACCACAAGCACTACAACGGGCGCCGGTTTTTGGAATAGACCGTTAATTGTGGGGGGCGGGAAAATAAGGCAATCAACTCAGCTCGGTTGTCAGAATTAGTATTAATTGATTCTATCCCAGTCTGAGAGACCCATTGACCGTTTTGGGGATAATTAGCCGCTTTATGATCCGGGGCTGAGCACTTAATGCAAATGACTCAAGCTTGGCATGAAATCTTTTGATGACCCCACTATAGGCATCGAGGACACACGGCCGCCCATAAACTAGAAAGGCGATTAATTTCAGGTAGAGGATATTGGGCTTGAGCCAAATGGGCTTTGCGATGGGCCTTTAGTATAGGAGGCTAGGTTTCGCCAGGACGGGCATATTTGAACAGAGAGCTCAGGAACATCAACGACAATGAGGGGTATGGGACATTAAGAGGGCATTTAAAACTTCCCAAAACTAGGTGCTTAGGTTCATTTCTATCCTCCAATTTAGCTTGTGACATAAGCTACCACATCAAGCAAAGATAATCATGGCTATCCGTTGAAATCTCCGCCGAGAAATTAGTGCATGCATGAAAGGACCCAAATTGAATTTGATAATCTGGTGTTCTTGTTGATGATGATGCTTCTAGAGCATTTTTGTTAGAGAAAACCATATGATCCACAAGCACTAGGACAAATGTACCAGAACTAGATCCATGTGAACCCTTCAAAAATGTCTTAGGGCTTAGAAAATCTAGTGGAGCCTCGATAGCAACTGGATGACGTGATGAAATCTCCGGTAATTCGGTGTTCGCATGCCAAAAATGCTCGAGGAATGGAGTTTTAGAAAAACTACCATTAAACAGATGAAAATGGCAGACAAAATCCAGCCAAATATGATCTTTGAGCCTATAGATAAAATGTCCCTCTTTGTTGCTAGCAACTGAGAACCGAAAATATCAAGGGATGATCAAAACCGCATTGAATCCCTTGCCAGAGCCACCAAGACAGCATTGGAGGGCAACTCCAACAGAATCTGCCATGAGAGGGAAGGAAGCTGAAGAGAAGGAGACTATGAGAAATAATTCCTTGGATCCCTGAGAGGAGGAGAAATGAACCGATGATCCAAACCTACTTCACACCTGTTCTGCAAGGGCAAGACCTGGTGCAAAATCCCAGTGTAGGAGGACTGCCATGGTGGAGTAGCCTAGGAATCGCCACGGGAGAGGTGGCAGAGGTGGGAGGGGGAGGGTGGTGGGGAGAGAGCCATCAAGCCATTACCTTTACGATGACATCTTGGCCCCATGTCGGGAAATCATGCATATTTTCATGTACTTCAATGCATTTTTCTCATTTTTTGAATTTAAAAGCCTAGGTTCTCAATGCTTGTGTCCAAAGCGTTACTCAAGATGTTTGGAATTCCTTAAAATTTATTGCACATGGCATATATACAGAAGAAAGTAGTACATAAATATGATTTTTTGAGCATTTTTTTGCTTCATCTTGCATGTCCAAGTGTTTTAGTTTCTAATTATGGCCATTAAATTTCTAGAAACTAACTTAATGTATAAAAATGCCAATTGTACCCCAAATGTTTTCAAATTTTAGGATGTCGTTCATGCATTGTCATGGTAGGGATCCTCTTCTTATAATTTAAACAAGAACCATTAACGATGTACCCCAAAATAGTTTAACAAGTCAATACAAAAAGTGAACTACATACATACGGTTGTATATAGGAACCATTTGCGATGAAATTCACAGATCTATTTATGGCTTACGAGGGAAACTTTGTCAGCTTCATCTAGCTCGGATTCCGTTCACCCTCGATCCCCATTCCCTAACAAACCCTTTCTGCAAAGAGTGAAGCTATGGGAACGCTTTGGAAGAGTGTGTATGACCGCCCCCTTGACACCAAGCGCTCCCGCCTATTCAAAGAACAAGGCTGCCTTGATCGAGGGCACAGACGCAACCGCCTTGAGCGCGGCTGCATCCACTAAAAGGGCCTCTGTTGTAGCTAACATGGACTCTACAAATGTCAAAAGGGCGTTCGTAGTTGCGGAGGCTACAGCTGCAGCTGCTGCGATGGTGGCTGCAAATGCCAAGAGTGCTTGAGCAGCGTACCATGCAGCAGAGGTCACCGCGGGCCGGGTCACGGACATCCAGGACAATATCAAGAATGCCCTCACCAAGATACTCCAAGCTTCCTTGGAATCCAACATGCATCGCACGTTCGAAGAGACGACTGTTGCGAATGCCGAGATGCATGCCGACAATGCGGCGGCGAAGTCCATGAAGCCCCTTCCTCGCGACATCTTTGAGCGAGAGATAGAGACGCGAGAGCCGTCCAAGAACAACGAGCACTGAGAGGAGTTGCATGTGGTTAAAGATAAGGTCGAGAAGTGCCTACCTGTCGAGGAATCGGAGGTGGAGTTCCAACGCGAGCTCGGGCGGTGCCACTACTATGTGTACTATAACGATGAGGGCGATGCCGATGACAAGGGCAACCCCGAGGACGAGGACGTCTCCAGCACCGGCGGAATGTCGCCCAGACAAGTCATTGACATCTGATCGAACTACGGTCAGGCACATAGGGCGGCAGTTCGTCGGTGTCTTCGTTAAAATTATGTGTAGTACTAATAGCCTGTGTTAGAGAGTCGATCTTTTGTTAGAGCTATGTCTAGTTCAAGAAGCTTGATTATTCTATGAACTTGCTTGGTTTAGTAACTGCGAGCTATGTGTCCACTAATTTGTATAACCAACTTACTGGTTGATGTTAAATTATGCAATGACATGGATGTGCACAATAAATAGGGAATACATTGGGAGGGGTGAAATTTTGTATTTTCTATATCAACGCACACTCTAAAGGCAGAAAAACCGTGTCTAATGAAACTTTGCGCGACAAGTATCCCTACACAAGCGGAAAATTTGGTCGACCACAGAAATATGTGCCTCCCCCCAAGGGCCACTACTCATCTATAGCCCCCCCCCACACAAACACACCGCCACATCTCTCCTCTCACATCCGACCGCCGCAGAAGCCATGGTATCCTTGATTGACCCCTCAAGCAGTATCTCCTCCTTCGACGAATCTCTCACCAGCCATGTATTCCTCTCTCTTCTCTCTGGCTTGCCTAGGCTTATAGTTTTGGTTTGGGATTGTGTATTTTAAGGCGGCAGCCGATTTGAGCTATTTATTTCTTTGGTAGCTCCCTAGGACAATCACTTCCAAGGAATGGAGTAGGGTGGCTCAAGACCTACAGGTTCATGGTCAACATCAATTTCCGTCTGCGAAGTTACGGACTTTTGAATCTGGGTATAATGGGAGGAGGTTTTTGGGACGTGCAAAGAAGGTTAGCCCAACTCTCGTTGTTAGAAATAGTTTGTTATATTAGGTGTGATTCATACATTTCCCATGTGCTATTTGATTCGGGGTGTGATTAAGACACTGTCACAGTTTTAGATTATGAGTGACATTTTAATTGATATCAGTAGTAATATGTTATAAAATTTGTTCATGTACATACCTGTCACTATTAATTTGATCTCATTGAAATACCGTCGATGTGCATCCTGTACTACAAAGACTCTTGCATTTATATTTAGCTTCCTTGTAAAATTGGCAATTTGTTATTACACCAAATAATCCTACTACTAAGACTTCTCTAGCAGAGCCATGGCATGGAGAATGAACAAATTTACATGACTCTATCTAAGAATGAAGAAGACCCACATGGAGCATGCAAGTACAAGCATTGTAAGCCATTTCTTGTTTGCGGATACTTTGAGGAGTGCAATTCTACTTGTTGCAAGTTACATAAATATTGCATGGACAGAATGTGAGAAGGAGAAGATACTAATATTCTACAAGTGCACTACAACATTAGGCATTTCAATCACCTTCCGGGTACCATCAATGTGGAATTCGAGGACTTTCATCTCTTCTTCAACTTCGATGAGCTTGCTGCCACTGTCTTTCAAATGCTTGATGTAGTACTTCACAAACTCTGATCAACTGCTCCATACAAGGTTGTAAATGTAAAAAAGCTAATTGTATTGTACTCCTCTCAGGGGATTGACGGTACATAGATCATTAAGGGTGCATGCATATTTCATAGATCCTGATTTAGCAAGCAACATTTTGTTACGTAATAATTATACATGCAAGGCTTCCGTTGAACATGCTGCCAACGTCTTGTGGAACTTACAGGTAGGAGAATTCTTAAACATACAACCACACATACATTGATCGTCTTTTAATTTTTGACATAGTTCATAAGTTCAAGGTTTTCTTAAATGGTAGCCATCACTACATCTTGCTAGTCATCGTTCCAACATGTAACACAAAATTTCTACCTAGATTCTCTCAAAGAGTGAAATAACCCTCAAGATCTTAATCATTATCATGATCTCATGGATAGCTATTGAATTATTTCATGTTAATATGTTGTGTTCATATCTGGTTGAAGAATTGAGTATGTAAAAATTCATCTTCATTTGTAGTGTATTGTCAAAGAACATAACTTCAGGAGGGATCTAGTTTGACCACGAACTACCTCTGCAGCCCGTGATCGTTTCTTCGGTAAGACAATGAAATCTGTTATTTTCATAAAATACTAGTCAGATGTTCAAGTTTCTAAGTAAATCTCTTTCTATTTATGTCCAAAGAAAAAAAGAAACAAGTTACATCGGTTAGGTTTTTCCTAACAAGGCAAATACATGACCAATACTGTACAAAACATTTTAGTGTCATCAACAACAATAAGGGACCAGGCTATATGGATATGACATTTGTGCACACATGATGAACCTATATAGACATGTTGAATGTGGTATCGATGCTGACATACTAGAACTAGTAAGTTTGTTTCTCAGTTAGTATCTTCTACTCCAGACGTATGTCACATTCTGATCTAAATATCCTACAGTTGATCTTTGGACCAATGAACTTTGAACAGCTCACCACAGATGAATTGTTATTTGATAGGAAATTTATTAGCACCCTTTTTGTGAAACACTATATCAAGCACAATCCAGACATCGAAGATTTCAGCATTCATATCTCCCAATAATAAGAATGCATTCATATCACTATAGGAATAAGCAACTTTGCCATCTACCATGGCTGACGGCAAAGGCATGCATGGCGGAGGCAAAGGCTTTGCCGTCTGCTAGCAGACGGCCAACAGTCTGGCTGAATAAGCTATGGTAAAAGGCGCTTTGACGTCTGCTGGCTGATGGCAAAGATGAAAGGGTCTTTGCCGTCAGCGAGCAAATGGAAAAGGGCGTGGACGGCACACGTGGTAGCTTAAGTCCGTTAAGGGATTAACAACGTGCTTTCTCGTCTGCTGGCAGACAACAAAGATGCAAAGTTCTTTGCTGTCTGCTAGCGGAGGACAAAGCAACTGTTTCTTTCCCGTCTGCTGGCTGACGACAAAGATGCAAATTTCTTGGCCGTTTGCCAATAGACGGCAAAGCAACCACATAGGCCAGCCCAATGCCACCCCAGGTTGCACAGGTAGCTGCCACGTGACAGCTTTGTCGTCTGCTGGCTGACGGCAAAGCTCTTTGCTGTCTGCCAGCAGACGGAAAAGAACCTATATAGCCCCTGTTTTTACTTTTTTTCTTAAACTCATGCAATTTCACAGAATTTCACACACACACACACATATATATACACACATTTGAAAATACTTTCAACAAGCATAACAACACATATACATACCAAATCATATCCCTGCCATATGGATATGATCATCCAACACACACACACACATATACCAAATGAAAAGTCCATATGCAACACATATAGCTAGCCAACACATCCAACAAGAAGCATACAATGGTTCCATCCATACATACATATATAGGTAGCAAGTGTCACATTGTTAATCCTACCAAATCAAAACAAAAAGGAAGCACAAGAAGAAGGTTAGACTCCATCAACGCAAGCTTCCTCATCGAAAGCAAATCTGCAAATTGGGAAAGAAAAAAGTTAGAAGAAGAAGAAGAAGAAGTAAGGAGAAGAATACTAGAAGAAGAACACTAGCTTGAAGAAGAAGAACAAGACTAGAAGAAGAAGACCAGCTAGAAGAAGAAGAAGAAGACCAGCTAGAAGAAGAAGAAGAAGAAGAAGAGGAAGAGGAAGAATTATTCTTCTCTTTATTTTTATCCTCTCCTCTTCTTTATCTTCTTCTTCTAACTAAGGTAGGTAAAAATGCCATTTTTTAGCTAACCTAGGTAAAAATGCTAAGTGTAGGTCATTTTAGAGCTAAACTAGGTAAATAGGTCATTTTGGAGCTTTGTAAGGTTATTATGTCATTATCGAGGAAGATAAGCTAAGTCTATGTCATTTTGGAGCTAAACCTAGGTTATCATGCCATTTTTTACCTCAGTATGTCATAAATGAACTGAAGAAGCTAAGTATAGGTCATTTTTGAGCTAACCTAGGTAGTTATGCCATTTTTGAGCTAACTAATCATATTTATTCATTTTGGAAGACAAAATGGCAAGTGTAGGTAATTTTAGACCTATCCTAGTTATAATCGGTCATTTTGGAGGTAGGTATGGTTATTTTGTCATTTTGGAGGAAAATAAGCTAACTCTATGTCATTTTGGAGCTAAACCAAGGTTATTGTACCATTTTTTACCTAAGTATGCTTAGTATGTCATAAATGAACTAAAAAAGCTAAGTATAGGTCATTTTGGAGCTAAATAGGTCATTTCTGAAGCTAAGTATGCATTTGTTAAGAAAAACACTTGGGAAAACTTACCATCATCACGGAGGTGAAGGACCGGTCGGGTTTGCACTAGTGTGAGACGGAGAAGGACCGGTTAAGGTTGCGGCAGACGCAGAAGGATCGGTCGATGCTTGTTGGGAGGCACGCTGCACCAAAGATCATTTGCAATGTTTCATTAGCATGATGCAAATCAAATGTAAATACTAGTAACTAATGACCATTCAAATGAAACTCACCATGGGTGCTATACCAATCTTGGGCATCGACGGAGGGGTCTGACCATTGTTCTGGCACACGGTCTACACATTTTGTTTTCACGAGTCAGTCATATTAGTTAGTGATCAAACGAACATTACGTGCATGATTTGGCTAATGCGCAGGAGAAACTTACCACGAGGGGCTCGTATTGGGCCTTGGTGAGATGCGTCGTTCTAGTTCCTCTCCTCCTCCAACAGCCTAGTCGTCCTCTCCTCCATGTCCCTCTCCCTCTGTGCCGCCTACCTGTTTGCCTCCGTCAGAAGCTCTTGGGCCCTAGACTCGATGGCGAGCTCCATTGTCCATGAACGAGGCCTTACCTCAGGATCGGAGCTCGTCTGGTGCTTCTTGATCTCTAGGAGAGTTCTAGGACAATGTATCAGTCCATACCCAATGGCTATCGAGCCATGGGGCCTCCCACCACTAGATATCATCACGAGCTCTGGATCAAAAGGACTCTGGCTCGGGTTGAAGTCCTCCCCTTTCCTCGCCTCCCCCTCATCCTCACGTGCTTGTTGAGGGAGGAGATGTTGCCTTCTTGTACGAGGCAGTATGGGCCATGGCATAGAGGTCAAACACCGGTGGCACCTCCTTCTTGTTTTGTCGCACCTAAAAGAGAGGAACAAAATATTAGTTAAGGGCTCAAGCTAGCATGAAGAATGAAATTGCATGAATCATGAAGCAAACCACATACCCAGTGATCCCTGTACTCAAAAAAGTTGGAGCTCCCTTGATGGTGTGGCACACCTTTCATTTGGGCACGCTTATCCTTGGCCTTGTTGTGGTCGGCTAGCCATTTGGGAGAGCACCACTCATCCACCAATGACTCCCAACAGTCCATCCTATCCGCACACCATCTCGGGGGCACCTAAGTTAGACAAGAGAAATTTCAGCGCTACGCCTATGAATCCAATCAAGGAAACTATGTACAAGGCCTTAAGAATAGGTAATTACCTTCATGTACTTCTCCTTACTCAGAATTTTTTTGCGGTACTTCTTCTTGGCCCTCTTAATGTTAGTTGAGGCGTTGTAGTCTCAAATAGCATGCACCCGAGGCTCATGCCTAAATTTCTGAAGTAGGCGCTTGCACTCGGCTACGAGAACAATAGTCACGTCCACCTGGTGTTCCTCAAGACACCTATAGAAGGTTTGCAATCAAACAAGACAACACTGATTAGTACAATCACTAGGTGTTGTTTATTATTAATTCTGTAAAGGAGAAATTACCCAAAACCAACGGATCACAATGTCGGCCACCGTCTCGCACAAGACACCATCGACCCTCACCTCCAGCAGGGCCGGGGCAGCCACATACAGCTCCCCGCTCAGTGCTCCATGTGGAACCTCCCCCTCACCGGGCAACGTGGCCTTTCCCGGGAAGTGGTGCTGGATAAGCACACCAAGGACCTGGTCGGGCCTGCGAACACGAGGGTCGTGTTTCCAACCCCTTCAGTATGACAAGGCCAATACGTTAGATATTAATTTGAAGAAACATGAAGGCAAAAGGTTAAAAAAGAGTAAATGCACTTACTTCTCCGCATTAGGCACAATCAACCACCTCTGATCGCGGGTCGTCGACACGGGCGGGAGCTTTGTACAACCATGCTGGTAGACCTTCTTGCCCTCCTCAACCAGCTCGCCCTCGCTATAGCTATCCTTAGAAAAGTTGTCCTCACCACCGTCAGCATGGCCACTATCCTCCGGAGTCACGTGGGACAAAGACTCTCGGACCGGAGTCTCTTGGGACAAAGGCTCGGTGACCCAAGGCCCGTCGGCCCGAGGCTCGGTGACCGGAGTCCGAGACGGTTCCAAGTCAGACGTGTCTACCTGAGACGGAGCACTCATGTGGTTGGGAGAATCAACTGGGGGTGGCGGCAAGGAAGGCGCAGTAGCCTTCCTACCTCTAGCACCTCTCTTCGTCTTCCCCCGACCTCTCTCGGTCGAAGAAGCAGCGCCCGCCGGTGTCTGCATATAGTGTACCAGCGCTCTCCGGAGTTGCTGGGGTGGAATAATAGCACCCCTCCCAGCGTGTGCCGAGGAAGGAGGCTCAAAGCGATCTCGACCCGTGCCCACCATCTGTCAACACCTGCAATGACAAAGAGTGAACGAAATTAGTTCAACATAAAAAAATTGAATACCTAATAACATGAACTAATTAATAATATATATGTACATAATAATAATTAAATACCTGACATTACTAATATTAATCTTCATCGTCTATATATGCTCCGGGATCTCTAAATGCATAATCATCATCACTATCAGTAATGACGTGGTCATCAGCGTCATCAATAAATGCATCAACATGTGGAAGGCCTCCTTTATGTAATTGGTCAAGCATCAACAAGTCATCCGTAGTAGTAACCTCTTCTTCTTCCGTCTCTTCTTGTTCCGGCTCAGGGGTGATGTCGGATTCACTATTGTTGTCTACCTCAATGTTCTGGGGGTGAAGTAGAGCGGTTCTTGAAACGTTTTTTGGAAACACATGTTTCTTGGAAGAATTCTCCTTCATATGTGTCTGGGACAATGTGAGGTTCATAATCATCTTCATTGAGGGGAGGTGGTCTAAAATGTGGTAGCACATCATAAATGACATCCCAACCATTCAGATTTTGATCCGTTTGGCAGGCCCACGGTAGATAGAAAACTTGGGTCGCCTGTTGAGCCATAATATAGACATCGGGGACATCTAAATGGGTGCTTTGTTTGATTTTGACTAGCCGTATATGTTCATGAGTCCTTCTAGTCTCCTTTGGCTAGAACCAATAACATTAGAAGCCTATGATGTTTGGTGGGTTTTCACCAAAGAATTTAAGTGCATAAATTGCTTCAGCTCTTCCATAATACTCGACCCCTCCTTCGCCCACAGCAGAGACACAACAATTTGTAGACTTTCGGTCGGCCATACATAGCTCTTTGCCAAAAGTATGAAAGCTATACCCATTGATGTCGTATTTGTAAAATGAACGGACCTGATAGTCAAAACCATTAGCGACTTGTCTCAATTCGGAGTCCATAAACTCTTCATTAGCCTACAAGTTTAATATGAAAGGATTGTTGCATTAGCCGCAAACTAGACGAAGAAATGAAATCGTCTAATGGAAATTACCATTTGCTTGAACCAAGAGATCAAACTGGCATAGCCGCCTCCATGCTTTGTCAGAAGCTCATACTCTTCGATGGAATCCTTTTGGATGTGGGGACCCCGACTCATAAGTCGAGATCACCGAATGCACATGTACAGTGATCCCAAAGATTAATGCTCACTGAACACACAGAAGCTGAATAACAAGAGTCTTACATCCACACTTAATGTCTTACACAAATAGTGACCACGAAGGTCTTAGTCTTACATAGATAGGGCCACACGAGCCAAACACTTAAACTAGGACAAGCAACGGAAATCTTGGTCCAAAGCGTGAACCCATGTCATCTGCCTTAACATACACGCATTCTGACTGGGAAGCGTCCTACTTCGCATGTTTGTCTCCAACGAACTCTTCAACATACTCCTGTTCTTCCATGCCTGGCCAACTAAATAACCAGTGGCAAGCCAATGAGTACTTTGAATGTACCCGCAAGCAACCCAAGTGTGGAACTAGGTAGCAAATGATGCATGATATAGCACTAAGTACGTAAATTAGCGGAAAGCTAATTTTGTATGCAAATGTCATGATCAAGTAATTAGTGAGCATGCATCAACAACTAGAAGGTATTCATGTGAGCAAATCGCAGATACCATCATAAGTATCAGTTGAACATCTCATGTTCATGCAAAGTCATTGGACTTAGTTCGTTCCTCATGCTAAGTCGTCAGACTTAGCTCATGTGACCTCTTGTCACCATCACATCCATACTCACGCCTAGTTTCACGAAAACATCCGGACATAGTTCAAGAAGCACCACCCAACTATCCTTGACCGTGGACACGGCTATTCGAATAGTTTTACACTCTGCAGAGGTTGCACACTTTACCCACAAGACTCGAGGAACTTTTGTGTCATCAACGACTCGTGATATATAACATACCCGAGGTAAGCACCCGAACAATGCCTTTCACATGGAGATACTAAACAAAGAGTCCACTAGTTGGTGCCATCCCTCATGATATACATCACTCGTATCATCCATGAGGGCACGCAACGGTGTTCCCGATGCCTATAAAGACAGCGCATGACCTTCCACTCTGGGATGACCCCGTCTCAAGAGTGACCACTCCACTCTTGCCACTAGTAATGCGGGCTCCTTGCTAGTACCAACCATAGTAATCAGCAAAGCCCCGTCCCATAAAGGGGTATCGTGGTCGTGCGTGTAAGGTTGGGACGGTCAACAAATCTTAAGCCAAATCCATTTTCGAAAACACACATACTCACTTACTTCGGTACACCACTTCTTTCTCAAGTGGTCACCCATTCCATCATTATCTCCCTCAGGCATTACTAGCACCCGACAAGGTTTTCGAAAATTATTTGAAATCATATCCTTCCTTGCCATGACTATGCGTAAGTCCCATCCCATTTGCATATCATCTATTAGCAACCTAACTAATCCCACCGGCACAACCCTCATAAGGTGGTAGGGTCATGCACGATGCAAGTGCCAAAGGAAAAGTAACGGAGGCATTTCGAACGAAAGGTGAACACCACAACACATGATCAAATATGATGAAAGTGAAGTGCTATATGACATGCATTAAAATTGTTTCTTATCATGGTCAAAGGGCTTCTTGCCTGGATCAACAAAGTCTCTGGTGTCTTTGAAGTCTTCGGATCCAACTTTTTGTCAACGACGCAATCTATCGTCAAAAAATAGAACGATAAAAATAAGTAAACACACAAAATAGACCACTCAAACTCCTACCACAAATGTTAACCTACTCTGATAAATACTAAATAGCATACTAAAAATACTCTCCTAGGTTTTTGTTGTGAAAAATATTTTTGAAATAAAATAATAGAGGCACAAATGTGCCTATAAATAGGTTTTCAAATAAAACAGTACTAAAAACATTTTCACAAATGGCACTATTAAATTCTAGTGATTATTCTAGGAATGTAGGTGGAAGAAATAATGTCATTGGATAAATATATTAGCCTGAGGGATTTTTGCATAAATCAGAGGAAAAGAAAAGGAAAAAAGGCTTTTGTGCCCTTCCGGGCCAGCATGCGAGGCCGAAGCCGGCCCACGAGGGAAGCCGGCCCAGGCGAGGAGCCGCACGTGGCAGGTTTCCTTTCAAACCTACCTGCAGGCTCGGCCTACCAGCAAGAGAGAGAGGGGCGAGGGGATGACAGGTGGGCCCTACCTATCATCCCTCTCATCGTGATAGTGACGGAGGAGTGCTCACCGGAGCGCTTCAGGCCACGGCGAAGGGAACAAAGGGCACAAGCGGGCTTCTAGGGGCATCTCGCATCGGAGGAGGGTCGCGGGGTCAACAGGGAGAGGAGGGAGCGCCCGCGAGGAAGAGCCTCGACGATGGCGGTGAGGGTTTGGGTCGGGAGGAGGCTCCCGACCATGGGGGAGAGAGATTTTGGCACGGGGGAGGAACGGAGGAAGAGGGGGAACGAGGAGAGGGCGCAGGTGGCACGGGGGAGGAGTGGAGGAAAAGGGGGAACGAGGAGAGGCAGCAGGTGGCACGGGGAGGCCTTAAATAGGCGGGCCACCGGCTCACCGTGGACGTGGTGTGCTGGTGAGCACGGGGCGCTCACCTTAGGCCACGGGGGCTACCTGGACGTGGTCCGCACGCGGGAGGAGGGAAAGCAGCCAGGAGGAGGGCCCGGGGGGTGTGCACGTGCGAGCGCGACCACTGGCCAATTCGGGTGACGCCGTGCGCGCGCGCGCGAGAGAGGAAGGAGATGGGCGACCAGGTGGCGTGCTGCGGACGTCGAGGGGGCATAGGGGACATGCTAGGGCGGCCCAAGGTGGCCAGGGCTGCTCGTTGGCTGGCGGCTATAGTGCGGGTGTGCACTGTAGCACACTCTAGAGCATGAGCTCTACATGCTAGGGCCTTAGTTTCGTACCCCTACGTGTCCTCTTATGCCTTTGGGTATTGGAGATGCCCAAATGATAGGGTAGGCTAGGGGTGAGCTCTAGAGGAGACTTAGGGAAGAAGAAAATGGGGAGAGGGGGTAGAAATGGTGCTTCCAGGGGTAAAATCAGGGGTTTTACCGCACCTCCTGGTGACCTGGGGTCTTGGGGTTCTTGCTGGAGGTTAAATCCACCCATGAGAGGTTGTGGTAGAAAGGAGGGGGCATGGGTAAAAGGATAAGAGGTGAAAAAGCTGGTTTTACAAATTTTCCAAAAGGTGTTTGATGAGTTTTTGGGCAAGAAGATGCTTCCTCCTTGTAGTGATATTTACCAGGGTCAAAGGTTAGGTGAAAATGAGATACTTCGCCAAATTTGAGCTTAAGGATAGAAAGTTGCCAATGGAAATTTGGTGAACCCTAGAAATTGACAGAAACTGATTTCTGTAGATCCAATGATGCTATGATTTAAACCTTGATTCACCACTTAGTGTACCATCACTATTTTCATGGAATTTATTAATAATATTTCTTATAGAAATATTCCAAAAGTTTGATCTGAATAGAAAGGGTTTTGAGGGGTTTTGCCTATGATCTGATCATGCCCTTGTGTTGAAACTCATATATATGGAAAATATATGTCCACTGAGTTTCTCTAAATTTTCTCAAATATTTTTAAAGTATTTAAATAATTTTTCCCTAGGAAAAACCATTTCTGTCCTTAAGAAAAAGCCTTTAAATGAAATATGAAAATAATCTTTAAAAATAATCTTTGGTGGTTTTGAGAAGTCATATATATAGTAGGTTTGAAATAAAACCTTTGGGAAAGAAGGGTCCACCTGATTTGGGGACTTGTAGTGCAACCCTCATTTCAGGGGGTTTTGGAAACTTAAATTAAATAAATCATTTTTGGTTAGAACAAAATTTGATAAAAATAGTTTTGGGCACTATTCACATGGCATGATCAGTGGGGAAGTGGTTGGATCAAGGAAGATGATTATGAAGTGGAATAGAACCTAGTAGTGCCATAACATTCAATCAACAAAAAAGCAAACAACATAGCAAGCAAGTACAAACATTTAGAAAAAGTTTTAGTTGGCTCCAAATTTTGCAAACCCAATCATAACAATGTATTACAAACATTGGGTGTGACAGACCTTCCCCCCCTTACAAGAATCTCATCCCGAGATTCCTAGGCTAAGCGCTGGAAAGATAAGGGAACTCTGATCTAAGATAATCTTCATGCTCCTAGGTTGCCTCTCCTTCAGTGTGGTTGCTCCACTGGAACTTGAAGTACTTGATTGTGCGGCGTCGGGTGTAG
Source organism: Hordeum marinum (assembly GCA_022496015.1). Lineage (NCBI taxonomy): Eukaryota > Viridiplantae > Streptophyta > Magnoliopsida > Poales > Poaceae > Hordeum > Hordeum marinum. The sequence goes on from CM039673.1 coordinate 299,444,860, forward strand.
CACTCGGCTTCATCCAGAATGCGGACTGACCTCTCATGATAAGTGAGATCTGGCTGGAGATCGATGGCTTGATGGTCGATGTCCTCGTAGAAGTCGGGGCGGTTGGGAACTTGGAGACATTTCCGGAGCTGTGACACGTGAAAGACGTTGTGCACATTCAACAGCTCGGGAGGTAATTCCAGCTGGTAGGCAACTTCTTCTCGTCTTGAAGTGATCTTGAAGGGGCCGATGTATCTTGGCGCGAGCTTTCCTTAGATGTGGAAACGCTTGGTTCCCTTGAGAGGCGTGACCCGAAGGTAGACATAATCTCCGACGTCGAGGTTCAGTCCTTGGCAGTGAGAGTCGGCGTGGCTCTTCTATCTTGACTTGTCGGTCTTGAGGCTCTCGCAGACAAGTTGAACTTGCTATTCGGCTTCACGAAGGATATCCGGTCCAAATATTAATTTTTCTCCGGTCTCCGATCAGTTGAGGGGAGTATGGCACTTGCGTCCATACAACACCTCAAACGGTACCATCTGAAGAGTTGACCGATAGCTATTGTTGTATGCAAACTCGGCGAAGGGTAGGAAATCTTCCCACTTGGCTCCATATGCCAAAACCCAAGCGCGGAGCATATCTTTGAGTATCTGATTTACTTGTTCCGTTTGCCCACCGGTCTCGGGGTGAAAAGAAGTGGTGAAGGAGAGCTTGGTTCCCATAGCTTCTTGAAACTTCTTCCAGAATCTTGAGGTGAACTGGGTTCCTCGATCTGACACGATCTCTTTTGGAACTCCGTGAAGACTCACAATGCGGTTGATGTAGATATTCGCGAGCTGGCTTCCACCATAGGTGGTCCTGACGGGGATGAAGTGGGCTACCTTGGTTAGGTGATCCACAATGACCCAAATGGAGTCATGTCCCTTTCTTGACCTTGGTAAACCAGTGATGAAATCCATCCCGACTTTATCCCACTTCCATTCGGGCACCTTGAGAGGTTGCAATAGTCCGGCGGATCGCTGATGTTCAGCTTTGACCCTCTGGCATATGTCACATTTAGCCACGAATGTGCCTATCTCCCACTTCATGCCATGCCACCAGAATCTTGTCTTGAGGTCTTGATACATCTTGGTTCCTCCAGGATGGATGGAGTAGGCAGTGTCATGAGCTTCTTGCAAGATCAGGTTCTTGAGCTCTTCTTTGTTGGGTACGCAGATGTGATTCCCAAACCATACAACTCCTTGTTCATCCTCTGAGAATCCTGGGGCCTTGCCTGCCTTGATCTTCCTCTTGATGCCTTCAATGCTCTCATGTCCCTTCTGGGCTTCTTTGATATCATCCATCAAGGTAGGCTTTGCTTCGAGGTTGGCAAGGAATCCTTGTGCAACCAGATCCAAGCCGAAGCTCTCAAGTTCTTCATACAGGGCGGGTAGCCTTTCCTTAATCATAGAATTCAAGGAACAAGCCTTTCTGCTTAGGGCGTCAGCTACCACACTGGCCTTACCGGGGTGGTATTGAACACTGAGGTCGTAATCCTTGATCAATTCCAACCATCTTCGCTGCCTCATGTTCAACTCCCTTTGAGTGAAGATATACTTCAAACTCTTGTGGTCCGTGAATATCTCACATCGCTTCCCTAGAATGTAATGCTGCCATGTCTTCAAGGCATGAACCATGGATGCCAACTCGAGATCATGAGTTGCGTAGTTCTCTTCATGAGGACGTAGCTGTCTAGATAGATATGCTATGACTCTGACTTCTTGCATCAGAACACCTCCAAGTCTGGTTCTTGATGCATCACAATAAATCACAAGCTCCTTGTGAATATCAGGGGTGGCCAAAACAGGGGCTATGGTCAATCTCTTCTTGAGCTCCTGGAAACTTTCCTCGCACTTAGCTATCCATTCAAACTTCTTGTCCTTCTTCAAAAGCTGGGTCATGGGTCAGGCAATGCTTGAGAACACTTCCACGAACTTGCGGTAATATGTCGCGAGTCTGAGGAAGCTTTTGACTTCCTTCACTATGGTTGGGGTTTGCCATTCAGTCACGGCTTCAATCTTGGCACGATCCACTGATAATCCTTCTGCAGTCAACACATGACCCAAGAATCCAACTTCGTGCAGCCAGAATTCACACTTGCTGAACTTGGCATAAATCTAGTGCTCTCGAAGCTTTTCCAAGACCAATCTCAAGTGCTCCTCATGTTCTTCTTCCGACTTGGAGAAGACGAGTATGTCATTAATGAAGACAACAACGAACTTGTCCAAGTACTGCGTGAAGACTTTATTCATGAGGTACATGAAGTAGGCAGGGGCATTAATTAACCCGAATGACATGACCATATATTCATACAGGCCGTATTGGGTTACAAATGCCGTCTTCGGGATGTCTTGGGGTATGATCTTTAGCTTATAATACCCAGACCCGAGGTCGATCTTGGAGAACACCTTGGCTCCGTTCAACTGATCAAACAGGTCTTCGATCTTGGGGAGTGGGTACTTGTTCTTTATTGTGACTTCATTTAGAGAACGGTAATCGATGCAAAGTCTGATAGTCCCGTCCCTCTTTGACACAAATAGAACAGGCGATCCCCAAGGAGAGGAACTACGGAGAATAAATCCTTTTCTGAGCTGCTCTGCTAGTTGCTTCTTCAACTCAGCCAACTGTTCGGATCCCATCCTGTAATCCTTCTTATAGATGGGCCTTGATCCGGGCATGAGTTCACTGATGAACTCGATGTCACGGTCAGGACGCATTCCGGGCTGTTCATCAGGAAACACATCCGGGTACTCACATAGCACTGGCACTTGATCCAACTCAACTCCCGACAGACAGTTAGCCTAAGGGGCTTGAGCGGAGGCAAGGTTGGGGACATACTTGACTTCCACTCCCTGGCTATTGGTCATGCTGACAATCCTTTTGGCACAGTCTAACAAGCCTTGGTGCTTAGTCAACCAATTCATGCAAGGGATAACATCCAAGCCGGGTGAATCCAGAACTATAACGTCTACTAGGAAGTCTACCCCGTTGATGTCAATCTTCACTCCCTTAGACCCTATCCCAGACTTCATAACTGAACCGCGGGTTTGTATCAGCATACGACTATCGAGGGGTGTAGGTTTCATGCCACTTTCTAGTGCAAACTTTTGGGTGACAAAAGGATGCGAAGCTCCACAATCAAACAATACTATTGCTAGGGTTGAGTTGACGAGGAACGTACCCAGTATGACGTCCGGGTCTTCCTGGGCTTCCACTGCGGTGACGTGATTCACACGACCCTTGCCACTGTTGGGCTTGTTGTGGGGAGCCAGGTTCCTTGGCGGTGCTCCACAGGCTTGACTTTGAGCTGGCGCATTGGGGCGCGGCGCATCTGGCTTCCTATTGGGGCAAAGCTTAGAGATGTGTCTGGAGTGACCACATCCATAGCAAGTGACTTGCCTAGGGTTGTTGTTGAAGTTTCTGCCACCGTTGTTGTTATTGGGGTTGCTGTTGTAGGTTGGCCTGGGATTGGCATACTGCTGAGGCTGGTAGCTCGGACGAGGTGCAGGAGGTCTAGCCTGCTACGGCTAATAGGTTGGCTTGGCTGGGGCTGGCTTCCATGGGCGAGGCTTCTGGTTGCTTGAGCTTCCCTTGCTGATCATCTTGTGCTTGCGAGTGTCGCCGATGGCATCACTCTTGTCTTCTAGCATGAGGGCCTTGTTCACTAAGTCAGAGAAGGTACGGCAGTCGCAGAGGATGAGCTGATACTGTAGGACCTGCTGAAGTCCTTCCATGAAGCGTTCCTTCTTGGCATCCTCCGTGCGCACATCTTCACGTGCATACCTTGATAGCAGGTTGAACTTCTGCAAGTACTCCTTGACAGAGCCACTTCCTTGCCTTAGTGCTCGGAATTCTCTCTTCTTGATAGGCATGATCCCAGAAGGAATATGGGCAGTGCGGAATCCTTCCTTGAAGTCATTCCACGTGATCACACGTTCTCCTTGCATGACCTTGAATCCATCCCACCAAGCTCGGGCGGTACCTCCGAGGCAGTGAGAGGCATAAAGCACCTTCTCACGATCCTCATTGCAATTGACCAATGCAACGAGGTCCTCGATGGTGTAGATCCAATCATCAGCATCCAATGGTTCAACAGTCTCAGTGAAGGTTGGGGGCGAGTTCCTCAGGAACTCAGACAGCATGGAGCGGCCATTGCCGTTCCTGCCTTGATGCTGATTGCTCACGAGAGCCTGAGCCATCTGCTGGATAGTAGCATTGTTGGCCTGGCGTTCCTCTCGGAGAACTTGGAGAAACTGAGCTATGGTCATGTTCTTCGGCGGAGGTGGTGGCGGGGGAATGTCGCATTGTGGCTTCTCCGGGTGTCCTCCAGCATGAGCAGCCCCACTAGCTCCCCATTGCTGGCTCGAGTTGCCGGCTTCGAGGTTGGTGAAGGAGCTATTGTGGGTAGCAGTCACCATCCAGTTTGGCGCAGCCAAGTCAAACAACTGGGGTCGACAAGAGGATAAGCAATAACCGAAAAGCGCGCCTAAGGTTGGGTCCGTCAAGTGCAAGTGTGTTGAATCAAAGGTTAAAAGACCAACAACATATATTAAGATAGATGATGGAGTCGCTTAGATGTTGTCTAAGGCAAAATCGCGACTTGCATCGGAACACAAACATCAAAACAAACAACAATCACACATGGTTTCATTCGAACCATTTACACGGACTCGACTACGCATGAGGGATACATGACTGATCCTACCCTAGGGGTTCTCGGACTCAGGTGGTGGAGTCTCGGTCTCGTAGTCATGCTCCTCTGGGTCTTCCTCTGGTTCATCACACAAACAAGCATCGTTCCAGGTCGAAGGTGTCGGGGAACGAGGAGGTCCACCCCGACGATGCTTTGCAGGCAGGCCAGTGAAGAGCTCACAGTACTCCTTCGCACTCATGCGACGACTACGCATAGGTGCAACACTGGCTAGGGTACTCCTCCTCGATAAGAGAAAGCTGGTCGTCCCTCGGGGGCTCCATCCTTCTTGATCTTGTCTGGCTTCATCTTGGCTTGTCGAAGTAGCTTTCCGATGTGGTGAAGTTCCCCATAGAGCTTCACGGACTCCTTCATCAAGTGGTGAACTAGACTATCGGCGGAGAGGCTGAAGTAGGTCTAGAACCTGAGCGGTGTGCCATCTTCCTTGGTTGAAATCGGCGTCCAACTCTCGCCAAAGTCATCCTTCCTGAAGGGAAGGTAGCGAGTGGCTGGCTCGTCAGCCATCTCTGGAATGATGTCTCGAAGGTGTAGGAGTGCCTTGCTTGCAGCTGTCTCGATTGCAAGTATCATGGTCTCCATCCGTAGTCCTTTAAAGAACCAACTAGTCGGGGAGTCGTTTGCCTTCATGACCACATCCACGTGGTACTCCTTCGTGACGGCATCGACCCAGTGCTCGTGGGAGAGGAAAATGGTGGTTGCCAGAACTGGCACTTCTCTAGGCTATCCCCAAGGGTACGACGGCCATCTACAATGTTATGAAAGGAGGAGAGTCAGCAAAGTGTTACGTGAAGCATAGGAGAGGTAAACAGTGTAGAATCCCTAAGTTCCAATGCTAGGTGTACTTTTCAATATGACTTTTATCCTAATTAATGTCCATTCTAACTAAGGGCTTCCTACAGTCAGGATGGCTCTAATACCAGCTTTATGGGGACCACGACTCATAAGTCGAGATCGCCGAATGCACGTGTACAGTGATTCCAGATATCAAAGCTCACCGAACGCACAACAGCTGAATAACAAGAGTCTAACATCCACACTTAATGTCTTACACAAAAAGTGACCACGAAGGTCTTAGTCTTACGTACATAGGGCCACACGGGCCAAACACTTAAACTAGGACAAGCAGCAGAAATCTTGGTCAAAAGCGTGAACCCATGCCATCTGCCATAACCTACATGCATTCTGAATGGGAAGCGTCCTAGTTCGCATGTTCGTCTCCAACGAACTCTTAAACCTACTCCTGTTCTTCCATGCCTGGCGAATTAAATAACTAGTGGCAATCCAATGAGTACTTTGAATGTACTCACAAGAAACCCAAGTGTGGAACGAGGTAACAAATGATGCATGATATAGCACTAAGTAGGTAAATTTGTGGAAAGCTAATTTTGTATGCAAATGTCATGATGAAGTAATTAGTGAGCATGCATCAACAACTAGCAGGTATTCATGTGAGCAAATCGCAGATACCATCATAAGTATCAGTTGAACATCTCATGTTCACGCTAAGTCATTGGACTTAGTTCATTCCTCACGCTAAGTCGTCGGACTTAGCTTATGTGACCTCTTGTCACCATCACATCCATACTCACGCCAAGTTTCACAAAAACATCCGAACTTAGTTTCAGCAGCACCACCCAACTGTCCTTGACCGTGGACATGACTATTCGAATAGTTTTACACTCTGCAGAGGTTGCACACTTTACCCACAAGACTCGGGGAACTTCCGTGTCATCCACGACTCGCGATATATAACATACCCAAGGTAAGCACCCGAACAATGCCTTTCCCATGGCGATACTAAACAAAGAGTCCACTCGTTGGTGTCATCCCTCATGATATACATCACTCATATCATCCATGAGGGCACGCAACGGTGTGCCCTGTGCCTGTAAAGATAGCGCATGACCTTCCACTCTGGGACGACCCCGTATCAAGAGTGACCACTCCACTCTTGCCACTAGTAATGCGGGCTCCTTGCTAGTACCAACCATAGTAATCAACAAAGCCCTGTCCCATAAGGGGTATCATGGTCATGCATGTAAGGTTGGGACGGTCGACAAATCTTAAATCTAATCCGTTTTTGAAAACACACGTACTCACTTGCTCCGGTACACCACTTCTTTCTCAAGTGGTCACCCATTCCATTATTATCTCCCTTGGGCATTAGTGGCACCCGACGGGGTTTTCGAAAATTATTTAAAATCATATCCTTCCTTGCCATCACTATGCATAAGTCCCATCCCATTCGCGTAGCATCTATTAGCAACCTAACTACTCCCACCCGCACAACCCTCATAAGGTGGTAGGGTCATGCACGATGCTAGTTCCGAAGGAAAAGTAATGGAGTCATTTCCAATGAAAGGTGAACACCACAACACATGATCAAATATGATGAAAGTAAAGTGCTATATGACATGCATTAAAATTGTTTCTTATCATGGTCAAGGGGCTTCTTGCCTGACTCAACAAAGTCTCCCGGGTCTTCGAAGTCTTCAGGTCCAACTTCTTTGTCAACGGTGCAATCTATCATCGCGAAATATAACGATAAAAATAAGTAAACACACAAAACAAAGCACTCAAACTCCTACCAAAAATGTTAACCTACTCTGATAAATACTAAATAGCATACTAAAAATACTCTCCAAGGTTTTTGTTGTGAAAAAGATTTTTGAAATAAAATAACAAAGGCACAAAGGTGCCTATAAATAGGTTTTAAAATAAAATAGTACTAAAAACATTTTCAAACATTTTTACAAATGGCTCTATTAAATTCTAGGGATTATTCTAGGAATTTAGGTGGAAGAAATAATGTTATTGGATAAATATATTAGCCTGAGGGATTTTTGCAAAAATCAGAGAAAAAGAAAAGGAAAAATGCTTTTGTGCCCTTTCGGGCCAGAATGCCTGGACGAAGCCGGCCCAAGAGGGAAGCCAGCCTAGGCGAGGAGCCACGCGCGACAGGTTTGCTTTCAAACCTGTCCTAGGGCCTGACCTACGAGCGAGAGAGAGAGGGGCAACGGGATGACAGGTGGGCCCCACCTGTCATCCCTCTCCTCGCGATGGTGGCAGAGGAGGGCTCACCGGAGCGCTTCAGGCCACGATGGAGGGATTAGAGGGCACATGCAGGCTTCTGGGGGCGTTGCGCGTCGGAGGTTGGTTGCGGGGTTGCCGGGGAGAGGAGGGAACACCAGCGAGGAAGAGACCCGACGGCGGCGGCAAGGGTTTGGGTCGGGAGGAGGCTCCCGACCACGGCGTAGAGAGATTTTGGCACGAGGGAGGAGCGGAGGAAGAGGGGGAACGAGGAGGGGGAGCATGTGGCACGGGGAGGCCTTAAGTAGGCGGGCCACTAGCTCACCATGGACGTGGTGCCCTGGTGAGCACAAGGCGGTCACCTTAGGCCACGGGGGCGCGTGAGGCCATGTCTGGGGGCTATTTGGACGTGGTCTGCGCACGGGAGGAGGGAAAGCAGCCAGGAGGAGGGCCCGGGGGTGTGCGCGTGCGAGCACGGCCACTGGCTGATTCGGGCGGCGCCGTGCGCACGAGAGAGAGAGAGAGAGGAAGGAGAGGGGTGACCGGGTGGCATGCTGCGGATGTCGAGGGGGCAGAGGGGACATGCTGGGGCGGCCCGAGGTGGTTGGGGCTACTCATTGGCTGGCTGCTACAGTGCGGGTGTGCACTATAGCACGCTCCAGAGCGTGAGCTCTTGATGCTAGGGACTTAGTTTAGTCCCCCTACGTGTCCTCTTATGCCTTGGGGTATTTGAGATGCCCAAATAATAGGGTAGGCTAGGGGTGAGCTCTAGAGGAGACTCAGGGAAGAAGAAAATGGGGAGAGGGGGTAGAAATGGTGCTGCCAGGGGTAAAATCAGGGGTTTTACCCCACCTCCTAGGGACCTGGGGTCTTGGGGTTCTTGATGGGGGTAAAATACACCCATGAGAGGTTGTGGTAGAAAGGAGGGGGCAAGGGTAAAAGGAAAAGAGGTGAAAAATCTGGTTTTAAAAATTTACTAGAAGGTGTTTAATGAGTTTTTGGGCAAGAAGATGCGTTCCTCCGTGCAGAGATACTAAAGACCTATCGTCCAAAGCATTAGTCCCGGTCTGGTTACGAGCCGGTACTAAAGACGGTATTAGTCCCGGTTCGTGTCGGCTCCAACGGCTAGGAGCAGGGCAACCTTTAGTACTAGATCATCAGCGTTCTTTAGTACCGGTTCGTGTCACGAGCCGTTACAAAATGGGGCGTGGCATGCTTTTGGTCATACTTGGGCCCCGCGTGCACCTTTAGTACCGGCTGGTGACACCAACCAGTACTAAAGGGCTACCTTTAATACCGGGTGGTGTCACCAGCCGGTACTAAAGACTTCCTACATATACGCTTCGTCCGCAGCCGATCGAAGGGGCTCGATCATTTCTCTGTTTTCTCCCCTGTTCTTCTTCTTCCTCGAAGCTCATCCTCCATTTTGCCAAGGATTTGTCAAGATTTAAAGGCACCCCATCTATCCAAGTGTTCATAAAGGTTAGCAACTTTGCTCCTTCATCTCTCTTTGCTAGATTATCTGGTGGTATGCTCAAAGATATGTGATTTGTGGGTTTTATCTAGGTTTTGGAGGAGTGATCATTACGTGGGAGTTTATTTGATTTATATGCAATTTGAGCTCAAATTAACTTGTTAGGTTGCATATGTGTAGGTGTGGTTTATTTGGTGCCTTCCCATCCCCGGCCTTCCTAACCACCGTCGATTGTCCGCACCGTCTCGTCGCGGCACCGGCCACCTTGGTGAGCCTCTTGTTCTTCTTAAAACCTTTTTAAAAAAAATTACTTGCTGGATTTAGATAGCTGCGTGTATGATTTACTTACTTGTATTATTGTTAGTTAATCTATAGTGTCATGGTTATGGTATCCGCCCACGTCGGCCCTCGTCCAGTCTATGATTCAAATGTGGTATGTCGTTATCTTTTATAACTATTTCACACATCATCTAATGTCTATGAAAATTAATTATGCCACCAAATTGACGTAGATGTTTTTACCTATAGGAAGTAGTTGTACCAGAAATTCCAACTGACTATGCAATTCTACTCGAGAAATTAACACAAGCTGAAAAAGAAATTAATCATTTGAAAGAAAAATTGAAAAGAATTGTAGATGAGAAGATTGGATTGGAGTTGCATGTTGCCGATATCGTCGATGATCACAAGAACAAGATGGGTGGAATGCGCTTGAAGCTTAGAAAGATTAGCAGATATGCCATCGATAAAGAGGCTTGGTATCATTATGCCATTGGCTCAATTGTTACTTTAGTTGCGATTATTATCACATTTGTTGTTACATTTACATGTTTTAGATAGTTGCATGTTGTTTTATGAGATGTACGTATGAACTATAAGTATCTATTATTTGCAGTAATAACATTTGGTCACTCCTAGCTCTACTTTGGTTGTAATGTGATGATGAAGTTGTATTAATTTGGTCAATTTGATGTTGGGTAGTGAACATGAGCCGGCAATGGATGTACGATGACCAACTAAGTCCAGGGTTTCTTAATGTCCTGCATGATTTTATTTGTGTGGATGAGGCAAACAAGCAGAATGGTTTCATGTGTTGTCCATGTCATGAATGTAAGAATGATAGGAATTACTCTACCTCAAAAACCCTTCACTACCACCTGCTGAAGTCCAGTTTCATGTTCGGCTATAGTTGTTGGACCAAGCACGGAGAAAGAGGGGTTGTAATGGAAGACAATGAAGAAGAAGAGGATGATGACAACTATCCTTTTGCCGATACAACAATGGGGGAAGCTGAAGAAGAGGAATCAATGGGGAAGCTGAAGAAGAGGCATCAGATGAGCCCGCTGATGATTTGGGTTGGGTCATTGCTGATGCAAAGAGAAACTACGAAAATGATAAGGAGAGATTGAAGTTGAAATGCATGTTAGAGGATCACAAGAAATTATTGTATCCAAATTGTGAAGATGACAAGAAAAAGCTTGGTACCACGCTGGAATTGCTGCAATGGATGGCAAAGAATGGTGTAACTGACAAGGGATTTCAAGAATTGCTGATAATGATAAAGAAGATGCTTCCAAAGGATAACGAATTGCCTGAAAGTACGTACGAAGCAAAGAAGGTTGTCTGTCCTCTAGGATTAGAGGTGCACAAGATACATGCATGCCCTAATGACTGCATCCTCTACTGCGGTGAGGAGTACGGGAATTTGGATGCATGCCCGGTATGCGGTGCACCGCGCTAAAAGATCCTCCGCGATGACCCTAGTGATGTGGAGGGTGAACGCCACAGGAAGAGGGTTCCTGCCAAGGTGATTGGTATGCTCCTATAATACCACGGTCGAAACGTTTGTTCGAAAACAAAGAGCATGCCAAGTTGTTGCAATGGCATAAAGAAGAACGTAAGAAAGAAGGGATGTTGAGAGCACCCACTGATGGGTCACAGTGGAGAAAAATTGATAGGGAGTTCGAGGACTTTGCAGCTGACGCAACGAACTTATGGTTTGGTCTTAGTACAGAGGGCATGAATCCTTTTGGGGAGCAAAGCTCCAGTCACAACACTTGGCCCGTGACTCTATGTATCTACAACCTTCCTCCTTGGATGTTCATGAAGCAGAAGTTCATTATGATGCCAGTGCTCATCCAAGGCCCTAAGCAACCCGACAACGATATTGATGTCTACCTAAGGCCACTAGTTGATGAACTTCTACAGTTGTGGAAAAAACAAGGTGTATGTGTGTGGGATGTGCACACACAGAAGGAAATTGACCTACGAGCGTTGCTGTTTGTAACCATCAATGATTGGCCTGCTCTTAGTAACCTTTCAGGACATACAAACAAGGGATACAATGCATGCACATACTGCTTAGATGATACTGAAAGTATATATTTGGATAAATGTAAGAAGAATGTGTACCTGGGACATCGTCGATTTCTACCGATCAAGCATATCTTAAGAAAGACAGGCAACCATTTCAAAGGTGAGCCAGATAACCGAAAGAAGCCTGGCCTCTGTACTAGTGAGTATATATTTGATATGGTCAAGGATTTATAGATAATCTTTGGAAAGGGTCCTGGCGGACAATCTGTGCCGAATGACGCCAACGGACACGCACCCATGTGGAAGAAGAAATCTATATTTTGGGAACTTGAATATTGGAAAGCCCTAGAGGTTCGCAATGCAATCGACGTGATGCAAATGACGAAGAATCTTTGTGTGACCCTACTAGGCTTCTTGGGCGTGTATGGAAAGACAAAAGATACACCGGAGGCACGGGAGGACAAGCAAAGAATTAACAAAAAAGACGGCATGCCTCCAAAGCAGTATCAAGGTCCTGCCAGCTACGCTCTTACAAAAGAAGAGAAGGAAATCTTTTTTGAATGCCTGCTCAATATCAAGGTCCTGTCTGTCTTCTCGTCGAATATAAAGGGAATAATAAATATGGCAGAGAAAAATTTCAAAATCTAAAGTCTTTGACGGTGGAGGGGGAAAGGGAGGCTCACTACGATGGTGGTTCGCCGGCGAGGGTTTCTCCGGCGAGGCCGAGGCGAAGTGGTCGACGTGGGCGGCGCTCCGGTGGTCCTCCGGCGACGGCGAGGGCACTAGTCGACGGCAGCGAGTACGGCAAGCACGTCGGTTGCGTCAGTGAGGCTCGGGGGCGTCGGAGTTGACGGGCAGGAGCTCCTCGAGCTTCGGGTGGGGAGGTTACTCCGGCGAGGGCGACGGTGAGGCGGGTCTGGGGTCTCTGGGCTCGGGAAGGGGATGGGGTGCTGTGCACGGGCGAGAGGAACTTGATGGTGCGTTCGGGAGAGGTCAGGGAGGTCGGAGACGGGCGCTAGGAGGGGAGAGGCGCGGCGGCGACCGAAAGCTCTGGCGAGCGATTCCGGCGAGGAGAGACGTCGGGGTTGGGGGCAACGAGGGGGAATGGGAAGAGGGGAGCGGAGGGTATTTATAGGAGCTCAGAGGAGTCGGGGAAGTAAGGAGGGAGGGGGTCCGCAGCGAGGGGGTCCGGCGACGGCGTCGGGCGCGTGGGAGGAGGAAGGCGACCGAATGACGGTTTCGGTCGAGCGCGTGGGTCCCGCTGGTCAGAGAGAGAAAGAGGGAGACGTAGTCAGCGGGCGACCGTTATGAAATGAATTCGGCTTTAAAGGCTGTGGGCCGGCCGTTTAATACCGGAAACGGTTACCGTTTTTCCTTTAATAATTTTACCAGAGCCATAAAAACTTGCTCAATGCATTTGAATAAATTCCAAATATAGTCAAATTTTATATCAAAATTAACAGAATAATAAATGCCATTTAATGGACATTTTTATTCTGGCATTTGAATACTTTTTAAAAAAAATCATTTTTCAGAAAATGCCTTAATTGGCTTTATTTACTTTTGCAAATATTCTTCAAATAACTTTTTGGGTTTGATGATTCAAAAACTTCACAAATTACCCCCTGGCTTGGAGTGTCATGTTACTCCTTTCAAATTTTTGTCAGGGGTTTGAATACTTTGAAAATTTTGAATAGGGACCAAATATGAAATGGATTTTCAAAATAATCCAGAGGTTTTCAAAAGCTCTTTCAATTCCTTCTTTTAAACTTCCAACTCATATTTCTTAAAATTTGAGGAAGTCATATTATCCTCTCTCATGAAAATCATTGAGTTGCATTTAGTTTTCTGAATTTGAAATATTTTCAAAATGGAAATTCAAATCATTTTCAAATCCCTTTTCATTTCTTTAAATGGAAGAAGTCATGTCATCTTCACTCTAGGGTTTTGTGATGAAATGAATTTTAATTCCTGGTGATAAAATGCAGATTGAAAGTTTTGGGAAAGTCATTTCATTCCCTCTCAATAAACTTTCAAAAGTTTCAAAAAGTTTCAAATTTCACTCACTTTCAATCATTCAAGCAAACAAACAATCATTCTATATTTATTATAACATTCCAAAGTTTGGGATGTTACAAATCTACCACACTTAAAATGAATCTCGTCCTCGAGATTCGGAGAGGCTAGAAAGAAAGGTTAGGGTTTGGGGTCTTCTATCAAATCCATTGACCAAGAAGGTGAGGGGTCTTCCAACAAAACTCCATTGACCTGGAAATGTGGGTCTACCACACTTGAAATGAGAGTTACTGGTCCTTCAAAATCTTGACAGTCCTATGGTGCATCTGTCTGTTCACATTCTTCACAACATCTTCCTTGGTGATGATCTTCGATTATATCAAAATCTTGTGTCCTCACAACAAGGTGTACTTCCTGGGTGTGTCCTATTTCTCCACAGATTTTACATGCTCGGGTCTTCTTCATCGGGATAACACAATGATTCTGAATGAGACGGGATCTTAACAGAGTCTTCTTGAGTTCTTCCCAATTCTTTGCTCCATTAAATCCTTGTATGGCATGATGCATTTTCCACCAAGTTGCGGCACTTTGGGTAAAGTGCTGGAGAGCTTTTTGAACCTCATACTTCTATGCTATCGAGTTGCTCCTGAAGTGATTCTCCATGTTGTGAATCCATACTTCTGCCTCTAACTGGGTCATTGGTCCAGAAAGTACAAGTCCGGCTTCATTCGTCATCTATTGGATTCAAGGTTTTGGGGATGAGATGGGTAAGGGAAAGAAAGGAGGGGAAAACACACAATACAGACAATGGTTTTGGAAATAGATTTTTAGTTGTGGCCGTCGAAAATTACACACAAATGACAGCTCACAAATCCTCGTATCTAACGTAAGTATACAACAGGGGTTTGGTCTTCTAGGGCATAATATCTTGGAAATTCTTCATGGTCCTCGATTTCTTCGGATCTGTATAGTCTTCAACTTGTGTAGCTTCAGTTCTTCTAATGTATGGTGAAATCTTCTTTACTTGGAAATGTCCATCAATTGTTTCGATATCTTGTCCTGCTTGAAGAGGTCTCAGTTGATCCTTCGTGGGGTCAAAAAGGGGAAGGGGTATTGTCTAACTATTTGATAAAACTCAGAAAGGATGAGAAGTAAAGGTTCTTTTGAAAACAAAGCTTTCGAGAAATAATTTCCTAAGGGCTTTCCAGTTTCTAGGGTCACGTCCTACAGTCAACATGTGCTCTGATACCATTTCTGTAGCGACCCGACTCAAAACGAGTCAAGCCTCTGTGTTTTATGTGCCATCCCTGGATCAGTATGCTGGCACACACAGTACATCAATGTATATATCAAAGTGCAATCACATGTAAATAGCGTAAAACTGATATATACCTTAAAATAGCAGCGGATACAGTCAACGGGAGTGGAGTCCCAATAACACCAACGGCAAGTTGAGTGCGGACCGTAACCCTGAATCGTACTCTTACCCGTCGTAGAAGAGTATCTGCAACATAAGACGTTGCAGCCGTGTAGGTCAGTACATTGAATGTACTGGCAAGATCACCATAGTAGAACAGAAGAATAAAGACTACTCTATATGCAAAGGCTTTATGGCTCTGTGTCTAAGTTTTTGCGTAAAAGCTAATTTTATTTTCCTACAACAAAGGAATATCAGAAATTTCACTATAGAGTTACCTATCATGACATGGTTCCGCCAACCAATGTCTCAATTGCCCACAAGTATCATTAAGTTGCCCATAATTAGTTATCAGTCCAGTGTTGAGAGTTCAGAGATAGATCCAAGTCTAGAAGCTCAAATTGTCCGTAACCGGGGACACGGCTAATCGATTAGGTTTAACTCTGCAGAGTGTTGTGTACTTTACCCACAAGATTCTTTCCCTCCTGGTAAGTCCTCGCACTGCCTGGTGTTTGAGAACAGGATGAAAGAAACATGGTCTTTCAGAGTGCTTCCCTGACTCTCCGACAGTGCCCATCCCAATCCTAACGTCGACTACATCTCGTAGCACTGCCCAGCAGAGTCACAACAAAGATCAACCAAGCCAGAGCCCATAATGACTTGTGGCTACACAGGTAAGCTTCCGGGCATGAAGTATTCATCCTTCTCTTTGAGTCTGGGTGAAGCTTTCCGCAAGATGTCATGGCGCTTCTCCATGCATCCCGGCCATCCACTGGTTTCTCCAGGGATGCCCAATCAACCATCCTTCACCCAGTAGTGTGTATTGAAAACTTCTCTTCTCGAGTCTTGAAGTCTTGAGGTCTTGAAGATGCAGGACTTGAAGATGTCTTCATGAAGTCGTCGTTTTGACGTGGAGTCCTTCTTCACACCACTCACGAACACTCATACCAGACCCCGTCTACTTTAGCATAGCATTGCACTAACTAGCGTTCCCGGGGCTTTAGTAACCAGTGGTGGGTTCCTACCTCATGCATCCTACTCAACTACAAGAATTTTCAATAACACTACGGGAGGGATATGTTGAATGATGTCACTACATGCAATAAAAACAAAGGTATGAAATAGATGGTCAAGGTGAACTTGCCTGTACTGTTGATGAAGAGAAAGATCGCTCTCAGAAATAACTTGATAGACTATTCGTCACTCTCCGATGAAATCTATAATCAAGCATTGCATACTTATAAGCAATCATACTAGCAATCAATTCTAACAATCACAAGGTAACACAAGAAACAAAATCAACAAGGTTGATGAAAGAAATACTTAAGACAAAGTTGAAACACAAAACTCCAACAAATTCAAAAGTAACACAAAACCCAAAACAAAGTAAAATATAATAAAAGGATTTTAGTAAATATTTTGTTAGCAAAATGAGTTACTTTTGAAGAACAAGTAAAACTATGCAAACAATATTCTAAACAACATAAGTGTTTGCCTAATGAACTTAACTACAAGCACAACCATAAACTAAGAGAAAACAAGTTATGAAACAACTAAGTTAACAGAAATTAATTAAATAAAAATATTTATTATAAAACAGAATTAAGTCATCTAAAACTTTTGTGAAAGAATTACTATTAAAACTAAATTGTTTTATAAAACATTCCCTAATGAAGAAAAAATAAATATAGTTTTCTATAATAATAGGGTAAACCTAAACTATTTTTGTTTAAAACATTTATTTACAGAAAAGAGTTAGTAAAAACTTTATTTGAAAACATAATCTAAATACTTAAAACTTTAGTTAAAAGAATTGTTACTAACAAATTTGCTTTTAAAACAACTATACCTATTTGAAAGAGGGTATAGATCCCTACAACAAAATTTATAAACTAAACAAATTAACTTTTGCTAACAGCAAGCAATTTACTAATGTTTGGAACAACAAAACTAAATGGAATCTGAAACTTAATATAAATCATATTCAGATGTTCAAAATAAAACAAAGTAAATCAATATATATAAACTAATATGAAACTAAACAGATTCTGTTTGGTTTGAAAACACTATTTAAAATTATTATAAAATTCTCAAACTCTACCGACTGATAGCTATGGTCACTAGTGACAAGTAGGAAAAAGAATCATTCAAAATTTCATTTTAGAACTCAGGATATGCAGAAAACAAAATTTAAATCAAATCGTTTCAAATTCAAATTTAAATGTTCAAACATGGTCAAATTTGATATATACAGAAACTAGATAATTTTTTTGATCTAATGCAAAAAAAATCAATTAAAAACATTAAGTAGTTTAAAAGATATAAAGAAAATAAAATCAAAACTTATTCTGGAAACAGAAAAGAAAAAATCTAAACTAACGGTCAGGGGGTACACGTGTCGCTTCCTGATTTGATGAAGGGGTTGCGCGGGCGTTTACGGGCGGACGACCGAAGTTTAGCGCGTACCGGTTCGGTTATAAAAAGGTTCTAATCCTACGCGTCCGATTTTGATCTGACGGTGGAGGGGGAAAGGGAGGATCACTGCGATGGTGGGTCGCCGGCGAGGGTTTCTCCGGCGAGGCCGAGGCGAAGTGGTTGACGTGGGCGGCGCTCCGGTGGTCCTTCGGCAACGGCGAGGGCACTAGTCGACGGCAGCGAGTACGGCAAGCACGTCGGTTGCGTTAGTGAGGCTCGGGGG
The DNA here is from genome assembly GCA_022496015.1 of Hordeum marinum. Taxonomy (NCBI): domain Eukaryota; kingdom Viridiplantae; phylum Streptophyta; class Magnoliopsida; order Poales; family Poaceae; genus Hordeum; species Hordeum marinum. Next base: position 299,462,537 of record CM039673.1, read on the forward strand.
CGTCGGAGTTGACGGGCAGGAGCTCCTCGAGCTTCGGGTGGGGAGGTTACTCCGGCGAGGGCGACGGTGAGGCGGGTCTGGGGTCTCTGGGCTCGGGAAGGGGATGGGGTGGTGCGCACGGGCGAGAGGAACTCGATGGTGCGTTTGGGAGAGGTCGGGGAGGTCGGAGACGGGAGCTAGGAGGGGAGAGGCGCGGCGGCGACCGAAAGCTCCGGCGAGCGATTCCGGCGAGGAGAGACGTCGGGGTTGGGGGCAACGAGGGGGAATGGGAAGAGGGGAGCGGAGGGTATTTATAGGAGCTCAGAGGGGTCGGGGAAGTAAGGAGGGAGGGGGTCCGCGGCGAGGGGGTCCGGCGACGGCGTCGGGCGCGTGGGAGGAGGAAGGCGACCGAACGACGGTTTCGGTCGGGCGCGTGGGTCCCGCTGGTCAGAGAGAGAAAGAGGGAGACGTAGTCAGCGGGCGACCGTTATGAAATGAATTCGGCTTTAAAGGCTGTGGGCCGGCCGTTTAATACTGGAAACGGTTACCGTTTTTCCTTTAATAATTTTACCAGAGCCATAAAAACTTGATCAATGCATTCGAATAAATTCCAAATATAGTCAAATTTTATATCAGAATTAACATAATAATAAATGCCATTTAATGGACATTTTTATTCTGGCATTTGAATACTTTTTTAAAAAAATCATTTTTCAGAAAATGCCTTAATTGGCTTTATTTACTTTTGCAAATATTCTTCAAATAACTTTTTGGGTTTGATGATTCAAAAACTTCACAAATTACCCCCTGGCTTGGAGTGTCATGTTACTCCTTTCAAATTTTTGTCAGGGGTTTGAATACTTTGAAAATTTTGAATAGGGACCAAATATGAAATGGATTTTCAAAATAATCCAGAGGTTTTCAAAAGCTCTTTCAATTCCTTCTTTTAAACTTCCAACTCATATTTCTTAAAATTTGAGGAAGTCATATTATCCTCTCTCATGAAAATCATTGAGTTGCATAAAGTTTTCTGAATTTGAAATATTTTCAAAATGGAAATTCAAATCATTTTCAAATCCCTTTTCATTTCTTTAAATGGAAGAAGGCATGTCATCTTCACTCTAGGGTTTTGTGATGAAATGAATTTGAATTCCTGGTGATAAAATGCAGATTGAAAGTTTTGGGAAAGTCATTTCATTCCCTCTCAATAAACTTTCAAAAGTTTCAAAAAGTTTCAAATTTCACTCACTTTCAATCATTCAAGCAAACAAACAATCATTCTATATTTATTATAACATTCCAAAGTTTGGGATGTTACAGCCCGGTATGCGGTGCACCGCACTCTAAGATCCTCCGCGATGACCCTAGTGATGTGGAGGGTGAACGCCACAGGAAGAGGGTTCCTGCCAAGGTGATTAGTATGCTCCTATAATACCACGGTCGAAACGTTTGTTCGAAAACAAAGAGCATGCCAAGTTGTTGCAATGGCATAAAGAAGAACGTAAGAAAGATGGGATGTTGAGAGCACCCACTGATGGGTCACAGTGGAGGAAAATTGATAGGGAGTTCGAGGACTTTGCAGCTGACGCAACGAACTTATGGTTTGGTCTTAGTACAGACGGCATGAATCCTTTTGGGAAGCAAAGCTCCAGTCACAACACTTGGCCCGTGACTCTATGTATCTACAACCTTCCTCCTTGGATGTGCATGAAGCAGAAGTTCATTATGATGCCAGTGCTCATCCAAGGCCCTAAGCAACCCGACAACGATATTGATGTCAACCTAAGGCCACTAGTTGATGAACTTCTACAGTTGTGGAAAAAACAAGGTGTATGTGTGTGGGATGCGCACACACAGAAGGAAATTGACATACGAGCGTTGCTGTTTGTAACCATCAATGATTGGCCTGCTCTTAGTAACCTTTCAGGACATACAAACAAGGGATACAATGCATGCACACACTGCTTAGATGATACTGAAAGTATATATTTGGATAAATGTAAGAAGAATGTGTACCTGGGACATCGTCGATTTCTACCGATCAAGCATATCTTAAGAAAGACAGGCAACCATTTCAAAGGTGAGCCAGATAACCGAAAGAAGCCTGGCCTCTGTACTAGTGAGTATATATTTGATATGGTCAAGGGTTTATAGATAATCTTTGGAAAGGGTCCTGGCAGACAATCTGTGCCGAATGACGCCAATGGACACGCACCCATGTGGAAGAAGAAATCTATATTTTGGGAACTTGAATATTGGAAAGCCCTAGAGGTCCGCAATGCAATCGACATGATGCAAATGACGAAGAATCTTTGTGTGACCCTACTAGGCTTCTTGGGCGTGTATGGAAAGACAAAAGATACACCGGAGGCACGGGAGGACAAGCAAAGAATTAACAAAAAAGATGGCATGCCTCGAAAGCAGTATCAAGGTCCTGCCAGCTACGCTCTTACAAAAGAAGAGAAGGAAATCTTTTTTAAATGCCTGCTCAGTATCAAGGTCCTGTCTATCTTCTCGTCGAATATAAAGGGAATAATAAATATGGCAGAGAAAAATTTCAAAATCTAAAGTCTCATGACTGCCACGTGATTATGACGCAATTACTTCCGGTTGCACTTAGGGGGCTTCTACCGGAAAATGTTCGATTAGCCATTGTGAAGCTATGCACATTCCTCAATGCAATTTCTCATAAGGTAATCGATCCAGAAATCCTACCAAGGTTACAGAATGACTTGGTCCAATGTCTTGTCAGTTTCGAGTTGGCGTTCCCTCCATCCTTCTTCAATATTATGATGCACATTCTAGTTCACCTAATCGAAGAGATTAACATTCTGGGTCCTGTTTTTCTACACAATATGTTCCCCTTCCGGAGGTTCATGGGAGTCTTAAAGAAATATGTTCATAACCATGCTAGGCCAGAAGGAAGCATCGCCAAGGGATATGGAACAGAGGAGGTTATTGAGTTTTGTGTTGACTTTGTTGCTTACATTAAGCCGATTGGTCTTCCCGAATCGCTGCATGAGGGGAGACTGGGTGGAAAAGGCACATTAGGAAAGAAATAAGCAATAAATATCGATGGGCATTCTTTCACTCAAGCACACTACACGGTTCTACAAAATTCCACCTTGGTGACTCCATATATGGAGGAACACAAGGATATTGTACGATCCAAGAACCCGGAGCTGCCTGACCCTGGATTGAACGTAAACGCATGGAGACTTTTGCCGGTTGGTTGCAAACAAAGCTCATCAATGACAATGATGTTCCAGAAGAATTGTACTGGTTGGCCAAGACACTAAGTTTGACTGTAACGACTTTCAAAGGGTACGAGATAAATGGGAATACATTTTACACGATCGCCCAAGATAAAGAAGCACCAACCAAAACAGTGGTGTCCGCTATGATGCAACTAACTTTCAAGAAACATATTATGGTTACATAGAGGAGATATGGGAACTTGACTATGGACCTGATCTTAAGGTCCCTTTGTTTCAGTGCAAGTGGGTCAAATATACTGGAGGCGGGGTACAGGTAGACCCGCAATACGGAATGACAAGAGTGGATCTCAACAATCTTGGATACACGGACGACTCATTCGTCCTAGCCAATGATGTGGCTCGGGTTTTCTACGTGAAGGACATGTCTAGCAAACCGAGGAGAAAAAAAGATAAGAAAGCAAATACATCAGACGATGAGACAAAGCGCCACATAGTTCTTTCAGGCAAAAGAAACATTCTGGGAGTGGGACAAGATAGACATGTCAGAAGATTATGAAAAGTTTCATGAAATCCCTCCCTTCAGAGTGAAGACTTACCCAAGCATCCTGTTAAGTGATGAAGATTCTCCATGGTTACGGCGCAATGATAAGCAAGGGACAAACATGCAGAAAAAGTCTTACACCGCGAGATCCCACTCTCGGATATGACCGGCTTCACCGTCATTACTTTCTATGTGAAGGACATGCATGCATTTTCTAGCATGGTATCTTTGTAACAGTTTGTACACAAAGTGCATCCAGTTTGTACACGAAGTTTTTTCCGTAACCCACTCAACTCTTTAAAAGTTGCTATGTGGGTGAAATTATGATGTCATGCCAAGTTACAACCTTTTCAGAGTTCATTTGTACTGCTTTTCAAATTCAGTCAAAATAAATCATTAAATGCATGGAAAATATCAAACGAAGTCAGAAAGGGTTGAAAATTGATAATGTGCCTTTGAATGGTGCATATTGAACACACAAAAAGTATGGAGTTAAAATAAGTTGTTAAAAATGAAATCCCTTTGTAATAGATGAGTTTTCGTCCAAACCCTCATACTTCGAAAGAGATTGTCCAATTAGTACACGAAGTGCATCCAGTTTTTGCCGCAACCCTCTCAACTCTTTAGAAGTTGCTATGTGGGTCAAATTATGATGTCATGCCAAGTTACAACCTTTTCAGAGTTCATTTGTACTACTTTTCAAATTCAGGGTCATTTAGCTCAAAATAAATCATTAAATGCATGGAAAATAGCAAATGAAGTCAGAAAGGCTTGAAAATTGATGTTGTGCCTTTGAATGGTGCATATTGAACACACAAAAAGTATGGAGTTAAAATAAGTTATTAAAAATGAAATCCCTTCGTAATAGATCTGTTTTCGTCCGAAACCCTGATACTTCGAAAGAGATTGTCCAATATGTACACGAAGTGCATCTAGTTTTTGCCATAAACCTCTCAACGCTTTAGAAGTTGCTATGTGGGCGAAATTATGATGTCATGCCAAGTTACAACCTTTTCGGAGTTCATTTGTACTGCTTTTCAAATTCAGGGTCATTTAGCTCAAAATAAATCATTAAATGCATGGAAAATATCAAATGAAGTCAGAAAGGGTTGAAAATTGATGATGTGCCTTTGAATGGTGCATATTGAACACACAAAAAGTATGGAGTTACAAAAAGTTATTAAAAATGAAATCCCTTTGTAATAGATGAGTTTTCGTTCGAAACCCTCATACTTCGAAAGAGATTGTCCAATTTGTACATGAAGTGCATCTAGTTTTTGCCGTAACCCTCTCAACTCTTTAGAAGTTGCTATGTGGGTGAAATTATGATGTCATGGCAAGTTATAACCTTTTCAGAGTTCATTTGTACTGCTTTTCAAATTCAGGGTCATTTAGTTGAAAATAAATCATTAAATGCATGGAAAATATCAAATGAAGTCAGAAAGGGTTGAAAATTGATGATGTTCCTTTGAATGGTTCATATCGAACACACAAAAGGTATGGAGTCAAAATAAGTTATTAAAAATGAAATCCCTTTGTAATAGATGAGTTTTCGTCCGGAACCCTCACACAAAATGAGATTTTCCAATTTGTACTCAAAGTGCATCCAGTTTTTGTCGTAACCCTCTCAACTCTTTCGAAGTTACTATGTGGGTGAAATTATGATGTCATACCAAGTTACAACCTCTTTAGAGTTCATTTGTACTCCTTTTCAAACTCGAGATATGACATTTCAAATGCCATTTAATCAAATTGTCTTATACAGCAGTTCAAGTTGTTCACACATGCATGGAAACGTCGTAAAGAGATTCTTTATATTTTTCTGATATTTTTTCATATATTATTTATTTCCATTGAAGGCATAGTTTTTTTCTATGATTTTTTAAAGTTTAGGGGTTTTTCTGAAAATAAGAACTAATATTGAATTAAAAAAACCTTTAGTACCGGCGCGAGCCACGCACCGGTACTAAAGGTCCACCGCCCCGCACGGTTTTGGGGAGGCCCTTTAGTACCGGTGCGTGGCTCCCCCCAGTACTAAAGGTCCATCGCCCCGCGCGGTTTTGGGGAGGACCTTTAGTACCAGTGCGTGGCTGGCACCGGTACTAAAGGGTATTTAGTACCGGTGCGAGCCACGCACCGGTACTAAAGGGCCTCCACATATAAATAGTGGAGGCCTCGTCCCGGTGCGAGCCACGCACCGGGAGAAGCTTATTTTTGCCGCCAGGCTACCGCAATTCCTCGTCGCCGGACCTCCTCGCCCTCCACCCCGAGCCAGCTCCTCGTCGCCATCCCTGAGCTCTGCCCGACGCTATCGCGTCCGAACCGTCCCCGAGCCCTGTCCGCCGACGCATTTGCTGGACTTCGCCTCTCCCTCCTCCCCGAGCCACGAGCCCACTCCTCATTGCCACCCCCGATCAACACCATCGTCGTGCCCTCCCCAACACGTCGTGCCGCCGACCTGCCCCGACGATCCATCCCGCCGGTGAGCCCCGACGATCGAGCCCTGGGAAAATAGAGATTTTAATATGTATGAGATGTTAGATGATTTTAATTTTTGGAAGTAGAGTTCATTGTTTTAAATATGTATGAGATGTTAGCTGATTTTAATATGAAAGTGATTTGATGATTTTATATAGAAAATGTTGATATGATGATTTTTGGATGTTAATTATTTTTTATGGATGTTAATTATTTTTGAAAATTATAGTTTATAGAATTGACTACGAGAAATGAATGTTGATGGATGCTTATTTTTAATAATTGGAATCAGTTTTTGGCAAAGGGTGAAAACAATTTCAAAATGAGTGAAAGAGGTCTTTTTGACTACGAGAAATGAATTAGTTTAGTTTTAGGTTTAGTTTATGTCCCTCGACCCTCACACGACACCCCCCGACACCCTGACCTCGACACGACACCCTGACACCCCGACACGGCACCCCCGACCACGACACAGCTCCCGACCCCGACATGACACCTCCGACATCCCAACCCCGACACGAGACCCTGACACGGCACCCCCGACCATGACACGGCACCCTACCCTGACACCCCGACACGACAGCCCCGACACCCTGACCCCGACCGTGACACATCACCCCTATTTATTTAGTTAGGTAGGTAGGTTATCAGGTTAGCTTAGTTAGTTTAGTTAGTTAGGTTAGTTTAGTTAGGTAGGTCCTCCTTAGGTTATTAGGATATGTGTTAATTTTGTTAGATGCTAAGTGTTATTTAATTTTTTAGATGCTAAGTGTTAATTTTGCTAAGTTTTATTTAATTTGTTTTCATAATTAAGTGTTTTTATCGACGTCGACGATACCGATCCCGCATCCTCATCGTCGAGTCGCCGGAGGAGGTCACTTGCTTGAGACGAGGGGCTCTGTCAAGGATTGGGCTCCGCCGAGCTGGTACTGGGAGGTGCTGCCTTCTGGGCGGCGCAGCTTGGTGAGGAGCCAGCCCGTCGTCGACCCGGAGGTTCTGTGGTGGCGGTTGCATGGGCCACGGAATTTTCAGAGGCTTGAGTCCCCCGTGGAGGTGGTACAGTACCATGTCAGCAAGGAGAACGAGCACGTCTGTCGCTACATGGCAGCTTTGGAGGCCAGGTCCGACAATACCTCGCAGATTCTTTAGGGATCTCACTACAGCTATGTTCCTATGATGGTTCCTTCTCTTTGGGTGTCCACCGCCCGCCCCGATATCCATCGGGTGCTAGGGTTCTAGCTAGATCGATATATTAGTTACTATATATGTATTATTATGATGTATTAGCTAGATCGATGTATTAACAATTATCCAAGATTATGAGATGAGATCTTTTCTAAGAACTACTATATATGTATTCGATGATGCATTATTAATTAACTATCAGTTATTTGGCTTCTTGAATGCATGCTAATTTGAATACTAATTTGGTTTATCTATATTATTATGGATTAGTTATTAAGCTATGGACAATACCGGTAGAGCTCATGAAGAGGACATCTTCGACATGATACGCTCCTCTGAAAACCCAGCGGACCTTCTGGGTGAATCACATGATGATGACGGCTCACAATATCTGAACGATTACGGTGATGGATATGAGGCCGAGGAAGAACAACTTATGTTCCAAAATCCGGAACAACTAACAATGTCCGGCGAGGTATATACACATATTAGCCTCTAGTGATCATTACATGTGTATTAATTGATTTGTATATATATATATATATTAACAAAAATTTTTTCTTTTAATTATCAGCCCTCCGGATCGAGCCAATCTAGTAGAAACGTACGAGGCGGTGCCAAAATAATGGACGGCAACGTAAAGCTCAATCTTGATGCTTTCAAACATGATGGCGCACCGACTCACTCTGAAGCCAATGCCAAGACATTTTTGCGTGAATGCGGAGTGGTTGTTAGGGATGGAGTCCCGATCACAGTGCAAGAATGGATTCAACCAACCAACCCAAAACTAGGAGTGAATTATGTCGATACAAGAATTGAAGATACCCTTTGGCGAGATCTCATGGAGCATTTCATCCTACCAGATTCTCTCTCGGAGCGCCAAAGGGGCAAAGTGAAGGAGTTTGCTCTCCATAAGATGGCCGGCGCGTTCCAGACTTGGAAGAAAAAATTATGGACCGAGTACAAAACTAGAGGCCAGAAGGCGCCCGAATTCATAGGAATATACGAGAAGGTAAGGAATCACTGGGACGCATTTATCGAGTACAAGACATCGGAAGCTGCTATGGAGAAGTCGGCAAAGAATAAGATAAATGCGGAGAAAAAAAAGTATCACCATAAACTAGGGACAGGTGGATACAAGTCAGCCATTCCTAAGTGGGATGCATTTGAGAATAAGATGCATGCTGAAGGGATCACTCCAGTAACCTTCCACTGGCCCCAAAGGTGTAGGAAATGGTTTTTTGCGCATGGGGGAAAGTTGGACCCAACAAGAGGGAAGAGTATTGCACTGGCCAGTCTGAAGCATGCATCAGATGAGTTGATTGATGCAATAAAAGCTGCCCAAGAAGGACGGTTTCACCCCGATAGAGAGAACGACAAGCTTACACGCGCCCTCGGGAATCTCGAACACGGAGGACGAACACGAGGCGTGGGTGTTGTTCCATGGTACGAGGGGTTTGCGGGATGGAAGGACAGTTATAAAAGCCGTTCGAGAAAAAATAATGTGGAAGCAGACCGACTTTCTAAGTTGGAATAGAAGTATGAGCAACAATAGCTGTAGATAGAGATATTGACCCAGCAAAGGGAAACTCCACAGCAGGAGGCAGGGGAACCCGTCCCATCTACACTGTCGAAAAGCAACATGGGTTCCATGGGGGCACCACTGGGTCATACCCCCGTGGATGATATCACCGAGAAGACAACCGGGAAGACATCTTGTGAGCTAATCTAGAAAATGAAGAACATACCCGTGCGGGTCACGACGGGCTATGCTTTACCAAATACACCTGATGTTCTCTGGCATTGCAATCCGATTCTAGCTGGGTATGCTCGTGTCGCGGTGGAAGCAATAGAGCCAGGATATGATGAACTATTCCTTGACATCCCTGGAGGTGAGGGGGAGTCCACATTGGCAGAAGCCGACCGTGATCTCATTTTATGGAGTAAGGACCGCATCGTCTTTCCACAGTCAGCCCTAAGGCCACCGGCTCCTCCGAGTATTGATGTCCAGCGTGAGGGATCCCAGCCAGAGGCATCGCAACGCCAGCAGTCCTCCCCACCTTGCTAGCAGTACTCCCCACCTCGCCAGCAGTCCTCCCTACCTCACCAGCAGTCCTCCCCACCTCGAGAGGCGTCCCACCTTGCCAACAGTCCTCCCCACCTCACCAGCAGTCCTCCCTACCTCGGGACGGAGCATGACGCGAGTCCATATTGTCAATATCGATCTCCGCCGCGTGAGCCGACTCCACCCCGGCAGCGGTCCCACCAGCAGGGCTCCCAAAAGAGGAAGGCCAGCAGCAGTCCTTTTCGGAAGAAAGCAAAGAAGAAACCCAAGCCTCCAGCCAAAAGGAAGCTGCCTTACAACATGACACCAGAGGAAAACAAAACTGACAGCAATCGCCAAGTGAAATCCTTTTTGCGAACAAGACCATGCCGCTAAAGGAGGTAATACCCAAGGATGTCCAAGAGCACATTATGGAACACTTTATTGATCAAACCCGGCATATGTCGAGCGTATGCCAACAGACTATGAGCAACAGATTCAGAAGGCAAGTGAGCAGAGAAGTCGGCCCAGCCCAAGGAAGAAGTCGGGTAGTACGACATCAACGACATGAGGTACTACTAGCAGGAAAACAATTCCCCAGCTCGGAGAACAATCCAAGCAATCAATCTCTCCGCTCAAGGTGAGTACCAATCCAAGCAAGAAATTGATCCAACCAGTCAACATGCAAGGCAACCCAATCGACCTCGAAGAAGTAGAGGCTGCAGGTCTCACTCTTGGCCAAATCCTTGGCACCAAGGAAATCCGTGGGTACGGTGCAACTGAGTACGCAATGCAATATGCTGTCGGAAAACCACTTGTCACACCCGAGCAGTACAAGGAACTACCAATTGCGATGCGATGGTTGCATGATTGGTACCTGCGTGAAGCAAAGCGAGGGGAGACGGTGGTCATGGTCAAATTAAGGAAAGAGCATTACGTCAATGGATGTGACATATGTCCTTAATTCTCTGAACTTTTCTAGTTATACCACATGGACTCTATCGACAAAACTCTCATCAGTTGCTATTGTCTGTAAGTGATTTATATCTTTAATAATTTAAGTCTCTAGATAAGATATCGTTCATTGGCTTATCCTCACTATATATGTTCAATTCTACACTATTATGCAGATTGAAGATGTGGGAATTGAAACAAGAGGGAATCGATGACATTGGGTTCATCGACCCAAATACCGTTAATGGTTATGTGGTAAAACATTATGCCAAGGACACAGAAGATCTCTTGGAAAATTTTCTAGAGGCACTAATGAATACCAAATCTACTATAATATTTCCTTACAACATGGGGTAAGTGTTTACTCTCTTGTATACTACTCATTCTATTTTTGCTTACTAGCTCGATGTCAAGTGTAGTTGATGAGTTATATGCATGCCTGCTTAATTATATAAACTTCTGCGCAGAGACCACTATATCCTCCTAAATATTATCCTCGCTGACGGACTTGTTCAAGTGTATGACTCACTAGATACAGTAGAACAATCATACATGGACTTGTATTTTATGATAGAATGGTAATTTCAATCTTTATCGACCTCGCTTTGTTTCATTATTTCCTGATATCAAAATTAATTATAGTAAATCTTCCGTTCTTTTTCTTTGCCGCTTAGTGTTTGGAAAAAGATGATAGAAAAAACCCATCACGGTCGTCAATGGAAACCGAAGCTGAAGTGAAAAAAGATGCAGGTAATTAAGTAGTACTAGTAGGTCCGCGCATCTCTTTAATTCTAGTTTCAATACCATTATCACATGCTTGATTATTAATTATCTTATTGAATTCTATACTTTTGCAAAGTGCGCGAAGCAGCCACAGGGGACAAAATTATGTGGATACTTCCTCTGCGAGAACATTCGCATCTAGACCGAAAGTTGTATATGTTGCAGAGGAGCACGTGAAAGACAACTCCAGGTTTGGCAGATAATGTCGAAGCTCTCACCCAAGAAACGCTTTGTAGAACTTCAAGAGGAATTTGCGGCATTTCTTCTTCGACATGTCACTGATGTAAATGGAGAGCACCATTCCTTACCGCCGCCTCAATAATGCCAGCAAATCAGTAGTAGAAAACTGAGATTTCATCCGGAGCAGTAGCTAGCTAGTCCCGGCCGGGTTTTGGGCCTTAAGTTATAAGTCCCAGAATATATATGGATGTGTAATTCCATTTGTATATATACTGTGTATGAGATATTGTATATTATATAACATATATATATATGCATCAACATGTGTAATGTTTCCGGTATGTAGCATCGTAAAATAAACTTAAAATGAATGGAAAACCAAAACCTAATTAAAAGCTAAAACAAAAAAAACAAAAAACTTAGTACCGGTTGGTATCACCGACCGGTACTAAAGGTCCTCCACCACCAGCCCACGCAGGCAGCTACATGGTGGGCCTTTAGTACCGGTTGGTATCACCAACCGGTACTAAACATCCTCCACCGCCAGCCCACGCAGGCAGCCACATGGTGGGCCTTTAGTACCGGTCCATGAGGTAACCGGTACTAAAGGTATAGACCATTACTCCCGACCCTTTAGTACTGGTTGGGGAACCGGTACTAAAGGCACATCCCGACCAGGACTACTGATCGACATTCTACTAGTGTCTGGGGGCAACCTGGACGCGGTCTGTGCGCGGGAGGAGGGAAAGCAGCCAGAAGGAGGGACGGGGGGGTGTGCGCGTGCGAGCTCGGCCACTGGCCGATTCGGGCGGCGCTGTGCGCACGCGAGAGGGAGAGGAAGGAGAGGGGCGACCGAGTGGCGTGCTACGGACGCCGAGGGGGCAGAGGGGACATGCTGGGGCGGCCCGAGGTGGCTGGGGCTGCTCGTCGGCTGGCTGCTACAGTGCGGGTGTGCACTGGAGCATGCTCCAGAGCGTGAGCTCTTCATGCTAGGGCCTTAGTTTAGTCCCCCTACGTGTCCTCTTATGCCTTGAGGTATTGGAGATGCCCAAATGATAGGGTAGGCTAGAGGTGATCTCTAGAGGAGACTCAGGGAAGAATAAAATGGGGAGAGGGGATAGAAATGGTGCTGCCAGGGGTAAAATCATGGGTTTTACACCACCTCCTGGTGACCTGGGGTTTTGGGGTTCTTGCTGGAGGTAAAATACACCCATGAGAGGTCATGGTAGAGAGGAGGGTGAAAAGGCTGGTTTTACAAATTTACCAGAAGGTGTTTGGTGAGTTTTTCGGCAAGAAGATGCTTCCTCCTTGCAGATATATTTACCAGGGTCAAAGTTTAGGTGAAAATGAGATGCTTCACCAAATTTGAGCTTAAGGATAGGAAGTTTCCAATGGAAATTTGGTGAACCCTAGAAATTGGCAGAAACTGATTTCTGTAGATCCAATGATGCTAGGCTTTAACCCTTGATGCACCACTTAGTGTACCATCACTATTTGGCCATCATATCATGCCCACAAAGTTTGAGGCCAGGTGGAGACACTTCACAATGTAAAGTTGCTCAAATTTGATTCTGGCCAGGAATGGTTTCAGGATGGTTTGAAGAACCAAACCACCTTGGATTGGGATGAAACTATGCAAGATCATCACCCATGATAGTGTTGACTTGCTAGAATTTTTCTGGAATTTATTGAGAATATTTCTTAAAGAAACATTCCAAAAGTGTGATCGGAACAAAAAGGGTTTTGAGGGTTTTTGCCTATGATCTGATCATGCACTTGTGTTGAAACTCATATATATGGAAAATATATGTCCACTGAGTTTCTCTAAATTTTCTCAAATATTTTTAAAGTATTTAAACACCTTTTCCCTAGGAAAAACCATTTCTGGCCTTAAGAAAAAGCCTTTAAATGAAATACGAAATAATCTTTAAAAATAATATTTGGTGGTTTTCAGAAGTCATATATATAGTAGGCTTGAAATAAAACCTTTGGGAAAGAAGTGTCCACCTGATTTGGGGACTTGTAGTGCAAACATCATTTTAGGGGATGTTGGAAAATTAAATTAAATAAATTATTTTTGGTTAGAACAAAATTTGATCAAAATAGTTTTGGGCACTATTCACATGGCATGATCATTAGGCAAAGGGTTGGATCAAGGAAGATGATTATGAAGTGCAATAGAACCTAGTAGTGCCATAAAATTGAATCAACAAACAAGCAACCAACATAGCAAGCAAGTACAAACACATAGAAAAAGTTTTAGTTGGCTCCAAATTTTGCAAACCCAATCATAACAATGTGCTACAAACATAGGGTGTGACATTGTATCACCGCTCCATCCGAGAATTTTACGACGTATCGACTGTATCACATATCCGGGAATAAGAGCATTTGAAAGGAACTAAAGTTGCGAAACAATGTACCGAGAACTTACTTGATGTACGGCCGTACTTCTGTTAGGTTGTTGAAGATATACAACAAAACGGTCCGCCATTCTTTGACATCCAGCACTATTGATTTTGAAGCACCAGCTGGTGCGAGCTTCCCTTTGAATAGGCTAAGGCTGGATCGACCTTTTTCACGGTCACCATCATTGTACCGAGGCTTTGGATTATCCGAATGACTATTCTTGGCTTTGTAGTGTGCTGTCATGAAGTTTGTCGCCTCCTTAGTAATGAATGCCTTCGCCATCGATGCTTCAACTCTACGTTTATTTTTACATTTTCCTCAAAGCATCTTCTGCATCCTCTCAGTTGCGCAGCACCAACGATTTTACATGGGCCCCCTCAATCTTGCCTCGGTTGGGAGATGCAAAATCAAATGCTGCATTGGATTAAAGAAGCCCGGTCGAAAGATCTTTTCTAACTTGCAGATCAACTCCGGCGCCAACTCTTCCAGTTCGTCTAGCACGTCAGGCGATAGTTCTTTCGCACAAAGAGCACTGAAGAAATAGCTCAGCTCTACCAATACTAGCCATTCATCCTCAGGGATAAAGCCACTCAACATCACTGGCATTACCCGCTCAAGCCATATGTGCCAATCATGACTCTTGAGACCTAATATTTTCAATTTGTCAAGACTCGCTCCCCTCTTTAGATTTGCTGCATACCCATCGGGGAACATGAACTGCATTTTCACCCACAATATCATTTCCCTCATAGCTGGTCTTCCAAGATAGAACCATGCCTTTGGCTTCCTCTAGTTCTTCTTTCCGTTTGGTTGTCGTATGTTTTGTAACGGTCTATCACATAGAGCCTCCTAATCGAGTCTAGCCTTATGATTATCCTTTGACTTCCCCTCTATGTCGAACAATGTACCAAAAAGGGACTCTGCGATATTCTTTTCAGATCCCACAAACATATCTCGTGAGTCCAGGTGTGTTCCGTATTATGCCCTTTGAAATATCCTGGACGATTTGGATCTGGCTCGAGAGTCTTTATCTGATCCACGATCTGTTAGCCTATCAACGCAGGTGGTGAAGTGTTTTTGACAACTCTACCTTTGATGAAATTCTTCTTGTCTTTTCTGAACTTATGGTCAGGATCTAGGAACTTTCTATGCATGTCAAAGCAAGAAAACTTGCGACCCGCCTGCAACCAACGGAACTCAAGAGATTTCTTTCATGTGGGGCACGGGAACCTTCCGTGCACACACCAGCCAACGAATAGCGCATACGCCGGCAAGTCATGCGACAAGTACATGTACCACACATGCATTTTGAAGTTCTTTTTGGTAGCGGTGTCGTATGTCTTGATCCCATTATCCCAGGCTTCTTGCAATTCATCCTTAAGCGGCTGCATGTACACATTCATATTCTTCCCCGGATATTTGGGCCCTGGAATTATCAACGTCAGGTAAATGTTCTTTCTTTTCATAATCTCTCCGGGGGGTGAGTGAAATGACAAATACAGGCCAACAACTATATTGTGCTGCCGTCATACCATACACATTGAACCCATCTATGCTGATGGCAACTCGACGATGCCTTGGATCTGCCTCTTTATCCTAATGTAATGCATCGAAGTGCTTCCATGCAAGAGCGCCTGAAGTGTGTCCCAACATCAGATTCCTATATGCATCCAGTTCTGTTCTTTTGCCCAATTTATGCCACGTTGTCTGTCTGGCCTTCTCTTCGACCATGAAAAGACGTTGAAGTCTTGGTATGATTGGCAGATACCGAAGAACCTTGACTAGGATTTTGGTCTCACTCTTCTCACCCATACCGTTGTCTACCAGAACATACCTGGAAGCATTGCAAATGGGACAATAGTTGAAGCCCGCATACTCAAGCCTAAATAAGGAACATCCATTCTCATAGGCATCTATCTTCTCATAGGGCATCTTAAGCGCACGTAGGATTTTGTCCGACTGGTACAGCTTTGCTGGCAATACATGGCCTTTGGTAGAAAGCATCCAAATATCGTCATCATCGCGTCATAGCATTCTCTGCCCAGGTTGAACCGAGCCTTTAGAGCCATTACTTGTGCGATGGCATCCAGTTGACAAAGCTTAGTGTGCTCGTGGAGAGGACGTTTTGAAGAGTCCAACATTTCATAAAAGGCCTTTGCAGATTCCTCCATTTCATTGTCCGAATCCCGAGCATCATCAAAGTCTTGCACCATGTCTTCGATCCCGGTACCATGCTCGTCGGTGCGATGATGAACCACCTCAGCTCTAGCACGTTGGGTAGACTCACCATGAAATGTCCAGACCGTATAATTAGGCGTAAAACCCCACTTCTTAAGGTGTTTGATCATTTCAAACACAGGGGCACCAGGTTTTTTCTGTCCGTTTGCAAATGCGACTCTCACAAACACCTTGGTTTTTGTCATCCATTCATGGGTCATGTCTTTCTGACTAGTGTGACCGGTGTACATCCACCCACGATCAGTCATCTTGCCTAGCTACTGGACACAGAAAAAATATACATAATTCAGCAAACCATAATCATCAGTTAATAGAGTATTTCAGTTTTATTACGTCGATGCAGATTAGATGCTAGTAGGTAAAGATAGGTCCTAATCCCACCTGAGTATGTCTAGATTGGGTTCGTTTTCCCATGCTCTCCTCTGAATCTGATGCACAATTGCGGCAGCACCTCCCCGCTGTTCTCCTGATACACGTCTCAGCAATAAGCAGAGAGGATGTGTACCCGGAGAACAATAGGGAGGCACTTACGAACTTCTACATCGGATTCGGAGCAGAGCATATGAGAAAACGAACCCAATCTATACATACTCGGGCTATCCATGGATAATGTTGGACAATTCGAAAGAATCACGGTTATAAATATGCTAATGAATGCATATTTATAGATGTAATCCTTTAGAATGGGAGACACATAGTGGCGCGCATACTGATGATTGAAGACACAAATAGCTAGCAAGTTTCATCGGCACGAAGACCAGAACAAAGAAATTTTGTTAAGGGTGTCGGGGAGAAGGTGTCATTTGTGCTCACCAACAAATGCAAACATGGGAGCTCATCAAATGCACGAGGAGGTCGTCAAACAACTACACATTGAAATTCACCTAATCAACACAAAATATGATGAATTTATGACAAAATAGGAAAATATGTAACCTAGCTCATAATTTACAAAACTATGACCTCCTCGGCCTCACGAAGGCCGAAGAGCACCTTTTTGGTCAATAGGAGGCAAAATAGGTGTCGGGGGTCAGTGGCATCAGGAGACAGTGGCATCAGGGAGACAGTGACATCACGGGTTAGTGGCGTCTTTGGTTGGCGGTCGGTGGTGTCGGGAGTCGGGGGTTGGTGGTGTTGGTGGTCGGGGGTCGATGGCATCGGTGGTCGGGGGTCGGGGGTGTCGGTGGTCGGGGGGGCAATGACGTCGGTGGTCGGGGGTCGAGGGTTAGGGGTCCGGGGCGTCGGGGGTCGGTGGCGTCAGGGGTTGGCGGTCGGTGGCTTCGGGGGTCGAGGGTCGGTGGCGTCGGAGGTTGGGGGGTTAGTGGCATCGGGGATTGGGGCTCTTCTCTTCTTTTTCTTCTTCTTCTTCTTCTTCTTCTTCTTCTATTTCACCTTCTTATTCTTCTTCTTCTTCTCCTCTTCTCCTCATCTTCATCTTCTTCTTCTTCTTCTTCCTTCGTTTACTTTTTCCTCTTCTTCTTCTCCTCTTCTCCACTTTTTCTTCTTCTTCTTCTTCTTCTTCTTCTCCTCCTCCTCCTCCTGCTTTTCTTCTTCTTCTTCTTCTTCTTCCTCTTCTTCTACTTATTGTTTTTTTGTTTTTTTCATCTTTCTTCTTTCTTCTTCTAATTATGTAAATCTAATCTAAACTAAACCTAAACTAAACCTAAAACTAAACCTACACCTAAACCTAAACTAAATCTAAACTAAACCTAAACTTTAAAAAACAAAAAAACAAAAAAAAGAGGAGAAGATAAGCTCACCTTGGAGGGGAGGAGGTGCCGGTGGAGGAGGGGGCCTGTGGAGGAGGGCCGCCGTAGGGGAGGGGGTCGGGTGCGGCAGGAGCGGTGGCCGGCAGGTGCAGCAGGGGCAGCGGTAGGGGCTGTGGGGGTCGGGGTTGGCGGCTGGCGGGTGGCAGGGGCGGCGGCCGGCAGGTGTTGTGGTTGGGGGTGGCAGGGGCTGCGGCGGGTGGCGGTGGGGGTCAGGTGCGGTGAGGGCGGTGGCCGGCGGGTGCGGCAGGGGCGGTTAGGGTCGGGGCGGCGGTCGGCGGGTGTGGTTGGGGCGGTAGGGGCGGCAGTCGGCGGGTGTGGGGGTCGAGGGAGGAGAGAGAGGCAAAGAGAGAAGATAGCGAGGAGGTCACATCGTTAATTAGGTAGCGTTTTCTTGTTTATCCGCTAGCAAATGGCAAAGAAAGTGGCCGTTACCTGGTTCTTGTCAGTGGGCCCACCTCCCTCTTTGTCGTCCGCTTGCTGATGGTAAACATCCTTTGCCGTGTGCTAGTGGACGACAAAGAGGTGGCTGATGGCAAAGAGCTTCTTTGCCGTCATCTATTTGTTTGCTGTCTGTTTTTTGGAAACGGATGCCAAAGAGCTTCTTTGTCGTCCGCCAGCAGACGGCAAAGAACTAGGAGACGGCAATTTTGCTGATTCCAGTAGTGTATAGTGTTGTCAGCTAAACATATACCCATGAATGCATTGCTTTCGATGTGATCCTGTCTTCGTATTTCATGCACTATGATTATGTGCTACATATGTCAGTCATACATTTGGGGAATTTAGCTAGCATTTGTTCAATTGCATATTGTTGCGAGTTGTGATGAATGTTCTTCCTATGGAAACTATTAGTTCAATTGCATATTGTGGCAAATTATGATGAATGTTCTTCATGTGGACACTATTTGTTCCATTGCATATTGTGGTGAATTTGCTATTTGCTTGGTGATTCAAATGAAATATTTTACATTAACCTCGCCATTTCAGTGCACACGGTTTAAGAGACTAAGCATGTGTGATCCAAAACTAAAAGCACACGCAACTTCTAGAGCAACCGCCTATGATCTACATGAAATGCACACGAGATATAAATTGTAAGTAGGTGATACATAAGAAATTGCAGATTATTTGGAGCACTTCAATCATTTGTGATAGCACCTTATCACAAGTGTGATCCAAGAGGAAACCATGGTGATCCAAGGACGATATCACACATAAGTTTTTTGGGAAACGTGTGCGATGATATCATGCATGGTAGACACTTGCCAGAGAAAAGTCATGTGCGATGATGTCTATATCACACAGTTTCTATGATGGATGTGGGGACCCAGACTCATAAGTCGCGATCACTGAATGCACGTGTATAGTGATCCTAGAGATCAATGCTCACGGAACACAGAGAAGCTGGATAAAAAGAGTCCTACATCCACATTTAGCGTCTTACACAAATAAAGACCATGAAGGTCTACTCTTACATAGATAGGGCCATATTGGCCAAACACTTAAACGGAACAAACAACGGGAATCTTGATCGAAAGCATGAACCCATTGCCATCTGCGTTAACCTATAGGTGAAAGGACATGGATGTCACCTAGAGGGGCTAAATAGGCCCTTTGAAATAATTACGGTTTAGGCTTGAACAAATGCGAAATAAAACTATCATTTAATTAGTCAAGCAGAAAACCAAAAACAACTATGCTCACCTATGTTCACCAACAACTTATGCTAAGCTAGATATACAACTAGGTGATAGCAAGATATATAACAAGAAAAAATATGGCTATCACAAAGTAAAGTGCATAAGTAAAGAGGCTCGGGTAAGAGATAACCAAGGCAAGCAGAGACGACGATGTATCCCGAAGTTCACACCCTCATGGATGCTAATCTCCGTTCGGAGCGGTGTGAAGGCACAATGCTCCCCAAGAAGCCACTTGGGCCACCGTAATCTCCTCACGACCTCACACAATGTAAGAAGTCGTGATTCCACTAAGGGACCCTTGAGGGTGGTCACCGAACCCGTACAAACAAGGTTGGGGCAATATCCTCAACTTAATTGGAGGATCCCAACGACACCATGAAGCTTCACCACAATGGATTGTGGCTCCGAGGTGACCTCAAATGCTCGGGGCAATCTCCACAACCTAATTGGAGACCCCGAAGCTTGCCCGGAGCTTTGCACCACAATGATTGAGCTCCGAGGCACCACCAACCGTCTAGGGCGCCAAAGCACCCAAGAGGAACAGGCTCTAAGGTGCACAAACACCCAAGAGTAATAGCTTCTCAACTTCTCACTTCCACATATCACCGTGGAGAACTCAAACCATTGCACCAAATGCAATGGCAAGGGCACACGGAGTGCCAAAGTCCTTCTCTCCCAAATCTCACCAAAGCAACTAATGCTAGGGAGGGAAATGAGAGGAAGAATGAAGAAGAACACGAAGAATTCCAAGATCTAGATCCAAGGGTTCCCCTCACTCAAAGGAGAAAGTGATTGGTGGAAATGTGGATCTATATCTCCTCTCTCTTTTCCCTGAAGAACTAGCAAGAATCATTGGAGAGATTGAGAGTTAGCAAGCTAGAAGAAGGTCAACAATGGGGGAAGAACACAAGCTCAAAGGATGAGGTCCATTGGGGAAGAAGACACCCTTTCATAGGTGGGGAAAAATCCAACCGTTATCCCCATCCTCAGCCCCGCGTGTCGCGGTACTACCGCAAAAGATCACGGTACTACCACAAGGGCTTGCGATACCACCGCTGCAATATGCGGTACTACCGCTCGCATGGAAGTGACAAACATAGGCCGATTGCTCTAGGCAACAAGCGGTAGAACCGCCGCAGCGGTACTACCGTATGGTCGGTAGTGGCTGTCACTGGAGATGCACGGAAGTAAAAAAATACTTCCGTGCCTACCTCCGCTGAGGGCGAAGCTGCAAAAAAGTCCGGCACGGTAGTATCGGAAGTCATTTGCGGTACTACCGCCCGAGCGGTGGAAGTAAAAAATTACTTTCGTGCAACTTGCGGTACTACCGTCCTCGGTGTGGAAGTAAAAAATTACTTTCGTGCAACTTGCGGTACTACCACTCTGAGGAGCGGTACTACCGCTAGCCACTGTACTGCAACACCTTCAACAACTTGGCTAGGAAAACGGAAGGATAAAGTCAAAACCAGAATGGCCACAACTTCTGCAAATGAGCTCCGAATTGAGCAAACTCAAGCTTGTTGGTTTTCTTAAGAAGAGGCAGTAGAAAAATGTCAAAGGTATAGAGATGAGAAACCTCTTTAAATCAAGAATCGGCAATAACTCCAACATCGAAAACATCATGGAAGATGCATATGGACTCTGTTTTCGATGAGCTTGAGCTTGTCATGAAGTTGACCATAATCTCAAGAAACCTCGGAGAGAAAAACCAACCAAGAACAAAGAAAGATGATGATGCCAACAATGCAATGGTTTGATCTCTCAACGAATGATATTATCAAGCTACTCACTTGACAGCCCCCTTGATAGTATGACTACCTATCCTATGAGACCGGTAAAATAGAAAACCTATCAAGGTCAAACCTTAGTCTTGCGCATAGTCCAGTTTAGCTAGATGATGACGATCTTGACTTCCTCAAGATGGACCACCTTTCTTGATTGAGTTGGCTTGAGGAAGACTAGATGATTGCTCCCCCATACTCCACTATGGATGAGCTACTCTTCTGTGCATCTTCACAAGTCCATTGACACCACAATGGACGGCAAGCTTCAAGCCGGATCTCTTCGTGATGCTTCACTTGAACTTGCACACTACAACCTTGATAATGATCACCACTTGACGTCTTCTTCCATGGGTTGTATGGGATCTTCCTCTTGATGCAATCCCATGGAAATATCCCTAACCCCACAAAGAAATCTCACAAGGAACATGGGTTAGTACACAAAGTGTAATGGACAATGCTTACCAGACCATGGGATCACTTGATCCCTCTCGATACATCTTCTACGTTTTGTCTGTTGATCACTTGATCCACTCTTTGACTTAGTATTGATCAACCTAGAATCCTATCTTCTCTCGTCATAAACATGATGTCTTGAAGGTAATCATGAATGCTCACACAGTCTCCTTCTTCAAGACATGCTTGCAATACACTCAACTGTCATATGACCAATCTTTGGATAAACCTTGAATACCACCTTGGTCATCATATAAACTCATTGAAACCCAACAGATGTACTTCAAGAAGTGCCTATGGACAAACCTTCGAATATAACTCAAGCCAACCATTAGTCCATAGGGGTGTCATCAATTACAACATGGAGAAATGTGCTCTTACAATAGGCATTCTGACTGGGAAGCATCCTAGTTCGCATGTTCATCACCAACAAACTCTTCAACGTACTCCTGTTCTTCCATGCCTGGCAATTTAAATAACCAGTGGCAAGCCAATGAGTACTTCGAATGTACTCGCAAGCAACCCAAGTTGAGGAACAAGGTAATAATGATGCATGATATATCACTAAGTAGGTATTTGCGAAAAGCTAATTTTGAATGCAATGTCATGATCCAGTAACTATGTGTAAGCATGCATCAACAGTTGGCAGATATCCATATGAACAAGTTATAGATATCATCATAAGCGGGGGTTGAACATCACATGTTCACTCATCACACCAAGTCTTCAGACTTGTCTCAAATATCATCCTTCTATCATCAGCACACACTCACACCAAGGTTTGCGAAAACACCCGGATGTGGTTTAAGCAACACCACCCAACCGTCCTTGACCATGGACACGGCTATTCGAATAGTTTTACACTCTACAGAGGTTGCACACTTTACCCACGAGACTAGGGGAACTTCCTTGTCATCCATGACTCGCGGTATATAACATACCCGAGGTAAGCACCCAAACAATGCCTTTCCCCTGGCGATACTAAACAAAGAGTCCACTCGATTGGTACCCATCCCACATGATGTACATCACTCGTATCATCCATGCAGGGACCAATGGTGTGCCCAGTGCCTGTGAAGATAACGCATGATCGTCCATACCGGGACGACCCCGTATCGAGAGTGACCACGCCACTCTCGCCACTAGTAATGTGGGCTCCTTGCTAGTACCCACCAAGGTAATCAATAGAGCCCTGTCCCATAAGGGGTATCGTGGTTGCGCATGTAAGGTTGAGACAGTCGACAAATCTTAAACCCTCCATTTTTTAAAACACATCCTTAACTTGGTTGGGAACACCACTTCTTTCACAAGTGGTCACCCAACACATCATCATCTCCCTCGCGCATTAGTGCACCCGTCAGGGTTTTTCGAGAAGTCTTTGAAATCATCTCTTTTCTTTCCATCACCATGCATAATCCCGAACCCACTTGCATATCATCTACTAGCATCCTATCTACACCCACTTGCATAACCCTCATAAGGTGGTAGGGTCATGCACGATGCAAGTGTCAATGCGAAAAGTGTCGAAAGCAACCCACCGAAGTGGTCACTACTCCACATGCTCAAATAAAAGGAAAGAAAGTGCTATGTGACATGCAATAAAATGGTTTCTTAACATGGTCAAAGGACTGCTTGCCTAGCTCAACAAAGTCTTCGGGGTCTTCAAAGTCTTCGGGTCCAACTCCCTCGTCAATAGCGCAATCTATCGTCGCGATAAATAGTGGTAAAAACAAGCATCTCACAAAAACAGAGCACACAAAGCTAAAAGCAAAAAGCTACCCTATTCTGTTCAATATTAAAATATTTACTAAAAATAGTTGTCTAGGGTTTTGAGTTTAAAAAGGTTTTCAAAACTATTTGAAACAGGGGCTAATAATGCCAACTAGGGGTTTTAAATTGAATGAGTACAAAAAAGGTTTTCAAATATGTTTACAAGTGGCACTAATAAAGTCTATTGAATATTCCAGGAATTTTGCTGAAAAAATAATTGGATTTGGATTTTTATTTAATCTTGTGGGATGTTTAGAAAACCCCACCAAAAAAGAAAAAGAAAAAGAGAGGGGGAGGCCTCTGTGCCTGGCCCAGAGGCAGCCAGCAGCTGGGCTGGCCAAGCTGGCTAGCCAGCCAACCACGCGCGCGACCAGGTTCAAATCTGACGCGTGGGGCCTAGCTATAGGCGACCGCGAGGGGAGTGAGAGTGTGGGAGGGGTGTGAAAGGATAATAGGTGGGACCCCCTGTCGGATCCTTCTCCCACCTCGGGACAGAGAGGGGAGAGGCTCAACGGTGGTGGTGGAGGGCACGACGGTGGCAGGAGAGAACGGGGATGGAGTCGAGGTCGAGCCACCGATCCCCTAGAGGTGGAGGAGCACCCTAGGTGGCCGGAGTCGCCGACGGCGAGCACCCACGATGGAGGAAGCTTCGAGTGGAGGACGCACCGGTCACCCTATGCACCAAAAGGAGGGCGAGAAGAGGGGAAATGGGTCAGGGCTTTGAGGGGGACTCAATGGGACCGAAATGGAGGCCGGAGGGGTGCCTCACCTGGAGATCGATGGCGGGGCTGCTGCGGCGATGCTCCAGTCGATCCCGGGTGCTCGAGCCCCCAAATGAACGGGGCGAGGCACGGGAGATCTATTGGGTGAGGGAGAGAGAGACCAGAGGGGAGAGAGGGCTCGGGCGAAGACCATTTATAGGTGGACGCGAGTCCACTGAGGGTTTGTGCGCCGGCGAGGTCGAGGCGCTCGCTGGAGGGCGTGGGGGTGGGAGAGAGCATGTGTGGGGTGCTCGTGGAGTCGGTCTAGGCTAGGGGTGAGAGGAGAGAGGCAGGGGAGCGTGCACGTGTGAGCCCCGTGGTTGGCCGAGCTACGCGGCGCCGGGCACACGTGCGGGAGGTTGCCAGAGAGAGGAGGAGGGGGCCGACATGGTGGAGTCTTGCGGACGTCAAGGGCATCTCGGGGGACAGCTCCTCACGCCCCATGGCTATCGGGTGGCTCGGGATGGGTGTAGCTATAGTGTGGGCATGTACTGTAGCGTGTTCCAAAGCATGCTTTTGGCATGCCATGGCATGCTTGCATGCTCTGGATGCGTCCCTGCATGTCCACTAGCTTGTGGATGAGCTATAGATGCTCTAGGAGCTATGGGAGATCTAGGGAGAAAGAAATGGAGTAAGGGAGGGATAAAGATGCTCCTGCCAAGGCTGTCGAGAGGTGAAAATGGTAGCTTTACCCCATCTCCATGTGGCTTGTGGACGTGAGACTATTGTTGGAGGGGTAAGAGGTGAGTGAGTAACTGTGGTACAAGTTTGAGAGCAAGGGGGAGGGTGAAAGTGGTGAAAACAAATACTTTACCATTTCACCAGAAGGTGTTTGATGGGTGTTTGGTCAAGCAAACTTTACCCACTGACTGTGATATTCAACATGATCAAATGTTAGGTAAAAATGAGATGGATCACCAGGTTTGAGCTCAAATGAGCAAAGTTGACCATAGAAACTTTGCGAACCGTAGAAACTAACAGAATCAGGTTTCTGTAGATCTAGTTATGCTAAGCTACTACCCTTGATGCACCACTTAGTGTAGCATCATTATTTGCTGATTAGAACATGTCCACAAAGTTTGGAGTCAAGGGGAGAAACTTCACGATGTAAAGTTGTTCATATTTGAATCTGGACAGGAAGGGGTTTGGAATAGTTTGATGATCCAAATCAACTTGGATTGAGATGAAACTTTGCAAGATCATCACCTATGATAGTGTTGACTTGCTGGAATCTTGATTTGGATAGAAAGGGTTTTGAGGGGTTTTGCCCATGATTTGAACATGACCATGTGTTGAAACTCATATATATGGAAAATATATGTCCACTGAATCTCCCTAAATTTTCTAAAATATTTTGAAATCATTTAATAAATATTTCCTATGAAAAACCATTTCTAGTCTAAAGAAAAAGCCTTTAATTAAAATATGAAAATAATCTTTAAAATTAATATTTGGTGGTTTTGGGAAGTCATAAATATAGTAAGTTTTAAGTAAAGCCATGGGGGAAGAAGGACCCACCCAATTTGAGGACTTGTAGTGCCAAGCTCACTTCAGGGGTTTTTGAAAACCTAATTTGGATAAATCCTTTTTCGTCAAAATAAAATTTGATACAAATATGTTTGGGAACTATCCACATGGCATGATCATTGGGAAATAAGTTTGGATCAAGGAAGGTGAATATGGAGAGGGATAGAATCTAAGAGTGCCATACACAACAATTATCAGGCATGCAAGCAACAACTCAAACAAGCAACAAGCACTAAAAAAGTTTTAATTGGATCCAAATTTTATAAATCCAGGCAAAACAAGGTGATACAAACACATGGTGTGACAATGGCCTGTGTGGATTAGGTAATATATCGCAAATGGTTAAAGATCAAACACCATTGTTTTCCATTAGCAATTATACTCATTTGACTCGTGATAGACATGTATGATTGATAACCAATCCCACACGTACAACCCAAATATAGTGTGTGAGATATGTTCTGCATCGCACACGATTGTATTTAGCAGAATGTGTGCACCATCGATTACCATCGCCGATGATTTTTTCGTGTCGTGTCAGATGAACTCCCCTATCGCCCACATAGGCAAGGCGGCGGTTTAAACATTCATCGCAGGAAGGGGATAAAACCAGTTTGTATACCAAGTCATTGCACCAGTTTTACCATGACTTTTTGTCTTTTCACCCTGTTGATATGTTGCCACCACCACAACCCACACCAGCACCATCGTCGTCATCATCGCTGCTCTCACCCTCCCACCCCCTATATCTGTGTCCCTGTCATCATTATCATTCTTATTCTCATCCTCCCCCTCCTCCCCGTCATCACCGTCGACACCTTTCCCCACAACCCATATACTCCCTTCTATTATGCAACCTCCTCCTCCTATTTTTTATCATCTCCAATTCCTTGACTGTTTTCATCATTATCCTCATCTATTTCATCATCTCCATTTCCTTTCCTTTTCTCATGAGTCTCATCATCATCATCATCCTCGTCGTCAAAGTCGTCATTCTTATTCTCTTCATCATCATACATGACATCACTTTCTTCTTCTTCACCTTCTTCCTCTTGAAACTCTTCTTGTTCTTCTTCTTTAGAATCTACCTCATCAGTGTACTCATCCTTGTACATGACTATATTGGCAGTAGATTTAGCCTGGAGGCACATGAGAAGCGAGCTCTGAACCTCACTTGGCGTCCTCTTTGGGTGGCTCAAATCTGGTTCCTCACCAAGCTTGGCAAAACCTTCAATGAAGTTGCCAAGGTTCTGTGTTATTGATTTGCATAGGTCATGCACCATGCCCACTATCTTGAACTTTTTTTTAAATGAAAATGAAAAAATGTTGAATAACAGTTAAAAATGGGAAACAAACTAGTTTAGATGTCAAACCTTGATATGCAACTCATATGTCTATCATATGCAACTAAACAATGAAAAAATAGCAAGTAGCAGCTATTTGCAACTACAAAAAATGAGCAAGATAGAAAGCTGATTAGTACTAGAGTATGTGTGTAGTTACACCATAAATAAAATATAGTTGCACAAATGATGGGGGTTGCACCAACACTGCAGTAAAAAAGGTGAAACAGAAAGAAGAGTTGAAAATAAACTCACATGTGGATCATAGGTAGGTGGAAGTTTTGAAGATACAAATGCTTCTACCAGCAACAAACTCCTGAGCATAGGTGACTATATGTTCCTCTTTACTGCACCTTGAGCTGATGCAAAATTACAAAAATAGATGTAAGATTTAGCTACATCTAGAAAGGTAGGGTAATAAGATAAGCATAACAATGTGCAATAGTATGTGCAACTCTGGTATGTCTTGTTGTGCCCAAAGAACTCAAAATTACATGCAACAAACATATGACAAAAATATGTCCAACTAACATATGTGCAAATCTATAAGCTAACAAAACAATTGTTTGCAACTCTCACCATACTTTTTGCCAACCTAATATGAGCATTTGTGCAACTGTCGAAAGGTAAATGTGCAACTAGGATATATGCAAAATAGTCATGTCAAAAACAACCACGTGCAATTGCCTGTGATTTGTTGTTTCAACCTAATACAATTATATGTGCATTTGACAAATGAAAAAAGTGCAACTAACATGTTTTCCAAATATATCACATGAAAACATATGTGCAACTCCCATCTGTTTTGGTGCCAACCTAATGTGAACATGTGTGCAACTCACATATGACAACTACTTTTTGAAATACAAAAAAGACAACAATTCTCTAAAGGTGTTGACTCACTTGAAGTTTGCTGCAAACAACAAGAGACTTCAAGTCCTTCTTGATGATCTAGTTAATCAGATTCTTATTAAATGCATTGGCTCGTATAGGGCATGATCTCATTCGCTCATCAACAACAACCGCATACGAATATAGGACATGCACATGTGAGCAGCGCATTGTCAGAAATCATAGGTGTCACGGTTTGGGATCTCCGTCCAAGAACTTCCCCAAGAACAAGGTTCAAACTCAAGGGGGGTTAGGGGCTTGGCTTGCAATTTGCATGCGATGAACAACATAGAAAGATCGACGGTGAGCTCACTCTTCCTCACCCAGGCCGACTGGTACCCACTAGCAACCCAGGTTTGGGCTGCCGACTACGTAAAACACAACTCTTGGTTGTGATTTGGTTGACTTGGAAAAGGAGCTTTAGGATCCAATACACGGGAATTGGGGAAAGAATGGATCGATCCCCTTACATGGATGTGGCCCTTACCCCTTTGTAGTGCCTCGGTCCTCTTTCCTGAAAATATCGGCAGGGATGGGTTGGTACAGGGCAGCAATTTGAAGGGGTACAGGAGCCATACCTATCATGATTAAAGGTGGTCTTCGCTAGGTAAATTAGTCTTCAAGATATGTTCGTGGGCTCGGCGATGACCTCTATCCTAGCTCGCCGATCCATCATGATCTTGTTTCACCAAAGAGGAAACCTTTTGGGTACTTTCTTTTGAAGGGGTAACAGATGCTGCACCCTAATCACCACAAAGGAAATGGTATTTGGCCGTCATGCTGGTACGACCTCTGTCATCTTCCTCCGAGCGGATGTGACACCCACCTGATGGCACGAGGTCCTATGGTTGGTGGTACATCTCCAACGTGTCGATAATTTATGAAGTATTCATGCCATATTCACCTATGTTTACAATAATTTATGATTTATTTAGAACTAACACGGACTGATATTGTTTTCAGCAGAATTACCATGGTGCTATTTCTTTGTGAAGAAACTAAAATTACTCGGGATCACCCGAAATGTTTTTATGATTTTTGCTGGAGGTAATAAGAAATACCAGAGTGAAGAACTACCAGAGGGGAGCCACCTATGGGCCACAAGCCAACAGGGTGTGCCCAACCCCCTGGGCGCTTCCTAATGGCTTGTGGGGTCCACGTGGCTTCGTTTAGCATGATTCCAATGCCAAAAAATCCTATATATACAGAAACCCTCAGAAATGAACAAAGATTCTCCGCTCCGCCGCTGCAACTCTCTATATTGATCAAAAAACCAGCTCGAGCCTTTCCAGTACCCTGCCAGAGGGGGAGATCATCTCTGTTGGCCATCTTCATCTTCTCGGCGGAGGCGTATGACGAGGATGGAGTATTTCACCCTTGGGGCTAAGGGTATGTACCAGTAGCTATGTGTTGATCTCTCTCTCGTGTTCATGAGATGGCATGATCCTGATGTATCACGCGCTTTGTTAATATAGTTGGATCATTTTTTGTTCTTCCCTTTCTATCTTGTTGTGATGAATTTAATCTTTCCATTTGAGATCCCGTTGTGTCGTATTGAATACTTTGGGTTTGAGAACACTTGATATATGTCTTGCATGTGGATACCTATATTGACATTGTGGTATTCTATTGATTCACTTGATATATGTTATGGCATCAAATTGCAGATTCTGGTGACCTTTGGGAATCTATACATAGGGGTCGATTGCCCATTTTCATACTACATTCTCCGATAGAAATCTTGGGGGTGCTCCTTAAAGTTCTTTGTGTTGGATTGAATACGACAGATCTGAAATTGCTTGATGCATGATGCATAATTTACCCACGGATAATTGAGGTGACATTGGAGTATCTAGGAAACATTAGGGTTGATTGATATGTATCATATTTGTTATTCTAGTACGAACTCTTAGACTGTTGGTGACACTTATAGGAATAGCCCAAAAGATTGATCGGAAAGAATATCTTTGAGCTGGTTGTACTACCTACATCACCTTCATCTTATGTTATCGGCTAGATAGGAATTTTGCAGTGATTCTTTGTTGCACGTTCAGGGGTGACTATATGATTCAACTATGTTAGCATTGTTGAGAGATTGTAGTAGCGAAATTATGAACCCTGGGCCTTATTTTCAAGCATTTATACAACACTTTGCTCATTGTTTGCCACTTGTTACATTGCTTTTTATATTTACATACTATAAAAACCTATATCTACCATCAATATTGCACTTGTATCACCATCTCTTCACCGGATTGTGCACCTATACAATTTACCCAACAAAGTATACAAGAATAAAGTTGTGTAGTAGACATTAAGATATTTTCTGGCATCGTTGTCGGAGAGGTGAGTGATTTAAGGTATATCTTTGGATCTTGCAATTAAACCTTTTTGTTTATTTTTTCTCACAAGTTTGGTTTTATAAAAGGAAACTACAAAAAAGGAATGTTGGGTGCCTCATTTGTTTCGTCTTTATAATGTCTTTCGTGAAAATGATGGTTTGGAAAACTGTGCTCAATTGTTGGAACAAGAAATTATAAAAATATTTAATGAGAATCCCTTGAATTATGAGCATGATTGCAATGTTGCTAGTATGCATTCTCTTAATATCCGTGATGCTAATGATATGCAAAGCCACAAGCTTGGGGATGCTATGTTCGATGAAGCTGATATTTTTAGTCTCCCAAGTTTTGATAGCAAATTTATTATGATTATGACAACCAAGTTGCTATCTATGATGATTATGATGATGACATGTATGCTATAAATAATAATGATAATTATGAAACTTGTCATCATGATTTTAATTTTCAACTTGGTTATGTCCATCATGTATCTCATGATAGTTATTTCGTTCTGTTTGCTCCCACTACAATGAATGAGAAGAAAATTGCTTATGTGGAGAGTAAGGAAAATTCTTTGTTTGTCCATCATGAAAAACAATGCTTTTTCTGATAGTTATATTGTTGAACTCCTTCATGATCATACTTAAAATTATTATGATAGAGGAACATATGCTTGTAGGTATTGCAATAATATTAAGTTTCCTCTCTACGTGTTCAAAGTTTTGAAGTTGCACTTGTTTTCCCTTCGTATGCAAATTGATTTTTCCTACAATAAATTAATTGCTTGCAAAATCCCAGTTAATATGAAGTGGATTATACTAAAATGTGCTTGCCATGAGATTCATGATGCTCTTTTGCATGTTTCAAATACTATTCTTCTATGAGCATCATTGAAATCATCATGCCTAGCTAAAAGGCATTAGAGACAATCACTTGTTCGGAGATAATACAATACTTTTAACTTCTTTTTTTGTGTGTTCACATGATTAAGCTACTGCATTAATCATGTTTTGCGTCTTTTATTTCAATAAAGTGCCAAGTAAGCCCTCCGGGATAGTGCGGATACTTGCTCGTTTGATTATGTGCAAAAACCGAAACTTTTACGTACAATGGAGAATTCCTATGATTTTACTAGAAAGACAAAAATTCTTAAAATTTTACAAAGTTTTTCTATGCAATATCTACGTTTTCCTAATTCTTCAGAATCTGTAGAGTCAGGGAAGTATG
Organism: Hordeum marinum; assembly: GCA_022496015.1. Taxonomy (NCBI): domain Eukaryota; kingdom Viridiplantae; phylum Streptophyta; class Magnoliopsida; order Poales; family Poaceae; genus Hordeum; species Hordeum marinum. The sequence continues at coordinate 299,494,116 of CM039673.1, forward strand.
GTGTTCATTCACATCTTCACAGACTGTTCTGTTTTTTGGCACCTTCTATTTTGCATGCATAGTTTCTTTGTTTCAAGAGTTTTATAGATTATATTGAGTGATATAAATTATAGGAATGTTGTAATACATTATGTATTATGCGAGAACAATTATGAATCTTTCCTTCAAGGTACCTAAGTGAATGATCTATCTTTATACACTAACCCATCTCACGAAGTTCCATTAAGTTTTGTGTGATTGATGATTTCATGTCTTGGGTGAGATATAGATATGAGGAGAAAAATGAGAACCAAGAAATTAATATTGGCGATGCCCAAGGCACCCCCAAGGTAATATCCGAGGTAGACTCAAGCGTCCAAGCTTGGGGATGCCCCGGAAGGTATCCCCACTTTTGTCTTCAACATTATCGGTATATCTTACTTGGAGCTATATTTTTATTCATCACATAATATGAGTTTTTCTTTGAGCATCATTTTATTTTGTTATTATATCTTAAATTCTATTTATAATCTTGTTTTTCAATAAAAAATTTCAAGATTACCTTGAGATACCTCCATTGCATGTTTTTATGCGTGCTGTGTAAAAACAGAAACTTTTGTTGTAGTGTTTGAATTTCAATATTTTACTGGTACGTGATAAGTTTCTGAAAATTATACATAGTATTTGGATATAAATTATTTATCATGTCCTAAATTTAATAATTGTTAAAAATAATTAACTGCACTTTGTAATTAATTGCTACACACTGTGCGGTTTGGACAGATTGCTGTCATAGTTTTGTTATCTACTTATCCAAATGTTTTCATGGCTTATATTGGTAGATATAAATTGTGTAAATGATAGTATATAGTAGATAATATTTAAACTTATTATTCAACTACTTTTGGTAGTACATAAATATTTTATTTATTCTTATGTGCACTAACCTATCTCACGAGTTCTTTTCAAGTTTTGTGTGCATGAAGTTTTTGAGATATAGGTGAAACCGGGATATGCGAGGATTTAACTAGACACAAAAGCTCAAGCTTGGGGATATCCAAGGCACCCTGAGAAAATATTAAAAAATTCTCAAGCATCGAATCTTGGGGGTGCTATGCATCCCACTTTTCTTCATCAACAATTATCGGTTACCTGTGTTGACCCTAAATTTTTATTGGTCACATGATGCCTGATATTCTTGGAGTATATTTTTGTTTTGTTTCCTGTTTGAATAAAATATCAGATCTAAAAATCTTTATTGGGAGGGAGAGTCCTCACATACCTACTTGATTGTTTGACTACTCATTGATCTTCACTGATATCTTTTTGAGAGTACTTTGTTGTTCATTCTTGTGTTTCACTTGTATCCTAAGAGAAAATATTGAATGAAGTGAATGTCAAAAATACGAAATTATCACTGTGCTTTATTCTTAGTAGTAGTTTCACATTTGGTTTAGAAAGTAAAGTCTATTGAAGTTTGACAATAACGACATTGGTCATATAAGCAATGTATGAATGATCAGTATAAGAAAGAGAACATTCACATACAAATATATTATCTTTGACATATTTTATGATTGTGAATACCCATTAATTATTTTCAAACATAATCCAATAGTTGAAGTTGGACAAGGAAGAAAACGTAATGGTTATGTTTGGGTATATTTGCATAGAATTTATATTGTTATGGATTCACCAACATGTGGTGCCTGTTTAGAACCCTTTGCTAGCCAAAAGATTGTACTAAGTAGAAATACTACTGGTGAATCCAAATCCTTGAGCCAAGTTTCTTACATGAGAGTCCACCATACCTGCCTATATATGGTATTTTTCACCGGCGTTCTAAGTAAATTTGCATGTGCCACCTCTAAACGTTCGAATAAACATCCATTTTGTGTGCTCATACCGCTCATGGAGCAACGGGGCGGTCATTATCTTCCATGTTAAGTGAGTTATTATCAAGATGAGTGTTTCTTCACTTGTCATTGCATGAGATAGTGTGGTAAAAAGGATGTGTAGCCCTTCATAATACAATAATAAATAAACAAAAACTCCCTCTAGAATGTTAATTGTTTGGACGGTACCGTGGATTCGGCCAACCAAGGAATGTGTTTGACTGGTGGAAGGGGTGTAAAATTTTAATTTCGTTTGGGAACCTCAAATAATGTGATTAGCATGGAAGATAGTGAAATCACTTTGTTGTGACATTGATAGAAAAGTCATATCACCCAAAATATATTCTTCTCTTTTTTAAGGAATGATATTTGGCACCTCTGCAAATCCTTGCTTCCCTCTATGAAGGGAGAATCTATTTACATTTATGTTATTTACTTTTCACGTTGAGTCAACTTATTATTCCAACCTCAACCAATTAGTTTGCAAGAATCATGTGGTTGGGAAGGATCCAAACACATATATCTAGTGAAATATATTTGATCATGATGCATTATTGTTGACAAATATTTTCATGATAAGTATGTTGGGAGGCAAAATATTAAGTCCCTATCTTTATATGTGTTCGATGGATGTTGTTTGTTCTAAAAATATGATTTGAGTATTAGCAATCATAGAAGACTATATGACAATTGTCTATGTGGAGATCTTACTTAGACTTGATGATGCATTGAAATTGTTTGATGACTAAGAACATATGATGTTAAGTTTTAAGAGAATGCATTGTTTGAACCATGACATGCAAATTGATTGCTACTCTATCATGATGATTTTTATGAGAAAATTTTGCTGGTTATGATGCTAGAAAAGGTACTGAAATTATCAATGATAAAAACTATACACTATGCCAACATTCACACTTCATAAATTACTTCTTTTATCATTTACCTACTCGAGGACGAGTAGGAATTAAGCTTGGGGATGCTGATATGTCTCCAACTTATCGATAATTTATGAAGTATTCATGCCATGTTCACCTATGGTTACAATACTTTTATATGTTTTGTATGCACTTTATACAATTTATTTCGAACTAATCCGGACTGACGCAATTTTTAGTAGAATTATCGTGGTGTTGTCTTTTGTGCAAAAAATAAAAAAATTGGAATTGCCCAAAACTTTTTATGACTTTTTCTTGAGGTAATAGGAAATACCGAAGCGAAGAACCACCGGAGGGGAGACACTTGTGGGCCACAAGCTAACAGGGCGCGCCCACCCAAAACTGGTCGGGTAAGCGGTTGTGTTCAGAGCTTGCATGCACGATGGTCCCCATCTTCTTCCACTTGCTCCACGCAGGGCTGGTTCCCCCTTATCTGACTTCCTCCTTGCCATACTGGATCCTTCCGAGATCCGTGTTCTCCACCTTCAACCAAACTCAATCCTCATTCTTGCCCTCTTAGCTTACCTCTGCGAGGCCTTCCTACGATTAACGCCATCCGTGGCGCTCATCCGGACCTTCTACAGTATGGGGGTTTCCTCGAAGAGTAACCACTCTGGGGGTGCCTCCTTCCGCATCGACAATGACATGCACAAGGTCTTCGTTGACATGATGTCATGGGGGACGAGCACCTATGTGATCGGAGGGACCCCTTTCGAGTCAGAGGGGGAAGGCTCGCACAAAGAGCCGGTCTGATGAACAGCACGCGGGGATCTTTACCCAGGTTCGGGCCGCATGGATGCGTAAAACCCTACTCCTGCTTGGTTGTATTGAGAGTGTTCTTAGGGTTCTAGATATAGGAGCGCTATGAGCAGCTGCCACGCGTGTGAGCTAGAAAGTTCCAAAAGCCGAAAAGTCCTCTACCATATCACCGTGGGGTCGCCTTTTATACTCTGAAGGGATCCCAGCAGTGGCATATAATGCGTACATGGGGTGTACAAAGCTACAATGCTACCATACCTAACACTGACGGAGTAGGATAGGTGCATTTAATCCACTGTCAGGCAGATATGTCCGCCTGTAGGACAGGACAGGAGACTATCCCATTAGCACCGCTTAGCCCTATCCAATGTCGACGCCGCGACACGCGTCCGAGTGGATTGACACCTGGCTTGTGCGTTGGCGGGGCCTTGACGGGGCTTTGCCTTGCTGGGGTTTCGCCTTGCCGAGGCCTCGTATTGCCTGGGGGCTTAATAGCCCTCCCGACAAGGTCTTGTCGGCGATCTTGATTCTTCTGTGTTTGCATCTGGCAAGAACCTCCTGGGCCTCGTTGCCAGCGTGGCTACTACCGCTCGTGGATGAGTAAGGGGCACTAGGAAGCCCAAAACACTAGTGCACCGACAGGAGCCCCGGGACTGGGCCACCCACGTCACGATGCGTTGTTGGGCCAGGCCCAAACAGTGCACGGGCGTGCGTGGCAGGGCCCTGCAGTCATGATCATTGCTATCGCTGCGCTTCACCACAACGTCCATTGAATGTGGGACGTGGGATACATGCGCGGCATAGCCGTTACAGGAGCGCGCCCGCGAAACATTTCTATGTTATCTTATTTTAATAAAGAGATTGCCCCGTGACTTCCCCATAAAAGGGAAATTGCAGAGGCGCTGCTCATTTACCTCTCGTCTTTCCCAATCTAAGAACCACCGTTGTCTTCCTCCTTGAGTTAGAGACAGAGACCCGTCCGCCCATCTACACCCCTACTCCATCTTCGTCCTCGGTCCCCACCCTCGTTGCTGCCATGCCGCCCAAAGCTAGCAAAGGCAAGGAAGCAGAGGTTGTCTTGGAGAACAAGATGGTGAGGATGAGGAAGGAGCACGCCGTCTTTCCGCCGGGGCTAGGCATGGATGTCCTAAAGAAGCACTACCGGTGGATGTGGATGACGAGGACGATGGCGCATCCCACCACCTGCATGAATCCAGGCCCTTCCGGGGACGGCCCAGGCAAATACCCTTTCTTTGCCGATTACTTTTACTGCGGGCTCTGTCCCCATTTTGTGGACTTCTTCAACGACCTCATGTTCACCTATGGCTTCTAACTCTTGGATTTCATGTTAAATGCTGTGATGTCCACGGCTGTTCTCGCCCACCTTTGTGAAAAAAATTCAAGAATAGTCCCCAGCATCGCTCTTTTCTGCCACTACTTTTCCCCTCGCATCCAACAAGGCAGGGCCCTTTCCGGTGCTGTCACTTGGATTCCACGGCTAGGAACCAAGGAGGTCTACCCTAACAGGGCCTACTCTGATAGGCGGGACGAATGGCGGGGCAAATGGTGTTGGATTCATGAGGAGAAAGTTGTGTCCTTCTGCTTGCCGTGGCAAGCTAAAATGGTGCATGGCAAGGACTGGGGTGCCATTGACCCCGAGGATGGGAAACTTATATCACGACCACCAGGATACACCGCCTCAGGGACGCCAGCCTTACCGTGGAGATGGTATGCGTCGATTTCCTCCGCCAGCACATTGCTCCCTTCCAGAATAAGGGGAGGCAAGCTTGGGATTTTTGGAACGCGGCGGACATCATGAGACTTGTCGGGACCCCGATCCTAAGTCATATGAATCCAGACTGTAATATATCACATCACTTTGCAGCTCACGCACGGTAAACTCCATGGCTGCAGCCTTACCTTAGCCGAGACCATTTGCATCTTTTGGCTCACATATGTGAACATGTCGCTGACAATCAAACGAGAGAGAACCCGGGCCGACATGACTAGTTATAGAACCCACGTGGCACATCCGTACGGAAACAGGCATGCATCACCTAGAAATGCAGGTGTCGGTCTCAAGCTTGTGTAGATTAGTCATAGCAAGCTACAAGGATTCCATTACGCGATGGGACATAAATGTCATCACTGCACGTAGACGAGTTGTAGCAGGCTACAGGAACTCCATTACACTGCGAGACATTTCCCCGAAGGGACAGACACAACAGAAAAAAAGGATACATACTGGTCAATTAATGTGTCCGGAGCAGTAGCAAGCTACCAAGGCTCGCTAGAAGCACAAAGAGGCAGTTTCTCGTAAAGAGTACTACTAAAGGCACATGACTAGGTGTCGGATCCCATATATACCATTGCATGTCACACATTTGCACGACATGCCCGATATGCAAGATACAACTATGGCATCACAACATAACCATACATCAACACAACTTTTATTTAAGAGGCTTAGAAGAGCCTTGCATAATATGTTCTGACACGTAGGGGTCACATGACCCGACACTCAAGTCATACAAGCAAGTTCATACAAACCAGGCAGAAGCATAAAGCTGTGTGAGTATAGATGGTTGAAAGGGTAAAAAGGCACATCGCCTGACTATCTACGGCCCGCCATAGGGCATAGGGTCGTAGCTGGGACGCCAGCTATTCAGCGTCATCGACATCTAGATAGAACCCACCTGATGGGTCCTGAGTCTCATCGGCAACATTTCTTAAGCAAACATGAGTACAAACGTGATCAACAAGTCTTTAAAGCATACCTAGACTATTCATGCTCAAGTATCAACAAGGGGAGTGGTGGAGTTTATGCAATAATGCCAGCTTTGACTCATGGCTAACCTATACTACACCATTTTAACTCTTTATTTAGATTTTAGATATCGCACACCAGTCCACTAACACCACATCAATACACCACCTTGGATTCACTCCCGTCTCCTAGGACATTGCAATCCACGGTACTCACACTTGTCTTGATATTTTTATGAGTATCCATTAAATTATCTATGAACAATATAAGTTCTCCAAGTAGTCCATATCCAAGGACGTAGCTACTCGAATAGTTTCATACCCCGCAGGGGTGTACCTCTTAACACACGCTCTCGCCACTTATCGTTGCTCATGAAACCATGCACCTCAGCAACCATCAAGCGAAAGCCTAGCAAGGGAGTCGGCCACGACCGTCAATCACACAAGACCTCTAGTCCAGACTATCGCCTATTTGAGACTGAACCTGCACGGATGTCCGGCCAAAGTTTCTGCTACGGCCTCAAATGGTGTGCACAGGGTTCCCATGCCACCATTCGGGTGACCCATGGTACACCGTGTCACTACCTACCATGTCGTAACCCACCCCTAGGGTCAGCGCTACGCATGGCCTCCAGCATGCTATAAACACCAGAAACTACTTGCAACACCTGGACCAAGGACTACGCAATTGGAAAGTCGAGAGGGGTCGAGTTACCGGAACCCAATGTGTGGTAGTAACTAGACTTGGATCACAAACACGAAACTCAGTTCCTAAGAACGGTCCCGATGAGACAACCCGCTATGTAGTCCTACATAGCATCTCATCGCTACATTTACCAAATCGGGTTCATCATAAGCTTAACACATATGGGACAATATTGTTTCACTCCAGTTCATCACCCAGATGAATCAGACCTGACACAACTCTAAGCATAGCAAGCATAGCAGGCAAAGTAAGCAAAGCACATTATGGCACAAGCATCTACCAGGTATGCTAGGTTGCAAGGTTTAGCTATTTACTATGACAGGTCATGCAAAGGAATGGATTCATCTACCGTGTATGACAGACAAGTGAACATTTGTGCTAATGCAATAAACAAGAGCAGGAGGGAGAGCATGGGATGTTATCGGAATGATCAATGGGGTTGCTTGCCTTGCTGGGAAGCGGGAAGGTTTTCTCCTTCGCTGGAATACTTGGAGGTATCCTCAGAGGCAGGGCCTACCGCAATGCAGATAAGTAGCAATCAATACACGGCAAGTGCAACAATATGATGCATGATCATGACATGGCAGCATGTATGGATGAGCTAATGCAACTACAGTCCTAGTCAAATGAAGTGATTTTGAATATAGGTTCGAAATCATTCTCCATTTCATATTTCATATGTTAACCTATTAGTAAATGTCAATGTTCATCTACATAGGTTTCTCTAACATGCATGATAACAACACCATTGGATTCATTGGATTTTTTTGATAAATTTCGTATATAAATTATTTCAGTTGGAGTTATAGATTAATTTCTATGAATTTTCTTACTTTTAAATAGTTTCTGGAATTAATATAATTCAGAAAATTCTTTACTGCATCAGCATGACATCATCATGATGTCAGCTGGTCAACAGACCGTTGACTGGTCAAACCTGACCAGTGGGGTCCACTTGTCAGTGACCCAGCTACTAACAAAGTTAACTAAAACACTAATTACTAATTATTTAGGGTAGGGCCCACTATCACTGGGTCATTAACTAAATTAAATTGATTAATTAAATATTTAAACTAATCCTAATTAACAGAGCCCGGCGCACTTGCTAGTGACCCAGGGGTCAAACCCCCGTGGTAAACTCCGGCCAGACCCACCGGTGGCTCTAGAGATGGTGGAGGGGTCGGGTTTCCTCCTCCGGCAACCAAATGGGCAGCAGAGGGCACCGATCGGCTCTCCGTGCTCACGCGCATTGAGCCCGACACCTCCCAGGGGTTGGGATCGCCAGAATCGGCGCCGACGATGAGCACGGCAGCTGCCGGAGCTCAGGCGAGCACGGGATCGTCGAGCCGTAGCTCGAATGACCCAACTAAGGCCTCCTAAGGCTACATTGGTTAATCCTTAGCATGACTACGTGCTTAGGTGCGAGCTTGGGCCGCCGCAGCAATGGCCACGTCCTCGCCGGCGGCGAGGAGCTCTCGGACCCGAGGGGATCCGGCGCTAGAATGCGCTATCGTAGGGGGAAAAGGGGGAGAAGGAGCAGGAGCTCACAGCGAATGCAATGGCAACGAGAGCGGGCTCGGGGAGGCCTTTCTTGCGATGAACGGACGGCGTTGGTCTCCGGTGACCAAGGAGGAAGAAGGCATAGAGGTCGACGCTGGGGGCCTCCGAGCTTGATTCTTTCGGCAAAGAGGTTCAGCACATCAAGGCGGAGCTACAGGGGGGCTCAGGGGCAAGAGGGAGCGGTTGGAGCGGCGGCTACGGCGGCGAGAAGGCGGCGGCCATGGCAGGAAGAGGAGAGTGAAGAGGCAGGGGGCCGAATGGGCAAGAGAGAGAGTGATGGGGACGACATCAGAGTCCTCATCCTCTCGCCAGCGCGGCGGGGGATGTAGGCACGCAGGGAGCAGCATGGCAGCACCGGTGCAGGCGCACGACGAGCACACGCTCGTCCTCCTGGCCACCAGGAGGACGACGACGGTGTTAGGCCAGATGGGCCAGCCCAAGTGGCTTCCTCCTTTCTTTTTTAAAAATTCTAGTTTCTGTTTTATTTTTCTGACATTTTTTTTATTTATTTTTGGGCACAAATGCTAGGCATAAAATATCCCAAATATTTTATAGTACTTAGTTTGAATATTTCAAACTTCTATAAAAAGTTTCAGAATATTTTGAAAACTGAAATATTGATAATGCTTTATTTGGCATTTTCAACAACTTTAATATTTATTTTTGAAATGATATAAATATTCAAATATTTAGAATTACCCCTGGTATAATCATGTCCACATTTATCAGACATAGGGAACATTTTAGATGGGCATTTTGGATTTGTTGGGTTTTCACAATCACTAAATTGGTTTGATTCAAATGAAGTGTTTTGGGTTTCTATTAATCCCCATTTCAAATGGATACAAAAAAATGAAACATGATGCACACACATGCTGTCCTAAGTAAGCTAGCTAGGGATGTGACAACTCACCCCCACTCAAAAGAATCTCGTCCTGAGATTTGGAAGTCGTCGGAACAAGCGCGAGGTACCCTAGTCGAAGAAGCTCCTCTCTTTCCCATGTGGCCTCCTTCTTAGAATCGTGTGACCACTCAACCTTCAGAAACTTGATGTTTTGATGCCGAGTGGTTCGCTTAGCTTGGTCAAGAATACGAACAGGGTATTCTCGATATGTAAGGTTATCTTGGAGATCAAGCGCTTCGTGGTCTACTTCATGGACAGGGTCCGAGAAGCAACGCCTGAGTTGCGAGATGTGGAAGACATCATGAACCTTGGAAAGATGCGGGGGATGTTCCAATTGGTACGCAACCTCTCCTCATTTAGCAAGTATGCGAAATGGTCCAATGTAACGAGGAGCCAACTTGCCCTTGATACCGAATCGGTGGGTACCCTTCAGAGGTGTAACCCGAAGATAAGCCTTCTCGTCAACTTCATAGGTCACAGCCTTATGATCACGATCATATTGACTCTTTTGACGAAATTGGGCTGTTTTCAACTCTTCACGAATAATGCAAACTTGCTCCTCTGCATCCTGGATCATATCCAGGCCAAAGAGTTGCCTCTCTCCGGTTTCTAACTAGTTAAGAGGTGTTCGACACCTTCGTCCATAGAGAACTTCAAAAGGGGATTTGCCCAAGCTTGATTGATAACTATTCTTATAAGCAATTTCTGCAAATGGAAGACATTTCTCCCAATTCATACGGCAGGATATAACACAAGTTCGGAGCATGTCTTCGAGGATTTGATTGACTCGCTCAACTTGACCACTTGATTGCGGGTGGAAAGCAGTGCTAAATGATAGATGAGTCCCCATAGCGGTTTGGAAACTTTCCCAAAATCGGAAGTAAAGATACTTCCGCGGTCTGAGTTAATCTCCAATGGAACACCATGAAGAGAAACTATTTGAGAAACATATAACTCCGCTAGTTGGATAGCAGTTATACTCTCCCGAACAGGAAAAAAATGAGTCACTTTGGAAAGGCGGTCTATGACCACAAAGATAGCATTATTCCCTTTCTCAGTCCTTAGAAATCCAGTAATGAAATCCATACCGACCTTATCCCATTTCCATTCAGGAATAGCTAAAGGTTTAAGGGTGCCAACATGCCTTTGATGTTCTGCCTTAACGCGACGACAAACGTTGTAGTTAGCAACAAACTGAGCAATTTCTCTCTTCATCCTAGTCCACCAGAATCTTTGGCGTAGGTCCTGATACATCTTGGTACTACCAGGATGAATCATGAGAGGAGAATCATGAGCCTCCTTAAGGATCAATTGTCGCAGATGTTGCTTCTTCGGGATCACCAAGCGGTTCTCAAAGAAGACAACACCCCGATCATCTTCCGAGAAGCATCCAACATTACCCTCCTTAATGTTTTTCTTGATCCGGGATATCCCGACATCATGCTTCTGGGCTTCTATGATTTGATCTTTAAGAGTAGCTTTCACCACCGGGTTGGAAAGGAATCATTGAGGAACAATGTGGAGGTTCAACTTCCGAAATTCCTCATAGAGAAGTGTTTGACCTTGTTGTAACATCAGGTTGTTACAATAAGACTTACGACTTAGTGCATCAACCATGACATTGGCTTTCCCATGGGTGTAAGTTATCCCTAAGTGATAATCTGTACTCAACTCAACCCATCGTCTTTTCCTAAGATTCAAATTCAGCTAGGTGAAAATATATTTCTGACTTTGGTGATCACTGTAAATTTCACAACGATTACCTAGAAGGTAATGTGGCCAAGTTTTCAGTGCATGGACCACAGCTGCAAGCTCAAGATCATTTGTTGGATAATTATCCTCATGTGGACGCAACTGCCGAGATGCGTATGCAATCACATGACGATCTTGCATGAGAATGCAACCTAATCCTTGTCACGAGGCATCGCAATAGATAACAAAGTCCTTAGAGATGTCTGGTGGTGCCAGAACAGGAGCAGAGGTCAGCCGTCTTTTCAACTCCTGAAAACTATGCTCGCATTGTGGAGTCCACTCGAACTTTTTATCTTTCTTGAGGAGTTCAGTCAGAAGTTTCGCAACCTTGGAGAAATTCTCGACAAAGCGGTGACAATAGCTCACTAAGCCAAGGAAACTCCGAACTTGCTTAACAGATTCAGGTTGAGTCCAATCAAGGACGGCCTAAACTCTCTTGGGATTGACATCAATACCTTTACCAGAGAACACGTGGCCTAGGTAGGTCACTTCTGGTAACCAAAATTCACACTTGGAGAATTTGGCATACAGACGATGCTCTCGAAGTTTCATCAATACCAGCCTTAGATGCTCGACATGTTCCTGTTCGTTCTTCGAGTAGATGGGAATATCGTCGAGGTAAACCACGGCGAACTTATCCAAATACTCCATGAAGATCGAATTCATCAAGCGAGAGAAGGTGGCTGGGGAATTGGTTAGCCGAAGGACATGACGGTGTACTCGTATTGGCCATAACGAGTACCAAAAGCCGTTTTTGGAATGTCTTTGTTTCTAATTCTTATTTGATGGTATCCCAACCTCAAATCTATTTTGGAAAAGATAGAGGATCCAGCGAGTTGATCATGCAAATCTTTGATCCTGGGGAGCAGATACTTGTTCTTTATGGTGACCAGATTCACTGGCCGATACTCCACAACCATTCAATCCGATCCATCCTTCTTGTTGACGAAGAGGATGGGGCTAGCCCAACGAGAAGAACTAGGATGGATGTAAACTTTCTTCAAAGCCTCATCAAGTTGTTTCTTAAGTTCGGCTAGTTCTAAGGGTGCCATCTTATAGGGTCTTCTGGCTATTGGGATAGTCCCTGGGATGAGCTCTATCACAAACTCAACATCTCTGAAAGGTGGAATTCCTGGCAGTTCTACTGGAAAGACATCCGGAAAGTCCCGGACTACCGGAATATCTTCTAATTCCGGAAGGGGGCTAGCATTGAGAGAATAGAGTTGGCGCTTGGCTACTCGAGTCGAGACATTAACTATCTCACCCAAGGGATGTGTAAGTTGAACATTCCTAGTATGAGTATCAATCTTAGCATAGTTGACTCTCATCCAGTCCATGCCTAAGATGATATTGATGTCCAAAGACTTGAGGGCTATCAAAGATGCTAGGAAGACTAGCCTGTCCACAAGAATCTCATTGTCATGGCTTACCCTAGAAGTTTGCCATTTTGAACCAGGAGTCTGAACTACTAAAGGAGTAGGCATATCACGAAAAGACATGTTATGCAACTGTGCATAACATTCTGAGATGAATGAATGAGATGCTCCAGTATCAAACAGAGCAGAAGCTGGATGATTATTGACAAGGAGGGTACCTAGGATAACATCAGGGTCCTCAAGGGCTTCTTCAGCAAAAACATAGTTCACTCGACCACGAGCAGGAGCTGGCTTCACATAGAAGGCTTTTCCCGACTTCCCACGTCTAGCCAGCTTAGCATTGTTCTGAGGACACTCACCAGAGTAGTGTCCTGGTTCTCCCACATTTGTAATAGACAACAGTGGCATGGGGAGCAGTATTGGCAGGAGGACCTCTGAATGTCCTGGCTGGAGGGTTGGGCGAAGCTGGGCGAGGTGCCTAGAAGGATGGACTCATGTTGTACCTTGGCGGCAGAGCTGCATTGGGCACCCACACCCAACATTTGTTGGAGCCTGAGCCAGATGCGGGGCTGAAGTCACGAGTGTGCTTCTTAGTTGCCTCGTAGTTAGTCTGTCTAGTTTCGGTATTGATAGCCTTGTTGATGAGAGACTAGAAGGTTGTGCACTCATTCAGGAGCAGATCTCGACGGAGCTCAGGAGTAAGTCCCTTGTGGAACCTAGCCTATTTCTTGGCATCGGCTGACACTTCCTCCGGAGCATAACGCGCAAGATTGTCGAACTCATGGGTATAGGCATCCACTGTCATTCTGCCCTGGGTGAAAGCACAGAACTCCTCTATCTTGTGATACATCAACCCTTCCGAGATGTGATGGGTACGGAATGCCTCACTAAAATCTACCCAAGTTGGTGCGGGGCCTGCGGGACGCATAGTTCATAATTTTCCCACCACAGATTGGCGGGTCCTTCCAGAAAGTATGCAGCAAAGGTCACCTTGTTAGCCTCAGATACATAGGCAGCTCGGATTTCGCGGGACATGCTGGTCAGCCAGTCATCCGCATCGAGCGGGTCGACCGAATGATGAAACTTAGGTGGGCACAACTTGACGAAGTCATTGAGGGACACACCATCATCGCGATCATTGCGGGGAGGACGCTCTGTATTCTACTCAATACGTTCCAACAGCCTGTTGGTCTCCCTTTTATTCCGTTTAGCTTCGAGCATCACTTCTACCAAAGAAGGCACCCGGGGCAGGTTCTCTTGCCTTGGCTGGCTTCCCTCGCCCTGCTCGATGGCAGGCACGTGGTTATTCCTAGTTGTCACTATCCTGAGAAAACTAACCACAGCTTAGACAAAGAAGACACCAACTCTAAGGAATGAGATAAGGAATGTACTAGACAACATGGCATGCAGGGTAAGCACCCGATCAACATGGTAATAATAACTGCCATATGAACACCATGATTCAAACACACCATGACAAAGTTCAATACAAGCCCAAGCTGAAATACAAACTACAGAGAGATGACACAACTCATCGGAGGCACTAGAAGCTTCCTACACATTATCTATCTACACCTCCAGAACTCAGCTCTCAACCTCAGTGATATCCTACAAGACACGCAGGACTGTGGCAATACGACTACTACCATACTAGTACTAACATCCACGTACTCAAGCACCACCATAGAATGCCTCATATAGGTTACCCCCATGGCCTGGGAGCTGAACCTAAGGATATGGAAACACCCTAGCCTCCGATCCCTGGAAACCGTAAAGACACGAATGTGTCCTCGGTCCCCTTGTTGGCGGCAACAACGGTCCTCGAAGAGGGGTGATGCCTCCAACATCGGATCAGTCTACGTGTGCTGGCAGATGAGTCCGCGATGGGTTCAGCATCTCCAAATCTCCATAGCCTGTCTACACGACAGGTGCTAGCTGCGTCAGGTCTGTCCAAAGACGTGCATGGGTAGCATATAGCTCCATGTAAAGGGCACGTGCATCATGATCCCTGTTCTCCAACATCTGAGCGGTCACCTGTAGCCTAGGGTCCTCATGAGAATGATCATAGTAGGCTACGCTAAGACAACTATCCTCTCCTCCTAGAGAAGCAGGAACATAACAGAACTCTCTGTTCTGAAGCAGACCATGGTGAAACCTCAGAATAGTTTGCATGGTGTAGGCGGCCTCCTGGACTGCCATGTCTATGGTGACACCTAATCGATACGTCCAATGAAGTGTCTCTACAGATCTAGGATATGATGGATATATCTTAGCAGTACACAGATACTGGCTTTGGTTGAAATCTCGATACTACTCCTGCACTGTGTACTCTAGGTACCAACGATAACTAGCCTCCATCATCACCCTAACCAACATGGCCGTGTGACCCGGTACATTGATGCACCTAGTCAGACGGACCACCTGACGGGAAGGACAAGGGGGCATCTGAAACAGAGAATGATGCAAAGACATTAGAGACTCTAGCAGAATTGGACAACATAACGGATGTAATTGTTCAAAAGGGATTTTGAGTTAACTGCAAAAGGTTGGAAAGCATAACCACTCGACTATCTAGATTCAATCTCTTCTCTGTCTGTTTGTCACACCAACAATACTCGAGTACCGAAGTTCACTTGCAAACAAGCTAGCTAATAGTCCATGGTTAGTAAGTCGTCATCCTCAGCAATAGATGAAAAGCCTAGTTTTTAACCCCATAGAAAAGATGAGAGTGACTCAGAATAGAATAACTTGGGAAGAGTAGTAAAAAGATCCTTACGTTCCCTTCCACAATCAATTCCCCTACTTTTCTATAGTGTTTCTAGACTCAGCTTCGACTGATTTAGCTTGGTAGTCCTACAGTCAGTCAGGCTCTAATACCAATGCTGTCGGGACCCCGATCCTAAGTCATATGAATCCAGACTATAACATATCACATCACTTTGCGGCCTCACACATGGTAAGCTCCAAAGCTGCAGCCTTACCTTAGACGGGACCGTTTGCGTCTTTTGTCTCACGTATGTGAACATGTCGCTGCAATCAAACGAAAGAGAACCCGGGACGACATGACTAGTCATAGAACCCCAATGGCACATCCGTACGGAAACAGGCATACGTAACCCAACAATGCAGGTGTCGGTCGCAAGCGTGTGTTGGCGAGTCACATCAAGCTACAAGGACTCCATTATGTCGTGGGACATAAATGTCATCTCTGCATGTAGACGAGTCGTAGCAGGCTATAGGGACTCCATTACGCTGCGAGACATTTCCCCGAAGGAAAGACACAACAGCAGGCTACCAAGGCTCGATGGAAGCACAAAGAGGCAATTTCCTGTAAAGAGTACTACTAAAGGCACATGACTAGGTGTCGGATCCCATACATACCGGTGCACGTCACACGTACGCACGATATTCTTATATACAACTATGGCGTCACAACTTAACCATACATCAACACAACTTTTATTTAATAGGCTCAGAAGAGCCTTGCATAATATGTTCTTACAGGCAGGGGTCACATGACTGGACACTCAAGTCATACAAGCAAGTTCATACAAACTTGGTGGAAGCATAAAGTTGTCTGAGTACAGATAGTTGAAAGGGTAAAAAAGCACATGGCCTGACTATCTATAGCCCGCCACAGGGTATAGGGTCGTAGCTGGGACACCAGCTCTTCAGCATCGTCGACATCTAGATAGAACCCACCTGATGGGTCCCGAGTCTCATCTGCAACATTTATTAAGCAAACATGAGTACAAACGTACTCAGCAGGTCTTTAAAGCAGACCTAGACTATTCATTCTCAAGTATAAACAAGGGGAGTGGTGGAGTTTATGCAGCAATGCCAGCTTTGACTCATGGCTAACCTATACTACACCATTTTAACTCTTTCTTTAGATTTTATATATCGCACACGAGTCCACTAACTCCACATCAATACACCACCATGGATTCACTCCCGTCACCTATGAGAGTGCCATCCACGGTACTCACACTTGTCTTGATATTTTTTATGAGTATCCATTAAATTATCTATGAAAAACATAAGTTCTCCAAGTAGTCCATATCCGAGGACGTGGCTATTCAAATAGTTTCATACCCTCTAGGGGTGTACTTCTTCACACATGCTCTCACAACTTGTCATTGTGTTCTCATAAAACCATGCACCTCGGCAACCTTCAAGCGGAAGCCCAGCGAGGGAGTCGGCCACGACCGTCAATCACACAAGACCTCTAGTCCAGGCTATTGCCTATTTGAGACTAAACCCGCACGGAAGTCCGGCCAAAGTTTCCGCTATGGCCCCAAGCAGGGTTCCCAAGTGACCATTTGGGTGACCCTTGGTACACCGTGCCACTGCCTACCGCATCGTAACCCACCCCTAGGGTCAGCGCTACGCACGTCCTCAAGCATGCTATAAACACCAGAAATTACTTGCAACACTTGGACAAAGGATTACACGATTGATAAGTCGAGAGGGGTCGAGTTACTGGAACCCAATGTGTGGTAGTAACTATTCTTGGATCACAAATACAGAATTCAGTTCCTAAAATTAGTCCCAATGAGACAACCCGCTATGTACTCCTACATAGCATCTCATCGCTACATTTACCAAATCGTGTTCATCATAAGCTTAACACGTCACGACAATATTGTTTCACTCCAGTTCATCACCCAGATGAATCAGACCGGACACAACTTTAAGCATAGCAAGCATAGCAGGCAAAGTAAGCAAAGCACATCATGGCACAAGCATCTACCAGGTATGCTAGGTTGCAAGGTTTAGCTATTTACTGTGAAAATGACAGGTCATGCAAAGGAATGGGTTCATCTACCGTGTATGACAGACAAGTGAACGTTTGTCATAATGCAATAAACAAGAGTAGGAGCGAGAGAATGGGATGTTATCGGAATGATCAATGGGGTTGCATGCCTTGCTGGGAAGCGAGAATGTTTTCTCCTTCGTTGGAATAGTCAGATGTATCCTCCGAAGCAGGGCCTACCGCAATGCAGATAAATAGCAATCAATACACGACAAGTGCAGCAATATGATGCATGATCATGACATGGCAGCAACTATGGATGAGCTAATGCAACTATAGTCCTAGTTAAATGAAGCGATTTTGAATATAGGTTCAAAATCATTCTCCATTTCATATTTCATATGTTAACCTATTAGTAAATTTCAATGTTCATCTACACATGTTACTCTAAGATGCATGATAACATCACTATTGGATTCATTGGATTTTTCAAATAAATTTTCATATATAAATTATTTTCATCTGAGCTATAGATTAATTTCTATGAATTTTCTATGTTTTAAATAGTTTGTGGAATTAATATAATTCAGAAAATTATTTATTGCATCATCATGATGTCATCATGATGTCAGCTGGTCAGCAGACCATTGACAGGTCAAACCTGACTAGTGGGGTCCACTAGTCAGTGACCCAGCTACTAACAAAGTTAATTAAAACACTAATTACTAATTGGTTAGGGTAGGGCCCACTATTAGTGTGTCATTAACTTAATTAAATTGATTAATTAAATATTTAAACGAATCCTAATTAGCAGAGCCCAGGCCCACTTGCCAGTGACCCAGGGGTCAAACCCCCATGGTCAACTCCGGCCAGACCCACCGGCGTTAAGCCGCGGTGGCTTCAGAGACGGCGGAGGGGTCGGGTTTCCTCCTCCGGCGACCAAATAGGCGGCCGAGGGCACCGATCGGCTCAGCATGCTCGCGCGCGTTGAGCCTGACACCTCCCAGGTGTTGGGATGGCCGGAACCGGTGTCGACGACGAGCAGGACGGCTGCCGGAGCTCAGGCGAGCACGGGCTCGTTGAGCCGAAGCTCGAATGACCCAACGAAGGGCTCCTAAGGATACCTACGTTCCTCTTCAGCACGACTACGTGCTCAGGTGCGAGCTTGGGACGCCGCAGCGACGGCCACGTCCTCGCCGGAAGCGGGGAGCTCTTGGACCCGAGAGGATCTGGTGCTACAATGCGCTATCAAAAGGAGAAAAGGGGGAGAAGCAACAGGAGCTCACAGTGGATGCAACGATGATGAGAGCGGGCTCGGGGAGGCCTTGCTTGCGATGAAGGGACGACAGCGGTCCCCGGTGACAGAGGAGGAAGAAGGCGTCAAGGTCAACGCTGGGGGGCCTCCGGGATCAATTGTTTCGGCGGAGACGGTCAGCACGTCAAGGCAGAGCTATAGGGGGGCTCAGGGGCGAGAGGGAGTGGCTGGAGCGGCGGCTACGGCGGTGAGAAGGCAGCGGCCATGGTGGGTAGAGGAGAGGGAAGAGGCAGGGGGCGAATGGGCGAGACCGATAGAGAGCAATGGGGACGGCAGTGGTGTCCTCATCCTCTCGCCAGCGCGGCGGGGGATGTAGGCACGCAGGGAGCTGCATGGTAGCATCAGCGCGGGCGCACGGCGAGCACACGCTCGTCCTCCTGGTCGCCAGGAGGACGACGACAGTGCTGGGCCAGATGGGCCGGCCCAGGTGGCTTCCTCCTTTCTTTTTTGAAAATTCCAATTTTTGTTTTATTTTTTGACATTTGTTTTATTTATTTTTGGGCACAAATACTAGGCATAAAATATCTATAAAAAGTTTGAATATTTCAAACATCTATAAAAAGTTTCAGAATATTTTGAAAACTGAAATATTGATAATGCTTTATTTGGCATTTTCAGCAAGTTTAATATTTATTTTTGAAATGCTATATATATTCAAATATTTAGAATGACTCCTGGTATAATCATGTCCACATTTATCAAACATAGGGAACATTTTAGATGGGCATTTTTGATTTGTTGGTTTTTCACAATCATTAAATTGGTTTGATTCAAATGAAGTCTTTGGGGTTTCTATTAATCCCCATTTCAAATGGATGCAAAAAAATGAAACATGATGCACACACATGCTGTCCTAAGTAAGCTAGCTAGGGATGTGACAAGACTGCACCCCGGGCTGAACCATAACCTGACCGTATGAAGCACGGAGCCCTCTGCCAGAAGCTGTTCCGAAATGCTCCGATACCTGAGATGGTGGCAAGCATAGTCCCCTTGTGCAACAACGCTGCCCTAGGTAGAATCATTTCCATGATGCCGGTGTTGAATGCCCATAGCCTCAAAGCGTCTTGGATTGAGCCGCCTGCCGAGCAGGTGCAAGAATTCTTCGATAAATTGGTGGAAAGGGCCATCCACGGGGAAGAGGGCCTCGTCTGTGACACCACCCAGGAGGAGCTAGCGTACATCGTCGGCAGGGCGGAGGAAGCAGATCTTGCCGCGGGACGGCAGTGCTGGCTTCTTGCCAAGGGGAAACACTGTCGAACGAAGGCCTTGTCGGGCGTGGCGGGACCGCCGAGGACCAAGACGGCACGTTTGCCTGGTGCTGTCATGCCGAAGACGCAACTGAGGAGGAGCTGCCCGAGGAGGCCTCGTCCCTTGTGCAAAGGAAAAGGCACGTCCTTCAGAGTGTCACCTCTGGGATCCCCGTCTGTCAAGCTCCTTCGAGTAGCGCAGCCTCCGGTAAGGGGGCGACCGGCAAGGCCGCACGGTGGCAAGAAACCCATCAGCAACCCGTGCTCGCCGTGGCCAAGCGATCCAGGAGAACCCCTCCAACTCCTCCCATGGGCACCAAGGCAGAGGTTGCCTTCGACTTTTCTGCCCTTAGCTTCGGAGAAGAAGATGAGGAGTAAGGGTCCTTCCGTATCTTTTACTTTTCTAATTTCTGGTTTATATTTTTCTCATTTGATTCGCCTCATTTTGCCTCCACAGGGATGAGACACTTGCGCAGCGGGTAGTGAAGAGGGCGAAGAGCTCGACGGTCGAGGAGTCATCAACAAGCGCCTCAGGTGCGCCAAGGATGACCACCGTCAACCTAGAGGCTAGCCCATGGTGCAGCCCTTGACTCAGTCCCCGGTGGAGCCCCCAGCGTGATCCCACTACTCACTTCCCGCTGGCGAGTGCTGGGGTGTGCATATTTACTGCAGACATCACCGGATGTGTAGGAAGAGAGCGTCGGAAAGGAGAAACATCAGCGATGAATCCGCACATGTCGCCCCCGTCATCTCCGATGCCCAGAGAAAGGTCCCTAGCAAGGACCTCCTCCAGCACACTTTACTGTGACAGGGAGGAGCCAGCAAGCATAGGCACCGGCAGGCCTTCGCCGATAACCGCCGCTGGTGTGGGTGCACTCTATTATTTTCATCTTTTTTTGTCTTCTTGACCTTCCACCTTAGCTTTATTTGTTTTTTTTTCTTGGCCTCCAGACATTCCCCCGATCGAGGCATGGACGTCAACACCATCATCGCGGAGACTGCTAGGGATGCCGCCGCCAAGGCCGATAGGATTGCTGCCAAGGAGGCCATCAAGAGTGCTACCGCTGAGGCCACCGAAGCCGCCAAGAACATTGCCGCTAAGGCTGCCAGCGCTGAGGCCGCCAAGGCTTCCCATAAAGAGGAGGGCGCCAAGAAGTCCACCAAGGAGGCCGCCAAGAAGTCTGCCGAGAAGGCCGATGGGGAGGTTAGTGGTCGCACTGACAGCACCCCTGCCGGAGGAGCGCCAGGCGCTACGCCGACCACTGAGCCCCCAACTGCCGGGGAGGCAGCCGTCGAGGACCGGCCACCTCCGTCTGAAGCTCCTTCATCGAGTAGATACTTCGAGGTCGGTGACAACTTGTTCGTCATCATCCCTAGCACGACAAGCACTAGGGCGCCACCTAAAGGGGGAGTTCTTGTTGAGGAAGGCATCACTTCCGCCGGGCTCGACGTTGTTGATGATCGAGGTGCCAGCAGTAAATCCCAAGAGGAGCAACTCCTTCAGACCATGGGTGACAACTTTCAAAAACTTCAAGCGCTTCACCGCGCCCGAAAGGAGAAACTAGACTCCAGGGCTGCGGTTATGGAAGCGGCCGAGGCCAATTTCTAGGAGCGCGTCGAAGAAACTCGGGCTTGGTTTGCCCAAGCTTCGAAGGACCTAAAGACTAGCCAGACGTACTTGAGACAAGGCTGGAGCCAACTCTTCATGCATTAGTCCGATGCCGAGTAAGCACGGGAAGAGGCCAAACAATAGGCTGCCGGATAGGATGCCCGCTTGATGAAGCATCGTGTCTTGCTTGATGCCCATAAGGAGGACCTTGCCACTCGTGAGAAGGCACTTGCTGACAAGCTCTGCGGCAAGGAAGTGGAGCTCGAGGATCTCATTGCGCGGCAGACCCAGGAGGTGGAGCAGAAGCATAAAGAGATGCTCAAGGCCCTAATTTTGGACCATGCCAGCAAGCTGAAGGAGGCCATCGACGCACCTGAAGCTGCCGAGGCCGCCAAGAACTTGCAGGAGGAGAGGGAGAAGAAGATGGAGGCCGTCCTCGAGGATCTCGACAAGGGGGTGTCGTCACTCAAGACTGAAAGGGACAAAGCCGTCACCAGTCTGATGGAGATGCAGGTCGCCATTTCTGACAAGACCATGCAGCTCTCTTCAGCCAACGAGTCCATCAGCGACCTGAACCTGAATCTGGCCCACTGTCCGAGACCATCGAGGCCATCGAGACCCGAGAGAAGGCTTTGGTCAAGGAGCTCCATGAAGACAAGGAACTTGGCAAGAGCGCCTCTAACGCCCACAATGACTATGTGCATGGAGTGGAAATCAGGACCGAGAAGCTCTTCGACGTTGCAGAGAAGCTTGCAGAGCAACTGACCACCATGGGACTGGAGGGCCCCATGTACCCTCCCGACGATAGGATGTCCACGAGCGCCAAGGTGACCATGTTCTTTGACAGCATGGTTGGAGCCCTTGAGCAGCTTCACTCCAACCGGGCATCCCACCTGCTAGCGAATCGCGCATGCTCTGCCAGGTCGTTCTCTGCAAAGTGCTTGTCAAGGTGGCGTACAGGAATCCCGGCCTCAATCTCACCAACGTCCTCGACCGCTTGCCGAAGAGTGTAGATGTCAAGGCACTAGAGGAACTTGTCGCGCCCATCGTTGAGAGCGTAAGCCATGTCAAGCGGGTTGAAGGCGATCGCCGGGATTAGCAGCATTACTCCTTGCTACCGCACATGCCAAAAACAATTTTATTTTATGTTAGAACCTTGGCAATTCTGATGTAACATTGCCTATTATGCTTTGAACAATCGTTATGTTATCTTCCTTGCTTGATTTCCCTCCGTATGTATTCACCCTACGCATGATTGGAAACTTATCGGCACGCACACTTTTGCCGTGGGCACTAGGTGTAGGACTTTAGCAGCCTGCTGGCGGAATTGCCGCTGACAAGAGACCCTGGTGCTTCCAGTGCAGCCACATAGACTGTTGAGCAGATTCGAAACAGAATAGGGACGCAACCAATCGCAACGAGGTTCCTCCGCATGCAGGTTTTCCATACAGAAGTCGAAATCACCCAAGGAAAATAACTCCACGGCAAGAATTCACTTGGGATCTTTGCAACTTATCTTCTTGTTGCCGTGCTCCCTCCGGCAAGTTTTTCTGGGGGCGTCGCTCATAGGTATCCGTACCACCATCTCCCTCGGCAAAGCTGCACATGAGGTGGCCTTCTATCCTTTGAGAAAAAGAAAGAAGAGAAAATATGGATATGGAACCTTGGCGGTCCGTTAGCCCTTGCCGGGATTAAGTGCAATGCAACACTTTAGACAAACATGCAACATAAGTAAACATGAGAGTCGATCAGGATTGCAGAACTCTTATCTTTATTCAACTACGCACAGGGTCTAAGCCTGGCTCTGTACCCAGGATTAGATGCTTCAGCGGCAAGAGTTATACAAAATGTGGTTGCCGGGAGGCCCAACAACCGCATCTTATGGGTAGAACTTGCAAAGATGTTCGATATTCCAGGAGTTGCTCACTAGGAGACCATCTTCAGTCTCCAGGCGGACTGCACCTGGCCTGGTGACTTGTACTACCCGATAAGTGCCTTCCCACTTTGGCGTCAACTTGTTGGAATTCTTGATGGACTGAACTCATCGAAGAACAAGGTCGCCTTCCTCAAGACTTCTGGCATTAACTTTGAGGCTATGGTAGCGGCGCAAAGCTTGCTGGTAGCATGCAGCTCTCACAGTAGCCTGAAGGCAGTCTTCCTCAAGGATCATCGCGTCATCTTGATGCATCTGCCCTTGCTCGAGCTCATCATAAGTGAGCAGTCGAGGTGAACCATATATGAGTTTCGTGAGGAGAACTTCCTCCGCCCCATAAACAAGGGAGAAGGGTGTCTAGCCGGTAGTTCGATTTGGTGTCATTCTGATTGACCAAAGAACCACCGAAAACTCATCAATCCAGTGCCTTCCGCACTTGTGCAGCCTATCAAAAGTTCTTGTCATGTGGCCTTGCAGCACTTCAGCATTATCCCTTTCTGCTTGGCCATTGCTCCTCGGTTGAGCTACAGAAGCAAAACAGATTCTGCTACTAAGGTCTTGGACATACTGCATGAAGGTGCGGCTCGTGAACTATGTGCCGTTGTCAGTGATGATCCTGTAGGGAACACCAAAGCGGCAAACTAGTCCTTTGAAGAACTTGATGGCTGACTGTGTCATCACCTTCCTCATTGCTTCCACTTCTGGCTACTTGGTGAACTTGTCAATTGCGATGTACAAGTACTCAAAGCCCCCGGCAGAGTGGGGAAAGGGGCCCAAGATGTCAAGCCCCTAGACTGAAAATGGATAGGAGAGAGGGATCGTTTGAAGGGCTTGAGATGGGTAATGTAATCTCTTCGAATGAAACTAGTATGCTTCACACTTGGTTACTAATGTCGTTGCATCCTGGAGGGCAGTGAGCCAAAAGAAACCTTGCCAAAATGCCTTTTCGGTAAGTGCTCTCGATCCTACTTGGGAGCCACATATGCCTCCGTGTATCTATGCCAAGAGCTCTTGTCCATCTTCTCGGGGAATACATTTGAGTTTCACACCGTTCGGTCTCTTTCTGTATAGAACAGCATCTATGAACTTGTACATACGGGACCGACGGGCTACTTTCTCTGCTGCCTATTGATCCTCGGGTAGTTCTCCTGTCTGAAGGAAACAGACAATGTGTTGCGCCCATGTTGGAGCCTGAGGCTCAACAACAAGGACTAAAGGCATATCCTCTACCGGGGTAGCATTTGCCTCAACAGTAAGGGCCTGAGGACCTGCTAGAGTCTTCTAGACCCCGGCAAACCTGGTGGGAGCATGTGCTTCCACGGCAAGAGCCGGTGGCCCTGCTGGAGCACAACACTCACCGACAAGCCTGCGGTTGTCCCTGGCAACCTTCTTACCGGCGGCTACCGGGAGCTCTGCCGGGAAGTACTTACCGGAACTTAACTTCCTTCTCTTCTCTTTCCCATTTGATGGTGTCACAGAGGGTTGAGTTAGTTGGAGCACGAAAGTTCCTGGTTCCATAGGTAACTTAAGGGTAGCACACTTTGACAGGCCATCGGCAACGCTTTTTTCTGCACGTGGAACATGCTCCATTTGCAAGCCGTCAAAACGTTCTTCCAACTTCCTAACTTCATCTACATAAGCTTCCATCAACGAGCTCTGGTAATCTTTGTTCACTTGCCTAACGACAAGCTGAGAATCACCCCTGACAATAGTTTCTTGATCCCAAAGTCTGTCGCGATCCTGAGACCGGCAAGCAGTCCTTCGTACTTGGTAGTGTTGTTTGTTGTTCTCTCCCGGGGAAAGTGCATCTGAATCACATATCTAAGGTGCTCTCTGGTGGGTGCGACAAGTAGCACTGTGGCACCAGCGCCTTGCAGCAAGAAAGCTCCATCAAAATACATGATCCACTGTTAATCGGTTTCCTTACCAGGAGAGTTGACTCTGGAACTTCTTCATCGGGCGTTGGGGTCCACTCTGCAATGAACTTCGCCAAGGCACTGCTCTGAATGGTCGAAGTGCTTTCAAACTTAAGACCAAAGCTTGATTGTTCCAAAGCCCACTCCATTATCCTTCCAGTAGCTTCTAGGTTTTGCAAGATCTGCTGTAGCGGAAAGCGAGTGACAACGATGATCTCATGTGCTTGGAAGTAGTGGCACGGCTTCCTCGAGGCCATAGGAAGGCCGAAAAGCAACTTTTGCACGCCAGAATATCTCGACCTAGCCCCCTGCAACAGGGAGCTGACAAAACAGACTGGCCGCTGCACCACTTTCTTCTTCTAGATTGCCTCATTCAACTGCATAGATCGTCCCTTGCCGGCACCAGACCCTGCCGGGGAATGTCCTGGCTCATTGCTTGGCGGCCCTGCCATTGCTATTTCTTCCTCATAAACTTATCTGTCAGCCACTAGCACGACACTCACCACTTGATTTGTTTCTGCCAGATATAGTAGCAATGACTCTTGTGGTTTTGGCGTGACTAGGACTGGCATAGAGGAGAGGTACTTCTTCAAAACTCGCAGCGCTGCCTCCTCTTCCGGAGTCCATTCTATTGGACCTGCCTTCTTCAAGATTTTGAAAAAGGGCAGGGCGCGCTTAGCCGATTTTGAGATGAACCTACTCAGAGCAGCAAGACAGCCGGCAAGACGTTGCACATCTTTGACTAGTCTTGGTGCATCAATTTTCTCAATTGCTTTGATCTTGTCGAGATTTGCTTCGATTGCTTGTTGAGATACAAAGAACCCGAGAAGCTTGCCGGATGGGACGTCGAACACACACTTCTCATGGTTGAGCTTCATGTTGATATTGTGCAAGTTGGCCAATGTTTCTTCTAGGTCTGATATGAGCGTAGCTTTGTCCTTGGATTTGACCACTATGTCATCCATATAATCTTACTTATTTCTATGTGGTTGGGGCTCAAAACCAATCAGGACCACTCTTGAAAAAGTAGAACCAACACATTTCAACCCAAAAGGCATACGCAAAAAGCAATACATACCACATGGGGTGATAAATGCAGTTGTCTCCTTGTTTTCTTGGCCATGAAAATCTGATGATAACTGGAATAGGCATCAACGAAAGATAGCAAGTCGCAAACGGTGGTGGAGTCCACAATCTGGTCGATGCGCGGCAGGGGAAAATGATCTTTAAGGCAGGCTTTGTTGATGTCTGTGAAATCAATGCACAACCTCCATTTTCCATTCGCCTTGCCACTATGACTAGATTGGACAACCATGTCGGATGGAGTACTCCTCTGATAAAGCCATCCGCTTCTAGTTTCTTGATCTCTTCGGCAATAAACTATTGCCGCTCCAAAGCTTGCTTCCGGACCTACTGCTTGACGAACCACGCATATGGGCAGATGGCCAGGTGGTGCTCAATCACCTCCCTGGTAACACCAGGGATATCAGATGGTTTCCATGCAAACAAATCAACATTCGCCCGCAGGAAGGCGACGAGCATGCTTTCCTATTTGTCATCAAGGGTGGAAATTATGGTAAAAGTTCCCCCCGTGCCATCCTCCTTGGCGGGCACCTTCTTGGTCTATGGGGAAGCAGCCTTGGACTTTTTGCTCTTGCCGGTGGAGCTCTCTGGCACATCGTCAACGGGAGAACAACACTCCGAGGAGGTGCGCTTGCCAGAATGTGCGCCACAGGCCTGTCCTGTCTTCTTCCCCCCAAGAGCTTTAGCGGCAGGAGCAAGCGCTCTAGCAGCAGGTATTGCGAATGCACCCTGGTAGAGTTGGGTCGACGCAGATAAGTGCGCTTTTCTTGTCAGAGTTGATAGTGATGACGCTCATTAGCCCGGGCATCTTCATCACGTTGTAAGTGAAGTGAGTGGCCACCATAAATTGGCCGGTGCTGGGCGACCCAGAATGCCGTTGTACGGAAATGAGATCTTGGCAACGTCAAAAACGATCTTCTTTGTTCTGAAATTGATATCACTTCCAAACGTCACTGACAGCGTGACCTTGCCCTTTGGCTGAGTTCTTCCTGAATTGACCCCATGGAAAGCACCTATCGGCTTGAGATCTTCATTGGGAATTTGCATCCACTTGATGACATCAGGCAAGATCAGGTTCAGGCTGGCCCCACTGTTGATGGGCATCTTCTTCACCTTGAGCTTGCGTATTGTCGGAGAAACCAACAACGGCAGGCACCTGACCGCAGTTATGCGATCTGGGTGATCCTCGGCGTCGAAGATGATAGGAGTGTTGGACCACTTCATAGGCCTTTGGGCACCGATAGAGGGCTCCGTCACATTAGCATCGCATGCCCACTATTTAAGTTGGCGATGGGAGGAATGCAATGAGGCACCTCCCTCTATGCACATCATCTCTATAGCCTTTTGGAACTCATGCTCGCTTGACTCGTCGTCCTGTTCGACATCATCGTCACCTTCCTCTTGCTTGTCGTGGCCAGGGGTAGGCTGGTCTTTTTGTTGCTTGGGCTTGCGCGGTGATCTCCTCGGCTAACTCGCTTCTTGCCGGACCCCTCGACACCATCCTAGCCATTCTCCTTATACCGCCCCTCTTATTCAGCTTTTTGCTTCTTGGCAAGCTGCTCAACTTGTCGGCAGTCCTGGAGATCGTGGCCTTTGGTGCAATGGATCTTGCAATATTGCTTGCCGGAGCCTTCTGGTTTGTTGGCAGCCGCCATGGCATGGCAGGAGGCGCACCCGGCAACATCGTCGCATGGGCCATGAACCTTGTCCTTCTTGGCGGTGCCGGGGTTTCCGGATCCGTCGATGGCAAGTACGGTCTTGCCCTTGTGCTTCTTGTTCCACTGCCGGCCCTCTTTTTGCCGGGGTAGCAATGTCTTCATCTTCAGAGTCGACCCATGCGCTGACGTCTTTGACGGGAGTCTCCTCCCTTCTTCTGCCCGAGCACATTTGTCTACCAAAGCATAAAGCTCAGCGACGTCCATGACTCTGTTCATTACCAGCTCTTCCCACTTCCTGCGGTTGTGTATGTTCTGATGGAACGCGCTGATAACAGCGGCAGGATGAACATCTGGGATGTTGTGGTGCACGCGGCTGAACGTTTGGATGTACTTGCACAAATTTCGTCCTCCTTTCGAGGGATGATGTGCAGATCACTTTCCTAGCCAGGAGCTTGATGACCTCCTGTGAAGGTGCCAACAAACTCATGACACAGGTCTGCCCAGGAGGTGATGGACCCCTCTGGGAAGTGCATTAACCAGGACCTAACATTGGGCTTAAGCACTAAAGGGAAGTAGTTGGCGAGTATCTTGTCGTCGCGACCCCCGGCAGCCTGCACTACAATGGTGTAGATGCTCAGGAGTTCTGACGGATGAGTCTTGCCGTCATACTTCTCCGGGACTTCTGGTTTGAACGTGCGGGAGTTGGGCCACTGGACCTGTTGCAGCTCATGGGTAAACATTGGACAACCCACCTCGTAAGGTAGGCTGATAGGATACCCTAGCACAAACTTGTCTATAGTGGGTCCAGCACGCCTATCGGACTGAAGGCGTGCTTCCCGCCGCCGCTCGATTGCAGTTCGAGCGTCTTCCTTGCCCCGTTCTCAAAGAACTTGATGCTGGTCGTGGCGCGTCCGTAGGTCAGACAATGCCGTTGAGTACCCATCGTAAACATCGTCCCATCGAGTCGGTGACCGGCATTGCTATTGTGGAGGAGAGTGCACCAAAGTCACTAAGCCCCCGGTCCTCTCCCCACTGGCGTGAGCCGTCTCAATGGACCAAAATTTATCTGTAAGGCCGAGGAAGCTCTAAATGGTGGCTCTACATTTGTCGACCTTCTCCGCAGCAGGAGGGAAGTTTAGGAGTAGTTGTGCCTACGCCACCGCTTCCTCCGACGTGGTCGGGAGCGAATGGCGCGAGGAACACGAGGTTCTCTAACTTCTAACTGTGTTAGAAGGAGCACTACCATGGTCCCGCGTCAGCACGCCACTCCCACTTGTATGCTGGCAAGCATGCTGGCCCATGCACCTTGGGAATGATGCGTAGGAGCTTTCCCGTGGGGACATTGAGAACTGCAGGCGCCGTGGTGTGGCTCTTCACGCGTATCCTGGGAAGGTTGCGGCGTAGGCACCGGCGTGGGTGCCCTAGAAGATACCCTTCCTCCCCCGGAGTTCGTCGTTTCGCTCGCAGGTGGTACTGCTCCGTCCTAAGGCCCAGGGGCACGGGGGTTCATGTCGTCGCCATGGGCGTCTCCGCGGTGAACATCGCCACTTGCTTGGCCTTCATCACCGAAGCGTCGCGGAAGTTTCGTACCTCCGCCTCCTCCTCCTTCTCCACCCGCGTCTATCCCATCTCCTGTCTGCACAGATACAGGGACGGCGGACGTGGATGGGACAACCGCCATCAGGCCCTTCTGGGGGGCCATGGCAATGATGGGTATGAAGAAACTGGCCCACTGATCACTAGAATGGGTTCGCACGATCTAGCGCTTCCCCCTACCTGGCACACCAAAGATGTTGTGGGGGACGAGCACCTATGGGATTGGAGGGACCCCTTTCTGTTCGGTGGGTAGCCGGACTGATGAACAACACGCGGGGATCTTTACCCAGGTTCGAGCCACATGGATGCGTAAAACCCTACTCCTGCTTGGTTGTATTGAGAGTGTTCTTAGGGTTCCATCTACAGGAGCGCTATGAGCAGCTAGCACATGTGTGAGCTAGAAAGTCCCAAAAGTCGAAAAGTCTTGTACCATATCTCCCTGGTGTGGGGACCCCGACTCATAAGTCGTGATCACCAAATGCATGTGTATAGTGCTCCCAGATATCAATGCTCACTGAACACACAGAAGCTGAATAACAAGAGTGTTACATCCACAGTTAGTGTCTTACACAAATAAAGACCATGAAGGTATAGTCTTACATAGATAGGGCCTCGAGGGCCAAACACTTAAATAGAACAAGCAGCGGAAATCTTGATCGAAAGTGTGAACCCATGCCATCTGCCTTAACCTACATGCATTCTGACTGGGAAGCGGCCTAGTTCGCATGTTCGTCACCAACGAACTCCTCAACATACTCCTATTCTTCCACGCCTGGCCAATTAAATAACTAGTGGCAAGCCAATGAGTACTTTGAATGTACTCGCAAGTTCCCCATGTTTCGAACAAGGTGAAGCAATGCATGATACATCACTAATAGGTATTTTGCAGAAAGCTAATTTTTAATGCAACGACATGGTCAAGTAACTAGATAAGCATGCATCAACAGTTGGCAGATATCCATATGATCCAGTTACACATATAATCATAAGCAGCGGTTGAACATCTCATGTTCATTCATTATGCTAAGTCATCGGACTTAGTCAATCGTCAAGCTAAGTCATCGGACTTAGCTCAGTGACCTATTTGTCACCAACACACACACTCACACCAAGTTTGTGAAAACATCTGGACTTAATTTAAGAAGGACCTCTATAGCGATCCGACCTGGAAAGGTCAAGCCTCTGTGCGTTCTGTGCCATCCCTGGATCAGTATGCTAGCACACACAGTACATCAATGTATATATCAAAGTGCAATCACATGTAATTAACGTAAAACTGATATATACCTTAAAATATCAGAGGAAACATTCAACAGGAGTGGAGTCCCAATAAACACCAATGGCAGGTTGAGTGTGGACCATAACCCTGAATCGTTCTCTTACTCGTCGAAGAAGAGTATCTGGAACATGAGACGTTGCAGCCATGTAGGTCAGCATTTTGAATATGCCGACAAGTCAAAAAAGAGGGGGTGAAAAATAATCATCTATACTATATGCATATATGGCAGGTGGGGTTATAAGTTCAAGTTTTGCGTAAAGCAAATTTTTCCTACAACAAGAGAGGGCAAAACACAAGTTCTTACTACGATGTTGGTTGATTAATGAGAAGGTTCCACCAACCAATTATCATACCCAAGTTAACAATAATACCCTCATCATTATAATTCTTTGTGTTGAGAATTCCAGATATTTTCAGTTCCTTTGGCTCAAGTTGTCCATGACCGTGGACATGGCTAGTCGATTAGGTTTGAGTACTCTCTAGAGTTTTGCACACGTTCCCCACAAGATTTCATCGCCTCCGTTGGATTCCTCACACTTCAGGGTGTTTGAGGAACGGATGATCAAAACATGGCCTTCTAAGGAGTTCCTCTAAGACTCTGTCAGTGCCCATCCTTTTCCTACCGTTCTTCTACATCTAGTAGCACCGCCTGTCCAGGGTCACCATAATACCCAACCAAGCGAGAGCCCATAATGGCTTGTGGCTGTGTAGGTAAGCCTTGTGTCTTGAAGCATCCATCCATCTCTTTGTTCCTGGGTGGACCTTTCCGCGCGAATACTGACACTTCTCCAGCAACATCTAGGCTAACCACTCGCTTCTCTAGGGCGCCGTTCAACCATCATCCACCTAGAGGTATGTTGAAAACTTGGAGTCTTGAAGTCTTGATCATCATGTAGGTCTTTTAATTATTATCTCACAACTCTCATGAATCACACAACCAACCCCGTCTACTAATAGCATAGCAAAATGAAATCAATGTTTCCCGGGGCCAAAGTGTCAAAGGGCTTGAGGGGTGCCTACCACATTATACTACATCAAGTAACAAAATTTCCAAATTACCTACTTTGCATGCAATGGGTGGAAGGTTAAACTAATGCAACTTGAAAAACATAGGTAGTAACATGGTCAATGTGAACTTGCCTGGTAAGGTTGATGAAGATAGAATCGCTCTCTCAGAAATTTACTTGATAGAACTATTCGTCACTCTTTGAGGCAAATCTATATAGTCAAACATTGCATTCATATAATCAATCATACTAGCAATCAATTCTAACACACAAGAATAACACAAGAGTAAACACCAAAGGGTTATGTTGAAGGAAATACTTAAGACAAAAGTTAAAATCAACAAAATTTCATCAAATCAACCAAAAGAGGTTTTCCCCTACAAATGATTTTATTTTCAAAAGGAAACAAAAGACTAACAAAGTAAAATCCAACAAAAGTGTTTTGGGAAAGTATTTTTACTATTAACAAGAATCACTTTTCAAGAACAACTAGAACTATGACACAATGCACTAACAACATAAGTTTTTAACTACTAGAACATACTAGCAAGAAAACACTAAGATAATAAAAGAAAAGAAATTTTAAAACTAGTAATTAATAGAAAGTATTTTCTCATAAATCTTTATTTTCCAAAAAGAACTAATTGAAAAGCTTTTATAAAAATTCTTCTTTTGATATAAAACAAGGTCATCCTTGGCTTAAACCACAAACAATCTCAACTATAATACAAATTGTTTCTGGTCTAAACTTGGATTAACAGAAAATTAAACTTATAAAACGATTTGTGGAAACTATTTTCAAATAGTAGATCAAACTGGCAATGAAAATCAAATTGCAAGTTATAATTGAACTAGAATTGATTTTCATGCAATCAACTAATCAAATAATATTTGTTTGAAGGGCTATTTTTATCTAACAGAAACCTTTATAAAATCTATCAACTAATATAAAATAAATAAATTAAAACAATTTAAAATAGAGGAAATAGAAATAAACCTAAAAATAACTAAAATAGAATCTGTTTTGTTAAAAATACTAACTCAAATATTCTAAAAATTCTCAAATTGTACCTACTGTTAAATAAAGTCACTAGTGACAAGTAGCAAAAAGAATCAACTTAAAATCTATTTTTAAAATCAGGATATTCAGAAAATAAGATTTGAATCAAATGTGTTTAATTCAATTTTAAATTATTCAAATATGGTCAAACTTTATATCTATAGAAACTAAATAAAATTTGTGACAACATGCAAAGAGAATCATATTAAAACCATTAAAAAGATAAAAGTTGTAAGGAAAATAAAAGCAGAACATAATCTGGTTTTAAACTAAAAACAGAAAAAGAAAAATCTGATCTAACGAACAGGTGTACACGTGGCAAGATCCTTTAGGCTACGGGTGTGCATTGAACTTGCTAAACAAGCAAATGGCCGCTAAATAGATGAAATCGTTTCGGCTAAAATAACTAATAGGAAAACCGACCAGTTCACTGAAATAAACCGAATCGGTACGGGGCTTCTAATCTGAGCCGTTCAAACAGATCAGACGAAGGGGAGGAGCTTCGGTGACTCACCGCGGTGGAGGAGGTCTCCGACGATGTCGACGGCGAGGCAGGGACGGTGAGGTCACTGGGGAGACGTCTCCGGTGGTTCTCCGGCGACGGTGAAGGCACCAGGCGATGTGGACGAGCGCCGCAAAGCTTCTGATGGCCGTGGAGGAGCTCGAGGATGACGGTGGCGACGACGGCGAGCTTCGAGGCGGCGATGGTGCTCGGGTGTCGACGGGGAAGGGAGCTCCGGTGGGTCTGGAGCACGGGCAAGTGCACGGGGAGATGCGAGCAAGGGTGGCATGGTGGTTGGTGGGCTCAGACGGCGATGAGGGGGTCGGGCAGAAGCACGGGGTGTCAATGGTGTGGTGGCGGTGGCTCTGCTCCGTCGAGCGACTGCGGCGGCGAGAGGGGCTCGGGCTAGGGTATTTCGTGTGGAACGGAGAGGGGGAGGGATGGCTTAAATAGCCAGGGGCTCAAGGCGAAGAGTAGGCAAGAGGAGAGGAGATCCGTGGCGGATCCGATGGTCGTCGGCGAGGTAAGGAAAGGGGGAGGAGTAAAGGAAGGTGGTGACTGGCAGTGGTTGATTCGGTCGGCGATGGGGCCCGTGCGTCAGAGAGGGGGAGAGAGGGGGTGCAGTGTCGGTAGCCGCTCCGAACAGATTTCGGATCTAATTCAGGCCTGGTTTGGTAAGTGGGCCAAAGTGGGTTTCCTAATATAACAATATTTTCCTCTTATAAAATAACATAGAAGGAAACTACAGTTTTGGCTATCAAACTATTTCCAAAAAATAAAGTTTTATATACCAAAATGATCTGGGAAATAAATGCAATAAGATGAACATTTTTGCACGGCCAAAATAAATACTCTAAACAATTATTTTCAGAAAATGCCTAAATGGTTTTAATTCCTTTTGCAAATAATTTTCAAATAACCCCCTTCACAAAATTAACCCTGGTGCGGAGTGTCATGTTACTCCTCTCAAAATCTTGACAAGGGTATTTGAATTCTTTCAAAATTTAAAATGGAACCAAGTATGAAATGAATTCCAAAAAGAATAATTCAAAGATTTTCAAATCTACTTTTCATATTCCTTGTTTATGAAGAAGTCATGTTATCTTCTCTCACTGATTTGAAATGGAATTGAATTTGAAATCAAGCACAAAGGGGAAAGTCATTTTATTCCCTCTCATTCAAAAGGTCTCAAAAAGTTTCAAATTTCACTCAATTCAATCACTCAAGCAAACAAACACTCATTCTAATATTTATTATAACATTCAAAAATTTGGGATGTTACAAACCTACCACACTTAAAATGAATCTCGTCCTCGAGATTCGAAGAGGCTAGAAAGAAAAGGTTAGGGTTTGGGGGTCTTCTAACAAATCCATTGTCCTGGAAGTGTGGGGTCTACGACACTTAAAATGAGAGTTACTGGTCCTTCGAAAGTCATGGCGATCCTATGGGTGCATCTATATGCTCACATTCTTCATAATAGCTCCTTTAGTGATGCTCTTCCATTTAAATCAAAAATCTTGTGTTCTCATAACAAATTGTATTTCCTCCGATACTGGGTCTTCTTAGCTGATAAGTCTCGCATTCATTCTAAGTAACTTATCAAAGATCTCATGGTGGTCTATCATTAGTGGTTATCCTGCAGTGAAATGGGGCATGGCTTAGTTCCTCACCGCAAAATTCCTACGTGTGACAACAACTGCCATGTACAAGGGGTTTTATTCATACCATTCTAAGGCTTAAACAAAAGCTTCGAAAGAACGTCGTCTCTTTACTATGGGTAAGTCACTCAGATTTACCATTCCGAATAGCAAGAGAATGATAAGAGTAAGTCGTCATGGTGTCCAAGCCATGTCGCACTGAAATCATTACCTTGTATAAGGTTTAGTGAATCTTGTATTCTAACACTTGGGCTTCCTCACAAGCGTTGCAGAAATTTCTCTTATCAACGAATGAAGTTCGGACAAATCCATTGATTCTTCAAGCTAAACAAAAGATCTAGCATTCCTTCACAACTATCAGGTTGTCATATACTCCTAAGAAAAATGTTTGCTGATCCAATCACAAGTTCTTGCTTCATGATCTTAGGGTAACCTTCATGAAACTGTGAGATCCATCCTTCATACAGGTTCTATTCCTTGATTATGTTTTTCCTTTCCACTGGTCTTTTTACCAATAGAAGTTTTGGGTTCATCATATTCAAAATCGAAGGTATAATATTCTAGGTGTCATCCACATAGTTGGATATGGTTCCGCATTCTCTTCACCTGTATTCAGTTATCCAAACTCCTTAATGGGAATAGTACTTTCTTTATTCATTCGTTGATGTGGTTACTACCACACTTAAAATGAAGTGTACACATGCGTGCATAGACCATACTTTCTCATATCCTCGAAAATGCCAGAGATCTTTGTTCATAGAGTAACAACTCATATAATTCAACATAGGAGAATCATGACACTATAAATTCCATTGCCTCATGAATTTAGTACAAACTATGAGACTTCCATTACATAACTTCAAAATGATAAGAGGGCTACCTATTACATTTATTACTTCCAAAATCCAAAACGTAAACTACTGATGTTTAGCCTTCTTCTTCTCCGGGCAGGTATATGAGTACTGTCCTGTCTTGTTGCACCGATGACAAGTGATGTGGCTCAGGTCCTTCCGTGTAGAAAACTACGGTGTCCTCTTCTTCTTCTTGGGTTGGGTTCCTTTCCTGATGCTTGGCTCATGCCTCTTGCAAAAATAGTGTGGCCTCTCTAAGCTACAATGCAAACATCTGATGCCTCCACTTACTTGGCCTTTCTTCTTGTCTAGGTTGATCATTTCTTCTATCTCCTGAGGGTCATATTGCACTTCTTCTGTCAGGAAGTCTCCCAAATACTCATTCGGACAATCCTGAGAGATATGTCCTTCCTCTCCACATGAATAACATGACTTGGTACTTATGTTTGGGTCTAGTACATCTCCCATCATCATGGGTTCTTCTAACTTATTCCCATGGGCTTCTTTCATTGCTTCCTTCTGCTGCTTCATGACTTCTTGTACCTTGGGGTATATTTGACATTGTGCCGGATAGTGATTGGTTCCTTCACACAAGAAACATGTCACCCGCCTAGTTGGGCATTCCTCAGCTCGGTGATTTTCTTCACAATGAGGGCATCCTTCCTTGTGTTCTTAATGGGTGTGTCCTATCTCCCCACATATCTTGCATGCACAAATCTTCTTCACATCTTTGCAATGGGGCATCTGGGTGTTGGTGACAACATGAGACTTTTGCAGAGTCCTCTTGAATTCTTCCCAGGTGATGGATTCTTGCCTATCATAGATGGCTTCATGCATGTTCCATCAATTTGCAGCACCTTTTGCAAAGTACCGAAGAGCATACTGGACCATCTCGTTCCTTGCAACATGGTTACTCCTTAGATGATCCTCCATGTTCAGAATTCATGCTTCTGTCTCCAACCGAGTCATTGATCCAGAATACACGAGTCCAGCTTCATTCGTCATCTATTGGGTTCAAGGTTTTGGGGATGAGATGGGTAAGAGAGAGCGAGAGACAGAGAGCGAGAAGGGATACAAACAACTCAAAGACACAAAACATCAAACTCAAGTCCACACATTCATAAAGTTCAATCAAACTATAGTATCGCCACCCACATAAGGTTGGTGTGGTCCATCACTCAAATCGTAAAAACGTTTATCCTTTATTCTCTCATGGTGGGGATACTACTAAGCTAGTCTATACTATGTCTTCGTCTTCAGTGCGCTTCTTCTGGTCATGCTTCATATTCTCAAGTTCATCCACCAGATTTTCCCTGTTGATGCGGAGTTTCCGGTGTCGTCCCTGTAGTTCCAAGAGTTGGTTCTTGAGCTTCTGAATTTCAACATCTCGAGCATGTGCCATGGCCTGACTGTTCTTCAAGTCTTGACGAAGCTTCTGAATCTCGGGATCATGTTTCTTCAGATTGAGTACCTTTAGCTTCTCGTTCTTGAGGCTCTCGTGAAGTGCTTCGTTCTCAAATAACTCTGAGAGAAGGTCCATTTGAATGTTCTTGATGTAGGGCTCCAGTTCTTGATTGTACACAAGTACGGGTGAAAACTTCATCTTCTGTTCGTCGGTCAGGTCGATGAGTGCTCCATGAGGCTTCTGACATCCAAGCCTCCCAAAGTAGTGATTGCACAACTCAGCACGATGACGATAGCTCAGACGTGCGATGGCATCATGGACGGCGGTGTTCATGCCATATCACATTCATGGCTCAATGTTCCATAATTGATGTCTTCAGTCTTGGGGTTTTCTTCACGTCCAAAAACTTTAGTTTTGATGCCCCAGAATCTAGACGTCCTCTTAGTCGTGTTGATCGCAGGTATTGGTAGCTTCACCATCTGCACTAGCTCCATGAGGAATGAGCCTCCGAGGACATCTTCGTAGTCCTCTCTTTTATTCAGGGTGTAGTTCTCCATCTATAGTTTGAAACAGGGAGGGTTCGGTAAAAGAATTTAGAAGTTACGAGAGTAGTCAAAACGAAAGTTGTTCCTATCAAGGTCTTCCTATTTCTAATCCATTTCCTAGGGTCACGTCCTACAGTCAACAAGTGCTCTGATACCATTTCTGTAGCGACCCGACCTGGAAAGGTCAAGCCTTTGTGTGTTCTGTTCCATCCCTAGATCAGTATGCTAGCACAGACAGTACATCAATGTATATATCAAGGTGCAATCACATGTTACTAACGTAAAACTGATATATACCGTAAAATCTCAGCGGAAACAGTCAACGGGAGTGGAGTCCCAATAAACACCAACGGCAGGTTGAGTGTAGACCGTAACCCTGAATCGTACTCATACTCGTCGAAGAAGAGTATCTGCAACATGAGATGTTGCAGCCGTGTAGGTCAGCATTTTGAATATGTCGGCAAGTCACAAAAGAGGGGGTAAAAAATAATCACTTATACTATATGCATATATGGCAGGTGGGGTTATAAGTTCAAGTTTTGCGTAAAGCAAATATTTCCTACAACAAGAGATGGCAAAACAGAAGTTATTACTATGATGATGGTTGATTAATGAGATGGTTCCACCAACCAATTCTCATACCCAAGTTATTAATAATACCCTCATCATTATAATTCTTTATGTTAAGAATTCTAGATAGTTTCAGTTCCTTTGGCTCAAATTGTCCATGACCGTGGACACGGCTAATCGATTAGGTTTGAGTACTCTGTAGAGGTTCGCACACGTTCCCCACAAGATTTGATCGCCTTCGTCGGACTCCTCGCACTTTAGGGTGTGTGAGGAACGGATGATCAAACCATGGTCTTCTAAGGGGTTCCTCTGAGACTCTGTCGGTGCCCATCCTTTCCTACCGTTCTTCTACATCTCGTAGCACCACCTGTCCAGGGTCACCACAATATCCAACCAATCCAGAGCCCATAATGGCTTGTGGCTGTGCAGGTAAGCCTTGGGTCTTGAAGCATCCATCCATATCTTTGTTCCTAGGTGGACCTTTCCACATGAATACTGGCACATCTCCAGCAATATCTAGGCTAACCACTGGCTTCTCCAAGGCGTCGTTCAACCATCATCCACCTAGAGTTATGTTGAAAACATGGAGTCTTGAAGTCTTGATCATCATGTAGGTCCTTTAATTATTATCTCACAACTCTCATGAATCACACAACCAACCCCGTCTACTTATAGCATAGCAAATTAAATCAATGTCTCTTGGGGCCAAAGTGTCAAAGGGGTTAAGGGGTGCCTACCACATGATGCTACATCAAGTAAACAAATTTCCAAATTACCTACTTTGCATGCAATGGGTGGAAGGTTGAACTAATGCAACTTGAAAAACATAGGTAATAACATGGTCAATGTGAACTTGCCAGGTAAGGTTGATGAAGATAGAATCGCTCTCAGAAATTTACTTGATAGAACTATTCGTCACTCTCCGAGGGAAATCTATATAGTCAAACATTGCATTCATAGAAGCAATCATACTAGCAATCAATTTTAACACACAAGAACAACACAAGAGTAAACACCAAAGGGTTGTGTTGAAGGAAATACTTAAGACAAAAGTTAAAATCAACAAAATTTCATCAAATCAACCAAAAGTGGTTTTCCCCTACAAATGATTTTATTTTCAAAAGGCAACAAAACACTAACAAAGTAAAATCCAACAAAAGTGTTTTGGGAAAGTATTTTTACTATTAAGAAGAATCACTTTTGAAGAACGACTAGAACTACGACACAACTCACTAACAACATAAATTTTTAACTACTAGAACATACCAGCAAGAAAACACTAAGATAATAAAAGAAAACAAATAATTAATAGAAAGTATTTTCTCATAAATCTTTATTTCGCAGTGGGTTTCCTAATATAACAATATTTTCCTTTTATAAAATAACAGAGAAGGAAACTACAATTTTGGCAATCAAAACATTTCCAAAAAATAAAGTTTATATACCAAACGGATTAGGGAAATAAATGCAATAAGATAAACATTTTTCCACGGCCAAAATAAATACTCTAAAAAAATTATTTTAAAAAAATGCCTAAATGGCTTTTAATTCCTTTTTGCAAATAATTTTCAAATAACCCCCTTCACAAAATTAACCCTGGTGTGGAGTGTCGTGTTACTCCTCTCAAAATCTTGTCAAGGGTATTTGAATTCTTTCAAAATTTAAAAGGAACCAAATATGAAATGAATTCCAAAAAGAATAATTCAGAGATTTTCGAATCTACTTTTCAAATTCCTTGTTTATGAAGAAGTCATGTTATCTTCTCTCACTGATTTGAAATGGAATTGAATTTGAAATCAAACACAAAGGGGAAAGTCATTTTATTCCCTCTCATTCAAAAGTTTTCACGAAGTTTCAAATTTCACTCAATTCAATCACTCAAGCAAACAAACATTCATTCTAATATTTATTATAACATTCCAAAATTTGGGATGTTACAACCTCCAACTATCCATGACCGCGGACATGGCTACTCGAATAGTTTTACACTTTGGAAAGGTTGCACACTTTACCCACATGACGCAAGGAACTTCCGTGTCATCCACGACTCTCGGTATACAACATACACGAGGTAGGCACCAGAACATTGCCTTTCCCATGGTTATACTAAACAAAGTGTCCACTCGTTGGTGCCATCCCTCATGATATACATCACACGTATCATCCATGAGGGCATGCAACCGTGTGCCCGATGCCTATAAAAACAATGCATGACCTTGCACTTCTGGGATGACCCCGTCTCGAGAGTGACCACTTCACTCTCGCCACTAGTAATGCGAGCTCCCTGTTAGAACCAACCATAGTAATCCGCAAAGCCCCGTCCCATAACGGCTATCATGGTTGCCCAACTCATCATCTTCTCCCTTGGGTATTAGTGGCACCTAACGGGGTTTTCGAAAAGTCTTTCAAATCATTTCTTCCTTCCCATCACTATGCATAAATCCCAACCCACTTGCGTAGCATGTATCAGCATCCTATCTACGCCCACCCGCATAAACCTCATAAGGTGATAGGGTCATGCACGATGCAAGTGTCAATGGTAAGAGTATCGGAGGCAACCTACCGAAGGGGAAGTACCACATCATGGTCAAACATCGAGACAACAAGTGCTATATGTCAAGCATGAAAAAGTTTCTTAACATGGTCAAAGGGCTGCTTGCCTCGCTCAAAAAAGTCTTCGGGGTCTTCAAAGTCTTCGGGTCCAACTCCCTGGTCAATAGCGCAATCTATCGTCGCGATAAATAGCGGTAAAATAAGCATCACACAAAAACAGAGCACACAAAGCTAATATTCAAAAACTATCCAATTCTGATAATTACTAAGAACTATAATAAAAATATTCTCCTAAGGTTTTGACATGAAAAAGGTTTTCAAATCTATTTTAATAGTGGCTAAAAATGCGAAAAGGGGGTTTTAAAATAAAACTGTACATAAAAGGTTTTCAAATATTTTTACAAGTGGCACTGATAAGTTCTATGGAATATTCTAGGAATTCAGGTGGAAAATTATTGGGTTTGAAAATTCTATGGGATTTTTAGAAAAATCCACACAAATGAAAAAGGAAAAAAATGGGACAGAAATCCCCTGTGCCTGGGCCAGAGGCGGCTAGTGGCTGGGCCGGCCCAGCTGGTCAGCTAGCCAGCCTCCCGCGCAGCCAGGTTCAAACCTGACGTGAGGGGCCCAACTGTCTATGACGGCAAGGGGGATAGAGACAGAGTGGGAGGGGGAGAGAGAGGGCGATAGGTGGGTCCCCCCTGTCGTATCCTTCTCCCACCTCAGGGAAGAGAGGGGAGAGACTCACCGATGGCGGAGTGGGGCAGGACGATGGCAGGCGGAGGCGGGAACAGGCTCGGGACAGAGTCGCCGTTCTAGGGGCGGTCGAGGGTGTGCCGGAGGCGGTCGGAGTCGCTGGTGGCAAGCACTTGCGGTGGGAGCTTTGGGAGAAGGTTGTCGGGGCCGTCCCGTGCTACAAAAGGGACGGGGAGAAGGGGGAGATGCATCAGAGGGGGTGTGGGAGGAGGAGCCGAAGAAGAGGGAGGACCAGAGAGGTTCTATACCTGGAGATCGGCGACGAGGTAGCCGCGGCGGTCCTCGGCTCGATCTCGAGCATAGAGGCGTCGGGGGCTCTCCGAGGGGCACAAGGAGGCTGCTGGGGAGTGGAGAGATAGACCAGAGGGGAGAGAGAGGCCCGGGAGGCTCTTATATGGGCGCCCAGTGGTCCAGCAAGCTCGGGTGCTCCCGCAAGCTCGTGGCCGAGGCCAGATGCCATAGGAGAGGGAGGAAGCGAGTCAGGGGTGCATGTGGAGTTGGTCTAGGCCAGGGGGTGAGAGGAGGGAGGTGAGGGAGCGCGCGCATGTGAGCTCCACGGTTGGCTGGCTCGGGCGGCCGCCGCGCATGCGAGGGGGGCCAGAGGAGGGAGAGAGAAAGGGCGACCAAGGGAGGCATGTTGCGGATTCCGAGGCCGACCGTTTGGCGAGAGGGGGCGCTATAGGTGGTCGGGGCCATTCATTGGGCAACGGCTACAATGCCTGTCGGCACTATAGCGTGCTCTAGAGCGCACGTTTGGCATGCCACGGCATGCCAACGGCATCTTGTGTGTGGCCAAGGGTGTCTAGGGGGGATCTAGGGGTGCCTAGACTAGGTAGAAAAGCATTAGATGCCCTGGGGGATAGAATAAGAGGAGAAGGTCAAAATGTTCCTGCCAGGGCTGTCCAAAGGTGAAAATGGGGGATTTACCCCATCTTCCTGCGGCCTATGGACTTGGGATTTTTACTAGAGGGGTGAGAGGTGAGGGAGCAAGTGTGGTAACAATTTGGAGGCGAGGGAAGTAGTAAAAATGCTGAAAAGGGTAGTTTCTAGAATTGACCAAAAGGTGTTTGATGGTGATTTGCCCCAGTAGATGAATTCCACATGCCTTGATAATTAACAGGATCAAAGGGTGGTCAAAAGTAGGGCAGATCACCAAGTTTGAGAGGGTTTGATAAATATTCACAATGTGACTTTGTGGAAAACCTAAAAATCAACAGATTCTGGTTTCTGTAGATCTAGTCATGCTAAGCTTTTACCCATGGTGCACCACTTGGTGTAGCACAATTATTTGGTGATTAGAGCGTGTCCACGAA
The DNA here is from genome assembly GCA_022496015.1 of Hordeum marinum. Taxonomy (NCBI): domain Eukaryota; kingdom Viridiplantae; phylum Streptophyta; class Magnoliopsida; order Poales; family Poaceae; genus Hordeum; species Hordeum marinum. Next base: position 299,537,364 of record CM039673.1, read on the forward strand.
GTTTGGGGTCAAGGGGTTAAACTTCAGAATGTAAAGTCATTCAGATTTGATTCTCGACATGAAGGGGTTTGGAATAGTTTGATGAACCAAATCAACTTGGATTGAGATGAAAGTTTGCAAGATCATCACTTATGATAGTGTTGACTTTCTGAAATTTATTGAGAATATTACTTATAAAATATTTCAAAAGCCTTATTTGACCAGAAAGGGTTTTAAGGGGTTTTGTCCATGATTTGAACATGCTCATGTGTTGAAACTTATATATATGGTAAATATATGTCCACTGAGTTTCCCTAAATTTTCTCTAATATTTTGAAAGCATTTAAATAATTTTTCCCTATGAAAAACCATTTCTGGTCTTAAGAAAAAGCCTTTAAATAAAATATATGAATAATCTTTAAAATTAATATTTGGTGGTTTTGCAAAGTCTTATATGTAGTAGGTTTGAAGTAAAACCTTTGGGGAAGAAGGATCCACCCAATTTGAGGACTTGCAGTGCAATCCTCAATCCAGGGGTTTTTGAAATCCTAATTTGGACAAATCCATTTTGGTAAAAATAAAATTTGATAAAAATAGTTTTGGGCACTATTCACATGGCGTGATCATTGGGCAAGAGGTTACGGTTAAGGAAGATGAATATGAAGAGGGCACTACAGGAATCAGGCACTGAGACGGCAAAGGCATGCATCCCGGATGGCAAAGTGATGCATCCCGGACGGCAAAGGCATGCATCCCGGATGGCAAAGTCTTTGCCGTCCGCCAGCAGTAGGACAACCGTCTGGCTGAATAAGCCATGATAAAGGGCGCCTTGCTGTCTGCTGGCGGACGGCAAAGACCTTTGAATCTTTGTCGTCCGCCAGCGGATGGCAAAGGGCCTGGACGGCACACGTGGCAACTTAGCTCCTTTAAGGGATTAATGCCGTGCTTTGCCGTCAGTTGGCAAACGGCAAAGACCTTATTTCTTTGCCATCTTCCGGTGGACGAAAAAGCACCTGTTTTTTTGCCAGCCTAGGTGGGTTCTTTGTCGTCCGCTGGGATACGGGAAAGAACTAAGGTCTTTGCCGTGTGCCAGCAGACGGCAAAGAACACACCTAGGCCAGCCCCACGTTTCACAGGTAGCTGCCACGTGGCCAATTTGCCGTCTGTTGGCAGACGGCAACGACCTTTGTCGTCTGCCAGCAGATGGCAAAGTGGCTATATAGCCCCTGTTTTTTCTATTTTTTCTTAAAATCATTCAATTTGACAGAATATCACATATAGATCAAACATATGAACAATACAAGTTTCCAACAAGCATACCGACAATAAGTTTCAACAAGCATACCAACAATAAGTTCCTACGAGCATACCAACAATAAGTTCCAACAACATATCCAACATATACAAGTTTCGAACAACATATCCAATATACATATCCAAAACAAGTTTCCATAAACAAAAAGGAAGCAGAAGTAGAAGAGTACTCTCCCTCAATGCAAGCTTCCTCATCTATAGGAAATCTGCAAAGTATGAAAGATGAAAGTTAGAAGAAGAAGAAGACTAGCTAGAAGAAAAAGAAGAAAAAGAAGAAGATGATGAAGAAGAAGAATTTATCTTCTCTTTCTTTTTCTCCTCTCCTATCCTCTTCTCCAAGGTAGTAATGCCATTTTCTAGCTAACTAAGCATATAAAGTCATTTTGGAGGAAAAAAATGCTAAGTATAGGTCATTTTATAGCTATCCTAGGTAGAATATATCATTTTGGAGGTAAGTAAGGTTATTATGTCATTTTTGAGGAAAATAAGCTAAGTATAGGTCATTTTGGAGCTAAACCAAGGTTATTATGCCTTTTTTACCTAAGTGAGATAATTATGTCATAAAGTAACTAGTTAAGCTAATTATAGATCATTATTGAGCTATCCTAGGTAGTTATGCCATTTTGTACCTAAGTGAGCTAATTATCTCATAAATGAACTAGCTAAGCTAGCTATAGATCATTATTGAGCTATACTAGGTAGTAATGCCATTTTCTAGATAACTAAGCATATCAAGTCAATTTGGAGGAAAAAACGCTAAGTATAGGTCATTTTATAGCTATCCTAGGTTGAATATACCATTTTCTAGCTAACTAAGCATATCAACTCATTTTTTAGGAAAATAAGCTAAGTATAGGTCATTTTGGAGCTAAGTAGGTCATTTCTTAAGCTAAGTATGCATTTTTTTAATGAAAACACTTGGGAAAACTTACCATCAACATAGAGGTGAAGGACCGGTAGGGTTTGCACCAGGGTGAGATGTAGAAGGACCGGTCGGGGTTGCAGCAAACGCAGAAGGATCGGTTGATGCTTTTCGGGAGGCACGCTGCACCAAAGATCATTTGCAATGTCTCCTTAGCATGATGCAACTCAAATGTGAATACTAGTAACTAATGACTATTTAAATGAAACTCACTATGGGTGCTATAGCAATATGGGGCATCGACGGAGGGGTCTGACCATTGTTCTAGCACACGGTCTGCACATTTTGTTTTGACGAGTCATTCATATTAGTTAGTCATGAAATGAACATTACGTGCATGATTTGGCTAATATGTAGGAGAAACTTACCACGAGGAGCTCGTATAGGGCCCGGTGAGACGCATCATTCCAGTTGCTCTCCTCCTCCAACAGCCTAGCCGTCCTCTCCTCCATGTCCCTCTCCCTCTACTCTGCCTGCCTCTTTGCCTCCGCCAGAAGCTCCTGGGCCCTAGCCTCAATGGCGAGATCCATTGGACATGGACGAGGCCTTATCTCAGGATCAGAGCTCGTCTGACGCTTCTTGATCTTTGAGAGAGTTCTAGGACAACGTATCAGTCCATCCCCAATGGATATGGAGCGATGGGGCCTCCCGCCACCAGATATCATCACGAGCTCTGGATCAAAAGGATTCTGGCTCGAGTTGAAGTCCTCCCCTTTCCTCGCCTTTCGCTCATCTATGTACCTCACCAGATTGTTCTGGGTGTTGCTGAAGCTCTCTGGATGATCGAGGTCATCCTTAGAGAATGCCTTGGCCTTCTTGTACGAGGTAGTATGGGCCATGTCATAGAGGTCAAACAAAGGTGGCACCTCCTTCTTGTTTTCTCGTGCCTAAAAGAGAGGACCCCTATATTAGTTAAGGGCTCAAGCTAGCATGAAGAATGAAATTGCATGAATCATGAAGCAAACCACATAACCAGTTATCCCCGAACTCAAACAGGTTGGAGATCCCTTGATGGTGTGGCATAGCTCTCATTTGGGCACGCTTATCCTTGGCCTTGTTGTGTTCGGCTAGCCATTCGGGAGGGCACTGCTCATCCACCAATGCCTCCCAACAGTCCATCCTATCTGCACACCACCTCGGGGGCACCTAAGTTAGACAAGTGAAATTTCAGCGCTACGCCTACGAATCAAATCAAAGAAACTAAGTACAAGGCCTTAAGAATAGATAATTACCTTCATTAACTTCTCCTTACTCAGATAATTTTTGCGGCACTTCTTCTTGGCCCTCTTAATGTTACTCAAGGCGTAGTAGTCTTGAATAGCCTGCACCCGAGCCTCGTGCCGTAAGTTCTAAAGTAGGCGCTTGCACTCGGCTTCGAGAACAACAGCCGCTTTCACCTTGTCTTCCTCAAGACACCTGTATAAGGTCTGCAATCAAACAAGACAACACTGATTAGTACAATCACTAGGTGTTGTTGATTTTTAATTCTGTAAAGGAAAAATTGCCCAAAAGCGATGGATCACAACGTCAGCCACCGTCTCGCACAAGACACCGTCGACCATCTCCTCTCGCAAGGCCGGTGCAGCCTTGTACAGCTCCCAGGTCAGTGCTACCTGTGGAGACTCACCCTCACCGGGCAACTGGACCTTCCCCGGGAAGTAGTGCCGGAGAAGCACACCAAGGACCTGGTTGGGCCTGCGGACACCATGCTCGTATTTCCAACCCCTGTAATAGGACAAGGCAAACATATTAGATATTAATTTGAAGAAACATAAAGGCAAAAGGTTAAAAAAGAGTAAATGCACTTACTTCTCCGCATTAGGTGCAATCAACCACCTCTTCTCGCAGGTCATCGGCATGGGTGGCAACTTTGTACAACCACGCTGGTAGATCTTCTTTCCCTCCTCAACCAGCTCGCCCCCACTATAGGTGTCCTCAAACAAGTTGTCCTCGCCACCATCAGCATGGCGACTAGCCTCCGGAGTCATGTGGGACGAATACTCTAGGACCCGAGTCTCCTGGGACGAAGACTCTAGGACCGGAGTCTCCTGGGACGAAGGCTCGGTGACTCGAGGCACGTGGACCGGAGTTCGAGACGGGTCCAAGTCAGACGGGTCCACCTGAGATGGAGCACTCCTGTGATCGGGATAATCAGCTGGGGCTGGCCTAAAATAATCATCTTGATTGTGGGGAGGTGGTCTAAAATGTGGCGGCACATCATAAACGACGTCGCAACCTTTCAAATTTGGATCCGTTTGGCAGGCCCACAATAGATAGAAAATTTGGGTCGCCTGTTGAGCCGTAATATAGACGTCGGGAACATCTAAATGGCTGCTTTGTTTGATTTCGACTAGCCCTATATGTTCATGAGTCCTTCTAGTATCCTTCCGCTGGAACCAATAACATTTGAAGACTACGAAGTTTGGTGTGTTCTCACCGAAGAATGTAAGTTCATAAATTGCTTCCTCTCTTCCATAATACTCGACCCCTCCTTCGCCGACAGTGGAGACACACCAATTTGTGGACTTTCGGTCGGCCATAGATATCTCTTTGCCAAAAGTACGAAAGCGATACCCGTTGATGTCGTATTTGTCAAATGAATGGACCTTAAAGTCAAAACCATTAGCGACTTGTCTCATTTCAGAGTCCATAGACTCTGCATTATCCTACAAGTTTAATACGAAAGGATTGTTGCATTAGCCGCAAACTAGGCGAAGAAATGAAGTCGTCTAATTAATGGAAATTACCATTTGCTTGAACCAAGAGATGAAGCCGGGATAGCTGCCTCCATGATTTTCCAGAAGCTCATACTCTTCGATGGAATCCTTTTGGATCACCACTCCATCCAAGAATTTGGCGACGTATCGACTGTATAACATATCCGGATATAAGAGCATTTCAAAGGAATTGGAAGTTGTGAAACAATGTATCGAGAACTTACTCGATGTACGGACACACTTTTGTTAGGTTGTCGAATATATACAATGATATGGTCCGCCATTCTTCGATGTCCAACCCTATTGATTTGGAAGCACCGGCTGGTGCGAGCTTCCCATTGAATAGGCTGACGTTGGATCGACCTTTTTCACGGTCGCCATGACTGTACAGAGGCTTGGGATTATGCAAATGACGATTTTTGGCTTCGTAGTGTGCTGTCACGAAGTTTGTCGCCTCCTTAGTAATGAATGCCTCGTCCATCGATGCTTCAACTCTACATTTATTTTTACATTTTGCTCGAGGCGTCTTCTGCATCCTCTAAGTTGCGAAGCACCAACGATTTTGCGCGCCCCCCCAATCTTGCCTTGGTCGGGAGATGAAAAATCAAATGCTGCATTGGATTAACGAAGCCCGGTGGAAAGATCTTTTCTAACTAGCAGATCAACTCCGGCGCCAACTCTTCCAGTTCAACTAGCACGACAGGCGATAGTTCTTTTGCACAAAGAGCGTGGAAGAAATAGCTCAGCTCTGCCAGTACTAGCCATTCATCCTCAGGGATAAAGCCACGCAACATCACCGGCATTACCCACTCAAGCCATATGTGCCAATCATGACTCTTGAGACTAAATATTTTCTATTTGTCAAGACTCGTTCCCCTCTTTAGATTCGCTGCATACTCATCGGGGAACATCAACTGCATTTTCACCTACAAGACCATTTCCCTCATAGCTGGCCTTCCAAGATTGAACCATGCCTTTGGCTTCCTCCAGTTCTTCTTTCCTTTCGGTTGTCGAATGTTTTGTTACGGTCTATCACATAGAGCCTCCTGGTCGACTCTAACCTTAGGATTATCCTTCGACTTCCCCTGTATGCCGAACAATGTACCAAAAAGGGCCTCCGCGATATTTTTTCCAGTGTGCATCACGTCGATGTTGTGTGGGCAAGGAGGTCTTTAAAGTAAGGCAGATCCCGCAAACATATCTTGTGAGTCCAGGCGTGTTCCATATTATACCCTTTGAAATACCCTAGACGATCTCGATCCGGCTCGAGAGCATTTATCTGATCCAGGATCTGTGGGCCTGTCAACGCAGGTGGTGCATTTTTTTTGACAACTCTACCTTTGATGAAATTCTTCTTGTCTTTTCTGAACTTATGGTCAGGATCTAGGAACTGTCTATGCATGTCGAATCAAGCAAACTTGCGACCCGCCTCCAGCCAACGGAACTGAATAGCTGCCTTGCATGTGGGGCACGGAAACCGTCCATGCACACACCAGCCAACGAATAGTGCATACGCCGACAACTCATGCATCGAGTACATGTACCACACATGCATTTTGAAGTTATTTTTTGTAGCAGCGTCGTATGTCTTGATCCCATTATCCTAGGCTTCTGGCAATTCATCCTTAAGCGGTTGCATGTACACATTCACATTCTTCCCCGGATATTTGGGCCCTAGAGTTATCAACGTCAGGAAAATGTTCTTTCTTTTCATAATCTCTTCGGGGGGAGATTGAGTGGAATGACAAATACATGCCAACAACGGTATTGGGCTGCCGTCACACCATACACATTGAACACATCCGTGTTGATGGTAACTCGAGGATGCCTTGGATCTGCCGCTTTATCCTCATGTAATTCATCGAAGTGCTTCCACACAAAAGCGTCTGAAGTTTGTCCCAACATTGTATTCCCATCTACATCTAGTTCTGTTCTTTAGCCAAATTTATGCCACGTCATGTTTCTAGCCGTCTCTTTGACCATGAAAAGACGTTGAAGTCTTGGTATGATTGGCAGATACCGAAGAACATTAATGGGTATTTTGGTCTGACTCTTCTCACCCATAGCGTTATCTACGAGAACATACCTAGAAGCATTGCAAATGGGGCAATATTTCAAGCCCGCATACTCACACCTAAATAAGGCACATCCATTCTCACAAGCATGGATCTTCTTCTAAGGAATCTTAAGCGCACGTAGGATTTTGTCCGACTGGTACAAGCTTGGTGGCAATACGTGGCCTTTGGGTAGAAAGCGTCCAAATATCGTCATCATCGCGTCGTAGCATTCTCTGCCCAGGTTGAACTGAGCCTTTAGAGCCATTACTTGTGCGATGGCATCCAGCTGACAAAGCTCAGTGTGCTCGTGGAGAGGACGTTTTGAAGACTCCAACATTTCATAAAAGGCCTTTGCTGATTCCTCCATCTCATCGTCCGAATCCCGAGCATCATCAAAGTCTTGCACCATGTCTTCGATCTCGGTACCAAGCTCGTCGGTGCGACGACGAACCACCTCAGCTCTGGCACGTTGGGCAGACTCACCATGAAATGTCCAGACCGTATAATTAGGCGTAAAACCCCACTTCTGCAGGTGTTTGATCATTTCAAACTCTGACTTCTTCTTACAGTTGTCACAATCGACACAAGGGCACCAGGTTGTTTTCTGTCCATTTGCAAATGCGACTCTCACAAACTCCTTGGTTTTTGTTAACCATTTGTGGGTCAAATCTTTATGACTAGTGTGACCGGTGTACATCCACCCACGATCACTCATCTTGCCTAGCTATTGGACACACACAAAATAAATACATAATTCAGCAAACCATGTTCATTAGTTAATAGAGTTTGTCAGTTTCATTACGTCGATGCAACCTAGACACTAGTAGGCAAAGATAGGTCCTAATCCCACCCGAGTATGTGTAGATTGGGTTTGTTTTCCCATGCTCCGCTCAGGATCCGACGCACAATTTCGGCAACACCTCCTCGCTGTTCTCCTAATACACGTCTTGGCAATAAGTAGAGAGGATGTGTACCCGGAGAACAATAGGGAGGCACTGATGAAATTCTGCATCGGATTCAGAGCAGAGCATATGGGAAAACAAACCGAATCTACACATGCTCGGCCTGTCCATGGATAACGTTGGACAATTCGAAAGAATCACGGTTATAAATTTGATTTTGAATGCATATTTATAGATGTAACCCTTTCGACCAGGAGACCCGTAGTGGTCACGCATACTAATGATTGAAGACAACTATAGCTAGCAAGTTTCATCAGCACGAAGATCAGAACAGAGGAAATGAAGGGGGCAGGACGAGATGTCATTTGTGCTCACCCACGAATGCAGGGGCGGAGCTCGTCGAACGCACGGGGAGGTCGTCGAACACCAGACCTTTGCAGCGACGAAACAACTACACATTTAAATCCACCTGATCAACATAAATATGATGTTTTGTATAACAAAATCGAAAAATATACGACCTAACTCACAATTCACAAATACATGACCCGTGTCGTGTCGGGGTCGGGATGTCGAGGGTGTCGTGTCGGGGTCGAGGCGTCGGGAGTGTCATGTCGGGGTCGGGGTGTCGAGGGTGTCGTGTCGGGGTCGGGGTGTCGGGGGTGTCATCTCGTGGTCGGGGTGTCGGGGGTGTCGTGTTGGGGTAGGGATGTCGGGGGTGTCATGTCGGGGGTGTCGTGTCGGGGTAGGGGTGCTGTGTCGTGGTCGGGGGTGCTGTGTCGGGGTGTCGGGGTGTCGTGTCGGGGTCGGGGTGTAGGGGGTGTCATGTGGGGGTCGAGGTGTCGGGGGTGCCCTGTCGGGGTCTGGGTGTCGGGGGTGCCGTGTCGAGGTCGGCGTGTTAGGGATGCCGTGTCGGGGTCGGGCTGTCGAGGGTGTCGTGTCGGGTCCGGGGTGCCGTGTCGTGGTGTCGGGGTGTCATGTCGGGGGTCGGAGTGTCGGTGGTGTCGTGTCGGCGATCCTCGACCCGGTTATGTCGGCGCCGACGCACCCCTCCTCCTCCTCCTCTTCTTCTTCTTATTATTCTCCTACTTCTTTTTCTTCTTTTCTTCTCGTCCTCCTCTTCCTCCTTTTCTTCTTCTTTTTCTTCTTCTCCATCCTCTTCTTCTTCATCATCATCTCCTTCTCCTCCTTTTGTTCTTCTCTCTTCTTCTAATTAACTACAACTAATTAACCTAACTACAACTAAACTAGATTTAACTAAATTACTAACCAAACTAAACTAGATTTAACGAAATTACTAACTAAATTACTAACTAGACTATTAAAAAAATGAAAAAATAGAGAGGGGAAGGGGGCTCACCGGAGTAGGGGAGGTGGAGGCCGGTGTTGGTGGAGGTGGAGGAGGCCAACGACGGCGGTGGGGCGTCAGGGGCGGCGGTTGGCGCGGCGGGGGCAGTGGCAGTGGGGGCGCGCGGCGGCGGGGGCGTAGGGGCGACGCGACGGCGAGGGTGACGCAGTGGTGGGGGCACGCGGCGGCAGGGGCGCAGGGGCAACTAGGAGGCGGGGGTGATGCGGCGGTGGGGGCGCATGGCGGCGGGGGCGCGCGAAGGCTGTGGCGTTGGGGGCGGTGGTTGCGGGCGGCAGGGTCGTGGGGCGATGGGGAGGAGAGAGGTAGAGTAAGAGAGAGAGAAGCGGGCCGGGGGTGTTAGCCGTTAGTTAACCCCTCCTCTTTGCCATCCGCTAGCGGAAGGCAAAGAGGGGGGCCATTAGGTCAATTTGCAGGCTGGGTCATCAGTGGCCCCCCTCCCTCTTTGTCGTGTGCTAGTGGACGGCAAACCTCCTTTGCCGTCCACTAGCAAATGGCAAAGAAGTGGCTGATGGCAAATCCACTCTTTGTTGTCCGCTAGTAGACTGCAAAGAGGTGGCAGACGACAAATCTTCTGATTCCAGTAGTGAGGGATAGAATCTAAGAGTGCCATATACCACAATCAACAAGCAGACGAGCAACAATTCAAACAAGCACAAACATTGAAAGAGTTTTAATTGGCTCCAAATTTTATAAATCAGAACATCATGAGGTGATACAAACACAGGGTGTGACAGACCTACCCCCCTTACAAGAATCTCGTCCCCGAGATTCCTAGGCTAAGCGCTAAAAAGATAAGGGAACTCACATCTAAGATAGTCTTCATGCTCCTAGGTTGCTTCAGCTTTAGAGTGGTTGCTCCACTGGACCATGAAGTACCTGATGGTGCAGCTTCGGGTGCAGCGCTCGGCTTCATCCAAAATGCGAACTGGCCTCTCACGATAAGTGATGTCTGGTTGAAGATCGATGGCCTAATGGTCGATGTCCTTGTAGAGGTCGGGGCGGTTGGGAACTTGTAGACACTTCCGTAGTTGTGACACATGAAAGACGTTGTGCACATCCGATAGCTCGGGAGGTAGCTCTAGTTTATAGGCAACTTCTCTACATGTAGCGGTGATCTTGAAGGGGTCGATGTACCTTGGTGCAAGCTTCCCTTTGACATGGAAACGCTTGGTTCCCTTGAGAGGAGTGACTCAGAGGTAGACATGGTCACCGACACAGAAGCTCACTTCTCGGCGGTGGGAGTCGGCGCAACTCTTCTGTCTTGACTTGGCAGTCTCAAGGTGTTCTTGGACGAGTTGAACTTGCTTTTGTGCTTCGGGGAGGATGTCTGGTCCAAAAATTAATCCTTCTCCGGTTTCCGACCAGTTGAGGGGAGTACGGCACTTGTATCCACACAACACCTCAAATGGTGCCATCTGAAGACTCGACTCATACATGTTGTTGTAGCAGAATTCGGTGAACAGTAGGCAATATTCCCACTTGGCTCCATATGCCAAAACACAAGCGCGGAGTATATCCTTGAGTATCTGATTTACTCATTCTGTCTGTCCACCGGTCTGGGGGTGAAAAGCAGTGCTGAAGGAGAGATTAGTTCCCATATCCTCTTGAAACATCTTCCAGAATCTTGAGGTGAACTGGGTGCCTCGTTCCGATATGATCTCCTTTGGAACTCCATGGAGGCTCACGATATGCTTGAGGTAGAGGCTGGCTAGCTTGTTACCGTCATATGTGGTCTTGACGGGAATGAAATGGGCTACTTTTGTCAGGTGGTCGACAATGAGCCAATTAGAATCATGTCCTTTGCTTGACCTTGGTAATCCGGTGATGAAATCCATCCTGACTTTGTCCCACTTCCATTCATGCACTTTGAGAGGCTACAACAGCCTAGCGGGTCGCTGATGCTCTACTTTGACTCTCTGGCATATGTCACACTTAGCAACAAACGTGCCTATTTCCCGTTTCATGCCATGCTACAAGAATCTTGCCTTGAGGTCTTGATACATCTTTGTGCCTCCAGGATGGATGGAGTGTGGGGTGTCATGAGCTTCTTGCAAGATCAAATTCTTGAACTCCCCTTTCTTGGGTACGCAGATGCGATTCCCGAACCGTACAACTCCTTGTCCATCCACTAAGAATCCTGGGGCCTTCCCTACCTTGATCATCCTCTTGATACCTTTCAATGCTCACATGTCCCTTCTGAGCTTCCTTAATATCATCCATCAAGGTAGGCTTTGCTTCGAGGTTAGCGAGGAATGCTGGTGCAACCAGTTCCAAGGCGAAGCTTTCAAATTCTTCATATAGGGCGGTAGCCTTTCCTTAATCATGGCATTCAAGGAACAAGCCTTTCTTCTTAAGGCATGTGCTACTACGTTAGCCTTTCCGGAGTGGTATTGAACACTGAGGTCATAGTCCTTGATCAAGTCCAACCTTCTTCGCTGACTCATGTTCAATTCCCTTTGGGTGAAAATATACTTCAAACTCTTGTGGTCTGGGTATATCTCACATCGCTTAACCAGAAGGTAATGTCGCCATGTCTTCAAGGCATGAACCACGGCTGCCAACTCAAGATCATGAGTTGTGTAGTTCTCTTCATGAGGTCATGGCTGTCTGGATAGATATGCTACAGCTCTGCCTTCTTGCATCAGAACACCTCCAAGCCCGGTTCTCGATGCATCACAATATATCACAAACTCCTTGTGAATATCGGGGTGGCCAAAATAGGGGTTGTGGTCAATCGCTTCTTGAGCTCCTGGAAGCTTTCCTCGCACTTGGCTGTCCATTCGAACTTCTTGTCCTTCTTCAAAAGCTGGGTCATGGGTCGGGCAATGCTTGAGAACCCTTCCACGAACTTGCGATAATATCCCGTAAGTCCGAGGAAGCTCCTGACTTCCTTCACAATGGTAGGGTTTTCCATGCAGTCACGACTTCAATCTTGGCAGGATCCACTAATAATCCTTTTGTACTCAACACATGCCCCAAGAATCCAACTTCATGCAGCCAGAATTCACACTTGCTGAACTTGGCATAAAGCTAGTGCTCTTGAAGCTTCTCTAGGATCAATCTCAAGTGCTCCTCATGTTCTTCTTCAGACTTGGAGAAGACAAGTATGTCATCAATGAAGACGACAACGAACTTGTCCAAGTAGTCCATGAAGACTTTATTCATGAGGTACATGAAGTATGCAGGGGCATTGGTTAACCCAAATGACATGACTGTGTATTCATACATGCCATATCGGGTTACAAATGCCGTCTTCAGAATGTCTTGGGGTCTGATCTTCAGTTGGCAATACCCAGACCTGAGGTCGATCTTGCAGAACACCTTGGATCCATTCAACTGATCAAACAGGTCTTCAATCTTGGGGAGTGGGTACTTGTTATTTATTGTGACTTCATTGAGAGAATGGTAATCGACACGGCGTTGGATAGTTTTGTCCCTCTTTGACACAAATAGAACAGGTGATCCCCAAGGAGAGGCACTAGGGCGAATGAATCCTTGTCTGAGCTGCTCTACCAGTTGCTTCTTCAATTCAGCCAAATCTTCGGATCCCATCCTGTAGGCCTTCTTATAGATTGGCCTTGATCTGGGCATAAGCTCAATGATGAACTCAATGTCGCGGTCTGGAGGCATTCCGGGCAGCTCATCTGGAAACACATCCGGGTATTCACATACCACTGGCACTTGATCCAACTCAACTCCCGATAGACAGTTAGCCTGAGGGGCTTGAGTGGAGGCAGGGTTAGGGACATACTTGACTTCCACTCCTTGGCTATTGGTCATGGTAACGATCCTCTTGGCACAGCCTAACATGCCTTGGTTCTTGGTCAACCAATTCATGCCAAGTATGAGGTCCAAGCCTGGTGAATCTAGAACTACAAGGTCTTCCAGGAAGTCTACCTCGTTGATGTCAATCTTCACTCCTTTACACCCTATCCCAGACTTCATAACTGAACTCGGGGTTTGTATCAACATACGACTACCCAAGGGTGTTGGTTTCATGCCACTCTCTAATGCAAACCTTTGGGTGACAAAAGAATGCAAAGCTCCACAATCAAACGGTACTGTTGCTGGGGTTGAGTTCATGAGGAACGTACCTAGTATGACGTCCAGGTCTTCCTTGGCTTCCTCTAGGGTGACTCGTTGTGGGGAGCTAGGTTCCTTGATGGTGCTCCATGGCCCTAACCTTGAGTTGGCGCATTGGGGCACGGTGCATAGGCCTTCTTGTTGGGGCAGAGCTTACAGATGTGTCTAGATTGACCACATCCAAAGCAAGTGACTTGCCAAGGGTTGTTGTTGTAGTTTCTGCCACCGTTGTTGTTATTGGGGTTGTTGTAAGCTGGCTGGGATTGGCATACTGCTGAGGCTGGTAGCTCGGACGAGGCGCAGGAGGTCTAGCCTGTTGTGTTTCATAGGTTGGCTTGGCTGGGGCTGGCTTCTAGAGGCGATGCTTTTGGTTGCTAAAGCTACCCTTGCTCATCATCTTGCGCTTGCGAATGTCGTCTATGGCATGACGCTCGTCTTCTGGCATGAGGGCCTTGTTCACCAGGTCAAAGAAGGTACGATAGTCGTAGACAATGAGCAGATACTACAGGGTCTGTTGAAGTCCCTCCATGAAGCGTTCCTTCTTGGCAGCCTCCGTGTTGACGTCTTTAGGTGCATACGTTGATAGCAAGTTGAACTTCTTTAGGCACTCCTTGACAGAGCCACTTCCTTGATTCAACGCTTGGAATTCTCTTTTGTTTATAGCCATGATTCCAAAAGGAATGTGGGCGGTGCGGAATCCTTCCTTGAAGTCATTCCAAGTGATCACACGCTCACCTTGCATGACCTTGAATCCGTCCCAGCAAGCTCAGGTGGTACCTCCGAGGCAGTGAGAGGCATAAAGCACCTTCTCATGGTCCTCATTGCATTTGACTAGTTCAAGGAGGTCCTCAATGGTGCGGATCCAATCATCAACATCCAATGGTTCAGCTGTCTCGGTGAAGGTTGGGGGCGAATTCCTCATGAACTCAGAAAGAGTGGAGTGGCCCTTGTTGTTCTTGCCTTGCTGCTGGTTGTTCACAAGGACTTGAGCCATCTGCTAGATAGAAGCATTGTTGGCTTGGCGTTCCTCTCGGAGAACTTGGAGAAACTGATTTATGGTCATGTTCTCCGGTGGAGGTGGTGGTGGGGGAATGTCGCCTTGTGTCTGCTCCTGGTGTCCTCTAGAATGAGCAGCCCCACCAGCTCCCTGTTGCTGGCTTGAGTTGCCGGCTTCAGGGTTAGCGAAAGAGGTGTTGCGGGTAGTAGTCACCATTTTGTTTGGAGCAGCCAAGTTAAACAACTAGGATAGACGAGAGGAATAGCAACAATGGAAGAGCGTGCCTAAGGGGGTTGGTCGAGTGCAAGTGTGGTAAAACAAAGGTCGAAAGACCCACCTATATTAAGATAAAATAGACGACGGAGTCGCTTACATGTTGCCTAAGGCAAAATCATGACTTGCATCGGAACACAAACAACAACAAAAAACAAGCACACATGCTTTCACATGAACCATTACACGGACTCGACTTCGCATGAGGGATACACGACTGATCCTACCATAGGGGTTCTCGGACTCAGTTGGTGGAGTGCTCGGTCTCGTAGTCATGCTCCTCTAGGTCTTCCTCTTGTTCATCATCCGAACGGGCATCATTCTTGGTAGAAGGCGTCGGGGAACGAGGGGGCCCATCCTGACGACCCTTTGCTAGCGGGTCGGTGAAGAGCTCATGGTACTCTTTCACACTCATGCGATGACGACGTGTGGGTGCATCACTAGTTGTAGGTACTCCTCCTCTGTAAGCGATAGCTGGTCGTCCCTCAGGGGCTCCATCCTTCTTGATTTGGTCTGGCATCGTCTTGGCTTGCCGAAGGAGCTCACGGGTGTGATGAAGTTCCTCACAGAGCTTCAGGGACTCCTTAATCAAGTGGTGAACCAGACTATTGGCGGAGTGGCTGAAGTTGGTCTCGAACCTGAGTGGTGAGCCGTCCTCCTGGGTCAAAACCAGTGTCAAACTCTTGCCAAGATCATCCTTCCTGAACGGAAGGTAGCGAGTATCCGGCTCATCAGCCGTCTCTGGAATGATGTCTCGAAGGTGTAGGAGTGCCTTGCATGTAGCTGACTCGACCGCGAGTATCATGGTCTCCATCTATGGTCCTTCAAAGAACCAACTGGTTGGGGAGTCGTTTTCCTTCATGACCACATCCACGTGTTACTCCTTCGTGACAGCATCGACCCAGTGCTCGTGGTAGAGGAAAATGGATGGTTGGCAAAACTGGCACTTCTCCAGGCTATCCCCAAAGAGTAATGGAAAGCCGGATGTCAGGAAGGCTTCTACAAAGGTTTGAAGGGAGGAGAGTCAGGAAAGTGTTGTGTGTGAATAATAGAAGAGGTAAATAGTGTAGAATTCCTAGGTATAGGTGCTAGGTGTAGTTTTGAAAAAAAAATTTATCCTAACTAACATCCATGCTAACTAAGGGCTTCCTACAGTCAGGATGGCTCTGATGCTAGCTCTGTGGGGACCTTGACTCATAAGTCGTGATCACCGAATGCATGTGTACAGTGATCGCAAAGTGTATAGTGATCGCAGAGATCAATGCTCAGTAAACACATAGAAGCTGAATAACAAGAGTCTTACATCCACATTTAGAGTCTTACACAAATAAAGACCATGAATGTCTAGTATTACATAGATAGGGCCACGAGGGCCAAAGACTTAAATAGAACAAGCAGCGGAAATCTTGATCAAAAGCGTGAACCCATGCCATCTGCCTTAACCTATAGGCATTCTGACTTGGGAAGTGTCCTAGTTCGCATGTTCGTCACCAACGAACTCTTCAACATACTCCTGTTCTTCCATGCCTGGCCAATTAAAAAACCAGTGGCAAGCCAATGAGTACTTTGAATGTACTCGCAAGCAATCCAAGTTTGGAACAAGGTGAAGCAATGCATGATACAACACTAATAGGTATTTTGCAGAAAGCGAATTTTTAATGCAATGACATGGTCAAGTAACTAGATAAGCATGCATCAATAGTTGGCAGATATCCATATGATCCAGTTACAGATATCATCATAAGCAGGAGTTGAACATCTCATGTTCATTCATTATGCTAAGTCATTGGACTTAGTCAATCGTGAAGCTAAGGCATCGGACTTTGTCACCAACACACACACTCACACCAAGTTTGCAAAAACATACAGACTTAGTTTCAGAAGGACCTCCAACTGTCCATGACCGCGGACCTGGCTATTCAAATACTTTTACACTCTGCAGAGGTTGCACACTTTACCCACAAGACTCGGGAAACTTCCCTGTCATCGATGACTCGTAGTATATAACATACCCGAGGTAAGGTCCCGAACATTGCCTTTCCCATGGTGATACTAAACAAAGAGTCGACTCGTTGGTGCCATCCCTCATGATATACATCACACATCATCCATGAAGGCACGCAACGATGTGCCCGGAGCCTGTAAAGATAGCGCATGGCCTTCCACTTCCGGGATGACCCCGTCTCAAGAGTGACCACTTCACTCTCGCCACTAGTAATGTGGGCTCCCTATTAGCACCAACCATAGTAATCAGCAAAGCCCCGTCCCATAAGGGGTATCGTGGTTGCGCATGTAAGGTTGGGACAATAAGCAGACCTTAAAACTCTCCGTTTTCGAAAACACACACTCACTTGTTCCGATACACCACTTCTTTCTCAAGTGGTTACCCAACTCATCATCTTCTCCCTCGGGCGTTAGTGGCACCCGACAGGGTTTTCGAAAAGTCTTTGAAATCATTTCTTCCGTCCCATCACTATGCGTAAATCCCAACCCACTTTCATATCATCTATCAGCATCCTATATACACCCACCCGCATAACCCTCACAAGGTGGTAGGGTCATGTACGATGCAAGTGTCAACGGTAAGAGTATCGGAGGAAATGCACCGAAGTGGAAGTACCACATCATGATCAAACATCAAAACAACAAGTGCTATATGTCATGCATGAAAAAGTTTCTTAACATGGTCAAAGGGCTGCTTGCCTGCCTCAACAAAGTCTTCGGGGTCTTCAAAGTCTTCGGGTCCAACTCCCTTGTCAATAGCGCAATCTATCGTCATGATAAATAGCGGTAAAATAAGCATCACCCAAAAACAGAGCACACAAAGCTAATATTAAAAAGCTATCCTATTCTGATAATTACTAAAAACTATAAGAAAAATATTCTCTTGAGGTTTTGACATCAAAAAGGCTTTCAAATGTATTTTTAATAGTGGTTAAAAATGCCAAAAGTTTTTTTTAATAAAACTGTACATAAAAGATTTTCAAATATTTTTACAAGTGGAACTGATAAATTCTATGGAATATTCTTGGAATTTAGGTGGAAAATTTGTTGGGTTTGGAATTACTTTTAGATCTTTGAGATTTTTAGAAAATCCACACAAATGAAAAAGAAAAAGGGTAAAGAAATCCCCTGTGCCTTGGCTAGAGGCGGCCAATGGCTGGGCCGGCCCAGCTGGCCAGCCAACCAGCCTCGTGCGCGGGCAGGTTCAAAACTGACGCTCGGGGCCGGGCTATCTATGACCACGAGTGGGAGAGAGAGTGCGGGATGGGGAGAGAGGCCGACAGGTGGGTCCCCCTATCGAATCCTTCTCCCACCTTGGGGCAGAGAGGGGAGAGGCTCATCAGCAACGAAGCAAGGCACGTCGATGGCGGGCGGAGGCAGGAATGGGCTTGGATGGAGTCGCCGTTCTAGGGGAGGTCGAGGGGGTGCCAGAGGTGGTCGGAGTCGTCGGCGGCGAGCACTTGTGTCGGAGGGAGCTTCGGGAGGAGGTCGCCGGGGCTGTCCCATGGTGCAAAAAGGACAGGGAGAAGGGGGAGATGCATCATAGAGGTGAGGGAGGAGTAGCCGACGACGAGGAAGGACCGGAGGGGCTCTGTACCCGGAGATCGATGACGAGGTAGCCGCGGTGGTCCTCAGCTCGATCCCGAGCATAGAGGCATCGGGGGCTCTCCGGGGGGGCTCTAGGAGGCTGCTGGGGAGAGGAGAGAGAGACCTGAGGGGAGAGAGAGGCCCGGGAGGCTCTTATATGGGTGCCCAGTGGTCCACCAAGCTCGGGCGCGCCCGCGAGCTCGTGGCCGAGGCCAGAGGCCACGGGAGAGGGAGGACGCGACTCAGGGGTGCATGTGGAGTTGGTCTAGGCCAGGGGGAGAGAGGAGAGAGGTGGGGGAGCGCGCGCGTGTGAGCTCCACGGTTGGCCGGCTCGGGCGGCCGCCGCGCGTGCGAGGGGGGCTAGAGGAGGGAGAGAGAGGAAGGGGACCAGGGGTGGTGTGTTGCGGACGCCGAGGCCGACCATCTGGCAAGAGGGGGACGCTCAAGGTGGTCAGGGCCATGCAGTGGGCAAAGGCTACAGTGCTTGTCGGCACTATAACATGCTCCAGAGTGCGCGTTTGGCATGCCATGGCATGCCAACATCGTCTTGTGTGTGGCCAAGGGTGTCTAGGGGGATCTAGGGGTGCCTAGGCTAGGTAGAAAAGCATTGGATTCCTTGGGGGAGATAGAATAAGAGGAGAGGGTGAAAATGTTCCTGCCAAGGCTGTCCAAAGGTAAGAATGGGGGATTTACGCCATCTTCCTGTGGCCTATGGATTTGGGATTTTTACTGGAGGGGTGAGAGGTGAGGGAGCAAGTGTGGTAACAATTTGGAGGCAAGGGAAATAGTAAAAATGGTGAAAGGGTAGTTTCTAGAACTGACCCGAAGGTGTTTGATGGTGATTTGGCCCAGTAGATTAATCCTACATGCCTTGATAATTAACAGGATCCAAGGGCCATCAAAAGTAGGGCTTATCACCAAGTTTGATAGGGTTTGATGAAAGTTAACAACGTGACTTTGTGGAAACTTATAAATCAATACATTCTGGTTTCTATAGATCTAGTCATGCTAAACTTTTACCCTTGATGCACCACTTGGTGTACCATCATTATTTGGTGACTAGAGCATGTCCACAAAGTTTGGGGTCAAGGGGAGAAACTTCACAATGTAAAGTTGTTCAAATTTAAATCAAGACAGGAAGGGGTTTGGAATAGTTTGATGAGAAAAATCAACTTGCATTGAGATGAAAATTTGCAAGATCATCACTTATGATAGTCTTGACTTGCTGGAATTTTCTTGGAATTTATTGACAATATTTCTTACAGAAATATTTCAAAACCTTGATTTGAACAGAAAAGGTTTTGAGGTGGTTTTCCCATGATTTGAACATGCTCATGTGTTGAAACCCATATATATGGAAAATATATGTCCACTGAGTTTCCCTAAATTTTCTCAAATATTTTCAAAGCATTTAAATAATTTTTCCCTATGAAAAACTATTTCTGATCTTAAAAAAAAGCCTTTAAATAAAATATATGAATAATCTTTAAAATAAATATTTGGTGGTTTTGGAAAGTCTTATATGTACTAGTTTGTAAGTAAAGCCTTTGGGGTAGAAGGATCCACCCAATTTGAGGACTTGTAGTGCAATCCTCAGTCTAGGGGGGTTTTAAGTCCTAATTTGGACAAATCCTTTTGGGTAAAAATAAAATTTGACAAAAATAGTTTTGGGCACTATTCACATGGCATGATCATTGGGCAAGAGGTTAGCGTCAAGGAAGATGAATATGAAGAGGGATAGAGTCTAAGAGTGCCATATACCACAATCAACAAGCAAAAAAGCAACAATTCTAACAAGCACAAACATTGAATTTTTTTAATTGGCTCCAAATTTTATAAATCCAAACATAGCAAGGTGATACAAACATAGGTTGTGACACCTGGGCCCCTTTTTATACTCTGAAGGGGATCTGAACAGTGGCGTACAATGCATAGACGAGGTGTGCAGAGCTAAAGTGCTATCATACCTAACACTGACGGAGTAGGACAGGCGCATTTAATGCACCGTCACGCATCTCTGTCCGCCTGCAGGACGGGGCCGTCGATCGTCCGATCGGCACCACTTAGCCCCCTCTAACGTCGATGTCGCGACACGCGTCCGGGTGGATTGACACGTGGCATGTGCGCTGTCGCTGCCTTGCCGAGGCTTCGCCTTGCTAGGGCCTCGTCTTGTCTGGGGGCTTAATAGCCCTCCTGGCAAGGTCTTGCCGACGGCCTTTATTCTTCTGTGTTTGCATCTGGCAAGTCCTTGCTAGGCCATGTCGCCAAGGTGGCTACTACTGCCCTTGCACAAGTAAGGGGCACTAGGGAGCCCAAAACTCTAGTGCACCAACACATGAGGATCTGGAAGAAGGTGGAGAACTTTCGGATGCGTTGAGTCTATAGCGATGCCCTACAGACTAGCCCCCTTCTGGCGGTTCTAGCCGAGCCGACAGAGAAGACCCCTCACTGGGAGCACAAGAAGCTTAGTGTCGCTAATCTGAGGTCTATCCTGGTGAGACTAATAGAGCTTCACGAGGCTTGGCTCACTATGGGAATGGTTGCTAGGTATCTCCTCAGCCAGCACATCGGACACTTGGAAAGGCGCTCCCACCAAGCGTGGGAGGTCTCCGGGGATGAGTACTAGACCCACCTGGCACGCCAGAGCCGCTAGGACGAAGAGGTAGCCAAAGGTTTGGAAGACTTGTTCCCTGGGAGGTCGGCGGAGGTACCCGACTATGCTTCTTCAATATAACGTCGGGCCGACAAAGAGGAGCTTGTCGCGGTGTTGCCCCGGTTCGACCAGCGGGGGCTGGTTAGGGTGGTTCTTGAGGAGATCATGGAGCCCCTTCAGGAATCCTTGGGAATGAGATCTCCCTCGAGTGATAGAGAAGCCACCCACTCCGAGGGGGACAACAGTGGCGAGTTGTCCCCATCGCCTCCGCAGTCGCCACAGACACGCTGCAAGTGCTGGATCGATGATGACAATGATCAGGGCGACTCCCGGGCCGAGCCCGCCAGGTCCTGGCAGGCAGGATTCAAAGGAGGAGGAGTCCGGGAGATCGACTAGCCTTTGGGGCGGCGACGAATGTAGCGCCTGAGCTCGTCGGCTTCGGCGAGACTGGTGCCACGCCACTATGCGACCGCCCAGGCGCGCTCCACAAAGGAAGTGGAGATGGCGTTGCCGCCGTCGGGGGACGGAAGAGGATGTACTTGGACCACCAGGACGAGTAAGCTCCCTTGTTACTACCCTTTGACCTCTGCAAATTCGCGCTTGCAATCTTGCCAAATTTATATGCTGGGGCCTGGGGTCAACTGCCAAGGCGATGAAGTAGTCCAAGAAGAATTAGGGGAAGGCCGAGGCTGAGGGCAAGGCAACGGGTGGCCAAGAGACGCTTCCTTGAGGGCGAGAAGTGACGACTCTTCGGAGTGAAGCAACCTTCGCAGACCCATAGCGTTGACACTACTCGAGGCAGATCCGTCCTCGAGAGTTCGGACTACAGAGGAGGGGCGCAAGATGCGGACCTCCCCTCAACACTCTGCTCTTGCTGCGGTAGGGGCTGCTAGGACTCTAGAGGTAGCTGATCCGGGTCCGATCTCCCAGTCCGTGAGGCGTCGATGGCGACCTCAGGGAACAGGGCGACATCGTTAGATCTAGAGGTGGCTACCTCGAGCCCCTCATGCCGGACAGTGAGTGCGGCCCGGCTTGGGGTGAATGGAGCTGTCGAAAGGGCCCGAGACCGAGCCTTCTCTTGTGGCGATGCTCACAGATGATGTGGGGAGCCTGGCGAATTGCTCCCTAGTTCAAGGGGAGCGCGACGTCGTCCATTGGGGCGAGGCACCTGGCAGCGTTAGGGCGGCCGATGATGCCCTCGAGGGCCGGCTCTAGACAAGGGAGAAGGCCGCGAAGGCCCACAAGGGCCGGCTTACATCATGCAAAGCTGAGCTCTGGAATCGTGGGCCAAAGATCGCCACCTGAGAGGCGAATGCTGAATCCAAGGAGCACGAGCTTGTGTCTTCCATGTCCATGCACAAGGAAGAGCGGGGGCGCTTCCTGGCGAAAGAGCGTGAAAAGTGTATGAAGATAGACCAACTCCAGGCCAAGGTCGACGGTATCCAGAAGTAACTGCTGGGAGCCGCCGCCGCCGTGGAGAGTGCGTGTCGTGAGCTGCCCACCCAAGCGGAAACGCAACTCTTTTCCAACCTTCTCCGTCCTGATAGGAACTTTGACATCGTGTGAGTGGTTAACCCCATCCCCAAGGAGCTCCGCAACGGCCTCGGGGAGGCCATGAAAGAGTACCGTGTTAGCTTTGTCCACCGGTATGCCTTCGTGGTGGCGGCTAGTGGCAACGACGACGAGCCCCAGAGCAATGGCGACAAAT
The DNA here is from genome assembly GCA_022496015.1 of Hordeum marinum. Lineage (NCBI taxonomy): Eukaryota > Viridiplantae > Streptophyta > Magnoliopsida > Poales > Poaceae > Hordeum > Hordeum marinum. Next base: position 299,559,929 of record CM039673.1, read on the forward strand.
GCAGTGACATCCGTGACCCGTGAGCCCAGGCCTTCCCCATCTCACCCCTATAATAAAGTAGGCATGGCCCCGCTGGGGCGTAAAGCCATCTTTATGATACTCTTGTATTAAGTACATAACATTTTACCCATTTCTACTTTCCTACTGAGCCCCCTTGTCTGCTTCTTAGTCCGCCTTTGTGCCCTGTGTCGCTAGGTCCATCCCCAGAGGCAAGCTGCACCGTCGCTACCGTGCTTGGAGCAAGGGCTCATCAAGTCCAAAGGGTGCATGTCTCTTAGGGTTGGTACATGACATGGCTTGAGACTACGTCGGCATTTCCCCAAAGAGGAAGGGATGATGCAGCACAACTATAGTAAGTATTTCCCGCAGTTATTAAACCAAGGCATCGATCCAAGGAAGAAGACCACACAACTCTATATAAATGGTACCTCACACAAACAACAATACTTGCAACCTGACGCGTAAGAGAGGTTGTCAATGTATCAATGGGAAAATAGATCTCACAAGAACACAAAATAAAAGAAGCAAATAAAAAGTGCAGCAAGGTATTTTTCGGTGTTTGGATTAATAGATCTGAAAACAAAAGTGGCAAAAAGATAGATCGGAAAGTAATATGTTGGAAAAGTAGACCCGGGGGCCGGAGATTTCACTACTAGATTCTCTCATGACTATAGAACATGGTGGGTAAACAAATTACTGTCGGGAAATTGATAGAAGATCAAATAATCATGAAAATATCCAAGGCGATGATCATTCTATACCCATCACGACCAAGATAAGTAGACCGAAATGATTCTGCATCTACTACTATTACTCCACACGTCGACCACTATTCAACATGCATCTAGTGTATTAAGTTCATGGAATAATGGAGCAATGCAATAAGAATGGTGACATTATGTAGATAAGATATATTCATTTAGGAATAGACCCCATCTTATTATCCTTAATAACAACGGTACATGTGTGCGTCGCTGCCCCTTCTGTCACTGGGAGAGGACACCGCAAGATCGAACCCATAACAAAGCACCTCTTCCCATGGCAAGAAAAATCGATCTAGCTGGCCTAACTAGACCAAAGATTCGAAGAAGAAATACGAGGCTAAAAGTAATCATGCATATAAGAGACAAAGAAGACTCAAATAATATTCATGGATAGAAACAGATCATGAACTCAAATTTCATCGGATCCCAACAAACACACCGCAAAAAGTCACTACATCAAATAGATCTCCAAGATACCATTGTATTGGGAATCAAAAAAGAGAGGGGAAGCAATCTAGCTACTGCCTATGAACTCGTAGGTCTATGGTGGACTACTCACGCATCATCCGAGAGGCACCCATGAAGACGATGCACCCCTCCGTGATGGTGATAGATTGGATCTCGCGGTTCTGGAACTTGCGGTGGCTCGAATTGTGTTTCGTCGATTCCCCTAGGGTTTTTGAAATATTTGGGTATTTATAGAGATAATAGGTGGTGGAGACACGTCTCAAGGAGGGCACGATACACCAGGCCGCACCAGGGGCCTCTGGCATGCCCTGGTGTCTTATGCTCTCCTCGGGCCTCCTCTTTGGCACTTCTTTGGTCCACTGGTTGTCTTATGGCCCAAAAAAGATCTCAAAAAAGATTCACTCTGTTTGGGCTACGTTTGGTACTAGGGGTCTCCTAAAGCCTTCGTTGTCCTGCATCAGGGAAATTGCCGAGTTTTGCAAAGGGCTCATTAGGGTGTGCTCACGAGGACACTTATGGGTTTTACGCGAGAAGATCCAGGCACCAAGGACCTGGTGAGGTGACATACATGGGAGAAGGCCTGCAGCCAGAGTGTAGTCACTTAGGTTTTGTAGCGTTGCAATGACTGACCCGAGCACAGACACCATGCCTAGTGTTGGGGAGCGTTGCATGGGAAACAAAAAAATTCATACGAACACCCAAGATCTATCTATGGAGATCAATAGCTACGATGGGGAGATTGGATCTACATATCCTTCTAGATTGCTAAGCGGGAAGTGTTAAGAAACGCGGTTGATGTATTCGAACTTCTTTGCGATCCGAATCACAATCCTTCCCGCGATCCAATCACGATCCGTCCCGATCTAGGGCTGAACAGACGACACCTCCTCGTTCAGCACACATACAACTCGATGACATCTCCGCCTCCTCGATCCAGCGAGCGAGGTCGGTGTAGTAGATGAGTTCTCTAGAAATACGACGAAGTGGTGGTAGCGGTGGTGGTTGTGCTATCTCGGCAGGGCTACACCTAGCACTAACGAAACCGCAAACGACGATGTCAAGGATTTATACAATCCTGTATGCAGTTCCCTTTGTCCATCAGTATGTTACTTGCCCGAGATTCGATCATTGGTATCTCCATACCTAGATCAATTTTGTTACCGGCATGTCTCTTCACTCGTTTTGTAACACAAGATCCCTTGACTGACTCCTTAGTGACATAGCTTGCAAGCTTCTTGTGATGTTATCTTACCGAGTGGGCCCAAAGATACCTCCCCGTCATACGAAGTGACAAATCCCAGTATCGATCCTTGCCAAGCCAACAGACACCCTCCGAGATACCTGTAGATCACCTTTATAGTCACCTAGTTATGTTGTGACGTTTGATACACATGAGGCATTTCGATGGTATTAGGGAGTTGCGTGATCTCATGGTCATAGGAACAAATACTTGACATGGATAAAGTAGTAGCAATGAACTAACGCTATGCTTACGGTTGGGTCTTTTCCATCACATCATTCTTCTACTGATGTGATCCCATTATCAAATGAGAACTCATGTCTATGGTCATGAAACCTTAACCATCTTTGATCAACGAGCTAGTTTACTAGAGGCTCGCTAGGGACATAGTGTTTGTCTATATATCCACACATGTATTCTTGTTTCTGATCAACACAATTATAGCATGGATAATAAATGATTATAATGAACAAGGAAATATAATAATAACAACTTTATTATTGCCTCTAGGGCATATTTCAAACAGTCTCCCACTTGCACTAGAGTCAATAATCTAGTTCACATCACCATGTGATTTACATTGTAATGAATCTAACACCCATGGAGTTCTGGTGCTGATCATGTTTTTCTCGTGGAAGAGGCTTAGTCAATGTGTCTACAACATTCAGATACGCGTGTACTTTGCAAATATTTATGTCCACCTCCTTGATGTAATCGCAGATGGAATTGAAGAGGCGCTTTATATGTTTGGTCCTCTTGTGAAACCTTGGTTCCTTGGCTAGAGCAATGGCACCAGTGTTGTCACACAAGAGAGTCATCGGATTCGGTGCACTAGGCATGACTCCGAGATCTGTCATGAACTTCTTCATCCAGACTCCTTCCTTCGCTTGTGTTGAAGCAGCGATGTACTCCGCTTCACATGTAGATTCACATACCATGCCTTGCTTGGAACTGCACCAACTTTCTGCTTCACCATTTAGAATATATACGTATCCTGTTTGAGACTTAGAGTCAACTAGACCCGGGTTAAAGCTACCATCGACGTAACCCTTTACAACAAGCTCTTTATCACCTCCATAAACAAGAAACATTTCCTTAGTCCTTTTCAGGTACTTCAGGATATTCTTGACCGCTGTCCAGTGTTCCATTCCTGGATCACTTTGAAACCTAACTGCCATACTTATGGTGAGGCTGACATCTTGTCTAGTGCACAAAATCACATACATGATACAGCCGATGGCTGAAGCATAGGGTATGACACTCATATTTTCTCTATCCTACGTAATTGCTGGGGCATTGAGTCTTACTCAACTTCACACCTTGTAAGACAAGAAAGAACCCCTTCTTGGACTAATCCATTATGAACTTCTTCAAAACCTTATCAAGAAATGTGCGTTGTGAAAGTCCTATTAAGCGTCTCGATCTATCTCTATAGATCTTGATGCATAATATGTAAGCAGCTTCTCTATGGACTTTCATTGAAAAACTCTTGTTAAAATATGTCTTCACGCTTTCTAAAAGTTCTATATTTTTTCCAATCAACAATATGTCGTCCACATATAATATCTGAAATGCTATAGAGCTCGCACTCACTTTCTTGTAAATACAAGCTTGTAACATCCCAAATTTTCATTTTGGAATGTTATGAAATATAGCTATGCATCATCATCATTGTTGGAATGTAATGAATTTGTTGAAGTGCTTCTTTTGAAATTCTGAAAGGTCATTTCAATTTTCCCATGTATTTGTTTCACCTATTTGAAAACCTTTGGAAATGTTCAAAGAAAGAGAGGAGTAACATGACGCTCCACACCAGGGGTATCTTGGTGAAATATTTGAGCAATTAAACTAGGGGGTTATTTGAAAATTTATCTCAAAACGATTTAAAATCAATTAGGCATTTTCTTAAAATAAATTTAAAAAAATATATTCAACATGATAGAGCAAAAATGTTCATTAAATAGCATTAATTCTCCTGATCATTTTGATATATATAATTCCTAACTTTGGAATTGTTTTGAATGCATTAAAAGAGTTTTTACTCCGCTGGAAATAGAAAAGGAAAGTTTTTAAAACAAACCGGGTCGGCCCACCGTCCTTAATTCCCGAAACCACTCCGGGTCGGCCACCGACGTGCTAACCCCGCCCCCACCCTCGCTGATGCGTGGGACCCACCGTTCGACCGCGGCATCAGCGCGGTCATCCCGTTCCCCACGCCCGACCCTCGTCGTCGAAGATCCCTCTCCGTGGATCTCACCTCTCGTGCCCTCCCCGACCACTGCACCGCCCCTATATAAAGCCCCGACCCTCCGCTATTCGTGCCACACCCGAAACCCACTTTTCCCTCGCCGGAGCGCTGCCCCAGCCCTCGCCGGAGTTTGGCACCCCAACCGAACGTCCCCGAGCTCGTGCCCTTCGCCACACTCACCCCCAGCCCCCTCCGACGCCGGAGCCTCGCCGCCGCCGTTTGAAGCCTTCGGACACCGCCCCGACCACTGCAGCATCATCCCCGAGCATCTCCAACCACCGGCCGTCGTTGACCTCGCCGGAGACCACGACCCCCTCTCTGTAAGCCTCCACCTCCACCCGTAGCCGTCGGATCCATAGTCAACGCGCGAGATTAGATCTGTTTAATAATCGAATAGATACGCTTTTGTCATCGGTCGTTCGTTCGTTAGCTCTCACACGCACGCCCTCGCGGCTAATCACAACCTGACACGTAGACCCTGTCCGATAGATAGGAAGTTTTTCTTTTTCTTTTCTGTTTTAGAAAACAGAATGTATTCTGTTTTTGTTTTTATCACATCCTTTAAAATATTTGGTGTTTTTATTTGATTCTTTTTGCATTAGTTCACAAATTTGATGTAGTTTACGCTTGTATGCTTACATGTCAAATATTAACTTTAAATTTTGAATCTAAGCAAATTTGTTTAAATTACTAAAATGTTTATAACTAGAGTTTAAAAATATATTTTTGAGTGAATCTTTTTGCCACTGTTTTGTATTAGTTAAACCTATCATTCTACATAGTTTGAGAATTTTTAGAATGAATTTGTTATTGATTTTAACAAAAACATAATCTGTTTAGTTCTTCAAAGATTTTAATTAAATTGATTTTCATTTAATTTGAACCTGAATTAGTTTAACCTTTGTTTTTAGATTTCATTAGGTTATGTTGATTCACCATTATGTGTGCTTTTTCTGTTAATAAAATATGTTTTTCAAATTGTTTTGTGCTCTAGTTTGAATAGGTTCATCTTGTTTTCACCATGTATATTGTTTAGAAAAAATTTCGTAGTACTTCTTTAGTGCAATACTTTTATAATGAAATACTTTCTGTTTTCAAATAAAATTTGATATTTACTTTTCTATTATCTAAAATGTCTAGTTGTTCAAAACCAATTTTTGACTTGTATGTCTTAGTAGAGTTTTGGACACCAAAAATTTATAGTCTTATGCTTTAAGTGATTCTTATTTTGATTATGCTTTTGTTTGTTGAAGCATTTGTTTACCTTGCTGTTGAATGAATTGTATTGTGTTTATGCTTATGGTGTGCTCTTGTTTGATTCATTAGATCATTCGGATTGCGAAGCTTGTTATCTAGAGTCACTTGATATCGAGGATCGTCAACAAGGCAAGTCACTTTGACCATGTATACCTATGTTTTATTGCATTAGTTCTTCCAACCCCCAATTGCATGCAAAGTAGGTAATTTGTAAACTTGGTTACTTCTTGTAGTATCATGTGGTAGGTACCCCTCAACCCTTTGACACATTGGCCCCGGGAAACGTTGATTTACATTTTGCTATGCTATTAGTAGACGGGGTTGGTTGCGTGATTCATGAGAGTTGTGAGTTAATAATTTCAAGACCTACATGATGATCAAGTCTTCATGACTCCGAGTTTTCAACAAACCTCTGGGTGGATGATGGTTGAACGGTGCCTTGGAGAAACCAGTGGTTAGCCTAGATGATGCTGGAGAAGTGCCAGTATTCATGCGGAAAGGTCCACCCAGGCACAAAGAGATGGATGGATGGTTCAAGACCCAAGGCTTACCTACACAGACACAAGCCATTATAGGCTCTGGCTTGGTTGGATATCGTGGTGACCCTGGACAGGCGGTGCTCCGAGATGTAGAAGAACGGTAGGAAAGGATGGGCACCGACAGAGTCTCAAGGAAACCCTTTAGAGGACCATGTTTTGGTCATTCGTTTCTCAAACACCATGAAGTGCGAGAAATCCAACGGATGGGAACAAATCTTGTGGGGAACATGTGCAAAACTCTGTAGAGTACCCAAACCTAATCGATTATCCGTGTCCACGATCATGGATAGTTTGAGAGAAAGGAACTAAAACTATCTGGAACTCTCAACACAATAAATTACATTGATGTGGGTATTTCAAATGTCAACTTGGGTATGAGAATTGGTTGGTGGAACCATCTCATTAATCAACCAATATTGTCATAATTATGCTTTTGCCCTCTCTTATTGTAGGAAAAATTTGGCTTTATGCAAAAACTTACTACCCCACCTGCCATATTTGCATATAGACTAGATGATTAGTTTACCCCCTCTCTTGTGACTTTGCCGGCATATTCAATATGCTGACCTATACGGCTGCAACATATCATGTTGCAGAGTACTTTTCCGACTAGGAGTGAGGATATGCTCTACGCTCGGTGATATGCCCTTGGAGTCAGATAGACTCAACTAACTATGGAGCTTCCGCAAGTTTTTGATATAGTTTATCTCATGAGTTGGCCTTGAGCCACTTTATTGTAATCCTTATTGTAATAAATGACTCGATATGAGATTTCGTTTAATTAATGCTGTGTGATTTCCCTTTGATATATACATTGATGTACCGTGTGTGTACCAGCATGATCTTGGGATGGTACAGAAACACCGAAGATTCGACCTTTCAGGTCGGGTCGCTACAGAAATGGTATCAGAGCACACGCTGACCGTAGGACGTAACCTCTAGGATTGGAAAATCCTTAGGGTTTATTTCTCTTTTGTCTTTAAACTTCTTATACTCTCATCTACTCATTTCTGACATCCCTCGGATTTATTTCAAAATTTATAGATGGCCACCTTCATCCCAGTTTTGATCACGGAGTTTTGTCAGCCTGACGCAACGATGCCCTTTGGCAAGGAGCTTGTGAGGATCGTTAGGGACGTAAGGATTGCTTTGCCAAGCATCACCGGGACTCCTATCATGTCTTTTCCACAAGACGGACGCTACAGGATTGAGGTGCACATCCCCAGGAAGACCTTTGGAAATCGTAAGGAACCCATCGATTTCAAGTTTGTGGCACCTAGCTGGATACTTGGGAGAGACATGGCCATTCATCGTGCCCTTGGACGTATTCAGGAGGAATTCAGAGGTGGAACCATTTCACCAGGACTTAGCGTGGTTTGTCGCAAGGATGCCAATGGAAATATCATAACCACTCCCACTGAAGACACCACTATTTCCTATATCCACACTTTGGAGACGCACATCAGGACCTTGGAGCTTCGGGTACGTGCTGACACGAAGACAATCAAGAGGCTGATGAACCGCGAGATTGACCTCGAAGCTGACCTACGGGAAGCCAAGTATGAGCATGAGTATGAGGTGAAGGATTTTTAGAGAGGATCGATAAGCTGAACACTTGCATCGCAACTCTGGAGGAACAGATGGACATGGGTGAAAATCTTCATCCAGAAGGAGACATGGCTCCTTTGATCAGCAACGATGATGACTATGAGGAGAGCACCACCGGATGAGGCCACTTCACCATGTATTTTTGAGGAGAAATTTAGTTATGCCCCCATGTATCTTCATTTTTGTCGTTAAAACGTAGGTCGATGTTTAGTTTGATTTTGAAGATTTGTATCTCGATGTTTGAACCTTGAGTTGAATAAATTAATGAGTGTTTGGTGTGATATGTTTGTTGCATTGCATATGGGTAGTGAATTTCCTTTTTAGGTCATGGTTCTATTCTAATTCTCACCCCGCTGAAAACAGCAAGATGCCTCCGCGACGTGAGCCCGACTTCACTTTCCCGCTAGAGCTCACACAACTTCTCCAGTAGCAGAATGCACTGATGCAACTGTTGATTCAGAACCAGACCAACAACCACAACAACCACCCTCCACCTCAAGGCGACAACCTCACCCGTTTTCTGAGACTGAATCCCCCAACTTTCTCCAGCAACACTGAGCTCATTGTGGCAGATGATTGGCTCCGCAAGATGGAGAGGGAACTCACCATCATAGGATGCACTGAGGTTGAAAAAGTGCGCTTTGCCGCCCATCAACTGGAGGGACCAGCAGCTTCATGGTGGGAGAACTACACCACCACGTACCCCATTACTCGTGTGACTTGGGAGCAGTTCAAGCAAGCTTTCCGCACCGCACATGTCTCAGCTGGAGCCATGAGTCTGAAGAAGCGTGAGTTTCGCAACTTACGCTAGGGGAACCGTTCTGTGGCCCAGTATGTGGAGGACTTAAACACGTTGGCTTGTTATGGACTAGGAGATGTGGCTGATGATGCAGCCAAGCAGGAGAAGTTCTTGGAAGGACTCAATGATAAGTTGAGCATGCAGCTGATGGTGGCTACCTTCAGCAACTACCAGGAGCTGGTAGACAATGCCCTCATCTTGGAGGGGAAGCAGCAGCAAATCGAGAACCGCAAGAGGAAGTATGCACAGGGGAAGTCTACCTCTGGAGCTCATCAGAAGACCCGCTACTCCCTGTACTCAGGAAATACCGGATCAGGGACCGGTAACTATGGAGGACACAATCATCCCGTGCACAACCATGGAGGCCATAACCATGGAGGAAATGGGAATAATCGTCCCAACAATGGCAGCTTCAACAATGGCAATGGAAGTGGTAATGGCAATCAACACCGTTCCGCTCCAGCTCAGAAAGATTTGAACCATATCACCTGTTTCAAGTGTCAGAAGACAGGGCACTATGCCACTGAATGCCCTCAGAAGAAGCAAGGAAATGGAAACGGCAACAACAATGGCAACTCCGCAGCTAAGAAGCCAAATCCTTTTCCTCGTGCTCAAGTGAACCACCTTGATGTGGAAGAAGTCTATGATCAGCCTGAGACTGTGGTTGGTAAGTTTTTATTGCATTCACGTCCAGTTATGGTACTTTTTGATTCTGGTGCAACTCATTCATTCATATCAAGGGTAGTTGTGGAAAAGTATGGTTTACCCACCAGAAACCTTAGTCAGCCCATTAAGGTCAATTCCCCAGGAGGTATGATGATGGCAGGGATAGAATGCCACGCCCTGAAAATCCACATAGGAAACCATGTTTTTCCTACCGACCTCATCGTCTTAGAATCCTAGGGATTGGATGTAATCCTAGGCATGGATTGGATGATGAAGTATGAAGGAAACCTGGTTTGCCCCAGCAAGTCTATTTCACTCACCACTCCGGAGAACAAGAGGATTAAGTATGTATCCCGACGCACACAGATTTGTGCTCGGTTAAATTCCCTCACAGGAGTTGTTCAGGAGGAAGTGTCGGTTGTACAAGACTTTCCAGACGTATTCCCGGAGGAATTACCAGGCATGCCACCAGATAGGGAGATTGAGTTTCTGATAGAGCTACTACCAGGGACATCCCCAATTTCCAAGAGACCCTATCGGATGCCCGCAAATGATTTAGTAGAAATCAAGAAGCAGATTAAGGAGCTATTGGATAAGGGATATATTCGCCCAAGTTCATCACCTTGGGGAGCCCCAGTTCTTTTGGTGGAGAAGAAAGACAAAACCTTGAGGATGGTGGTCGATTATCGTGCATTGAACAAGGTGACTATCAAGAATAAGTACCCTCTACCGATGATTAATGACCTGTTTGACCAGCTAGTATGTGCCAAAGTATTCTCCGAGATCGATCTTCGATCTGGGTATCACCAACTGAAGATTCGTGAACAAGACATACCTAAAACAGCCTTCACCACAAGGTATGGCTTATATGAGTATACAGTCATGTCTTTTGGTTTGACTAATTAATGCTCATGCCTACTTCATGAATATGATGAACAAAGTGTTTATGGAATATTTGGACAAGTTTGTCGCTGTGTTCATCAATGACATTTTGATATTCTCCAAGAGCGAGGAAGAACACAAGGAACACTTGCGTTTAGTTCTGGAGAAGCTTAGAGAGCATCAGTTATATGCCAAGTTCAGTAAATGTGAATTTTGGCTGACGGAAGTCGGATTCCTTGGACACATTATTTCCGGAGAAGGAATAGCAGTAGACCCTGCTAAGGTTGAGGGAGTCATTGAGTGGAAGTCACCCACGTCAGTTAAGGAGATCCGCAGTTTTCTCGGACTTGTCGGATATTACCAGAGATTCATTGAGAATTTCTCAAAGATTGTCAAGCCCATGACAGAGCTCTTGAAGAAAGAGTCTAAGTATATCTGGACTGAGGCATGTGAGGCCAGTTTCCAGGAGTTGAAGAAACGTTTGGTCACAACCCTAGTGTTGATACTGCCAAACATTCAGAAGGACTTTCAGGTTTATTGTGACGCATCACGTCAAGGACTTGGAGGAGTACTCATGCAAGAGGGAAAAGCTGTAGCATATGCATCCAGACAGCTACGACCCCATGAGTTGAATTATGCCACCCCTGATTTGGAACTAGCAGCCGTAGTGCACACACTCAAGACCTGGAGACATTTCCTTGTCGGAAATAGTTGTGATGTGTACACTGATCATAAGAGCCTGAAGTATATCTTCACACAGAAGGAGTTGAACCTCAGACAGCGGAGATGGTTAGAGTTAATCAAGAACTATGACATGAGATTACATTACCATCCAGGAAAGGCAAATGTTGTGGAAGATGCTTTGAGTCGGAAGAGTTATGTGAACACACTCATAGCCGGAGGATTACCCCAGGAGTTAACCAATGATCTCAGAGAGCTTCGGTTAGAGATAGTTCCACAAGGATATGTTGCCACACTAGAGATTTAGTCCACCTTGACCGAAAGAATTCGTGAAGCCCAGAAATCGGACAAGGAGTTAGCTGAGATAAAGCAGAGAATGAAGGAAGGAAAGGCTAAAGACTTTCGTGAAGATGAACAGGGTACTCTATGGTTTGAGAACCGAATCTATGTGCCCAATGACCCAAAGCTCAGGAAGTTGATACTTCAAGAAACCCACAATTCACCATAGTCGATACACCCAGGAAACACCAATATGTACCTGGATTTGAAGGAAAGTTACTGGTGGACAGGTATGAAGAAAGATATTGCCGAACATGTTGCGGTATGTGATGTCTGTCGGCGAGTAAAGGCAGAACATCAGAAACCAGTAGGGTTACTCCAAACTTTGCCGATACCCGAGTGGAAATGGGATAAGCTTGGTATGGGCTTCATCATAGGACTACCTAGGACCCATTCAAGATATGATTCCATCTGGGTAGTAGTCTATCGTTTGACCAAGGTGGCTCATTTCATTCCAGTGAAGACCACCTATACCAGTGCTAAGTTAGCCAAGATATATATGACAAGGATCGTATGTATGCATGGAGTTCCGAGGAGTATCGTGTCAGATAGAGGAACACAATTTGCCTCAAAGTTTTGGCATCAGCTACATGAAACTTTGGGTACAAGGCTGGAGTTCAGTACAACTTTTCATCCGTAGACCGATGGACAGACTGAGAGAGTCAACCTGATTCTGGAGGACATGTTGAGAGCCTGTGCGCTAGACTATGGGTCTAGTTGGGACGACAACTTACCTTACATAGAGTTCCCGTACAACAACAGTTATCAGACCAGTCTGAAGATGGCCCCTTTTGAAGCTTTATACGAAAGGAGGTGCACAACACCATTGATGTGGGACGGTGTTGCAGACCGAAAACTTTTTGGTCCCGATCTTATCAGAGATTCTGAAGAGAAGGTCAAACTGATTCGAGACCAACTCAAGATACCTCAATCTTGGCAGAAGAGCTATGCTGATAACAAACGCAAGGAGGTGACATATGAAGTGGGAGATCGAGCATATCTTCGTGTGTCCCCACTTCGAGGAATCAAGAGGTTTGGTGTTAAAGGAAATTTAGCACCCAGATTCATAGGCCCCTACAAAATTCTGGAATGTAGAGGCGAAGTTGCATACAAGCTGGAATTGCCAGAAGGACAGTCCGTAGTTCATGATGTTTTTCATGTTTCCCAGCTGAAGAAATGCCATGCTGAGATGGCTGATATTCCTTTGAGATACACAGTGCCCCTAGAGGCCATACAACTTGACAGTGACGTGACCTACGAGGAGAAGCCTGTCAGAATCCTCGAGACTACCAACAGAGTTAACCGAAGCAAGACCATCAAGTTTTGTATGGTTCTGTGGAGTCACCACACCGAGGAAGAAGCCACATAGGAAAGCGGAGAAGATCTTCATAGAGACCACTCACACCTATTTTCTAGCCAACCCGAATCTCGAGGGCGAGATTCATCTTAAGGTGGGTAGGTTTGTAACATCCCAAAATTTCATTTCGGAATGTTATGAAATATAGCTATGCATCATCACGTGACATGATCCAAAATGAACATGCCTCAAGTTGTCTAAGTGTGACATGATCCAAATGCACCAACCCAAGTCCAATCATCACGTGAGATGAGGTGGTTTCAATGGTGAACATCTCCATGTTGATCATATCTACTATATGACTCATGTTTGCCCTTTTCGTCTCCTGTGTTCCAAGGCCATGTCTGTGCATGCTAGGCTCGTCAAGTTTAACCCAAGTGCTCAGCATGTGCAATACTGGCTTACACCCTTTGTATGCAAACATAGAGTCTATCAGACCCGATCATCACATGGTGCTTCGAAACAACGATCCTTCACAATAGTGCACACTTGGGGAGAACATAATTTTATCTTGAACTTTTAGTGAGATCATATTATAATGTTACCATTGTCCTCAGCAAAATAAGATGCATAAAAGGATTAACAACACATGCAAATCATATAAGTGACATGTTATGACCATCATCTTGTGCTTTTGATCTCCATATCCATAGCACCGGCATGATCTCCATCATCACCGACATGACACCATGATCTCAATCATCCCGATCTCCATCATTGTGTCGTCATGACATTGTCACGGAAACTATTGCTTCTAGAACTATTGCTAACGCATAGCAATAAAGTAAAAGCAATTATATGGCATTTAGTGATTGACACACTGGTCATACAATAAATCAAAGACAACCCTATGGCTCCTACCGGTTGTCGTACTCATCGACATGCAAGTCATGATAACTATTAACAACATGATCATATCATACATCAACATATATCAAATCATGTCTTGGCCATATCACATCACACATCCTATACTTTGTTGTTGAAAGTTTTACGTGGCTGCTATGGGCGACTAGTAAGAACCGTTCTTACCTATGCAAAGCCATAACGATGATATTCAAGTATCCTTTGAACGTTCTACAAGGACCGCCTCGGTCGAATCTGATTCAAATAAAGTGGGAGAGACATACACCCCAAGCCATCTTTATGCAAGAAGTTGCATGTTAGTTGAAGGAACTGGTCTCTCGTACGTGGACGAGTAAAGTTGGTCCAAGCCGCTGCTACCTCTTGAGCTTGCGTTGGTTTTCCTTCAAGAGGAAAGAGTGATGCAGCAAAGTAGATAAGTATTTCCCTCAGTTGATAGGAACAAAGGTATCAATCCAGTAGGAGGAACAAGAAAGTTACCAATGGATGCAGCTACACAAACAATCAAACTCTTGCACCCAACGCTATAAAGGGGTTGTCAATCCCTTCACGGTTATTTGCAAGGATTAGATCTGATAGAGATATATGTAAAAGATTGTGGAAAGTAAAAAGTAAATAAATTGCAGCAAGGTATTGTTGGTATTTTTGGTATATATATCTGAAAATGTAATATGGAAAGTAGACCCAGGGGCCATAGGTTTCACTAGCACTACTGGAATCAGGAACTTTGTCGTATGTCTTTTCTTTGCCGTCAGCTAGCTGATGGAAAAGAAGGTCTTTGTCGTCCGTTTACAAAAACATATGACAAAGAACTGGCTGATAGCAAAGATGCTATTTGCCATCAGCCAGTTCTTTGCCATCTTCTAGCAGACGACAAAGAGGTGGGGGTGGTGTCCAGTGTTGGCCTGAACACTGTAATGGCCCACCCCACCTCTTTGCCATCTGCTAGCGGATGACAAAGCTTCTTTTGCCGTCTGCTAGCGGACGGAAAAGCTTCTTTGCCGTCCGCAGATGGCAAAGAAAAGGCTACCTAACAACATGAAGTGACCTCCTCTCTCTCTTCTCTCTCTGCCTCTCTCTCCTCCCCTGACCCCCACCACCACCCGCCACCGCCCCTGCCACCCCTGACCCCCACACCCGCCAGCCACTGCCCCTGCTGCCCCCGACCCCCACACCCGCCGGCCGCCGCCCCTGACGCCCCATCACACCTGCCGGCCACCTCCCTACAACCCCCGACCCCCACACTCCTCGGCCGCCACCCCTGCCGCCCCCACCACACCCACCGGCCACCACCCCCGACCCCCACTGCCCCTGCCGCACCCACTGGCCACCGCCCCTACCGCCCCGACCCCCCTCCCCTGCGGCGGCTGCCAGAGCCCCGCCGTGAGATAGGCCGCGTCGCCGCCCCTCCCCTACAACGGCTCTCCTCCATAGGCCCCCTCCTCCACCAGCCCCCTCCGCCCCTCCATGGTGAGCTTCTCTTCTCCTCTTTTGTTTTTTTGTTTTTTAGG
The DNA here is from genome assembly GCA_022496015.1 of Hordeum marinum. Classification (NCBI taxonomy): domain Eukaryota; kingdom Viridiplantae; phylum Streptophyta; class Magnoliopsida; order Poales; family Poaceae; genus Hordeum; species Hordeum marinum. The sequence continues at coordinate 299,575,152 of CM039673.1, forward strand.
TAGGTTTAGTTTAGATTTAGTTTAGGTTTAGGTTTAGGTTTAGGTTTAAGTTTAGGTTTAGTTTAGGTTTAGTTTAGATTAGATTTACATAATTAGAAGAAGAAAGAAGAAAGATGAAAAAAATAAGAATAAGTAGAAGAAGAGGAAGAAGAATAAGAAGAAGAAGAAGAAGATGAGGAGGTGAAGAAGAAGAAGAAGAAGAAGAAGAACGACAACAACAATAAGAAGAACAAGAAGAAGAAGAAGAAGAAGAAGAAGAAGAAGAAGAAGAAGAAGAAGAAGAGGAGAAGAAGAAGTGGAAAAAGTAAAAGAAGGAAGAAGAGGAAGAAGAATAGGAAGAGGAAGAAGAAGAAGAAGAAGAAGAAGAGGAGGAGGAAGTGGAAGAAGAAGAAGAAGAAGAAGAGGAAGAGGAACAAGAAGAGGAGGACGAGGAGAAGAAAAGAAGAAGAAGAGGAGGAGGAGGAGAAGAATAGAAGAAGAAGAAGAAGAAGATGATGAGGAGGAGGAGAAGAGGAGAAGAAGAACAACAACAACAACAAGAACAAGAAGGAGAAGGAGGAAGAGGAGGAGGAGAAGAAGAAGAAGAAGAGAAGAGCCCCCGATCCCCGATGCCACTAACCCCCAACCTCTGATGCCATCGACACTCGACTCCCGACGGCACTGACCCCCAACCCCTAACGCAACCGACCCTCAACGCCCCGGACCCCTGACCCGTGACCGCCGACGCCATTGCCCCCCGACCACCGACACCACCGACCATCGACCACCGACGCCATCGACCCCCAACCACCAATGCCACCGACCCCCTACTCCCGACACCATCGACCAACGACCGCCGACGCCACTGACCCCTGATGCCATTGTCTCCCGATGCCACTGACCCCCGACCCCCGACACCTATTCTGCCTCGCATTGACCAAAAAGGTGCTCTTTGGCCTTCGTGAGGCCGAGGAGGTCATAGTTTTGTAAATTATGAGCTAGGTCACATATTTTCCTATTTTGTTATAAAAACATGTTGATCAGGTGAATTTCAATGTGTAGTGGTTCGACGACCTCCCAGTGCATTTGACGAGCTCCCATGTTCTGTTTGTTGGTGAGCACAAATGAAATCTTCTCCCCCGACACCCTTAAAAAATTTGCTCTGTTCCGGTCTTCGTGCCGATGAAACTTTCTAGCTATAGGTGTCTTCAATCATTAGTATGCGTGACACTATGTGTCTCCTATTCGAAAGGATTACATTTATCAATATGCATGCATTATAGCATATTTATAACCGTGATTCTTTCAAATTGTCCAACGTTATCCATGGAAAGCCTGAGTATGTGTAGATTGGGTTCGTTTTCCCATATGCTCTGCTCCGGATCTGAGGTAGAATTTCGTTAGTTCCTCGATGTTGTTCTCCAGTACACATCCTCTCTGCTTAGTGTCGAGACGTGTATTAGGAGAACAGCGGGGAGGTGCTGCCGAAATTGTTCGTTGGATCCGGAGTAGAGCATGGGAAAACGAACCCAATCTACACATACTCGGGTGGGATTAGGACCTATCTTTACCTACTAGCATCTAGGTTGCATCGACGTAATAAAATTGACAAACTCTATTAACTGATGAATATGGTTTGCTGAATTATGTATATTTTTTTGTGTCCAGTAGCTAGGCAAGATGAGTGATCGTGGGTGGATGTACATCGGTCGCACTAGCCAGAAAGACATGACCCATGAATGGATAACAAAAACCAAGGGGTTTGTGAGAGTCTCATTTGCAAATGCACAGAAAACAACACGGTGCCCCTGTGTCAATTGCGACAACTATCATAAGAGGTCAGAGTTTGAAATGATCAAACACCTACAGAAGTGGGGTTTTACGCCTAATTATACAGTCTGGACATTTCATGGTGAGTCTGCCCAACGTGCCAGAGCTGAGGTGGTTCGTTGTCACACCGACAAGCACGGTACCGGGATCGAACACATGGTGCAAGACTTTGATGATGCTTGGGATTCGGACAATGAGATGGAGGAATCTGCAAAGGCCTTCTATGAAATGTTGGAGTCTTCAAAACGTCCTCTCCATGAGCACACTGAGCTTTGTTAGCTAGATGCCATCGCGCAAGTAATGGCTCTATAGGCTTAGTTCAACTTTGGCAGAGAATGCTATGGAGCGATGATGACGATATTTGGACGCTTTCTACCCAAAGGCCATGTATTGCCAGTAGACCTGTACCAGTCGGACAAAATCCTACGTGTGCTTAAGATGCTCCATGAGACGATAGATGCATGTGAGAATGGATGTGCCTTATTTAGGCTTGAGTATGCGGGCTTCAACTATTGCCCCATTTGCAAGTCTTCCAGGTATGTTGTGGTAGACAACGGTATGAGTGAGAAGAGTCAGACCAAAATCCCAGTTAATGTTCTTTGGTATATGCCAATCATACCAAGACTTCAAAATATTTTCATGGTCGAACAGATGGCCAGACAGATGATGTGGCATAAATTGGGCAAAAGAACAAAACTTGATGCAGATGGGAATCCGAAGTTGGGACACACTTTGGACACTTTTGCGTGGAAGCACTTCGATGCATTACATAAGGATAAAGCGGCAGATCCAAGGCATCCTCGAGTTGCCATCAGCACGGATGGGTTCAATGTGTATGGTATGAACGCATCACGATACATGTGTTGGCCTGTATTTTTCATTCCACTCAATCTCCCCACGGAGAGATTATGAAAAGAAAGAACATTTTCCTGACATTGATAATTCCTGGGCCCAAATATCTAGGGAAGAATATGAATGTGTACATGTAGCCGCTTAAGGATGAATTGCAAGAAGCCTGGGATAATGGGATCAACACATAAGACGCCACTACCAAAAAGAACTTCAAAATGCATGTGTGGTACATGTACTCGTTGCATGACTTGCCAGCGTATGCGCTATTCGCTGGCTGGTGTGTGCGTGCAGGGTTCCCATGCCCCACATGCAAGGCAGCTCTTGACTTTCGTTGGCTGCAAGCGGGTCGCAAGTATTCTTTCTTCGACTTTCATAGACAGTTCCTAGATCCTCGCCATAAGTTCAGAAAAGACAAGAAGAATTTCATGAAAGGTAGAGTTCTCATAAAAATTTACACCACGTGCATTGACAGGCCAACAGACCCTGGATCAGATAAACGCTCTCGAGCCGGATCCAGATCGTCCAGGGTATTTCAAAGGGTATAATTCAAAACACACCTGGACTCACAAGATATGTTTGTGGGATCTGCAGTACTTTAAAGACCTCCTTTGCCCACACAACATCGACGTGATGCACACTAGAAAGAATATCGCCGAGGCCCTTTTTGGTACATTGTTCGGCATAGAGGGGAAGTCGAAGGATAATCCTAAGGCTAGGGTCGATCAGGAGGCTCTATCTGATAGACCGTTACAAAACATGCGACAACCGAAAGGAAAGAAGAACTAGAGGAATCCAAAGGCATGGTTCAATCTTGGAAGGCCAACTATGAGGGAAATGATCTTGTGGGTGAAAATGCAGTTGATGTTCCCCAATGTGTATGCAGCAAACCTAAAAAGGGGAGCGAGTCTTGACAAATTGAAAAAAGTTGGTCTCAAGAGTCATGATTGGCACATATGGCTTGAGAGGGTAATGCCGGCGATGTTGCGTGGCTTTATCCCTAAGAATGAATGGCTAGTACTGGTAGAGCTGAGCTATTTCTTCCGTGCTCTTTCTGCAAAAGAACTATCACCTAACGTGCTAGACGAACTGGAAGAGTTGGTGCAGAGTTGATCTGCAAGTTAGAAAAGATCTTTCCACTGGACTTCTTTAATCCAATGCAGCATTTGATTTTGCATCTCCCGACCGAGGCAAGATTGGGGGGGCGTGCAAAATCATCGGTGCTTCGCAAATGAGAGGATGCAGAAGACGCTTGGAGCAAAATGTAAAAATAAACGTAGAGTTGAAGCATCGATGGCCGAGGCATTCATTACTGAGGACGCAGCAAACTTCGTGACGGCACACTACAAAGCCAAGAATCGTCATTTGCATAATCCAAAGCCTCGGTACAATGATGGCGACCGTGAAAAAGGTCAATGCAACCTCAGCCTATTCAAAGGGAAGCTCGCACCAGCCGGTGCTTCGAAAGCAATAGCGTTGGATGTCGAAGAATGGCGGACCATTTCGTTGTATATCTTCAACAACCTAACAGAAGTGTGGCCGTACATCGAGTAAGTTCTCGGTACATTGTTTCACAACTACTAATTCCTTTGAAATGCTCTTACTCTCGGATATGTGATACAGTCGATACGTTGCCAAATTCTTGGATGGAGCGGTGATCCAAAAGGATTCCATGAAGGAATATGAGCTTATGGCAAAGCATGAAGGCGGCTATCCCGGTTTCATCTCTTGGTTCAAGGAAACGGTAGTTTCCATTAGACGATTTCATTTCTTCGTCTAGTTTGCAGCTAATGCAACAATCCTTTCATATTAAACTTGTAGGCTAATGGAGAGTCTATGGACTCCGAATTGAGAAGTCGCTAGTGGTTTTGACTATATGGTCCGTTCATTTGACAAATACGACATCAATGGGTATCGCTTTCGTACTTTTGGCAAAGATCTATCTATGGCCGACCGAAAGTCTACAAATTGTTCTGTCTCTGTTGTCGGCGAAGGAGGGGTCAAGTATTATGGAAGAGTTGAAGCAATTTATGAACTTACATTGTTTGGTGCAAACCCACCAAACGTTGTAGTCTTGAAATGTTATTGGTTCTAGCCGAAGGAGACTAGAAGGATTCATGAACATATAGGGCTAGTCGAAATCAAACAAAACACCCATTTAGATGTTCCCGATTTCTATATTACGGATCAATAGGTGACCCAAGTTTTCTATCTACCGTGGGCCTGTCAAACTGATCCAAATCTAAATTGTTGGGATGTCGTTTATGATGTGCCGCCACATTTTAGACCACCTCCCCTCAATGAAGATGATTATGAACCTCACATTAACCCAGACACATATGAAGGAGAATTCTTCCAAGAAACATGTGTTTCCAAAAAACGTTTCAAGAACCGCTCTACTTTACCCCAGAACATTGAGGTAGACAACGACAGTGAATCCGACTTCACCCCTGAGCCAGAACAAGAAGAGATGGAAGAAGAAGAGGTTACTACTGCGGATGACCTATCAATGCTTGACCGATTACATAAAGGAGGCCTTCCACATGTTGATGCATTTATTGATGATGCTGATGAGCACGTCATTACTGATAGTGATGATGATTATGCATTTATTGATCCCGGAGCATATATACACGATGAAGATTAATATTAGTAATGTCAGGTATTCAATTATTATTATGTACATATATATATTACTAGTTAGTTCATGTTACTAGGTATTCATTTTTTTATGGTGAACTAATTTCGTTCATTCTTTGTCATTGCAGGTGTTGACAGATGGTGGGCACGGGTCGAGAGTGTTGTGAGCCTCCTTCCTCGGCGTGTGGTTGGAGGGGTGCTATTATTCCACCCCAGCAACACTGGAGAGCACTGGTACATGATATGCAGACACCAGCAGGTGCTTCTTCTTCGACCGGGAGCGGTCGGGGGAAGACGAAGAGAGGTCCTAGAGGTAGGAAGGCTACTGCACCTTCCTGCCCGCCACCCCTAGCTGATTCTCCCAACCACATGAGTCCTCTGTCTCAGGTGGACCCGTCTGATTTGGACCCGTCTCGGACTCTGGTCACCGAGCCTCGGCCCGAAGAGCCTCGGGTCACCGAGCCTTTGTCCCAGGAGACTCCGGTCCAGACTCTTCTTCCCACGAGACTCCGGTCCCAGAGTCTTCGTCCCACGTGACTCCGAAGGCTAGTGGCCATCCTGATGGTGGCGAGGACAACTTTTATGAGGATATCTATAGCGAGGGCGAGCTGCTTGAGGAGGGCAAGAAGGTCTATGAGCGTGGTGGTACAAAGCTCCCGCCCGTGCCGACGACCCGCGATCAGAGGTGGTTGACTGTACCTAATGGGGAGAAGTAAGTGCACTTACTCTTTTTTAACCTTTTGCCTTCATGTTTCTTCAAATTAATATATAATGTGTTGGCCTTGGCATACTGCAGGGATTGGAAACATGACCCTGGTGTCCGCATGCCCAACCAGGTCCTTCGTGTGCTTTGCCAGCACCACTTCCCGGGGTGGGCCACGTTGCCCGGCGACGGTGAGGTTCCACAAGTAGCACTGAGCTGGGAGCTGTATGTGGATGCCCCAGTCCCGCTGGAGGAGAGGGTCGATGGTGTCTTGTGCGAGACGGTGGCCAACATTGTGATCCGATGGTTTTGGGTAATTTCTCCTTTACAGAATTAACAATCAACAAAACCTAGTGATTGTACTAATCAGTGTTGTCTTGTTTGATTGCAGACCTTCTACAGGTGTCTTCAGGAACACGAGGCGGACGCGGCTATTGTTCTCGTAGCCGAATGCAAGCACCTACTTCAGAACTTATGGCACTAGGCTCGGGTACGGCCTATTAGAGACTACTATGCCTCGACAAACATTAAGAGGGCCAAAAAGTAGTGCCGCAAAAAATTTTTGAGTAAGGAGAAGTACATGAAGGTAATTACCTATTCTTAAGGCCTTGTACTTAGTTTCCTTGATTTGATTCATAGCCGTAGCGCTGAAATCTCTCTTGTCTAACTTAGGTGTCCCCGAGATGGTCTGCGGATAGGATGGAATGTTGGGAGGCATTGGTGGACGAGTTGTGCTCTCCTAAATGGCAAGCCGTCCACAACAAGGCCAAGGATAAGCATGCCCAAATGAAAGGTGTGCCACACAATCAAGGGAGCTCCAACCTGTTTGAGTACGGGGATCCTGGATACGTGGTTTGCTTCATGATTCATGCAATTTCATTCTTCATGCTAGGTTGAGCCCTTAACTAATATTTTGTTCCTATCTTTTAGGCACGACACAACAAGAAGGAGGTGCCACCACTGTTCGACATCTATGCCATGTCCCATACGGCCCCGTACAAGAAGGCCAAGGCATTCTTTGAGGATGACCTCGATCATCCAGAGAGCTTCCGCAACATCTCCTCCCACAACAAGCTCGTGAGGTACAGAGATGAGGGGAAGGCGAGGCAATGGGAGGACTTCAACCCGAGCCAGAGTCCTTTTGATCCAGAGCTCGTGATGATATTTGGTGGCGGGAGGCCCCATGGCTCGATAGCCATTGGGGATGGACTAATACGTTGTCCTAGAACTCTCCCGGAGATCAAGAAGCGACAAACAAGCTCCGATCCTGAGGTAAGGCCTCGTTCACGACCAATGGAGCTTGCCATCGAGGCTGGGTCCCAGGAGCTTCTAGCGGAGGCAAACAGGCAGGCGGTGCAGAGGGAGAGGGACATGTAGGAGAGGACAGCTAGGCTATTGGAGGAGGAGAGGAACCAAAATGATGTGTCTGACCGGGCCCTATACAAGCTCCTCGTGGTAAGTTTCTCCTGCATATTAGCCAAATCATGCACGTAATGTTCGTTTCATCACTAACTAATATGACTGACTCATGAAAACAAAATGTGCAGACCGTGTTCCAGTTCAATGGTAAGACCCCTCCGTAGATGCCCCAGATTGGTATAGAACCCACGGTGATTTTTATTTGAATGGTCATTAGTTACTAGTATTCACTTTTGAGTTGCATCATGCTAACGAGATGTTGCAAATTATCTTTGGTGCAGCGTGCCTCCCGACAAGCATGGACCGATCCTTCTATGTCTGCCGCAACCCCGACCGATCCTTCTCAGCCTCACACTGGCGCAAACCCGACCGGTCCTTCATCTCCGTGATGATGGTAAGTTTTCCCAAGTGTTTTGCTTAACAAATGCATACTTAGCTTAAGAAATGACCTATTTAGCTCCAAAATGACCTATACTTAGCTTATTTTCCTCGAAAATGACATAATAACCTTATTTAGCTCCAAAATGACATATTTTACCTAGGATAGCTATAAAATGACCTATACTTAGCATTTTTTTTCCTCCAAAATGACTTAATATGCTTAGTTAGCTAAAAATGGCATAGGTACCTAGGATAGCTCAATAATGATCTATACTTAGCTTAGCTAGTTCGTTTATAACATAATTAGCTTTCTTAGATAAAAAATGGCATAATAACCTTGGTTTAGCACTGAAGTGTCATATCATTAGTTTGTTTTCCTCCAAAATGACAAAATAACCTTACCTAGCTCCAAAATGACAGATTTTAACTAGGATAGCTCAAAAATGACCTACACTTACCATTTTGTCCTCCAAAATGAATAAATATGCTTAGTTATCTAAAAAATGTCCTAACTACCTAGGGTAGCTCGATAATGATCTATACCGAGCTTAGCTAGTTCATTTATGACATAATTAGCTTACTTAGGTAAAAATGGCATAATAACCTTGGTTTAGCTCCAAACTATCATATCATTAGTTTATTTTCCTCCAAAATGACAAAATAACCTTACCTAGCTCCAAAATTACCGATTTTAACTAGGATAGCTCAAAAATGACCGACACTTACCATTTTGTCCTCCAAAATGAATATATGCTTAGTTAGCTCAAAAATGACATATACTTAGCTTCTTTAGTTCATTTATGACATACTTAGCATACTTAGGTCAAAATGGCATAATAATCTTGGTTACCTCCAAAATGACGTTGACTTAGCTTTTTTTCCTTGAAAATGACATAATAACCTTACTAACCTCCAAAATGACCTATTTACCTAGCTTAGCTCTAAAATCATATACACTTAGCATTTTCACCTAGCTTAGCTCTAAAATCATATACACTTAGCAATTTCACCTAGCTTAGCTAAAAATAGCATAATTACCAAAGTTACCTTCGTTAGAGGAAGAAGAAGATAAAGAAGAGGAGAAAAAGAAAGAGAAGAAAAATTATTCTCCTACTACTACTTCTTCTTCTTCTTCTTGTTCTTATTCTTCTTCTTCTAACTTTCTTCTTTCCCAATTTGCAGATTTGCGTTCATGGAGTCTACTCTTCTCCTTGTCCTTCCTTTTTGTTTTGGTTTTGTAGAATGAACAATGTGAAAATTGCTACCTATATATGTATGTATGGATGAAACCATTGTATGCCCGTGGTTGGATATATGTTGCCTATATACATATGTTGGATATGGACTTTTGAGTTTGTATGTATATGTGTTGGATGCTCATATCCATATGGCAAGGATATGCATGCTTGTTGAAAGTATTTTCAAATGTATATATATATATCTGTGAAATTGACTAAATTTAAGAAAAAACAGAAAATAGGGGCAGTACATGCACTTTGCCGTCCGCTGGTGGACGACAAAGAGCTTTGCCGTCAGCCAACAGACGGCAAAGCTGCCATGTGGCAGCTACCTATGCAACCTGGGGTGGCACTAGGCTAGCCTATGTGGTTGCTTTGCCGTCTACTGGCAGACGACAAAGAACTTTGCATCTTTGTCGGCTACTAGCAGACGGCAAAACACGTCGTTGCTTTGCCGTCTGCTGGCAAACGACAAAGAACTTTGCATCTTTATCGTCTCCCAGCAAACGGCAAAGCATGCCGTTAACCCCTTAATGGACTTAAGCTGCCATGTGTGCCATCTACGCCCTTTGTCGTATGCTCGCTGACGGCAAAGACCTTTGCATCTTTTCTGTCAGCAAGCAGACAGCAAAGTGCCCATTACCGTAGCTATTTAGCCGGATGTGTTGCCATCTGCTGGCTAATAGCAAAGACCTTTGTTGTCTGCCATTCATGCCTTTGCCGTCAGCCATGGCAAACGGCACAGTTCCTGATTCAAGTTGTATAGATGCTTCTCTCTTGAAGGAAAATAACACGGTGGGTGAACAAATTACTATTGAGCAATTGATAGAAAAGCGAATAATTATGACGATATGCAAGGCAATGATTCTACATATAGGCATCATGTCCGTGTCAAGTAGGACGAAACGATTCTTCATCTACTACTATTACTCCACACATCGACCGACTCCTGCCTGCATCTAGAATATAAAGTTCATGAAGAACAGAGTAACTCTTTAAGTAAGATGACATGATGTAGAGGGATAAACTCAAGGAATATGATGAAAACACCATATTTTTACCCTTGATGGCAACAATATAGTACGTGCCTCGTTACCCCTATTTGTCACTAGGTGAGGACACCGCAAGATTTAACCCAAAACTAAGCACTTCTCCCTTATCAAGAATTACCAATCTAGTTGGCCAAACCAAATCAATACCTCGAAGAGACATACAAAGATATGAAATCATGCATATAAGAATGCAGAGAAGAACCAAATAATATTCATAGATAAGTTGATCATAAACCCACAATTCATCGGATCTCGACAAACACACCACAAAATAATATTACATCGCATCGATCTCCATGAATATCATGAAGAACATGGTATTGGATCACAAAGAGAGATAAGAAGCTATCTAGCTACTAGCTATGGACCTTTAGGTCTGTGGTCGATGTTACCTCTTGAGCTTGCATTGCTTTTCCCTTGAAGAGGAAAGGGTGATGCAGTGAAGTAGGTAAGTATTTCCATTAGTTGTTGAGAACCAAGGTATCAATCTAGTAGGAGGAACATGAAAGTCACCAATGGATGCACCTACACAAACAATCAAACTCTTGCACCCAACGCTATAAAGGGTCTGTCAATCCCTTCACGATTATTAGCACGGATTAGATCCGAAGAGATAGATGTAAATGAGAACGGAAAGTAAAAGGTACATAAATTGCAGCAAAGTATTTTTGGTATTTTTGGTTTATAGATCTGAAAGTATACTATGTAAAGTAGAACCGGGGGCACATGTTTCACTAGAGGCTTCTCTCTGAAAGGAAAATATCATGGTGGGTAAACAAATTACTGTCAAGCAATTGATAGGAAAGCGAATAATCATGTATTTATCCAAGGCACTAATCACGCATGTAGGCATCACGTCCATATCAAGTAGACAAAAACGATTCTGCAGCTACTACTATTACTCCACACATCGACCGACTCCTGCCTACATCTAGATTATAAAGTTCATGAATAACAAAGTAACACATTAAGAAAGATGACATGATGTAGAGGGATACACTCAAGCAATATGATGAAGACCCCATCTTGTTAAATTTGATGGCAACAATACAATACGTGCCTTGCTACCTGTCACACCCTTTATTTGTATCACCTTGTTATGTGTGGATTTATAAATTTGGAACCAATTAAAACTTTTTCAATGCTTGTGCTTGTTTGAATTGTTGCTTGTTTGCTTGTTGATTATGGTTTGTGGCACTCCTAGATTCTATCCCTCTCCATATTCATCTTCCTTGACCCAAACTTCTTACCCAATGATCATGCCATGTGAATATTGCCCAAAAATATTTTTAACAAATTTTGTTTTGACCAAAAAGGATTTACTCAATTTAGGTTTTCAAAAACCCCTGAGTTGAGGTTTGCACTACAAGTCCTCAAATTGGGTGGAACCTTCTTCCCCAAAGGCTTTATTTCAAACCTACTATGTTAATGACTACCCAAAACCACCAAATATTAATTTTAAAGATTATTTTAATATTTTATTTAAAGACTTTTTCTTCAGACCAGAAATGGTCTTTATTAAGGAAAAAATATTTAAATGCTTTTAAAATATTTGAGAAAACATACGGAAACTCAGTGGACATATATTTTCCATATATATGAGTTTCAACACAAGGGCATGTTAAAATCATGGGCAAAACCCCTCAAAACCCTTTCTGTTCAAATCAAGCTTTTGAAATATTTCTATAATAAATATTCTCAATAAATTCTAGGAAACCATCATAGGTGATGACCTTGCAAAGTTTCACCTCAATACAAGTTGGTTTGGTTTATCAAACCATCCCAAAACACTTCTTGTCCAGATTTAAATTTGAACAAATTTACATTGTGAAGTTTCTCCCCTTAACCTCAAAACTTGTGGAAACATTCTAATAACCAAATAATGATGCTACAGTGAGTGGTGCATCAAGGGTAAAAGCTTAGCATGTCTAGATCTAGAGAAACCATAATCTGTTGATGTCTAGGTTTCCACTAAGTCCCATTGTGAACTTTCGTCAAACTCTCTCAAACTTGGTGATATGCCCTAATTGTGACCACCCTTTGATCCTGTTAATTATCAAGGCATGTAGGATTCATCTACTGGGCCAAATCACCATCAAACACCTTCTGGTGTAATGGTAAGTCTCTGATTTCACCCCCTTTCTCTCTTCCTCTTGCCTCCAAACTTTTACCACACCTTCTGGAAATGCCCAAGCACCCCTAGTAAAAATCCCAAGTCCTCAAGCCATGGGTATGTGGGGTAAAAACCCCATTTTTGCCCCTGGTCAACCCGGGCAGAGCTTTCTCTCCCCTCCCCTCTTACACTATTCGTCTCCTAAAGCATCGAAGGCACTTTTCTCTACCCTAGGCACCCCTAGACCCCCCTAGACACTCTTAGCCATGCACAAGATGTTGTTGGCATGCCGTGGCATGCCAAACATGCGCTCTGGAGTGCGCTACAATGCTGACACGCACTATAGCCATTGCCCCGGCCACCTCGAGTGCCCCCTCTCACCAGATGGTCGGCCTCGGCGTTCGTGCCACGCCACCTTGTTGGGCACCTCCTCTCTCCCCTCTCGTCTCTCTCTCCACTCCCCAGCAACCTCCCTGTGCTCCCCAGAGAGCCCCCGGCGCCTCTGTGCTCGGGATAGAGCCGAGGACCGCCATGGCCATCTCACCGTCGATCTCCGGGTACCTTCCCTCTCCGGGCCCCATTCCCGTCCCGTTGGGTTCTCCTTAGCTCCCTAACCCATTCGCCTCTTTTTCCCCTTTGTTTGGTGCGCAGGGTGATTGACACGTCCTCCTGCCGAAGCTCCTCCGTCGCGGCCATCTCCCCATTGGCGACTCCAGCCACCTTTGGCCGCCCTTCCACCTCTAGGAGACCGGCGGCCCGACACAGAGCCCGTCCCCGCCTACAGCTACCCTCGCCATGCCTCCTTCCGCCGCCGGTGAGCCTCTCCCCCCTCTGTCCCAAGGTGGGAGAAGGCTCCGATAGGTGGCACCCACCTGTCGGCCTCTCTTTCCTTATCCCGCTCTCTCTCTCCCCCCTCGCGGTCGCTGATAGCCGGGCCCCGTGCGTCAGGTTTAAACCTGGCCTCACGCGAGGCCGGCTGGCCGGCCAGCTGGGCTGGCCCAGCCACTGGCCACCTCTGGCCCAGGGTCCCATGGCCTTTTTCTTTTTCTTTTCTGTGGGATTTTGCAAAAATCCCACAGAGCTCAATAAAAATACTATGACAATAATTTTTGAACCTAAATTCCTAGGATATTCCCTAGAATTTAATAGTGTCATTCTTGTAAAATTTTGAAAAACCTTTTATGCATTGTTTTACTTGAAAACCTATATTTAGGCTTCTTTTGCCTCTGTTTTAAATAGTTTTGAAAAACTTTTTAAGCTCAAAACTCTAGAAAAATATTTTGGTATAGTTTTTAGCATTTATTAGAGTAGGGTAGCATTTTAAATCTAGCTTTGTGTGCTCTGTTTTAGGGTGATGCTCATTTTTATCGCTTTTATTCGCGACGATAGATTGCGCTGTTGACGAGGAAGTTGGACCCGAAGACTTCGACGACCCCGGAGACTTTGTTGAGCTAGGCAAGCAGCCGTTTGACCATGTGAAGAAACCTTTCATGCATGCCATATAGTACTTGTTGATTCGATGATTAATCATGATGTGGTGTTCGCCCCTTCGGTGGGATGCCTCCGATATTTTTACCACTGACACTTGCATCATGCATGACCCTACCACCTTATGAGGGTTGTGCGGGTGGGTGTAGATAGAGTGCCGATAGTTGCTACGCAAGTGGGATGGGACTTATGCATAGTGATGGAGAGGTGGAGATGATTTCAAAGACTTTTTGAAAACCAGGTCGGGTACCATTAATGCCCGAGGGAGATGATAATGATATGGGTGACCACTTGAGAAAGAAGTGGTGTACCGGAGCAAGTGAATGTGTTTTCGAAAACGGATTAGGTTTAAGATTTGTGGACCATCCCAACCTTACATGCGCAACCATGATGCGCCTTATGGGACGGGGCTTTGTTGATTACCTTGGTGGGTACTAGCAAGGAGCCCGCATTACTAGTGGAGGGAGTGGCATGGTCACTCTCGATACGGGGTCGTATCGATATGTATGATCATGCACTGTCCTCACAGGCATCGGGCACACCGTTGCTCCCCTCATGGTTTGTACAATCTGGAGCGAGGCTCGTGTGATGTACATCGTGAGGCCTGGGTACCAATCGAGTGGACTCTTTGTTTAGTATCACTAGGGCAAAGGCATTGTTTGGGTGCTTACTTCGAGTACGCTATATACTGCGAGTCGTGGATGTCATGGAAGTTCCGCGAGTCTTGTGGGCAAAGATGTGCAACCTCTGCAGTGTAAAACTATTCGAATAGATGTGTCCATGGTCAAGGATAGTTGGGTGGTGCTACTTAGACTATGTCCGGATGTTTTCACTAACTTGGTGTGAGTGTGTGTGTTGGTGACAAAGAGGTTACTTGAGCCAAGTCCGATGACTTAGCTTGACGATGGACTAAGTCCGATGACTTAGCATAAAAAATGAACATGAGATGTTCAACCCCCTGTTTTTATGATATCTGTAATTTCTTCATATGGATATGTGCCAACTATTGACGCATGCTTACATAGTTACTTGATCATGTCATTGCATTTAAAAAAATTAGCTTTCTGCAAATTACTTACTTAGTGCTATATCATGCATCATTATTACCTTGTTCCACAGCTTGGGTTGCTTGCGAGTACATTCAAAGTACTCACTGGCTTGCCACTGGTTATTTAATTGGCTAGGCATGAAAGAACATGAGTACGTTGAAGAGTTCGTTGGTGACGAACATGTGAACTAGGACGTTTCCCAGTTAGAATGCCTGTAGGTTAAGGCAGATGGCAATGGTTTCACGCTTTCTATCAAGATTTTTGCCACTTGTTCTACTTAAGTGTTTGGCCCTCATGGCCCTATCTATGTAAGACTAGACCTTCCTGGTCTTTATTTGTGTAAGACGCTAAATGTGGGTGTAAGACTCTTGTTAGTGAGCTTCTGTGTGTTCAGTGAGCATTGATCTCTAGGATCACTGTACACGTGCATTCGGTGATCACGACTTATGACTCGGGGTCCCCATAGAGCTGGTATCAGATCCATCCTGACTGTAGGAAGCCCTTCGTTAGCATGGACGTTAGTCAGGATAAAACCATTTTCAAAACTACACCTAGCACCTACGCTTAGGAATTCTGCACTGTTTACCTCTTCTAGTCCTCACACAACACTCTGCCGACTCTCCTCCTTTCAAATCTTTGTAGATGGCCATCGTACTTGAAGCCTTCCTAACATCCGACTTTCCCTTACTCCTTGGGGATAGCCTGGAAAAGTGCCATTTTTGTTATCCACCCATTTTCTATTGGAAATATGCCCTAGAGACAATAATAAATTAGTTATTATCATATTTCCTTGTTCATGATAATCGTTTATTATCCATGCTATAATTGCATTGATCGGAGACTTAGATGCATGTGTGGATACATAGACAAAACCATGTCCCTAGTATGCCTCTAATAGACTAGCTCGTTGATCAAAGATGGTTAAGGTTTCCTAGCCATGGACATAAGATGTCATTTGATAACAGGATCACATCATTAGGATAATGATGGGATGGACAAGACCCAAACTACAAACGTAGCATATGATCGTCTCAGTTTATTGCTACTGTTTTCTGGATGTCAAGTATTTATTCCTATGACCATGAGATCATGCAACTCACTAACACTGGAGGTGTGCCTTAACTGGCTACCTATATAGGTATTCTACAGGTATCTCCGAGGGTGTCTATTGGGTTGGCATGGATCAAGACTGGGATTTGTTACTCCGTGTGACAAAGAGGTATCTCAGGGCCCACTCATTAATACAACATCACAACAAGCCTTGCAAGCAATGTGACTAAGTGTTAGTCATGGGACCTTGTATTATGGAATGAGTAAAGAGACTTGACGGTGACGAGGTTGAACTAGGTATGGAGATACCGACGATCGAATCTCGGGTAAGTAACATACCGAAGAACAAAAGGAACATCATACGGAATTAACTGAATCCTTGACATAGAGGTTCGACCGATAAAGATCTTCATAGAATATGTAGGAACCAATATGGGCATCCAGGTCCCGCTATTGGTTATTGACCATAGAGGTGCCTCGCACATGTCTACATAGTTCTCGAACCCGCAGGGTCTGCACACTTAAGGTTCGGTGACGTTTCGGTGGTATAGAGTTATGTATGGTGGTTAGCGAAGGTTATTCAAAGTCCCATGTGAGATCCCAAACGTCACGAGGAGCTCTAGAATGGTCCGTAGGTAAAGATTGATATATAGGAACTCCTATTTTTGTCACCGGAAAAGTTTCGCGCTCATCGGTAGGGTACCGAGAGTGTTCGTAGTGTACCGGTAGACCATCGGGAGGGGTATTTCGACCCAAGAGGCTACATGGGCTGTGGGAGAGTGAATACCAGCCTTTAGTGGGCTGGTGGAAGTCCCACACAAGGCCCATGCGGCTGGGAGAGAAAAGTCCAAAGAGAAACGGTGGAAAAAGGCAAAAAGGGCAAAAAAGGAAGGAGTCCTAGTCCTACTAGGATTGGAGGAGGATTCTTCGTCTCCTCCTTGGTGCAGCCGAAGCCTAGGGCTGGCCCCTTGAGGGCCAAGCCTCCTACTCTCTTCCTCTTATAGATACTAGAGGTATTAGGGTTTTTGCACTAGATTTTCTGCCACGTGCTACCCTCTCCTCTAGTGCATAGTTTCTCCTCTAGATCGGTTTTCTGTAGTGCTTAGGCAAAGCCCTATCGGAATTGCTCCACCACCATTGCCTTGGTTCCGTCATGCTGCCGGAGAAATCGTCTACCTCTCCGCTCCTTCTTGCTATATCAAGAAGGCATAGATCGTCATCGAGTTGTACGTGTGCTGAACACGGAGGTGTCGTCCGTTCGGCGCTAGATCGGAAGGACCATGATCAAGATTGCGAGACGGGTCGTGGTGAGATTGTGGGACGGATCGTGATGAGTTCGCCGGACGGATCGTGATTGGATCGCGGGACGGATCTTGATGAGATCACGGGGTGCTCGGTGATTTGGATCATGAAGACGTTCGACTACGCCAACCGCGTTTCTAAACGCTTCCCGCTTTGCGATCTACAAGGGTATGTAGATCCACTCTCCCTCTCGTAGATGCTCATCACCATGGATAGATCTTGTGTGTGCGTAGGAAAAAAATTTGTTTTCCATGCAATGTTCCCAACATTTTCCTCTACCACAAGCACTGGGTCGATGCCGTCACGGAGTACCACGTGGATGTGGTCGTGAAGGAAAATGACTCCCCGACTAGTTGGTTCTTTGAAGGACCACGGATGGAGACCATGATACTCGTAGTCCAATGAGCTGCACGCAAGGCACTTCTGCACCTTCGAGACATCATTCGAAAGATGGCTAATGAGCCGGCTACTCGCTACCTTCCTTTTAGAAAGGATGATCTTCAAGAGAGTTGGACACTGGTTCCGACCCAGGAGGATGGCACACCACTCAGGTTCCAGACCTACTTCAGCCTCTCGACTAATAGTCTAGTTCACCACTTGATTAAGGAGTCCGTTAAGCTCTGTGAGGAACTTCATCGCACCCGAGAGCTACTTCGGCAAGCGAAGACGAAGCCAGACAAGATCAAGAAGGACAGAGCCCCTGATGGGCGATCAGCTGTCGCTTATCAAGGAGGACTACCCCCCGCTATTGATGCACCCACACGTCGTTATCGCATGTGTACGAAGGAGTACCGTGAGCTCTTCACCGACCCGCCATCCAAGCATCGTCGGGATGGACCTCCTCGTTCCCCGACCCCTTCGACTAGGAATGCTGCCCGATCGGATGACGGACATGAGGGAGATCCAGAGGAGCGTGACTATGAGACCGAGCACTCCACCACCCAAGTCTGAGAACCCCTAGGGTAGGATCAGTCATGTACCCCTCATGCAAAGTCCAGTCCGTCTAATTGTTCATATCAAACCATGTGTGCTTGTTGTTTGTTTTGTTGTTTGTGTTACGATGCAAGTCAAGCTTTTGCCTTAGGCAACATGTAAGCGACTCCATCATCTATCTTAATATATATGTTGGTCTTTTGACCTTTGTTTTAACACACTTGCACTCGACCAACCCCCTTAGGTGTGCTTTATCGTTATTACTTTCCCTCTCGTCTGTCCCAGTTGTTCGACTTGGCTGCTCCAAACATGATGGTGACTGCTACCCGCAACAGCTCCTTCGCCAACCCTGAAGCCGGCAAATCAAGCCAGCAACAGGGACCTGGTGGGGCTGCTCACGCTGGAGGACACCAGGAGCAGCCACAAGGCGACATTCCCCTGCCACCACCTCCACCGGAGAACATGACCATAGCCCAGTTTCTCCAAGTCCTCCAGGAGGAGCGCCAAGCCAAAAATGTTGCTATCCAACAAATGGCTCAGGTGTGAACAACCAGAAGCAAGGCAGGAATGGCAATGGCCGCTCCACTCTATCTGAGTTCATGAGGAATTCGCCCCCAACCTTCACCGAGACTGCTGAACCATTGGATGTTGATGACTGGATCCACACCATCGAGGACCTCCTTGCACTGGTCAATTGCAATGAGGATCGTGAGAAGGTGCTTTATGCCTCTCACTACCTCGGAGGTACCGCCCGAGCTTCGTGATGAGATTGCGGGAGGTATCGTGATGAGTTCTCGGGACGGATTCGTGATGAGTTCGCGGGACGGATCGTGATTGGATCGCGGGACAAATCGTGATGAGATCGTGGGACGCTCGGCGATTTGATTCGCGAAGATGTTCGACTACCCAACCACGTTTCTTAATGCTTCCCGCTTAGCTATCTTCAAGGGTATGTAGATCCACTCTCCCTCTTGTAGATCCTTATCACCATGGATAGATCTTGCGTGTGTGTAGGAATTTTTTGTTTGCCATGCAACGTTCCCCAACAATGGCATCATGAGCTAGGTCTATGTGTAGATGAGATCTCCAGTAGAACACAAAGAGTTTGTGGGCATTGATGCTTAGATTGCTTCCTCCCTTGGTCGTGTTTTGGTTCAGCGGTATTGTGGGATGAAGCGGACTGGAGCAACCTTACTAGTACGCTTACGAGAGACTGGTTCCATCAACTAACGTGTAACCTCGTTGCACAAAGATGGCTGGCGGGTGTCTGTTTCTCCTACTTTAGTTGGATCAAATTCGACAAAGGCGGTCCTTGAGAAGGTTGAAAAGCAAGTTATGTATCACCGTTGTGATTTTTGCGTAGGTGAGAATTGTTGTTGCTAGATACCCATAGCAGCCACGTAAAACATGAAACAACAATTAGAGGACGTCTAACTTGTTTTTGCAGGGTATGTTGTGATGTGATATGGCCAATTACATGATGAGATATATGTGATGGATGAGATGATCATGTTTTGTATAGAAAATCACGACTTGCATGTCGATGAGTATGGCAACTGGCAGGAGCCATAGGGTTGTCTTTAATTATTGTATGACCTGCGTGTCAATCATTAAGCGGTATGTAATGCTTTACTTTATCGCTAAATGGTAGCAATAGTAGTAGAAGCATGGTGGGCACGACAACACCGATGGCGACCCGTTGATGGAGATCAAGATGATGGAGATCATGGTGTCATGTCGGTGACCACGGAGATCATGCCGGTGCTTTCAAGAGGGAGATCGAAAGCACAAGTTCATGGCCATATCATGTCACTTATGATTTTCATGTGATGTTAATCCTTTTATGCACCTTGTTTTTCTTAGGACGACGGTAGCATTATAAGGTGATCCCTCACTTAATTTCAAGATAAATTGTATTATCCCCTTGTGTGCACCGTTGTGAAAGTTCGTCGTGTTGAGACACCACGTGATGATTGGGTGTGATAGACTCTACGTTCACATACAACGGGTGCAAGCTAGTGTTGCACATGTAGAACACTCGGGTTAAACTTGACGAGCCTAGCATGTATAGACATGGCCTCAGAACACAAGAGACCGAAAGGTCGAACATGAGTCCTAGAGTAGATATGATAAACATGATGATGTTCACCATTGAAACCACCTCAACTCATGTGATCATCGGACTTGAGTTGGTGAATTTGGATCATGTATCACTCGAATGACCGGAGGGATGTCAATTTGAGTGGGAGTTCTTCAATAATGTGATTAATTAAACTCATTATTATGAACATAGTCAGTAGTGTTTTTGCAAATTATGTTGTAGATTACTTGCTCGCGTTGTAGCTCCCTTGAATTTTTATATGTTCCTAGAGAAATAGAGTTGAAATATGATGGTAGAAATATTGCGGACTGGGTCCATGATCTGAGGATTGTCCTCATTGCTGCACAGAAGGCTTATGTCCTTAATGCACCGCTCGGTGCGCCACCCCCTCTAGCGTCGTCTGTAGATTTTGTGAACATCTGACAAGCGTGTTTTGATGACTAATTGATAGTTTAGTGCGTCATGCATTATGTCTTATAATTGAGGCTCTGAAACGTTTTGAACGTCACAGAACATATGAGATGTTCTAAGAGCTGAAATTAGGATCTCAGGCTCGTGCCCGTGTTGTGAGATATGAGATCACCAACAAGATTCTTTGCCTGCAACATAAAAGAGAATAGCTCAATCGTTGAGCATGTGCTCAGATTGTCCGGGTGCTACAATCGCTTGAATCGAGTGGGAGTTGATCTTCGAGATAAGATAGTGATTGATATAGTTCTCCAAGTCACCGTCACTAAGCTACTAGAACTTGGTGATGAACTATAAAATGCTAGGGATAGAAACAATGATCCCTGAGCTGTTCGTGATGTTTGACACGACGAAGGTAGAAATCAAGAAGGAGCATCAAGTTTTGATGGTTAGTAAAACCACTAGTTTCGAGAAGGGCAAGGGCAAGGAGGGAAACTTCATGGATGGCAAGTCAGTTGCTGCTCTTGTGAAGCAACCAAAAATTGAACCCAAACCCGAGACTAAGTGCTTCGATTATGAGGAGAGCAATCGCTGAAGAGGAACAACCCTAGATACTTGGTAGACAAGAAGGCTGGCAACATTAACAGAAGTATATTTGATATATGTGTTAATGATGTGTACCTTGCGAGTACTCCTAGTAGCACCTGGGTATTGGATACTGGTTCAGTTGCTAAATTTTAGTAACTCGAAATAAAAGATACGGGTTAAACGGAGAACTAGCTAAGGATGAGGTGACGATGTGTGTTGGAAATGTTCCCATGGTTGATGTGATCAACATCGCATGCTCTCTCTACCTTCAGGATTAGTGACGAACCTAAATAAATGTTATTTGGTGTTTTGCGTTGAGCATGAACATGATTAGATCGTGTTTATTGCAACATGGTTAGTCATTTAAGTTAGAGAATAATGGTTATTCTGTTTACATGAATAATACCTTCAATGGTCATGCACCCGGTGAGAATGGTTTTTGAATCTTGATCATAGTAATACACATGTTCATAACGTTGATGCCAAAAGATACAAAGTTAATAATGATAGTACTACAAACTTGTGGCACTGCCGCTAAATGTCCTATTGGTATAAAGCGCATGAAGAAACTCCATGCTAATGGATCTTTGGACTCATTCGATTTCGAATCGGTTGAGACAAGCGAACCATGCCTCTTGAGCAAGATGACTAAGGACCCCGTTTTCCAAATTGATGGAGCAGGCAAGTGATATATTGGAAATGATACATATTGATGTATGCAATCCAATGAGTCTTGTAGCATGCGGTGGATATCGTTATTTTCTTAGCTTCACTGATGATTTGAGTAGATATAGTGTATATTTACTTAATGAAAGACAAGTCTGAATCGTTTGAAACTTTCAAGCAAATTCAGAGTGAAGTTTAAGATCATCGTGACAAGAAGATAAAAATGTCTACGATATGATTGTGGAGGTGAATATCTGAGTTACGAGTTTGGCATACAACTTTAGACAATGTGAAAGTTGTTTCACAACACACACCACCTGGAACACCATAGCGTGATGGTGTGTCCGAACGTCATAGTCATGCTCTATTGGATATGGTGCGTGCTATGATGTCTCTTATCGTTTTGCTACTATAATTTTGGGGTTATGCATTAGAGACAACTACATTCACTTTAAATAGGGCACCATCTAAAGCCGTTGAGATGACACCATATGGTTTGATGGAAACCTAAGCTGTCATCTCTTAATGTTTGGGGCTGCAACACTTATGTGAAAAATATTTTCACCTAATGAGCTCAAACCCAACGCAGATAAATGCATCTTCATAGAATACCCTAAGAATAGTTGGGTGAACCTTCTATCTCAGATCCAAGCATAAAATGTTTGTTGCTAAAACTGGGTCCTTTCTCGAGAAAAGAGTTTCTCTCAAAAGAACTGAGTGGGAGGAAGATAGAACTTGATGAGGTTTTTGAACCTTTGTTCAACTAGAGAGTAGCGCAGCGCAGGAAGTTGTTTATGTGAAGCCTACGTTAGTTGTAGAGGAAGTTAATGATGATGATCATGAAGCTTCGTATCAAGTTACTATCGAACCTCGTAGGTCAACAAGGATGTTTATTGCTCCTGAGCGGTTTGACAACCCTGACTTAGAGGTCATGTTGTTGGACAAAAATGAACCTATGAGCTGTGGAGAAGCGATGATGGGCCCGGAATCCGACAAATGGTTAGAGGCCATGAAATCCGAGAAAGGCATGAAAACCAAGTATAGACTTTGGTGGAGTTCCTCGTTGGACAACAGGTCGTTGAGTACAAATAGATCTTTAAAATGAAGACAGATGCTGATGGTGATTGTCACCATTTGTAAAGCTCGACTTGTCACAAAGAAGTTTCCGGCAAGTTCAAGGAGTTGACTGCGATGAGACTTTCTCACACGTAGCGATGCTAAAGTCTTGTGGAATTATGTTAGCAATTGCTGCATTTTTAAATTATGATATCTGGCAGATGGATGCCAAAACATCATTTGCTTCCTTAAGGAAAGGTTGTATGAGATACAACCAAAAGGTTTTGTCAGTCCTAAGGATGCTAAAAGGTGTGCAAGTTTCAATGATCCTTCTATGAACTGAAGCAAGCATCTCAGAGTTGGAATATACACTTTGATGAGGTGATCAAAGTTTTTGAGAATATACAAAGTTTATGAGAAACTTGTATTTACAATAAAGTGAGTGGGAGCACTATAGAGTTTCTGGTAAGGATATGTGGTTGACATACTGTTGATCGGAAATTATGTAGAATTTCTAGAAAGCATAAATGGTTGTTTGAAAAGAGTTTTTCAAACGAAGACCTGGATAAAGCTACCTAATTGTTGAGCATTAAGATCTACAGAGATAGATCAAGATGCTTGATGAGACTTCCAATGAGTACATACCTTGACAAGATTTTGAAAGAGTTCAAAATGGATCAGTCAGAGAAAGAGTTCTCGCTTGATTTGTAAGGTGTGAAGTTGAGTGAGACTCAAAGCTCAACAACAGCAGAAGAAAGAGAAAGGACGAACATCGTCCCCTATGCCTTAGGCATAGGCTCTATATAGTACGCCATGCTCTGTACCGCACCTGTGTGTGCCTTGCCATGAGTCCGTCAAGGGGTACAAAAGTGATCTAGGAATTGATCACTGGACAACAGTCAAGATCATCCTTAGTATCTAAAAGACTAAGGAAATGTTTCTCGATTATGGAGGTAAGAAAGAGATCATCGTAAAGAATTACGTCGACGAAAGCTTTGACATCAATCCACATGACTCTTAGTAGCAATCCAGATACGTATAGTAGAGCGGCCATTTGAAATAGCTCCAACCGAAGTGTGGTAGCAGCGTTCACAGTTTGACATAGAGATTTGCAAAGTACACACGGATATAAATGTCACAGACCCGTTGACTATAAGACCTCTCTCACATGCAAAGCATGATCGAGCCCCAGAACTCATTGGGTGTTAGAATCGCATGGTGATGTGAACTAGATTATTGACTCTAGTGCAAGTGGGAGACTATTGGAAATATGCCCTAGAGGCAATAATAAATTATTTATTATCATATTTCCCTATTCATGAAAATCGTTTATTATCCATGCTATAATTGTATTGATCGGAGACTTAGATGCATGTGTGGATACATAGACAAAACCATGTTCCTAGTATGCCTCTAATAGACTAGCTCGTTGATCAAAGATGGTTAAGGTTTCCTAGCCATGGACATGAGATGTATTTTGATAACGGGATCACATACTTAGGAGAAT
This sequence comes from Hordeum marinum, assembly GCA_022496015.1. NCBI lineage: Eukaryota > Viridiplantae > Streptophyta > Magnoliopsida > Poales > Poaceae > Hordeum > Hordeum marinum. Next base: position 299,599,504 of record CM039673.1, read on the forward strand.
GATGTGATGGAGAAGACCCAAACTACAAACGTAGCATATGATCGTGTTAGTTTATTGCTACTGTTTTCTGCATGTCAAGTATTTGTTCTATGACCATGTGATCATGCAACTCACTGACACCGGAGGAATACCTTGTGTGTATCAAACGTTGCAACGTAACTGGTGACTATAAAGGTGCTCTATAGGTATCTTCGAGGGTGTTTGTTGGGTTGGCATGGATCAAGACTGGGATTTGTTACTCTGTGTGACGGAGAGGTATCTCAGGGCCCAATCGGTAATACAACATCACAATAAGCCTTGCAAGCAATGTGACTAAGTGTTAGTCATGATATCTTGTATTACGGAATGAGTAAAGAGACTTGCCAGTAACGAGTTTGAACTAGGTATGGAGATACCGATGATCGAATCTTGGGCAAGTAACATACCGAAGAACAAAGGGAACATCATATGGGATTAACTCAATCCTTGACATAGAGGTTCGACCGATGAAGATCTTCATAGATTATGTAGGAACAAATATCGGAATCCAGGTACCGCTATTGGTTATTGGCCATAGAGGTGTGTTGGTCATGTCTACATAGTTCTCGAACACGCAGGGTCTGCACACTTAAGGTTCGGTGACGTTTCGGTAGTATAGAGTTATATAAGGTGGTTACCTAATGTTGTTCGGAGTCCCGGATGAAATCCCAGATGTCACGATGAGCTCCGAAATGGTGTGGAGGTAAAGATTGACATATAGGAAGTCCTATTTTGGTCGCCGGAAAAGTTTCGGGCTCATCGGTAGTGTACCGGGAGTGCCGGTAGTGCACCGGGAGACCATCGGGAGGGGTATTTCATCCCAAGAGGCTACATGGGCTGTGGGAGGAGGAATACCATCTATTAGTGGGCTGGAGGAAGTCCTAGAAAGGGCCCACGCGGCTGGGAATAAAAAGCCCAAAAGGAAAAAGGTGGGAAAAGGCAAAAGGGCTAAATTAGGAAGCAATCCTAATCCTACTAGGAGTGGAGGAGGAGGACTCCTCCCTCCTAGTTCGGCCGACCGAAGAGCTGGATCCTTGGGAGCCAGGCCTCCTCCTCATCTCCTCCTATATATACTAGAGGGTTTTAGGGTTTTGGCACAAGATTTTCAGCCACATGCTACCTATTCCTCTAGTGCATAGTTTCTCCTCTAGATCGGTTTTCTACAGTGCTTAGGCGAAGCCCTGCCAGAATTGCTCCACCACTATCGCCGCAGCGCCGTCATGCGGCCAGAGAACTCATCTACCTCTCCGCTCCCTCTCACTAGATCAAGAAGGTGGAGATCGTCATAAAGTTGTACGTGTGCTGAACACGGAGGTGTCGTTCGTTCGGCGCTAGATCGGAAGGACCGTGATCAAGATCGCGAGACGGATCGTGATGAAATCGTGGGACGTATCATGATGAGTTCACGGGATGGATCATGATGAGATCGCGGGACGGATCATGATTGGATCGTGGGACGGATCGTGATGAGATCGCGGGACGCTCGGTGATTTGGATCGGGAAGATGTTCGACTACACCAACCGCGTTTCTTAATGCTTCCTGCTTAGCGATCTACAAGGGTATGTCGATCCACTCTCCTTCTCATAGATGCTCATGACCATGGATAGATCTTGCGTGTGCGTTGGAATTTTTTTGTTTCCCATGCAACCTTCCCCAACAAGTAGTTGCATTAGCTCATCCATACATGTTGCCATGTATCATGCATCATATTGTTGCACTTGCCGTGTATTAATTGCTACTTATTTGCATTGTGGCAGGCCCTTCATCTCATGATACCCCTGAGTATTCCAACAAAGGAGAATACCTTCCCATTTCCCAACAAGGCAAGCAACCCCATTGATCATTTCGATAACATCCCATTCTCTCGCTCCTTCTCTTGTTTATTGCATTAGGACAAACGTTTAATTGTCTGTCATGAATGGTAGATGAACCCATTCCTTTGCATGACCTGTCATTGTCATAGTAAATAGATAAAACATGCAACCTAGTATACTTGGTAGATGCTTGAGCCATGTTGTGCTTTACTTAGTTTGCCTGCTATGCTTGCTATGCTTAGAGTTGTGTCAGGTCTGATTCATGTGGGTGATGAACTGGAGTGAAACAATGTTGTTCTAATGTGATAAGCTTAATGATGAACCCGATTTGGTAAAGGTAGCGATGAGAGGCTATGTAGGAGTACATAGCGGGTTGTCTCATTGGGATCGTTCTTAGGAACTGTGTTCTGTGTTTGTGATCCAAGGCTAGTTACTACCACACGTTGGGATACTTAATTGACCCTCTCGACTTGTCAATCGCTTAGGTATTGGTCTAGGTGTTGCAAGTAGTTCCGGGTGTTTATAACATACTGGAGGCCGTGCGTAGCGCTGGTCCTAGGGGTGGGTTACGACACGGTAGGCAGTGGCACGGTGCACCAAGGGTCACCTGAATGGTGGTCTTCGGAACCCTGCGCACATCGTTTGGGGTCGTAGCGGAAACTTCTGTCGGGACCCCGATCCTAAGTCATAAGAATCCAGACTGTAACTTGTCACATCACTTTGCGGCCTCACGCATGGTAAGTTCCACGGCTGCAACCTTACCTTAGACGGGACCGTTTGTGTCTTTTGGCTCACGTATGTGAACATGTCACTGGCAATCAAACAACAGAGAACCCGGGCCGACATGACTAGTCATAGAACCCAAGCGGCACATCCGTACGAAAACAGGCATACATAACCCAGCAATGCAGGTGTCGGCCTCAAGCATGTGTAGACGAGTAATAGCAAGCTATAGGGACTCCATTATGTCGTGAGACATGAATGCCATCACTGCACGTAGACGAGTCGTAACAGGCTACAGGGACTCCATTACATCGCGAGACATTTTCCCAAAGGGACAGACATAGCAGCAAACAAGGATACATGTCGGTCAATCAATGTGTTCGGAGCAGTAGCAAGCTACCATGGCTCGGTGGAAGCACAAAGAGGCAGTTCCCCGTAAAGAGTACTACTAAAGGCATACAACTAGGTGTCGGATCCCATACATACCGTTGCACGTCACACGTACGCACGACATGCCCGATATGCATAGATACAACCATGGCATCACAACATAACCATACAACAACATGACTTTTATTTAAGAGGCTCAGATGAGCCTTGCATAATATGTTCTTACAGATAGGGGTCACATGACCCGACACTCAAGTCATACAAACATGTTCATACAAACCAAGCAGAAGCAGAAGCTGTGTGAGTGTAGACAGATGAAAGGATAAAAAGGCACATGGCCTGACTATCTATAGCCCGCCACAGGGCATAGGTCGTAGCTGGGACACCAGCTATTCGGCATCGTCAACGTCTAGATAGAACCCACCTAATGTGCCCTGGGTCTCATCTGCAACATTTATTAAGCAAACGTGAGTACAAACGTACTCAGCAAGTCTTTAAAATAGACCTAGTCTATTCATGCACAAGTATCAACAAGAGGGGGTGGTGGAGGTTATGCAGCAATGCTTGCTTTGACTCATGGCTAACCTACACTACTCAATTTTAAATCTTTGTTTGAATTTAGATATCGCACACGAGTCCTACACCACCATGTACTCACACTTGTCTTGATATTTTTATGAGTATCCATTAGATTATCTATGAACAACATAAGTTCTCCAAGTAGTCGATATCCGAGGACGCGGCTATTCGAATAGTTTCATACCCTGCAGGGGTGTACTTATTCACACACGCTCTCGCCACTTATCGTTGTGTGCTCATAAACCATGCACCTCGGCAACCTTCAAGCGGATGCCCAGCGAGGGAGTCGGCCACAACCGTCAATCACATAAGACCTCTAGTCCAGGCAATCGCCTATTTGAGACTGAACCCGCATGGAAGTCCGGCCAAATTTTCAGCTACGGCCCCAAACGATGTGCGCAAGGTTCCCAAGCACACCATCCAGGTGACCCTTGGTACACCGTTTCACTGCCTACCGCGTCGCAACCCACCCCTAGGGTCAGCGCTATGCATGGCCTCCAGCATGCTATAAACACCAGAAACTACTTGCAACTCCTGGACTAAGGACTAAGCGAATGATAATTCGGGAGGGTCAATTAAGTATCCCAACGTGTGGTAGTAACTAGTCTTGGATCACAAACACGGAACTCGAATCCTAAGAACGGTCCCAATGAGACAACCCGCTATGTACTCCTACATAGCCACTCATCGCTACCTTTACCAAATCGAGTTCATCATAACATCATCACATCAGGCAACATTGTTTCACTCAGTTCATCACCCAGATGAATCCGACCTTAAACAACTCTAAGCATAGCAAGCATAGCAGGCAAAGTAAGCTAAGCACATCATGGCACAAGCATCTACCAGGTATGCCAGGTTGCAAGGTTTAGCTATTTACTGTGACAATGTCAGGTTATGCAACAGAATTGGATCATCTACCGTGTATGAGTGACATGTGATCGGTTGTCCTAATGCAATAAACAAGAGCAGGAGCAAGAGAGTGGGATGTTCTCGGAATGATCAAAGGGGTTGCTTGCCTTGCTGGGAAACGGAAAAATTTTCTCCTTCGTCGGGATGCTCGGGGGTATCCTTAGGAGCAGGGCCTACCACAATGCAGATAAAAAACAATCAACACATGCAAGTGCAACAATATGATGCATGATCATGGCGTGATAGCATGTATGGATGAGCTAATGCAATTAGCGTTCAGGTTAATATGAAATGAGTTTGAATATAGGTTCAAAATCGTTCTTTATTTCAAATTCCATATACTAACCTATTAGCAAATGTCAATGTTCACCTATTTAGATTGCTCTAACATGCATGACAATAGCACCATTGGATTCATTGGATTTTTTTGATAAATTTTCATATATAAATTATTTTCATCTGATTTACAGATTAATTTATATGAATGTTTGATGTTTTGAATAATTTCTGGAATTATTTTTAAACTAGAAATTGCTTTTATTGCATCAACATGGCATCGTTATGCCGTCAGCTGGTCAGCTGACCGGGCCAGAGTCAAACCTGACATGTGGGGGCCACATGTCAGTGATTCAGACACTTAACTAACTAATTAAAACTAAATCCTAATTAATTAACAGAAACTCGGACCATTGTTAGTGACTAATTAGGTTAATTAAAATAATTAATGAAATTCCTAATTAACTTTGACTTGTCAGGGCCTAGCCCCACCTGCCAGTGACTTAGGGGGTCAAACCCCGTGGTCATTTCCGACAAGACCCGCCGGCGTTGAGCTGCCGGTGGCTCTAGAGACGGTGGAGGGCTTCGGGATCCCTCCTCCGGCGACCAAAAGGATGGCGGAGGGCACCAAACGACTCAGCACACACGCGCGCGTCCATTCCGACCCCTCCCAGGAGTTGAGATGGTCGGAATCGATACCGGCAGTGAGCTGGGCGGCGGCCGGAGCTCGGGCCAGAAGGGCGCGGCGTCTATGGGGCACGGGAGAGAAAGAGGAGAAGGGGAGGACCACCAGCGGATCACCGCGGTTCCAGCAGAGGCGACGGCAAGGTCAGAGGAGGTCCGGACGGGGCAGAATGTCGGGGCGGAGCTCCGGTGACCGGCGGGGAGGAACGGTGATGGCACAGTGTAGAGGGGCTCCCGGCATCTTCTAGGACCACGGGGAGGACGAGTGGGAAGCGGCGGTTCTCGGGGTCTACCTAGCGAGGTGAGAGGGCGGCTAGCGCGACAGCGGCGAGATCGAGCAGAGCTCGGCTATGGCGGAGCAGAGAGGGACAGGGAGCGATGGGGACGGCTCTGGGGAGCTTATCCCCGTCGCGTTGGCAAGGAGGACACAGGCAGGTAGCTACCGGCGTGTAGGCACGGCAGCGCGCGCGCTCTGGCCACACGCTCGTCCTCCTGGCCGCCAGGAGGACGATGACCTCCTTGGGCCAGGTGGGCTGGCCTGGCCTGGGCCTTTCTCCTTTTTTTTTCTTGTCTATTTTCCTTTAGTGAAATTTGTTTACTTTCTTTTCAGGTACAAATGACTTTATAAAATATCCCATATATTTTCTATACTGAAGTTTGAATATTTCAAACTTGTCTAAAAATTTTAGGATATTTTGAAAACAAAAATAATGATAGTGCTTTATTTAATGATTTTAGGAGCCTTATCAATTATTTTTGAATTACTTTGATTTTTCAAATAATTAGAATGGTCCCTGTTATAATCATGTCCAAATTTTACCAGACATAGGGAACATTTTTAGTGGGCATTTTGGATTTGTTGAATTTTCACCAAATTTGAATTGTTTTGATTCAAAGTTAGCTTGGGGTTTCTTTTTGTTCCCCATTTCATGTTAATGCAAAAATGAAGCATGATGCAAGCACAATACTATTCTAGGACATCTAGCTAGGCTTGTGACAACTTCGGCCAGACTTCCGTGCGGGTTCAGTCTCAAATAGGCAATAGCCTGGACTAGAGGTCTTACGTGATTGACGGTCGTGGCCGACTCCCTGACTGGACTTCCGCTTGAAGGTTGCCGAGGTGCATGGTTTTATGAGCACACATCGATAAGTGGTGAGAGCGTGCGTGAAGAAGTACACCCCTACAGGCTATGATTATGTTCGAATAGCCACATCGTTGGATATGGACTACTTGGACAACTTATGTTTTTCATAGATAATTTAATGGATACTCATAAAAACCTCAAGAAAAGTGTGAGTACCATGGATGGCACTCTCATAGGAGACGGAAGTGAATCCATGGTGGTGTATTGACGTGGAGTTAGTGGACTCATGTGCGATATCTAAAATTTGAACAAAGAGTTAAAATTGTGTAGTATAGGTTAGACAAGAGTCAAAGCTGGCATTGCTACATAAACTCCACCACTCCCCTTGTTGATACATAAGCATGAATAGTCTAGGTCTGCTTTAAAGACTTGCTGAGTACGTTTGTACTCATGTTTGCTTAATAAATGTTGCAGATGAAACTCATGACCCATTAGGTGGGTTCTATCTAGATGTCGACGACGCTGAAGAGCTGGTGTGCCAGGTACGACCTTATGCCCTATGGTGGGCTGTAGATAGTCTGGCCATGTGCCTTTTTACCCTTTCAACTATGTGTACTCGGACAACTTTATGCTTCTGCTTGGTTTGTAAGAACTTGCTTGTATGAGTTGAGTGTCGGGTCATGTGACCCCTACCTGTAAGAACATACTCCCTGCGTCGCAAAATAAGTGACTCAAAAATGACTCAACTTTGCACTAACTTCAGTACAAAATTGAGTCATTTTTGTGTCACTTATTTTGGGATGGAGGGAGTATTATGCAAGGCTCTTCTGAGCCTCTTAAATAAAAGTTGTGTTGTTGTATGGTTATGTTGTGATGCCATAGTTGTATCTATGCCTATCGGGCATGTCGTGCGTACGTGTGACATGCAACGGTTTGTATGGGATCCGACACCTAGTCATGTGCCTTTAGTATTACTCTTTATGTGAAACTGCCTCTTTGTGCTTCCATCAAGCCTTGGTAGCTTGCTACTGCTCTGGACACATTGATTGACCGACATGTATCCTTCTTGGCTGCTGTGTCTGTCCCTTCGAGGAAATGTCTCGCAGTGTAATGAAGTCCTTGTAGCCTGCTACGACTCGTCTACGTGCAGTGATGACATTTATATCCCATGATGTAATGGAGTCCTTGTAGCTTGCTATGACTTATCTACACATGCTTGAGGCCGACACCTGCATCGCTGGGTTACGTATGCATGTTTCCGTACAGATGTGCCACTTGGGTTCTATGACTAGTCATGTCGGCCCGGGTACTCTGTCGTTTGAATGCTAGCGACATATTCACATACTTGAGCCAAAAGGCGCAAACGGTCTCGGCTAAGGTAAGGCTGCAGCCATGGGGTTACCGTGCATGAGGCTACAAAGTGATGTGATGTGTTACAGACTAGATTCTTATGACTTAGGATCAGGGTCCCGACAACGTTGGTATCAGAGCCTGACTGACTATAGGACTACCAAGCCAAGCCGGTCGAAGTTGAGTCTCGAAACCCTATAGATAAGTAAGGGAATTGATTGTGGAAGGGAACGTAAGGATCTTTTTACTCCTCTTCCCATGTTATTCTATGCTGAGTCACTCTCATCTTTTCTACGGGGTTAAGAACTAGGCTTCCCATCTATCACTTAGGATGATGAGTTACTAACCATGGACTATTATCTAGCTTGTATGCAAGTGAGCTCTGGTTCTAGAGTATTGATTGGTGTGAGAACTAGTTGGATTAGAAACTTGAGTTTAGAAAGCTGAGTGGTTATGCTATCCAATCTTTGCAGTTGTCTCAAAATCTTTTTTGAGGAATTACAGTCGTTATACTGTCCAATTCCTGCTAGGATCACTAATGTCTCTGCATCATTCTTTGTTTCAGATTCCCCGTCTTCCTTCTCGTCAGGTGGTCCGTCCGACTAGGTGCATCGATGTACCAGGTCACACGGCCATGTTGGTTAGAGTTATGATGGAGAATGGTTACCTTTGGTACCCAGAGTATATAGTGGAGGAGTAGTATCGAGATTTCAACCAGAGCCAATATCTATGTACTGTTAAGATATATCCATCATATCCTGGAGTTGTAGAGCCGCTGCATTGGTGATATGGGTTAGGTGTCACCATAGACATGGCAGTTCAAGAGGCCGCCTATACCATGTTGACTGAGTTTTGCTATGGACCTCTTTAGAACATTGAGTTCTGCTATGTTCCTGCTACTCTAGGAGGAGAGGATGGTTATCTTAGTGCAGCCTATTATCATCATTCTCATGAGGACCCTAGGCTTCAGGTGACCGCTCAGATGTTGGAGAATAGGGATCGTGATGCACATGCCCTTCGCATGGAGCTATATGGTACCCGTGCACGTCTTTGGACAACCCTGATGCAGCTAGCACCTGTCATGCAAACAGGCTATGGAGATTTGGAGATGATTAACCCATCGCGGACTTATCTGCGAGCTCGCGTAGACTGGCCCGATGTTGGAGGCATCACTCCTCTTCGAGGAGCGTTGTTGCCACCAACAAGGGGACTGAGGCCACATTCGTGTCCTTACGGTTTCCAGGGATCATAGGCCAGTGTGTTTCCAGATCCTCAAGTTGAGCTCCCGGGTCACGGGGGAAACCTATATGAGGTGTTCTACGGCGATGCTCGAATACGTGGATGTTAGCTTTAGTATGGTAGTAGTTGTATTGCCACAGTCCTGCGTGTCTTGTGGGATATGACTGAGGTCGAAAGTTGTGTTCCGGAGGTGTAGATAGATAATGTATAGGAAGCTTGTAATGCCTCCGATGAGTTGTATCATCGTTCCGTAGGTTGTACTTTAGCTTGGGCTTGTACTAAACTATGTCATGGTGTGTATGAATCATGGTGTTCATATGGAAGTTTGTTTTACCATGTTGATCGGTTGTTTACCCTTGCATGCCATGTTGTCCAGTACATTCCTCATCTTATGTCTTAGAGTTGTTGCCTTCCTTGTCTAAGTTGTGGGTTTGTTTTCCCAGGATGGTGTCAACTAGGAATAACCCCGTGCCTGCCTTCAAGCAGGGCGAGGGAAGCTAGCCAAGAGAAGAGAAACTGCCACAGGCACCCTCTTTGGCAGAAGTGATGCTCGAAGTTGAACGGAATAAAAGGGAGACCAACAGGCTTTCGGAACGTATTGAGCAAAATACAACATGTCCTCCCCACAATGATCGTAATGATGGTGTGTCCCTCAACAACTTCGTCAAGTTGTGCACACCTAAGTTTCATCATTCGGTCGACCTGCTCGACGCTGATGACTGGCTGACTAGCATGTCCCGCAAAATCTGAGCTGCCAATGTATTTGAGGCCAACAAGGTGACTTTTGCTGCATACTTTCTGGAAGGACCCTCCAATCTGTGGGTGGAAAATTATGAAGCCATGCGTCCCGCAGGCCCCGCAGCAACTTGGGTAGATTTTAGTGAGGAATTCCGTACACATCACATCCCAGAACGGCTGATGGATCGCAAGAGAGAGGAGTTCTGTGCTTTCACCCAGGGCAGACTAACAGTGGATGCCTATAGCCGCGAGTTGGGCAACCTTGCTCGTTATGCTCGGGAGGAAGTGTCGACCGATGCCAAGAAACGGGCAAGGTTCCGCAAGGGACTTAATCCTAAGCTCCGTCGAGATCTGCGCCTGCATGAGTGCACAACCTTCCAGGCCCTCGTCAACAAGGCTATCAATGCCGAAACAGGACAGACTGATTACGAGGCAACTAAGAAGCACACCCATGACTTCAGCCCCGCATCTGGCTCAGGCCCCAACAAACGCCGGGTGTGGGTGCCCAATGCAGCTTTGCCATCAAGGTACACCGTGAGGCCATCCTTTCAGGCGCCTCGCCCAGCTCAGCCCAACCCTCCAGCCAGGACATTTGGAGGTCCTCCTACCAATGCTGCTCCCCATGCTACCGTTGTCTGCTACAAATGTGGAGAACCAGGACACTAGTCCCTTGAGTGTCCTCAGAACAATGCCAAGTCGGTTGGACGTGGGAAGCCGGTCCCTCGAGTGAATTATGTTTCTCCTGAAGAAGCCCTTGAGGATCCTGATGTTATCCTAGGTACCCTCCTTGTCAATAGTCATCCAGCATCTATTTTGTTTGATACTGGAGCATCTCATTCATTCATCTCAGAAAATTATGCATAGTTGCATAACATGTTTTCTTGTGATATGCCTACTCCTTTAGTAATTCAGACTCCTAGATCAAAAAGGCAAACTTCTAGAGAGAGCCATGACAATGAGATTCTTGTGGATAGGCTAGTCTTTCTAGCATCTTTGATAGCCCTCAAGTCTTCGGACATCAATATCATCTTAGGCATGGACTGGATGAAAGCCCACTATTCTAAGATTGATACTCATACTAAGAATGTTCATCTTACACATCCATCGGGTGAGATAGTTTATGTCTCCACTCGAGCATCCAAGACCCAACTCTATTCTCTCAATGCTAGCCCTCTCCCAGAATTAGAAGATATTCCGGTAGTCCGAGAAGAACTGCCAGGAATTCCACCTGTCAGAGATGTGGAGTTTGTGATAGAGATGATTCCAGGGACTATCCCAATAGCCAGAAGACCCTATAAGATGGCACCCTTAGAACTAGACGAACTTCAGAAACAACTCGATGAGGCTTTGAATAAAGGGTTCATCCGTCCTAGTTCTTCTCCTTGTGCTTGCCCCGTCCTCTTCGTCAAGAAGAAGGATGCATCAGATCGGATGGTTGTGGATTACCGGCCAGTGAATCTGGTCACCATAAAGAACAAGTATCCGCTCCTCGAGATCAACGATTTGTATGATCAAATCGCTGGATCCTCTGTCTTTTCTAAGATGGATTTGAGGTTGGGATACCATCAAATCACAATTAGAAACGGGGACATTCCAAAAACAGCTTTTGTTACTCGTTATTGCCAATACGAGTAAACCATCATGTCCTTCGGTTTAACCAATGCCCCCGCCACTTTCTCTCACTTGATGAATTCGATCTTCATGGGAGTTTCTGGATAAATTCGTTGTGGTTTACCTTAACGATATACTCATCTACTCGAAGAACAAACAGGAATATGTCAAGCATCTAAGGCTGGTATTGATGAAACTTCTAGAGCATCGTCTGTACGCCAAATTCTCCAAGTGTGAATTTTGGTTACCATAAGTGACCTATCTAGGACACGTGATCTCTGGTAAAGGTATTGCTGTCAATCCCGAGAGAGTTTAGGCCATCCTTGATTGGACTCAACCTGAATCGGTTAACCATGTTCGGAGTTTCCTTGGCATAGCGAGCTATTGTCGCCACTTTGTCAAGAACTTCTCCAAGTTTGCAAAACCTCTGACTGGACTCCTCAAGAAGGATAAAAAGTTTGAGTGGACCCCACAATGCAAGCATAGTTTTCAGGAGCTGAAAAGACGCCTGACCTCTGCTCCCGTTCTGGTGAAACCAAACTTCTCTAAGGACTTTGTTATCTATTGTGACGCCTTGCGACAAGGATTAGGTTGCATTCTCATGCAAGATCATCATGTGATTGCATACACATATCGAAAGTTGCGTCCACATGAGGATAATTATCCAAGACATGATCTTGAGCTTGCAGCTGTAGTCCATGCACTGAAAGCCTAGCGACATTACCTTCTGCGTAATCGTTGCAAAATTTACACTCATCACCAAACTCTGAAATATATTTTCACCTAGCCGGATTTGAATCTCAGGCAAAGACGGTGGGTTGAGTTGATTACAGATTATGACTTAGGGATAACATACACCCCGGGGAAAGCCAATGTCATGGCTGATGCACTAAGTCATAAGTTTTATTGTAACAAGCTGATGTTACAACAAGGTCAACCCCTTCTCTATGAGGAATTTCAGAAGTTGAACCTCCACATTGTTCCTCAAGGATTCCTTTCCAACCTGGTGGTGAAACCTACTCTTAGGGATCAAATAGTAGCTGTCTAGAGGTATGATAAGGGTATATCTTGGATCAAGGAGAATATTGCTAGCGGAAACACTAATGATTTCTCCAAAGACGATCAGGGTGTTGTGTTCTTTCAGAGCCGGTTGGTGGTTCCTAAGAGCAGACGGTTAAGATAGTTGATTCTTAAAGAGGCTCATGATACTCCTCTCACGATTCATCCTGGTAGTACCAAGATGTATCAGGACCTACGCCAGAGCTTCTGGTGGACTAGGATGAAGACAGAAAGTGCTTAGTTCGTTGCCAACTACGATGTCTGCCATCGCGTTAAGGTAGAACATCAAAGGCCTAATGGCACCCTTCAACCCTTAGCTATTCCTGAATGGAAATGGGATAAGGTCAGTATGCATTTCATCATCGGGTTTCCCAAGAGTAAGAGAGGGAATAATGTAATCTTTTTGGTCATACACTGTCTTTCCAAAGTGGCTCATTTTCTTCCTGTTCGAGAAAGTATAACTGCTAGCCAGCTAGCGGAGTTATACGTTTCACAAATAGTTTCTCTTCATGGTGTTCCTTTGGAGATTAACTTGGACCGTGGAAGTACTTTACTTCCCAATTTTGGGAAAGTTTCCAAACCGCTATGGGGACTCATCTTTCCTTGAGCACTGCTTTCCATCCGTAGTCAAGTGGTCAAGTTGAGTGAGTCAATCAAATCCTCGAAGACATCCTCTGTGCTTGTGTTATATCCTTAGGTATGAATTGGGAGAAATGTGTTCCATTTGCCGAATTTGCTTATAACAATAGTTATCAATCAAGATTGGGCAAAGACCCTTTTGAAGTTCTCTGTGGACGAAGGTGTCAAACACCTTTTAACTGGTCAGAAACCGGAGAGAGGCAACTCTTTGGCCCGGATATGATCCAGGATGAAGAGGAGCAAGTTCGCATTATTCGTGAAAAGTTGAAAAGATCCCAATCTCGTCAAAAGAGCCAATATGATCGCCATCATAAGGCTATGACCTATGATGTTGACGAGAATGCTTTTCTTCGGGTTACACCTCTCAAGGGCACCCATCGATTTGGTATCAAGGGCAAGTTGGCTCCTCATTACATTGGACCTTTTTGCATTCTTGCTAAACGAGGAGAGGTTGCCTACAAATTGGAACTCCCGCCGCATCTTTCCAACGTTCATGATGTCTTCCACATCTCGCAACTCAGGCATTGCTTCTCGGACCCTGTCCGCGAAGTAGACAACGAAGCGCTTGATCTCCAAGATAACCTTACATATCGAGAGTACCCTGTTCATATTCTTGATCAAGCTAAGCGTACCACTAGGCGTCAGAATATCAAGTTTCTTAAGGTTCAGTGGTCACACCATTCCTAAAAGTAAGCAAACTGGGAAAGAGTGGATCGTCTTCTACTAGAGTACCCCGTGCTCTTTCCGACGACTTACAAATCTCGGGAAAAGATTCTTTTTAGTGTGGGTGAGTTGTCACATCCCTAGTTGGTTTACTTAGGTCAGCAAATGGGGATTAACAGAAACCCCAAACACCTCACTTGAATCAAACAAATATAATAGGTGTGAAAAAACAACAAATCCAAAAGGCCCATCAAAAATGTCCCCTATGCCTGATAAATGTGGACATCAATATATTTAGGGGTCATTCTAAATATTTGAATCTTTATAGCATTTCAAAAATAAATATTAAAGCTGTTGAAAATGCCAAATAAAGCAATATAATTAATTTAGTATTCAAAATATTCTGAAACTTATTATAGAGGTTTCAAATATTCAAACTTAGCTCTATAAAATATTTGGGCTATTTTGTGCCTAAATAAAAAAAGATAAACAAATGTCAGAAAGAAAACAGAAACTGGAAAATTTAAAAAGGAGGAAGCTCACCTAGGCCAGCCCATCTGGCCCACCACCGTCATCGTCCTCCTAGCGGCCAGGAGGATGAGCGCGTGTCCGCTGTGCACGTGCTCCGGAGCTGCCACACAGCTCCCTACGCACATGCATCCCCCGTCGCGCTGGCGAACGGATGAGGACGCGCTGCTGTCCCCATCGCTATCTCTCTCGCTCATTCTCCCCTGCCTCTTCCCTCTCCTCTGCTCCGACATGGCCGATGCCCCCACTCGCTTGCCGCTGTAGATGCAGCCGCTCCCGCGCCTCCCTAAGCTTGCCAGAAGCTCCGCCTCGTCATCCCCGACCTCTACGCCAAGCCACGCGCCGCTAGAAGCCCTGGAGCGACGTCCTTGACCCCTTCTTCCTCCTCGGACCCGATGTTCGCCGGCGTCGATTTATCGCCGCCGAGCCCTCCCTGAGCAAGCTCTCGTCGGCTCCGAGCCCATAGTGAGCCCCCAGTCCTTTCCCCTCTCTTGGCCGGCCTTTTCCCCCTCTATAGGCCCCGGTTCCATCTATGCCTGAAATGCCCTGCCGCTTGACCTCGTCGCCGACATTGCTCCGGTGACCAGCTGGTCCTTCTGAGGCCACCACCGAGCTTGTGGGGCCGCGTATATGTCATAGGTGCCAAGCTACGGTCATGTTGCGCCCTGATTCGTCGAACTCTTGCTCGCTCGACCTCTGGCAGCCGCCGAGCTCGTCGTCGGCGTCGATCCCAGCGGTCTCAGCCCCTGAGAGATGTCGGGATGGATGCCGCGTGAGCACGGGTCTGCCAGGTGCCTTCCGCCGGTGAAATGGGCCCCGAAGGAGGAAACCCGACCCCTCCGCCATCTCTGGAGTCACCAGCGGCTCAATGCCGGTGAGTCTGGCCGGCGTTGACCACAGGGGTTTGACCCCTGGGTCACTAGCAAGTGGGGCCGGGTCAGGGTTAATTAGGATTAGTTTAAAATAATTAATTAATTAATTTAATTAAGTTAATGACACACTGATAGTGGGCCCTATCCTAATTAATTAGTAGTTAGTGTTTTAGTTAATTTCTGTTAGAGGCTGGGTCACTGACCAGTGAACCCCACTAGTCAGGTTTGACGTGTCAATGGTCTGTTGACCAGCTGACGTCATGATGATGTGATGCTGATGCAATAAATAATTTCCCGAATTAAATTAATTGTAGAAACTATTTAAAACTTAGAAAATTCATATAATTTAATCTATAACTCAGATTGAAATAATTTATAAATGAAAATTTATTAGAAAAATCCAATGAATCCAATGGTGTTGTTATCATGCATGTTAGAGAAACCTATGTAGATGAACATTGACATTTACTAATAGTTTAACATATGGAATATGAAATGGAGAATGATTTTGAACCTATATTCAAAATTACTTCATTTAACTTGGATAGTAGTTGCATTAGCTCATCCATACATGGTACCACGTCATGATCATGCATCATATTGTTGCACTTGCCGTGTATTGACTGCTACTTATCTGGGATACCCCCGAGTATTCCAACGAAGGAGAATACCTTCCCGTTTCCCAGCAAGGCAAGCAACCCCATTGATCATTCCTATAATATCCCATTCTCTCGCTCCTGCTCTTGTTTATTGCATTAGGACAAATGTTTAATTGTCTGTCATGAACGGTAGATGAACCATTCCTTTGCATGACCTTTCATTATCACAGTAAATAGTTAAACCTTGCAACCTAACATATTTGGTAGATGATTGAGCCATGTTGTGCTTTACTTACTTTGCCTGCTATGCTTGGTATGCTTAGAGCTGTGTTAGGTCTGATTCATCTGGGTGATGAACTGGAGTAAAACTATATTGTTCTGATGTGATAAGCTTAATGGTGAACCCGATTTGGTAAAGGTAGCGATGAGAGGCTATGTAGGAGTACATAGCGGGTTGTCTCATTGGGACCGTTCTTAGGAACTGAGTTCTGTGTTCATGATCCAAGGCTAGTTACTACCACACGTTGGGATACATAATTGACCCTCTCGACTAATCAATCGCTTAGGTCTTGGTCCAGGTGTAGCAAGTAGTTCCTGGTGTTTATAGCATACTGGAGGCCATGCGTAGCGCTGCCCCTAGGGGATGTTTACGACGCGGTAGGCAGTGGCACGGTGTACCAAGGGTCAACCGAATGGTGGGCTTGGGAACCTGGCGCACTTCGTTTGGGGACGTAGCAGAAACTTTGGCCATACTTCCATGCGGGTTCAGTATCAAATAGGTGATAGCCTGGACTAGAGGTCTTATGTTATTAACGGTCGTTGCCGACTCCCTCACTAGGATTATGCTTGAAGGTTGCCGACGTGCATGGTTTTATGAGCACACAACGATAAGTGGCGACAGCGTGTGTGAAGAAGTACACCCCTGCAGGGTATGATTATGTTCGAATATCCACGTCCTCGGATATAGACTACTTGGAGAACTTATGTTGTTCATGGATAATTTAATGGATACTCATAAAAATCTCAAGACAAGTGTGAGTACCGTGGATGGCACTCTCATAGGAGACGGAAGTTAATCCATGGTGTTGTATTGACGTGGAGTTAGTGGACTCGTGTACGATATCTAAAATTTTAACAAAGAGTTAAAATTGTGTAGTATAGGTTAGCCATGAGTCAAAGCTGGCATTGCTGCATAAACTCCACCATTCCCCTTGTTGATACATGATCATGAATAGTCTAGGTTTGCTTTATAGACTTGCTGAGTATGTTTGTACTCATGTTTGCTTAATAAATGTTGCAGATGAGACTCAGGACCGATCAGGTGGGTTCTATCTAGATGTCGATGACGCTGAATAGCTGGTGTTCCAGCAACGACCTTACGCCCTGTGGTGGGCTGTAGATAGTCAGGCCATGTGCCTTTTTACCCTTTCAACTGTCTATACTCAGACAGCTTTATGCTTCCGCTTGGTTTGTAATAACTTGCTTGTATCACTTGAGTGTCGGGTCATGTGTCCCCTACCTGTAAGAACATATTATGCAAGGCTCTTCTGAGCCTCTTAAATAAAAGTTGTGTTGTTGTATGGTTATGTTGTGATGCCATAGTTGTATCTATGCATGTCGGGCATGTCATGCGTACGTGTGACGTGCAACAGTATGTATGTGATCCGACACCTAGTCATGTGCATTTAGTAGTACTCTTTATGAGAAATTGCCTCTTTGTGCTTCCACCGAGCCATGGTAGCTTGCTACTGCTCCGGACACCTTGATAGACCAGCATGTATCCTTGTTTGCCGCTATGTGTGTCCCTTCGGGCAAATGTCTCGCAGTGTAATGGAGTCCCTGTAGCCTGCTACGACTCGTCTACGTGCAGTGATGACATTTATGTCCCATGTCGTAATGGAGACCTTGTAGCTTGCTATGACTCGTCTACACACGCTTGAGGCCGACACCTGCATTGTTGGTTTACATATGCTTGTTTCCGTACGGATGTGCCATTTGGGTTCTACGACTAGTCATGTCGGCCTGGGTTCTCTATCATCTGAATGCTAGCGACATATTCACATACGTGAGCCAAAAGGCGCAAACGGTCCCGGCTAAGGTAAGGCTGCAGTCGTGGGGTTACCGTGCGTGAGGCTGCAAAGTCATGTGATGTGTTACACACTAGATTCTTATGACTTAGGATCGGGGTCCCGACATGGAGACCGCCAAATCAAGACAGAAGAGTTGTGCCTACTCTCACCACCGAGAACTGAGCTTCAACAACGGAGATCATGTCTATCTTCGAGTCACATCTCTTAAAGGAACCAAGAGTTTCCACGTGAAAGGAAATCTTCCGCCCACATACATCGGCCCCTTCAAGATCACACCAAGACGAGGAGAAGTTGCCTATCAGCTACAGCTGCCTCCCAAGCTATCGGATGTGCACAACGTCTTCCATGTGTCACCACTTCGGAAGTGTCTACAAGTTCCCAACCTCCCCGACCTCTATAAGGACATCGACCATCAAGCCATCGATCTTCAGCCAGACCTTACTTATCATGAGAGGCTAGTTTGCATTTTGGATGAAGCTGAGCACTGCATCCAAAGCCGCACCATCAAGTACTTCAAGGTCCAATGGAGCAACCACACTGAAGCCGAAACAACCTGGGAGCATGAAGACTATCTTAGATCTGAGTTCCCTTATCTTTTTAGCGCTTAGCCTAGGAATCTCGGGGATGAGATTCTTGTAAGGGGGGGGGTAGGTCTGTCACACCCTGTGTTTGTATCACCTTGTCATGCGTGGATTTATAAATTTGGAACCAATTAAAACTTTTTAAATGCTTGTGCTTATTTGAATTGTTGCTTGTTTGCTTGTTGACTATGGTTTGTGGCACTCCTAGATTCTATCCCTCTCCACATTCATCTTCCTTGACCCAAACTTCTTGCCCAATGATCATGACATGTGAATAGTGCCCAAAACTATTTTTATCAAATTTTGTTTTCACCAAAAAGGATTTACTCAAATTAAATTTTACAAAAACCCTAAGTTGAGGTTTGCACTACAAGTCCTCAAATTGGGTGGAACCTTCTTCCCCAAAGGCTTTATTTAAAACCTACTATGTTTATGACTTCCCAAAACCAACAAATATTAATTTTAAAGATTATTTTAATATTTGATTTAAAGGATTTCTCTTAAGACCAGAAATGGTCTTTCATAGTGAAAAATTATTAAAATGCTTTTCAAATATTTGAGAAAATTTAGGGAAACTTAGTGGACATATATTTTACATATATATGAGTTTCAACACAAGGGCATGTTCAAATCATGGGCAAACCCCTCAAAACTTTTTTTGTTCAAATAAAGCTTTTGACATATTTCTACAATAAATATTCTCAATAAATTCTAGGAAAATTCTAGCAAGTCAACACTATGATAGGTGATGATATTGCAAAGTTTCACCTCAATCCAAGTTGGTTCGGTTTATCATCCCAAAACCCTTCCTGTCTAGATTTAAATTTGAACAACTTTACCTTGTGAAGTTTCTTCGCTTAACCTCAAACCTTGTGGACATGTTCTAATAACCAAATAATGATGCTACACTAAGTGGTGCATCAAGGGTAAAAGCTTGGCATGTCTAGATCTAGAGAAACTAGAATCTATTGATTTCTAGGTTTCCACTAAGTCCCATTGTGAACTTTCATCAAACTCTCTAAAACTTGGTGATAAGCCCTACTTGTGACCACCCTTTGATCCTGTTAATTATCAAGGCATGTAGGATTAATCTACTGGGCCAAATCACCATCAAACACCTTCTGGTGAAATGGTAAGTCTCTGATTTCACCCCCTTTCTCTCTTCCCCTTGCCTCCAAACTTTTACCACACCTTCTACCAATGCCCAAGCCCCCCCCAGTAAAAATCCCACATCCTGAAGCCACGGGGAGGTGGGGTAAAAACCCCATTTTTACCCCTGGACAACCCTGGCAGAGCTTTCTCTCCCCTCCCCTCTTACACTATTCGTCTCCTAAAGCATCGAAGGCACTTTTCTCTACCCTAGGCACCCCTAGACCCCCCTAGACAGTCTTAGCCACACACAAGATGTTGTTGGCATGCCGTGGCATGCCAAACGTGCACTTTGGAGCGCGCTACAATGCTGACATGCACTATAGCCATTGCCCCGGCCACCTCGAGCGCCCCCCTCTCGCTAGATGGTCGGCCTCGGTGTCGGTGCCATGCCACCTTGTCGGGCCCCTCCTCTCTCCCCTCTGGTCTCTCTGTCCACTCACGAGCAACCTCCTTATGCCCCTAGAGAGCCCCCGATGCCTCTGTTCTCGGGATCGATCCGAGGACCGCCACAGCCATCTCACCATCGATTTCTGGGTACCTCCCCTCTCCGGTCCACATTCCTATCCCGTTGGGTTCCCCTCAGCTCCCTGACTCATTCCCCTCCTTTTTCCCCTATGTTTGGTGCGTAGGGTGACCGGCACGTCAACCTCATGAAGCTCCTCCGCCGCGGCCATCTCTCCGCCAGCGACTCCGGCCACCTCCGTCCACCCTTCCACCTCCAGAAGACCGGCTGCTCGATGCAGAGCCCGCCCCCGCCTCCAGCTCACCTTGCTATGCCTTCTTCCATCGCCGGTGAGCCTCTCCCCCCTCTGCCCTGAGGTGGGATAAGGATCTGATAGGTGGGACCCACCTGTCGTCCTCTCTCTCCCTCTCCCGTGCTCTCTCTCTCCCCCTCACGATCGTTGATGGTCGGGCCCCGCGCGTCAGGCTTAAACCTGGCCGCGCAGGAGGCCGGCTGGCTGGCCAGCTGGGCCGGCCCACCCATTGGCTGCCTCTAGCCCAGGGTCCCGTGGCCTTTTTCTTTTTCTTTTCTGTGGGATTTTGCAAAAATCCCACAGAGCTCAATAAAAATCCTAGACAATAGTTTTTGCACCTAAATTCCTAGGATATTCCCTAGAATTTAATAGTGCCCTTCTTGTAAAATTTTGAAAACCTTTTATGCACTGTTTTATTTTAAAACCTATATTTAGGCATCTATTGCCTTTGTTTTAAATAGTTTTGAAAATCTTTTGAAGCTCAAAACCCTTGACAAATATTTTAGTATAGCTTTTAGCACTTATCAGAGTAGGGTACCATTTTATATCTAGCTTTGTGTACTCTGTTTTTCTGTGATGCTTATTTTTATCGGGTTTATTCACAATGATAGATTGCGCTATTGACGAGGAAGTTGGGCCCAAAGACTTCGAAGACCCCGGAGACTTTGTTGAGCCAAGCAACAAGCCCTTTGACCATGTTAAGAAACCTTTCATGCACGACATATAGCACTTGTTGATTCGATGATTGATCATGATGTGGTGTTCCCCCCTTCGGTGGGATGCCTTCGATACTTTTACCGTTGACACTTGCATCGTGCATGACCCTACCACCTTATGAGGGTTGTGCGGGTGGGTGTAGATAGGGTGCTAATAGTTGCTACACAAGTGGGATGGGCCTTATGCATATTGATGGAGAGGTGGAGATGATTTCAAAGACTTTTCGAAAACCCCGTCGAGTGCCACTAATTCCGGAGGGAGATGATAATGATATGGGTGAACACTTGAGAAAGAAGTGGTGTACCGGAGCAAGTGAATGTGTTTTCAAAAACGGATTAGATTTAAGATTTGTCGACCGTCCCAACCTTACATGCGAAACCATGATACCCCTTATGGGACGGGGCTTTGTCGCTTACCTTGGTGAGTACTGGCAAGGAGCCCGCATTATTAGTGGCGGGAGTGGCATGGTCAGTCTCGATATGGGGTCGTACCGGTATGTACGATCATGCGCTGTCCTCACAGGCACCGGGCACACCATTGGTCCCCTCATGGTTGGCACGATCTGATGCAGGCTCGTGTGATGTACATCGCGAGGGCTGGGTACCAATCAAGTGGAGTCTTTGTTTAGTATTGGTAGGGGAAAGGCATTGTTAGGGTGCTTACCTCGGGTATGCTATATACCTCGAGTCGTGGATGTCACGGAAGCTCCGCGAGTCTTGTGGGTAAAGTTTGCAACCTCTGTAGAGTGTAAAACTATTCGAATAGCCGTGTCCATAGTCAAGGATAGTTGGGTGGTGCTACATAGACTATGTCTGGATGTTTTCGCGAACTTGGTGTGAGTGTGTGTGTTGGTGACAAAGAGGTTACCTGAGCGAAGTCCGATGATTTAGCTTGACGATGGACTAAGTCTGATGACTTAGCATAATGAATGAAGATGAGATGTTCAACCCCCTGTTTTTGACGATATCTATAAGTTGTTCATATAGATATCTGCCAACTATTGACGCATGCTTACCTAGTTACTTGATCATTTCATTGCATTTAAAAAATTAGCTTTCTGCAAATTACCTACTTAGTGCTATATCACGCATAATTATTACCTTGTTCCACAACTTGGGTTGCTTGCGAGTACATTCAAAGTACTCATTGGCTCGCCACTGGTTATTTAATTGGCTAGGGATGGAAGAACAGGAGTACGTTGAAGAGTTTGTTGGTGACGAACATGCGAACTAGGACGCTTCCCAGTCAGAATGCCTGTAGGTTAAGGCAGATGGCAATGGGTTCACGCTTTTGATAAAGATTTCCGCTGCTTGTTCTACTTTAGTGTTTGGCCCTCGTGGCCCTATCTATGTAAGACTAGACCTTCACGGTCTTTATTTGTGTAAGATGCTAAATGTGGATGTAAGACTCTTGTTATTCAGCTTCTGTGTCAAGTGAGCATTGATCTTTGGGATCACTGTACACGTGCATTCGGTGATCACGAATTATGAGTCGGGGTCCCACACTACCCCTACTATGTCACTGGTGAGGTCACCGCAAGATTGAACCCAAAACAAAGCACTTCTCCCATTGCAAGAATTACCAATCTAGTTGGCCAAACCAAACCAATAACTCGAAGAGACTTACAAGGATATGAAATCATGCAAATAAGAATTCAGAGGAGATTCAAATAAGATTCATGGATAATCTGAACATAAACTCACAATTCATCGGATCTTGAAAAACACAACACAAAAGAGGGTTACATTGGATAGATCTCCATGAAGATCGTGAAGAACATGATATTAAAGATCAAAGAGAGAGAAGAAGCCATCTAGCTACTAGATATGGACCCATAGGTTTGTGGTGGACTATTCACGCATCATCGGAGGGGCAATGGAGTTGCTGTAAATTTCCTCCGTGATCGAAACCCCCTCCGACAGATTACCGAAAAAGGATCCAAGATTGGATCTCTCTGGAACGGAGGCTTCTGGTGGCGGAAAAGTATTTTCGTGGCTCCTTTTGATGTTGGGCGAATATTTGGGAATTTATAGGACAAAGATTAGGGTTAGGAGACCTGCCGGGAGACGGCAAGCCTGTTAGGTGTGGCCAGGGGGCCCGCGCCTAGCATGCTTGCAACTCCTTGGCAGGTTTCCTGCCGTGCACTCTAAGCCTGGTTGATTTGTTTCCTTCTAGAAAAATTCTTTACGAAGGTTTTATTCTGTTTGGACTCCGTTTAATATTCCACATCTGCAAAATTCAAAAACAAGGAAAAAATATAAATTGGCACTAGGTTCTAGATTAATAGGTTAGTCCGAAAACTAATATAAAATAGCATATTAATGCATATAAAACATGCAAAACAGATAATGTAATAGAATGCCATCATAAAAAATTATAGATACGTTGGAGACGCATTAGTGGACTACTAACGCATCATGGGAGGGGGAATGGAGTTGATGTAGACGCCCTCCGTTATCGAATCCCCCTCTGGCACATTACCGGAAATGGCTCCAGGATTGGATCTTTCGGGAACGGAGGCTTCTGGTGGCAGAAAAATATTTGTGTTCCTCTTTTTGATATTGGGGGAATATTTGTGTATTTATATGATGGAGATTAGGGTTAGGAGTCTTGCCAGGGAGTCACAAGCCGGTCAGGCGCGACCAGGGGTGGTGGCCGCGCCCCGTGGCTTGTGACCTCCTGGCAGGTCCCTTGCCTTGCACTCCAAGTCTGGTAGGTGCCTTCTGGTCCATAAAAAATTATCGCGAAGATTTTATTCCGTTTGCACTCTATTTAATATTCCATATCCGCAATACTCAAAATCTTGGAAAAAACAAAATCTGACACTAGGCTCTAGATTAAAAGGTTAGTCCCAAAAATAATATAAAATAGCATATTAATGCATATAAAACATCCAAAACAGATAATATAATAGCATGGAACAATCAAAAAATATAGATACGTTGGAGTCGTATCAGCGGCTTCATCCCACAATACCCCCGAATCAAGATAAGACTAAGCAGGTAAGAAATCTGAACATCAACGCCCACAAACTCTTTTGTGTTCTACTCGTGCATCTTATCTACGCATATACCTAGCTCATGATGCCACCGTTGGGGAACGTTGCATGGGAAACAAAAAAATTCCTATGAACACCCAAGATCTATCTATGGAGATCAACAGCTACGAGTGGGAGAGTGGATCTACATACCCTTCGAGATTGCTAAGAGGGAAGCATTAAAAAACACTGTCGATTTAGTCGAATGTCTTCGAGATCCAAATCACAATCTGTACTGCAATCCAATCACGATCCGTCCCGATCTAGCATCAAACGAACGACATCTCTGTGTTCAGTACACATACAGATCGTTGACGTCTCTGCCTCCTCGATCCAGCGAGCAAGGTAGGATTAGTAGATGAGTTCTTTGGCGACACGACAACATGGTGGCGGTGGTGGTGGTGCTATCCTGTCATGGCTACGCCTAGCTCTACCGAAACCGTGAATGAATGAGAAAACAATCTAGGGAGAGAGAGGGGAGCCAAGGGCTTCGTGTGTGCTCTTGGGGTGCTCCCTCCCCTCTATATATAGGTGGAGGGGTGTGGATATCAGCCCCTCCAAGCCCTATGGTGCAGCCAATGGTGAGGAGTTAGACTCCTAGTCCATTTCCCTGCCTTTCCATAAACGGGTGGAGTTTCCACCTCTCCCAAGCCACATGGGCCTTGAGGAACTTGTGCGCCTAGCCCAATAATGTCAGGCGCCTCCCATCAGCACATGCAAACCTTTGGGACGTGGTGGAACCATTGGTGGACTTCTGGAATCCTCTGAAAGTTTCTGGAACCTTCTAGAAGCTTGCATGTACAATACCAGAAAAACTCGAAACATTTCTGGTAGCCAAAATATGACTTCCCATATATAGGTGTTTACCTCCGGACTATTTTGGAACTCGTCATGACGTTTGGGATCTCATCCGGGACTTCGAAAAAAACTTTGGTCATGAACACACATAAGTCAACAATACCAAATCGTCACCGAACATTAAGTGTGCAGACCCTGCGACTTCAAGAGCTATGTAGACATGACCAAGATAACTCTATGGTCAATAACCAATAGTGGGACCTGGATACCAATATTGGTTCCTACATATTCTACGAGGATCTTAATCGGTCGAACCATGATGTCAAGGATTCAGACAAACCCGTATGCAGTTCGCCTTGTCCATTGATACATTACTTCCCTGAGATTCGATCATCGGTATCTCCATACCTAGTTCAATTTTGTTACCCGCAAGTCTCTTTAATCATTCTGTAAAACAAGATGCCAAGTGGGCCTAGAGATACCTCTTCGTCATACAGAGTGACAAGTCCCAGTATCGATCCACGCCAACCCAACAGACACCCTTGGAGATACCTGTAGAGAACCTTTATAGTCACCCAGTTACGTTGTGACATTTGATACACACAAGGCATTCCTACGGTGTCAGGGAGTTGCATGATCTCATGGTCGTAGGAACAGATACTTGACATGGATAAAGCAGTAGCAATAAACTAACACGGTCATCTGGTATGCTTACAGTTGGGTCTTGTCCATCACATCATTCCCTAATGATTTGATCCCGTTATCAAATGACAACTCATGGCTATGGTCAGGAAACCTTAACCATCTTTGATCAACGAGCTAGTTTACAAGAAGCTCACTAGGTTCATGGTGTTTGTCTATATATCCACACATGTATCTGAGTTTCCAATCAATAAAACAACAACATGGATAATAAATGATAATCATTAACAAGGAAATATAATAATAACTACTTTATTATTGCCTCTAGGGCATATTTCCAACACCTAGTTCCCGCTCGTGTGACATGCACACGGGATATCACGAGCGTGTGGCCTTCCGGAGTCATGCTCATCTGTAAGCTTATAGAATTCCAAGAAGAAATGAGCTTTACTGATGCATGAAGCAGGTTCATTACATAACAGAAAAGATACATGTCATCGTGTTTGAAATGGGTCGGCACCAGGTTTGTGTAGCTAAAAAGCGACCTCAAAGGATGAGAGAAACGCTGCTGTGATGGACGTGGATCAACCTGAGGTTGATGCAGGTGAAAAGGACCCTCATTGTCAAAAATATGCCTGGTCTAACATGGGGTGTCCGTCAGCGCTGAGCTTGGGGATTCCACGAGAGTGGTAAGGGACTCTCACGTGCCAATGACGACGTTGGTAGAGAGAGAGCCCTGGAGCGTGTATAGCTCCATCTCGCTCGTATCCGTGGAGCACAGATAGACCTTACGGTGATGGACAGTGTTCCATGTGTTCTGTACTGAAATGCCCTTCGTCGTCATTAGTGGGGCTACGGTGGGCCGGTTGGTGCTCGTGAACCACGCCCATGATGCGGGACTGCAAGCTCATGCGTGCCATGCTCATGAAGATGGTTGCGGCGTTCTCCGAGCCGAGACGCACACACATGAGTGGAGATGGAGAAGGCGAAGGCCTCGTGAGGCGAGCTTGGTCAAGGGATACGAAGTTGACGCACATGCGCGTGCACAGCCTGGGATGGGGGTGGGGACGATGATCCACCTGGGGTTGGGATCCTCGTGGGTGATTCCTTCATCTTGGCGCTTGTTGATGGGTCGTGCACTCTAACGCATGGCTGAGTGGTGCTCGATCACCTCCCTCAGCAGGATGGTCATGCGTGATGCTATCCATGGCGATGCATCATATTTTGCACAGAGGAAGACGATGAGCATGCCTTCCTGTTTGGGGGAGGGGCACCGCTGACGATGTGGGAGGGACCTACACTTCCCACATCTGACGTCACCCTCTTGGGCCCGGCTTGCTCCTATGGAAGCAGAGACTTCTTCTTCGCGAGTTCTTCCTCCTCGGTGGGGTACACGGTGGCGGCGGCCTCGTAGGCGTGCTTGAGGGTGTGCACCACGTCCTTTTCATCGCAGCGGATCCTGATGGCACCAACATAGCCAGGCATCTTGACAAGATCGTAGGCGTGATGGGTCATGACCATAAACTTAGAGAGCGCCGGGTAGCCCAAGATGGTGTTTTAGGGCAGGCCAATGTGCGTCACATCTATGTCAATGAACTCCATGCGGTAGTTACTGCGGGTTCCAAATGTGATGGGGAGGCGCACTTGCCCTAACGGGATGGTGGAGTCATCAGTGACACCCGAAAAGGGCATGGTGGGCATCAAGAGGTCATAGGGCAGTTAAAGCGTCTTGAATATCTTCACAGAGAGCACTTTGATCCCTGCCCCACCATCGATGAGCATCTTGGTGACAGCCATGTTACTGATAGTAGGAGTGCCAAACATGGGAGTGGCACCCATGCTATTCTTGGAGTTGGGATGGTCGTTGTTGTTAAAGACAATGGGGAGTTCGGACAACTTGAGGCGGTTGGCGAACTCGAACGCCGGGAGGGCCGCATTAATCTCATGAGAAAACTAGTTGAAGTGGTGGTTGGATGGAGGGGCCTTGGCCCCGCCGACGATGCAGACCACCCTGCGGGGTTCCACGTATCCCCCAACGTTCTCAGCGGGTGGGAGGTCATTAATGCATGAAGGTGCGGTGTTGGCCCAAGGGTCTGCCTACCAATACTTGTGCTGCCAATCCTGATGGTTGTCGTCACCAGCGCCATTGCCGTGGGTGCCATTCCATCGGTTACCTCTATTGCCGCCGCCACGTCCCCTACCATGATCCTGGCAGCCACCGTGGTGGCCGGTGTGACTCTCTCGAAGTTTCCTGAGATTGTAGCAGTTCTCGGTGTTGTGGGATTTCACGTTGTGGTAGGCGCAGACGGGGCAGTCATCCTTCTTGGCTTCATCATGATCACAGTTGCGCTTGAAGTCTGGGTCTGACACAAGCACGGCAGGGCCCTTGTGCTTGGGGTCACTGCCCTTGGACTTCACCGCGCCTAGCTTGGTGCTCGGGTTGTTGTGGAGGAATAGGCGTCCCTCTTCAGCCTTGGTCCAACAGTTGGCGAGGATGAAAAGCTCCACTACGGAGTCCAGCTCGTTCCTGATGGAGATCTTCTCCCGCATCTTTCCAACTACGGTTGGTGCTCCACTACGGTTGGTGCTCCACTACGGAGTCCAGCTCGTTCCAACAGTAGACGACGCCGTTGGTGAAGGCGGAGACGATTCCGTCATTGGAGGCCCTCGGGATCCTATTGCGCACTTGGCTGAAGCGCTCGACGAATTTGCGGAGGGGTTCGTCGGGGCGCTGATGCACGGCCCGCAGGTCATTGAGCGTGAGGGGGCAGTCGCTCGTGCCGTGAAGTTGGAGATGAACTACTTGCACAGGTTCTCCCAGGTTTTAGGAGCCATGCGCGTGCGGCGTCCTTGAGGGCCATGGGGAACCAGTTTGAGATGACCTGGTCATTGTTGGGGAAGGTTGCACGGGAAACAAAAAATTTCCTACGCACACAAAGATCTATCCATGGTGATTAGCTTCTACGAGAGGGAGAGTGGATCTACATACCCTTGTAGATCGCTAAGCGGGAAGCGTTAAGAAATGCGGTTGGTGTAGTCGAACGTCTTCACGATCCAAATCGCCGTGCGTCCCGCGATCCAATCACGATCCATCCCGCGATCTAATCATGATCCGTCCCGCGATCTGATCACGATCCGTCCCACGAACTTGATCATGATCCGTCTCACAAACTTGATCACGATCCTTCCGATCTAGCACCGAACGGACGGCACCTCCGCGTTTAGCACACGTATAGCTTGATGACGATCTCCACTGTCTTGATCCAGAAAGAAGGAGTGGAGAGTAAGAAGTGTTCTCCGGCATACTAACGGTGCCCCGGCGATGTTGGTGGAGCAATTCCGGCAGGGCTTCGCCTAAGCACTGCAGAAAACCGATCTAGAGGAGAAACTATGCACAGGAGGAACGGATAGCACGTGGCTGAAATCTAGTGCAAAAACCCTCAATACCACCAGTATATATAGGAGGAGAGGAGGAGAGGAGGCAAATTGGACTCCAAGCCTCCTAGGCTTCGGCCGAACTAGGAGAGGAGGAGTCCACCTCCTCCACTCCTAGTAGGATTAGGATTCATCCTTTTTTTTTCCTTTTTGCCTTTTTCGACCTTTTTCCTTTTGGGTTTTCTTCTCCAGCCACATGGTCCTTGTGTGGGAGTTTCCACCAGCCCACTAAGGGCTGATATTCACTCTCCCACAGCCCATGAAGCCTCTTGGGTCGAAATACCCCTCCTGGAGATCTCCCGGTACACTACCGGCACAACCGGTACACTACCGATAAGCCCGGAACTTTTCCGGCGACCAAAATAGGACTTCTATATATGAATCTTTACCTCCATACCATTCTGGAGCTCCTCCTGACGTCCAGGATCTCATCCGGGACTCCGAACAAACTTCGGTCACCACCATACATAACT
The DNA here is from genome assembly GCA_022496015.1 of Hordeum marinum. NCBI lineage: Eukaryota > Viridiplantae > Streptophyta > Magnoliopsida > Poales > Poaceae > Hordeum > Hordeum marinum. Next base: position 299,628,964 of record CM039673.1, read on the forward strand.
CTATACTACCGAAACGTCACAAAACCTTAAGTGCGCACACCCAGCGGGCTTGAGAACTATGTAGACATGAGCAAGACACCTCTACGGTCAATAACCAATGGAGGGACCTGGATGTCCACATTGGTTCCTACATATTCCATGAAGATCTTTATCGGTCGAACCTGTATGTCAAGGATTCAGTTAATCCCGTATGATGTTCCCTTTGTTCTTCGGTATGTTACTTGCCCGAGATTTGATCGTCGGTATCTCCATACCTAGTTCAACCTCGTTACTGGAAACTCTCTTTACTCATTCTGTAATACAAGATCCTATGACCAACACTTAGTCACATTGCTTGCAAGGCTTATTGTGATGTTGTATTACCGAGTGGGCCCTGAGATACCCTTCCGTCCCATGGAGTAACAAATCCTAGTCTTGATCCATGCCAACTCAACAGACACCCTCGGAGACACCTGTAGAGCACCTTTATAGTCACCCAGTTACGTTGCGACATTTGATACACACAAGGTACTCCTCCGATATTTGTGAGTTGCATGATCTCATGGTCATAGGAACATATACTTGACATGCAGAAAACAGTAGCAATAAACTGACACGATCATAAGCTACGTTTGTAGTTTGGGTCTTGTCCATCACATCATTCTCCTAATGATGTGATCCCGTTATCAAATGACATCTCATGTCCATGGCTAGGAAACCTTAACCATCTTTCAATCAACGAGCTAGTTCACCAGAGGCATACTAGGGACATTGTGTTTGTCTATGTAAGGTACACATCAATAACATGTATATCATATATACCTTGTTTGTCATTGGCTGCCTTCTTGTCAGCCAGGTACTTGGGGAAGTTCCTCTTCCAGTGACCAGTTCCTTTGCACTGAAAGCAGTCAGTTTCTGGCTTGGGTCCATGCTTGGGCTTCTTTGCAGGAGTAGCAACTGCTTTGCCATCCTTCTTGGTTTTACCCTTCTTGCCCTTGCCCTTGACTTTGCCATTTTTCTTGAAACTAGTGGTTTTATTGACCATCAATACTTGATGTTCTTTCTGGATTTCAGACTCAGCGACTTTTAGCATCGCAAACAGCTCGGCGACTGACTTGTTCATCCCGTGCATGTTATAGTTCATCACAAGCTATTGCAACTAGGTGGCAGTGATTAAAGAACTCTATCAATGATCGCCTCTGGCGGAAGGGCAATTCCCAACTCCACTAGACGAGTTGAATACCCAGACATTCTGAGTATATGTTCATTGATAGACCCGTTCTCCTCCATCTTGCAAGCATAGAACTTATCGGTGGTTTCATACCTCTCGATCCGGGCGTTCTTCTGAAAGATAAACTTCAACTCCTAGAACATCTCATATGCTCCATGACGTTCAAAACGTCTTTGAAGTCCCGGTTCAAAGCCATACAGTATTGCACACTGAACTATTGAGTAATCTCCAGTACGTGCCTCCCAAGCGTTCTTAACGTCTTCGGAGGTCATGTCTTCTGGTTGGTCACCAAGCGGTGCATCAAGGACATATGATTTCTAGGAAGCCATGAGGATAATCCTCAGATTATGGGCCCAGTCAACAAAGTTACTTCCATCATCTTTCAGTTTAGCTTTCTCTAGGAACGCATTAAAATTCAGGGGTGCTACTACGTGAGCCACTGATCTACAACATAAATATGCAAAATTCACTTAGACTATTGTTCAAGATAATGAGTTTAGTTAATAAAATTACTAAAGCTCCCACTCAAATTGACATCCCTCAGGTCATCTGAGTGTCACATGATCCAAATCCACCAACTCAAGTCCGATCATCATGTGAGTTGAGGTGGCTTCAATGGTGAACATTATTATGTTGATCATATCTACTATATGACTCATGTTCGACCTTTCGGTCTCTTGTGTTCCGAGGCCATGTCTGTACATGCTCGTCTCGTCAAGTTTAACCCGAGTGTTCTGCGCGTGCAACATTGGCTTGCACCCATTGTATGTGTAGTCTATCACACCCGATCATCACGTGGTGTCTCAACACGATGAACTTTCGCAACGGTGCACACTTGGGGAGAACACAATTTAATCTTGAAATTTAAGTGAGGGATCACCTTATAATGCTACCATCGTACTAAGCATAACAAGGTGCATAAAAGGATTAACATCACATGCAATTCATAAGTGACATGATATGGCCATGAACTTGTGCTTTAGATCTCCATCTTGAAATCACCGGCATGATCTTCATCGTCACTGGCACGACACCATGGTCTCCATCATCTTGATCTCCATCAACATGTCGCCATTGTGGTTGTCACGCCTTGCATGCTTCTACTACTATTGCTACCGTTTAGCGATATAGTAAAGCATTACATAGCGCTTAATGATTGACACGCAGGTCATACAATAATTAAAGACAACCCTATGGCTCCTGCTGGTTGCCGTACTCATCGACATGCAAGTCGTGATATTCTATGCAAAACATAATCATCTCATACATCACATATATCTCATCATGTAATTGGCCCTATCACATCACAACATACCCTGCAAAAACAAGTTAGATGTCCTCTAATTGTTGTTGCATGTTTTACGTGGCTGCTACGGGTTTCTAGCAAGAACGATTCTCACCTACGCATAAACCATAACGGTGATACATAATTTGCTTTTCAACCTTCTCAGGGACCGCTTTTGTTGAATCCGATCTAACTAAAGTGAAAGAAACTGCCACCCGCAAGCCATCTAGGCAACAAGTTGCGTCGAGGGAACCGGTCTCTCATAAGCATACGACTAATGTTGGTCCGGGCCGCTTCATCTCACAATACCGCTGAATCAAAATCTGACCAAGAAATCTAAGCATCAACGCCCACAAACCTTTTGTGTTCTACTCGAGATCTCATCTACACATAGACCTAGGTCATGATGCCACTGTTGGGGAACGTTGCATGGGACACAAAAAATTTCCTACGCACACGAAGATCTATCCATGGTGATGAGCATCTATGAGAGGGAGAGTTGATCTACATACCCTTGTAGATCGCTAAGCGAGAAGCGTTAAGAAACGCGGTTGGTGTAGTCGAACGTCTTCGCGATCCAAATCGCCGTGTGTCCCGCGATCCAATCACGATCCGTCCCGCAATCCAGTCATGATCCGTCCCGCGATCTGAACACGATCCGTCCCACGAAATTGATCACGATCCATCTCACGAACTTGATCACGATCCTTCCGATCTAGCACCGAACGAACGGCACCTCCGTGTTCAGCACACGTACAGCTTGATGACGATCTCCACCGTCTTGATCCAGCAAGAAGGAGTGGATTGAAATAAGTGTTCTCCGGCAGCCTGACGGCGCTCCGGCGATGGTGGTGGAGCAATTCCGGCAGGGCTTCGCCTAAGCACTGCAGAAAACCGATCTAGAGGAGAAACTATGCACTGGAGGAACAGGTAGCACGTGGCTGAAAATCTAGTGCAAAAACCCTCAATACCACCAGTATATATAGGAGGAGAGGAGGAGAGGAGGCAGCTTGGCCTCCAAGCCTCCTAGGCTTCGGCCGAACTAGGAGAGAAGGAGTCCACCTCCTCCACTCCTACTAGGATTAGTATTCATCCTTTTTTTCCCTTTTTGCCTTTTCCACCTTTTTTCTTTTGGGTTTTCTTCTCCATCCACATGGGCCTTGTGTGGGAGTTTCCACGAGCCCACTAAGGGATGATATTCACTCTCCCACAGCACATGAAGCCTCTTGGGTCGAAATACCCCTCCTGGAGGTCTCTCGGTACACTACCGGCACTCCCGGTACACTACTGATAAGCCCAGAACTTTTCCGGCGACCAAAACAGGACTTCCTATATATGAATCTTTACCTCCGGACCATTCTGGAGCTCCTCGTGACGTCCAGGATCTCATCCGGGACTCCGAACAAACTTCGGTCACCACCATACATAAATCTATACTACCGAAACATCACCAAACCTTAAGTGTGCAGACCCTTCGGGTTTGAGAACTATGTAGACATGACCGAGACACCTCTATGGTCAATAACCAATGGCGGGACCTGGATGTCCACATTGGTTCCTACATATTCTACGAAGATCTTTATCAGTGGAACCTCTATGTCAAGGATTCAGTTAATCCCGTATGATGTTCCCTTTGTTCTTCGGTATGTTACTTGCCCGAGATTCGATCGTCGGCATCTCCATACCGAGTTCAACCTCATTACTGGCAAGTCTCTTTACTCGTTCTATAATACAACATCCTTTGACCAACACTTAGTCACATTGCTTCCAAGGCTCGCTGTGATGTTGTATTACCGAGTGGGTCCTAAGATACCTTCCCTTCACATGGAGTAACAAATCCCAGTCTTGATCCATGCCAACTCAACAGACACCCTCGGAGACACCTGTAGAGCACCTTTATAGTCACCCAATTATGTTGCAACGTTTGATACACACAAGGTACTCCTCCGATATCTGTGAGTTGCATAATCTCATGGTCATAGGAACATATACTTGACATGCAGAAAACAGTAGCAATAAACTGACACGATCATAAGCTACGTTTGTAGTTTGGGTCTTGTCCATCACATCATTCTCTCAATGATGTGATCCCGTTATCAAATCACATCTCATGTCCATGGCTAGGAAACCTTAACCATCTTTCAATCAACGAGCTAGTTCACTAGAGGCATACTAGGGACATTGTGTTTGTCTATGTATCACACATGTATCCATGTTTCCAATTAATACAATTATAGCATGGATAATAAACGGTTATCATGAACAAAGAAATACAATAATAAACACTTTATTTATTGCCTCTAGGGCATATTTCCAACAGTCATCCCCCCATGCGGCCTATATGCTGATGGTGTAGAAAAGGAGGAACTCCATGGGCTTCGTGTTGCCTTCATAGTGAGGAGGAAGTTCCTGGTTGAACTTGTCGGACCACACCACGCGACGTACCTCTAGAGTAAGGGACAGGTGGGCCTCGGTGGTGGCGACACCTCCATTCAGGATCGCATGATTCTAGCGCCCGGCAGCGACGACATCATGAAGAACAGGATCTTGGCGGTTGTGTGCCTTCTTGAGGGTCATGTTCGCGTCCTGGGTGTGTGGTGGATGATCTGGTAACTATCGCCATCGATGACCCGCGGAGCAGCTCCGTCATGCGCGCTACATGCTCCTGTTCGGGCGCATTGCTGGCCAGAGGGGAGGGGAAGGATTATTGTACTCAGCTTGGTCAGCGCACAACAGCAGAGGGCGCCTGACCTCATGACTTAGAGAGGTGCGCGCGACGTCGACGAGCTCGCTGATGCGCTTGAGCCAGGCTTCGTTGTCGTCGTTGGTGGGGCAGTAGCACAGAAGCTATAGAGCCATGTGTAGTGCGGCACACGGAGGAGGAGAGTCGCGGTGGGAAAGCAAGGAGATAGTGATGGAGCGTATGTTCATCGACTGGTGGATGAAGGAGGCCACCCTGGGGCAGCGTGGGAGCCCTTGCGGTAGCTCGAGGCGAAACATGCTCACTGCGGGTGAGGGCTTTGTCCATGTAGATGCTGGTTTTGAGGTCGAGGGCGCAAAGATGGCAAGTCCCCCTAGCTGGCGCGCCAAATGTCGGAGTCTAGGATTTGGGTCCAAGAACTTGTCCAAGAACAAGGATCGAACTCTAGGGGGCTTGGCTTGCAAGCTGCAACTTGATGAAAAACATAGCAAGATTGACAACAAGCTCACTCTTCCTCATCGGGGACGATGGTGACACACGAGCTACCTAGGTTTGGGTCGCTGGTGGTGTAAAACCCTACTCCCTGTGATTTGGTTCCCTTGGAAAAGAAGGAGCTAGAGGCTCAAGTACACAAGTGTCGGGCAAAACAATGGCTTGATCCCCTCACATGGATGTGGCCCTTCCCCTTAGTTGTGCCTCTGTCCTCATCCCCGACAATATTGAAGGGAAAGGGTGGCCATTGATACGTCTCCGATGTATCTATAATTTTTGCTTGTTCCATTCTGTTATATGATCAATCTTGGATGTTTTACAATAATTTTATAGAAACTTTATATCATTTTTTGGGATTAACCTATTGACATACTGCCAAAGTGCAAGTTGCTATTTTTGCTTGTTTTCTACTTCATAGAAAATCAGTACCAAACGGAGCCCAAAAGTTTCGAGGATTTTTGGAGAATTTTTAGGGACCGGGAGGAAAAAGATGGGCCAAAGATCACAAGAAGATGAGGCCCACGGAGGCCACCCTCCACTAGGGCACACTAGAGGACACTGGCGCGGCCTGGTAGAGGGTGGGAACCTAAGGACTCGCCCTATTGACTATCGACCCTATAAATTCCCAAATATTGAAAACCCTAGGGGAGTCAACGAAACACAATTCCAGCCGCCGAAAGTTCGAGAACTTCGAGATCCAATCTAACACCATCACAGTGGGGTTCATCTTCTTTATAGGTGCCTCTTAGATGATGCATGAGTAGTCTAGCATAGACTTATGGTTCCATGGGCAGTAGCTAGATGGCTTCCTCTCTCTCTATAATTCTTAACAATGTTCTCTTGGAGATCTACTTAATGTAATGACTTTTGCGGTGTGTTTGTTTGGATCCAATGAATTTTGAGTTCATGATCAGTTTCTATCCATGAATATGATTTGAATTTCCTTTGATCTCTTATTTGCATGATTACATATATCCTCATATTTCTTCTCCGAATCTTGTGTTTAGTTGGGCAACTATATCGACTTTTCTTGCCATGGGAAGAGGTGCTTTGTGATGGGTTCGATCTTGCGGTGTTCTTCCCAATGACATAAGGGGCAGAAAGACACGCATGTATCGTTGCCATTAAGGATAACAAGATGGGTTCTCTTCCTACATGAATAGATCTTGTCCACATCATGTCATCATTCTTATTGCATTACTCTATTTCTCCCTGCACTTAATACACTAGATGCATGTTCGATAGATGTCGATGTGTGGAGTAATAGAAGTAGACGTAGAATCGTTTCGGTTTACTTGTCTTGGACGTGATGCCTATATAATGATCATTGATGGAATATCGTCATGATTATTTGATCTTCTATCAATTGCCCAACAGTAATTTGTCAACCCGCCGTGCGATATACTCCTGAGAGAAGCCGCTAGTGAAACCTACGGCTCCCGGGTCTACTTTTCCAACATATTTCTTTGCTATCTACTATTTGCACTTTCTGTTTTCAGATCTATAAAACCATAAACCCAAAAATACCATGCTGCATTTTTTATTTATCTATTTTATTTAGTGTTCTTGTGAGATTTATTTGCCAAAACTATCGCTACCTAATTTATCTTATTACCGTGAAAAGCTTGACAACCTATCTTTCACGTCGGGTTGCAAGTATTTGTTATTTGTGTGTAGGTGTTGTTTACATGGGTGCATGATCTTACTCTATGGTTTGATACCTTGGTTTCATAACTAAGGGAAATACTTACCGTCGATGTGCTGCATCATCCATTTCTCTTCGGGGAAATACCGACGCAGTCTCAAGCCATGTCAAAGGAATTTCTGGCGCCGATGCTGGGGAAGAAGCAATCTCATTTACCAGGTTCCTAATCACAAATCTTATATCCTTACAATTTAAATTATTTCCCATTTTACTCTCGTTTTCCTCTCCCCCACTTCACAAGATTTGCCATTTTATTCGCCCTCTCTTCTTCGTTTACCTTTTTCTTGTCGGATGTCTAGTTAGCTATGTTTGCTTGTGTTGCCATGTGCCTTCTATTTGCTTGCATATTCTCTTGCTAAAAACTATTGAGATGGATTCTCTTCCACTTGCTAATCTTTTCAAAAGACCAAATTATGAAGAACCAATTTCTAGTGAGTTGAGGGCACTTGATTATCTATATGAAGTTTTGTTTGAAAATCATGAATCTGAAAATTTTGGTGAAGTGTTGATAGAACGAATTTATAAGGTGATTCATGATAGTTCCTTGAATGAAAATCATGATTCCATGTTGTTAGTATTAATTCTCTAAATATCCATGATGCTAATGATATGCAAAACCATAAGCTTGAGGATGCTATGCTTGATGAATATGATATATTTTGTTGCCCACGTTTTGGTGATGACACATATGCTATAATCAGTAATGACTACCATGGAACTCGTCATCATTATTTAATATTTAATTTGGTTATGACAATCACATGATAGTTATTTTGTTGAGTTTGCTCGCACGACCATGAATGAAAAGGAGTTTGCTTATGAGAGTGATCAATTTTCTATGCTTGTAGGTCATGAAAAGAATGCTTTATGTGATATTTATACTGTGAAATTCCTTCATGATGCTACTGAAAATTATTATGAGGGAGGAACATATCCTTGTAGTTATTGCATTGTGTGCTTGTTTTGATGAATACATGGCTTGTATCGGGTGGTATATGTCATGGTAAAGCTAGAAAATAAAGTAGGTATAATGCAATAATAAAATATGAATGGGTTTACAACAGTACCTAAACTGGTAATTTGCTTTATTATACTAATGGATCACACGAGAATTTTGTTAACTTTTGTGTGATTGAACTGTTCAAGTTTGGGGTGAGATCACGATGGATGAAGGAATAAGGAGTTAGAAGATCCAAAGATTGGGGATGCTACAGCACCCCAAGGTAATATCCAAAGAGTAACAAGCAACTAAGCTTGGGGATGCCCCAAGTGGCATCCACTCTTTCTTCTAATAACCGTCGCTATACTACTTGGAACTATATTTTTATTCGTCACATATCATCAGTTTTGCTTGGAGCGTCTAGTATGTTTGCTTGTCTTGATTTTTGTATTTTCATTAGTATCCTTGCTGGACACACCTATTTGAGAGAGCCAAAATATACTATGATTTGTTAGAATTGCTCTTTATGCTTCACTTAAAACTATCGAGCAAAGGAATTGCTCTAGTCCTTCAATTATATCTTATTGAGCACGGCGTGATTTCAAATGATTGAACAAATGCGCTCATGCTTTACTTATATTAATTTCCGAGTCATTAATTTTAAAGAAATCCTCTCACACCTCACTTTTATTATTTTTAGATATGAAACTTGTATGCTCATGTTCTTCACTTATATCCATGTGAGCTTCTCAAAAGCAATTGCAATATATGAAACTAGTCCCAAAGTGATAGATATTCAAGAGGGATATAATAAAAACTTTCATGAAGATCATTGGATAAATGAAACTTGATTCTTTGTAATAGTTTTGAGACATGACAATAGTGATATGTGAGTTATGTTGATGAGTAATTATGCTTAGTAAGAATATTGGTGTTAAGATTTGTGATTCCCTTTGCAAGCACAAAAGTCAATAGTTGTGCTACAAAATTACATCCTACTTATGGTGCATTATTCAATATTAGTTATGCTTAATGCTCACTTATGCAATTTTTCGTTTCTTGGTTGGATGCTTCCCAATCTATTTGCTAGCTTCACTTGTACTAAGTAGAAATACTACTTGTCCATCTACAATCCTTAAAACTAGTTTTGCCATATGAGTCCACTATACCTACCTATATATGGTATTCCCATGCCGTTCCAAGCAAATTTGTATGTGCCATCTCTAATTTGCAAAATAAATTTTCCTTTTTGTGTACTCGTATCGCTCATGAAATGGTAGGGGGTGACCGATATTTTTCCATGCTAGATGTGTTATTCTCAAGATGAGTGTCTATTCACTTGTCATTGCACAAGAGTTTGGTGGTAAAAGGGATGACCATTCCCGAAATGAAATGAAAACTAAAATAAAATTACTTTATGTTGTCAAATAATAAATTCCATGGTGAGTGTTGGTATGGAAGGCAACCGTGGATTCGGCTAGCCATGGAAAATGAAAGTATGGTGGAAAAAGGAATACACTTTATTTTTTGTTTGGGAACCGCCTTTGATGCATCTAGTGTGGAAAGATATTGAAATCTCTTAGTTGTTTTCGTTAACAGGAAAGGCATGTCACTCAAAATATTTAAACACTTGAGCTCTAGCACCTCTACAAATCCCTACTTGCCTCTGCGAAATGCCTATCTATTTACCTTATGCAATTTTTATTTTTTCAATTTGATTCTCCATCTTCTCTTATAAAGCACCAACTAGGGGGCACTATGATGGTACTTGAGCATTAGGTATACCTAATATTTGAGTGTGTATTGTGAATGGATTAATGAATGAGCATCATGGGCTGGGGATAACTTGCTTTAGAGTTGATATTTTGAAAGACATGGTTGTTTGTTGATATGCTTGAGTACTAAAGTTTTCATGACAAACTAGACTACTACTTTGAATCATATGAAAAGTCCAAATGTCCATGCTATAAAGAAAAGAATATATGATAAACATGTTAGGCAACATTCCATATCAAAACTTCTGTTTTTATCATTTACCTACTCGAGGACGAGTAGGAATTAAGCTTGGGGATGCTGATACATCTCCAACGTATCTATAATTTTTGCTTGTTCCATGCTGTTATATTATCAATCTTCAGTGTTTTGCAATCATTTTATAGCAAATTTATATAATTTTTTCGGACTAACCTATTGACATAGTGCCAAAGTGCCAGTTGTTGTTTTTGCTTGTTTTTTACTTCGCAAAAAATCAGTACAAAATGGAGCCCAAACGCTGCAGGGATTTTTGGAGAATTTTTATGGACCAGAAGGAACAAGATGGGCAAAAGATCACCAGAAGAGGGGGGCCAGGGTGTCCACCCTGCACAAGGGCACTGGAAGCCCTTAGCGCGGCCTGGTACAGGGTGGACACCTCGGGACTCCCCCAACTGACTATCGAGCCCATAAATTCCCAAATATTCACAAAACCCTAAGGGAGTCAACAAAACACAATTGCAGCCGCCGCAAGTTCCGGAACCTCAAGATCCAATCTAACACCATCATAGAGGGGTTCATCTTCTTCATAGGTGTCTCCCCGTTGATGCTTGAGTAGTCCACCATAGACCTACGGGTAAGTAGGCAGTAGCTACATGGCTTCCTCTCTCTCTCTATGATTCTCAATACAATAGTCTCTTGGAGAACTATTTAATGTAATGACTTTTGCGGTGTGTTTGTTGGGATCCGATGAATTTTGAGTTCATGATCAGTTTCTATCCATGAATATGATTTCAGTTTTCTTTGATATCTTATTTGCATGACTACCTATAGCCTCATATTTATTCTTTGAATCTTTTCTTTAGTTAGGCCAACTAGATCGATTTTTCTTGCCACGAGAAGAGGTGCTTTGTTATGGGTTCAATCTTGTTGTGTCCTCTCCCAGTGACAGAAGGGGCAGCGAGGCACACATGTATCGTTGTTATTAAGGATAACAAGATGGGGTCAATTACTACATGAATATATCTTGTCTACATCATGTCACCGTTCTTATTGCATTACTCTGTTTCTCCATTAACTTAATACACTAGATGCATGCTGGATAGCAGTCGATGTGTGGAGTAATAGAAGTAGATGCAGAATCTTTTTGGTCTACTTGTCTTGGACGTGATGCCTATATAATTATCATTTCCTAGATACTGTCATGATTATTTGATCTTCTATCAATTGCCCAATAGTAATTTGTTAACCCATCATGTGCTATACTGATGAGAGAAGCCAAACCTATGACCCCCGGGTCTGCTTTTCCAACATATTGCTTTGCGATCTCCTATTTGCACCTTTGTTTTCAGATCTATAAACCCAAAAACCCAAAAATACCTTGCTACACTTTTTATTTATCTATTTTATTTTGTGCTCTTATGAGATTTTTTTCCAAAACTATCACTACCTAATCTATCTTATTACCGAGGAGAGCTTGACAACCTCTCTTTCCCGTCGGGTTTCAAGTATTTTTTATTTGTGTGTGCTACTTCTTGATCATGCGTTGGTTTTCCCTTGAAGAGGAAAGGGTGATGCAGCAAAGTAGATAAGTATTTCCCTCAGTTGTTGAGAACCAAGTTATCAATCCAGTAGGAGGAACAAGCAAGTCGCCAATAGATGCACCTACACATACAATCAAACACTTGCACCCAACGCTATAAAGGGGTTGTCATTCCCTTCACGGTTACTTGAAAGGACTAGATCTGATAGAGATAGATAGGAAAGCTTGCGGAAAGTAAAAAGGTAAGTAAATTGCAGCAAGGTATTTTTGGTATTTTTGGTATATAGATCTGAAAATATAATATGGAAAATAGACCCAGGGGGCATAGGTTTCAGTATAGGCTTCTCTCCTGAAGGAAAGTAACAAGGTGGGTGAACAAATTACTATCGAGCAATTGATAGAAAAGTGCATAGTTATGACGATATACAAGGCAATGTGTATGCATATAGGCATCACGTCCGTGTCAAGTAGACCAAGACGATTCTGCATCTACTACTATTACACCACACATCGACTGACTCCTACCTACATCTAGAGTATTAAGTTCATAAAGAACATAGTAACGCATTAAGTAAGATGACATGATGTAGAGGGATAAACCCAAGAGATTGTTGGAAATATGCCCTAGAGGCAATAATAAATTGGTTATTATCATATTTCCTTGTTCATGATAATCATTTATTATGCATGCAATAATTGTATTGATCGGAAACTTAGATACAAGTGTGGATACATAGACAAAAGCGTGTCCCTAGTATGCCTCTAAAAGACCAGCTCGTTGATCAAAGATGGTCAAGGTTTCCTAGCCACGGACATGAGATGTCATTTGATAACGGGATCACATCATTAGGAGAATGACGTGATGGAAAATACCCAAACAAGAAACGTCGCATATGATCGTGTCAGTTTATTTGCTACGGTTTTGTGCATGTCAAGTATCTGTTCCTATGACCATGAGATCATGCAACTCACTTACACCGGAGGAGTACCTTGTGTGTATCAAATGTCGCAACGTAACTGGGTGACTATAAAGGTGCTCTACATGTATACCCGAGGGTGTCTATTGGGTTGGCATGGATCAAGACTAGGATTTGTTACTCTGTGTGATGGAGAGGTATCTCAGGGCCCACTCGGTCATACAACATCACAATAAGCCTTGCAAGCAATGTGGCTAAGTGTTAGCCATGGGATCTTGTATTACAGAGTGAGTAAAGACACTTGCCGGTAACGAGGTTGAACTAGGTATGGGGATACCGACGATTGAATCTCGGGAAAGTAACATACCGAAGAACAAAGGGAAGATCATAAAGGATTAACTGAATCCTTGACATAGAGGTTCGTTCGATAAAGATCTTCGTAGAATATGTAGGAACCAATATGGGCATCTAGATCCCGCTATTGGTTATTGACCGTAGAGGTGTCTCGGTCATGTCTACATAGTTCTCCAACCCTCAGGGTCTGCAAACTTAAGGTTTGGTGACGTTTCGTTAGTATAGAATTATGCATGGTGGTGAACAAGGGGTGTTCTGAGTCCTGGATGAGATCCCGGATGTCACGAGGAGCTTCGGAATGGTCCAGATGTAAGGATTGATACATAGGAAGTCCTGTTTTGGTCGTCGGAAAAGTTTCGGGCTCATCAGTAGTGTACTGGGACTGCCGGTAGTGTACTGGAGGACCATCGGGAGGGGTATTTCGCCCCAAGAGGCTACATGGGTTATGGGAGGACAAATACCAGCCCTTAGTGGGCTGTACAAAGTCTTACACAAGGCCATGCGGCTGGGAAGAGATTCCTAAGGATAACAATGTGGAAAAAGGCAAAAAGGCTAAATAAGGAAGGAGTCCTAATCCAACTATGAGTGGAGGAGAAGGACTCCTCTCCTCCTTGCGCCAAGATCAAAGGGCTGGCCCTTTGGGCGCCAGCCTCCTCCTTGTCCTCTCCTCCTATATATACTAGAGGTTTTCAGGGTAGCCCTAACCCTAATTGCCACATGCTTCCCTCTTCTTCCTCTAGATCATTTTCTCCTCTAGATCGGTTTTCAGCAATGCTTAGGCGAAGCCCTACTGGAATTCCTCCACCACCATCACCGCAACGCCGTCGCGCTGCCGGAGAACTCGTCTACCTCTCCGCTTCCTCTTGCTGGATCAAGAAGGCGGAGATCGTCATTGAGCTATACGTGTGCTGAATGCGGTGGTGTCGTCCGTTCGGCGCTAGATCGGAAGGATCGTGATCAAGATCGCGAGATGATTAGTGATGAGATCGCGGCACGGTTCATGATGAGATCATGGGACGCTCGGCGATTTGGATCGCGAAGACATTTGACTACACCAACCGCGTTTCTTAACGCTTCCCGCTTACTGATCTACAAGGGTATGTAGATTCACTGTCCCTCTCGTAGGTGCTCATCACCATGGATAGATATTGAGTGTGTGTAGGAAATTTTTTGTTTCCCATGCAATGTTCCCCAACAGTGGCATCATGAGGTAGGTCTATGTGTAGATGAGATCACGAGTAGAACACAAAGGGTTTGTGTGCGTTGATGCTTAGATTGCTTCCTCCCTTGTTCGTGTTTTGGTTCAGCCGTATGGTGGGATGAAGCGACCCGGACCAACCTTACTCATACGCTTATGAGATATCGGTTCCATCGACTGACATGTAACCTCGTTGCACAAAGATGGCTAGTGGGTGTTTGTTTCTCCTACTTTAGTTGGGTCGGATTCGACAAAGTCGGTCCTTGATAAGGTTGTAAAGCAACTTATGTATCACCGTTGTGGTTTTGGCGTAGGTGAGAATTGTTCTTGCTAGATACCCGTAGCAGCCACGTAAAACATGCAACAACAATTAGAGGATGTCTAACTTGTTTTTGCAGGGTATGTTGTGATGTGATATGGCCAATTACATGATGAGATATATGTGATGTATGAGATGATCATGTTTTGCATAGAATATCACGACTTGCATGTCGATGAGTACGACAACCGGCATGAGCCATAGGGTTGTCTTTAATTATTGTATGACCTGCGTGTCAATTATTAAGCGGTATGTAATGCTTTACTTTATCGCTAAATGGTAGCAATAGTAGTAGAAGCATGGTAGGAGCGACATCCCCGATAGGCGACAAGTTGATGGAGATCAAGACGATGGAGATCATGGTGTCGTGTCGGTGACGATGGAGATCATGCCGGTGCTTTCAAGATGGAGATCAAAAGCATAAGTTCATGGCCATATCATGTCACTTATCATTTGTATGTGATGTTGTAACATCCAAAATTTGGAATGTTATAATAAATATTAGAATGAGTGTTTGTTTGCTTGAGTGATTGAATTGAGTGAAATTTGAAGCTTTTTGAAAACTTTTGAATGAGAGGGAATAAAATGACTTTCCCCATTGTGTTTTATTTCAAATTCAACTCCATTTCAAATCATTGAGAGAAGATAACATGACTTCTTCATGAACAAGGAATTTGAAAAGTGGATTTGAAAATCTTTGAATTATTCTTTTTGGAGTTCATTTCATATTTGATTCCATTCTAAATTTTGAAAAAATTCAAATACCCTTGACAAAATTCTGAGAGGAGTAACATGACACTCCACACCAGGGTTATTTTTGTGAACTATTTGAACCATAAAATCGAGGGGGTTATTTGAAAAATTATTTGCAAAAGGAGTTAAAAGCCATTTTAGGCATTTTCTGAAAATAAAGGTTTTTAGAGTATTTATTTTGGCCGTGGAAAAATGTTCATCTTATTGCATTTATTTCCCTGTTCATTTTGGTATATAAAACTTTATTTTTTTTTGGAAATGCTTTGATTACCCAAAAGTTAGTTTCCTTCTGTGTTATTTTATAAAAGGATTTTTTTTTAAATAGGAAACCCACCGTGGCCCGTTAGGAAAGAAATCGGCCCATGTCTTTATTAGCCGCATCCGAATCCCTCTGGATCGGCCGCCCACTCCTCTTTCCTTTCCCTCCCTCTCGGTGACACCCAGGCCCACCACCCGACGTCCATGATGTGAGATGGGCATGAACACTCATGTCCATGATGCCATCGCACATTTGAGCTATCGTCATCGTGCTGAGTTGTGCAACCACTACTTTGGAAGGCTTGGATGGCAGAAGCCTGATGGAGCAGTCATCGACCTGACCGACGAACATAAGATGAAGTTTTCACCCATACTTGTGTACAATCAAGAACCACATCACTACATCAAGAACCTTCAAATGGACCTTCTCTCAGAGTTATTTGAGAACGAAGCACTTCGTGAGAGCCTCAAGAACGAGAAGCTGAAGGTAGTCAATCTGAAGAAACATGATCCCGAGGTTCAGAAGCTTCGTCAAGACTTGAAGAATAGTCAGGCCATGGCTCATGCTGGAGACGTTGAAATTCAGAAGCTCAAGAACCAACTCCTTGAACTATAGGGATGACACCAGAAACTCCGCATCAACAGGGCAAATCGGGTGGAAGAACTTGAGAATATCAAGCATGACCAGAAGAAGCGCACTGAAGACGAAGACATGATATAGACTAGATTAGTAGTAGCCCCACCATGAGAGAATAAAGGATAATTTTTTTTATGATTTGAGTGATCGACCACACCAACCTTATGTGGGTGGCGATACTATAGTTTGATTGAACTTTATGAATGTGTGGACTTGAGTTTCATGTTTTGTGTCTTTGAGTTGTTTGTATCCTTTCTCTCTCTCTCTTGTATCTCATCCCAAACCCTTTGACCCAGTAGATGGTGAATGAAGCTAGACTTGTATTCTCTGGACCAATGACCCAACTAGAGGCTGAGATATGGATTCAAAACATGGAGAATAGCTTCGGGAGCAACTCGATTGCAAAGAAGTATGAGGTTCAATACGCTCTTCAGTACCTTATCCAAAGTGCTGCGATTTGGAGGAGAATGCATAATGCCATACAAGGATTTAATGGAGTGGAAACTTGGGAAGAACTCAAGAAGACTCTGTTAAGATCTCGTCTCATTCAGGAGCATTGTGTTAACCCGATGAAGAAGGTTTGTGCATGCAAGATCTTTGGAGAAGAAGGACATATCTCACAGGATTGTACGAAGGAATATCTGGAAGAATTCCCAATAGAAATGTTTGGGTATGATCCTCAGGAAATAGAAGCTATGATCTGTACGCAAGGGTCTAGGAAGAAGAGAAAATGTATCAGGAAGAGACAAGCCCCTGAACAGAGGGACTTGAGTCATATCAGATGTTTCAAGTGTAAGGATATGGGCCACTACGCCAATAAGTGCCCAGGAAAGGAACCAAGAACCCAAGGAGCAAGCATGAACATCAAGAAGCCACGAGACTTGTCAGAAATCATCTGTTTTCGTTGCAAGGAAGCATGACATTATGCTAGTAAATGTCCAAGGAAGAAGAAATCTAGAATGAAGTAGTTAATTTTGAAGATGGCAATATATGTAACATGGAAACACTATTTTTTTCATGAGATCATGGAGTTAAATTTTGTAACGGAAGTCCCTGAGATTGTAATAGCTTCATAAATCAATGAAATTTATTGTGTCATGTTTTTTTTTGGTATATATGAGTTTTACTCTATGAACTAAGATCTCCGACCATTTTCAAGGATTTGAGAAAATACGGTCTATGAAGGCATATGTGCATTTCATTTTAAGTGTGGTAGTAATTGGTAAAACCACATGATCCATAGAATAAGAAAGTGACATATTGCCAAGGAGTCTGGATCAAATGAAAACAATTAAAGGTAATGTTGTACCATATCAAACTATGTGGATGACAACATTTGTGACAAAGTACTTTTGAATTTGGAATATTAGGAAAAGGAATGATTGTGATGAAACAATACCCAAGGTTAAACAGACCAATGGAAAGGAAAATGAATTCCACAGAGTGGAATCTAGACAATAATAAGTCTGTGATTGTTACCTCAAGGGTACGATGGAGTGAACCAAAGGAAATGCTGCAATATGAAACAATAGTAAACCCAAGGGTGAGATGAAGTTGTTCAAGTATTCAAGTGAGCCCACAACTCATAGACCCCAGGATTGTTAAGGATCAAGTACTACCTTTATGAAGAAAGAAACTTGGGATAAGCTATTACTGTTCAACAAATGTTTTCCTTAGGAGTATCCGAAAGCCTAAGAGATGTGAAGAAACGATAGATGTTTTTGCTCAGCTTGCAGAATCAGTGGATTTATCCAAACTTTGTTCGTTGACAAGAGAAATTTCTGCAACGCTTGTGAGGAAGCCCAAGTGTTAGAATACGAGATTCACTAAACCTTATACAAGCTAAATATTTCAGTGCGACATGGCTTGGCCACCATGACGACTTACTCTTATAATTCTCTTGCTATTCAGAATGCTAAATCTGAGTGACTTAGCCATATTAAAGATGACGACGTTATTTGAAGCTTTTGTTTAAGCCTTAGAATGGTATGATGAAAACCCTTTGTACATGACAGTTGGTGTCACACGTAGGAATTTTACGGAGAGGAATAATGCCAAGACCCATTTCACTGCAGGATAACCACAAATGGTAGACCACCATGAGATCATTGATAGGTTACTTAGAATGAACGCGAGACTTATCCGTTAAGAAGACCCAGTATCGGAGGAAATACAATTTGTTATTAGAACACAAGATTTTTTGATTTAAACAGAAGAGCATCACCGAAGGAGCTATCGTGAAGAATGTGAACAGACAGATGCACCCGCAGGATCGCCACGACTTTTGAAGGACCAGTAACTCTCATTTTAATTGTGGTAGACCCCACACTTCCAGGAGAATGGATTTGTTAGAAGACCCCAAACCCTAACCTTTACTTTCTAGCCCTTTTGAATCTCGAGGACGAGATTCATTTTAAGTGTGGTAGGTTTGTAACATCCCAAATTTTGGAATGTTATAATAAATATTAGAATGAGTGTTTGTTTGCTTGAGTGATTGAATTGAGTGAAATTTGAAACTTTCTGAAAACTTTTGAATGAGAGGGAATAAAATGACTTTCCCCTTTGTGTTTGATTTCAAATTCAATTCCATTTCAAGTCAGTGAGAGAAGATAACATGACTTCTTCATAAACAAGGAATTTGAAAAGTGGATTTGAAAATCTCTGAATTATTCCTTTTGGAATTCATTTCATATTTGGTTCCATTCTAAATTTTGAAAGAATTCAAATACCCTTAACAATATTTTGAGAGGAGTAACATGACACTCCACACCAAGGTTATTTTTGTGAAGTATTTGAACCATAAAATCCAGGGGGTTATTTGAAAAATTATTTGCAAAAGGAGTTAACAGCCATTTTAGGCATTTTCTAAAAATAATTTTTTTACAGTATTTATTTTGGCCGTGGAAAAATGTTCATGTTATTGCTTTTATTTCTGTGATAATTTTGGTATATAAAACTTTATTTTTTGGAAATGTTTTGATTTCCCAAAAGTTAGTATCCTTCTCTGTTATTTTATAAAAGGAAAATATTTTAAAATAGGAAACCCACCATGGCCCGTTAGGAAAGAAATCTGCCCTCGTCTTTATTAGCCGGATCCGAATCCCTCTGGATCGGCCGCCTGCTCCTCTTTGCTTTCCCTCCCTCTCGCTGACACCGGGGACCACCACCCGCCGAAACCACCGCCGGTCACCACCTTCCTTTTCTCCTCCCTCCTTGCTTTCCAACGCCGGCGAGATCAATCCCGACCGGATCTCCCTCCCCTTCCTTTCCCCGAGCCCCTCGAGGCCCCTATATAAGCCCCTGCACCTTCTCACCCCGACCCCCTCCAAAACCCCAAACCTCCCTCGCCAGAACGACGCCCCACGCTCGCCGGAGTTCGACCGAGCCGCCGCACCATTGCCATCGTACCGCACCACCTTGATCCCCTCATCGCCGTCCGAGCCCACCAACCACTCTGCCTCGCTTGCCTGCACACCTCCCCATCCACTCGCCTGAGCCCCGCACCCACCAGAGCCCCTCTCCCCGTCGACACCCGAGCGCCGCTGCTGCCTCCGAGCTCACCATCGTCGCCATCGTCGCCCCTGAGCCCCGCTGACGCTACCAACGGAGTCGCCGTGCTAGTCCGCATCACCTGGTGCTGACGCCGTCGCCGGAGGACCACCAGAGCACCGTCCCCGTCGACCTCGCCGCCTCGGACTTCGCCGAAGCATCGTCGGAGCTCCCATCCTCCTCTGTAAGTCACCGGAGCCCTCCTCACCCGTCCGATCTAGAACCTGCGGTTAGGATTAGATCCCGCGTACCTCTTCGGTTCAGATTAAATAAACTGAACGGTTTTCTGTTTAGTCATTTTAGCCGAACCGTTTTTTTATGTTAGGAGTTGGTCGTGCGCTCGAATCGCTAGACACGCACACCCTCCAGCCAATCAGAGACTGCCACTTCACCCCCTATCCGTTACAGTAATTTTTTCTTTTTTCTATTTTAGTTTCTTTTACAGATTTAGTTCTGTTTTTGTTTTATTCATATCTTTTATGTTTTTAATTATTTTAATTGGATTGTTTTTTCATCATGTCACAAAATACATCTAGTTTCCGTAGATATAAAGTTTGACCATATTTGATGAATTTAAAATTGAATTTTAACAGATTTGATTTAAATCTTATTTTCTGAATATCTTGAGTTTAAAAATATATTTTTAGTTGACTCTTTTTGCTACTTACCACTAGTGACTATAGTTAACAGTAGGTATAATTTGAGAGTTTTTAGAATATGTTGAGTTAGTATTTTTAACAAAACAAATTCTGTTTTAGTCCTTTTTAGGTTTATTTCTATTTCCTTTGTTTTAAATTGATTTAATTTAATTTATTTTATATTAGTTGATAGATTTTATAAAGTTTTCTGTTAGATAATATTATCCCTTCAAACAAATATTATTTTATTAGTTGGTTGCATGAAAATGAATTCTAGTTCAATTATAACTTGCAATTTGATTTTCGTTGCTAGTTTGATCTACTATTTGAAAATAGTTTCCACAAATCGTTTTATAAGTTTGATTTTTTGTTAATCTAAGTTTAGACTGGAAACAATTTGTATTATAGTTGAGATTGTTTGTGGTTTAAGCGAAGGATGACCTTGTTTTATATCAAAAGAAGAATTTTCATAAAAGCTTTTCAATTAGGTCTTTTTGCAAAATAAAGATTTATGAGAAAATACTTTCTGTTAATTATTTGTTTTAAAATTTGTTTTTATTATCTTAGTGTTTTCTTGCTGGTATATTCTAGTAGTTAAAAATTGGTGTTTTTAGTGAGTTGTGTCATAGTTCTAGTTGTTCTTCAAAAGTGATTCTTGTTAATAGTAAAAATACTTTCCCAAAACACTTTTGTTGGATTTTACTTTGTTAGTGTTTTGTTTCCTTTTGAAAATAAAATCATTTGTAGGGGAAAACCACTTTTGGTTAATTTTATAAAATTCTGTTGATTTTAAATTTTGTCTTAAGTATGTCCTTCATCACAACCCTTTGGTGTTTACTATTGTGTTATTCTTGTGTGTTAGAATTGATTGCTAGTATGATTGCTTATATGAATGCAATGTTTGACTATAGAGATTTCCCTTGGAGAGTGACGAATAGTTCTATCAAGTAAATTTCTGACAGCGATTCTATCTTCATCAACCTTACCAGGCAAGTTCACACTTACCATGTTATTAAGTATGTTTTTTCAAGTTGCATTAGTTCAACCTTCCACCCATTGCATGCAAAGTAGGTAAGTTGGAAATTTGGTTACTTGATGTAGTATCATGTGGTAGGCACTCCTCAACCCCTTTGACACTTCAAGACTCCAAATTTTCAACATACCTTTGGGTGGATGATGGTTGAACGGCACCCTGCAGAAGCCATTGGTTAGCCTAGGTGATGCTAGGGAAGTGCCAGTATTCACGCGAAAAGGTCCACCCAGGAACAAAGAGATGGATGGATGCTTCAAGACCCAAGGCGTACCTGCACAGCCACAAGCCATTATGGGCTCTGGCTTGGTTGGATATTGTGGTGACCCTGGATAGGCGGTGCTACGAGATGTAGAAGACCGGTAGGAAAGGATGGGCATCGACAGAGTCTCAGAGGAACCCCTTAGAAGACCATGTTTTGATCATCCGTTCCTCAAACACCCTGAAGTGCGAGGAATCCAACGGAGGCGATCAAATCTTGTGGAGAACATGTGCAAAACTCTGTAGAGTACTCAAACCTAATCAATTAGCCGTGTCCACGGTCATGGACAACTTAAGCCAAAGGAACTGAAACTATCTAGAATTCTCAACACAAATAATTATAATGATGAGGGTATTATTGTTAACTTGGGTATGAGAAGTGGTTCATGGAACCATCTCATTAATCAACCAACATCATAGTAATAACTTCTGTTTTGCCCTCTCTTGTTGTAGGAAAATTTCTTTATGCAAAACTTGAACTTATAGCCCCACCTGCCATATATGCATATAGTATAGATGATTATTTTTCACCCCCCTATTTTTTGACTTGCCGGCATATTCAAAATGCTGACCTACATGGCTGCAACATATCATGTTGCAGATACTCTTCCTCGACGAGTAAGAGTATGATTCAGGGTTACGGTCCACATTCAACCTGCCATTGCTGTTTATTGGGACTCCACTCCCATTGACTGTTTCCGCTGAGATTTTAAGGTATATATCAGTTTTACGTTAATTACATGTGATTGCACTTTGATATATACATTGATGTACTGTGTGTGCCAGCATACTGATCCAGGAATGGCACAGAACACGTAGAGGCTTGACCTTTCCAGGTTGGGTCGCTACAGATGTAAATCCTTTTATTCTCCTTGTTTTGCCTAGGATGGCGGTAGCATTATATGGTAATCCCTCACTTAATTTCAAGATAAATTGTGTTCTCCCCGAGTGTGCACCGTTGTGAAAGTTCGTCGTGTCGAGACACCACGTGACGATCGGGTGTGATAGACTCTACGTTCACATACAACGGGTGCAAGCTAGTATTGCACATGCAGAACACTCGGGTTAAACTTGACAAGCCTAGCATGTAAAGACATGGCCTCGGAACACAAGAGACCAAAAGGTCGAACATGATACATATAGTAGATATGATCAACATGATGATGTTTACCATTGAAACCACCTCAACTCACGTGATGATCGGACTTGAGTTGGTGAATTTGGATCATGTATCACTCGAATGACCAGAGGGATGTCAATTTGAGTGTGAGTTCTTCAGTAATATGATTAATTGAACTCATTATCATGAACATAGTCAGTAGTGTCTTTGCAAATTATGTTGTAGATTACTTGCTCGTGCTGTAGCTCCCTTGAATTTTTATATTTTCCTAGAGAAATAGAGTTGAAAGATGATGGTAGCAATATTGCGGATTGGGTCCGTGATCTGAGGATTGTCCTCATTGCTGCATAGAAAGCTTATGTCCTTAATGCACTGCTCGGTGTGCCAACCCCTCTAGTATTCTCTCTAGATGTTGTGAACATTTGATAGGCACGTTCTGATGACTACTTGATATTTTAGTGCGTCATGCATTACGGCTTATAATTGAGGCTTCGAAACATTTTGAACGTCACGGAACATATGAGATGTTCTAAGAGCTGAAATTAGGATCTCAGGCTCATGCTCGTGTTGCGAGATATGAGATCTCCAACAAGATTATTTGCCTGCAAGATGAAAGAGAATAGCTCAATCATTGAGCATGTGCTCAGATTGTCTGGGTGCTCAAATTCGCATGAATCGAGTGGGAGTTGATCTTCCAGACAAGATAGTGATTGATATAGTTCGCCAAGTCACTGTCACTATGATACTAGAACCTGGTTATGAACTATAAACTGCCAAGGATAGAAATAATGATCCCTGAGCTGTTCGTGATGTTTGACACCGCGAAGGTAGAAATCAAGAAGGAGTGCCAAGTGTTGAAGGTTAGTAAAATCACTAAATTCGAGAAGGGGAAGGACAAGGAGGGAAACTTCGTGGATGGAAAGTCAGTTGCTGCTCCAGTGAAGCAAACCAAAGTTGAACCCAAACCCGAGCCTAAGTGCTTTGATCATGAGGAGAGCGGTCGCTGAAGCGGAACAACCCTAGATACTTGGTATATAAGAAGGCTGGTAATGTCGACAGAAGTATATTTGATATACGTGTTATTGATGTGTACCTTCCTAGTACTCCTAGTAGCACCTGGGTATTGGATACCGGTGCGGTTGCTAAATGTTAGTAAGTCCAAATAAAAGCTATGGAATAAATGAAGAACTAGCTAAGGGTGAGGTGACGATGTGTATTGGAAATGTTTGTAAGGTTGTGATCGAGATCGCACGCTCTCTCTACCTTCGGGATTAGTGACAAATCTAAATAAATGTTATTTGGTGTTTTGCGATGAGCATGAACGTGATTAGATCATGTTTATTGCAGCACGATTATTCATTTAAGTTAGAGAATAATGGTTATTCTGTTTACATGAATAATACCTTCAATTGTCATGCGCCCAATGAGAATGGTTTATTGAATCTTGATCGTAGTAATACACATGTTCATAACATTGATGCCACAAGATACAAAGTTAATAATGATAGTACCACATACTTGTGGCACTGCCGCTAAATGTCATATTGGTATAAAGCACATGAAGAAACTCCATGCTGATGGACCTTTGGACTCATTCGATTTCGAATCGGTTGAGACATGCGAACCATGCCTCTTGGGCAAGATGACTAAGCACCCCGTTTTCCGGATTGATGGAGCGGGCAAGTGATTTATTGGAAATGACATGTTGATGTATGCAATCTAATGAGTCTTGTAGCGTGCGGTTGATATCATTATTTTATTACCTTCACTGATGATTTGAGTAGATATAGTGTATATTTACTTAATGAAACACAAGTCTGAATCGTTTGAAAGGTTCAACCAAATTCAGAGTGAAGTTTAAGATCATCGTGACAAGAAGGTAAAAATGTCTACGATATGATCGTGGAGGTTAATATCTAAGTTACGAGTTTGGCATACAACTTTAGACAATGTGAAAGTTGTTTCACAACTCACGCCACCTGGAACACCATAGTGTGATGGTGTGTTCGAACGTCATAATCGTGCTCTATTGGATATGGTGCGTGCTATGATGTCTCTTATCGTTTTCTACTATTATTTTGGGGTTATGCATTAGAGACAACTATATTCACTTTAAATAGGGCCCCATATAAATCCGTTGAGATGACACCGTGTGAATTATGGTTTGACAGAAACCTAAGTTGTCATTTCTTAATGTTTGGGGCTGCGATGCTTGTGTGGAAAATGTTTTCACCTAATGAGCTCGAAACCAAAGCAGAGAAATACATCTTCATAGAATACCCTAAGAACAGTTGGGTGAACCTTCTATATCAGATCCAAGCATAAAATGTTTGTTGCTAAAACTGGGTCCTTTCTCAAGAAAAAGTTTCTCTTGAAAGAATTGAGTGGGATGAAGATAGAACTTGATGAGGTTATTGAACCTTTGTTTCAACGAGAGAGTAGCGCAATGCAGGAAGATGTTTCTGTGAAGCTTACGTTAGTTGAAGAGAAAGTTAATGATGATGATTATGAAGCTTCGGATCAAGTTACTATCAAACCTCATAGGTCAACAAGGATGTGTACTGCTCCTGAGTGGTACGACAACCCTGTCTTAGAGGTCATGTTGTTGGACAACGATGAACCTACAAGCTATGGAGAAGCGATGATGGGCCCGCATTCCGACAATTGGTTAGAGGCCATGAAATCCGAGAACGGATCCATGTATGAAAACCAAGTATAGACTTTGGTAGACTTGCTCGTTGGACGGCAGGTCATCGAGTACAAATGGACCTTTAAAATGAAGACAGATGCTGATGGTAAATGTCACCATTTATAAAGCTTGACTTGTCGCAAAGAAGTTTCCGACAAAGTTGAAAGGAGTTGACTGCAATGAGACTTTCTCACTCGTAGTGATGCTAAAGTCTGTTGGAATTATGTTAGCAGTTGCTGCATTTTTCAATTATGAAATCTGGCAGATGGATGTCAAAACATCATTGCCTTAACGATTTACTTGAGGAAAGGTTGTATGTGATACAACCAGAAGGTTTTGTCAATCCTAAAGAATGCTAAAAGGTGTGTGAGCTCCAGCAATCCTTCTATGGTCTGAAGCAAGCATCTCGGAGTTGGAATATATGCTTTGAAGAGGTGATCAAAGTTCTTGAGTCTGTAGAAAGTTTATGAGAAACTTGTATTTACAATAAAGTGAGTGGCAGTACTATAGAGTTTCTGATAAGAATATGCAGATGACATATTGTTGATCGGAAATGATGTAGAATTTTTCAAAGGATAAATGGGTGTTTTAAAAGAGTTTGAACAGTTGTTTGAAAAGAGCTTTTCAAAGGAAAGCCTGGATAAAGCTACTTAATTGTTGGGCATTGCAATCTATAGAGATAGATCAAGATGCCTGATGAGACTTTCAATGAGTGCATACCTGACAAGATTTTGAAAGAGTTCAAAATGGATCAGTCCGAGAAAGAGTTCTCGCCTGATTTGTAAGGTGTGATGTTGAGTAAGGCTCAAAGCTTGACCATGGCAGAAGAAAGAGAAAGAACGAAGGTCATCCCCTATGCTTTAGCCATAGGCTCTATATAGTATGCCATGCTATGTACCTCACCTGTGTGTGCCTTGCCATGAGTCCGTCAATGGGTACATGAGTGATCCATGAGTGGATCACTGGACAACGGTCAATATTATCCTTAGTGACTAAAAGACTAAGGAAATGTTTCTCGATTATGGAAGTGATAAAGGGTTCGTTGTAAAGAGTTACGTCGATGCAAGCTTTAACACTAATCCGGATGACTCTTAGTAGTAATCCAGATACGTATAGTGGAGCAGCCATTTGGAATATATCCAAGTGGAGTGTGGTAGTAGTGTCTACAGTATGACGTAGAGATTTGCAAAGTACCCACGGATCTGAATGTCACAGACCCGTTGACTAAAATACCTCTCTCACATGCAAAGCATGATCGAGCCCCAGAACTCATTGGGTGTTAGATTCATAACAATGCGAATCACACGGTGATGTGAACTAGATTATTGACTCTAGTGCAAGTGGGAGATTGTTGGAAATATGCGCTAGAGGCAATAATAAATTAGTTATTATCATATTTCCTTGTTCATGATAACCGTTTATTATCCATGCTATAATTTTATTCATTGAAAACTTAGATACATGTTTGGATACATAGACAACACCGTGTCCCTAGTATTCCTCTAAAAGACTAGCTCATTGATCAAAGATGGTCAAGGTTTCCTAGCCATGGACATGAGATGTCATTCGATAATGGGATCACATCATTAGGAGAACGATGTGATGGACAAGACCCAAACTACAAACGTAGCATATGATCTTGTCAGTTTATTTGCTATTGTTTTCTGCATGTCAAGTATCTGTTCCTATGACCTTGAGATCATGCAACTCACTGACACTAGAGGAGTACCTTGTGTGTATCAAATGTCGCAACGTAACTAGGTGACTATAAGGGTGCTCTATAGGTATCTCCGAGGGTGTATGTTGGGTTGGCATGGATCAAGACTGGGATTTGTTACTCCATGTGATGGAGAGGTATCTCAGGGCCTACTCGGTAATACAACATCACAATAAGCCTTGCGAGCAATGTGTTTGAGTGTGAGCCATAGGATCTTGTATGACGAAACGAGTAAAGAGACTTGCCGGTAACGAGGTTGAACTAGGTATGGGGATACCGACGATTGAATTTCGGGCAAGTAACATACCAAAGAACAAAGGGAACATCATACGGGATTAATTGAATCTTTGACATAGAGGTTCGATCGATAAAGATCTTCGTAGAATATGTAGGAACCGATATGGGAATCGAGGTCCCACTATTGGTTATTGACCGTAGAGGTGTCTCGGTCATGTCTACATAGTTCTCTAACCCGCAAGGTCTGCACATTTAAGGTTTGGTGACGTTTCGGTAGTATAGAGTTATGCATGGTGGTGACTGAAGATTGTAAGGAGTCCTGTATGAGATCCCAGACGTCATGAGGAGCTTCGGAATGGTCCGGAGGTAAAAATTGATATATAGGAAGTCCTATTTTGGTCGCCGGAAAAGTTTCGGGCTCATCGGTAGTGTACCGGGAGTGCTGGTAGTGTACCGAGTGACCATTGGGAGGGGTATTTCGACCCAAGAGGCTACATGGGCGGTGGGAGAACAAATACCAGCCCTTAGTGGTATGCACAAAGTACCACACAAGGCCCATGCGTCTAGGAAGAGATTCCTAAGGAGAAAAGGTGGAAAAAGGCAAAAAGGCTAAATAAGTATTGAGTCCTAATCCAACTAGGAGTGGAGGAGAAGGACTCCTCTCCTCCTTACGCGAAGATCAAAGGGCTGGCCCTTTGTGTGCCAGCCTCCTCCTCCTCCTCTCCTCCTATATATACCAGGGGTTTTGAGGGCAGCCCTAATCCTAATTGCCATGTGTTGCCCTCTTCTTCCTCCAGATCGTTTTCTCCTCTAGATTGGTTTTCATCAATGCTTAGGCGAAGCCCTGCTGGAATTCCTCCACCACCATTGCCGCAACGTCATCGCGCTGCCGGAGAACTCATCTACCTCTTCGCTCCCTCTTGCTGGATCAAGAAGGCGGAGATCGTCATCGAGCTGTACGTGTGCTGAACGCGGAGGTGTCGTCCGTTCAGCGCTAGATCGGAAGGACCGTGATCAAGATCGCGAGACGATTAGTGATGAGATCGTGGGATGGATCATGGTGAGATCGCGGGACGCTCGGCAATTTGGATCGTGAAGACGTTCGATTACACCAACCGCGTTTGTTAACGCTTCCCACTTAGCGATCTACAAGGGTATGTAGATTCCCTCTCCCTCTTGTAGATGCTCATCACCATGGATAGATATTGCATGTGCGTAGGAATTTTTTTGTTTCCCATGCAACATTCCTCAATAGAGATATGCTGAAAACCCGATATTTTAACCCTTGATGGCAGCAATACAATATGTGCCTCGCTACCCCTACTTTCTCACTGGGTGACGACATCACAAGATTGAACCCAAAACTAAGCAGTTCTCCCATTGCAAAAATTATCAATCTAGTTGACCAAACCAAAAGAATAACTAGAAGAGACTTGCAAAGATATGAAATCATGGATATAAGAATTCAGAGAAGAACCAAATAATATTCATAGATAACATGATCATAAACCCACAATTCTTGGATCTCAACAAACACACTGCGAAAGAGTATTACATTGGATAGATCCCCATGAAGATCATGGAGAACATGGTATTGAAGCACAAAGAGAGAGAATAAGCCTTCTACATACTAGATATGGACCCTTAGGTCTGTGGTGGACTACTCACGCATCATCGGAGAGGCAATGGAGTTGATGTAGATGCCCTCCATGGTCGAATCCCCCTCCGACAAAGTACCAAAAAAGGCTCCAAGATTGGATCTCTCGGGAACGGAGGCTTCCAGCGATAGGAAAGTATTATCATGGCTCTCTTTGGTATTGGGAGAATATGTGGGAATTTATAGGCCCAATATTAGGGTTAGGGGACCTGTTGGGGGACCACAAGCCAAGGAGGCGCCACCCTGGCCGCGCCAGGGTGGCTTGTGACCTCCTGGCAGGTCTCCTCCCTTCCACTTCAAGTCAGGTAGATGTCTTCTAGTGCAAGAAAAAAATCGCGATGATTTTATTCTGTTTGGACTCCATTTAATATTCCTTATTGACAATGCTAAAAAACAAAGAAAAAACAAAAACTGGCACTAGGCTCTAGGTTAATACTACCTCCATCCCAAAATAATTGTCTCAACTTTGTACTATCTCTAGTACAAAGTTGTACTAAGCTTAAGACACTTATTGTGACACAAAGGGAGTAGGTTAGTCCCAAAAATATTATATAAAAGCATATTAATGCATATAAAACATCCAAAACAGATAATATAATAGCATGGTACAATCAAAAATTATAGATACATTGGAGACGTATCAGTGTATAGATGTTGTTTACGTGGGTGCATGATCTTCCTCTACGGATTAATACCTTGGTTTCATAACTGAGGGAAATACTTACCATTGATGTTCTGCATCATCCCTTCCTCTTTGGGGAAATACCAATGCAGTCCCAAGCCATGTTAGCCACAAGAGGCAATTTGAAGGTGGACAAGATCCATGCCTATCCTGACTAAAGGTGGTCTTCACCAGGTAAAGTAGTCTTCATGACGCATTTGTTGGCTCAGTGATGACCTATGCCCTGGCACACCGAGC
This sequence comes from Hordeum marinum, assembly GCA_022496015.1. NCBI lineage: Eukaryota > Viridiplantae > Streptophyta > Magnoliopsida > Poales > Poaceae > Hordeum > Hordeum marinum. The sequence continues at coordinate 299,659,064 of CM039673.1, forward strand.
CGTCCTGATATTCTTTCACCGAATATGCAACCTTTGGGGAACTTGCTTTTGCAGGGTAGCGGATGCTACCCCCTAATCACCAGAAAGGAAATGGCATCTAGCCGACGTGCTGGTATAGCCTGTTTCATCTTCTTCCGAGCGGATGTGACACCCACCTGATCGGCACGAGGTCCTGTGGCTGGCGCATTGCGCCAAGCCTCTCGAGGCTTCCCTGCCGGAGGGGCCTTGCGAGGCGACCCAAAGCCAGGCGGCCTCCGCAAGGCTCGGACCGGTGGCAAGGGGGCATATGAGGCATACCCCTCTTGTGGCATCTTCCTCCGAGCGGTCGCGGCAGGGCCATCTACCTTGGGCCGGTCCGCGCATCGCCACCCAGGCCAATAGAAGATAGATCATGGTACCCTGGGTCACACTAGGAAGATGATAGGGAAGAATTTAATACAAACAAGAAAATGGCTCATGAAAATACTCCTAATATAAAGAGAGGAATTACGTTTACCTACCATAAGATGGTACATGCAGCAGTACATCATTTACTTGTCCTCACCCATGTTGCGAAATGCTCCATTTATATGCTCAACAATGAATAACAAATGTTGCTCTTCATAAGCATTTCAGATTCAAGCACAGCCGCGTAGCAGCGAGAGCTCAAGCAAAGACTGGTTGTTGGGGCTAAAAAAGTGACGAAGGAGAGTGCAAGACATCCAATAAAAAACTTGTCGACAATTGCTCCCTTCATATCTTTTATCGTTTTGCGGAATGAACTGACCCTGGGTGTTTTGACCTAGTGTGGTTGAATAGCTCACTCAATCTCTTGACCGACTCTTTCTCAACAGTTTAACTGAGAGCTTGGCCTCTGTCCGATATACCAAAAACCCTATATGCACACTAGCCGCATCGACTGGAATTGTGCCCCTCCCTGGAAAGAACAAGACCTAACTATCTAGGTCATACGACATCAGTAGGAACTTGGTCAAATCCAAAGGCAACATGTCGGCAAAGTTTACTAATCCACCAAAGAACTTCTCATACAGGAATGATTTTTGTACTAGCAAAAGGTCCTTATTCATCTTGGCAAACCTCCATGGGGAGGCCCTGATCCTACCCGGCTGTGAGCATTGAGGGTGAACCTCATTACCTGTTCCTAAAATTCCTGCTTCGCTCTCTTCAAGTTCACAATGCGGACAAATAAAAATGGTAAATGCCAACTACTACACGATAATGTGCCAACTACTACAAGATAAACGTGTAAGTGAGAACATGTCTGCTAGTGCAAGATATTGCACAGATGCTTGTATAGTTTATTGATTCCATGTGCAACTATTATATGTATGATGTGACAACTGTGAGATGATAAATGTGCAAGTGATAACCTGTGAGCTACTACAAGCTAATTCACACAACCTTATGTAGTTCATTGATTCCATGTGCAACTTCTGTATGAATGATGTGCCAACTACTACATGATAAGTGTGCCAACCATAACCTCTCAACTATTACAAGCTAGAACACACATGTTTGTATAAATTCAATATGGAACTAGTGTATGAATGATTTGACAACTAATACATGAAAAATGTGCAACTAATACAAAAAAGATTTCAAATTCTACCAAGTGTTGTCTAATTGATGAGAAAAATGGTATTACCTCAACACCTGCTACAGATGTGGAGCCGCCTGCCTCACAACCTACAACTTTCATTTTTCATCTTAGACGCTTTACAAGATGAAACTAATCACCATCACCATCATGAGTCGCCAAAAAACTCCAACCGTCAAAAATAAATAACCATTCATATGACGAGAAACATATGAAATAATAAAAAGATCTAGTTATCTAATACTTGGTACTCACCTCTCCCTCATCAACATTATCAATAGTCAAAATGTGTTGCTCAACAATCCTTTTTTGTTTCGCCATCTAGATTATAGTGTATTCCCCTACACGACAACACAAAAACCATTTCATAAAAACAAAAACACTTGGTCACGCTCTTTGATGGAAAAGAATAATAATGATAAAACAAAACACACATAAATATTTGATAGATGTGCAAGAAAAATGAGTACCTCTCCTCCACCTACCCCAGTATTTCCTTGTACAACCATTTTTACTAAAACAATTTTGTTTGCAAAATAGATGAATAAATCATTCGCCAATAAAAAGGAACTTCAAATCTCCACAAAAAAGAAGCACAATAGAGTGACAATATACACAATACATAGGTACATCTCCAACTTATAACTCCAACTAGTATCTTTGAATTTTGTGCATAAAGTTATATCAAATTGTAACACACACAAAAAGTTGTTAGAACTTATCTACATAAGATGCACAATCAAACTAAATATTTGCACGACCATACATATATAGTTGCAAAAAACAATGATATGGAGTTGCACACATATAGAAGTGGCAAACAAAATGCACAGACACTTATAAACTCAAAAGTTGCACAGACAAGCATATATGTTGAACTACACAAAATCACAAGGATATAAATGAACACAAAAAGATAGCAAAACTTTAAGATATTATCGGCGTTTTGGGAATGGGGGTACCCAGTCCTGCCTGTGTGGGCCCCGGACATGGCCCACTTTGTCAGCAAGGCATGGCCTGGCGCGACACTACTCAAGATAAGGCCCTTGCGAGGACCCCGAACTCACAAGGAAGAACCGCATCAAAACCAGCAAGGATAGGCCTCCCTAGGCCCCCTCCTGAGCGGTGGAGATCTCTATACAGAGCCTAGCCTCAGGAGTCAAAGGTGATGCAAGGAAGGACAGGCCGGCGCCAGCACACCAGGCGACGCAGTTTCCTCTTTGGTGCAAAGGGAGCAAGGACATAGATGGGTTCCCAAAGCGCCACCCAAAGGATTCCTTTCCTGTGCAACAAGACCACGACCACGAGCCCCGCAGGACGGATGTCATCGCCGAGCCCACCACAGCATGACCAGCAACTACTTTGCAGGCAAACACCACCTTTGGACAGGGCGCGGATGTACTCCTGTTCCCCTTCAAAATTGGCCGTTGTGGGATCCCTTCCCACCATTGTGATAAGGGAAGAGGACCCAGGCCGCCGCTATATATAGAGGTTAGGCCACACCGTAGTTGGGATTCAATCCAACACTTAGCCATCCAATGCACTACCACAAGAAAGCCAGCCAAGAACACATCTTGAGCGCTCTCGCGAGGCTCAAGCACACTGTACTAGTTAATCCACCCAAACCTCCAAGAGAGGCAATCCACCAAAGTAGGAGTAGGGTATTACGCTTCACAGCAGCCCGAACCTGGGTAAAACTGCCGTTTTAATCTTCTTCCTCGTCGTCATGTGAGTTTGTCGTCATATCCATCGAGTAGTGACATAGGTTGGGCGAGGCCGTAGGAAACCTTCGAACATGCCCCATGTGTTCGAACCTTAAGGGTTTTGCGGAGGACGAAATCCGACATTTGGCGCGCTAGGTAGGGGTGTGTCAAAGCCTTCCTCAAGCCAAGATCTTCTTCCACGTCGTCGCTCCGATGGATGACACCCGCCAAGCCCGTGCGGAGCGCCAAGCCGCCCTTATCGCGCAGACCATTCCCGCGGGCCGCGCTGGCGTGCACCGGTCCCCTTCACCTGCGGACAATGGCGCCATGGGCCCAGAAACCCAAGAACAGCAAGACTCCTCCCAACCTTCCATCGCTCAATGCGATGGTCGCACTGTCACTCCCTTGACCATCCTAGCGACCAAGTTGTCCTCCCACGTCTGACATGGGCCGGCGCGCGGTACGGGCGTGCTCGCCATGGTTAACGAGCTGCTCCGCTATCGTCCTGCCCCCGATTGGCTTCGACGCATCACACAGCTCATCAGCACCGCCACCGATGCCTCGTTCCTCTCCTGCTCACTCCGACCACAACCCTCATTGGCGGACGATAGGGCCCATGATGCGCCGCCACCTCCTCCGCATCGTGACATTGACCCCGAGCCCAGGCATGAAGCGCGCCCACATGACAAGCCCCACGGGCCACGAGCAAGGGCATGGGACGAAGTGAGCTATCAGGTGGTGCCTCGGCCACATGTTGACGCATGCGTGCTCCCCATGCTGCCAAACCAGCACCGCAACTAGGCACGGGTTGAGGGGACCCCTCAGGAGCGTCATGATCAGGTCCCACCCGCACGTGCAGCAGCACACGTCGAGCCGGTGGGCTTCCTCTTCATCGCGCCAGAGCTCCATCCAACTACATGGCCCTGCAAGTTCAAACCCGATCTGCCTCCTCGCTACGACGGTACTGCGTACCCTGCCGAGTTACTACAACTCTACTTGCTAAGCGTCCAGGATGCCGACAGAGACAACAAGGTCATGGGATGCTAGTTCCCCATGGCGCTCAAGGGCAGCACGCTTTCCTGGTTCCTCAACCTCCCGGTGGGTCCATCACATCTTGGGAAGACCTGCACACACGCTTCGTCACCAACTTCCAAGGCACCCGCGACCATGCAGTCACCATGAACGACCTACCGCGGGTGAAGCAACAGGATGGGGAGACCCTGCACAAGTGTATACAACGGTTCACCACGACGCGCCTCAAGATCCCAAAGGCGTTGGAGCAGGCCATCATCTCCGCTTTCGCTGATGGCGTCACGGACAACAAGATGAACGAACAGCTCATCATGAATGATGAGCTGTGCTCAGCCTTGGAGATGTTCAACCTGGCGAACAGGTGCGCCAAGGCCGAAGAAGGCCGCCTATCTCTCCGTGAGCTTCCGATAGCAGAGCCTGAGGAGAAGACCAAGGCCAAGGAGGCGAAGTGCAAGGCCCCGGTTGTACTCGTAGCCGAGCCTGAGCCAAAGCGCGGCCAAGGCGAGGAGTACCCTGCAGAGGGGAGGCCGACCTGTATCTTCCACAACACCAACAACCATGACACCGCCGACTACCAAGAGCTCAGGCTGGTCTGCGCTGAGCACTTCAGCTGATGCCCCGTCTGCACCGATCGCGCCTTTGGGCATGGTGGAGGCCGCTGGGACAACAGGGACCAGTGCCAGGGGTGGAGCGATCAACCTCAAGAAGACCGCTGGCGCGATCAGACTCAGGAGGACCGCTGGCGCGATGATCCTCCGGAGGGGTCGTGGCACGGCCAGCCTCGGGAGGCCCTCCCTCGCGAGGCCGTACGGACACCACTACCGCCTCCACCCAGAAGGAAGGAAGAGGACAGGCAGGACGATGGGGATGGGGGCTTCGAGGAGGTCAGGGCTATGGCCTGCATCGTGGGCAGCGCTCAGGCCCCATCCTCTAACTGCGTCTTCAAGCAGTTCGCGCAGGAGGTGAATGCGGCACTCTTGAAGCCTGAGGCCATGCGCCCCCTCAAGTGGTCACAAACTGCCATCACTGTTGACCCAAGGGATCAGCTCAGGTGCTCCGCCATGCCCGGCAAGCTCCCCATGTTGTGCAGCCCCTACCATCAGCAACGACGTCATCACCAAGACCGTCATCGACAGCGGAGCCGGGCTCAATGTTCGCTCCATCAAGACCTTCATGAAACTCCAAGTACCGTATGAACAACTTATGCCGACCAAGCCCTTCTCAGGAGTCACTGATGGCTCCATGATTCCCATTGGGCAAGTACGCCTGCCCGTCACTTTCGGTGGGTGCAAGAACTACCGCACCGAAACCATCGTCTTGGACGTCGCCCACATCCACCTCCCGTACATTGCCATCCTTGGATACCCGGCCCTTGCCAAGTTCAAGGTGGCGACCCATCACTGCTACAATCTCCTCAAGATGCCGGGGAGTGGTAGTGTCATCACCAAACCATGCGATGAGAAGGATGCCCTCTGCTCCCTCGACCGTGCTTATCGCGCGGCTGCGGCCGAGTGCTCGGACGATGAGCAAGATGCCCTACCATGCAAAGATGAACGCAGGGTGAAGAAGTAGCTCACCCTCACGGAGCGCTAGGTGGATGGAATCTCCAAGGGAGGAGCCTCATGATTTGCATTCGGGGACAGGGCTACCCCTTCCGTCGCATAGGAGGGCGCGCTCGCCGCCCCCCTTGGGTCAAGCTTGGGGGCTTCCACCCAGGAGGCACTCGGCTTGGCAGGTCAGACAAGGGAGATGTTCACGCACAACCTCAATGGTTCGTCCTTGCACGTGACTGCCAGAACCAGGGGCATGGCGCGAGGCGCCAAGCTCACCAGAGTCGTTCATCGAGGCAATCAAGGAACTTCAGGAGGCACATGATGGGCAAGGGAGGGATTGCCTTGCACCACCAATCACAATCCCCATCGTCGGCCCGGTCGACTGGCCACGCGCCTGCGTCAATGCGCTCGCCATCAACAGGGCCTCGTCCCAGGGCTGTTTTGGGATGGCACGCACCAACCACGGGTGGACTTACCCGAATGACTACATGCGCATGCCCTTCGGCCTGGCAAACACGGGAGTCACATTCCGGCGTCTTGCCCGGGCCATGCTCTCGCCCTACCTGCCAAGGCATGACGAGGAGTTGTCGGAGATGCCTAGGCCAAGCGTGGGTCCCAGGCCCAGGGAGACGACGGGCCCATGAGGGCCGCGCTCGTGGAGGCACAAGATCAGGCTACAGTGGCAGCTTCAGTTCTTCAACGGCATGGCCGCCAGGTGACTTTTTGTTGATCTGTGCTAGGTAACTTTTTGGCTTGTTTTGTTTAAGGACGCCCGCCGGGCCATGTCGTCCTTAGGAAACCAGGACGTACCCGTGTAGCCGCTGTATCTACTCATATTTCAGTTGCTTTTCCATGCATGCAACCTGTTTCCTAATGTTTCCACTTTGCTGTCACACCATTTTGCCGGCGTGAACGAGCGGGCACACCTTTGGCCGCCTCATGTGAGGGCAGGCACCGTGACTGTGCTCGGGTGCGTCCCTATAGCATCGAAAAATCCAGTGACTGAGCTCTGTTTGTCCGGGCCAGTCCAGTTCACTTCATCTCCTAGGGTCACCGATGCCTGACCCTCCCATGGCTTTAGGGAGGACGCTCGGTGCAGGCTAAAAAATACTCCAAGACCTCAGATGAAGCCATCAACAAGAAGACCCAGGTGCAACCCGCCTCGAGGTAGGGACCTTGCGAGGACAAAGATCCCTTGTGAGATCCCAGATACACCTCCCAGTTCTATCGTGCGAGCCATGCGTACAAACTCAATGGGCTCTACACACCTGGAGCCCCCCAGGGACGCGGAGGGGTTCCCTCCCATGCAATGTTGCAGCCACAGCTCCGTGCTGGTGGAGAAGTCAACACTGCCCACCAATGATTGTGCCCACACAATGTGGAAGCCACGGCTCCGTGCTGGCGGAGAAGTCAACACTGGCCTCCAATGGCTATGCCCACGCAATGTGGAAGCCCTACGCTCGGTGCCGGAGACAAACAACTGACGGCACCCCAACGTTTGCATCCAACCTCGGAAAGGCTCTTTGCACCCCCGTCTCGCTGCATTCCCTAGGATGTACGCGTGAGGGGGCTGCATGGGGGCTACTACCAGGCTCCCCTAAACTCCTAAACCGCTAAATAAACAATAAATATTAAACCCCTAAACTCCTAAACCGCTAAACCCCTAAACCTTTAGTCCCGATTGGTGTTACCAACTGGATCCAAAGGTCACAATGCCCTAGCATGCTCTGCTCCTCACTTGGCCAGGGTTTAGTCTCTATACATTAGTCCCTATTGGGGAACCGAGACAAAAGGCCCTTCCCAACCGGGACTAATGGCCTGTTTTCTACTAGTGCGAAGTCCCTAGAAACATCAGTTGGTCCATTATAGAAGATATCAAGTATTTCATTTTTCTTAAGAGGATAATCAGGAAAAGCATTAAGAAATTGGAAAATCCTCACCAAGCTTGTGTGAGACTCTCTTATTCAATTTTCTCAAAGTTAAATATTTCCTATAAGGCAGCTTGTTTCTGATGAGCTAGAAAATATTTTTCAGAGAAGTAGCAGATCATATCCTAGGGAATACACACACAATCAGGAGTAAGAGTATTGTACCATATCTTAGCATCACCCTTTAATGATAATGGAAATAGTTTGAGAATATAATAACAATAAATCTTCTCATCATGAGAAAATAGGGTGGCTATATCATTCAGCTTAGTAAGCTGTGCTACCACAGTTTTAGTTTCATAGCCATAAAAAGGATCAGATTCAACCAAAGTAATTAACTCTGGGTTGACAGAGAATTTGTAATCCTTATCGGTAACAAAGATTGGTGAAATACCAAACTTAGGATCACATTTGATTTTAGCATTCAAAGTCTTTTCTTTATACTTTCATAGTAGTTTCTTAAGATCATCTCTCTATCCATACAAGCAGGAATCTCTCTAGCTATTTCTCCATCTAAAGCATAACCTTCAGGTATCTTAGGCATTTAAAATCTTGTATAGCTAGGCCTAATAGGTGTTTCATAATCATCAGTTTCAAAGATCTCATCAGTTTCTTCAGTTTCAACAATTTCATTCTCTCAAGATCTAGAAATTTGTTCAACAAGAAATTCACCTAGTGGCACAGTATCATCAAGCATGGTTCTAGCATCATCATAAGCATCATTCATAGTAGTAGTAGCATCATCAATATGAGGATTGATAGCATGTGGTGGTGTTGCAAACTTACTCATAACAAAAGGTGAGTCAAGTGCAGAGTGTGATGGCAGTTCCTTACCTCCCCTCGTAGTAGAGGGCAAAATCTTGGTTCTGGTATCCTTCAGATTCTTCACAGTAATCAATTGATATAAATCCCAAGTGACTCAACAAATATTGCTATGCTCCCCCGCAACTACGCCACAAAAAGGTCTTGATAACCCACAAGAATAGGGGATCGCAACAATTTTCGAGGGTAGAGTATTCAACCCAAATTTATAGATTCGACACAAGGGGAGCCAAACAATATTTGAGAGTATTAGCAGTAGATTGTCAATTCAGCCACACATGGACATAAATATATGCAACAAAGTGATCAGTAGCATAGTAATATGATAGATTGATTGCAATAGTAATAGTAACGGTAGCGGCAATAGTAGCAATATTAGTTTTGCAGCAAGTCTGTAAGTGGATCTAGTGCCCCTTAGTGATTTTGGTGTATTGAATACTTATGGGTTAAGAGACCGATGCGTTTGCAAGCGTACATAGGCTTTATAAGTTAATGAGGACTTTGGTGAAGACTTTGCTAAATACTATGGTATTCCTTGGAAGACTTTGAAAATGAAGAAGTTGGTGTGACCTTGAATACATGAACGAGGACTATGAAGTGTGAAGATTTATGTTTTCGTAGTTTCAATTCCTTTCTTTGAGTCATAGGAAACACCGTACTATCAAAGGGGGACGAGGTAATAATAAGGAAAATTTCGAACTGAAGCTCAACTCAAAAGCCTCAACGTATGCAATCCTTCGAGTGAAGCCCTTTTGGAAATCTCTTGCAGTTCAGTCAATTTCTTCAGTGACATAGATGAAGTTTTTCTAGTCTTTGCAAAAATTGGTCCGACTGGGGAGTTAGGATTTTGCTAGTGCGAATTGCCTACAAGTGAGGAATATGATAAGCCTGAGGACTATCGTAGTTCGAAATTCTGACTGTTGTTGTGCTTAGCGCCAGCTGTCCCCAATCATCCTATCCACATAACGGTCATATCATTGGGGGCATTTATGTCTTATCATGTCAGGTTGCACCCTAGCTATAAATAGCCATCCCCCACAACCACTAGTTGGTTGGCTGCTCTGAGAGAGAACTGTCACTTGTCCTTTGAGAGCAACCCATCCTCCGAGGACTTTGAGAGAAAATCATCAGTGAGGAAAAAGCCAAATCGAAACCACCAAACCCAAAGTAATTAAGCATCACTGAAGAGATTGGTCTTGTGTGGAACCGATGCTTGTTACCTTTGAAGAATGTGTATCTTCCTAACGGTTAGGCGTCATGGTCTAGTGCATCCTGCAGGCAATTGGGGATCACTGAGTGACCTTGGTCTAGAGGATCCAGCAGTCAATTGTGGATCACCGGGTGGCCAGTTTGTGAGGGTTTTGGAAGTCTACCCTGAAGACTTACCACGAGTGTTGGGCGAGGACTATGTGACCTTAGCTCAAGGAGAATACGGTAAGGACTATGTATCCTCGGACTGTGTGTCCTCTGGTTTAAAAACCAGACCGCTCCAAACCAGACGTACAACTATTATAGCAGTTGGAACTGGTTCATCAAACAATTGTCTTCATCGAGCTACCTGGTTCTATTTCCTCAACCCTTAGAATTCATCATATACTTGTTGATGAAATTGACTAAAGACTTTATCAAATTCCTCACCTCAAATTCTTCATGTTTCCTTATTCCTCAACCATTTATCCTATATCATGCTACTTGTAATCTGTGCATGCTTTATTTCATCATGATAACTATGTTACTGCTATGTTTCTCATTCATTTGAGTACTTATTCCGCTGCTAGTTATTCATCACATTTCAAATTCCTCAACTTGAAATTCCCGAGTAATGAATTTGTAAAAACCGCCTATTCACCCCCCTCTAGTCGATATACCGCACTTTTAATTGGTATTAGAGCAAGGTACTCCCTTGTTGTGTGTGATTTTGGTTTAACCACTTGGAGTTCTAGTTATGTCGACTGCATGTATGATCAAGATTTCCGCAGGTTGTCCTACCTTTGATGGTCGGACTATCCCTACTAGAATAACAAGATGTGCATGCATATTGAGGCAATTGACAACGATCTCTGGTACATTGTGGAAAATGGTGGTCCCTTTGTTTCTCCCACGGTCAACGCTGCTGATGTGAAGAGATTCAAGCAACTTGATTCACAACCAAAGAATATCATATGTGGCCATATGAGCAATGGTCAGTACGGCAAAGTGAGTGATTTGGAGTGTACTAAGCTTATCTGGGATCCAAAGTCCACGAAGGTGTTTCCACTCAACATGACTCCCGTGTTGATGTTCTTTGCAATCTCTTCAACCGCTTCAAAAAACTTGACAATGAGAATGTTTATCAACCTTTTGATCGTCTCACTAATATCTCCAATGAACTTCAAGCACTGGGTGCCACTAACATCACCGACCACGAAGTGGTGAAGAAACTACTGAGATCTCTTCATTCCTCATTAGATACTCTAGCTTTGATGATTCAAGAGCGTGGAGACTACAAGTCACTTGATCCTGCTGATATACTTGAGAGACTCAATAGTCATGAATTCCAACAAGCTGAGAAGAGAGACCACTACGGGCCAAGCTATGGAAGATCTCGTGCTCTGAAGGCAAAAGCAATTTACTCATCCGAAGGCGAAGATTCTGATAGTCAGGAGCTGGCAATGCTCGTGAGGAAATTCCATAAGTTCTCAAGGAGAGGCCGATTTGGAAAGTCATCAAAAAGTGGCTTGAGGAAATCAGATTCCTCAAGCGACTACAAGAAGAAAACTTGTCACAAATGCAAGAAATCTAGTCAGTTTATCTCTCACTGTCCTCTCTAGGAAAAAGAATCTAAGAAGAAGAAGTATAGGGACGACAGTTGTGATGACTCAAAGATAAATAAGAAATCTTCAATGTCCTCATCTGCAAAGTCCTCATCTTCAAAGTCCTCAACGCACAATCAGAATGGTTCCAGAAAGACTCAGGCTTTCATTGGCAAGGAAATGGAATCTGAAGAAGAATCTGAAGAATATGAACAATAAGAAGAATCTGAGGTGGAGTCAGAATCTAGTGTTGCTAGCCTTGCTCTCGCTACTGCTTTCGTAAGCAAGTTCATCTTCGACGATGAAGAAAATGACTACTCCAACGACTCTGAGATCAGATATAATGATTATGCTCCCGGCTACTGCTTCATGGATAAAGGTTCCAAGGATAGAACTCCAAAAGCTACTGAGTGGCTCCTTGATAGTGGATGCACTAACCACATGACTAGTGACAGGATTCTACTGATGAATATACCACTTGCCTCATCTCATTTGAAGCATATCACCTACATTGAAAAAAGAAAAAAATTAAGGTATTGGGTCTATGTCGTCATTTTCTCACGACAGATGCCATGGGGTGGCTTATCGTAGGTGGTTGGGGCTGGAGGACATCGACGGGCTCCGGGTGCACGATTGGGCACAAGCAGTCACGACACACGATGTACCCATGTTCAGGGCCCTACGGGGGAGGTAATACCCCTAGTCCTCCTTGGTTTTGTTGGATGGATAGGTACGAGTACAATGATGCTCCTGGAGTTGTGTCTAGAGGAGGAAGAAGGGGCAGCCGACTCCTCTTTCTCCGCTGCTAGAATGAAATGTGTGGGGATGATCATTCGTGCGTGGATGTGTCTGTCCCTGCTCATTCGTCCCCATTGCATGGGTGGCTTGGGGGGTTTATAGGCCAACCCCCGGCTCTTACAATATGTTATAAGTACAAAGGTGGGGGGACCTAGATGGTAGTCTCTTCGACTGGCCAGAGGGTCCTGCCGCTCGTGTTGTCTCGTCATCGGCGGGGTCCGCCGGCCGAGCAGTCCCATCTCCCGTTGGGGCCTGCTAGTCGGCTCTGCGATTGGCCCTGGACCACTTGCCGCGGCACGGGCCGCCCGGGGGGGGCGTCGTCTAGCGCCAGCCAGCCGAAATCTCCAATACGGCCGGCGACACTGTAGCCACACCGGGGCAGGTAATCGAGTGGCGAGGGCATGCCGGCACTGTTCACCCACCCGGTCGCGCTCACCAAGGTCAGCGGTCGGGATGGTTAGACTGTAGCCACGTGTTGTAGTGCGTAAGCAGCCATTGTAGCCACAGGGCCGCCCGCCGTGCCGGTCGTGTCGCATCGTCGTAACCGCGCGTAGAGGGACGGGACGGGGTATGTCCATCCCGAGGTCAACAGAAGAGGCGACCCGTGGGCAGTCGGCCACGCCCAGTCGGCCAAAGAACCAGTCGACTCCTTAACCAACCGACCGGGGTGCCAGCCAGCACCAGCTCGCGCCGGACGTCCTTCGGCCGGCCATGGCCAGCTAGTCGCGTAGTTTCGCTTCGAGGCAAAAGGGGGAAGAACCCGTTGCTTTGGCCTACCTTGGGGTAATAACCCCGTGAGTAGTCCCCGAAGCCGCAGGGGGCCGCGTCTGGCGGACAGTGGGGAGCTGGTGGCTTCCCCTCAATGCCACCCGCCTCCAGGACGGTGGGTCCCGTGCACGCGGGGAGACGGGATGTCTCTTGGGCCTAGACCGCTAGGACCCAGGCGTAGCCCAGTAGGCCTTGGGGCACAGGGCTGGATCCTCGACGCCACGAACCATCCGTTATGGCCCAAGGCCACCCACGCGCGCGGAGTTTCCGGGGGAGTGGGCACAATCGATCCCACGTCCCTCGGTCGTGGCCTCCGCCATAAAAAGGGAGGGAGGGCAGAAGGTGGAGGTACCCATGCCTCGCTTGCCTCCTCGCTGACCTTCTTTGTTATCTCTCCTCCCTCCTCGCACGTTGTCGCACCTGAGCTCCCACCCACGCCCGCATGCCTCACAGCTGCCGCAATGGCCGATGGACGAAGTGGCAGCTGGACTGGCTCCTTCGTGGTCGAGGCGGAGATCGCCGAGTTGTGCCACGCGCTCATGCTGCCGCTGGCGGAGCGGGTGGCTGCACGCGTGCCGGGCGACGAGATAGCATCGGCGCCATAGCCAGGGGAACACGTTGTGTTCCTGTGACACTTCTCCCGGGGCTTCGGGCTCCCGATGAGCATCATCTTTCGTCTCCTTCTAGATACTTTCGACCTCCAGCCGCACAACATCGGTCCGAATTCGATCCTTAACCTCTCCGCCTTTGTGACGTTGTGCGAGGGGTACCTTGGTATCCTTCCTTTCATCGACCTCTTTAACGCTCTCTTCTACCTCAAACCTCTGAAAAGCGACGCCGGCGGGGGCACAGTGGTGTGCTGCCGCGGTGTTGCTCGCTTTCCTCCTCTTTCCCTCATTGATTCCATCAAGGGGTGGCACCGGACGTTCTTCTACGTGAAGAACATCTTCCCGAGGAAGGATTACATCCGGCTGCTGCCGTTTGAGGACAGGCAGTCCTCCCAGCAAAACTGGCTGGGGTCAGCCCCGCGCGACATGGCCTTGGACGAGCTTGCCCGGCTCATGCAACTGAAGAGCTCCGATGGGTTGGTCGCCGCTGACCTGGTGGTGGCCTTCATCTCGCACCGGGTGTCGCCCCTCCAGATGAGGCAACACCGGATTTGCGACATGTACGGTCGGCACGACCCCTGCCGGCTATCCACTGTCGAGCTGACGCCGGCTCAGGTGATGAAACGGGTGAATGCCCTCATGACGTTCAAGCTGAAGCCCGCCTCCTGGTCCTTCGGCATGGAGCTATACGAATGCATCAACTGGCCTCCCCTGGTAAGTTTTCCGTCGAGGCGGCTCTTTTTCGCTTGATATTCCCCAGTCGGTAGCCAGCTAGAGGACTCACTTTGATGTGCTGACTATGTAGCTGCTGGTGCAACAGAACACGCCGGACGACTAGCACCCACAAATCTTCGAGGCGCAGCGTGAAGGCTCCAACTCCGAAGACTACCAAACGGGAGGCCCCCTGGAGGAAGGAGTGGACTCCTCGGGAGGAGCCGACGAGCCGGCCGACCTGCAAACCGGCGCTCCCAGTGGAGCCGGAGGATCCTTAATCAAGGATTCGACGGATGATGATGATGAGCATGCGAACACCGAGTGGGAGGAGAAGAGGAGGCTCGTGGAGCTGCGAGCCTCCAGGTCCGGGACGCGAGGAGGGGTCACGCACTCCGGGACCTCGAGCAGCTGGCGGCGGAGGGGGTCGACCTAGCCTCCACACGCTTCAGATTCTGCAGCAGAGTCCACCCACATGTCGAGACCTCCGTCGAGCGAGCCGCAAGGGGCGTCTATGGACCCGCCAGCGCCTCCGCCTGCGCAAGAGACGGTCTAGGCGAGGGAGGCGTCGATGGAGCTAGCTCTCGAGCCGAACCGGCCTATGTGCCGGAGGTCCCGGCGGCCCCGGAGGCGCCGCCGGAGGCGGCGTCCATGGAGGTGGAGGTGCCATCCAGCGCGACCGATGCGCCGGAGCAGCCGGGAGAGGAGGCGGCAACGACACCGGGCGGGGGGCCTGCAGGAGGCGACTCCCGACCCCTTGCCGTCATCAACCTGCACCCAGCAGCTAGAGCCGCGGCAAGCCCGAGCGGCAGCGGCGGCCGGGCCCGAAGGACCCTACGGTCGATGTAGGAGGTCGTCCGGGGCTGGGAAGCGCTAGCGAGCGTGCGGGCCCTGCCGGCACCCCAGGCACGCGGCCCGGTCCCTTCCCTCACGGATTTGGTAAGTGTCCTGGACCGATGCCGGCAGGAGCTGGCCCGGTCTGCGGAGGCGGTGGATGTCGCCCTTTAGCATGCGGAGGTAAGCCGACACTTTGTCTTAGAGTTTTCAGTGGGGGCGCGCGAGCGCACCCACTTGGTGTAGCCCCCGAGATGCAGGCCGGCTGACCGGCTGACGGGTAGCCATGCTGGATCTCCTTTGAGCATGTCTTGACCTTTGCCTTTTTTGCAACAGGAGGGAACCTCCCTATGGCAAAAGCTATTTGTAGAAGCGGTCACCATCCACGACCACGGCAAATATGGCTTCTACCGTCTGTAGGAGGAGCTGGCGCGTGTGCAAGGTAGGTTGCACTTCGTAGGAGAGGCATATAGCCCTCGGGAATCGGCTGATGTTGGTTGTATCTTGCAGGTGAGCTAGACACCCTCTGGGGGAGAAGACCGGACTTGTCGCCGAATGGGACCGACTAGCGTGGGACGTCCAGGCGGTGACGCAGGAGACGGACCGGCTGGCCACGCTGCTGGTCGACGGGGAGGCGGCCCGGGACCGGCTCAAGGCCGAGGCGGCAAGGGAGGTGGCGGCCCGGGAGGCGGCCGTCAGGGAGGTGGTTGTCGCCGCCCTGAGGACCTCTGCCCTTCAAGGCGAGGTGACCTGCCTCGAGAGGACGCTCG
Organism: Hordeum marinum; assembly: GCA_022496015.1. NCBI lineage: Eukaryota > Viridiplantae > Streptophyta > Magnoliopsida > Poales > Poaceae > Hordeum > Hordeum marinum. The sequence goes on from CM039673.1 coordinate 299,674,980, forward strand.
AGGAGGTCAAGGGTTCCCTCGCCATCTCGGAGGTGGCCCTGGCATCGGAGCGCAGGGCGGCGCTCCACTTCGCCCTTGGGGTGGACGACGCGATCGAAGGTAGGTGCCAGTGTTTCTCTTCCTCAGCTGGTTGCTTTTCCCTTTGCCGTTTCTTGTGTTTCATCTTGCTTTTCTTTACTTCTCTTCTTCTTCCTTCCAGGGCATTTCCCGGAAACTCATTGCCGCGCTTCGCGCGCCGTTAAGGAGCATCGGGAATACCTTCAGGAGTGCGGTCGCACCATCGAGGAGCATGGCGCATGGGACATGGATGAGATCGGGCTCACCGTCGAGAGGCGGATGACCCATCTCGAGCGAAGCATGGAGCGGCTCAAGACCGCCGGCAAGGAGGACATCGCTGCACTGTTGCCGGGCCATGGGGGAGCTCCATCGCACCGCATGGCTTAGTGGCTGGAGCACGCCGTCCCCCACCTCGAAGACTGGAAGGCATCAGCAGCACGAGCCGGAGCGCAGATGGTGCTCCGGTTAGTCACCTCTTGGTACCGTGGCATGGTCCTCGGCCGGCTGGCGACCATGCGGGATGTGCAGGCTGCGAAGCGGGAGGTCCGTGAGCCAGCCCTTGTCCAGCGGGCCAACGTGCTCGCGCCGTACGTCGATGCGGACGAATTCCTGTCGGCCCTTGGCGAGGATGGCGAGCCGCTGCCCGAGGACTCCTTCGGCATCCCTCAGGGCCGGGATAATGATGAAGTCGCCGAGGAGAGCACCGACTCGAGCGGCAAGACGGCCGAGACCGAGGGGCCCACCTCGAAGGCCAAGGAGGCCAACCCGAAGGCCATGACCACCTTCGAGGTGAGGACCGAGCCGACCCGTGACACGCCGGCTGGGGGCACGCCGGTGGCCTGAGGGCCTGGGCTTCTTTTTTATCTTTCTCTTTTTTTCTCCCTCCATGTAAAACATGAATCCACCCACATGCAGTGTTTGTGTAAGGAACTGAATGCTGGCCGTGGGCCGCTTTTGCCTTAATATTTATGCCAAGAATAGCTTGTCGTGTTTGCCTTGTGACTCATGCCGCCTCATCCTTATCCTTTTTTGCCCACCATGACTCATTTCGTTTCTACTCCTTTTCCCCTTTAGTTTTGGCCCTGCCAGCCTGACAGTTGGGAACCGGTCTGTACCTAGGTCAGGGCGTCTGCCTCAACGGAACGGGTTCAAAACTTAGGAATCGCAAGGATTTTTCGGAATAACTAGAGTGGTAGAGACGCGGTGAGGGCCCGACTGGTCCTAGAAGGGGTCTCCCTTTGTTTTGACCTTTTGTGTGAGCCAAACCTTGCCGCCCCGAGGCCCCGTCAGCTGGACAGCCAGGAGCCAGTTCTGTAGCTGGTAAGGGTGGGGAAGTTTGGCCGGCTCACATTACTTAGCCATTTTTGGGAGAGGCGTTTCTAGGCCTAGCCGGTGAGCCCTCGGGCCCGGGAGCCGGGCTGGGGAGCCGGTGTGTGAGGAACACTTTTGACGAAAACGAAACGAGGCGCCCCCTAAGAGATGGCTTGGGGTGCCCATTGCATTCATAAGCCCAAAAGGGTGGGGATACATACAAACATTGGTTTTTCTCAGCAGTAAAATGGGCGCAGGAGGGCCGCATTCCATGGGCGCTCTGGCTCTTCACCGGAGGCATCACTTTTGCGCTTCTGCGGCTTCTGGGCGTCTATAAGGTAGTATGCGTTGTTGTGTAGCGCCTTGCTGATGATGAACGGGCCCTCCCATGGGGAGGAGAGGTGTGACAGCCCGAGACCGACGTTCCAGAAGATTCCAGAAGATCCCCCTTTAGTTTTTGTTTTTGGCATGTGTTCATCTGGTTGTTGCATTCGTCATCGCATCATTTGCATCATCGGCATTGCAACGTCACCCGTTTTCGAAAACTTGCATCCGTTCGTAGTCACCGGTTCTCTCCATTTCGCCGTTGCCCGTTTCGAGTCCAGCCACACACGCACGCGCCCACGGCAGCTTTTTAATAAAAACCGTTTTAAGCGCGCGCGAAAATATTCTTGGATCAAGTTGAAACTTGTCGTGCGGTCTTGTTATATCGTAGGAGGACCACCCGTCAAATTTCGTCGCGATCTGAGGTCGTTAGATGCCCCGTCGGTCAGTCGCAGCAGAGAGGTTATCGGTAGTATCGGATTTCCGTTGGACGTTCTCGGCGTTTTAAATCCTCGTGTCACGGGTCGCACCGTTCGCTCTCTCTTCCCCTCTTTACCCGTCTACACAGTCGCCGCAGCCCCAACCCTCCGCTTCCGGACGTCGGATCGTCAACCGATAGTCCAAAACGGACAGTGCCATGAACCCCTAGCCCCTAGCCTATATATATGCCCTCGTTCCGCGTGCCCCCAAACCCTAGCCCCCATTCCCCACCTCTAGCCAGCCCGCCAAGCCCATCTGAGCCCTTTCCGGTCGTTCCGGGCCCGATCCGGCCGATCCGGAGTCGATCGGGAGCGTTTCCGGAGCTCCCGGAACTCCTTCCATGGCAGCCATGGCCATGCCCTCGCCGGAGTTGCCCTGGCCGGAGCTCCTCCGCGCCGCCGGAGCCGCCCCTCGCCGGACGGACCATCTCTCTCCTCCTCCCTCTCCTTCCTTTCCTCCTCTTACTCCTCCCGGCCTCACCCTCTCTCTCTCTGCGCAGGTGTCGCCGCCGCCATGGCTCCTCGCCGCCCGGAGCTGCCCCGCCTCCGTCCTGCTGCCTCCCTCGCCACCGGATCTGCAGCCGCCGCCGCCGGATCCGCAGCCGTCGCCGCCGTCCCGGTCCCCTGCGCCGCCCGGCCTCGCCAGCCAATGCCGGCATGGCCAGCCGTCCCTGCCTCGCTCGAGCTCGGGGACGAGCGCTTGCCCTTCCCGAGCGCGTTGACCCCGCCTCCCGCTGCCGCGTGGGCCGGCCCAGCCGGTGCCCAGCGCCAGCCGCCTCCTCCCACCGATTCGGCCCAGTTGGCTCAGGGTGAGGTAGCCTCAGCCTCTCTTTGGTTTTAGATTATTAATTGCGGTATTAAAACGTCTTTAATTATTTAACCATGCGCCGGATTAAAATGTTTTATATATGTAATATGCTTAGAAAAATGTGTAAATTATCGTTATGCCAATATCATCCATGTTTAAAATGTTCATCTTGCCATATTCCGTGATTTAGCATCATATTGTCATTTTTGCATTTTGCATATTAATTAACCATGCATCGGATTAATAAGAATTCATATATTAAAAATGTCCATCTCATTTGCATTGCATTTCCATGCACGGGATAATTGTCGTCATCATATTTGCATTTTGTTTACATCAATGGTTTGCTTTACCGTGAATAGGCATATTCCCGCATATTTAATTGTGATTATTTTCCACAAGAACATATGCATATTATATATGTTTTCGGGGTAGAATAAATCATAGGAATTATCTGTGCGTTTAGTTTTGTCATTTGAGCATGTTTGAGTGCATGTCCTTTTCAACGTGATGCCCTTTTGTCATTTTCATCGGAATTAATCCGGTCACGATATGAAAATATTTTCAACATGAAACTTGCTCGTTGATGTGTGTCCTAGCCAATGGACATTTTGTTTGTCATAGAAATGCATGTGTAGGTGTTGCTTTGCTGTTGTCTACTTGCTATAAAAATCTGTTGTTTTCAGGGTCCTAAATATTTCTAAGTCTGGAATCTGTTATATTTTGTTGCTGTCTTGCCATGTGATTTGCTAGTGATCTAGACCTCTTCTGTGGTAGGTGTAATGGAGTTATTTGTAGTTGATATTGTCTTGTATCTTTCTGCCAAGTTTCATGCCATTTCATGCCCTGTAGATTATGTTTTCACTGCTGTCAATATGCCTTCGTGATAAAAAACTGCACTGTCAAAAACTGCTATTATCACTAAGTCCGAAACTGTTTTCAAGTAGCCTTCTTGTGAGCTTCGTACCAAGTGATCCATGCTTGTTTTTCTTATGATATGTGAAGTTGAAATGAAGTGGATGTTGTATGCTATTGCCCCATGCTTAGTTTGCGCATATCGGAATCCCGTAGCTTGTTGTTTTCACATGTTCAACATGCTATGTTGCTGGTTTTGGCAGATTTCAACTAATACTTGATTTGATGATTGTGGTTCAACCGTAGCTCCGTTGGGGACATTCCATATATGAAAGTTTCTCAGAATCTCATGTAGTTGCCTAATAATTTTTTGAATTCATGATTTGAGATGTTTATGATTGCATTTCCCATGCATTTGCATTCATGCCATGTGCATCCTGTTTTGCTCATATCTTTTGAACCGTAGCTCCGTTTGAGATGTTCTATATAAGTAAATTGACTAGAATGACGTGTAGGATAACATGGTATGCTTTATTCAGATGTTTAACAAACATAAAACATGTTTAGATCAGATCTGGACCAAATTCATAATTACCATATGGGGTCATTTCGAAAATTCTATAAGTTGTTTCCGACCTCATTTAAAATGCCTAGATAGTTAGTTTACTTATGCTTCACCTCTTGCCATGTTTAAGAACATTTAATATTGTCGTGTACCTAACGGGAGTGAACTAAGTAATTCGAATATGGAGTTCCGTCAATATGTAACTCGTTGCATATTGAGCTTCACTTTAATGAGTAGAAGTTGTTTGATGTGAATTGTCATGCATTGCATATTTAAACCGGACATGCATCATATTATTGTGCATCGTGTTTTGCATATGTTGTGGTGTATCTTGTGTTGATTGTTTGTTTCGGATTGCTTCTTCTCGATAGAGTTCCGAAAGCGTTCGGAGTGTGAGGATTCGTTCGACTACGTTGATTCGTCTTCTTCATGGACTCGGTCTTCTTCCGAGCGGGATCTCAGGCAAGATGATACATTTCCCTGGATACCATTACTATCATTGCCATGCTAGTTGTCTCGACTTTTATCGTTATGTCTCGCTACCTACCACATGTTTGATAAGTCGCCCAACATTGCCATGATCAGCCTCTAACCTCTCCACATCCCAGCAAGACATTGTTTGGCTATGTAAACGCTTGCTCAACCCTTCTTATAGCGTTGCTAGTTGCAGGTGCATTGCTTCCATGTGCCAACATGGACCTTCTTTGTTATATCACAATATTGTTGCTAATTAATTTAATGCACGTATACACTTGGTAAAGGGTGGAAGGCTTGGCCTTTTGCTTGGTGTTTTGTTCCACTCTTGCCGCCCCTAGTTACTTGTGAACCGGTGTTATGTTCCATAAATGAGCGCTCCAAACATGCTCGGGGTTGTTATGGGGACCCCTTGGTTTTCCGGTTAGATTAAAACTTGTTTGGCAAGGCCCAACATTGGTACTACATTTGCCTAATAATTAATGAACTTGCATAGGGGATTTTCCGGACCCCGTGGATAATTAATTAACAACCCCGACCAGTGCTCCTCATGAGTGTTGGTCCAAACTGGTCTTCCTGCGGGGCCACCTCGAGGCAACTTGAGGATTGGTTTTCCCTGTAGCTAGTTCCATCCGGTTGTGTCCTGAGAACGAGATACGCGGCACCTATCGGGATTGTCGACACGTCGGGAGGCCTTGCTGGATTTGTTTTACCTTTCTCGAACATCTCGAGTGAGGAACTCTGATTTTCTTCGGGTTAGCTCGAGGTGTTGGATTTCCTTTGGAATTGCCTAGGAAGATCACGAGATCAGTGGTTGAGGTTATTCCTGCTGAGTGTGGTTACTTTGTGATGGATGAGTTGGAGCACCCCTGCAGGGTTAAATCTTTTCGAGAAGCCGTGCCCATGGTTCTGTAGCAAACTTGGATAATTTTTTTAACACCCGGTCATAGCAAACTTGAAGTAAACTCTAATAAAATACACCAACCGTGTGTGTAACCGTGACTGTCTCTTCTCGTGAGTCATTATCCGAAAGAGAACACGATGGGGTTATGTTTGCCGTAAGTAGGTGTTCAGGATCAGTTAGTGATCATTGCTAGTTCACGTCCGTTATGCGTAGACCACCATACTTTATTTTTGTACTTGTAAGTTAGCCACTCAAATAATGCTTAGTCGCTTGCTGCAGCCTCACCACTTAACCATACCTTACCCATTAAGCTTTAATAGTCTTGATACCCTTGGAAATGAGATTGCTAAGTCCCCGTGGCTCACAGATTACTAAAACAACAGTTGCTGGTTCAGGTAATGTGATGATTTGACGTGAGCGCGTTGCTTGATTTGACTTGGAGTTCTTCTTCTTCTTCTTCTTCAATCTTGGATGGGTTCCAGGCGGCAGCCTAGGATAGCAAGGGTGGATGTCATTTTATCATTTGATTCGTCTATAGTCGGACCCTGCTCTTATGTATGACGTTTGAGATGTATTGTATTGATGTGACTCTGATGTAGCTTGTGGCGAGTGTAAGCCAATTCCTTATACTCATCTCTTCTGTACATGTACTTGTAATGATATCCATTCTTGCGAACGCATCGAGATGCGCTTCTATCCCTGTCGAGACCCCCGTGCCCAAATAAGGATAGGATCGCATCTTGGGCGTGACAAGTTGATATCAGAGCCTGTACCGACCTAGGAACCCCCTTGATTGATCGAACTTGGCCGAGTAGAGTCTAGTGAAAAACTGTTTTGAGTATAGTTATATCGGAGAGTAGGTTTCTTTTTACTCCTCTTCTATGCTCTCAGTATTCGACTTAGGAATTTTGATTCTACTTCTCTTCTCGCTCAAATTTTTTTAGGATCACGCAGGTATTTTGGAAACTATATGATGCCGATGTGACAGGGTTCTGTCTTGGTGCCTCCTGTCTGACTTGATTTCTTTCGGGGAGTTGAGCTCCGAGGAATGTTGACACATAGTTATCATTCAGTTTTCTTAGTATCTCAGGACGGAGAATGTTCGAAATTGCTTCAATACTTATCGTGGTGAGATAAGGTCGGAGTCACCCAGTACTGGGGAGACGTCCGCGGTACCACCATGGTTTAGTATCGTTGTGAGTTCGAGGATTTGAGATTAGACGAGTTTGCGAAATTTCTTGAATTATGGTGTGGAAGGTTGCGGATGTAGTTGCAGTTGATTGCCTAGGGCAGGTTCCTGATTCCGCAACCCGAATCGCATAAACAAGAAAGTTTTCGGAAGTTCTTAGGTGGGAATTTAAGTAGTTACCTAGAATGATCTTTCCAACAAGTGCATAGTGGGTATGTATTTGTTCTGGCTTGTTTCATAAGCCTCATCCTCTGTTTTGTTTTGAATATGGTAATTCGAGTTGCTTCGATGTCAAGTAATGAATTCATATCTTGCTAGTAGTGTTCTCATATTTCTGTGGGAATGTAGCTCTTTTGCCCAATCAAGTTGTCATATCAATTCTTCTCAACCGGTGTGCTTCTCTTCAAGTTAATTATATCATCTTCATGTTGCAACATCAATCCTCATGTTTCTTTCCGGAGTTTGTCTCATCTATTCCAAGTTCTCTTTGTTTCTCCCGCCCTCCCACCCTTTTTCTTCAATGATTAATTCTCATCCAAGTGTCTTTTCTATTCATGTGGTGCTTTAGGTATCTTTTCTTGTATCTTTTTTCGGTGATTTCTTGTGGAGATTCTCTGTGTTTCATTTCAAGATCTATCCTCATATTATTGTTCTCATTGTTATTCTTCTCTGGTGATTGTTTAGGAAGATGCTCAGTGCTCAAGTTATCATTCATTAGTATTCATCCTTGTGTTCTTTCCGGTGGATTCAATTCTAGTTCTTCGTGTTCAACATATCATTTTCATTCTCTATTTCCTCTCCCATGTTGGAATTCTTATCTAAGTATCTCTTGTTAAGTCATCTCTATATTCTATCCAGAGTGTTGAAGATATCTCAGAAGACATTCATTTTCATTCTTGTCCTCTTAAATTATTTCAAGGCTCTCATATCATCAAGTTCTTAATTGTACCGGTGCAATCTCTCTTTTAATCAATTGTTTCAACGGTGGTTTCTTTTGAGTGGGCCCATAACCCACAGGTCTTTTCCCAGGATCATACCTGATTCTGCTATTCTTTTTGGAGATGTTCTCAAGTTCTTTCAATATGACGTAAGAATGAATTTCATCAGTCATGTGCCTTCTCGAAGATCGCTTCTAAATCTTTTTATTGTTGGCTCAACCTTTCCTTATTCATTGTTCCGGAATGTCTCAGTAATTCTTGGTGGTGTTCTCGTCTCCATTCTCAGTTTTGAAGACCATAGGAGAGTTTCTCTTAAATCATTGTTCGTTCCTCCAAAGATTCATGGTTTCAGCTTGTGCTATCATCTCAATTGTCTTGATCATGAGTTATTCCTCCCATATCTATCTGGTGCTTTTCAGAGTTGTTTTGATTTCTTGATCCTTCCAAAGGCCATCATTTCAGAAGATTTCTTCGTTCTCACCTTTCAGCTTTCGTTCTCAAATTCTTCTAAATTGTTGTTCCTTCGTCCGTATCTCAATTATTTCGGTGTATTTTTCAGTTTCTATTAAGCGGTTCTTGTTCTCTTCATTCTCAGGTGTTCTCTTTGTTTCGAATTCCTTTCGGTGCCTTGTGAAGTTTTCTATCAGGTGGATCATGCTCTCTTGTTCTCGTGCTATATCTTTCTTTCGTTTTGAATTATTCCGGTGTTCTCATGCAAGATTTCTTCTAGTTTGTGCTCTATCTCTCTCTTCATTCTTTTTCAAGATGTATAAGTGATGTGTGAAATCCGTTGCTTCTCTTCAATGTAACTTGATGAAGGATAGTCATATCATAATTCTTATTCTTGTTTCATTCAAGAGATTTCAATTCTTCTTCCGGAGTTGTTCATGATATCAAATTCCTTTTTCCAAGTGGTCATATTTCTTTTCCGGTGTTTCAAGTTTTTCTCAAGTATCTTGTTCCTAAGCTTTATCTTAATCATTGGAAGGTCTCAAATGTGGTTCTTTTTGCATCCTTCAATTCTGTCTTTAATCCTTTCGTTTCAGAGCTCTTCCGGAGGTTCTTCATGGTGGTTCATCAAGATTTCTTTCGTTTTCAGTATTCATCAAGATCCTTGTTGGAGGTGCTCAAGTGTTTTTATCTTGGATTTCTAAATTCAATTCCTTCTCCCTGTCTTTTGTGATGGTCTTATTAAATTATTGATTATAAGGAGTCTCGAAGCAAGTTGTCAAGAATGAAATAAGTAAACCCGTCTTGTGTTCTCGGAGGTATCTTGGGATGTATTTCACCCTACAACATTTCCTATGAATTGTTGTTTTCATGGTGTCATAAATGATTCAAGTTTTCTCCTCCTCTTCTTGGTGAAGGATGCCTTGCATATCTTGTTGCTCTCAATCAATCAAGTGTTTCTGTTGTGGTAGGTTGTCACCTCATAGTTTTGAGATGTTTTCCGTAAGTACACAATAAGTTTGTTCTTTTCGTTGTTGGTGTTCAACAAATTCATTCAACCATGCTTATCAAATCCATTTGTGGTGGAAGTTTTCATTGTCTTCTCAGTTCTCTTCTCTTCAAGTTCTAGTTTCTATTCTTTTGTTCCGGAGGCCTTGTCTTGTTGCTCTCTTCAATCTATCATCTTGGATGTCAAGATCATATTCTTCTTTGCTTCTTCAGTTTGATTGGAGTGTTGTGAAATCTTTTCATGTTCCTTCCATCTCATGAAGTTTTGGGTTCAAGTCAACCGGAGTTTTGTGTTTTCCTTTCAATTCTAGCCATCAAAATTAATTTTTCATCATTTTCCTGCCGAAGTGCTGCCGAAAATTTCTGTGAATTCTTGCTTGTTCCTCTTCCTTCATCTCTTTGCATCCTTCTCTTTTCATTGGTTTCACTCGTTTGTCAAGAAGCAACTAAGTTTTGCCTTTTGCTCTTTCTCTTCCCCTTTTCATTCTAGATCTCGGGACGAGATCCTCGTGTAGTGGAGGAGAGTTGTGACAGACCGAGACCGACGTTCCAGAAGATTCCAGAAGATTCCCCTTTAGTTTCGGTTTTTGGCATGTGTTCATCTGGTTGTTGCATTCGTCGTCGCATCATTTGCACCATCGGCATTGCAACGTCACCCATTTTCGAAAACTTGCATCCGTTCGTAGTCATCGGTTCTCTCCATTTTGCCGTTGCCCGTTTCGAGTCCAGCCACACACGCCCGCGCCCGCAGCACCTTTTTAATAAAAACCGTTTTAAGCGCACGCGAAAATATTCTCGGATCAAGTTGAAACTTGTCGTGCGGTCTTGTTATATCGTAGGAGGACCACCCGTCAAATTTCGTCGCGATCTGAGGTCGTTAGATACCCCGTCGGTCGGTCGCAGCAGAGAGGTTATCGGTAGTATCGGATTTCCGTTGGACGTTCTCGGCGTTTTAAATCCTCGTGTCACGGGTCGCACCGTTCGCTCTCTCTTCCCCTTGTTGCCCGTCTAAACAGTCGCCGCAGCCCCGACCCTCCACTTCCGGACGTCGGATCGTCATCCGACAGTCCGAAACGGACAGTGGCGTGAACCCCTAGCCCCTAGCCTATATATATGTCCTCGTTCCGCGTGCCCCCAAACCCTAGCCCCCATTCCCCACCTCTAGCCAGCCCGCCAAGCCCATGTGAGCCCGTTCCGGTCGTTCCGGGCCCGATCCGGCCGATCCGGAGTCGTTCCGGAGCGTTTCCGAAGCTCCCAGAACTCCTTCCATGGCAGCCATGGCCATGCCCTCGCCGGAGTTCCCCTGGCCGGAGCTCCTCCGCGCCACCGGAGCCGCCCCTCTACGGGCGGACCATCTCTCTCCTCCTCCCTCTCCTTCCTTTCCTCCTTTTCTCCTCCCGGCCTCACCATCTCTCTCTCTGCGCCGGTGTCGCCGCCGCCATGGCTCCTCGCCGCCTGGAGCTGCCCCGCCTCCGTCCTGCTGCCTCCCTCGCCGCCGGATCCGCAGCCGTCGCCACCGTCCCGGTCCCCTGCGCCGCCCGGCCTCGCCAGCCATCGCCGCCATGGCCAGCCGTCCCTGCCTCGCACGAGATCGGGGACGAGCGCTTGCCCCTGCCCGAGTGCGTTGACCCCGCCTCCCGCTGCGGCATGGGCCGGCCCAGCCGGTGCCCAGCGCCAGCCGCCTCCTCCCGCCGATTCGGCCCAGTTGGCCCAGGGTGAGGTAGCCCCAGCCCCTCTTTTGTTTTAGATTATTAATTGCGGTATTAAAACGTCTTTAATTATTTAACCGTGCGCCGGATGAAAATGTTTTATATGTGTAATATGCTTAGAAAAATGTGTAGATTATCGTTATGCCAATATCATCCATGTTTAGAATGTTCATCATGCCATATTCTGTGATTTAGCATCATATTGTCATTTTTGCATTTTGCATATTAATTAACCATGCATCGGATTAATAAGAATTCATATATTAAAAATGTCCATCTCATTTGCATTGCATTTCCATGCACGGGATAATTGTCATCATCATATTTACATTTTGTTTGCATCAATGGATTGCTTTACCGTGAATAGGCATATTCCCGCATATTTAATTGTGATTTTTTCCACAAGAACATATGCATATTATATATGTTTTCGCGGTAGAATAAATCATAGGAATTATATGTGCGTTTAGTTTTGTCATTTGAGCATGTTTGAGTGCATGTCCTTTTCAACGTGATGCCCTTTTGTCGTTTTCATCAGAATTAATCCGGTCATGATATGAAAATATTTTCAACATGAAACTTGCTCGTTGATGTGTGTCCTAGCCCATGGACATTTTGTTTGTCATAGAAATGCATGTGTAGGTGTTGTTTTGCTGTTGTCTACTTGCTATAAAAATCTGTTGTTTTCAGGGTCCTAAATATTTCTAAGTCTGGAATCTGTTATATTTTGTTGTTGACTTGCCATGTGATTTGCTAGTGATCTAGACCTCTTCTGTGGTAGGTGTAATGGAGTTATTTGTAGTTGATATTGTCTTGTAGCTTTCTGCCGAGTTTGATGCCATTTTATGCCCTGTAGATTATGTTTTCACTGCTGTCAATATGCCTTCGTGATAAAAAACTGCACTGTCAAAAACTGCTATTATCACTAAGTCTGAAACTGTTTTCAAGTAGCCTTCTTGTGAGCTTCCTACCAAGTGATCCATGCTTGTTTTGCTTATGATATGTGAAGTTGAAATGAAGTGGATGTTGTATGCTATTGCCCCATGCATAGTTTGCGCATATCGGAATCCAGTAGCTTGTTGTTTTCACATGTTCAAAATGCTATGTTGCTGTTTTTGGCAGATTTCAACTAATACTTGATTTGATGATTGTGGTTCAACCGTAGCTCCGTTGGGGAAATTCCATATATGAAACTTGCTTAGAATCTCATGTAGTTGCATAATAACTTGTTGAATTCATGATTTGAGATGTTTATGATTGCATTTCCCATGCATTTGCATTCATGCCATGTGCATCTTGTTTTGCTCATATCTTTTGAACCGTAGCTCCGTTTGAGATGTTCTATATAAGTAAATCGACTAGAATGACGTGTAGGATAACATGGTATGCTTTATTCATAATTATCATATGGGGTCATTTCGAAAATGCTATAAGTTGTGTCCGACCTCATTTAAAATGCCTAGATAGTTAGTTTACTTATGCTTCACCTCTTGCCATGTTTAGCAACATTTAATATTGTCGTGTACCACACGGGAGTGAACTAAGTAATTCGAATATGGAGTTCCGTCAATATGTAACTCGTAGCATATTGAGCTTCACTTTAATGTGTAGAAGTTGTTTGATGTGAATTGTCATGCATTGCATACTTAAACCGGACATGCATCATATTATTGTGCATCGTGTTTTGCATATGTTGTGGTGTATCTTGTGTTGATTGTTTGTTTCAGGTTTCTTCTTCTCGATAGAGTTCCGAAAGCGTTCGGAGTGTGAGGATTCGTTCGACTACGTTGGTTCGTCTTCTTCATGGACTCGGTCTTCTTCCGAGCGGGATCTCAGGCAAGATGATACATTTCCCTGGATACCATTACTATCAGTGCCATGCTAGTTGTCTCGACTTTTATCATTATGTCTCGCTACCTACCACCTGTTTGATAAGCCGCCCAACATTGCCATGATCAGCCTCTAACCTCTCCACATCCCAGCAAGACATTGTTTGGCTATGTTACCGCTTGCTCAACCCTTCTTATAGCATTGCTAGTTGCTGGTGCATTGCTTCCATGTGCCAACATGGACCTTCTTTGTTATATCACAATATTGTTGCTAATTAATTTAATGCACGTATACACTTGGTAAAGGGTGGAAGGCTTGGCCTTTTGCTTGGTGTTTTGTTCCACTCTTGCCGCCCCTAGTTACTTGTGAACCGGTGTTATGTTCCATAAATGAGTGCTCCTAACATGCTCGGGGTTGTTATGGGGACCCCCTTGGTTTTCGGGTTAGATTAAAACTTTTCTGGCAAGGCCCAACATTGGTACTACATTTGCCTAATAATTAATGAACTTGCATAGGGGATTTTTCGGACCCCGTGGATAATTAATTAACAACCCGGGCCAGTGCTCCTCATGAGTGTTGGTCCAAACTGGTCTGCCTGCAGGGCCGCCTCGAGGCAACTTGAGGATTGGTTTTCCCTGTAGCTAGTTCCATCGGGTTGTGTCCTGAGAACGAGATATGCGGCTCCTATCAGGATTGTCGACACGTCGGGAGGCCTTACTGGATTTGTTTTACCTTTCTCGAACGTCTCGAGTGAGGAACTCTGATTTTCTTCAGGTTAGCTCGAGGTGTTGGACTTCCTTTGGAATTGCCTAGGAAGATCACGAGATCCGTGGTTGAGGTTATTCTCGCTGAGTGTGGTTACTTTGTGATGGATGAGTTGGAGCACCCCTGCAGGGTTAAATCTTTTCGAGAAGCCGTGCCTGTGGTTATGTGGCAAACTTGGATAATTTGTTTAACACCCGGTCATAGCAAACTTGAAGTAAATTCTAATAAAATACACCAACCGTGTGTGTAACCGTGACTGTCTCTTCTCGTGAGTCATTATCCGAAATAGAACACGGTGGGGTTATGTTTGCCGTAAGTAGGTGTTCAGGATCAGTTAGTGATCATTGCTAGTTCACGTCCGTTATGCGTAGACCACCATACTTTATTTTTGTACTCGTAAGTTAGCCACTCACATAATGCTTAGTCGCTTGCTACAGCCTCACCACTTAACCATACCTTACCCATTAAGCTTTAATAGTATTGATACCCTTGGAAATGAGATTGCTGAGTCCCCGTGGCTCACAGAGTACTACAACAACAGTTGTAGGTTCAGGTAATGTGATGATTTGACGTGAGCGCGTTGCTTGATTTGACTTGGAGTTCTTCTTCTTCTTCTTCTTCAATCTTGGATGGGTTCCAGGCGGCAGCCTGGGATAGCAAGGGTGGATGTCATTTTATCGTTTGATTTTGTCCGTAGTCGGACCCTGCTCTTATGTATGATGTTTGAGATGTATTGTATTATTGTGACTCTGATGTAGCTTGTGGCGAGTGTAAGCCAATTCCATATACTCATCTCTTCTGTACATGTACTTGTAATGATATCCATTCTGGCGAACGCATCGAGATGCGCTTCTGTCCCTGTCGAGGCCCCCATGCCCAAATAAGGATAGGATCGCATCTTGGGCATGACAACAGCTTGTATTGTCCGGCGGTTCGTTGGATCCTTTGAGGACCAGGTCTCCCTCGTGGAACAAGAGTTGTCGGATCCGCTTGCTGTGGTAGTGCTGGAGGTTCTGTTGGTAGATCGCTGTCTGGCTCAAGGCCAGTTCGCGAGCTTCCTCGAGTAGGTCGTCGCCGTCTTCTCTTGCCTCCTTTGCGTCCTTCTCCGTTTATAGGGTGACCCGAGGCGAATCGAACTCGATGTCGGTGGGGATGATCGCCTCGGACTCATACACAAATAAGAAGGGAGTGTAGCCAGTTGACCGGTTGGGGGTGGTCCTTAGACTCCAATGGATGGCCGGCAGCTTGTCGATCCAGCAGCCGGCTGACCTTACCATCGGCGTCATGAACCAGGGCTTGATGTCGGATAGGATGAGGCCGTTCAATATCTTGACTTGGCCGTTTGACTATGAATCAGCGACGGAGGCCAGGTCGAGCCGGATTCCTTGCTTGGAGCAGAAACACGTGAGCGCGCCCATGGCGAAGTTGGTGCCTTTGTCGGTGATGATGCTATGGGGAATGCTGTAGCATACTGTGATGTCGTCGATGAACCGGACAACCATGGGGCCGTCTAGCTTCTTGATTGGTCGCGCCTCGATCCACTTGGTAAATTTGTTGACAGCCACCAGGAACTGCGTCATGCCGCCTTGACCGGTCTTGAATGGGCGCACCATGTCCAGCCCCCAAACGGTGAAAGGCCGCGAGAGGGGGATGGTTTCGAGGGCTGTTGCCGGCAAGTGGCTTTACATGCTGAAGGGTTGGCAGCCCTCGCACTCGTCGACCAACTTCTTGGCCGCCTCAAGAGCCGTCGGCCAGAAGAAGCCGTGGCGGAAGGCCTGTGCCACTAGGGTCTGGGAGGCGACATGATGCCCGCACTCACCCTGGTGAATGTCGAGGAGGATCTCCAGAGCCTTTTCCGGCTTGACGCATCACTGGAAGACGCCGGTGGTGCTGCGGTGGACGAGCTCGTTGTTGATGATGCCGGAGACCGCGGCTCGGCACTGGATTTGCCTTGCCAGAGCCTCATCCAGAGGCAGCTCGCCCGAAAGAAGAAATGCTAGGATGGGTTGGGCCCATGAGGGAGCCGAGACGGCAGCCAGCTCGGGAGCCCCTGGGACTATTTGATCAGTCCCCGGGACCGGCTCGCCAGCCCACGGGACCGGCTCGGGAGCCCCCGGGGCTGGTTGGTCAGCCCTCAGGTCTGGCTCGCCGGCCCCCGGGGCCGGCTGATCAATGATCATCATGATGGCCGCGCCGCCGGGGCTGGCCGCCCCAGATGCCGCCGGCTCAATCGGAGCCGGCTAGGCGGCAGACGGTTCGAGGGCCAGTGGTGAAGTCGCCGGAGAGGCGGCTGGGGTCGTCGATGGGCCGCCAATGCCCGCTAGCACGAAGATTCACTCCGATTCTAGGGAAGGCTTGATCAACGGCTTGAGCAGCCATTCGAGGGAGACGCCGACTGGGATGGCCTATCGGATGGAGCCAATCTTTGCCAGCGCATCCGCTGCCTCGTTGTCCGCCCGTGGGATGTGATAAAACTCACAACCCTTAATGGAGCCGATGAGATGTTGTACGAGGAAGCGGTAGCTGTCCACGTTGGCATCCCTGGCGTCCCATTCACTAGAGACTTCCTACACCACGAGGTCGGAGTCGCCGAAGCAGAAGAAGCACCTGATGCCGATCTCCTTGGCGAGCCGGAGGCCATGGACGATGGCCTCGTACTCAGCCCTGTTGTTGGAGGCGGCGAAGTGGATCTGGAGGGCGTATTTGAGCTGATCACATTTTGGGGAGGAGAGGACTATGCCGGCACCCTGGCCGGTCCTCATTTTCGAGCCGTTGAAGTGCATGCACCAATGCGTGGAGTCTGGGGAGGCGGAACGAACTCCATCTCCGCCCAGTCGACAAGGAAATCCGCCAATGCCTGTGACTTGATGGTGGTTCTTGGATCGTACCGGATCTCTTGATCGGCGAGGGCGATGACCCATTTGGCGATCCGGCCGGTGGAGGCCCGACCGCTCATGATCTTGCTGAGCGGGGCCGCGCTCACCACGGTAATGATATGCACTTTAAAGTATTGCTTGACCTTCTTGGCGGCAAAGTGTATGTCGTAGCACATCTTTTGGTAGTGGGGGTAGTTCTGCTTGGACGCGGAGAGGACCTCATTGAGGTAGTAGACGGGTCGTTGGACTGGCAGGGACTTGCCCTCCTTTGACCAGTTGACCATCACGAAGACGCTGATGATGCGGGTGGTCACCGCGATGTAGGCGAGCAGCGATTCCTTCTCAACCGGCGCAGCCAGGATGGGCGCATGGGTGAGAGCCTTCTTGAGGCCATGAAAGGCCTCGTCCGCCTTGTTAGGACAGTCAACGACACCCGGCCTCTTGGTTTGCCCCGGCTCGATTAGAGTCGTCTTGCAAAGCAGCCCGTAGAGGGTCAGGGCCTTCTCCCCTAACCGGTTGATGAACCGGCTAAGCGAGGCGAGGCAGCCGGTGAACTTCGGCTTTGGCATGCGCTCGATCACGCTGATCTTCTCAGGGTTAGCTTTGATCCCGCGAGCGGACACGAAGAAACCCAGGAGTTGGCCGGTGGGGACGCCGAAGACACACTCTTCCAGGTTGAGTTTTATCTTGTACTCGCGTAGGTCGCGGATCTCTCCTGGAGGTCATCGAGGAGGCTGAAATGCTTCTTGGTTTTGATGACGATGTCCTTGACCTAGACGTGGACGCTCCTGCCTATCTGAGGTAGGAGGCACTTCTGCATGCACCGTCGGAAGGTGGCGCCTTCGTTCTTCAGGCCGAAGAACATGGTGATGTAGCAGTAGGCCCCAAAGGGCGTGATGAAGGAGGTCTTGAGCCGGTCTTCCGAATCCAGCTTGATCTGGTGGTAGCCTGAGTAGGCATCCAGGAAGGACAGCAAGTTGCAGCCAGCCGTGGAGTCGATGACTTGATCGATCTACGACAGGGCGAATGGGTCCTTGGGACATGCCTTGTTCAGGCTAGTGTAGTCGATGCACATGCGCCAGGTCTTGTTTTTCTTCAGCACCAGGACTGGGTTGGCCAGGCAGTCCAGGTGGAACACCTCCATGATGAACCCGGCTGCGAGCAGCTGGCGATCTCCTCAACTTTAGTACACCGCTTCTCCTCGGAGAAGCGGCACAGGGGTTGCTTGACTGGCTTGACGTCCGGCCGGACGTGGAGTTTCTGCTCGGCAAACTTCCTCGGAACACCTGGCATGTCTATGGGGGACCACACGAAGATGTCCCGATTCTCACGGAGGAAGTCGACGAGCTTCCCTTCCTATTTGCTGTTGAGGTGGGACCCAACATGACGCACTGAGTTGGGTTGGCTGGGTCGAGTGGGATTTTCTTGGTGTCTTTAGACGGCTGAAAGGAGGCCTCGTAGATGGATTGCGAGGGTGGAGTCGGCACGGCCGGCTAGCTGACAGCAAGGGCCACGAGCCGTTCGAGCTACCGCCTCTCCTCAGTGATCTCTAGGGCCTCGACCGGCCGGCTACCGTCTCGAGCGCACTCATGTGACATTTTGTAGTCGCCCTTGGTGGTGATGATTCCCTTGCGCCCCGGCATCTTGAGCTTGAGGTAGGCATAGTGGGGGACTGCCATGAAGCTGACAAGAGCCTACCGGCCCAACAACGCATGGCAGGGGCTTGCGAGGTCCACGACCTCGAAGAGCACTGGCTCGCGGCAGAAATGGCCGGGTCCGCCAAAGGGGACGTCGAGCATGATCTTATCGACACGAGAGCAGGACTTCCCAGGCACGATGCTGTGGAAAACCGTTTGGCTCGCCTGCAGGTCCTCTATCTTCAGCCCCAGCTTATGCATTGTGTCGAGGTAGAGAATGTTGATGCTGCTGCCGCCATCTATCAGCAGCCACGAGAAGCGGCAAGATCGCTCCTTGGTGGCGATGCTGCGGTCGAGAACCAAGGCATAGCTGTCGGGATTCGGCATCACGGCAGGGTGATCGGCCTGGCTCCAAGTGACTGGCTTCTCTAACCAGTGCATGGACTGGGGAGTTACCGGCATGGTGGCGTTCACCTCACGGTGGAGCCGGCGCTGAGCGTTTTTGCCCGTCTCTTCACTGGTGAAGACGACGTAGCAACCGTCCTGGTTAGGGAACTGGTCAATTAGACAACCGTCGTTCGGAGCCGTTGGCCAATTGCACGGGGGCAGCCGGAAGGCCATCCCCTGGGCCAATCGCTTTGAGAAGCTGCACTGCTGGAGCGTGTGCGTAGAGGGTTTGGCCGCTGAATGGTTCTTGCAGGGGAGTTCGAGCATTTGCTCGAAGGAGAGCTTCTGCTCCCAGGCAGCCTTGCCGGTGCACTGGCGTTGGCCGGGAGGCTGGGCAGCCGGCTCCTAATCCTCGACGGTATTGACCTGCCGGCTCCCATTACGGGGATCCGGCTGGTCGTTCTTGCGCTTGTTGTTCTATGGCTATCGGTTGTCGGTAGCTGGCCGGGTCGTAGCCAGCGTTGTCGTTGCCTTGGCGGGCAGGGTATTATTGACCCGGATGGCCGAATCGACCATGGCATATTTGTCCGCCTTGGTCATGAGCTCGGCAAGCATGCCCGGCTCGGAGCACAGGAGCTTATGCTTGAGAGGGGTGCCATCCCGGCAGCCCTCGATGAAGTA
Source organism: Hordeum marinum (assembly GCA_022496015.1). Taxonomy (NCBI): domain Eukaryota; kingdom Viridiplantae; phylum Streptophyta; class Magnoliopsida; order Poales; family Poaceae; genus Hordeum; species Hordeum marinum. The sequence continues at coordinate 299,694,227 of CM039673.1, forward strand.
TTGCACGTCTTGCACCTCGTGCACCCGCTCTTAGGAGTTGCGGAGCTCGGTCCACCAAGTGACGTAGTCACAGAGGGATTCTTCCAGCCCCTGAACGCACATGGCGAGTTCACGGGGATGGCCAGGCCGTTTGTAGGTGCCGGTGAAGTTGCGGACCAAGGCCTCCTCGAAAACCGTCCAGGTATTGATGCTGCCGGCCGCCAGGTTGTTGAGCCAGGTGCGGGCCGAGCCGATCAATATGAGGGGGGCATAGCGAATGGCTACGCGCTTATTCCCCCTGGCGATGCCCACTGTGGTGGTGTAGTCGATCATCTAGTCTTCGGGATTGGCGGCCCCGTTGTATTTCGGGGTGTCCCTAGGGAGCGTGAAACCGGTTGGGAACGGCTCGGTGCGAATCCGGGGGCCAAAGCAGGCCGGACCAATCGAGCCCTCCTCCTCGAGGAGGGCGGATTGCCTGAGTTTGTCGAGGCGGTTGCGGGGGTCGTTCTCGCTGTGAGGGACGCGTGGTCCGAGCCGGGCCGAGTATTCGGGAGGGACGGTGGGTGGCGCCGACTGCCGCGACTCGCGCTGCGGAGGCGGCATGTGCCCATGGCTGCGTCGGCTACCAGATGTCGGCGCTTCGTGGTGGCGGCCGCTCCGAGGCAGCTCGTTGGTGCGCTGGCTGCTAACAGACGGCTACTCACTCCCCGGCGACTGAGAGGGCCAGGGGTAGTTCCCATGCCCTCGCGTTCGGGCCGGGGGCCTTCAGTGGCGGCGCCGCCCGTCGCAAGTAGATGCTGCTGCGCATCAGCAGTATCGATGAGCTCTTTGATGTGGCACTCATGGGCGGCACGCTCTTCTCCCTCCAAGGTGGCCAATTCCTCGTAGGCCACCTTGAGAGCCCGTAGGTTAGCCACTGGAGGTGTCGTAGACGGGCATTTTGCCGCCGAGGATTACGGCGACCACGCGGCCGCGGTCGCGCACAGCCCCACGCCGGCTGGGCTCGGTGCCAGCCAGGGTGAGTCCGTAGCCGGAAGCGTACTCCCGCTACGCCGCCTCCATGCGGTGCCGCGTGGTAGCGAGGGCGGTGGCATCCTCGAACAGGATGCAACGAGCCGCCTCGAGGTCGGCCGCGGCGGCATCAGGGTTCGCCGTCGGGGCGATCGGAGTGCTCAAGCCCTGGAGGGTCGCGCCGAGCGGCTCGGCTGTGGCAGCGGTAGCCGCAACCCACGCCCGTCCGGAAGCAGGGAAGGATGTGATGGCCATCACTGCAACGTGATCGTGGGACCCGCTGGACTGAGCCGCAGCAAGTGCGCCCACTGTCATGGGCGGAGCAGCATAAATGAGCACCCCCGCGGGGTACTCATCAGGGGCCAGAGCCTCCGCGAGGCTGAGCATGCTGAAGCTCTCGGTGAGCGCATCGATATCAGTCGTGAGGCCGACGGAGTTGCCCGCAGGGTGTGCTGGGGCAAGCCCCACGAGCTCCCCATGGTTTCGCCGGCCCGAGCGGCGACAGCGAGGAATGGCGAGAGGTCCTGCCCGAAGCATGAATCCGGCCGGCGCCGCGTAGGGCCCCATGGTGGGCACCAACTATCGTAGTTTTCTCACGATAGATGCCATGGGGTGGCTTACCGTAGGTGATTGGGGCCAGAGGACGCCGACGGGCTCCGCATGCGAGATTGGGCACAAGCGGTGACGAAACACGATGTACCCAGGTTCAGGGCCCTCCGGGGAGGTAATACCCCTGGTCCTGCTTGGTTTTGTTGGATGGATAGGCATGAGTACAATGATGCTCCTGGAGCCGTGTCTAGAGGAGGAAGAAGGGGCAGTCGGCTCCTCTTCCTCTGCTGCTAGAATGAGATGTGTAGGGATGATCATTCGTGCATGGATGTGTCTGTCCCTGATCATTCGTCCCCGTTGCATATACGGCTCGGGAGGTTTTATGGGGCCAACCCCTCGGCTCTTACAATATGTTATAAGTACAAAGGTGGGGGGACCCGGCTGGCAGTCTCTCCGGCTGGACAGAGGGTCTTGCCGCTTGTGTCGTCTCATCGTTGGTGGCCCCCGCTGGCCGAGCGTTCCCATCTCCCATTGGGGCCCGCCATCCGGATCTGCGATTGGCCCTCACCCACCTGCCGCGGCACGGGCCGCTCGGGGGGGGGGGGCGTCATCTAGCGCCAGCCGGTTGAAGTCTCCGGTACGGCCGACAACACTATAGCCACGCCGGGGCAGGTAATCGAGTGGCGAGGGCATGCCGACACTGTTCCCTTGCCCGGTCATGCTCATCAAGGTCAGCGGCCAGGACATGGACTGTAGCCACGCGTCATAGTGTGTAAGTGGCCACTATAGCCACAGGGCCGCCCGTAGTGCCGGTCACATCGCGTCGTCGTACCCACGCGTGGAGGGACGGGACGGGGCATGTCCGTCGCGAGGTCAAAGGAAGAGCCGGCCCGTGGTCAGCCGGCCACGCCCAGCCGGCCGAAGATCCAACCGCCTCCTTGACTAGCCAGCCGGTGCGCCAGCCGGCACTAGCCTGTGCCGAACGTCCGCCATCCGGTCGCGTAGTTTTGCTTCGAAGCGAAAGGGGGAAGACCCCATTGCTTTGGCCTACCTGGGGGTAATAACCCCGTTAGTCTAGGTAAGGTTGCAATCTCAAAGGACCGAGACATGGATAAGGATGCTTGTCGAATCCCTCGGCTTCAACCTCATGTCTGTCTTAATGCTTTGTGATCTTGACATAGTTGTCGTCTTTGGAAAATATCATTGTGTTTTCATCATGGAAGCTAACCATTCCAATGTCTTAGAAGTCTTTCGGAGAGGATACTTGTATATTGTTGATTTCTCTACAGGTCCTAACCTGCCACTTGCCTACTTCCAAAGTCCTTAGAAGGCTTGTTGTGGCATCGACGACTTGGACAAGCTGGTATGAGGAACTTGCACACGCTCATGAAGAAAAAGCTCATAATTGGCATCGAAGGTGTGAAATTCCTCATGGACCATCTCTGTGGTGCTTGTGAGTCTGGCAAGATGACAAGATCCAAGCATCCCTTGAAGACAATCATGACCACTACTCGACCTTCTGAATTGCTTCACATGGACCTCTTTGGCCCCACTCATTAGTCCACACTAGCAAATTCCTCAAGTTTGTATGGCCTTTTCATTATTGATGATTACTCTCGTTACACTTGAGTGCAGATTATTCTATATGAAAATGAAGTAAAGGATGTCTTCAGATGATTTGCTTCAAGGGCCTCAACAAACTTCGGCATCAAGATCAAGCATATCAGGAGTGATAATGGGACTGAGTTCAAGAACACCAACCTTGATAAATATCTTGATGAACTTGGTATTACTCACGAGCTATCTGCCCCATATACTCCCTAGCAGAATAGCATCGTGGAACACAAGAACAAGACTCTTGTTGAGATGGCTCGCACTATGCTTAATGAATACGAGACTCCTCGTTACTTCTGGCCTAAGGCAATTGATACAGCTTGCCACACCATCAACAGGGTATATCTTCACAAATTCTTCAAGAAGACTTCATATGAACATATGACTGGCAAGAAACCCAGTGTAAGTTATCTCAAAGTCTTCAGTGAAAATGCCGATTAGAGATCCTCACCATAATTCTAAATTTGCACCGAAATCACATGAAGGTTTTGTGCTTGGTTACGGAAAGGACTCTCACACCTACAAAGTCTTTAACACCTACCATCATAAGGTTGTTGAAACTGTAGATGGGCGGTTCGATGAAACTAACGGCTCGCAAAGAGAGCACGTTCCTCCTGTGCTAGTAGAAAATTTTTCAGACGAATCCATTATGTTGAAGGCCACTAAAGATGTCATACCCACTAAAGAACCTCAACCTAATGAGGAAATAATTCAACCAATGAAGACATTTATGCTGATAAAACTGAAGAAAATGGTGCTGAAGAAAATCCTCAGCCATGTCAACCTGCTCATCCAAGAGTTGCAAATAAAGTGCAAATTGAAAAAACCATCGACGACATCAATACACCAGGTCCCCTCACTCGCTCAAGAGCCTCACATTTGACTAACTTTTGTGGGCACTCTGCTTTTGTCTCTATCATAGAGCCCACCAAAGTTGATGAAGCATTCAAGGAGCCTGAGTGGATTCAATCTGTGAAAGAGGAAATGCATCAATTCAAGTTGAACAACGTGTGGGAATTTGTCAAGTGGCCAGATCCTCGCAAGCATAACATCATATGTACCAAGTGGATCTACCGCAACAAGCAAGATGAAAATGGCCTTGTGGTAAGGAATAAGGCTCGTCTTGTAGCTCAAGGCTACACAAAGGTTGAAGCAATTGAGTTTGATGAAACTTTTGCACTTGTTTCTAGAATTGAAGCTATTCGCATATTGCTTGCTTATGCTAACCATCATGATATCATCTTATATCAAATGGATGTGAAAAGTGAATTCCTCAATTGTAAGCTTGAGGGAGTATATGTTGCTCAACTTCTAGGTGTTAAAAACCCTAAGCACCCTGACAAAGTCTTCATACTCAAGAAGGCCCTCTATGGCCTCAAGCAGGCCCCTCGGGCATGGTATGACACTCTGAAGGAATTCCTCATGAAGAAGGTGTTCAAACCCGGTTCAATCGACCAAACACGTTTTGCTAAATCCTATGATAATGAATTATCCGTGTGCCAAATATACGTAGATGATATTATCTTTGGTTGTGTTGACAAATGTTACAGTGATGAATTTGCCTATATTACGAGTGAAGAATAACAAATGTCTATGGTGGGGGAGTTGAAATTCTTCTTAGGTCTTCAAATTCGTCAACTTTGCAATGGCATCTTCATCTTTCAAGAGAAATACCTCAAGGATGTTCTATGGAAATTCAGCATGCAAGACTACAAAGGCGTCAAAACTCCATTGCCTTCAAAAGGCCACCTCTGCATTGACGAAAATGGTAAAGATTTCAATCAGAAGGTATATCGCTCCATGATTGGCTCTTTATTGTACCTATGTGCATCTAGGCTAGATATTATGCTAAGTGTTTGCATGTGTGCCCCATTCCAAGCAACATCGAAGGAATCACACCACAAGGCTGTGAAAATATTCTTTCATACTTAGCTCACATACCAACGCTTGGATTACGGTATCCCAAGGGCTCAAATATTCACCTCTTCAGATACTCCGATGCTGACTATGCTGGAGATCATGTTGATCGCAAGTCAACTTCTGGCAGATTTCATTTCCTCGGACGATCCTTAGTCTGTTGGTCCTCGAAGAAATAGAACTGCGTGTTAGTATCTACTTCTGCAGCTGAGTATATTGCTGCTGGTTCATGTTGCACTCAATTCCTATGAATGAAGCAAACCCTCAAGGACTATGGCATCAAGATGAATAATGTGCCTCTCTTCCGCGACAATGGGAGTGCTATCAATATTGCTTACAACCCAGTTCAGCACTCCAAGACGAAGCACATCCAGATTCGTCAGCATTTTCTTCGAGATCATGTACTCAATCGACCACATCTCCACTGAAGAACAACTAGCTGATATCAAGTTGCGGTCTGAGCTAAATATCTTAGAATCTTCGAATGTTCTTTGAAAAGACACACATCCTAACACTGATGCAAAATTAATGACTTAGAAGTGCAACACACGAAGTAACATTTTCTTGAATCAATGAAGAATAACAATCTAAGTGTGAAAAATTAATGAATAATTTAATCCTCAGAACCCTACGACAATTGTACGCGGTGTCTGAAATTGTCATTCTTATATGGTGGGTCACGCCACCAACCATAGATGAAATTATTCAAAGTTGAGTTTTTCGTCATTTTGCAAATTCTTCAAATTTTCAAATTCCTCAAGTTTGAAAATCCTCAATTTTTCAAATTCTTCAAAGTATGAAACAAATGTTTTTTATTCGCTAGATACATATATATATATTTGAGTTTTCATTGTCCTCAAAAGCATTCACTTATGGCTAAATTCTTCAATTTGATTTTTCATCTAAGTGAATGTGATCGGACCCGCTCCCCCTGTTAGTGTCAAAATCGCCGGATCTCGAGTAGGGGGTCCCGAACTGTGAGACTAGAATCGATGGTAATAGGAGACAAAGGGGACACAAATTTACCCAGGTTCGGGCCCTCCTATGGAGGTAATACCCAATGTCATGCTTGGTTGTATTGATGATATGGGGGTTTACAGAGTTGATCTACCTCGAGATCGAATAGCTAACCCTAGAAGAGTTGTTCTGTCTCTACAACCTAAAACACTCCAACTTATATAGACGCCGAGGTTACTTAGGGTTTACACATGGTCGGTTACATGCCGAAGAGATAAACATGCCTATCTACGATCGATGACTCGGAGGATACGTCATGGCTCCACGAGGCTTCCATCCTGGCGATGGTGACCCTGATGATCCAGTGCCCACCTTGCGGCCCATAAGCAATAGGTCGTCTATACGTGGACCCCCCTAATCTAGGACTCCCTCAGTAGCCCCCAGACTAGGCTTTAACGCCGATATATATTCGGCCAATCTCCTTGTGTTGTCATATTTGGCTAGCGTGGCGAGTCCCTCACTCCTTGTTCGGCAACCGACCAGTCTTCGGCAAGATCCCAATCATTGGGAGTGTAAGTCATTTTTAATAGCCGCTCGTGTTCCTCGATTTCCACGCGTCGTGGGGAGGCGAGAGGTTAGTGATTTTTACAATCTTACCCCTCTGCAACGGAGGCATCACTGATTTAATCAAAAAAAATCATGGTTCATACCACATCCTCTTCCTCCCCATCAGAAAAAGCTCCAAGGGGAAAGCCCACAAAAGACATGGCTAACACCCCTAGCTCCTCTGTGCGCACCTACGGTTCATGTCTAGGGCATTGGACTAGCTGCTCTGTAGCAGTCCTGTGGCTCCATGATCTAGAGACCCAAGGGTATCTCCCTCCTTCAGATCTGGCGGTGACCCGCGTAGGCTTGATTTCCTGTAATAACGAAGCTTTCGCTGAGCGTTTCCCCAATCCTAATAGGGGGAACGTGTATTCTTCATCCCCTTTCTCCTACGGGGCCTCGGGTTTCCCATCCACCCATTTATAAGAGGGTTATTGAAATTCTACGAGATCCAGCTTCACCACCTTACCCCAAGGTCCATCTTGCACATCTCAGGCTTCGTTACCCTTTGCGAGATGTTCTTAGGCTGCAAGGAGCACATCAAATTGTGGAGAAAATAATTCTGTCTCGTCCTCCGAACTCGGGACAAGACAATTTTGGAGGTTGGCAGAGCTGAAGTGTGCCGTGTAGCAAGGATGGGGTATCCGGTGGGCACTCCGAAGGAAGCCGAAGAGTGGACATTGGAATGGTTTTATATTGAAGACGTCCTCGTGTTCCAGCCAGCTCGGACAGGTCTACCCAAATACTCCGATGCCCCCTTGAAGAAAATATACAACTCTCGGCCGAGGAGTCCGTCCCAAGTGGAAAGCATTGAAGTGCAACGCCTACTGGCTCAGCTGCGGATGCTTGTCGACCATCAACTGACCATGATCGATGTCATGGCCGCTGCCATCTCCCGGTGCGTGCAACCCCTCCAATAGAGGGTGAACCCCTTGTGGCGCTATAATGGGACAAGCGACACCACCCATTCCCAAAGACTAGGGCCTACCAACCAGGCGGCGTTGGCTGCTGCCCTTGCCGCCCTGTATAAAGGGGAGCAAGAGGACTTTATTTGGAAAGCGACCAAGGAAGGATACTCAACCCATAATCCCATCGAATGGGTAAGCCCTTTTCCCTCTACAAACATAGTTCTGAGTTTCTATTATGTACTTCAGTTGACCGAAGTCTTGCGTGAATCGAAATGGAGGAGCTTCATCGAGATAGTCAATTGTCCGTCTCCTCCGCCCGAAAGCTACACACACGATGATGATCCAGGTTTCCATGACGACCCGAATCTTCTAATTGATTCTACAAACGGAGTGTATTATCAGGTTAGCCTCGACCAATCCTCAGTGGCTATCATAGTCGATTACCCCGGGTCATTCTCCGTTCCTGCCACGGACAACAAGAAGAAGAGCTCGTCCCATAAGAGGCAAGCTACCAATAGTGCCCCGAAATCGCCGGCTCAGACACCCTAGTGTCGTTGGTCCGCGTGCCATGCGCCGGCAACCGAGACTATGGCTGAATCGGAAGCCAACCGGGATCGTACCGAAGAGCCGGCCGCAAGGATGAATCAGCCTGCCCGCTCAACCCAAAGGTACATTGTTCGGTTATTCGCTGATTATCATAATCAATAGAGCCTTACAGCAATTTAGTTCATTGAAATACTTAGGCGAAATGCCCAGTCTTCTCCCATCGAAGAGGTCGCTAGGGTGTCCGACGAAGCCCAAAATTCCAGAGTCACGGCTCATGCCGATCCTGCTATAGGAGCCCCCATGGCCAATCCAGTACCTGCCAATTCTGGTGATGGTGTATCCATTACCAAATCGTAAGTGGGAAGTGCCATGAATTATCGGCAACGATGGGAGGCTATGCGGCACCCAATATTCTCCGAACAAGAGTTCGGTGCCCTTCACTTGGCAGACGCGCACATTGGTGCTGCCCGAGCCGGGTTCGGCGAAGCTATAAGGTTGATATCGGCCAGCATGTAGGTAAGTGATCGGTTTTTATAGTGTCCGAACACCCATGTAAACTCAGTAGCCCTAGAGCCTTAAGTTGGTTCAGAACAAACGAATTAAGGGTCTTTAACACTGTTGTGCTGCTAATGCAGGCTTCGAAGCAACAAAACATTCAACTGGCCAAGGAGCTAACGGAGAGCCAATCATAGGTTCAAGTAGTGATGGCGGAGCTAGAGCAAGTAAAGAGCTTGACCCAGGAGGCCCATGGTGAGTATACCGGTGTTGTTAATTTCTAGTAAATGCCCATGCTGACGTAGGCATATGCAAAGAGAGCTGGATGAAGCCCGAGAAGCTCAGCGGTACACCGAGTCCCAGCATGAGGTTGGGTGTGGTGTTATGAACCATCTCCAAGTGAAAAAGTAAGCCAAAGAAATTGAGAGTTTAAAGGGTCAATTGGCCCAGGCCCAAGAAGAAAATCAGACACTTTAGAGGGGCATGTTCGGTAAGTATGATCCGAACATTAGTAAGTACGCGTATAAAGGAAGTATGATAAGAATGTCTTTCCCTCATGTATAGGAATTCTATCCGGGCAACCAGAAGAACAGTTCAGATCCTACAAGGGAATTTGCTCAAGGAGCTGTCCACTCTCCATGAGGCATGGTAAAGGTGCTATGGCCTGCCGAGCAACCACCAGAAGGGATGTCCGGACTGACCAATAGATTCAAGGGAGCTCAAAGCAGGTTCGAGTTGTGGAAGACATCGTCTTGCCGAGAGGGTGGACAGGAGGCGTGGGTAATGATCAAGACCCGCTACGCCGAACTTGACACCCGAGCGGATGGCTCGGGTTGGTCCCATGGGATCGGATGGTCAAGAAGTGCCCCTCCACCTGATGTATAACTAGGTGATGCCTGTCGCCCGCCTTTCATAGGAAGACTGCTGCCTAGACACCATAGTTGGCAACTTAGATCCCGCCTTTCGTAAGAACAATCTGTGTTATAAACTTTGTCTTAACCAGCCATCGGCTTCTCCCTCCCATGCGAAGCCCGCGTGAGTGTCCCTCACAATTTGTTATTACAAAAGAGCGAATTGTGTTTGGGGAACCAGGCAATTTGGCCATATGGTACGAATAGACAGAAACCACATAGAGATATATGTTATATTACTGCTTAGTGTAAGAAACATCTTCCGAGGAAAATAGTACTTCAATCAATACCTTTCTTCGGGCCCCTACGAAGATCGTAGGTAAAGTTCCGCATACTGCTAGTATGCGGCTAAGGGTGTTTTTAGAAAAAACGTACCCCAATAATGGCGATAACGGCCATAGCCGTATTAAGTGCTTCCGTCAGGGCCGACCAATTGTCTACATAAGATAGCTAGCTTTAGGCTTCACCCATCTCAGGTACGTATCCGGATGACCCGGTAGTAACAATCACAAAGGTGCTTCCTTTACCCTCTAGCCGAACAATTGGGAACGTGGAGGGTAAACTCAGGAGCGAGGCAAACCAGCTTGGCAAAGTCTTCTTTTAAATTGATGCATATAATGGCTTGCGCGTGACAAAGGAAATGTGTGTACATGATAAGTGTGAGTAAATACGTATAATATAAAAACGTTGTCTTCAAGAAGAAGCCCCCAGGTGCTGTGTTCGGATTTAACACTTTAGAGTGTATGCTGATAGCCTTAGTACAAGATTCGTTTGACTGAACATAGAAAAGGAAATCAGTCCTATTAAACAGCAAAGTGGAAGGGAAGAAAAAGAAAAAAGGAAAGGCAAGAAAAAAGAAAAACATTGGAGAATTGGACGACATCAGTTTATCTGTAGAAGCACCGAACAGGAGCTGCGTTCCATGGGTTTGGTTCAACGTGATTGTCTGACGAGCTCCGAAGACGATAGGCTCCTCCCACAAGTACTTCATCAATGATGAAGGGGCCCTCTCATTTGGGGTTGAGTTTATGCTTCTGCTTCTCCGGGAGCCATAGGACGAGTTCGGCTATGTTGTATGATTTTGCCCTGACCCCCCTACTTTGGTAGCATCGTGCTTCATGCTGGTAAAACATAGAGCGAGCCCGAGCTATGTCACGCTTTCCCTCTAAGGCGTCTAGGTCGTCCTGCCAATCCAATTCGGCCTCATTTTCCTCGTACATGCGTACTCTTGGTGCGCCGTGAATAATGTCGCAAGGGAGGACTGCCTCAGCACCATAGACCATGAAGAACAGTGTGTAACCCGTCGATTTATTCGGGGTGGTGCATAAGCCCCATAAATGAAGTCGAGCTCCTCCACCCAATGACAGTCGGACTCATGAAGTGATCAGACCAAACATGGCTTAATACTGCTAATAATGAGACTGTTTGCTCGTTTGCCCTATCCATTGGTCTACGGATGATAGACTAATGCATAATCTACCTTAATGCCCATTTTTGCGCACCAATCTTTGACGTCCTGGGCCGTGAAATTGGATCTAGTATATGTTATTATACTATGCGGGACACCATAAGGGTGTAGCACGCCAGAGATAAAGTCGATCACTGGCTCGGACTTGGGCGATTTTACGGGCTTTCCCTCTATCCATTTAGTGAACTTGTCGACCATGACTAGCGGGTATTTGTTCTTCTTGGTCCCCCTTTAAGGGGTCTGACCATGTCCAATCCCTAGACCGTGAAAGGCCAAGTGATAAAAATAGTCCGAAGAGGTGTTGTGGGCATGTGACTTTGATTTGCAAAGAGTTGACACCCTATGCAATGTTTGACAAGTGACTCGACGTCCGTCCGAGCTGTAGGCCAATAAAAACCGGCTCAGAAGGCCTTGATAACTAAGGGTCTTGCCGTGGCGTGATGGCCGCCCATGCCTGCATGAACTTCGGCTAGGAGATCCCTTCCTTTTTCCTCAGATATGCACCGTTGTAATATTCCGGTGGTGCTTTTCTTGTATAACTCACCCACGTGTACTTTGTAGGCTTTTTATCGCCGAACTATGCACCGTGCCTCTGTCTGGTCCTAGGGTAGTTCCTTGTGGAGAAGTTAAGCGATGAAGGGATCTGTCCGTGGTGCAATTACTACCATTACCTTATGAGCCGAAGGCGTTTCATCCATGACGGAGCCGCCGATGATTTGATCGTCTGGTTCGTTTATAGGGGGAATAACCTCGTCCGTCATATTTAGACCGGTGACCTTGTCCTCGTCATGCCACACAACAGATGGCATGAAGATCCGCTCCAGAAAGGTTTTTCTTGGGACAGGGTCGCGTTTGGCTCCCATACAAGCCAATACGTCGGTGGCTTGGTTGTTGTCGTGAGCAACGTGGTGAAATTCCAACCCTTCAAACCGAGCAGAAATTTTTAGGACGGCATTTCCATATGCCGCCATCTTCGGGTTTTTGAAATACAGTTCGCCATTAATTTGGGAGATGGCCAAGTTGGATTCTCCCCGTACCTCTAGCCGGTGTATGCCCATCGATACTGCCATCCAAACACTATGAAGGAGAGCTTCGTATTCGGCTGCATTGTTGGAGTAGGCATACATGATTTGCAACACGTATCGCACGTTGTCGCCTATGGGGGATGTGAGGATAACTCCAGCCCCCAGTCTAGCCAAGGTTTTGGATCCATCAAAATACATTGTCCAATGGGAGTATGTGTTGTATTCCTTGGGGAGTTGGGCCTCTGTCCAATGAGCCAGGAAATCTGCCAATACCTGAGATTTTATGGCATAACATGGCTCATAGGTTACTTCAAAGGGAAGGAGCTCAATGGCCACTTGGCTATGCGGCCGGTCGTGTCCTTGTTGTTTATTATATCGTTCAGGGGGACTTCGGATCCCACTATTACCGCACACTCTTGGAAGTAGTGTCTGAGTTTTCTTGATGCCATAAACACTATGTAGGATATCTTTTGGTAGTGCGGATATCTGGAGTTGCACTTTTTTAGCACTTCTCACACGTAGTAGACCGGTTTCTGAGCCCGAAATTTGTGTCCTTCCTCGTCTCGTTCAACGACCAGCACCACGCTGGCCACTTGATTGGTAGCCGATATGTATAACAACATGGGATCACCAGCGCCTGGTGCTGTGAGTATGGGATTGGTTGCCAGTAGAGTTTTAGTTTCTACTAGCGCAGCCGCTGCTTCGTCGGTCCACTCAAAGTTGTTGGTCTATTTTAGCAGATTATAGAGCAGTAAAGCTTTCTCTCTAAGGCCGGAGATAAAGCGGCTTAATGCCGCTACACGCCCAGCTGGCTTCTGGACATGCTTCACCTCTATAGGAATTGCGAGTTCCAATAGGGCACGGATCTTAGCTGGATTCGGTTCTATTCCTCTATGGGAGACGAGGAATCCAAGTAGCTTACGAGAAGGAACTCCGAATACACATTTTTTGTGGATTGAGTCATATGTCATACTCGTGTAGACTAGCAAAGGTTTGTTGTAGGTCGTCGATCAGCTGGTTGACGTGTTTGTTCTTAACTACCACATCGTCCATGTACGCCTCGACTGTCTTAACGACCTAAGTCACGAGACACCTCTGGATCAAGTGCTCGTATGTCGCCCCGACATTTTTTACCCCGAAAGGCATCATGTTGAAGTAGAATGGCCCGTATGGTGTGATGAATGTGGTTGCCGCTTGATCATATTCCTTCATTTTATTCTGATGGTATCCGGAGTAAGTGTCGAGGAAACACAACGAATCGTGTCTGGCTGTGGCGTCAATGATTTGGTCTATGCATGGTAAGGGGAAAGGGTCCTTAGGGCAGGTTTTGTTGAGGTGTTTGAAATCGACACACAACTTCCAAGACTTGTCTTTGTTTGGTACCATCACCAGGTTTGCCAACCATTCGAGTGCTTTATCTTCCGAATAAAACCACCCTCTAGAAGTTTAGCTAATTCTTCCCACATAGCTTGTCATTTGGGTTCGGAGAAGCGACGTAGAGTCTGTTTAACGGGCTTAAAGCCTACGATGATGTTCAGACTGTGTTCGGCAAGCCGTCATGGGATTCCGGGCATATCGGAAGGATGCTAGGAAAAAATGTCCCAATTTTGTCGAAGAAAATTCTAGAGTGCCTCATCCACCAGGGGATCGAGCTACGCTCCTACGGATGTTTTATTATTGAGATCCGTCGGATGTACTTGAAATATGACGATTTCCTCTATGAGTTTGAAGGACGTGGACTTGGGCCTTTTGCTAAATATCCCAGCATTCTTGTTAACTGTTAACCGTAGTGCGGTTAGTTCTTCTGCAGCGAAAGTCTTAGCTAATGCCTCGAGGGCTAGTGCTATCGTTTTGTTTTTGGCCCAAAGGGCTATGTTTGGATCACTAGAGATCATAATCACTCCATTTGGTCCTGGCATTTTAAGTTTCATGTACCCGTAATGGGGTATAGCCTAGAACTCTGTGAAGGCGTCACGTCCCAATAGGGCGTGATAGCCGCTTGGGAAGGGTACGATGTGGAAAAGAAGTTCTTCGGATTGGTAGTTTTCGGGCGTGCCAAACACTAAATCCAGGAATGTCACACCCTGTGATTTGCCTCATGACTAAGCTATCATGACTCAAAAATCAGGGCCAATTAAACCTTTTACTATGCTTGTGATGCTTGACTTGATTATTGATTGCTTGTTTGGCTGCTTGTGCTCTATATTCATAAAATGCCTCCCACTCTCAAAATTCTCAAAATAATTGCTTGCTTGTCCATATATAGGAGTATCAACACATGGTCATGTTCAAAATATCGGACAAAGCCCTTCAAAACCATTTCTGCCTATTTCAAGAATTTGAAATATTTGTATAAGAAATATTATCAAATAAATCCAATAAAATTCTAGCATGTCACATATGATATATGTGGTCATATTTCCAAGTTTCATATCAATATCAATTGTTTTGGTTCACCAAAATATCCCAAAATCCTCTGTGTCTAGATCCAAATTTGAGCAATTCTACATTACCAACTATCTCCTATAGATCTCAAACTTTGTGGACATGTTTTAATCATCCAATAATGCATCCACACCAAGTGGTGCATCAAGGAGAACAGATTAACTTGTCCCAATCCCCTCAAACCCCTTTCTGTTTATTTCAAAATTTGGGAATGTTTGCATTGTCAAGTTTCCCCATTTGGTCCCAAACTTTTTGGGCATGCTCTAGTCAGAAAATTATGCAACCACAGCAAGTGGTGCATCAGGGAGGATAGATTTGCTTAGCTAGATCTAAGAACATCAATTTCTGCCCATCTCTAGGGTTTACCAAGTCTGCATTGTCAACTTTCCTCAAATGGGATCAAATATTGTGACCCATCTCAATTTTACCTCCCATCTAATCCTAGTAAGTATCATGGCAAGTAAACACCATTTGCTTTCCCAAACATCCATGAAACACCTTCTGCAGCAATTTTGTTCTCAATAATTGGGTTACCATATGAGTTCTCCTTGGTCCTAAATTTTTACCACAACCTCTTGTAGATACCTTGTACCTCCAGTAAAAACCTCATTCCCTGTACTCGATTATTGCAGGTGTAAAACACCAATTCCTACACTGTTTTCACCATGCCAGCACCCTTTCTAGCTCCATACCCCCTCTCTTATACCACTTCCTTACTTCCTAAGAGTGCTAGAGCATCTCCAGAACCCCCCTAACACTTGTGGACAAGAGTGGCCACGACCAGGGTGCGTGGGACACGCCATGGCATGCAAAAGCCACGCTCTGGAGCATGCTACAGTGCGCCCGATCACTATAGCACCTACCATTCCAAGCCACCCAACAACCTTGGGTGTCATGGTGCTGTCTCTCGAGGTCGCCTCGGCATCCTCGACACGCTGGACGATCGGGCCCCTCCTCCCTGGCCCTCCTCTCTCCCCTGTCAGGCACGCCTGAGCATTGCCCATGGACTCCATCCACGGTCTGCCTCGGCAGGGCTACATAAGCCTGCACCTGAGCACCTGCTGCCTTGCTTCGCTCTCTCCCTCCCCCGTGGACCGCCAAGACCTCCCCGTTACTCCTCTCGAGCTCCCCTGCTCCTCCTGCCGGTGACACCTACCTCGGAACTCGCTCGAATTCAAGCTCCCCCAGCCCCTCCGTTCCTTTGAACCACACTAGGCCACTACCAGCTCTGCCTCACTTCTCCCTGCGCTTCGTTTTCCCTTCCCCTATGTTCGAAGCACCGCTACCATGACCACCAGATGCTGGCATCCGCTACTGCCGAGCCCCTGTCCTCCCCAGCACTCCCTGGCAACCGGTGGCTCGACCTCCTGAGCTCCCCCATCGCCGAAACTTTGTCGGGGACAGCCTGTGGCTCCGCCAATCGCCGGCGGGAGCCGCTCCTCCCTCTCTATCGGGCGCGGGCTGAAGGAAGGAGAAGGCCCCGTTAGCTACCGGGCCCCGCCTATCGGTGCGTCAGCAAGGCCAACCGGTGGGCCTCGCCCGATTAAGTGTAGGTGGGGACAGCGATGGTCCCCCTTTGTTAGGGGAAGGCGTATTTCCCCGGCAACGTCTTCGACGTCATCTCTGAGCCGACCGGTCGAGCCACCGGGCCGGCCCATTTGCTATGCTGCGCCGTGAGCGCGTTTTAGCCCACTAGGTATACACCTTTTCCTTTTCCTTTTTCTGAGATACTAAATTAATCCTAGAGTATTCATTGTAACTCCAATCTTGATGATCCTAAATCCTAGATGTCTCTAAAATCATGGGCTAACCACGCATGTGATTTGTACATTTGTCCATACAATATTTTTCACACCAAAAATATCTTTTGTCATTTCTTTAATTATAAATACCACCTTGCAAATTCCTAGAGCATCCATATCAACTACAAATGGATTGATTCAAGTTCCTAGCTATATCTAAATTCATGTCCTGAGATGTGAACATTTTTACTCACACTTATTCTGCCATGTCAATTATTGGACCATTTCTTCATGTATGATTCACTTTGCAAATTCATAGGATATTCATACAACCTCCAAATCCAGTGAAACAACTTCCCACATGTTCCTAAAAACATGCCCTATTTGATGAGTGCCTCCACTCATTTTTATAAAAATGTTTTTTGTGGACATCTTATAGGACCATAATTTCCTTCATTCACACGATTCCAAACTCCCCCTTGATCCACATCCTATGAAACCTCCTTGGTTATTTTTCTTGTGACCAGAGGTGTCCAAGAAAAATAAAAATCCTATTTATAGAGAAGTTTTATTTTCTACTCGTTGTGTTGCTTATTGTGGTTGTTTACCAACGGTAGTTGACGAGGTATACGAACTGCTCGGAGTTGGACTAGAAGCATGTGAAGGCCTCAAAGACTTTATGAAGACAGGCGAGCAGCCCTTTAACCATGTTAAGGAACCATTTTCGTTGGATGTCATATAGCACTTTACTTTTGATATACTTTATCATGGGGAGTAGTGACCACTTCGGTGGGTTGCTTCCGATACTTTTGCCATTAACACTTGCATTGTGCATGACCCTACAACTTTATGAGGATTATGCGGGTGGGTGTATATAGCATGCTAGTAGATGCTACGCAAGTGGGTTCCGAATTATGCATGGTGATGGAAAGAAAGAAATGATTTCAAACACTTTTCGAAACCCCCGTCGGGTGCCACTAATGCCCGAGGGAGATGATGATGAGATGGGTGACCACTTGAGAAAGAAGTGGTGTACCGGAACAAGTTGAAGGTGTGTTGTCACAACCCTATCTAGATGTCCTAGGAATAGTATTGTTCTTGCATCATGTTTCATTTTTGCACTAACATGAAATGGGGAACAAAAAGAAACCCCAAGGTAACTTTGAATCAAAACAATTCAAACTTGGTGACAATTCAACAAATCCAAAATGCCCACTAAAAATGTTCCCTATGTCTAGTAAATTTGGGCATGATTATAATAGGGACCATTCTAATTATTTGAACAATCAAAGTAATTCAAAAATAATTGATAAGGCTCCTGAAATCATTAAATAAAGCACTATCATTATTTATGTTTTCAAAATATCCTGAAACATTTTAGACACGTTTGAAATATTCAAACTTCATTATAGAAAATATATGGGATATTTTATAAAGTCATTTGTACCTGAAAAGAAAATAAACAAATGTCAGTAAAGGAAAAGAGAGAAGAAAAAAAGAAAAAAGGGGGAAAGGCCCAGGCTAGGCCAGCCCACCTGGCCTAGGGAGCTCATCGTCGTCCTGGCGGCCAAGAGGACGAGCGTGTGGCCGGAGCGCGCGCGCTACCGTGCCTCCACGCCGACAGCAGCCTTCCTGTGTCCTCCTCGCCAGTGCGACGGGGATAAGCTCCCCAGAGCCATCCCCATAACTTCCTCTCTCTCTCTCTCGCTCGCTTCTCTTCCTCTCCCCTCTCTGTTCTGCCATAGCCGAGCTTTGCTCGAGCTCGCCACCGTCGCGCTAGCCGCCCCCTCGCCTCGCTAGGTAGCCCCCGAGAACCACCGCTTCCCATCGTCCTCCCCGTGGTCCTAGAAGACGCCGGGGGCCCCTCTACGCCGCGCCATCGCCGTTCCTCCCCGCCGGTCACCGGAGCTTCGCCCCGACATTCTGCCCCGTCCGGACCTCCTCCGACCTCGCCGTCGCCTCAGCTGGAACTGCAGTGAGCCACTGGTGCTCCTCCCCTTCTCCCCTTTCTCTCTCGTGCCCCGTAGACGCTGCACCCTTCTGGCCCGAGCTCCGGCCACCGCCCAGCTCACCGCCGCGTCGATTCCGACCATCTCAGCTCCTGGGAGGGATCGGAATGGACACGCGCGTGTGTCGTGAGTCGTTTTGTGCCCTCCGCCATCCTTTTGGTTGCCGAAGGAGGGATGCCGAAGCCCTCCGTCGTCTCTGGAGCCACCGGCGGCTCAACGCCGGTGGGTCTTGCCGGAATTGACCACGGGGTTTGACCCCCCTGAGTCACTGGCAGATGGGGCCAGGCCCTAACAAGTCAAAGTTAATTAGGAATTTAATTAACCTAGTTATTCGATGTTAATTCATTCTCATCTTTTTCTTCGGGGATAGGAACTAGGCTATTCATCCATTGCTTAGGATGCCGAGTTACTAACCATGGACCACTAGCTAGCTTGTTGTAAGTGAATGTGGGTATTCAAGTATTATTGGTGTGACAAACAGATGGAGAAGGGATTTGAGTCTAGAAAGTCGAGTGGTTATGCTTTTCCAATCTTTTGCAGTTGTCTCAGATCCTTTTTGAGCAATTACAGCTGTTACACTGTCCAATTTCTGCTAGAGTCTCTTATGTCTTTGCATCGTTCTCTGTTTCAGATGTCCCCTCGTCCTTCCCGTTAGGTGGTCCGTCTGACCAGGTGCATCGATGTATCGGGTCACACGGCCATGTTGGTCAGAGTCATGATGGAGGCTGCATACCGTTGGTACCCGAAGTACACAATGGAGGAACAGTATCGAGACTTCAACCAGAGCCAGTATCTGTGTACCGTCAAGATTTATCCTTCATACCCTGGAGCCGCAGAGCCGCTTCACTGGACTTATGGATTAGGTGTCACCATAGATATGGCAGTTCAGGAGGCCTCTTACACCATGCTGACTATCATGAGGTTCCACCATGGTCTGCTTCAGAACACCAAGTTTTGTTATGTTCTCGCTTCTATGGGAGGAGAGGATGGTTATCTTAGTGCAGCCTACTATGATCATTCCCATGAGGACCCTAGGCTGCAGGTGACCGCTCAAATGTTGGAGAACAGGGATCATGATGCACGTGCCCTTCACATGGAGCTTTATGCCACCCGTGCACATCTTTGGACAGCCCTGACGTAGTTGGCACCTGTTGTGCAGACAGGCTATGGAGATTCGGAGATGCTGACCCCATCGCAGACTCATCTGCCAGCACACGTAGACTGGCCCGATGTTGGAGGCATCACCCCTCTTCGAGGACCAATGTTGCCGCCGACAAGGGGACCAAGGCCACATCCGTGTCCTTATGGCTCCCAGGGATCACAGGCCAGAGTGTTTCCAGATCCTCAGGTTCAGCTCCCAGGTCATGTGGGTAACCCGTATAAGGCATTCTACGGCGATGCTTGAGTACGTGGATGTTAGTTCTAGTTTGGTAGTCATCGTATCGCCACAGTCCTGTGTGTCTTGTGGGATATGATGAGGTTGAGAGTTGAGTTCCGGAGGTGTAGATAGATAATGTATAGGAAGCTTGTAATGCCTCCGATGAGTTGTATCATCTCTCCGTTGTTGTTTTTCAGCTTGGCTTGTACTGAACTATGTCATGGTCGGTATGAATCATGGTGTTCATATGGAAGTTGTGTTACCATGTTGATTGGTGTTTACCCTGCATGCCATGTTGTCCAGTACATTCCTTATCCTATGTCTTAGAGTTGTTGTTCCCTATGATTAAGCTGTGGGTTTGTTTCTCCAGGATGGTGGCAACTAGGAATAACCCCATGCCTACCCCCGAGCAGGGCGAGGGAAGCTAGCCAAGGCAAGAAGATCTGCCACATGCGCCTTCTCTGGCGGAACTAATGCTAGAAGCTGAAAGGAATAAGAGGGAGACCAATAGGCTGTTGGAAAGAATCGAGCAGAACACAGCACGTGCTCCCCGCAATGACCTCACTGATGGCATATCACTTGGTGATTTCATCAGGCTGAGCCCACCCAAGTATCATCTTTCGGTCGACCCACTCGACGCGGATGACTGGCTGACTAGCATGCATCGCAAGATCGGAGCTGCCAATGTGACTGAGGCCCACTAGATGACCTTTGCAACCTACTTTCTGGAAGGGCCCGCCAATCTATGGTGGGAGAATTTTGAAGCCATGCGTCCTGCAGGCCCCGCACCAACTTGGGCAGAGTTCAGTACTGCATTTCGTACCCATCACATCCTAGAAGGGCTGATGGATCGTAAGAGAGAGGAATTTTGTGCCTTCACCCAGGGCAGACTGTCAGTGGATGCTTATAGTCGTGAGTTTGGAAACCTTGCTCGCTATGCTCCTGAGGAAGTTTCTACTGATGCCAAGAAGCAGGCTAGGTTCCGCAAGGGACTTAACCCTGAGCTCCGTCAAGACCTGCGCCTGCATGAGTGGGCCACTTTCCATGCTCTCGTCAACAAGGCTATCAATGCCGAGACTTGACAGACTGATTATGAGGCCACGAGAAAGCACAACCGTGATTTCAACCCCGCATCTGGCTCAGGCTCCAATAAACGTCGGATCTGGGTGCCCAATGCAGCTCTGCCGCCAAAATACAATGCAAGGCCATCCTTCGAGGTGCCTCGCCCAGTTCAGCTCAACCCTCCGGTCAGATCATTTGGAGGACCGCCTGCAAATATTGCTCCCGAGGCCACCGTGGTTTGCTATAAGTGTGTAGAACCAGGACACTACTCCTGTGAGTGTCCCCAGAATAATGTTAAGCCCGCTGGACGTGGAAAGCCAGGAAAAGCCTTCTTCGTGAAGCCATCTCCTGCTCGTGGACAAGTGAATTATGTGTTTGCTGAGGAAGATCTTGAGGATCCTGATGTTATCCTAGGTATGCTCCTTGTCAATAGTCATCCAACATCTGTTCTATTTGATACTGGTGCATCTCATTCCTTCATCTCAGAAAGTTATGCACAGTTGCATAACATGTCTTTTTGTGATATGCCTACTCCTTTAGTAGTGCAGACTCCGGGTTCAAAATGGCAAACTTCTAGAATGAGCCATGATAATGAGATTTTGGTGGATAGATTAGTCTTCCTAGCATCTTTGATAGCCCTCAAGTCTTCAGACATCAATATCATTCTAGGTATGGATTGGATGAAAGCCCACTATGCCAAGATTGATACTCATTCTAGGAATGTTCAACTTACACATCCATCGGGTGAGATAGTTAATGTCTCCACTCGAACAAACAAGCCCCAACTCTATTCCCTCAATGCTAGCCCTCTTCTAGAGTTAGAAGATATTACAGTAGTCCGTAGCTTTCCGGATGTCTTTCTAGAAGAACTGCCAGGAGTTCCTCTAGTCAGAGATGTTGAGTTTGTGACAGAGCTCATCCCAGGGACTGTCCCAATTGCTAGAAGACCCTATAAGATGGCACCCTTAGAACTAGCCGAACTTAAGATCCAACTCGACGAGGCTTTGAAGAAAGGTTTCATCCGTCCCAGTGCTTCTCCTTGGGCTTGTCCTGTTCTCTTCGTCAAGAAGAAGGATGGTTCGGATCGGATGGTTATGGATTATCGGCCAGTGAATCTGGTCACCTTAAAGAACAAGTATCCGCTCCCTAGGATCAACGATTTGTATGACCAACTCGCTGGATCCTCTGTCTTCTCCAAAATGGATTTGAGGTTGGGATACCATCAATTAGAATTAGGAATGGGGACATTCCAAAAACGTCTTTTGTTACTCGTTATGGCCAATACGAGTACACCATCATGTCCTTCGGTTTAACCAATGCTCCAGCCACCTTCTCTCGCTTGATGAATTCGATCTTCATGGAGTATCCGGATAATTCGTCATGGTCTACCTTGACAATATAATCATCTACTCGAAGAACGAACTAGAACATGCCGAGCATCTAAGGGTGATATTGATGAAACTTTGAGAGCACCACCTGTACGCCAAATTCTCTAAGTGTGAATTTTGGTTGCCAAAAGAGACCTATCTGGGCCACGTGATTTCTGGTAAAGGTATTTCTGTCAATCCCGAGAGATTTCAGGCCGTCCTTGGCTTAGCGAGCTATTGTCGCCGCTTTGTCGAGAATTTTTCCAAAGTTGCAAAACCTCTGACTGAACTCCTCAAGAAAGATAAAAAGTTCGAGTGGACTCCACAATGCGAGCATAGTTTTCAGGAGTTGAAAAGACGACAGACCTCAGCTCCCATTCCGGTGCCACCTGATTTCTCTAAGGACTTTGTTATCTATTGCGACGCTTCGCAACAAGAATTAGGTTGCATTCTCACGCAAGATCGTCATGTGATTGCATATGCATCTCAGCAGTTGCGTCCACATGAGGATAATTATCCAACACATGATCTTGAGCTTGCAGCTGTAGTCCATGCACTGAAAACCTAGCGACATTACCTTCTAGGTAATCCTTGCGAAATTTACACTGATCATCAAAGTCTAAAATATATATTCACCCTGCCGGATTTGAATCTCAGGCAAAGACGGTGGGTAGAGTTGATTACAGATTACGACTTAGGGATAACTTACACACCGGGGAAAGCCAATGTCATTGCTGATACACTAAGTCATAAGTCTTATTGTAACAACCTGATGTTACAACAAGGTCAACCACTTCTCCATGAGGAACTTCAGAAGTTAAACCTTCACCTTGTACCTCAAGGATTCCTATCCAACCTGGTGGCGAAACCTAATCTTAAGGATCAAATAGTAGCTGTCCAGAAATATGATAAGGGTATATCCCAGATCAAGGAGAATATTGCTAGCCGAAACGCTAAAGATTTCTCCAAGAACGATGAAGGTGTTGTGTACTTCCAGGACCGGTTGGTGGTTCCCAAGAGCACACACTTAAGACAGCTGATCCTTAAGGAGGCTCATGATTCTCCTCTCAAAATTCATCTGGGTAGTACCAAAATGTATCAGGACCTACGCCAGAGGTTCTGGTGGACTAGGATGAAGAGAGAAATTGCTCAGTTTGTTTCTAAGTACGACGTTTGCCGTCGCGCGAAAGCAGAACATCAAAGGCCTGCTGGCACCCTTGAACCTTTAGCTATTCCCGAATGAAAATGGGATAAAGTCGGTATGGAATTCATTACCGGATTTCCTAGGACTAAGAGAGGGAATAATGCTATATTTGTGGTCATTGACCGTCTTTCCAAAGTGACTCATTTTCTTCCTGTTCGGGAAAGTATAACTACTAGCCAGCTAGCGGAGTTGTATGTTTCTCGAATAGTTTCTCTTCATGGTGTTCCTTTGGAGATTAACTCAGACCGTGGAAGTATCTTTACTTCCTGATTTTGGGAAAGTTTTCAAACTGATATGGGGACTCATCTATCCTTTAGCACTACTTTCCACCCGCAATCAAGTGGTCAAGTTGAGCGAGTCAATCAAATCCTCGAAGACATGCTCCGAGCTTGTGTTATATCTTTCGGTATGAACTAGGAGAAATGTCTTCCATTTGACGAATTTTCTTATAACAATAGTTATCAATCAAGCTTGGGCAAAGCCCCTTTTGAAGTTCTCTATGGACGAAGGTGTCGAACACCTCTTAACTGGTCAGAAACCGGAGAGAGGCAACTCTTTGGTCCGAATATGATCCAGGATGCACAGGAGCAAGTTCGCATTATTCGTGAAAAGTTGAAAACAGCCCAATCTCGTCAAAAGAGCCAATATGATCGCCATCATAAGGCTGTGACCTATGAAATTGACGAGAAGGCTTAGCTTTGGGTTACACCTCTGAAGGGTACCCCATCGATTCGGTATCAAGGGCAAGTTGGCTCCTCATTACATTGGACCTTTTCGCATTCTTGCAAAAGGAGGAGAGGTTCCCTACCAATTGGAACTTCCGCCGCATCTTTCCAAGGTTCATGATGTCTTCCACGTCTCGCAACTCAGGCATTGCTTCTCAGACCCTATCCGTGAGGTAGACCCCGTAGAGCTTGATCTCCAAGATAACCTTACATATCGAGAATACCCTGTTTGTATTCTTGATCAAGCTGAGCGTACCACTCGGCGTCGGAACATCAACTTTCTTAAGGTTCAGTGGTCACACCATTCTGAAAAGTAGGCGACATGGGAAAGAGAAGATCGTCTTCGACTAGAGTACCACGCGCTCTTCCTGACGACTTCAAAATCTCGGGACGAGATTATTTTGAGTGGGGGCGAGTTGTCACAACCCTAGCTAGATGTCCTAGGAATAGTATTGTGCTTGCATCATGTTTCATTTTTTTCATTAACATGAAATGGGGAACAAAAAGAAACCCCAAGCTAACTTTGAATCAAAACAATTCAAACATGGTGAAAATTCAACAAATCCAAAATGCCCACTAAAAATGTTCCCTATGTCTGCTAAATTTGGGCATGATTATAACAGGGACAATTCTAATTATTTGAACAATCAAAGTAATTCAAAAATAATTGATAAGGCTCCTGAAATCATTAAACAAAGCACTATCATTATTTTTGTTTTCAAAATATCCTGAAACTTTCTAGAGAAGTTTGAAATATTGAAACTTCATTATAGAAAATATATGGGATATTTTATAAATTCATTTGTCCTTGAAAAGAAAATAAAGAAATGTTAGTAAAGGAAACAGAGAAGAAAAAAAAGGGAGAAAGGCCCAGGCCAGGCCAGGCCACCTGGCCCAGGGAGGTCATCGTCCTCCTGGCGGCCAGGAGGACGAGCGCGTGGCCGGAGCGCGTGCGTTGCCGTGCCTCCACGCCGGTAGCTGCCTGCCTGTGTCCTCCTCGCCAACGCGACGGGGATAAGCTCCCCAGAGCTGTCCCCATCGGTCCCTCTCTCTCTCTCGCCCGCGTCTCTTCCTCTCCCCTCTCTGTTCAGCCATAGTCAAGATCTGCTCGAGCTCGCCGCCGTCGCGCTAGCCTCCCCCTCGCCTCGCTAGGTAGCCCCCGAGAACCGCCACTTCCCCCTCGTCCTCCCCGTGGTCCTAGAAGATGTCCCAATCCCCTCTATGCCGCGCCATCGCCGTTCCTCCCCGCCGGTCACCGGAGCTTGGCACCGACATTCTGCCCCATCCTGACCTCCTCCGACCTCGTCGTCGCCTCTGCTGGAACCATGGTGAGCCGATGGTGCTCGTCCCCTTCTCCCCTTTCTCTCTCGTGCCCCGCAGACGCCGCGCCCTTCTTGCCCGAGCTCCGGCCGCCGCCCAGCTCACCGCCGGCGTCAATTCCGACCATCTTAGTTCCTGGGAGGGGTCGGAATGGACGTGTGCGTGTGTGCTGAGTCGTTTGGTGCCCTCCGCCATCCTTTTGGTCGCCGGAGGAGGGATCCTGAAGCCCTCCGCCGTCTTTGGAGCCACCAGCGGCTCAACGGCGGTGGGTGTTGCCGGAGTTGACCACGGGGTTTGACCCCCATGAGTCACTGGAAGGTGGGGCCAGGCCCTGACAAGTCAAAGTTAATTAGGAATTTAATTAATTATTTTAATTAATCTAATTAGTCACACACAATGGGCCGAGTTTCTGTTTATTAATTAGGATTTAGTTTTAGTTAGTTAGTTAAGTGTCTGAGTCACTGACATGTGGCCCCCACATGTCAGGTTTGACTCTGGCCCGGAAGCTGACCAGCCGACACCACGGTGACGTCAGGATGATGTCATTATTTCATTTTCTAGTTTAAAAATAATTCCAGAAATTATTCAAAAATTCAAAAATTCATATAAATTAATTTGTAAATCAGATGAAAATAATTTATATATGAAAATTTATCACAAAAATCCAATGAATCCAATGGTGCTATTGTCATTCATGTTAGAGAAATCTAAATAGGTGGACACTGACACAATTACCAATAGGTTAGTATATGGAATTTGAAATACAGAACGATTCTGAACCTATATTCAAACTCATTTCAAATTAACTTGAACACTAATTGCATTAGCTCATCCATACATGCTATCATGCCATGATCATGCATCATATTGTTGCACTTGCGAGTGTTGATTGTTTCTTATCTGCATTGAGGTAGGCCCTGCTCCTGAGGATACCCCCGAGTATCCCGACGAAGGAGAGAACCTTTTCGTTTCCCAGCAAGGCAAGCAACCCCTTTGATCATTCCGATAACATCCCACTCTCTCGCTCCTGCTCTTGTTTATTGCATTAGGACAACCGATCACATGTCAGTCATACACGGTAGATGATCCTATTCTTTTGCACAACCTGACATTGTCATAGTAAATAGCTAATCCTTGCAACGTAGCATACCTGGTAGATGCTTGTGCCATGATGTGCTTAGCTTACTTTGCCTGCTATGCTTGCTATGCTTAGAGTTGTGTCAGGTCGGATTCATCTGGGTGATGAACTGAGTGAAACGATTTTGTTCTGATGTGGTGATATAACGATGAAATCGATTTGGTAAAGGTAGCGATGAGAGGCTATGTAGGAGTACATAGCAGGTTGTCTCATTGGGACCGTTCTTAGGAACTAAGTTCCGTGTTTGTGATCCAAGACTAGTTACTACCACACGTTGGGATACTTAATTGACCCTCTCGACTTATCATTCCCTTAGTCCTTAGTCTAGGGTTTGCAAGTAGTTTCTCGTGTTTATAGCATGCTAGAGGCCGTGCATAGCACTGACCCTAGGGGTGGGTTGTGATGCGGTAGGTAGTGGCACGGTGTACCAAGGGTCACCCGGATGGTGGGCTTGGGAACCCTACGCACATCATTTGGGGCTGTAGCAGAAACTTCGGCCGAACTTCCGTGCGGTGTCAGTCTCAAATAGGCGATAGGCTAGACTAGAGGTCTTATGTGATTGACGGTCGTGGCCGACTCCCTCACTGGGCATCCGCTTGAAGGTTTCCGAGGTGCATGGTTTATGAGCACACAGCGATAAGTGGCGAGAGCGTGTGTGAAGAAGTACACCCCTGGAGGGTATGAAACTATTAGAATAGCCACGTCCTCGGATGTGGACTACTTGGAGAACTTATGCTGTTCATAGATAACAAAATGGATACTCATAAAAATATCAAGACAAGTGTGAGTAGCGTAGATGGCACTCTCCCAGGAGAGGGAAGTGAATCTATGGTGGTGTATTTCTATGGAGTTAGTGGACTCGTGTGCGATATCTAAAATGTAATCAAAGAGTTAAAAATGAGTAGTGTAGGTTAGCCATGAGTCAAAGCTGGCATTGCTGCATAAACTCCACCTCCCCCCTTTGTTGTTACACGAGCATAGTTAGCCTAGGTATGCTTTAAAGACTTGCTGAGTACGTTTGTACTCACGTTTGCTTAATAAATGTTGGAAATGAGACCCAGGACCCATTAGGTGGGTTCTTTCTAGATGTCGACGATGCCGAATAGCTGGTGTCCCAGCTACGACCTTTGCCCTGTGGCGGGTTGTAGATAGTCAGGCCATGTGCCTTTTACCCCTTTCATCTGTCTGCACTCAGATAACTTTATGCTTCCGCTTGGTTTGTATGAACATGTTTGTATGACTTGAGTGTCGGGTCATGTGACCCCTATCTGTAAGAACATATTATGCAAGGCTCATCTGAGCCTCTTAAATAAAAGTCATGTTGTTGTATGGTTATGTTGTGATGCCATCGTTGTATCTATGCATACCGGGCATGTCGTGCGTACATGTGACGTGCAACGGTATGTATGGGATCCGACACCAGTTGTGTGCCTTTAGTAGTACACTTTACGGGAAATGCCTCTTTGTTTTTCCACCGAGCCATGGTAGCTTGCTACTGCTCCGGACACATTGATTGACCGGCAGTATCCTTCTTTGCTGCTGTGTCTATCCCTTCGGGGAAATGTCTCACAGTGTAATGGAGTCCCTGTAGCCTGCTATGACTCGTCTACATGTAGTGATGGCATTTATATCTCACAGCATAATGGAGTCCTTGTAGCTTGCTATGACTCATCTACACGTGCTTGAGGCCGACACCTGCATTGTTGGGTTACGTATGTCTGTTTCCATACGGATGTGCCACTTGGGTTCTATAACTAGCCATGTCAGCCCGGGTTTTCTGTCATTTGATTGCCCGCAACATGTTCACATACGTGAGCCAAAAGACGCAAATGGTCCCGGCTAAGGTAAGGCTACAGCCTGGAGCTTACCGTGCGTGAGGCCGCAAAGTGATGTGATATGTTACAGTCTGGATTAATATGACTTAGGATCGGGGTCCCAACATGTGTTTTCAAAATGGAGAGTTTTAAGGTCTGCTGACTGTCCCAACCTTACATGTGCAACCATGATACCCCTTATGGGACGGGGCTCTGTTGACTAGTGGCAGGAGTGGCGTGGTCACTCTCAATACGGGATCGTGGAAGTATGGACGATCATGCATTGTCTTCATAGGCACCGAGCACACCGTTAGTCCCTACATGGATGCTATGAGTGATATACATCATGTGGGCTGGGTACCAATTGAGTGGACTCTTTATTTAGTGTCACCAGGGGAAAGGCATTGTTCGGGTGCTTACCTCGGGTATGTTATATACCGTGAGTCGTGGGACACGGAAGTTCCCCGAGTCTTGTGGGTAAATTGTGCAACCTCTGCATAGTGTAAAACTGTTCGAATAGCCGTGTCCGCGGTCATGGACAGTTGGAGGTCCTTCTTAAACTATGTCCGGATGTTTTTTCCAACTTGGTGTGAGTGTGTGTGTCTTGGTGACAAAGAGGTCACTTGAGCTAAGTCCGATGACTTAGCTTGACAATTGACTAGGTCCGATGACTTAGCATAATGAATGAACATGAGATGTTCAACCCCTACTAATGATAATATCCGTAACTTGTTCATATGGATATCTGGCAATTGATGATGCATGCTTACCTAGTTACCTGATCATGTCATTTTATTAAAAAATTGGCTTTCTGCAAATTACCTACTTAGTGCTATATCCTGCATCACTATTATCTTGTTCCACAACTTGGGTTCCTTGTGAGTACATTCAAAGTACTCATTGGCTTGCCACTAGTTATTTAATTGGCCAGGCATGGAAGAACTGGAGTATGATGAAGAGTTCGTTGGTGTCGAACATGCGATCTAGGACACTCCCAGTCAGAATGCCTGTAGGTTAAAGTAGATGGCATTGGTTCATTCTTTTGATCAAGATTTCCGCTGCATGATCTATTTAAGTGTTTGGCCCTTGTGTCCCTATCTATGTAAGACTAGACCTTCATGGTCTTTATTTGTGTAAGACTTTAAATGTGTATTGAAGACTCTTGTTAATCAGCTTTTGTATGTTCGATGAGCATTGATCTCTGGGATCGCTATACACGTGCATTCGGTGATCACGACTTATGAGTCGGGGTCCCCACAGAGCTAGCATTAGATCCATCCTGACTGTAGGAAGCCCTTAGTTGGCATGGACGTTAGTTAGGACCAAAGTATTTCTCGGGGCCCTTCAAAATCACTTCCAAAACCTCTATATTCTCACCTCTCCTAAATTTTCAAAAGCAGCAAAGGTTTTTGCCTCAGCACATCCACCCCTACTCTCTTAGACTCTCCTCGTCTACTTTTCAAAACTTCGCAAATGGTTGCTACTTCCCGTGTTCCCCTGACCACGAGATTCCTTGAAATATTCATGGGTAACATAGAAGGAAGCCACCTTGCCAGACATTCACATAAGTTTGATGACCCCCTAAAAAGGAGCTATGAGAAGAGGATAGCTTACTGAAGGGTGAGGATGTCAAGAACTTAGATGATAGTGACACCCTCCATAGAACCCTAGGATGATGCCACACTAATCTTCGGTTACTAGGCACAAAACATGCAACGTCATGACAATGCATCACTAATAGAGCAACCTTTTCCTTTTCGTTGTTATATCGGCAACCACCAGTGGATGAGAACCTCGCCATTTGGTCCGCCTGACTATAGTGAGCAGGAAATGGTTCTCATCATCCCCTGTTCTTGGTGCCGATAATATCATCAATGTGACCGGCAGGATACAACTCTACCATGTCTTGCTAATGTCATTGCATAAAGGGTTGCCTACCTGGAACCCTCAACATCTCGAAAGACTAGAAGACATTGGAACGACTACGAAGGCACCAGAAGCCCCTGTCAACAACTGCTGTAAAGATTCACCTTCGTCGTCAACTCAACAGACCCTAAGTCGTCAAGGACTCGTCAGGTGCAACTAGGATGTTTTTGATGAATAACAACCGGAGACATAGCGACACCGAAAGAAGACCTAGAAGACTAAGCAGACTCCTCTCCAAGACACGAAGCAAGCATGACTAATGAGTCCGAGAACCCCTAGGGTTGGATAGGTCGTGTGTCCCCCATGCGAAGTCGAGTCCGTATGATGGTTCTGATAGAACCATGATTGTGTGTTGCTTGTCTTTCCTGTTTTCGCTTTGGTATAACTCACACTTTTGCCCTGGGCAACAAATGCGCGACTTTATCTCCTACCTTACCTTGAGGTATGTGTTTGTCCTTTTAGGAACTTGCTTGATTGCACTCCCATTGTACCACCCCCTTAGGCACGCTCCTCTATTATACTTTCTCTCCCCAATCTCGTCAACTGAAGACCGACAAGACAAGATGCACCAAGGATCCACCTCGGCGGACAACTAGCGTTGAAGACTATAACTACAATGTACTCAACAAAATGCAACCCCGTAGGGATTAGGCTCTTCCCTCAAGACTGGAAACCCCTCCCCAGACCAGCCTCCACCTCACAAGCTCCCCAGCACAAGTCTCTGATCATGTGTTGAATACACGGATTTGCCAGAGCACTTAGTGAGCTTCAACGACCCATGCCTTGCACTAGGTTCATTACGGAGCTAGTGATCATAGTGAACAAACATCCTTCATTCTTACGCTAGCACTAGAACCTTGATGCCATAGGAAGAATCGTTCTAAGAGCATACGATTTGTGGACAAAGATTTGATTTAGGCATAACAGATGTCTTGAGCAAGCGGTTCAGACCCTTTGGTGGATTACGAGGCTTAATGTTGGTGGATGAACTTGGTGGGTCAAGATTGATAGAGTAGCATCACTTACTTCTCCCTTGAGTCAAATGAATTTAGTAGGACGATTGTGATCGCAAGCTGAAATTATTGGTCGATAAATGACCTAAATTTGGCAAGTAATATTGATAGTGACTGATAGTGACTGGAGCAAACTAGTAGGTAATTCTTACCAGATGTAAACCTTGGATTTAAAAGGTGATTCCAATAGGTGCTCGAGATCAATCAAACCACATGGTTCGGAGTAATTTGTATTTAATCTTATGATCTTGATAATGATACCATGTTTCACGGTGGATGGTGGTAGAAGGAAACGGATGATGTCAGGGATAATGTGGGGAACTATATAAGCTCTACCATGCAGATTAGTTGGCCATGAGATTGGAAGATCATGGATATACCATGATAATAGTCCTTGAAATCATTTGTGGATTATATGAACTCGAGGAGGTTATGTTGGACACCATCGATGCTGGGTTTGTAGCAGTAATAGGTCATGTAATCGTGGATGATATTCGAGGATCGGTTAATTGGATTCGTAGGAAGGAAAAAAGTTCTTGGATTGCCTTATTACGTGTTTCCTTAGCATAGTAATGCAGTACCTTAGACCTTGGATAGGTCAGAAGGACACTTGGATTGGTAGCGTCGTGAGCAAGCTTAGCAGCTTGTAAATTATCCCGAGGATTTTTATATAGGGATATATCTGAGTTAGCTATAGTATACATATGATATTGTGGTTTAGTCCTTCCCTCGAACTTTGGAGTTGAATAGCATGTGTAATATTGGAGTTGACTCACATGAGATGATACCTTCGAGGATATAGGGTGATTTTGTTTGGAGTAATAGGCAGTACTATTGGCATCTAAGAACCGCGCTCGAGGATAAGATGGTAGACGTTCACTCACATCCTAAGCTCCCTGAAACCCCGAAGCTTTATCGGACCATGCCATAGTCGGATAAGACCATGGTCGATACTCCACCATGACCATCACCCCCTTTCCATGAGGAAGGTGGCCACGAAGACCTTTATTTGGTTGGACCACAACCCTTGACACTAGTGACCATCCGGGATGAATGCTCGCTCCTCTCACACTTCCCATAAGCAATGTGTTTATGTGGGATTGGAGGAGTATGATGTTATCCTCACAGATGATATACTTATTTACCCAATGAGAGGAAGGAACACCTTAGTCATGTTTGGACCAGCCCCAGGAACACCAATTACCATGACTCTCGAGTATAAGGTCTCACCTTGAAGGAGTTGGACTCCGCGAAGCACCTTCCCTACAAAAGAAGGCTTTCTTTCCCAAGCAAGATGAAGAACCACTGCCATTGCGAAGCCACGACAACAACGAAGAAGAAGTAAAAAGTAGTCGACCACCACTCCTTTGTTGGCTACATCAACTAGACTACATCCTGAAGGACCAACGCCCAAGCATGATGTAGCCCTTGCACATAAAGAGGATTGAGGAACCCCTTATTATGACTGGTCATCCATCAGTTCCTTTCTAGGAAGGAACTAAGGAGTGAGTAACACCCCTCACTCCACCACTTTGATAGTGTACGATGAGCATGACGTTTCTACTCCCTTTAGATGCCTGGAATAGAATGGGCGACTTTCGTAACCTCATTACCAACCCTTTATTGGTCCAATCTAGGGTGTAAACCCTGACTCGATCATGGTAAGCCACCTATCAAAGGTAGTTCACCCCACTTGCCAAGACTTATACCTTGGGGATTAGATGGCTGATCTATACACTGAACAGTCAGCTTATCTAGAACCCCACTAAAACCTTCCCAGATGGTAGAACCCGTTTTGACACCAAGTCTCTAAGCTCGGTCTTAGGGACGAGACTCTGCGCAGACCTTGCCACGGAGAAACGAGTAGACCAAACACTCGAAGACCCTCCAGGAATGTGCATCCATGACGATGAAGAGAAATGACCAAAGAAGAATGAAGAACATACCTAGGCAACTTACTCAGGCAAAAGGTCTCGACAAGAAGCCTACGGTGACTCGCTTCAACGCTCTCAAGGATGAAGACCACCTGCGACTAAAGACCCCTGCTTTAAGGAAGATATGGACTTCCCCGTCAACCAGAAGCTAAACCAAGACTCAACCCTTCTATTATAACACGAGACATCTAGATGACACTAACCAACGTGAGTAGTCCCAGGACCAGCACAGACACAACCGTTGGCCAGGTATTCCAACTTTGGGATACACACGCAAGCCAGGCCCTTGCAAGAACCCCGCTCACCCTTAGTCGAAGTCAACAATGCACTCAAAGACATATCATTAGGCACTTCAAGATCCAGAAGGACAACCAGCTGGAGGAGAAGCAATGTGGAGCGTAAAGACTACCTCACCTCCGAATTTCCGCATCCTTCCCATGCCTAGCCTAGGAATCTCAGGGACGAGATTTTTGTAAGGGGGGTAGGTCTGTCACACCCTATGATTTGCCTCATGACTAGGTTATCATGGCTGAAAAATCAGGTGCCAATTATAACTTTTTCTGTGCTTGTGATGCTTGACTTGACCGTAGTGCGGTTAGTTCTTCCACAGCAAAAGTCTTAGCTAATGCCTCGAGGGCTAGTGCTATCGTTTTATTTTTGGCCCAAAGGGCTATGTTTGGATCACTAGAGATCGTAATCACTCCATTTGGTCCTGGCATTTTAAGTTTCATGTACCCATAATGGGGTATAGCCTAGAACTTTGTGAAGGCGTCACGTCCCAATAGGCCGTGATAGCCGCTTGGGAAGGGTACGATGTGGAAAAGAAGTTCTTTAGATCGGTAGTTTTCGGGCGTGCCAAACACTACATCCAGGAATGTCACACCCTGTGATTTGCCTCATGACTAAGTTATCATGACTCAAAAATGAAGGCCAATTAAACATTTTACTGTGCTTGTGATGCTTGACTTGATTGTTGATTGCTTGTTTGCTTCCTTGTGGTCTATATTCAAAAAATCCCTCCTACTCTCAAAACTCTTTTCCTTGATCCCAACTATTGACCAATGATCATGCCATGTGAATAGGACTTAAAAATAATTTTTGCAAAATTTTATTTTGGCCAAAAAGCATTTATTTGAATTAGGTTTTCAAAACCCCCTGATTTGAGGTTTGCACTACAAGTCCCCAAATTGGGTGGATCCTTATTCCCCAAATGCTTTATTTGGAACCTACTATATATAAGACTTCCCAAAAAAACCAAATATGTAGTTTAAATATTCTTTTTCTATTTTATTTAACGGCTTTTTCATAAGGTGAGAAATGGTATTTTAAATGGAAAAATATTCAAATGCTTTAAAAATATTTGAGAAAATTTAGGAAAATTCAGTGTACATATATTGTCCATATATAAGAGTTTCAAGACATGGTCATGTTCAAAATATTGGACAAAGCCCTTGAAAACCATATCTACCTATTTCAAGCATTTGAAATATTTCTATAAGAAATATTATCAAATAAATCCATGAAAATTCTAGACTGTCACATATGATATATGTGGTCATCTTGCCAAGTTTCATCTCAATACCAATTGTTTTGGTTCACCAAAATATCCCAAAATCCTTTCTATCCAGATCCAAATTTCAGAAACTCTACATTACCCACCGTCTCCTATTGATCTCAAACTTTGTGGACATGTTTTAATAATCCAATAATGCATCCACACCAAGTGGTGCATCACGGAGAACAGATTAACTTGTCCCAATCCCCTCAAACCCCTTTCTGTTGATTCCAAAATTTTGGAATGTTTGCATTGTCAAGTTTCCCCATTTGGTCCCAAACTTTTTGGGCATGCTCTAGTCAGCAAATTATGCCACCACAGCAAGTGGTGCATCAGGGATGATAGTTTTGCTTAGCTAGATCTAAGAACATCCATTTTTGTCCATTTCTAGGGTTTACCAAGTCTACATTGTCAACTTTCCTCAAATGGGATCAAATCTTGTGACCCATCTCAATTTTAGCTCCCATCTAATCCTAGTAAGTATGACGGCAAGTAAACACGATTTGTTTTCCCAAACATCCATCAAACACCTTCTACACCAATTTTATGATCAATAATTGGGGAACTATAAGAGTTCTTGTTTGGCCTAAATTTTTATCACAACCTCT
This sequence comes from Hordeum marinum, assembly GCA_022496015.1. Classification (NCBI taxonomy): domain Eukaryota; kingdom Viridiplantae; phylum Streptophyta; class Magnoliopsida; order Poales; family Poaceae; genus Hordeum; species Hordeum marinum. The sequence goes on from CM039673.1 coordinate 299,729,453, forward strand.
TGTAGATACCTTGTACCTCTAGTAAAAACCTTATGGCCTCTGCTCGATTATTGGAGGTGTAAAACCCCAATCCCCACACTGTGTTCACCATGACAACACCCTTTCTACCTCCATACCCCCTCTCTTCTACCACTTCCTTACTTCGTAAGAGTGCCAGAGTATCTCCAGAAACCTCGTAACACTTGTGGACAAGAGTGGCCGCGACCAGGGCACGTGGGACACACCATGGCATGCAAAAGCCACACTCTGGAGCGCGCTAGGGTGCGCCCGAGCACTATAGAGGCTCCCATCCCGAGCCACCCGACAACCTTGGGCGTCATGGTGGTGTCTCCCGAGGTCACCTCGGCATCATCGACATGCCGGACGGTCGGGACCCTCCTCCCTGGCCCTCCTCTCTCCCCTATCAGGCACACCCGAGCGTCGCCCATGGACTCCGTCCATCGTGCGCCTTGGCAGGGCTGCATAAGCCCACACCTGAGCACCTACTGCCTCCCTTCGCTCTCTCCCTCCCCTGTGGTCTACCCGGATCACCCCGTTACTCCTCCCGAGCTCCCCTTCTCCTCCAGCTGGTGACACTTGCCTCGGGACACGCTCGAATTCAAGATCCCTCAGCCCCTCTGTTCCTTTGAACCCCACCAGGCTACCACCAGCTCTGCCTCAGTTCTCCCCGTGCTCCGTTTTCCCTTCCCTTGTGGCCGGAGCACCGCTACCATGACCACCGGTCGCTGGCATCCGCTACCGCAGAGCCCCTGTCCTCCCCAGCACTCCCCAGCAGCCGAGGACCACACAGGAAGGGGCGGCTCGACCTCCTCAGCTTGCCCATTGCTGGAACTTTGCTGGGGATGGCTTATGGCTCCGCTAATTGCTGGCGGGAGCCGCTCCGCCCTCTCTATCGGGCACGGGCCAAAGGAAGGAGAAGGCCCTGTCAACCACCGGGCCCCGCCTGTCGGTGGGTCAGCAAGGCCAACGGGTGGGCCTCGCCCGATTAAGTGCAGGCGGGGACAGCGACGGTCCGCCTTTGCTAGGGGAAGGTGTATTTCCCCGGCTACGTTTTCGACGTCATCTCCGAGCCATTCTGTCGAGCCACCGGGCCGGCACATTTGCTATGTTGCGCCTTGAGCGCGTTTTAGCCCACTATGTATATACCTTTTCCTTTTTCTTTTTCTGAGATACTTAATAAATCCTAGAATATTCATAGTAACTCCGATCTTGATGATTCAAAATCCTAGATGTCTCTAAAATCATGGGCTAACCACACATGTGATTTGTACATTTGTCCATACAATATTTCCACTTCAAAAATATCTTTTGTCATTTCTTTAATTATAAATACCACCTTGCAAATTCCTAGAGCACCGATATCAACTCCAAATGGATTGATTCAAGTTCCTAGCTGTATCTAAATTCATGTCTTAAGATGTGAACATTTTTACTCACACTTATTCTGCCATGTCAATTATTTGGCCATTTCTTCATGTATGATTCACTTTGCAAATTCAGAGGATATTCATACCAACTCCAAATCTAGTGAAACAATTTCCCACATGTTCCTAAAAACATGCCCTATTGGATGAGTGCCTCCACTCATTTTTATAAAATTATTTTCTGTGGACATCTTATAGGACCATCATTTCCTTCATTCCCACTATTTCCAAACTCCTCCTTGATCCACATCCTATGAAACCTCCTTGGTTATTTTTCTTGTGACGAGAGGTTTCCAGGAAAAATAAACTCCTATTTATAGAGCAATTCTATTTTCTTCTCGTTGTGTTGCTTATTGTGGTTGTTTACCAATGGTAGTTGACGACGTATACGGAGTGCTCGGAGTTGGACGAGAAGCATGTGAAGGCCTCGAAGACTTTGCGAAGCCAGGCAAGCAGCCCTTTGATCGTGTTAAGAAACATTTTTGTTGCATGTCATATAGCTCTTTACTTTTGATATACTTGATCATGGGGAGTAGTGTCCACTTTGGTGGGTTGCTTCCAATACTTTTTTCATTGACGATTGCATCATGCATGACCCTACCACCTTTTGAGGGTTATGCGGGTGGGTGTATATACGATGCTAGAAGATGCTACGCAAGTGGGTTCGGGATTAGGCGTGGTGAAGGAAACAAAGAAATGATTTCAAAGACTTTTCGACAACCCCGTCGGGTGGCACTAATGCCCGAGAGAGATGATGATGAAATGAGTGACCACTTGAGAAATAAGTGGTGTACCAGAAAAAGTTGAGGGTGTGTTTTTGAAAACGGAGAGTTTTACGGTCTGCTGACCGTCCCAACCTTACATGCGCAACCACGATACCCCTTATGGGATGGGGCTCTGTTGATTACTTTGGTGGGTACGGGCAAGGAGCCCGCATTACTAGTGGCGGGACTGGCGTGGTCACTCTCGATACGGGGTCGTGCCGGTATGGACTGTCATGCGCTATCTTCCCAGGCACCGGGCACACCGTTGGTCCCTGCATGGATGCTATGAGTGATGTACATCATGTGGGCTGGGTACCAATCGAGTGGACTCTTTGTTTAGTGTTATCAGGGCAAAGGCATTGTTCGGGTGCTTACCTCGGGTATGTTATATACCGCGAGTGATGGATGACATGGAAGTTCCCCGAGTCTTGTGGGTAAGGTGTGCAACCTCTGCAGAGTGTAAAACTATTCAAATAGCCATGTCCATGGTCATGGACAGTTGGAGGTCCTTCTTAAAATATGTCTAGATGTTTTCGCAAACTTGGTGTGACTGTGTGTGTGTGCTGGTGATAAAGAGGTCACTTGAGCTAAGTACGATGACTTAGCTTGACGATTGACTAGGTCTGATGACTTAGCATAATGAATGAACATGAGATGTTCAACCCCTACTTATGATGATATCCATAACTTGTTCATATGGATATCTGCCAACTGATGATGCATGCTTAACTAGTTACCTGATCATGTCATTGCATTCAAAAATTGGCATTCTACAAATTACCTACTTAGTGCTATATCCTGCATCACTATTATCTTGTTCCACAACTTGGGATGCTTGTGAGTACATTCAAAGTACTCATTGGCTTGCCACTGGTTATTTAATTGGCCAGGCATGGAAGAACATGAGTATGAGGAAGAGTTTGTTGGTGACGAACATGCGAACTAGGACGCTCCCCAGTCAGAATGCCTGTAGGTTAAGGCAGATGCCATGGGTTCACACTTTCGATCAAGATTTCCGCTGCTTGTTCTATTTAAGTGTTTGGCCCTTGTGGCCCTATCTATGTAAGACTAGACATTCATGGTCTTTATTTGTGTAAGACGTTAAATGTGGATGTAAGACTCTTGTTAATCAGCTTCTGTGTTTAGTGAGCATTGATCTCTGGGATCTCTATAGACGTGCATTCATTGATCACGACTTATGTGTCGGGGTCCCCACAAGGACGATACGTCCGGAACAACACGCCTCTTTCCCTGAATGATTCCCCGGAAGGTTGTATTGCTATGTTCCATGCGAGATCGGTCAAATTGCATTTTTTCCAAGGTGCCTTCATATATTAGGTTTAAACCACTGCTGGCGTCCATTAGCACCATGTTTACCCTGTATCCATCAATAATGGGGTTCAAGACTAGTGCGGCCCGTGAGTTACCGGGAAGAATGGGCGGCTGGTCAGTATCTCCGAAGGTAGTCGGTATGTCTGCCCATGCGCTAGTTGCTGCCACATGGTAGACCTGTTCGAGCTCTCTAAGAGCCCTTTTCCTCCTATTCCTTGAGGGGGACGTTTCATGGACTGTTAGGACTTCGGCATTGTGTTTGGGCGATGATGGGGAGCGCCCATTCGACAGAGGTGTTTCGATTATAGCCTCGCCGCTCTTTGCCACTTGCCTGATGACCCAGCAAGCTCTAAGGATGTGAGTCAGGCTTGTGTTTAGCAACAGAGGATGTATAGGGCAAAGTTTTTCCAGTAGTCCATCAAGGATAGTGCTGACCCCTAAAGGAGGCCTGTTTCTTTTTTCGGTGGGTTCATATCTTGCTGGCCAGTTTGGAGGTACCCACTTTTTCCGATGTCCACTAGGGTGCCTCGGGAAAGTTGGTTCCAAAAACAACCGTTCAGATTGCCAAGCGCATTCCATGGCACATTATTTCTGTACCAAATTGGATAACTCCAAAAAGTTGCAAATGTGCCTACGGGCTAGGGTGTTAAGAATACCTTCATCATGGCTGCTAATGAAAATTGCCATTATCTCTTGGTTGCTAAGATCTTTTTCTCTGCTTCTAGCGAATAGGAGTCTTGCCCAAAAGTGATGGATTGATTCTCCCTGTAATTGCTTGATATCCCGAAAGTCCGAGGACGCGGGTTTTGCTGAGATACCGGGATGATCGTCTTGGTTGGTGGGTGTGAAATAATTTGATTCCACGCCACATTGAGTGTCCGGAATTACATATTCCAAATTGTGTGGTAGGTCCTATGCCGATGACAATCTGACTCGAGGGTGATTTCCGGCATCTTATTAACCGATGAAGTCTCGGTTATTAGAGACCGGGGTGTATACTGTCTTTAGTTCCGGCTGTCCGGATGAATCTTCGATGGGGCACTCGATGGTAGCGACAAGGTGGGTGCCCGGAGGGACATGAATCTCCCTATCATCGGGCCTGATCTCGAGCCGATCATTGACGGGATCCTAGTCATCCGAGATACGCATGGCTTCGATCTGATCGAACAAATCATTTAATAACGAGGCAATGGTAGGATGCGTGTCGCCGAGGCGAGTAGATTCTATGAGCGGTGCGACGGTTCTGGAGCTGTGCCAAAGCGGATCCGTGTTCCGCATAGAAGTGGGGCCTGATGTCTTTGGTGTCGAGGAGGTTGGACTTACAGGCTTCTCCTCAAAGGTCTAGGGTTCCATTAAAGCAAGCATTGCCCATGAATTTGCGACGAACTCTAAGGTTCCGAACTTGATCCTCTGATCGGGGAAAAAGCTTCTGATCTGGCCATGGTGGCTGATAGGGATGGTGTGTGACAAGATGTCACCATCTGCGAGATTTTCATCGGACATGAGGATCCCCTAGTTGCAGATCTTGTTGGTCGGGACGAGGCGAACCATCGATTCCTTAGGCATTCAGAGAGGAACTCTCAATCAACGCACCAATGTTGGTGTCAAAACCGGCGGATCTCAGGTAGGGGGTCCCGAACTCTGAGACTAGAATCAATGGTAATAGGAGACGAAGGGGACACAGATTTACCAAGGTTTGGGATGTCCTATGGAGGTAATACCCTCTCTGTGATGCTTGGCTCTATTGATGGTATGAGGGTTACAGAGTTGATCTACCTCAACATCGAATAGCTAACCCTAGATGAGTTGTTCTGTCTCTACAACTTAATACCCTCCAACTTATATAGACGCCAAGGTTACCTAGGGTTTACACATGGTCGGTTACATGCCGAAGAGATAAACATGCCTATCTATGATCGACGACTTAGAGGATACGTCATGGCTCCTCGAGGCTTCCATCCTGGCGACGGTGACCCTGATCATCCAATGCCCACCTTGTGGCCCATACAGTTCGGCCCATAAGAAATAGGTCGTCTACCCGAGGACCCCCTAATCTAGGACTCCCTCACCCACTCTATATTAAACTCAACCCAGTCTGTTCACAAATTCCTCATATGCATGCTACCTATAAACTCGTTCAAACTCTTCACTCTGTCCTTGACAACTAAAGACTTTGCGAACGGAAACTTTAAAATTTTCACTATAAAACATTTCGGTGCTTACCGCTCAAACCGTTCCGAATCCCATGACTGGATAACCCACGACCCCCCACTATCTCAACTACACAGTACATGGGTGACACATGTCGCGTGGAGAGCAAGGTTTAGGGGTAATTTGGTTCAAAATATTCTGACTAGTCAAGTTTCAGCTCCACTATAAATATCCCTTCCCTTTCACTATGCTCGAGTTACTCCCCACTTCACTCACTCTCCCGAGCTTAGACCTAGTGCCGCCCCTAAAATCATCGCTGCTAGAGAGGAAGAGCATCACTGCCTTGACCTCGTTGTCGCCATACTCGCATCGGTCGCGGAAATCTTCACTCCACCACCGTTGTAGCTGTCTCCCTCTGTTAAGCTAGTGCGTGGGAGATCTGAACTAACGACCTTCTCCACTTCCTCTCACAGTTCGTCGTGTTCTTCATAAGGGTAATTAAAATATAATTTTACTCCCCTATTTTGATCTTCATGTCCTTACACAAATTCCTCTAAGGTGTTTATACTTCAAGTATCATCTTCTTAAACACCCTATAAGCTTATTTCCCTTATTATGTTTCTCTATGTAATTATTTTATTCAAGATTCCTCAGTTCTGTGGATCCACAAATTTGCACAACTCTGGAACCTAGCTCAAGAACACTGAGTGAACGTCCTCAAGACACTTATGGTCATAATCCTCAACCTGATTTATTTTGAAAATTTTCTGAGAACGCATATGACCTCTTCAAATTCCTCGCCCTTATACTCTATTCACAGGTACAAAATTTCTACTAATGAATCACTAAGTTCTCATCAACTTAACTCATTTGCAGCGTTCCTTGAAGATAATTTGCACACTTCCTCAGAATCTTCAAATATTCAGAATCATCAGCCAAAGAACATGCCAGATCGGAAAAAGCCACAAAAAGGTGGAAAGAAACCTGAAGTGCAAACTGCATTTAAGATACCTGATGAATTGTATGAGGAATATTGCACACCTATTGAAGAAACTCATGGCAAGGAAACGAAAAAGCAGTCAAACATTCACATACAGAGAATTGAGAGGAGATGGGCACGAGAGTGGAAAGAATATCAATATGTCACTCCGAAATACATGAAGAAATTTGCTGTTAAACCCCCTTGCAATAGGCTACCATTCGCTCCAAACCAACTTGTTGATCCCACCAGTCTCAAAACTGGTGAAGACTTTCCCCAAGAATGGGAAAGACAACAAGCCAAGCTAGCAAAGAAGGCAAAAGAGGCTGTGAGGAAATTCAGTGAAGACTCTGCTGCTGCTGCCTCTGTCGGACCCTCTGCTAGTGCTCCGAAGAAATCCATTGTGAAGAAATTTGTAGTGAAGCCAAAGTCCTCAACTTCCAAGTGCTCACTGCAGAATGCTCAAGCAAGTTCCTCAAAGGCTACTTCAATGCCTTCAATGGCTGCACAATCCTCAGCCGCAACCATAAAGTTCTCAACTCTAGTGCAACTTGCAACATGTCATAGGACAACAGGAGTTTCTATTGCTTCAGGGGGTTTAGCAAGTTCGTCAGCCCAAGCTCATTCTTCAACAAGCCCAACTCTGTTGAAGATAAAGAAAACTACCGCACGAGGTCAGAGACCAAGTCCTCACAACAGCCAAGCTATTGTGAATGCCCCCTTAGGATGCGAGGATCATGAAGCTGATGATGAAGAACTGGAGGAAATCACCAGGATAAGCCAGCAAAGAGCCGCAATTGGTAAGGGCGGCTCTATTCCTCTCATGCTTGATCCAAAGTTGATCCTCAACTTCATTGACATAAGGCATGAGGATTCCAACACTCCACTTTCTTCGCTAAACTTACCTACTGGTGTGGACCATGTCCTCACTCACTTCATAGCTGAGGAAAAATGGAAGTGAGATCAAGCTCAGAGAGCTAAAAGGAGCAGGGCCGGAAAAGAAAATTTTCAGAAGAACAATGTGACGAATTTGATTCTCAACTGACAAGTCGGAGTTCATTCGGAGATTCTCTACCTCACTCAAGAACAAGATAGATATGATGCTAAATGGAAGGGCACCACGGTGAGGTTTGTCAGGGCAGCATAAGCTGCAGTCAAGGACCACAACACAAGGGTTACAGCTCAATCGCAACCAAAAATTCTTCAGGCTGAATCCTCTGCTCAGCCTGCTCAACAAACTACTCGTGGAGCTGAAGAAATTCAGGCTGATGAAGAACGTATCAGGGCAACCTCCATTGTTGTGCCTCAAGAGATTGTCAGGCCAGCTGAAGTTTTTGTTGCACCTGAAGAAACCGCTCCTCCTTCACCCTTTGCTGAAATTGCAACATCTTCAAGGGCGGAGAATATCAACCTTCCTTCTACATCAGAAGCCAAGAAAACAAAGGCTGTGGAGAAGAAGGTTGCACTAAAGAGAAAAGCATCAACTTCAGATTCCTTAGAAGTGAAGAAGTTGAAGATTCTGCCCAGTTCCTCAACAGATCCAATTGATGCAACTCCTATCACCTCCGTGCCAGCCTATGATATTGTACCATTTGGTGTTGACTACATCATCCCAAATGATGAAGATGAAGAAGATCATTTTGCTGCTTCCTAAGAGCAGATTGATGAAGAAATTCAAGTGGAAGCAAATGCCTCAACCCCACTGGTATCATCGCCCAAGCCTCAGTTGACTGCTTAAGAGGCAGGCATTGAAGAAATTGAAGAGGATGTGGACATTGTTAATACCACTCCACTTATTAATGATGAATATTGGGAATCTACACACCCAAATTCTCCAATGACCACACCCCTCTCCCAAATTCCTCAGTGTCCAACTCAGACTGAAGAAATTCATATAGGATCCGATGATTTGGCCGCACATGTCACTTCAATTCCCGAGGATATTCCGGATGCATCAGGTGAAGAAACTGCTGCTCCCACTGTACTTGAGGAAACTGCTTCTCAAATTCCTCAGTCTGAAGAAGTTCCCCCTATGCCCAAGGAAATTGTGGGCCTCTTCAAGCCAAATCTTCATCCCAAGCCTAAAATGCCATTCAAAGGCTCCAAGCACCCGAAATTCCTCAAGGCGAATTTCTTCGACGATCACATATTCTCCACTAGGCCGAATCCATATGATTTAGCAAGGGCCGATTGCACTAGATACTGGACTCCTACATAGATGAATTTCTATGCATCAGTGCTAGTTGACAAAGAGAAAGACTTCGAGCATTAGAAAATTCCTCATGAGGATATGGAAACTATCCCATTCTTCACACCGGTGCTCGGAGTTATTCATGACGATGGAATTCCTCCATTCTGCATGGACATATGCGATTGGAATGAAGAGCTCATTCTTCAATTCTATGCAACCGTGCACATCACAGGTGATGCTTCTGATGCCAATTCCTGGGTTCTAGACTAGATGACTGGATCAACTCACTACACTCCCCCAGCCTCTGAATTGCTTCGGGCTATGCCAATACCAATTCCCGGAGAAGGTGCAAGATGCTTGTTTGATGAACCGGAATTGCCCAATCACATGATGCAAGTGCTGATGAAGCCTTTGGCTCTTGGAGAACCTAAAAGGACCACCTTCCCTATGAAGGATTTGCTCTATGTACCCAGGACCATATATCACATTCTGACCAAAACCCTCAGTCCTCTCAAGGGCCACAACTCTAAAGAAGAAGAAGTCGAGGGAATCATGAACAATATGCTATTCAACATCGTTCATGGGATTCCCATCGATTACCATGATTTCTTAATGAGGACTTTGTCCAATGCTGCTACAGCTCCATTTGAATTGAAGCCTTACGCTCCCTGGATCATGAAATTCATCAGATCAAGGTCTTCACTCCCATTCAAGGCTGATTTTCATAATCACTTTAGCTTTCTGCCTTCAATGGAAGTCCTCAAAAACACATTTTCTTCATTTGAGGGCAAAGGAAAAGCTGTCACTGATGAAGGTACTCGTCCATTCGATGGTCAGTTTCGCAAAGTTGCATCTTATTCTACCAATGATGACACAACCACAAAAGATTCTGCTCCCAAAGCCTCAGCACAAAATCCTTGAGAAACTGCCCCTCGTGTGATGACCGATCGAGAGTTTCTCCTATGTCTTCATCAGAAGGTTGATCATAATCACAAGTGGGTAAAGCGTTAGTTTGCTTCAATTCTTTAGAACACGACCGTGATGCAAAACTCTGTGAGGAAAAATCACGACTATGTGCATGAAATCTTTGATCACGTGTGGGACATTCTTGCACATCTCAAGACTCCTGAGGAACTCAGGGCGATGGACTTTCAGCAGAACTTGTTGGAAATATGCCCTAGAGGCAATAAATAAAGTGTTTATTATTATATTTCCTTGTTCATGATAATCGTTTATTATCCATGCTATAATTGTATTGATTGGAAACACATTACATGTGTGGGTAAATATACAACACTATGTCCCTAGTATGCCTCTAGTGAACTAGCTCGTTGATCAAAGCTGGTCAAGGTTTCCTAGACATTGACATGTGATGTCATTTTATAATGGGATCACATCATTAGTAGAATGATGTGATGGACAAGACCCGAACTACAAACGTAGCATATGATCGTGTCAGTTTATTGCTACTGTTTTCTGCATGTCAAGTATATGTTCCTATGATCATGAGATCATGCAACTTACGCACATCGGAGGAGTTCCTTGTGTGTATCAAACGTCGCAACGTAACTGGGTGACTATAAAGGTGCTCTATAGGTATCTCCGAGGGTGTCTATCGAGTTGGCATGGATCAAGACTAGGATTCGTTACTTCGTGTGACGGAGAGGTATCTCAGGGCCCACTCGGTAATGCAACATCACAATAAGCCTTGTAAGCAATGTGACTAAGTTTTAGTCATGGGATTTTGTATTACAGAATGAGTAAAGAGACTTGCCGGTAGCGAGTTTGAACTAGGTATGGAGATACCGACGATCGAATCTTGGGCAAGTAACATACCAAAGAACAAAGGGAACATCATAAGGGATTAAATGAATCCTTGACATAGAGGTTCCACCGATAAAGATCTTCGTAGAATATGTAGGGACCTATATGGGCATCCAGGTCCCACTATTGGTTATTGACCGTAGAGGTGTCTCGGTCATGTCTACATAGTTCTCGAACCCGCAGGGTCTGTACACTTAATGTTTGGTGACGTTTCGGTAGTATAGAGTTATGTATGGTGGTGACCGAAGGTTGTTCTGAGTACTGGATGAGATCCCAGATGTCATGAGGAGCTCCATAATGGTCCATAGGTAAAGATTCATATGTAGGAAGTCCTGATTTGGTCGCCGGAAAAGTTTCGGGCTAATCGGTAGTGTACAGGGAGTGTCGGTACTGTACCGGGAGACCACCGAGAGGGGTATGTCGACCCAAGAAGCTTCATAGGCTGTGGAAGAATAAATACCAGCCTTTTGTGGGCTGGTGGAAGTCCCACACAAGGACCATGTGGCTAGGGAAGGAAATCCCAAAGGGAAAAGGTGGAAAAAGGCCAAAAAGGAGGAATCCTAGTCCTACTAGGATTGGAGGAGGGGTCCTCCTCTCCTCCCCACTTCGGCCGAACCAAGGAGACTTGGCCCTTGTGCCAAGTCCTCTCCTCCCTCCCTATTATATATACTGGAGGTTTTAGGGTTTTTGCACAGAATTTTTAGCCACATGCTGCCCGTTCCTCCAATGCATAGTTTCTCCTCTAGATCGGATTTCTGAAGTGCTTAGGCGAAGCTCTACCGGAATAGCTCCACCACCATCGCCGGAGTGACGTCACACTGCCATAGAACTCTTCTTCCTCTCCGCTCCCTCTTGCTGGATCAAGACGGCGGAGATCGCCATCAAGCCGTACGTGTGCTGAACACGGAGGTGCTATCCGTTCGGCGCTAGATCGGAAGGACCATGATCGAGTTCGCGGGATGGATCATGATCCAGTTCGCGGGACGGATCGTGATTGGATCGCGGGATAGATCATGATTCGATCACGGGACGCCCGACGATTTGGATTGTGAAGACATTCGACTACACCAACCACGTTTCTTAACGCTTCCCACTTAGCGATCTACAAGGGTACGTAGATCCACTCTCCCTCTCGTAGATGCTCATCACCATGGATAGGTCTTGCATGAACGTAGTTTCCCATGCAACATTCCCCAATAGTGGCATCATGAGCTAGGTCTATGTGTAGATGAGATCTTGAGTAGAACACAAAGAGTTTGTGGACGTTGATGCTTAGATTGCTTCCTCCCTTGGTCGTGTTTTGGTTCAGCGGCATTGTGAGATGAAGCAGCCCAGGCCAACATTACTCATATGCTTACATGAGACCGGTTCCATCAACCGCAACTTGTTGCATAGAGGGCTTGCGGGTGCTAGTTTCTCTCACTTTAGTTGGATCGGATTCGACAAAGGCGGTCCTTGAGAAGGTTGAAAAGCAACTAGTGTATCACTGCTGTGGTTTTTGCGTAGATGAGAATTGTTCTTGCTAGATACCCGTAACAGCCACGTAAAACATGCAACAACAATTAGAGGATGTCTAACTTGTTTTTGGAGGGTATGTTGTGATGTGATATGGCCAATTACATGATGTGATATATGTGATGTATGAGATGATCATGTGATGTATAGATTATCATGACTTGCATGTCGATGAGTACGACAACCGGCATGAGCCATAGGGTTGTCTTTAATTATTGTATGACCTGCGTGTCATTTATTAAATGATATGTAATGCTTTAGTTTATCGCTAAATGGTTGCAATAGTAGTAGAAGCATGTTGGGAACGACAACCTCGATGGCGACACATTGATGGAGATCAAGATGATGGAGATCATGGTGTCGTGCCGGTGACGATGGAGATCATGCTGGTGCTTTCTAGATGGAGATCAAAAGCACAAGTTCATGGCCATATCATGTCACTTATGATTTGCATGTGATGTTAATCCTTTTATGCACCTTCTTTTGCTTAGGACGACGGTAGCATTATAATGTGATCCCTAACTTAAATTTCAAGATGAATTGTGTTCTCCCCGAGTGTGCACCGTTGCGAAAGTTCATCGTGTCAAGACACCACGTGATGACCGGGTGTGATAGACTCTACATTCACATACAACGGGTGCAAGACAGTGTTGGACGTGCAGAACACTCGGGTTAAACTTGAAAAGCCTAGCATGTACGGACATGGCCTCGGAACACAAGAGACCGAAAGGTCGAACATGAGCAGATAGTAGATATCATCAATATGATGATGTTCACCATTGAAGCCACCTCAACTCACATGATGATCGGACTTGAGTTGCTGAATTTGGATCAGGTGACACTCAGATGACCTGCGGGATGTTAATTTGAGTGGGATCTTTAGTAATTTGATTAACTAAACTCATTATCTTGAAGAATAGTATAAGTATACCTTTGCATATTTTTTTGTAGATCAATGGCTCACGCAGTAGCACCTCTGAATTTTAATGTGTTCCTAGAGAAAGCTAAGTTGAAAGACGATGAAGTAACTTTATTGACTGGGCCCGTAATCTAAGGATTATCCTCATGGCTTCCCAGAAATCATATGTCCTTGATGCACCGCTTGGTGACCAACTATAAGACATGACCTCCAAAGACGTTAAGAACTCTTGGGAGGCATGTACTTGAGATTACTCAATAGTTCAGTGTGCAATATTGTATGGCTTAGAACCGGGAGTTCAGAGACGTCTTGAACGTCATGGAGCATATGAGATGTTCCAGGAGTTGAAGTTTATCGTTCAGAAGAATGCCCGGATCAAGAGGTATGAGACCTCTGATAAGTTCTATGCTTGCAAGATGGAGGAGAACGAGTCTATTAGTGAACATATACTCAGAATGTCTAGGTATTCAACTCGTCTAGCGGAGTTGGGAATTGCCCGTCCACTAGAGGAGATCACTAACAGAGTTCTTCAATCACTGCCACCTAGTTACAAGAGATTTTTAATGAACTATAACATGCACGGGATGAACAAGTCAGTCGCCAAGCTGTTTGCGGAGGCTAAAACTCACTGATTCTGAAATCCAGAAAGAACATCAAGTGTTGATGGTCAATAAAACCACTAGTTTCAAGAAGAATGTCAAGGGCAAGGGCAGGAAGGGTAAAACCAAGAAGGATGGCAAAGAAGTTGCTACTCCTGTAAACAATCCCAAGTATGGACCTAAGCCAGAAACTGAGTGCTTTCATTGCAAGGGAACTTGTCACTGGAAGTGGAACTGCCCCAAGTACCCGGCTGACAAGAAGGCGGCCAACGACAAACAAGGTATATATGATATACATGTTATTGATATGTACCTTACTAGCTCTCGTTGTAGTGCCTGAGTATTTGATACCGGTTCGGTTGCTCACATTTGCAACTCAAAACATGAACTACAGAATAGACGAAGGCTGGAAAAGGATGAAGTGATGATGCGCGTGGGAAATGGTTCCAAGGTTGATGTGATCGCCGTCGGCACGCTCTCTCTTCGATTACCATCGGGATTAGTGATGAACCTGAATAATTGTTATTTAGTGACTGCGTTAAGCATGAACATTATATCTGGATCTTGTTTATTGCGAGATGGTTACTCATTTAAATCAAAGAATAAAGGTTTTTCTATTTATATGAGTAATATATTTTATGGTCATGCACCAAATGTGAGGGGTTTATTCATATTGAATCTTGATAGCGATGACACACATGTTCATAACATTGAAGCCAAAAGATGTAGAGTCGATAATGATAGTACCACTTTCTTGTGGCACTGCCGTTTAGGTCATATTGCTGATGGACTTTTGGAGTCACTTGATTTTGAATCACTTGACACATGTCAACCATGCCTCATGTGCAAGATGACTAAAACGCCGTTCTATGGAACAATGGAACGAGGTGTGACTTATTGGAAATCATACATACTGATGTGTGCGGTCCAATGAATGTTACAGCGCGTGGTGAATATTGTAATTTTCTCACCTTCACTGATGACTTAAGTAGATATGGGTATATTTACTTAATGAAACACAAGTCTTAACCGTTTGAAAAGTTCAAGCAATTTCAGAGTGAAGTTGAGAATCATCGTAACAAGAAGATTAAATTCCTGCGATCTGATCGAGGAGGTGAATATGTGAGTTATGAGTTTGGCAGCCACTTAAGACAGTGTGCAATTGTTTCACAGTTGACACCGCCTGGAACACCACAGCGTAATGGTGTGTCCGAACGTCGTAATCGAACCTTGTTAGATATGGTGCATTCTATGATGTATCTTGCTGATTGCCACTATCGTTTTGGGGTTATGCCTTAGTGACAGCTGCATTCACTTTAAATAGGGCACCATCGAAATCTGTTGAGATGACGCCATATGAACTATGGTTTGGCAAGAGGCCAAAGTTGTCGTTTCTTAAAGTTTGGGGATGTGATGCTTATGTCAAAAAGCTTCAGCCTGAAAAGCTAGAACCCAAAGCGTAGAAATGCGTCTTCATAGGATACCCGAAAGAGACAGCCGGGTATACCTTCTATCTCAGATCCGAAGGCAAAGTGTTTGTCTCTAAGAACGGAACATTTCTTGAGAAAGAGTTTCTCTCGAAAGAATTGAGTGGGAGGAAAAAAGAGCTTGATGAGTTTATTGAACGTTTACTTCAACCAGAAAGTAGCACATCGCAGAAAGATGTTTCTGTGGAACCTACGTGTCACGCCCAAGATGCGCGCCTATACATTTTAAGACACGAGGGCCTCGCAAGGGATAGAGGCGCATCTTGCCATTAGCAAGTATAGTAACATTGCATCATATATTACAGAAGAGATGAGTATACAAGTTGGCTTACACTCGCCGCATGCTAAATTACTTTCCACTAAGAGTTCAATTACCAAGAAGAAAACAGGGTCCGGCTACGGACGAAATCAAACGATAAAACAGATGCAAATGAACCTATCTCGCTGCCCCAAAGATCACGACCATGTCCTCTACTCATCCGGATACGTCACGCACATCCTGCCTCTTTCCTCGTTATACTCCCACTGGAGCTGGGTAAGATCATCCTGCACGTACTCATCTGAACTTGTACCTGGAGTGTTGTAGTAAACTGTGAGCCACAGGGGACTCAGCTATCATGGACCCGGGTACCGAGACTATTCAAGCTTAAAGGTTGGGAAGGGGTAGTGTTTAGTTTGCAGCAGCACTAAGCATATATGGTGGCAAGCTTACGCAACATGAAATAAATATGAGTGGCCTACGAAGAACGAACGACTCTAGTATAATATCTATGAGATCCTGAACACTTGCTTACGTCAATCATAACCCCACCGTGTTCTCTCTCGGATCATGTTCACGAGCAGAGACGATCATGGTTACTCACGCAGTTGGTGTATTTTAATAGAGTTTACTTCAAGTTTACTATAACTAGGTGTTAAACAAATATCCAAGTTGCCACATAACCATGGGACGGCTTTCCGAAAGATTTAACCCTGTAGGGGTGCTCGAACTAATCCATTAAGAAATGAACCAAACTCCGTGGGAATGCCTCGACCGCGGATCTCGCGATCATCATAGGTATTTCCAAAGGAATTCCAGCACCTCAAGTAAACCCAAAGAAAGTCAGACTCCACACGCAATTCATTCGATAAAGGTCAAACAAATCCAGCAAGATCACTCAACGTGTCGACGAACTTGATAAGAGCCGCGAATCTCGTTCTCAGGACACGACGGATAAGCACAGCGTACGGTGGCCTGATAGAAATCTCACGAGTTGCCCCGGGTTGGCCCCGCACATGGCTCTAGTTTGGACCAACACTCATGAGGAGCACTGGCCCGGGGGTTGATTAAATTATCCATAGGTTTGCAAGACCTTATGCAATTTTATTAAGTTGTTAAGAAAATGTAGTACCAATGTTGGGTCTTGCGAGACAAGTTTTAATCTCAACCGAATAAACAAGGGGGTCCCCATAACGACCGCGAGCATGTTAGGAGCGCAAAGTATGGAAAACATAACGCCTGTAACAAGGAACTAATGGCAGTAATAGCGGAACAAATCACTTTGCAAAAGGTCAAGCCTTCCACCAATAGCAAGATATATATGTGCATTAAATTAAATGACAAAATATTGTGATATCCAAATCCATGTTATCACATGGAACAACCTGCACCTACAGCTAAGAACGCTATAAGAGGGGCTGAGCAGCGGTAACTTAGCCAATCAAAGGTTTGCTAGGAGGTGGAGGTTAGAGGCTATCATGGCAACATGGGGGGGGGGGGCTGATATCAATTGATAGGTAGCGCAATTGTAACGATAAGAGCGATTAACTAGCAAGCAAAAATAGTATTGGGATCCGGGTATGATCATCTTGCCTGTTGGTTCTTTAGTGGAACAAGTAGCGGGATCCTCGTAGTGGTACTCTCCTGGGTCGTCGTACTCAATATCAACGCTCACGTCTACCCAAGAGAAACAGCAAAAATAAACATCCAACTAAGGTGCAATGAACAATCAAAATGATGCATGATTCATTTATGAAGAATTGTAACATGGCAATCCAAAACTAGTCATGTTTGACGTGCAAAGTTGTTTATTAATGAATCTGGACAATACCTCATGTTAAGTTATTTATACATGCATGAACATGGCAAATATGTATGCATCATGCAAAATCGATAGAAATGCATATAAAGATCGCAAGAAACGGAGTTACAGTTCTCACGATACGCTCACGACAAGGTACGGAGGCAAAATCACAAGACCACCAAGCCATGGGCTGATTCTTGGCATCCCAAGGAAGACACTAGATAGGTGATAAAAAACCAATCACAATAGACTCAATAATCAATCAATTCCATGGAGCATAGCTCCCACAAGTCACAAAACTATAAAACACCCAATCTGCCACTAAACAGCAACATAGCAACTTCTACAGCTCACAACTTGAGTGACAGGAGCCCTACAGCCACAAGCAAGCTATGGACAGAATCTACTCAACATACACATCAATTCATCCAATTACACCACCAGCAAAGGAGCCACACATCAATAAGCAAGAAGTAATCAAGTTGGCATGATGAAACAGTTTTCTGGGACTTTGTGAAAATTCCAGTTTTCTGGAATATGAGATTACACTACAAATAACTAGCACTAAGCATGATCAAATTCCAAACATATCATTAGATACAACCAACTCTACCTAGCAAAACAATAACAGCAGATTCCCTAACTTGGCCATATTTCATGTTGGCAGAAAACAACATCATCATAGCAACTTAACAGCAAGGTAGAGACTGACCTAGTGACTTAGCATAAATAACAAAAATACTGGGACATTCCCAGCCACTTTAAATACCACTTCCTTGTTGGCGAGAACTTAAAACCAAACATAGATTAAATCATATTAAATGGACAAAACGGCATCACAGCATAAAAATGTAGTTTTGTGAAGTTGCCCCAAAGTCAAATCTGACTTCACAGATACATTCCTGGGTTGATTCTACCCCAATTGCATTACTCATACCCCTATATTTGCTTGGAGCAAGAGGAAATAAGGGGGGTCGAAAATTGACCTCCTAAGGCATGGGTGACTTATGACACTAATGCACATTAATGAAAATGGCCCAAAAGGGCATGTACCCTATGAACACTAGTTGGAAATGGTTAAATAGCAACTAAGGAACATGATATCAAGGCATAGCATCATTGCAAGGATGAAACTAACTAGAAGAGAAACTATGCTTACTATGCACATAAAAGAGAACACCTACACATGGAGCTACTCATGCACATGTGTGTGTATGTATAACATACACACACCTCTCATTACACCTACACACCACACACACAAGCACACCACACTCAAGCATGTGTGTATATAGGTACACATGCACTTTCATAGATGTATGTCCACATACACACACCTACACACTACACACACTCACACACACATATGGGTGTATGCAAGAAGCACACACATATCCTACACTACACATACTCCCACAAAAAAACACATGTATGGGTGTGCAAGGATCACACATACACATGTGCCATGCATGGTGCACCACACACCCACATGCACACACACACACACTCACAAGGCAAAACCACTCACACACAGAACAAAATAAAAGGAGACACCACCACACTCATGAACATGTGCACACACACTCACATGAAAAAGGAAAACAACACCCACACATGCTGGAAATGCACACACACACATATACATAGCAAGAGAGAAAGAAAAACAAAGAAGAAAATAAAACACACACAAAAAAGAAAAACGGGAGGGTTCGGGGGTCGAACCCCTGACCTCCTGGTCGAATCCCCCTGGTGCTACCACCGCGCTACACTGACGATACTTAATAGGGGAGGGGCTCAGCTGCTCTAGTACACACACGCGCAGGTTCAGTTTCTGAAGAAACTGGACCCGCACTTCAACTACGGCGACAGTGCGATGGCGAGCGAATCTCCGGCGACGGCAAGCACTTACGGAGCGGCTGGTCCTAGCGCGACACGTGGGGGCTACGGCGAGCCCATCCATCTGCTCCTCTCGCGAAGAGGGGGACGGAGACGAGCGGCTGGTGCTCGTCTTGCAGACGGCGGCGACGGAGCTACGACGAGACCCACAAGCACAATGACATGGGCATAGGCTGCTCACCGAGGGAAGGAGGCGACGGGCGGCTCGATACGACGGCGAAGAAGGGGAAGGAGAGGCAGGGACGCGACGGCGATGAGGAAGAAGAAGACCGGCGACGCTCTGTTCCTTGCGGCGACGACAAAGTCAAATCGCATCTCCGCGAGGTGCTCCTCACCTGCTAGCGGCGGGAATGGAACGGCAGGAGAACCCACTAGCTCCCCGCCATCGCCACCGGGGACGAGACCCGCCGGAGATGTGGCGACGATGACCGGCGAACACCTCTGCACCTCACTTCCTCTTTGAACCTTGCTTCGCAGGGGAGAAAGAAGAGAGGGAGGAGGAAGAAAGAGCGGAAGAGGGGAGCTGAGGCGGCGGAGGGAGGAAGAGGAACCCTAGGCGAGGAGAGGGCACGCACGCCAATGGATATAAAGCGACGGGGCAGACGGCGACGGCGACGGAAAGGCGAGGCGGAGCTCTGCTGTCTCTCACTGAATTGACGGCGATAGGCAACTGGGCAGGTGAGCGTCTGCTCATCTGCGTTGGGCCGCAGGGGAACAGGCCCACATGTCCTCCCTCTCTCTCACTTAAATAACAGGAAGGGTCTTCCTTTTTTTCATAAAACCAGCCACAAAACAAAATAAAACCCTGAGAAAAGAAAAGGTTTTTTGGAGAAAAGTAAAAAAAAATTGTGGATGAAATAAAGAGCCCTATTAAATAAAAATATTAAGTTGATTTATAGAGCATGTAATTTATTTAATATATAAAACGGAAGCTCCTGTTTTATTTGAAACACAAGTCACACAATCTTCAAACATCAAAACTATCATACTCACTATACATAAAACATATTGGGCCACCTCATGAACATTTAAAAAAAAACAACTTAAATCGGATGATAAATAATAATAGGAAGGAATGGGGTCTTGGAATGGGATGTTGCAAAGGAAAAGAGAGGGAAAAAAAGAGGAGATGCACACATGGATCCACCCACGCACAACACCTGACACATCACAAATCAAACACACTCACCACCATCACATCAAGCAAGACACATGAAAACCAATAAGCATGCAAAATGAATGTATGATGGATGAGATGATGCATGAATGCAACACACATGAATGACAAGGAGCAATCATACATCTCATAAGCTCATGACACATGGTTCATACATGGGGTTACAAGCCAAATAAGGTAGGGACAACACTTGGGCTGTCACAACTCTCCCACACTACAAGAGGATCTCGACCCGAGATCTAGGAACGAAAGAAGTCCAGGAATTCGGAACGGAGAAGGTCCTTGCATTCCCAAGTAGCTTCTTTTTCAGAATCATGAGACCACTTCACCTTGAGGAACTTGATAGACTTGTTGCGAGTCTTACGCTCAGTTTCTTCAAGAATTGCAACTGGATGCTCACGATAAGAGAGATCTTCTTGGAGATCGATGTCTTGGAGGTCAATGGTCCCCTCAGGAGTCTTGAAACATTTCCGGAGCTGAGAAACATTTGGAGGAAGCTCTAGTTGATATGCAAGACCACCTCTCTTGCCAACAACTTCAAGAGGACCAACAAAACGAGGAGCTAGGTTCCCTTTAATTCCAAACCGCTTAGTGCCTTTCATGGGAAAGACTCTGAGATAGACTAGATCATCCACTTGCAAAGAAACATCCTGATGTTTGTTATCATAACAACTCTTCTGTCGGGACTGAGCTGCTTTGAGGTTCTCCTGAATGACATGGAACATTTGTTCTGCTTCAGTGATCATGTCATTGCCCAATATCTGACGCTCACTGGTTTCAGACCAGTTAAGCGGGGTACGACACTTCCTGCCGTAGAGAATATCGAAAGGGCCTTGCCTGAGCTGGCTTGAAAGCTATTGTTGTATGAGAATTCAGCATATGGAAGGCAGTCTTCCCACTTCATGCCGAACGAAATCACATAGGCTCTGAGCATATCTTCAAGGATCTGATTGACTCTCTCAACTTGACCACTTGTATGCGGATGGAACGCAGTGCTGAAATGGATCTTGGTACCCATAGAAGTCTGGAAGGACTCCCAAAACTTGGAAGTAAAGAGACTTCCATGATGAGAAGAGATGAGTTGAGGAATACCATGCAAAGACACTATCCTTCATGTATACAACTCTGCATGCTGAGCTACCGAGATAGATTCTTTGACTGGCTGGAAATGAGCAACTTTTGACATCTTGTCGATAACGACAAAGATAGCATCGTTGCCTCTCTTGGACTTGGGAAACCCAGTAACGAAATCCATCACAACATGATCGAATTTCCACTCTGGGATAGGCAAAGGCTGAAGAAGACCTGCTATACGTCGATGTTCCGCCTTCACTCTGCGACAAACATCACACTCGTTCAAGAACTGAGCAATTTCACGTTTCATGCGAGTCCACCAAAAGGTTTGCTTGAGATGCTGATACATCTTCGAACTCCCTGAATGAATGGATAGCAGAGAATTATGTGCTTCGTCCATGATAACCTTTCTGAGATCACCTTTTCGAACCATAAGACGGTCCTCAAAGAACAAGGTATCTTTGTCATCAATACGAAATCACTTATACTTCGAAATGCTCTTGGCCACACCTTTCTTCACTTTCTTCACCATAGCGTCAAGAAGCTGCGCTTGGCGAACCTGATCTTCCAAAGTTGAAGAGACTTGAAGATTGGCAAGAAATCCCTGCGGAATCATCTGAAGGTTGAGCTTGCGGAATGCTTCACAAAGATCAGGCTGAAGAGGCTTCAGAATGAGACTATTGCAGTACGCCTTACGGCTGAGCGCATCTGTAATGACATTTGCTTTCCTCGGAGTATACTTAATTCTTGGATTGAAGTCCTCAAGCATTTCCACCCAACGAGATTGCGGAAGATTGAGATTGGGTTGAGTGAAAATGTACTTCAAGCTCTTGTGATCGGTGTACACCTCAACTCGTCTACCCAACAACAAATGTCTCCAAGTCATTAGAGCATGCACAACCACCGCCAACTCAAGATCATGAGTGGGGTAGTTCTTCTCGGCAGGCTTCAACTAACGCAAGGTATAAGCAACAATCTTCTTGTCTTGCATGAGAACACAACCAAGACCTTGGAGAGAAGCATCACAGAAAATTGGAAAGGCTTGGACTGCTTAGGAGGAACAAGAACTGGAGCTGAAGTCAGTCTCTACTTGAGTGTATTGAACGCCACATCACACTCAGGAGACCAAACATACTTGACGCTCTTCTGGAGGAGATTGGACAGAGGCTTAGTAATTTGAGAGAAGTTCTCCACGAATCTTCTGCAATAACTAGCAAGCCCGAGGAAGCTCCAAAGCTGCTTCACATTTTGAGGAGGTTCCCACTTCAAGATTGCCTCAACTTTCTCAGGGTGCACTTTAATTCCCTCGGCAGAGATGATATGCCCAAGGTGCACCACTTCATTGAGCCAAAACTCACATTTGTAAAACTTGGCATGGAACAAATGCTCTCTTAACTTGTCAAGCACAAGGCAGAGATGCTCTGCATGATCTTCTTTTGTCTCCGAGAACACAAGGATATCATCTAGATAGACCAAGATGAATTCATTCTTGAAAGGAGAGAAACTGAAATTCATCATTCTTGAGAAGGTTGGAGGGGCATTAGCAAGACCAAACGACCTAACGGTGTACTCATAAGAGCCAAAAATCGTCCTCAAAGCAGTCTTGGGAATGTCTTCTTCGCGAATGCGAATCTGATGATAACCCATGCGAAGATCAAGCTTCGAGAAAACCTTGGCAGCTTTCAGTTGCTCAAACAACTCATTTATGTTGGTAAGTGGGTACTTGTTTCTGATTGTCTTCTTGTTCAATGGCTGGTAATCAACACAAAGATGATCCGTGCCATCTTTCTTCTTGACAAACAAAACTCCACAACCCCATGGAGAAGAACTTGGTCTGATCAGGCCCAGACGTTCTTGCTCATCTAGCTGCTTCTTTAACTCTTTCAGCTCTTCGGGGCCAAGTTTATACGGGCGCTTGCAGACCGGTTCAGTTCCAGGCTCAAGATCAATCATGAACTCAACTGGCCGGTGCGGAGGCATTCCTGGCAATTCCTTTGGAAAGACATCTTCATACACACAAACCACCAGAAATTGAGAATTCGCCGAGATTTCACCCTTCTCATTAAGAGCAAAGAGACGGATTGTGTCATCGCGAGCCGTGAAAATAAACACATCTTCTGAAGGATCAGTCAGCTTGACTTCTTTTGCTTTGCAATCAATATGAGCCTTATTCATAGCCAAGAAGTCCATGCCCAGAATGAGATCAATATCAGAATTCCCGAGAACAATTAGAGAAGCCAAAAAAGAATAATTCCCGATCTTGATAGAAACATCTAGCACCATGCAAGTGGAATTCATTAACTTCCCAGGGGACACCACTAACACAGTTCGAAGGAGATCTTGACAAGAAAACTCATGCATTGCAAAGAATGAACGGGACATGAAACCATGCGATGCACCAGTATCAGACAAAACTTTTGCTGGAATAGAATTAACTAAGAGATTACCCATGATCACTTGAGAAGAATCCTCTGCCTCTGCTGCATTCACCACATTCACTCTTGCGGACTTGGGATTATGCTTCACCATAGCATTGCCTGGAGGCTTGACAGGAGGAGGAGGCGGAAGACACCGCTAGTTGCACTTGTTTGCATAGTCGCCCTTATGACCACACTTGTGACAAGTCACCTCAGAAAGCGGACGAACATTGCTTGGAGGAGGAACAAGAACACCCTTGGACACCTGGGATCTCTACTGGAATCCTGGGTTGGGCGGGTGGGAAGAACCATGACCACCGAACTGCTTCTACTACTGAGGATGACGAAACGGAGGAGGATTAGGCGCCCAAAACTTCTGCTGCTTTGGAACCATCTGAGAGCCGGAAGAAGAAGAATATGAATCCCTTGAACGCTTCTTAGAGTTCTCCAACTTGAGCTGAGCTGCTTCAACCTTCAAAGCCATGTTATTGAACTGATCAAACTCGCGAGGCTCTTGAAGAACTAGGCCTAGTAGAAGGTCATCCTGGAGACCACCTCTGAACTGATAGATCATAGCTTTGTCATCTGGAACATCTTGCATGGCATAATGGGCTAGATTCTGGAACTCGACGTTGTACTGATAGACAGACTTGCTTCCCTGCTTCAGGTGCCTGAACTTCTCATGCATTTCTTCGACAAAGCTTGTCGGAATGTAATGAGCCCTGAAGTCATGATGGACGTCCCAAGTAACAACACGATTGCCCCTGGAATCCTTGTACTGCTGCCACCAATCAGCTGCTTGACCCTTTAGGTGGAACGATGCAAATCTGACAAAGTCCTCTAGCCTGACATTGCTGCACTCAAAATGCTTACTCATATCATGAAACCAATCATCAGCATCTAGAGGTTGCTCACAATAGGTGAATGTCTTGGGCTAGTTGGCAAGGAACTGACTGAGTGTCGCAAATTGAAGTTGATTCTGAAAAATGCCTTGAAAACCCTGCTGAGTCTGCTCCCTTTCTTGCAACAGCCTGAGCAACATTTGAGTGTTCACATTGGTTTCGGCCATCACAACTTGCCAAGCTTCTGGGGGAGGAGGCAGTGGCGGGGATGGTGGTGGAACATTAGTCTGCTCCTCACCACGACCCGGATTGCTGCGAGTTGGTGGAGCTATAGTGAAGATGGACAAAACGCATCAGCACCTCATTGATAAGATGAATCATAAGCTGAATCAAATACTTGAAAGAAATTGAACAACTAACGACATAGCCTTCCTACTGAAAAATTAGTAAGAATGCTTCTTCGATTTATGATAACATCATAAAAAATTAGAAGCCACTTGCAATAACACAAAAGTATTGAGCTAAGCGCTCGGAACAAATGTACATGTCCATATACATCTGAAGAAGATGATCCTGGATGTCTACAAGATTTCCCACCTATGAACTTCCGAAAACTTTCTGGTTATGCAGTCTGGTGTGGGGGATACAAGGAGGAAATATCTCACACAACTAGCAATCCTACACCCCAACTGTATCCATCCTTCAACACATAACCAGAGGCTTTCGCAAACTCATTTAATCTCGAATCCTCGAACTCACAACGATACTAAACCATGGTGGTACCCCGGATGCCTCCCCAGTACTGGGTGACTCCGACCTTATCTCACCACGATAAGTATTGAAGTAATTCCGAACACTCTCCGTCCTGAGATATCAAGAAAGCTGAATGATAACGATCTGCCAACATTCCATGGAGCTTGACCCCCAGGAAGAAATCAATTCAGACAGGAGGCACCACGACAGAACCCTGTCACATCTGCATCATATAGACTCCAAAATACCCCCGTGATCCTAAAAATTTTTGTGAGTGAGAAGAGGAGTAGAATCAAAATTTGTAAGTCGGAAACCTCACAAGAGCATAGAACAGGAGTAAAGGAATCCTACTCTCCGATATAGCTAGACTCAAAATAGTTTTTAATAGACACGACTCGGCCAAGTTCGAACAAGCAAATGCTCCTATGGTCGTATGTCTCTGAATAGCAACTTGTTACGCCCAAGATGCGCGCCTATCCATTTTAAGGCACGAGGTCCTCGCAAGGGATAGAGGCGCATCTTGCTGTAGGCAAGTATAGTAACATTGCATCATACATTACAGAAGAGATGAGTATACAAGTTAGCTTACACTCGCCACATGCTAAATTACATTCCACTCAGAGTTCAATCATCAAGAAGAAAACAGGGTCCGGCTACGGACGAAATCAAATGATAAAACAGATGCAAATGAAACTATCTCACTACCCCAAAGATCACGACCAGGTCCTCTACTCATCCGGATACGTCACGTACATCCTGCCTCTTTCCTCGTCATACTCCCACTGGAGCTGGGTAAGATCATCCTGCACGTACTCATCTAAACCTATACCTGGAGTGTTGTAGTAAACTGTGAGCCACAGGGGACTCAGCTATCATGTGCCCGGGTACCGAGACTATTCAAGCTTAAAGGTTGGGAAGGGGTAGTGTTTAGTTTGGAGCAGCACTAAGCATATATGCTGGCTAGCTTACGCAACATGAAATAAATATGAGTGGCCTATGAAGAACCACCGAATCTAGTATAATCTCTATGAGATCCTGAACACTTACTTACGTCAAATATAACCCCACCGTGTTCTCTCTCGGATCATGTTCACGAGCAGAGACAATCACGGTTACTCACGCAGTTGGTGTATTTTAATTAGAGTTTACTTCAAGTTTACTATAACCGGTTGTTAAACAAATATCCAAGTTGCCACATAACCATGGGCACGTCTTTCCGAAAGATTTAACCCTGCAGGGGTGCGCCAACTAAACCATTAGAAAATTAACCACACTCCATGGGAATGCCTCGACCGCGGATCTCGCGATCATCATAGGTAATTCCAAAGGAATTCCAGCACCTCGAGTAAACCCGAAGAAAGTCAGGCTCCACACGCAAGACATTCGATAAAGGTCAAACAAATCCAGCAAGACCACCTGACATGTTGACGAACCCGATAAGAGCCGCGTATCTCGTTCTCACGACACGATGGATGTCGGGGATATACCCCGCGGTATGACCGCCCTGGCGTCTCGCAGAAGACCCAGCCGAAGACATGACATTCTATTAAAGACCCGGCAGGCGAGTCACAGGATGACCAAGCCCAAGACCCGACGGGTGAGCCGGCGCCAGGCGGCTCACGGGATAAGACCCGGTGGGTGAGCCGGCGCCAGGCGGCTCACAAGAGAAGGCCCACAAGAGAAGGCCCACAAGAGTAGGCCCGAAGAGAGAAGGATTCCATTAAAGGAAATAAGACCCGGAGTAGGTTTCGTGATGAGTCCTAAATCCTACTCCTAGTAGGACTCTATTTGTAAGCCTACCCTCTCCACTTATATAAGGAGGGGTAGAGCACCCCTAGAGGGACAAGATTCTCAAGGGACACAAGTCCACAAGCTTAGACAACACAAGATTAGAGATAGAAAGATTAAAGGCTCTCGTGATTAAAGGCACCCTTGTAACCGAGAGATCTTCATCATCATCAATACCAGACAAGCAGGACGTAGGCTTTTACCTCGACTTGAGGGGCCGAACCTGCGTAAAACACCGTGTCTTTTCGATTCTGACCAACCCCTTCAAGGCGCCACATAGTTGCGTCTTGCCCCGAACCTAAGTCCGTGACCCGGACATCTGCCGTGACAAAACCACGACAGTTGGCGCCCACCGTGGGGCTGCGCATGATGGTTTTGTGTTGTTGGAGGGATCTATCCTCAGGAATCGAGAAGCTCATCATGAGCCGGATGAGAAGAGCCGGTTCGGAAAGAATCTACCGGTCTCAGCGGCATGCCTCCTGACCCGGCAGCCGCAGCTGCGTCACGCCACACTGCTAGCCACCACCGGTTCTACTGCCGCGAGCCGCCGCTGCGCCGATTCCACTTTCGCAAGCCACCGTGGAGCCAGCCTCGCCCGCTCACTGCTTGAACCGCCGGTCGGCAAGCCGCCTTGCGTTGTCGAGTCGCCGAATCGCCCTCGCCGGCTCTACCTTTGCCGAGCCGCCCTTGGTTCCGCCACCGATTCACCCGCGTGTGGAGGTGGCACATCCGACGCCGCAGAGCTGCCCTGGCCGATGAGCCGCCGCGACCTCTGCCTCCGCTGTGAACCGACGCCGTAGAGCTTTCCTGGCCGATGAGCCGCCGTGACCTCCGCTTCCACCGCAGGTCGGCGCTGTTGAGCCGCCACCGGTTCTACTGCCGTGAGGCGCCGATTTCCTCACGCACGAGCCGCCTCCACCATGGTTCGCACTACCATCTATTATATCAGTACATAGTGAAATTTTCTCGAGAACAAATTACGCCGTCTCTTGCAGCCGCGCCGGCTGGTGGCCCATACAGGCCTCTTATCGTCTGCGCCGGCTTATAATGCAACAGTTATCTCTCGTGACTGCCCCGGCTTACAATGCTGCAGCCATCTATTGCGGATCATCCGTCATCCAGATAAATCAGGACAAATTACTCATTACCAAAGTGGCACCATATCGCGGAGATGGAGGCGCACCAGCGTCGTTTGGCACCGGCATCTGTACCGGCTTACAGCGCCACAGCCGTCTTTCGCGGCCGCGCCGGCTCGCAACATCCGCGGCTGAGTCACCTATCCACGCCGGCTTATAACACCCACGGCCGAATCACCCATCTGTGCCGGTTTACAACACCGTGGCATCTTTTACAAACATCACCCGGAGGGTCCATTTAGAGCCGCTCTGCTCTGGCCCTAGTGCAATCGCGTTTCAAGTCGCCCCGATTGACTTCTTTGACACAAACGCCGTCACTACCGAGCCGCCCCGGTCCAGCGTCGTCTTTGAGCCGCCGTGGTGGAATCACCACCTCTGCTGTGGTTCGGGAGTGGTTCAATCACTGTTGAAATTACAGGATGACTCGGCTCATCGTTGAGATGAAACAGGTGTTGCCTTTGTCAAGCCGCCCGACCATTCGGTCTGTCCGACCGCTCCGAATCGCCCCGTCTTGCTTCACCCTCCACCTCCATCGCTTCAAGCTGCCGGAGAGTTCACTGACACAGGGGCCATCCATCATCCTAAATCAGGTGTATTTGCCCTTTGTTGTTTTTAATACATATTAAATTGTTAAAAGAACAATTACTTCGTTTTCTTGCAATATTTTTATGCAAGAAATATATTTGCGTGGCATTATACCGTGGAGTAAAGCGCATTCGGGTTCATCCGTGAGCCGCCTAATGGACACGGCAAGCCGCCACATTCGCGATATGGTCTTCAACAACCACGCCATGGCCGTCTCTCACCGTCGCGCCGGTTTACAGCGTTGTGGCTGATTCTTGCCACCACGCCGGCTTACAATGCCGTGACAGTTTCTCGCCACTGCGCCGGATTACAACACCTTGTCGACTCTCGCCACCTGCGCCGGTTCTCAATATTAAGGCCGTCTCTCATCCGTCGGCAACAGCTTACAAATACCGCGGCCGTTTCTCACAACAGATCCGGCTTACAATGCGGCGGTTGGTTTTCCACGTCTACGTCAAAACATCGGTGCAGTGTTCATCGATATGAGCCGCCCAACGGACAGGCACACAAGTCGCCGCCACTACAGTTTGATTCACTTCGACAAACAACCGGAACATTGACCGGATCATTGAAATAGTTCCTACGGGGTCATTCATAACCCCCCACGGCCAACCTCAACTTTCGATGAAGATTCTCAAGCCGCCTCTTCGAGTCAACTTGAGACTCGGGGGCTACAGACATGGCAAGGACACATGTGGTCGTTTTTGAGAAGCCCGGGTCTTTTGCCAAAATGAAATTTTCCGGCTCAACAAAATTTAAAATCAAAGTGGTTTGTGAGCCGCCGAAAGCTCTTGTCAGTCAATCTCGCTTTAGAGACCCTAAGCCGGTTCACAGAATTGACAGCCAATCTCGCCTTAGAGACCCTGAACTGATGTGACTCTTACCAGTCAATCTCGCTTTACAGACCCTGAGCCGATTCACAAAGTTGACGGCCAATCTCGCTTTAGAGACCCTGAACTACTGTAAGTTAAACAATTCAGCTCTTACCAGTCAATCTTGCTTTAGAGACCCTGAACTGGTGTAAATAAAATAGCTGAGCCCTTATCAGTCAATCTCAATTAGAGACCCTGAGCCGGTTCATGGTTGACGGCCAATCTCACCCTAGAGACACCGAACTGGTCCATGCCAGTCAATCTCAATTAGAGACCCTAAGCCGGTTCATGGTTGACGGCCAATCTCACCCTAGAGACACTGAACTGGTCCATGCCAGTCAATCTCAATTAGAGACCCTGAGCCGGTTCATGGTTGACGGCCAATCTCACCCTAGAGACACTGAACTGGTCCATGCCAGTCAATCTCAATTAGAGACCCTGAGCCGGTTCATAGTTGACGGCCAATCTCGCCCTAGGGACACTGAACTGGTCCTTACCAGTCAATCTCAGTTAGAGACCCTGAGCCGGTTCATAGTTGACGGCCAATCTCGCCTTAGAGACACTGAACTGATATGGGTTATGCAATAAGTTTGGGTATGTTAAATGCGATTATCGAAGGAGGTTTCTTACCTCAGCCGGCTGTAAGCCGCTTCAAGTTCATCAACAGTCGGCGTTGTCAATAGAGGCTTCCTACCGTCAGGTATAGCTTACATATATCCTAAGACTACCGGATCTTCACAGAAATTATTTACAAGGGCGACTCATGTTACCCTGAAAAGTTGCTGGCTTTAGGCCGCTTCCGGCTCTTGATTAGCCGCGGTTGTCCATAGAGGTTTCTTACTTTGGAGTACGGCTCATATTACCCTACGGCAACCGGTCATCAAACAGAGCTTATAAGACTCGGAGTCATGCTACTCCGGTTGATATCTCAGAGGAGGATTATTCAATGGGGGCTTCCCACCTCCAGATTAACATGCCGGCTTATAAAACCCGGATCAGAGTAAGATTATGAGAAAGGAGCAATGCTAGGAAAGGTATGAACATCTTCGGGTTGAGCTTTTTCAAGCCGCCCTCATAACAATGCAGAATGTATTCTGTCTTGTTTATTTTTTGTAGGTATTATCTCTTAATATGAGGCGCTATTAAATATTTGGGAAGACCAAATCGATCTTTTAATAGCCAACATGGCTGGATCTTCATAGTTATCATAAGCAGTGTTAAATGATTGGGGTTTTTAAGCCAGCTCGGAGAAATTTATTATCTTTCAAGAGCCGCCCTATCAGATATAATGCCGTGTCATTTAAATTGACTGGCTCTCGGATTTCTTTAAATTGTGCTCTGTAGTAATCTACAACACTCATGGATTTCTCTAAATATATATTTGTCGGGTTGCATTGCAACCACGAGCAGGATTTCATGTCAAAGACAAAGGAGTTATTCTAGGATATCCACTCCGGGTTATATTACAACCACGATCAAAGATTCAATCAAACAAATTGTGGTGAGTCATATAATTCTCACATAGTCCCGAGTCGCCGCAGGCAGACGACCCGACACTTGGGGGCTACACTATTCAAAGTCCACTTTATATCAATTATGCAAGTCCCATGTTGGTGCAAGCACGCACCACGACACTTGGGGGCTAATGCAAGCCGGCTTTCAAAATCATTACATTGTAAATCAAGACCCTATTATCTCAAAGAGATGACCCGGTCCTTCTATATTTTCTCAAGAATATGAGTCGGCCTTTCCATATTTTTATAAGTCCCAGCCCAATAAATTCTTACTGACCCGACACTTGGGGGCTACAGTATTCAGCCGTTTAAACAGATTATAAGGTTCTAAATTGAAGACCCGGCACATCACATTCTGATGAGTCGGCCCTTGGGGGCTACACCCGCCGAAGCTTGGGGGCTACAGGTATAAGACAATTATAAGTCCCAGGTTGCTGCAGGCAGGACAACCCAACACTTGGGGGCTACACAATCCAAAATGTTATTTGCAAAGCACCAAGTTATCATGGATAATCTCGGAGCTTGGGGGCTACAGGTAATATGGATATATCAAAAACTTTATAACCCGGTGTCTTCAACTTTTATGACCCGGTGTTATCAAAAGATCATAACCCGCCAGATTTTATAAGCCGCCCTGCTTCACAACAATGGAAGTACGGCTTTATATCAGATGGATTTTCATCCCAATATTTTTATCAAGTCATCTGGATTCTACTTATTTAAATCCGGAGTCACCAACGATAATGACCCGGCATCATCAATGATTATAACCCGGCGGAGATCACCCGCCAAAGAGCATTGGAGGCCAGCTCAATGGCATATGGGTATTCTATTCTCAATATTTTTCAAACGGACATTGACAATCAAGATTATCAAGACGGTTAATTCATATATAGAGAAGACCCGGATTCCTGAGAAGCCATTTTATAAGCCGGCCAAAGGAGCAAGCCGGCCACTTAACATATTTGCTATTCCTATTTCAGGAGGTCACCATGAATAAATTCAAGCTAACCTGGGGGCTAATGTCGGGGATAAACCCCGCGGTATGACCTGCCCTGGCGACTCGCAGGAGACCCGGCCGAAGACATGACATTCTATTAAAGACCCGACAGGCCAGTCACAGGACGACCAAGCCCAAGACCCGGCGGGTGCGCCGGTGCCAGGCGGCTCACGGGATAAGACCCGCTAGTTGAGCTGGCGCCAGGCGGCTCACAAGAGAAGGCCCACAAGAGAAGGCCCACAAGAGAAGGCCCAAAGAGAGAAGGATTCCATTAAAGTAAATAAAACCTGGAGTAGGTTTCGTGATGAGTCCTAAATCCTACTCCTAGTAGGACTCTATTTGTAAGCCTACCCTCTCCCCTTATATAAGGAGGGGTAGAGCACCCCTAGAGGGACAAGATTCTCAAGGGACACAAGTCCACAAGTTTAGACAACACAAGATTAGATATAGAAAGATTAGAGGCTATCGTGATTAGAGGTAGCGATTAGCACCCTTGTAACCGAGAGATCTTCATCATCATCAATACCAGACAAGCAGGACGTAGGCTTTTACCTCGACTTGAGGGGCCGAACCTGGGTAAAACTCCGTGTCTTTTCGATTCCGGCCAACCCCTTCAAACCGCCACGTAGTTGCGTCTTGCCCCGAACCTAAGTCCGTGACCCGAACATCTGCCGTGACAAAACCACGACAATGGATGAGCACAACGTATGATGTCCTGATAGAAATCTCCGGATTTGCCCCGGGTTGGCCCCGTACACGACTCTAGTTTGGACCAACACTCATGAGGAGCACTGGTCAAGGGGTTGATTAAATTATCCACGGGTTTGCAAGACCCTATGCAATTTTATTAAGTTGTTAAGCAAATGTAGTACCAATGTTGTGTCTTTTCAGACAAGTTTTAATCTGAACCGAATAAACAAGCGGGTCCCAATAACAACCCCGAGCATGTTAGGAGTGCAAAGTATGGAAAACATAACACCGGTTACAAGGAACTAATGGCGGTAATAGCGGAACAAATCACTTAGCAAAAGGCCAAACCTTCCACCAATACAAAGATATATATGTGCACTAAATTAAATGACAGAATATTGTGATATCCATATCCATGTTATCACATGGAACAACCTGCACCTGCAACTAAGAACGCTATAAGAGGAGCTGAGCAGCGGTAACTTAGCCAATGAAAGGTTTGCTAGGAGGTGGAGGTTAGAGGCTGTCATGGCAACATGGGGGGGCTGATATCAAGTGGTAGGTAGCGCAATTGTAACGATAAGAGCGAGAAACTAGCAGGCAAAAATAGTATCGGGATCCGGGTACGATCATCTTGCCTGTTGGTTCTTCAGTGGAACAAGTAGCGGCATCCTCGTAGTGGTACTCTCCTGGGTCCTCGTACTCAGTATCAACGCTCGCGTCTAACTAAGAGAAACAGCAAAAGTAAACATCCAACCAAGGTTCAATGCACAATCAAAATGATGCATGATTCATTTATGAAGAATTCTAACATGGCAATCCAAAACTAGTCATGTTTCACGTGCAAAGTTGTTTATTAATGAATCTGGACAGAACCTCATGTTAAGTTATGTAGACATGCATGAACATGGCAAATATGGATGCAGCATGCAAAATCGATATAAATGCATATAAAGATCGCAAGAAACGGAGTTACGGTTCTCACGATACGCTCACGACAAGGTACGGAGGCAAAATCACAAGACCACCAAGCCATGGGCTGATTCTTGGCATCCCAAGGCAGCCACTGGATAGGTGATGAAAAACCAATCGCAATAGACTAAATAATCAATCAATTCCATGGAGCATAGCTCCCACAAGTCACAAAACTATAAAACACCCAATCTGCCACTAAACAGCAACATAGCAACTTCTACAGCTCACAACTTGAGCAACAAGATCCCTACAGCCCAAGCAAGCTATGGACAAAATCTACTCAACATACACATCAATTCATCCAATTACACCACCAGCAAACCATCCACACATCAATAAGCAAGAAGCAATCAAGTTGGCATGATGAAACAGTTTTCTAGGACTTGGTGAAAATTCCAGTTTTCTGAAATCTGAGATTATAAAGTAGCAAGTTGACAGCACTGGTTAAATATTCTATAGAGCTCCTATTGGCATGAAAATTAACAGGATGGTATAAGGAAATATCTACTACAAATAACTAGCACTGAGCATTCTCGAATTCCAAACATATCATTAGATACAACCCACTCTACATGGCAAAACAATAACAGCAGATTCCCAGACTTGGCCATATTTCAGGTTGGCAGAAAACAACATCATCATAGCTACTTAACAGCAAGGTAGCCACCGACCTTGTGACATAGCATAAATAACAAAAATACTGGGACATTCCCAGCAACTTTAACTACCACTTCCATGTTGGCAAGAACTTAAAACCAAACATAGATTAAATCATATTAAATGGATAAAATGGTATCACAGCATAAAAATGCAGTTTTGTGAAGTTGCCCCAAAGTCAAATGTGACTTCACGGAAACATTCCTGGGTTGATTCTACCCCAAATTCATTACTCATACCCCTATACTTGCTTGGATCAAGAGGGAGATAAGGGGGGGTCGAAAATTGACCTCCTAAGGTATGCGTGGCTTATGACACTAATGCACATTAATGAAAATGGCCCAAAAGGGCATGTACCCTATTAACACTAGTTGGAAATGGTTAAATAGCAACTAAGAAACATGATATCATGGCATAGCATCATTGCAAGGATGAAACTAACTAGAAGAGAAACTATGCTTACTTTGCACATAAAACAGAACACCTACACATGGAGCTACTCATGCACATGTGTGTGTATGTATAACATACACACACCTACACACACCACACACAAGCACACCACACTCAAGCATGTGTGTATATAGGTACACTTGCACTTTCATACTTGCATGTCCACATACACACACCTACACACTACACACACTCACACACATATATGGGTGTATGCAAGAAGCACACACACATATCCTACACTACACATACTCCCACTACAACACATGTCACACACACACATGTATGTGGGTGCAAGGATCACACACACACATGTGCCATGCATGGTGCACCACACACCCACATGCACACACACACACACTCACAAGGCAAAACCACTCACACACATAACAAAATAAAAGGAGACACCACCACACTCATGAACATGTGCACACACACTCACATGACAAAGGAAAACAACACACACACACATGCTGGAAATTCACACACACATATATACATAGCAAGAGAGAAAAAAACAAAGAAGAAAATAAAACACACAAAAAAGGGGAGGCTTCGAGGGTCGAACCCCTGACCTCCTGGTCGAATCCCCCTACTGCTACCACTGCGCTACACTGACGATACTTAACAGAGGAGGGGCACAACTGGTCTAGTACACACACGCGCGGGTTCAGTTTCTGACAAAACTGAAGCCACACTGCAACTACGACGACAGCGCGAACGCGAGCGAATCTCCGGCGACGGCGAGCACTAACGGAGCGACTGGTCCTAGCGCGGCACGCGGGGGCTACGGCGAGCCCATCCCTCTGCTCCTCTCGTGAAGAGGGGGACGGAGACGAGCGGCTGGTGCTCGTCTTGCAGACGGCGGTGATGGAGCTACGACGACACCCGCAAGCACGGCGACATGGGCATAGGCTTCTCACCGAGGCAAGGAGGCGACGGGCGGCTCGATACGGCGGCGACGAAGGGGAAGGAGAGGCACGGACGCGACGACGATGAGGAAGAAGAAGGCCAGCGACGCCCAGCTCCTTGCAGCGACAACGACGTCAAATCGCACCTCCAGGAGGTGCTCCTCACCTCCTAGCGGCAGGAATGGAATGGCAGGAGAACCCACAAGCTCCCCGCCATCGCCACCGGGGACGAGACCCGCCGGAGACGCGGCGACGATGACCCTCGAACACCTCTACACCTCAGTGCCTCTCTGAACCTTGCTTCGCAGGGGAAAAATAAGAGAGCGAGGAGGAAGAAAGAGAGGAAGAGGGGAGCTGCGGCGGCGGAGGGAGGAAGAGGAACCCTAGGGGAGGAGAGGGCACGCACACCAAGGGCTATAAAGGGATGGGGCAGACGGCAACGGCGACGGAAAGGCGAGGTAGAGCTCTGTTGTCTCTCACTGAACCGACAGCGACAGGCAATGGGGCAGGTGAGCGTCTGCTCATCTGGGCTGGGCCGCAGGGGAACAGGCCCACCTGTCCTCCCTCTCTCTCACTTAAATAACATGAAGCGTCTTCCTTTTTTCATAAAACCAACAACAAAACAAAATAAACCCTGAGAAAAGAAAAGGTTTTTTGGAGAAAGTAAAAAATTTTCTTGGATGAAATAAAGAGCCCTATTAAATAAAAATATTAAGTTGATTTATAGAGCATGTAATTTATTTAATATATAAAATGGCAGCTCCTGTTTTATTTAAAACACAAGTCACACAATCTTCAAACATCAAAACTATCATACTCACTATACATAAAACATATGGGGCCACCTCATGAACATTTTTAAACAATTTTAAAACAACTAAAATCTAATGATAAATAATAATAGGAAGGAAGGGGGTCTTGGAATGGGATGTTGCAAAGGAAAAGAGAGGGGAACAAAAGAGGATATGCACACATGGATCCACCCACCCACAACACCTCACACATCACAAATCAAACCCACTCACCACCATCACATCAAGAAAGACACATGAAAACCGACAAGCATGCAAAAATGTCTGATGAATGAGATGATGCATGAATGCAACACACAAGAATGACAAGGAGCAATCATACATCTCAGAAGCTCATGACACAAGGTTCATACATGGGGTTACAAGCCAAATAAGGTAGGGACAACACTTGGGCTGTCACATAAGACGGTAGAAGAGGAAGTTAATGATGATGATCATGAAGCTTCAGATCAAGCTACTATTGAGCCTCATAGGTCGACAAGGGCGCGTACTACTGCTGAGTGGTATGGAAACCCTATCTTGGAGGTCATGTTGTTGGACAACAATGAACCTACGAGCTATGGAGGAGCAGTGATGGTCCCAGATTCTGAGAAATGGTTAGAGGCCATGAAATCCGAGATGAGATCCATGTATGAAAACAAAGTATGGACTTTGGAAGTATTTCTTGAAGGGCGAAAGGCCATTCAAAAAAGTTGGATCTTTAAGAAGAAGTTTGCGAACTCCAGCGATCCATTTATGGGCTGGTGCAAGCTTCTCGGAGTTGGAATAAACGCTTTGATGAGGTGATCAAAGCGTTTGAGGTTATACGAGTTTACGGAAAAGCTTGTATTTACAAGAAAGTGAGTGGGAGATCTATAGCATTTCTAATATTATATGTGGATGACATATTGGTGACTGCAAACAATATAGAAATGCTGGAAAGCATGAAGGAATATTTGAACAAGAGTTTTTCAATGAAGGACCTAGGAGAAGTTGCTTTCATATTAGGCATTAAGATCTATAGAGATAGATCGAGACGCTCAATAGCACATTCATAGAGCACATACCTTGATAAAGTTTTGAAGAAGTTCAAAATGGATCAGTCCAAGAAGGGGTTCTTGCCTGTGTTACAAGGTGTGAAGTTGAGTAAGACTCAATGCCTAGTGACTGCAGAAGATGGAGAAAAGATGAGTGTCATCCCCTATGCTTCACCCATAGGCTCTATCATGTATGCAATGTTGTGAACAAGACCGGATGTCACCCTTGCCATAAGTATGGTCGGAAGGTTTCAACGTGATTTTGGAATGGAACATTGGGCAGTGGTCAAGAATATCCTTAAGTACCTGAAAAGGACTAAGGAAATGTTTCTTGTTTATGGAGGTGATGAAGAGCTCGTCGTAAAGGGTTACGTCGATGCAAGCTTTGACACTGATCCGGATGACTCTAAGTCACAAACCGGATACGTATTTATTCTCAACGGGGGAGTGGTAAGCTGGTGCCATTCCAAGCAAAGCGAGGTAGCCGATTCTACGTGCGAAGCGGAGTACATCGCAGCTTTAGAGGGAGTGACGGAAGGTGTCTCGATGAAGCAGTTCATGACAGATCTTGCAGTAGTGCCCAGTGCACTGAATCCAATAAATCTGTTCTGTGACAACACTGGTGCCATTGCTCTGGCCAAGGAACAAAGGTTCCACAAGAGGACCATACACATAAAGCGACGCTTCAACTCCATCCATGATTACATCGAGGAGAAGGACATAAATATTTGCAAAGTGCACACGGATCTAAATGTTGCATACCCATTGACTAAACCTCTTCCAAGGGCTAAACATGATTAACACCAGAACTACATGGGTGTTCGATTCATTACAATGTAAATCACATAGTGATGTGAACAAGATTATTGACTCTTGTGCAAGTGGGAGACTATTGGAAATATGCCCTAGAGGCAATAAATAAAGTGTTTATTATTATATTTCCTTGTTCATGATAATCGTTTATTATCCATGCTATAAGTGTATTGACTGGAAACACATTACATGTGTGGGTAAATAGACAACACTATGTCCCTAGTATGCCTCTAGTGAACTAGCTCGTTTTTTTGACCAACTACTATAGGGGAGAGCACACCACAGCCTATTCTTTTATTGCATATAATAGATTACAAGGCAGAATCTAATCTCTAAAGTGAACTAGCTCATTGATCAAAGATGGTCATGGTTTCCTAGCCATTGACATGTGATGTCATTTGATAATGGGATCATATCATTAGTAGAATGATGTGATGGACAAGACCCAAACTACAAACGTAGCATATGACCGTGTTAGTTTATTGCTACTGTTTTCTGCATGTCAAGTATATGTTCCTATGACCATGAGATCATGCAACTCACGGACATTGGAGGAGTGCCTTGTGTGTATCAAACATCGCAACTTAATTGTTTGACTATAAAGGTGATCTACAGGTATCTCCAAGTGTGTCTGTTGAGTTGGCATGGATCAAGACTGGGATTTGTTACTCCGTGTGACGGAGA
Source organism: Hordeum marinum (assembly GCA_022496015.1). Classification (NCBI taxonomy): domain Eukaryota; kingdom Viridiplantae; phylum Streptophyta; class Magnoliopsida; order Poales; family Poaceae; genus Hordeum; species Hordeum marinum. Next base: position 299,768,766 of record CM039673.1, read on the forward strand.
GGTATCTCAGGGCCCAGTCGGTAATACAACATCACAATAAGACTTGCAAGCAATGTGACTAAGTGTTAGTCATGGAATTTTGTATTCCGGAACAAGTAAAGAGACTTGCCGGTAACGAGGTTGAACTAGGTATGGAGATGCCGACGATCGAATCTCGGGCAAGTAACATACCGAAGAACAAAGGGAACATCATACGGGATTAACCGAATCCTTGACATATAGGTTCGACCGATAAAGATCTTGGTAGAATATGTAGGAACCAATATGGGCATCCGGGTCCCGCTATTGGTTATTGATCATAGAGGTGTCTCAGTTATGTCTACATAGTTCTTGAACCCGCAAGGTCTGCACACTTAAGGTTTGGTGACGTTTCGGTAGTATAGAGTTATGTATGGTGGTGACCGAAGGTTGTTCTGAGTCCTGGATGAGATCCCAGACGTCACGAGGAGCTCCAGAATGGTCTGGAGGTAAAGATTCATATATAGGAAGTCCTGATATGGTCGCCGGAAAAGTTTTGGGCTAATCGGTAGTGTACCAGGAGTGTCGGTAGTGTGCCGGGAGACCACCAGGAGGGGTATGTCGACCCAAGAGGCTTCATCGGTTGTGGGAGAATAGATACCAGCCTTTTGTGGGCAGGTGGAAGTCCCACACGAGGCCCATGTGGCTAGGGATGGAAAGCCCAAAGGGAAAAGGTGGAAAAAGGCCAAAAAGGAGGAATCCTAGTCCTACTAGGATTGGAGGAGGAGTCCTCCTCTCCTCCCCACTTCGGCCGAACTAAGGAGGATTGGCCCATGCTCCAAGTCCTCTCCTACCTCCCTCTTATATATACTGGAGGTTTTAGGGTTTTTGCACAGAATTTTTAGACACGTGCTGCCCGTTCCTCGAGTGCATAGTTTCTCCTCTAGATCAGATTTCTATAGTGCTTAGGCGAAGCTCTGCCGGAATAGCTCCACCACCATCGCCGGAGCACCATCATGCTTCCGTAGAACTCTTTTTCCTCTCCACTCCCTCTTGCTGGATCAAGACGATGGAGATCATCATCAAGCCGTACATGTGTTGAATGCGGAGGTGCCGTCCGTTCGGTGCTAGATCGGAAGGACCGTGATCGAGTTCGCGGGACGGATCGTGATCAAGTTCGCGGGACGGATCGTGATTGGATCGCGGGATGGATCATGATTGGATCGCGGGACGGATCGTGATTGGATCGCAGGACGCTCGGCGATTTGGATCGCGAAGAACTTTGACTACACCAACCATGTTTCTTAACGCTTCCCGCTTAGCGATCTACAAGGGTACGTAGATCCACTCTCCCTCTCGTAGATGCTCATCACCATGGATAGGTCTTGCGTGAACGTAGGAAATTTTTTGTTTCCCTTGCAACGTTCCCCGACAGAACTTTGAATGGTCTCATACTCCTTAGAAGAAATTCAGAAAGGATCAAGATCCTTAGTTGGTTACAAGCTCAAATTCTTCATCGCGCGAGGCGGATGAAGCTGAGGATATAGATGACACTGTGGCAAGCCCTGCATAGACAAACGGCCCCAACAAGATGAAATTCTTCAAGGGCGTTAGTCATCACTTTTTCATCCCTTTTGGTCTTCGATGACAAAGGGGAGAAAATTTGAGTTAGTCTTCAAGCGGTCTCTATATATTGGTTGTTTTTGTTTAAGTTACAACTCTCGCTCTTCTAAAGCTTTTGTTGGTAGAGTTGTAAACTTAAGTCTGATGATGGTCTGACACTTTTGAACTGCCTTCCACATGCTTATTTCTTCAAGTTCCTTAATGCATGCATGGTGAATTTTGTCACACACCATTTTCATCATGTATGTCTAATTCTTCATATCATATCATAAGATATAGGGGGAGTTCTCCATGTTGTTAACCTGCCATGTGCATTTGCAGTCCAAAGCAAATTCCTAAAAAATGCACATCTTCATGAGGAGTTATTCTATATCTTGCAATCAAATTCCTCAAACTAAGTACTTACACTTCATATTTTTATCCCCATTGAAAACTTAACCTATTTGTCATCAATCACCAAAAAGTGGAAGATTGACAGTGCATCTAGTGTCCCTTAGTGATTTTGGTGTACTCAAGACTTATGGGTTAGGATACTGATGCGTATGTCAGTGTACATAGGCTCTATAAGTCAATGAGGAGTTTGATGTATTTGAAGATTATTGACCTCTAAAAATGAATACCTTCAACTAAAGACTTTGGTGAAGACTTTCCTAAAGACTTTGGTAATCCCTGAAGAATTTTAAAATGAAGAAGTTGGTGTGACCCTGAAGATATGAAAGAGGACTATGAAGCATGAAGACTTTTGTTTTTGTAGTTTCATTTCTTTTCTTTCAGTCATATGAAACATCGTGCTGTTAAAGGGGGCCGAGGTAATACTAAGGAAAATTTCAAACTGATGATCAAATCAAAAGCCTCAACCTATCCAATCCTTCAAGTGAAGCGTTTTTGGAAATCTCTTGCGCTTCAGTCAAGTTCTTCAATGACAGAGACAAAGTTCTTCTAATCTCTGAGGAAATTGGTCTGACTGAGGAGTTAGGATTTTGCTAGTGGGAATTGCCTACAACTGAGGAATATGATAAGCTTGAGGACTTTCATAGTTCGAAATTCCGATTGTTGTTGTGCATAGCGCCAATTGTCCCCAATCATCCTATCCACATAATGGTCATATAATTGGGGGCGTTTATGTCTTATCATGTCAGGTTGCACCCTGGCAAATAAATAGCCACCCCCACAACCACTAGTTGGGTGGCTGCTCCGAGAGAAAACTACCTCTTGTCCTTTGAGTGCAACCCATCCTCCGAGGACTTTGAGAGAAAATCATCAGTGGGGAGAAACCTAAATCCAAACCACCAAACCCAAAGTGATTGAGCATCACTAAAGAGATTGTTCCTGTGTGGAACCGACGCTTGTTACCTTTGAAGACTGTATATCTTCCCGACAGTTAGGCGTCATGGTCTAGTGCATCCTGCAGTCAATTGGGGATCATTGTGTGACCTTGGTCTAGAGCATCCAGTAGTCAATTGTGAATCGCCAAGTGGCTAGTTTGTGAGGGTTTTGGAAGTCTACCCTGAAGACTTACCACGAGTGTTGGGCGAGGACTATATGCCCTTCGCTCAAGGAGAATACGGTAAGGACTGTGTGTCCTGGGACTATGAGTCCTCTGGTTTAAATACCAGGCCGCTCCAAACCAGATGTACAACTATCACAGCAGTTGGAACTAGTTCATCAAACCATTGTCTTCATCGAGCTAGTTGGTTCTATTTGCTCAACCCTTACGTTTCCTCATATACTTGTTGATGAAATTGCTCGTTACTGTTTGAAGAATTTGACTGAAGACTTGGTCAATTTCCTCACCTCAAATTTTTCAAGTTACCTTGTTCCTCAACCGCTTATCCTATATCATGCTACATGTAATGTGTGCATTCTTTATTTGATCATGATAGCTATGTTACTTCTATGTTTCTCAAGCACTTGTGTACTTATTCTACTGGTAGTTATTCATCACATTTCAAATTCCTCAAGTTGAAACTCCTTAGTGATGAATTTGTTAAAATTGCCTATTCACCCTCCTCTAGTCGATATAATGCACTTTCAATTGGTATCAGAGCAAGGTACTACCTTGTTCTGTGTGATTTTGGTTTAATCACTTGGAGTTCTAGTTATGTTGACTACACGTATGCTCAAGGTTTCCACAGGTTGTCCTACTTTGATGGGTCGGACTATCCCTACTTGAAGAACAAGATGCACATGCATCTTGAGGCAATTGACAATGATCTCTGGTACGTTGTGGAAAATGGTGTTCCCTCTCTTTCTTCCTCGGTCGACGCCGTTGATGTGAAGAGATTCAAGCAATTTGATTCACAAGCAAAGAATATGATATGTGGCCATTTGAGCAAAGGTCGGTATGGCAGAGTGAGTGATTTGGAGTGTGCTAAGCTTATCTGGGATAGGCTATCCAAAGTGAACGAAGGTGTTTCCACTCAACGTGACTCCTGTGTTGATGTTCTTCGCAATCTCTTCAACCTCTTCAAAAGACTCTACAATGAGAATGTTCAGCAAACTTCTGATCATCTCACTAATATCTCCAACAAGCTTCAAGCATTGGGTGCCACTGACATCACCGTCCACGAGGTGGTGAAGAAACTGTTGAGATCTCTTGATTCCTCATTCGATACTCTGGCTTTGATGATTCAAGAGCGTGGAGACTACAAGTCACTTGATCCTGCTGACATACTTGAGAGACTCAATACTCATGAATTCTCTAGTTATTAATCACATTTAAAATTCCTGAAGTTGAAATTCCTTAGTGATGAATTTGTAAAAATCGCCTATTCACCCCCCTTTAGTCGATATAACGCACTTTCAAAGTGCAATAGTGACAGCAATAGTAGTAAATTAGAGAGAACAATAAGTGGAAAACTCTTAGGCACTAGATCGGTGTATTCATTGGAAGATATTCATCATATAGCAGTCATAACCGAGTGCGACACAAAACTAGCTCGAGTTCGTCAATGTAATGTAGGCATGTATTCCGTATATAGTCATACGTGCTTATGGAAAAGAACTTGCAGGTCATATTTTGTCCTACCTTCCCGTGGCAGTGTGGTCCATAAGGAAGCTGAGGTATATTAAGGCCTCCTTTTAATAGAGAACCAGAACAAATCATTAACACATAGTGAATACATGAACTCCTCAAACTACGCACATCACCGTGAAGTATCCCAAATAGTATCACAATGGAGTTGACGGACCATAACACAAAATAGGTGCGTATGAATAGGCAATATCGGATCAAGAACATAGATATAATGCTGGTAACATAGTCGGTTTAGATCTGAAATCATGGCACTTGGGCCCTAGTGACAAGCATTGAGCATGGCACAGTCATGCCAACATCAATCTTAGAACATAGTGGATACTAGGGATCAACACATGAGAAAACTAACTCGATTACATGATAAATCTCATCCAACCCCTCACCGACCAGCAAGCATACGAAGGAATTACTCACTCCCGATGGGGAGCATCATGGAAATTGTGATGGATAAGGGTTGATGATGACGAAGACCAAAGATTCCCCTCTCTGGAGCCCCAAACTGGCTCTAGATCTGGCCTCCCGATGAAGAACAGGAGGTGGTGGCGGCTCTGTATCCTAAAACGCGACGAAACTTCCTCTCTGATTTGTCTAGAAATTTAGGATTTTATAGCGCTAGAATTAGGGTCAAAGGGCCCATGAGGTGGGCATGCTCCACCAGGCCGCGCTAGGGTGGTCTAGCATGCCCTCCTAGAGGGTGGCCACCTTGACCCCCCTCTCTGGTGGCTTATGGCTCCAATATTCCTCATATATTCCAAAATAATTCCCCAAAAAGTTGTGTGCCATTCTAAGAATTTTATTTCTGCACAAAAACAACACCATGGTAGTTTCGCTGAAAATAGCGTGAGTCTGGGTTAGTTTCATTCAAATCATGCAAATTAGAGTCCAAAACAATATAAAAAGTGTTATAAAAAGTAGATACGTTTGAGACGTATCACTTATAACCTCCAATACAACCATAGATTCATCAAAATAAGCACACAATGCAACGAAAACATATTCTTTCAAAAACAGAACAGTCTGTAGTAATTTGTACTCTAACTATAAATATGTAACTCCAAAAATCTTAAACATTAGGAAAAACTCAGAAATTTCTATGTCAATCTGGTGTACGAAATTCAGATTTTTTCGTCACTTATGTGATTTTTGAAAATTCTTCTATTGGGCGCAAAAGTTTCTATTTTCATCAAGATCAAATCAACTATCAGCCAACATGATCCCAAAGGCTTTACTTGGCACAATGACAAATTAAAACATAAAATACACAATCATAACAGTACAATTATTCTTCAAGCACTCAAGAACAGACAGAAAAAGCAAAAATAAATTTTATTCATTGGGTTGCCTCCCAACAAGTGCTATCGTTTTATGCCCCTGACTAGGCATAATGCATAGGTTCAAGTATTGTCAACTTTAGTTTTTGCTCCATAGGATGCCCTCATGATTGATTCATATAGTGGCTTAATTCTTGTTCTAGGGAAGTGTTCCATGCCCTTTATTAGTCAAAATTTAAACTTAATATTACCTTCTTTCATATCAATCACGATACCTATAGTTCGTAAAAATGGCCTACCAAGTATAATAGGACAAGACGGATAGCAATCAATATTGAGAACAATAAAATCTATGGGAACATAGTTCCTATTTGCAAGAATAATAACATCATTAATTCTTACCAAAATATTTTTAATAGTAGAATCCGCCAAGTGCAAATTGAGATAACATTCTTCCATATTGGTAAGGCCAAGCACATCGTCTAGAGATTTCGGAATTGTGGAAACACTAGCACCCAAATCACATAAAGAAAAGCACTCATAATTTTTAATCATGACTTTAATGGTAGGTTCCCACTCATCATATAAGTTTCTAGGAATTGAAATCTCCAATTCAAATTTTTCTTCTAAATATTTCATCATGGCATCAACCATATGTTTAGTAAAAGCTTTATTCTGTTCATAAGCTTGGGGTCAATTTATCATCAATTGCAACAAATAAATACATTCAATCAAAGAGAAACTATCATAATTAAAGTCTTTCTAATCCAAAATAATGGGAACATAACTAGTTAAAGTTTTGAGCTCTCCAAACCCACTTTTGTCAATTTTTTCCTCAAGATTTTCACCCTCCAGATCATTGGGACGCCTTCTAGCTAAAGTTTACTCTACTTATGTACCTTTATCAATTTTAGTATTACTAAACAAGGAATCCATAGAAGAAACACCAATCACTTTAAGATCTTCATCATTTTTATCAAAGCAATCACAAAAAAAATTCTTTTTCAAAAAAATCTATTTTAGATCTAAGCATAGCAGTTTTTTTCTTACTTTCATCCATAGAAACATATGAAGCTTTGACTGACTCATTAATCATATGAGGAAAAGCTTTCAATTTGAGCTTTTGTCAATCATGGGAAATCCTATCAATGCTTCTAGACATATCGTCCATCTTATTCAACTTTTCTTCTATCGTAGTATTGAAAAAATTGAGCATTGATGAATTATTTAATACTACTCTCAAGATCAGAAGGGTTCTTCTTATTATTATAAGAATAATTACCATAGGAATTACGATAATTATTAGAGTAATTTCCATGAAAAGGGCTAGGATTAAAATTACCTCTATAAGCATTGTTATTAAAATTGTTTCGCGAGATGATATTCACATCTACAGAATCACTATTTGTCTCAATCAAAGTAGACAAAGGCATGTTATTAAGATGAATAGCAACATTTTTACTAGCAACCAACTTCATAAGAGTGATACGTCTCCAACGTATCTACTTCTCCAAACTCTTTTGCCCTTGTTTTGGACTCTAATTTGTATAATTTGAATGGAACTAACCCGGACTGACGCTATTTTCAGTAGAATTGCCTTGATGTTATTATTGTGCAGATATAAAAGTTCTCGGATTTACCTGAAAATTTACGGAGAATATTTTTGGAATTAATAAAAAATATTGGCGAAAAATCAACTGCAGGGGGGCCACCACCTATCCACAAGCCAGGGGCGTGCCCACCCCCTAGGGCACGCCCCTCTGGCTTGTGGGCCCCCAGTTGCTCCTCTGACCTCATTTCCACTCCTATATATTCCTCTTTATAGATAAAAATTAGAGAGAAGAGTTCATTGCATTTTACGATACGAAGCCGCTGCCACCTCCTGTTCTTCCTCGGGAGGGCATATCTAGAGTCTGATTTGGGGGGGCTGATATCAAGTGTTAGATAGCACAATTGTAATGATAAGAGCGAGAAACTAGCAAGCAAAAATAGTATCGGGATTCGGGTACGATCATCTTGCCTGTTGGTTCTTCCGTGGAACAAGTAGCGGGATCCTCGTAGTGGTACTCTCCTGGGTCCTCGTACTCAAGTATCAACACTTGCATCTAACCAAGAGAAACAGCAACAATAAATATCCAACCAATTTGCAATTCACAATCAAAATGATGCATGATTCATTTATGAAGAATTCTAACATGGCAATCCAAAACTAGTCATGTTACACGTGCAAAGTTGTTTATTAATGAATCTGGACAGAACCTCATTTTAAGTTATTTAGACATGCATGAACATGGAAAATATGTATGCAGCATGCAAAATTGATAGAAATGCATATAAAGATTGCAAGAAACGGAGTTACGGTTCTCACGATACTCTCACGACAAGGTACGGAGACAAAATCACAAGACCAGCAAGCCATGGGCTGATTCTTGGCATCCCAAGGCAGCCACTAGATAGGTGATGAAAAACCAATCATAATAGACTCAATAATCAAGCAATTCCAAGGAGCATAGCTCCCACAAGTCACAAAACTTTAAAACACCCAATCTGCCACTAAACAGCAACATAGCAACTTCTACAGCTCACAACTTGAGCGACAAGAGCCCTAAAGCCACAAGCAAGCTATGGACAGAATCTACTCAACATACACATCAATTCATCCAATCACACCACCAGCAAAGGAGCCACACATCAATAAGCAAGTAGCAATCAATTTGGCATGATGAAACAATTTTCTGGGACTTAGTGAAAATTCCAGTTTTCTGGAATATGAGATTACACTACAAATAACTAGCACTGAGCATTCTCAAATTCCAAACATATCATTAGATACAACCCACTCTACCTGGCAAAACAATAACAGTAGATTCCCTGACTTGGCCATATTTCAGGTTAGCAGAAAACAACATCATCATAGCAACTTAACAGCAAGGTAGAGAATGACCTGGTGACTTAGCATATATAACAAAAATACTGTGACATTCCTAGCAAATTTAACTACCACTACCATGTTGGCAAGAACTTAAAACCACACATATATTAAATCATATTAAATGGACAAAAGGGCATCACAGCATAAAAATGGAGTTTTGTGAAGTTGCCCAAAGTCAAATCTTACTTCACAGATACATTCCTGGGTTGATTCTACCCCAAATTCATTACTCATACCCCTATACTTGCTTGTATCAATAGGGAGATAACGGGGGTCGAAAATTGAACTCCTAAGGCATGGGTGACTTATGACACTAATGCATGTTAATGAAAATGGCCCAAAAGTGCATGTACCCTATGAACACTAGTTTGAAATGGTTAAATAGCAACTAAGGAACATGATATCATGGCATAGCATCATTGCAAGGATGAAACTAACTTGAAGAGAAACTATGCACATAAAAGAGTACACCTACGCATGGAGATACTCATGCACATGTGTGTGTATGTATAACATACACACACCTCTCATTACACCTACACACCACACACACAAGCACACCACACTCAAGCATACCTACACACATATCCTACACTACACATACTCCCACAAAAGCACACACATGTATGGGTGTCCAAGGATCACACACACACATGTGCCATGCATGGTGCACCACACACCCACATGCACACACACACACACACTCATAAGGCAAAACCACTCACACACACAACAAAATAAAAGCAGACACCACCACGCTCATGAACATGTGCACACACACTTACAAGACAAAGGAAAAGAACACACACACATGCTGGAAATGCACACACACACATATACATAGCAAGAGAGAAAGAAAAACAAAGAACAAAATAAAACACACAAAAAAAGAAAAAGGGGAGGGTTCGGGGGTCGAACCCCTAACCTCCTGGTTGAATCCCCCTGGTGCTACCATTGCGCTACACTAACGATACTTAACAGGGGAGGGGCTCAACTGCTCTAGTACACACATGCGCAGGTTCAGTTTCTGACGAAAGTGGACCCGCACTCCAACTACGGCAATAGCGCGACGGCGAGCGAATCTCTGGCAACGACGAGCACTAACGGAGCGGCTGGTCCTGGCGCGGCATGTGGGGGCTATGGCAAGCCCATCCCTCTGCTCCTCTCGCGAAGAGGGGGACGGAGACGAGCGGCTGGTGCTCGTCTTGGAGACGGCGGCGATGGAGCTACGATTAGACCCGCAAGCATGGCGACATGGGCATAGGCTGCTCATCGAGGGAACGAGGCGACGGGCGGCTCGATACGACGGCGACAAAGGGTAAGGAGAGACTGGGACGCAATGGCGATGAGGAAGAAGAACGCCGGCGATGCCCTGCTCCTTGCGACGATGACGAAGTCAAATCGCACCTCCGGGAGGTGCTCCTCACCTCCTAGCGCGGGAATGGAACGGCAGGAGAACGCACTAGCTCCCCGCCATCGCCACCGGGGACGAGACCCGCCGGAGACGCGGCGACGACGACCGGTGAACACCTCTGCACCTCACTGCCTCTCCGAATCTTGCTTCGCAGGGGAAAAAGAAGAGAGGGAGGAGGAAGAAAGAGAGGAAGAGGGGATCTGCGGCGGCGAAGGGAGGAAGAGGAACCCTAGGCGAGCAGAGGGCACGCACGCCGAGGGCTATAAAGTGACGGGGCAGACGGCGACGGCGACGGAAAGGAGAGGCAGAGCTCTGCTCTCTCTCACTGAACTGACAGCGACAGGCAACAGGGCAGGTGAGCGTCTGCTCATCTAGGCTGGGCCGTAGGGGAACATGCCCACCTGTCCTCCCTCTCTCGCACTTAAATAACAGGAAGGGTCTTCCTTTTTTTCATAAAACCAGCCACAAAACAAAATAAAACCCTAAGGAAAGAAAAGGTCTTTTGGAGAAAAGTAAAATATTTTTGTGGATGAAATACAGAGCCCTGTTAAATAAAAATATTAAGTTGATTTATAGAGCATGTAATTTATTTAATATATAAAATGGCAGCTCCTGTTTTATTTAAAACACAAGTCACACAATCTTAAAACATCAAAACTATCATACTCACTATACATAAAACATATGGGGCCACCTCATGAACATTTTTAAACAATTTTAAGACAACTTAAATCTGATGATAAATAATAATAGGAAGGAAGGGGGTCTTGGAATGGGATGTTGCAAAGGCAAAGAGATGGGAAGAAAAGAGGAGATGCTCACATGGATCCGCCCACACACAACACCTCACACATCACAAATCAAACACACTCACCACCATCACATCAAGCAAGACACATGAAAACCAACAAGCATGCAAAATGAATGTATGATGGATGAGATGATGCATGAATGCAACACACATGAATGACAAGGAGCAATCATACATCTCATAAGCTCATGACACAAGGTTCATATATGGGGTTACAAGCCAAATAAGGTAGGGACAACACTTGGGCTGTCACAACTCTCCCACACTACAAGAGGATCTCGACCCGAGATCTAGGAATGAAAGAGGTCCAGGAATTCGGAATAGAGAAGGTCCTCGCGTTCCCAAGTATCTTCTTTGTCGGAATGATGAGACCACTTCACCTTGAGGAACTTGATAGACTTGTTGCGAGTCTTACGCTTAGTTTCTTCAACAATAGCAACTGGATGCTCACGATAAGAGAGATCTTCTTGGAGATTGATGTCTTGGGGGTCAATGGTCCGCTGAGGAGTCTTGAAACATTTTCGAAGCTGAGAAACATGGAAGACATCATGCACATTTGCGAAATGTGGAGGAAGCTCTACTTGATATGCAAGACCACTTCTCTTACCAACAACTTTGAAAGGACCAAGAAAACGAGGAGCTAGCTTCCCTTTAATTCCAAACCGCTGAGTGCCTTTCATGGGAGAGACTCTAAGATAGACTAGATCCTCCACTTGGAAAGAAACATCTCGATGTTTGTTATCATAATAACTCTTCTATCGGGACTAAGCTGCTTTGAGGTTCTCACGAATGACATGGCACATTTCTTCTGCTTCAGTGATCATGTCATTGCCCAATATCTAACGCTCACCGGTTTCAGACTAGTTAAGCGGGGTACGACACTTTCTGCCGTAGAGAATCTCGAAAGGGGCCTTGCCCGAGCTGGCTTGAAAGCTATTGTTGTATGAGAATTCAGCATATGGAAGGCAGTCTTCCCACTTCATGCCGAACGTAATCACACAGGCTCTGAGCATATCTTTAAGGATCTGATTGACTCTCTCAACTTGACCACTTGTATGCGGATGGAACGCAGTGCTGAAGTGAATCTTGGTACCCATAGCAGTCTGGAAGGACTCCCAAAACTTGGAAGTAAAGAGACTTCCACGGTCAGAAGAGATGAGTTGAGGAATACCATACAAAGACACTATCCTTGACATATGCAACTCTGCAAGCTGAGTTGTCGAGATAGATTCTTTGACTGGCAGGAAATGATCAACTTTTGACATCTTGTCGATAACCACAAAGATGGCATCGTTGCCTCTCTTGGACTTAGGAAACCCAGTAACGAAATCCATCTCAACATGATCGAATTTCCACTTTGGGATAGGCAAAGGCTGAAGAAGACCTGCTGTACGTTGATGTTCCACCTTCACTCTACGACAAACATCACACTCGTTCACGAACTGAGCAATTTCATGTTTCATGCGAGTCCACCAGAAGGTTTGCTTGAGATCCTGATACATCTTTGAACAGCCTGGATGAATGGATAGCAGAGAATTATGTGCTTCGTCCATGATAACCTTTGTGAGATCACCTTTTGGAACCACAAGATGGTCCTGAAAGTACAAGGTATCTTTGTCATCAATACGAAAACACTTATACTTCGGAATGCTCTTGGCCACACCTTTCTTCACTTTCTTCACCATAGCGTCAAGAAGCTGTGCTTGGCGAACCTGATCTTCCAAAGTTGAAGAGACTTGAAGATTGGCAAGAAATCCCTGCGGAATCATCTAAAGGTTGAGCTAGCGGAATGCTTCACAAAGATCAGGCTGAAGAGGCTTTAGAATGAGACTATTGGAGTACGCCTTACGGCTGAGTGCGTCTGCAATGACATTTGCTTTCCCCGGAGTATACTCAATGCTTAAATTGAAGTCCTCAAGCATTTCCACCCAACGAGATTGCCGAATATTGAGATTGGGTTGAGTGAAAATGTACTTCAAGCTCTTGTGATCGGTGTACACCTCAACTGGTCTACCCAACAACAAATGTCTCCAAGTCATTAGAGCATGCACAACCACCGCCAACTCAAGATCATGAGTGGGGTAGTTATTCTCGGCAGACTTCAACTGACGCGAGGTATAAGCAACAATCTTCTTGTCTTGCATGAGAAAACCACCAAGACCTTGGAGAGAAGCATCACAGAAAACTTGGAAAGGCTTGGACTGCTCAGGAGGAACAAGAAATGGAGCTGAAATCAATCTCCGCTTGAGTGTATTGAACGCCACATCACACTCAGGAGACCAAACATACTTGACGCTCTTCTGGAGGAGATTGGACAGAGGCTTAACAACTTGAGAGAAGTTCTCCACGAATCTTCTGCAATAACTACAAGCCCGAGGAAGCTCCGAAGCTGGTTCACATTTTGAGGAGGTTCCCACTTCAAGATTGCCTCAACTTTGTCAGGGTGCACTATAATTCCCTTGGCAGAGATGACATGCCCAAGGTACACCACTTCATTGAGACAAAACTCACATTTGGAAAACTTGGCATAGAACCGATGCTCTCTTAACTTGTCAAGCACAAGGCGGAGATGCTCTGCATGATCTTCTTCTGTCTTAGAGAACACAAGGATATCATCCAGATAGACCAAGACGAATTCATTATTGAAAGGAGAGAAAATGAAATTCATCATTATTGATAAGGTTGGAGGGACATTAGCAAGACCAGACAACATAACGGTGTACTCATAAGAGCTAAAACTCGTCCTGCAAGCGGTCTTGGGAATGTCTTCTTCGCGAATGCGAATCTGATGATAACCCATGCAAAGATCAAGCTTCGAGAAAACCTTGGCACCTTTCAATTGCTCAACCAACTCATTTATGTTGGGAAGTGGGTACCTGTTTCTGATTGTCTTCTTGTTCAATGGCCGGTAATCAACACAAAGACGATTCATGCCATCTTTCTTCTTGACAAACAAAACTCCACAAGACCACGGAGAAGAACTTGGTTTGATCAGGCCCACACGTTCTTGCTCATCTAGCTACTTCTTAAAATCTTTTAGCTCTTCGGGGCCAAGTTTATACAGGCGCTTGTAGACCGGTTCAGTTCCAGGCCCGAGATCAATCACGAACTCAACTGGCCGGTGCAGAGTCATTCCTGGCAATTCCTCTTGAAAGACATCTTCATACTCACAAACCGCCGGAATTTGAGAACTCGCCGAGATTTCACCCTTCTCATTAAGAGGAAAGAGACGGATTGTGTCATCGCGAGCCACAAAAATAATCACATCTTCTGAAGGATGAGTCAGCTTGACTCTTTTTGCTTTGCAATCAATATGAGCCTTATTCATAGCCTAGAATTCCATGCCAAGAATGAGATCAATATAAGATTTCCCGAGAACAATTGGAGAAGCCAAAAAAGAATAATTCCCCATCTTGATAGATACATCCGGCACCATGCAATTGGAATTCATTAACTTCCCAGGGGACACCACTAACACAGGTCTAAGGAGATCTTGACAAGCAAACTCATGCATTGCAAAGAATGAACGGGACATGAAACAATGCGATGCACCAGTATCAAACAAAACTTTTGCTGGAATAGAATTAACTCACAGATTACCCATGATCACTTGACAAGAATCCTCTGCCTCTGCTACGTTCACCATATTGTCTCTTGCGGACTTGGGATTATGCTTCACCATAGTATTGCCTGGAGGCTTGACAGGAGGAGGAGGCGGAAGATGCCGCTGGTTGCACTTGTTTGCATAGTGGCCCTTCTGACCACACTTGTGACAAGTCACCTTAGAAAGCGGACGAACATTTCTTGGAGGAGGAACAAGAACACCCTTGGACGCCTGGGATCTCTGTTGGAATCCTGGGTTGGGTGGGTGGGAAGAACCACGACCACCGAACTGCTTCTGCTGTTGAGGAGGACGAAATGGAAGAGGATTAGGCGCCCAATACTTCTGCTGCTTTGGAAGCATCTGAGAGCCGGAAGAAGAAGAATATGAATCGCTGGAACGCTTCTTAGAGTTGTCCAACTTGAGCTGAGCTGCTTCAATCTTCAAAGCCATGTTATAGAACTGATCAAACTCACAAGGCTCTTGAAGAACTAGGCCTGGCAGAAGCTCATCCTTGAAACCACCTCTGAAATGATAGATCATAGCTTTGTCATCTGGAACATCTTGCTTGGCATAATGGGCAAGATTCTGGAACTCCATGTTGTACTGATAGACAAACTTGCTTCCCTGCTTCAGGTGCCTGAACTTCTCACGCATTTCTTTGACAAAGCTTGTTGGAATGTAATGAGCCCTGAAGTCACGACGGAAATTGTGCCAAGTAACAACACGATCACGCCTGGAATCCTTGTACTGCTGCCAACAATGAGCTGCTTGACCCTTTAGCTAGAACGATGCAAATCTGACAAAGTCCTCTGGCCTGACATTGCTGCACTCAAAATGCTTACTCATATCATGAAGCCAATCATCAGCATCTAGAGGCTTCTCACAATAGGTGAAAGTCTTGGGCTGGTTGGCAAGGAACTGATTGAGTGTTGCAAATTGAAGCTGATTTTGAAAAATGCCTTGAAAACCCTACTGAGTCTGCTCCCTTTCTTCCAATAGCCTGAGCAACATGTGAGTGTTCGCATTGGTTGCGGCCATCACAGCTTGCCAAGCTTTTGGGGGAGGAGGCAGTGGCGGGGGTGGTGGTGGAACATCAATCTGCTCCTTACCACGACCCGGATTGCTGCGAGTTGGTGGAGCCATCCTGAAGATGGACAAAACGCATCAGCACCTCATAGATAAGATGAATCATAAGCTAAATCAAATGCTTGAAAGAAATAAAACAATTAACAACATAGCCTTCCTACTAAAAGATTAGTAAGAATGCTTCTTCGATTTATGATAACATCATCAAAAATTAGAAGCCACTTACAATAACACAAAAGTATTGAGCTAAGTGCTCAGAACAAATGTACATGTCCATATACATCTGAAGAAGATGATCCTAGATGACTAGAAGATTTCCCACCTATGAACTTCCGAAAACTTTCTAGTTATGCAATCCGGTGTGGGGGATACAAGGACGAAATTCCTCACACAACTAGCAATCCTACACCCCAACTGTATCCCTCCTTCAACACATAACGAGAGGCTTTCGCAAACTCATCTAATCTCGAATCCTCGAACTCACAACGATACTAAACCATGGTGGTACCCCAGACGCCTCCCCAGTACTGGGTCACTCCGACCTTATCTCAGCACGATAAGTATTGAAGTAATTCCGAACACTGTCCGTCCTAAGATATCGAGGAAGCTGAATGATAACGATGTGCCAACATTCCCTGGAGCTCGACTTCCTGGAAGAAACCAAGTCAGACAGGAGGCACCAAGACAGAACCCTGTCACATCGACATCATATAGACTCCAAAATACCCGTGTGATCCTAAAAAAAATTGAGCGAGAAGAGGAGTAAAATCAAAATTCCTAAGTCAGAAACCTTACCAAAGGATGGAAGAGGAGTAAAAGAATCCTACTCTCCGATATAACTAGACTTAGAATAGTTTTTACTAGACACGACTCGGCCAAGTTCGAACAAGCAAAGGCTCCTACGGTCGTATGGCTCTGAATACCAACTTGCCACGCTCAAGATGCGCGCCTATCCATTTTATGACACGAGGGCCTCGCAAGGGATAGAGGCGCATCTTGACGTTAGAAAGTATAGTAACATTCCATCATACATTATAGAAGAGATGAGTATAGAAGTTGGCTTACACTCACCACATGCTAAATTAAATTCCACTCAGAGTTCAATCATCAAGAAGAAAACAGGGTCCGGCTACGGACGAAATCAAACGATGAAAAAGATGCAAATGAAACTATTTCGCTGCCCCAAAGATCACGAACAGGTCCTCTACTCATCCGGATACGTCACGTACATCCTGCCTCTTTCCTTGTCATACTCCCACTAGAGCTGGGTAAGATCATCCTGCACGTACTCATCTGAACCTGTATCTGGAGTGTTGTACTAAACTGTGAGCCACAGGGGAATCAGCTATCATGTGCCCGGGTACCGATACTATTCAAGCTTAAATGTTGGGAAGGGGTAGTGTTTAGTTTGCAGGAGCACTAAGCATATATGGTGGCTAGCTTACACAACATGAAATAAATATGAGTGCCCAACGAAGAATGAACGAATCTAGTATAATCTTTATGAGATCCTGAACACTTACTTATGTCAATCATAACCCCACCATGTTCTCTCTCGGATCATGTTCACGAGCAGAGACGATCACCGGTACTCACACATTTGGTGTATTTTAATTACAGTTTACTTCAAGTTTACTATAACCGGGTGTTAAACAAATATCCAAGTTGCCACATAACAACGGGCACGGCTTTCCGAAAGATTTAACCCTGCAGGGGTGCTCCAACTTATCCATTACAAAATTAACCACACTCCATGGGAATGCCTCGACCGCGGATCTCGCGATCATCATAGGTAATTCCAAAGAAATTCCAACATCTCGAGTAAACCCGGAGAAAGTTAGACTCCACATGAAAGACATTCGATAAAGGTGAAACAAATCCAGCAAGACCACCTGACGTGTCGACGAACCCGATAAGAGCCGCGTATCTCGTTCTCAGGACACGAGGGATAAGCACAGCGTACGGTGGCCTGATAGAAATCTCTAGAGTTTCCCCGGGTTGGCCCCGCACACGGCTCTAGTTTGGACCAACACTCATGAGGAGCATTGGCCTGGGGGTTGATTAAATTATCCACGAGTTTGCAAGACCCTATGGAATTTTATTAAGTTGTTAAGCAAATGTAGTACCAATGTTGGGTCTTGCCGGACAAGTTTTAATCTCAACCGAATAAACAAGGTGGTCCCCATAACAACCCCGAGCATGTTAGGAGCGCAAAGTATGGAAAACATAACACCGATAACAAGGAACTAATGGCGGTAATAGCGAAACAAATCACTGAGCAAAAGGCCAAGCCTTCCACCAATACCAAGATATATATGTGCATTAAATTAAATGACAGAATATTATGATATCCAAATCCATGTTATCACATGGAACAACCTGCACCTGCAACTAAGAACACTATAAGAGGGGCTGAGCAGCGATAACTTAGCCAATCAAAGGTTTGCTAGGAGGTGGAGGTTACAGGATGTCATGGCAACAGGGGGGCGGGGCTGATATCAAGTGGTAGGTAGCGCAATTATAACGATAAGAGCGAGAAACTAGCAAACAGAAATAGTATCGGGATCCGGGTACGATCATCTTGCCTGTTGGTTCTTCAGTGGAATAAGTAGCGGCATCCTCGTAGTGGTACTCTCCTGGGTCCTCGTACTCAGTATCAACGCTCCCGTCTACCCAAGAGAAACAGAAACAATAAACATCCAACCAAGGTGCAATGCACAATCAAAATGATGCATGCTTCATTCATGAAGAATTCTAACATGGAAATCCAAAACTAGTCATGTTTCATGTGCAAAGTTGTTTATTAATGAATCTGGACAGAACCTCATGTTAAATTATTTAGACATGCATGAACATGGCAAATATGTACGCGGCATGCAAAATCGATAGAAATGCATATAAAGATCGCAGGAAACGGAGTTACGGTTCTCACGATACGCTCACGACAAGGTACGAAGGCAAAATCACAAGACCACCAAGCCATGGGCTGACTCTTGGCATCCCAAGGCAGCCACTGGATAGGTGATGAAAAACCAATCACAATAGACTCAATAATCAATCAATTCCATGGAGCATAGCTCCCACAAGTCACAAAACTATAAAACACCCAATCTACCACTAAACAGCAATATAGCAACTTCTACAGCTCACAACTTGAGCTACAGGAGCCCTATAGCCACAAGCAAGCTATGGACAGGATCTAATCAACATACACATCAATTCAACCAATTACACCACCAGCAAAGGAGCCACACATCAATAAGCAAGAAGCAATCAAGTTGGCATGATGAAACAGTTTTCTGGGACGGTGAAAATTCCAGTTTGCTGGAATCTGAGATTATAAAGTAGCAAGTTGACAGGACTGGTTAAATATGCTAGAGAGACCATATTGGCATGAAAATTAACAGGATGATAGAAGGCAATACTACTACAAATAACTAGCACAGAGCACGCTCAAATTCCGAACATATCATTAGATACAACCCACTCTACATGGCAAAACAATAACAGCAGATTCCCAGACTTAGCCATATTTCAGGTTGGCAGAAAACAACATCATCATTGCAACTTAACAGCAAGGTAGCCACTGACCTGTTGACTTAGCATAAATAAATAAAATACTGGGACATTCCCAGCAACTTTAACTACCACTTCCATGTTGGCAAGAACTTAAAACCAAACATAGATTAAATCATATTAAATGGACAAAAGGGCATCACAACATAAAAATGCAGTTTTGTGAAGTTGCGCCGAAGTCAAATCTGACTTCACAGATACGTTCCAGGGTTGATTCTGCCCCAAATACATTACTCGTACCCCTATACTTGCTTGGAGAAAGAGGGAGATAAGGGGGTCGAAAATTGACCTCCTAAGGCATGGGTGACTTATGACACTAATGCACATTAATGCAAATGGCCCAAAAGGGCATGTACCCTATTAACACCAGTTGGAAATGGTTAAATAGCAACCAAGTAACATGATATCATGGCAGAGCGTCATTGCAAGGATGAAACTAACTAGAAGAGAAACTATGCTTACTATGCACATAAAAGAGAACACCTACACATGGAGCTACTCATGAACATGTGTGTGTGTATGTATAACATACACACACCTATCATTACACCTACACACCACACACAAAAGCACACCACACTCAACCATGTCTGTATATAGGTACACATGCACTTTCATACATGTATGTCCACATACACACACCTACACACTACACACACTCACACACATATACGGGTGTATGCAAGAAGCACACACACATATCCTACACTACACATACTCCCACAATAGCACACACATGTATGGGTGTGCAAGGATCACACACACACATGTGCCATGTATGTTGCACCACACACCCACATGCACACACACACACTCACACAGCAAAACCACTCACACACACAACAAAATAAAAGGAGACACCACCACACTAATGAACATGTGCACACACATGCTGGAAATGCACACACACACATGCTGGAAATGCACACACACACACATATACATAGCAAGAGAGAAAGAAAAACAAAGAACAAAATAAAACACACAAAAAAGGGGAGGGTTCGGGGGTCGAACCCCTGACCTCCTAGTCGAATCCCCCTGGTGCTACCAGTGCACTACACTGATGATACTTAACAGGGGAGGGGCTCAGATGCTCTAGTACACACACGCACGAGTTCAATTTCTGACAAAACTGAACCAGCACTTCATCTACGGCGACAGCGTGACGGCAAGCGAATCTCCGGCGACGGCGAGCACTAATGGAGTGGTTGGTCCTGGCGCGGCACGCGGGGGCTACGTCGAGCCCATCCCTCCGCTCCTCTCGTAAAGAGGGGGACGAAGATGAGCGGTTGGCGCTCGTCTTGCAGACAGCGGCGACAGAGCTACGATGAGACCCGCCAGCACGACGACATGGGCATACGCTGCTCACCGAGGGAAGGAGGCGACAGGCGGCTCGATATTACGGCGACGAAGGGGAAGAAGAGGCGGGGACGCGACGGCGACGAGGAAGAAGAAGGCCGACGACGCCCTGCTCCTTGCGGCGACGACGACGTCAAATCGCACCTCCAGGAGGTGCTCCTCACCTCCTAGCGACGGGAATGGAACAGTGGGAGAACCCACTAGCTCCCCGCCGTCGCCAATGGGGACGAGACCCGCCGGAGACGCGGCAACGATGACCGGCAAACACTTCTGCACCTCACTGCCTCTTTGAACCTTGCTACGCAGGGGAGAAAGAAGAGAGGGAGGAGGAAGAAAGAGAGGAAGAGGGGATCTACAGCGGCGGAGGGAGGAAGAGGAACCCTAGGCGAGGATAGGGCACGCGCGCCGACGGCTATAAAGCGACGGGGCAGACGGCAACGGCGACGGAAAGGCGAGGCGGAGCTCTGCTGTCTCTCACTGAACTGACGGCAACAGGCAACAGGGCAGGTGAGCGTCTGCTTATCTGGGCTGGGCTGCAGGGGAACAGGCCCACCTATCCTCCCTCTCTCTCACTTAAATAAAATGAAGGGTCTTCCTTTTTTCATAAAACCAGCCACAAATCAAAATAAAACCCTGAGAAAAGAAAAGGTTTTTTGGAGAAAAGTAAATTATTTTTGTGGATGAAATAAAGAGCCCTATTAAATAAAAATATTAAGTTGATTTATAGAGCATGTAATTTATTTGATATATAAAATGGCAGCTCCTGTTTTATTTAAAACACAAGTCACACAATCTTCAAACATCAAAACTATCATACTCACTATACATAAAACATATGGGGCCACCTCATGAACATTTTTAAACAATTTTAAAACAAGTTAAATTTGATGATAAGTAATAATAGGAAGGAACGGGGTCTTGGAATGGGATGTTGCAAAGGAAAAGAGAGGGGAAGAAAAGAGGAGATGCACACATGGATCCACCCACACACAACACCTGACACATCACAAATCAAACACACTCACCACCATCACATCAAGCAAGACACATGAAAACCAACAAGCATGCAGAATCAATGTATGATGGATGATATGATGCATGAATGCAACACACATGAATGACAAGGAGCAATCATACATCTCATAAGCTCATGACACAAGGTTCATACATGGGGTTACAAGCCAAATAAGGTAGGGACAACACTTGGGTTGTCACACTACGACGGTAGAAGAGGAAGTTAATGATGATGATCATGAAGCTTCAGATCAAGGTACTATTGAGCCTCGTAGGTCGACAAGGGCGCGTACTACTCCTGAGTGGTGTGATAACCCTATCTTGGAGGTCACGTTGTTGGACAACAATGAACCTACAAGCTATGGAGGAGCAGTGATGGTCCCAGTTTCCGAGAAATGGTTAGAGGCCATGAAATCCGAGATGGGATCCATGTATGAAAACAAAGTATGGAATTTGGAAGTATTACCTGAAGGGCGAAAGGCCATTCAGAAAAATGGATCTTTAAGAAGAAGACAGACGCATACCGTAATGTCACCGTCTATAAAGCTCGACTTGTGGCAAAGGGTTTTTCACAAGTTGAAGGAGTTGACTACAATGAGACATTCTCACCCATAGCGATGATTAAGTCTGTCAGAATCATGTTGCCAATAGCTCCTCATTTTGATTATGAAATTTGGCAGATGGATGTCAAAATGGCGTTCCTCAACGGTTTCCTTGAGGAAGAGTTGTATATGATGCAACCAGAAGGTTTTGTCGATCCAGAGAATGCTGACAAAGTTTGCAAACTCCAGCGATCCATTTATGGGCTGGTGCAAGCTTCTCGGAGTTGGAATAAATGCTTTGATGAGGTTATCAAAGCGTTTGAGTTTATACAAGTTTATGGAGAAGCTTGTATTTACAAGAAAGTGAGTGGGAGATCTATAGCATTTCTAATATTATATGTGGATGACATATTGCTGATTGGAAATAATATAGAAATGCTGGAAAGCATGAAGGAATATTTGAACAAGAGTTTTTCAATCAAGGACCTAGGAGAATCTGTTTTCATATTAGGCATTAAGATCTATAGAGATAGATCGAGATGTTTAATAGCACATTCATAGAGCACATACCTTGATAAAGTTTTGAAGAAGTTCAAAATGGATCAGTCCAAGAAGGGGTTCTTGCCTGTGTTACAAGGAGTGAAGTTGAGTAAGACTCAATGCCCAGTGACTGGAGAAGATAGAGAAAAGATGAGTGTCATCCCCTATGCTTCATCCATAGGCTCTATCATGTATGCAATGTTGTGCACAAGACCGGATGTCAGCCTTTCCATAAGTATGGCCGGAAGGTTTCAAAGTGATACTGGAATTGAACACTGGGCAGTGGTCAAGAATATCCTTAAGTACCTGAAAAGGACTAAGGAAATGTTTCTTGTTTATGGAGATGATGAAGAGCTCGTCGTAAAGGGTTGCGTCGATGCAAGCTTTGACACTGATCTGGATGACTCTAAGTCACAAACCAGATACGTATTAATTCTCAATGGGGGAGCGGTAAGCTGGTGCAGTTCCAAGCAAAGCATGGTAGCCGATTCTACGTGCGAAGCGGAGTACATCGCAGCCTTAGAGGCAATGATGGAAGGTGTCTCGATGAAGCAGTTCATGACAGATCTTGCAGTAGTGCCCAGTGCACTGAATCCAATGAACCTGTTCTGTGACAACACTGGTGCCATTGCTCTAAGCAAGGAACCAAGGTTTCACAAGAGGACCAGACACATAAAGTGACGCTTCAACTCCATCCACGACTACATCGAGGAGAAGGACATAAATGTTTGCAAAGTGCACAAGGATCTAAATGTTGCAGACCCGTTCACTAAACCTCTTCCAAGGGCTAAACATGAAGAACACCAGAACTACATGGGTGTTCGATTCATTACAATGTAAATCACATAGTGATGTGAACTAGAATACTGACTCTAGTGCAAGTGGGAGACTGTTGGAAATATGCCCTAGAGGCGATAAATAAAGTGTTTATTATTATATTTCCTGGTTCATGATAATCGTTTATTATCCATGCTATAATTGTATTGACTGGAAACACATTACATATGTGGGTAAATAGACAACACTATGTCCCTAGTATGCCTCTAGTGAACTAGCTCATTGCTCAAAGATGGTCAAGGTTTCCTAGCCATTGACATGTGATGTCATTTGATAACGATATCCCATCATTAGTAGAATGATGTGATGGACAAGACCCAAACTACAAATGTAGCATATGATCGTGTCAGTTTATTGCTACTGTTTTCTGCACGTCAAGTATATCTTCCTATGACCATGAGATCATGCAACTCACGGACATTGGAGGAGTCCCTTGTGTGTATCAAACGTCACAACGTAACTGTGTGACTATAAAGGTGCTCTACAGGTATCTCCAAGGGTGTCTGTTAAGTTGGCATGGATCAAGACTGGGATTTGTTACTCCGTGTGACGGAGAGGTATCTCAGGGCCCACTCGGTAATACAACATCACATTAATCCTTGCAAGCAATGTGACTAAGTGTTAGTCATGGAATTTTGTATTCTGGAACAAGTAAAGAGACTTGCCAGTAACGAGGTTGAACTAGGTATGGAGATACCGACAACCGAATATCGGGCAAGTAACATACCGAAGAACAAAGGGAACATCATACGGGATTAACTGAATCCTTGACATAGAGGTTCGATCGATAATGATTTTTGTAGAATATGTAGGAATCAATATGGGCATCCAGGTCCCCCTATTGGTTATTGACCATAGAGCTGTCTCGGTTATGTCTACATAGTTCTTGAACCCGTAGGGTCTGCACACTTAAGGTTTGGTGACGTTTCGTTAGTATAGATATATCTATGGTCATGACTGAAGGTTGTTCGGAGTCCCGGATGAAATCCCGGACGTCACGAGGAGCTCCAGAATGGTCCGGAGGTGAAGATTCATATATAGCAAGTCCTGATTTGGTCGCAGGAAAAGTTTTGGGCTAATCGGTAGTGTACCGGGAGTGCCGGTAGTGTACCGGGAGACCACCGGGAGGGGTATTTCGACCCAAGAGGCTTCATGTGCTGTGGGAGAATAAATACCATCCTTTTGTGGGCTGGTGGAAGTCTCACACAAGTCCCATGCAGCTAGGGAAAGAAAGCCCAAAGGGAAAAGGTGGAAAAAAGGCCAAAAAGGAGGAATCCTAGTCCTACTAGGATTGGAGGAGGAGTCCTCTCCTCCCCACTTCGGCCAAACTAAGGAGGCTTGGCCCATGATCCAAGTCCTCTCATCCCTCCCTCATATATATATTGGAGGTTTTAGGGTTTTTGCACAGAATTTTTAGCCATCTGCTACCCGTTCCTCCAGTGCATAGTTTCTCCTCTAGATCGGATTTCTGCAGTGCTTAGGCGAAGCCCTGCTGGAATAGTTCCACCACCATCGCCGGAGCACCGTCATGCTTCCAGAGAACTCTTCTTCCTCTCCACTCCCTCTTGCTGGATCAAGACGGCGGACATCGTCATCAAGACGTACGTGTGCTGAACGCGAAGGTGTCGTCCGTTCGGTGCTAGATCGGAAGGACCGTGATCGAGTTCGCGGGACGGATCGTGATCAAGTTCGTGGGACGGATCGTGATTAGATAGTGGGATGCATCATGATTGGATCGTAGGACGGATCGTGATTGGATCAAGGGACGCTCGGAGATTTGGATCGCAAAGACGTTTGACTATACCAACCGCGTTTCTTAACGCTTCCCGCTTAGCGATCTACAAGGGTACGTAGATCCACTCTCCCTCTCGTAGATGCTCATTACCATGGATAGGTCTTGCATGAACGTAGGAATTTTTTTTTCCCATGCAATGTTTCCCAACAGAACTTTGACTGGTCTCATACTCCTTAGAAGAAATTCAGAAAGGTTCAAGTTCCTTAGTTGGTTACAACCTCATATTCTTCATTGCGCGAGGCGGATGAAGCTGAGGATATTGACGACACTATGGCAAGCCTTGATTTGACAAACGGCCCCGACAAGATGAAATTTCCTCAGGGGCGTTAGTCATCACTTTTTCATCCCTTTTGGCCTTCGATGACAAAGGGGGAGAAACTTTGAGTTAGTCTTCAAGCGGGTCTCTATATATGGGTTGTTTTTTGTTTAAGTTACAACTCTCGCTCTTCTGAAGATTTTGCTGGTAGAGTTGTAAACTTAAGTCTGATGATGGTCTGACTCTTTTGAACTGCCTTCCGCATGCTTATTTCTTCAAGTACCTTAATGCATGCATGGTGAATTTCGTCACACACCATTTTCAACATGTATGTCAAATTCTTCATACATATGTTAAATGCGTGTATAAATTACAAGATATAGGGGGAGTTCTCCATGTTGTTAGCCTGCCATGTGCATTTGCAGTCCAAAGCAAATTCCTAAAAAATGCACATCTTCATGGGGAGTTCTTCTATATCTTGCAATCAAATTCCTCAAACTAAGTACTTACACTTCATATTTTTATCCCCATTGAAAACTTAACCTATTTGTCATCAATCACCAAAACGTGGAAGATTGAAAGTGCATCTAGTGTCCCTTAGTGATTTTGTTGTACTAAAGACTTATGGGTTAGGAGACTGATGCGTTTGTAGGTGTACATAGGGTCTATAAGTCAATGAGGAGTTTGATGTATTCGAAAATTATCGACCCCCAAAAATGAATGTCTTCAACTAAAGACTTTGGTGAAGAGTTTGCTAAAGACTTAGGTAATCCTTGAAGACTTTGAAAATGAAAAAGTTGGTGTGACCCTGAAGATATGAGCGAGGACTATGAAGCATGAATACTTTTGTTTTTGTAGTTTCATTTATTTTCTTTCAGTCATATGAAACATCGTGTTGTTTAAGGGGGCCGAGGTAATACTAAGGCAAAGTTCTTCTAGTCTCTGAGGAAATTGTTCTGACTGAGGATTTAGGATTTTGCTAGTGGGAATTGCCTACAACTGAGGAATATGATAAGCCTGAGGACTATCATAGTTCGAAATTCCAATTGTTGTTGTGCATAGCGCCATCTGTCCCCAATCATCCTATCCACATAACGATCATATAATTGGGGGCGTTTAAGTCTTATCATGTCAGGTTGCACCCTGGCTATATATAGCCACCCCCACAACCACTAGTTGGGTGGCTGCTCTAAGAGAAACTGGCTCTTGTCCTTTGAGATCAACCCATCCTCCGAGGACTTTGAGTTAAAATCATCAGTGAGGAAAATCCTAAATCCAAACAACCAAACCAAAAGTTATTGAGCATCACTGAAGAGATTGTTCCTGTGTGGAACCGATGCTTGTTACCTTTGTAGACTACATATCTTCCGGACGGTTAGGCGTCATGGTCTAGTGCATCCTGCAGTCAATTGGGGATCGTTGAGTGACCTTGGTTTAGAGGATCCAGTAGTCAATTGTGGACTACCAGGTGGCCAGTTTATGAGGGTTTTGGAAGTCTACCCTGAAGACTTACCATGAGTGTTGGGCGAGGACTATATGACCATAGCTCAAGGAGAATACGGTAAGGACTGTGTGTCCTGGGACTATGTGTCCTCTGGTTTAAATACCAGGCCGCTCCAAACCAGATGTACAATTGTCATAGCAGTTGGAACTGGGTCATCAAACCATTGTCTTCATCGAGCTAGTTGGTACTATTTGCTCAACACTTACGTTTCCTCATATACTTTTTGATGAAATTGATCATTACTGTTTGAAGAATTTGACTGAAGACTTTCTCAATTTCCTCACCTCAATTTTTTCAAGTTACCTTGTTCCTCAACCGCTTATCCTATATCACGCTACATGTACTTTGTGCATGCTTTATTTCATCATGATAGCTATGTTACTGCTACGTTTCTCAAGCACTTGAGTACTTATTCCACTGCTAGTTATTCATCACATTTCAAATTCCTCAGGTGAAAATTCCTTAGTGATGAATTTGTAAAAAATGCCTATTCACCCTCCTCTAGTCGATATAACGCACTTTCAATTGGTATCACAACAAGGTACTCCCTTGTTCTGTGTGATTTTGGTTTAATCACTTGGAGTTCTATTTATGTTGACTACATGTATGCTCAAGGTTTCCACAGGTTGTCCTACTTTGATGGGTCGGACTATACCTACTGGAAGAACAAGATGCGTATGCATCTTGAGGCAAGTGACAATGATCTCTGGTACGTTGTGGAAAATGGTGTTCCCTTTGTTTCTCCCACGGTCGATGTTGTTGATGTGAAGAGATTCAATCAATTTGATTCACAAGCAAAGAATATCATATGTGGCCATTTGAGCAAAGGTCGGTATGGCAGAGTGAGTGATTTGGAGTGTGCTAAGCTTATCTAGGATAGGCTGTCCAAAGTCAACGAAGGTGTTTCCAGTCAACGTGACTCCCGTGTTGATGTTCTTTGCAATCTCTGCAACCTCTTCAAAAGACTCTACATTCAGAATGTTCAACAAACTTTTGATCGTCTCACTAATATCTCCAACGAGCTTCAAGCATTTGGTGCCACCAACATCACCGTCCATGAGGTGGTGAAGAAACTGTTGAGAACTCTGGATTCCTCATTCGATACTCTGGCTTTAATGATTCAAGAGCATGGAGACTACAAGTCACTTGATCTAGCTGACATACTTGAGAGACTCAATGCTCATGAATTCTCCAGTTATTAATCACATTTCAAATTCCTCAAGTTGAAATTCCTTAGTGATGAATTTGTAAAAATTGCCTATTCACCCCCTTTAGTCGATATAATGCACTTTCAAAGTGCAACAGTAACAATAGTAGTAGTAAATTAGAGAGAACAATATGTGGAAAACTCTTAGGCACTAGATCGGTGTATTCATTGGAAGATATTCATCATATAGCAGTTATAACCTAGTGCGACACAGAACTAGCTCCAGTTCGTTAATGTAATGTAGGCATGTATTCCGTATATAGTCATACGTGCTTATGGAAAAGAACTTGCAGGACATATTTTGTCCTACGTTCCCGTGGCAGTGGAGTCCATAAGGAAACTAAGGTATATTAAGGCCTCCTTTTAATAGAGAACCAGAACAAATCATTAACACATAGTGAATACATGAACTCCTCAAACTACACACATCACCGTGAAGTATCCCAAATAGTATCACTATCGAGTTGACGGACCATAACACGAAATAGGTGTGTATGAATAGGCAATATCGGATCAAGAACACAGATATAATGTTGGTAACATAATCGGTTTAGATCTGAAATCATGGCACTTAAGCCGTAGTGACAAGCATTGAGCATGCCATAGTCATACCAACATCAATCTTAGAACATAGTGGATACTAGGGATCAAGCCATAACTAAACTAACTCGATTACATGATGAATCTCATCCAACCCCTCACCGGCCAGCAAGCATACGAAGGAATTACTCAGTCCCGATGGGTAGCTTCATGGAATTGGCGATGGATAAGGGTTGATGATGACGAATACCGAAGATTCCCCTCTCTCGAGCCCCAAACCGGCTCCAGATCTGGCCTCCCGATGAAGAACAGGAGGTGGTGGCATCTCTGTGTCCTAAAACACGAAGAAACTTCCTCTCTGATTTTTCTGGAAATTTAGGATTTTATAGCACAATAATTAGGGTCAAAGGGCCCATGAGGTGGGCACGCTCCACTAGGCCGTGCTAGGGTGGTCTGGCGTGCCCTCCTAGAGGGTGTCCACCTTGAGCCCCCTCTCTTGTGCCTTATGGCTCCAATATTCCTCATATATTCCAAAATAATTCCCCAAAAAGTTGTGTTCCATTCTGAGAATTTTATTTCTGCACAAAAACAACACCATGGTAGTTTGGCTGAAAACAGCGTGAGTCCGGGTTAGTTTCATTCAAATCATGCAAATTAGAGTCCAAAACAAGATAAAAAGTCTTACGAAAAGTAGATATGTTTGAGACATATCACTTATACCCACCAATACAAACATAGATTCATCAAAATAAGCACACAATGCAACGAAAACATAATCTATCAAAAACAGAACAGTCTGTAGTAATTTGTACTCTAACTATAATGATGTATCTTCAAAAATTCTTAAACATTAGGACAACGTCAGAAATTTCTATGTCAATCTGGTGTACAAAATTCAGAATTTTTCGTCACTTATGTGATTTTTGCAAATTCTTCTATTGGGCGTAAAAGTTTCTATTTTCATCAAGATCAAATCACTATCAGCCAACATAATCCCAAAGGCTTTACTTGGCACAAAGACTGATTAAAACATAAAATACACAATCATAACAGCAGAATTATTGTTCAAACACTCAAGAACAGATAGAAAAAGGCAAAAATAACTTTTATTCATTGGGTTGCCTCCCAACGAGTGCTATCGTTTTATGCCCCTGACTAGGCATAATGCATAGGTTCAAGTATTGGCAACTTTAGTTTTTGCTCCATAGGATGCCCTCATGATTGATTCATATGGTGGATTAATTCTTTTTCTAGGGAAGTGTTCCATGCCCTTTCTTAGTCGAAATTTAAACTTAGTATTACCTTCTTTCATATCAATCACGACACCTATAGTTCGTAAAAATGGCCTACCAAGTATAATAGGACAAGACGGATAGCCATCAATATTGAGAACAATAAAATCTATGGGAAAATAGTTCCTATTTGCAAGAATAATAACATCATTAATTCTTACCAAAGGCTTTTTAATAGTAGAATCCGCCAAGTGCAAATTGAGATAACATTCTTCAATATTGGTAAGGCCAAGCACATCATCTAGAGATTTCGGAATTATGGAAACACTAGCACCCAAATCACATAAAGAAAAGCACAAAAAAATTTACTCATGACTTTAATGGTAGGTCCCCACTCATCATTATATTTTCTAGGAAATTGAAATCTCTAATTCCAATTTTTCTTCTAAATATTTCATCATGGCGTCAACAATATGTTGAGTAAAAGCTTTTTTCTGTTCATAAGCATGGGGTGAATTTATCATCAATTGCAACAAATAAATACATTCAATCAAAGAAAAACTATCATAATTAAAGTCTTTCTAATCCAAAATAACGGGAACATAACTAGTTAAAGTTTTGAGCTCTCCAAACCCACTTTCGTCAATTTTGTCCTCAAGATTTTCACCCTCCAGATCATTGGGACGCCTTCTAGCTAAAGTTTGCTCTACTTATGTACCTTTATCAATTTTAGTATTACTAAACAAGGAATCCATAGAAGAAACACCAATCACTTTAAGATCTTCATCATTTTTATCAAAGCAATCACAAAAAAAATTCTTTTTCAAAAAAATCTATTTTAGATCTAAGCATAGCAGTTTTTTTCTTACTTTCATCCATAGAAACATATGAAGCTTTGACTGACTCATTAATCATATGTGGAAAAGCTTTCAATTTGAGCTTTTGTCAATCATGGGAAATCCTATCAATGCTTCGACATATCATCCATCTTATTCAACTTTTCTTCTATCGTAGTATTGAAAAAAATTGAGCATTGATAAATTATTTAATACTACTCTCAAGATCAGAAGGGTTCTTATTATTATTGTAAGAATAATTACCATAGCAATTACCATAATTATTAGAGTAATTTCCATGAAAAGGCCTAGGATTAAAATTACCTCTATAAGCATTGTTATTAAAATTGTTTCGCGAGATGATACTCACATCTACAGAATCACTATTTGGCTCAATCAAAGTAGACAAAGGCATGTTATTAAGATGAATAGCAACATTTTTACTAGCAACCAACTTCATAAGAGTGATACGTCTCCAACGTATCCACTTCTCTAAACTCTTTTTCCCTTGATTTGAACTCTAATTTGTATAATTTGAATGGAACTAACCCGAACTGACGCTATTTTCAGCAGATTCGCCTTGATGTTATTATTGTGCAGAAATAAAAGTTCTCGGATTGACCAGAAAATTTATGGAGAATATTTTTGGAATTAATAAAAAATATTGGCGAAAGAATCAACTCTAGGGGGGCCACCACCTGTCCACAAGCCAGGGGCGTGCCCCTCTAACTTGTGGGCCCCTGTTGCTCCTCCTACCTCATTTCCACTCCTATATATTCCTATTTACAGATAAAAAAATCAGAGAGAAGAGTTCATCGCATTTTACGATACGAAGCCGCCGCCACCTCCTGTTCTTCCTCGGGAGGGCAGATCTAGAGTCTGATTTGGGCTCCGGAGATGGGAAATCGACGTTGTCGTCACCACCAAGCATCCTTGATCACCAATTTCATGTTGCTCTCCGTCGTTCGTGAGTAATTACATTGTAGGCTTTCTGGACAATGATGGGTTGGATGAGATTTACCATGTAATTGAGTTAGTTTTGTTAGCGTTTGATCCCTAGTATCAACTATGTTCTGAGATTGATTAGCTATGGCTTTGCTATGCTTAAGC
This sequence comes from Hordeum marinum, assembly GCA_022496015.1. Classification (NCBI taxonomy): domain Eukaryota; kingdom Viridiplantae; phylum Streptophyta; class Magnoliopsida; order Poales; family Poaceae; genus Hordeum; species Hordeum marinum. The sequence goes on from CM039673.1 coordinate 299,800,850, forward strand.
TTGTCACTAGGGTCTGAGTGTCATGATTTTAGATGTGAACCTATTATGTTTTCATGAATATATATATATGTGTTCTTGATCCTGTCTTGCAAGTTGTAGACACCTATTACGAGTTATGATCCGCATCCCCAGGGTGACAATAACTAGGATTCTTTCCAGTGATTATCGTAGTTTGAGGAGTTCATGTATACACTAAGTGCTAATGCTTTGGTCTAGTTCTCTATTAAAAGGAGGCCTTAATATCCCTTAGTTTCCAATAGGACCCTTCTGCCATGGGAGGGTAGGACAAAAGATGTCATGCAAGTTCTTTTCCATAAGCACGTATGGCTGTATATGGAATACATGCCTACATTACATTGATGAATTGGAGCTAGTTCTGTGTCACCCTGTGTTATAACCGTTGCATGATGAATGCCATCCGACATAATTATCCATCACTGATCCATTGCCTACGAGATTTCCATATATTGATCTTTGCTAAGTTAGTTTTCCATTGCTACTGTTACAAACACTACAAAACTGCAACTATCACTTTTTCCACCGTTACTGTTACTTCCATACTACTTTGCTACTGAATAGTTTGCTGCAGATATTAATTCTTTCAGGTGTGGTTGAATTGACAACTCAGCTGCTAATACTTGAGAGTTTTTGGGCCATCTAGTGCCCCTTTACTCGTGCACGGGCAGTAGTAGCCGCCCCGGCGGTAGGTCCCAGCGAAGACTTACCAAGCACCAGCACAGAAGACTCAAGACTACCAGCAAGACCTTGCTGGGAGGGCCGTAGAGCCTCTAGGCCCCCAGCAAAGCAAGGTCCCAGCAAGGTGAGGCCCCGGCAAGCACCGCCAGCACACAGGACAGGTGTCGATCCACCAGAACGCGTGTTGCGGCATCGATGTTGGAGGGAGCTAACCGGTGCTGATGGGACGACCCCCATCTCGTCCCACTAACAGACTGAGGCCCCTAAGTGTGCATTTAATGCTCTTGTCATACTCCGCCAGGGTTAGGTATGATAGCACTATAGAAGCACTGTGCATCCCGTGCGCACACTGTACGCCACTGTTGGGATTCCTGTAAGTATAAAAGGAGGCCCAGGGCGTTACAAGAAAGGACTTTTGGACTCTTTGGGTTTTGGGCTCTTGGACAGTTAGGCAGCTAAACAACTGGACAACACGACGGTTAGAGAAGGGGAAGGTTCCTGTGGGGACCCCGACTCGTAAGTCATGATCACCGAATGCACGTGCACAGTGATCTCGGAGATCAATGCTCACTGAACACACAAAAGCTGAGTAACTAGAGTCTTACATACACATTTAGTGTCTTACACAAATAGAGACCATGAAGGTCAAGTCTTACATAGATAAGGCCACAAGGGCCAAACACTTTAAAATAGAACAAGCAGCGGAAATCTTGATCGAAAGCGTGAACCCATGCCATCTGACTTAACCTACAGGCATTTTGACTGGGAAGCATCCTGGTTCGCATGTTCATCACCAACGAACTCTTCAGCATACTCCTATTCTTCCATGCTGACCAATTAAATAACCAGTGGCAAGCCAATGAGTACTTTGAATGTACTTGCAAGCAACCCAAGTTGTGGAACAAGGTAACAATGATGCATGATATAGCACTAAGTAGGTAATTTGCGGAAAGCTAATTTTAATTGCAATTACATGATCAAGCAACCAGTAAGCATGTGTCAATAATAGGCAGATATCCATATGAACAAGTTATAGATATCATCATAAGTAGTGGTTGAACACCTCATGTTCATTCATCATGCTAAGTCATCGGACTTAGCTCATGTGACCTCTTTGTCACCATCACATCCATACCCACACCAAGTTTCATGAAAACATCCAGACATAGTTTAAGAAGGACCTCGAACTGTCCATGACCATGGACGCGGCTATTCGAATAGTTTTACACTCTAAAGAGGTTGCACTCTTTACCCACAAGACTCGGGGAACTTCTTGGATGAGGACGAGGATTTGCAAAGCAGGCCGTGACCCAGAAGCGTAGATGGACATGGACTCTAACTCCGTCGGCGTGCCTCCACAGCTGCGGCCTCGCCTCGCCAGCCCGCCTCTACTGCTGCAGTTTCCTTCGCCGAGTTGCCCGCTCTGAGCTGCCACCGTGTGGCGCACCCAACAGCCCACCTCCACTGTCCGCCTCCGAGCGGCCCTCGTGCCCAGCCTACGAGCCGGTCTGCCGTCGCAGAGCCTCTATCGTGACCCCCTCAATAACCACGGCCTCCATTGATGCCACGGCCGTGCCGTGAGCCGCCCGCCTCCGCCTGGCCGGCCTCGCTTCTGAGCTGCCATCCTGCACACCTGCCCCGACCTCACTCCAAGTTATCGGCCTCGCCTCCAACCTCGAACCACCGTCTCCGCAGTCACCGGCCCCGAGCCATCCCATCGATGGAGCTGCCGAGACGCCACCGCCCAGGCTTCGCCTCCTCCATGCCACCACACGGCTAAGTCGCCTCCGGCTCTGCCTTTGCCACATTACCGCCGACTTCCGCCATGTTGAGCCGCTGCCCCACTTCATTATGTCTCTGGGAGAGCTGCTGAGCCGCCGCCGCCCTGGCTTGCCTTTGTTTTGTGCGGTTTGTGCCGCAACCATGGTCTGTCACCGCCGTGGCCTTGCTCCGCCTTCGACCCGGATTCGTGTTAGATTTGCCAAGCCGCTTCACCCCCTACGTCGTTGCCACCAGCCGCCCCGTTTCTGCATGTGCCTGCGCGTGGTCTTTGCTTGGATGAAGAAACGAAAAGGAGACCGGCTGCCCGACGCTATTGCATGGCATAGCTCCCCAGGTCTGATGGAGAAACTACACCCGTTGGAAATCAAGGAAATACTACTAGTACATTACATACTAGTAGTAGTATTCCGATATTTTATTAGAAGCCCACAAATACTCTTCCGTGCAAATATATCAGGTGATATCCTTTTGGACTATTTGTTGACACATATTATTTATTCGTGAATAGTTACTCTGGCCTGCAATATATTTCTACACAGGACAATTATTCATTATTAAAGTGGCATTATACCATGGAGGTGGAACGCACGCCAGCATAGTTCTATACTGATGTCCGTCCGTGTCTTGTTGCTTAATGGACGCTCATGAGCCGCCACTATCGCGGCTGACTCTCGGTCTACATCAATACACTAGTGATGTGCCTGCTCATTCAAGCCCAATGGATGTTGCAGGACACTACCCTACGGATGCGCACAGCCTCCGTCCCCTTAGTCTAGACTACATCAAGAGTATCGCGATCATCTCTTGTGACCGCACCGGCTTACAATGTCGTGGCCATCTCTCGCTGCCGCACCAGCTTACCACGTCACGACCATCTCTCGTGACTGCACGGGCTTATAACGCTGTGGCCGTCTCTCGCTGCAGAGCCAGCTTACAACACCGTGGTTGACTTCTACGTCTACATCAACACGCCAGGGGCTGCATACACTAGAACAAGCTGCCTAATAGACAGTTCTGAATCGCCGCCTTGTGGTCGAATCTACATCAACATATCGGTGTGGTATTTTCTTGCAGGAGCCGCCCGACGGATGGTCGCACAAGTCGCCGTCATTATAGTTTGGTTCACTTCAACAACCAGCGAGGACGAACATTCAACCGGATCATTGAAACAAATCATACGGGAGCATCTATAACCCGCTACGGCCAACCTCCACTTTTAGTGGAGATTATCAAGCCGCCTTTTTCAAGTCAACTTAAGAATCCGGGGTTAGAGATATGGCTAGACACATTTGTTCGTTATCAATGAGAACCATGGGTCTTTGCAACAGAAAACCCAATCCTGGGGGCTATTACATTATTGGCGGAAGATTAAAATTTGCCCAAGTGGACGAACCGCCGTGATGCACCATTCAAACATGGGTGCCCGCATTTATTGGATCATCATAAAGTCACTTGCAGCTTCTACCGTTTCTTCATACAAGATGGTGGCTTACAAGATGATGCGCAAGTTGATATCATCAACAAGGTCATCTAGGGGCTTCCAACCGACTCGGTTTAACTTATCAGACCCTACTGATCGGCTCTTAAGCCCAAAAGTTGACTCCGTCAACAGGTCATCTAGGGGGCTTCCAACCCACCGGGTTTATCTTATCAGACCCTATTGATCGGCTCTTAAGCCAAAAAGTTGACTCCGTCAACTGGTCATCTAGGGGGCTTCCAACCCTCCGGGTTTAGATTATCAGACCCTATTGACCGACTCTTAAGCCAAAAAGTTGACTCCGTCAACAGGTATCTATGGGGCTTCCAACCTGTCGGGTTTAGCTTATCAGACCCTATTGATGGGCACTTCAGCCAAAAAAGTTGACTCCGTCAACACGTCATCTAGGGGCTTTCCAACCCTCAGGGTTTAGCTTATCATACCCTATTGATCACCTCTTAAGTCAAACAGTTGATTCCGTCAACAAGGTCATTTGGGGGCTTCCAATCCACCGGGTTTATCTTACATACCCTCTTGATCGGCTCTTAAGCCACCGCAAGCTTGGGTTAAACCCACCTGTAAGCTAATGCTGCTCCGCTATGTGACTCGCCGAACTCTTACCAGTTAATCTCGCTTAGAGACCCTGAGCCGGTTCAAAGTAATTGACAACCAATCTCGATAGAGACCCTATACTGGTTAAGCTTAAATTGGTGGTTCTTGTCACGTGAGGGCCGGCTTATGGAAAGCAAGGATAAACTCTCTCATCTACTGCCGACTCTCCGTTATGTGGCCCGCTCGTACTCTTAGACAGTTAATCTTTTAAAGACCCTGCACCGTTTAAGATTAAAACGATGGATTTATGTCACGTGAGAGGAAGTTTATGGGCTGCCAGGGTACTCATGCCCTGTCACGTCTCTTTCTGGGATGTTACACTTCCTGTTAGTAAATCTCGCTTAGAGACCCTGGGCCGTTCAAAAAATTGACGGCCAATCTCGATAGAGACCTTGTACTAATAAGGAGTTCTAGTAGCGAGTCCACCTAGAAGAACCCGCACATGAATTATTGAAAAAAGGAAAAACATCATGCATAGCATCATACATTGCATCATACATTGCATCATATTCACATGTCATGCTGGCTTATCAAGCTGGGTCAGAGAAAGATTATGAAAGAAGGAGCAATGTTATGAAAGATCTAAACATCTCTGGGTTGTGCTTTTTCAAGCAGCCCTTACAACAATGCAGAATACGTTATGTCTTGTTTATTTTTGGAGCTTTTATCACTTAAGACGAGTTGTCGTTAAGTATGATGAAAAACTTCTGAAAAAGCAAATGGTTCTTTAATAGCCAACCTGGCTGGATCTTCATCATGGTTTATCATAACCAGTACTAAATGATTGGGGTTTTCAAGCCAGCTCGGAGAATTCATTATTTTCCAAGAGCCGCCCGATCATATATAATGTCGTGTCATCTAATTGACCGGTTCTCGGATTTCTTTAATTGTGCACTTTAGTAATCTACAACACTTATGGACATATATTTGACAGGTTGCACCGCAATCACGAGCAGGGATTTCATGTCAAGGATAAAGGCACACAACCCGGCACTTGGGGGCTACATCATTCAAATATAGTTTATATCAAGTGTGCAAGTCCGCTATCGCCGCAAGAACGCACCACGACACTTGGGGGCTAATGCAAGCCGGTTTTCAAATCATTACATTGTCAACAAGACCACATTATCTCAAGGAGATGAGCCAGCCTTTCTACATTTTTCGAAGTCCTAGCCCAGTAATTCTTACTGACCTGGCACTTGGGGGCTACACCGCTCACATCAAATTTTCTAAAGTCCCAAGTCGCCGCAGGCATGCGACCCGACACTTGGGGGCTACAATATTCAGCTATTCAAACAGAATATATGGTTCAAATTGAAGACCCGACCCATCACATACTGATGAGCCGGCCCTTGGTGGCTACACCTGCTGAAGCTTTATAAGGTATTAGACAGTTACAAGTCCCAGGCTGCTGGAGGTAAGACAAACCTGGTACTTGGGGGCTACACAATCACAGATATTATTGCGAAGCGCCAAGTTATCATGGATAATCTTGGAGCTTGGGGGCTACATGTAATATGGACATATGAAAAACTTTGAGGATAATTTTCAAGATCTTAATTATGCAGTTCAGTTATTAGACCCGGCATCACCAACGTTCATGACCCGACGTTATAAAATATCATAACCCGCCAGAGTTTATATAAGCCGCCCTATTTCACAACAATGGAAGTCCAGATCTACGTCATGAGGATTTCTTATTTTCAAGATTTTCATTAAGCCAAAGTATTGGAAGTCAACTCAATGGCATATGGGTATTCTATTCCCAATATTTTTCAAAGGACACTAACAAGCAAGACAATTTTCAAGACGACTCATTCATATGCAGAAAAGACCTGGAGCCACTTCATAAGCCGGCCAAAGGAGCTAGCCGGCCACTTAATATGTTTATATTCTTATTGCAGGAGGTTACCATGAATAAATTCAAGCTAACCTCGGGGCTAATTCGAGGATATACCCCGCAGTATGACCCGGCCTGGCGACTCACACGAGACCCAGTAAAGACTTGGCGTTTTATTGGTAACTCGGCAGGCGGGTCGCAGGACAACCAGGCCCAAGACCTGGCGTGCAAGCCGGCGCCAGGCGGCTCACAAGAGAAGGCCCGAAGGAGAGAGGTTTCCCAACAATACAAACAAGACCCGGATTAGGATTCATGAAAGACTAGTCCTAGTCCTACTAGGAGTAGGGCTCTATTTGTAAGCATACCCTCTCCACTTATATAAGGAGTGGTAGAGCACCCCTAGAGGGGGGTTCACAAGTCCACAAGTTTAGACAGACACAAAAGATTAGATATAGACAGATTAGAGGCTCTCGTGATTAGAGGTAGCAAAAAGCACCCTTGTAACCGAGAGATCTCCTTCATCATCAACACCAGACAAGCAGGACGTAGGATTTACCTCCATCAGAGGGTCCGAACCTGGGTAAACACCGCGTCTCTCGATCCCTACCAACCCCTTCAAGCCGTCACATAGTTGCGCTTTTGCCCCGAACCAATGTCCGTTCACCCGGACAACTGCCGTGACAAATCCATGACAGGCTCCTTGCCAGTACCAACCAAGGTAATCAACAAAGCCTCGGCCCATAAGGGGTATCGTGGTTGTGCATGTAAGGTTGGGACGTTCATCAGACCTTAAAACTCTCCATTTTTGAAAACACATACTCACTTGCTCCGGCATACCACTTCTTTCTCAAGTGGTTACCCATCTCATCATCGTCTCCCTCAGACATTAGTGTCACCTGACGTTTTTTTTGAAAAGTCTTAAAAACATTTCTCTCCTCTCCATCACCATGCATAAACCCGAACCATTTGCATAGAATCTACTAGCATCCTATCTACTCCCACCCGCACAACCCTCATAAGGTGGTAGGGTCATGCATGATGCAAGTGTCAATGGCAAAAGTTTCAGAAGCAGCCCACCGGAGGGGTCACTACTCCACATGATCAAATATGACAAAAGTAAAGTGTTATATGTCATGCAATGAAAATGTTTTCTTGACATGGTCAAAGGGATGCTTGCCTGGCTCAACAAAGTCTCCGAGGTCTTCAAAGTCTTTGGGTGCAACTTCTTTGTGAACCACACAATCTATCGTCATGAATAAAAGCGATGAAAATAAGCATCACACAAAAATAGAGCACACAAGACACTATAAAAAATGCTATCCAACTCTCATAAATACTAAATGTCATACTAAAACTATTCTCCTAGGGTTTTGTTGTGAAAAATATTTTGGAAATTAATAAATAGAGGCAAAAAGATGCCTAAATATAGGTTCTAAATTAAAACAGTACTAAAAATGTTTTCAAACATTTTTGCAAGTGGCACAAATAAATTTTAGGGAATATTTCAACATTTTTGGTGGAAGAATATTTGGATTTAGATGAATATACAAATCTTTGGAATTTTTGGAAGTTAAATAGAAAAAGAAAAAGAAAAGGGGTAATGTGCCCTCTCAGGCCACAGTACCGGAGCCGAGCTGGCCCAGGGGGAGATCCGGCCCAGGCCGAGGCGCCACGCGCAGAAGGTTTAATTTTAAACCTGCCCGCGGGCCCTCTTTGCCAGTGAGAGAGGAGGGGGCGAGGGGATGATAGATGGGCCCCACCTGTCATCCCTCTCCTTGTGATAGGGACGGGAGGGAGATCACCGACGACGTCTCCGGCAATGGCGGTCCAGGCACAGGGCACCGACGCGCTTAGGGGGCTCCCGCGAATCGGTGGGTGGTCGAGGGGGTCACCGGGGTGAAGGGAATCGCCGGTGAGGGGAGGTGCCCGACAGCGGTGAGGGTTTCATTCGGGAGCGGGGTCCCGACCATGGGGACGAGCGGGTTGGGCACAGGGGTGCTACGGAGGAGAGGAGAGAGCGAGGAGAGAGGGGCAGGAGGGGCGGGAGGTCCTTAAATAGGGGTCCGCTGGCTCACCATGGACGCGGTGCGCCGGTGAGGACCAGGGCGTCGCCACGGGCCACGGGGGCGTGCCGGGCCGTATCAGGGGAGTTTGTGGACACGGTCTTTGTCCAGGGAAAGAGAGAGAGATAGCGGCGTCGGGCACACGTGCAGGAGTCGCCGGAGAGAGAGGGAGGAGGGGGCCGACCATGCAGGGTATTGCGGACGTCGAGGGGGACAGGGGGGACAGGATGGGGGACCCAAGCCTGTCAGAAACGCTCGTTGGGCAGCGGCTACAGTGCGGATGCGCATTGTAGCGTGCTCCAGAGCGCGAGCTCTGCATGCCAAGGCATGCATTTGGCACTTTGGGCGTGTCCACTGGTGTCCTGGGGATCTAGGGGGGTTTAAATAATGCATAGAGGCTAGGGCCGCATCTGGAGGTGCCTTAGGGTAGAAGAAAAGGTAGAAAAAGATGTTGCCATGGGGGATAAATGGGGGTTTTACCCCACCTTCCAGTGGCTTGATGACTTGGGATTCTTACTGAGGGTGCTTGGGCATTGCCAAGAGGTGTGGTAAAAATTTGGGGGCAAGGATAAAATGGGAAGGGGTGAAACCAGAGATTTTACCAATTTACCAGAAGGTGTTTGGTAGTGATTTGGGCAAGATAAGTTTACCAACTTACTGAGATATACAACAGGGTCAAATGCTAGGTAAAGATGAGATGGATCACCAACTTTGAGCTCATGTGGGAAAAGTTGACTATGATAGTGTTGTCTTCCTAGAATTTTCCTATAATTTATTGATAATATTTCTTATAGAAATATTTCAAAAGTTTGATTTGAACAGAAAGGGTTTTGAGGGTTTTTCCCCATTATTTGATCATGCTCATGATTTGAAACTCACATATATGGAAAATATACGTCCACTGAGTTTCCCTAAATTTTCTCAAATATTTTGAAAGCATTTAAATAATTTTTCCTTATGAAGAACCATTTCTGGCCTCAAGAAAAAGCCTTTAAATAAAATATAAGAATAATCTTTGAAATTAATATTTGGTGGTTTTGAGAAGTCTTATATATTGTAGGTTTGAAGTAAAGCTTTTGGGGAAGAAGAATGCATCCAATTTGAGGACTTGTAGTGCAAACCTCATCTCAAGGGTTTTTGAAGACCTAATTTGAATAAATCAATTTTGTTTAAAACAAAAATTGATAAAAATAGTTTTGGGCACTATTGACAGGGCATGATCATTGGACAAGAGGTTTGGGTCAAGGAAGATGTATATGAAGTGTATAGAATCAAGGAGTGCCACAACTACAATCATCAAGCAAGCAAACATCCTTGCAACAAGCCCAAGCACTTAGAAAAAGTTTTAGTTGGCTCCAAATTTTATAAACCCAAACATATCATGGTGATACAAACACAGGGTGAGACAGTTCTCAAGCTCACGTAGCAGCCGTTCATGGCGCTCCTGTAGTTCGAACCCTAGAACATGATCAATACAACCAAGCAGGAGTAGGGTTTTACACATCCGTGCGGCCCAAACCTGGGTAAAAACTCCCCATGTGCAGCTCACAAGACCGGATATTTGTGCCATCTCGCCCCCTCGCCGAACCAAAAGGGGCCCCCGCGGTCCCACAGGTGTTCGTTCCCATGGTGTCTTTGGCGCACCAGGTAGGGGGCGTAAGAGGTTCTACGAACCCGTTCTGGTGATCTGCACCCCAGCTTCATTATCGCCATGGCCCCCAAGGAGAAGGGCCTAACAGTAGTTGGCCCATCCATGTCCGTCGTTCCTATATCTCTGTAGATGGGGGACAGCATAGACGCGGGCGGAGGAGGAGGAGGCGGAGGTTCTGAACTTCTGCGGTGCTCCAGTGACCAAGACCAAGCAGTTGGCAATGCTCTCTACGGAGATGCTCATGGCAGTGGTGGGAACCCCTGCACCCCTAGTTCTCAGGATGGAGCAGTACCGCCTACAGGTGGTACGGCGAACTCCGTGGCAGAAGAGTGTCTCTAGGACACCCACACCGGCGCCTACGCCGCGACCTTCTCAAGGCACGCACGGAGAGCCGCGCCATGGTGCCCGCAATTCTTAGCGTCCCTATGGAAAAGCTCATGTGCATCATTCCCAAGATGCACGGGACCAGCATGCAAGCAGGAGGGGATGCCGACGCGGGACCATGGAGGTACACTCCTTCTAACTCGATTAGGAGTCAGAGCACCTCGCGTTCCTCGGGCCGCTCGATGTCGTCCACAGTGGAGGAAGCAATGGTGCAAGCGCAGCTACTCCTGAACTTCCCTCCCATTGCGGAGAAGCTCCACGAATGGGGAGCCACCATTCAGAGCCTCCTCAGCCCCGCAGACAAGCTTCGACCCATAGGGCCGTCTCAGGCTAGCGGCGAGGTTCCCGGGGTCGGCACGACCTCGGTGCACTCTCCTCCGCGACGGCATGATCGGTCGCCAACCCGACGGACCGACGCCCACGACGATTACTCAATCGCGTCATCTGACCCGCGGATGCACCTTGATTAGCGTCATGTTCTTCGGGAATGTGGCAAGGAGAATGCTCGGACCGCAATCGCGCGGCGACGGGAAGCGTGCCTCTAGTCGGACGGGCCCGCGGGACCCACTGTAGACAAGTCCGCGCCAGGGTACCCTGTCAGCCTACCTTACGAGGTAGGTTGTCCAGTGTTTACCCCCCGAGCTACGGCAAGTCTAGTGGCCCAACACCCGCACGTTCAAACCAGAAGTCCTTGAGAAGTACGACAGCAAGACCCATCCGTCAAAGTTCCTGAGAGGTGCAGGCTGCCAGGGGCCACGACGACAAGATATTGGCCAACTACTTCCCGTTGGTGCTTAAGCCCAACGTTAGATCATGGCTGATGCACTTGCCATAGAGATCCATCGCCTCCTGGGCGGACCTGTGTCACGAATTCGTTGGCGCCTTTACCGGGGGTCATCAAGCTCCTAGCCAGGAGAGCGACTTGCACATCATCCCGAAGAAGGAAGGCGAAATTCTGCGCAAGTACATCCAGAGGTTCAGCCGCATGCACCACAATATCCCTGACATTGACCCTGCCGCTGTTACCAGCGTGTTCCATTAGAACGTGTGCAACCGCAGGTTGCGGGAAGAGCTGGCGATGAACAAGAGCCAGGGATGTGCTTTGGCAGACAAATGTGCTCGGGCTGAAGAAGGGAGAAGACTCCCGGCACGGATGCCGGCACAGAGGTCGACTTTGAGGACGAAGACACCACTGCCCCAGCAAAGAAGGCCCGACGCTAGAACTAGAAGCACAAGGGCAAGACCGTGCTAGTTGTCAAAGAATCCGACAACCCCGGCGCCGCCAAGAAAGGCAAGTTCGACGACACCAGCAACGATGTTGCAGGGTGCGACTCTTGCCATGCTCTGGTGGCCGCCGACAAGCCAAAAGACTCCAGCAAGCAGTATTGCAAGATCCATCGCACCAAAGGGCAAGACCTCCAAGGCTGCCGACATGTTGAGCACCTTGCCGAGAAGCAGAGGGCTGAATATGAAAGGCGTGGCAAGGAGAAGGGTCAGGATGGTGCTGACGGGTCCGGCAAGAAGCGTGTTGGTCGAGGAGGTCGCCGAGGCAAGCCCAAGCAATAGAAGGATCGGCCTGCCCGCGGCCATGACAAGCAAGAGGGAGATGATAATGACGTCGAAGAGGATGACCAGTCCAGTGTGCATGAGTTTCAGAATGCAACGAAGGCTATGTGCATAGAAGGAGGAGCCTCGTCGCATTCCTCTCATCGCCAAATTAAAAAGTGGGCATGCAAGGTTAATGCGGCAGATCCCTCTATCGGCGCACAGAAACCTCTAAAATGGTCCGACACTCCTACCATCTTCGACGCCGAGGATCACCCTGATCGCTTAACTGCGTTCGTGTGCCTGCCGTTGTTGGTCTCGGCAACAGTCCGTAACCTCAAGGTGACGAAGATGTTAGTTGATAGCGGGACCAGCCTGAACATGATTTCACCCGATGTAATTCGGAGGCTGGAGATTCCCGACGAAGATCTCGAGCCAACAAGCGCTTTCCAAGGGGTCAATTCGGGAAGGACTCAGCCGAAAGGCAAGGTTACGCTACCAGTGACGTTTGGCTGCGATATACTCTTCAGAACGGAGAGTATCATCATTGACGTTGCCGAGATCTCATTGCCAAACAACGGCAATCTCGGGCATGTGGCACTGGCCAAGTTTCTGGCGGCCACTCACTTCGCTTACAACATGCTGAAGATGCCCGGACCGATGAGCTTCATTGCCATCAACTCCGACAAGAAGAGCACACTTACCTACACTGACCAAATCTACCGAGGCTCAGCCGCAAGCACACCTCTTGGGAGAGTTGCGCTATGGTTGACGATGTGCCACAGAGCTCCATCGGCAGGAGCAAGAAGTCTAAGGCAGCTCCACCAGAAACCAAGAAGGTGCTAACCAAGGAGGATGGCAAGGGGGGAACATTCACCATAAGTTCCACCCTTGACGACAAATTGGAAACTAAGCTCGTCGCCTTTCTTTGGGCGAATGTTGATGTGTGTGCATCGCAACCATCTGATATCCCCTATGTTCCCAGGAAGGTGATTGAGCACCACCTTGCCGTCTGTCCGCATGCACGGCCCGTCAAGCAAAAGGTTCAGAAGCAAGCTTTGGATCGGCAACAGTTTATTGCCGAAGAGATCAAGTAGTTAGAGGCAACTGGTCTGATCAACGGAGTACTCCACCCTTCGTGGTAGGCCAATCCAATCGTAGTGCGCAAGGCGAATGGGCAGTGGAGTCTATGCATTGATTTCACAGACATCAACAAGGCCTGCCCCAAAGATCCTTTTCCCTTGCCACACATCGACCAGATTGTGGAGTCCACCGCTGGCTGCGACTTGTTGTCTTTCCTTGACGCCTATTATGGTTATCATTAGATGTTTATGGCCAAGGAAGACGAAGAGAAACCACGTTTATCACCCCATGTGGTACATACTGCTATTTGCATATGCCTTTCGGGTTGAAAAGCGCTGGTTCTACCTTAGCGAGAGCGGTCTAGATTGGTTTTGAGCCCCAGCTCCATAGAAATATGGAGGCTTATATGGATGAGGTAGTTGTCAAAACCAAGGACAAGGCCACGCTCATAGCGAACCTATAAGAGACATTCACGAATCTGCGCAAGATCAACATGAAGCTCAACCCCGAGAAATGTGTGTTCGGTGTCCCATCCGGCAAGATTCTCGGGTTCTTTGTGTCTCAACACGGAATCGAAGCGAATCTCGTCAAGATCAAAGCAATTGAGCAGATTGAGGCACCAAGACGAGTCAAGGACGTGCGATGCCTTTCCGGCTGTGTTGCTGCTCTGAGTAGCTTCATCTCAAAGCCTGCTGAGCGTGACCTACCCTTTTTCAAAATCTTCAAGAAGGTAGGTCCAATGAAATAGACTCCGGAAGTGGAGGTAGCGCTACATGATTTGAAGAAGTATCTTTCCTCTCCATCGGTCCCAGTCACACCAAAAGCACAAGAGCCGTTGCTACCGTACTTGGCCGCAACGGGTCAAGTGGTGAGTGTTGCACTAGTGGGTAAAAGAGAGGTTGACGAAGAAGCAGCAGCAATGGCAGAGGTGCCAAACAATGAGTCAGGACGACCTTTGGCAGGGTCTGGTGCCGGCAAGGAAGGATCTGCGCAGTTGAAAGAGATAATTCAGAAGAAGAAAGTGGTGCAGCGACCAGTCTATTGTGTCAGCTCCTTGTTGCAAGGGGCTAGATCAAGGTATTCTGGCATGCAAAAGTTGCTCTTCGGCCTTCTTATGGCCTCGAGGAGGCTACTCCATTACATCCAAGCACATGAGATCACCGTTGTCACCCTCTTCCCGCTACAGTGGATATTACGCAACCCAGAAGCTACCGACAGGGTTGTGGAGTGGGCTTTGGAACTATGAAGCTTTGGTCTTAAGTTTGAAAGCACTTTGACCATCTAGAGAAGGGCCTTGACGGAGTTCATTGCAGAATAGACCCCAATGCCCGATGAAGAGATTCCAGAGTCAACTCTCCCCGTCAAGGAGACTGGTCGATATTGGATCATGTATTTCGAATGAGCTTTCTCGCAGCAAGGCGCTGGTAACGGAGTGCTGCTTGTCGCGCCCACCAGAGAGCACCTCAGATATGTGATCCAGATGCGCTTTCCTCGGGAGATATCAACAAACAACATTGCTGAGTACGAAGGGCTGCTTGCCGGTTTCAGGATCGTGGCGGACCTTGGGATCAAGAAACTTATTGATAGGGGTGATTCTCAACTTGTTGTCAGGCAAGTGAACAAAGATTACCAGAGTCCGTTGATGGAGGCTGATGTAGATGAAATGAGGAAGTTGGAAGAACGTTTTGACGGCCTGCAAATGGAGCACGTTCCATGTGCAGAGAACAAAGTAGCCGATGGGCTGTCAAAATGTGTTGCCCTTAAGTTACCAATGAAACCAGGAACTTTCGTGCTGCAACTAACTCAACCCTCTGTGACACGATCAACCGGACAAGAGAAGATAAGGAAGTTAAGTTCTAGCAAGTATTTCCCGGTAGATCTCCCTCAAGTCATCGACGAGAATGTTGCCCAAAAGAACGGTAGGCTTGCCAATGAGTACTATGCTCTGGCAGGGTCATCGACTCTTACCATAGAGGAGTGCGCTCTCTCGAGGCTTGTTGGGGCGCAGCAGACTCCGGCAGGCCCTCAGACCCTTGCCGTCAAGGCAAATGCTCCCGGACAGAGGATACTCCTTTAGTCCTTGTTGTCGAGCCCCAGGCTCCAGCATGGGCACAACATCTTGTCCAATTCGTTCAAACAGGAGAACTCCTCGAGGAACAAGAGGAAGGAGAGAAAGTAGCCCGCCAGTCTCATATGTACCAGTTCGTAGAGAACGTCCTGTACAAAAAGAGATCGAACAACGTGAAACTCAAGTGCATTTCTCGAGAGGATGGACTGGAGCTGTTGGCAGAGATACACAGAGGTATATGTGGCTCCCACATAGGATCAAGAGCACTTGCCGGAAAGGCATCCCGGCAAGGTTTATTTTGGCCCACTGCCCTCCAGGATGCAACTGCGTTAGTAACTAAGTGTGAAGCATGCCAGTTCCATTTGAAGAAACTACATCAACCAGCTGAAGCCCTTCAAACAATCCCTCTCTCCTAGCCATTTTTGGTCTGGGGACTCGACATCTTGGGTCCCTTTCCCCACCCTGCCGGAGGCTTTTGAGTACTTGTATGTGGCAATTGACAAGTTCACAAAGTGGTTGGAAGTGGAAGTAGTGAGGAAGGTGACAACACAGTCAGCCGTCAGATTCTTTAAGGGACTAGTTTGCCGCTTTGGTGTTCCCAATAGGATCATCACTGACAATGGCACACAGTTCACGAGCCACACCTTCATGAAGTATGTCCAGGACCTTGGTAGCAAAATCTGTTTTGCTTCCGTTGCCCACCCGAGGATCAGGGGACAAGCAGAGAGGGCTAATGCTGAAGTGCTATGAGGTCTCAAGACAAGAACTTTTGATAGGCTGCACAAGTGTGGAAGATAATGGATTGATGAGTTGCCAGTGGTTCTTTGGTCAATTAGGACGACACCAAATCAAGCTGCCGGCCAGATACCCTTCTCCCTTGTCTATGGGGCGGAGGTAGTGCTCCCCACAAAACTCATACATGGGTCACCTCGAGTGGTTGCTTATGATGATCTCGAGCAAGAGCCGTTGTGGCAAGATGACGCGACACTCCTTGAGGAATACCACCTTCGGGCAAGATGACTCGACACTCCTTGACGTGACACTCCTTGAAGGAGACCGCCTTCGGGCATGCTACTAGAAAGCCTTGTGCCGCTACCATAGCCGCAAGGTCAATGCTAGAAGTCTTGAGGAAGGCGACCTTGTTCTTCGGCGAGTTCGGTCTGCCAAGAATCCAAACAAGTTGACACCAAAGTGGGAGGTCCCTTATCAGGTAGTACGAGTCACTAGGCCCGGCACAGTCCGCTTGGAGACTGAGGATGACGTTCTGGTGAGCAACTCCTGGAATATCGAACATCTTCAAAAGTTCTACCAATGAGGGGCGGTTGTCGGGTCGGCCCCGGCAACCACCTTTTGTACAAATCTTGCCACTGAAGCATGCAATGCTTGGTGAAATCCCAGGCTTGGACCCTGTGCGTAGATAAATAAAGATAAGTTTCCTGCAATCTTGTTTGGGTCTCATGTTTACTTATGTGCATGTTTATCTGGAGAGTTGTGTTACGCTTAATTCCGGCAAGAACTAACGAACCGCCAAGGTTCCATATCCATATTTTCTCTTCTTTCTTTCTGCAAAGGGCAGAAAGATCCATCGCGTGCATCTTTGCCGAGGGTAATGGTGTTACAGATACCTATGAGTGCGACGTTCCAAAAAAACCTTGCCGAAAGCAGAAAGGCAACAAAAAGATAAGATGCAAAAACCCTATGTGAAACCTTGCCGTAAAGTTATTTTCCTTGAGCGATTTCAACTTCTGTATGAAAAACCTGCACGCACGGGAACCTTTCCATGATTGGATGCGCCCTCACTGCGTTCGGGATTGCCCAATGGCTTAAGTGGCTTCGTCCGTGCTCCTTGTTTCGTTTCGAGTCCGCTCAACCATCCAAGTGAGACCGCTCGCGCCCTTATCCCGTTTTTGAGTAAGGCCAATGACTTGATCGGCCACGCTAAGGATGCCAAGGTATCTTACCTGTAGTGGCACCGCTAGCAGGCTCCTAAGTATCCATTCCTCAAAGTGCTTGCAGTAGTACTGCACATGCCGACAAGATTCATCCAGAAAGAGCGTAGGGAAAATCCCATACATAGAGTCAGCTTAACAAGGAAGGTAACATAGCAATCGGCCAAGACATTAGCAGATAGCATTACATCGGCCTTGATGAGACTTTAACATGAAGTAAATTGTACTGGATATGTGCAGGGACGAGGAGTAGGGCAACTAATCTCGGCGGTTGCCCTCGACCCGCTTGACCTGACTCACCCGTTCGACGATGGGCGGAATGAGTTATTTGATCGCCTGGACGTCCACTCCCTTTAGCAAATGGTCGAGGACATTGTCAAGGCTGAGGCCGAGATTCTTTATGACACCTTGATGAGTACCTTGCGGAGGACAGCCTGGCAGAGCCTCCATGATTTGTCGGCCAGGTGGACCACCTAGTCGGAATGGAGCTGCTCTAGGGCCTCGAGTAGGCTGTCGAAGAACATGGTCACCTTGAAGCTCGTAGGGACCCTGTCGTCAGGAGAATATGACGAGCCCTCTAGGCCCATGGCAGATAGTTGTTCAGCAAGCTTCCCCACGATGTCGGCAAGCCGCTTCACACAAGCCTCCCCACACAAGCCGCTTCTCGTTGTGGAGCTCCTTGGACAGAGCCTTCTCTCGAGTATTGGCAGCCTTGAGAGTCCCAGTCAGTGTGGCCAGCTTCAAGGTCAGATCGTCAATGGACTCATTGGCCATGGAGAGATGCTTAGCCCTGTTGGAAGCGACAACTTGCGCCTCCATCAGATTGGCAACGACTTTGTTCCGCTCGGCCTCGAGTGACGACACCTTCGCGCCTTGATCTTCAAGGGCCACATCCAGTTCCTTCACCCTCTCCTCCAGTGAGCTTTTGGCGGTGTCCGCAGCCTCAGCTGCGTCGACAGTCGCCTTCAGCTTGTCGGCATGTTCTGCCGCCAGGGCTCCGAGTTCTTACTTGTGCCCCCGCTCCATAAACTGGGTCCACCGCAAGACGAGGTCCTCGAGCTCCACCTCCTTGCCGTGGATCTTGTCGGCGAGTGCCCTCTCGCGAGCGCCGAGTTCTTCCTCTTGGGCGTCAAGCAAGATGCGACTCTCCACCAAGCGATCGTCCTCTATGGCGGCCCGTTGCTTGGCCTCCTCCTGTGCCTCTTCGGCGTCAAACTGCTGCATATAGAGTCGGCTCCAACCTTTGCTTAGTTGCGACTGGCCAGTTTGTAAATCCTTGGAGGCTTGGGCATACTAAGCCTAGGTCTTCGCGACACGTTCCTAGAAACTGGCCTCGACAGCTTCGATGACCGTAGCCCTGGAGTCAAGTTTCTCCTTCCGGGTGCGGTGAAGCACTTGGAGCTTCCGGAAGCTATCGCCCATGGACTAGAGGAGCCACTCCTCCTAGGACTAGCGGCTGGCGGTTGGCTCGTCAACGATGTCGAGCCTGGCGGCGATGACGGCCTCCTTGACAAGGACGACCTTCTCAGGCGGCATCGCAGCACTTACCACGCCGGGGATACTGAAGAACAGGTTGTCGCCGAGCTTGAAGTACCTGCTCAATGAAGCAGCTTCGGACGAGGAAGGCTGGCCCTTGACGGCCGTCTCCCCGCTGGCCTCCTTGCCAGCCCGCTCAACAGACTTCTTGGCGGCCTCCTCCTCTTGTGCGGCTTTGGCTACCTCGGTTCTCGCGGCCTCGGCAGCAGCACTCTTGGTGGCCTCGGCGGCAGCATTCTTGATGGCCACAGCCTTGGCACTCTTGGCGGCTTCTTCGGCGGCGATCTTGTCAGCCTCGGCGGTAGCATCCCTCGTTGTCTCCTCGTTGACAGAATCGACGTCCATTCCCCCCTCTATGGGAATGTCTGAAGACCAGAGAGGCAAACCAATAAAAGCTAGGGGGAAGTTCAAGAAGACAAAAAAAGAGGGAAGAAGGGGAATACCCTCATGGACGACGATTACCGGCAGAGACCCGCTAGTCCCTGGGCTTGCCGACCCTCCCTTGTCACGATAAAGCACACTGGAGGAAGTCCTAGCCGGAGAAAAGTCCCTGGGCAGGCAATCTAGGGAGGTCACCAACGACTCCCCTTGTCGCCGTCCTCCACCTACACATCTGGTGATGTGAGGAGTATAGATGCACTTCCCAGCACCTGCCAGCGAGAAATGAGTAGTGAACTCACGTTGGGGGCTCCGCCGGGGGCTGAGTCGGGGGCTGCGATGCGGGCTAGTCTCCGGATTGGTGGTGGTCGCACTCGGCGTGCCTGAGACACTTTCCGACGACCCCTCAACCATCGAGGTCTTCGCCCTCTTCGTGACCAGCTGCGCCAGCATTTCCATGTCCCTGTGGAGAAAAACCAAAACAGATTAGCAAGTAGGGAAGGAGACCCGAAGGCGGGGAAAGTATGGCAGGATCCTTACTCTTCTTCTTCCTCCCCTGAGCTAAGGTCAGAAAGGTCGAAGGCGACCTCTGCCATGGAGCCTCTAGAAGGGGGTGGAGGGGTGACCCTAGACAGCTTGGTCGTGACAGGTGTGGGCTGCTGGTGGACTTCGCACCGCCGCGTGGCCTTGTCGGTTACCCCCTTGTCAAGGGCCGTGCCAATCAAAGAAGCATGCCGAGCTGGGAGCCCGGAGGCAGCGTTCCTAAGGACGCGCCTTTTCCTTTGGATGAGGGACGGGACATCCTCGAGCGGCTCCTCTTTGGACGCGTCTCCGGCAAGGTAGCCTAGGGCAGACGTGTCGCCTCGCTCCTCGATGATATCGCCCTGCCCAACAAGATCTTCACCCGACGGTACCTCCCCTTTCCCGACTTCGTCTGCCAAAAAGCCGACATTGCTGGCCTCCTCGACAAGCGCCATTCTGCCGCCCTGTTGGCGATGTACACCAGCTCCTCCTCGGTGGTGTCACGGAGGAGGCCGTCCTCCTTACGAATGGCCGTCTCCGACAAGTTGTCAAAAAACTCTTGCACCACCTCTGCGGACGGCTCCATCCAAGTTGCGTCAAGACTGTGGGCATCAAACACGGACATCATGGCAATGATTTTACCCAAGGCTGAATTATTGCACAAGGGGATTATGCCCACCAGTAGCTCGATCGCCGAGATGCTCCTGGACAACTTCTGACAGAGGGCCCTAGGTTGCATGGTGGTCAGCTTGTGGTTTAGCCCGGGGTGCAACCCCATGATGTCCGCCGCATTTCTGAAATCCCAGGCTGGCCTCCCTTTGTTCTTCAAGGGGCGATGTGCCGGCGCAGAAAGTCAATGCCTATCATCTCCACAGAGAGGCTAGCGGCCCTGAGGCGATGGATCCTGGTGGTCGCGACTGTGAGACTCCCATCCCAAGGATCGAGGGCGCTCTAGTCGTCGCCGCGCACCATCTTGGTCTCCCACGGCATACAGAAGGGCAGGGGATTCTCCTCCGAAGCCAGCACCACTGGCCCAGCCACTCATCCCACCTATCGTAATAAGCCCCCTTCAGGGTACGTCTCCTTGCTTCCTGGCCGAGGAATCCAAGTGATGGCACCAGAAAGCGCTCCGCCTTGCTGGATACGGGGGGTGAAATAATGGCGGAAGAGGGCGGTGATGGGGGTCAGTCTGGCAAAGTTTTCACAGAGGTGTGCAAAAACCGCCATGGAGGTTACGGAGTTCGGCGTAAAATCCAAGAGTTGGAAGCCGTAAGTATGCATAAGGTCGATGAAAAAGTTTGTGTAAGGGGGCAGAGCCTAGAGTAAAAGTAATCGGCAAAGAAAGGGTATTTTCCTAGACCTTCCCCTGAAGGACCCGGGCTCACGATGGTGGTAGGGCGCCCCGCCATCGCAGTCACCCACACCCACAAGTACTGCCTCTTCAGGACACCCAAACTGAGCCCGAGCGAGAAAACGACATGCTACCTCCGCATATTTGCCGCCTTGTTCTCCAAGATGACCTCTATGTCCTTGCCCTTGCTGGCTTTGGGCGACATGGTGATGGCAGGGATGGAGATCAAGGACGAGGTGTAGGTGGGGGCGGGGGGCACTAATGGACGCAAGAGGCTCTGCTTTGGGCTCGAGGAGGAAGACGACGGCGATTCTCAGATTGGGAATGGCGAGAGGTAAATGGGCATCGACTCTGCAGTCTCCTCTTTATGGGGAAGGCACGGAGCTGTCCCTTTTTACCAAAAACAAGATGAAGCAAAAATGTTACACAGGCGCACTATTGTAATAGCCACGCTACGCACGTATCCCACTACCTGCATTCAATGGGCATCGTGGGGAAGTGCAGGGAGCGCAATGATCACAACTGCAAGGCCCTACCATGCGAGCCCGTGCGCTGGTTGGGACTAGCCCAACAATGCCCAGCGACATGAATGGCCCAGGCCCGGGGGCTCTTGTCGGTGCACTAGAGTTTTCGGGCCATCTAGTGCCCCTTTACTCGTGCACAGGCAGTAGTAGCCGCCCTAGAGGCAGGGCCCATCAAAGACTTACCAAGAACCAGCACAGAAGACTCAAGACTATCGGCAAGACCTTTCCAGGAGGGCCGTAGGGCCTCCAGGCCCCCGGCAAGGCAAGGTCCCAGCAAGGCGAGGCCCCGGCAAGCACAACCAGTACACAAGACAGGTGTTGATCCACCTGGACGCGTGTCGCGGCGTTGACGTTCGAGGGAGCTAAGCGGTGCCGATGGGACGGCCCTCATCCTGTCCCACTGACGGACTGAGGCCCCTAATGGTGCATTTAATGCTCTTGTCCTACTCTGTCACGGTTAGGTATGATAGCACTGTAGAAGCACTATGCATCCCGTGTGCACACTGTACGCCACTGTTGGGATTCCCTTAAATATAAAAGGAGGCCTGGGGCATTACATGAATGGACTTTTGGACTCTTTGGCTTTTGGGCTTTCAGACAGTTAGGCAGCTAAACTACTGGACAGCCCGACGGTCAGAGAGGGGGTAGGTTCCCAAGCTCATGTAGTAGCGTTCATGGCGCCCATGTAGCTCGAACCCTAGAACAGGATCAATACAACCAAGCAGAAATAGGGTTTTACGCATATATGCGGCCCGAACTTGGGTAAAAACTCCCCGTGTGCAGCTCACCAGACCTGCTCTTTGTGCCAGCTTGCCCCCTTGCAGAACCGAAAGGGGCCCCCGCGGTCTCATAGGTGTTCGTCCCCACGAAAGTGTCGAATCAATAATTTTGGGTTGAATACTCTACCCTCGAAAACGGTGGTGATCCCCAATACTTGTGTGTTATCAAGACCTTTTTCTAGAGCCGTTGCTAGGGAGCATAGCTCTATTCTCTAAGTCACTTGGGATATATATCTTATGATCACTATGAGGAATCTTAAAGATCCAAAAACCAAGATCTACACCTCAACTACGAGGACAGGTAAGGAACTGCCATCTAGCTCTGCACTTGATTCATCTTTTGTTATGAGTAAATTTGTGACACCACCACCTGCTAGTAATTCTGATATGTCGCAAGTAATTGATGATGATACTTCTGCTATGCATGATGCTTATGATGATACTTTGCTTGATGATACTGTGGCGCTAGGTGAATTTCTTGATGAACAAATTGCTTGAGCCAATGCTGAAACTGATAATATTTCTGAATCTGATGAAATTGTTAAAATTGAATACTATGATACACCTGCTAGACCTAGCTCTCCTAGATATGAATTGCCTGACATACCTGAAGGTTATGTTATGTTATGGAAGGAGAGGTAGCTAGGGACTTTCGTGCTTGTAAGGATAGAGATGATCTTAAAAAATTGCATCACAAGTGGAAGGAAAAATCTATGAATGCTAGAATGCAATATGATCCTAAGTTTGCTACTTCATCTATCTTTGTTATTGATAAGGATTAGGAATTCTCCGTTGATCCTGAGTTAATTACTTTGGTTGAATCTGATCCTTTCTATGGTTATGAATCTGAAACTTTTGTGGCACATCTTACTAAATTGAATGATATAGCCACCCTATTTACTCATGAGGAAAAAATCGATATTACTATATTCTTAAGTTGTTTCCTTTCTCATTAAAGGGTGATGCTAAGATACTGTTTAATTCTCTTGCTCCTGGTTGTGTGTGTAGTCCGCAGGATATGATTTATGACTTCTCTAAACAATATTTTCCTGCCCATAAAAACAAGCTGCCTTACAAGAAATATTTAACTTTCTGCAAATTGAGTAAGAGAGTCTCCCACAAGCTTTGGGGAGGCTTCTCCAAAAACTTAATGCTTTTCCTGATTATTCTCTCAAGAAAAATGAAATACTTGATATCTTTTGTAATGGACTAACCGATGCTTCTAGGGACCACCTAGATAGTTCTGATGGTTGTGTTTTCAAGGAACAAACTATTGAACAACCTGAATTACTATTGAATAATATATTGAGCAATGATAATGATTGGACTATTCCTGAACCACCTCCAAGGCCAACTCCGAAGAAAAGAGGTATTCTATTCCTCAGTCCTCAATATATGCAAGAGGCAAAGAAATCTATGAAAGAAAAGGGTATTAAAGCTAAGGATGTTAAGAATCTACCAACTATTGAAGAAATACATGGTATTGATAACCCGACACAAGTAGTAGAGGTAAATTCTCTCCGTAGATTTGATCGAAGAGATATTCCTTATAATAAGTCTGCTATCCAATGCTTGGATGAATTTGATTATTTTATTGTGAAGCAAGAAAATTCCAATGCTTATGTTAGTGACAATTTAAACATAATGCTTACATGCTTGATTGCTTGGGTGATTATTTGAGTAGAACTGTCAATGACCTTAAGCATATTATTAAACATGCTTCCATCATAACTACTCAAGTAGAACAAGTATATAAGGTGCAAAATGATTTGCTTAATGAGATGAATAGTAAAGATAATGATCCATCTGTTAAAGTTGTGACTAGAGGTCGTAGAATGACTCAGGAACCTTTGTATCCCGAGGGCCATCCTAAGAGAATTGAGCAAGATTCTCATAGAGTTAATACTGATGCACCTATTCATTCCAATAAGAGTAGGAAAAAGAATGATGATAGTACTTTGCATGCTCCTAGTGAACCTGTTATAGATACATCTGAGAATCCAAATGATATTTCTATTTCTGATGCTGAGACACAATCTGGTGATGAACATGAGCCTAGTGATAACATTAATAATGATGTTCATGTTGATCCTCAACCTAGTAATGATAGTGATGTGGAGATTGAACCTGCTGATGATCTTGATAACCCACAACCTAAGAATAAAAGATATGATAAAAGAGACTTCATTGCTAGGAAACATGGTAGAGAAAGAGAACCATGGGTTCAGAAACCCATGCACTTTCCTCCTAAACCATCCAAGAAAAAGGATGATGAGGATTTTGAGCACTTTGTTGAAATGCTTAGACCTGTCTTTTTGCGTATGCGCTTGACTGATATTTTGAAAATGTCTCCTTATGCTAAGTATATGAAAGATATTGTAACAAATAAAAGAAAGATACCGGAAACTGAGATTTCCACCATCCTTGCTAATTATACTTTTAAAGATGGAATACCAAAGAAACTAGGTATTCCCAGAGTACCTACTATACCATGCCCTATTAAAGGAAATTATGTTAAAACTGCTTTATGTGATCTTGGAGCTGGTGTTAGTGTTATGCCTTTCCCTTTATACCGTCGACTTGATTTGAATAAGTTGACACCTACTAAAATCTCATTGCAAATGGCTGATAAATCAACTGCTTTACCCATCAGTATTTGCGAGGATGTACCTATTGTGGTTGCGAATGTTACTATCTTAACGCACTTTGTTATTCTTGATATTCCCAAGGACGACAGTATGTCGATCAGCCTTGGTTGACCCTTTTTGAATACTACAGGGGCTGTTATTGATTGCAAAAAGAGCAATGTCGCTTTTCATGTTAATGGTAATGCGCATACGATTCATTTTCCAAAGAAACAACCTCAAGTTCATAGTATCAACTCCATTGAAAAAATTCCAACGATTATAATTGGAGGTTTTGAATTACCTCTCCCTACTGCTAAGAAGAAATATGATATACTTATTGTTTGGGACATGCATATCCCTATTGAGGTAACCTAGTGTAATTCAGAAATTCTCCGGTTTGATGTCATTCAAAAAAAAGGTTTGTCAATAAGACTTGATCAACCTTATTGATGGACTCTCTTTGATGAGCATGAGATGGCTGACTTTAGAAAGCACTACCTTCTATAACCAACTTTTATTCTTTGTTCCTTAGTTTCAATTTAGCAAAAATGCCATTATTTTCATGTTTTCTATTTTACCCGTGCAATAGAAAAATGACCTGAAAATAAAAGTTCCAAGAATTCCCTGAAAATTTAGTAGGATTTTTTATGGAATATTTAAGAATTTTTGGCACTAAGTATGCATCATGGGGCTGCACTAGTGGGCCACAAGCCTGTAGGATGCGCCCACCACCTGGGCACACCCTAGTGGCTTGTTGGTCCCATGTGGGGCCCCTCATTTATTCCAGCCACCGTCCACTTCGTCTTCCTCCAGAAAAAAATCCCACCATTGTTCAAATCCGTGTTCTAGCTCATTTTTCTGCCATTTTTGATCTCCTTACTCAAAGCTCCGTTTGCAAAACTTTTTTAGGGGATTGCTCATCGGTATGTGACTCCTCCAATGGTCCAATTAGTTTTTGTTCTAGTGCTTTACATATTGCAAATTTTTGTTGTTGTGGTGACCTTGTTCTTGAGCTTGCATGTTAAATTTATATGGTCCCAAGTAGTTTTGATGCATGATATAACTTCTAGGCACTTGTGGGAGTAGTTGCTATGAGTTTTGTAGAGTTTTGTTCATTATTATTTAGAGTCACTAAAAATTTCAGAAATTTTTCAGTGAAAAAGATGTTAAGGAAAATGTACCAAGGTGTTTCCTCGAGTCAGAAAACTCTGAGACTCGCATTACATGAGCCTAATTTTGAACCACCGAGGGAAGCTCAAGTTTGGCCTTCTGAATGGCCGTCGGATCAATTCATGGACAATGTCGGGTTCAAGGAAGAGCTTTATGAGTACATAAGGAATGTTGGCCTGGAGGATTTTGTTTTAGACCGATGCAAGCAATATTATCAACTCAGTGATTCTTTCATGTGGAGGTTTGAATTTTCATCCAGGCGTAACTCTCATTCTGTTCTATTTAATCTTTTTGATAAGCCCTATACCATGGGCCTAGGCAATTTTAATTATGCATGCAAATTCCACAATGGGGTAGCCATAGCGATCCTCATAAAAATTAATATAATGATTTCCTTGCTAGCATCACGGTGGGAGAGACTACAACCATTACACAAGCTACTTTGGGGAGCATTCACTTTCCTGCTATACATTATTTTGCTCTCTTCATAGGTAGATGTATTAAAGGTAAATATGAGCATAGCCACCTTTGCATACCTGATATGAGTATTCTTAAGAGTGCGGTAATGGGATATCAATGATATAACTTGGGGGCTGTTATTGCCAGGAGGTTACATCTTAATGCTAAGGATGGAGATTTCTTTGGTGTAATTTATGCCACTCGCATAGCTAAGTATCTTGGGGTACCCATAAGGGAGAATGATATCAAGTTACCACCTGCCTTTCTTGATTCTAAGGCTATGGTGCGCTACCAATTTCTTGAGAGAAATGAACAATCCCTCCAGTACAGACTAATTTTTGATAGACAGTGTGTTGTCCATATTACCCTTCCTACTCCTGCCTTCCTTAACTTTCAGGAAAAATGGAGACACTTTATAAACAGAGAGGAGGCAGATCAGTATGAGAGAGAGGCGGAAGCCGCTCGCCTTCGTGCTGCAGCCATACAGGAAGTAGCTGCCGCAGCCATACAGGAAGTACCTGCCGCAGCCCAGTACAACGACAACTATGATCTTATTAGTTGGTGTTCATACTTTTTCATTGTATTATCCAGGGTAATTTATTTGTTCTTTTTTTTTCTTGTGAGTTTAATCAATCTTCAACAAAATAAAAAAATAGTTCTAGCTTTACCTTTTAAGTTTGTTTAGTTGTATCATTAATAAAAAAACCAAAAAGATCTCTCATTCTTCGTTTGCTTGTTGAGAGCTTTCCCGTGTAAATAATTTTCCTTTATTTTCTTTGTCTCATAAGGAGAAGACCATGATGACATGTTAGTGGCTCTCTTATCCATTATTGTTCCTCTTATATACAACCCATATTTCTTTGCTTCCCTTTTGAGTTATTGTTTGCAGATTCCAGCTTAGTCCAATGCACGTGCACTCTTATTATTATTCACATCGTTCGGTCGTGCAAGTGAAAGGCAATAATGATGATATATGATGAACTAACTAAGATGGAGAAAAGCTGGTATGAACTCGACCTATCTTACTTTTGTAAATATGATTAGCTCATCGTTCTTAATTCAGCCCATTATAGATGAAACATGTTTGCAATGACAATTAGAGATTACAGTTGCTCATGCCATGCTTAATTAGCTAAGAGTGGATAATGGTTTCTCTTGAGTGCCAACATGCGCATTAAAATGGTTGTGATGTAGTATGATAGAATGCTATCGTCCTGTGAATTATTCGAGTGGCTTGACTTGGAACATGTTCTCGCATGTAGTTTAAAAAAACCAACATAGCCTCCAAAATGTTTATGTTCATGGTAATTTATATCCTACTCATGCTTGCATTGAATGTTAGTTAATCTCAAAGCATGTTTATGACTGTTGTCGATCTCTAGTTGGTCTCTCCCAGTCTTTTGCTAGCCTTCACTTGTAGTAAGCGGGAATATTGCTTGTGCATCCATCTCCATAAACCCAAAGTTGTTCCATATGAGTCCACCATACCGACCTATATACGGTATTTACCTGCCGTTCCAAGTAAATTTGCATGTGCCATTCTCCAAACCTTCAAATAAATATTCTGTTTTGTATGTCCTAATCGCTCATGTAGTGACTAGGGGCTGTCAGTATCTTCCATGCTAGGCGGGTTATTCTCACGATGTGTGGATTCACTATCATTCATGAGAAAGTGGCTGGTAATCGGTATTCCCAGTCCCGTGCTCAAAATTCAAATCAAAGTATAATAAAACAAAACTCCCCTAGGATTGTGTTTGTATGGACGGTACCAGTGGATTCGGCCCACCGTGGAGTGTGATTGATTTGGTGTAGGGGGAGTAAAAACTTTACTATTCTGTTTGGGAACCGCCTATAATGTATCTAGCATGGAAGATATTGAGATCTCTTAGTTGTTATGTTGGCAGCAAAAGAATACCTCTCAAAATGATTATTCATCCTTGTTTTAAAAGCTAGAGCTCTGGCACCTCTACAATGCAATGATTCCCTCTGCGAAGGGCCTATCTATTTAACTTTACCGTTGAGTCATCATCCTATTATAAAAGGAACCTGTTAGAGAGCACCACTGTCATTTGTATATTTTGATATTAATTGATGTTGAGTATGAATATGACTGGATCTCTTTTACCATGAATTACAATGTCCAGTCAGCCCACGTTCTTCAGAGGTGCTCTGCATTTATGTTTTGCGGTCTTAGAACGGGCTAGTGAGACACCATTATGTCATATTGTATCATGATTGTTTTGATAAAATTGTTGTCATCCGAGACTTATTATTATTGCTCACTAATTGCTTATGACATTGATATGAGTAAATGTGAGACCTAAATGTTATTGTGAATGTGGTTAGTCTATAATCTTTGCTGAAAATCTAAACATAAGTTAGACATATTTACAACGGCAAGATCAAACAGACTTTGTAAAACTTTTTCTTTATCACTTACAGTTTATCAAATGAATTGCTTGAGGACAAGCAAAGGTTTAAGCTTGGGGGAGTCAATACGTCTCCAACGTATCTAATTTTCCAAACTCTTTTGCAATTGTTTTGGACTCTAATTTGCATGATTTGAATGGAACTAACCCGGACTAACGTTGTTTTCAGCAGAATTGCCTTGGTGTTATTTTTTTGTATAAATAAAAGTTCTCGGATTCACCTAAAAATTTACGAATAATATTTTGGAATTAATAAAAAATATTGGCGAAAGAATTAACTACAGGGGGCCCACCACCTGGCCACAAGCCAGGGGGCACGTCCACCCCCCTAGGGCAAGCCCATGTGGCTTGTGAGCCACTTGTTGCTCCTCCGACCTCATTTCCACTCCTATATATTACTATTCATGGAGAAAAACATCAGAGAGAAGAGTTCATCATGTTTTACTATACGAAGCACCGCCACCTCCTGTTCTTCCTCGGGAGGGCATATCTCGAGTCTGATTTGGGCTTCGGAGAGGGGAAATAGACGTTGTTTCCATCACCAAACATCCTTCATCACCAATTTCATGATGCTCTCCGCCGTTCATGAGTAATTCCATCATAGTCTTGCTGGACGGTGATAGGTCGGATGAGATTTACCATGTAATCGAGTTAGTATTGTTAGGGTTTGATCCCTAGTATCCACTATGTTATGAGATTGATGTTGCTATGACTTTGCTATGCTTAATGCTTGTCACTAGGGCCCGAGTGCCATGATTTCAGATCTGAACATATTATGTTTTCATGAATATATATATGTGTTCTTGATCCTACCTTGCAAGTTGTAGACACCTATTACGAGTTATGTTCTGCATCCCCCAGGGTGACAATAACTGGGATTCTTTCTGATGATTACCGTAGTTTGAGGAGTTCATGTATTCACTAAGTGCTAATGCTTTGGTCTGGTTCTCTATTAAAAGGAGGCCTTAATATCCCTTAGTTTCCAATAGGAACCCGCTGCCACAGAAGGGTAGGACAAAAGATGGCATGCACGTTATTTTCCATAAGCACGTATGACTATATATGGAATACATGCCTACATTACATTGATGAATTGGAGCTTGTTCTGTGTAACCCTATGTTATAACCGTTGCGTGATGAATGCCATCCGACATAATTATCCATCACTGATCGATTGCCTATGAGCTGTCCATATATTGATCTTTGCTAAGTTACTTTTCCGTTGCTACTGTTACAAACACTACAAAGCTGCTACTATCACTTTGGCCACCGTTACCATTACGTCCATACTACTTTTCTACTGAATACTTTGCTACAAATATTAAGTCCTTCATGTGTGGTTCAATTGACAACTCAGCTGCTAATGCTCGAGAATATTCTTTGGCTCCCCTTGCGTCGAATCAATACATTTGGGTTGAATACTGTACCCTCGAAAACTGTTGTGATCCCCTATACTTGTGGGTTATCAAAGAGCATCAACTTTTTCACTCAAAGTACTAATTTCTTCAACCAAATTAACTTTTTTACTAGTAGGTGCTCTTTCAGTTGTGGGCCATTGTGAATAATTTTCCATAATATTATCTAGCAATTTAGTAGATTCACCCCAAGAAATTTCCATAAAAGTACCACCCATAGAAGAATCTCAATGATTGCTAGAGACAAAATTCAAGTCCACATAAAAAAATTGTATGATCATCAATTTCTTAGCATCAATTTCTTAGCATCAAATTCAAGTCCACATAAAGAGTTAAACCATGACTAGGACAACTTGTTAGCATCAATTTCATTTTTTACCAAGATTGTGCAACATGTTCATGCTCAAGTTGCTTAAAATTCATGATTTGAGTTCTAAGGGAAATAATTTTCGCGAGCAGAAAATACTTAGTAATAAAAGCATCCTTGCACTTACCCTAAGAATCGAAACTATTGCGAGGCAGGGAAGAAAACCAAATTTTTGCACAATCCCGCAAGGAAAAGGAAATAATTTCAACTTCACTCTATCATTGCACACATATTTTTGTTTTGCATATCATACAATTCCACAAATGTATTTAGATGGGACGCGACATCCTCATTATTAATACCAGAAAATTGATCTTTCATGATAAGATTCAATAAAGCGGCATTAATATTACAAGACTCCGCACTAGTGGAGGGTCGAGAAATCAAAGTACTAAGAAAATCATTAATATTGGTATTGAAAAATTCATAGAATTTGGTATTTTCTTGAGTCATCGTGACTATGCAAGCAAGATTGCAAGCAATCAAGATATTTGGCAAGAAAAAGGCAAACGAAAGAGAGGGCGAATAAGATGGCAATTTTTCGTGAATTGGTGGAGATGAAAATGAGAGGCAAATGGAAAATAATGTAAATTGCAAGGAGATGAGGTTTTTGATTAGGAACCTGACGGATGTCGATGGTGTCTCATCGGCAGCGGCACCAGAAATTCCTTTAACGTGGCTTGAGACTGAGTCGATATTATCCCAAAGAGTAAGGGATGATGCAACATAGCTACGGCAAGTAATTCCCTGAGTTATGAAATCAAAGTTATCGAACTAGTGGGAGAACCAAACAACACTATGTAAATGGTACCTGCACACAAAGAACAAATACTTGCAACCCGACGCGTAAGAGAGGTTGTCAATCTCTCCATACTAAAAGATAGATTGGTTTGTATGAGATTGGATAAATAGATCACACAAGAACGCAAAATAAAAGATACAAATAAAATGTGCAGCAAGGTATTTTTGGGGTTTATTAATAGTAGATATGAAAACAATTTTGGAAAAGGATAGATTGGAAAGCAATATATGACAAGGATAGACCCGGGGGCGTAAATTTCACTAGTGCTTTTCTGAAGAAAATAACACACTCTAGGTAAACAAATTATTGTTAGGAAATTGATATAAGATCTAATAATCATGAATATATCCAAGGCAATGATCAATATATAGGGATCACATCCAAGATTAGTAGACCAAAATGATTCTGCTTCTGCTACTATTACTCCACACATCGACCGCTATCCAGCATGCATCTAGTATATTAAGTTCATGGAGAAACAGAGTAATGCAATAAGAATGATGACATGAGGTAGACAAGATTTATTCATGTAGGAATAGAACCCATCTTGTTATCCTTAATAGCAACGGTACATGTGTGCCTTGCTGCCCCTTCTATCATTGGGAGAGGACATCTCAGGATCGAATGCATCACAAAGAACCTCTTCCCATGGCAAGAAAAATCAATCTAGTTGGCCTAACTAAACCAAAGATTCGAAGAAGGAATACGAGGCTATAAATAATCATGCATATAAGAGATCAAAGAAGACTCAAATAATATTCATGGATACTAATTGATCATGAACTCAAACTTCATCGGATCCCAACAAACACACCACAAAAAGTCTTCACATCAAGAAGATCTCTGCTACTTCTTGATCTTGCGTTGGTTTTCCCTTGAAGAGAAAAGGGTGATGCAGAAAAGTACATAAGTATTTACCTCAGTTGTTGAGAACCAAGGTATCAATCCAGTAGGAGGAACAAGCAAGTCACCAATAGATGCACCTACAACAACAATCAAACTCTTGCACCCAACGCTATAAAGGGGTTCTCAATCCCTTCACGGTTACTTGCAAGGATTAGATCTGAAAGTGATAGATAGGAAGATTGTGGAAAGTAAAAAGGTAAGTAAATTGCAGCAAGGTATTTTTGGTATTTTCGGTATACAGATCTTAAAATAAAATATGGAAAATAGACCAGGGGCCATAGGTTTCACTAGAGGCTTCTCTCTTGGAGGAAAATAACACGGTGGGTGAACAAATTAACATCGAACAATTGATAGAAAAGTGCATAGTTATGACAATATCCAAGGCAATGATTATGCATATAGGCATCACGTCTGTGTCATGTAGACCGAAATGATTCTACATCTACTACTATTACTCCACACATCGACCGACTCCTGCCTCCATCTAGAGTATTAAGTTCATGAAGAACAGAGTAACACATTAAGTAAGATGACATGATGTAGAGGGATAAATTCAAGCAATATGATGTAAACCCCATCTTTTTATCCTTGATGGCAACAATACAATACGTGCCTCGCTACCCCTACTATGTCACTAAGTGAGGACACTGCAAGATTGAACCCAAAACTAAGCACTTCTCCCATTGCAAGAATTACAAATCTAGTTGGCCAACCGAACCAATAACTCGAAGAGACTTGCAAAGATATGAAATCGTTCATATAAGAATTCAGAAAATACACAAATAATATTCATGGATAATCTGAACATAAACTCACAATTCATCGGATCTCGACAAACACACCGCTAAAGAGTATTACATCGGATAGATCTGCATGAAGATCATGAAGAACATGGCATTGAAGAACCAAGAGAGAGAAGAAGCCATCTAACTACTAGCTATGGACCCATAGGTCTATCGTGGAGTAATCACGCATCATTAGAGGCGCAATGGAGTTGATGTAGATGCCCCCCGTGATTGAATCCCCCTCCGGCAGATTACCAAAAAAGGTTCCAAGATTGGATCTCTCGGTAACGGAGGCTTCTGCGGCGGAAACGTATTGCCGTGGCTCTTTTTGGTATGGGGAATATTTGGTTATATATAGGATGAAGATTAGGGCTAGGACTCCTGCCAGGGAGTCACAAGCCTGCGAGGCGCTGCCAGTGGGGTGGCCGTGCCCCCCTAGCTTTTGACTTCCTTGCAAGTGCCTTTCCTTCCACTCCAAGCTTGGTAGGTCTCTTATCTTCCAGAACAAATCATCGCGAAGATTTTAATCCGTTTGGACTCCGTTTAATATTCCATATCTTGAATAGTAAAAACTAGGAAAAAACAGAAACTGGAACTAGACTGTAGATTAATAGGTTTGTCCCAATCATTATATAAAATAGCATATTAATGCATATAAAACATCCAAAACAGATAATATAATAGCATAGAACAATCAAGAATTATAGATACGTTGGAGACATATCAGCATCCCCAAGCTTAATTCCTACTCGTCCTTGAGTAGGTAAATGATAAAAACAGAATTTTTGATGTGGAATGCTACCTAACAGATTTATCCATGTAATATTCTTTATTGTGGCATGAATGTTAGATCCATAAGACTCAAAACAAAAGCTTAATGTTGACATAAAAACAACAATATTTCAAGCATACTAGGAAAGCAATCGTATCTTTTCAAAATATAATGGCTAAAGAAAGTTATCCGTATAATATAATATGGTCTGGCTATGCTGCATCTTCCCCACACAAAGTATTTATATCATGCACAACCCCGATGACAAGTCAATAAATTGTTTCACACCTTTATTTTCTCAAACTTTTTCAACTCTCATGCAATACATGAGCGTGAGCCATGGATATAGCACTATAGGTGGAACAGAATATGGTGGAGGTTGTGAAGGAAAAGGAGAAGATAGTCTCATGTCAACTAGGCATATCAACGGGCTATGGAGATGCCCATTAATAGATATCAATGTGGATGAGTAGGGATCACCATGCAACGGATGCACTAGAGCTATAAGTGTACGAAACCTCAAAAGGAAACTAAGTGGGTGTGCATCCAACTTGCTTGCTCATGAAGACCTAGGGCAATTTGAGGTAGCCCGTCATTGGACTATACAAGCCAAGTTACATAATGAAAAATTCCCACTAGTATATGAAAGTGAAAAAATAGGAGACTCTCTATCATTAAGATCATGGTGCTACTTTGAAGCACAATTGTGGAAAAAAATAGTAGCATTGTCCATTCTCTCTTTCTCTCATTTTTTGGTGGGCATCTAAGGCCTCTTTTGTTTATTTGGGCTTCACTGGACTCTTTTATTTTTCATAAAGTCTGGAATCTCATCCCCACTTGTGAGGGAATCATAGATTCCATCATCCTTGCCTCACATGGGACAATGCTCTAATAATGATGATCATCACACTTTTATTTACTTACAACTCAAGAATTACAACTCAATAACTAGAACAAATTATGACTCTATATAAATGCCTCCGGCGGTGTACTAGGATGTGCAATGATCTGGCATATCACATGACATTAAAAAGTGCAAGCCATGAAAACATCATGCTAGCTATCTTACGATCATACAAAGCAATATGAAAATGATGGTGCATGTCATAATAAATGGAACGGTGGAAGTTGCATGGCAATATATCTCAAAATGGATATGAAAATGCCATAATAGGTAGGTATGGTGTCTGTTTTGAGGAAAGATATATGGTGTCTGTTTTGAGGAAGGTGGGTTTATCGCACCGGCGAAAGTTCCGCGGTACTAGAGAGGCTAGCAGAAGTGGAAGGGTGAGAGTGCGTATAATCCATGGACTCACATTATTAATAAAGAACTCACATAATTATTGCAACAGTCTATTAGTCATCGAAGCAAAGTATTAGACGCATGCTCCTAGGGGAGAGGTTGGTAGGATTAAACCATCACGCGCTCCCGACCCTCACACAAAGGTCGACAATCAATAAACAAATCATGCTCCGACTTCCTGACATAACGGTTCACCATACGTGCATGCTATGGGAACCAAAAACCTTTACGCAAGCAGTTTTACCAATTCACAACTACTTCCTAACATGACTCTTAATATTACCATCTTTATACCTCAAAACTTTATGCAAGGAATCAAACTTGTCAAAATACTCAATGCACTTAATATGGAAGTTTTTATTATATCCCTCTTGGATGTCTATCATATTAGGACTAAATACATAACCTAAACCAATTACCATGTTGTTTAAAGACTCTCAAACTAATATAAGTGAGGTACAAGAGTTCAATTCTTTCTATAAAATCAAACACCATCGTGCTCTAAACAGATATAACTGAAGCAGTAGAGCAAAATTGCCTATCTCAAAAGATATAAGTGAAGCACATAGAGTATTCTAATAAATTCACGATTCATGCGTGTCTCTCTCAAAAGATGTATGCACCAAGGATGATTGTAGCAAACTAAAAACAAAATACTCATATAATACAAGACACTCCAGGAAAAACACATATCATGTGGTGAATAAAAATATAGCCTCAAGTAAACTTACCGATGGATTGAAGACGAAAGAGGGGATGCATTCGGGGCATCCCCAAGCATAGGCTCTTTGGCATCCTTAAATATGGCTTGGTGTGCCTTGGGCATTCCCAAGCTTAGGCTCTTTGGCATCCTTAAATATGGCTTGGGGTGCCTTGGGCATCCCCAGTCATAGGCTCTTGCCACTCCTTATTCCATAGTCCATGAAATCTTTACCCAAAACGTGAAAATTTAACAACACAAAACTCAACAGAAAATTCGTGAGATCCGTTAGTATAAGAAAAATAAATCACTACTTTAGGTACTGTTGTGAACTCATTCTCTATTTATATTGGTGTAATATCAACTATACTCTAACTTCTCCATGCTTTATACCCCGTGATACAACCGAGAGATACATAAAAATAGGTAAACAACACAAAGAAAACAAAATCTGTCAAAAACAGAACAGTCCGTAGCAATCTGAAAACTTCGTAATACTTGTGTAACTCCAAAAATTCTTAAAAATGAGGATAACTTGGGAAATTTTCAGGCTCATTTGACGCTCTGAAAAATTTATAAAATTCGTAGACTCGGCGCAAAAGTTTCTGTTTTTTAGCAAGATCAAATCAACAACCACCATAGACAATCCCAAAGGTCTTACTTGGCTCAAGAACTAATTAGAACACCAAAACACAATTAACAAAGAAGTAATAATTTGGGAAACACTCAAAAACAGAAGCAACAAATAGAACATAAAAATAAATTGGGTTGCCTCCCAACAAGCACTATTGTTTAACGCCCCTAGCTAGGGAAAACACAATAGGTCTGGGTATTGTCATAATAGTAAGGGAGATCATCGATGCTCATCTCATACTCCCTTCTTTTAGTGGCAAGTTTCCTTTGTGGCAAGAAAAAATAATCAAAAGTGCTAAATTTAATACGATAATGATCCTTAAGATCAAGTGCGGGAGGGATAGGTTCCTCCTTCGCCCCCCCTATAGTGTATAATCAATCCCCCAAATAGGCTCTCCTTTGGGTGAAAGTCATAAGCATTTTTCTTAATATGAACCCTAATCCATTGTTTTGTATAGTGAAATTATCATTAAGTTCATAAATCTTAACAACCAAAACCTCGGTTGGGACCCTTTTTCTCTAATTTTCATTATAAGCAACATAATCAAGAGATTGCAATGTCATTATATCTTCTTGATTAAAAAGGATCTCCTCTATCGTGGGACATCCACCATTAATTTTATAATGAGCAAAAAATTCGCTAGCCTCTTTCATGATAAATGTTAGCTCGTGGGCTAGAAATATAGTGGCAACACGCTCAACTGAAGAATGCTGAATATTAGTGAACTCTAGAAAAATCCTTTGTATGCAAGGGTGCATATGAACGAACTGCATCTCAAGTTCAATTATTAACAGTGTTATAGCATCCCTAACACTATTAGTTTTATTGAGAATGGACCCTCGTAAGGTAGGAAGCATACCCGCACAAGTAACGAAATCTTGAATAACACCTGTTCCAATAATATTACCACTACCTATGCGGACTTTTTTTGTATGTGTGATAGTAGGTTCTTCATGAGGGATGTTATTAGCAAAGTCATCTAAATTCCCCTCAAGATTATTACTATCCTTTTCAATGAAAGTCTCCTTAGATTCATACATGGTGGGAAGGAATCAATCTAGCACGCAAGCAAACAAAAGGCAAACAAAAAGGCGAACGGAAGTAGGGCGAATAAAAAGGAAAATCTTTTTGGTATTTTCTGAAAATCATTTTAGAAGTGGGACAGAGGACAATGAGCGGAAAATGGCAAATAATGTAAATGCAAGATATGAGTTTCTGATGGGTACTTGGTAGGACTGATGTGTATGCTCCCCGGCAACGACGCCATAAATCCTTCTTGCTACCTCTTGAGCATGCATTGGTTTTCCCTTGAAAGGAAAGGGTGATGCAGCATAGTAGATAAGTATTTCTCTCAGTTGATGAGAACCAAGGTATCAATCCTGTAGGAGGAACAAGCAAGTCACCAATGGATGCACCTACACCAACAATCAAACTCTTGCACCCAACACTATAAAGGGCTTGTTAGTCCCTTGACTGTTATTTGCAAGGATTAGATACGATTGAGATAGATGTAAAAGATTGCAGAAAGTAAAAAGAAAAAATTGCAGCAAGATATTTTTGGTTTATAGATCTAAAAATAAAATATGGAAAGTGGACCCGGGGGCCATAGGTTTCACTAGAGTCTTCTCTCTTGAAGGAAAATATCACGATGGGTGAACAAATAACTATCGAGCAATTGATAGAAAAGTGAATAATTATGAATATATCCAAGGAAATGAGTATGCATATAGGCATCATGTCTGTGTCAAGTAGACCGAAATGATTCTACACGTACTGCTATTACTCCACACATCGACCGAATCCTGCCTGCATCTAGAGTATTAAGTTAATGAAGAACAAAGTAACACATTAGGTAAGATGACACGATGTAGAGGGATAAACTCAAGCAATATGATGAAAACCCCATATTTTTATCCTTAATGGAAACAATACAATACGTGCCTCGCTACCCCTACTATGTCACTGGGTGAGGACACCGCAAGATTGAACCCAAAACAAAGCACTTCTCCCATTGCAAGAATTACCAATCTAGTTGGTCAAACCAAACCAATAACTCGAAGAGACTTGCAAAGTTATGAAATCATGCATATAAGAATTCGGAAAATAATGAAATAATATTCATGGATTGTGGGGACCCCAACTCATAAGTCGTGATCGCCGAATGTACGTGCACAGTGATCCCAGAGATCAATGCTCACTAAACACACAGAAACTTAATAACAAGAGTCTTATATCCATTACATACCGGTTTAATCAAATATGGCCTTCATGGCCAAGTCTTCATATGAGTGCAGCAGAAATCCTCAACGATAGCGTAAACCCATGCCATCAGCCTTAACTGTGTAGGCATTCTGACTGGGAAGCGCCCTAGCTCGCATGTCCGTCACCAAGGTAATCTTCATCACAACCTGATCTTTCATGCCTGGCCAATAAAATAACATGTGGCAAGCCAATGAGTACTTTGAATGTACTCACAAGCAACCCATGTTCAGAACAAGGATTAACAGAGCATGATATAGAACTAAGTAGGTAATTTTGCAGAAAGCTAATTTTGAGTGGAGAGACATTATCAACTAACATATGTAAGCATGCATCAACAGTCGGCAGATATCCATATGAACAAGTTATAGATATCATAATAAGAAAGGGTTGAACATCTCATGTTTAGTCATGTCATCAAGTCATCTGACTTATCTCAAGTGTCATCTCTATGTCAACCACACACAAACACACACACCAAGTTTAGAGAACACTGGACGTAGCACAAGAGCGGTCATCCAATTGTCCTTGACTGTGGACACGGCTATTCGAATAGTTTTATACGCTATAGAGGTTGCACACTTTACCCACAAGACTCAGGAAACTTCCATGTCATCCATGACTCGCGGTATATAACATACCCGAGGTAAGCACCCGAACAATGCCTTTCCCCTAACGGTACTAAACAAAGAGTCCACTCGATTGGTACCCAGCCCTCATGATGTACATCATAAGAGCCTCGCTCCAGATTGTACCATCCATGAAGGGACCAACGGTGTGCCCAGTGCTTGTGAAGACAGCGCATGATCGTCCTTACCGGCACGACCCCGTATCGAGAGTGACCACGTCACTCCCGCCACAAGTAATGCGTGATCCATGCTAGTACCCATCAAAGTAGTCAACAAAGCCCCTTCTCATATAGGGGTAGAGTGGTTGTACATGTAAGGTTGGAATAACGGTCGCAACTTACACCAATCCATTTTCGAAAACACACACTCACTTCCTCCGGTACACCACTTCTTTCTCAAGTGGTTACCCAACTCATCACCATCTCCCTTGGGCATTAGTGGCACCCGACGGGGTTTTTGAGAAGTTTTCGAAGTCATCGCTTTATTTCCACCCATGCATAATCTCGAACCCACTTGCGTATCATGTACAAGCATCCTATCTACACCCACCGGCATAACCCTCAAAAGGTGGTAGGGTCATGCATGATGCAAGTGTCAACAGCGAAAGTGTCGGAAGCAACCCATCGAAGTGGTCACTACTCCACATGATCAATTATAATGAAATTAAAGTGCTATATGAAATGCAATGAAAATGGTTTCTTAACATGGTCAAAGGGTTGCTTGCCTGGCTTTCCAAAGTCTTCGAGGTCTTCGCACGCTTCTCGTCCATCTGAGCACTTTGTCTACTTCGTCAACTATCACCGGAAAGAACCACAATAAGCAACACAACAAGAAAATAAATGAATTTCTCTATAAATATGATTTTTATTTTCTAGGACACCTCTGGTCATGAGAAAAATAACCAAGGAGGTTTTGGTGGAGGTGGGTCAAGGGGGAGTTTCAAATGGTGGAAATGAAGGGAATGATGATCCTATAAGATGTCCACAGAGATTTTTTTTATAAAAATGAGTGGATGCACTCACCAAATAGGGCTTGATTTTAGGAACATTTGGGAAGTATTTTCACTGAATTTGGAGTTGGGATGAATTTTCTAGGGATTTGCAAAGTGGGTCACATAGGAAGAAATGGCCCAATAATTGACATAGCAGAATAATTGTAGGAAAAAATTCTCACCACTTAGTGCATGAATTTGAGATACACCTAGGAACTTGAATCACCCCATTTAGAGTTCAGAAGAATTCCCTAGGAATTTGCAAAGTGGGGTTCTATATGGTTCAAGTTGAAATTTGAATTTGAACTATCAGAAACGATTCATGGAAAAATGTGCAATGCACATATTTGGTTAGGCCAAGGTTTTAGAAGCTTTTAGGAATTTGAATCATCAAATTTGGAGTCCAAATGAATTTATTATGAAATTTACATGTCTATGGAAAAAAGGGCTAAAGAGTTTACCCAAAAGAAATGGGCTAAAATGCGCTCGTGGGCGCAAGATAGCTTCTAGGCCGGGCCAGTGGCTCGGCCTAGCGGGGAAGAGGCCACATCGAAGCCATACTTGAGGAGTACGCCTCCCACGGGCGGGAGCAGCACCGTGTTGTGGCGTCTCCACTTAAAAGGAGGAGCCACGGCCCACCCGCCAGTGACTCGGCCCCGTGGCTTACCAAAGAGGGGCATCGACGACATCCGCCGGCGCCTCTGGCCACCAATTCAGGCGAGACCGCCACCGGAGCACTCAGAGCAATGAGACGCATTCGCCTCGGTGCAGCACAACTACAGGGGAGGAGCGCAGCGACTGGGGCTCTGGTGGCCGCGGGTTTGTCCGCCGGTGAAGACGGGCATGATGCCACCATCATAGGAGCAAGGGAATGGGGTGGAGGGAGGCCTCGTGGTGATGCGGGGAGGTTTTGGTGAAGCTCCAAGGAGAGGGGGAGCTTCGAGAGCTTGAATCGGGGTGGAAGCCACCGACGGGCTTCGGCCATGGAAATGGCATGAGGGGCACAGGGAGGTCGAGGAGCCGGTCCAGGAGCTCCATGGGATAGAGAGGGGGCTCCATGGGACTGAGAGAGGCATTCCACGGGGCCTCTTATAGTCGGCCCAGGGCACGCCATGGGCCATGTCCACGGGAGGTGCTCGGGCACGCCCGGCAGGGGAGAGAGGAGGGCAAGGGAGGAGGGCCCGATAGTGTGGCGTGTTGAGGATGTCGAGGCGACCTTGGGAGACACCACCGAGAGGCCCATGGCTGTCGGACCATGCATAGGGCGGTGGCTACAGTGTTGTCGGGCACTATAGCACACTCTGGAGCGCCCATATGGCATGCCATGGCATGCCATTGGCCTCTTGGGCATGGCCATGCATGTCTAGTATCTAGAGGCAGGTAAAACAAAGTGAAAATAGCGTAGGATGCCCTGGGGTTTTCATTAGACTACAAGGGGAGGTTGACAGAGAGGGAAAAACTAGCTGTCCAGGAGGGAATATTGGGGTTTTACCCCCAAAATAATTGAGCTATGAACCTTAAATTTTTCCTGGAGGTAGAGGGAAATGAGGGTAAGGTGTGGTAAATAATTGAGGTTAAGGAGATCAATGGAAGAGGTGAAAACAACAGTTTTTGTTTTCTGCCAGAAGGTGTTTGATGGAGTTTTGGGCCAGCTAAGTTGCTGTGATTGACATGAGAGTTAACAGGATTGAGAAATAGGTATAAATGAGCTTGATCACAAGTTTTGACCACACTTGGAGAATGTGGCCAATGTAAAAGTTTCAAACCCTAGAAATGGGCAGAAATGGAGTTGCTAAGATCCAGCTAAGAAAAACTATTGTCCCTGATGCACCACTGATGTGGTGTCATATTTTAGGGTTTATAACATGCACAAAAAGTTTGGGGAGCAATGGGGAAACTTGGTGATGTAATATTACCAAATTCTTGGACTCAACAGAAATGGTTCTGAGTAGATTTGGACAAGTGTATCTTCTCCCCTTGATGCACCACATGGTATAACATCATTATCTAGGGATTATAACATGTCCACAAGTTTTGAGATGGGAAGGAGAAACTTCACAATGTAAAGTTGCTCAAATTTTGTTCTGGACAGAAGGGGTTTTGGAATATTTTGGTGAACCAAATCAATTGGTATTGAGATTAAGCTTGGCAACATGATCACATATATCACATGTGACATACTAGAATTTTACTGGATTTATTTGAGAATGTT
This sequence comes from Hordeum marinum, assembly GCA_022496015.1. Lineage (NCBI taxonomy): Eukaryota > Viridiplantae > Streptophyta > Magnoliopsida > Poales > Poaceae > Hordeum > Hordeum marinum. The sequence continues at coordinate 299,843,550 of CM039673.1, forward strand.
TCTTATAGAAATATTTCAAATGCTTGATGTTAGTGCATCTAGTGCCCCTTAGTGATTTTGGTGTATTGAAGACTTATAGGTTAAGGCACTAATGTGTTTGTGAGTGTATACAAGCTCTATAAGTCGATGAGGAGTTTGGTATAATCGGAGATTATCGACCCCTAAAAATGAATGTCTTCAAGTGAAGACTTTGCTGAAGACTTTTTGAAGACTTTGGTGAAGACTTTGTGAAGACTTTGAAACTGAAGAAGTTGGTGTGACCTTGAAGATATGAATGAGGAATATGAAGCGTGAAGACTTTGTTTTCGCTGTTTCATTTCATTTATTTGTTTCATAGGAAACACCGTACTGTTAAAGGGGGTCGAGGTAATACTAAGGAAAATTTCCAACTGATGCTCAACTCCAAAATCCACAACGCATACAATCATTCGAGTAAAGCCTTTGTAAATCTCTTACAGCTCAGACAAGTTTTTCAGTGATAGAGACGAAGTTCTTCTGGTCTCTGAGGAAATTGTTCTGACTGAGGAGTTAGGATTTCGCCAGTGCGAATTGCCTACAAGTGAGGATTATGATAAGCTGAGGACTTTCATAGTTCGAAATTCCGACCGTTGCTGTGCTTAGCGCCAACTGTCCCCAATCGTTCTTATCCACATAACGGTCATATCATTGGGGGCATTTATGACTTATCATGTCAGGTTGCACCCTGGATATAAATAGCCAACCCCCACAACCACTAGCTGGTTGGCTGCTCCGAGAAAGAACTGACACTTGTCATTTGAGAGCAACCCCTCCTCTGAGGACTTTGAGAGAAAATCACCAGTGAGGAAAAACCCAAAACCAAACCACCAAACCCATAGTGATTGAGCATCACTGAAGAAATTCCTGGGTGGAACCGACGCTTGTTACCTTTGAGGACTGTGTATCCTCTAGACGGTTAGGTGTCATGGTCTAGTGCTCCTGCAGTCAATTGGGGACCACGAAGTGACCTTGGTCTAGAGCATCCAGCAGTAAATTTTGGATCGCCGGGTGACCAGTTTGTGAGGGTTTTGGAAGTCTACCCTGAAGACTTACCACGAGTTTTGGGCGAGGACTGTGTGACCTTAGCTCAAGGAGAATACGGTAAGGACTGTGTGCCCTCTGGTTTAAATACCAGGCCACTCCAAACCAGACGTACGACTGTCACAGCAGTTGGAACTGGGTCATCAAACTATTGTCTTCATCAAGCTATCTGGTTCTATTTCCTCAACCCCTCTATTCCTCATATATCTGTTGATGAAATTGATTGTTACAATTGGAAAAATTTGACTGAAGACTTTCACAAATTCCTCACCTCAAATTCTTCAAGTTACCTTGTTCATCACTGCTTATCCTGTATCATGCTACTCTCTATTTGTGCATGTTTCATTTAATCATGAAGACTATGTTGTCACTATGTTCCTCATGCACTTGAGCACTTATTCCGCTGCTAGTTATTCATCGCATTTCAAATTCCTCAAAGTTGAAATTCCTCAAATGATGAATTTGTAAACATCGCCTATTCACCCCCCTCTAGCCGATACAACGCACTTTCACTTGACATAGGCAGAAATGGTTTTTACGGGTTTTGTCCAATATTTTGAATGTGACCATGTGTTGAAACTCTTATATATGGACAATATATGTCCACTAAGTTTTCTTAAATTTTCTCTAGTATTTTTAAAACATTTAAATAATTTTTCCCTATAAAAGACCATTTCTGGCCTTAAGAAAAAGCCTGCAAATAAAATAGTAAAATAATCTTTAAAAAAATGTTTGGTGGTTTTGGCAAGTCTTATATATAATGGGCTTCAAATAAAGTATTTGGGTAAAGAGGATCTACCCAATTTGGGGACTTGTAGTGCAAATCTCAAATCAGTTTTTTTTGGAAACCTAATTTAAATAAATGCTTTTTGGCCAAAATAATATTTTATAAGAATATTTTTGAGTCCTATTCACATGGCATGATCATTGGACAAGATTTGGGATCAAGGAAAAAGGGTTCTTGAGGGTAGGAGGATGTTTTATGAATTATACAGCACTAGCAAGCAATCAAACATGCAAGCAAATAACACACAAGTCAAGCATTCAAATGCACTCAAAAAGTTTTAATTGGCCCTAAATTTTTGAGTCATGATAACTTAGTCATGAGGCAAGACATAGGGTGTGACTGACCTACCCCCTTAGAAGAATCTTGTCCCCGAGATTCCTAGGCTGGGTGTTGATGCGGACGTTCAGAGGCGAGGTAGTCTTCACTTTCCACATTGTTTCTGCTCTGGAGTGGTTATCCTTCTGGATCTTGAAGTGCTTGAATATATGCCTTCGATTGCATCGTTGACTTCGTCTAAGGGTGAACAGGGTTTTTGCAATGGCCTGGCTTGCGTGTGTATTCCAAGGTCGGAATACGTGGCCAAGTAGTGTGTCTGTGTGCTGATCCTGGGACTGCTCATGTTGGTTAGTGACATCTAGATGTCTCGCGTTAGAATAAAAGGGTCGAGTCTCGGTGTAGCTTCTCGTTGACGGGGAAGTCCTTACCTTCCTTAAAGAGGGGGTATTCAGTCGTAGGTGGTCTCCATCCTTGAGAGTGCTGAGGTGCGTCATCGTGGGATTCTCGTCGAGATATTCTGCTTGAGTAAGTTTCCCAGGTAGATTCTTCGCTCTTCTTTGGTAATTTGTCTTCATCATCATGGACACACGTTTCTGGAGGGTCTTTGAGTGTTTGCTCTACTCATCTCTTTGTGGCAAGGTCTGCGCTGAGTCTCATCCCTAAGACCGAGCTTAGAGACTTGGTGTCAAAACGGGTTCTACCATCTGGGAAGGTTTTAGTGGGGTTCTAAATAAGCTGACTATTCAGAAGTATAGAACAACCATGTAGTCCCCAAGGTCTGAGGCTTGGCAAGCAGGGTGAACTACCTTTGACAGGTGGTTTACCATGACCGAGTCATGTTTTACGCCCTAGATAGTCTAGAAAGGGCTGATAACGAAGTCGTGACAGTCGTCCACTTCATTCCAAGCATCAGAAGGGAGCAGATATGCTATGCTCATCGTACACCATCAAAGTTGTGGAGTAAGGGGTGTTATCTACTCCTCAGTTCCTTCCTAGTCAGGAACTGATGGATGACCAGTCATAACAAGGGGTTCTTTAATCCTGTTGATGTGCAAGGGCTTCATCATGCTTGGACGTCGGTGCTTCTTGTTATAGTCTAGTTGATGTAGTCGGTAGAGGAGTGGTGGTTGACTTCTCTTGTTTCTTCTTTGTCGTCGTGGTCTTTCGATCGTAGTGGTTCTTCATCTTGCTTGGGCAAGCAAGTCTTCTTCTATAGGGAGGGTGCTTCGCGGACTCCAACTCCTTCAAGGTGAGACCTTATACTTCAGAGGCATGGTAGTTAGTGTTCCTGGGGCTGGTCCAAACAGGACTAAGGTGTTCCTTCCTATCATTGGGTAAATAAGTATGTCATCTCTGAGGATAACATCATATTCCTCCAATACCACATAAACACATTACTCATGGGATGTGTGAGAGAGGCGGTCGTTTGTTCCAGGTGGTCACTTGTCCATGGGTTTGTGGTCCAACCTAATACAGGTCCTTGTGGCCAACTTCCATATGAACATGTGTGAGAGGTCGGGGTGGAGTATCAGCCATAGTCAAATGACATAGAGCCAATACCTATCGTCATAATCCGACCATATTATGGCTCGATAAAGCTTTGGAGTTTCAAGGAGCTTAGGATGTGAGTGAACGTCTAACATCTTATCCTGAGCACAACTATTTGATGCCAATAGTACTGCCTATTACTCCAAACACAATCACCCTATATCATCCAAGGCATCATCTCATATAAGTCAACTCCAATACTACATATGCTAGTCATATCCCCAAGGTTTTGAGAGAAGGAGTATACCGAAAATCTCATATGTATATATAGCTAACTCACATATATCCCTATATAAAAATCCTTGGGATAATTTACAAGCCGCTAAGATTGGTCATGACACTACCAATCCAAGTGTCCTACTGACCCTACTGACCTATCCAAGGTCTAGGGCATTGCATTACTATGCTAAGGAAACGCGTAATAAACCGCTCCAAGATCTTGTTTCCTTCCTACGAATCCAATTAACCGATCCGCGAATACCATCCACTATTACATGACCTATTATTGCTACAAATCCAATACCAGTGTCGTCCCATATATATATCCAGATTTCCTAAATCACAAAAATCCATGAAGAACTATCTCATCACAATATAGCCATCAACCACCATCATGATGATGAAGTGAACTCTGATGTTAGGTGCATATGGATCCTTGAATCGATTCTAACAACAATCCAATATTCCTAGTTTGACTTCCACTGAGAAACATGGTATCAAGATCAAGATCACCAAACTAAATCCAATTTACTCCGAACCATGTGGTTTGATTGATCTTGAGCACCTATTAGAATCACCTATTTAAATCCATGGTTGACATCTAGCAAGAACACCCTACTGGTTACTCTAGTTACTATATAACGTCATCAATCCACTATCAATATTATTTCCAAAGTCACGTCATTTGTCCACCAATAATTTCAGCCTATGACCACAATCGTCCTACTAGATCCAATTGACTCAAGGGAGAAGTAAGTTATGCTACTCTATCAACTTGATCCACCAAGTCCACTCACCAACATAAAACCTCGTAATCCACAAAAGGGTCTCAACTACTTCCTCAAGATATCCATTATAACCACGTCAAATCAATGTCCAAAAACTATATACCCTTAGAATGGTCCTTCCTATGGCATCAAGGTTCTAGTGCTAGCAAAAGAATGAAGGATGTTTGTTCACTGTGATCACTAGCTCCATAATGAACCAAGTGCAAGGCAAGGGTCACTGAAGCTTAATAAGCGCTCTGGCAAATCCGTGCATTAAGCACATGATCAGAGGCTTGTGCTAGGGAAGCTTGTGAGGTCTAGGTTGGGCTAGGGAGGGGATTCTAGTCTCGAGGGGAGAGCTTATACCTATGGGTTTGCATCTGGTTAAGTACATCGTAGTCATAGTCTCCAATGCTAGCTGTCCGTCGTGGTGGATACTTAGTGCATCTTGTGTTGCTGGTCTTCAGTTGACGAGATAGGGGACGGAAAGTAGCATTGAGAGGAGTGCCTAAGGGGGTGGTATAGTGCAAGTGCAATCAAGCAAGTGCTGAAAAGGCCAAACACAAACATCAAGGTAAGGTAGGTGATATAGTCACGCACTTTTTGGTTAGGGCAAAAGTGTGACTTACACCAAAGCACAAACAAGCAAGAACAAGCAACACACACAATCATGGTTCCATCAGAACCATCATATGGACTCAACTTCGCATAGGGGAAACATGACCTATCCTACCCTAGGGGTCCTCGGACTCAGTAGTCATGCTTGCTTTGTGTCTTGGAGAGGAGTCTGCTTAGCCTTCTAGGTCTTCTTCAGGTGTCACCGTGTCTTTGGTTGTTGTTCATCAGAACGATCCTGGTTGTTCTTGAAGAGTCCTTGATGACTTCTGGTCTTGTTAAAGGTGACTCTTCATGGCTGTTGTTGACAGGGTCTTCTCGTGTCTTCGTAATCGTGACAATGCCTTCTTGTCCTTTAATGCGTCCAGAGTTCCAAGTGGGCTGGCCTTTATGCAGTGACATCCACAAGCATGATAGAGTTCCAACTTGTCGGTCAAGTTGATAATATCGACACCGTGAGCGGGGGATGAAGAGAATCGTTTTCCTACTCACTATGGTGAGGCGGACCAAATGGCAAGATTCTCATCCATCGGTGGTTGCCGACACAATAACGAAAAGGACAGGGTTGGTCTATTTGTGATGCATATCATGACATTGCATGTCTTTTGCCATTGTTATCGAAGGCTAAGGTGGCATCATCCTGGGGCAGTGTTGAGGGTGTCACCATCTCCTGAGTCTTCATATTCTCATCCTTCGAGAAGGTATCTTCTATTGGCAGCTCCTTGTCTAGCGTCGCCAACTTGTGTCCAAGGTATGTGGGCAAATGTCTGGCAAGGTGGCTTCCTTCCAGGTTACCCACGAGGATTACAAGGAATCATGTGGTCAAGGGCACAAGGGTAGAACCGACCATTGCAAGGTTTTGAAAAAAAAGACGAGGAGAGTCAAGAGAATAGGGGTAGAAGTGCTAAGGCAAAAACCTTTGCTTCCTTTGTAAATTTAGGAGAGGTGAGAAATATAGAGGCTTTGTAAGTAAGTTTGAAGGGTTTGGAAAAATAATTTTGTCCTAACTAACGTCCATGCTAACTAATAATTTTGTCCTAACTAACGTCCATGCTAACTATAGGGGTAGAAGTTTGAAGGCATGTCCGTCACCAACCTACTCTTCATCACAACCTGATCTTTCATGCCTGGCCAACAAAATAACAAGTGGCAAGCGAATGAGTACTTTGAATGTACTTACAAGCAACCCATGTTCGGAACATGGTTCAACAAAGCATGATATAGCACTAATAAGGTAATTTTGCAAAAAGCTAATTTTGAGTGCAGTGACGTGATCAACTATGATGGGGTCCATTTTTGCCTTAATATTTATGCCATGAGTATCTTGTTGTGCTTTGCCTTGTGACTCATGCCGCCTCATCCTTATCCTTTTTTGCCCGCCTCGTCTCTTTCCTTTTCTGTTCCTTTTCCCTTTGGCTTTGGCCCCGCCTGCCCGCCAGCCGGGAGCCGGTTTGTAGCTGGGTCGGGGCGGCCGCATCAAGGGAGCCGGTTCAAAACTTTAGGAATCACGAGGTTTTTTTAGGATAAGTAGAGTGGTAGAGATGCAGCGAGGGTCCGTCTAGGCCTAGAAGAGGTCCCCCCTTGTTTTGACCTTTCACGTGAGCCAAACCTTGCCGCCCCGAGGCCCCGTCAGCCGGACAGCCGGGGGCCGGTCTGTAGCTGGTAAGGGTGAGGAAGCTTGGCCGACTCACATTACTTAGCCAAATTTTGGAGAGGTGTTTCTAGGTCCAGCCGGCAAGGCCCCAGGCCTGGTAGCCGGACCGGGGAGCCGATGAGTGAGGAACACTTTGAGAAAAACGAAACGGGGCACGCCCGAAGAGCCGGCTTGGGACACCCATTGCATTCATAAGCCTAAAATGATGGCGATACATACATACATTGATTTTCCTCAGCAGTAAAACGGGCGCAGAGTGCTGCGTTCCATGGGCGCTCCGTCTCTTCACTGGAAGCGTCTCTTTTGCACTCTACGGCTTCTGGGCATCTATCAGGTAGTACCCGTTGTTGTGTAGCGCCTTGCTGATAATGAACGGGCCTTCCCATGGGGAGGACAGCTTGTGCTGTCCGGCAGTTTGCTGTATCCGCCCGAGGACCAGATCACCCTCGCAGAACGAGAGCGGTTGGATCCGCTTGATGTGGTAGTGCCGGAGCTTCTGCTGGTAGATCGCTGTCCGTCTCAATGCAAGTTCGCGGTCTTCCTCGAGTAGATCGACGCCGTCTTCACTTGCCTCCTTAGTGTCCTTCTCTGTGTATAGGGTGACTCAAGCCGAATCGAACTCGATGTCGGTGGGGATGATCGCCTCGGAATCGTACACAAGGAAAAACGGGGTATAGTTGGTTGACCGGTTCGGGGTGGTCGTGAGACTCCAAAGGACGGCCGGCAGCTCATCGATCCAGCAGCCGGCCGGCCTTACCAAGGGCATCACAAGCCGGGGCTTGATGCCGGTCAGGATGAGGCCGTCGCCCTCTCGACCTGGCCGTTTGACTGTGGATGAGCGACGGAAGCCAGGTCGAGCCGGATCCCTTGCTTGGAGCAGAAACTCGTCAGTGCGCCCTTGGCTAAGTTGGTGCCGTTGTCGGTGATGATGCTGTGGGGAACGCCGTAGCGTACCATGATGTCGTCGATGAACCAGACGGCCATGTGGCTGTCTAGCTTCTTGATTGGACGCGCCTCTATCCACTTGGTGAATTTGTCGACGGCCACCAGCAAGTGCGTCATGCTGCCTCGAGCGGTTTTGAATGGACCAACCATGTCCATCCCCCAAACGGCGAAGGGCCACGAGAGGGGGATGGTTTGAAGGGCCGTTACCGGCAGGTGGCTTTGCATGCTGAAGCGTTGGCAGCCCTCGCACACGTCGACCAACTTCTTGGCCGTCTCGAGAGCCGTGGGCCAATAGAATCCGTGGTAGAAAGCCTTGGCCACCAGGGTCCGGGAGGCGGCATGATGCCCGCACTCGCCCTGGTGAATCTCGAGGAGGATATCCAGGCCCTTTTCCAGCTCCACGCATCGCCGGAAAACGCCGGTGGTGCTGCGGTGGACGAGCTCGTTGTTGATGATGTTGTAGGACAAGGCCCGGCGCTAGATTTGCCTAGCTAGAGCCTCGTCCGGAGGCAGCTCGCCTCACAGAGGAAACGCCAAGATGGGTGGGCCCACGAGGGGGCCACGACGGCGGTGGGCTCGGGAGCCCCCTGGACTGGTTGATCAGTCCCCGGGGCCGGCTCGTCAGCCCTTGGGACCGGCTCGGGAGCCCCCGAGGCTGGTTGGTCAGCCCTCGGGTCTGGCTCACCGGTCCTCGAGACCGGTTGGTCGACGATCATCATGTCGGCCATGCCACCGGGGCTGGCCGTCTCAAGCGCCGCCGGCTCGACCGGGGCCGGCTGGGCGGCCGACGGTTAGAGAGCTGGTGGCGAAGTTGCCGGGGAGGCAGCCTAGGCCGTCGATGGGCCGGCGGCGTCCGCCGGCATGAAGATTGACTCCGATTCTGGGGAAGGTTTGATCGACGTCTTGAGCAACCATTCGAGGAAGACGCCGGCTGGGATGGCCTGCCAGGTGGAGCCAATCTTCGCCAGCTCATCCGCCGCCTCGCTGTCTGCTCGGGGGACGTGACGAAACTCACATCCCTCGAAGGAGCCGGTGAGTTGTTGTACGAGGAAGTAGTAGCTAGCCATGTTGGCCTCCATGGCGTCCCATTTGCCATAGACCTGCTGCAACACGAGGTCAGAGTCGCCGAAGCAGAGGATGCGCCTGATGCCGATCTCCTTGGCGAGCCGGAGGCCATGAATGATGGCCTCGTACTCTGCCACGTTGTTGGAGGTGGCAAAGTGGATCTAGAGGGCGTACTTGAGCTGATCACCTTTTTGAAAGGTGAGGACTATGTCGGCACCCATGTCGGCCTTCATTTTCGAGCCGTCGAAGTGCATGCGCCAATGCTTGGAGTCTGGGGGAGGCGGGGCGAACTCCGTCTCTGCCCAGTCAACGAGGAAATCTACCAATGCCTGTGACTTGATGGCGGTTCTTGGCTCGTACCAGATCTCATGATCGGTGAGGGCAATTACCCACTTAGCGATCCGGCCGGTGGATTCCCGGCCGCTCATGATCTCGCCAAGCGGGGCCGTGCTCACCACGGTAATGGTATGCCCTTGGAAGTATTGCTTGACCTTCTTGGCAGCGAAATATATGTTGTACCACATCTTTTGGTAGTGGGGGTAGTTCTGCTTGGAAACAGAGAGGACCTCGCTGAGGTAGTAGACAGGCCGTTGGACCGGCAGGGACTTGCCCTTCTCCGCCCGCTCGACCACTAGGACGACGCTGATGACGTGGGTGGTTGTAGTGATGTAGGTGAGCAGCGGTTCCTTCTCAGCCGGCGCGGCCAGGATGGGCACGTGGGTTAGAGCCTTCTTAAGGCCGTGGAAGGCCTCGTTCGCCTCGTCAGGCCAGTCGAAGATGCCTGGCCTCTTGGTTTGACCCGGCTCGATTAGAGCCGTCTTGCAAAGGAGCCCGTAGAGGGGCAAGGCCCTCTCTCCCAGCCAGCTGATGAACTGGCTGAGCGAGGCAAGGCAGCCAGTGAACTTCTGGACGTCACGGAGCCGGGTCAGCTTCAGCATGCCTTCGATTGCATGGATCTTCTCGGGGTTAGCTTCAATGCCGCAGGCGGACATGAAGAAACCCAAGAGTTGACCGTCGAGAACGCCGAAGACACACTTCTCCGGGTTGAGCTTGATCTTGTACTCACGCAAGTTCGCGACGGTCTCTCGGAGGTCATCGAGGAGGTTGAAGTGCTTCTTGGTTTTGACGACGATGTCGTCGACATAGACGTGGACGTTCCTGCCTATCTGATGCAGGAGACACTTCTGCATGCACCGTTGGAAGGTGGCGCCTGCATTCTTCAGGCCGAAGGACATGGTGATGTAGCAGTAGGCCCCAAAGGGCGTGATGAAGGAGGTCTTGAGCCGGTCTTCCGGATCCAGCTTGATCTGGTGGTAGCCTGAGTAGGCGTCCAGGAAGGACAGCAAGTCGCAGCCGGCCGTGGAGTCGATAACTTGATCGATCCGCAGCAGGGCGAATGGGTCCTTGGGACACGCCTTGTTTAGGCTAGTGTAGTATATGCGCATGCGCCAGGTCTTGTTCATCTTCAGAACCAGGACTAGGTTGGCCAGCCAGTCTGGATGGAACACTTCCATGATAAACCCAGCTGCGAGCAGCCGGGCGAGCTCTTCGCATATAGTGCACCGCTCTCCTCGGAAAAGCGGCGCAGGGGTTGCTTGACCAGCTTGACGTCCGGCCGGAGGCGTAGTTTGTGCTTGGTGAACATCCTCGGAACACCCGACATGTCCTTGGGGGACCATACGAAGATGTCCCAATTCTCACGGAGGAAGTCAATGAGCTCGCCTTCCTATTTGCTGTCGAGGCGGGAGCCGATGGTGACGCACTGAGCCGGGTTGGCCGGGTCGAGCAGGATTTGCTTGGTGTCTTTGGATGGCTGGAAGGAGGCCTCACCGGTGGATTGCGAGGGAGGAGCCATCACGGCCGGCTGGCCGCAAGGGCCGACAGCGGTGGGTATATAAGTTGTGGACCCCGACGCTTTGAAATTCAATCTCATTCGTCATGCCTTAGAACCCTAAGCTGCTGCCTTCGAGACCAATGGTCGTCGCCCTTGTCTCCCTGCGCTCCTCCGCCGCTGGGAATCACCATCGTCGATGAAATCTTCTCACTCGTCGCTGCCGTAGTGGATCCACGCCAAGCTACCGATCTCTATTGCGCCCCTCGTCCGATTCTTGCGCATTAGATTCATGTTTATCATTAATACACCCTTTGCACGTATACCTATCCACTCAAATCTCCAAAGTCTAGCAAATAATGAATTTTCTAGGGTTTTGTCGTCCGCCCGATAAATCTTGGTGGAACCGAAACTGACATATCGGTCTCACCGATGTGATTTTCTGTGTGGCTCAGAACTGACTCGGTGGAACCGAGTTCCTCTTTTTGGTCCGACCGAAAAGGGTGCCAAGGCTTGGTTAAGTGAGTCAGTGATTCTCTGCCCGAATGAAAATTTTGTTTCGGCTGTGCCGATATTTATTTGATAGAAGGCAAAAATCTTGAAAATTCATTGTTCAAATTTGAAAATCCAGCCACATTTTGTGATGACTCATCTAGTTCTGCTCTCATATACTCTATTCACAGGGTCAGTATGCCAGGCTCAGAGGGCAGTCGGAATTTGTCAAAGCAGGGAGTTGGCATGAGTTCTGGCACAAGCCTAGAGGCCAGCTCTTTGTCAGATCCAGGCACCCCCAGCTCTCACGGGTTACCCAAGGCTGCCACCACAGCAAGAAGTTAAACTCTAATGAAGAAGATTCAGATTACATTCCTGAGGAGATTCTTGCCAGGAAGCAAGAAAAGGCGGCTAAGAAGTCAGCAACTGAAGCTAATTCATCCAGAAGAGGTGTCAGCAAGAACTATGCCAGCTCAGAGACTATCAAGGCACATCAGAGTGCTAGATCCACAATTTCTGTTGATCCCCCAAGGAAGGCTATGACTAAGAAGGCGGGGGAGAACAAGTCCAGGAAAAGGATTATCCATGTGATTGGTAGGCCTACCTCTATTTATGAAGATCTAGAGGAGGCTGTTGGTGCTGCTATTGAGGAAGAGGAGGAAGAACATGTTTAGAAAGCCCCTCCCAAGAAGAAAGCCAAGAAGCTAATGGATGATGCTATGCCAAAGACTGGCATTTCCAACAGCGGCAAGCCTACTTCCAAGAAAGCTACTACATAGAAGTCCAAGAGGACTACTAGAGACATTCCAGCTTCTGAGAAGAACAAGGGGACTACCACCCGACCTGAAGAAGATGATGACTTGACTACTTTGATGAAGCTCGGACCACATCTTCTAGTGCATGATGCCAACCACTTAGTTGCCGAAGACATGAAGAAGAGGACAAACTTAGGACTGAGAGCCTGGAGAACCATAGTTCCTTATGCTCAGGGGAGGAACACTGCCGTTGACTACATGTTCTACACAAGAGAGCAACAGGATTTTTATGAGACAATGTTTCTTGACAAGAGCCCAACTCTTAGCGAAATGAGATATGTCGATTGGAAATTCATTAAGGATAATGTGGACTACTTTCCAAGTGTCCAAGATAATTTCCATTGCATTGGTCTGGATAAGTTCATTGACAAAGAGCTTACTGCATGGAACGACGAGATGATCATGCAATTCTACTCCACTGCTCATTTCTATGGAGATGGTAGAATTGTATGGATGACTGAAGGTGCAAGGTATGAATCCACTGTTGAGGAGTGGGATTCACTTCTAGAAGTTCCAGAAGCTGAGGAAGGTGATTTGGATGTATACTTAGAACCCAAGGCAAGTCACAATGCCATGAAGGATATATATACTCCTATCCCTATAGACAAGGTGCAATCACACAAGCTAGGATCCATCTACTATCTGCAAGCAGGCCTCTATACCATGAACACTATTCTGAGGCATACCTTGATGCCCAACTCAAGAGATGACAAGATGATCCGAGGCTGCTACATTAACATGTTGATCCACCTTGACAACAACACCAAGATTAGAGTCATGGATTTGATTGTTGAGACAATCAAGAGGTTGCTGATGATCAAAAGCGCTCTTGTTCTTATGCACCCTACATCCAGTTGCTTATCATCTCTCAGTTGGAGAAGCACATTTTTGCTCTAGATCGTCCACATCTGCCCCTACAGCCAGAACTTGAGGATAATGTTGTGGTGATGGACCCAGATCATCCCTCATCTTCTACAGCATAGGCAGAGGCAGAAGTAGTTCGAGCCGCTAGTGCTCAAGCCCCCAGATCCAGAAATGAGAAAATAGATCTTATGATCTCAGCCGTCCAGGACATGCAGAAGGATATCAAAGGGATTCTGGACAACCAGAACAGTGTAGTGAGGATCTTTGAGACAAGACTCAAGGTTCTTGGTGATAAGGTGGACAAGTTGCCGAAGATAGTTATAGAGATTCAGAAGGAAGTTGACTCCGTGCACATCCCTCGGGTCACTTCTACTTCAGATGATGACGATGATGATAATGATGATGAGGAGGAGGAGGATGAATCACCTCTCAGGCCAGGCACCCAGTTCACCACTCAGATTAGATCAGCCATAGTGTCTGCACTAGACTTGAGGCCCTCTTCATCAGCTCTTGTTACTGTCAGCATAGATCTTGCTCCATCAGCTCCAATTCTTCCATTGACCACTCTAGCTCCATCCATGACATCTATAGAGATCTTCACCGACATCGTTATCTCGACTCCTTCATCGACAACCGGAGGAGATCACCCCAAGAACTTTTTTGGTAATTTGTTACCAAAGGTGGAGAAGTGTATATAGATCATTAGGCTTCGAGTGAGAGAGCGTTTGGTGTTTGTTGCTTTTCAACAATTGCTTTGCGTTGCCGTGATACTCTTTTGTTTTGCTTGTAATACACGCTTGATGATGTTTGATCACACGCTTTAACGTGTGATGCTACTATTTCCTATCATCTTAATGCTTATGTGATGATCATTCATCTTCGGTTGATTGTGTTGTGCTATGATATTCATTCCAATTACTCTCACACACCACCAAGTGGTATGTGACATGTAAGAAGTGACCCATGTACCTGATCGATTGTGCATTTCCACACAAACGCAAATTTAAAAATAATGCACAAATTTAGGGGGAGCTCTTGCTTATCACATACTTCTCAAAGCGAGGATTATATTCCATTATTATATCTTTGTCGAAGCTTTGATATATATGTTGTCATCAATTACCAAAAAGGGGGAGATTGAAAGCACATTTGCTCCCTTGGTGGTTTTGGTAATTAATAAAAACATATAAGTCATTGAACTAATGTTTCCACCAAATATATTTCAGGAAAAGTTCAATAATAGGGATGGTCAAAGGATTGTGGAACTACCCCAAGATTCAAGGAAATAGGTTGGCCAATATTCAAGCAAGAGGACTCTACATTTTACATTCATGAGAAATCACTTTGAGTCCATAGGAAAGCCAATACTATTAAAATGGGGTAAAGTTTTGATGGTGAACAATATGCTCAAACATGCACAAGTCACAGTCACCAAAACATCCACAAACTCTCCCACCAAAGTCTGTCCTAAGCCAAATATGCAAAACCGGTGCAACCAACATTCCTATCCCGGTGCCACCGATTCTAACACATTGGTGCAGCCGACACCGCACTCGGTGCCACCGAGTTGGGTTGCCAAGATTCTGTTACGCAAGTTCACATTTTCGGTCCGACCGACAATGGTTAATCGGATTCACTGAGATTGGTAAATCTGACCGTTGGTCACCTTGTCGGTGAAACCAAGAATTGTATATCGGTCCCTCCGAGATTCAAAAGTTACCACTTTTGGTCACTTCGGTACCACCGAAATTTACATATTGGTGTAACCGAGTCTGACTTATTGTGTGTAACGGTTGGATTTTTGGGGATGCCTATATATACCCCTTCACCACCACCTACTCGAAAAGAAGCACTCAGAACTATTCCATACCTATCCTACTCAGTTTTCTAAGAGAGAACCACCTACCCTTGTGTTGAGGTCAAGATCTTCCACACCAACCATATGGATCTTGATTTCTAGCCTCCCCAAGTTGCTTTCCACAAATCTCATCTCTTCTACCAAGCCAAATCTGTAAGAGAGTGATTGTGTGTTGAGGAGTCTATCATCTTGAAGCACAAGAGCAAGGAGTTCATCGTCATTACTGATCCTATTACCTTTTGGAGGGTGGTGCCTCCTAGATTGGTTAGGTGTCGCTTGGGAGCCTCCTAGTTCGTGTTGTGTAGTGAGGCAAGAAGTTTTTAAGGGCAAGGAGATCGCCTACTTTGTGAAGATCTACCCATAGTGAGGCTAGTCCTTCATGGACAGAAGCCGCATGGAATAGTCAAGGTTTCTTCTTTGTGGAACCCTCCATGGGTAGAGACCTTCGTGGACTCTTGCAACCGTTACCCTCCGTGGGTTGAAGACTCCATGAACGTGGACGTACGATAGCACCACCTATCGAAACCACGGGAAAAATCATCGTGTCATCACTTGTGTTTGCTTTCCTAACCCTCTCTTTACTTACATGTGCAATATCTTAACTTTCCACTATTACACTCTTAGACATGCATGTGTAGGGTGTTACTTGATATGCTATGAATGCTAAAACTTGCCAAGAATTAAAATTGGGAAAAGGCAAAACTTTTATTTGGTCAAGTAGTCTAATTACCCCCCTCTAGACCTACTTTCGATCCTACACAATGCCTTTCCCTTGACGATACTAAACAAAGAGTCCACTCGATTGGTACCCAGCCCTCATGATGTACATCATACGAGCCTCGTATCCAGATCATACCATCCATGAAGGGACCAATGGTGCGCCCGGTTCCTGTCAAGACAACACATGATCATCCTTATTGGCACGACCCCGTATCGAGAGTGACCATGGCACTCCCGCCACTAGTAATGCAGGCTCTATGCTAGTACCCATCAAAGTAGTCAACAAAGCCCCTTCCCATATAGGGGTAGAGCGGTTGTACATGTAAGGTTGGAATAACGGTCCCAACTTACACCAATCCATTTTCGAAAACATAAACTCACTTCCTCCGGTACACCACTTCTTTCTCAAGTGGTTACCCAACTCATCATCATCTCCCTCGGGCATTAGTGGCACCCGATGGGGTTTTCGAAAAGTCTTTGAAGTCATCTGTGTATTTCCATCACCATGCATAATCTTGAACCCACTTGCGTAACATCTACAAGCATCCTATCTACACCCACCCGCATAACCCTCATAAGGTGGTAGGGTCATGCACGATGCAAGTGTCAATGGCGAAAGTGTCGGAAGCAACCCACCAAAGTGGTAACTACTCCACATGATCAAGTATAATGAAAGTAAAGTGCTATATGACATGCAATGAAAATGGTTTATTAACATGCTCAAAGGGATGCTTGCCTGGCTTCGTAATGACTTCGAGGTCTTCGCACACTTCTCGTCCATCCGAGCACTTCGTCTACTTCATCAACTATCGCCGGAAACAACCGCAATAAGCAACACAACAAGAAGAGAAATAAAGTGCTCTATAAATAGGAGTTTTATTTTCTAGGACACCTCTGGTCATGAGAAAAATAACCAAGGAGGTTTTGGTGGAGGTGGGTCAAGGGGGAGTCTCGAATGGTGGAAATGAAGGGAATGATGATCCTATAAGATGTCCATAGAAAACAGTTTTATAAAAAATGAGTGGGGGCACTCACCAAGTAGGGCATGATTTTAGGACCATTTGGGAAGTGGTTTCACTAAATTTGGAGTTGGGATGAATTTTCTAGGGATTTGCAAGGTGGGTCACATAGGAAGAAATGGCCCAATAATTGACATAGCAGAATAATTGGAGGAAACAATTCTCACCATTGAGTGCATGAATTTATAGACACCTAGGAACTTGAATCACTCCATATGGAGTTCAGAAGAATTCCCTAAGAATTTGCAAAGTTTGGTTCTATATGGTTCAAATTCAAATTTGAATTTGAACTATCAGAAATGATTTATGGAAAAATGTGCAATGCACATATTTGGTTATGCCAAGATTTTTGAAGCTTTTAGGAATTTGAATCACCAAATTTGGAGTCCAAATGAATTTATCATGAAATTTACAAGTCTCCGGAAAAAAGCTAAAGAGTTTACCCAAACGAAATGGGCTAAAATGCGCTCGTGGGTGCAAGATAGCTTTTGGGCCGGCCTAGTGGCTTGGGATGGCGGGGAAGAGGCCACGTCGAAGGCGTACTTGAGGAGTATGCCTCCCACGGGCGGGAGAGGCACCGTGCTGTGGCGTTCCCACTTAAAAGGAGGGGCCAAGTCCCACCCACTAGTGACTCGGCCACGGTTCGCTGGCTGACCGGCGGAGCCCGGCTACCAACTTCATCTGCCTCCTCCCGCCCGAACAGAGAGGGGCAGAGAGTCGCATCAGCGACATCCGCCGGCGCCACTGGCCGTCATTTTGGGCGAGACCGCCACCGGAGCACTCGGAGCAACAAGACGCACCCGCCCCGGTGCAGCACGCCTATAGGGGAGGAGCGCAGCGACTGGGGTTCTGGTGGACGCGGGTGTGTCCGCCGGTGAAGACGGGCAGGACACCACCAGCATAGGGAACAAGGGAATGGGGCGGCGGAAGACCTCGTGGTGACACGGGGAGGTTCTGGCGAAGCTCCAAGGAGAGGAGGGAGCTTGGAAAGCTCGAATTGGGGTGGAAGCCACCGGTGGGCTTAGGCCATGGAAATGGCATGAGGGGCACACGGAGGTCGGCGAGCCGGTCCAGGGGATCCATGGGATAGATAGGGGGCTAAGGGACTGAGAGGGGCGCTCCACAGGGCCTCTCATAGCCGGCCTAGGGCACGCCATGGGCCATGTCCACAAGAGGTGCTCGGGACGCCCGGTAGGGGAGAGAGGAGGGCAAGGGAGGAGGGCCCCAACACTATGGCATGTTGAGGACGTCGAGGCAACCTCGGGAGACACCACTGAGAGGCCCAAGGCTGTCGGGGCCATGCATAGGGCGGCGGCTACAGTGCGGTCAGGCACTATAGCACGCTCTGGAGATCCCATATGGCATGCCATGGCATGCCATTGGCCTCTTGGGTACGACCATGCATGTCCAGTAGCTAGAGGCAGGTAAAACAAAGTGAAAATAGCATTGGATGCCCTGGGGTTTTCATTAGAATAGAAGAGGAGGCTGAGAGAGAGGGAAAAACTAGGTGTCCAGGAGGGAATCTTGGGGTTTTACCCCCCAAAAAACTGAACAATGAAGCTTAAATATTTACTAGGGGTAGAGGGGAATGAGGGTAAGGTGTGGTAAAAATTTGAGGTTAAGGTGATCAATTGAAGAGGTGAAAACAACATTTTTGATTTTCTTCCAGAAGGTGTTTGATGGAGTTTTGGGCCAGCTAAGTTTTTGTGATTGACATGAGAGTTAACAGGATTGAGAAATAGGTATAAATGAGCTTCATCACAAGTTTTGACCACATTTAGAGAAAGTGGCCAATGTAAAAGTTTGAAACCCTAGAAATGGGCAGAAATGGAGTCGCTTAGATCTAGCTAAGAAAAACTATCCTCCTTGATGCACCACTGGATGTGGTTTCATATTTTAGGGATTATAACATGCACGAAAGTTTGGGGACCAATGGGGAAACTTTGTAATGTAATATTACCAAATTCTTAGAATCAACAGAAATGATTCTGAGGAGATTTGGACTAGTGTATCTGCTCCCCTTGATGCACCACATGGTGTAAAATCATTATTTGGGGATTAGAACATGTCCACAAGTTTTGAGATGGGCAGGAGAAACTTCACAATGTAAAGTTTCTAAAATTTGGTTTTTGACTAAAGGGGTTTTGGAATATTTTATTGAACCAAATCAATGTGTATTGAGATGAAACTTGGCAAGATAATCGCATATATCACATGTGATATACTAGAATTTTAGTTGATTTATTTGAGAATATTTCTTATAGCAATATTTCAAATGCTTGAGATAGGCATAAATGGTTTTGAAGGGTTTTGTCCAATATTTTGAACAAGACCATGTGTTGAAATTCTTCTATATGGACAATATATGTCCACTGAGTTTTCCTAAATTTTCTCAAATGTTTTTAAAATACTTGAATTATTTTTCCCTATAAAATACCAATTCTGGCCTTAAGAAAAAGCCTTTAAGTAAAATAGTAAAGTAGTCTTTAAAAATAATATTTGGTGGTTTTGGCAAGTCTTATATATAATGGGCTTCAAATAAAGTATTTGGGTAAAGAGGATCAACCCAATTTTGGGACTTGAAGTGCAAATCTCAAATCAGGCGGTTTTGAAAACCTAATTTAAAAAAATGCTTTTTGGCCAAAATAATATTTTGTAAAAATATTTTTAAGTCCTATTCACATGGCATGATTATTGGACAAGATTTGGGATCAAGGAAAAAGGGTTCTTGAGGGTAGGAGGATGTTTTATGAATTATAGAGCACTAGCAAGCAATCAAACATGCAACCACATAACACAAGTCAAGCATTCAAATGCACTCAAAAAGTTTTAAATGACCCTAATTTTTTGAGCCATGATAACTTAGTCATGATGCAAAACACAGGGTGTGACATGGATAATGTGAACATAAACGCACAATTCATCGGATCTTGACAATCACGCCGCAAAAGAGTATTACATCTGTTAGATCTTCATGAAGATCATGAAGAACATGGTATTGAAGCACAAAGAGAGATAAGAAGCCATCTAGCTACTAGCTATGGACCCATAGGTCTGTGGTGGACTACTCACGCATCATCGGAGGGGCAATGGAGTTGATATAGATGCCCTCCGTGATCGAATCCCCCTCTGGAAGATTACCGGAAAAGGCTCGAAGATTGGATCTCTCGGGTACGAAGGATTTAGCTGATGGAAAAGTATTACTGTGGCTCTGTTTGGTATTGCAGGAATATTTGGGTATTTATAGGATGAATATTAGATCTACGACTCTTGTGAGGGAGTAACAAGTCTGCCAGGCGCGGCCAGGGGGGTGGCCGAGCCCCATGGCTTCTGACTTCCTAGCA
The DNA here is from genome assembly GCA_022496015.1 of Hordeum marinum. Taxonomy (NCBI): domain Eukaryota; kingdom Viridiplantae; phylum Streptophyta; class Magnoliopsida; order Poales; family Poaceae; genus Hordeum; species Hordeum marinum. The sequence continues at coordinate 299,863,428 of CM039673.1, forward strand.
AGTGCCTTGCCTTGCACTCCAAGCATGGTAGGTATCTTCTGTTCCAGAAAAAATCATCGCAAAGATTTTATTCCGTTTGGACTCTGTTTAATATTCCATATCTACAATACTCAAAAACAAGGAAAAAACAGAAACTGGCACTAGGCTCTAGATTAATAGCTTAGTCCCAAAAATGATTGAAAATAGCATATTAATGCATATAAAACATCCAAAATACATAATATAATATTATGGAACAATAAAAAATTATAGATATGTTGGAGACGTATCAGATCCCACTATACTAGTTCATCCAGCTCACCTCCCCGAGAGGCAATCCACCAAAGCAGGAGTAGGGTATTACACTTCGCAACGTCCCGAACCTAGGTAAACTGCTATGTTCATCTTCTTCCTCGTCATCGTGCGAGTTTTCTGTTGTATCCATCGTGTAGTGAGCTAGGTAGGACGAGGATGTAGGGGATATTCACACACGCCCATGTGTTCAAACTTTGAGGGTTTTGCAGAGCCCGAAATCCGACATTTGGCGCGCCCGGTAGGGGGCGTGTCGGAGTCTTCCTCAAGTCGATATCTTCCCCTGCTCTACCACTCTGATGGCCGGCGCCCAACAAGCTTCCCCCGCCCGCGGTAGATCAGCTCTCATCCATTCCGCCGCCACCGTCGGGGATCCACGCCCAAGCGGCATGGTGCTGGGTGGCCATTATGAGACCGCCAGTATCGCCTCCGCCGTCACCGCCCCTCACGTCGCCCAAGCACACGACAAGCGGATGGCACGTTCAGCACCAATGACGACATGCACCTATGTGGAGGACCTCGACATGCACGCCGCGCTGCTGCTGGCAAGCAAGATGCTCCGCCACCACCCAACGCATGGGGGCTTCGACGCGTGGGTCCATCATGTCGCGGAGCTTATCTTCGTCGCGCGGAGGGTCATGGATGCTCACCCGTCTTCAGCCATTGGGGCTCTTCCGCTACACCTACCCCCCAGAATGGCATGCCCCCTCCGGCCCTAGGTGAGCCCAAGCGGGGCCCGCCGCACGCTGTGCTGCTCCTCCTTCGAATTCCAGTGGCTGATTTTGGGACAACGCTTGACCACGATAACCGAACGCGCGAGGGAAACTATGGGGCGCCGCACGCATGCGCCAATGCATGCCCCGCGACCTAGTGGACGTTCAACACCCCGAACTGACCAGGCGAGAGGGCGCCATCCTACGCAGCGAGCAAACGGAGCAGACATCCAGATAAACAAGCCTCAATGGTGAAGGAGTATCGGATCGCTTGTAGACCAATCCACGTCAGGAGACGCGCAGCCCACCCAACGGCGAGGGCAGATGTAAGCAACTTCGCTCTCGAGCTCAATGAAGGAGGGTCTGCCGGCTGCGCGCACAGGGCGACGCCCCGCCGCTGCTAGGAGGGACTGTGCCCGGTGTCTCGCCGGACGGCTCAGGAGGAGAACCGAGCCCCTATGCGGAGCCCTACGTACCATGTTACGTAGTGCCTAGGGATACCGGCCCGGATTAGGCTCCTGCCACAGGCGCCAGCACCCCTAAGAACAAGGGAAGCCCCGGGCGTCCTCCCCAAGCCGGCCCTAGGGGTAGGCGCTAGCACCCCCAAGAATAGGGGAAGCCCCGGGCGTCCTCCCCAAGCCGGGCCTCGGTGCTTCCCTCGATGAAGCGCGAAGTCCAGACGACGCGAGCAGGAGCAAGAGGGAGGACGTCCCCAGGCCCGTGTGGGAACGACGCAAGTCGTCGTCCTCACGGGCAAGAGACGCGGAGCCGAGCCCAGAGGCCTTAGGAGTGATGACCTGGGGGAGGGGCAGCAAGACACAGGAAACGCGCGCCACCCGCGGCAATCAGAGCACCGGCATAGCCTCAGGAGGCTAGGCCTCATGAGGCTCCCAAGGCCCTATCCGGTCGGTGCTTCGACACCTCGCAGGACAACTTCATTGGCGTTGTGCTCATGTTTGGGCCACGGGAGCGTAATCCCGCGGCTACGCGAGGAACAATGCATTCGAGTTTGGGTCATGGGGGCACGCAACCGAGCAGAAATGCATGGGTGGCACTTGATGGAGTTGGGAGCTACCGGGCCAGGCGCCTAGGGGCTTGCCCAACTATCTACAGCCGTGAAAATCTCACATAATAATGAGTGGGTTGTATACGCCCGGAGCCCACCGAGGACGCGGAGGGGTTCCCACCCATGGAATGTGGCAGCCCCATCCTCCACGCTGGCGGAGAAGTCAACACTGCCCATCAATGGCTATGCCCATACAATGTAGATGCCCTACGCTCGGTGCTGGGGGAAAACAAAGACTAGCCCTGGTGCCGGACACGACGTTTTCTTGCTTCTTTTTGTGTCTGAGTCGCCACATTTTGGAATGAAGTTTGAAGAGTCCAGAGTTCTATATTTAAAAGAAAAAGGGGTGAGGACTTCTCTCATTGCACTCTCTTTTTTAGCGATCTCGAGTTCTCCTTTTTCGGGATCGGTATTTTGCAAGAGGTCGCGCGTCACTGCCCTCTTCGGGGCACCTCGGAACTTGCATCCTGGGAAGCTGACCCCCACTCGAGGGCCCCGACCGCGGTGTGGCACCACAGCATTGAGTCTCGGGAGGCCCCGATGCCTGGGCCTCCTGAGGTAGAACCTAGCCAAGCGGAATGGGGGCCGCTCGAGTGTCAAGGGGGGCTCTAGAGAAATACGCCTCAGGAGCCTTACTGGTCATATAGCCGCTCAGCACCCTCGATGCCGTCCTTGGTGATGAAGTCAGCATCGAGGGTGTTAGGCCCTCACCTCGCAGTTGCATCCTCGGTGATGTGGTCGTGCACTGCAAAGGTAGGGAAATGTCCGGGACTAGGACCTACCAACATAGAGCGGGTTGAGTGTCGAAGGGGGCTCTTGAGCAGCCTGCCTCAAGAGCCTTACCGGTCACATAGCCACTCGGCACCCTCGATGCCGTCCTTGTTGATCCGGTTGGCATCGAGGGTATGGGGCCCTCACCTCGTAATTTTGACCTTGTCCAGTCATACACGACGGTGGTAGGGAAATGTGCAGGACTGGGGCCTACAGACACAGAGCACCGAAGTGCCCCCCAACACATCAAACCCATAAGCAAGGAAGAAGCGCCCCGGGTGGAACAGTGGGTTATCTGGGCAACCTGGCCATGCCTTGCAGCACATGAGATCGTCTATAGCCCACAAGCTAAGTACACTACCAAACCAAGCGAGAGTCTCCTAATCAAACGGCAAACCGAGAATGGGGCATGGATTGTGCGCACTAATATGAGGATGCAGGTACTACGGACCACTACACACAACTACCAAGCCCATGGGCTTGGAGAGGCAGGGGAAGCAACATGACGATAGAGACCCTGCAGCGACAAGTAGCAAGGCCGCGAACCTGGGGAAGGCAGCCACGGGCTGCCACTTGGGAAGGTTTGCCTCGCGAGGACCCTAGCTGCCACCATCGCCATGCCTAATCGGCGGTGGGCGCTAAGCCACACGCAAGATAACTTAACCGCATAACTACAAGTGGATGACGGTGATTCAAGTACAAGAAACAGAGGCGAAGGTAATGAGCAAAAGTTAAAGGCCCACCGGGGCCAAGTTCCTCTTAAGCTGTTACAAGTACTTGGAGGGAGAAGCGGAGGGAGTCTAGGTGGAGGAGTCGCTATCACCATCCGAGTCAACGGCCGCCACGGTGCCGGGTCCGCCCTCCCCTCCAGGAGCCGGCACCTGGATAAATTGCTCCACCAGGGACTCCACGAGTGGGCACACCTCGTCCCGATGGGGCCTCCGGAGCCCCTCTGGCACCAGCTCCACGACGCGTTGGAGGTTGAACTCCGGGATGAGGCGACGCAGGTTGGAGAAGACATGCTTCAAGGCGAGCTCCAGGAGGTCACGTGCGTCGGCCACGCTGTCCGCATGCACGCAGGAGACGTCGGTCTCCAACGTCTCCACCAGCCGGCGGAAGAAGTCGAGGTATCCCCCATCACCTTGCACGTTGGGGAGGGCGGGAGCATCTCCGACAAACCGCTCCATCACATCGGCCACACTGTGGGCGATGTCGAGGTACTGCTTGTTTGGCTGGGACTCCAACATCTTCGCATAGGTTGCCTCGTCCCATGCGGCCTGCACGGTGTCTGCCGCTTCCTAGACCTGGGCCTGAAGAGATGCCAACTCTGCCCTGGCCTCCGCTTCACCACTGAGGGCGGATTGGAAGGTAGCATTAGCGGTCGTCAGTTGGGCCCATAGTATGTCTACCTCCTCCTAGAGCTCGCCGCGCTAGCACTTCTTGGTCGTCAGCACCCTGGAAGAAGGAGATATTCAAGCCCGATGCATTGGACATGTCAACCAAGGAAGAAGGAAAACTACGGTACACTCACTCATCTGCAATGGCCCAGCGCCGGCAAACCTGCGCCGACCCGAACGGCCCCCCGCAACTGCCTTCGGAGGAGTGCATGGGGGCAGGCGGCCCTGCGCGCTCCCCCACCCCAGCAGCGTTTCCTCCAGACTCCATGATAAAAGGAGAAGCTGAAGAGAAGAAGAGGGTTTTCTCTTGAGCAACAGGAACATGCGGGCGCTTTGATACGGCAAGCCCCCCATAGGAGACGGATTTATGGGCGTGACCGAGCACACAGAGCGTCGTGGGAGAGCAGGCGACGTGCACCCCTCGGGCACCGAAAGGGCCAGCTCGACAGGCACGCGGCCCTACCTCATGTCGCCTCGCGTAACACTATCAGGTCACATCCGTGTGGCCCACGGGTTGGAGGCCAAAGGGAGCTATGGCATTCAAGGAAGGGTAATGATGGTCAGCGTTGCGCATAGGCGTCGCACCAGCTTGACTCAGGGCGGTTCCTGGCGCCTTCAGGGAACGGAGGCATCACAACTCAGGCATTCACGTGTGTACAACCTAGACCACAGGCAATTGGGGTGTGGCCCACTTCGTCAGCCAGACGCAGCCTGGTGCGGCGTCGCTCAATACAAGGCCCTCGCGAGGGCCCTGGGCTCACGAGGAAGAACGACACCAAGACCAACGAGGATGGGCCTCATCAGGCCCCCTCCGGAGCAGCGGAGATCTATTTTAGAACCCAGCCTCAGGAGTGATACGCCTTCATCGTATCCATTTTCCCAAACTCGTTTGCCCTTGTTTTGGACTCTAATTAGCATGATTTGAATGAAAGTAACCCGCACTAACGCTATTTTCAGTAGAATTGCCTTGGTGTTATTTAAGTGCAGAAATAAAAGTGCTCGGATTGACCCTAAAATTTACGGAGATTATTTTTGGTATTGATAAAAAATACTGGCTAAAGTATCAACCTGAGGGGGGCCACCTACAAGTCAGAAACCACAAGGCGCGGCCACCCCCGGTCGTGCCTAGCAGGCCTGTGGGCCCCCTGGAGCTCCGCAGACCTATCTTCCAACTCTATATATTCCTATTCATGGAGAAACAATCAGAGAGAAGAGTTCATCACGTTTCACAATACGGAGCCGTCGCCACCGCCTGTTCTTCCTCGGGAGGCTAGATCTAGAGTCCGTTTTGGGCTCCGGAGAGGGGAAATCGATGCCACCATCATGACCAACCATCCTTCATCACCAATTCCATGATGCACTCCGCCGTTCGTGAGTCATCCCGTCGTAGCCTTGTTGGACGGTGATGGGTTGGATGAGATTTATCAGGTTATCGAGTTAGTTTGGTTAGGGTTTGATCCCTGGTATCCACTATGTTTTGAGATTGATGTTGCTATGTCTTTGCTATACTTAATGCTTGTCACTAGGGCCCGAGTGCCATGATTCCAGATCTGAGACTATTATGTTTTCATGAATATATATGTGTTCTTGATCCTATTTTCCAAGTGGTAGACACCTATTACGAGTTATGATCTGCATCCCCCAGGTTGACAATAACTGGGATTCTTTCCTGTGATTACCGTAGTTTGAGGAGTTCATGTATTCACTGAGTGCTAATGCTTTGGTCCGATTCTTAATTAAAAGGAGGCCTTAATATCCCTTAGTTTGCATTAGGACCCTGCTGCCATGGGAGGGTAGGATAAAAGATGGCATGCAAGTTCTTTTCCATAAGCACGTATGAATACATATGGAATACATGCCTACATTACATTGATGAATTGGAGCTAGTTCTGTGTCACCCTAGTTTATAACTATTGCATGATTAATGCCATCCGACATAATTATCCATCACTAATCCATTGCCTACGAGCTTTTCACATGACGATCCTTGCTAAGTTACTTTTCCGTTGCTACTGTTACAATCACTACAAAACTTCTACTGTCACTTTTGCCATCTTTGCCATTACTTCCATACTACTTTGCTAGTAAATACTTTGCTACAGATATTAAGTCTTTCAGGTGTGGCTTAATTTACAATTCAGCTTCTAATACTCTAGAATATTCTTTGCTCCCCTTGTGTCGAATCAATAAATTTGGGTTGAATACTCTACCCTCAAAAACTATTGCGATCCCCTATACTTGTGGGTTATCAAGACCTTTTTCTATCAATGTTGCCGCCAGCATAGCTCTATTCTCTAAGTAACTTGGGATTTATATCTGTTGATCACTATCAAGAATCTCAAATACCCAAAAACCAAGATCTATCCCTCTACTACGAGGGGAGGTAAGGAACTGCCATCTAGCTCTACACTTGATTCACCTATTGTTATGAGTAAACTTGTGACGCCACCACCTACTATTAATTCTGATATGTCGCAAGTAATTGATGATGCTACTTCGGCTATGCATGATGCTTATGATGATACTTTTCTTGGTAATACTGTGCCATTGGGTGACTTTCTTGATGAACTAATTGCTAGAGTCAATGCTGAAAATGATGATATTTCTGAAACTGATGAAATTATTAAAACTAAACACTATGAGACACTTGCTATACCTATATCTCATAGATATGAATTGCCTAATATACCTAAGGGTTATGTTATGGAAGGAGAGGTAGCTAGGGACTTTCTTGCATCTAAGGATAGAAATGATCTTAAGAAACTGCTATGCAAGTGGAAGGAAAAATCTTTGAATGCTAGAATGCAATATGATCCTAAGTGTGCTACTTCACCAATCTTTGTTACTGATAGGGATTATGAATTATTTGTTGATCTTGAGTTTATTACTTTGGTTGAATCTGATCCTTTCTATGATTATGAATCTGAAAAAATTGTGGCACATCTTACTAAATTGAATGTTATAGCCACCCTTTTTACTCATGAGGAAAAAATTCGTTATTACTATATTCTTAAGTTGTTTCCTTTCTCATTAAAGGGTGATGCTGAGATATGGTTTAATTGTCCTGCTCCTGGTTGTGTGCGTAGTCCCCAAGATATGATTTATTACTTCTCTAAAAAATTATTTTCCTTCCCATAAGAAACAAGCTGCCATGCAGGAAATATTTAACTTTGTGCAAATTGAAGAAGAGAGTCTCCCACAAGAGTGGGGGAGGCTTCTCCAATTACTTAATGCTTTGCCTGATCATCCTCTCAAGAAAAATGAAATACTTTATATCTTTTATAATGGATTAACTAATGCTTCTAGGGACTACCTGGATAGTTGTGCTGGTTGTGTTTTCAGGGAACGGACTATTGAACAAGCTTAATTACTATTGAATAATATATTGAGAAATGATAATGATTGGACTATTCCTGAACCACCTCCGTAGCCAACTCCAAAGAAAAGAGGTATTATATTTCTCAGTCCTGAACATATGCAAGAGGCAAACAAATCTATGAAGGAAAAATGTATTAAAGCTGAGGATGTTAAGAATCTACCACCTATTAAAGAAATACATGGTCTTGATAACCCGACACAGGTTGTAGAGGTAAATTCTCTTCGTAGATTCGATGAAGGTGGTACTCCTTATAATAAGTCTGCTAGCCAATGCTTGGATGAGTTTGATAACTTTGTTATTAAGCAAGAAAATTTTAATGCTTATGTTAGTAGACGATTGAAACATAATACTTACATGCTTGATCTCTTAGGTGGTTATATTTGTAGAACTATTAATGATCTTAATCTTATTAGTAAACATGCTTCCATGGTAACTACTCAAGTAGAACAAGTACTTAAGGCACATAATGATTTGCTTAATGAGATGAATAGTAAGAACAATGATCATTCTATTAGAGTTGTGACTAGAGGTGGTAAAATGATTCAACAACCTTTGTATCCTAAGGGCCATCCCAAGAGAACTAAGCAAGATTCTCAAGGAATTAATATTGATGCACCTAGTAATTCTAGTAATAAGAGAAAAAAGAATGATGATAGGACTTTGCATGCTGCTAGTGAACCTGTTATAAATACACCTGAAAACCCAAATGATATTTCAGTTTCTGATGCTGAGACACAATCTAGTGATGAACATGAGCCTAGTGATAATAGTAATGAAGATGTTCATGTTGATGCTCAACATAGTAATGATAATGATGTGGAGGTTGAACCTGTTATTGATCTTGATAACCCACAACCTAAGAATAAAAGATATGATAAAAGAGAATTTCTTGCTAGGAAGCATGGTAAAGAACGAGAACCATGGGTTCAGAAACCCATTCTCTTTCCTCCAAAACCATACAAGAAAAGGGATGATGAGGATTTTGAGCTCTTTGTTAAAATGCTTAGACCTGTCTTTTTGCATATGCGCTTGACTGATATTCTGAAAATGTCTCCTTCTGCTAAATATATGAAAGATATTGTGACTAATAAAAAAAGGATACCGGAAGCTGAGACTTCCACCATGCTTTCTAATTATACTTTTAAGGGTGGAATACCAAAGAAATTAGGAGATCCAGTAATACCAACTATACCATGCTCTATTGAAGGGAATTATGTTAAAAGTGCTTTATCTGATTTGGGAGTTGGTGTTAGTGTTATGGATTTCTCTTTATATTCTAGACTTGCTTTGGATAAGTTGACACCTCCTAAAATCTCTTTGCAAATGTCTAATAAATCAACTGCTTTACCTATTGGTATTTGTGAGGATGTACCCGTCATAGTTCCAAATGTTACTATCCTAACGGACTTTGTTATTCTTGATATTCCTGAGGACGACAATATGTCGATCATCCTCGGTAGACCCTTTTTGAATAGTTCAGCGGTTGTTACTGATTACAACAAGGGCAATGTCACTTTTCATGTTAATGGTAATGAGCATACAATACACTTTCCGAAGAAACAACCTCAAGTTCATAGTATCAACTCCATTGAAAAAATATCAATGATTATTATTGGAGACTTTGAATTCCCTCTCCCTACTATCGGGAAGAAATCTGATATACTTATTGTTGGGGATATGCATATCCCTATTAAGGTAACTAAGTGTTATTCGAAAATTCTCCGGTTTCAGGTTACTCGAAAGAAGTTTGTTAATAAGAGTTGATCAACATTATTGATGGATTCCTTTTGATGAGCATGAGATGGATGAATTTAGAAGGCACAACCTTCTGTACCCAACCTTTACTTTCTCTTAGTTAGAGTAAATAAAGTAAAAATGCTATTTTTTTCTGTTTTCTGAGTTTTCCATGCAATAGAAAAATGACCTGAAAATAAAAGTTCTTCAAATGCCCTAAAATGTAATATATTTTTTATGGAATATTTAAGAATATTTGGCACTGAGTACATATCAGGGGGCACCACCAATGGGTCACAAGCCCACAGGGCGCGGCCACCCCCCTGGCTGTGCCCAGGTGGCTTGTGAGTCCCATGTGGCCACCCACACTTATTCTAGAACCCATCCACTTCGTCTTCCTCCAGAAAAAATCACACTATTGCTCAAACCCGTGTTCTAGCTCATTTTGCTGCCATTTTCGATCTCCTTGTGCAAACCTCCATTCACAAAACTGTTTTAGGAGATTGTTCTTCGGTATGTGACTCCTCCAATGGTCCAAATAGTTTTTGTTCTAGTGATTTATATATTGCAAATTTTGCTACTATGGTGACCTTGTTCTTGAGCTTGCAATACAATATGTATGGTCCCAAGTACTTTTGATGCATGATATAGGCTCTAGGCACTTGTGGGAGTAGTTGCTATAAGTTTTGTTGAGTTTTGTTCACCTTTATTGTGAGTCACTAAAAAAATCAGCATTTTTCAGAAAAATAAATGATGAGGAGATTGTTAAGAGGCTCTTCAAGCCGGGGCTATAAAGAAGATGAAAATGAGATGAATAAGAAGTCCAAGTACAATCTTCCTCGCGTCGTAGAAGTTCGACCATGTATTCGCCAAGTAGTGCATTTTTGAGGGAGGCCAGAATTTATGAACCTTTCTTTTATTTGGTCGAGAATGCAGGCATCACCGACTTCCTCAATGATAAGTGTGACTAGTACCTCTTGCTCACTAATACCTTTGTGCAAAGCTTTCAATTTCACTATAGGGAAAACCCTCCTACGGTAGAATTTCACTTATATGATGTGCCTAATAAAATGAACCTTTATGATTTTTGCAATGTTTGCAAAATACCCTATGAGGGCAGCATCAGGAAACCACGTCCTAGAGACATGGAAGATTTTATTGCCGCAGTCACGGTAGGAGAAGAGAGAGGGGTGTCAAAGGCAAGAGCAGCTAGTTTACATTTTCCTATTCTACGCTATTATTCATTATTTGCGGGGCGATGTCTAGTTCGTGGTGGGGAGAGTGGAGGCCTTAGTGCTCCCGACCTTGCCATTTTGCGCCGCACTTTACTTCCTGATAGAACTTTTACTCTAGGTTCTATGGTGGCCCAATGGTTGAACTTAAACCGGTCAAAGGGGGCCATATTCAGAGGTATCTATGCATCTCGTCTAGCCAAACACTTTAAGATACCCATGAGGCTTGACGAGGAAGTGGAAATGCTGCTACCTGCAAAATATTTAGACTATGATAGTATGGTAACATATGATTTTATTAGGAAGAATGATGATAGGAGTCTGCTTTACAACTTAGTGTTTAGTCAAGGTACTTGTGAGATTATTGTTTTGCCTTCTTCTTCCTTGTTCAATATTCATTGCGGCAGGTACACTATTATGCCATAGTACATTTACAGATATTGGGGTCTGTCACAACCCCCAACACGTGAACCGGCACCGGTCCTTGATCCGTATCCGGATCTAGTGTTTCAGTGGGAGCCATAGGAGCTCAACAACCAGTGGAACCCTCAGGATCCTCCGGAGTATCCATGAGACGGTTATTTCCATCCATGGCCCTATACCAACTTAGTCCAAAAGCCTAAGTTTGGGGGTGTACGTATTTCTCACCGACTTTACATTCATGTTCACACATTCATTCGAGTAGTCGGTGTTCATACTTTTTCATTGTACCATCCATGGTAGTTTATTTCTTCCTTCCACTTTCTTCTTGTGTGCTTAATTAACTTTGAGAAAAATTCAAAAAAATTAGTTCTACCTCTATCTTCTAGTTTGTTTAGTTGTAGTATTTAAAGAAAACCCAAAAAGATTTCTCGTTCTTCTTTTGCTTGTTGGTAGTTTTCCCGTGTAAATAGTTTTTCTCGTTCTTATTTTGAAATTTCTTTATTTAGGTGGTAAGGAGAAGAGCACAATGAAAACATCGAGTGGCTCTCATATGCATTATCGTTTATCTATTATAGAGCCCATATTACCTTGCCTTCTCCTTTGAGTTATTGTTTGCAGATTCCAGCTTAGTCCAATGCACATCCACTTTTAATATTATTCACACGGTTTGGTCATGCAAGTGAAAGGCAATAATAACGATATTCAACTGAATTGCTTGAGGACAAGCAATGTGTTAAGCTTGGGGGGAGTTGATACATATCCATAGTATCCACTTTTCCATACTCTTTTGCCCTTGTTTTGGACTATAATTTGCATGATCTAAATGGAACTAATCCGGACTGACGTTGTTTTCAGAAGAATTGCCTTGGTGTTATTATGGTGCAGAAATAAAAGTTCTCGGATTGACCTAAAAATTTACGGATATTATTTTTGGAATTAATAAAAAATACTGGAAAAAGAATCAACCGGAGGGGGGCCACCCACAGGTCACAATCCCACAGGGCGTGGGCACCCCCTAGCCATGCCTACCAGGCTTGTGGGCTCCCTGGGGCTCCACTGACCTCAATTCCGACTCTATATATTCCTATTTGTGGACAAAAAATCAGCGAGAAGAGTTCATCACGTTTCATGATACGGAGCCGCTGCCACCTCTTGTTCTTCCTTTGTTCTTCCTTGGGATCCAAATCTGGAGTCTGTTTTGGCCTCCGGAGAGGGGAAATCGACGCCATCATCATCACCAACCATCCGTCATCACCAATTGCATGATGCTCTCCACTATTCATGTGTAATCCCATCGTAGGCTTGCTGTACGGTGATGGGTTGGATGAGATTTATCATGTTATCGAGTTAGTGTTGTTAGGGTTTGATCCCTAGTATCCACTATATTCTGAGATTCATGTTGCTATGACTTTGTTATGCTTAATCCTTGTCACTAGGGCACGAGTGCCATGATTTCTGAACCTATTATGTTTTCATGAATATATATGTGTTCTTGATCCTATCTTGCAAATTGTAGACACCTATTACGAGTTATGATCCGCATCCCCCAGGGTGACAATAACTGGGATGCTTTCCGGTGATTACCATAGTTTGAGGAGTTCATGTATTCACTGAGCGCTAATGCTTTGGTCCGGTTCTCTATTAAAAGGAGGACTTAATATCCCTTAGTTTCCATTAGGAACCCTCTTCCACAGGAAGGTATGACAACAGATGTCATGCAAGTTCTTTTCCATAAGCACGTATGACTATATATGGAATACATGCCTACATTAAATTGATGAATTGGAGCTAGTTCTGTGTCACCCTAGTTTATAATTGTTGCATGATGAATGTCATTCGACATAATTATCCATCACTGATCTATTGCCTACGAATTTTTCACATATTGATCGTTGCTACGTTACTTTTCCGTTGCTACTGTTACGATCACCACAAAACTGCTACTGTCACTTTTGCCATCATTACCGTTACTTCCATACTACTTTGCTACTAAATACTTTGCTACAGATATTAAGTCTTTGAGGTGTGGTTGAACTGAAAACTCAGCTGCTAATACTCAAGAATATTATTCGCCTCCCCTTGTGTCGAATCAATAAATTTGGGTCAAATACTCTAGCCTCAAAAACTGTTGTGATCCCCTATACTTGTGGGTTATCAAGGAGTTAAAGATGACGCAAGGAAATACAGGAGGGCGTTAGCATGCCAGGCAGCGCAGTTTCCCCTTTGGTGCCAAGGGGGAAAGGACGTACGCGGGTTCCCGAAGTGCCACCCAAAGGTTTCCATTCCAGTACAACAAGACCACGATCATGAGCCCTGCAGGGCGGATGTCATCGCCGAGCCCACCACGGCATCATCCATAGCCACTTTGCAGGCGAAGACCATCTTTGGACAGGGTGCGGATGTACTCTTGTCCCCTTCAAATTCGGCCATTCTGGGATCCCTTCCTGCCATTGTGATAAGGGAAGAGGACCCGGGCCACCATTATATATAGAGTCTAGGCCACACCATAGAGGGGATCCGATCCAAAACTGAGCCACTCAAACCACAAGACAAGGTAGGAAGCCGAGAACACTGCTTGAGCCCCTCTCACGAGGCTCGATCCCACTGTACTAGTTCATCCACCTCACCTCCCCGAGAGTCAATCCACCAAAGCAGGAGTAGGTTATTATGCTTCATAGCGGCCCAAACCTAGGTTAACTGTCGTGTTCATCTTCTTCCTCGTCATCTTGTGAGTTTGCCGATGTGTCCATCTTGTAGTGAGCTAGGTAGCATGAGGCTACAGGGGATATTTGCACACACCCCCATGTTTGAACCTTGAGGGTTTTGCGGAGCCGGAAATCTGACAGGTTCTTCCTCTGATCCTGCTTCATGTGCATCATTGAAGTTATATACCATGTCATTGATCCTGATACCATTTTCGTTGGTATGCCAACGCACCTCCTCCTCTCTGCTATATCCAGTCTCACCATGAAAGGTGTTGGGGAATGTTGCATGGGAAACAAAAAAATTCCTACACACACGCAGATCTATCCATGGTGATGAGCATCTACGAGAAGGAGAGTGGATCTACATACCCTTGTAGATCCCTAACCGGAAGCATTAAGAAACGTGGTTTGTGTAGTCGAACGTCTTTGCGATCCAAATCGCCGTGCGTCCCGCAATCCAATCACGATCCGTCCCGTGATCCAATCACGATCCGTCCCGCGATCCGATCACGATTCGTCCCACGAACTTGATCATGATCCGTCCCACGAACTTGATCACGATCCTTCCGATCTAGCACCGAACGGACAGCACCTCCGTGTTCAGCACACGTACGGCTTGATGATGATCTCCACCGTCTTGATCCAGCAAGAGGGAGTGGAGAGGTAGAAGAGTTCTCCGGCAGCCTGACTGTGCTCCAGTGATGGTGGTGGAGCAATTCTGGCAGGGCTTCGCCTAAGCACTGTAGAAAACCGATCTAGAGGAGAAATTATGCTCTAGAGGAACGGGTAGCACGTGACTCAAATTCTAGTGCAAAAAACCTCAATACCACCATTATATATAGGAGGAAGAGAGGAGGTGGCTTGGCCCAAGGGCCAAGCCACCAAGGAGTTGGCCGAACCAAGGGTGGAGGTGGAGTCCACCTCTAATCCTAAATAGGACTAGGATTCACCCTTCTTTTCCTTTTTCCACTTTTTCACTTAGAACTTTTTCTTCCAGACGCATGGGCCTCTTGTGGTTGTTCCACCAGCCCACACTAAGGGCTGGTTTCCACTCTACCAAAGCCCATGTAGCCTCTTGGGTCGAAATACTCCTCCCGGAGGCCTCCCGGTACACTACTGGCACTCCCGGTACACTACCGATGAGCGCAAAACTTTTCCGGTGACCAAAATGGGACTTTATATATATGAATCTTTACCTCCGGACCATTACAGAGCTCCTCGTGACGTCCGGGATCTCATATGGGACTCCGAACAAACTTCGGTCACCACCATACACAACTCTATACTACCGAAAGTCACCAAACCTTAAGTGTGCAGACCCTGCGGGTTCGAGAACTATGTAGACATGACCGTGACACCTCTATGGTCAATAACCAATGGAGGGACCTAGATGTCCACATTGGTTCCTACATATTCTACGAAGATCTTTATCGGTCGAACCTCTATGTCAAGGATTCAGTTAATCCCGCGTGATGCTCCCTTTGTTCTTCGGTATGTTACTTGCCCGAGATTCGATCGTCGGTATCTCCATACCTAGTTCAACCTCGTTACTGGCAAGTCTCTTTACTCGTTCCGTAATACAAGATCCTGTAACTAACACTTAGTCACATTGCTTGCAAGGCTCATGCTGATGTTGTATTACCGAGTGGGCCCTGAGATACCTCTCCGTCACATGGACTAACAAATCCCAGTCTTGATCCATGCCAACTCAACAGACACCCTTGGAGACACCTGTAGAGCACCTTTATAGTCACCCAGTTACGTTGCGACGTTTGATACACACAAGGCACTCCTCCGATATCTGTGAGTTGCATGATCTCATGGTCATAGGAACATATACTTGACATGTAGAAAACAGTAGCAATAAACTGACACGATCATAAGCTACGTTTGTAGTTTGGGTCTTGTCCATCACATCATTCTCCTAATGATGTGATCCCATTATCAAATGACATCTCATGTCCATGGCTAGGAAACCTTAACCATATTTCGATCAACGAGCTAGTTCACTAGAGGCATACGAGGGACATTGTGTTTGTCTATGTATCCACACATGTATCCATGTTTCCAATTAATACAATTATAGCATGGATAATAAACGATTATCATGAACAAGGAAATACAATAATAAACACTTTATTTATTGCCTCTAGGGCATATTTCCAACAGTCTCCCACTTGCACTAGGGTCAATAATCTAGTTCACATCACTATGTGATTTACATTGTAATGAATCGAACACCCATGCAGTTTTGGTGTTGATCATGTTTAACCCTTGGAAGAGGTTTAGTCAACGGTTCTGCAACATTCAGATCCGTGTGCACTTTGAAAATATTTATGTCTTTCTCCATGATGTAATCGCGGATGGAGTTGAAGCGTCACTTTATGTGTCTAGTCCTCTTGTGGAACCTTGGTTCCTTGGCCAGAGCAATGGCACCAGTGTTGTCACAGAATAGGTTCATTGGATTCAGTGCACTAGGCACTACTCCAAGATCTGTCATGAACTGCTTCATCCAGACACCTTCCTTCGCCACCTCCAAGGATGAGATGTATTCCGCTTCGCACATAGAATCAGCTACCACGCTTTGCTTGGAACTGCACCAGCTTACCGCTCCCCCGTTAAGAATAAATACGTATCCGGTTTGCCACTTAGAGTCGTCCGGATCAGTGTCAAAGCTTGCATCGACGTAACCCTTTACGATGAGCTCTTCATCACCTCCATAAACGAGAAACATTTCCTTAGTCCTTTTTAGGTACTCAAGGATATTCTTGACCGCTTGCCAGTGCTCCATTCCAGGATCACTTTGAAACCTTCCGGCCATACTTATGGCAAGGCTGACATCGGGTCTTGTGCACAACATTGCATACATGATAGAGCCTATGGCTGAAGCATAGGGGATGACACTCATCTTTTCTCTATCTTCTGCAGTTATTGGGCATTGAGTCTTACTCAACTTCACACCTTGTAACAGAGGCAAGAACCCTTTCTTGGACTGTTCCATTTTGAAATTCTTCAAACCTTTATCAAGGTATGTGCTCTGTGAAAGTGCTATTAAGCGTCTCGATCTATCTCTATAGATCTTAATGCCTAATATGAAAGCAGCTTCTC
Source organism: Hordeum marinum (assembly GCA_022496015.1). Classification (NCBI taxonomy): domain Eukaryota; kingdom Viridiplantae; phylum Streptophyta; class Magnoliopsida; order Poales; family Poaceae; genus Hordeum; species Hordeum marinum. The sequence continues at coordinate 299,880,247 of CM039673.1, forward strand.
CTAGGTCCTTCATTGAAAAACTCTTGTTCAAATACTCCTGCACGCTTTCCAGCATTTCTCTATTGTTTCCAATCAGCAATATGTCATCCAAATATAATACTAGAAACGCTATAGAGCTCCCACTCACTTTCTTGTAAATACAAGCTTCTCCGTAAACTTGTATAAACTCAACCGGTTTGATCACCTCATCAAAGCGCTTATTTCAACTCCGAGATGCTTGCACCAGTCCATAAATGGATCGCTGGAGTTTGCAAACTTTGTCAGCATTCTCTGGATCAACAACACCTTCGGGTTGCATCATCAAAACGCTGTTTTGACATCCATCTGCCAAATTTCATAGTCGAAATAAGCAGCTATTGCTAACATGATTCTGACAGACTTAAGCATCGCTACGGGTGAGAAAGTCTGATCGTAGTCAACTCCTTGAACTTGTGAAAAACCCTTTGCCACAAGTCGAGCTTTATAGACGGTGACATTACTGTCCGCGTCTGTCTTGTTCTTACAGATCCATTTGTTCTGAATGGCCTTTCGCCCTTCAGGTAATACTTCCAAAGTCCATACTTTGTTTTCATACATGGATCCCATCTCGGATTTCATGGCCTCTAACCATTTCTCGGAATCCGGGCCCATCACTGCTCCTCCATAGCTCGTAGGTTCATTGTTGTCCAACAACATGACCTCCAAGAAAGGGTTGCCATACCACTCAAGGGTAGTATACGGCCTTGTCGACCTACGAGGTTCAATAGCAGCTTGATCCGAAGCTTCATGATCATCATAATTAACTTCCTCTTCTACCGTCGTATGTTCCACAGAAACATCTTTCTACGCTGCGCTACTTTCTGGTTGAAGTAAAGGTTCAATAACCTCATCAAGCTCTATTTTCCTCCCACTCAATTCTTTCGAGCGAAACTCTTTCTCAAGAAATGTTCTGTTCTTAGCGACAAACACTTTGCCTTCCGATCTGAGATAGAAGGTATACCCAACTGTCTCTTTCGGGTATCCTATGAAGACGCATTTCTCTGCTTTGGGTTCCAGCTTTTCAGGCTAACGCTTTTTGACATAAGCATCACATCCCCAAACTTTAAGAAACGACAACTTTGGCTTCTTGCCAAACCACAGTTCATATGGCGTCGTCTCAACGGATTTTGACGGTGCCCTATTTAAAGTGAATGCAGCTATCTCTAATGCATAACCCCAAGATGATAGTGGCAAATCAGCAAGAGACATCATAGAATGCACCATATCTAATAAGGTTCAATTACGATGTTCGGACACACCATTACACTGTGGTGTTCCGGGCGGTGTCAACTGTGAAACAATTCCACACTTTCTTAAGTGACTGCCAAACTCATAACTCAGATATTCACCTCCTCAATCCGATCGCAGGAACTTAATCTTCTTGTTACGATGATTCTCAACTTCACTCTGGAATTGCTTGATCTTTTCAAACGTTTTAGACTTGTGTTTCATTAAGTAAATATACCCATATCTACTTAAGTCATCAGTGAAGGTGAGAAAATAACGATATCCACCACGCGCTGTAACATTCATTGGACCGCACACATCAGTATGTATGATTTCCAATAAGTCACTCGCCCGTTCCATTGTTCCAGAGAACGGCGTTTTAATCATCTTGCCCATTAGGCATGGTTCACATGTGTCAAGTGATTCAAAATCAAGTGACTCCAAAAGTCCATCAGCATGGAGCTTCCTCATGCGTTTTACACCAATATGACCTAAACGGCAGTGCCACAAGAAAGTGGTACTATCATTATCAACTCTGCTTCTTTTGGTATCAATGTTATGAACATGTGTGTCATCACTATCAAGATTCAATATGAATAAACCCCTAACAATGGGTGCATGACCATAAAAGATATTACTCATATAAATAGAACAACCTTTATTCTATGATTTAAATGAGTAACCGTCTCGCAATAAACAAGATCCAGATATAATGTTCATGCTTAACGCAGACACTAAATAACAATTATTCAGGTTCATCACTAATCCCGATGGTAATCGAAGAGAGAGCGTGCCGACGGCGATCACATCAACCTTGGAACCATTTCCCACGTGCATCGTCACTTCATCCTTTGCCAGCCTTCGTTTATTCCGTAGTTCCTGCTTTGAGTTGCAAATGTGAGCAACCGAACCGGTATCAAATACCCAGGCACTACTATGAGAGCTAGTAAGGTACACATCAATAACATGTATATCATATATACCTTGTTTGTCATTGGCCGCCTTCTTGTCAGCCAGGTACTTGGGGCAGTTCCGCTTCCAGTGACCAGTTCCCTTGCAATGAAAGCACTCAGTTTCTGGCTTGGATCCATGCTTGGGCTTCGTTACAGGATTAGCAACTGCTTTGCCATCCTTCTTGGTTTTACCCTTCTTGCCCTTGCCCTTGACTTTGCCATTTTTCTTGAAACTAGTGGTTTCATTGACCATCAACACTTGATGTTCTTTCTGGATTTCAGACTCTGCAACTTTTAGCATCACAAACAGCTCGGCGACTGACTTGTTCATCCCGTGCATGTTATAGTTCATCACAAAGCTCTTGTAACTAGGTGACGGCGATTGAAGAAATCTGTTAGTGATCGCCTCTGGCGGAAGGGCAATTCCCAACTCCGCTAGACGAGTTGAATACCCAGACATTCTGAGTATATGTTCACTGATAGACCCGTTCACCTCCATCTTGCAAGCATAGAACTTATCGGAGGTTTCATACCTCTCAATCCGGGCGTTCTTCTAAAAGATAAACTTCAACTCCTGGAACATCTCATATGCTCCATGACGTTCAAAACGTCTTTGATGTCCCAGTTCTAAGCCATACAATATTGCACACTGAACTATTGAGTAATCTCCAGTACGTGCCTCCCAAGCGTTCTTAACGTCTTCGGAGGTCATGTCTTCTGGTTGGTCACCAAGTGGTGCATCAAGGACATATGATTTCTGGGAAGCCGTGAGGATAATCCTCAGATTACGGGCCCAGTCAACAAAGTTACTTCCATCATCTTTTAACTTAGCTTTCTACAGGAACGCATTAAAATTCATGGGTGCTACTGCGAGAGCCATTGATCTACAACATAAATATGCAAAGTTTACTTAGACTGTTGTTCAACATAATGAGTTTAGTTAATCAAATTACTAAAGCTCCCACTCAAATTGACATCCCTCAGCTCATTTGAGTGTCACATGATCCAAATCCACCAACTCAAGTCCGATCGTCACATGAGTTGAGGTGGCTTCAATTGTGAACATCATGTTGATCATATCTACTATATGACTCATGTTCGACCTTTCGGTCTCTTGTGTTCTGAGGCCATGTCTATACATGCTAGGCTCGTCAAGTTTAACCCGAGTGTTCCGCATGTGCAACACTGGCTTGCACCCGTGTATGTGAACATAGAGTCTATCACACCCGATCATCACGTGGTCTCTCGACACGACAAACTTTCGCAACGGTGCACACTGGGGGAGAACACAATTTTATCTTGAAATTTAAGTGAGGGATCACCTTATAATGCAACCGTCGTACTAAGCAAAACAAGGTGCATAAAAGGATTAGCATCACATGCAATTCATAAGTGACATGATATGGCCATGAACTTGTGCTTTAGATCTCCATCTTGAAAGCACCGGCATGATCTCCATCGTCACTGGCAAGACACCATGATATCCATCATCTTGATCTCCATCAACGTGTTGCCATCGGCGTTGTCATGCCCAACATGCTTCTACTACTATTGCTACCGTTTAGCGATAAAGTAAAGCATTACATAGTGCTTAATGATTGACACGCAGGTCATACAATAATTAAAGACAACCCTATGGCTCCTACTGGTTGCCGTACTCATCGACATGCAAGTCATGAAATTCTATACATCCCATGATCATCTCATACATCACATATATCACATCACAACATACCCTGCAAAACAAGTTAGACGTCCTCTAATTGTTGTTGCATGTTTTACATGGCTGCTACGGGTTTCTAGCAAGAACGATTCTCACCTACGCATAAACCACAACAGTGATACATAATTTGCTTTTCAACCTTCTCAAGGACCGCCTTTGTTGAATCCGATCCAACTAAAGTGAGAGAAACTGCCACCCGCAAGCCATCTAGGCAACAAGTTGCATCGAGGGAGCCGGTCTCTCGTAAGCATACGAGTAATGCTGGTCCGGGCCGCTTCATCTCACAATACCGCTGAAACAAAATCCGACCAAGTGAGGAAGCAATCTAAGCATCAACGCCCACAAACCTTTTGTGTTCTACTCGAGATCTCATCAACACATAGACCTAGCTCATGATGCCACTTTTGGGGAATGTTGCATGGGAAACAAAAAAATTCCTACACACACGCAGATCTATCCATGGTGATGAGCATCTACGAGAGGGAGAGTGGATCTACATACCCTTGTAGATCGCTAAGCTGGAAGCGGTAAGAAACACGGTTGGTGTAGTCGAACGTCTTTGCAATCCAAATCGCCGTGCGTCCCGCAATCCAATCACGATTCGTCCCGCGATCCACTCACGATCCGTCCCGTGATCCAATCACGATCCGTCCCACGAACTTGATCATGATCCGTCCCACGAACTTGACCACGATCCTTCCGATCTAGTACCGAACGGACGGCACCTCCACGTTCAGCACACATACGTCTTGATGATGATCTCCACTGTCTTAATCCAACAAGAGGGAGTGTAGAGGTAGAAGAGTTCTCCGGCAGTCTGACGGCGCTTCGGCGATGGTGGTGGAGCAATCCCGACAGGGCTTCGCCTAAGCACTGCAGGAAACCGATCTAGAGGAGAAATTATGCACTGGAGGAACGGGTAGCACGTGGCTCAAATTCTAGTACAAAAACCCTCAATGCCACCTGTATATATAGGAGGAAGAGAGGAGGTGGCTTGTCCCAAGGGCCAAGCCACCAAGGAGTCGGCCGAACCAAGGGTGGAGGTGTAGTCCACCTCCAACCTTTGTAGGACTAGGATTCACCCTTTTTTTTCCTTTTCCACTTTTTCCCTTCGGACTTTTTCTTCCAGCCGCATGGCCCTCTTGTGGTTGTTCCACCAGCCCACTAAGGGATGGTTTCCACTCTCCCACAGCCCATGTAGCCTCTTGGGTCGAAATATTCCTCCCGGAGGCCTCCCGGTACACTACCGGCACTCCCGGTACACTACCGATGAGCCCGAAACTTTTCCGGTGACCAAAACGGGACTTCCTATATTTGAATCATTACCTTCGGACCATTTCGGAGCTCCTCGTGATGTCCGGGATCTCATCCGGGACTCCGAACAAACTTCGGTCACCACCATACACAACTCTATACTACCGAAACGTCATCAAACCTTAAGTGTGCAGACCCTGCGGGTTCGACAACTATGTGGACATGACCGAGACACCTCTACTGTTAATAACCAATGGCGGGACTTGGATGTCCACATTGGTTCCTACATATTCTACGAAGATCTTTATCGGTCGAACCTCTATGTCAACGATTCAGTTAATCCCGTATGATGTTCCCTTTGTTCTTCGATATGTTACTTGCCCGAGATTCGATCGTCGGTATCTCCATACCTAGTTCAACCTCGTTACTGGCAAGTCTCTTTACTCGTTCCGTAATACAAGATCCCATAACTAACACTTAGTCACATTGCTTGCAAGGCTTATTGTGATGTTGTATTACCGAGTGGGCCCTGAGATACCTCTCCGTCACATGGAGTAACAAATCCCAGTCTTGATCCATGCCAACTCAACAGACACCCTCGGAGACACCTGTAGAGCACCTTTATAGTCACCTAGTTACGTTGCGACGTTTGATACACACAAGTCACTCCTCCGATATCTATGAGCTGCATGATCTCATGGTCATAGGAACATATACTTGACATGTAGAAAACAGTAGCAATAAACTGACATGATCATAATCTACGTTTGTATTTTGGGTCTTGTCCATCACATCATCATCCTAATGATGTGATCCCATTATCAAATGACATCTCATGTCCATGGCTAGGAAACCTTAACCATCTTTCGATTGACGAGCTAGTTCACTAGAGGCATACCAGGGACATTGTGGTTGTCTATGTATCCACACATCTATCCATGTTTCCAATTAATACAATTATAGCGTGAATAATAAACGATTATCAGGAACAAGGAAATACAATAAGAAACACTTTATTTATGGCCTCTAGGGCATATTTCCAACAAAAGGTCCACCGGGCATACCCAGTACTAAACCCATGCTTCTGTAGGTGTAAACACATTGTGTTCTTCGCCTGTTCTCTATAGATGTCGCACTTCAAGCAGGGACACCAACTTTTGCTCTTGCCACTACCAAATGTTGCCTCTATGAATTCTTTTGGTCTTCTCCACCCACTCAGTGGTCATGCCAATTTGACTATGGTGTACATCCACTCATGATCATCCATACGGCTATTTGCACTAACAATACAGACACCAAACTCATATTCATCAAGTTATTAATATGTAATTAAGACTAGACACATAACTAATTACTTTTTTCATATTATTTACATCATGGTTTTAGTTTTTACCGTACAAAAGGGAATGGGCATTGATGGATTGAATCCTATCTCTATTAGGTAAATATGGGTCCTAATCCCAACTGAGTATGTGTAGATTAAGTTCGTTCCCCATGCTCTACTCTCGTACAAGGAAAAAATTCGATAACACCTCTCCACTGTTCTCTAGATACACGTCTCGGAAAGAACCTGAGAGAATGTGTACCCAAAAAACAATGGGGTGGCACTGACGAAATTTTGCCTCGATAAAAGCAGAGCATGGGAAATGAAACCCAATCTACACGTACTAAGGCTATCCATGGATAATGTTGACAATTCTAAAGGATGATGGTCATAAATATGCAAGGACATGCATATTTATAGATTCCGCCCTTTCAAATGGGAGACGCTGAGGTTACAAGAGTTGACATGAACTAGTGGCATTAGCATGTCGTTCGGAACAAAGAAAATAGAGGAGGGGGCAGATGATAGTTGAGTTCACCCCTAGTCGAATGACGACGACATGAAAGTAAAATCTAGTAGCATCGAGACGACAACTATAATACAGAAAATAGGGGAGGGGAAGGAGATGACAGTCGAGGTCACCCCTAATCAAACTACGATGGCAGTGACAATGGGACCGATAGTGCTTGGGGGTGAAGAGAAGATCCCTACACATGAAAAGCACCAACATAACGAACATAAGAGCGCACACAACAATCTAATTAAACAACATCTATCATTTCTTTTAACTACCAAGTTGAATATGGAACATTCAGATCACAATATTAGGAAATGTTATAGAGTTGGTTGATTGTGCCTCCAGCCCACCCATCATCTCTATCCCTTCTGAATTTTCAAGCTTGGCTTGTAGCGAGAAGGCTTTTCATAGTCGACAACACATGGTCACGCAGTCTCTTGAGATCCCCTGAGGCGAGAAGGCTTTTCTCAGTTGACATCACATGGTCATGTTGTCTCTTGAGATACTCTTATATGCCCTCTAGCGATTTCTTTGGTAGTACCGGCTCCCCGCGACATGGATTAATGCTGCACCTTTGATTGGTACACAGTCTTCAAAATCAGTCAATGGAGCCGACTGTCTGCTAGAAGCTTTGGTAGCTTTCGTGCCAGCAGAGCGTCTCTTCGGCGGTCGCTTCCTATCCTTTTTATTGGGTTCACCTTCCAGACCAATGTTGTCGGGTTAAGCATTGTACTATCCTTGGCTAATTGACCCTGTGTTGCGGCGCCATTTGGAGGCGTGTCCTGGGAGGATTGCATGAGGACAGGCTTCTTGAAAAATCCTTCCTATTGTTTTCATACATGTTGTGCACCACGGATCACAACCATCTTTCAACCATCATTCCATAGATCTTCGTGATCGCCTGCATGGTACAATTAATAAGCAAAAGGATTATAAATGCATCCATGCATGCATGCATCAAAGTCGTATAAAAATTTGGCATGTCCTTCCCTAAAAAAGGACATATAGAGTTTGCCCGAAATTTGGTGAAACGGAAATAAATTGACATTTTGGCAAAACATAAGCAACTCTCATGTCACACGCAATTCGACAAATACACGTGTAGGTGGCAACTCATGCCAAATGCAGAATTTCCATCATGTCGCCCGATTCGGTCATATCCCACACATATTTCACATTAATTCTTCCAAAGCACATTTTTTTACTCACCTAGCTATCTCAACAGAGAGGCATGGTGACTAGATGGTGGCTTTACTTCATTAAAGAATAGATCTCGTTGGGGAGTTGATAAGTTCCACTTACTAAACGGATAGATCTACCTAGTAGGGGATGGAGATGCATGGCTAGCTCTGACTAGCGGAGGGACGAGAGAAAAGTGAGGAAGCATTAAAGTGGATGGAGGAGGGAATATATCTAGTTGGGTGCATTAATAGAGATGGTGGAGGGGACATTAAAATAGAGAGAAGAAAGATAGGAGAAGGAAGAGAGAAGAAATCTAAGGTAGTAGTAATGGGGGAGAAGAAAGTGAGAGAGAAACTAGGGAGAGAGGAAGGAGGAGGGGAGAGTGGCGGGAAGTTGGTTTTGCGCCTTAGCAGTAGTGCGCTTCCTGGAAACGCGCTACTTCTATGTGTTGCCACTAAGCAGGGCCGACCAGGTGGCACAGTGCGAGAGTACTTGCAATGACACTTTTCAAAAGGCACTACTGCTAAACTACTTAGCAATAGCGCCCTTCCTTGCCGCGCGCTGCAACTCTGCATACTGGGTTGGGTAACCATACAAGAAGCACACTTTCTACCCCCACACTACTACTAAGTACGGAGCAATAGCGCAGTTTATTTACACTCGCTAATGCTAAATCTCCAGCTATAGGCTTTTCCCCAGTAGTGTGGGCTTCAGACGAAAATGGTTGTAGTGGATAGAATGCATCTTCTCTTTTGAGAACTCATCGATCCTCCTCAATGGAACTCCCGAGAGGCAATTCTCTTGTAAATGTGGTGTTCGACAAGGTGATCCACTATCGCCCCTCTTACTTGTACTGGCAGCCAACCATCTATGATTAATGATGCCTACAACAAAAATCTCCTGAAACGCCCAACTGAGACACGGGGGGACATTGATTACTCGATGATCCAGTACATAGACGGTACTATTATTTTTATGCCAGCATGTCCGATTCAAGCGAAAGAAATGAAGCAATTCTTAACGAATTATGTTGATTCTATTGGACTAAAGATCCACTTTTAGAAATCCACCATAATCCCAATCAAAACTCCTATAGATCTCTGTCAGGATCTAGCCAATATTTTTGGTTGCTCCATTGGGAATATGTCATTCACTTACTTGGGGATCCCTCTTGGCACCACTAAACCCACGGGGCAAGATTTAATGCCCCTGGTATGCAAGGCTGAAAGAAGAGTTACCTCGACAATCGCAATAATGTCCTATGGATCTAAGCTCTCTCTACTTAACTCGGTCGTCACCTCCTGGCCCTGTTTGCAATGTGCACCATCAAAATTAACCATAAGATATTGGCTCGGTTAGGCAAGATTATAAGACACTATTTATGGGACAAAAAACAGAACTTGGTGAACGCTTTAACTCGCTCACAACATGGGATCTGGTATGCCATCCTAAGAAACATGGAGGCCCCAGAGTTTTGAATCATTATGTATAGAATGATGCCCTTATGTTCAAATACGTGCATAAATTCTACATCCAACATGACATTCCATGGGTGAACCTAGTCTAGAACACATACTACATCGATAGAATCACTCATGTTGTTGATCCCTACGGGTCCTTTTGGTGGAAAGATGTCATGAATCTCAGTCCGATTTACCCTGGCATTGCACAAGTGCAGATCAATAGTGGATGTACGGTGTTGTTTTGGAAAGATATGTGGCACGATGACATAACTTCATAGATGTTCCTGCAAGCTTACTCAAACACCACAACTGAAGATATCTCGGTAGAAAAGTTCTAAGGTGTATTTGAACTAAATACTGCATTCAGCTACCATTGTTAATACAAGCACATGAGGAGGTCAAAATGATGCAGGAATTAATCAGATCCATGCACATCCCCATGCAGGGAAAACATGAGTGGGCATACGTATGGGGAGCCTCTTCAAGGCCATTAAATATTATGAGTTCTATTTCAGAGATGCGCAAGCACATAAAGCATACCGCTGGTTGTGGAAGTTGAAATGTATACTTAGAATCAAAGTCTTCGAATCCTCCTTTTGGACAGAATAAACACAAGGAACAAGCTCAAGAGGCGACATTACAACCTTGGGGACAACCTAGACTGCCTGTTGTGTGGTGATCACACTAAAGAAACCATTGAACACATTATTTTCAAATGCCCCTTTAGTCAGGAATGCTGGAACAAGTTGGTGGTGCAATGGAATGCTGCAGATCACAAACTAAACCTACTTGAGTATGCTAAAACTCACTGGGACATGCCCTTGTTTATGGACACCTTTCTGCTTGTTGCGTGGAGTCTATGGAAAGAAACAAATAATAAGTCCTTCACAATGATTACTCCTAGTGTTGAATCCTGGAAGAGAAGGCTCATGATTGATCTCTCTAATCTGAAAAACACAATCCCTAAAAACCTACTTCCCAGCATAGATACGATTCTTACCTGTATGTCATAATTAGTGGATTAGTGTTCAGGTCAACTTGTACCTTTTATAATTGTTTTCTCGTTTTGTTACACCCTGCCATCAACATGGCTTAGGGTCCCCCCATGTTAATTTTGTAACATTCTTATACTAATGAAATAATGAAGTAGGAGGCTGTCCTACCGTTTAACCCCTACAAGAAATGACAACAAATCTGGATGTCAGCACATAGCTTTATTTTGAAAAAAGAATGAAGATTAATAAATCTCTTTGCCTAAGTGTTTTGAATATTTATATTCATGAGGGTCAGGTGATGACGGCAGAGGCTATTGCGGGTCAACGAAGGTCCAGGTCAGGGCAGGGGCGACTGCAGGAGATGGCCTATCTCCAGCCATGTTGTGGGGATCGACGACAATGGCGACTGATAACCCACAAGTATAGGGGAACGCGGATGTCTTCATGGGTAGTATTTCAGCCTAATTTAGTGATTCGACACAAGGGGGGCAAAGAATATTTATCGGACTTGACGGTTGAGTTGAGAATTCAACTACACCTGGGATATCTCTCTGTAGCAAAGGTTTAGTAGCAAAACAAATAATAGTTGTAGCAGTAACAGTGATAGTAGCAATTTTGTGACAACAGTGACCATGACAACAACAATAGTAACTTACCAAGATTCAGTACATGTAAAGCGTCAGCGTTGTGTCCAGTGATGGAAAGATATGGATGGCATCAATCATGTAACACTTACACACTAGAGCGACACATAACCTTCTTCAATTCATCAATATAATGTAGGCATGTATTTCTTATATAGTCATTTGTGCTTGTGATGAGAACTTGCATGAAATCTTTTGTCCTACCCTCCCGTGGCAGAGGGGTCCTATTGGAAACTAACGAATATTAAGGCCTCCTTTTTATAGGGAACCAAAACAAAGCGTTAACACATGGTGAACACATGAAGTCCTCAAACTACGGCAATCACCGGGAAGAATCCCAATTATTTTGACCTTTGGGTATGCGGATCAAGACATGTAATAGGTGCATACAACTTGCAAGATAGGATCCAAATCACTCTTACATTAATGAAAACATAATGGTTTCACATCTGAAATCATGTCACTCGGGCCCTAGTGACAAGCATTAAGCATAGCAAAGTGATAGCAACATCAATCTGAGAACATAGTGGATACTAGGGATCAAGCCATATCAAATTAACTCGATTACATCATCAACTCAAGCCACACTCATCACCGACCAGCAAGCCTACAAAGGAATTACTCACTCCGGGTGGTGAGCATAGGGACACCCCCTCTAGTGGATATTTGCACCATAATTCCTTTTAATTCCTATAAAAAATCACGAAATTTTTTACGTGATTCTGAGAACTTTTATTTCTACACAAAAATAACACCAAGGTAGTTCTACCTAAAACAGCGTCGGTTTGGGTTAGTTCCATTCAAATCATGAAAATTAGAGTCCAAAACAAGAGAAAAGTGTTTGGAAAAGTAGATACGTTGGAGACATATCAACTCCCGAAGCTTAACTCATTGCTTGTCCTCCAGCAATGTAGTTGATAGATTAAAAGTGATAAAGAAAACGTTTACAAACTCGTTTGTTCTTGGTTTCATATATATGCTTAGCTAGTGTTTAGGTTTTCAACATAAATCATAAGTAATCATATCCATGATAAGAATTAAACATCACATTCAGTCATGGAAATACAAAATCAACTAGCGAGCAATAATAAAATATCTAACATGCGAGTAACTTGTCAAAACAATGATGATATAATATGATGACATGGTATTTCTCTATCCCTTTCTCAGACCCCAAAACATAAAAGGCAGAGCACCTCCGAGTTTCAAGCGACGACTAAACATTATAATTCAGGGTAGAAGAGATCTAGTCGTGCTCATATCCAACATTAACTAGACTCAATAGATAAAGAGGACAATAGTGCTCTTTGTTTTGGTGCTATTAGTAGAAAGATGATGACTCGGAAATAGCATAAAATTAAATAGAAACGCCCATTTTGCAGAGGTGTCAGAGCACGGGTTAAAAAAACATAATTGAAATTATAATTTTGGGTGGTGCACATTTTCTGTCAACATTACAACATCGATTTATAGTATCTTCCATGCTAAATTCATTATTGGCGGTTCCCAAAAATAATTATAAAGTTTAGTCCTATCCACCATCCATACACGAACCATGGCTGACCGAATCCACGAGCGCCTGCCAACATATCAATTGTCTCGATGTCTACTACACAACTTGTTCTTGTAGACTCGTGTTGGGACCCCAAGCGTAGAGTTTTGTAGGATAGTAGAAATTTTCGCTCAAGTGGATGACCTAAGGTTTATGAATCTGTGGGAGGCGTAGGATGGAGATGGTCTCGCTAAACAACCCTGCAACCAAATAAAAAAAGTCTCCTGTGTCCCCAACACACCAAATACAATGGTAAATTGTATAGGTGCACTAATTCGGCGAAGATATGGTGATACAAGTGTTGTAATGAAAGTAGATATTGATTTTTGTAATAGTAACACTAAAAACAGCAAGGTAGCAAGTAACAAAAGTGAGAACAAATGGTATTGCAATGCTTGAAAACAAGGCCTAGGGTCCATACTTTCGCTAGTGCAATCTCTCAACAATGCTGATATAACTGGATCACGCAACCATCCTTCAACGTGCATCAAAGAATCACTACAAAGTTGTTGTCTAGTGGAGAACATAAGAAGAAATTGTTTGCAGGGTACGAAATCACCTTAAAGTTATCCTTTCCGGTCGATCTATCCAAGAGTTCGTACTACACTAACACCAAGTTATCCTTTCCAATCAATCTATCTAAGAGTATGTACTAAAATAACACCATATGATACATATTAACCAACTCTAATTTCACCTAGAAACTCCAATATCACCACAAGTATCCATGAGTTAATTATACGATACGCATCAAACAATTTCAGATTCATAATACTCAGTCCAACAAAAGTGCCCCAAGATTTCAACCGAATAGCATGAAATGAAAACGTGCAATCAACCCCTATGCATAGATCCCTTGGTCACCGGAATCTGCAAGTTGACGCCATAACATATATCAATTGAATCACTTGAGTACCCCAATGTCACTATGGGTATCCGCATGCAAGACATACATCAAGTGCTCTCAAATCCATAAAAGTATTCAATCCGGTAATAAAAAAAATCTCGAAGGGAAAATTCAATTCATCACAACAAGATAGAGAGGGGAAAACAACATATGATCCAACTATATTAATAAAGCCCACGACACACCAAGGTCGTGCCAAATCAAGAACATGAGTGTCGGTGCACTAGAGTTTTTTGGCCATCTAGTGCCCCTTTACTCATACATGAGCAGTAGTACCCACCCCGACGGCAGGGCCCAGTGAAAATTTATCAAACACCAGCACAGAAGACCCAAGACTACTGGCAAGACCTTGCCGGGAGGGCTGTAGAGCCCCCACGCGAAGTGAGGCCCCGGGCAAGGCAAAGACCGGGCAAGGCAAGGCCCCGGCAAGCACCGCCAGCGCACAGGCTAGGTGTCGATTCGCCTGCACGCGTGTCGTGGCACTAACGTACGAGGGAGCTAAGCGGCACCGATGGGATGGGCCCCCGTCCCGTCCCACTAACGGACTAAGGCGCCTGACAGTGCATTGCATGCTCTTGTCCTACTCCGCCAGAGTTAGGTACGATAGCGCTATAGCGGCACTATCCATCCAGTGTGCACACTGTACGCCACTGTTGGGATTCCCTTAAGTATAAAAGGAGTCCAAGGGCGTTACAGAAGAGGACTTTTGGAAGGTTAGACTATCAGACAGTTGGGCAGTTAGACAACCGGACAGCCCAACAGTTAGACAACTAGAGACTACCAAGCTCACGTAGCAGCCGTTCATGGTGCTCTTATAGCTTGAACCCTAGAACACAATCAATATAACCAAGCAGAAGTAGGGTTTTACGCATCCGTGTGGTCCTAACCTAGGTAAAAATTCCCCATGCGCCGCTTAGCAGACCGACTCTTTGTGCCAGCTCATCCCCCGCCGAGCCGAAAGGGGTCCCCGTGAGCCCATAGGTGTTCGTTCCCACGACATCTTTGGGGCGCCAGGTAAGGGAGATGGAGTGGTGCGAACCCATTCTAGTAATCTGCGCCATAGATTCATCATCGCCCTGACCCCCAAGAAGAAGGGCCTAACAGCAGTTGGCCCATCCTCGTCTGCCGTTCCGGTATCTGTGCGGACAGGAGACGACGTAGACACGGGTGGGGGAGGAGGGGCAGAGGTTCGGAACTTCTGCGACACTTTGGTGACCAAGGCCAAGAAAGCGGCTATGCTTGCCACGGAGATGCCCATGGCGACGGTGGGAACGCCCGTGCCCCTGGGTCTCAGGATGGAACGATACCGCCTGCAGGTGGTATGGCAAACTCCGAGGGCGGGAGTGTGTCTCCTAGAACACCCACACAGTGCCTATGCCGAGACCTTCTAAGGACGCGCGTGGAGAGCCATGCCACGGCGCCCGCGGTTCTCGGCGTCCCCACGGAAAATCTCCTGCGCATCATTCCCAAGATGCGCGAGATGAGCATGCAAGCGGGAGTGGCATACTAACGCAGGACCGAGGCGGTGCTCCTTCTAACGTGGTTAGGAGTTAGAGCACCTCGCGTTTCTGATGCCGCTCGTTGCCATCCACGGCGGAGGAAGTGATGGCACGAGCGCAACTACTCTTGAACTTCCCTCCTGCTGTGGAGAAGCTCGATGAATGGAGGGCCACCATTCAAAGCCTCCTCAGCCTCGCTGATAAGCTTCAGCCCACAGGGCCACCTCATACAAGTGGTGTAGTGCCCGGAGTCGGCGCAACCTTGGCGCACTCTCCTCCGCGACAGCATCGCCGGTCACCAACCTGACGGACCGAAGCTTATGACGGTTACTCAATGATGTCGTTTGACCCACAGACGCACCGTGATCAGCTTCATGTTCTTTGGGAACATGGCAGAGAAGATGCCCGAACGGCGATCGAGCGGCGGCGAGAAGCATGCCTCCAATTAGACAAGTGCATGAGCTACGGCAAGTCCAGTGGCCCAACTCCCGCATGTTCAAACTAGAAGTCCTGGAGAAGTATGACGGCAAGACCCATCCGTCAGAGTACCTGAGCTTTTACACCATTGTGGTGCAGGCTGCCGGGGGCCGCGACGACAATATATTAGCCAACTACTTCTCGTTGGTGCTTAAGCCCAACGTCAGGTCATGGATGATGCACTTGACGGAGGGGTCCATTGCTTCCTGGGCAGACCTGTGTCACGAGTTCATTGACACCTTCACCGGAGGTCATCAAGCTCCTGGCTAGGAGAGCGATCTGCACATCAACCCCCAGAAGGAAGGTGAAACGTTGTGCAAGTACATCCAGAGGTTTAGCCGCACTCACCACAACATCCCACACATTCACCCTGCCACTGTTATCAGCGTGTTCCATCAGAACGCGCGCAACCGTAGGATGCGGGAAGAGCTGGCGATGAACAGAGTCAGGGACGTCATTGAGTTTTATGCTTTGGCCGACAAATGTTCTTGGGTTACAGAATGGAGGAGGCTCCCCGGCGAAGACACTAGCGCAGAGGTTGACTCCGAAGATGAAGACACCGCTGCCCCGACAAAGAAGGGCCAGCGGTAGAACAAGAAGCGCAAGGGCAAGACCGTGCTAGCCGTCGAAGGATCCGGCAACCCTGGCGCTTCCAAGAAAGAAAAGTTCGATGACCTTGGCAACGATGTTGCAAGGTGCACCTCTTGTCATGCCCTGGTGGCTGTCGGCAAGCCAAAAGACTCCGGCAAGCAGTATTGCAAGATCCATCGCACCAAAGGCCACGACCTCCAAGACTGCCGGCAGGTTGAGCAGCTTGCCCAGAAGCAGAGGGCCGAATATGAAAGGCGCGACAAGGAGAAGGGTCAGGATGGTGCTGAGGCGTCCCGCAAGAAACATTTTGGCGGAGGAGGTCGCCGCAGCAAGCCCAAGCAACAGAAAGACCGACCAGCCCGTGGCCACGACAAGCAAAAGTGAGATGAACATGATGTCAAAGAGGATGACGAGACTAGTGAGCATGAGTTTTAGAAGGCTATGCAGATGATGTGCATAGAAGGAGGAGCCTCATTGCATTCCTCTCACCGCCAACTTAAACAGTGGGCGCGTGAGGTTAATGCGGCAGAGCCCTCTATCGGCGCACAGAAACCTCTGAAATGGTCCAACACTCCTATCATCTTCGACGGCGAGGATCACCCTGATCACATAATTGCGGTCCGGTGCCTATCATTCTTGGTCTCGCCAAAAACCCGCAATATCAAGGTGACGAAGATGTTAGTCGATAGTGGGGCCAGCCTAAACCTGATCTTGCTCGATGTCATTCGGAAGCTGCAGTTTCCTGAGGAAGATCTCGAGCCGACAGTCGCTTTCCAAGGGGTCAAGTCGGGAAGGACTCAGCCGAAAGGCAAGGTCACGTTGCCAGTGACGTTTTGTAGTGACATCAATTTCAGAACGGAGAAGATCGTTTTTGACGTTGCCGAGATCTTGTAGCCATACAACGGCATTCTGTGCCGTACGACACTAGCCAAGTTCATGGCGGCCACCCACTTCGCTTACAATGTGTTGAAGATGCCCGAACCAATGAGCGTCATTAGCATCAACTCCGACAAGAAAAGCGCACTTATCTGCACCGACAAACTCTACCGGGGGGCAGCTGCATCTCCTGCCGCCAGGGCACTTGCTCCTACCGCTGAAGCTCCCGGGGGGAAGAAGACCGGCAAGGCCTCTAGCGCACATTTTGGCAAGCGCACCCCCTCGGGGTGCTGCGCTCCCATCGATGATGTGCCAGAGAGCTCCACTGGCAAGGGCAAGACATCCAAGGCTGCCCCGCTAGAGGCCTAGAAGGTGCCCTCCAAGGAGGACGGAACAGGGGGAACTTTCACCATAAGTTCCACCCTTGACGACAAATAGGAAAGTGCGCTCGTCGCCTTCCTGTGGGCGAATGTCGATGTGTTCGCATGGCAACCATCTGATATCCCTGGTGTTCCCAAGAAGGTGATTGAGCACCACCTTGCCGTCTGCCCACACACGTGGCCCGTCAAGCAGAAGGTCCGGAAGCAAGCTCCGGAGCGGCAACAATTTATTGCCATAGAAATCAAGAAGTTAGAGGCAACTGGCCTGATCGGAAGAGTACTCCACCCTACATGGTTGGCCAATCAAGTCGTAGTGCGCAAAGGTGAATGGGAAGTGGAGGCTGTCCATTGATTTCACGGACATCAACAAAGCCTGGCCCAAGGATCCTTTTCCCTTTCCGCGCATCGACCAGATTGTGGACTCCACCGCCGGTTGCGACTTATTGTCTTTCCTTGACGCCTATTCCGGTTATCACCAGATCTTTATGGCCAAGGAAGACGAAGAAAAGACCGCGTTTATCACCCCATGTCGTACGTACTACTTTTTGCGTATGCCTTTTGGGTTGAAAACCACTGGTTCTACCTTTGCAAGAGCAGGCCAGATTGGTTTCAAGCCCCAGCTGCATAGAAATATGGAGGCTTATATGGATGACATAGTAGTCAAAACCAAGGACATGGATACACTCATATCATACTTAGAAGAAACATTTGCAAAGCTGCGCAAGATCAACATGAAGCTCAACCCTAAGAAATGTGTGTTCGGCGTCCCATTCGGCAAGCTTCTTCGGTTCTTTGTGTCTCAATGAGGAATCAAAGTGAATCCCGACAAGATCAAGGCAATTGAGGAAATTGAGGCACCAAGATGAGTCAAGGATGTGTGACGCCTTGTCGGCTGTGTTGCACCTCTGAGTAGGTTCATCTCAAAATCTGTTGAGCGCACTGTGCCCTTTTCCAAAATCTTGAAGAAGCCAGGTCCAATGAAATGGACTCCGAAAGCGGAGGCGACACTGCAGGATTTGAAGAAGTACCTTTCCTCTCTGCCAGTCCTAGTTGTGCCAAAACCACAAGAGCCGCTGCTGCTGTACCTAGCAGCAACGAATCAAGTGGTAAGTGTTGCACTAGTGACTGGAAGAGAAGTTAACGAAGAAGCAGCGGCAACGGTAGGAACGCCAAGCGATGAGCCAGGGCAGTCTCCGACAGGGTCTGGTACTGGCAAAGAAGGATCTACGTAGTTGACAGAGATAGTCCAGAAGAAGAAAGTGGTGCAGCAAGCAATCTATTTCGTCAGCTCCTTGTTGCAGGGGGCTAGATCAAGGTATTCTGGCGTGCAAAAATTGCTCTTCGACCTTCTTATGGCCTCAAGGAAGCTGCGTCATTACTTCCAAGCACATGAGATCACTGTTGCCACCTGTTTCCCGCTACAGCGGATATTCCAAAACCCAAAGCTACCGGCAGGATTGTGGAGTGGGCTTTGGAACTATCAGGCTTTGGTATTAAGTTTGAAAGCACTTCGACCATTCAGAGCAGGGCCTTGGCAGAGTTCATTGCAGAATGGAACCCAACACTTGATGAAGAGATTCCAGAGTCAACTCTCCCTGGCAAGGAGACTGATCGAGAATGGATCATGCACTACAGGAATTAGGCACTTTGCTGTCAGCCATCCCGGATGGAAAAGGCATGCATCCCGGACGGCAAAGTCTTTGCCGTCCGCCAGCAGACGGCCAACCGTCCGGCTGAATAAGCCTCGGTACAAGGCGCTTTGTCATCTGCTGGCGGACGACAAAGACCTTTGAATCTTTGTCGTCTGCCAGCGGACGGCAAAGGGCCTGGACGGCACACGTGGCAACTTAGATCCATTAAGGGCTTAACGACGTGCTTTGCCGTCTGCTGGCAGGCGGCAAAGACCTTAGATCTTTGTCGTCTGCCGGTAGACGGCAAAGCACCTGTTTTTTTGCCGGCCTAGGTGGGTTCTTTGCCGTCCGTTGGCAGACGGCGAAGAACTAAGGTCTGTGCCATCTGCCAGCCGACGGAAAAGAGCCCACCTAGGCCAGCCCCAGGTTGCACAGGCAGCTGCCACGTGGCATCTTCGCCATCTACTGGCGGACAGCAAAGCTCTTTGTTGTCCACCAGCAGACGGCAAAGTGGATATATAGCCCCTATTTTTTCTGTTTTTTCTTAAAATCATTCAATTTGACAGAATATCACATATATATCCAACATATCAACAATACAAGTTTCCAACAAGCATACCAACAATAAGTTTCAACAACATATCCAACATATACAAGTTTCGAACAACATATCCAACATACATATCCAAAACAAGTTTCCATAAACAGAAAGGAAGCATAAGTAGAAGAGTACACTCCATCAATGCAAGCTTCCTCATCTATAGAAAATCTGCAAGCTTCCTCATCTATAGCTAGCTATAGATCATTATTGAGCTATACTAGGTAGTAATGCCATTTTCTAGCTAACTAAGCATATCAAGTCATTTTGGAGGAAAAATGCTAAGTATAGGTCATTTTATAAATATCCTAGCTAGAACATACCATTTTCTAGCTAACTAAGTATAGGTCATTTTGGAGCTAAGTAGGTCATTTCTTAAGTTATGTATGCATTAATGAAAACACTTGGGAAAACATACCATCAACACGGAGGTGAAGGATCGGTAGGGTTTGCGCCAGGGTGAGACATAGAAGGACCGGTCGGGGTTGCGGCAGACGCAGAAGGATCGGTCGATGCTTGTCGGGAGGCATGCTACACCAATGATCATTTGCAATGTCTCCTTAGCATGACGCAACTCAAATGTGAATACTAGTAACTAATGACCATTTAAATGAAACTCACCGTGGGTGCTATAGCAATATGGGGCATCGGCGGAGGGGTCTGACCGTTGTTCTGGCACACGGTCTGCACATTTTGTTTTCACGAGTCATTCATATTAGTTAGTGATGAAACGAACATTACGTGCATGATTTGGCTAATATGCAGGAGAAACTTACCACGAGGAGCTCGTATAGGGCCCGGTGAGACGCGTCGTTCTGGTTCCTCTCCTCCTCCAATATCCTAGCCGTCCTCTCCTCCATGTCCCTCTCCCTCTGTGCCTCCTGCCTGTTTGCCTCCGCTAGAAGCTCCTAGGCCCTAGCCTCGATGGCGAGCTCCATTGTCCGTGGACGAGGTCTTATCTCAGGATCAGAGCTCGTCTGGCGCTTCTTGATCTCCGGGAGAGTTCTAGCACAACGTATCAGTCCATCCCCAATGGCTATCAAGCCATGGGGCCTCCCGCCACTAGATATCATCACGAGCTCTGGATCAAAACGACTTTGTCTCGAGTTGGAGTCCTCCCCTTTCCTCGCCTTCCCCTCATCCCTATACCTCACAAGCTTGTTATGGGAGGAGATGTTGCTGAAGCTCTATTGATGATCGAGGTCATCCTCAGAGAATGCCTTGACCTTCTTGTACGAGGAAGTATGGGCCATGGCATAGAGGTTGAACAAAGGTGGCACCTCCTTCTTGTTGTGTCGCGCCTAAAAGAGAGGAACAAAATATTGGTTAAGGTCTCAAGCTAGCATGAAGAATGAAATTGCATGAATCATGAAGCAAACCACATACCGAGTTATCCCCGAACTCAAAGAGGTTGGATCTCCCTTGATGGTGTGGCACACCTCTCATTTGGGCACGCTTATCCTCGGCCTTGTTGTGTTCGGCTAGCCATTCGGGAGAGCACCACTCATCCACCAATGCCTCCCAACAGTCCATCCTATCTGCACACCATCTCGGGAGCACCTAAGTTAGAAAAGAGAAATTTCAGTGCTACGCCTACGAATCGAATCAAAGAAACTAAGTACAAGGCCTTAAGAATATATAATTACCTTCATTAACTTCTCCTTACTCAAATAATTTTTGCGGCACTTCTTCTTGGCCCTCTTAATGTTACTCGAGGCATAGGAGTCTCGAATAGCCTGCACCAAGCCTCATGCCGTAAGTTCTGAGGTAGGCGCTTGCACTCAGCTTCGAGAACAATAGCCGCTTTCGCCTCGTCTTCCTCAAGACACCTGTAGAAGGTCTGCATTCAAACAAGACAACACTGATTAGTACAATCACTAGGTGTTGTTGATTTTTAATTCTGTAAAGGAGAAATTACCCAAAAGCGACGAATCACAATGTCAGCCACCGTCTTGCACAAGACACTGTTGACCATCTCCTCCGACGGGGCCGGGGCAGCCTTGTACAGCTCCCACGTCAGTACTACCTGTGTAGAGTCACCCTCACCGGGCAACTGGACCTTCCTTGGGAAGTGGTGCCGGACAAGCACACCAAGGATCTCGTTGGGTCTGCGGACACCACGCTCGTATTTCCAACCCCTGTAGTGGGACAAGGCCAACACATGAGATATTAATTTGAAGAAACATGAAGGCAAAAGGTTAAAAAAGAGTAAATGCACTCAGTTCTCTGTATTAGGCGCAATCAACCACCTCTGCTTGCGGGTTGTCGGCACGGGCGGCAGCTTTGTATAACCACGCTGGTAGACCTTCTTGCCCTCCTCAACCAGCTCGCCCTCGCTATAGGTGTCCTCGGACAAGTTGTCCTCGCCACCATCAGCATGGCCACTAGCCACCGGAGTCACGTGGGACGAATACTCTAGGACCCGAGTCTCCTGGGACGAAGACTCTGGGACGGGAGTCTCCTGGGACGAAGGCTCGGTGACCCGAGGCTCGTGGACCGGAGTCCGAGACGGGTCCACCTAAGACGGAGCACTCCTATGGTCGGGATAATCAATTGGGGGTGCCGGCAAGGAAGGCGCAGCAGCCTTCCTACCTCTAGCACCTCTCTTCGGCTTCCCCCGACCTCTCCCGGTCGAAGAAGAAGCGCCCGCCGGTGTTTGCATGCTGTGTACCAGCGCTCTCCGGAGTTACTGGGGTGGAAAAATAGTACCCCTCCCAGCACGCGCTGAGGAAGGAGGCTCAGAGCGCTCTCGACCCTCGCCCACCATCTGTCAACACCTGCAATGACAAAGAGTGATAGACATTAGTTCAACATTAAAAAATTGAATACCTAATAACATGAGCTAATTAATAATATATATTTACATAATAATAATTGAATACCTCACATTACAAATATTAATCTTCATCGTCTATATATGCTCCGGGATCAATAAATGCATAATAATCATCACTATCAGTAATGACGTGCTCATCAGTATCATCAATAAATGCATAAACATGTGGAAGGCTTGTATGTAATCGGTCAAGCATTGTCAGGTCATCCGCAGCAGTAACCTCTTCTTCTTCCGTCTCTTCTTGTTCCTGCTCAGGGGTGAAGTCGGCTTCACTGTCGCTGTCGACCTCAATGTTCTGGGGTGAAGTAGAGTGGTTCTTGAAACATTTTTTGGAAACACGTGTTTCTTGGAAGAATTCTCCTTCATATGTGTCTGGGTTAATGTGAGGTTCATAATCATCTTCATTGAGGGGAGGTGGTCTAAAATGTGGCGGCACAGCATAAAGGACATCCCAACCTTTCATATTTGGATCCCTTTGGCAGGCCCACAATAGATAGAAAACTTGGGTTGCCTGTTGAGCCGTAATATAGACATCAGGAACATTTAAATGGCTGCTTTGTTTGATTTCAACTAGCCCTATATGTTCATGAGTCCTTCTAGTCTCCTTTGGCTGGAACCAATAACATTTGAACACTATGACGTTTGGTGGGTTTTCACCAAAGAATGTAAGTTCATAAATTGCTTCAACTCTTCCATAATACTCGACCCCTCCTTCGCTGACAGCGAAGACACAACAATTTGTAGATTTTCGGTCGGCCATAGATAGCTCTTTGCCAAAAGTATGAAAGAGATACCCGTTGATGTCATATTTGTCAAATGAACGGACCTTAAATTCAAAACCATTAGCGACTTGTCTCAATTCAGAGTCCATAGACTCTGCATTTGCTTACAAGTTTAATACAAAAGGATTGTTGCATTAGCCGCAAACTAGGCAAAGAAATGAAATCGTCTAATTAATGGAAATTACCGTTTGCTTGAACCAAGAGATGAAACCAGGATAGCCGCCTCCATGCTTTGCCAAAAGCTCATACTCTTCGATGGAATCCTTTTGGATCACAGCTCCATCCGAGAATTTGGCGACGTATCAACTGTATCACATATTCAGGAATAAGAGCAATTCAAAGGAATTAGAAGTTGCAAAACAATGTACTGAGAACTTACTCGATGTACGGCTGCACTTTTATTAGGTTGTTGAATATATACAACGAAATGGTCCGCCATTCTTCGACATCCAACCCTATTGATTTCAAAGCACCGGCTGGTGCAAGCTTCCCTTTGAATAGGATGATGTTGGATCGACCTTTTTCACAGTTGCCATCATTGTACCGAGGCTTCAGATTATGCAATTGACAATTGTTGGCTTTGTAGTGTGCTGTCACGAAGTTTGCCACCTCCTCAGTAATGAATACCTCGGCCATCGATGCTTCAACTCTATGTTTATTTTTACATTTTTCTCGAAGCGTCTTCTGCATCCTCTCAGTTACGAAGCACCAACAATTTTGCACGGCCCCCCCAATATTGCCTCGGTCGGGAGATGAAAAATCAAATGCTGCATTGGATTAAAGAAGCCCGATGGAAAGATCTTTTCTAACCAGTTTGTCTAGCATGTCAGGCGATAGTTCTTTCGCACAAAGAGCACGAAAGAAATAGCTCAGCTCTGCCAGTACTAGCCATTCATCCCCAGGGATAAAGCCACGCAACATCACCGGCATTACCCGCTCAAGCCATATGTGCCAATCATGACTCCTGAGACCAAATATTTTCAATTTGTCAAGACTCGCTCCTCTCTTTAGATTCACGGCATACCCATCGGGGAACATCAACTGCATTTTCACCCACAAGATCATTTCCCTCATAGCTGGCCTTCCAAGATTGAACCATGCCTTTAGGTTGCGGAATGTTTTCTAACGGTCTATCACATAGAGCCTCCTAGTCTACTCTAGCCTTAGGATTATCCTTCGACTTCCCCTCTATGTCGAACAATGTACCAAAAAGGGCCTCCACGATATTCTTTTTAGTGTGCATCATGTTGATGTTGTTTGCCACAGGAGGTCTTTAAAGTAAGGCAGATCCCAAAAACATATCTTGTGAGTCGAGGCATGTTTCGTATTATAACCTTTGAAATACCCCGGACGATCTGGATCCGGCTCGAGAGTGTTTATCTGATCCAGGATCAGTTGGCCTATCAACGCAGGTGGTGCAGTGTTTTTGACAACTCTACCATTGATGAAATTCTTCTTGTCTTTTTTGAACTTATGGTGAGGATCCAGGAACTGTCTATGCATGTCGAAGCAAGAAAACTTGCGACCCGCCTCCAGCCGATGGAAATGAAGAGCTGCCTTGCATGTGGGGCAGGGAAACCTTCCATGCACAAACAAACCAATGAATAGCGCATACGTCGGCAAGTCATGCATCGAGTACATGTACCACACATGCATTTTGAAGTTATTTTTTGTAGCGGCGTCGTATGTCTTGATCCCATTATCCCAGGCTTCTTGCAATTCATCCTTAAGCGGTTGCATGTACACATTCATATTCTTCCCCGGATATTTGGGCCCTGGAATTATCAACGTCAGGAAAATGTTCTTTCTTTTCATAATCTCTCCGGGGGGAGATTGAGTGGAGTGACAAATACAGGCCAACAACTGTGTTGTGCTGCCGTCATACCATACACATTGAACCCATCAGTGCTGATGGCAACTCAAGGATGCCTTGGATCTACGCTTTATCCTTATGTACTGCATCGAAGTGATTCCACGCAAAAGAGTCTGAAGTGTGTCCTAACACCGGATTCCATCTGCATCTCGTTTTGTTCTTTTGCCCAATTTATGCCATGTCATCTGTCTAGCCGTCTTTTCGACCATGAAAATACGTTGAAGTCTTGGTATGATTGGCAGATATCGAAGAACATGTCACAACCCTAGAATTTGCTTGAATTGTTTGCATCAACATCAGCATGTGCATCATGTCATCATGTTAAAATTTAAAATTAATTTGAAATGGGGATGTCAAATCCTAGCACCTCATTGAATAAACAAATTTCCAATAATTGTTTTTTCTCCTTTTCAATGATTTCAAAATGCCTTTTAAAAATGTTCACCATGTATGATAAATGTTGGCAACAACATACCAGGGGTGAAGTATATTTTCACAATTAATTTGGCAAATTTAATAAATCATCAAAGTTTCTGAAAATCACTATTAAAGCATTATAAATATTTTAGTTGCATAAAATTTCCTGAAACTTTTAGTGTAGTTTGGAAATATTCCAAATATACCCCACAAATATTTCCAAGAATTTTAGTTTTATAGTTTTGCCCAAACAAAATTTAATAGAAAATAGAAACTAATAAAACTAAAAGAGAGAGAGAGAGAACTCACCTGTTGGCCCAACACGGTAGCAGGCCCAGCCCACCCTGGGGAGCGGTCGTCTTCAACCCCTGCCAGTAGGCAGAGGCGAAGGCTGGCACGACGCACGCCAGAGGCACCACGCCTCCTGCCTGCCTGGCTCACCCGAGCCAGCGCGACAACGGGGGTGAGGACCCCAACATCGTCCGGATCAAGCCGACCCTCTCATTCTCCCTCTCTCCCTCTACTTCCTTCCCCTCGGGCCCGAGTGGAGCTCGCCTTCGCCCTTGCTATCCTTGCGGCCTCTAGCCAGCTCTAGCCCAGCCAGTGGGCCCACCAGAACCGCCGCATCCCACTGCCTCTCCTCGCCGAGCCATGCTTCGTCAGGGACACCGCAACGCCCTGACGTTGCCAACTTCCCCAACCTTCGCCGGCGGATGCCGTCGCTGATTCACCGCTGCAGGAGCCCCCCCCCACCCCGAGCTCGTCGACCACCTCCTCGGGCCTGCTATGAGCCCTGGTTCCTCTTCCCCTCAGCCCACTGCCTATTCCGTCCCCTAGCCTCCATCCCTGCCGTTACCGAACTTCGTCTTCCGCCAAAGTCGCCATGGCCATCATCTCCGACGTCCGCGTGTCCTCCCGTTGCCTCAGATGGATGCGCACGAACCCCAGCTGCCCGTAGATGCCTTCCGCCGCCCAAATGGTCGTCAAAGGAGGATTTCCGGTGACCCCCCGACGTCTCGGCTCCTCGCCGGCGACTAACGCCGGCCCTGCCGACGTGGCAGTTGACCGGACCCACCAGTAAGTGACTGACTAGGTCCCCTATTTACTGCTGAGTCAGCAGTTGACTGGGCCCACCAGTCAGCGTGTGGAGATGGCCCTATGTGATTGACATGTGGGTCCTGCCAGTCAGGTTTGACCTTGGCCGGACCTATTGACCTGTGACATCACCCTGACATAATGGTGATATAGTAAAGTATTTCTGCAATTAAAATAAATACTAAATGATTTATTTATTTCAGAAAATGTTTAAAGCTTCTAAAATTCATAAAAAATAGTTTGTAAATCAAATGAAAATAATTTATATATGAAAAATGATCAGAAAAATCCAATGAATCTGTTTATGCCATGATCATGCATGTTTGAACAGTAGAACATCACAAAGTAGGACATTTTATGATTAGGGCAGTATATGAAATATCATTTGGAGTTGAAATGCAAACTTGTTTGAATTCCACTTCAATGAACCTGGCTAATTATTCCTCTAGGTTAATTCAGTATCCTAACTTGCCACATCATGCATCATTTTGCATTGCATTGGATGTTCTTCCTTTGTGTTTGCCGGTGATTGCTCCCTCTCGGTAGATGATGGTTCCGACGATGTGAACATTGACACTGATGAAGAGAAATGATATCTTCAGGACTATCAGGCAAGCAAACCCCCGTTGAGCATACTAATATGACCCCACTCTCTCGCTCCTTCTCTCTTTTATTGCATTAGGAAAACAACGATTCAATTGTTACCTATTATCGGTAGTTCAACCCATTCCTTTGCATGACCTGTCTTTGCCACAGCAAATAGTTCAAACCAGTTAGCATGAGTAGCAACTGCTTTAGCCTTGTTGTGCTTACTCGTCCATTCTTATTTACCTACTGTGCCTGCTATGGTTAGAGTCGTGTC
The DNA here is from genome assembly GCA_022496015.1 of Hordeum marinum. NCBI lineage: Eukaryota > Viridiplantae > Streptophyta > Magnoliopsida > Poales > Poaceae > Hordeum > Hordeum marinum. The sequence continues at coordinate 299,907,923 of CM039673.1, forward strand.
GGGTCGGGTCTGATACATCTGGGTGATGGATCGGAATGGCAGTATTCATGTCGTATTGTGTGAGAGCTAAGTGCGTGAACACGATTTGGTAAAGGTAGCGATGAGAGGTCATGTAGGAGTACATGACGGGTTGTCTCATTGGGACTGACCAGAAGAACTGAGTCATGTGTTTGTGATCCAAGACAGTTACTACCACACATTGGGCTCCGGTAACTCGACCCCTCTCGGCTTATTAATCGCCTAGTCCTCTGTCCAGGAGTCGCAACTAGTTTCTGGTGTTTGTAGGAAAAGTGATGGCGGGCATGCATAGCGCTGCCCGACGGGGTCGGCTGTGATGTGGTATAGGCACAGTGGCACGGTGTACCAAGTGGCACCCGAACGATGGGCTTGGGAACCCTGCGCACATCGTTTGAGGACGTAGCGGAAACTTCGGCCGGACTTCCGTGTAGGTTCAGTCTCAAATAGACGATAAACCAGGACTAGGGTCTTGTGTGGTTGACGGTCGTGGCCGACGCCCACGACAGTGCTTCCGCTTGAAGGTTGTCGAGATGCATGACGTGCATATGGTGATAAGGGGCGAGAGCGTGTGTGAAGAACTATACCCCTGCAGGGTGAAATAATCGGTTCGAATAGCCACGTCCTTGGATATGGACTACTTGGAGAACTTATGTGGTTCATAGATAAGTGAAATGGATACTTCTAAAATACGCAAGATAAGCGTGAGTGCTATGGATGGCCTTCTCGTAGGGAGACGAGAGTGGATCCCTAGTGGTGTATTGATTGGTGAATATGTGGACTCGTCTGTGCTATCCCACCTCAAAGAAAGCATTTGTAGACGTAGTATAGGTTAGCCAAGAGTCAAAGCTGGCTTGCTGCAATTAACTCCATAATCCCCTTCATTGATACTGATGCATGTGTAGTTAGTTCTAATGTAAGTCTTGCTCACTACCCTTGTACTCACATTTTCTTAAATTATGTTTCTGCGGAGGAGACGTCAGTCTCATTAGTGGTATTTTCGACGTGAAGTTCGATGTTGACCGGATTAGCTTGGGAATCCCAGACAGAGGTCTGGTTCCTTTGGTAGGGTCGTTGTAGCTTTTCAGGCTCCTCCAGCCACTTTTGTAGATGTTTGTACCCAGACATGTTTAACTTCCACTTGCTTGTTTGAATGCTCTGGATGTTGGGTCTTGAGACCCCTGTTTGTAACATCTTATTGTATTGGCTCTTCCGAGCCTTTTAATTAAATGTTGTAATGTTGTATGGTTATGTTGTGATGCCATAGTTGTATCTATGCATATCGAGCATTTCGTGCGTACGTGTGACGTGCAACGGTATGTATGGGATCCGACACCTAGTTTTGTGCCTTTAGTAGTACTCTTTATGGGGAACTGCCTCTTTGTGCTTCCACCGAGCCTTGGTAGCTTGCTACTGCTCCGGACACATTGATTGACCGGCATGTATCCTTCTTTGCTGTTGTATCTGTCCCTTTGGGGAAATGTGTCGCAGTGTAATGGAGTCCTTGTAGCCTGCTACGACTCGTCTACGTGAAGTGCTGACATTCATGTCCCACGGCGTAATGGAGTCCTTGTAGCTTGTTATGACTCATCTACACACGCTAGAGATCGACACCTGCATTGTTGGGTTACATATGCCCATCCCGTTACGGATGTGCCACTTTGGTTCTACGACTAGTCATGTCGGCCCGGGTTCTTCGACATTTGAATGCTAGCAACACATTCACATACGTGAGTCAAAAGGCGCAAACGGTCCCGGCCTAGGTAAGGTGGTAGCCGTTGAGATAACCATGCGTGAGACCACAAAATGATGTGATGTGTTACAGGCTGGATTCTTATGGCTTAGGATCGGGGTCCCGACAACTTTGGTATCAGAGCTTGACTGTCTGTAGGATTACCAAGCTAAACTTGTTTATGTTGAGTCTAGAACTGCTTTAGTTATATAAGGGAATTTATTGTGGAAGGGAACATAAGGCTCTTTTTACTCCTTTCCTTGTGTCATTCTAATTCTAAGTCACCCTCTTCTTTTCTACGGGGATTAAGAACTAGGCCTTCTCATCTATCTTTTAGGAGGACGAGTTACTATGCTAGACCCCTATAGGAAAGTTGTTGTCTTCCTTGATCAATGTCTCCATACGAATTAACTGTCATGTTGTCAGTTTTCTTGTGCAGGTTGCCTCATATTTCATGCCCGTACAGCCGTTATGTTGTCCGAGTTTTCCAAGGTTTCTAAATTATCTAATGCAATTGCAAAACTCTTTCATCTTGAGTCAATGTCTTTCGGGCCAGACAAAGCACACTAATTTTTGAGTTGAGGTACTATAATACCTCGACGTGTTTGATGAAAGTGTTTTAGGAAACCATGTTGTTTTAGTGAACCACCCAATAGTCTAGTTATGTCTTTTGTTTCAAGTGTGATAATTCTGGCCATCATTATCAAAAGCATGCTATGATGCTATTTAGTCAATAGGTATTCTGTATCTCGGTTCTTGAACCCAAGGATCATTCTTCTCATTCCCGTTGATAGTATTTGCTCGTTCCTTTAGGATATTAGTAACCTTGTTATAGTCCTCAAGGTTTGTGGTATATCATTCTTCCAATACCATGAATCAGTTATGGCAGAAGTTCTTTGTGAACATAAAATCACAACAAGAGTGCTCATGATGAGTCCTCCATTTCATAGTCGTGAGTCTGCCAATTCTTTCATTTCTGCTTGGATTATCTGGAAGAGACATGTTGAACACCGTTTGATATATTCAATCCATTCATCTACAACTCAGGAAAAATCAGGTGCTCTTGAGTTTCCCTCCTTCAATTGTATTCTGACCTTTATCTATCAGTGGATAGTCAAGAGTAGGTCATGCATTCTGTTATCGATGTCGACTATTCTTGTGGTCAGTCAAGCCATTCTATTCTAGAATGACTAGGAGAAGCAACCTCATGTACCTCATCCATTTCTAGGATTGGGTCAAAGCAGTTGTATTCCGCAGACCAAAATGCCAATACAACTTTTGCTCTATTCTACCTTGAGGTATTACCCTCTTCATGTCAGAAATATCATGAGAACTGCACTCCCTCTTATGAAATCTTGATCTAGTGATACTTCTCCCATCATCATTCATTCCTCGGTCTTTGTGCTGTCTGTGACCAGAACACCGACGAGTGAATCGTCATGTGTGAAATCGATACTCCTAGCAACTTTGTTGCTTGGTAGTTAATGGACAATAATCTCACTCTTGGTGTGATGATCATTGAATTATCATACAAAGAATGATCGTGATACCTAGTCCATTTTCCATGGTGCACTTTTCGGTCAATGAGTAGGATTGTGTCAATCCTTCGCTCTGTTGATCATATCGTCTTCCCTTGAAAAGCAAGATTTCTCTCGAGCTTGATAACATACCGGTGGATCGTGATTTTCTGAATGTCTTCTCGGAAGTATTACCAAGGTGTTCCTTGACCGTTATGTTAAGTTTGTAATCGAGATGGTTTTCCTATAAACCACCTTTCTCCAGGAATCTGTGTTGGACACCCCTGAACTAGTTGGTTAAGCTAAACAACAACTTGGAGAGTTGGAAGATAAAAGCTTCACCTGACTTAGTTCATTCCAGGGGGATGTTTTTGTTGTGGATGTGTGTGTCGAAGAAAGGCGATATTTCACCGAGTGATCCTCGTGGTCAATTGTTGGATCTATCGTCTTATCCAATCTTTGATTTGAGTATGGGCTATCGTCAAATAAAAATCAGAACCAAAGATCTTCCTAATGTTTTTTTACTCATGGATGTATCCTCGAGCATACACCATTATATCCTTTGGCCTGACCAATGCTATTACCTTTTTCTCATAGTTGAGGAATTCCATTCATTTGTATACCTCGATGAATTGTGGTTGGGCCCATCGACAACATTTTCATCTGTTCCATGATTCATGATGAACATTGAGCTAGTGTTGGAAACTTTGTAGGTAATATCTTCGTGTCATGTACATGAAGCATATGCATGGTGTAAGAAGTGACTTACTCTTAGTTCATGTGCATATGGTGCAAGTTGCCGCCATGAACTTGAGAAAGGTCATTTTGTTTTCTTTGGAATCATCCCAAGTCAATCATGCACGTGTGAAGTATTCTATGGTTTGGTAGACTAATCATCTCCATTCCACATGCAATCCCTAGCACACCAAGCCACTGATTGATTTGTTTGAGGAAAAGAAGCTAAGTGTTACTCCTGAAGGGCCTTGATGGACGTGCACAATACTTTGCTACCTCCAATGATGGTTCCATCCAAAACTCAGTAGTGTTTTGTTGTAAGTCCATGTAGTCAGCATGTCTTGGACAGTGTGTTCACATGTGTCTTGCAATCCAGCTCATATTTTGGAGTTGATGCCGTAGTTCATGTCCTGAGAATCTCGCAATGTCATCTCTTTGATTTGTGTTGTAACCATTCACTTTCAGACATGTTGAGTCTGGAATATCCTGACACGAGCCATATCAGAATCTCAGGAAAATATGATGGTTGGGACGTTTTCCCCAAGAATTATAACAATGGTCTCTCTGTAACCCGGAAAGGGATGTTGTGGCTAACATACCTATCCGAAAGGCCTACTATTATATTATCTTGTTTCAGCAACCTTATCCACTTCCCCATGAGGTTTTCGCATGACTTATTCAGAAGTTATTTCGCATGGACCCTTTGAGAGCCCGAAGTCCAACCTTTACTTGATGTTCTAGATAGCAAACTTGACCTATGTTTGGGGTTACACTAGTACATCAAGGAGAATATTAGAAGCGGAGTGCTAAATGTCTCTCAATCGATCATCCAGATTTTGCTCCCTTGGTGTAGATAAGGTGAAATCTGAGAACGTGTTGTCTTCCTTTGCATCTACATCCTCCATCATTATTCATCATGGTAGTATGAGGTGTTGCCAGGATCCTTGGCACGGATGTTGGTAAAAACAAGGATAAATATGGTAATGCTCAAGTTCTTGCGAGCATGCTCGGACACTGGGTTATACCATCGGTTTTAAGTGGAATATGCCTTCCATTGCCGACTTGTTTTATAACTCTAGTTTTCCTCCGATCTGAGTATGCCATTCTTTGAATTCCTTCCAACGATCATTTGCGAATTGCCTTAGGCTGGTGTAAAGAGTTTCAATGGTCTCTGTATCAAAAGTAATTCTTTTTGCCACTTAAGGGATAATCCTACAAGTCACTTCCCCTAAGGTGCCCCGTAACGGTATTATGGCAATTAACTCCTCGCTACTTTCGAACCTCTTTATCATCTGTTTAGCATGGAATTGTTGCCTACCAATTGAACCTCTGTCATCTGCCTCATTCTTTATTCTCAATATGTGTTTTGTGTCTCAGCTCCAGAGATGTTATCACGTCTCATTCTACGAGTTGATCATGAGATGCTCGATCTACGAGAAGATCGAATCTTGTAGATATTTCTTATTCCTTTTTGTCATCGTGTTGGATGAAGACCTTGAAAGCAAAGACGCCAATGTCAAGATGATGAAATGAAACAACATCTTCGAGAAGGCAATTGGATCATGAAGGTTGTGTTAGTTTTGTGTTCCCTTCTATCCTCTTACCCTACGCTTGAATCTCGGGACGAGATTCTTGTTTAGTGGGGGTGAGTTGTCATAGCCCTAGAATTTGCTTGAATTGTTTGCATCAACATCAACATGTGCATCATGTCATCATGTTAAAATTTAAAATTAATTTGAAATGGGGATGTGAAATCCTAGCACCTCATTGAATAAACAAAATTCCAATATTGTTTTTTTCTCATTTTCAATGATTTCAAAATTCCTTTTAAAAATGTTCACCATGTCTCATAAATGTTGGCAACAACATACCAGGGGTGAAGTATATTTTCACAATTAATTTGGCAAATTTAATAAATCATCAAAGTTTCTGAAATTCACTATTAAAGCATTATAAATATTTTAGTCGCTTAAAATTTCCTGAAACTTTTTGTGTAGTTTGGAAATATTCCAAATATACCCTACAAATATTTCCAGGAATTTTAGCTTTATAGTTTTGCCCAAACAAAATTTAATAGAAAATAGAAACTAATAAAACTAAAATAAAGAGAGAGAGAGAGAACTCACGTGTTGGCCCAACACGGTAGCAGACCCAGCCCACCCTGGCGAGCGGTCGTCTTCAACCTCTGCCAGTAGGCAGAGGCGAAGGCTGGCATGGCACACGGCCGGGGCACCATGCCTCCTGCCTGCCTGGCTCTCCCGAGCCAGCATGACCACGGGGGTGAGGACCCTAGCATCGTCCGGATCGAGCTGGCCCTCTCATTCTCCCTCTCTCCCTTTGCTCCCTTCCCCTTGGGCCCAAGCGGAGCTCGCCGTCGCCCTTGCTATCCCCGCAGCCTCCGGCCACCTCTAGCCCAGCCAGTGAGCCCACCAGAACCACGACATCCCCCTGCCTCTCCTCGCCGAGCCATGCTTCGCCGGGGTCACCGCAACGCCCTGACGCCGCCATCTTCCCTAACCTTCGTCCGGCGGATGTCTTCGCCGATTCGCCGCCACAGGAGCCCCCCCCCACGAGCTTGTCGACCATTTCCACGAGCCTGCTGTGAAACCTGGTTCCTCTTCCCCTCGCCCCGTTGCCTGTGTTGTCCCCTAGCCGCCATCCCCGCCATTGCCGAACTCCGGCCACCGCCAAAGTCGTCGTGGCCATCATCTCCGGCGTCGGCATGTCCTCTCGTTGCCTCAGATGGATGCGCATGAACCCCAGCTGCCCGTAGATGCCTTCCGCCGCCCAAATGGTCACCGGAGGAGGATTTCCGGCGACGCCCCGCCGTCTCGGCTCATTAACAGCGACTAACCCTGGCCCGGCCAACGTGGCAGTTGACCAGACCCACCAGTGAGTGACTGACTAGGTTCCCTATTGACTGCTAAGTCAACAGTTGACTGGGCCGAACAGTCAGCCTGTGGAGATGGCCCAGTGTCATTGACATGTGGGTCCTGCCAGTCAGGTTTGACCCTGGCCAGCCCTATTGACCTGTGACGTCACCCTAACGTAATGCTGATGCAGTAAAGTATTTCTGCAATTAAAATAAATACTAAATAATTTATTTAATTTTGAAAATGTTTAAAACTTGTTAAATTCATAGAAAATAATATGTAAATCAAATGAAAATAATTTATATATGAAAAATGATCAGAAAAATCCAATGAATCTGTTTATGCCATGATCATGCATGTTTGAACAGTATAACATCACCAAGTAGGACATTTTATGATTAGGGCAGTACATGAAATATCATCTGGAGTTGGAATTCAAACTTGTTTGAATTCCACTTCAATTAACCTGACTAATTATTCCTCTAGGTTAATTCAGTATCCTAACTTGCCACATCATGCATCTTGATTTTGCATTGCATTGAATGTTGTTCCTTTGTGTTTGCCGATGATTCCTCCCTCTCGGTAGATTATGGTTCCAACGATGTGAACGTTGACACTTATGAAGAGAAATGATATCTTCAGGACTGTCAGGCAAGCAAACCCCCCTTAAGCATACTGATATGAACCTACTCTCTTGCTCCTGCTCTCTTTTATGGCATTAGGACAACAACGATTCAATTGTTACCTATTATCGGTAGTTGAACCCATTCCTTTGCATGACCTGTCTTTGCCACAGTAAATAATTGAAACCACTTAGCATGAGTAGCAAATACTTTAGCCTTGTTGTGCTTACTCGTCCGTGCTGATTTACCTATTGTGCCTGCTATGCTTAGAGTCGTGTCGGGTCGGGTCTGATACATCTGGGTGATGGATCGGAATGGCAGTATTCATGTCCTACTGTGTGAGAGCTAAGTGCGTGAACACGATTTGGTAAAGGTAGCGATGAGAGGTCATGTAGGAGTACATGACGGGTTGTCTCATTGGGACCGACCTTAAGAACTGAGTTCTATGTTTGTGATCCAAGACAGTTACTACGACACATTGGGCTCCGGTAACTCGACCCCTCTCAGCTTATTAATCGCCTAGTCCTCTATCCAGGAGTCGCAACTAGTTTCTGGTGTTTGTAGCAAAAGTGATGGCGGGCATGCATAGCGCTGCCCGGCGGGGTGGGCTGTGATGCGGTATAGGCACAGTGGCACGGTTTACCAAGTGGCACTCGAACGATGGGCTTGGGAACCCTGCGCACATCGTTTGAGGCCGTAGCGGAAACTTCGGCCAGACTTCCGTGCAGGTTCAGTCTCAAATAGGCGATAAACCTGGACTAGGGTCTTGTGTGGTTGACCGTCGTGGCCGATGCCCACGCAAGTGCTTTTGCTTGAAGGTTGCTGAGATGCGTGACATGCATATGGTGATAAGTGGCGAGAGCGTGTGTGAAGAAGTATACCCCTGCAGGGTGAAATAATCTGTTCGAATAGCCGCGTCCTCGGTTATGGACTACTTGGAGAACTTATATGGTCCATAGACAAGTGAAATGGATACTTCTAAAATACGCAAGATAAGCGTGAGTGCTATGGATGGCCTTCTCGCAGGGAGACAAGAGTGGATCTATAGTGGTGTATTGATTGGTGAATATGTGGACTCGTGTGTGCTATCCCACCTCAAAGAAAGCATTTGTAGACGTAGTATAGGTTAGCCAAGAGTCAAAGCTGGCATACTGATGCATGTGTAGTTAGTTCTGATGTAAGTCTTGCTGAGTACCCTTGTACTCACGTTTTCTTAAATTATGTTTTTGCAGAGGAGAAGTCAGTCTCATTAGTGGTATTTTCGACGTGAAGTTCGATGTTGACCGGATTAGCTTGGGAATCCTGGATAGAGGTCTGGTTCCTTTGGTAGGGTCGTTGTAGCTTTTCAGGCTCCTCCAGCCACTTTTGTAGATGTCTGTACCTAGACATGTTTAACTTCCGTTTGCTTGTTTAAATGCTCTGAATAATGTTGGGTCTTGAGACCCCTGTTTGTAACATCTTATTGTATTGGCTCTTCTGAGCCTTTTAATTAAATGTTGTAATGTTGTATGGTCATGTTGTGATGCCATAGTTGTATCTATGCATATCGGGCATGTCGTGCGTACGTGTGACGTGCAACGGTATGTATGGGATCCGACACCTAGTTGTGTGCCTTTAGTGGTACTATTTATGGGGAACTGCCTCTTTGTGCTTCCACCGAGCCTTGGTGGCTTGCTACTGCTCCGAACACATTGATTGACCGACATGTATCCTTCTTTGCTATTGTGTCTGTCCCTTCGAGGAAATGTATCGCAGTGTAATGGAGTCCCTGTAGCCTGCTAGAACTCGTCTATGTGCAGTGATGACATTCATGTACCACGGCGTAATGGAGTCCTTGTAGCTTGCTATGACTCGTCTACACACACTAGAGATCGCCACCTGCATTGCTTGCTGGGTTACGTATGCCTGTCCCTCTATGGATGTGCCACTTTGGTTCTACGACTAGTCATGTCAGCCCGGGTTCTTTGACATTTGAATGCTGGCGACACATTCACATACGTGTCTCAAAAGATGCAAATGGTCCCGGCCCAAGTCAGGTGGCAGCCGTGGAGATAACCGTGCGTGAGACTGCAAAGTGATGTGATGTGTTATAGGATGGATTCTTATGGCTTAGGATCGGGGTCCCGACAGAACATGAATGGGGATTTTGGTCTGACTCTTCTCACCCATACCGTTGTCTACCAGAACATACCTGGAAGCATTGCAAATGGGGCAATAATTCAAGCCCGCATACTGAAGCCTAAATAAGGCACATCCATTCTCACAGGCATGTATCTTCTCATAGGGCATCTTAAGCGCACGTAGGATGTTGTCCGAATGGTACATGTTTGGTGGCAATACATGTCCTTTGGGTGGAAAGCGTCCAAATATCGTCATCATCGCGTCGTAGCATTCTCTACCCAGGTTGAACTGAGCCTTTAGAGCCATTACTTGCGCGATGGCATCTAGCTGACAAAGCTCAGTGTGCTCGTGGAGAGGACGTTTTGAAGACTCCAACATTTCATAAAAGGCCTTTGCAGATTCCTCCATCTCATCGTCCGAATCCCGAGCATCATACAATTCTTGCAGCATGTCTTCGATCTCGGTACCATGCTCGTCGGTGCAACAACGAACCACCTCATTTCTGGCGCGTTGGGCAGACTCACCATGAAATGTCCAGACCGTATAATTAGGCATAAAACCCCACTTCTGCAGGTGTTTGATCATTTCAAACTCTTACTTCTTCTTACAGTTGTCGCAATCGACACAAGGGCACCAGGTTATTTTCTGTCCATTTGCAAATGCGACTCTCACAAACTCCTTGGTTTTTGTTAATCATTCACGGGTCATGTCTTTCTGACTAGTGTGACCGGTGTACATCCACCCATGATCACTCATCTTGCCTAGATACCGGACACACACAAAACATATACATAATTCAACAAACCATATTCATCAGTTAATAGAGTTTGTCAGTTTTACTATGTCGATGCAACCTAGACGCTAGTAGGTAAAGATAGGTCCTAATCCCACCCGAGTATGTGTATATTGGGTTCGTTTTCCCATGCTCCGCTCCGGATCCAATGCACAATTTCGGCAGCACCTCCCCGTTGTTTTCCTGATACACGTTTGGGCAATAAGCAGAGAGGATGTGTACCCAGAGAACAACAGGGAGGCACTAACGAAATTCTGCATCGGATCCGGAGCAGAGCATGTGGGAAAATGAATCCAATCTACACATACTCGGGTTGTCCATGGATAAAGTTGGACAATTCAAAAGAATCACGGTTATAAATATGCTAATGAATGCATATTTATAGATGTAACCCTTTCGAACGGGAGACGCATAGTGGTCACGCATACTAATGATTGAAGACACCTATAGCTAGCAATTTTCATTGGCATGAAGACCAGAACAGAGCAAAAAAAATTAACGGTGTCAGGGGAGAAGATGTCATTTATGCTGACCAACGAACGCAGCAGGGGAGCTTGTCAAATGCACGGCGAGGTCGTCGAACAACTGCACATTGAATTTCACCTGATCAACACAAAATATGATGTTTTTATAAAAAAATAGGAAACTATGTGACCTATCTCATAATTTACAAAACTATGACCTCCTCGGCCTCACGAAGGCTAAATAGCACCTTTTTGGTCCTCCTAGGAGGCAGAATAGGTGTTGGGGGTCAGGGGTGAGTGGCATCGGGAGACAATGGCATCGGGGGTTAGTGGCGTTGGTAGCCGGGGGCTAATGGTATCAGGAGTCGGGGGTCGGTGGCGTTGGTGGTCGGGGATCGATGGCGTCGGTGGTTAGGGGTCGGTGGTTTTGGTGGTTAGACAATGGTGTTGGTGGTCGGGGCTCGTGGGGCAATGGCGTCGGTTGTAGGGGTCGGGGGTTCGGGGCGTCGGGGATCGATGGCGTCGGGGGTTGGGGTCGTTAGCATCGTGGGTCGAGGGTTGGTGGCATCGGGGGTCGACGGTCGGTGGCACATCGGGCCAAAATTTAACTAATGCTAGACCTAACTAAATAAGCTAAGTAACCCTAATTCCTAAAATCTTACTAACTACAACTAAACTACATTTTTTACATCTTCTACAACTAACTACAACTAATTAACCTAACTACAACTAAACTAGATTTAACAAAATTACTAACTACAACTAAATCACTAACTAAATTACTAACTACAACTGATTAACCTAACTAAATTACTAACTACAACTAAATTACTAACTACAACTAATTAACCTAATTCCTAAAATCTTACTAACTACAACAAAATTACTAAACAGATAAAAAATGAAAAAATAGAGAGGGGGAGGGGGCTCACCGGAGTGGGGGAGGTGGTGGCTGGCGTTGGTGGAGGTGTAGGAGGCCGACGCCGGCGGTGGGGCGTCGGGGCGGCGGGTGGTGCGGCGGGGCGGTGGCAATGGTGTGTCGGGGGTGCCGGGGAGGGAGAGAGCGGCGGGGTGGTTGGGCGGTGGGCACGGGCGGCAGTGGCGACGCGGCGGGCCGCAGGGGGGCCTACGCATGCGGCGGCAGGGCGACGCGGCGGTGGGGGTGGGGGTGGTGAGCACGGGCTAAGGGGTGGTGGGCGCGGGCGAAGGGTGGCGGCGGCGGGGCGCAGGGGGCCCGGGCGCGCGGCGACGGGAGCGACATGGCGGTGGGGGGTGACGTGGCGGCAGGGGCGACGGGGCGACGGTGGCGTCGGGGGGCGATGGGCGCAGGCGGCGGGGTGGTGGGGTGACGGGGAGGACAGAGAGAGAGAGGCGGGCCGGGGGCTAGCGGACGGCAAAGAGGGGGGCTGTTAGGTTAAGTTGTGGGTTGGGTCGTTAGTGGGCCCCCTCCCTCGTTGCCGTCTGCTAGCTGATGGCGAACCTCCTTTGTCGTCCGCTAGCAGACGACAAAGAACTGGCTGCTGGCAAAGCCACCCTTTGTCTTCCACTAGCTCTTTGTCGTCCGTTTTCTGCTAGCTAATGGCAAAGCCACACTTTGTCGTCCGCTAGCAGACGGCAAAGCTTCTGATTCCAGTAGTGATGTATTTTGATGGAGCTTTCTCGCTGCAAGGCACTGGTGCTGGAGTGCTTCTTGTCGCACCCACCGGAGAGCACCTCAGATATGTGGTCTAGATGCACTTTCCCGGGAGATATCCATGAACAATACAGCTGAGTACAAAGGGCTACTTGCCGGTCTCAGGATTGTAGCAGACCTCGGGATCAAGAAACTTATTGTCAGGGGTGATTCTCAACTTGTCGTCAGGCAAGTGAACAAACATTACCAGAGTCCATTGATGGAAGCTTATGTAGATGAGGTGAGGAAGTTGGAAGAACGTTTTGACGGCCTGCAAATGGAGCATGTTCCACGTGTAGAGAACAACGCTGCCGATGGCCTGTCAAAGTGTGCTGTCCTTAAGTTACCCGTGGAACCAGGAACTTTCGTGCTCCAACTAACTCAACCCTTCATGACACTGTCAACAGGTGAAAGCACAACATGCTCCCTTGGTGATTTTCATAATTCATGACAACATACATTGTCTCTTGGACTGATATTTTTACCTAGTGTACTTCAGATACAGTCTATAGAGAGGTTTGGCAAAAGGAGAGTGTGGAGACACCCCAAGATGCAAGGAAATAGGTTATCCAAGCTTCAACCAAGAGGACTCTACATTTTATAATTGTGAGAAATCACTTTGAGTCCATATGAAAGCCAATACTATTCAAAGGGGGTAAGGTTTTGTTGGTGAACAATCTGCTCAAACGTGCACAAGTGATAGTCGCCAAAAACATCCACAAACTCTCCCACCAAAGTCTGTTCTATACCTAACACTCAAAATCGGTGCAACCAACTTTCCCATACTGGTGCCACCAATTCCAGAACCTAGACAGACTCAAGCCAAACCCTAGCCACTTCGGTGCAACCGATTCCATACCGGTGCCACCGAGTTTAGGTTGCCAACTTTTTCTTATGCAAATTCACATTTTCGGTCCCACCGAGAATGTTGGATCTGCGTCACCGAGATTGGAAATCTGACCGTTGGTCACCTTATCGATACAACCCTGGTCACCTTATCAGTGCAACCGAGTTTCCTATATCGGTCTCACCGAGATTCAAAAGTTGCCACCTTTTGGTCACTTCGGTACCACCGAGATTAACACATTGGTGTCACCGAGTTGTTCATTTTGTGGGTAACGGTTGGATTTTTGGGGATGCCTATATATACCCCTTCACCACCACCTAGTCAAAAGAGAAGCACTCAGAACTATTCCATACCTATCCTATCAAATTTTCTGAGAGAGAACCATCTACCCTTGTGTTGAGGTCAAGATCTTCCACTCCAATCATATGGATCTTAAATTCTAGACTCCCCAAGTAGCTTTCCACCAATCCCATATCTTCCACCATGCCAAATCTGTGAGAGAGTGATTAGGTGCTGAGGAGTCTATCATCTTGAAGCACAAGAGCAAGGAGTTCATCGTAATTACCGAGCCTATTACCTTTTGGAGGGTGGTGCCTCCTAGATTGGTTAGGTGTCACTTGGGAGCCTCCTACTTCGTGTTGTGGAGTGAACCAAGAAGTTTGTAAGGGCAAGGAGATCGCCTACTTCATGAAGATCTACCCATAGTGAGGCTAGTCCTTCATGGAGAGAAGCCGTTATGGAATAGTCATGGTTGCTACTTCGTGGACCGTTTAGGGTGGAGCCCTCCGTGGACACTCGCGACTGTTACCCTTCGTCGGTTGAAGACTCCATAAACGTGGATGTACGATAGCTCCACCTATCGAAACCACGGGAAAAATCCATGCGTCTCCAACTGCGTTTGATCTACCTATATCAACACTTTACTTCATATGCAATGTCTTTACTTTCCGCTACCATATTTGTTGGCATGCATGTGTAGGGCTGTTAGACTTGCTAGCTTTTCTAAAACTGTTAAAATGTGCCAACCAATTAACTTGGGAAAAGGTTAGGTTTTAAATTTCTGCTAGTATTCTATTCACTCCCCTCTAGACACTCTTCTAGTGATCCCTCAATTGGTATCAGAGCTTTGGTCTCCATTGCTTCGGTTTAATCATTGAGGAGGAAGATGGATGTGTCTACTATAGGGAATTTGAGTTGTAGAGTGCCCATTCTTGATGGAGAGTACTATAGTCAATGGAAATCTTTCATGCTTGAGCTGTTTAATGAATTTCAATTGAGCAAATATGTTATGCGCCCCTATGAGCCTCCTATTGATCATTTGCATCCCACACACGAAGAGGAAATTGACATGCTATGCAATCTTAGAACTATTAATCTCATTGTTAGAGCATTGCCTAGAAATATGCTTAACCAAATGAAGAATTTTGCATGTGCTTACACTTTGTGGAATGATTTGGAGAAACGATATCCAAGTTATTCACTAAGTAATCTTGATGAAATTCTTCATAAAACCATTGCCTTTCACAAAATGTCACCTAGTGATCCTAAATTTGATGCTTGTCTATTTGAGCTTAGAGACCTCATGCATGCTAAAGGAGATGTCACAATTATCAACAATATCATTATAGAAGCCATTCACATTTATAAACTTGAACATTGTCATGATCACCATCCTAATGAATCTCTTGTTCTTTATGACGAGGATTTTCCACTTGATGATGACAATGTGGAACATGGATACTATGATGAAGACAAGCTGTTTGACATCGAGTATGAGAAGATTATGAAGAATCTAAGTCTCATGGCAAACTTCAAGGGTTACATGTCCAGAGGAAAAGAGTGGATTCTCGATAGCGGATGTACCGATCATATGACTAGAGATAGAGAGATGTTTGAAGAGATTACACCAAACCATGGACCACGAATGTACGTAACGTTTGGAGACAACTCCAAGGGTAAGGTACTTGGTCTTGGTAAGGTGTCCATATCCCATGATAGTTCTATTCAAAATGTTATGCTTGTTGAATCTCTTGGCTATAATCTTCTTGCCGTGTCTAGACTTGCCGACTTTGGTTTCAATGTGTTATTCACGAAAATAGACTGCCAAGTGTTTTGTCAAGATAATCATAAAATTGTCTTTACCGACATCCGTAGAGGTGATCTATACATTGTCGATTTCGCTAAGAGATCCAAACCTCGCACTTGTTTAATTGCTAAATCTTCTAAAGGTTGGCTTTGGTATAGAAGATTAGGACATGTAGGCATGAGTTATTTAGACAAACTTATCAAAGGTGATCATATACTTGGTTTTAAAGATGTTATCTTTGACAAAGATAGACTTTGTAGTGCTTGTCAAGTTGGAAGCAAGTAGGTGGAAGTCATCCTGTTAAGAATATCATGACTACTAGGATACCACTCGAGTTACATCACATGGATCTTTTTGGTCCCAATGCTTATAAGAGTCTCGGTGGAAATTCCTATGGTCTAGTTATAGTTGATGATTTTTCCAGATTTACGTGGGTATTCTTTCTTGATGATAAGTCGTAGGTTCAAAAGATCTTCAAGAAATTTGCTCACAAAGCACAAAATCAGTTTGAAGTGAAGAACAAGAAGGTTCGGAGCGATAACGGATCGGAGTTAAAGAACACCCATGTGGATACCTTTCTTGCCAAAGAAGGTGTCTCACCTGAGTTCTCAGCTACGTACATGCCTCAACAAAATGGACTTGTTGAGAGGAAGAACCGGGCACTCATTGAGATGGCAAGAATGATGCTTGACGAATACAAGACGCGAAAGCACTTTTGGGCAGAAGTCGTGGAAACAGCATGTCATGCCACAAACCGACTTTACCTACACAAGCTTCTCGGTAAAATGGCATACGAGCTACTCACCGGTAACAAACGCCAAGTTGGATACTTTCGGGTATTCGGCTCCAAGTGCTACATTCTTGATAAGCATCGTCGTACTAAATTTGCTCCTAAATCTCATGAAGGATTCCTACTTGGTTACGGATCAAACTTTCACACTTATCGTGTCTACAACAACTTCACTCGAAAAGTTGAAGAGACGGTAGATGTGAAGTTTGATGAATCTAATGGTTTGCAAGTCGAACAATTGCCAAATGATGTAGGTGATAAGGACCCTTCGGAAGCTATCCTAGATTTACCCATCGGCAAGATTAGTCGCATGGAGGTGAAGGAAAGTACTTGATCAACTCAAGTGGAAGCCCCTACATCATGACAAGGTGAACCACAACATGACATGGAGGCATCCACAAGCGGTACACAACAAGATGATGAAGAGGAAGAAGTGCATCATGAAGATCCACCACAACCTCCTTCACCACCACCTCAAGAGAACGACACCTTCAACAACAACGAAGATGAAGGAGATGATGATGAAGAAGAATCTCCACAAACCAACAACGGAAGCTAACCCGAGTTCGAGCACAAGTGACCAAGAACCATCCCCTAAACCAAATCTTTGGTGATATAGAAACATGGATAATCACTTGCTCTAAAACTCGTCTAGAAAATTTCTGTGAGCATTATTCTTTCATCTCTAGCATTGAGCCCTTCAAGGTAGAACAAGCTCTTGAAGACACGGATTGGGTGAATGCTATGCATGAAGAGCTTCACAACTTTGAAAGGAACGAAGTCTGGACACTCGTGGAGAAGCCCGAGGATGAACACAACATCATCAAAACCAAATGGGTATTTTGGAACAAGCAAGGCAAAGACGGTCAAGTCATGCGCAACAAGGACCCCCTCGTAGGTCAAGGATATACGCAAGTCGAAGGTATGGACTACAGTGAGACCTACGCCCTCATCGCTAGACTTGAAGCTATTCGCATTCTTCTTGCTTATGCAAATCACCATGATATCACGCTTTATTAAATGGATAATAAAATTGCATTTTTAAATGTTTAGATTGAAGAAGAGGTTTATGTTAAGCAACCATCTGGCTTTGTGAATCCTAAGAAATCTAATCATGTTTACAAGCTTCATAAAGCTCTTTATGGTCTTAAGCAAGCCCCTCGTTCTTGGTACAAATGTTTAACGAAGTTTCTTATTGAAAAGGGCTTTGAAATTGGTAAAATTGATGCAACCTTATTCACTAAGAGAGTTAATGGTGAATTATTTGTATGCCAAATCTATGTGGATGATATTATCTTTGGTTCCACTAACCCTCAATTTAGTGAAAGATTTGGAAGGTTGATGTCCAAGAAGTATGAGATGTCTATGATGTGTGCGCTGAAATTCTTTCTTGGCTTGCAAATCAAGCAATCAAAAGAAGGAACTTTCATATCTCAAACTAAGTATACCAAGGACTTGATCAAAAAGTTCAACATGCAGGAGTGCAAAGGTATGAAAACCCCTATGCCTATTAGCGGACATGTTGATCTTACCAGAGAGGATGAGCCGGTTGATCACCAAGTTTATCGATATATGATTGGTTTATTATTATATATATGTGCATCTCGTCTCAATATTATGCTTAGTGTTTGCATGTGTGCTAGATATCAAGTTGCACCGAAAGAATGTCATCTTTTGGCTGTAAAACGCATTGTGAGATACTTGATACAAATGTCAAGTTTTGGCATTTGGTATCCCGAGGGATCTTCTTTTGACCTTGTTGGCTATTCTGATTCGAACTATGCCAGTGACAAGGTTGATAGAAAATCCACCTTGGTTACTTTTCAACTTTTGGGTAGATCTCTTGTATCTTGGTCCTCTAAGAAACAAAACTCGGTATCTTTATCAACTGCCGAAGCTGAGTATATTGCTGTTGGAGCTTGTTGTGCGCAATTACTATGGATGACACAAACACTTAAGGATTATGGAATTCATGTTAAAAATGTTTCATTACTTTGTGACAATTAAAGTGCTATTAAAATTAGTCATAATCCTGTGCAACATTCTCAAACTAAGCATATTCAAGTTCGACATCATTTCATTAGTGATCATGTTGCCAAAGGAGATATTAATCTTAAGCATGTTCGCACTAACAAGAAATTAGCCGATATCTTTACTAAGCCACTTCATGAGAAGACATTTTGTCACTTGAGGAGTGAGTTGAACAGCATCGATGCTTCAAACTTGAGCTAGACTCACTGAGTTGCATGCAAGGGAATGAGCTTTCTTGATATTTCCATGTGTCTTAACATTTCATCTTGTGCCATGGAATTATATGCTCCCTTGTATTGCTTCTAATCTCTTGTATGTACTTGGAAAAACTTCATTCCACAAGATTGCCATCAACTCCAATCATAAGCAATATTGTCATTACCAAGTATCCACAACCCCTCTTGATGATGGAAGGAAGAAGGCCACTCAACCATATACTTGACATATACTTGATCAAAATTGCACACTCTCAATTGGTATCATGTCAATTGGATATATATTTTTTTCTTCCTTGCATGACTACTCTTTGTAGGTAACCAGTGTACTAGAACAAGCAGGATTGCTCAAAACTCAAGATGATCTTCATCAACCTCGAGCATCCTCAACAAGTTCATCTACAAGCTACGTCATCAACATCATTCAAAGTTATGTACTCATGTCCTTGAAAAGGCTTTACTCCAAGAAATGAGCTAAAGAATCTCAAGCGATATGAAGACATTAAAATGGTTAATCGAAAAATGGTAACCCCATTCTGAGCTTAACATAGAGTATGAGCTATGATCAAGTATTCTTGCTTGGGTGCTAAGTC
Source organism: Hordeum marinum (assembly GCA_022496015.1). Classification (NCBI taxonomy): domain Eukaryota; kingdom Viridiplantae; phylum Streptophyta; class Magnoliopsida; order Poales; family Poaceae; genus Hordeum; species Hordeum marinum. The sequence goes on from CM039673.1 coordinate 299,927,030, forward strand.
GATATACTCTAATATAGGTGACCTAGTCACTTCCCGTTCATCTAGTTAAGAATCTGGTGTGGTTTGCTCTCTATTGCAAGATTTCTCATAACTACTCCAAATCTTCTCTAGTTCATGTCCCTTGTAAAAACTTCATATTTCATTGAAAATCTTTCTCTTGACTCTATGAAAACATAAACTTGGTTTCTCTTTCGGAGTCGTCGACTCAGATATCTCGTTTCTATCAAAATTGCAGACAAGATGCACTACAAAATCTCGGTACCACCCATCTATCTATCTCAGAGTCACCGATTTTCATTCTATTTTATTTGAATTATTTTTTGCAATTCTGTGTTTTCTTAGTGATCTTTCTTGTAATACTTCTATTACTTCAATGATCCCTTTTTTTCTTAAAAAAACCTTTTTATTGCTTAGGGGGAGAAGACCTAAAGTTAATCTTGAGGAGAGAATTTCTTTATTCAAGGATCCCTATCTTCAATGAAGAAAGGAGGAGAAGAACAAATCATTTTCCATGACTCTCTCAGTTTTCAATTCTATGAATCCTACATTCCGATGACCCTTGTTCTCAAGGATCCCTTCTCAGTCAATGATATCTATATCTATCCCTGTTTTTGACCTTTTTGGAAATTAATGCCAAAGGGGGAGAAGACCAAAGCTTGATGCTAAAGGGGAGATACATGCTTATGCAAAGGGGGATATATGATCAAGGGGGAGAGCCATATACCTTTATAAATAGGGGGAGAAGAAAATGTTAGACCTTTCTCACCTTATCCAATCCTAATATCTACATGCTAAGATTGAGGGGGAGAGGATAATCTATTTTCATATCTACGGTGAGAAAATTCTCAATGATCTTGGATACATATCAATTCTAAAGAAATACTATTTTCTTTATGTCCTCCATATCTTGGCAATTTTGAGTTCTCTTGCCTTGCTATTTGGTAGAATACTCTTGTGTTTCCTAACATTGTTTTCTCAAGTGTGTTTCTAATACCAGGATGCTCAAGAACTCAAGGTAAGTATATGCATCATATCCTTGATCAAGATGATCTCTTGCTTCTTGCACATATTGTTTGCAAGAGTGATGTATTGAACAAACATACATATCATTCATATATATTTGATGCATATAGCCAAGATACACATGATCTGTTATATCCCTTCTACCTTATGTGTGTTCATTCATTCAAAAGCAACTATCCTTTTAAAGGACTGCACACATTTAGGGGGAGCAAGTCTAACTCATGTGTCTCTCAAAATCTTCAGTATAGCCATGCATATATTTATTTGAAGCTTTGATTGTATGTTTTCATCAATTACCAAAAAGGGGGAGATTCAAAGGACAACATGCTCCCTTGGTGGTTTTGATAATTCATGACAACATACATTGTCTAATGGACTGATATTTTTACCTAGTGTATTTCAAATACAGTCTATAGAGAGGTTTGGCAAAAGGAGATTGTGGAGAAACCCCAAGGTGCAAGGAAATAGGACTCTACATTTTATATTTGAGAGCACTTTGAGTCCATAGGAAAGCCAGTACTATTAAAAGGGGGTAAGGTTTTGTTGGTGAACAATATGCTCAAACGTGCACAAGTGATAGTCACCAAAAACATCCACAAACTCTCCCACCAAAGTCTGTTCTATACCTAACACTCAAAATTGGTGCAACCAACTTTCCGATACCGGTGCCACCGATTCTAGAACCAATATAGACTCAAGCCAAACCCTAGCCACTTCAGTGCAACCGATTCCATACCGGTGCCATCGAGTTTAGGTTGCCAACTTTCTGTTACGCAAATTCACATTTTCGGTCCCACCGAGAATGTTGGATCGGCGTCACCGAGATTGGAAATCTGACTATTGGTCACCTTATTGGTGCAACCGAGTTTCCTATATTGGTCTCCTCGAGATTCAAAAGTTGCCACCTTTTGGTCACTTCGGTACAACCGAGATTAACACATCGGTGTCACCGAGTTGGTCATTTTGTGTGTAACGGTTGGATTTCCGGGGATGCCTATATATACCCCTTCACCACCACCTACTCGAAAGAGAAGCACTCAAAACTATTCCATACCTATCCTATCATATTTTTTGAGAGAGAACCACCTACCCTTGTGTTGAGGTCAAGATCTTCCTCTCCAATCATATGGATCTTGATTTCTAGCCTCCCCAAGTAGCTTTCCACCAATCCCATCTCTTCCACCATGCCAAATCTTTGAGACAGCGATTAGGTGCTGAGGAGTCTATCATCTCGAAGTACAAGAGCAAGGATTTCATCGTCATTACCGAGCCTATTAAATTTTGGAAGGTGGTGCCTCCTAGATTGGTTAGGTGTCGCTTGGGAGCCTCCTACTTCGTGTTGTGGAGTGAACCAAGAAGTTTGTAAGGGAAAGGAGATCGCCTACTCTGTGAAGATCTACCCATAGTGAGGCTAGTCCTTCATGGACGGAAGCCGTTATGGAATAGTCAAGGTTGCTACTTCGTGGACCCTTTTGGGTGGAGCCCTTCGTGGACTCTCGCGACCATTACCCTTCGTGTGTTGAATACTCCATAAACGTGGATGTACGATAGCGGCACCTATCAGAACCATGGGAAAAATCCATGCATCTCCAACTACATTTGATCTACCTATCTCAAAAATTTACTTCATATGCAATGTCTTTACTTTCCGCTACCATATTTGTTGACATGCATGTGTAGGGCTGTTAGACTTGCTAGCTTTGCTAAAACTGTTAAAATCTGCCAACCAATTAACTTGGGAAAAGGTTGGGTTTTAAATTTCTTCTAGTAGTCTATTCACCACCACCACCCCTGTAGACACTCTTCTAGTGATCCCTCAAGTGGACAAGAGAAGAGAAGAAAGTTAAGTTCCGGTAAGTATTTCCTGGCAGAGCTCCCCGAAGCCACCGGTGAGAAGGTTGCCAGAGGGAACAGCGGGCTTGCCAGTGAGTACTATGCTCCAGTAGGGAATTTGGCTCTTGCCATAGAAGCATATGCTCCCACCAGGCTTGCCGGGGCACGGGAGACTCCGGCAGGTCCTCGGTCCCTTGCCGTCAAGGCGAATCCTCCCCCGGCAGAGGATACGCCTTTAGTCCTTGTTGTCGAGGCCCAGGCTCCGGCATGGGCACAACACATCGTCCAATTCCTTCAAACAGGAGAAATCCCCGAGGAACAAGAGGATGCAGAGAAAGTAGCCTGCCGGTCTCATATGTACCGGTTCATAGACAACGTCCTATACAGAAAGAGACCGAATGACATGAAACTCAAGTGCGTTTCTCGGGAGGATGGACTAGAGTTGTTGGCAGAGATACACGGAGGCATATATGGCTCCCACATAGGATCAAGAGCACTCATCGGAAAGGCATTCCGGTAAGGTTTCTTTTGGCCCACTGGCCTCCAGGATGCAACTACGTTAGTAACCAAGTGTGAAGCATGCTTGTTTCATTTGAAGAAACTACATCAATCAGCACAAGCCCTCAAACAAGCCCTCTCTCCTGGCCATTTTCCGTCTGGGGGCTCGACATCTTAGGCCCCTTTCCCCGTGCTGCCGGGGGCTTTGAGTATGTGTATGTGGCAATCGACAAGTTCACAAAGTGGCCAAAAATGGTAGCAGTGAGGAAGGTGACAACACAGTCTACTGTCAAGTTCTTTAAAGGACTAGTTTGCCGCTTTGGTGTTCCCAACATGATCATCACTGACAACGGCACACAATTCACGAGCCACACCTTCATGAAGTATGTCCAAGACCTTGGTACATAATCCGTTGTGCTTCCGTTGCCCACCCAAGGAGCAACGACCAAGTGGAGAGGGCTAACGCCGAAGTGCTGCCAGGCCCAAGATAAGAACTTTTGATAGGCTACACAAGTGCGGAAGGAACTGGGTTGATGAGTGCCCGGTGGGTCTTTGGTCAATCAGGACGACACCAAATCGAGCTACCGGCTGGACACCCTTCTCTCTTGTCTATGGGGCAGAGGCAGTTCTCCCCACAGAACTCATATACGGGTCTCCTCGAGTTCTCGCTTATGATGAGCTCGAGCAAGAGCAGTTGCGGCAAGACGACGCGATGCTCCTCGAGGAAGACCGTGTTCAGGCTGCTGTGAGAGCTACGCGCTACTAGCAAGCCTTGCGCCACTAGCATAGCCAAAAGGTCAATGCCAGAAGTCTTGAGGAAGGACACCTTGTTCTTCGGCATGTTCAGTCCGTCAAGAATCCAAACAAGTTTACGCGGAAGTGGGAAGGCCCTTATCGGGTAGTACAAGTCACTAGGGCTGGCGCAGTCAGCCTATACATCAGGGATGGCGTTCCGGTGAGCAACTCCTAGAATGTCAAACATCTTTGAAAGTTCTACCCATGAGGCGCGGTTGCCGGGACAGACCCGACAACCACCCTTTGTACAAGTCTTGCCACTGAAGCATGTAATCCTTGGTACAAAGCCAAGCTCAGACCCTGTGCGTAGGTAAATAAAGATAAGTGTTCTGCAATCTTGTTCAATTCTCATGTTTACTTATGTGCATGTTTATCTGAAGTGTTGCATTGCACTTAATCCCGGTAAGGACTAACGGACCGCCAAGGTTCCATATCCATGTTTTCTCTTCTTTCTTTTTCTCAAAGGACCAAAGGACCCCTCGTGTGCAGCTTTGCCGGGGGGAAGGATAGTATGGATGCCTATGAGAGACGTCCCAAAAAGAAACTTGTCGGAAGGAGAAAGGCAACAAAAAGATAAGTTACGAAAACCCCATGTGAATCCTTGCCGAAAGTTATTTTCCTTGAGAGACTTTGATTTTTGTATGGAAAACTTGCATGCGTGGGAACCTTGACGCGATTGGATGCGCCCTCACTGCGTTCGGGACCACTCAACGGCTTAAGTGGCCTTGCCCGCGCTCCTTGTTTCGTTTTGAGTCCGCTCAACGATTCAAGAGACAGCGCTCGCGCCCTTATCCCATTTTCGAGTAAGGCCGCACCTTCAAAAAACGCACCAAGGACACCAAGGTATCTTGCCGGCAGTGGCACCACTAGTAGGAATCTAAGGACCCGTTCCTCAAAGCGCTTGCGGTAGGACTACAAACGCCAGCAAGATTCTTCCAAAAAGGGCATACGGAAAATTCCATAGACTGAAACAGTCTAACAAGGAAGATAATACGTATTCATTCAAAATGGGGTGAAATTTACATAAGATATTGCCTTTTTTCTAAGTATATATTTATTTGACTTTCTCGCAAAAGGGTTGATTACAAGAAGAAAAAGATGGAAAGGAGAGGTGGGATACAAGAAGAAAAAGATGGCGAGAGGTCCCCAGCAGAAGCCCGGCCTGACCCCTCTGGACCAGCACTGCACAAACAAGCAGGGCTGCCAGATGGGCAGGCAAGAACCTGGCCCCTCCTAGACCAGCATTGCATGGAGGACAGAGCCAGGGAGGGAGGAAAGGGGGATGGACCCAGAAGAGGAAGTCCACGGGCCTGCCGGAAGACCCAGCTGGAAGATCAGGCAGCGCTCGCGATTGAAGCTCCCGATAAGGACATCTTGCCAGGAGGGGGAGGGGCATGAGGCTGGCGATGATGGCGTAGACGGAAGTCATTCTGAGCTCAAATCTTTGGGCTCTAACTTGACTGCCCAAAGTCCGGACTCATCGCCTCTATCTTCGCTACTATCCTCCCCGTCACTCTTGCCGGAGGACAGGCTTTCGGCGCTGCTTGCACTCTCTTCGCAGCAGCTGAGGCAGATGCCGCAGCTCCCATAATTCATGGGCCCCCGTCATTTTAAATGAAGAACATGCTCCACCTAGAGATTGTGGGCACGGGCGAAGGTCTTCCAACCACGCTCGAGGAACACGACGTGGCACGCTAGGTACTCAATGCCACCCGCATCGCGCCATTATAGCACCCTGCCACTCGCAACCATAGGAAGGGCAGTTGGTCGTTCTCCGTCGCCCTGGCGAAGAGGCATGGGAGACGTAGGTAGCTCCGGAGGGGGTCGCCCAGCTAGAGGACGAAGTCCAGCGCCGTCAGCTCGGCGTGGGCCTCTTCGATGGAGATGCCTGGCATCAGAGGAGGGAGTGGATCAGCGCTCCGCCTCCCCCAACCTCGGCCTCCAAGGCGGGCATGGCCCCTCGCGCCTCCTCCACCACACGAAGTTGAGCCTCCCTCCACCTTCGCGGCTGAAGCGGCAGCATGATCCCGACATGAGCTCCTCCTCACAGCTGAGGAAGGTGGTCACCCTCGCCCCGTGTGCATGATGAAGGGCGGGTGCTACCTGAAGATTGAGAAGACGAGGGAGGAGGTGGACTGCGGAGTTTTGCACTCAAAGGGAGGAAGTAGGATGGATGATCCGCCCCCGTTGTCCCCAATTTATAGGAGGAATCATAGGGGCTAGCTCTCCCCCACTCCAAAGGACGTTGCCCACCTCCTCCAATAGCGGCGCCCTCGATCATGGGGTAAACACCAACCGCCCCGTCGCCCCAATCCATATTGCCTCTTATTAGGGACTTTAAATCATGGGCGCCCATTGCTAGCTCCCCGCTATGCATGTGGCGCGCGTGGCAGAAAGGACATAACACGCTAATTGAAAACACGGCGGCGGCGCTGTGCACGTATCCCACTACCCGCATTCAATGGACATCATGGGGAAGCGTAGTGAGCGCAGTGATCACAACTGTGAGGCCCTACCATGCGTGCACGTGCACTGGTTGGGCCTCGCCCAACAACGCCTCGCGACGTGTATGGCCCAGGCTCGGGGGCTCCTGTTGGTGCACTAGAGTTTTTGGGACATCTAGTGCCCCTTAACTCATGCACAGGCAGTAGTAGCCACCCCGGCGGCAGGGACCATCGAAGATTTATCAAACACCAGCACAGAAGACCCAAGACTACCGGCAAGACCTTGTCAGAAGGGCTGTAGAGCCCCAGGCGAAGTGAGGCCACCGGCAAGGCAAGGCCCCGGCAATCACCGCCAGCGTACAGGCTAGGTGTCGATTTGCCTGGAAGTGTGTCGCGGCGCCAACATCGGAGGAAGATAAGTGGCGCCGATGGGACAGGCCCCCGTCCCGTCTCACTGACGGACTGAGGCGCCTGACCGTGCATTGAATGCTCTTGTCCTACTTCGCCAGAGTTAGGTACGATAGCGCTGTAGCGGCACTGTGCATACCGTGTGCACACTCTACGCCACTGTTGGGATTCCCTTAAGTATAAAAGGAGGCTCAAGGTGTTACAGAAGAGGACTTTTGGAAGGTTAGACAATCAGACAGTTGGGCAGTTAGACAACCAGACAACCCAACGGTTAGACAACTAGAGATTACCAAGCTCAAGTAGCAACCGTTCATGGCGCTCCTGTAGCTTGAACCCTAGAACACGATCAGTATAACCAAGCAAGAGTAGGGTTTTACGCATCCATGTGGCCCAAACCTGGGTAAAAACTCCCCGTGCGCTACTTACTAGACCGACTCTTTGTGCCAGATCGCCCCCCGCCGAACCGAAAGGGGTCCCCGTAATCCCATAGGTGTTCGTTCCCATGACAACGAGAGAGAGAGAGCGGGAGAGAGAGATTAACCACATAGCTAATAGTAAAAACCTTCAGCCCCAAGGGTGGACTACTCCCTCCTCATCATGGAGACCATAGGGATGATGAAGATGGCCTCCAGTGATGATTTCCCCCTCCGACAGGGTGCCGGAACAGGGTCTTGATTGGTTTTTCATGGATACCTAGGCTTCCGGCGGCGGAACTTCTGATATAGGGTTATTTTTTTTCTTTCAATATATAGGATTTTTGGGCATCGGTTTATCACGAAGATGGGCCACGAGGGGCCCACAAGACATCAGCACAAGCCATAGGGGCTGGTGCGCCCTAGTGGGTTGTGCCCACCTCTTGGCATCTTGACCTCCCTTGAAGATTCTAGTGCCTCTTTTGTTCCAAAAAAATCGTCAAGAAGTCTCGTTGCATTTGGAAAACTTTTATTTGTACACAGAAAACAACACCACGGTAGTTCTGCAAAAAACAGTGTCAGTCCAGGTAAGTTCTAAATGAATCATATGAAGTGCATCAAAACGATATAAAAGTATTGTAAACATAGGAGAATATGGCATGAATACTTCATAAATTATCGATACATTGGAGAAGTATCAGCATCCCCAAGCTTAATTCCTGCTCGCCCTCAAGCAGGTAAATGATAAAAGGAATAATTTATGAAGTGTGAATGCTACCGTAGTACATAAGTTTGGCCAATGATAATTTCAACCACTTTTCCTAGCATCATAACAACAACTCTTTCTCATAAAACTCATCATGATAAAGTAGCAACCAATTCACATGTTATGGTTCAAACAATAAATTCTATTTAAACTTAACAACCTATGTTCTTAGTCACCAAACAATTGCAATTGAACTTATTCTCAACAAAGTCTAAGTAAGAGCTTCACATACTCAATCATCATATAGCATTCTATGATTGCTAGTACACAAAGCATATTTTTAGAACAAATGGCAACCATTTAACACAAATAAAGATAGGGGCTTAATGTTTCTCCTCCCAACTCATTTATCATAGAGATAATTGTCAACAATAATAAGTCATCATCAAATATATTTGACTAGCCATATGTGCCTAGATCTTTCCCCACCACATGATTCTTGCCAACTAGATAATAATTGAGGTTGAAATAAGAATGCATACTATTAGCTCTTGCATACAAGTAAATACTGAAAGGTACAATATAGGCCCTTTGTAGAGGGAAGTGGAGGTTGTCATGCGCTTTTTGGTTTTGTATGGACCATCCCTTAATGCAAAAGAACATCACGTTATATTGCCCCTTATGATAGCAACCTTTATTATGCAGTCTGTAGCTTTTATTACATTGCCATCACAAGTTCGTACAACACTCAATTTTCTCTTCCATTAAATTATCAAACACATTTAGAAGCAATTTTTATTGCCTTTCTGCATCGATGACAACTTACTTCAAGGATCTTATTCAATCCATAGGTAGGTATGGTGGACACTCATGGTAACAAACTGGGTTTAAGGGTTTTTGGATGCACAAGTAGTATTTGTACTTAGTATGAATTTGTGGCTACCAAAATATCCTAGGCAAACACCATATGTCAGAGGATCCATAACAATATTACTTCTATGCAAATATACACAACCTTAACTCATTACATTGTATTCCTTGTCCAACTTCAACTAATATAATCAAGTTAGAAAATAATTAATGTTTATTCACAATCATAGAGGATGTCTAAGATAATATATTTGTATGTGAAAGTTCTCTTCTTTATACTAATCATTCACGAATTGCCTATATGACCAATATTGTGATTGTCAAGCTTCAAAAAGATTTCACTTTCTAAACCCAACGTGAAGCTATTGCTAGGCATGATATGAACATAATTTCAACTTCATGGTATTCAATTCAATCAATAATTTACTCATAGGATATAAGTGAAGCACAAGAGTAAACGACAGGCTACTCCAAAAAAATATAAGTGCAGATGAATGAGTTGGTAAACAATAAAGTAACTATGTGAGGGCACTCTCTTTCAATAAATATTTTCAGATCTGGGTATTTTTTTTAAACCAAGAAAAATAAAAATAGCACTCCAAGAATAGCACATATCATGTGAACGAGTACAAATTTAGGCTCAACATAGGCTAACCAATATTTGTTTCATGAAGATAGGTGGGATGCGTAGCATCCCCAAGCTTAGATGCTTGGGACTTCTTGAAATATTTACTCGGGGTGCCTTGGGCATCCCCAAGCTTGAGATATTGTATCTCCTTCAATCCTCTGATATCACGGTTTCACCTATTCTCAAAAAACTTCATCCACACAAAACTCGAAAAGAACTCGTGAGATAGGTTAGTACACATAAGAATAAATCCACACTTAATGTACTGCCAATACAAGTTGCACAATAATTTCCAAACATCATCTAATTTTTACTATCGTTTTCACAATTTATATCTACCAAGATAGGCTATGGAAACTATAGGATAAGTAGATAAAAAACTATGACAACAATCTGTCCAAACAGAACAGTATGTAGAAATTTATGAAAACGGTGTACTTCTATAACTCAAAATATTATGAAAATTTAGTAAGTGATAAAGAATTTATATGAAAACCCTATGTAAAAAATTTCATAAACTTTCCACGTTCGAATAAAATATGATAATTTAAACACTAGAAAAATTTTTTATGTTTTTACACAACAAATATCAAACATGTAACTCAAGCATCCTAAGAGGAGGATGTACCGATAATGTTGGAGACAAAAGAGGGGATGCCTTCCGGGGAATCCCCAGGCTTAGACGCTTGAGTCTTCCTTGGATATTACCTTGTGGGTGCCTTGGGCATCCCAATCTTAGGTCTCCTTATTCACCTCATATCGATATGTCACCCCAAACTTGAAAACTTCAATCACACAAAAGTTAACAGAACTTCGTGAGATGGGTTAGTGTAGTTAAGATAGATCATTCACTTAGGAACTATCAAGACAATATTCATGATTGTTATCACATAATAAATACTTTATTATAGCATTCTCATAATTAATATCACTCAATATAAGCCATAGGAACACTAAAAAAGCAAAGTATGCATGCAAAACAGAATATGTCAAAAATAGAGAGTCTATGAGGATCTGAATCAACATCATACTTCCCTGACTCTGAAAATCTGAAAAATGTTAAAACGCATAAACTTTGCATAGAATTTTTTTGTAAAAATTTAAGAATTTTTTTACGCTCCATTCAAATCAGATAATTCATATACTAGACGCAAAACATTATGTTTTTGCACAGAATCAAACAAACAAGTTTCCACACAATCCCAAAGGCTTTACTTGGCACTTTATTGAAATAAAATACACAAAAAATTATTACTACAGAAGATTAATCATGTGAACATATAAAATATGAAAGTAAAAGTGTTGTTTGTCTCCCAACAAGCACTTTTTTTAATGCCATTTAGCTTGGCATGATGATTTCAATGATGCTAACATAAAAGTAAAGAATTGAAACACAATGGGAGCATCATGAAACATATGACAAGCACATTTAAGTCTAACACACTTCCTATGCATTGGTATTTTGTGAGCAAACAATTTATGGGAGAAAGAATCAACTACCATAGGAAGGCAAAACAAGCATAACTTCAAAACTTTGAACACACAGAGAGGAAACTTGATATTACTGCAATTCCTACAAGCACAGGTTCCTCCCACATAATAAATTTTAGTAGCATCATGAAGAAATATCACAATATAACTATCACATAAAACATTCTTTCATGTTCTACATACATAGAAAATTTATCACTCTCCACATAAGCAAACTTATTCTCATTCATAATAGTGGGAGCCAAATCAACAAAATAACTATCATGTGACACTTGATTGACATAACCACATTGAATATTAAAATCATGATAACAAGTTTTGTGGTTGTCATCACTACTTATAGCATACAGTCATCATCATAATCATCATACTTAGGAGGTATGCTATCATCATAATAGTTTTGCTCATCAAAACTTGGGGCACGAAAAATATCATCTTCATCAAACATAGGATCCCCAAGCTTGTGGCTTTGCATATCATTAGCATCAAGGATATTCAGAGAACTCATACTAACAGTATTTCTATCATGCTCATCATTCAAGGAATTATAATCAAGTATTTTCATCATTTCTTCCTCTACCAATTGAGCAGAATTTTCTGAATCCCTACTTTCACGAAAGACATTATAAAGATGAAACAAATGATGCAACCCAAACTCCATTTTTTGGTAGTTTTATTTTATAAAACCAAACTAGCGATAAAACAAGAAACTAAAAGATTCAATTGCAAGATCTAAATATATACCTTCAAGAACCACCTCCTCGACAACGGCGCCAGAAAAGAGCTTGATGTATACAACACAACTTGTTCTTGTAGACTCGTGTTGGGCCTCCAAGCGTAGAGTTTTGTAGGACAGTAGCAAATTTCCCTCAAGTGGATGACCTAAGGTTCATCAATACGTGGGAGATGTAGGATGAATAAGGTCGCTCTCAAACAACCCTACAACCAAATAATAAAAAGTCTCTTGTGTCCCCAACACACCAAATACAATGGTAAATTCTATAGGTGCACTAGTTCGGCGAAGAGATGGTGATACAAGTGTATTAATGATGGTAGATATTAATTTTTGTAATAGTATCAGTAAAAACAGAAAGGTAACAAGTAACAAAAGTGAGAACAAACGGTATTGCAATGCTTGAAAACAAGGCCTAGGGTCCGTGCTTTCACTAGTGCAATCTATCAACAATGCTAATATAATTGGATCACATAACCATCCCTCAACATGCAACGAAGAATCACTCCAAAGTTCTTATCTAGGAGAGAGCATAATAAGAAATTGTTTGTAGGGTACAAAACTACCTTAAAGTTATCCTTTCTGATCGATCTATCCAAGAGTTTGTACTCAAATAACACCAAGTTATCCTGTCCGATCAATCTATCTAAGAGTTCATACGAAAATAGTACCATATGAAACGCATCAACCAACTCTAATGTCACCTAGATACTCCAATGTCACCAAAAGTATCCATGAGTAAATTATACGATACACATCAAACAATTTAAGATTTGTAATACTCAATCCAACACAAATAACCTCAAAGTGTGCCCCAAGATTTCTGTCGAAGAACATGAAATGAAAACATGCAATCAACCCCTATGCATAGATCACCAAGGTCACATGATTCCGCAAGTTGATACCATAACATATATCAAGTGAATCACTTGAATACCCCAATGTCACTATGGGTATCCATATGCAAGACATACATCAAGTGCTCTCAGATCCATAAAAGTATTCAAGACAATAATAACAAAATCTCAAAGGGAGAACTCAATTCATCACAACAAGATATAGAGTGGAAAACACCATATGATCCAACTATATTAACAAAGCATGTGATACAGCAAGATCATGCCAAATCAAGAACATGAGAGAGAGAGAGAGATTAGACACATAGCTACTAGTACAAACCCTCGGCCTCAAGGGTGGACTACTCGCTCCTCATTATGGAGACCATAGTGATGATGAAGTTGGTGTCCAGTGATGATTTCCCCCTCCGACAAGGTGCTGGAACGGGGTCTAGATTGGTTTTTCATGGGTATAGAGGCTTGCAGAGCGGAACTTCTGATCTAGGGTTATTTCGAGTGGTTTCTGAATATATAGGATTTTTTTTGTCGGTTTCATGCGACGATGGGCCATGAGAGGACCACAAGACATTAGCGCAAGCTAGAGGGGGCTGGCATGCCCTGGTGGGTTTTTCCCACCTCTTGGCTCTTCTGTCCCTCCCATGAAGCTTCTAGTGCCTCTTTTGTTCCAAAACTATTGTAAAAAAGTTTCATTGCATTTGGAGAAATTTTATTTTTGCACAAAAAACAACGCCACGGTAGTTTTGCTGAAAACAGTGTCAGTTCGGGTTAGTTCTAAATAAATCATATAAAGTGCATCATAACCATATAAAAGTATTGTAAACATAGGTGAATATGGAACGAATACTTCATAAATTATCGATAGGTTGGAGAATTATCATGTACCAAGGAGTTTTGTTTACTGAAATTTCATTTTGCAGGACTGGGCATCCTTTTTACCATCCTCTCTCGTGCAATGACACCAAATAAACTACTATCTTGAGTTTAACTCACTTAGCATGGAAGATACCGACTGCCCCATTGCTACATGAGTGGTACGAGTGAACAAAACAAATGTTTGTTTGAATATTAGAGGTGGCACATGAAAATTTATTGGGAACGCCAGGCTAATACCGCATATAGGTAGGTATGGTGGAGTTATGTTGAACAACAGTGGGTTTAAGAGTTTGGATGCACAAGCGGCATTTCCACTTAGTACAGGTGAAGGCTAGCAATAGACTGGGAAGTGACCTGCTAGAGAGCAAAAACGGTCATAAGCATGCATTGTGAATAATTTCTTGGGGAACGTTGCATGGGAAACAAAAAAATTCCTACGCACACGCAGATCTATCCATGGTGATGAATATCTATGAGAGGGAGAGTGAATCTACATACCCTTGGAGATCGCTAAGCGGGAAGCGTTAAGAAACGCGGTTGGTGTAGTCGAACGTCTTCGCGATACAAATCGCCGTGCGTCCCGTGATCCAATCACGATACGTCCCGCGATCCAATCATCATCCGCCCCGCGATCTGATCACGATTCGTCCCACGAACTTGATCACGATCCTTTCGATCTAGCACCGAACGGACAACAACTCCGCGTTCAGCACACATATAGCTTGATGACGATCTCCACCATATTGATCTAGCAAGAAGGAGTGGAGAGGAACAAGAGTTCTCGGGCAGCCTAACGGCGCTCCGACGATGGTGGTGGAGCAATTCCGGCAAGGCTTCGCCTAAGAACTGCAGAAATCCAATCTAGAGGAGAAACTATGCACTGGAGGAACGGGTAGCACGTGGCTGAAATTCTAGTGCAAACCCCTCTATACCACCAGTATATATAGGGGGAGGAGAGGAGAGGAGGTAGCCTTGGCTTCCCAAGCCAAGGGCTTCGGCCGAAAGGAGGTGGAGGAGGTGGAGTCCACCTCCAATCCTAGTAGGACTAGGATTCACCTATTTTGCCTTTTTTCACCTTTTCTCTTGGGCTTTTTTCTTCCAGCCGCATGGGCCTCTTGTGGTTGTTCCACCAGACCACTAAGGGCTGGTTTCCACTCTACCACAGCCCATGTAGCCTCTTGGGTCGAAATACCCCTCCCGGACGTCTCCCAGTACACTACCGGCACTCCCAGTACACTACCGATGAGCCCGAAACTTTTCCGGCGACCAAAACAGGACTTCCTATATATGAATCTTTACCTCTGGACCATTACGGAGATCCTCGTGACGTCCGGGATCTCAACCGGGACTCCAAACAAACTTTGGTCCCCACCATACATAACTCTATACTACCGAAACGTCACTGAACCTTAAGTGTGCACACCCTGCGGGTTCGAGATCTATGTAGACATGACCGAGACACCTCTATGGTCAATAACCAATGGAGGGACCTGGATGTCCACATTCGTTCCTACATATTCTACGAAGATCTTTATCGGTCGAACCTCTATGTCAAAGATTAAGTTAATCCCGTATGATGTTCCCTTTGTTCTACGGCATGTTACTTGCCCGAGATTCGATCGTGGGTATCTCCATACCTAGTTCAACCTCGTTACTCGCAAGTCTCTTTACTCGTTTTGTAATACAAGATATCGCAACTAACACTTAGTCACATTGCTTGCAAGGCTTATTGTGATGTTCTATTACCGAGTGGGCCCTGAGATACCTCTCCGTCACACGGAGTAACAAATCCCAGTCTTGATCCATGCCAACTCAACAGACACCCTCGGAGACACCTGTAGAGCACCTTTATAGTCACCCAGTTACGTTGCGACGTTTGATCTACACAAGGTAATCCTCCGATATCTATGAGTTGCATGATCTCATGATCATAGGAAAATATGCTTGACATGCAGAAAACAGTAGCAATAAACTGACACGATCATAAGCTACATTTGTAGTTTAGGTCTTGTCCATCACATCATTCTCCTAATGATGTGATCCTGTTATCAAATGACATCTCATGTCCATGGCTAGGAAACCTTAACCATCTTTCGATCAACGAGCTAGTTCACTAGAGGCATACTAGGGACATTGTGTTTGTCTATGTATCCACACATGTATCCATGTTTCCAATTAATACAATTATAGCATGGATAATAAACGATTATCATGAACAAGGAAATACAATAATAAACACTTTATTGATTGCCTCTAGGGCATATTTCCAACAGTCTCCCACTTGCACTAGAGTCAATAATCTAGTTCACATCACTATGTGATTTACATTGTAATGAATCGAACACCCATGCAGTTCTGGTGTTGATCATGTTTAGCCCTTGGAAGAGGTTTAGTCAACGGGTCTGCAACATTCAGATCCGTGTGCACTTTGCAAATATTTATGTCTTTCTCCTCGATGTAATCGCGGATGGAGTTGAAGCATTGCTTTATGTGTCTGGTCCTCTTGTGAAACCTTGGTCCCTTGGCCAGAGCAGTGGCACCAGTGTTGTCATAGAACAGGTTCATTGGATTCAGTGCATTAGGCACTACTCCAAGATCTGTATGAACTGCTTCATCCAGACACCTTCCTTCGCCGCCTCCGAGGCTGCGATATATTCCACTTCGCACGTAGAATCAGCTACCACGCTTTGCTTGGAACTGCACCAGCTTACCGCTCCCCCGTTAAGAATAAATACGTATCCGGTTTGCGACTTAGAGTCATCCGGATCAGTGTCAAAGCTTGCATCGATGTAACCATTTACGACGAGCTCTTAATCACCTCCATAAATGAGAAACATTGCCTTAGTCCTTTTCAGGTACTTAAGGATATTGTTGACCGCTTGCCAGTGCTCCATTCCAGGATCACTTTCAAAACCTTCCGGCCATACTTATGGCAAGGCTGACATCGGGTCTTGTGCATAGCATTGCATACATGATAGAGCCTATGGCTGAAGCATAGGGGATGACACTCATCTTTTCTCTATCTTCTGCAGTTACTGGGCATTGAGTCTTACTCAACTTCACACCTTGTAACACAGGCAAGAACCCCTTCTTGGACTGTTCCATTTTGAACTTCTTCAAAACTTTATCAAGGTATGTGCTCTGTGAAAGTGCTATTAAGCGTCTCGATCTATCTCTATAGATCTTAATGCCTAATATGAAAGCAGCTTCTCCTAGGTCCTTCATTGAAAAACTCTTGTTCAAATATTCCTTCACGCTTTCCAGCATTTCTATATTGTTTCCAATCAGCAATATGTCATCCACATATAATACTAGAAACGCTATAGAGCTCCCACTCACTTTCTTGTAAATACAAGCTTCTTCATAAACTTTTATAAACTCAAACGCTTTGATCACCTCATCAAAGCGCTTATTCCAACTCTGAGATGCTTGCACCAGTCCATAAATGGATCGCTGGAGTTTGCAAACTTTGTCAGCATTCTCTGGATCGACAAAACCTTCGGGTTGCATCATATACAACTCTTCCTTAAGGAAACCATTAAGGAACGTTGTTTTGACATCCATCTGCCAAATTTCGTAATCGAAATAAGCAGCTATTGCTAAATTGATTTTGACAGACTTAAGCATCGCTACGGGTGAGAAAGTCTCATCGTAGTCAACTCCTTGAACTTGTGAAAAACCCTTTGCCACAAGTCAAGCTTTATAGACGGTGACATTACCGTCCACGTCTGTCTTCTTCTTAAAGATCCATTTGTTCTGAATGGCCTTTCGCCCTTCGGGTAATACTTCCAAAGTCCATACTTTGTTTTCATACATGGATCCCATCTCGGATTTCATGGCCTCTAACCATTTCTCGGAATCCGGGCCCATCACTGCTCCTCCATAGCTTGTAGGTTCATTGTTGTCCAACAACATAACCTCCAAGACAGGGTTGCCGTACCACTCAGGGGTAATACGCGGCCTTGTCGACCTACGAGGTTCAACAGCAGCTTGATCCGAAGCTTCATGATCATCATCATTAACATCCTCTTCTACCGTCGTAGGTTCCACAGAAACATCTTTCTGCGCTGCGCTACTTTCTGGTTGAAGTAAAGGTTCAATAACCTCATCAAGCTCTATTTTCCTCCCACTCAATTGTTTCGAGAGAAACTCTTTCTCAAGAAATGTTCCGTTCTTAGCGACAAACACTTTGCCATCGGATCTGAGATAGAAGGTATACCCGACTGTCTCTTTCGGGTATCCTATGAAGACACATTTCTCCGCTTTGGGTCCAGCTTTTCAGGCTAAAGCTTTTTCACATAAGCATCACATCCCCAATCTTTAAGAAACGACAACTTTGGCTTCTTGCGAAACAACAGTTCATATGGCATCGTCTCAACGGATTTTGATGGTACCCTATTTAAAGTGAATGCAGCTGTCTCTAATGCATAACCCCAAAACGATAGTCGCAAATCAGCAAGAGACATCATAGAACGCACCATATCTAATAAGGTTCGATTACGACGTTTGGACACACCATTACGCTATGGTGTTCTGGGTGGTGTCAACTGTGAAACAATTCCACACTGTCTTAAGTGATTGCCAAACTCATAACTCAGATATTCACCTCCTCGATCAGATCGTAGGAACTTAATCTTCTTGTTATGATGATTCTCAACTTCACTCTGAAATTTCTTGAACTTTTCAAATGTTTCAGACTTGTGTTTCATTAAGTAAATATACCCATATCTACTTAAGTCATCAGTGAAGGTGAGAAAATAACGATATCCACCACGCGTTGTAACATTCATTGGACCGCACACATCAGTATGTATGATTTCCAATAAGTCACTCGCCCGTTCCATTGTTCTAGAGAACGGCGTTTTAGTCATCTTGCCCATGAGGCATGGTTCACATGTGTCAAGTGATTCAGAATCAAGTGACTCCAAAAGTCCATCAGCATGGAGCTTCCTCATGCGTTTTACACCAATATGACATAAACGGCAGTCCCACAAGAAAGTGGTACTATCATTATCAACTCTACATCTTTTGGCATCAATGTTATGAACATGTGTGTCATCACTATCAAGATTCAATATGAATAAACCCCTAACATTGGGTGCATGACCATAAAAGATATTACTCATATAAATATAACAACCTTTATTCTCTGATTTAAATGAGTAACCATCTCGCAATAAACAAGATCCAGATATAATGTTCATGCTTAACACAGGCACTAAATAACAATTATTCAGGTTCATCACTAATCCCGATGGTAATCAAAGAGAAAGCGTGCCGACGGCGATCACATCAACCTTGGAACCATTTCCCACGCGCATCGTCACTTCGTCCTTTGCCAGCCTTCGTTTATTCCGTAGTTCCTGCTTTGAGATGCAAATGTGAGCAACCGAACCGGTATCAAATACCCAGGCACTACTACAAGAGCTAGTAAGGTACACATCAATAACATGTATATCATATATACCTTGTTTGTCGTTGGCCAACTTCTTGTCAGCCAGGTACTTGGGGCAGTTCCGCTTCCAGTGACCAGTTCCCTTGCAATGAAAGCACTTAGTTTCTGGCTTGGGTCCATGCTTGGGCTTCTTTGCAGGAGTAGCAACTGCTTTGCCATCCTTCTTGGTTTTAACCTTCTTGCCCTTGCCCTTGACTTTGCCATTTTTCTTGAAACTAGTGGTTTTATTTACCATCAACACTTGATGTTCTTTCTGGATTTCAGACTCAGCGACTTTTAGCATCACAAACAGCTCGACGACTGACTTGTTCATCCCATGCATGTTATAGTTCATCACAAAGCTCTTGTACCTAGGTGGCAGTGATTGAAGAACTCTGTGAGTGATCGCCTCTGGCGGAAGGGCAATTCCCAACTCCGCTAGACGAGTCAAATACCTAGACATTCTAAGTATATGTTTACTAATAGACCCGTTCTCCTCCATCTTGCAAGCATAGAACTTATTGGAGGTTTCATACCTATCGATCCGGGCGTTCTTCTGAAAGATAAACTTCAACTCCTGGAACATCTCATATGCTCCAAGACGTTCAAAACGTCTTTGAAGTCCCGGTTCTAAGCCATACAATATTGCACACTGAACTATTGAGTAATCTCCAGTACGTGCCTCCCAAGCGTTCTTAACATCTTCGGAGGTCATTTCTTCCGGTTGGTCACCAAGCGGTGCATCAAGGACATATGATTTTTGGGAAGCCGTGAGGATAATCCTAAGATTACAGGCCCAGTCAAAAAAGTTACTTCCATCATCTTTCAGTTTAGCTTTCTCTAGGAACCCATTAAAATTCAGGGGTGCTACTACGCGAGCCATTGATCTACAACATAAATATGCAAAGCTTACTTAGACTATTGTTCAAGATAATGATTTTTAGTTAATCAAATTACTAAAGCTCCCACTCAAATTGACATCCCTCAGGTCATCTGAGTGTCACATGATCCAAATCCACCAACTCAAGTCCGATCATCACGTGAGTTGAGGTGGCTTCAATGGTGAACATCATTATGTTGATCATATCTGCTATATGACTCATGTTCGACCTTTCGGTCTCTTGTGTTCCGAGGCCATGTCTGTACATGCTAAGCTTGTCAAGTTTAACCCGAGTGTTCTGCGCATGCAACACTGGCTTGCACCCGTTGTATGTGAACATAGAGTCTATCACACTCGATCATCACGTGGTGTCTCAACACGATGAACTTTTGCAATGGTGCACACTCGGTGAGAACACAATTTATCTTGAAATTTAAGTGAGGGATCACCTTATAATGCTACCGTCGTACTAAGAAAAACAAGGTGCATAAAAAGATTAACATCACATGCAATTCATAAGTGACATGATATGGCCATGAACTTGTGCTTTAGATCTCCATCTTGAAAGCACCGGCATGATCTCCATCGTCACCGGCAAGACACCATGATCTCCATCAACGTGTCGCCATCGGGGTTGTCACGCCCAACATGCTTATACTACTATTGCAACCGTTTAGCGATAAAGTAAATCATTACATAGCGCTTAATGATTGACACACAGGTCATAAAATAATTAAAGACAACCCTATGGCTCCTGCCGGTTGCCGTACTCATCGACATGCAAGTCGTGAAATTCTATACATCACATGATCATCTCATACATCACATATATCACATCATGTAATTGGCCATATCACATCACAACATACCCTCAAAAACAAGTTAGACGTCCTCTAATTGTTGTTGCATGTTTTACGTGGCTGCTACGGGTTTCTAGCAAGAACGATTCTCACCTATGCATAAACCACAATGGTGATACATAATTTTCTTTACAACCTTCTCAGGGACCGCCTTTGTCGAATCCGATCCAACTAAAGTGAGAGAAACTGCCACCCGCAAGCCATCTAGGCAACAAGTTGCGTCGAGGGAACCGGTCTTTCGTAAGCGTACGAGTAATGTTGGTCCGGGCCGCTTCATCTCACAATACCGCTGAACCAAAATCCGACCAAGGGAGGAAGCAATCTAAGCATCAATACCCACAAACCTTTTGTGTTCTACTCGAGATCTCATCAACACATAGACCTAGCTCATGATGCCACTGTTGGGGAACGTTGCATGGGAAACAAAAAATTTCCTACGCACACGCAGATCTATCCATGGAGATGAACATCTACAAGAGGGAGAGTGAATCTACATACCTTTGTAGATCGCTAAGCGGGGAGCGTTAAGAAACGCGATTGGTGTAGTCGAACGTCTTCGCTATCCAAATCACCGTGCGTCCCGCGATCCAATCATGATACGTCCCGCGATCCAATCACGATCCGTCCCACGATCCGATCACGATCCGTCCCACGAACTTGATCATGATCCGTGTTATGAACTTGATCACGATCCTTCCGTTCTAGCACAGAACGGACGGCACCTCCGAGTTCAGCACACGTACAGCTTGATGACGATCTCCACCGTCTTGATCCAGCAAGAAGAAGTGGAGAGGAAGAAGATTTCTCCGGCAGCCCGACGGCGCTCCGGCGATGGTGGTGGAGCAATTCCGGCAGGGCTTCGCCTAAGCACTGCAGAAATCCAATCTAGAGGAGAAACTATGCACTCGAGGAACGGGTAGCATGTGGCTAAAATTCTAGTGCAAAAACCCTCTATACCACCAGTATATATAGGAGGAAGAGAGGAGAGGAGGAATCATTGGCTTCCCAAGCCAAGGGCTTCGGCCGAAAGGAGGTGGAGGAGGTGGAGTCCACCTCCAATCCTAGTACGACTAGGATTCACCTATTTTGCCTTTTTTTCCCACCTATTCTCTTGGGCTTTTTTCTTCCAGCTGCATGGGCCTCTTTTGGTTGTTCCACCATCCCACTAAGGGCTGGTTTCCACTCTCCCACAGCCCATGTAGCCTCTTGGGTCGAAATAACACTCCCGGAGGTCTCCCGGTACACTACCGGCACTACCAGTACACTACCGATGAGCCCGAAACTTTTCCGGCGACCAAAACAGGACTTCCTATATATGAATCTTAACCTACGGATCATTCCGGAGCTCCCCGTGACGTCCGGGATCTCATCCGGGACTCCGAACAAACTTCGGTCCCCACCATACATAACTCTATACTACCGAAACGTCACCAAACCTTAAGTGTGCAGACCCTGCGGGTTCGAGAACTATGTAGACATGACCGAGACACCTCTACGGTCAATAACCAATGGCGGGACCTGGATGTCCACATTGGTTACTACATATTCTACGAAGATCTTTATCGGTCGAACCTCTATGTCAAGGATTCAGTTAATCCCGTATGATGTTCCCTTTGTTCTTCGGTATGTTACTTGCCCGAGATTCGATCGTCGATATCTCCATACCTAGTTCAACCTCGTTATTGGAAAGTCTCTTTACTCATTCCGTAATACAAGATCTTGCAACTAACACTTAGTCACATTGCTTGCAAGGCTTATTGTGATGTTGTATTACCGAGTGGGACCTGAGATATCTCTCCGCCACACGGAGTAACAAATCCCAGTCTTGATCCATGCCAACTCAACAGACACCCTCGGAGACACCTGTAGAGCACCTTTATAGTTACCCAGGTACATTACGACGTTTGATACACACAAGGTACTCCTCCGATATCTGTGAGTTGCATGATCTCATGGTCATAGGAACATATACTTGACATGAAGAAAACAGTAGCAATAAACTGACACGATCATAAGCTACGTTTGTAGTTTGGGTCTTCTCCATCACATCATTCTCCTAATGATGTGATCCCGTTATCAAATGACATCTCATGTCCATGGCTAGGAAACCTTAACCATCTTTTGATCAACGAGCTAGTTCATTAGAGGCATACTAGGGACATTGTGTTTGTCTATGTATCCACACATGTATCCATGTTTCCAATTTATAAAATTATAGCATGGATAATAAACGATTATCATGAACAAGGAAATACAATAATAAACACTTTATTCATTGCCTCTAGGGCATATTTCCAACATAATTAACATTGGACATTAGCATAAGTAGGATATAAACACTCTGAATTTAAACATCGTGAAGGCTGCATTGGATTTGAATCAACTACATGTTTGCACATGGGCCAAGTCAAGCTACTCAAAACTACCATACCACGTGATAACCATTTTGATGCATGTTGACACATAAGATGAATCATTATAAACCCCTTTCTATTTAATCATGGCATGAGAAACTATAATCTCTAAATGTCATCGTAAACATACTCACTCATGCTATACTGAATCAAGATCGAATGAGCTAAGCATATTTACAAAAACAAGAAACAAGAAGAGTTCATACCAACTTCCTTTGCCACGATTAGTTCATCAAATATTGTGAATATTGCCTTTCACTTGCATGGACAAACGATGTGATAATAAAAGTGCAAGAGTGTCGTGGACTAAGATAGAATCTGCAAGGCATTTGCACAAAGGAAAAGACATGGTAATATTGACTATTGGTTAGGTCAACATTAATGCATATGACAACCACTCAACATTTTCATCATGGTATTCACCTTCCAACGACTCAAAGAAAAGAAAAGAAATTCAGAGAACCACACTAAAATATTTTTGGATTTTTTATTTTTTCTTGAGGAAAGACAAGAACTAGAAAAACTATTTACACCGGAAAGCTCCCATCAAGTAAAGGAAATCTTTTTGGGTTTTTCTTTTAATACTACGACTAATTAAACGGGGAAGAAAACAGAAAAGAAGTGAGAAATATTTTTGGGTTTTCTAAAGTTTTTCAAACACACAAGAAGAAAGCAAAAAATTATACTAACATGCATATACAATGAGAGAGGATGAACACCGACAGTTTATATGAAGTGTGTGAACATGAATGTAATATCGGTGAGAAATACGTACTCCCCAAGCTTAGGCATTCGCCTAGCTTGGTGCTCAACATTGCTGGTTTGGACAATAGTTGAAGTGATAGCTTGTGGGGGCATTTTTTGTCGCTTCCTCAGCCAAGCGAATAGCCTCCACTGCATCCTTGTACTCTTGCACCTCGTTCTTGAGAACATAATATCTCTGCTTGTTCCAAAAATCAAAGAGATTAGGTGTAGGCAATGTAATAGGAACATGTCTATATTTGTCAAAATATTAGTTTGTACTCATAACCCCTGGCACTAATCAAAAGGAAGTCATGACGACACATGGCTTCATAATCTAAATACCTGTCAGGCAAAATGGGGTCATTAGGATCATGCGATACTCCTAATTTTGCAGGTACACGGGAGACATTAATTCCTCCATACAAATCACCACTGCTTGAGTTAGAATTCAGCCTTGGGGAAACACTTGCACCGAGGTTATAATGTCTTTCACCAGTCAATGGTGTGTGAATAAGACTCAAATCAGGAGCGCATAGTGCGCTGCAATCTTGTTTACCTACGACACATTTCCCATTGAACAGTGCAATGTAGCTAATAGAGGGAAAATAAATACTTTTTATCCTAGCATGTGTCACCCTTCTATATTCTCCTACGCAAAGACTCTCGAGGAACATATTATAATCAGTTTTTGAAGGTTTCTCAAGAGAACCCCAAAATGCGAGCATGCGTCACAAAATTCTTCTAGAGATAAATTTAGGACTTATCATAGAGATTAAACAACACTCTACAAGTATGAGGGTGATATCCAAAACCATGTGTGAAGCAACGAATGAGGTTGTGTCATCGGATGCACTTATTTTCTAGAAAGTCAGTGAGGCCGGTGTTGTAAATGTACTGATTGAATTCCTCCTTAATGGATGCACCTCTCATAAACTCCTCGCGTGGCCAATGGCACGACTTAGCGTCAGAAATGACCACCAAGCTTGTTTGGGGTTCGACATAAGCTTGCCGCACCAAGCCCCCGCTCGATAATTCTCCCGAAGAACACCTTCTTGAAGAGCTCCTCCTAAAGATGTTCATCTTCCTATGAACAAATTTCTGAAATTTTTGGACCACAAAATTTCGTCAATAAAACTTTTAAAGATTTATAGCAACTACTCATATGGATGCCTAGAGGACATATCAAGCATTCCAACTACTTGGAACTCAAAGCGTTAGACATGCAAGCTCATTTTTAGTACCACCAAGTGCAACAAAATATACAAAATATAAACCACTAAAGCAAAAAAATTGGACGAATGGAAGAGTCACATACCAAGGAGCAACTCCTCAAAACAAATTCAGAAACAGAGTTCCGAGAAAAGAGATCGAAAATTTCAATTTCAGGAGGAAGAACACAAGAGAGAGCTAGGGAAATTTTGTTGGAGGTCAGGGATGACATGGTATAAAGAGATAATGCAAGGGGGCTGTGGGCCCCATGTAGCGACCCGACTCAAAACGAGTCAAGCCTCTGTGTGTACTGTGCCATCTCTGGATCAGTATGCTGGCACACACAATATATCAATGTATATATCAAAGTGCAATCACATGTAACAACGTCAAACTGATATATACCTTACAATAGCAGCGGAATACAGTTAACGGGAGTGGAGTCCCAATAACACCAACGGCAGGTTGAGTGCGGACCGTAACCCTGAATCGTACTCTTACCCGTCGTAGAAGAGTATCTGCAACATGAGACGTTGCAGCCGTGTAGGTCAGCATTTTGAATATGCTGGCAAGATCACCATAGAACAATAGAAGAATAAACCATACTATATGCAATAAGGCTTTATGGCTCTATGGCTAAGTTTTTGCATAAAAGCTGATTTTGCTTTCCTACAACAAAGGAATATCTGGAATTTCACTATGGAGTTACCTATCATGACATGGTTCCGCCAACCAATGTCTCAATGCCCATAAGTATCATTAAGTTTCCCACAATTAGTTATCAGTCCACTGTTGAGAGTTCAGAGATAGATCCAAGTCCAGAGGATCAAATTGTCCGTAACCGTGGACACGGCTAATCGATTAGGTTTAACTCTGCAGAGTGTTGTGTACTTTACCCACAAGATTCTTTCCCTCCTGGTAAGTCCTCGCACTGCCTGGTGTTTGAGAACAGGATGAAAGAAACATGGTTTTTCAGAGTGCTTCCCTGACTGTCTGACAGTGCCCATCCAATCCTAACGTCGACTACATCTCGTAGCACTGCCCAGCAGAGTCACAACAAAGATCAACCAAGCCAGATCCCATATTGACTTGTGGCTACACAGGTAAGCTTCCATGCATGAAGTATTGATCCTTCTCTTTGAGTTTGGGTGAAGCTTTCAGCAAGATGTCATGGCGCTTCTCCATGCATCCCGGCCACTCACTGGATTCTCCAGGGTGCCCAAATCAACCATCCTTCACCCAGTAGTGTGTATTGAAAACTTGTCTTCTCGAGTCTTGAAGTCTTGAGGTCTTGAAGATGCAGGACTTGAAGATGTCTTCGTGAAGTCGTCGTTTTGACGTAGAGTCCTTCTTCACACCACTCACGAACACTCATACCAAACCCCGTCTACTTTAGCATAGCATAAAAGTAACTAACGTTCCCGGGGCTTTAGTAACCAGTGGTGGGTTCCTACCTCATGCATTCTACTCAATTACAAGAATTTCAATAACACTACGGGAGGGATTTGTTGAATGATGTCACTACATGCAATAAAAACATGGGTATGAAATAGATGGTCAAAGTGAACTTGCCTGTACTGTTGATGAAGAAATAGATTGCTCTCAGAAAATAACTTGATAGACTATTCGTCACTCTCCGATGAAAATCTATATAACAAACATTGCATACATATAAGCAATCATTGTAACACTCAATACTAACATTCAATAAGAAACACCAAACTGAAACACAAAAGTTGTGATGAAGGAAATACTCAAGACAAAAGTTGAAATCAACAAAACTTCATGAAAGGAACTGAAGATTGGTTTTATCTTCAAACAACTATTTTGAAGTGTAACAAACCAAAACAATATAACACAAGTATTTTAACAAATATTTTATTAGTAAAAAGAATCACTTTTGAAGAACAATTAGTAATCATGAAAACAACACCCTAAGCATCTTAAGTGTTTGCCTAATAACTTATCAACCAGCACAAACATAAACTAAGAGAAAACATTTATGAAACAACTAAGTTAACAGAAAGTAATTAATAAAAATCTTTATTACAAAACAGAATTAGATCATCTAAAACTTTTGGGAAAAGGATTTCTACTAAAACTAAGTTGTTTTATAAAACATTACCTAATGATGAGGAATATAGTTTCCTATAATAATAGAGCAAAACTAAATTATTTTTATTAACCAAAACATTTCTTAACATAAGGGAATTACTACAAATTTTATTAGAAAACAGAATCTAATTACTTAAAACTTTGTTAAAAAAGACTATTACTAACTAGTTTGTTTTATCACAAATTAAACCTATTTGAAAATGTATAGTGTTCCTATAACAACATGGTAGTAAACTAAGCAAATTATTTTTATTTTAACAACAAGTAATCCACCTAAAGTTTAACTAACAGAATCTACTAAATCAAATATATAATTAACTCTGATTTAAACTAACAAAATAAAACTAATAAAACTATATTAACAAACTAAACAGATTCTGTTTTTAGCTAGAACACTAATCAAATTTATTAAAAAAAATCAAACTCTACCAAATGGTAGCTAATATCACTAATGACAAGTAGGAAAAAGAATCATTCAAAAATTCATTTTAGAACTCAAGATATTCAGAAAACAAAATTTAAATCAAATCTGTCCAAATTCAAATTTAAATTTTCAAACATAGGCAAATTTGATATCTACAGAAACGAGATAAAAATTGTGATCTAATTCAAAAATAATCAATTTAAAATAGTTGAAAACATGAAAGATACAAAGAAAATAAAAACAGAACTATTCTATTTTTGAAATTAAAGCAGAAAAAGAAAAGAGTGGCTTCTAACAGACAGGGGGTACACGTGTCGCGCTCTGGTTGGCTGAAGGGGTGCGCGTGCGAGCGGGTGACCGAATCTTAGTAGAAAACGGTTCGGGGTTTATTTCTTCTAATCTACGCCGTCGAATTCTGATCGAACGGAGGGAGAGAGGGATGCGGGGCTCACAGGGATATGGTCGCCGGCGATGGCTTCTCCGGCGAGTCCAAACGGCGAGGATGACGTGGGTGTTGCTCCGGTGGTCGAGGGGGTCGTCGGAGGGCTCCAACTGATGGTGGCGAGGTCCCGGCGATGGGTGGTGGTGTTGGAGGGGCGCGGGGATGACCGTGGCGACGTCCACGAGCTCGAGAAAGATCCGGTGGGGATCCGAATCTCCGACGAGGTCCGTTTGTGGCGTACTGGCGGTCTCCGGTGGAGGTGAGGAGTCGGGGAGATGCGCAAGGTGGTGGGGAGGTGAATGGCAAGCTTGGTGGCGCTTAGGGAGGTAGGAGTGGAGTGCCTGGACGGCAATGGTGTGGCGGCGACAGGGTACTCCGGCGAGCGATTCCGGCGTAGAGAGGCGATGGGAGAGAGGGCAAAGCGGGGCAATGGGGGCGCGGGGTCTGCGGATTCTTATAGGGGGCTCAGAGGGTCGGGGAATGGAAGGAGGTGAGATCCACGGCGAGGAGGTTCCGGCGATGGCGCGGGCGTGCGGGACGAGGGAGATGGCCGGCGCGAGATTCGCTCGGTCGGGGTGGGGCCCACTGGTCAGAGAGAGAAACGAGCGGCTGAGCGCGTTGGGTGGCCGGATATTAGGAAAGTCGGGGCAGGCTCTAATGCAGATTGGGCCGACAGATTTTAATAGCCTTTAAAGTTTTCCATTTATCAAATATCAGCGCTGTAAAAACCTCTTTATGACTTTGATAATATTCCAAATATAGGGAAATCATATATCATAATTCTCACGAGAATAAAGGCCGTTTAATGGACATTTTTATTCTGTCAAGTTAAATACTTTTAAAAAAATATTTTTTTTCTTCATAAAATTGCCTAATTGGTTTTATTTACTTTTGCAAATATTTTTCAAATAACCCTAGGGGTTTTATGGTTCAAAAACTTCATAAATAACCCCTGGTTTTGGAGTGTCATATTACTCCTCTCAAAATATTTGACAAGGGGTTTGAATACTTTGAAGTTTGAATAGGATCCAATATGAAATGGATTCCAAAATTAATTTAGAGGCACTTTCAAATTCTTTTAAACTCCCAACTCATATTTCATATAATTTGAAGAAGTCATATTATCCTCTCTCATGAAAATCATTGAGTTGCATAAAGTTTCTGAACTTGAAATATTTTCAAATGGGAATTCAAACCATTTTCAAATCCCTTCTCATTTCTTTAAATGGAAGAAGTCATGTCATATTCACTCTAGGGTTTTGTGATGAAATGAATTTGAATTCCTAGTGATCCAAATGCTGAGTGAAAGTTTTGGGAAAGTCATTTCATTCCCTCTCATCAAATTTTCAAAAGTTTCAAAAAAAGTTTCAAATTTCACTCACTTTCAATCACTCAAGCAAACAAACAATCATTCTAATAATTATTATAACATTCCAAAGTTTGGGATGTTACAAACCTACCATACTTAAAATGAATCTCGTCCTTGAGATTCGGAAGGGATAGAAACAAAAGGTTAGGGTTTGGGGGTCTTCTAACAAATCCATTGACCAAGAAGGTGTGGGGTCTTCCAACAAGACTCCATTGACCTGGAAATGTGGGTCTACCACACTTAAAATGAGAGTTACTGGTCCATCAAAATCTTGGCAGTCGTCTGGGTGCATATGTCTTTTCACCTTCTTCATGATAGCTTCTTTGGTGATGCTCTTCCGTTATATCCAAATCTTGAATTCTCACATCAAAATGCATTTCCTCCGATTACTGGGTCTTCTTAACTGACCGGTCTCGCGTTCATTCTAAATAACTTATCGATGATCTCACGGTGGTCTACCATTAGTGGTTATCCTGCAGTAAAATGGGTCATGGCTTCATTCCTCACCGTAAAATTTCCTACGTGTGACAGAAACTATCATGTACAAGGGTTCTTCATCATACCATTCTAAGGCTTAAACAAAAGCTTCAAGGAGCGTCGTCTCTTACTATGGGTAAGTCACTTAGATTTACCAATCCGAATAGCAAGAGAATGATAAGAGTAAGTCGTCATGGTGGCCAAACCATGTCGCACTGAAATCATTACCTTGTATAAGGTTTAGTGAATCTCGCATTCTAGCACTTGGGCTTCCTCACAAGCGTTGCAGAAAATTTCTCTTGTCAACGAACAAAGTTCGGATAAATCCATTGATTCTGCAAGCTAAGAAAAACATCTATCGTTTCTTCACATCTCTCAGGTTTTCGTAAACTCCTAAGAAAACGTTTGTTGATCAGTCGTAGCTTCTTCCAAGTTTCTTCCTTCACCAAGGTGGGGCTTGATCCTTATCAATCCTGAGGTTAGTGACTTGTGGATTCACTTGAATACTTGAACAACTTCATCTCACCCATGGGGTGACTATCAATCCATATTCCAGCATTACCTTCAGTTCACTCCATTATACCCTTGAGGTAACAATTTACAGACCTATTATTGTCTGGATTCCACTCCATGGAATTCATTTTCCTTTCCATTGGTTTGTTTAACCTTGGGTATGGTTTCATCACAATCATTCCTTTTCTCAATATTCCAGCTTCGAAAGCACTTTGTCACAAGGTTATCATCCACATAGTTTGAGGTGGTTCTACATTCTCTTCATCCGTATTTACTTATCCAAACTCCTTAATATGAATGGTATTTTCTTCATTCATTTTTCCCTGTGGGTACTACCACACTTATAATGAAATGGACTCATGCTTGCATAGATCATATTTTCTCATATCCTCGAAAATGGTCAGAGTCTTTGTTCGTGGAGTAACAACTCATATAATTCAACATAGGAAAATCATGACATCATAAATTCCATTGATCTCATGAACTTATTACAAACTCTGAGACTTCCATTACACAACTTCAAAAGGTAGGAGTGCTACCTATTACATTTGTTACTTCGAAAATCCAAAACTCAGACTACTCATGTTTAGCCTTCTTCTCTAGGCATTTATCGGCATAGTGTCCTATCTTCTTGCACTGGAAACAGATGATTTCTGACAAATCTCGGGGCTTCTTGATGTTGGTTTTTGCTCCTGGGAGTTCTGGTTCCTTTCTTGGGCACTTATTGGCATAGTGGCCCATATCCTTACACTTGAAACATCGAATATGACTTAGGTCCTTCTGTTCAGGGGCTTGTCTCTTCCTGAGGTTCTTTGTTCTGATCAACACTTCAATTTCCCGTGGATCAAACTCCACTTCTTCTGTCGGGAAGTTTCCCAGATACTCTTTTCTTTCCGTCATACAGTCCTGTGAGAAATGTCCTTCTTCTCCACATGTATAGCAGGCATTCGAGTAAAATCTGGTTAGGCCTTCTCCATTTGGATCTTCAACATCTTCCTTTGTCACAAGCTCTCCAAATTTTTCTCTAAAGTCTTTCTTCATGGCTTCCTTCTGCTGCTTGATGACTTCTTCTACCTTGGAGTACACTTGGCATTGAGCCGGGTAATGGTTGGTTCCTTCACACAAGAAACATGTCACCTTCCCAGTTGGGCATTCCTCAGCAGGGTGATTTTCTTCACAATAAGGACATGCTTCCTTGTGTTCTTCCTGGGTGTGTCCTATCTCTCCACAGATTTTGCATGCTCGGGTCTTCTTCATCGGGATAACACAATGCTTCTGAATGAGACGGGATCTTAACAGAGTCTTCTTGAGTTCTTCCCAATTCTTTGCCCCATTAAATCCTTGTATGGCATGATGCATTTTCCACCAAGTTGCGGCACTTTGGGTAAAGTGCTGGAGAGCATATTGAACCTTATACTTCTGTGCTATCGAGTTGCTCCTGAAGTGATTCTCCATGTTCTGAATCCATTCTTCTGTCTCTAATCGAGTCATCAATCCAGAATACACAAGTCCAGATTCATTCGTCATCTATTGGGTTCAAGGTTTTGGGATGAGAAGCAAGAGAGAGAAAGGAGTAGAAAACACACAATACAAACAATGGTTTTGAAAATAGATTTTTTTGTTGTGGCTGTCGAAAATAAAACTTACACACAAATGACAGCTCACAAATCATCGTATCTAACGTAAGTTTACATCAGGGGTTTGGTCTTCTAGGGCATAATGTCTTGGAAATTCTTCATGGTCTTCAATTTCTTCAGGTCTGTATAATCTTCAATACTTTTTGTAGCTCTTCCATAATGCAATACATCTTTGTCTGAGTTGGTCACCAGTTGTCTGATATCTTGTCCTCCTCGAAGTGGTCTTAGTTGATCCTTAGTGTGGTCAAGGGGAAAAAGGTATTGTCTAACTATTTGATAAAACTCAGAAAGGATGAGAAGTAAAAGATCTTTTGAAAACAAAGTTTTCGGGAAATCATTTCCTAAGGGCTTTCCAGTTTCTAGGGTCACGTCCTACAGTCAACATGTGCTCTGATACCATTTTCTGTAGCGAGCGGACTCAAAACGAGTCAAGCCTCTGTGTGTTCTGTGCCATCTCTGGATCAGTATGCTGGCACACACAGTACATCAATGTATATATCAAAGTGCAATCACATGTAACAACGTAAAACTGATATATACCTTACAATAGCAGCGGAATACAGTCAACGGGAGTGGAGTCCCAATAACACCAATGGCAGGTTGAGTGCGGACCGTAACCCTGAATCGTACTCTTACCCGTCGTAGAAGAGTATCTACAACATGAGACGTTGCAGCCGTGTAGGTCAGCATTTTGAATATGCTGGCAAGATCACCATAGCAGAATAGAAGAATAAACCATACTGTATGCAATAAGGCTTTATGGCTCTGTGGCTAAGTTTTTGCATAAAAGCTGATTTTTTTCCTACAACAAAGGAATATCAGGAATTTCACTATGGAGTTACCTATCATGACATGGTTCCGCCAACCAATGTCTCAATGCCCATAAGTATCATTAAGTTGCCCACAATTAGTTATCAGTCCACTGTTGAGAGTTCAGAGATAAATCCAAGTCCAGAGGCTCAAATTGTCCGTAACCGTGGACACGGCTAATCGATTAGGTTTAACTCTGCAGAGTGTTGTGTACTTTACCCACAAGATTCTTTCCCTCCTGGTAAGTCCTCACACTGCCTGGTGTTTGAGAATAGGATGAAAGAAACATGGTTTTTCAGAGTGCTTCCCTGACTGTCCGACAGTGCCCATCCAATCCTAACGTCGACTACATCTCGTAGCACTGCCCAGCAGAGTCACAACAAAGATCAACCAAGCCAGAGCCCATATTGACTTGTGGCTACACAGGTAAGCTTCCGGGCATGACGTATTCATCCTTCTCTTTGAGTCTAGGTGAAGCTTTCCGCAAGATGTCATGGCGCTTCTCCATGCATCCCGGCCACTCACTGGTTTCTCCAGGGTGCCCAATCAACCATCCTTCACCCAGTAGTGTGTATTGAAAACTTGTCTTCTCGAGTCTTGAAGTCTTGAGGTCTTGAAGATGCAGGACTTGAAGATGTCTTCATGAAGTCGTCGTTTTGACGTAGAGTCCTTCTTCACACCACTCATGAACACTCATACCAAACCCCGTCTACTTTAGCATAGCATAAAAGTAACTAACGTTCCCGGGGCTTTAGTAACCAGTGGTGGGTTCCTACCTCATGCATTCTACTCAATTACAAGAATTTCAATAACACTACGGGAGGGATTTGTTGAATGATGTCACTACATGCAATAAAAACATGGGTATGAAATAGATGGTCAAAGTGAACTTGCCTGTACTGTTGATGAAGAAATAGATTGCTCACAGAAAATAACTTGATAGACTATTTGTCACTCTCCGATGAAAATCTATCTAACAAACATTGCATACATATAAGCAATCATTGTAACACTCAATACTAACATTCAATAAGAAACACCAAACTGAAACACAAAAGTTGTGATGAAGGAAATACTCAAGACAAAAGTTGAAATCAACAAAACTTCATCAAAGCAACTGAAGATTGGTTTTATCTTCAAACAACTATTTTGAAGTGTAACAAAACAAAACAATATAACAAAAGTATTTTAATAAATATTTTATTAGTAAAAAGAATCACTTTTGAAGAACAATTAGTAATCATGAAAACAACACCCTAAGCATCTTAAGTGTTTGCCTAATAACTTATCAACCAGCACAAACATAAACTAAGAGAAAACATTTATGAAACAACTAAGTTAACAGAAAGTAATTAATAAAAATCTTTATTACAAAACAGAATTAGATCATCTAAAACTTTTGGGAAAAGGATTTCTACTAAAACTAAGTTGTTTTATAAAACTTTACCTAATGATGAGGAATATAGTTTCCTATAATAATAGAGCAAAACTAAATTATTTTTATTAACCAAAACATTTCTTAACAGAAGGGAATTACTACAAATTTTATTAGAAAACAGAATCTAATTACTTAAAACTTTGTTAAAAAAAACTATCACTAACTAGTTTGTTTTATCACAAATTAAACCTATTTGAAAATGTATAGTGTTCCTATAACAACATGGTAGTAAACTAAGCAAATTATTTTTATTTTAACAACAAGTAATCCACCTAAAGTTTAACTAACAGAATCTACTAAATCAAATACATAATTAACTCAGATTTAAACTAACAAAATAAAACTAATAAAACTATATTAACAAACTAAACAGATTCTGTTTTTAGCTAGAACACTAATCAAATTTATTAAAAAAAATCAAACTCTACCAAATGGTAGCTAATATCACTAGTGACAAGTAGGAAAAAGAATCATTCAAAAATTCATTTTAGAACTCAAGATATTCAGAAAACAAAATTTAAATCAAATCTGTCCAAATTCAAATTTAAATTTTCAAACATAGGCAAATTTGATATCTACAGAAACGAGATAAAAATTGTGATCTAATTCAAAAAGAATCAATTTAAAATAGTTAAAAACATAAAAGATATAAAGAAAATAAAAACAGAACTATTCTGTTTTTGAAATTAAAACAGAAAAAGAAAAGAGTGGCTTCTAACGGACAGGGGGTACACGTGTCGCGCTCTGGTTGGCTGAAGGGGTGCGCGTGCGAGCGGGTGACCGAATCTTAGTAGAAAACGGTTCGGGGTTTATTTCTTCTAATCTACGCCGTCGAATTCTGATCGAACGGAGGGAGAGAGGGATGCGGGGCTCACAGGGATATGGTCGCCAGCGATGGCTTCTCCGGCGAGTCCAAACGGCGAGGATGACGTGGGCGTTGCTCCGGTGGTCGAGGGGGTCATCGGAGGGCTCCAACTGACGGTGGCGAGGTCCCGGCGATGGGTGGTGGTGTTGGAGGGGCGCGGGGATGACCGTGGCGACGTCCACGAGCTCGAGAAAGATCCGGTGGGGATCCGAATCTCCGACGAGGTCCGTTTGCGGCGTACTGGCGGTCTCCGATGGAGGTGAGGAGTCGGGGAGATGCGCACGGTGGTGGGGAGGTGAATGGCAAGCTTGGTGGCGCTCAGGGAGGTAGGAGTGGAGTGCCTGGACGGCAATGGTGTGGCGGCGACAGGGTACTCCGGCGAGCGATTCTGGCGTAGAGAGGCGATGGGAGAGAGGGCAAAGCGAGGGAATGGGGGCAAGGGGTATGCGAATTCTTATAGGGGGCTCAGAGGGTCGGGGAATGGAAGGAGGCGAGATCCACGGCGAGGAGGTTCCGGCGATGGCGCGAGCGTGCGGGAGGAGGGAGATGGCCGGCGCGAGATTCGCTCGGTCGGGGTGGGGCCCACTGGTCAGAGAGAGAAACGAGCGGCTGAGCGCATCGGGTGGCCGGATATTAGGAAAGTCGGGGCAGGCTCTAACGCAGATTGGGCCGACAGGTTTTAATGGCCTTTAAAGTTTTCCATTTATCAAATATCAGCGTTGTAAAAACCACTTTATGACTTTGATAAAACTCGAAATATAGGGAAATCATATATCTGAATTCTCAGGAGAATAAATGCCATTTAATGGACATTTTTATTCAGTCAAGTTAAATACTTTTCAAAAATATTTTTTTTCTTCAGAAAATTGCCTAATTGGTTTTATTTACTTTTGCAAATATTTTTCAAATAACCCTAGGGGTTTTATGGTTCAAAAACTTCATAAATAACCCCTGGCTTTGGAGTGTCATATTACTCCTCTCAAAATATTTGACAAGGGGTTTGAATACTTTGAAGTTTGAATAGGATCCAATATGAAATGGAGTCCAAAATTAATTTAGAGGCACTTTCAAATTCTTTTAAACTCCCAACTCATATTTCATATAATTTGAAGAAGTCATATTATCCTCTCTCATGAAAATCATTGAGATGTATAAAGTTTCTGAACTTGAAATATTTTCAAATGGGAATTCAAACCATTTTCAAATCCCTTCTCATTTCTTTAAATGGAAGAAGTCATGTCATCTTCACTCTAGGGTTTTGTGATGAAATGAATTTTAATTCCTAGTGATCCAAATGCTGAGTGAAATTTTTGGGAAAGTCATTTCATTCCCTCTCATCAAATTTTCAAAAGTTTCAAAAAAAGTTTCAAATTTCACTCAATTTCAATCACTCAAGCAAACAAACAATCATTCTAATAATTATTATAACATTCCATAGTTTGGGATGTTACAAAAGTTGTACTGCTAAAAATAAATAGATTTACCATCATGCACTATTTTTTTCGGCATGGCAATAAATGGATTTACCATGGCAATAATCAAACAAAAAAACAGGGGTCAAAAAACAGAGCCAGCGCGTGCACTATTTTGTAGGCCTCGTTTATCTTTGTGGGCCTTCGACACTCAATGCAATGCGATGGCCCAACCATAGCTTAGTTTCAATTTGGGTTGTAGAACTACATTTTTTTTCTTCTACGGTCGGTGTTGTCTGACGAAACTGAAGAAATTGAAAGTGTACAAAACTGACGAAACGGACATGATCCACAAATTAAGCAACACAAAGCATATAGCACATGATTCACAAATTTAAGCACATCCTAGAGCACATGATCCACAAATGTAAGCAAATCCTAGAGCACATGATCCACAAATTTAACCAAATCCTAGAGAAAATTACACCACCCTAATAACAACTCTAACAAGTGATGACCAGCAAGTAACCAAATCCTAGAGCAACTACACAAAAATAAAATCCTAAAGCTATCAGATTCACTTGCTTGTTCAATTGAATCATCTGCTTCAAGTTATTGTTCATCTTCTTTAATTCCCCTTTTAGATCTGCATCCCCAACTGTCAGAGCGGCACTTTCAGAGACGAAATTCGTTGGTGTTGACGGGAGATTGAGCTCCCGGGTTAGGGCCCCATTGAATGGAATCCGCTTAACATAGTCATCCAGCCATTCAAAATGTGTGCATTTCTTCATGATCTGAAACGATAACATGAACCCTAAATCCCAGATCCAAGGAAAAAGAATTAAAAGCAAATAAAAAATTAAATCGGAGAAAAATCATGAGATTTAACCTACCCCTCTCGCTTGCTCTCGCATTTCACGAACTCACGCCCATAGTTGACATTCTTGACCTCCTTCGAAGTCAGCCGTATCAGTGGAGCGCTGCATGGGTAGTCAGGACATCGCTCCATGGGAAGTGGACCATACTGGGTTCATGAGGGACGGGAGGTTGAAGTGAAGCTCAACATATCACCCAAAGTCGTCGGAGAAGAAGAAGCGGAGGAGTGGCTCCTCTCATCACCGGAGAACAAAAAAGCAAAGGAGTGGCTCCTCTCATCGCTGTAGAATAAGCAACTTAACAAAGGGGCGGCAAGGGTGGGGGAGCACAACCAACAACTCTCGTGGATCGCCTCTCGCGGATCACCCCACGATCCAATGATGTGGAGCCGTCCATGTGATCCAACAATGCGGAGCCTGCACGCAGCCTGCCCACCGAATTCCTTCTAGAAGACCACATCTGAGGGCTATCGCTTGGCGCTAGGGTATGATCGGAAGGCTGACGTTCGGAGCTAGGGTTAGGCAAAATCTCGCGGGTTTTAGAGGGGTTTTGAGCTGGTCAATGGGGTTTCCAAGGCATTGATTGAGCATAACTAATTTAGAAAAAATCGAAAAATTATGAAACCTTCGTCGTTCGTTGTTTTATAACACACACTAACGAGGAAAAATACTAAACTTGGTATACGTACATTTTCAAAAAAACTAGCTGGCACGATCGAGGTCAAATGAGCACTATTAATTTAAAAAATATATAAAACCTATGCACAATGTTGCCTTATGTGACATGTTGCCAACCAAAAAATCATAAACCTGGTCTATGGTCATTTTTATGAAAAACCCTTCACACATATGAGCTATCACGTACAACCTTTCATAGAGTTCAAGGAGAGGAGGTAGGGTTACCTTCTGTTTTGAAAATTTAAAAAAAATCAAAAAATCACCAAAGCCTTATTTCAAAGTGGATAAGAAGGATCTAAACTTAGTTTTCCATTTTCATATTTTAAACGTGTTTTTAATAGTTTTCCATATTAAAGCGTATTTTTTCAAAATAAAATGTAAAAATATGAAGCTTAATTCAAAAAATAGTGAGACTTCGAATCTACACTATATAGATTGAATACGTGTTAATAAAAAAATATTTGGCTCATTTAGAATAGGTCCAAAAAAACTTGATTACAAATGAGGTTGTTTACCCTAGCTTGGGAGCTCATTTGGAGCACATTTCTCATGACTACAAGTTTTGCCAGGAAAAAGAGATCGGATTGATCACCTAACATTTATAATAGTTTAGCAAACTTTGCAACTCACACCACAGGGCAATGCACTTCAAGTGTTGATTCAAATTTAAAGTTTACCTAAAATTCAAATTTTGCCTCAGTTTTGTATTCTACCTCAAATTTCACATCAAATTACAAATAGAATTATTACACCTTGCAAGTTTTCATAGTAGTTCAAATTTAAGACAGAATCCTTATTAAAAATCCTTAAAGTTCAAAGTTTATGACTTTCATTCAAGTTCAAATTCAAATCTTTGCCTTGCTCCTTGTGTTTCGGTATGGGTTAACCATCTTGCTCCTGGTTTCCCTAGGTAGGATATTTTGTGCTTTTGAAAGCTTTGTCTTGTTGTTTCTGATCTTCACTTCTGGTTTTGGCAGTTTTGTTGAGCTTTCACTAACCGAGCAAGTGATGACCAGTTGACGGTCATCTATGGGTTCACTAATCCTTAAAGGGACTTCAGGCAAAATAACTTCCTCCTCTCTTATAGCTTCAAAACCTTCAATAGCCATGGTTTCAAATTCTGCATCAGATGATGGTTCAACCGAAGTTTCTTCCTCTCTAGGTCTTTTTTGTTCTATGCCTCTAATTATCCTTGAGTTGTGTCAAACCAAAATAAGCTTAGCCATCTACAAAAAATATAACAAATGCAAAAAAAGGGAAAGGTTGCACACATACCAAGTTACTACTTCAGCTGCATTCTCCTCTACTGCTGCATTCTCCTCTGCTGCTTCATTCTCCTCTGTATTTGCTGCTGCCCATTGTTCCTCTTCTTCAAATGATGCATCAACTCGATTGGTACAATGCCTAGCAATATGCCCAAGGATACCACATATTTTGCACTTCCGTTGTTTTTACACGACCCTCTTCACCAGCTCTTATCCTATTTTTCCTTGGTCTTCCTGGTGGTCTCGTCGGTACAAGAGAATAGAGTTTGAACCCTGGGTCTACTATATTCCATTAGTCTTTTCCCAAGAGTGCTGGCACATTTTCAGCATAAGCAGCCCTAAATTTGGCAACAGAGAAATATTCACAGCAATATTGATCAACTTCACCATCTTCACCTCCAATAATAGTCATGAGATGTAGGGCATGTATCCATGTCTTCCCGCAGATCTGCAATTGCCTACAACTACATTCCTTAGTTGCAACGTTCACTTGATATCTCCATTCCCTGTTTTTACTGTCATTGTATGTCACCTCAGCCACGTATTTCGATGGTCGAATGCATTTTATCCTTAGTCCTCTTCCCTTGGCATGCAAAGCCTTAATTAGAGATGGGAGCATAAGATGGCCAACGTATTGTGTTTCTGCAATTCTTTTACGAAGAGCCATCTTTATCATGATCATCTGCCTGATCTTATCGAATGCTTGCCACAACAAAAGCCCTTTCACTGACTTGAACTTTGCATTGAAACACTCAGCAAGGTTATTGGTCACATAGTCTACTTGGTCACATAGTCTAATTTGCACATTTCATTGAATTTGGATATTGACCACAACTTTCGATGATGTTCATCCATGTACTCCTTCACCAAAGGATTATGAGCATACAACACTCTCGAATGGTGCTCATGCTTCCTCAAGCTGCATGTGTATGATGCTGGCCATAGGTTCTCATCATAAACTTTGACTTTGAATTTATTTTTAAAATTCTATGCTAGGTGTCGCATACATTCCATATGTTCCGCTCCAGGGAATACAATTTCTACTGCACTCTCTAAACCCTTGCAAGCATCTGTGTGTATAACTAAACCTGAGGGTGTACCTATGATGTTGCGCAACTACTGCAGAAACTAGACCCAACTCTCCTCGGACTCTGCCTCCAACACACCAAATGCAACTTCGAATAGCCAATTGTGTCCATAAACTGTAGAAGCTGCTGCTAGCTAGCCTCTCCATCTTCCATTCAAAGCAGTTGCATCGACAGCCAAATAGGGCCTACAACCATTCAGAAACCCCTGCCAGCAAGCCTTGAAACAAACAGAAGCCCTCCTGAAGCCCTCCTTCACAAATGTCTTCCCTTTTAATTTGTACTGAATTGTATGATTGTCAATCTCTACAACACTCCCTGGACTAGCCGTCTCCACTTCAGCTCTGAAGGTGTAAAGCAACTGAAAACTCTCATTCCATGGACCATTAATCCAATCAAGAGCCCTTTCCTTAGCATAGAAAATCTTCATGTAAGGTATATTAATCTTGTACTTCTCAAATAGCTTCCCATGGAGTGTTGTTGGACCAATTGTTGGTGTTTCCTTCACCCAATCCAAGATTGCATCTTCCACCCACCTACTCTTTGCAAGGTTTGATTTGTCCTCCCCCCCTCCAGGTGGGCAAGTGTGCCCGTGTGGTTTTTTTTATCTGAAACAAAATGAAAAATGATGTCAAATACAATTAAGAATGGATAAATAATCTAGAAAAAGATTCAGTTATAATACCTGAACCAATTTGCTCTTTAGCATAGTGGATGCATGCAACCTTCACCTACACCTATCATAAGGGCAATGAATAGTGAATCTTCCTGGCTCACTCCTATCAACCTCATAGGAGTTTTCAGTGAGAATGCAATATGTAGTCACTGCATTACCACAGTCCACCATCGATTCGAATACTGTTCCTGGAGTAAGTTGAGGATTTTCCCTGTTCCTCTCAATTGTTGGCATGTCCTCACCATCATATTCTTGTAAAACTAAGGAGTCGATGTTCTCCTCCCTCTCTTCATCCTCAGTGTCATCAAATCTAGCATGACTGCTAGGCTCCTCTGGATATTCCTCTTCCATTGCTTGTTGACTGACTCTATCTACTAGTTCAGGGGATAGAGTCTCATCATCATCACCATGTCGAGGCACTTCCTTGTCAGGCTTTGCATCTACTTCTACATCAGGTACAGAAGGGAGAGGAGAAGTGGCAAAATTAGTGGCAGCCGACATGTTGTGCCTTTCAGAACCACTAAGTTTACTTGGACTCGACCTATAAGGAGTGTAAGGACGCTCGCTATTAGAAGAGACAGATGATGTCTGAACACCCTTCCCTTGCGTGCCTGAAGCACACAGATATGGATTTTATCGAAATGGCTATCAGCGTTCAAACTAAAAAGCAATCCCAGATGCTTATCACAAGTTAATGGGACAAATCTCTGCTTGGTACTATCGAAATATCTCAGTTCAACAACATCGGAAGGGCTAAACGGATACTCAGAACGGAGTGCGTCACGGAAATCTTTGAACGAAGTGCTGGTTTCTACCACTTTCGGATAGAAAAATCCAGAAATCAGATACGGTTTAGTTCCACGCAGCTCGCTAGTTTCCATTCTAACCGCCAGCTGAAAACCAAGTGAAAGATCAACCCTATTCGATGAAATAAAGGGCGCAGTTAGGCTGTAAAGTTTCAGAAAAATTGCACTGATTCACGCCAAAGCTGGTCAAATACAGCCTAATTTACACGTCTCCTAATTAATTTGAGAGGAAAACGATGCTTATCCAGGTGGAATCCATGAATTATCCGCCTTTGATTCAACCCAATCCTCTCCACGGTCGATGGGATGGACGGGGTGCTCCCCAACATTGCTTCCTAATCCTAGATGGGGAGAGAGGGTAGATGTGGCGGAGGCGGCATGACGGCGGCGGAGGCGACACGACAGCGGCAGAGGCGGCATGATGGCGGCGAAGGGGGCGGCAAGGAAGCGACTCGATCTGATTCAGGTTACAATGAGGGGTGTCAGTTTTGCGTCCCCACTCGTTAGCACTTAATAGTCAAAATGTGGACTCGGCCATACGCGGCCCCACTCACTAGAGTTAACGGTCAAGCCATTGACCCGACGGCAACGGCCGCTATGACCAGTTGTGAGGGTTTCGGGCAAGGGAGTGGGGAAAGTGAGCAAAAGTTAACCGTGTGGGGATGAATGAGTAGAAGTAACGAGCCAGGGGCAAAGAAATAAAAATCCCTTAATATTATTAGCAAAGATTTGCCTCTTCAGAAAATAAAGGTATATTGTTTGCCAGTGACATGAAATGTAAAATTTCTTTTGTTGCAATCTATAACATCCCGTGAAGTATTTAAAAAGGGTCTACCAAGGATGATCAACATTTTGTCGTCCTCGGGCATTTCAAGAATAAAAAACTCTGTCAAGATAGTGACATTTGCAACCACATCATGAACATCTTCACAAATTCCAATAGGTATAGAAGTGGATTTGTCCACCATTTGCAAAGATATCTCAGTAGGTGTAAGCTTATTCAATTCAAGTCTCTTATAAAGAGAGAAAGGCATAACATTAACATCAACTCCTAAATCACATAAAGTAGTTCTAACATAGTTTTGTTTAATGGAGCAAGGTATTGTGGGTATAACCGGATCTCCCAACTTCTTAGGCACTCCACCATCAAAAGAATAATTAGCAAGCATAGTAGAAATTTCTGTTTCAGGTATTTTTCTTTTGTTGGTTCTAATATCCTTCATTTACTTAGCATATGGAGGCATTTTCAAAATATCAGTCAAGCGAGTGCGCAAAAAGATAGGCCTAATCATTTCACTAAAGCGCTCAAAAT
Organism: Hordeum marinum; assembly: GCA_022496015.1. Taxonomy (NCBI): domain Eukaryota; kingdom Viridiplantae; phylum Streptophyta; class Magnoliopsida; order Poales; family Poaceae; genus Hordeum; species Hordeum marinum. The sequence continues at coordinate 299,970,342 of CM039673.1, forward strand.
CTTCCTCGTCCTTACTCTTGGAAGGCTTACAAGGGAATGGTATCGGTTTTTGAACCCATGGCTCTCTTTATTTTCCATGATTTCTAGCAACAAAATTGTCCTTTTCATATTGTTTGTTTTTAGGACGTGGGTTTTGAACATCCTCAACAGGTTATGTTTGCAAATCGTTATCAGGTTCTCTATTACTATCTGGTGAAGCATCAACATGAACATTATTACTCTGATAATCACTAAGTGAATGTTCATTAAAAGATTGTGTCTCAGTATCGGAAATAGAAACATCATGATGATACTCAACAGGTTTTTCTATAATAGGTTCACTAGAAGCATGCAAGGTCCTGTCATTTTTCTTTTTCTTTTTCTTATTAGAAGGACTAGGTGCATCATCATTAATTCTTTGACAGTCATGTTCTATTCTTTTAGCATGACCTTGAAGATAAAGAGCTTCCCGAGTCCTGCAACCTCCTCTAGTCATTACTCTAACAACATTGTCATTCATATTATCATTTATCTCAGCAAGCAAATCATTTTGTGACTTAGCAACTTGGTATAGTTGGGCATGAATGACAGAAGCATGTTTACCTATACCCATAACGTCATTAGCAATTCTAAACATCAAGTCACTCAAACGATCTATCATCATAGCATTACGACTTAGTTAATCTTTGACATAATTATTGAAATTTTCTTTCTTAACAATATAATTATCGAATTCATCGATGCATTGACTAGGAGTCTTAGTGTAAGATATATCACTTTCATTAAAGGTACGGAGAGAATTTATCTCTATTACCTGTGTTGAGGTGTCAAGTCCATGTATTTCTTCGATAGGCAGTAAATTTCTTTGCATCTTCAGCTTTAATAAATTTTTCTTTAATAGATCTTTTGTCTTCTTGCATATCTTCAAGACTGGGAATAGAATACATCTCTTCTTTTGAATAGGTTCTGGCGGTGGTTCGGGAAGTGTCAAATCATCGGTATTTTGCAATATGTTATTTAATAGCTGTTCAGCTTGTCCAATAATTATTTCCCTGAAAACACAACCAACACAACTATCTAGGAAATCCCTAGATGCATTGGTTAGTCCTTTATAAAAGATATAAAGTATTTAATTTTTCTTAAGAGGATGATCAAGCAAAGCTCTAAGTAACTAGAGAAGCCTCCCCCAATCTTGAGTGAGACTATCTTATTCAATTTGCACAAAGTTAAATATCTCATGTAAGGCGGATTGTTTCTTATGAGTAGTAAAATATTTTCTAGAGAAGTAATAATGCATATCCTGGGGACTACACACACAACCAGGAGCAAGATACAGGAACCATTATTTAGCCTTGCCTTTTATAGAGAAAGGGGAAAGCTTAAGGATGTAATAGTAACGTATATTTCCCTCATTAGTAAATAAACCAGCAATATCCTTCAATTTAGTGAGATGTTTGACGACAGTTTTAGTTTCATAACCATGGAAAGGATCAGATTCTACTATAGGAATAAACTTGGGGTTTGCAGGGAATTCATAATCCTTATCAGTAACAAATATAGGAGAAGTAGCAAATTTAGGACCACATTTCATTTTCCCCGTCGTAGAATTTTCATTCTGTTTGTATAGTAGTTTCTTCAAGTAATATCTATTTTCACAAGCAAGAAAGTCTCTAGCTACTTACCCATCCATAACATAACCTTCAGGTACATAAGGCAATTCATATTTTTTCAGAGAGAAAGGTGTAGTAGGTGATTCAAAATCTTCATTAGTTTCAATATTTTCGGGTTCTCTAGCTTTAGCAATAGGAGCATCAAGTAATTCATTCAGTGGCACAGTTCCTGTTTCATCAAGTGTAGCAGTAGTATCATCATTAATTTAAGAAGTAGCATCTTCAAGTACAAGCAATATATCAAAACCAACAATGGGCGATGGTGTAATAAGCTGATTCAAAACAATGGCTGAATCAAAAGCACAGCTAGATGGTAGTTCCTTACCTCCTCTCGTACGAGAGGGGACGATCTTTGATCGAGTACCTTTTAGATTCTTCATAGTAGCAATTGGATATCCTCAACTTAACATAATAAATAATAGCGATGCTCCCCGGCAACACTCTTCCCGGGTAGTATTTCACCCTGATTTATCAATTCGACACATGGGAGCCAAATAATATTTATCATCCTTGATAGTTGGGTTTTCAATTCAACCACACCTGGGATATCTTTCTATGGCAAAGGTTTAGTAGCACGACAAATAATAGTAGTAACAGTAACAGTGATAGCAGCAATTTTGTAACAGTAGTGACAGTGACAGTAGAAATAGTAACTTAGCAAGATTTGGTATTTGTAGAGCATAGGCCATGATTCAGCAATGGAATTATATGGATGACATCAATTATGTAACAGTTACACACTAGAGCGACACAGAACTAGCTCCAATTCATCAATGTAATGTAGGCATGTATTTCGTATATAGTCATACATGCTTGCCATAAGAACTTGCATGAAATCTTTTGTACTACCCTCCCATGGTAGTGGTGTGCTATTTGGAAGCTAAGGTATATTAAGTCCTACCTTTAATAAAGAACCATAACAAAGCATTAACACATAGTGAGTACATGAACTCCTCAAACTACGGCAATCACCAGAGAGAATCCCAATTATTGTCACCTTGGGGTATGTAGATCAAGACACATAATAGGTGCATACAACTTGCAAGACAGGATCCAAATCACTCTTATATTCATGAAAACATAATAGGTCCTGATATGAAATCATTGCACTTGGGACCTAGTGACAAGCATTAGGCATAGCAAAGTGATAGTAACATCAATCTCAAAACACAGTGGATACTAGGGATCAAGCCTTATCAAATTAACTCGATTACATGATCAATTCCATCCACACCCATCACCGACTAGCAAGCCTACAAAGGATTTACTCACTCCCTGTGGTGAGCATCATGGACTGGTTGATGAAGAAGGGTTGGTGATGATAGCGGCGATGAATCCCCCTCTATGGAGCCCCAACCGGACTCCAAATCGACCCTCCCGAGGAACAATGGGAGGTGGCGTTTGCTCCATCTCATAGATCATGATGAAAACTTATATATAATTATTTTCTATAAATATGTGAATTTATAGGACTGGAGATAGGGCAGGGGAGCCTTGTGGGCCCCACCAAAGGGCGTGGCCTTGGAGGTGGTCGCGCCTTGTTGCCTTGTGGTCCATGGGGACACCCCTTCTGGTGGATATTTGCATCGTAATTCCGTATAATTCCAAAAAATCACAAAAAGTTTCATCTGATTCCGATAACTGTTATTTCTGCACAAAAATAACACCAAGGTAGTTCTGCTGAAAACAGCGTCAGCCCAGGTTAGCTCCATTCAAATCATGCAAATTAGAGTGCAAAACAAGAGTAAAAGTGTTTGGAAAAGTAGATACGTTGGAGGCGTATCACGGCGCGTCAAGGCATAGTTTCCTTTTTTGGTAATTTTGGGGCAGCGCCCGTTGCCACTCCAAAATCACGTTGCAAAAGATTGTTGTTTCGGTGATAGCGGATTAGAACGGATCGGTGTTGCGGGATGGAGGTCATGGCTGAGCCTACGAACATGTCAGTAAGACTACTTTATCCAGGCGAAGACCACCTTTTGTCACGATAGGCATGGCTCCTACCCCCCTTTGAATTTCTACCTTGTGACCACCCTTTCCCACCGATATTTTCGGGGAACAATACCAAGGCACTACAAAGGGGGAGGGCCACGTCCATGTAAAGGGACCGATCCATTCTCTCCCCTAACACCCATGTACTCGAGCCTCAAGCTCCTCCTTTTCCAAGGCAACCAAATGATAGGTAGGAGTAGGGTTTTACACCGCACGACGGACCAAACCTGGGTAGCTCATGTGTTCCCATAGTTTTCGGTGAGATGGAGTGTGTTCGCCGCCAACCTTGTTATGTTTGTCATCGTGTTGCGGGTCTCAAGCCAAGCCCACCCCCCATCCTAATGTTTTAACCTTGTTCTTGGAGAAGTTCTTGGATGCACATCCCAAACTCCAACAATAGTTGCTTTGGATGCAGCATAGGAAGGCTTCTGGATGACGGAGTTCATGGCTGATCTAGGAGTTGTGCCTAGTGCATCATATCCGATGACTATCATTTATAACAACATAGGATCCATTGACATTACCAAATATCCCAGATTCACAAGAAGAACAAGCATATTAAATGCCATTTAAACTCCATTTGTGATGAGATCAAGGAGGAAGACAAATAGATTTGCAAAGTACATGTGGATCTGAATGTTGTAGACCCGTTGACTAAAACCTCTATCAAGAGCAAAACATGATTAGCCCTAGAACTAGTTGGGTGTTAAATACATCGCGATGTAAACTAGATTATTGAATCTAGTGAAAGTGGGAGACTCCAAATATGCCCTAGAGTCAATAATAAATTGGTTATTATCATATTTCCTTGTTCATGATAAATGTTTATTATCCATTCTATAATTATATTGACGGAGAACCTAAATACATGGGTGGATACATAAACAACACCGTGTCCCTAGTGAGCCTCTACTTGACTAGCTCATTGATCAAAGATGGTTAATGTTTCCTAGCCGTAGACAAGACTTGTCCTTTCATAATAGGATAACATCATTAGGAGAATGACGTGGGACAAGACCCAAGCATAAGGTTAGCATATGATCGTATCACTTAAGTTTATTTCTACATCTTTCTTCATCTCAAGTATCTATTACTAAGACCATGAGATCATACAACTCCTGGATATCGTAGGAATACCTTGTGTGCTATCAAACTCACTTCATAACTGGTTGATCATAAAGGTGCTCCATAGGTATCTCTGATGGTGTCTGTTAGGTTGGCATGGATCGAGATTGGGATTTGTCACTCCGTATGATGGAGAGATGTCTCTGGGCCCTCTTAGTAATACAATGCAAGCAATATGGATAATGAGTTCAGTCATGCGATCTTGTATTACGGAACAAGTAAAGAGACTTGCTGGTAATGAGATTGAACTAAGTATGGAGATATCAATGACCGAATCTCGGGCAAGTAACATAACGCTGGACAAAGAGAATTGCATATGGGATTAGATGAATCATCGACATCATATTAAACTGATAAAGATCTCCATGGAATATGTAGGAACCAGTGTGGGCATCCAGGTCACGCTATTGGTTATTGGTCGGAGAGGTGTCTCGGTCATGTCTACATGATTCCTAAACACGTAGGGTCCGTACGCTTAACATTCGATGATGCTAGAGTAGTATTGGGATAATTGCATTTGTGATAAAATGTTTTCAGAGTATTGGATGAGATAACATACATCACTAGGAGCTTTGAAATGGTTCGGAGGTAAACATTTATATATGGGAAGTCATATTCAGGGTTCCGGACAGCGACCTGGGGGAGGAAAGGTGGGATTTCCATCCTTCGCCCTTGGTCAACAACCCTAGGGGCTTGGAGGGCATGCCACCATCCCTTCCCATGCCTAAATAAAGGTGGGGAGGCATAAGGGGCAGCACACCTTCCCATTTCCATGGCCCTCCGCCCGTATCTCCTGTTTCTTCCTTGTTCGTCGCCTCGGCAGTGCACGGCGAAGCCCTGTCGGTGCCATGCCACCGCCATCACCGCCATGTCATTATGTTGGCCTAGATCTGATATACTTCTCTCTCTCACTTGTTGGATCAAGGAGGATAAGATGTCACCGAGATGCACGTGTGTTGAACATGAATGTGTCGTCCCTTCGACGCTAGATCGGATAGCATCATGACCGGACCATGAGGAGTATGACTACATCAACCACGTTACAAACTCTTTCGCTTAAGGTCTACAACGGTATGTAGACACACTATCCCCTCTCTTTACTATGCATCTCCTAGATTAGGTCTTGGGTGTTTCTTAGGAAATTTTTTGATTTTCATACTACGTTCCCAACACACACCACAACCTGAGGACACATAATGGAAGAAGATATTTGAGAGCAAATGCACGGTGAATTGCCACGTATGCAAATTAGTGATTGATAGTTGCAGGTGCAAGAATCTTATGTCCCAAAAGTTGGTGAACCATATAAATCTTCAGACTCAATCAAACCCCTCCACTATTGGGTGGTCAAGGAAGGAGTGATTTCGAGGTTCACCAAACAATGCAACCTTACACTTTCTTTGGGCAAGCATTGTCGCCGAAATTAGTTCTATGACGCTGTTGATATGGATGCCACCCATGTTCTTCTTGGGAGACCATGGGAATTTGTTGTGGATACTACACACAAGGGAAAGGAAAATTCTTAATCATTCATTTCAAACTAAATAAACCAAACTCCCCTGGAAAGATGAAATGTTGGACGGCACCCATGGATTCTGTCAGCCATGCCCCGTGTATGTATGGTGGATGGGAGTAAACTTTACGGTTCTGTTTGGGAACTGCTTGTAATGTTTTTAGCATGGAAGATACCAAAATCCTTTGTCGTGTCGTTAAAAGGAAAATCCCACCACCAAAAATTGTACTTTCATCTCTATTTTAAACCATGAACTCAGGCACCTCTGCAAGTCAATGCTTTCCTCTGCGAAGGGCCCTTTCCATTTACTTTCATCTTATTTACTTCTATTGTTGAGTCATCATCCTCTCACCAAAAGCATCAGTCATGAGAGCGCTATTGTCATTTTTATTCATGAGGTCTAGTTAGTGTTGGATATTAACATGACTGGATCTCTTCTATGCTGAAATACAATGTTTAGTCGTTGCTTGAACCTCAGAGGTGCTCTGCATTTATGCTTTGCGGCTTTCGAAAGGGCAAGCAAGATACCATGTCGTCATATTATATTATGATTGTTTTCAAAAATTGTTGGCACCTGAGATATTTTATTATTGCTTGCTAGTTGGTTATGTTATTGTCATGAGTAAATGTGACACCTAATTCTTACAATTGACAAGGTTAGTTCATGATCTTTGTTGAAAACCTGAACACTGAGTTAAACATATATATAACAATGAGAACAAGAGAATTTGTAGAAGTTATCTTTTTCACTTTCAGTTTGTCAACAGAATTGCTTGAGGAAAAGAAATGAGTTCAACTTGGGGAAGTTGATGCATCTCCAACGTATTTGCTTTTCCAAACACTTTTGCTCTTGTTTTGGACTCTAATTTGCATGATTTGAATGAAACTAATGCGGGCTAACGCTGTTTTCATCAGAACTACCATGCTGTTGTTGTTTGTGCAAAAATCATAGTTCTTAGAATTGGACAAAACTTTCTAGGGATTTTTTATTGAATATATAAAAAATACTGGAGCAAAGATCCATGGGATGGGCCACCTTGTTGGGCCCATGTGGCTCCGGTGACCCTAATTCCAAGCCTATATATTCCTATTGTCTGAGGGGGGAAATAAGAGAGAAGTTTGCATTGGGTTCTAGGAGACGGACCACCACCGCCTCCTTTTCTTCCTTGAGAGGGTTGATCTGGAATCCGTTGGGGCTATGGAAAGGGGAATTCATCGACATCGTCGTCACCAACCCTTGTGTATCAACAATTCCATGATGCTCACCACTAGGAGTTCATAATTCCTTTGTAGCCTTTCTAGATGGAGATGGGATTGGATGAGATTTATCATGTAATAGAGTTATTTTGATAGGGCTTAATCCCTAGTATCCACTATCTGCTGAGATTAATGTTTCTACGACTTTGCTATGATTAATGCTTGTCACTAGGGCTCGAATGACATGATTTCAGATCTGAACCTATTATTTATGTTTTCATGAATGTGAGAGTTTTTTCTATCCTGCCTTGCAATTTTTATGCACCTATTATGTGTTATGATCCATAGACCCCAAGGTGATAATAATTGGGATCATCTCCGGTGATGATTGTAGTTTGAGGAGGTCATGTACACCATGTGTTAATTCTTCGCTATGGTTCTCTATTGGAAGGAGGTCTTAATATCTCTTAGTTTCCATATGGCCCCACTGCCACGGGAGATTAGGACAAAAGTTGTCATGCAAATTCTCATTATAAGCATGTATAACTATATATGGAATACATGCCCACATTATATTGATGAATTACAGCTAGTTATGTTTTGCTCTAGTGCATAACTATTCTATGATGAATGTCATCCAAATCAATTATCCATCACAGATCCATGGCATGTACTTTTTTCTTATTGGTTTTCGTTAAGTTACTTTCGCTAGTACTGTTGTTACAATCAATACAATCTACTGATATTACTGGTCCTATTGCTTTTGTTATGGCGCTACCAAAACCCCATGGAAGAAAGAAATTCCAGGTGTAGTTGAATTGACAAATCAACTGCTAAGACCAATAAATATTCTTTGGCTCCCCTTTTTTGAATGAATAAACTTTGGTGAAATACTACCCTCGAAGACTGTTGTGATCCCCTACACTTGTGGGCGGGTTATCACTTTGCATAGCTAAGAATGGTTCTTGCATCTTTACCCTAGCGGACACGTACAATTTTCAAAAAAAAAACTACAGGATGGCTAACTTGTTTTTCCAGATCATGTGGTGATGCGATATGGACAAGACATTATTCGATATATGTTGATGTATGAAATGATCATGTTTTGTAATAGTTCATGACTTGCATGTTGTTAGGTACGGCAACCGGCAGGAGCTGATAACCCACAAGTGTAGAGGATCGTTTGTAGCATATTTCGATAAGTAAGCGTGTTGAACCCAACAAGGAGATAAAGGTAGAATTAATATTCTCCCAAGTTCTACCGACCATCGATACAACTCTACGCACATTAATGCTTACTTTACCTAGACCAAATATGAAACTACTTTGCGAGAATAGAAGTAGAAGTACTGAGTAGATAGTTTTGCAAGATAATAAAGAACATGGAAATAAAATTCAGGTACTGTTTTAATAAAATAACAATAAAAGTAAATATAGCGAGTGTGGGAAAAGTGGTGATAGGATTTGCGAGATTGTCCTAGGCAATTGATAACAAGATCGGTAATCATTATTGTTGTTTTATATGAGGGAGAGACATGAGCTAACATACTTTTGGTAGTTGGATCATATGCACTTATGATTGGAACTCTAGCAAGTATCCGCAACTACTAAAGACCATTAAGGTAAAACCCAACCATAGCATGAAACATCAAGTCCTCTTTCCTCACATATGCAACAATCCCCTTAGTCAGATTTGTGTTTCCGTCACCCACCATTCCACTATAAGAAAATCATATACATATTGCAACACCCTCCAGCATGAATCCTTCACGTGTGCGCCTCATGGAAGGAACCTTAGGACAACACCAAAATAAACCAAACAACTCAAATCAATCAAGATCATCATTCAACCCATAGGACAAAATGGATCTACTCAAACATCATATGATAGCAACAAATCATTGGATAATAATATGTAGCATAAAACATCATGTTCAAGTAGGGGGTGCAGCGGGATAAGAGAGAGTGGACCGCTGTAGATAGATGAGGGAAGGTGATGGTGGTGGTGATGATAGCGGGGAAGTTGTTGGTGTAGATCGGCATCACTATCGTTGTCCCAGCGGCGCTCCAGCGTCACTAGGAGAGAAGGCGAGAGAGCCCCCTTATTATTCTTCTTCCTTTGCCTCCTCCCTAGTTAGGAGGAGAGTTTCACCTCTGGTCCATGGCCGTCATGACTCCCGAGGGGAAAGAACACCTCCGAGATTGAATCTCTCTCTAACTCCCTCCTGTTTTCGCGACTATTTTCTGACCCCTTCGCCATTTCTGAAATATCACGAGAACTGTAACCCCAATCGGGCTGAAAATTTGAGGGGATTTTTACCGCGAAAATATCTTTCGTCCGGAAAAATTAGGGCCCCAACCTACTTAAGAGGGAGGCACAAGATATCAGGGGCACGACCAACCCCCCTAGCCGTGCCCTGTTGGCTTGCGCCTCCCTCGAGGATCATGTTGCGTTGATTATTCTTCCCAAAATTCACATATATTCCAAAATAAATCTCCGTAAATTTTTATCATGTTTGGAATTCGTTTGATATGGATTTTCTACAAAACAAAAAACACAAAAAAAAACAGGAACTGGCACTAGGCACTGGATAAGTAAGTTAGTCCCAAAAATGATATAAAATGTTGCGAAAAGTATATGAAAGTTGTAGAATATTGGCATGGAACAATAAAAAATTATAGATACGAATAATACATATCAGGATCCAAGGTTGTCTTTGCTTTATTGTATGTCCTTCGTGTCAATTATTAAATGCCATCTAATTGCTTTACTTTATCGCTTTGAATTAGCAATAGTCGTAGAAGAAATAGTTGGTGGAGACTACTACGTGAAGGCATGATGATGGAGATCATGGTGTTGTGCTGGTGATGATGGAGACCGTGTCGGTGCTTTGGACATGGAGATCAAAATCACTAGATTATAATGGTCATATCATGTCACATATTGACTGCAGGTGATGTTTATCATTTTATGCATCATATATTTCTTAGGACGAAGGTAGCACTAGAAGATGATCCCTTCACTTATTTCAAGATAAAAGGTGTTCTCCCTGAGTATGTAGCATTGCAGAAGCTCGTCGTTTCGAAGCACCTCGTGATGATCCGGTGTTATAGACTCTTCGTTAGCATACAACAGGTGTAAGCTAGATTTACACATACGGAGTAACTAGGTCAAACTTGACGAGCCTAGCATGTACAGACTTAGCCTCGGAACACGGAGGACCGAAAGGTCAAACATGGTCATACAAAAGATATGATCAACATGGAGATGTTGACCATTGAAACTACCCCATCTAATGTGATGATTGGACTTGGGTTGGTGGAATAGGATCTTGTATCACTTAGAAATTTGAGGGATGTTGATTTAATTGGGGGTTCATTAGTAGTCTGGTTAGTTAAACTAATTATCATCAACATACTCTATATAGTCTTTGCAAAATTATGTTGTATATCAATGGATCACGTTGCAGCTCCCCTAAATTTTAATGTGTTCCTAGAAAAAAATTGAAATATGATGGAACCAACTAAGCGAACTGGGTCCATAAATTTGAGGATTATCCTCACTGTTGCACACAAGCCTTATATCCTCGGTGCATCGCTCAGTGCGCCACCCTCTCTGGCGTCGTATGTGGATGTTGTGAACGTCTGGCAGGTATGTTTTGGTCACCACTCAATAGTTCAGTGCACCATTGTCACACCCTGTGTTTGAATCACTTTTCTATGCTTGCATTTACAAAATTTGGAACGAATTAAAAGTTTTGAGTGCATGCTTGTTTGAATTGTTGCTTGTTTGTTTGTTTGGTTGATTGTGTTTGGCACTCATAGGTTCTACTCCTCTCCATACTCATCTTCCTTGATCAAAACATCTTGCCCAATGATCATACCACATGTGTAGTACCTAAAACTAATTTTATCAAAATTTATTTTGACCAAAAAGAATTTATTCAATTAGGTTTTCAAAAAACCCTAAGTTGAGGTTTGCACTGCAAGTCCTCAAATTGGGTGGAACCTTTTTCCCCAAAGGCTTTATTTGAAACCTACTAGATATATGACTTGCCAAAACCACCAAATATTATTTTTAAATATTATTTTCCTATTTTACTTAAAGGCTTTTTCGTAAGGCCAAAAATGGCATTTTATAGGGGAAAATTATTTAAATGCTTCAAAAATATTTGAGAAAATTTAGGGAAACTCACTAGACTTATATTTTCCATATAAATGAGTTTCAACACATGGTCATATTCAAAATCATACACAAAACACCTCAAAACCCTTTCTGCTCAAATCAAGCTTTTGAAATATTTCTATAAGAAATATTCTCAATAAATTCCAACAAAGTTCCAGCAGGTCACACATGTTATATGTGATGGTCTTGCAAAGTTTCAACCCAGTCCCAATTGTTTTGCTTCACAAAATATTCCAAAACCATTCCTATCCAGAATCAAATTTGAGGAACTTTACATTGTGAAGTATCTCCTATTGGTCCCAAACTATGTCAGCATGTTCTGTTACCCAAATGAGGATGCCACACGAAGTGGTGCATCAAGGGGAATGGAAATGCATGCCTAGATCTACAAGAATCTAATTCTGTTAATTTCTAGGGTTTTACAAACTTATATTGTGAACTTTGTTCAAATGGGCTCAAACTTGGTGTTCCATACTTTTTTACCTTCTATTTCATCCTATTAAATCCCATGGTTAGCAAACCCCATTTGCTTGCCCAAACCTCCATCAAACACCTTCTGCATGTGTGGTAAAAACAAGTTTTGATCACCTTTTATTATTCCCCTTAACCTCAAACTTTTACCACTATCTCTAGAGGGGTCCATCACTTCCTGGGCGGACCTGTGTCACAAGTTCGATGGCGCCTTCACCGGAGGTCACCAAGATCCTGGCCAGGAGAGCGAAACTCTGCGCAAGTCCATCTAGAGGTTTAGCCGCATTCACCACAACATCCCAAACATTCACCCTATCGCTGTTATCAGTGCGTTCCATCAGAACGTGCGCAACCGTAGGATGCGGGAAGAGCTGGTGATGAACAGAGTCAGGGATGTCACTGAGCTTTATGCTTTGGCAGACACATGTGCTCCGACTGAAGAAGGGAGGAGCCTCCCCAGCGAAGACGCCGGCGCAGAGGTTGACTCCGAAGACGAAGACACCGCTGCCCCGGCAAAGAAGGGCCAGCGGCAGAACAAGAAGCGCAAGGGCAAGACCATGCTAGCCGTTGAAGGATCTGATAACCCCGGTGCTGCCAAGAAAGGCAAGGTCGATGACCCCGACAATGATGTTGCCGGGTGCGACTTCTACCATGCCCTAGCGGCTGCCGACAAGGCAGAAGACTCCGACAAGCACTATTGCAAGATCCATCTCACCAAAGGCTACGACCTCCAGGACTGCCGGCAGGTTGAGCAGCTTGCCAAAAAGCAGAGGGCCGAATATGAAAGGCGCGACAAGGAGAAGGGTCTGGATGGTGCTGAGGGGTTCAGCAAGAAGCGTGTTGGCCGAGGAGGTTGCTGCGGCAAGCCCAAGCAACAGAAAGACCAGCCAGCCCGTGGCCGCGACAAGCAAGAAGGAGATGATGATGATGTCGAAGAGGACCACGAGTCTAGTGAGCATGAGTTTCAGAAGGCTACGGAGATTATGTGCATAGAAGGAGGAGCCTCGTCGCATTCCTCTCACCGCCAACTTAAATAGTGGGCGCGTGAGGTTAATGTGGCACAGCCATCTATCGGCGCACAGAAACCTCTGAAATGGTCCAACACTCTTTTCATCTTCGATGCCGAGGACCACCCTAATCGCATAACTGTAGTCGGGTGCCTGCAGTTCTTGGTCTCGCCAACAATCCTCAACCTCAAGGTGATGAAGATGTTAGTCGACAGTAGGGCCAGCATAAACCTGATCTCACCCGATGTCATTCAGAAGCTGCAGATTCCTGACGAATATCTCGAGCCGTCAGGTGCTTTCCAAGGGGTCAACTCGGGAAGGACTCAGCCGAAAGGCAAGGTCACACTGCCGGTGATGTTTGGCAGCGACATCAATTTCAGAACAGATAAGATCATCTTTGACGTTGCCGAGATCTCGTTGCGATACAACGGCATTCTCGGTTGTCCAGCACTGGCCAAGTTCATGGCGGCCACCCACTTCACTTACAACGTGCTGAAGATGCCTTAACCAATCAGTGTCATTACCATCAACTCCTACAAGAAAAGCATGCTTACCTACGCCGACAAACTCTACCAGGGGGCCGCTGCAGCACCTTCCGCTAGGGCACTACTCCTGCCGCTGAAGCTCTCGAGGGGAAGAAGACCAGCAAGGCCTCTAGCGCACATTTCGGCAAGCGGGCCCCCTCGGGGTGCTGCGCGCTCGTCGATGATGTGCCAGATAGCTCCACCGGCAAGAGCAAGAAGTCCAAGGCTGCTCCGCTAGAGACCAAGAAGGTGCCTGCCAAGTAGGATGGCCTGGGGGAACTTTCACCATAAGTTCCACCCTTGATGACAAATAGGAGAGCGCGCTTGTCGCCATCCTATAGGCGAATGTCGATGTGTTTGCATGGCAACCATCTGATATCCCCAATGTTCCCAGGAAGGTGATTGAGCACCATCTTGCCGTCTGCCCATATGTATGGCCCGTCAAGCAGAAGATCCAAAAGCAAGCTTTGGAGCGGCAACAATTCATTGCCAAAGAAATCAAGAAGTTAGAGGCAGCTGGCCTGATCAGAGGAGTACTCCGCCCTACATGGTTGGACATTCCATTCGTAGTGCGCAAGGCGAATGGGAAGTGGAGGCTATGTATTAATTTCACAGACATCAACAAAGCTTGCCCCAAAGATCCTTTTCCCTTGCCGTGCATCGACCAGATTGTGGACTCCACTGCCGGCTGCAACTTATTGTCTTTCCTTGACACCTATTCTGGTTATCATCAGATCTTTATGGCCAAGGAAGACGAAGAGAAGACCGCGTTTATCACCCCATGTGGTACGTACTGCTTTTTGTGTATGCCTTTCAGGTTGAAAAGACTTGGTTCTATCTTTGCAAGAGCAATCCAGATTGGTTTTAAGCCCAGCTGCATAGAAATATGGAGGCTTATATGGACGATATAGTGGTCAAAACGAAGGACAAGGCTACGCTCATATCAGACTTAGAAGAGACATTTGCAAATCTATGCAAGATCAACATGAAGCTCAACCCTGAGAAATGTGTGTTTGGAGTCCCATCCGACAAGCTTCTCGGGTTCTTTGTGTCTCAATGAGGAATCAAAGCGAATCCCGACAAGATCAAGGCAATTGAGAAAATTGAGGCACCAAGACGACTCAAGGATGTGTGACGCCTTGTCGGTTGTGTTGCTGCTCTGAGTAGGTTCATCTCAAATTTTGCTGAGTGTGCCCTACCCTTTTTCAAAATCTTGAAGAAGGCAGGTCCAATGAAATGGACTCCGAAAGTGGAGGCGGCGCTGTAGGATTTGAAGAAGTACCTTTCCTCTCCACCAGTCCTAGTTGCGCCAAAACCACAAAATCCATTGCTGTTGTACTTGGCGGCAACGAATCAAGTGGTGAGTGCTGCACTAGTTGCTGAAAGAGAGGTTGACGAAGAAGCGGCGGCAACGGCAGGGACGCCAAGCGACGAGCCAGGATGTTCCCCGTTAGGGTCTAGTGCCAGCAAAGAAGGATCTGCGCAGTTGAGAGAGATAGTCCAGAAGAAGAAAGTGGTGCAGCGACTAGTCTATTTCGTCAACTCCTTGTTGAAGGGGGATAGATCCGGGTATTCTGGCGTGCAAAAAATTGCTCTTCGGCCTTCTTATGGCCTCGAGGAAGCTATGACATTACTTCTAAGCACATGTGATCACCGTTGTCACCCGCTTCCCGCTATTGGAAATATGCCCTAGAGGCAATAATAAATTAGTTATTATCATATTTCCTTGTTCATGATAATCGTTTATTATCCATGCTATAATTGTATTGATCGGAGACTTCGATGCATGTGTGGATACATAGACAAAACCATGTCCCTAGTATGCCTCTAATAGACTAGCTCGTTGATCAAAGATGCTTAAGGTTTCCTAGCCATGGACACGAGATGTAATTTGATAACGGGATCACATCATTAGGAGAATGGTGTGATGGACAAGACCGAAACTACAAACGTAGCATATGATCGTGTGAGTTTATTGCTACTGTTTTCTGCATGTCAAGTATATGTTCCTATGACCATGAGATCATGCAACTCACTAACACCGGAGGAGTGCCTTGTGTGTATCAAATGTCGCAACGTAACTGGGTGACTATAAAGGTACTCTACAGGTATCTGCGAGGGTGTCTGTTGAGTTGGCATGGATCAAGACTGGGATTTGTTACTCCGTGTGATGGAGAGGTATCTCAGGGCCCACTCGGTAATACAACATCACAACAAGCCTTGCAAGCAATTTGACTAAGTGTTAGTCATGGGATCTTGTATTAAGGAATGAGTAAAGAGACTTGCCGGTAATGAGGTTGAACTAGGTATGGAGATACCAACGATCGAATCTCGGGCACGTAACATACCGAAGAACAAAGGGAACATGTTACGGGATTAACTGGATCCTTGACATACAGGTTCGACCGATAAAAATCTTTGTAGAATATGTAGGAACCAATATGGGCATCCAGGTCCCGCTATTGGTTATTGACCGTAGAGGTGTCTCGGTCATGTCTACATAGTTCTCGAACCCGCAGGGTCTGCACACTTAAGGTTTGGTGACGTTTCGGTAGTATAGAGTTATGTATGGTGGGGACCAAAGTTTGTTCGGAGTCCCGGATGAGATCCCGGACGTCACGGGGAGCTCCGGAATGGTCCGGAGGTAAAGATTCATATATAGGAAGTCCTATTTTGGTTGCCGGAAAAGTTTCGGGCTAATCGGTAATGTACCGGGAGTGCCGGTAGTGTATCAGAAGACCATCGGGAGGGGTATTTCGACCCAAGAGGCTACATGGGCTGTGGGAGAGTAAATACCAGCCCTTTCTGGGCTGGTGGAAGTCCCACACAAGGCCCATGCGGCTGGGAAGAAAAGCCCAAAGGGAAAAGGTGGAAAAAGGCCAAAAAAGGGAGGAATCCTAGTCCTACTAGGATTGGAGGAGGACTTCTCCTCTCCTCCCCACTTCAGACAACCCAAGGAGGCTTGTACCTTGCGCCAAGTCCTATCCTCCCTCCCTCTTATATATACTGGAGGTTTTAGCGTTTTTTGCATAGAATTTTTAGCCACGTGCTGCCCGTTCCTCCAGTGCATAGTTTCTCCTCTAGATCGGATTTCTGTAGTGCTTAGGCGAAGCCCTGCCGGAATTGCTCCACCACCTTCACCGTGGCACCGTCACGCTGCCGGTGAACTCATCTACCTCTCCTCTCCCTCTTGCTAGATCAAGAAGGCAGAGATCGTCATCGAGCTGTACGTGTGCTGAACGCGGAGCTGTCGTCCGTTCGGCGCTAGATCGGAAGGACCGTGATCAAGATCGCGAGACGGATCATGATGAGTTCGCGGGACGGATCGTGATTGGATCGCGGGACGGATCATGATGAGTTCGCGGGACAGATCGTGATTGGATTGCGGGACGGATCGTGATGAGATCGCGGGACGCTCGGCGATTTGGATCGCGAAGATGTTCGACTACACCAACCGCATTTCTTAATGCTTCCCGCTTAGCGATCTACAAGGGTATGTAGATCCACTCTCCGTCTCGTAGATGCTCATCACGATGGATAGATCTTGCGTGTGCGTAGGAAAAATTTTGTTTCCCATGCGACGTTCCCCAACACCCACTACAACGGATATTGGGAAACCCAGAAGCTATCGGCAGGATTGTGGAGTAGGATTTGGAACTATCAAGCTTTGGTCTTATGTTTGAAAGCACTTCGACCATCCAGAGAAGGGCCTTAGAGGAGTTCATTACAGAATGGACCCCAACGCCCGATGAAGAGATTCCAGAGTCAACTCTCCCTGGCAAGGAGACTGGTCGAGAATGGATCATGTATTTTGATGGAGCTTTCTTGCTGCAAGGCTCTGGTGCCAGAGTGCTACTTGTCGCACCCACCGGAGGGCACCTCAGATATGTGGTCCAGATGCACTTTCCCCGGGAGATATCAATGAACAACACTGCTGAGTACGAAGGGCTGATTGCCGGTCTCAGGATCGCAGCGGACCTTGGGATCAAGAAACTTATTGTGAGGGGTGATTCTCAACTTGTCGTCAGGCAAGTGAACAAAGATTACCAGATTCCATTGATGGAAGCTTATGTAGATGAAGTGAGGAAGTTGGAAGAATGTTTTGATGGCCTGCAAATGGAGCACGTTCCACCTGGAAAGAACAGCATTGCCGATGGCCTGTCAAAGTGTGCTGCCCTTAAGTTACCTATGGAACCATGGACTTTTGTGCTCCATATAACACAACCCTCCGTGACACCATCAACTAGACAAGAGAAGAGAAGAAAGTTAAGTTCCAGCAAGTATTTCCCGACAGAGCTCCTTGGAGCCGCCGGTGACGAAGTTGCCGAAGAGAACGACAGGCTTATCGGTGAGCATCGTGCTCTGGCGGAGCCCTAGGCTCTTGTTGTGGAAGCATATGCTCCTGTCAAGCTTGTCGGGGCACAGCAGACTCTGGCAGGCCCTCAGGCCCTTGCCGTCGAGGCAAATGCTACCCTAGTAGAAGATACGCCTTTAGTCCTTGTTGTCGAGCCCCAGGCTCCAGCATGGGCACAACACATCATCCAATTCCTTCAAACAGGAGAACTCCCCGAGGAACAAGAGGAAGCAGAGAAAGTAGCCCACTGGTCTCATATGTACCAGTTTGTAGACAGCATCCTTTACAGAAAGAGACCGAATGGCGTGAAACTCAATTGCATTTCTCGGGAGGATGGACTGGAGCTGTTGGCAGAGGTACAAGGAGGCATATGTGGATCCCACATAGGATCAAGAGCACTTGCCGGAAAGGCATTCTGGCAAGGTTTCTTTTGGCCCACTGCCCTCCAGGATACAACTGTGTTAGTAACACGGTGTGAAGCATACCAGTTTGATTCGAAGAAACTACATCAACCAGCACAAGCCCTTCAAACAATCCCTCTCTCCTGGACATTTTTGGTCTAGGGGCTCGACATCTTGGGACCCTTTCCCCACGGTGTCGGGGGCTTTGAGTACTTGTACGCGGCAACCGACAAGTTCACAAAGTGGCCGGAAGTGGAAGCAGTGAGAAAGGTGACAGCATAGTCTGCCGTCAAGTTCTTTAAAGGACTAGTCTGCTTCTTTGGTGTTCCCAAGAGGGTCATCACTAACAACGGCACATAGTTCACGAGCCGCACCTTCATGCAGTATGTCCAAGGCCTTGGTAGCAAAATCTGTGTTCCTTCCGTTGCCCACCCAAGGGGCAACGGCCAAGCAGAAAGGCTAATGCTGAAGTGCTGCGAGGCCTCAAGAAAAGAACTTTCGATAGGCTACACAAGTGCGGAAGAAAATTGGTTGATGAGTTGGCGGTGGTCCTTTGGTCAATCAGGACGACACCAAATCAAGCGACCGGCCAGACACCCTTCTCCCTTGTTAATGAGGTGGAGGCAGTTCTCCCCATGGAACTCATGTACGGGTCTCCTCGAGTGCTTGATTATGATGAGCTCGAGCAAGAGCCGTTGCGGCAAGACAACATGACGCTCCTCGAGAAAGACGGTCTTCAAGATGTTGTGAGAGCTACGCGCTACCAGCAAGCCTTGCGCCACTACTTAGTCGCAAGGGCAATGCTAGAAGTCTTGAGCAAGGCGACCTTGTTCTTTGGCAAGTTTAGTCCGCCAAGAATCCAAACAAGTTAACGCCGAAGTGAGAAGTCCTTTATCGGGTAGTACGAGTCACTAGGCCTGACGCAGTCCGCCTGGAGACCGAGGATGGCATTCCGGTGAGCAACTCCTAGAATATCGAACATCTACGAAAGTTATACCCATGAGGCGCGGTTGCCTGGCCAACCCCGGCAACCACCCTTTGTAATAGTCTTGCCGTTGAAGCATGTAATCCTTGGTATAAAGCCAGGCTCAAACCCTGTGCGTAGATAAATAAATGCAAGTGTTTTGTAATCTTGTTCGATTCTCATGTTTACTTATGTGCATGTTTATCTGAAGTGTTGCATTGCACTTAATCCCGGCAAGGACTAACGAACCGCCAAGGTTCCATATCCATATTTTCTCTTCTTTCTTTTTCTCAAAGGAGAGAAGGACCCCTCGTGTGTAGCTTTGCCGGGGGGAAAGGATAGTATGGAAGCCTATGAGCGATGTCCCAAAAAGAAACTTGTTGGAAGGAGAAAGGCTACAATAAGATAAGTTGCAAAAAACCCATGTGAATCCTTGCCGAAAGTTATTTTCCTTGAGCGACTTCGATTTCTATATGGAAAACCTGCACGCGCGGGAACCTTGCCGCGATTGGATGCGCCCTCACTGCGTTCGGGACCACTCAACGGTTTAAGTGCCCTCACCCGCACTCCTTGTTTCGTTTTGAGTCCGTTTAACGACCCCAGTGACAGCGCTCGCGCCCTTATCTCATTTTTGAGTAAGGCCAACACCCTGAACGGCCGCACCAAGGATGCCAAGCTATCTTGCCGGCAGTGGCACCACCAGCAGCACGCTAAGGACCCATTCCTCAAAGCACTTGCGATAGGACTACACACGCTGGCAAGATTCTTCCAGAAAGGGCGTAGGAAAATTTTCATACACAGGAACAGTCTAACAAGGAAGATAATACACATTCATTCAAAATGGGCTGAAATTTACATAAGATATCGCCTTTTCTCTAAGTACATCTTTATTTTACTTTCTCCCTCAGGGGAGATTACAGGAAGAAAAATATGGAAAGGGAAAGCAGGATACAAGAAGAAAAAGATGGCGAGAGGCCCCCAGTAGAAGCCCGGTATGACCCTCTGGACCAGCACTGCGCGGACGAGCAGGGCTGCCAGATGGGTATGCAAGAACCTGGCCCCTACTGGACCAGCATTGCATGGAGGAGAGGGCCAGGGCTGGCGGAAATGGGGATAGACCCCAGAAGCCGAAGTCCATGGGCCTGCCGGAAGACCCAACTAGAAGCAGGCAGCGCCCGAGACTAAAGCACCTGGCAAGGACATCTTGTCGGGAGGGGGAGAGGCGTGAGGTTGGCGATGATGGCATGGCCGGCGGTCAGTCGAATCTCGAATCTTCGGGCTCTGACTTGATCACACGAAGACCAGACTCATCGTCGTTGTCTTCGCCAATGTCCTCCCCGTCACTCTCGCCGGAGGACAGGCTCTCTGCACTGTTGGCACTCTCTTCGCAGCAGCTGAGGCAGATGCTAGAGCTCCCATAAATCTTGATTGGGAGCATATTGGCCTCCATCATTTTAAAACAAAGAGTGTACCCCACCTCGAGATTGTGGGCATGGGAAAAGGTCTTCCAACCATGCCAGAAGAACATGACGCGGTGCGCTGGGTACTTAACGTCCACCCGCGTCGCGCCATTACAGCACCCTGCCACCCGCAGCCACATGAAGGGCGGCTGGTAGTCCTTCGTCACCCTAGCGAAGAGGCATGGGAGACGCAGGTAGCTCTGGAGGGGGCTTCCCAGGTCAAGGACGAAGTCTAGCACCGTCCCCTTGGCGTGGGCCTCTTCGATGGAGATGTCTGGTGTCGGAGGAGGAGTTGGAGCTACGCTCCACCTCCCCCGACCTCGAAGGCCATGCCCCCTCATGCCTCCTCCACCACGCGAACTCGAGCCTCCCTCCGCCTCCGTGCCTGAAGTGACAGCATGATCCAGACAAGAGCTCCCCCTCACATCCGAGGAAGGTGGTCGCCGACGCCCTCGGTACATGGCGAAGGGCAGGCGCTGCCTGAAGATTGAGAAGATGAGGGAGGAGGCGGACTGCAGAGTTTCGTACTCGAAGGGTGGAAGTAGGATGGATGAGCTCCGTCCCCGTTGTCCCCAATTTATAGGAGGAAGCGTGGGGGCTGGCTCTTCCCAGTCCAAAGGATGCCACCCACCTCCTCCAATAGCGGCGCCCTCAATCACAGGGCAAACAACAACTGCCCCGTTGCCCCAATCCATGGTGCCACAGTTACTGCCTTTTATCAGGGACTTAATATCACGGGTGCTCATTCCTAACTCCCCGCTATGCATGCGGCGCGCATGGCGGAAAGGACCTGACACGGTAATTGAAAACTCGGCGGCCGCGCCGCGCACGTATCCCACTACCCGCATTCAATGGGCATCATGGGGAAGCGTAGCGAGCGCAATGATCACAAATACAAGGCCCTGCCATGCTTTCCCGTGCACTGGTTGGGCCTAGCCCAACAACGCCTCGTGACATGTATGACCCAGGCCCGGGGGCTCCTGTCGGTGCATTAGAGTTTTTGCGCCATCTAGTGCCCCTTTACTCATGCACGGGCAGTAGTAACCACCCCGGCGGCAGGGCCCAGCAAAGATCTACAAATACCAGCACAGAAGACCAAAGACTACCGGCAAGACCTTGTCGGGAGGGCTATAGAGCCCCTAGGCGAAGCGAGGCCCCCGGCAAGGCAAAGACCCGGCAAGGGAAGGCCCTAGCAAGCACCGCCAGCACACAGGCTAGGTGTCGATTCACCTGGGCACGTGTTGTGGCATCGATGTTGGAGGGAGCTAAGCGGCGCCGATGGGACGGGACCTTGTCCCGTCCCACTGACGGACCGAGGCACCTGACGGTGCATTGAATGCTCTTGTCCTACTCCACCAGAGTTAGGTACGATAACACTATAGCAGCACTGTGCATCTCGTCTGCACACTGTACGCCACTATTGGGATCCCCTTAAGTATAAAAGGAGGCCCAGGGTGTTACATAGGAGGACTTTTGGGAGGTTAGACAATCAGACAGTTGGGCAGTTAGACAACCGGACAGCCCAACGGTTAGACAACAAGAGATTACCAAGCTCACGTAGCATCCGTTCATGGCGCTCTCCTAGCTTGAACCATAGAACACAATCAATATAACCAAGTAGGAGTAGGGTTTTACGCATCTGTGCGGCTCGAACATGGGTAAAACTCCCCGTGCGCCGCTTACCAGACCGGCTCTTTGTGCCAGCTCGCCCCTCGCTGAATCGAAAGGGGTCCCCATGATCCCATAGGTGTTCATTCCCATGACATAGTTGCTATGCAAATGGGATGGATTTATCCATGGTGATGGAAAGGAAAATATTTTCAAGACTTATTTTGAAAACCCCATCGGGTTCCACTAATGCCCGAGAGAGATGATGATGGACTAGGTAACCACTTGGGAAAGAAGTGGTATACTGGAAGAGGATGTGTGTGTGTGTTCAAAAATGGAGGGTTTAAGATTTGTCGACTGTCCCAACCTTACATGTGCTACCATGATACCCCTTATGGGATGGGGCTATGTTGATTACTATGGTTGGTGCTAGCAGGGAGACCAAATTACTAGTGGCGAGAGTGAAGTGGTCACTCTCGAGATGGGGTTGTACTGGAATGGGCGATCATGCGATGTCTTCACAGGCACCGGGCACACCGTTGGTCCCTTCATGGATGATACAATTTGGAGCGAGGCTCGTGGTATGTACATCATGGGGGTTGTGTAGTAATCAAGTGGACTCATTGTTTAGTATCACCGTGGGAAAGGCATTGTTTGGGTACTTACCTTGGGTATGAAATATACCGCGAGTCGTGGACGACACGGAAGTTCCCCGAGTCTTGTGGGTAAAGCTCACAACCTTTGCAGAGTGTAAAACTATTCGAATAGCCGCATCCACAGTCAAGGACAGTTGGGTGGTGTTTCTTAAGCTACGTCCAGTGTTTTCCTAAGCTTGGTGTGTGTGCATGTGAAAACACAGGGATGGTATTTGAGCTAAGTCAGATTACTTGACATGGTGACTGAACATGAAGTGTTCAGGTGGTACTTGTGATGAGACTGATGACTTGGTATGATTATTGAACATGAGATGTTCAACCCCCGATTATGATGATATCAGTAACTTGTTCACTCAGATGTCTATCAACTGTTGATGCATGCTTACATAGATATTTGATCATGTCATTGCACTCAAAATTATCTTTCTACAAAACATACCTACTTAGTGCTATACCACGCATTGTTGTACCTTGTTCCATACATGGGTTGCTTGCGAGTACATTCAAAGTACTCATTGGCTTGCCACTGGTTATTTAATTGTCCAGGCATGGAAGAGCGGGAATATGGTGAAGACTTTGTTGGCGACGAACATGTGAACTAGGACGCTTCCCAGTCAAAATGCATGTAGGTTAAGGCAGATGGCATGGGTCTACGCTTTCGATCAAGATTTCCACTGCTTTTTATGTTTAAGTGTTTGGCCTTTACAGCCCTATCGATGTAAGACTTGTCCTAGATGGCCTTTATTTGTGTAAGACAATATGTAAGGATGTAAGACTCTTGTATTCCAGTTTCTGTGTGTTCAATGAGCATTGATCTTTGGGATCACTGTGCACGTGCATTTGGTGATCACGACTTATGAGTCGGGGTCCCCACAACCATGCATGCTTTATGGCTTAGAACTGGGGCTCCATACATGTTTTGTGCACCATAGAGCATGTGAGATGTTCCAGGAGCTGAAATTGGTATTTCTGCCTCATGCCCGGGTTGAGCGTTATGACACCTCCAACAAGTTCTTCGATTGTAACATGGAGGAGAATAGCTCTGTCAGCAAGTATGCACTCAAAAATGTGTGGGTACTATAGTTGCTCAAATCAGTTGGGAGTTAATCTACTGGATGAAGTAGCGATTGATAGAGTTCTGCAATCACTGTCACCAAGCTACAAGAGCTCTATGATCAATTATGACATGCAAGGGAAGGAGAAGACTATCCCAGAGCTTTTTGTGATGCTTAAGGCCGCAGAGGTGGAAATCAAGAAAGAGCTTCAAGTGTTGATGGTCAAAAATACCACTAGTTTCAAGTAGGCCAAGGGACAAAAGGGAAACTTCAAGAAGAATGACACTCCGGTTTTCTCTCGAATACACAAACCCAGGGATGGACCTGTGCCCGAGACTGAGTGCTTCTATTGCAAAGGGAATGTTCACTCAAAGTAGAACTACCCCCAAGTACTTGGCAGATAAGAAGGCTGGCAACATAAAAAAAGGTATATTTGATATACATTTTACTGATGTGTACCTTACCAGTGCTCATAGTAGCGTCTGGGTAGTTGATACTGGTTTAGTTGCTAATATTCATAACTTGAAACAGACGCTATGGAATAAATAAAGACTGGCTAAGGACGAGGCGATGTTGCGCGTTGGAAATGGCTCCAAGGTTGATGTGATCATCGTTGCCACGCTCCCTTTACATCTACCTTTGAAATAGAACAATATGAAACTACTTTGCAGGAACACAATTAGAAGTACTTTGTTGATAGTTTTGCAAGATTATAAACAATGTGGACATAAAATTTAGGTGTTGTTTTAAGAAAAGAACAATAAAAGTAAATATAGCGAGCATGGAAAAAGTGGTGATAGGATTTGTGAGATTATCCTAGGCAATGGATAACAAGATTTGTAATCATTATTATACCTTTATATTAGGGAGAGGCATGAGCTAACATTCTTGTCGTACTTGGATCATATGCACTTATGAATGGAACTCTAGCAAGCATCTGCAACTACTAAAATCATTAAGGTAAAACCCAACCATAGCATGAAACATCAAGTCCTCTTTACTCCCATACACAACAATCGCCTTACTCTGATTTGTGTTTCAGTCACTCACCAACCCACTATAAGAGAATCTTGCAACACCCTCTAGCATGAATCCTTCCTGTGTGCACCTCACCGAAGGCACCTTAGGACAGCACCAAAATAAACCACGCAACTCAAATCAATCAAGATCATCAATCAACCCATAGGACAAAAGGGATCTACTCAAACATCATATGATGGCAACAAATCATTGGATAATGATATGTAGCATAAAACACCATGTTCAAGTAGGGGGTACAGCGCAAGGCAGGAGAGTGGACCACTGTAAATAGATGAGGGAAAGTGATGCTGGTGGTGATGACGGCGGCGAAGTTGTTGGTGTAGATTGTTGTCACGATGGTTATCCAAGCAGCGCTCCAACGCCACTAGGGAGTGGGGGAGAGTGGCCCCTCCTTATTATTCTTCCTTGGCCTCCTCTCTAGAAGGAAGGAGAGTTTCCCCTATGGTCCATGGCCATCATGGCTCTCGGAGGGCAAGAGACACTCCAAGATTGGATCTCTCTCTCTCTGTGTCTCTCTTCCATTTTTGCAACTATTTTTTTGACCCCTTCACTGTTTGTTAAATATCCAGAGATTTGTAACTCTGATATGGCTGAAATTTTGAGGGGATTTTTATCACAAAAATAAATTTCTTGGGGTGAAAGTATGGCCCAAACTGACTTAAGGGGGAGGCACAAGCCATCAGGGTGCGACCAACCCCCCTAGCCGCACCCTATTGGTTGGTGTCTTCCTCGGGCATTGTGTTGCATTGATTATTCTTCTCTCAAATTCACATATGTTCAAAAATAAATCTCCATAAATTTTTATCATGTTTGGACTTCGCTGATATGGATTTTCTGCGAAACAAAAAACACACACAAAATAGGAACTGGCACTAGGCACTGGATAAGTAAGTTAGTCCCCAAAATGATATAAAATGTTGCCAAAAGTATATGAAATTTGTAAAATATTGGCATGAAATAGTCAAACATTATGGATACAAAGGAGATGTATCAGGAGCCCCAAGCTTAATTCATGCTCATCCTCGAGTAGGTAAATGATAAAAGATACTTTTTGGTGTGGAATGCTCCCTAACATAATTTTGGACAAATGTCTAATTATGGCATGAATATTAAGATACAAGTGATTCAAAGCAATAGTCTATCATTTGACATAAATACATCCACACTCAGGTTTACTAGCAAACAATCATGTCCTTTCAAAATAATAATGCTAAAGAACGCTATCCCTACAAAATCATATAGCTTGCCATGCTTGGTCATCCTAGCATAAAGTATAAATCATGAGAACCCCGGTGTTAAACCAAGCAATCGGATCATACTTTTTGATGCGCATCAGCTTTTTATTACTCATGCAATACATGAGCGTGAACCATGAATATAGCATAAAGGTGGAATAGAATATGGTGGTAGGTTTTAAAGGGGTAAAAGTGGAGAAGAAGTTATCACATCAATTTGGCGTATCAACGGGCTATGGAGATTCCCTTCAATAGATATCAATGCGAGGAGTAGGGATTGCCATGCAACGAATGCACAAGAGCTATAAGTGTATGAAAGCTCGACTCAAGCTAAGTGTGTGTGCATTCAACTTGCTTGCTCATGAAGACCTCGGGCATTTGAGGAAGCCCGTCATCGTAATATACAAGCCAAGTTCTATAATGAAAGATTCCCACTAGCATATGAAAATGACAACAGGAGATTCTCTATATGAAGAACATGGTGCCCCTATGAGGCACAAGTGTGATAAAGGATAGTAGAAAAGTCCCTTTTATCTTTTTCTCTTATTTATTTATTTGTTTATATATATATATATATATTTCATGTTGGGCCATTTTTTGCCTCCCCTATTTCTATTTTTTTGTGGTGGTCTCATTTGGCCTCCCCCATTTTTCACTTTTCATCTAAACTCTCATCCTGAATTATGGGGTAATCATAGTCTCCATCATACTTTCCTCACTCGAACAATGCTCTAATAATGATGATCATCACAATTTTGTTTACTTACAACTCGATATAAAAAACTACTAAACAATATGACTCTATATGAATGCCTCTTGAAGTGTACTTGTATGTGCAGTGATCTAGTTTAGTGAAAGATATCAAAAAACGGACAAGCCATGGAAAAGTCATGCTAGCTATCTTACGATCATGCCAAGCAATATGACAATGGATGTAATAGTCATATGACATGATAGTGGAAGTTGCATGGCAATATATCTCGGAATGGCTATGGAAATTCCATGATAGGTAGGTAGGGTAGTTGTTCTGAGGAAGATATAATGAGTCTTATGTGCAACAGAGTGTATCATACTACGGGGTCTGGATGCACTGGCAAAGTTTCCACCATCCTCGAGGCGTGAAAATGGGCGTTGCATGGTACCAAAGAGGCTAGAAAATATGAGGTGCCACTACTATAGAAAGGTCCAAAGACGACACATCAATCAGAGACCCTTCGACAAAACTGCATGCGATGACCAAATCACAAACTGTATAGTTATAGCTCTGTCACTAATGACGTTAACTATGTGCGATGGTGTATCCATCAAATACGATCTAGAAAATAGTTGTGTATGTGATGTTTGACAAATAGTTGGCCTAGATGAACTATTTGTGATTGGATAATATAATGCAAATGATTATAAAAGTACAAGTGTGTGCGATGTACGGCATACACTTCACCCTGATAAACTATTTGTGTTGATTAAGAAGAACACAAACAATTGTCCAGATGATCATGTGTGTGATAGATGGCATACAGGTCACTCGGATGAACTGTTTGTGATGAGATAAAATAACATAAATGGTTACATAGATCAAGATGTGTGTGATAGACAACATACAGGCCACTAGGATGAACTGTGTGTGAAAAATAACACAAACGGTTTCTCAGATCAAGATGTGTGTGATGTACACAGGCCACTCGAATGTGTTGTGGGCAAACAGTTCTAGATAAAGAATTGTCAGGAACTGATGAATTCATCACCGACGGAGTTGGTTGTTTATTCCATGTGCAATGCGATTTGCTCAATCTGCCCACAAACATATATGCTCTATTTAGAAGAACATGATTCCATAACCAAATTAAGCATCCAAATACACACATAACATTGGCGCACACCTCAATTAACTATTACATGCATAATAAACTTATCCCTCTAAAACTACAAATATTTCGGCATAGTGGTAGTATGAGAAACGATCAGCAAATCATCTACTTCATGTGATGCTTGCCGCGACCACTCTGCTTGTGGCTCGATCCCTAGTTGTCTTCAGGTAGGAGGCACTTCCTCATGTCAGTGATCTGCCTGAACATCTCATAGCATGTCTACGCTTCCTTGGCCGTGGTCTGGAGGTGATATTCATCTAGTTTCTTCACCTAGGCCATGTGCCAGACAGGCATGTTCTTGTTGCACTCAGCCTTCATGTTAGCGTAGTAGGGTTCGATGATGGCCTCAGTCAGGTCAACATGGGATTCCATGTTCTTCTTGCTGCCCCAGACCCTGTAGTGGTCATGGATGTCGACAAGCTTCTGGCGGGCCAAGCCCTAAGTCTTGAGCACCTTTGGGTTGTTGGTGGTATCCATCATAGCGAACCTATAGTCGGGGATGTTGACAAACCTTGTGAAAAAATCGCAAGGCATTATGTCCAGGTAGTAGTGGTAGAGGAGGATGTGACGGCCCATGCACAACTGGCGACGACAACCTTCTAATCATGCCCGGCACGACCACTTGTGTAAGCAAGGTGAAAGCCGATCATTTTGTACTTGTCATCCCATCAACCAGCCGCTCCATGGTGTTAATGGAGTCCTCCACCATGCCCGGGTCATTGGTGTACACCACCGTAAGGTCTGTCTTCCTCATGTGGGTCTCCAGATGATGCATGTCAAACTCCATTGGAGTCTCGCTGGACATCCTCTCTGTATGTGTCGTCCAGGGTGTGCTTATTATGTTGTGTGGTGCGATCGAAAGCGTGAAGAGACTATGGTTAATGGCCATGGGTATAAATGGGGGCCGGATGTCCTGGAAAACCGGCACGTCCGGATGGCAGTTATTGCAATGGGTGATTCAGTCATGGAGCACATAACTGCATGCGGCAACGTGTGTGGCACAACAACATGCATATGGAGCCCCGAACGTGATCGTGGGCCGGCCCCAACCGCTGGCAGAGCACGCACGGAGGGGCGCAAGAGTAGAGCACGCAAAGGGACGCGAGAGCAGAGCACGCAGTGGGACGCAAGGTCGAACCAGACCTCTCTGTACTTGTCCTCGTCAAGTAACAGGTCCACGACATTGGAGTTCTCCATCCAGATTGGATGTTTGGTGTACACCACAAACCGACAGTGCGTGACCACTATGGCATGCATGGTGAATTAGCGCTCATCGTCAGCAGCCACTAGGAGCGCCATTGGAGCCGCGCAGGATACCCTCGATCGTGGTTCTGCTTCTTATGGTCCAAATATTTATCGTCAATTGCATATTGATGTCCAAATATTAAGCGTACATTGCATACTAAGGAAAAGATAGTACTACCAAGATAAGAATCTCCCTCATAGGATGTCATTTCGTGGTTGTATCACAAATAACAGAAATAGTACCAAGATTCAAATTCCAGCATTACAAGGCTCCAATTCAAATTACAAGGTTCAAACCGATAATACAAATGAAATTCTGTTTATGCAAAAACTTTGACATGCAACTCTAGACGCCTGCGCTGATCATCTGAACATGAACATACATGATAGGTTCATACTGATATTACTAGGAGTTTGGCAACTTCAATATTTCTGCAAAGGGATCCGCCACTGACATGTCATTTATTGGCTTGGCGTTAGGACTTCCAAATAGTATGTCAAATGAAGTTACAAAACGAAATTGAGCTTTTGCAAAGGGTTTTCCATAATGTCCTAGTTGTCGGAGCTGATCATCAAACCATTCTTTTTTGCACACTAAATGTAGGAAAAATCTCATTATCTTTAGCACACTTCTCTCACAACAAAGAAACTGGTGAATATAATCTCCGGTAAGGTCCCTTGGAAGGAGTTCAAAGTAATTTCTGAGAGATGGAGATCAAGGCATTCGATGGGATTGTTATATTGTATCACATTATCCAGTACTGGTCATAACCGTATCTGCAAAAGAAGAGAATATATTAGTAATTGGACATACAACGGTCCTCTTATGATTTGCAGGGTTTCAAAAATTGAACTCCCTTGTAATTAAAATTTAACATGAAAGAGCATCACCTCGACATATAGCTTCTCCAGGCATAGAAAACATCTCAGCAATTTGACAACTTGGTCTAGGTCGGGGCCGATAGATTCTACTGCAAAGACCTTCACTCTGCGTAGATACGGGGTCAAGCTTGTCGATATGATTTTCTGGATGACAGAATAACATACATCTTTAATAGAGAGAGAAAATGTGTGAGGACCCCGACTCATAAGCCGTGATCACTGAATGCACGTGTATAGTGATCCCAAAGATCAATGCTCACTGAACACATAGAACCTGAATGATAAGAGTCTTACACCCTTACATACTATCTTACACAAATAAAGACCATGGAGGTCAAGTCTTACATAAATAGGGCTGCAAGGGCCAAACACTTAAATATAATAAGCAGTGGAAATCTTGATCCAAAGCGTGAACCCATGCCATCTATCTTAAACCTACAGGCATTCTGACTGGGAAGCGTCCTAGTTCGCATGTTCGTCACCAATGAACTCTTCACCGTACTCCTGTTCTTCCATGCCTGGACAATTAAATAACAAGTGGCGAGCCAATGAGTACTTTGAATGTACTCGCAAGCAACCCAAGTTGTGGAAAAAGGTATAACCATGCATGATAAAGCACTAAGTAGGTAGTTTGCAGAAAGCTGATTTTGTATGCAATGACATGATCAAGTAACTTATGTAAGCATGCATCAATAGTTGGCCGATATCCTTGTGAACAAGTTCTGGATATCATCATAACCAGGGGTTTGAACCTCTCATGTTCAGTCATCAAGTCAAGCCATCTGACTTATCTCAAGTATCATCTTTGTGTCAACCACACACGCACACCAAGTTTATAAAAAACATTGGACGCAGTTTAAGCAGGACCTCCAACTGTCCATGACTGTGGACATGGATATTCGAATAGTTTACACTCTACAGAGGTTGCGCGCTTTACCCACAAGACTCGGGGAACTTCCATGTCATCCACGACTCATAGTATATTACATACCCGAGGTAAGCACAACAATGCCTTTCCCATGGTGATACTAAACAAAGAGTCCACTCGTTGGTGCCATCCCTCATGATATACATCACACGTATCATCCATGAGGGCATGCAACGGTGTACCCGGTGCTTGTAAAGACAGCGCATGGCCTTCCACTCTGGGATGACCCCGTCTCGAGAGTGACCACTTCACTCTCGCCACTGGTAATGTGGGCTCCCTGCTAGCACCAACCATAGTAATCAACAAAGCCCGATCCCATAAGGGGTATCATGGTCGCACATGTAAGGTTGGGATGGTCAGCAAATCTTAAAACTCTCCATTTTTGACAACACACCCTCAACTTGTTCCCCGACACCACTTCTTTCTCAAGTGGTTACCCAACTCATCATCATCTCTCGCGGGCATTAGTGGCACCCGACGGGGTTTTTGAAAGGTTTTTGAAATCACTTCTTTGTTCCATCTCCATGCATAATCCCAATCCCACTTGCGTAGCGTCTAATAGCAACCTAACTACCCCCACCCGCACAACCTCATAAGAATGGTAGGGTCATGCACGATGCAAGTATCAATGGTAGAGCAACGGAGGCATCCCACTGAAGGGGGGACACCACATCATGATCAAATTATAAAAACAACCAGTGCTATATGTCATACATGAAAAAGTTTCTTAACATGGTCAAAGGGCAGCTTGCCTGGCTCAACAAAGTCTTCAGGCTCTTCAAAGTCTTCGGGTCCAACTCCCACATCAATAGCGCAATCAATCGTCGCGATAAAATAACGGGAATAATAAGCATCACACAAAAACAGAGCACAAAAATATACTAATAAAATGTTGTCCTACTATGAAAAGTACTACAAACTATTTTACAAATATGTGTCTAAGGTTTTGCTATGAAAACATTTTTGAAAACTATTTCAACAGAGGCAAAAATATGCCTAAAACAGGTTTTAAAATAATATAGTTCATAAAGAGGTTTCAAAATATTTTACAAATGGCACTATAACATTCTGCATAATATTTCAAGATTTATGGTGGAAAAACTTTTGGCATAGGATTTTTATTTAATACTGTGGGATTTTTAGAAATTCTGCTGAAAAACAAAAAGAAAAAGGCCACTCAACATTGGGCTCAACCGGCCAGGCTGGGCCAGCTGAGCTGCGGGCGCACGTGCACGGCCAGGTTTGAACCTAACGCACGAGCCCCAGCGTCAGCGAGAGAGAGGGAGAGGGAGAGGGGTATGGGGATGATAGGGGGTCCCACCTATCATCTCCCACCTCTCGACAAGGGGCGGCGAAGCTCACCGGCGGCGAAGGAGGGCAACATGAGGGGAGCTGGGGCAGGGATGGACTCAGGAGACTGTCGCCATCCGGTAGGTGCCGGAGATGATCGATGGGGAGGCGCACGTCGCCGGCGACGAGGTCCCGTGGCGGAGGAGCTTCGGGAGGAGGTCGTCGGGGCCGTCCCGTGCTGCAAAGTGGACGGGAGTAAGGGGGATGCATCAGTGGGGTGAGGGAGGATCAGTCAGAGGGGCACTGTACCCGAAGATCAGTGGTGGCGATGTCGTAGAGAGGTTCGGCTCGATCCTGAGCACTCGAGCACAGGGAGGTCAATCTGGGCTCCCGGAGGGCAAGTCGAAGGGAGATGAGGGATTTAGAGGGGACAACGGGATGCGGGGAGGCCCATTTATAGGCGCCCGGTGGTCCACCGAGCTCGGGTGCACCGGCGAGCTCAAGGTCGAGGCCAGGGTTGGGTAGCGGGGGCGAGGGCGTGTATGCGGTGTTGCTGGGGCACGCCCACGGCTACGGGAGAAGAGAACGCGTGCAAGGCAGGCCAGGAACGTGGGCAATGACTAGCAGATGCGGGCGGCGGTCAGGCACACGCGACAGCGGCCGTTTGAGAGAGAAGGAGGACGGGGACGAAGCCTTGGAAGGTTGCGGACGTCCAGGGAATCTCGGGGGACAGCTTCCCCCATCCAAAAGTTGTCGGGGGACCTTGGGATGCTCCTACTATAGTGCGGACATGTTGGGGAACATTGCATGGGAAACAAAAAAATTCCTACGCACATGCAAGATCTATCCATGGTGGTGAGCATCTACGAGAGGGAGAGTGTATCTACATACCCTTGTAGATCGCTAAGCAGGAAGAGTTAAGAAACGCGGTTGGTGGAGTTGAACGTCTTCGCGATCCAAATCGCCAAGCGTCCCACGATCTCATCACGATCCATCCCGCGATCCAATCATGATCCGTCCCGTGAACTCATCACGATCCGTCCCGCGATCTCATCACGATCCGTCTCGCGATCTTGATCACGGTCCTTCCGATCTAGCACCGAACGGACGACACCTCCACATTCAGCACACGGACAACTCAACGACGATCTCCGCCATCTTGATCCAGCAAGAGGGAGCGGAGAGGTAGAAGAGTTCTACGTTAGCATGACAGCGCTGCGGTGATGGTGGTGGAGCTATTCTGGCAAGGCTTTGCCTAAGAACTGCAGAAAACCGATCTAGAGGAGAAACTATGCACTAGAGGAGAGGGTAGCACGTGGCAGAAAATCAAGTGCAAAAACCCTAAATCCTCTAGTATATATAAGAGGAATAGAGGAGAAGTCTTATCCCTCAAGGGTCCAGCCCTAGGCTTCAGCCGAACCAAGGAGGAGAGGAGGAATCCTCCTCCAATCCTAGTAGGACTAGGACTCCTTCCTTTTCTGCCTTTTTTGCCTTTTTCCACCTTTTCTCTTTGGGCTTTTCTATCCCAGCCGCATGGGCCTTGTGTGGGACTTCCACCAGCCCACAAAGGGCTGTTATTCACTCTCCCACAGCCCATGTAGCCTCTCAGGTCGAAATACCCCTCCCGATGGTCTCCCGGTACACTACCGGCGCTCCCGATACACTACCGATGAGCCCGAAACTTTTCCGGCAACCAAAATAGGACTTCCTATATATCAATCTTTACCTTCGGACCATTTCTGAGCTCCTTGTGACATCCGGGATCTCATCCGGGACTCCGAACAACCTTCGGTAACCAACATACATAACTCTATACTACTGACACGTCACGGAACCTTAAGTGTGCGAACCCTGCGGGTTCGAGAAGTATGTAGAGATGACCGAGACACCTCTATGGTCAATAACCAATAGCGGGACCTGGATTCCCATATTGGTTCCTACATATTCTACGAAGATCTTTATCGGTCGAACCTCTATGTCAAGGATTTAGTTAATCCCGTATGATGTTCCTTTTGTTCTTCGGTATGTTACTTGCCCGAGATTCGATCGTCGGTATCTCCATACCTAGTTCAACCTCGTTACCGGAAAGTCTCTTTACTCGTTCCGTAATACAAGATCCCGTGACTAACACTTAGTCACATTGCTTGCAAGGCTTGTTGTGATGTTGTATTACCGAGTGGGCCCTGAGATACCTCTCCGTCACACGGAGAAACAAATCCTAGTCTTGATCCATGTCAACCCAACAGAAACCCTCGGAGATACCTGTAGAGTACCTTTATAGTCACCCAGTTATGTTGTGACATTTGATACACACAAGGTACTCCTCCGGTGCTAGTGAGTTGCATGATCTCATGGTCATAGGAACAGATACTTGACATGCAAAAAACAGTAGCAATAAACTAACACGATCATATGCTATGTTTGTTGTTTGGGTCTTGTCCATCCCATCATTCTCCTAATAATGTGATCCCATTATCAAATGACATCTCATGTCAATGGCTAGGAAACCTTAGCCATCTTTGATCAACAAGCTAGTGTATTAGAGGCATACTAGAGACATGGTGTTGTCTATGTATCCACACATGTATCTGAGTTTCTGATCAATACAATTATAGCATGGATAATAAACGGTTATCATGAACAAGGAAATATGATAATAACTAATTGGTTATTGCCTCTAGGGCATATTTCCAACAATCTCCCACTTGGACTAGAGTGAATAATCTAGTTCACATCACCGTGTGATTCGCATTGTTATGAATCTAACACCCAATGAGTTCTGGGGCTTGATCATGCTTTGCATGTGAGAGAGGTCTTATAGTCAACGGGTCTACGACATTCCAATTCGTGTGTACTTTGCAAATCTCTATGTCAAACTGTAAACACTGCTACCACACTCCACTTGGTACTATTCCAAATGGCTGCTCCACTATACGTATTCGGATTGCTATTAAGAGTCATCCGGATTAGTGTTAAAGCTTACATCGACGTAACTCTTTACAATGAACCCTTTATCACCTCCATAATATAGAAACATTTTCTTAGTCTTTTAGTCACAAAGGATAATATTGACCGTTTTCCAGTGATCCACTCCTGGATCACTCTTTTACCCCTTGACGAACTCATGGCAAGGCACACACAGGTGTGGTACACAGCATGGCATACTATGAAGAGCCTATGGCTAAGGCATAGGGGATGACATTCGTCCTTTCTCTTTCTTCTGCCATGGTCAAGCTTTTAGTCTCACTCAACTTCACACCTTAGAAATCGGGCGAGAACTCTTTCTCTAACTGATCCATTTTGAACTCTTTCAAAATCTTGTCAAGGTATGTACTCATTGAAAGTCTCATCAAGCATTTTGATCTATCTCTATAGATCTTGATGCTCAACAATTAGGTAGCTTTATCCAGGTCTTCCTTTGAAAATCACTTTTCAAACAATCGTTCATGCTTTCTAGAAATTCTACATTATTTCCGATCAACAATATGTCATCCACATATACTTATCAGAAATTCTATAGTTCTCCCACTCACTTTATTGTAAATACAAGTTTCTCGTAAACTTTGTATAAAGTACAAGACTTGATCACCTCATCAAAGTGTGTATTCCAACTCCGAGATGCTTCCTCCAGCCCTTAGATGGATTGCTAGAGCTCGCACACCTTTTAGCATCCTTAGGACTGACAAAACCTTCTGGTTGTATCACATACAACGTTTCCTCAACTAAACTGTTAAGGAAACAATGTTTTGTCATCCATCTGCCAGATTTCATAATTGAAAAATGCAGCAACTGCTAACATAATTCCAACAAACTTTAGCATAGCTACGAATGAGAAAGTCTCATCGCATTCAACTCTTTGAACTTGTCGAAAACTTCTTTGTGACAAGTCGAGCTTTATAAATGCTAACATTTACCATCAGCATCTGTCTTCATCTCAAAGGTCCATTTGTACTCGATGACCTGCCGTCCAATGAGCAAGTCTACCAAAGTATATACTTGGTTTTCATACATGGATCCTATCTCGGATTTCATGGCCGCTAACCATTTGTCGGAATCCGGGGCCATCATCGCTTCTCCATAGTTCGTAGGTTCATCGTTGTCCAACAACATGACCTCTAAGACAAGGTTTTCGTACCACTCAAGAGCAGTACACGTCCTTGTCAACCTATGAGGTTCGATAGTAACTTGATCCGAAGCTTCATGATCATCATCATTAACTTCCTCTTAACTAATGTAGGCTTCACAAAAACATCTTCCTGCGCTGTGCTACTCTCTCGTTGAAAGAAAGGTTCAACAACCTCATCGAGTTCTATCTTCCTCCCACTCAATTCTTTCAAGAGAAACTCTTTCTCGAGAAAGGACCCAGTTTTCAAGAGAGACTCTCTGGCATATATCACACTTAGAAACAAACGTGCCTATCTCTCGTTTCATGCCATGCCACCAGAATCTTGCCTTGAGGTCTCGATACATCTTGGTTCCTCGAGGGTGGGAGCAGTATGGAGTGTCATGAGCTTCTTGCAAGATCAAGTTCTTGAGGTCTTCTTTTTTGGGTACGTAGATGCGATTACCGAACCATACAACTCCTTGTTCATCCACAGAGAATCATGGGGCCTTTCTTGCCTTGATCTTTCTCTCTATGCCTTCAATGCTCTCGTGTCCCTTCTGAGCTTCTTTGATATCATCCATCAAGGTAGGCTTTTCTTCGAGGTTGGCGAGGAATCCAAGTGCAACTAGTTCCAAGCTGAAGCTTTCAAGCTCTTCATAAAGGGCGGGTAGCCTTTCCTTAATCATACCGTTTGAGGAGCAAGCCTATCTGCTTAAGGCATCTGCTACCATGTTAGCCTTTCCAGGGTGGTATTGAGCATTGAGGTCATAATCCTTGATCAACTCAAACCATATTTGCTGCCTCATGTTCAATTCCCTTTGGGTGAAAATATACTTCAAACTCTTGTGGTCTGTGTATACCTCACATCACTTCCCCAAAAGGTAATATTGCCATGTCTTCAAGGCATGAACCACGGCTGCCAACTCAAGATGATGAGTAGCGTAGTTCTCTTCATGAGGATGTAGCTGTCTAGATAGATATGCTACCACACTGCCTTCTTGCATCAGAACACCTCCAAGACTGGTTCCCGATGCATCACAATATATCACAAACTCCTTGTGAATATCGGGGGTGGCCGAAACTGGGGCTGTGGTTAACCTCTTCTTGAGCTCCTGGAAGCTTTTTTCATTCTTTGGCGTCCATTCGAACTTCTTGTCCTTCTTCAAAAGCTTTGTTATGGGTCGGGCAATGCTTGAGAATCCTTCACAAACTTGCAGTAGTACCCTGTGAGTCCGAGGAAGCTCCTGACTTCCTCACGGTGGTTCGAGATTGCCATTCAGTCACAGCTTCAATCTTGGCAGGATCCACTTACAATCCTTCTGCAGTCACCACATGACCCAAGAATCCAACTTCATGTAGCCAGAATTCACACTTGCTGAACTTGGCATAAAGTTGTTGCTCTCGAAGCTTATCTAGGATCATTCTAAAGTGTTGCTCATGCTCTTCTTCAGACTTGGAGAAGACGAGTATGTCATCAATGAAGACGACAACAAACTTGTCCAAGTACTCCATGAAAACTTTATTCTTGAGATACATGAAGTAGGCAGGGGCATTGGTTAACCCAAATGACATGACCACGTATTCATACAGGCCATACCGAGTTGCAAATGTCGTCTTCACAATGTCTTGGGGTCTGATGTTCAACTGGTAGTACCCTGACCTAAGGTCGATCTTGGAAAACACCTTGGCTCCGTTCAACTGATTGAACAGGTCTTCAATCTTGGGGAGTGGGTACTTGTTCTTTATTGTGACTTCATTGAGAGAACGGTAATCGACACAGAGTCTAATAGTTTCATCCCTCTTTGAGACAAATAGAACAGGTGATCCCCAAGGAGAGGCACTAGGGCGAATCAATCCTTTTCTGAGCTACTCTGCTAGTTGCTTCTTTAATTTAGCCAACTCTTCAGATCCCATTCTATAGGGCTTCTTATATATTGGCCTTGATCCGGGCATTAGATCAATGATGAACTCAATGTCGTGGTCAGGAGGCATTCCGGGAAGCTCATTAGGAAACACATCCGGGTATTCACATACCACTGGCACTTGATCCAACTCAACTCCCGATAGGCAGTTAGCCTGAGGGGCTTGAGTAGAGGCAGGGTTGGGGACATACTTGACATCCACTCCTTGGCTATTGGTCATGGTGACAATCCTCTTGGCACAGTCTAACAAGCCTTGGTGCTTAGTCAACCAATTCATGCCAAGGAAGACATCCAATCTGGGTGAATCCAGAACTATAAGGTCTACTAGGAAGTCTACCCTGTTGATGTTAATCTCCACTCCTTTACAACCTATCCTAGACTTCATAACTGATCCCGGGGTTTGAATCAACATACGACTACCCAGGGGTGTAGGCTTCATGACACTCTCTAGTGCAAACTTTTGGGTGACAAAAGAATGCGAAGCTCCATAATCAAACAATACTATTGCTAGGGTAAAGTTGACGAGGAACGTACCAGTATAATGTCAAGGTCTTCCTGGGCTTCCTCAACGGTGACGTGGTTTACACGACCCTTGCCATTGTTGGGCTGGTTGTGGGGAGCTGGGTTCCTTGGTGGCGCTCCACGGCCTTAACCTTGGTTTGCCGCATTGGGGCGTCATGCATTTGGCTTCTTGTTGGGGCCCAGTTTGGAGATGTGTCCAGGCTGGCCACATCCAAAACTATTGACTTGCCTAGGGTTTTTGTTGTAGTTCCTATCGCCGTTGTTGCTATTGGGGTTGTTGTAAGCCGGCCTGGGATTGGCATACTGCTGAAGCTGGTAGCTCGGACGAAGTACAGGAGGTCTAGCCTGCTGCGGCTGATAGGTTGGCTTGGTTGGAGCTGGCTGCTAAGGGCGAGGCTTCTGGTTGCTGAAGCTACCCTTGCTGATCGTCTTGCGCTTGCGATTGTCGTCTATGGCACGGCGCTTGTCTTGCAGCATGAGGGCCTTGTTCACCAGGTTTAAGAAGGTATGATGGTCAAAGACAATGAGCTGATACTATAAGGTCTGCTGAAGTCCGTCCATGAACGTTCCTTCTTGGCAGCCTCCGTGTTGACATCTTCAGGTGCATACCTTGACAGCAGGTTGAACTTCTACACGTACTCCTTGAAAAAGCCACTTCCTTGCTTCAGCGCTCGGAATTCTCTCTTCTTAATAGCCATAATCCCAGAAGGAATGTGGGTGGCGCGGAATCCTTCCTTGAATTCATCCCAAGTGATCACATGATCGCCTTGCATGACCTTGAATCCATCCCACCAAGCTCGGGCAGTACCTTCGAGGTAGTGAGAGGCATCAAGCACCTTCTCACGATCCTCATTGCAATTGACCGGTGCAAGGAGGTCCGATGGTGCAGATCTAGTCGTCAGCATCCAAGGGTTCGGTTGTCTCAATGAAGGTTGGGGGTGAATTCCTCATGAACTCAGAGACAGTGGCGCGGCCATTGCCGTTCCTGCCTTGCTGCTATTTGTTCACAAGGAGCTGAGCCATCTGTTGAATAGCAGCACTATTGGCTTGGCGTTCCTCCCGGAGAACTTGGAGAAACTGATCTGTGGTCATGTTGTCCGCTGGAGGTGGTGGCAGGGGAATGTTGC
The DNA here is from genome assembly GCA_022496015.1 of Hordeum marinum. Taxonomy (NCBI): domain Eukaryota; kingdom Viridiplantae; phylum Streptophyta; class Magnoliopsida; order Poales; family Poaceae; genus Hordeum; species Hordeum marinum. Next base: position 300,010,666 of record CM039673.1, read on the forward strand.
CTTGTGGCTGCTCCTGGTGTCCTCCAGCCTGAGCAGTCCCACCAGCTCCCTGTTGCTGGCTTGAGTTGTCGGCTTCAGGGTTGGTGAAGGAGCTATTGTGGGTAGCATTTACCATCCTGTTTGGAGGAGCCAAATCAAACAACTGGGATAGACGAGGGGAAAAACAACAATGGAAAAGCACGCCTAAGGGGGTTGGTTGAGTGCTAGTGTGGTAAAACAAAGGTCGAAGGACCAACACATATATTAAGGTAAGACAGATGATGGAGTCGCTTACATGTTGCCTAAGGCAAAAGCGCGACTTGCATCGGAACACAAACAACAAATCAAACAACAAGCACACATGGTTTCATATGAACCATTACACGGACTCGACTTCGCATGAGGGTACATGACTGATCCTACCCTAGGGGTTCTCGGACTCAGGTGGTGGAGTGCTCAGTTTCGTAGTCACGCCCCTCTAGGTCTTCCTCTTGTTCATCATCTGACTGGGCATCGTTTCCGGTCGAAGGGGTCGGGGAACGAGGAGGTCCATCCCAATGACGCTTTGTCGGCGGTCTGTGAAGAGCTCACGGTACTCCTTCGCACTCATGCAATGATGACGTGTGGGTGCATCTCTAGCTGGGGGTACTCCTCCTCTGTAAGCGACAGCTGGTCATCCCTTGAGGGCTCCATGCTTCTTGATCTTGTCTTCCTTCGTCGAAGTAGCTCCCAGGTGTGGTGAAGTTCCTCGCGGAGCTTCATGGACTCCTTAATCAAGTGGTGAGCCAGATTGTTGGCGGACAGGCTAAAATAAGTCTGGAATCTGAGTGGTGTCCCATCCTCCTTGGATGGAACCAACGTCCAACTCTCACCAATATCATCCCTCCTGAAGGGTAGATAGCGAGTAGCTGGTTCGTCAGCCATCTCTGGGATGATCCCTCAAAGGTGGATGAGTGCCTTTCGTGCAGCTGTCTTGATTGTGCGTGCTAGGGTGTCCATCTGTGGTCCTTCAAAGAACCAACTGGTCGGGGGGTCGTTTGCCTTTACGACCACATCAACGTGGTACTCCTCCGTGACGGCATTGACCCAGTGCTCGTGATAGAGGAAAACGGGTGGTTGGCGAAACTAGCACTTCTCTAGGCTATCCCCAAGGAGTAAGGGAAAGTCGGGTGCTAGGAGGGCTTCGGGTACGACAGCCATCTACAAAGGTTTGAAGGGAGGAGAGTCACTAGAGGGTTGTGTGAAGAATAGAAGAGGTAAATAGTGCAGAACTCCTAAGTATAGGTGCTAGTTGTAGTTTTGAAAACTGTTTTCTCCTAACTAATGTCCATGCTAACTAAGGGCTTCCTACAGTCACGATGGCTCTGATACTAGCTCTATAGGGACCCCGACTAATAAGCCGTGATCACCGAATGCACGTGTACAGTGATCCCAGAGATCAATGCCCATTGAACACACATAAGCTGAATGATAAGAATCTTACATCCTTACATACTGTCGTACACAAATAAGACCATGGAGGTCAAGTCTGACATAAATAGGGCTGCAAGGGCCAAACAGTTAAACATAACAAGCAGCGGAAATCTTGATCGAAAGTGTGAACTCATGCCATTTTCCTCAAACCTACACGCATTCTGACTAGGAAGCGTCTTAGTTCGCATGTTCGTCACCAACGAACTCTTCACCGTACTCCTGTTCTTCCAAGCCCGGCCAAATAAATAACCAATGGCAAGACAATGAGTACTTTGAATGTACTCGCAAGCAACCCAAGTTGTGTAACAAGGTATAACCATGCATGATAAAGCACTAAGTAGGTAGTTTGTAGAATGATGATTTTGTATGCAATGACATCATCAATTAACTTATGTAAGCATGCATCAACAGTTGGCCGATATCCTTGTGAACAAGTTTCAGATATCATCATAACTAGGGGTTTGAACCTCTCATATTCAGTCATCAGCTCAAGCCATCTGACTTATCTCAAGTATCATCCCTGTGTCATTCACACACGCACACCAAGATTATAAAAAACATCGGACTCAGTTTAAGCAGGACCTCCAACTGTCCCTGACCATGCACACGGCTATTCAAATAGTTTTACACTCTACAGAGCTTGCACGCTTTACCCACAAGACTCGGGGAACTTCCGTGTCATCCATTACTCGCGGTATATTACATACCCGAGGTAAGCACCCGGACAATGCCTTTCCCATGGTGATACTAAACAAAGAGTCCACTCGTTGGTGTCATCCCTCATGATATACATCACACGTATCATCCATGAGGGCACGCAATGGTGTGTCCAGTGCCTGTAAAGACAGCACATGGCCTTCCCCTCCGGGACGACCCCGTCTCAAGAGTGACCATTTCACTCGCGCCACTGGTAATATGGGCTCCCTACTAGCACCAACCATAGTAATCAACAAAGCCCCGTCCCATAAGGGGTATCGTGGTCGCACATGTAAGGTTGGGACGGTCAGCAAATCTTAAAACTCTCCGTTTTTGAAAACACACCCACAACTTGTTCCGGTACACCACTTCTTTCTCAAGTGGTTACCCAACTCATCATCATCTCTCACGGGCATTAGTGGCACCCGATGGGGTTTTTGAAAGGTTTTTGAAATCACTTCTTTGTTCCATCTCCATGCATAATCCCGATCCCACTTGCGTAGCATCTAATAGCAACCTAACTACTCCCACCCGCACAACCCTCATAAGAATGGTAGGGTCATGCACAATGCAAGTATCAGTGGTAGAGCAATGGAGGCATCCCACCGAAGGGGGGACACCACATCATGATCAAATTATGGAAACAACAAGTGCTATATGTCATCCATGAAAAAGTTTCTTAACATGGTCAAAGGGCTGCTTGCCTGGCTCAATAAAGTCTTCAGGGTCTTCAAAGTCTTCGGGTCCAACTCCCTCATCAATAGCGCAATCTATCATCGCGATAAAATAATGGGATTAATAAGCATCACACAAAAACAGAGTACAAAAATCTACTAATAAAATGTTGCCCTACTCTGAAAATACTACAAACTATTTTACAAACATTTGTCTAAGGTTTTGCTATGAAAACATTTTAAAACTATTTAAACAGAGGCAAAAAGATGCCTAAAACAGGTTTTAAAATAATACACTACATAAAAAAATTCAAAATATTTTACAAATGGCACTATAAAATTCTATAGAATATTTCAAGGTTTATGGTGGGAAAATATTTGGCATAGGATTTTTATTTAATCCTGTGGGATTTTTTGAAATTCAGCTGAAAGAAAAGGAAAAAGGCCACTGTGCCTTGGGCCAAATGCCCAGCCGCACTGGGCTCAATCGGACAGGCCGGCCCAGCTGAGCTGCAGGCGCACGCGTGGCCAGGTTTGAACCTGACGCGCGGGCCCCAACATCGACGAGAGAGAGAGGGAGAGGGAGAGGGGTGTGGGGATGACAGGGGGTCTCACCTGTCATCTCCCACCTCTGGATAGGGGGCGGCGAAGCTAACCGGCAGCGAACGGGGGCACGGCTAGGGGAGCTGAGGGCGGGGATGGAGTCAGGAGACTGCTGTCGTTCGGTAGGTGTCGGAGATGGTCGATGGGGAGGCGCATGTCGCTGGCGACGAGGTCCCACGGCGGAGGAGCTTCGGGAGGAGCTTGCTCGGGTCGTCCCGTGCTGCAAAATGGACAGGGAGTAGGGGGATGCATCAGTGGGATGCTCCTGCTACACTTCAGACATGCACTGTAGCGTGCTCCAGAGCATGCCTTTGGCATTCCATGGCATGCTTACGTGCTCTGGATGCGTCCCTGCATGTCTCCTAGCTCCTGGACGATCTGAAGATGCTCTAGGAGCTAGGGGGGGCTAGGGAGGGTAGAGATGAGATGAGGGGGAGGCAAAATAGGTGCTGGCCCTGTTGTCCAGCAGGTAAAAATGGGTTTTTACTCCAACTAAACATTGAGCCTTGGCCATAATAAAGTTTCTGGGGGTGAAGCACACCAGTAAGGGGTTGAAGTAAAATTTTGGAGTGATGGAGAAGAGCAGAAGGGGGTCAAACAGGGTTTTTACCATTATGGCAGAAGGTGTTTGATGGAGATTAGGGCAAGCAAATGGGCTTTCCTTGCCATAAGAATTGACAGGGTCAAATGGTGATTAGAATTAGGCCTGGTCACCAAGTTTGAGCTTGATTGAAGAAAGTTCACAATGTAACTTTGTGAAACCCTAGAAATCAACAGAATCTGGTTTCTATAGATGTAGTCATTCTAAGCTAATCCCCTTGATGCACCACTTAGTGTAGAACCATTATTTGGTGATTAGAACTTGGCCGGAAAGTTTGGGGTCAAGGGAAGAAACTTCAGAATGTAAAGTTTTTCAAATTTGAATCTGGACAGGGACGTTTTGGAATAGTTTGATGAATCAAATCAACTTGTATTGAGATGAAACTTTGCAAGATCGTCACCTATGAAAATGTTGACTTCCTGGAATTTTCTTGTAATTTATTGACAATATTTCTTATAGAAATATTTCAAAAGCTTGATTTGGACACAAAGGATTTTGAGGGTTTTTGCCCTTCGTTTTGAACATGACCATGGGTTGAAACTCATGTATATGGAAACTACATGTCCACTTAGTTTCCCTAAATTTTCTCAAATACTTTCAAAGCATTAAAATAATTTTTCCCTATGAAAAAACATTGTTGGTCTGAAAAAAAAGCCTTTAAATATAATATTAAAATTAATATTTGGTGGTTTTGGGAAGTCATATATAGTACGTTTGAAATAAAGCCTTTGGGGGAAAAGGATCCACCCAATTTAAGGACTTGAAGTGCAAACCTCAACTCAGGGGGTTTTGAAAACCTAATTATAATATAACCTTTTTGGTCAAAATAATATTTGTTAAAAATAGTTTTGGGCACTATTCACATGGCACGATCATTGGGCAAGAAGTTTGGTTCAAGGAAGGTGAATATGGAGAGGAGTAGAACCTAAGAGTGCCAATCAAACTCAACAAAACAATCGAACAAGCAATAATTCAAACAAACATGCACTCAAAAAGTTTTAACTGGTTCCAATTTTTATAAATCCAATCATAACAAAGTGATATGAATACAGGGTGTGACAAAATGTTAATTCAAGAATGAGAAGAGGGCGGCTGTTGTAGCTAGACGGTTATGGATCCAAAAACAAGTTCACATAAGTTGACGGGCTAGTACCCAAACACTGTCAATTTCGGCACATGAATGACCATGATTCTTGTTGGACCTTTTTTATCAACAACAAGTAATCTCTCAAGTAAAGGCACGTCCACAATGACCACTTGGGGATTCTCCTTGTGCGATCTCATGTTGCAACATCGACAAGACACACAAATTGCCTAGAGACTCATGGAGGTGATTTGGAGGCTACTCAACCCATTGATCACCTGAATATGAAGGTACTCGAGCGCAGAACAGCCACGGAGCAAGCGCTCCATGTCGTCATTGGGGATGCATACGGCGACGAGCTCAAGGTGCTTTAGTCAAGGTAGCAAAAGAGCAACTTTGGCGTTAATCTGGGGGAAATGACAGTTCAAGAACCATGCGAAGCTCAGCGTTGGCGCGAGGCACAGTGCGGAGGGTGGCAGCAAGCACATATGTTCATCATTAAAAGTGAGCTCCTCGAGATGATCTCGGGCTCGCGATAAGAACCACTCGTCAAGCATGGCTCGGTCCTTGCCATTGGAACGGAACTTGCCCATGGTAAGGCCTTTGATTGAGCCACAGTGTGTGCCGAGGATCTAGGATAATGCATACAAGCATTTGTGATAGCAGTGCAAAGCATGTGCTCGCTGATGATGCCGAGAGGGGCGCAGCGCCATAGGGGGCGCCACCGCCGGGACAGGACGGTTGTGCGCACACCATCTTCGATAGGGACGAGGAAGATGATGACTCTCAACATATCGTCATGGAGGCTGTTGATGAAGTCTACGCCTATCGGGGGCGCTTGTGTTTCTGGTTTAGCCCGCCTTCGCTTGTTGGCAACCTCGACATCCACGCACGGAGAATGGCCACCAATGTATCTTTCTGTTAAGAGTGGAGCGGTGGGAGGATAGTGATTATGTAGCTAGATCAGGGTAGAAGAATAGTGCATTGGTAATTACAAGTTACTACTTACTAGGTAGGAACAATTTTAACATATTAAGAAAATGAAATCCCAATTGGTTGCTGAAATACTGCATAGTTACATTGATATTGCTATGCAAGTTAACATGCATATACTACAAAGAACACGTACTTCCAACAAAGCATGGACGGAGAATATCATCTGGGAAGTTAGGATTTATCGTATGCTAAGGCTCTTTTAAGTGCAGCGTAATTTTAGTGCCAGCTTTCGGTACATAAAACTTAGAAATTTCTCCCCAAAGGCCTTCTTCAAAATAGGAGTGACAATCTTCATCAAGTTTACATAAACAACGATTGTAAATCCATGGTTTGTGCTCAATATGACATCACTGGTGTCTTCAGTTATGTAAAGGCCAAGATTTAGCACTACATTTGTCGTTGCAACGCAAGGGATGTACTGAAGGAATTGATAAGATTGTTATAGAACAGGGTAACATGGTAGTATGGGAGTAGTAGTTAGAAGAACAACATGCACACCGGTTGATTTCAAAGGACAAAAAATACAATTAAACAGATAATGTAACCATGATGTCGTGCAAATATATATGAGAGTAAACGAAAGAACAATACAACATTAATTTGCCTAATATAGAAGTAGAAGAATAAGAAGAAATCACATTTAGTGTAAATGTTCTATGTGGCACCTTTATCCAAATATAGAAATCTATAGTATAGGTTCAAAAAAAGAATATGCCATGCATCTCAACCCAAGTAGTGTGAGATTTAACATACCGTGCGCTCCGTGAAGTCGTCTGGTACGGTGAGATGGAACTCATCGGTTTTTTGACCGAGTCTGCATAGCCCTAATGTGTCCTTGCATTGCACACTATATGGATGAAAACCCTCAAATCATGTAGAAGAAACATGAATCCACGGCGATTTCGGACGGGTGATTAAAAGGGGTCGACGGACTGGGATAAGATATGAGCGGAAATATTTCAGTAGATTAGTTACCTGGTTCTTCATGGAGAAAAACTAGTACCAGAGATTCTGTAATGAGGTGAGCTGGGTCGACAGCGAGCAGTGTCGAGAAAGTCAGTGTCGATAGGCCACGACAATCGGTAGTGGAGATATGTGGTGGAATTTTGCGGTAGCCGGCGGCGGTGACACGCATCGAGCTAAGTGGTTGTTGCAGGGATAGGTAGTGACATGCATGGAGAGTCTCGGAGTACTAGTGTTAGTGTAGGTGCTACTGGGGTGGGGAGGGGAGGAGAGGGGATCAGGCAAGGGTTTTGTGACGTGTGGGTGTTGAGGGTTTTTTTTCAAGTGGTGCAGAGGGTTACTATCCTAGAATAATGTGCTTCGGAGGAAACGGTTTATTAGATCCAACTCTGTGTGATAAATCCTATATAAATATTACTCTCAAGTAAACTAGCACTTAGGTGTGATGAAGATACCACATAATCAAAGTCATCGCACAGTTTCAATCTCAGGAAAAAATATAATACACAAGCATAGATATAATACACATAATCTATATAGATTCAATCCAACATTTTTCGAAACGGTTAATCCAGCATCTCATATTCATGCTTGATCGTTAAGATTCTCCAGGAACTAGGTGTATGCGGCGTGCGCTATCCTGTGAGAATACTTCTGCTTGAAGGAGCCAACAGCTCGTCCTCTTGCATGCGTGAGAACACTAGAGTACTGTTGTTAATCTTATGGTTGCAGAACAGGCATCCATAGCCCCCATTCTTCCTGACACACTTATTATACTTTCCAGCCATAAGCTCTCTGAGCGTTTGCCTCTTGAACCTCTCATGAACGTCTTCATCCTTGTTGTCCACATCGTCAGATAGCACCTATACATAGTAAAAAATGTGACATCCGTATATTTTATAATGCGAATTTGTTAGATTATAGATGGGCTTAGGACCATATAAGACAATATTTCTGTTTACTCATTGATTAGCCTAATCGGGAAAGTGCTAATATTTCCAATAGAATTCGCAAGGCAAAGTTTATGAAACATACAATATCATGTGACAACGTGAACCCTAAATTGAAGCTAACTGATTTGATGCCAAAAGTTGGCATGCCATGTTTTGGTAGCGAACCAATCGGCCTATCATATCTATTTACCTAAAATGAGTATATATGACCAACCGGTTCTCCGTCCTAGTCGTTGTCGTTGCTGGAGTGTTCGTACGAGTCGTTGTGGACCATCGGCTCCGTCTGGTGAAGCACGGCTGCGGTGACAACGTCAAGGCCGCATTGCTGTCCGCGTGATACGTCATCTCCAACGATGACAAACTATGTGCCCAGCTTCATGATCTGCTCGTGTGCTTCACCGGCACCGACGTGGTTACTCCCTCCCATGGTGCAGGGAGGCCGCTGATGACGATTGAGAACGATGGCGAGGATGCGGGGGGTGAGAGAGGATTTTGTGTAGCGAGAAAGTTAAAACCAGCAGCTCGAGCGTTGTTAATGAAGGGGAGTTGGGACTTGAGAGGGAGGTGGCCAGCAGTTTAAAGGGACGGCTCGCCTCATGAGGCGCCTGTGCGCCAGACTGCTGGCATGCGCACCGTCAATTCACATGCCTGACAACACGTCTCCCCACGAAACTGCTTAGCGAACACGCCTCCCATCAATTCACACACCCTTCTTGCAGGCATCCCGCTCAGCCTGCAAGGCGAACTGCTAGCAGGCATCCTATCAAATCATATTTGTGTGAAAGGATCATGGGGCGTGTATTCTTTATCTGCGAAGCTACGGGACTTACTCCCTCCATTATTATTTAGTCTGAATATTAGAGTTGACTAAAGTCAAACTTGATACAGTTTGACCAACTTTAAAGAAAGAAATATAAATAATTACCATGCAAAATATATATGATGTGAAAGTACATTAAATAAAGAATCTAATGGTAATTATTTTTAATTGTAAACGTTAACATTTTTTTCTAAATTTGGTCAAAATTTACAAAGCTTGACTTTATCAAACGCTAATGCGTAGACTAAATAAAAACAGTTCGGATTATTAAACCATTTGCAATGTAAATGTGACGGTTCTGTGTTGCATCTATTAATAAGTCCCCATTTGCAAGAAGCTTAGATGAAAACTTCTCTCAAATTGGATGATTAATTTACCATCACCTATAAGTTCTGTATCATGAAATCATGTCAATATTTCATGAATTCTAGCTTAGTTGGGCATTTGCTGTGAATTGAAAGCCAAGAGTCAATGTTTGCAGCCGCAAGATGTTTGAATTTTTTTCCTCCCATGGGGACGAAACATGCACCCAAGACAAAAAAATGAATTTCTAATCCATTCGGGCGCACAACCGTGTGTGCATATAATGTCTTAATGTTCTTTAAAATCAAATTTTAACACTACACTCCTATTGTAAAATGTGCACTGCATAGAAAAGTTTGACATGCATGCCTCGAAGTGACGGTGGTGTGGTGGGACGAGTAGGGGTGTGGGGTCCGGAACACAATACACGTAGTATGTGCGCCACCATGTGGGGTTGTCCGGTTAGTTAGGCATCAAGCTGACAATGGGCCGTGTGCAGGGATAAAAAGATTCTCAACCCCGTTGCCACTTCTTTATCCCCGTGGGGAAACCCAACATGCATTTCAGAACAACATTCGGTAGTATTTCCGTAAAAACAGTATTTTAATGCAATAAACAATATGTTGTGGCTAAGTTTGGGATTTCTTAGGGATATTTGGGCCAGATGGGTGGGATCTATGGAAATTTGGGTGACCGAGGTCGCAAATTACGTGGGGTCTACTGATTTCAGAGACCACATGTAAGTACTTCATGGTTAAGGCGGGTAATGCTACATATATCCCATCCCCATCCCCGTCCTGCATGTTGGGTAAGGTATTTAACCCATCATCTTCCCCATGGGAATTCAAGCTGGCACTTCTCCATGCCCTAATATAGTAAACACCCATGGGGGTGCGGGTAACAGTTTTAACCATTGACAGCTTCACGTGAGGCACATGTGCCACGTCAAAAGTCATGCATTGAGTATATATTTAAAGCATCTCGATCATGACCTTTTCATGCATATGTTTGTGTCTCATGCATGCGGAGGTGGTCCTCATACACTCACTCATGCGGTTACCACCGACACACCCATTCGTTGCTCCCGCGTGATTTATCACCTTGGATGGCGTGCACAAGAGTGGTTTGATCAAAGGTGGATTCATCTTAGTCCATGTTTTGACGAATATCATGGTGAGATTACGGACGAAAGTTTGGGCGCATGTGTGCACGCGTGTGCTCATTGTACAAGTGGTGAACCTTTGTTTTTTCTTATTTGTGAAGGTGCCACATGAAAGGTGTGCATTGGGTATTCAAAATATCACACAACACCTTCGTACATGTGTTAGGGCAGCATGGAGGCGATGGTTGTCCTCGAACACCACCCCCTAGCACAATTATTAGTGCCACTCCCATCTATGGCCTTGCGTACTTTTGTACCGCAATGAGAGAGGTTAATTATTGTGGATTCTTTTTTGGTCGATTTTTGCGATGGGCCATGGGTGTGAGACTACATGGTATAATTTGAGTGCGTCTAGTGTATGCATGAATGCCTCTCACATTCGCTCGAATGGGGGGTATATATATACTACGCGTCCTGAACCTCGCTTTACATGCAGACTTTAAGATTCCTGAGGAAGGTGTGCCACGCTTAAGTTTGTGTGCTGGGTATGTAAACACTTCCATGCATATGTTTGATCCATGCTTAGACAGTGATTGTCTTTGGATACTCCTTCGTGTGGTTGTCATTGAAAAGTCCATTCCTGGTCCTGCGTTGATGTCCGTCACATTGACTGACAACCAGAGAGAGGTTACCATGGTGGAATATTCAATTGTTTTGTGTTATGGTATATATTATATAGGTCATTTGAGTTTCCTTACCCAAGTCTGAGAAACGCGTACATATGTGTGAATCATTCCCATCAATGCTCGGCATACTAGTTGTACACGTCATAAACACTCGCTCGGGGGGAGGAGGGGGGACTTTCCCGTTCCAAAGCATGTGACACATCAAAGATGCACATAAGGTACCGTACACATGTTTGCACCACCAGCAAGTGATGGCTGTCTTCGACACTCCACCGCATGGTTATCGGCGTCATGCCCATTCATGGGCCTCGATGGACATCCATCCTTTCGTCTGACAACGGGAGAGGTTTGACTAAAAGTGTTGATTCTTTGGTCGGGATGTCCATGTTGCGAGGCACATGGGCCCACTAGTGCAGAATCGGCCTATAGTGCCGGTTCGTACGGGCCTTTAGTGTCGGTTCTCCAACTGGCACTAAAGGGTGGGGAATAAAGCCCCCCCCTTAGTCCCGGTTCAACAGGGCCCGACACTAAAGGCCCACCACGTGGCATCTGCCAGTGCCGTGGGCTGGGGGACCTTTAGTCCTGGTTGGTAACACCAACTGGGACTAAAAGTATTTAATTCTTTTAATTTTGTGTTTTCCATTTAATTATTTTTCATTTCAAATATATATTACGCTACTACATATTGTACACGTTGTGCATATATAGATAGATAGATAGATAGATAGATAGATAGATAGATAGATATGTAAAGAATTTCTCATAGAACCGATCATATATATATATATATATATATATATATCATCAAATTTCTCGTACAACAACAATTCGCATACATATATATATACAATTTGGTATATATAATTTCTCCTACAAATTGCGGATCATTACACAAGCTTCTTGTAATGGTATTCTCCTTTGGGATCTATGACCTGGTCGAGCAAAAATCAAGCTATTTCCTCTTGAATTGCTCGTACGTGAGCCGTTGGTAGGAGCTGGCCCCGCATCTCCATCACCTATAAGAAGGAGATCAAGATGAATGTATTAGTTATGTGTATATATATTAGCTAGATCATGATAAATAAATATCGATAGTATTCTGGCAAACGTACCCAAAGATTTCTTTCATTTCTGCTCCTTTCAAACATGATCATGTGAATGTTCTCGCAAACGTAGTATGCGCATCAACTATTCCCCTGCTCCTGCCTCATGCACTTTACGAGAATAAAATTCAATCAGGTAATAATTAATCAAGCATGATAATGGTATTGAAACTAGAATTAAAGATATTAACGGACATAGCTAGCTAGTACTGCTTAATTACCTTGGGTCGCACCCATGTCAGCTTTTGTGCCCAGTCATCTGGGACCAGTTTGATGAACTTGGCCCAAGCCCTGCCCGCCGGCAATGAAAATGAATAAAGGAGTTATTAACTAGTTGATATCAGGAAATGAAGTAAAGAGGCCGACATAGTGCGATAATGATTGAAATTACCTGTCGACCATCCCCCTCACGGTTGCGTATTCGGATGGATTCTTATATAGTGAGTCCGGTACTTCAAATTTTCCCTTGTCAACTTCAATGATTAACAAGATACAGTGGTAACTGCATGCGCACACGTTTTGTATAATTAAGCGGGCATGTGCATAACTCATCAACTACACTTATTGACATCTAGTAAGCAAAAAATAGAATTTGTAGTACAAGATATAGTAACACTCTCCCGAAGTTGTAAGGAAGTAGTATTTATGGTTGGGTGTTTAGTTGCTTCAAAAACTCTAGCAGGAATCCATCTGTGTCTTTTCTCACCCATTCTTTTGTCCATGAATGTTCATTAATCGTATTTGGATCAATGAACCCAATGCCATAGCATCCAGCTTTTTTCATTTCATACATCTGCATTCTGCATAATACCACAAAAAACAATATAGTGAGGATAATTACAGGTAATGAATGAGAGCACATCTAGCTAGAGACTTAAATTACAGAAAGAAATCACTTACAGACAATAGCAATTGATGATAGATTTTTTGAGTGCGTCTTGATTGAATAACTGAAACAACTCTGAATAATGAACCCACAAATGTTTTTTATGGAAGTAATGCTTTTTCTTGACTTTCACCATGAGGGACTCTTGATTGGTATTTGTTGTTTCTTTCATGTACCACGTATGCAAATTGTACATTCTCGTTGGTAGAAGCTTGACATCGTCAGGCTTGACCAGAGGTTTGTCGCGGACATATTGCCGTTTTACTTCCTCCTCTTTAAGCCCGAGGATTTACTCAAGGCCTAGGAGTTGTTCAACAGTGATACCGGCCTCTTTAGCTTGCCTTTTATGATCATCGGTGATTATCAGCCAATCGGCGGTACTCACAGGTGTCTGTACAATGAGTGGGGGGATCGATTGCACTGCGTGTTCTCCCAGCTGGGGAACAGTTTTCCCGCTTTTTTGCCAACTGCTTGGCTCGAGTTCAAGCTCAACTTCTTTTGTTGTGCAAAATATGACTTCTTGATAGACCGCACATAGTTGCAGTCCTTCCGATTGTTAGTCGGTCGAGCCATATCAATAAAGTGTTGTGATACATGCTCAGTTACTTTCTCCTTTGGCGGCGGGGGCGGTTTCGGTCCAAAATGGGCCTTCAATTTGGCATCCACTACGGCGACGAGTTCCTCCTCAATCAGGTGGTAAGGAAACTTTGGAAGAGGCTTGAAGCTTGGACCATATTTGAATTTCTTGCTTGTTGTACCGCTAGCCGTTGTAGCTGCGGCCTCTCTCTTCCGCTGTTGCTTAGGCAACGGAGCACGCTGAGTCAGTGGAAACGGCAGACACGATACCGGACTTGGAGGAGGAGGAGTCGGCTGATGCGGTGCCAGAGTTGGAGGAGGAGGAGTTGGCTGACATCATGTTAGACTTGGAGGAGGAGTCGGCTCACGCGGTGCCGGACTTGGAGGAGGAGGAGTTGCCTGACATGATGGCGGACTAGGAGGAGGAGTCGGTGGCCTTGGAAAGACGATGCAATCCTTTTTCCATAAAATGGTACGATGTATGGCATGTCCCAGTGTTCTCTCCTCATCACCTCCAAGAATGTCAAGTTGTAGCTCGTGATATCCTGACATCACTTCATCAACCCCCGACACGAGCATAGCCAATTGGAATGGGATTGCAATGGAAGGTTGCTTCAGGGGATTTGCTAAAGCATAGTCGTCCGCCACCTTCATGGATAAGTTCTCCACTTTCATGGGTAGCTCATAGTTAGTCTTGCCTTTGATATCATCCACAAGGTAGCTAGCTAGAAGTGCATCATCGATATTGGCCAGGGCGGTACCCTCGCTGCTTCCCGGCATAGATGGGACGGTGCTATCCAATGCTGGATCGATCTGCTCATCGCTGTCGTCGTTCCAACCCACAAACCCCTCAAACCATGGAACAACGCCTTTTCCTCGTGTTCTTCCCAGGTGTTCAGGATTCTTCAGGGCGCGCATAAGCTCATCCTCCTCTCGGTTAGGCATGAACACCCCCATTCGAGCTTCTTCTATTTTCATTAGTATTTCGTCTGTCTCTTCTTTAAGACTTGCCTTCACCTTACTCAGCCCTATCTCTGGGTCCAACTTCCCTCCATGCCCATAAAACCATGTCCTGCACCTGGGGGGCAGTTCAATGTAACTGGAGTGACCCCTGCACTAATCATCTCTTGCTGAGATTGGTCCCACTTAGGTAGGGCCTCCTGGTAGCCACCTGGCCCCAGAGTATGGTGCCACTTCTTTTTCGCATCATTAACCTTTTTTTCTCGATCGTTCCTTACCGTGTTCCGATTCCTTGAACTTCACAAAATCGTCCCAGTGATAGTTTGCCTTCACCAATGCTCCCTTGAATTCTGGAGTCTTCTTTTTTGCTTTGACGTACACAGCCCATGTATTTTTCTTGAAGGTGTTGAATGAGATCGATAACTTTTTAAGAGCATAGTTTCTGACTTTCTTCAGATCTGCATCTGTCCAATTATCTGGTAGGGTGATGACATGAGTGAATCCCAAAGCACATCTTTTGCTCTTTCGTTGACAAAAGTAACTCCTGCTGGATCTCCCTTTGCTGGCTTTTTCCATTCTTGAATGGAGATTGGCATTTGGTCCCTGACAATAACTCTGCATTGATTTTTGAACTTGGTCACATTTTTCCTAGGTTCAAGCGGTTTGCCATTTGATGTTTCATGGAACCAATGTTGAACTTTACGCCAGGCTCCAACTTTCTGGATGGGCCTCGAACTACCCTGTCGCTTGTAGAAGATTTGCTCGATCCGAAGGCCTAAAAGAAGAAAGATCGATTCGTTAATACATACAACTCAATTAAGACATGTAATGATCACCGGTTGGCTTATATAATAAATATACCTCGTCGGTCTTTGTTCTTTGAAGAACATTTTCTTCATCAACATTATTGTCGCCTTCATCTATTCGTTCGTCTTCATCAAATATCATACAACCCTCACCGGAATTGTTCAGATATTGTGAGCCATCATCATCTTCAGGTTCAAGCTCTGGGCTTGGGGAGTGTATGATGTCAACCAGAGCCTTTTCTCCTTATCTGTCGGTATTTTCCATAGCTTTTATTTAACTAACCCAGAAGAAATATAAAACAATTTAGTATTCAAATTAGAATGCATGCAATCAATAAGGAAAAACTGAGTCATAGTACATAATATGCATCTCGAATAATTCATATAATATGCATCATCAAATATAATCTCGAAAAAATTGTCTCGAATATTATCGAATATAATCCCGAATACATCTCGAGTATTATCACTAATACATCTCGAATATTATCAAATATATAACATCACTAGCTAATACAGATCGAATATTATCGAAGAATCTAGTTCACTCGCGGTTCCTGAGGCTCGGGCAGTGGACACCCAAAGAGAAGGAACCATCAGAGGATCATAGCTCGGGTGAGATCCGTGAAGAACCTGCCAGGTATTGGAGAACATGACGTCCAATGCACCCATGTAGAGATAGACGTGCTCGTCCTCCTCCCTGACACGGTGACGTATCACCTCCGACGGGGTCGGCTGCCTCCGCACCAAAAGTGGCACACGCGAACTCCACAAAAGAAGCTCCGGGTCGACGACGGGACCCGGGGTCGGGTCCTCACCAAGCTACACCCCCTAAAGGTAGCACCTCCCAGTGCCAGCTTGGTGGAGCCTAGTCCTAAACATTGCGCCTCTCAAGTAGGACGTCGTCACGAACGAGTCGATGACGAGGATGCGGGCCGGGCATCGTTGACTCCGAAAAGAAATTCTATGCAAATTTAACATTCTTTAAATGCTTTATTGTGATTTCTTATATATGAGGAACCTTCAGAATAATAAGGGATTCTCTTAACCTTTAAGGGATTTAACAAAATGGTGCCATTGTGGATGTGCAGAAAATGGTCCATATTTTTCATGATATCATCTACCCTTCTATATGTCATGTTGTCTAGCTAGTGTCAAAGGAAGAAAACCATGGCTTCATCATTAGCCGGAAGTAACGGGCGCATGATGGTATGAAGCTGTCCAAAGTTGTTTTGGAACATAGTCCCTGATAGGATAATTAGCATTTTGGTACGAAGTTCAGCAAGAGCCTTCCGAATATCGCTATTTGGAAGGCCTTTTTGCTGAACTTCGTACCAAAAAGGCTAATTATTCTATCAAGAACTACGTTCCAAAATAACTTTGAAAAGCGTCATACCATCATGCGCCTGTTACTTTCGGCTAATGATGAAGCCATGGTTTTCTTGAATCCTTTGACACTAGCTAGAAAAACATGAAATATAGAAGGGTAGATGCATGAGATCATAAAAAAATTGGATCAACTTGTGCACATCCATAATGGGGGCATTCCTAAACCCCTTAAAGGACTAAGAGAATCTATTGTATTCATACATATACTAATTGCAAATCTAACATCCATGTAACATTTCTATATCTTTTTTGTATCTAAAATTTATATAGCAATAAAAAGGTATAAAAACTAAAAAACATTTCTATATCTTTCTTATATGGAAAATTTATCTTGCTATAACTAAAAGTATAAAAACTAAAAATCATTGATCTAACATTTATATATGTAACATTTCATCTAACATTTATATATGTAACATTTCATCTAACATTTATATAACTTAAAGTCTTAAAACTAGAAAACAGAAAATAAAAATGTGTGTATGTGTCTGTGTGCTCATGCATGTACGTGTGTGTGTGTGTGTGCGTGCGCGCAAGGGGGGCTCGATCAATGGGAGGGGTGGCCATGGCGGCAAGGGCTCATGGCGAGGCAACGACCGGCGAGGCGAGGCGAGTCGTCGGCGACGGCGACAGCGACGATGACGGCGCACGAGGTCGCGAGGAGAGCGGTGGTGTCGGGGAGGAGGCGCGGGTGGCCGCCGGTGTCGGGGAGGAGGCGCGGGTGGCCAGCGTCGGGGTGGAAGCGTGGGCGGCCGGTGTCGGGGGCGGCGTCGACGATCTCCAGCATCAAGGGACGCGGCGGCGTTGCGCAGCACCCTGGCGGCGTCTCACGTGTTCGGCATCGTCGAGAGAGAATGGAGATCGATCTGAATTTTTGCGCTTATATGGAACGACCTTTAGTCGCGGTTGGTGGCTCCAATGGCGACTAAAGGTATTTTTTGCCAGGCAAAGCAGAGGGAAGCACGAACCTTTAGTCGCAGTTGTAGCCACCAACCGCGACTAAAGGTCTCGTGCTGCCACAGCCACGGTGCAGAAAGTTTAGTCCCACCTCGCCCAGCGAAGGGCAGTCGCACTGGTTTATAAGCCCTGCTGCGGCTGCTCCCTCGAGCTCATCTCTAAGAAGGCTATGTGGGCCTATTGAACCAGCGCTGCCCTGTTGGGCCTACTAGGCCTTGTGTGCCTGTGGTTGGGGCCCAGTGGGCGGGCATTTTTTTACTTTTCGGTTTTTTTAATTTTTGTTTTATTTATTTTCTTTTGTTTTGAGTTTCTTTTGCTTTATTTAGAGTTAATGAGTGAATCTTTTTGCGTTAGGTCAAAAAAAATATAAACTTTCTGTTAGTGGCAGTAGTTTTCAAATTTGAATAGTTTAAACTGGAATTATTTGAAATTTGTGTGAATCACTAGTTTGTGAATAACTTTACTTTAAAAACAGATTTTTTAGTGATTCTTTTTTCTGTTGTTTAATATTAGCATGTTTTATCATTATATTCAATTTGGTAATTCTTAGGTTATTCAAAAATGAAATTCTTGTAACAGACGAGTTTTCATCTGAAAGCCTAATCTTTCGGAAGAGATTATCCATTTTGTACAAGAAGTGCATCCAGATTTTACCGTAACCCTCTCAACTTTTTAGCACATACTATATGTGTGAAATGATGATACCATGCCAAAATTCAAACTTTTCAGAGTTCATTTGTAGTGCTTTTCAATTTCAGGGTCATTTAGCTCAAAAATCATTAAATGCATGAAAATAGCAAATGAAGTCAGAAAGGGTTGAAAATTTATGGCATGGCTTCAAATGGTGCATATTGAACACACAAAAAGTATCGAGTTGAAATAAATTTTAAAAATGAAATGCCTTTGTAATTGATGAGTTTTTGCCTGAAACCCTGATACTTCGAAAGAGATTGTCCATTTTGTACACGAAGTGCATCTACTTTTTGCCGTAACTCTCTCAACTTTTAGCACATGCTATGTGGGTGAAAGGATGATATCATGCCAACTTTCAACCTTTTCAGAGTTCATTTGTAGTGATTTTCAATATCAGGGTCATTTAGCTCAAAAAATCAGTAAATGCATGAAAAATAGCAAATGAAGTCAGAAAGGGTTAAAAATTAATGGCGTGGCTTCGAATGGTGCATACTGAATGCATATAAAGTCTAGAGTTGAAATAAGTTAAAAAATGAAATGCCTTTGTAACAGACGAGTCTTTGTCTGAAACCCTAATACTTCGAAAGATATTGTCCATTTTGTACACGAAGTGCATCCAGTTTTTGCCGTAACCCTCTCAACTTTTTAGCACATGCTATGTGGGTGAAATGATGACACCATGCCAACTTTCAACCTTTTCAGAGTTCATTTGTAGTGCTTTTCAATTTTAGGATCATTTAGCTCAAACAAATCAATAAATGCATGAAAATAGCAAATGAAGTCAAAAAGGGTTGAAAATTGATGATTTGGCTTTGGACATAATATTTGTTCACGTTTCAAATGCCAAAACACATAAGTACACTACTATTACAAAGATTCACTATGGTTTGTCCGAAGTGAGATTTTCCAGATATATAAGTCTGGAAACTAACTAGAGAATCCAATCACATCCCTGAGTGGGATCTTTGGGTATAAAACTTTTTGTTCGTGTGTGTCCCTTTGCATCGTAACCATGGAAATTCTTCATCATTTAACTTGATGCTCGGGTCAACATTCACTGTGAAGGGAGCAATTTCATGAAACTTTTCATAATCTTCTAACATGTCTGTCTTGTCCTCCACTCCCACTATGTTTCTTTTCCCTGAAAGAACTATGTGGCGCTTTGGCTCATCGTATGATGTATTTGCTTCCTTATCTTTTCTATTTCTCGGCTTGGTAGACATGTCCTTCACATAGAAAACATGTGCCACATCATTGGCTAGGACGAATGGTTTGTCTGCGTACCCAAGAATGTTGAGGTAAACTATTGTCATTCCGTATTACGGGTCTTCCTTTACCCCCGCCTCCTGTCAGATTGACCCATTTGTACCGAAACAAAGGGACCTTAAAACCAAGTCCATAGTCAAGTTCCATATCTCCTCTATGTAACCATAATATGTGTCCTTTGGCCTATTGTGTTTGCTGCATCAAAGCGGACACCACTGTTTTGGTTGGCACTCTTTTTATATTGAGCGATCATGTAAAATGTATTTCCATTTATCTCGTACCCTTTGAAAGTCAATATAGTCGAAGATGGTAACCTGGACAGCAAGTACAGGTCATCTGCAATAGTGTCGTCATGCATGAGACGTGTTTGCAACCAACCGGCTAAACTCATCGTTTGTTCATGTGTAATCCAGCCGTCACACTACTCTGGGTGTTTGGAGCGTAGAATATTCTTGTGTTGCTCAATATACTGAGCCACCAAGGCGGAACTTTGTAGAACTGTGTACTCTGCTTGCGCCAAAGAATGCACATCCTGGCATATTACTGAATTCTTTCCTAGCGTGCCTTTTCCACCCAGTCTCCCTCATGCCACGATTCAGGAACACCACTCGGCTTAATGAGAGGAATAAAGTCAACAAAAAACTCAATGACCTCCTCTGTTTCATGCCCTTGGAGATGCGTCCTTATGTCCTAGCACAATTATAAACATATTTCTTTAAGACTCCCATGAACCTCTCAAAGGGGAACATATTGCATAGAAATACAGGACCCAGAATGGCATTCTCCTCGACTAGGTGCACTAGGACGTGTGTCATGATATTGAAGAAGGATGGCAGGAACACCAACTCGAAACTGACAAGACATTGCACCAAATCATTCTCTAACCTTGGTAGGATTTCAGGATCGATTACCTTTTGAGAGATTTCATTGAGCAATGCACATAGCTTCACAACGACTAATCAAACGTTTTCTGGTAGAAGCCCCCTCAATGCAACCAGAAGCAGTGGCGTCATAATCATGTGGCAGTCATGAGACTTTAGGTTCTAGAAATTTTTCTCTGCCATATTTATTATTCCCTTTATATTCGACAAGAAGCCAGACGGGACCTTCATACTGAGCAGGCATTCGAAGAAGATTTCCTTCTCTTCTTTGGCAAGAGCATAGCTGGCATGATCCTGAAACTGCTTTGGATCCATGCCATCTTCTCCGTGCATACGTTGCTGGTCCTCTCGTGCCTCTGGTGTATCTTTTGTATTTACATACACGCCCAAGAAGCCTAGCAGGTTCACGTAAAGATTCTTCGTCATGTGCATCACGTCGATTGCAGAGCGGACCTCTGGGTCTTTCCAATAGGGTAGGTCCCAAGATATAGATTTCTTCTTCCACATGGGTGCGCGTTTGTCAGCGTCATTCAGAACAGATTGTCCGCCAGGACCCTTTCCAAAGATTACTTTTAAATCCTTAACCATATCAAGTATATCATCACTAGTACGTTGGCGAGGCTTCTTCCGGTGATGTACCTCACCATTGAAATGCTTGCCTTTCTTTCTTACGGGATGCCTGCTCTGAAGAAATCGATGATGCCCCAGGTACACATTCTTCTTACATTTATCCAAATATATACTGTCGGTATCATCTAAACAGTGCGTGCATGCGTGGTATCCCTTGTTTGTCTGTCATGAAAGGTTACTGAGAGCAGGCCAATCATTTATGGTTACAAACAGGAATGCATGTAGGTCAAATTCCTCCTGTTCTTTCTCATCCCACAACCATACTCCTTTTCCATTCCAAAGCTGTAAAATTTCTTCCACTAATGGCCTTAGGTACACATAAATGTCGTTGCCAGGTTGCTTGGGGACTTGGATGAGCATTGGCATCATAATGAACTTCTGCTTCATGCACAACAAAGCAGGAAGGTTATAGATACATAGAGTCACATGCCATGTGCTATGATTGTTGTTTTGCTAACCAAAAGGATTAAAGCCATCTGCACTTAAACCAAACCATACGTTCCTTGCGTCCTTTGCAAAGTCCTTCCATTTTCTCTCGATTTTTCTCCACTGCGATCCGTCAGTGGGTACTCTCAACTTCCCGTCTTTCTTACGGTCTTTGTTGTGCCATCGCATCAACTTGGCATGATCTTTGTTTTGGAACAAAAGTTTCAACCGCGGTATTATAGGAGCATACTAGATCACCTTGGCAAGAATCTTCTTCCTGGGGCGCTCGCCCTCAACATCACCAGGGTCATCGTGGCCGATCTTATAGCGCAATGCACAGCATACCAGGCATGCATTCAAATCCTCGTACTCATCGTGGTAGAGGATGCAGTCATTAGGGCATGCATGTATCTTCTACACCTCTAATCCTAGAGGGTAGACAGCCTTCTTTGCTTCGTACATACTATCCGGCGATGCGTCGTCCTTTGGTAGCTTCTTCTTTCACATTACCCAACTTTTCAAATGCTTTGTCAGATACACCATTCTCTGCCTTCCATTGCAGCAATTCTAGTGTGGTAACTAGCTTTTTCTCGTCATCTTCGCAATTTGGGTACAACAATTTCTTGTGATCCTCTAACATGCGTTGCAACTTCAGTTCTCCTTTTCACTTGCGCAGTTTTTCTTTGCATCGGCAGTAGCCCGACCAAGATCATCGGCGGGCTCATCTGATGCCTCTTCTTTAGCTCCTTCCCGCATTGCTGGCTCAGCTTATTCCCCCATTGTTGTACCATTGTATTCATGGAACCCATGGTCGGGATAGCTGTCGTCAACCTCTTCTTCATTCTCTTCTATTAGGACCCCTCTTTCTCCATGCTTGGTCCAGTAGTTATAGCCGAACATGAAACCGGACACAAACCAGGTGGACATGAATGGTTCTTGAGTTAGAGTAATTTTGATCATTCTTACAGCCAGCACATGGACAATACATAAAACCATCCACCCGCTTGTTTGCCTCAGCCGCAACCAGAAAAGTATGCATGCCATTAATGAACTAGGGAGAGCATCGGTCATCATACATCCATTGACGGCTCATCTTCATTACACAACACCGAAAAGAACAAATTAATACAAGTTCATACACAAAGTTCATACACACTTGTTCTCATAAAACAACATACAAACTCTCTAGCTAAGGCATTTAAATGCAACAACAAATGTGATCAAGATGCTACTAAGGTACCAATTGATCCAACAGCATAGTGATGCCAAGCCTCACTATCAATGGCATATTTTCTAAATTTTCTAATCTTCAAGCGCATTGCATCCATCTTGATCTTGTGATCATCGACGACATTGGCAACATATAACTCCAGTTTCATCTTATCTTCTTCAACTCTTTTCAAAAAAAATCAAATACTTGTTTTCTTTTTAAACTAAATTTATCTTCTTGACAAGAATATCTATGTTGGTTGCAATTTCCGATTAACATACCTCCTAGATAAAAATATCTATGTCAACTTGATGGGCATAATTTTCATAAACACGAAATGCAACAAATAGTTATAAAAGAGAGTATATACCACATCCGAATCATAAACCGGACGAGGGCCGATGGCGACGGATATCAAAACCATGCCACTATGTATAACAAACAACCATATAGGTAAGAAAACTATACAAGTAACTATCTAAATCTTACAAACATGATTTTTTTATAAAAAGGATAAGAACAAGATTCTCACCAAGGTGGTGCCGACGACGGGATGGTACGGGCGATCGACGGTGGTTAGGACGGGGACGGGAAGGCACTAAGTAAAACACACCTACACATGCAAAGTAAGAAGTTAATTTGAGCTCAAATTAAATATAAATCAAATAAACTGCCACATATAAATTCTCCCAAACTAAAACCCACAAATCACTATACTTATAGAGCATTTCAAGAGCTAATCTAGCAATGAGAGATGAAAGGACAAAGTTGCTAACCTTTGTGAACACTTGGATGGATGGGGTGCCTCCAAATCTTGACAAATTTTGGCAAAAATGAAGGTGAGATCGAGCAAGGGGAAGAACAAAGGAGAGGAAGAAGGGGAAAATAGGGAGGAGTGTGCTCGGGCTGGTCGAAGGGTTCATATAGGGGATCTTTAGTCACGGTACATGACACAAACTAGGACTAAAGGTGTGCCTATAGTCCCGGTTCGTGCCACAAACTGGGACTAAAGGTTATCGTGGGGCCCCAGGCTGACACCAACCTGCCACCACCCCTTTAGTCCTGGTTCGTGTTACAAACCGGGACTAGAGGTACGGAACGAACTAGGACTAATGATGTCCGTCCTGAACCGGGACTAATGGTCACATTAGTGTCAGTTCAAAACCAGACCGGCACTAATGCTATGGACAAAAGGTCTGTTTTCTACTAGTGGCCATAGTCCACCATTGAACAGAAAAGAGATGGGGTGGTTAGACCATGCTGGATTCATGTATATGTTTCATTTTCGTGTTATGACATGAGTGATACGCAAGACCTGTTTGGGGGCACCAACACGAAGTGGCGACGGAGGAGACATGTGCCACATCAAAGTTGCGCATTGGGTATTTTGAACAATCAAACCACCATGTGCATACATATTTTTGTTCCACATGTAGGCATTATGTGTTCTGGCCCCTTTCCAACATTTTTTTACGAAATGCTCCTATATATTATTATTCTAGGAGTAAATAGCAAAGATTCGAATGTAACAACCGTTTGCGATTGTACACTAAACAGAAACCATTAAATCCACCCATCCACCATTAGCACATCAGCACGGTCCACTGGTGCATGCCGGAAATGATTGGGTTCCATGAGACTTCCCTCGTAAAAATATCTACGGGTTTGATAAAATGGCTGTTATGCGGTTTTTCCTATTTGATAGCACACACTTATTATGTTTCCCTTTTTACGATGTTTGTTGCTCCCACCCTGGTCATGCCGCTTCAATCCCATAATCTAAATTTTTAGTAGCCCCGGCATCGTGGCATTCCCACGTAGTAACATTTTCAGTAGCCACGCGGCATTTCCTCAAACACAACTTGCCCCCCTCCCCACCATAAAACCTCTGCTCAGCTTACGTAAAAAAAGGGAAACATCCGCTCCCGCACGCACCACTCCTCTCCCTCGATCGAACCATAGCTAGCCCGCTGTCGCCACCGCCCCCAACTATATGATCTTCCTCTGCAGGCCTTCCCATGACTATCTCAAAGTCCTCATGAAGATCCATCACAAGGTGGTTGGACTAGAGTCGTCCGTGCAATGGACAGTAGTGCTCCTCCATGTCGAATAATGCACGCAAAACTCTGGTCCACCCCGTAGTGTTGGCCTACGAACCACCCTCTTCCCTGTAGATCCCCATACCCATCCTCACCCACACTCTAGAGTGTCGCTGCCTTAGCCTGGCTATGCTTCCTGGGGAGCTGGAGGAGCAAATGGCTAAAAAGAGGTATATCAAGGCATGTCCGCTGGACGACGGCGAGGTGGTCATCAAGGCCCCATGGGGAAGCTTAGTATGATGACTGACTTGGGGCTTCTAATAAGCCGGCTCACGCATGTATGCATGTCCCGGCAGCCGGCTACGACATCGAGCTCGTCGGCAGCGATGGCTTGACGCGCACTATGCATAGCTTAAGTAACGCACCCATGCCCCTTCGGGTTCAACCTCCTTGGATCTCCTCCATGCCCCCTCTCCCCAGCGCTGATCTACTATGCTTTGCTGACATGATTTTGCCTTCATTGCCATTGAGACCCTTTTGTCATTTTTGAAAGTCGCCGTCTATATATATGGCGGTGGCTTGGGATTGTTAGCTGTCAAGTCAAACCTCATTGAGGACGACAAGGCGCCCTATCTGTCTCTTCCAAGTGGAATAGCCCATCCACGACATCAGGGACGTCACCCTATAGACGTGCTCTTCCAAAGGAAAGGAGCTAAATTGCCACAACAGGGAGAGCATGGTGCGCACCCCCAGTCCAGGCTCTACCAAGGGGTATGAATTGTTCAAAAGTCCAATTTGATATGCTAGAGTATGAATTGTTCAGTTCAATTTCAGTGTTGGTGCATTTGGTTGTCTGTAGTGAGCTTATACCTTGTTTAGCATGATATGTGGTTGTTTGTAGTGAAACATATGTTCAGTGTCATTGCTAGATTTGTTTGTTCAATCATACACTTGGTTCCCACTAAAGCTGGTGTATTTAACACGCCCTTGTTTATTTTAGTTTTCTCACAATATGATGTTGAATCATAAAATTTGATGTTTAAGCACATGGTGTGTTCTATCTTCCATGAAATTTCAACAATACTGATATGAATGACTGTTTGTTTGTTGTTAAGTCTATTGTAGTGAGAATATGCTTCATTTAAAGGATTTTTTGTGGTTTGTGGTTATGATTTGTCCAATTTCAATTTGGTATATTCGATTGTGTGTAGTATGCCTTCGATCTACTCTGCTTTCCTGTCAGGAATTTGCTATGCTGGAGTATGAATTGTAATGTTCAAAAGCACAATCTGATTTGCTAGAGTACAAATTGTTCGATTCAATTTCACTACCTATGTTTGGTTGTCTATAGTTAGCATATACCTATATTTGGTTGTTTATAGTATGCATCTGATCTACTCTGCTTTTGTAGCATCCCGACTCAAAACGAGTCAAGCCTCTGTGTGTTCTGTGCCATTCCTGGATCAGTATGTTGGCACACACACACAGTACATCAATGTATATATCAAAGGGCAATCACATGTAATTAAGCTAAAACTGATATATACCTCAAAATCTCAACGGAAACAGTCTACAGGAGTGGAGTCCAAATAAACACCAATGGCAGGTTGAGTGTAGACCGTAACCCTGAATTGTACTCTTTCTCGTCATAGAAAAGTATCTGCAACATAAGACGTTGCAGCCGTGTAGGTCACCATATTGATTATGCCGGCAAGTCACAAAAGAGAGGGGTAAAAAATAATCATCTACACTATATGCACATATGGCAGGTGGGGTTGTAAGTTTAAGTTTTGCGTAAAGAGAATTTTTCCTACAACAAGAGAGGGGGCAAAGCAAAAATTATTACTACAACGTTGGTTGTTTAATGAGATGGTTCCACCAAACAATTCTAATACCCAGGCTAACAATAACACCCTCATCATTATAAATTATTTGTGTTGAGACTTCGTGACAGTTTCAGTTCCTTTGGCTCAAGTTGTCCATGATCGTGGACACGGCAAATCGATTAGGTTTTTGTACTCTATAGAGTTTTGCACACGTTCCCCACAAGATTTGATCGCCTCCATTGAAATCCTTGCACTTTAGGGTGTTTGAGAACGGATGATCAAAACATGGTCTTTGAAAGGGTTCCTCTAAGCCATTGTCGGTGCCCATCCATTCCTACCGTTCTTCTACATCTCGTAGCACCACCCGTCTAGAGTCACCACAATGTCCAACCAAGCCAGAGCCCATAATGGCTTGTGGTTGTGTAGGTAAGCCTCGGTTCTTGATGTATCCATCCATCTCTTTGTGCCTCAGTGGACCTTTCCGCATGAATACTGGCACTTCTCCAGCAACACCTAGGCTAACCACTGGTTTCTCCAGGACACCGTTCATACCATCATCCACCCAGAGGTATATTGCATCATGACGTCTTGAAAATTCTTGAAGTCTTGAGGTCTTGATCATCAATTAACTCTCACAGCTCTCATTGTAAACACTCATCCAAACCCCTTCTACTAAAAGCATAGCAAAATAAACAATAATGTTCCCGAGGCCAAAGTAACAAGGGTTTATGGGTGTCTACCATACGATACTACTCAAAGAACTAAAATTTCCAAGTACCTACTTTGCATGCAATGGTGGAGAAGGTTGAACTAATGCAATAAAATCATAGGTAACATGATCAATGTGAACTTGCCTCGTGAGGTTGATGAAGATAGAATCGCTCTCAGAAAAATAACTTGATGGAACTATCTGTCATTCTCCGATGAAATCTATATAATCAAACATTGCACTCATAATCAAACACTTCTAGCAATCAATACTATCAAACAAAAAGCAACACAAAAATACAATAGGGTTGTGATGAAGGAAATACTTAAGACAAAAGTTAAAACAACAAAACTTCATCAAACAACCAAAAGTAGTTCTCCCTACAAATAATCCTATTTTCAATAACAAGAAGACACCACAAAGTAAAATCTAACAAAAAGTATTTGAGCCAATATTTTACTAGCAAAAAGAATTACTTTTGAAGAACAACTCAGAACTATGAAAACAACACACTAACAACAAAAGTGTTTGTCTAATAAACTTAACAACAAGAAAAACAATTAAAACACTAAAATAACCGAAAACAAAAATATAAAACCAAGCAATAACAGAAATTGTTTTATCATAGATCTTTGTTTAACAAAAAGAACTATTTGACAAGTTTTCATTAAATAATTCATATGGCCTAACAAAAGTTAACCTAGAGTTAAACCACAAACAATTTAAATTATAATACAAATTTCTTTTGGTCTGAACTATAGTTAACAAAATAATAAAACTACAAAAGAACTTAGAGAAAATATTTTCAAAAGGAAATTAAACTAGCATTGAAATCAATTTCCAAGTTGTGATTTAACTAGAATTGATTTCATGCAAGGAAATAATAAATAAAAATAATTCTTGTCAAAACAATACCGTTAACTAACAGAAAACAAATTAAAACTTATCAACTAATACAAAAGAAAACAAATTAAAAACAATTAAAACAAAAGAAATAAAAAAATTCCTGAAAAGAACTAAAACAGATTCTGCTTTGCTTGAAACCCTAATTTCAAATACTCTAAAAATTCCCCAATTATTCCTATTGATAAACAAAGTCACTAGTTACCGGCGAAAAAAAGAATCAACTCAAAACCTAATTTTAAACTCAAGTTATAGGCAAATCAGTGTTTGAATCAAATTTGTTTGAATTCAAATTTAAAATATTCAAGTATGGTCAAACTTGATATCTACATAAACTAGAATAAATTTGCGACACAAAGAAAAAACAATCATTTAAAAATATTTAAAAAAATAAAAGATATAGCTAAAACAAAAAGACATTCTATTGTGTTAAATAAAACAAAAGCAAAAATAAAACCTAAACTAACGAACAGGAGGGCCACATGGCAAGCTGTGAGTGGGTGCAGGGCGTGCATGCGGTATCTAAACGACAGAACAACTGCTACTTAAAGGAAAACTATTCGGGCACTTAAGTTATAACAGGGGTCTAATCTTAGCCGTAGATCTAAGATCCAATGGTAGGGAGAGGAAGGGGACCTCACCGCGATGGTTGACAGGCTCCAGCGAGACTCCGGCAGGGCAGAGGCGGGGAGTTCGATGGAGATAGTGCTCCGATGGTCAGGGACGACGGCGAAGGTGACCAGGCGACGGCGGAGGCTCGCCGGCGTTGATTGGCGGTGGAGTTCGAGCTCGAGGGCGTCAGGGCGAGCTCGTGGAGCTTCAGTTCGGTGCAGGTCTCCGGTGAGGTGGTGGCGCATCGTTTCGATGGGCGACGACAGCTGTAGGGAGGTCCGAGCGACAGTGGCAAAGCTCCGATGAAGATGGGTGGGGTCAGAGGGGCTCAGGGAGCGCGAGGGCAAGCACTAGGAGCTTGGGGGTGTTCAGGTGTGGGGACAAACTCCAACGAGGTGTGTGGGCGGCATTCTGGCGACGGAGAACATGGGGATCGGGTGGAACGGAATGCCACGGCGTCAGGGTTTATATAGGGGCATCAGGGAGCTCGGGGAAGGAAAGAAGAGGGAGATCCGCGGCGGATCTGGTCGGGCTCCAGTGGTGGAAGGAGGAGATGGGGAAAGGAAGCAGATGACCGCGACGTGGGTTCGGTCGAGTGGTGGGCCAAGCGCGTCAGTGGGAGAGGGGAGCACGGGTGGGAATCGGGCGGCCGATCGGATCTGGCGAAGGATATACGGGCCGAAAATTTCCTATTGGGCCTCGAGAGTTTTCCTGTCAAAGGAAGTTCTTTCCTTTTATTAACAACACGAAATAGAAACATGATTTGGAAAAATCAAATCAAGTCGAGACATGGAAGTTTTATATACTAAAAGTATCAGAAAAATAAATTTAATAAAATGAACATTTTTCCACGGCCAAAATAAATACTTTTGAAAAAGTATATTCCAAAAAAAGCCTAAATTGATTTTATTTCTTTTTGCAAATATATTTTTCAAATAACCCCATGGGCTTAATGGTTCAAATATTTCACAAACGTACCCCTGGTTTGGAGGGTCATGTTCCTCCTCTCAATTTTTTTGAATTTGGGCAGGTGAATTTGAATTCATTCAAACCTTAAAATGGAGCCAAATATGAAATGGATTCCAACCAGAAAATTTTCAATAGTTTTTTTTCAAAAATCCAAAAATTCAAATCCATCATTTAAAGAAGGCATGTCATCTTCTCTCATTGTTTTGTATTTGATGAGATTGGCATTCAAAAGCAAGGGGAAAGTCATTTTATTCCCTCTCATTCAAAAGCTTCAAAAAGTTTCAAATTTCACCCAATTTCAAACAATCAATGAAACAATCAATCATTTAATTAATTAATATACCATTCCAAAATTTGGGATGTTACAGCTTTGCTATCAGGAATTTACCTTCATCACCAACGAGGCCCTTTTGTCATTTATGGAAGCCGCATTCTATGGCGATGTTTTGGCATCGTCAGCTACCAAGTCAGGTCTCATTGACGTCGACAAGTGCGCCCTATGCTCGAGTATGAATTTTTCAGTTCAATTTCACGAACGCCTATGTTTGGTTGTCTGTAGTGAGCATATACCTTGTTTAGCTGTTTTTGGTTGTTTGTAGTGAACATATGTCGAACTTCAATTGCTAGATTTGGTTGTTCAATCAAACAATTGGTTGGTTAAATATGGTGTAGTTAACATG
Organism: Hordeum marinum; assembly: GCA_022496015.1. Taxonomy (NCBI): domain Eukaryota; kingdom Viridiplantae; phylum Streptophyta; class Magnoliopsida; order Poales; family Poaceae; genus Hordeum; species Hordeum marinum. Next base: position 300,041,120 of record CM039673.1, read on the forward strand.
CCCCTTTTTATTTCGGTTTTCTAACAATGTGATGTTCAATCATAGAATTTGATATTTAATCACATGTTACATTCTATGCAATTTCAACAATACCGACATGAATGACTATTTGGTTGTTATAGTATGCCTTGTTTATTTAGTTATATACCGCCTATTTTTTTACTCTATGATGTTCAATTATACATTTTGATGTTTAATACAAGCTTTGTTCTATGCAAATTCAATAATACCATTATGAATGACTTTATTTGGTTGTTGTTAAGCTTGATGTAGCGAGCATATGCCTATTTTAATGGTTTTTGGTTCACATGGCTATATTTGTTTCCCGTGTTATATCCCTCCACCCCATTATATAAGACGCTAATACATCCAGTATGTTTGTGCATTGGATGTAATTAGATCTTATATAGTGGGACGGAGAGAGCATCATGTGAGGTAACTAATAATGATTTCTAGTACAATGGGTCAAAATGTGGCAATTAAACTATTTATTAATAGTTTGTCCAAGACAACCGTGATATGAAGTATATTAACTCGGAACTATCTATCCTTTTTACTGCACATAATGAGTTGTTAGATGACAATCTCTGAATCTTTTTCCTTTGCAGTGGTTCCTAACGCAGTCAACCCAAGATCACCTCAAACTACATGATTCTTGGACATGTAAATATACATGTATTCCTACCATACTAGAATGACTATCTGGAAGTCATAAAGATATTGAAGGATGGGTGGTTGGCCATCACAGGGGATTGGGCTAGAGTCGTATGTGCATACGACATGGAGGAGGGCACACTACGAGCATTCCGCTTCACCTTTTACGGAAATCAGAATATATTTTACCTCTTTCTTTGTCATCTTCAATATAAGTATTTGACCATCGTTCGTCATCCTTTATTTGGTGCTTATGTAATTTTTTCGTTGACATAATTCTTGAGCGTATGTACCTGTGAATGGAATAATGCATTGGTTGATGAACATATCTATGTATATGTAAAAAGCTATTCCCTACTTTCAAATTAAAATTTTGTACAATTTAAACTATAGTGATTAAAATAATTATAAAATGCTCTGCGGGTCATTACGCCGCACACGGTTTGTAAGTCTCAACATTTGTGATATACCTCAAGATCCTACACGTTCCACAGATAGAAAACGTGTGCGACCATGCACACAGTTGCTGTTTGCAAACCGTGTGTGATTTTAGATAATATAACAAACGATGCAACGTAATGTAACATTGGTGATAGAATATCTGTCGCATACAGTTTAAAATGATAAACTACTTGTAATGTAGTACGCATTGCAAACGTTGGATCATAGAATAGCGCATGTGATACTTATCCTATCGGACGAGAGTACGACATTTCTTAAACCAATCTGATACGTGTATGACGGTTAAATTATAGTCTTAGTTAAATATTGCCAACGGTTCGTCTAATATAAGTGTTTGTGATATACCCCTTATCATACATGCTTCATAATTGTGAACTGTTTATGATTTGGTGCACATCGTAAACGGTGATCCACAAAATAACGCATGTGATGTTAGTGTGATCTCACACGAGTTGCAAGGATGGGTCGGATGGGAAGTCCACCATATCTCAAACGGTTGAGCGGTGACTCTCATTTGTGATAGAGGCGGACATCCCATACACTTAGTTTTGCCAAACGTTTGCGTTCGTTGGACACCATCGCCGACGATTATTCTGTGTCGTGTGGGATGGACCCCCCTATCGCACACACATGTAAGGCGACGGTTTCAAAGTACATCGTAGAAAGGGGTTAAAAACTGTTTGTATAGCACGTCGCTGCACTAGTGTGGTGAGAGTGCGTACATCCATGGATTCACATTAGTCATAAAGAACTCACATACTTATTGCAAGGTTTTATTAGCTCTCTCGAAGCAAAGTACTACTCGCATGCTCCTAGGGTGGAGTTTGGTAGGAGTTAACCATCATGTGCCCCCGATTATAAGAGCACAAACGATTTCAATCAAGGATAAATTATGCTCCAATCTTCATTGCATAACTAGAGACTATACGTGCATGCTTCGGGGATCACAAACTATAACATCAATATTCTTATTAATCCACAATCATCCACTAGTGCACCCATATATTACTAATTTAATGTCACAAAACTATTGCGGGGAATCAAACATATCATATTCAGTGATCTACTATTTTTATGTAGGATTTTATGACTAACCCTGTAAATCCCCAATTCCTGTTAACTCTCTAAATAGGTATAAAGTGAAGCATGAGGGTTTAATTATTTATGCAAAAGATCGTGCTCGAATAAATATAAGTGAAACAACATAACATTCTACAAATAACGGTTTTCTATTTGTAGAGAAACAGGCATCCAACTTCAAAGGATATAAGTGGAGCACATGTAGCATTCTATAAAGCCATACTCAAAAGATATAAGTGAAGTGCAAAGAGCGGTGTATAAATAAACAATGGAGTTTCCCATACCAGCATGGTGCATTGCTAAAGGAAAATAAAAGGCACGCGACGCTCCAAGAATTTACGCATGTCATGTGAACAAAACAAAAACCGAGACATGCTGATAATTGTTGAAGAAGACAAATGGGATGCCTTGCGGGGCATCCAAAGCTTAGATGCTTGAGTCTCCTTTAATATTTAATTTAGGTAAATTGGGGATCCCCAAGCTTGAGCTCTTTCCTCTCCTTATTCTTCTCATATCAATACCTCCTTGATCTTCGAACACTTCATCCACACAAAACTTAATAGAACTTTCATTAGAAAGGTAAGTACATAAAACATCAAATCCCATCATGTCTTGCCATCACATTATTTTATAATTATAATCCAACATTACCTATTGTATACTATCACAATTATATGGCTCCCAAGTCAATGGGGCCCACCAAGAACTCTTATATAAGCAAAGAAAGCAACTACAACAGCAATCTGTGAAAAACACGGCAGTCTAAAAAGATGCAGATAAATACCATACTTCTGTACCTCAAAAAAATCTGAAAATATGTAGTAAAAAATTTGCATAATAGTATTGGTTTAAATATTTCAGAAACTTTTGACTTTCCAGTAAAATATGAAAAATCAAACACTACAAGCAAAGTTTCTGTTTTTGCACAACACATATCAAACATGCAATTCAAAAATCCTAAAGGTAAATCGTGGCACATTATTTATAATACAAGAGGATAATTATTTTTTCTGAAAGGTTGTTGTAATCAAGATTCACAAAGTTTCCATGGGCATGAACAAAGTTCAAGGGTAGCCCCCACTTCAACGGTGCTCATCCTTCTCACATTCACTTTTCATTTTGAAGATGTTTTAGGTTCCCCACTTTATTTCTTTTTTTAAAGCACATATCAGAAATAAATGACTCTCTAAAACTTCTGGGTTTCTCCCTGGCAACGTTTTCTTTAAATCCATTAAGCTAGGCATATAGTACTCAAGTAATTGACCCAGACGGATCCCAAGGTATATCAAATCCAATTTTAATTAACAATGATGTTTGATTTAGTAGTGAGCACAAAGTGATATATATCACGTGAAAACAAAGTCTATCTCTCTTCATACGCATTGGCATGTCATAAAAGAACAATTCATGCACATAAAGTGAAGGCCAAAACATAGCATAAGTAGTTTCTTGCAATTTTATCGTATTGGAAACATAGAGAGGTGAAGAAATGGTTCCTCTCTCAGAATAATTGCAAGTAGGAGTAGAAAGCACATGCATATTATATTCATAAACATTATCATGTGTAATGGTAAAGCACAACCTATAAATATAATCAATAATAAGTGCAAACTTCTCCGATATAGTGTAGTTGGGAGAATTCAAACGATAATACGACTATCATGTGTGGGTGCAATAGCAACGATTTCATGCTTAACATAAGCAACTATAGCAAGTTCATCTCCATTGGCATAACTCATATTGGCATCATGACCACAAGCATAGCAAGCATCAAGTTCATCAAAAGGGGATATTTCAAATGAATCCAAGGGATCATAGCGATTATAATAGCATTCATCCTTCGGAATGTGCGAAGGGAAATTAAACAATGTATGAGTTGAAGAGTTACTCTCATTAGAAGGTGGGCATGGGTAGCTAATCAGCTCTTCCTCCTTTGGTTCTTCGCTCTCCTCCCCATCTTTTTCATCTAATGAGCCCATAGTTTTAGCAATTTCTTCTCCCATAGATTCTTGCAAAATATTAGTATGTTCCAAGGAAGTGGACATTATCTCAATAAATTCATTAATATCAACATTGTATTCATAATTCTCATAGCAATATTTAAGTATGGCAAAAAAATTAGATTTGTAAACAGCATCATCATAGTTATCATACTTTTCAAAGAATGATTTAGTTTCATAAGCACCCTTAAAAGCAAAAAAATCTTATATTTGTTCCACATCATAGTAATCATATATACCATTAGAATAAGAAGTCAAGGTTTCATTATCATTAAATTCACATTGAAAGGGAAGGTGTAGACCCTTAATCTTAGAGCAACAAGTATAATCACATCTCACGCATAAATCCCAAGCATACCAACGGAACATTTTAATTTGATCCCATAAATGTTTCCCTTTTTGAGACAAGAGATAGTCCCTAAAGTACTCATGTTGATCCAATGTGTCTCCCATTATCAAGTTGAATGGGGATTTCTCAAGATTTTCAAAGTAGTTATAATGTTTTTCACATAACCAGCACCGAGGGTTTTAGAAGGTTCCCCATCTCCATGAGTAGAAAGTCCAACTAATTTTTTTGGTGTTTCTTGCTCCATATCCATAACTAAAGATATAAAAAACTTATAACAGAAAATAAAATTACTTAGTGCTAAAGAAAACAAGCAAAAACAAGAAAATCAACCACTAAGTTATTGCTCCCCAGCAACGGCGCCAGAAAAAGGTCTTGATAACCCACAAGTGTAGGGGATCATTTGTAGCCTTCTTCGATAAGTAAGAGTGTTGAACCCAACAAGGAGAAAAAGGTAGAATTAATATTCTCTCAAGTTCTTTCGACCACCGATACAACTCTACGCTCGCTAATGCTTACTTTACCTAGAACAAGTATGAAACTACTTTGCAAGAATAGAACTAGAAGTACTTTCTAGATAGTTTTGCAAGATAATAAAGAACATGGAAATAAAAGTTAGGTGCTGTTTTAATAAAATAACAATAAAGTAAATATAGCGAGTGTGGAAAAAGTGGTGATAGGATTTGCGAGATTGTCCTAGCCAATTGATAACAAGATCGGTAATCATTATTGCAGTTTTATATGAGGGGAGCATGAGCTAACATACTTTCCATACTTGGATCATATGCACTTATGATTGGAACTCTAGCAAGAATCCGCAACTACTAAAGAACATTAATGTAAAACCCAACAATTGCATCAAACATCAAGTCCTATTTACTCCCATACACAACCATCCCCTTACTCGGGTTTGTGTTTTAGTCACTCACCAGCCCACTATAAGAGAATCATATACATACTGCAACACCCTCCAGCGTGAATCCTTCACGTGTCCACCTTGCAGAAGGCACCTTAGGACAGCACCTAGGACAGCACCTAGGAAAAAGTGGTGACCTTAGGACAGCACCTTAGGAAACCATGCAAATCAAATCAATCAAGATCATTAATCAACCCATAGGACAAAAGGGATCTACTCAAACATCATACAATAGCAAAAAATCATTGGATAATAATATGTAGCATAAAACAGCATGTTCAAGTAGGGGGTATAGAGGGATGTGGGAGAGTGGACCGCAATAGGTAGATGCGGGAAGGTGATGGTGGTGGTGATGATGGCGGCAAAGTTTTTGGTGTAGATCTTCATCACGATTGTTGTCTCGGCGGCGCTCCGGCATCACTAGGAGAGAGGGGGAGAGAGCCCCCCTTCTTCTTCTTATTACTTCGCCTCCTTTATAGATGGGAGGAGAGTTTCCCCTCTGGTCCATGGCCGCCATGGCTCCCGGAGGGCAAGAGCCCCTCCGAGATTGCATCTCTCAGTCTATCTTTGTTTTGTTTTTGCGACTATTTTCTGACCCCTTTGCCGTTTCTTAAATATCCAGAGAACCGTAACTTCGATTGGGCTGAAATTTTGAGGGGATTTTTATCATGAAAATATTTTTCGTGCAGAGGTAGGGCCCCAACCGACTTAAGAGGGAGGCACAAGCCATCAGGGCATGACCAACCCCTTGGTTGTGCCTATTGTCTTGTGCCTCCATCAGGCATCGTGTTGCATTGATTCTTCTTCCCAAAATTCACATATATTCCAAAATAAACCTCCGTAATTTTTTATCGCATTTGGACTTCGTTTGATACGGATTTTCTGCAAAACAAAAAACACAAAAAAATAGGAACTGGCACTACGCACTAGATAAGTAAATTAGTCCCAAAAATGATATAAAATTTTGCTAAAAGTATATCAAAGTTGCAGAATATTGGCATGAAACAATCAAAAATTATAGATAGGACAGAGACATATCAAGAGCCAAAGTTGTCTTTACTTTGTTGTATGTCCTTCATATCAATTATTAAATGCCATGTAATTGCTTTACTTTATCGCTTTTAATTAGCAATAGTCGTAGAAGAAATAGTTGGTGGAGACAACTACGTGAAGGCATGATGATGGAGATCATGGTGTCGTGCTGGTGATGATGGTGATCGTCTCGGTGCTTTGGAGATGGAGATCAAAATCACCACATGATAATGGTCATATCATGTCACATATTGATTGCAGGTGATGTTTATAATTTTATGCATCTTATTTTTCTTAGGATGACGGTAGCACTATAAGATGATCCCTTCACTTATTTCTAGATAAAAGGTGTTCTCCCTGAGTATGCAGCATTGCAGAAGCTTGTCGTTTTGAAGGACCTCGTGATGATACATTGTGATAGACTCTTCGTTCGAATACATCTGGTGTAAGCCAATTTTACACATGAGGAGTAATTGGGTCAATCTTGATGAGCCTGGCATGTACAGACATGGCCTCGGAACACGGAGGACCTAAAGGTTAAACATGATTCATATAGAAGATATGATAAACATGGAGATGTTCACGATGGAAACTACCCCAACTCATGTGATGATTGGACTTGGGTTGCTGGAATAGGATCTTGTATCACTTACACAACTTGAAGGATGTTGATTTAAGTGGGGGTTCCTTAGTAATCTGATTAATTGAACTAATTATCATGAACATACTCTAAATTGTCTTTGCAAAATTATGTTGTATATCAATGGCTCATGTTACAGCGCCCCTAAATTTTAATGTCTTCCTAGAAAAAACAAAGTTGAAAGATGACGGAAGCAACTATGTGGACTGGGTCCATAAATTTGAGGATTGTCCTCATTGTAGCATAGAAGTCATATGTCATTGATGCACCGCTCGGTGCGCCACCCTCTCCAGTGTCGTATGTGGATGTTGTGAACGTCTGTCGGGCACGTTCGCGTGACTAATCAATAGTTCAGTGCGCCATGCATGCTTTACGTCTTAGAACTGGGGCTCCATGGACGTTTTGTGCACCATAGAGCATGTGAGATGTTCGAGGAGCTGAAATCGGTATTTCTGTCTCATGCCCATGTTGAGAGGTATGGCACCTCTGACAAGTTCTTCAGTTGTAAGATGGAGGAGAACAACTTCGTCAGCAAGTACGCACTCGAAATGTCTGGGTACTACAATTGCTTGAATCAGTTGGGAGTTGATCTACCGGATTAAGTAGTGATTGATAGAGTTCTTCAATCACTATCACCAAGCTACAAGAGCTCCATGATCGACTATGACATGCAAGGGAAGGATAAGACTATCCCAGAACTTTTTGCGATGTTTAAGGCCGCATAGGTAGAAATCAAGAAAGAGCTTCAAGTGTTGATGGTCAAAAAGACCACTAGTTTCAAGAAGTGCAAGGGACATAAGGGAAACTTCAAGAAGAATGGTGAGCCGGTCTCTTGAGTAAACAAACCCAAGGTTGTACCCGAACCCGAGACTGAGTGCTTCTATTGCAAGGGGAGTGGTCACTGGAAGTGGAACTGCCCCAAGTACTTGGTAGATAAGAAGGATGGCAACATCAACAAAGATATATTTGATATAAATTTTATTGATGTGTATCTTACTAGTGCTCGTAGTAGTGCCTGGGTATTTGATATCGGTTTAGTTGCTAATATTTGTAACTTGAAACAGGGGTTGTGGAATAAACGGAGACTGGGTAAGGACGAGGCGATGATGCGCGTTGGAAATGGCTCTAAGGTTGATGTGATCATCAGCGGCTTGATCCCTCTACATCTACCTTTGAAATTAATTTTAAACCTAAATAATAGTTATTTGGTGCTTGCGTTGAGCATGAACATTATATTTGGATCTTGTTTATTGTGAGACGGTTGTTCATTTAAGTTAGAGAATAATGGTTGTTCTATTTATATGAAAAAAATCTTTTACAGTCGTGCACCCAATGTGAATGGTTTATTCTTACTGAATCTCGATCGTAGTGATACAAATGTTCATAATATTGATGCCAAATCATGCAAAGTTAATGATGATAGTACCACATACTTGTGGCGCTGCCCCTGTCGGTGTCAAAACCGGTGGATCTCGGGTAGGGGGTCCTGAACTGTGAGACTAGAATCGATGGTAACAAGAGACCAAGGGGACATAGATTTACCCAGGTTCAGGCCCTCCTATGGAGGTAATACCCTACGTCCTGCTTGGTTGTATTGGGGTTACAGAGTTAATCTACCTCGAGATCGAATAGCTAACCCTAGAAGAGTTGTTATGTGCCTATAACCTAAAACCCTACGGCTTATATAGACACCAAGGGTACCTAGGGTTTACACATGGTCGGTTATATGCCGAAGAGATAAACATGCCTATTTAGTACATCAAATGTGCAGTGCAAGCTGTACTTCCCGAAGCTTCCGTCTTGGAGATAATGTCTTCAATGAATCCTATGTTCGGTAAGTGGCCCATATAGTCTGGCCTATAGAGATAGGTTGGCCTCCTGAGGACCCCTTAATCCAGGACTCCCTCGGTAGCCCTCGAAGATATTGCGGAGGTGTCATCCCAACATGCTCCAATGGAACCGGGCACCGGCGGCGGGGGAGACGACATAAGGGCCAAGGCTAACACCTCAATCACCAAAGACCGGGGGTAGGTACCCCACCCGGACACTGAGGAGGCCGGACGAGCGACCGCTTAGTCCCCTTCGAGGGCATCTCCAGAGCGCACCATGCCTCCGGAGGTACTGGTTCAAACCCCGATCGGTGATCGGGTTATCCGATCACCTCCGGCGCCACCGACCAATGGGTGGCCGGTGATGGAGGAAGCTCTATCGAGCGCCACCATCTCCGAGGAGCACTGCACCCTTATGGACGGGTTTTCAAGTAAGTCGCATGAAACTTTTATTTGCCAAGTTCTTACTTATTTTTATTATTATGTACATGGCAGCCTCCGATCCCTAGGTGAGATTGAAAAAAATTACCTAGGGGTCAATCATGTATCAGACTCCGGACTAGATACAAATTATGTGTCCGGAGCATTAGATTAGCCCCTAATAAGGTTGAACATATGCGTATTGAATATAGTTCGGGAGTATATAACCCATGTAACATGTCAACTGCATGTCTATTGCAGGCTTCGTCACCGGTGGCAGCCATAAATGGCGCCGAACTGGACGAACTGAATCAGAATCTTAAACGTTTCGAGGACGAAGTTGATGCCCTCAACAGAAGATTCGATGAGGCACAAGGTAGGTCAAAACAAAAACCGAAAACCTTTGTCCGAACACCTTTACCCGAACAATGTCCATGCAGTTTTTCATAATATTTTAATGTTTAAATAGCTTCGGCGACAGAGGTGGAGAGGCTTAGGGCCGAGCTCCAGCAAGTGAAAGACCATGCGGCCGTTGAGAGGGCAGCGGCCAAAGAAGCAGTGGCCGCCCTCTGCACCCTACTAGCAACCAGCCAGAAGCACAAGGCTCATGTGGCGGGGGTCCAGCAGGAGCTTAAGGACGCCAGCCAAAGGTACGAAGCCCTTGAGCAAAAGGGCAAGGTGAGCGCGACTGAACTGTCCACCCTAAAGAAAGATCTTCAGAAGGAGCAGGTGGACATGCGGTTGTATGAGGAGCAGGTCCACCAAGCGAAGGGCGTAATGGATGGTAAGCCATACTTACTATAATGCGTCTTCGGAGATAGCAAATTCAAATTTATTACCTAGGTGTGGCATTCTTCAGGCACCACCTCTGATCTCCAGAAGACCATGGCGGACGCCAATCAGCTATTCGCCTCGAGGGAAGAAGGAGACGAAGCTCGGCTGTTCTGGGCATAGTTCGGAGCCCCCGAGTGCTCTCCTCTTCTCGTGGAGCAGCTAAAATAGTTGATGGAGCTGCACCAGATGCCGGAGCCAGCCTTGAAGGACCTCTGCATCTGCCTATGGCCCGGCGAGCCGCTGCCAGGTATCTACTTTGACCTGGCACAGAAGTTAGTTGTTTCTTCGCCCCGCTTCGACACCGTGAAGCACTCCTCCTGCTCAAGGGAGTCTGGATGGCCCTTGCCAAGGCCAAGGTGCACTGGCCGAGGTTGGATCCGATGAAGGTGGTGTTGGGGAACATTGCATGGGAAACAAAAAAATTCCTACGAACACGCAAGATCTATCCATGGTGATGAGCATCTACGAGAGGGAGAGTGGATCTACATACCCTTGTAGATCGTTAAGCGGGAATCATTAAGAAACGCGGTTGATGTAGTCGAACGTCTTCGCGATCCAAATTGCTGAGCGTCCCTTGATCCCATCACAATCCATCTCGCGATCCAATCACGATATGTCCCATGATCTCATCATGATCCGTCCCGCGATCCAATCATGAATCGTCTCGCGATCTTGATCACGGTCCTTCCGATCTAGCGTCAAATGGACGGCACCTCCGCGTTCAGCACACGTACGGCTCGATGACAATCTCCACCTTCTTGATCCAGAAAGAGGGAGCGGAGAGGCAGAGGAGTTCTCCGGCAGCGCGACGGTGTTGTGGCGATGATGGTGGAGCTATTCCAGCAGGGCTTCGCCTAAGCACTGCTGAAAACCGATCTAGAGGAGAAATTGCGGTCTAGAGGAGAGGTAGCATGTGGCAATTAGGGTTACCTCTTCCCTCTAAATCCTCTAGTATATATAGGAGGGAGGGAGGGGAGGAGGCAGCCTCAAACCCTCAAGATCTGGCCGAAATTGGGGGTGGAGGAGTCCTACTCCAATCCTATTAGGAGTAGGATTCCTCCTTTCCACTTGGAAACTCTTTCCACCTCTCCACCTTTGGATTTTTTTTCCTTCTCAAACCTCATGGGATTTAGTGGAGGCTTCGGCCAGACCAATAGGGGCTGGTTTGTCTCCTCCCACTGCCCATGAGGCCCCTCGGGGCGTGACACCCCTCCCGATGGTCCTCTGGTACCCTCCCGGCACTCTCGGTACACTACCGATGAGCCCGAAACTTTTCCGACGACCAAAACAGGACTTCCTATATATCAATCTTTACCTCCGGACCATTTCGGAGCTCCTCGTGATGTCCCGGATATCATCCGGCACTCTGTACAACCTTCATTCACCACCATACATAACTCTATACTACCGAAACATCACCGAACCTAAAGTGTGCAAACCCTGCGGGTTCGAGAACTATGTAGACATGATTGAGACACCTCTATGGTCAATAACCAATAGCAGGCCCTGGATGCCCATATTGATTCCTACATATTCTACGAAGATCTTTATCGGTCGAATCTCTATGTCAAGGATTCAGTTAATCCTGTGTGATGTTCCCTTTGTTCTTCGGTATGTTACTTGCTCGAGATTTGATCGTCAGTATCTCCATACCTAGTTCAACCTCGTTACCGGCAAGTCTCTTTACTTGTTCCGTAATACAAGATCATGTGGCTAACACGTAGTCACATGCGTTTAAGGCTTATTGTGATGTTGTATTACCGAGTGGGCCCTGAGATACCTCTCCATCACACGGAGTATCAAATCCCAGTCTTTATCCATGCCAACCCAGCAGACACCCTCAGAGATACCTGTACAGCACCTTTATACCCACTCAGTTACGTTGCGATGTTTGATACACACAAGGTACTCCTCCGGTGTCAGTGAGTTGCATGATCTCATGGTCATAGGAATAGATACTTGACATGTAGAAAACAGTAGCAATAAACTGACACGATCATATGCTACGTTTGTAGTTTGGGTCTTGTCCATCCCATCATTCTCCTAATGATGTGATCCCGTTATCAAATGACATCTCATGGCAATGGCTAGGAAACGTTAGCCATCTTTGATCAACGAGCTAGTCTATTAGAGGCATACTAGGGACATGGTGTTGTCTATGTATCCACACATGTATCTGAGTTTCCGATCAATACAATTATAGCATGGATAATAAACGATTATCATGAACAAGGAAATATGATACTAACCAATTTGTTATTGCCTCTAGGGAATATTTCCAACAGTCTCCCACTTGCACTAGAGTCAATAATCTAGTTCACATCACCATGTGATTCGCATTGTTATGAATCTAACACCCAATGAGTTTTGGGGCTCGATCATGCTTTGCATGTGAGAGATGTCTTTTAGTCAACGGGTATGCAACATTCAGATATGTGTGTACTTTGCAAATCTCTATGTCATACTGTAGACACTGCTACCACACTCCACTTGGAGCTATTCCAAATGGCTGCTCCACTATATGTATCCGGATTGCTACTAGGAGTCATCCGGATTGGTGTTAAAGCTTGCATCGATGTAACTCTTTACGACAAACTCTTTATCACCTCCATAATCGAGAAACATTTCCTTAGTCTTTTAGTTACTCAGGATAATCTTGACCGCTGTCCTGTGATCCATTCCTGGATCACTCTTGTACCCCTTGACGGACTCATGGCAAGGCACACACATGTGCGGTACACAGCATGACATACTATATAGAGCCTATGGCTAAAGCATAGGGGACAACCTTTGTCCTTTCTCTTTCTTCTACTGTGGTCGAGCTTTGAGTCTTACTCAACGTCACACCTTACAAATCAGGCAAGAACTCTTTCTCTGACTGATCCATTTTGAACTCTTTCAAAATCTTGTCAAGGTATGTACTCATTGAAAGTCTCATCAAGCATCTTGATCTATCTCTATAGATCTTGATGCTCAACAATTAGGTAGCTTTATCCAGGTCTTCCTTTGAAAAACTCTTTTAAAACAACCGTTTATGCTTTCCAGAAATTCTACATCATTTTCGATCAATAATATGTCAACCACATATGCTTATCAAAAATTCTATAGTGCTCCCACTCACTTTATTGTAAATACAAGTTTCTCATAAACTTTGTATAGACTCAAAAACTTTGATCACCTCATCAAAGCGTATATTCCAACTTCGAGATGCTTGCTCCAGTCCATAGAAGGATCACTGGAGCTTGCACACCTTTTAGCATCCTCAGGGCTGACAAAACCTTCTAGTTGTATCTCATACAACCTTTCCTCAATGAAGGAAACGATGTTTTGACATCCATCTTCCAGATTTCATAATTGAAAAATGCAGTAACTGCTAACATAATTCCATCAGACATTAGCATCGCGATGGGTGAGAAGGTCTCATCATAGTCAACACCTTGAACTTGGCGGAAACTTCTTTGCGACAAGTCGAGCTTTGCAAATAGTGACATTCACCATTAGCGTCTGTCTTCGTCTTAAAGGTCCATTTGTACTCAATGACCTGCCATTCAATGGGCAAGTCTACCAAAGTCCATACTTGGTTTTCATACATGGATCCTTTCTCGGATTTCATGGCTCCTAGCCATTTGTCGAAATCTAGGCCCGTCATCGCTTCTCCATAGCTCGTAGGCTCATCGTTGTCCAATAACATGACCTCTAAGACAGGTCTACCATACCACTCAGTAGCAGTACGCATCCTTGTCGACCTACGAGGTTTGATACTAACTTCTTCTGAAGCTTCATGATCATCATCATTAACTTCCTCTTGAACTAACGTAGGCTCCATAGAAACAACTTTCTACGCTGCGCTACTCTCTGGTTGAAACAAGGGTTCAACAACCTCATCAAGTTATATCTTCCTCCCACTCAATTCTTTCGAGAGAAACTCTTTCTCGAGAAAGGACCCATTTTAGCAACAAACACTTTATGCTTGGATCTGAGATAGAAGGTTTACCCAACTATTCTTAGGGTAATCTATGAAGATGCATTTGACCGCTTTGGGTTCGAGCTCATTAGATAAAAACCTTTTTTCACATAAGCGTCGCAGCCCCAAACATTAAGAAATGACAACTTAGGTTTCTATCAAACCATAATTCATATGGTGTCATCTCAACGGATTTAGATGGTGCCCTATTTAAAGTGAATGTAGTCGTCTCTAATGCATAACCCCAAAACGATAGTGGCTGAACGATAAGAGGCATCATAGTAAGCACCATATCCAATAGAGTATGACTATGACATTCGAACACACCATCACAGTATGGTGTTCTAGGTGGCGTGAGTTGTGAAACAACTTTCACATTGTCTAAAGTTGTATGCCAAACTCATAACTCAGATATTCACCTCCACGATCATATCACAGGCATTTTTATCTTCTTGTTACAATGATCTTAAACTTCGCTCTGAATTTGCTTGAACTTTTCAAACGATTCAGACTTGTGTTTCATCAAGTAAATATACACTAATATCTACTCAAATCATGAGTGAAGGTAAGAAAATAACGATATCCACCGCACGCTACAAGACTCATTGGATTGCATACATCAACATGTATCATTTCCAATAAATCACTTGCCCGCTCCATCAAACCGGAAAATGGAGTCCTTAGTCATCTTGCCCAAGAGACATGGTTCGCGTGTCTCAACCGATTCGAAATCGAATGAGTCCAAAGATCCATCAGCATGGAGTTTCTTCATGCGATTTATACCAATATGATATTTAGCGGCAGTGCCACAAGTATGTGGTACTATCATTATTAATTTTCTATCTTTTGGCATCAATCTTATGAACATGTGTATCACTACGATCAAGATTCAACAAACCATTCTCACTGGATGCATGACCATTGAAGGTATTATTCATGTAAACAGAATAACCATTATTCTCTAACTTAAATGAATAACCGTGTTGCAATAAACACGATCTAATCATGTTCATACTTAACGCAAGCACCAAATAACATTTAGGTTTGTCACTAATCCCAAAGGCAGAGAGAGCATGCGATGTTGATCACATCAACCTTTGGAAACATTTCCAACACACATCGTCACCTCACACTTAGCTAGTCTTCATTTATTCCGTAGCTTTTACTTCGAGTTACTAACATTTAGCAACCGAACAGGTATCCAATACCCAGGTGCAACTAGGGGTACTAGCAAGGTACACATCAATAACACGTATATCAAATATTCTTCTGTCGATGTTGCCAGCCTTCTTATCTACCAAGTATCTAGGGTTATTCCGCTTCAGCGACCGCTCTCCTCATAATAGAAGCACTTAGTCTCAGGTTTGGGTTCAACTTTGGGTTGCTTCACTGGAGCAACAACTGACTTGCCATCCATGAAGTTTTCCTCCTTGCCCTTGCCTTTCTCGAGACTAGTGGTTTTACTAACCATCAACACTTGATGCTCCTTTTTGATTTCTACCTTCGCGGTGTCAAACATCGCGAACAGCTCAGGGTTCATTATTTCCATCCCTGGCATTTTATAGTTCATCACCAAGTTCTAGTAGCTTAGTGACAGTAACTTGGAGAACTATATCAATCACTATCTTATCTGGAAGATCAACTCCCACTCGATTCAAGCGATTGTAGCCCCCAGACAATCTGAGCACATGCTCAACGATTGAGCTATTCTCCTTCATCTTACAGGCAAAGAATCTTGTTGGAGATCTCATATCTCACAACATAGGCACGAGCCTGAGATCCCAATTTCAGCTCTTAGAACATCTCATATGTTCCGTGACGTTCAAAACGTTTCGGAGCCTCAATTCTAAGCCGTAATGCATGACGCACTAAACTATCAAGTAGTCATCGGAACGCGCCTGTCAGATGTTCACAACATCTATAGACGATGCTAGAGGGGGTGGCGCACCGAGCGGTGCATTAAGGACATAAGCCTTTTGTGCAGCAATGAGGACAATCCTCGGATCACGGACCCAGTCCACAATATTGCTACCATCATCTTTCAACTCTATTTCTCTAGGAACATATAAAAATACAAGGGAGCTACAGCATGAGCTATAACATAATTTGCAAAGACACTACTGACTATGTTCATGATAATGAGTTCAACTAATCATATTACTTAAGAACTCCCACTCAAATTGACATCCCTCCGGTCATTCGAGTGATACGTGATCCAAATTCACGAACTCAAGTCCGATCATCACGTGAGTTGAGGTGGTTTCAATGGTGAACATCATCATGTTGATCATATCTACTATATGACTCATGTTCGACCTTTCGGTCTCTTGTGTTCTGAGGCCATGTCTATACATGCTAGGCTCGTCAAGTTTAACCCGAGTGTTCCACATGTGCAACACTGGCATGCACCCGTGTATGTGAACATAGAGTCTATCACACCCGATCATCACGTGGTCTCTCGACACGACAAACTTTCGCAACGGTGCACACTCGGGGAGAACACAATTTATCTTGAAATTTAAGTGAGGGATCACCTTATAATGCTACCATCATCCTAAGCAAAACAAGGTGCATAAAAGGATTAACATAACATGCAAATCATAAGTGACATGATATGGCCATGAACTTGTGCTTTTGATCTCCATCCTTAAAGAACCGGCATGATCTCCATCGTCGCCGGCATAACACCATGATCTCCATCATTGTGTTGCCATCGAGGTTGTCGTGCCCACCATGCTCATACTACTATAGCTACCTTTTAGCGATAAAGTAAAGCATTACATAGCGCTTAATGATTGACATGCGGGTCATACAATAATTAAAGACAACATTATGGCTCCTACCGGTTGCCATACTCATTGACGTGCAAGTCATGATATTCTATACAACACATGATCATCTCATACATCACATATATCTCATCATGTAATTGGCCATATCACATCACAACATACCCTGCAAAAACAAGTTAGACGTCCTCTAATTGTTGTTGCTAGTTTTACGTGGCTGCTATGGGTATCTAGCAAGAACAATTCTCACCTACGCAAAACCACAATGGTGATACATAAATTGCTTTTCAACCTTCTCAAGGACCGCCTTTGTCGAATCCAATCCAACTAAAGTAGGAGAAACAGACACCCGCCAGCCATCTTTGTGCAACGAAGTTACACGTCAGTCGATGGAACCGGTCTCTCATAAGCGTATGAGTAAGGTTGGTCTGATCCGCTTCATCCCACAATACTGCTAAACCAAAACACGACCAAGGGAGGAAGCAATCTAAGCATCAACGCCCACGAACTCTTTGTGTTCTACTCAAGATCTCATCTACACATAGACCTAGCTCATGATACCACTCTTGGGGAACGTTGCATCGGAAACAAAAAATTCCTACGCATAGGCAAGATCTATCCATGGTGATGAGCATCTACGAGAGGGAGAGTGGATCTACATAACCTTGTAGATCGTTAAGCGGGAAGCGTTAAGAAACGCGGTTGATGTAGTCGAACGTCTTCGTGATCCAAATCGCCGAGCGTCCCGAGATCCCATCACGATCCATCTTGCGATCCAATCATGATCTGTCCCGCGATCTCATCACGATCCGTCCCGCGATCCAATCATAAATCGTCTCGCGATCTTTATCATGGTCCTTCCGATCTAGCGTCAAACGAACGGCACCTCTGTGTTTAGCACACGTATGGCTCGATGACAATCTCCACCTTCTTGATCCAGCAAGACGGAGTGGAGAGGCAGATGAGTTCTCCGGCAGCGCGACGGCGTTGCAGCGATGATGGTGGAGCTATTTCGGCAAGGCTTCACCAAAGCACCGCTGAAAACCAATCTAGAGGAGAAACTGTGATCTAGAGGAGAGGTAGCACGTGGATATTAGGGTTAGATCTTCCCTCTAAATACTCTAGTATATATAGGAGGGAGGGAGGGGAGGAGGCATCCTCAAACCCTCAAGATCTGGCCGAAATTGGAGGTTGAGGAGTACTACTCCAATCCTATTAGGAGTAGGATTCCTCCTTTCCACTTGGAAACTCTTTCCACCTCTCCACCTTTGGATTTTTCCTTCTCAAACCTCATGGGATTTAGTGGAGGCTTCGGCCAGCCCAACAGGGGCTGGTTTGTCTCCTCCCACAGCCCATGAGGCCCCTCGAGGCATGACACCCCTCCCGATGGTCCTCCGGTACCCTCCCGGCACTCTCGATACACTACCGATAAGCCCGAAACTTTTTCCGGTGACCAAAACAGGACTTCCTATATATCAATCTTTACCTTTGGACCATTCTGGAGCTCCTCGTGATGTCTGGGGTCTCATCCAGGACTCCGAACAACGTTTGGTCACCACCATACATAACTCTATACTATCGAAACATCACCGAACCTAAAGTGTACAGACCCTGCGGGTTCAAGAACTATGTACACATGACCGAGACACCTCTACGGTTAATAACCAATAGCAGGCCTTGGATGCCCATATTGATTCCTACATATTCTACGAAGACCTTTATCGGTCTAATCTCTATGTCAAGGATTCAGTTAATCCTGTGTGATGTTCCCTTTGTTCTTCGGTATGTTACTTGCTCGAGATTTGATCGTCAGTATCTCCATACCTAGTTCAACCTCGTTACCGGCAAGTCTCTTTACTAGTTCCGTAATACAAGATCCTGTGGCTAACACGTATTCACATTGCGTGTAAGGCTTATTGTGATGTTGTATTACCGAGTGGGCCCTAAGATACCTCTCCGTCACACGGAGTAACAAATCCCAGTCTTGATCCATGCCAACCCAGCAGACACCCTCAGAGATATCTGTAGAGCACCTTTATAGCCACCCAATTACGTTGCGACGTTTGTTACACACAAGGTACTCCTCCGGTGTCAGTGAGTTGCATGATCTCATGGTCATAGGAATAGATACTTGACATGTAGAAAACAGTAGCAATAAACTGACACGATCATATGCTACGTTTGTAGTTTGGGTCTTGTCCATCCCATCATTCTCCTAATGATGTGATCCCGTTATCAAATGATATCTCATGTCAATGGCTAGGAAACCTTAGCAATCTTTGATCAACGAGCTAGTCTATTAGAGGCATACTAGGGACATGGTGTTGTCTATGTATCCACACATGTATCTGAGTTTCCGATCAATACAATTATAGCATGGATAATAAACGATTATCATGAACAAGGAAATATGATAATAACCAATTTATTATTGCCTCTAGGGCATATTTCCAACAGGTGGCCACTACCCGTTGCCTCCCGGGAAGGAGCATAGACGCCCCGAGCTATACTTCGCCGGAGTAATGGAAGGTGCTCGGGTGATAGCTTCTCAATGCTCAGGCAATAATGTATTCGAATGAATTGTAATGCGTCCGAAGACTTTTCAAAGTTGTTAATGTTATAAGTTATTTATTTAGCTTTGATGTTTTTGCATTCCTTTATAACTCCTGTGTGGCCGTGCGAAATTGAAAGATGCGAGTCGTTGGCTTCAGCCACCATGTAGATACTACATGGAGTGTCTTTGCCAATGCACAATATTCCTGAGCCGAGTGATCGGAACCCGAAAGTGATAGAGTACGGCAGACTAGGAAATGGGACTATAGTGCCTTATTTCTTTCACTTAGTCGTAGGGGCATGAAAAAGTACTACGGGGGGCTAAGGACTAGCCCCCGGAGTGTTGTTATGTTCGGATGAACCGCGGCTAAGGCCAGCATCACATGGTTCGCATGAGTAGCAAACCCTTCGCACAACGCGGAATATCCTCTATCGAGGATGTAAGTATAAGATTTAAGGCTCAGATTCACAGACCGGCTCTCACATACTATGACGGTCAGTTTTCGGCTTTCTCCCCTGAGGTGCTTGACCAGACTAACCGGAAACACAATTTCAGGGGTTCTCCCTTTGCCCTTTTAGCCGAACGAGCAAAACGTAAAGGGGCAAGCACAGGAGCCGGCCAATCCAACTATTGACCCAAGACATAGTTCGAATCCGATGCATATAAAGTGAACTCCGAGACGCCGAACACATAATAAAACATACGTAAGGCGATTTGTTTGTAAGCTCGAGCCCCCGGTATATTATCTGGTTGTGTCGTAACATATTGAATTGTGTCGCGAGAAGAGGGAGAAAAGGTAAATATGTGCCAAAAAGGACAACCAAACAAACATGTAAAATGATGTTATATATTTTTTGTTTTCTCCATAACTCTTATTACTCAGAGTGCCGAAGCAACTGCTTACAGGTATGAAAAAAATAGATTACAAGAGTGGTTGTACCAGGGGTCTTCGATTGGTGGCGTTACGTCCTCGATGTGCCCTGTTGCTAGTTTACTCCTGATACTTGGTTGTTCGGTGAACAGATGTTGCAAACAAGGTCTTGAAAAGTTGCCGAATCATGAATAAGCTTTACACCCTTGGTGGGCCCTTCAATGGTCCCTACATTGTGTCCGAAGACGTATTGAATGGTAGTAGTCCTGTCCAGCCGGACTCCCACCTCTATTTTCCCACCGCTGCCCATGGAATTTTAAGTGCGAAGTTGTGCCTTCTTGGCATGTACTTTGCTTGTCCTGGGAGCATGCGATGGGGACCGACTCCCTATTTGAGGGGAGAGGAAGGCTCTGGGAGTTCGGCATGCAGCCAAGCTCACTTCCCGACCTTGCGTGCCTTTATGGTAGATGTCGGAACTTTCCGGTCATCTTTGTAACTAAATTTGGCCGCCAGGGCCAGCGCATGTTCCTCGGTCCGTAGAGATCACTCCGTATTTTAGTTAACAGTGATGACCCCTTTGGGGCCAGGCATCTTGAGCTTGAGGTATGCGTAATGCCGAACGGCATTGAAACGGGCAAACATTGTCCAGCCGAGCAGGGCGTGATAGCTGCTGCGGAAGGGCACAATGTCGAAGATCAAGTCTTCGCTGCGAAAGTTATCGGGCGAGCCAAACACAACTTCCAGGTTAACGGAGCCCGTGCATCGGGCTTCGACACCTGGAATCACCCCTCTAAAGGTAGTGTTACTGGGTTTGATCGTGATGGGTCTATGCCCATCTTTTTCACCGTGTCTGAATAAATCAGGTTAAGGCTACTTCCTCCATCCATTAGGACTTTTTTGAGGTGATACCCATCAATAATGGGGTCGGGGACAAGAGCGGCCGAACCCTCATGATGGATACTGGTCGGGTGATCACGCCTATCAAAGGTGATCGGATATGCCGACCATGGGTTGTACTTCGGGGCCACGGGCTCTACAACGTAGACCTCTCAAAGGGCGCACTTCCTCTACTTCTTGGGTATATGGGTGGCGTATATCATGTTTACCGTCTTGACTTCCGAAGGAAATTTCTTTTGATTGCCACCAATTGGACCCCGAGGCTCATCCTCATCCTTGTTGTGAGGGCTCTTGCTTTGATCCTCGGATGGGAGCTTGCCGACCTGTTTAAACACCCAACAATTGCGGTGTGTGTGGTTGGCGGGCTTCTCTTGGGTCCCGTGGATTTGGCAAGGCATTTCCATGATTTTCTCTAGTGGAGTGGGTCCATCGTGATTGCCTTTAGGAGGCTTCTTCCGCCGTCCAGGACA
Source organism: Hordeum marinum (assembly GCA_022496015.1). Taxonomy (NCBI): domain Eukaryota; kingdom Viridiplantae; phylum Streptophyta; class Magnoliopsida; order Poales; family Poaceae; genus Hordeum; species Hordeum marinum. The sequence continues at coordinate 300,062,878 of CM039673.1, forward strand.
GGAGTTGCGGAATCCGGCATTGATGGCCGTATCATCGGCATCACTATTATTGTGTTGATGTTTGTTCTTGTTATGCTTGGGCTTCTCGTTGCCATCCCAAACCTCGAAGGTTCCGGGCGCTTCGGAGTTGTGGTTGCGTCTTGCTAGACAATTGTATTCACCCGTGCAGAAGTGGGTCATGATGGAAGTTAGGGCAGACATGGTCCGAGGTTTATCCTGGCCGAGCTGGCGAGCCAGCCATTCGTCTCGAATATTGTGCCTAAAAGAGGCTATTGCCTCGGCATTCGGACAGTCAACAATCTGGTTCTTCTTGGTCAAGAACCAATTCCAGAATTGTCAGGCAGACTCTTCGGGTTTTTGTACGACGTTACTTAGGTCGGAGGAGTCCGGCGGCCGAACATAGGTTCCCTGGAAGTTAGAGCGGAATGCATCCTCTAGGTCTTCCCAGTGTCTGATGGAGTTTTCGGGGAGGCTGTTTAGCCAGTGCCGAGCTGGCCCCTTGAGTTTAAGGGGGAGGTATTTGATGGCGTGGAGATCATCTCCTCGATCCATGTGGATGTGGAGGAGGAAGTCCTCGATCCGTACGGTTGGGTCAGTTGTCCCATCGTACTGTTCGATATTCATGGGTTTAAACCCTTATGGGAACTGATGCCGCATCACCTCATCCATGAAACACAGCGGGTGGGCGGTGCCTCAGACACACGTTATGTCGTGCCTGTGATCGGCGTACGTTCTAGCTCGGATGCATTCCCGGTCTCTCTTATTACCTCAGTCGTCTGTATCCATCCCATCTATTGGGTGAGTAGTCTTTGGATCCATAGATGGATCTTGTATGGCCTGCTCTGTGATCTGAGTCGTCACGCAAGTTGAACCTCCCGTTGGGCTCTAGTGGCTCCTTTCCCCGTCTTCAGGGTATTGCCGGCCAATAACCGGTGTCGTCAACTGTCCGATCACGCCCGCGAGGAGGGCGGTTTGGCTTGTCGTATGGAGTATGATTCAGAGACGGAGTATCGGTGAGCTCGTCATCAAATTGTGGCAGTAGCCTTCTTCGTAGATAGATTTTGGGCTAGTCTGATAGATCGGCTCCATGTCCTTCCTCAGCTGAGAGGACTCTTGTCCAACGAACATTGAGGTCATCATGTTCGGCCTTAAGCTGTCGTTCCTTAGCTTTTAGGCTGTGCACCGTCGCTATGAGCTGTTGTCTGAACAATTCCTGATCTTCATGGCTATCAGGGATGTCCAAGTCATCGGTTGCCGGGATATCCTCCTCTTCGACAGGGGGGAGGTAGTTATCATCCCCGGAGTCATTGACGCTGTCAGGGTTGCTCTGGTCTTCAGGCCTTTCTTGACCCTCTAACGGGTGTTCGGCGATATCAAGGTCACCGCGGCCCTCAGGGGTAACTCCGTCCCCTAACTCCGTCCCCGGTGCCGATGATAGTTTTCCTTCCCTTTTTGCCTTTGGACCGCTTATGCAGTTTCCGGTGCCTTGATGGTGTGTTGCCCGACTTATCGTCATCATTATTAGGTGTTTTGTCACCATTAGGAGTGTCCACCATGTAGACATCATATGTTGAAGTGGCGGCCCATCACCGGTATTAACAGTGGGGGCGCAATCCTTTTCATCCATGTATTCTGCCGCATCGGAAGCATAGTCCAGCATGTCAGTTAAATCTTCGACGGTGGCTATCAAGTGGGTGGTGGGTGGGCCAAAAATTTTGTCCTGACCCGTACTGTAGCCAATCTGAGAGTAGATCAGGGCTGAATCGTTGGAATTTTTCATCAATGAAATCTGATCTAGGGCTTCATCAAACACCGAGGGCTCGATTAGATGATACTATTCGGAACCTCCAGAGTTCACCTCCGATGCGTCCGAACGAGAAGGTTGTTCGGCAAGAACGAGTGTCCGGACTTCCGGAACTATGGTCGGATCCGGACAAGGAGTGAGTACACCGCCTTGGTTGACCCCGCTGGTGTGGCCGGAGAAGGAACTCGAGGTTAAAGCCTCGGAGTCTTCGGGCATGGCAAGCTAAGTCGCAAGCACAATTAATGACAAGTCGCCTCGAAAATCCATGGAGAACTCTAGGTTCTCGAATCGGACCTGTTGATCGGGGGCGAAACCCTCGACATGGCCTAGATGGTCGGTCGGGTCGGCGTGCCGCACAACGCTGTCGAAGGCAAAGATCTGTACGGGGACGAAAGTGTCCATGTTGCGGACCTCTTCATTGATGACAAGGTGAGACATCGATCCCTTGAGTGCTCACAGAGGAATTCTCAATGAAAGCACCAATGTCGGTGTCAAAACCGGCGGATCTCGGTTAGGGGGTCCCGAACTGTGAGACTAGAATCGATGGTAACATGAGACGAATTGGACACAGATTTACCCAGATCCAGGCCCTCCTATGGAGATGATACCCTACGTCCTTCTTGGTTGTATTGATGGTATGGGGGGTTACAGAGTTGATCAACCTCGAGATCGAATAGCTAACCCTAGATGAGTTGTTTTGTGCCTATGACCTAAAACCCTCCGGCTTATATAGACGCCAAGGGTACCTAGGGTTTACACATGGTCGGTTATATGCCGAAGAGATAAACATGCCTATTTGCTACATCAAACGTGGAGCGCAAGCCGTACTTCCTGAAGCTTCCATCTTCGAGATAAGGTCTTCAATGAATCATGTGTTTGGTAAGTGGCCATATAGCCCGGCCCATAGAGATACGTCGGACTCCCGAGGACCCCTTAATCCAGGACTCCCTCAGCCGGTTATGTCATATTTATGTAAAGCGCATGAAGAAACTCCACGTTGATGGACTTTTGGAATCCCTTTATTATGAATCATTTGAAACGTGTGAATCATGCATCATGGTCAAGATGACAAAAACCCCGTTTTCACGTACAATGGAGCATGCAAGTGACTTGATGGAAATAATACATATTGATGTATGTGGTCCAATGAGTGTTGAAGTACATGGTAGATATCATTATTTTCTTACTTTCACAAATTATTTGAGTAGATATGGGTATATTTACTTAATGAAACACAAGTCTGAAACATTTGAAAAGTTCAATGAGTTTTAGAGTGAAGTGAGAATCATCATAACAATAAAATAAAATTTCTACGATCTGATCGTGGAGGTCAATATTTGGGTTACGAGTTTGGCACACACTTAAGACAATGTGGAACTATTTCATAACTCACGCCACTTGGAACACCACAGCATAATGGTGTGTCCAAACGTCATAATTGTATTATATTGGATATGGTGCGTTCTATGATGTCTCTTACCAATTTGCCACTATCGTTTTGGGGTTATGCATTAGACACCGCCGCATTCACTTGAAATAGGGCACAATCTAAATGCGTTGATATGACATCATATGAATTATGGTTTGGTAAGAAACCTAAACTATTGTTTCTTAAGGTTTGGGGATGTGACGCTTATGTCAAGAGACTTCATCCTGATAAGCTCGGACCCAAAGCAAAGAAGTGTGTCTTCATAGGATACCCTAAAGAGACCATTGGCTATACCTTCTATCAAATATATGAGGGCAAGATCTTTGTTGCCAAGAATGTATCCTTTCTAGAGAAGGATTTTCTCTCGAAAGAAGTGAGTGGGAGGAAGGTAGAGCTTGATGAGGTAATCATACCCTCTCTTGAATTGGAGAGTGGTGCATCATAGAAAGAATTTTCCGTGATGCCTACATCAGTCGGATAAGGATCTAATGATGATGATCATGAAACTTTGAATCAAGCTACTGCTGAACTTCATAGGTCGACTAGGACATGTTCCGCACCAGAGTGGTGCAGTAATCCTGTCCAGGAAGTCATGTTGTTGGACAACGGTGAACCTACAAACTATGAAGAAGCAATGATGAGCCAGGACTCTGACAAATGTCTTGAGGCCATGAAATCCGAGATAGGATCCATGTACAAAAACCAATTGTGGACTTTGGTGAACCTATCCGATGACCGAAAGTCCATTGAGAACAAAGAGATGTTTAAGAAGAAGATAGACGTTGATGGTAATGTCACCGTATATAAAGCTCAACTTGTCATGAAGGGTTTTTGACAAGTTCAAGAAGTTGAATACGATGAGACTTTCTCACCCGTAGTGATGTTGAAGTCTGTTAGGATTATGTTGGCAATTGATGCATCTTTCGATTATGAAATCTGGCAGATAGACGTTAAAATAACGTTCCTTAACCATTTTGTTAAGGAAGAGTTGTATATGATGCAATCGGAAGGTTTTGGCAATCATAAGGATGCTAATAAGGTATGCAAGATCCAGCAATCCATTTATGGATTGGTGCAAGCATCTTGGAGTTGGAATATATGCTTTGATGAGGTGATCAAAGCTTTTAGTTTTAAACAAACTTATGGAGAAGCTTGTATTTACAAGACAGTGAGTGGGAGCTCTGTATAATTTCTAATGCTCTATGTGGATGACATATTATTGAATGGAAACAATATAAAACTTCTGGAAAGCATAAAGGGTTATTTGAACAAGAGTTTTTCAATGAAAGACTTGGGTGAAGATGCTTACATATTGGACATCAATATCTATAGAGATAGATCGAGACGCCTAATAGGACTTTCATGGAGCACATACCTTGACAAGATTTTGAAGAAGTTCAACATGGACCAGTCAAAGAAGAGGTTCTTTCCTATGTTGCAAGGTGTGAGTTGAGTAAGACTCGGAGTCGGACCACGATAGAAGAAAGAGAAAGGACGAAAGTCATCCCCTATGCCTCAGCCATAGGCTATATAATATATGTCATGTTATGTACCAGACCTGATGTCTGCCTTGCCATAAGTCTGGCGGGTAGGTACTAGAGTGATCCAGGAGTAGATCCCTGGATAGCAGTCAAAAATATCCTTAAGTCCCCAAAGAGGACTAAGGAAATGTTTCGCATTTATGGAGGTGACAAAGAGTGTCATAAAGGGTTACGTCTATGCTAGTTTTGACACAGATCCGGATGAATCCAAGTCTCAAACTAGATACGTACCTATTTGAAATGCTGGAGCAATCAGTTGGTGTAGTTCCAAGTAGAGCGTCGTGATAGAATCTACATGTAAAACGAAATGTATAGCTTCTTCGGAAGCAACACACAAAGAAGTCTGGATGAAGGAGTTCATGTCTGATCTAGGTGTAATACCTAGTGCATCGAATCCAATGACTATCTTTGTGACAACACTGGTGCCATTGACATTGCCAAGGAACCAAGGTTTCACAATAGAGCAAAGCACATCAAATGTCGCTTCAACTCCATCCATGATTACATCAAGGAGGGAGACATAAGACTTTGCAAAGTACAAACAAATCTAGATATGGCACACCCATTGACTAAACCTCTTCCACAAGCAAAACATGATCAACACCAGAACTCTATGGGTGTGAGATACATTACGATGTAAACTAGATTATTAACTCTCATGTAAGTGGGTGACTACTATAAATATGCCCTAGAGGTAATAATAAATGGCTATTATCATATTTCCTTGTTCATAATAAATGTTTATTATTCATGCTAGAATTGTATTGACCGGAAACTTAAATACATGTGTGGATACATAAACAACATTGTGTCCCTAGTGAGCCTCTACTAGACAAAGCACGTTGATCAAACATAGTTAAGGTTCCTAACCATGGACATGAGTTTTCATTTGATAATAGGATCACATCATTAGGAGAATGATGTGATGGACAGACCCAACCATAGGCTTAGCATATGATCGTAGTTCACTTTGTCATAGCTTTCGTAATGTCAAGTGTATGTTCCTAGAAACATTATGTCATGTCACTACCGAATACTGGAGGAATACTTTGTGAGTTACCAAGCATCACTTCAAAGTTGGATGATCACAAGGTGCTATTCCGGTATCTCCAAAGGTGTTTGTTGGGTTGCATTGATCGAGACTGGGATTTTCCACCCCATGTGATGGAGAGATATATCTCGGTCATGTTAGTAACACGATATCCAAAGTAACTTGCAAGCGTGTGAATAATGAGTTTAGTCATGGGGATATGGTATTACGAATTGAGTAAAGAGACTTTCTAGTAACGAGATTGAACTAGGTATGGAGATACCGATGATCGAATCTCGGGCAAGTAACATGTCATCGAACAAACGGAATTGCGTACGGGGTTAACTGAATCCTTGACATAATGGTTCAAACCGATAAAGATATTTGTCGAATATGTGGGAGTAAATATGGGCATCTAGTTCCTACTATTGATTATTGATCGGAGAGGTATCTCGGTCATGTCTACATGATTCACAAACCCGTAGGGTCGCACGCCTAACGTTCGATGATGCTAGAGTAGTATTTGGATAATTGATGTTCATGATTATATGTTGTTCGGGGTCTCGAATGAGATCTAGGATATCATGAGGATCTCCGGAATGGTCTGGAGGTAAAGATTTATATATGTAAAGTTATTTTCGGGGTTTCGGAAAAATTTCGATTTTTCCAGTATTGTACCGGGAAGCTTCCAGAAGGTTCCAAAGGTTTTCGGAGGGGTCCAAAATTCCACCAGTGAGTTCCACCAGCCCCTAGGGTGTGCATGAGCTATAGAGGGTGTGCCATGGCCTAGTTGGGCTAGTCTCACTAGCCCCCCTAAGGCTCATGCGCCTAGGAAGGGAAACACTAAGGGGAAGGGCCCTCCACTTTAGAGGCGTGCATAAAAAATGACCAACCGATGCCGAGCCAAAACCAAAACAAAAAATATGGTTTTGCTATTGGTACATTAAAAATGGTTTTTACTTATGAAAATCTAAATGAAATCACTCGGTTCGGTGTGAAACCATATAACCGAAGGAAAACCAAAGTCGCACATCATGCGAAGGTCATGCATCACATCAAAGATGCTAGGCGCCGCTCGTGACCATGTCGCGTGTTCGTCTGCAAAGCATACCCTTGTAAAAGCACAACACGTGCAAGCTAGCCAGCAACCTTGATAGGCCTAGAGCCTTTTGCGTCAGGCATAGGCCTTTTAGAGAGCTTGCATGGCCCAAATGCAATAACCAATGTTTCTGAGGGCTGGTGGAGCGTGCATCAACTTTCTTTTAGTCCCACATCGCTTAGCTAAGCTCAATGACATAAGGTGATCAGTTATATAAGAGGGTGGGAGTGCGTAGGTACTAGTCATGCACAGCTTTGTAAGCAACAAAGCAAATGTTTGGGCAAAACTGAGAACTGAACCGAATTAACGGTTAACTACGTTTTTGGTTAGCTGTTTTGGGTTGTTATTTTCAATTTCTAATTTTGTAAACCAAATTTGAAAATAAACCGGATTTTTGGTTTGTAATAAATGCCCACCCTACTCCATTTGCCTTGGAGGGAACTCCTCCCCCCTTGGTCGTTGCCTCGCTGTAACATCCCAAAATTCCATTTTGGAATGTTATGAATATAGCTATCCATCTATCATCATCTTTGCTTGAATGTATGCAAATGTTGAAATGCCCTTTCTGAAATTCTGAAAGCCCTTTCTATTTTCAATGTGCTTCTTTCACCTATTTAAATTCTTGGTAACAAGTTCAAATAAGAGAGGAGGAAGATGACACTCCACACCAGGACCAAATTGGTGATTTATTTGAACAATAAAAAACAGGGGTTATTTTGAAAATATTTGCAAAAAGAGATTTAAAACAAATAGGTCAATTCTGAAAATAATTTTTTTTAAATATTGAAATGTCATAATAAAAATGTTCATTAAATGGAATATTTTATTCTGATCATTTTGATATATAATACTTCTATGTTTGGAAATATAATATTCTCAATAAAAGCTTTTTACTACGCTGTTTTATTAAAAAAGGAAAGAAATTATTGTTGATTCGGGCCGGCCCACTGCACTTATTGCCGAATCCCTTAGATTCCGGCCGACCGACGCCCCACCGACGCGTTCCCTGTCGCTGACACCCGGGCCTCACCCCGACCTCCCGAAATCCCCGCGTCGGTCGTCTCCCTCGCGCGCGCGCCGGCGCCGGCGAGATCCCTCCTCGCCGGATCTCTCGTTCCTTCCATCCCCGACGCCCCCTCTGGCGTATAAATAGAGCCCCAGACCCCTGCACCCATTCCCCCCCCCCCCGAGACCTCTTCCTCCGTCGCCAGACCGCCGCCAATTCCTCGCCGGACTTCCTCGACCACCGGAGCTCCCCTCGGCCGTAGCCATCGCCTCGATCGTCCTCGCCCCTCCCCGACGCCTCCGTTCGACGCCGGAGGACCGCCGCTATCGCCCGAGCCCCTTCGCTGCGTCCCACGACCACCGGAGCCACCTCCGGCGACTTCCTCGACCATCGGCCGCCGCCTCCATCGCCGGAACGTCACCCCCTCCCCTCCGGTAAGCCGTCGACACTCCCCCACCCTCCGATTCAAATCTAACGGCCCAGATTAGAAGCCACTTATAAACCGAACCGTTTTCTCTTCCGATCGGTCATCCGCCCGCAACCACCTAACTCCCGCGCTAGCTAGCCAATAGGATCGTGCCACGTCACCCCCTGGCCGACCAGTAGAATTTTTCCTTTTTCTGATTTCTATTTAGAAAACAGAACCTGTTCTAATTTTGTTTTGTGAATAACTTTTCATCTATTTAATGTTTTGAGTTGATTCTTTTTGCAATAGCTCACATTTTTCATGTAGTTTCACCCTGTACTTTTAAAATTCAAATTTTAAATATAAAATTTGAACTGAATCAAATTTGCTCAAAATATTCAAATCTGAATAACTAGAGTTTGAAAATAGTTTTTAACATGAATCTTTTTGCTACTGTTTGGTATTAGTTAGGACTAACATCAAGCTTAGTTTGAGAATTTTTAGGATGAATTTGATTAGTGTTTTAGCTAAAACCAGATTCTGCCTATTAGTTAGTATAGTTTATTTCAACTTAGTTTTAGTTAGTTCAAATTAGAGTTTAGTTTTATTTGTTTAATAGGTTCTGTTAGCTAAATCTTAGGTGTTTTACTTACTGTTAATAATAACATTAATTGTTTAGTTTATATCTTTGTTAGCATAGGAATCTCAACACATTTTCAAATAGGTTTAATTTGCACTAAAACAACTAGTTAGTAATAGTTTTTATTTCAACAAGTTTTATATAACTTAATTCTGTTTCTCTAAGACAAATTTTTAGTAATTTCCATTCTGTTAAGATAATGTCTTAGTAATAAATAATAAGTTTAGTTTTATTCTTTTGTTAGTAAAACCATAGCTACCTCATCTAATAGTGTTTATCAAACTTTTATAAACTTTACTAAAGTTTTTCTTAACAAACTTTAAATTGATTTTATTCTGTTTATTAGTAAAAATATTTATTGTTTACTTGTTTTCAACCATTGTTTTGTTAATACAAATAGTTTAGTTATGTTAGTAGTGATTTTTCCCATCACCTTTTTGAAAACAACTTGTGTGTTTTCTTACTTATGATTTGTGCAATTGTTTTGTCTTGAATGTTTACTAGTTCTTGGTTGATGTGTGTGTTAGCTACATTATTTTTGTATGCTTATTGAGTGCTTGTTTGCTTCGTTAGATTATCCGGAGTGCGAAGCTTGTTACCTAGAGTCACTCACGTACGAAGATCAGCAATCAGGCAAGTCACCTTGATCATGTTTTACCCATGTTTTATATGCATTAGTTCTACCATCTCCCCATTGCATGCAAGATAGGTTAGTTGGAAACTTGGTTACATTGAAGTAGTATCATGTGGTAGGTACCCCATAACCCCTTTGATAGCATTGGCCCGGGAAACGTTGATTCACTTTTGCTATGCTCTTAGTAGACGGGGTTGGTTGTGTGATCCATGAGAGTGGTGAGATAATAATTCCAAGACCTGCCATGATGATCAAGAATTCAAGACTACAAGTTTTCAACATACCTCTGGGTGGATGATGGTTGGAACGGCGCCCTGGGGATATACCAGTGGTTAGCCTAGGTGTTGCTGGGGAAGTGCCAGTATTCACGCGGAAAGATCCACCCAGGCACAAAGAGATTGATGGATGCTTCAAGACCCAAGGCTTACCTGCACAGCCACAAGCCATTATGGGCTCTGGCTTGGTTGGATATTGTGGCGACATTGGACAGGCGGTGCTACGAGATGTAGAAGAACGGTAGGAAAGGATGGGCACCGTCGGAGTCTCAGTGGAACCCCTTAGAAGACCATGTTTTGGTCATCCGTTCCTCAAACATCCTGAAGTGCGAGGAATCAAACGGAGGCGATCAAATCTTGTGGGGAACGTGTGCAAAGCTCTGCAGAGTACTCAACCTAATCGATTAGCCGTGTCCACGGTCATGGACGACTTGAGCCAAAGGAACTGAAACTTCCGGAATTCTCAACACAAATTAATATGATGATGTGGGTATTAATAATTTGGGTATGAGAATTGGTTGGCGGAACCATCTCATTAATCAACCAACTTAGTAATATTTTTGCTTAGCCCCTCTCTTGATGTAGGAAAAACTTGGCTTTACGCAAAAACTACCCCACCACCTGCCATATATGCATGTAGACTAGCTGATTATTTTAACCCCCTCTCTTGTGAATTTGCCGGCATATTCCATATGCTGACCTACATGGCTGCAACGTATCATGTTGCAGAGTATTTTTCCGACCAGGAGTGAGGACACGCTCTACGCTTGGCGAGATGCCCTTGGAGTCAGATGGACTCATCTACCATGACGCTTCCGCAAGACTTAGTTATTCTCATGAGTTGGCCCTCGGCCACTTTATTGTAATGATTATTGTAATAAAGGACTCGATATGAGATTTCGTTAATAAAATGTTGTGTGATTTCCCTTTGATATATACATTGATGTACCGTGTGTGTACCAGCATGATCTTGGGATGGTACGAAAACACCGGAGAGTTGACCTTTCAGGTCGGGTCGCTACAGAAATGGTATCAGAGCACACGCTGACTATACGACGTAACCTCTAGGATTGGAAAAGCCTTAGGATCATTCTCTTTCCCTTGTTTTACAAATACTTATATTTTTTTTCTCCTCTACTCTTTCCTGATTTTTTTCCCCTCCGTTGGTTTCAACTTTTCTAGATGGCCACCTTCACCCCCGTTCGCTTCACGGAGTTCTGCCAGCCAGATGCCGCCATGCCATTTGGCAAGGAGCTGATCCAGTTAGTCAAGGATGTGAAGATTGCTTTGCCGACCATCACCGGGTATGCGATCACGTCTTTTCCTCGGGACGCTCGCTACAGGATTGAAGTTCATATCCCCGGGAGGACCTTTGGATTTATCACCGAGTCCATAGACTTCAAGTTTATGGCACCCAGCTGGATTCTCGGGAGAGACATGGCAATTCACCATGCTCTCGGACGTATTCAGGAGGAATACAGAGGTGGTCCCATTTCACGAGACCTCAGCATGGTTTGCCGCAGAGATGCCCATGGCAACATCATCACCAACCCCACTGGAGACTCCACCATATCATATATCCAGACCCTGAAGACGCATGTCAGGACGCTGGAGCTTCGTGTACGTGCTTACATGAAGACTATCAAGAACCTGATGAACCGCGAGCTGGACCTTGAAGCTGATCTGCGGGAGGCCAACTATGAACACGAGCATGAAGGACTTCCTAGAGAGGATCCATGAGCAGAATGCACGCATCGCAACTCTGGAGGAGCAGCTAGACATGGGGGAAAACCTTCACCCCAAAGGAGATATGGCACCCTTCATCAGCGACGATGAAGACTATGAGGAGAGCACCACCGGAGGACCCACGACTATGCACTTTTGAGGAGAACCTTAGTCATGCCCTCCAATGTATCTTTTATTTTCTTTTTCGACGTTAAAGCGTAGGTCGATGTTTGGTTTGTTTGAGTCTTGTATTTCCGATGTTTGAACTTGAGTTGAATTAATGAATGAGTGTTTGATGTGATATGATTGTGCATTGCATATGGGTAGTGAATTTCTCCTTTTAGGCCCTTGTTCTATTCTAATCCTCATCCCTCTGAAAACAGTAAGATGCCTCCATGACGTGAGTCCGACTTCACCTTCCCGTCGGAACTCACCCAGCTTCTTCAGCAGCAGAATGCACTGATGTAGCTATTGATCCAGAATCAGACCAACAACCAGAACAACAACCACCACCATCCACCCTAGGCTGACAATCTCACCCGTTTTCTGAGGTTGAACCCTCCAACTTTCTCCAGCAGCACTGAGCCCATTGTGGCAGATGACTAGCTCCGCAAGATGGAGAGAGAACTCATCACCGCTAGATGCACTGACGCTGACAAGGTGCGCTTTGCCGCACATCAACTGGAAGGACCGGCAGCTTCATGGTGGGAGAACTACACCACCACTTATCCTATTGCAGGTGTGACTTGGGAGCATTTCAAACTCGCTTTCCGCACCGCTCATGTCTCAGCTGGAGCCATGAGTCTGAAGAAGCGCGAGTTTCGCAACTTGCACCAGGGTAATCGCTCTGTGGCTCAATATGTGGAAGAGTTCAGCATGTTGGCTCGTTATGCACCCGTAGATGTGGCCGATGATGCGGCCAAGCAGGAGAAGTTTCTGGAAGGACTCAACGATGAGTTGAGCATGCAGCTCATAGTGGCTACCTTCAAAAACTACCAAGAGCTGGTGGATAAGGCCCTCGTCCTGGAGGGTAAACAGCAGAAGATTGAGAACCGCAAGCGGAAGTACACTCAGGGGAAGTTCAATTCTGGAGCTCATCAGAAGCTTCGTTATTCCCCGTACTCAGGGAATACCGGATCAGGAACCGGTAAGTTTGGGAAGCACACTCATGTTGTGCACAACCATGGAGGCCACAACCATGGAGGAAATGGGAACAACCGTCCCAACCATGGTAACTTCAAGAATGACAGTGGGAATGGAAACAACAACCAGCACCGTCACGCTCCGAAGGATCTGAGCCAAATCACTTGTTTCAAGTGCAAGAAGACCGGACACTATGCCAATGATTGTCCCCAGAGCAAGCAAGGCAATGGAAACGGCAACAACAACGACAACGCAGCAGTTAAGAAGCCCAATCCATTTCCCCGTGCTCAAGTGAACCACATTGATGTGGAAGAAGTCTATGATCAACCCGAGACTGTGGTTGGTAAGTTTTTATTGCATTCACGTCCTGTTACAGTACTTTTTGATTCCGGCGCAACTCATTCATTCATATCAAGGGTAGTTGTGGAAAAATATGGTTTGCCCACCAGAACCCTTAGTCAACCCTTTAAGGTCAGTTCCCCAGGAGGTATGATGATGGCAGGGATAGGATGCCATGCCTTGAAACTCAATATAGGAAAACATGTTTTTCCCACCGACCTCATCGTCTTAGAGTCACAAGGATTGGATGTAATCCTAGGCATGGATTGGATGACCAAGTATGAAGGAAATCTTGACTGTCCTAGCAAGTCTATCTTGCTCACCACCCTAGAGAACAAGAGGATTAAGTATGTATCCCGACGCACACGGATGAGTGCTCGGCTAAATTCTCTCACGGGAGTTGTTCAGGAGGAAGTACCTGTGGTAAAAGACTTTCCGGATGTATTTCCGGAAGAGTTACCAGGCATGCCACCAGATAGGGAAATTGAGTTTCTTATAGAGTTACCGCCAGGAACAGCTTAGAAGACCATGTTTTGGTCATCCGTTCCTCAAACATCCTGAAGTGCGAGGAATCAAACGGAGGCGATCAAATCTTGTGGGGAACGTGTGCAAAGCTCTGCAGAGTACTCAACCTAATCGATTAGCCGTGTCCACGGTCATGGACGACTTGAGCCAAAGGAACTGAAACTTCCGGAATTCTCAACACAAATTAATATGATGATGTGGGTATTAATAATTTGGGTATGAGAATTGGTTGGCGGAACCATCTCATTAATCAACCAACTTAGTAATATTTTTGCTTAGCCCCTCTCTTGATGTAGGAAAAACTTGGCTTTACGCAAAAACTTACCCCACCACCTGCCATATATGCATGTAGACTAGCTGATTATTTTAACCCCCTCTCTTGTGAATTTGCCGGCATATTCCATATGCTGACCTACATGGCTGCAACGTATCATGTTGCAGAGTATTTTTCCGACCAGGAGTGAGGACACGCTCTACGCTTGGCGAGATGCCCTTGGAGTCAGATGGACTCATCTACCATGACGCTTCCGCAAGACTTAGTTATTCTCATGAGTTGGCCCTCGGCCACTTTATTGTAATGATTATTGTAATAAAGGACTCGATATGAGATTTCGTTAATAAAATGTTGTGTTATTTCCCTTTGATATATACATTGATGTACCGTGTGTGTACCAGCATGATCTTGGGATGGTACGGAAACACCAGAGACTTGACCTTTCAGGTCGGGTCGCTACACCCGCCTTAGAGGGGCTAGGGCTTGCTGACCCCTTCCCTCACCCCTATATAGCCCAAGGAGGGGCTCACTGCTTTGCCTAGTCGTAGCCCTTCCTGTCTCTTCCTTCTCCCAGTTTTGGTTTTGCTTAGAGAAGCCCTACTAGTACTCCACCACCACCATCACCACCATGTTGTCATGGTGGTTTTGATATCATCTACTTTTACCCCAATGCTTACTGGATCAAGAAGCAGGATATGTCACCAAGATGTACATGTGCATAACTCGGAGGTGCCGGCCATTTCTCACTAGATGGGTTTGGATCGTGATTGCATCGCGAAGTGTACGACTACATCAACCGAGTTATATATGCTCTCGCTTTTCAGTCTACAAGGGTACATAGACACACTCTCCCTCTCGTTGCTATGCATATCCTAGATTAGATATTGGGTTTTACATAGGAAAAAATAATTTTCATGGAACGTTCCCCATCGGCACCAATTACCGAGTTCCTGAAGATAGGGAAGTTCCAATGGACAGAAGCGGTTGAAGCTAATTCGATGAGATCAAGCAACCCCCCCCCCCCCCACACACACACACGAGCTTTTGTCTTGGTGCTACTTGATGTCATCAGGACTTTTGAGTTGGAGTTTGATGCAAGTGGAGTAGGCATTGGAGCTGTTCTATGTCAAGAAGCAAGCCCATTGCTTTCTTTAGTGAGAAGTTAAGCGAAGATGTATAGAAATGGAATACTTATCAGCAAGAATTGTATGCCATTTTCAGAGCTTTGAAAACTTGGGAGGTATATTTGTTGTCTAAAAATATTGTTGTTTACACTGACCACCAATCCTTGAGGCATTTTATAAATCAAAAACATGTTGATCGCATTCTATCAAGATGGGCAGCATATCTAGAGAAGTTTAACTGTCTCATCGTGCATATATCTGGAACAACAAACCGAGTGGCCCATTCTTTGAGTCGTCATGCGTGCCTCTTGACTTCTTTTGAGGCAGAACTTCTAGGCATGGATCAAATAAAGGATTTGTATGAGGATGACAAAGACTTTGGCTATTTTTGGGTAAAGCACACAAGGGGCCAGTTGTTAGGTGATCACTATTTGGTGCAAGATGACTATCTCTTTAAAAATGATTGTTTCTGCATTCCAAGTTCTCTACATGACAAACTGGTTAGAGAGCTCCGTTCGAGTGATCTTCATGGTCATGTTGGACGCAAAAATACTATCCCTTTTTAGAGAAAAGGCATGAGCCCAACTTTATAAATAAAGCTACCAGTCAGAGTAATAACTATCACAACACCACAAGTTCAACAGACACCCAAGGCCAAACGATAAGCAAAGTATGAGATACAGGGCACGCAGGCCACAACCACGGCACGCAGGCCAGACAAGCATAAACTCGGAGAGAAAAGGAAGATCAGCAACCATGCCCACAGACCACCAAGAGGTTAGACATCAGGCTCCTGCCGCGAAAGGGAAGATGATGAGGCCCGAATCTTAGATAGCAGCAAGTCGAAGCAGTTGCAGTCTTCAGGCTTAGTCAATAATCTCTACTTCTGCAGGAACATGCAAGTTTTATATAAGCAATCAGCAAGTTTAGCAGGAAAAATGTGTTCAATGGTAAACTTGTACCTGGTAGTCCATAAGGCCCAACAGACCGCCGCCATCCCAATCTAGAACAACCGTTTCGTAACACCGACCAGAGGGATGGCGAGGGTCCGGAGCTTAGAAAAAGAAGTTGGATCCCAAGACACTTCCAACCAAGATTGAAAGCAGCACCAGATCAATTTAGCCAAGACACAATTGAAAAAGATATGATTGGTATCCTCCAAAGCATCACACAGGACACAACGGTCCGAACCCGGGCAATTGCGTTTCCAAATCTGATCAACCGCTGGGAAACGGCCCCTGAAAGCTTGCCACATGAAGAGTTTAATCTTAGGAGGAATACGCGAACGCCAAATCTAACAAAACTTATTCGTAGGTGTGCCAGTAATAAGTTTGGAATAAAGGGACTTAACAGAGAAGCGGCCCGAAGTAGAGTGGGGCCAGACCACAGAGTCAACCGCCTCCGAGAGCGTGGGAAAAAGGGTAGCAAGACGATGCCATTGAACCAACTCTTCAGGAGACAGCGAGCGTCGGAAGGCCAAGTCCCAGTTATCACCAGCAAACTCCGCGATGGAGATCTCAGGCTTAGGACAAAAGGAAAACAACATGGGGAAAGCCACCGAGAGAGTAGAATCCCCACACGACCAGTCAAGCCAAAAATGGGTCGAGGCGCCATTACCCACCAAAAATTTGACATGGTCCTTAAAAAGAGGAGGACCTTAACCAAATCCTTCTAGAACTGCAATCCCCCCTAGGGGAGGCAAACATAGGATTAGAGGAGTGGAAGTATTCACCTTGAGAATAGAGAACCAAAGGGAGTTCCGGTCCGAGGACATGATTTTCCACCACCACTTGATCATAAGACACTTGTTCATCACCGCGGTATCAATGATGCCCAACCCTCCAGGTTTTTGGGCCTACAAATGATGTTCCATTTGACCAGCTGATACTTATGCTTATTATCCGTTGAATTACAATAGAAAGCACCTCTATGCTTGTCAAAACCATCATGCGTACCCACAGAAAGAAGGTAGAAGCCCATAATGAACATGGTCAGGAAGGAGAGACAAGAATTAGTCAAGGCCACTTTCCCAGCATTCGTATTATATCTACCCCTCCACAGCAGCACCCGATTAGCAACCTTGGTAACAATAGGCGCGAACTCCTTGGCACAAAGCTTATCCAGGGCAATCGAGAGGCCCAAGTATTTAAAACGAAAGGAACCCAGGCTACAATTTAAGAGGTGCGCCACTCGTAAAGCCTCCACATCATCAACACCAGTGATAATGACCTCACTCTTTGCAAAATTAATTTTGAGCCCCGACAAGTCTTCAAAGCATAATAGAATGAACTTAAGATGAGCAAGGCAAGAATCATTGAGCTCCACCATGATAATGGTATCGTCCGCATACTGTAGGTGGGTGACCCCATGGGGGATGAGATGAGATATTACCGGAGAAATGTGGCTAGAAGCAGCAGCCCTTGATAGAATACGCGATACGGCATCAGCAACAAAATTAAAAAGGATCGGGGAAACCGGATCCCCTTGCCTCAGGCCCCTGCCATTGGCAAAAAATTAATAACTTGACCATTGACCGAAATCGCCGTGTGCCCACCTGAAACCAACTGTGTAATCCGATGCACATAAGCCCCGTCAAAGCCTCTAGTGAGAAAAACATGTCTAAGGAGAGGCCAACTGACCGAGTCGTAAGATTTTTTGAAGGCCAACTTTAGGATCACCACTTTCGAATTGCGGGACTTAAGACCATGGACAATCTCGTGAAGGCAAAGAATTCCATCAAGCTACCTTTAATGAAGGCAGATTGGAAAGGGCTAAGCGTACGATGTGCAATAGGAGACAGACGCGTGGCGAAACCCTTGGCGAGAAATTTCTCCATATTATTAATAAGGGCAATCGGCCTAAATTGGGAGATCAGCTCCGTGCCCTTGACCTTGGGATATGAGGGAGATAACAGCGTAGTTTAGGCGGGAGATATCCACCGTCCCAAGATAGAACCCTTGGATGATGTTACAAATGAGGGCCTTAAGATGTGGCCAGAATTTTTTAAAGAAAGGGATGGAAAAACCATCAGGGCCCGACACAGCGTTAGGATTAGCAGACTTAGGTCCAGTTCTTTTGCCAGAATCTGGGGATTCTCACGGAATCTAACCCCTCCCCAGCTTCTCCCAGAATCTTTGACCCCCATTTGTTTTACAATCCTAGCTAATTAGACCCTAACTAGATAGGATTGTAAAACAAATGGGGCTCAAAGATTCTGCGAGAAGTTTGGGAGGGGTCAAATTCTGGGAGAATCCCCAGATTCTGGCAAAAGAACCGGGCCTTAAAAACCTCCCAAATCTCCTCATCTAGGTGGAAGAGAAGAATTCAACCACATGTTCCAAAATTTGAGCCTGATCAGAGACCTTCACCCCATTAATGAGTAAACTATCCAGAGCACATCTCCTTCTCCTACCATTGGCAATCGCAAAAAAATAAGTCGTGGGGGCATCACCCTTCAAGGTCCAATTCAAAGTACCCCTTTGGTGCCAATATATATCCGACTGCTGATGCAAAAGCATAAGGGCCTCTTCGAGACCGTATCGCAAGCCCCACTCCCCCTCAGATAGACCTGGCCCATCAGCCTACGCATCAAGGCTCGCAATCTGGGCCTCTAGAGAGCCCTTCTCGCGGCGAGCCTCCATCGCCCTGTTACGCGACCAACCACGCAGAAATTTGCGAAGAACATAGGAGCACTTGTGCCAATCATCCATGGGCCCAAAGGAACACCGGATGTGGGAAAGCAGCCTAGAGATTTTAGTAGCTAACAAATCAGGGAAACCCTCTACAAGTAGCCACGAAGCGTCGAACTGAAAGCGCAAAGAAATAACAGGATAATCCAAACCTGTGTCTAGAATAAGAGGTGCATGGTTCAAACCCATGATGGACTTGAATTTCAGGGAAGCGCGGGGAAAAGAGAATCCTAGTTCTAGCAAATAAAAACGCGATCAAGCACCGACCGGATAGGGTTAGACTGGCGATTCGTCCATGTGAAGTGGGCTCCCACCCTAGAAAGTTCTCGAAGAGCGCAATCATGGATGAAGGCGTTGAAAGCATCAGCCAGGGGCCAAGAAAAATTGTTAGAGCTCTTATCCGCAAGGGAGCGAAGAAGGTTAAAGTCCCCCCCCCCCAACTAGCAGGGGAAGCGCACACGCATCAATTTTGGACGCGATCTCATCTAGAAACAGGGAAGACAAAGAATGATCTGTAGGACCATAGACAACCATGATTTCCCATAAATGATTCAAACTCCTATGGTGCACCATCATGCTAGCCCAAAAAACGCCATGGTCAAAGGTCACAAAATCAAACATGTCGGCTTGGTGCCCAGAAGAATCCCACCAGAATGCCCGAAGAAGGAAGGAAGTTCCAATCAAATATGTCCATCCCCGCAACTACGGAGAGCTCATTGGGGGACAAGGATTCCTTAGAAGTCTTGACAAGCCCAATAATATCACCAGTAACTACATCCCTAATTTGGTCGCGGCGCCCCTAGCGCTGAAACCTCTCATATTCCAGAAGAGGGCTCTCATTTGAAAGAGAGGTTTTTGATACGAAGACTCTGCCTGTAGGGGGCCACGCAGGATTTGGCCGCTTTGAGATGCCCGCTTAGAAGGTGGAGGGGGCGACTGGCCACTACTAGTAACACCACCATCCACACCCGCCAAGGTTGCAGTGATCCCATTCGTCGCAACCAAATCTTTAGCCTTAGCAATGGCCGCCTGTGCCATCTCATTAGCACGGATAATGGAAAGAACAGTAGACGGAGACCCAAAACCCGCATCAATGGAAACCCCCACGTCCTCAAGCACATGCAATAAATGATCATCAGACAGAGAAGGCAGCACTAGCCTAATAGGGGAGGAAGGAGGGGGAGGGGGAGAGAGAGGAATACATGAAGGAGGAAGGTCTCTGGTCATAGCCCACTGCTCCGCATGCACCGCCACAGGCTCCCTCGAGTCACGCACCCGTCTGCCATTGCGGGCCGTGGAGGTGGGCATGCAGATGGACGGGGAAGGAGCCGAAGGAGAAAGCGACGCCGCCCTTGGAGGAGATCCCGACGCAGCCCCCAAGTCGGCATCAAGACGGTGACACATCCCCGCCACCGAGGTCTTGGAACCCGAAGACGCCCTGCTTTTAGCTGAAAACTTTCTAATCGTGGACTTCTTCTTCTTTCTCACCGGAGCCATCACATCGGGAGTAGGAGATGAGGCCAGATCCTTGATGCCAGACGTGGTGGGAGATAGAGGCCTAACTGGCATGTTAGAACAGACTCCCGATCTGGGGGTGCCCACGGGAGCCGTCTTCTCATTGACCGCAGTAGCTGGCACAATCTATACATGTTGAACATCATCTTTGGGTGCATTCTCCTTGAGAAGATCTTGAAGCTGAAGACCCAGTCCATCCCATTCAGACTGGGTGAAACGGGCATCAGTTCCCACACCCGTACCACCACTCGGGTTCATACCACCACCAGCAAAGCCATCATTGTGTTTCTCCAAAGATGAGGGAGCGGGAGGAGGGGGAGGAGGAGGTGCCTGGAAGGCCTCAGCACCCTCGAGCCGCACCCGAATTCGAATTCCATCAACGGAGGGGAACACATCCACCGGACCATGCAAACACACCGGATCCACACACCAAATCCTCAGACGAACTGGATCCAACCTGGTCAAAGACTCACCAACCACCTCGATAGGCTTCCCTAGCAAAACACCAAAGGCCATAAGAAAAGGGATAGATCTGAGCTCCGCGGGAACATCCTCCACCAACACCCATACTTCAGAGAGCTGACCTATAGACTTGGAGCCATTGGTCGCAGCTTTGACAGAGATCAACAATTGATTAAGTGGGAGGGTGAAACTAGTACAAGAGGCAATCATCCTTAAGCTCTTAGAAGAGGGGAACACCACAGCAAACTCAAAGTCTGACAGTTGATTCACCTGCCAATCCCAGCCATCCACGACCCAGACCCGCAGACCTTCCAACAGGACTTGAGGAGTGATCTTTTTCCCTTGAACAAAAAATGACAGCAACATTGGAGAGTGAAGGAGCAGTAGCCACACGCGGCGGGTCACAATCCAAGGCAAAGAAGGAGCATCCCGGTAGCCCCATCCCATACTGCACAAAAGAGGTAGGTTTGATGCGATTCTGATAGTCGACAGTGAGGTGGCCCTCAGATCTACAAATAAGGTAGAAAGGTGGACTGGGGCACCTAGATTGGAAGTGCCCTGGCTGATGACAGGCAAAGCACGTCAGGGCAGACGAGGGGTTGGGCGACGGATTCATGGGACGAGATGGAAGAGGGGATGGCGGGGGGAGGATACCATCGCCCAGACTGGAGGCGGAGGGATTAGAGGGGGAGCAGGGAATCGATGTTGCTTGAACTGCTAGGAAGGAGGGCCAAAGTTGTTTTTGCGAGGAGGAGGACGAGGACCGGCCCCAGATCCAGGACCGCGAGCAGGAAGGCGAGGGGGCGGCGCCTAAACTTGGGGAGGAGGCGGAGGGCGAGGGTGAGGGTAGTAGATCCAATCGCACCCCCCGTCGCCGCCACCTCCCAAGGATCCACCATCGGTGTCGTGCCACCGCCAGATCCCGTGGCCAAGGAACTAGAACCGCCGAGCGACCGGGCCCTTTCATCCCGTTGCAGCCACTCCGGCCCAGCCACCCAAGTCTCACGGAATGCTTGCTCTGCCTCAAGCTTAGATCTGAGAGTGGCCTCATACTCCAGATCCGCCCCATCGGCCAATGACTCGTCACGGCACCTCTTGCTACCAGAGATTGCCTCGCTGGAGGAGCCCCTGGATTTTGTCCATGGCGAGGATCTCCACAAAGGAGAGGGAAATGGGTGTGTTGATCTAGATCTGTGGAAGAAGCGAATGGGAGAACGCCGTCTATGCACGTCCGCAGCAGAGGCTAGAAACCCTAAAAATGGGGGAAGGGATCCCTTCCGGACCCATAAATATCCCAAAGAGGCAGACCCAGCGATGGGATAGCGAATAGGTTGGGCCGAGAGGGCCAGGGAGGTAAGCGAAGGAGGCCCAGCAAGCCCCGAGCCCATAGATTGTAGCGGTGGGAAGACAGACAGAGTGTCGAGAAGGGGCGTCATGGGCCGCCCACCTGAGGACGGCCCAGAACCCAAAGAGGCCAGTGCAGCGCAGCACATTGACCAGGGAGGGAGCGATAGGGTTAGGGTACGCTCCACACCCGCCGCCACCACCACCACCATGGGTCGCACCGCTGACAACGAAGCCACCGGAGGAGGAAGGGAGGCACAAGAAGAACTCGGAGAGCATGGTGGGGAAGAGGAGGAGGAGCGAGAGCATACAAGATACACCAGAGGAGCGACGGGCGGAGTGCCAAGCACACCGCGTGCCGGAGAGGGGGTCGGAAACTTACCAGACCCACGGCACCGCTGCATCACCTTGGACTAGCTAGACTCGTCCGACAGGGAGGAGGCCGCCCGGCCACGCCCCCCAAGCATGAACTTGCGACAACGCACCGCCGACCGCTCCACCACCGACGAGACCACCGCCGCAGGAGCAAGGTCACACTCAGAACCAGATTCGTCATCAACGTCATCCAAGGCCCAAAAGCGATTCCCAAGAGGATGAAGGGTGGCAACAGAGCCTCCATCGCGCGAGCCACTACCAGATCCACCGACGACCACAAGAGGAGAACGAGGAGAGATAGGAGGGGAGGGCCTGATCGGGGAGGGGTAAGGGAGGCGCAGGTCGCCACGGCGAGGGAGGGGGGAGGAGAGACATCCCTCGAAGCACCCTCTTTTGACCTTTTGGCTCCAAGTCAAAAAAAATACTAGCCCTAACTCACAGGCTTGTTACTTTTGGCCACAACTAAAGAGAAATGCTGGAAAGTTTGTTCACTGATGCCCCATATGTCAAATCTGCAAAGTTCAAGTTCAGAACACAGGGTTATACATGCCTTTTTCTGTTCATGTTGCTCCATGGGAGGACATTTTTGTATTAGGCTTGCCAAAAACAAAGATGAGGGAGTGATTGATATGACCAAGACGATAACTAACACTATTAATCTAGAAGACGTTCAAGTGGTCAATGATGTTTTCATTATAGAAGTTACATGCGCGCGAGTGAGGCATTTTGGAGGTCGAGCTACCTGGCTCCTAAAATCTGTGCCATATATTGTCACGTCATGATGTGTACTCCCTATTTTTCCTACGCTTATACGTTTCCTATTAATCGGGAATACACCGGTGCCACACGTCGGGTGTTGTCTTTGTACACGGGCCTTGGGTGAGTGGTGTCGGGACATGTGCCTCATGATGGGTTGGTTGTGCATCATGGTGGTATGGATGGGACCATGTGATGTTGGTCTCTTTGCATTTCCTTGGATGTGTTGCACAAGTTTGCCTCATTTAGGCAAGTCATCCTCTTCCTCCGGACTATAGGGCTGCAGACGCTTCGCCGTGGATGGATGGAGTTCTTCTTCGAGGAGAGCGATGCAGGGTAATGTTCTTGCAGATCTACCAAAAGAAGTTATTCTTCTACTCTAGGGAATCGTTTGGGCATCAGGGAAGAGGAAGGGGTTGTTCTGGTAGTTGTTCTAGGCCCAGTTCTTTTCACCAGATTATGGAGAATTTCAGTCTAGAGAATCTTGAGCCAAAAGAACTCGACTAGGCTTCCAAAATCTCGTTAGGATTCTAGAGAATCCTTGTGCAATCTCAGAATCTCCAAATACCTGGTTTTTCCCAGAATCTCAAGATTATGGAGAGTCCCTCAAGAGAAAACGTTTCGAAATAGAGGTATACCCCTATCCAACCAGCTGTTTACATTTAGATTGCCACCGAGCATCGACCCAAAAAAAGACCAGGCTCGCTCGAGTTGTTGTTCCCACATCGGGGGAAAGGGGATCTCGTAGCAGATAGGGCTGTCGTGCCGCCACTGTCCTCACCTTGCCAGCCAGCCCGTTGCCATCGTCGGCCAACTGGCCCTTGTCGCATCGCCGGCTAGGTTCCTCCCGCCACTACCTTTCCTCCCGTCCTCCCCATCGGCCTTGTCTCCAGCGCAACCGTGGCTAGGTTTGCCGCGTCGCCATCGCCCCCACCTCGCCGGCCAGGTTCCTGCTGTCGCGTCCTGTGCTCCCTCTGTAGCTCAGGCAGAAGCTCCCGTCCACCCCCACCGGCCTTGTGCTCCCTTTGTAGCTGCACCTTGACGGCTTCCGACGATGCACCTCGATGGCCAGGAGTAGCCCATGCAAGGGTAGTACAGACATTTCAACACACAACACTTTCCAGAATCTCAAACTAGAATCTCTCAAAAGAACTCGACGACAGATTCTCGGAGAAGCAGATTCTGGGAGAATTTTCCAGAATCTTGATTTTGTAGAATCCTGCCTGAAAAGAACTGGCCCCTAATCTGATTCGTCTCCTAGAAATCAGATCTGACGAGATGTTTGTTTGCATTTGGTTGCAGTTTCTTTCCTAGATTGGATGCGGGGTGGATATTAGGAAGTGGAGTCAGTCTTCTATTCGATTCAAGGGGCTCGTGCATGTCAGCAAAATTGGATTTCTTCTGATTCGAACGATGGTGGAAGGGAAGCCGCAGAGAAGGTGGGAGGACGGCACCCGGAAGAAACAGTTGTGGAGGTCGTCTCAAAATCAAAAAGGCTCCTTGTGGACACGAACTCGTAATTAACTTGTTATCTGTTCTGTGATTTTGACTCTGTATAATGGTAGCTCGTAGTACAGCTTGTGGTCTTTTGTATGAGATTTGGAGGTGATCCTGACACGAACGTAATTAACTTGTTATCAAGGATTAGGATTGGTATAAGGCGGCAGACGAGAGGTTGAACAATCCTAGCAGAGTGCCTGCACTTGAGGCATTAATACGTGCTTTTGCTGATAACAAGGCGGCTACTATTGTTAATCCAGCAGCGGGTACTAGCTTCGATTCCGTGTAAGAAGCATATGAATTTTACAACCTCTACTCATGGGAGACATGTTTAGTGTCCAGTATGCAAAGAGCCAACTCGGTGTACAAAGTCAGGCGGAAGTGGGCAAAGCCGTATTTCATGGGAGTGTTTTGCGGCTTTGCGCTAAGATGACGAACAAGCTACAGAGCGAGAGTGCAAACCATCTGCACAAGGGGTATGTGTCGCCTGGGTGCCCCATGCACCTGTTTGTTAGAGAGTGTGAGAAGATGCAGTTTGACAGAGATTCAGTGGAGAGTTATGAAGAGAATAGGATAAAAACCTTTTTGCACATACATTTGCACATAGCAGCTCGTAGATTACTGTTGCTTCATTCGTTGAGAAGATGATTTTTTTTAAACCCTTCCATGCAACGTGGAGTAGATTTAAAAGCAAATTTGCCGATCCAGATACATGCTTCTAAAATTTATACAAGAGCAATGTTCGAGAAGTTCCGAGAGATGTTGTATGAGGGAGGGTCCTACTTGAGGTTATACCTCGATGCGAGTACATCGCCGGGCATGTTAAAAAGGGTACCAGTGAGAAGTGGTGTAAGTCTGAAGTGCTGGTTCAGGTGAATGATCTGGCTGATGAGTTCAAGTGTGAGTGTAGTATGTTTGAACACTAGAGATGGTGTGTAGCCATGCGTTTAAGGTACTACGGTGCACTAATTTTATTTTCACAATTTACTGAATCTATTAATGCAGGTGAAGAACATGATTATACCTTTTGTGCATGTGATGATCCAACTTGACTTGCAGGAGGTCCCTGTCAAACATGTTATGAAACGTTGGACTAGGGATGCGAGGGATATGCTGCTGCCGGAGTTTTTGGTCTACCAAAAGGACCAGGGTCCACTCAAGTATTCTTCGTGGCGACACAACACTCTGCACCTACTGTGCCTGGAAATTGTAAAACTCGCAAGATTGGCCTCCATGAGTGACGACTCATGTTTTAAGCCAGTGCTTTCAGCATGCTTTGTCTGTTTACTGCTGTTTATTATTCGGATATTTGCCTAGATTTTTATTTGATGGACTTGTATGTACAACATGGGTATATATTTAATGGGTAATTTGTTGTAAGAAGTCCGGTCTATATTATGTCTGTGTGCTGTGCTGATTACGGGTGGTAGAACTATGAGTGAGAGAAATTTTATTGTTTCCATCATGTATTGTGAACATCGGTTTAGTTGGTGTTATGCAGAGTCCTGTTTTCCAAAATTGTTGTCTTCTTTCTTGTAACACCTTGTTGTGTGCGTTATTTTATTCAGCTCACGAAAACAAAGCACATGATGAGCGGCTGGTGTTGGTGCCCATCCCTGGATTGAACTGAGGAAGAAGAAGCCATGGCACGAGATGATGGGATCTCCAACTAGCTGGTTCAGAATGGGAACATGACGACTGAGTAAGGCCATGTCATGCGTATATAAAGAAATTGTGATGGCACATGTGCCCGCGCTGCTGGACCTCCTCGTCTCGATGGGATATTCGATAATAAGTCAGTACGGACGCGTTTAAAAGGATGCTGACAGAAATACGGTAGAGGAATACGTGCCTGTGGCTGATCACGATAGAAACAGATGAACCTGATAACGGAAGAAAATCCTATGCGACTGGGTCGCACACAGCGATCGTGAGACCTGCTCAAATGGGGGACACCTGGCAAATCCGAATCTTAAAGCACGTAGGGCAATTATCCTCTGTTCCGTTAACAAATCCTTCTTCTGCTCGATCACCGCGGCAGCCGCGCCGCCTCGGCTGTTCTCCCCGGTGTTCCTCGCCACCTGGAAGCTCACGATTGAGGCGCTTCTCTGGCTCGTTCGTCGTGGCCTCCGACCCGCTGCACTTCCCTGCCGTTCACGACCTCATTCCTTGGCGCTCCAACAGCTCGTCCTTCAGACGCAGCTCATCTGTTCATTGCGTCACTGCTCACCGGTGCTTCGTCCATGGCCACCATTCAACTCCTCTGCTCCGTCTAGCTCCCCCGTGGTCCACGTTGGTCAGGCTGCATCTTGGCATCATGGTGCCGTGTCGTCGCCGGCGAGATGCAAGAGACAGAGAAGCGGGGCGTGGGAAATAGGGTGCCATGGAAGGAACATGATTATAGGGAATTAATTGTGTTGTCTGCGTTGAGAGATTTTTGCCAAGTGTCTTCCGTTGGAGCGGGTCTTCCGATAGCTGCTTACGACCCAGGTCGCATAGGATTTTCTTCTCCTGATAACGGCCTACAGGTAGCTCGGTCTCCAAACAGCATTTTCGCATGCGCGCATACTATACTAAAGATCCACTCAAGTACCAAAAAGGAAAATAGGAAGTTGATCGTGCATGCATTAGCTTGGGAGATGTGCATGTCCATACATGCAAGGAAAAAATCATATACTGATACAAACACGTTTCATCAGTACTCATTTGAACCAGAGATTAGGAGAAGCACACGTAAGGCTGTCTTTGATAGCTCCTAACGACGAGGTAGAGTACTACTTTGATCAGGCACGGCCACCTGAGGAAGAAGCGTATTCGTGGATGTCTTCAGAGATAAGAGATCTGTTGTCTTTACAGGGAACCGGGTGGGGGCCACCTGTTGTTTGCACCACGAGGCGTCTTTTAAAATTGAGTTGTAGTCATAGTTGCTTTTATTTTCTTATTATATTAAATCCAGGTCGGTTATGTTTGGAAAGGTCTGTTAGAATTGAGAATTATTTCGGTTTGTTGATCTGTGTGTCACCTATATGGCTGGCTACTACCAATGTAAAGGCAGGTTATTTTGAGATGAATTGGACACTATGCGTATTTCGGCCGTCGGCCATTATTGAGTTTAGAGAAACCTAGTCAAAATTCTTTACTGGCATGGCATGTGAGTTTCTGCGTCGCGTCGAAGATTACATGCTGAGCCTATACAATTCGTCTATGTTATTCATTCGATTCGAGGGATTGGTATGTTGTTTTTGCGAGGTTTGTGAACATCTTCGTAAACCCGCATCGTGTTCTTGCTGGGAGTTTTGTGCCGTGAAAGATCGGCCCAACAACGGATCGACCCTCGCCTCAAGGTTCGCTCCTCATCAGTGATGATGTGTTTGTAGTGACGGACATATTCTCTAAGATGCCTCACTTCATCCCATGCCGCAATACAACGGATGCATATCATGTAGCAAACATATTCTTTCGAGAAGTGGTAAGACTTCATGAAGTTTCAAGGTCCATTGTCTCAGATAGCGATAGCAAGTTTCTTGCTGTATTTTGGCTCACTTTGTGAAACCAATTCAACATTGAATTGAAATTTTCTAGCACGATCCTTCCATAAACAGATGGACAAACGAAAGTAGTGAAAGTTTTTGGGTAATCTGATCTTTTGCATTTGTGGAGAAAGAAAGGAAAAATGAGATTTGGCTTTATCTCTTTTAGAGTTCTCCTACTATAAATCCAAGCATATATGCACATGAAGGAGTCATTTTTCCATTGTCTACACTAAAATTTCAACACATGCGGTGCACCCGGTGAAGGTACCATCAAGGGGAAAGTCAAAATTAGCATTGTCCTTTGCTGATAGTTACACTAAACTATTTGAAGAGATTCGTGGTGTCTTGAAAGCATAAAATCAAAAATATAAAAAACTTATTTATTGCAAAAGGAGGCCAAAATCATTTTAATTTGATGATAAGGTGATGGTATCCCTCCAAAAAGACATACTGCATTTAGGTGTTAGAGGGATGCTCATGCAGCGAAAGTATTGGCCCCTCTCTATCACGAGAAAGATAAATGATGATTATGTGGTAGATTTTCCAAGCGGCATGGGTATATCCAACACTTTTAATGTTACGGACTTGATTCTCTACCATCCAGAAGAAGCGTTTTATGAACATAACTCGAGGGCGAGTTTCAAACAACTAGGAAAGAACGGAGGAACAATAGTTGAGGAAAAAGAAAAGAAAATCACATGTCAGATTTGTTTGGCTATTTTAGATACTTCCATTCTTGTGTAGTATTTCTTTTTTTACCTTTCCTACTAGTTTTAAAGTTCTCTGGTTATTAGTAGCCGTGACCCGTGAGTGGAATAGTGAATCATAAATAATGTTTGGACGAGTCTAGACAGCGGCCGGCTGCTCGCTGGCCCTTGCGAGCGGCCAGCCTAAAATAAAAATATTTTGTCCCCTAATCTATAAAGGGTAATCATTTGTCCTATTCAATTGATATGAGAAAAATTATTTTAATCTATATATAAGAAAAAAGTATTATGTAACAGAGAAGTATCACCAAAGTATTAATGCAAATAAGTGTGAATGCATTCAATTTGAGTTTTTAAATTCTTTTAAAAGTCATAACTCTTAAACCACTCGTCGAAATTAAGATATGTTTTCACCGTTCGAACCTTTGCGGCGTGCTCTTCAAAACTAGATCCCGCAGGGGTATATTTCGACGAACTTTTTAGAGTGTAATTTAGCCTCCGTTTGGTGCAACTGTTTAGCCGTCGATGTGCAACTAGCTAACAGGCAATGACAACTTTTCTCATTAACCATGGACATGCAGTTTTCACTGATGGCACCATCCAATACTACTCTCAAACAGTGAAATGTGCAATTTCGTCTACTGCCCGGCTAACTATCAAGACCAACTTTATGGTAGTTGCCGCACGTGTGAATGGCCCTTCACACAACCGCGCGTGAGGGACTACCCTATAAGGGCTTGCCAACCCGCAATACGTGTGTGAGCAACTATGTTGGTCGTGGTGTGCAACACCACAGTCGTGCGTGAGCAACTACCCCGTTGTGCATGTGCAACTCTCGCAGCATTGCGTGTGCGATTATGTGGACGGTAGTGTACAACTCCGCGGTCACACATGTGCGACTATGTCAACGAGAATGTACAACTCCATGGTCGGGTGTGAGCACCTCTTAAAATCTTTCATGTGTGACCGTGCGTACGAGATTGTGCAACTCAGTGCCACGCATGTGCGACTATACCGTCGAGAATGTGCAACTCCACGTCCATGCATGTTGTGCGACTATGTAGACAGGAGTGTGCAACTCCACGGTCACACATGTGCGACTTTGTTGACGATAGTGTGCAACTCTACACTCATGTGTGTGGTTAACGGCCAATGAGAGTGCGCAACTTCATGGCCATGCATGTGCGACTATGTCGATGAGAGTGTGCAAGTCTGCGGACACGCATGTACGACTAGGCCGATGAGAATGCAACTCCGCGGCCACGTATGTGTGACTAGACCATGAGAGTGTGCAACTCTGCGGCCACGCATATGCGACTAGGCCGATGAGAGTGTGCAACTACGTTTGTTGCCCGGCCAACTGCCTAGCAGACTATATGCAACTCAATATTTTGCCCCTACCAATTGAAACTTCATATCCACAAATAGAAAGATGAAGAAGTTGCACATCAACTAGTAGGCAGTTGGTTGGAACAACGGATTAAGTTGCACATATTATTGGTGGAGCGGATGGAGCACAGTTTGCATGAAAAATTACAAATCCACTAGTAGGAAGGGGGTTGCACATCGACTCTAAGTAGTTAGCTGGGGCATTAAAGTATTTGCACATCATAAAAAATTGATTACCATGGTTGTTAGGTTGCAACCTCATAGGAGGTTGGATCATGCAGCTCTTAAAATAGTTTTGGAAAAAATTACACCATGCAGTATTAAAGTTGCACCGCGTAGTAATAGAGTTGCACTATATAGCACAAAAATTGGCATCAAAACATTTTATCAAAATATACCTATGCGAGATCTAGTTTCAAAGATATCATCATAAGGATTCCAACGATGCAAACGGATCTGAATTCAGACACATGGTTTAAAAGATATGGATTTTTAAAAATTTGAAAAGCCAAAATAAATACAAGTGTGAACACATTTAATGCTACACCACACATGCGCTAGCAAACAAATTCATTTTACATGCATGCGGGTGAGGCCACCGCTCGTTTTAGTCAACGAGCACGCACGCACTTTTAGGTAATTACGATAATGTTTTCTAGATTTTTAAATTCTTACCACCCCGCACATGGTATTATTCTTCCATGACTGAGTACCACCCTGCACGTATCGGCCATAGCCTCTTGTCACACGTTGTATTCTTGTAGGGGTACGACTAAGGCCCGGTTCTTTTAAGGCGATTCTTAACAATCGAGTCTGAAGAATCAATAAGCTGAAAAGAACTCACTCTGCTTTTCAAAAATCATCTGAGAATCGTCATAATCGGTAGTGCAATCCAAAAAGCGCCTCCTAGCCACAATTCTGGCGATTATGCGAGCTCCCGCAAAAGAAAACGCTTCATTTTAAGCCAACCCCCTATTTCAACTAGTAATTACACGGGGAATGCCACCGAGTAAATCGAACGGATCCTCTCATCTCGACCTGTCCCTCCGCTCGCTTAGCCCGCCACCGTGCCGCTAGACGCCGGCCCCATGATCCACCGGCCCAACTCCGCCGATCTTAAGCCCGAGCCATACCTGCCCCGTGAGACGCCCGCCCGCACCCTTCCTGTCCGCCACCGCCAGTTAGCTCCACCATCTTCCTCGTTTCCCAATGTTCTAGACCATCGCCGGACTCTGCCCAAGCCCCCCCCCCTCCGTCCGCTAGTATTCAGTCTCCGCCGGCCTTCACTTAAAGCCGCAGGGCGCCTCTGCCCTCCACTTCATGCTGACGCCCCACCCCATCCACTTCCGTAAGCAACTGAGCATCACCAGCCGGGCCGCACACACTGCATCTCTAGCAGATGTTGAGCTCTTTGCTTGACGGGTGGATGAATGGTGCATATGTGGTTTTATCGCTGGATTGTTTGCTGCTGTCAATGGTCAATATATGGATGTATTCCCCGCAAAAACTATATTGATGTACGATACTGTTAGCTGCTAGATGATTGTGGGTCCGTTCGACCAGAATTGTTCAAACCAACTAAATGTTAGCAATTCAGCACACAGTATTCGTTCAGGGACATTACAGACATTTCAACACACAACTCAAGCCATAATCTCATACTACAATCTTAGAAAAGAACTCGATAGCTGATTCTTCCTGATTCTGTGAGAAGCCAATTTTGTGGGAATTTTTCCAAAAGCTGATTTTGGAGAATCAAAAGTTGAAAAGAACAGGGCCTAAGTACCACCCTGCATGTATCCGCTTTGGATAAGTGGACGAAGTTGGATGCAAGCCTGTTCAACAGACTGGCCAGGGAACGGATATCTGGTAGCGATGAAAACGTGGAAGGGACACGGCTCGGTCCCTCGTCCCACCTGCATTGGAAGTTCGAAACTCGCTCGGCAACATCTGCGCCATGGCGATCAGACAATCACGATACGGCTACAGGAAGTTGATGGTAAGCTACGGCGGGAAGCTCCATCGCTTCAACGAAGGCGGCGGACCGCGGTACATCGGCAGCGAGCACCAGGTGGTCACAGTTAGCTGGTCCATACCGATGCAGGAGCTCCGCAACCGGTTGGCCACGGCCGTGGGCTAGCTGCTTCAACATCGCTATCCAGTATGTTCGGCCCGGCGAGTCCCTGGACGCGCTCCACAATGTGGTGACCGCCGGCAACGTCGAGGACCTGCTAGACTGGATGCTACACCGGGACATCAACTCAAACTGCTCTGTGGCAACCCAGCAGACATCCCCCATGTCCGGTTCTTCGTGGTCCGCATGGATGGATGGCTGCCGCTCCCTGAGGCGCTCTTCACTCCCGCCCCAAGCACGGCCACCGAGGCGCCAGTGTCTCAAGCGGCAAAGTGCGTCGGCGCCATCGCTGTCCGCAAAGCTCCCAGACGACACGTCGCAGCCCCTCTCTCCTGTCCTCATCCATCTGAGCGTATCGGTGCCTTCACTGTCACCGCCGTCCACGGGGGACGGCACAACATCTTCGACTACAACGACAACTACCGAAAGCACCCTTGCGACCCAGGATGTCGCACCCAATGTGTTGGGGATATAACCCCGTGGTAAGACCCGCCCAGGAGGGGCCGGGTCATACCTGGAAGCTCATAATCAAGACCAGTGAGGCGGGCCGAGAGACGTAGGCCTGGCAATACGGCGGCTTACCAAGATGGGCCAAGATGAAGGCCCAGACAGAAGAACGTATGAAGACTCGGGCGGTTAAAGCCACCCGGAGACGGCTTGCCCAAGATGGCAAGGCGGCTTAGAGACAGGATTGACTACATTGTAAGAGTCGGTGCAGGACTCGTGTAACCCAGGGCCTCGACCTCCTATATAAAGGCGAGACCCCGGGGCGGCTTAGATAGAAACCAATCAATCGAGAACTAGTCAAGCGAATCCACTCCCTTGTAATCGATACTCCAAACAATACAACACAAGCATGACGTAGGCTTTTACCTCTTCTTGAGGGGCCGAACATGGGTAAACTCGTGTCCCTCGTCTCAACCAACCCCTTTGAGTCCATCACCTTAGCGAGGGGCTCGGATCTAAGTCTTCAGACATCAGTCGTGATAAAACCACGACAGTTGGCGCCCATCGTGGGGCTAGCGCTCGATGGTGTTGAGTTCTCAAAGGGTTCTCTCCCAGGGATCGAGGGGTATGCTATTGGCAGGATGAACAAAAGTCGTCGTGGCCGGATCTACATCGACGATGCTGACTCGGGCCCCGAGGCCAACTCAATTGAGTACGGTTTCCGGATCCCCTTCGGCGGAATCCACGTCTTCATCGGCAAGATCGGCGGATCTAAACCCGGGTCGGACATCTTCACCGACATCGTCAAGCCGGCCCGGCGCGTGCAACCCGCCCGACACGTGCAATCCGCCCGTGCTGACCCGGCCAGGAAGCATGTCTTCGTTGGATTTACTCGGGGCATGGATCTGAAGATTCTATGTCGCAGGAAACTCTCATCTGCTCGGAGAATGGATCTTCGAGCGGAGAGACGGAATCAATTTACCAGCTTCACAATGGCGGGCTCAGGGGCTACGTCGAGCCTTACCCCGCGTCAGAATATCATGAGCCGGAGGATTATGAGACGCCGAGTCGTGTTGCCGTCTTCATGGCAGATTCAGCACCAGCCCCGAGCAGCATAGCCGCCGGCGCAACTGGATCGGCGGCTGGTAGGCCGCCGGCTCAGGTTCTTCTGGATCTGATGAACGAGCTTACAACCCTGATGGCCACCGAGGTCACAACTGAAAATCAAGCGGCCCAGAACACGGAGACCACGAGGCTGAAGGACCAGATGACTGAGGTCCAACAGGAGATCAATGCGTTGAAGGATCGGATGGAGGTGGAGGCGGAGCACCTTAGGGCGGATGCTTTCTGCCTTGAGCTGGAGCAGCAGTCTACAGCGGCGGTTCAGCGGATGAGGCCTCAGTCCCGCTTGCCGGATCAGTATGAGGCCAGAAATCTTTTCAACACGCCAGGAACGGGACGTACGATGGAAGTACCCGAAAGCCGGACGGCAGTTCAGCAGCTTAAGCTGCCCCGACGGAACCAGACCTCACCAATGTCTTTCCCAATGCCGGAGGGTCATTATTCCAACCCGGCGGAAAACATGGTGGCGGCAGCAACCCAGCTTGGTACAATCCCTATCCCAGACGAGGCGCCTTTCGCAGAGGAGGTGCGGAACGCTATTGGATACCTGTAGACGGCGATGGCCCAGCAGGAGAAGTACACTTATAGCCGGAGTCACGTGCATTCAACCCTCATCCCCAGCCGCAGCTATAGCCGGAGTTATGAATCACCGGCGGTTTCTAGCAGTGATCAACACCGAAACCCACCGCGAGTTGACCGGGCGGCTTTGGATGCTTAGGCGCTAGTGGATCGGGTGAGAGCACAGCAAGAGGCAGCGGCTGTGGCGGTGGCGGCGGCTCATCAAGAACCCGCAGACGTGCCTTCCACCTTGGTAGGAGCAGGAATAACCTCCAGGGCTGTGGGAGTGTCATGCTTAGTGCCGGCTTTGCGGAATGAGCGATTGCCGAAGGATTTCAAGGGCCCTCGCAAGGTCCCCAATTATACAGCTGACCTACCCCTGGAAGCTTGGATTGAAAGCTATGACCTGGCCATGGAGATGTTAGACGTCAATGATGCAGTATGTGCCAAATATTTCATCATGATGCTTGAAGGACCGGCTCGCACGTAGCTGAAGGGCTTGCCACCCAACACCATTAATTCCTGGGCTGATTTAAAGGCGAAGTTCATCAAGAATTTCCAGGGAACGTGCAAGCATCCCATGACGATTGTGGATTTGGATCATTGTGTGCAACAAGAGGACGAATCGGCTCATCATTGGGTCTGGCGGGTTTCAACTATCATCCACTCGTCTGAGCAGATTACGGCAGCTCAAGCGGTTTTGATTCTAGAAAAGAATTGCCACTTTATGCCTCTGAAGTAGAAGCTTGGCCGGCTCGAGCGCTCGTGTCAAGACATGAGGGAACTCATGGCGGCTCTCACCAAGTACGCCGACTCTGACAATACGAAAGACCCAGGCTCTGATGAGGAGAAATCAGGTCAAGGTAAGAAGAATAACAATGGTAAGGGTGCGGCTGGCGGCGGCAACCATGGTAAGAGGAAGAATCCGGACGGCGGGTCAGAATTGGTGGCAAACACCAGCGCCGGGAACAATCGTGCTAAGGGCAATGGAAACTTCAGGCAGCCCTTTAATAAGGTTAAAAATCCTTTCAACCTGGAAGAGATGCTCAATAAACCTTGTCTGGAGCACAGCCGGCCCGATAGGCTGGCAGGCTATACATGGAGGAATTGCCACATTATGCGGCAGTTTCGGGATTATAGCTTGCGACATCATCATAACAACGGTGGTGGCCCACCAGGCGGCTCAGGGCCAGACGGGTCAAGAGCCGGTCTCAACGCTGGCGGCTTAGGATCCGGCTGTTAGGGTCAGGGCAATCAAGGAGGTCATCATCAGCAATCTGGTGGCAGTAATCAATAGCAGAATGACCAATCTGGGTATCAGAGTAATCCGAAGCAGCTCAGCACGGGTCAATATCATGTTTTTACAACCTGCCTTGACAAGCGAGACCATAAGGTGCGCAAGCAGGAGGTTAATGCGGTCACACCGGCTCTCACGCAATACTTGAAGTGGTTAGAGTACAACATAACTTGGAGTAGAGAGGATCACCCGCCGCGTGTTGACAACCCGGGGCAGCTGGCTTTGGTAGTTGCCCCCCAGGTGGGAGGATACGTGTTTACTAAGGTACTTATGGATGGCGGCAACAGCATTAATATCCTGTACTACGACACTTTTTGCCGGATGAAGTTGCTTGATAAGGACCTTAGGCCTTCTTCGACAGTCTTTCACGGCGTGGTACCTGGAAAGTCGGCTTATCCAGTGGGTAAGATCTCCTTGGAGGTTGCTTTTGGTGATGAGTACAACTGCATGGTGGAGTCCTTGTGGTTTGAGGTGGTTAAAATCAAAAGTCCATATCACGCTCTATTTGGACGACCGGCTTACACCAAGTTCATGGCTAGGACTTGTTATGTCTACTTATAGCTCAAGATGCCCGGGTTGAACGGGACGATTACCGTGCATGGTGATCGGAAGACGGCAATTGAGTGTGAGGAAGGAGACGCAGCTTACGCAGAATCAAGTTGTGCTCAAGTAGAGCTCAAGTTTTATAAGGAAAATATTGACCTGGAGGACATGACTCCACTCAAAAAGCCTACCACAGAATCTGAGCCGCCCCTCAAGTTTGCGGCGGATGATACCAAGCTGGTGGATTTCACTCCGGGCGACTCATCACAATAGTTCACCATTGGGGCCAATATGGATTCCAAATAGGAAAGCGCGCTCATCAAATTCATCCGTGAGAATCGGGACATCTACGCATGGATACCTTCTGACATGTCGAGTGTACCGAGGGGGTTCACTGAGCACCATCTTAATGTGGATCCTAAGTTTAAGCCGGTTAAACAGTTCCTCCGGTGGTTCAATGAAGAAAGGTGCAAGGCTATTGGGGAAGAGGTGGCCCAGCTTCTGGCAGCGGGGTTCATCATTGAAGTGTTTCACCCAGAGTGGCTTGCTAACCCGGTGCTAGTGCTTAAGAAGAACGGCACGTGGCGTATGTGTGTGGATTACACGGATCTTAACAAGGCCTGTCCAGTTGACCCGTTTGCTCTCCCCCGTATCGACTAGATTATTGATGCAACGGTGGGTTGTGAGAGCTTATGCTTCCTGGACGCTTATTCCGGTTATCACCAGATCAAGATGGCAGTCAAGGAACAAGAGAATACGGCTTTCATCACGTCTTTTGGTGCTTTCTGCTATGTGTCTATGCCTTTTGGGCTCAAGAGTGCCCAGGCGACTTACCAGCGTTGTGTGCAGAACTGTCTTCACAGTCAAATTGGGTGCAATGTTCATGCATATGTGGATGATATTGTGGTTAAGTCAAGGAAGAAGGAGACTCTACTTGACGACCTAAAGGAAACTTTCGATAACTTACGGATCTACAAGATGATGCTTAACCCAGCTAAGTGTGTTTTTGGAGTTCCTGCATGCAAGCTTTTGGGTTTTCTCGTCTCCGAACGAGGCATTGAAGCTAATCCGAACAAAATAAAGGCTATTACTTCCCTGTTTGAGCCGGCATGCATCAATGATGTTCAGCACCTGGCGGGTCGAATTGCTGCGTTAAGCCGGTTCATAAGCCGCCTAGGTGAGAAGGCTATTCCTTTATACCATATGATGAAGAAGACATACAACTTTGTCTAGAGTAAGGCGGCAGATGAAGCGTTTGAGGCACTCAAGAAGCAACTCATGGAGCCGCCGGTCTTGGCTGCTCCGGCTAAGAAGGAACCTTTGCTCCTATATGTGGCGGCTAATAACAGGGCGGTCAGCGTCGCGATTGTTATTGAGCGTAAGGAGGCAGGGAAAGAATATCCGGTTCAGAGCCGGTTTACTATATTAGTGAAGTCCTGATAGAGTCA
The DNA here is from genome assembly GCA_022496015.1 of Hordeum marinum. NCBI lineage: Eukaryota > Viridiplantae > Streptophyta > Magnoliopsida > Poales > Poaceae > Hordeum > Hordeum marinum. The sequence goes on from CM039673.1 coordinate 300,100,691, forward strand.
AGCAGAGGTATCCACATTGGCAGAAGCTGGTATATGGGGTGTTCATGGAAAATCGCAAGTTGAAGCATTACTTCCTAGGACACCAGGTCATAGTGGTTAGCTCTGCCCCGTTGGGAGACACAATTCAAAATAGAGAAACCACCGGCAGGATTGCTAAGTGGGCATTGGATCTTGGACCTCTTAATCTGAAATGTGTGCCTCGCACGGCGGTCAAGTCTCAAGCCTTGGTGGATTTCATAAATGACTGGACAGAGTGTCAGGCGCCCGAGGAGAAGCCAGATAACACGTACTGGATGATTCACTTTGACGGATCCAGACAACTGGAAGGATCAGGGGTTGGGGTTGTCTTAACCTCCCCTAAAGGTGACAAGTTCTGTTATGTGCTAAGGTTCATGTTTCCTTGTACTAACAATGCAGCTGAGTATGAAGCTTTACTTCATGGCCTCCTGGTGGCTAAGGAGATGAACCTGAGCCGGGTTCGATGTCTCGGTGACTCAGATCTCATGGCCCAGCAAGTTTCAAGCAGGTGGGATTTGAAGGACCCGCGGATGGCGGCTTATCGTCAGGCGGTGGATATCATCGCCGGTCACTTCAAGGGGTATCAGGTGGATCATATTGATCGTCACAGAAATGGGGTGGCTGATGCATTGTCAAGGCTGGGCTCCCGACGAAAGTCGGTGCCACCTAACGTGTTCTTGGACGTGCTACATCACCCGTCAGTCAAGCTACCTTCAGAGGAAGACTTGGATATACCTGACCCAGAGGGGCAGCTGGTGGCAGCTCTGCCTGCTATCCCCGACTAGACGCTGCCTTAGCGTACTTGACTCGCGGCGAGTTACCTGAGGATGAGACCTTGGCAAGACAGATCATCAAGCGATCTAAGTCTATGACAATCATCAATGGTCAGTTACATAAGTGCAGCTTTACCGACGTTTTTCAACGTTGTTTTTCACCTGAAGAAGGTAAAGAAATCTTGAATGAGATTCACGCTGGCGATTGTGGTCATCACGCTGGCTCAAAATCTCTAGTGGCCAAGGCTTTTCGGCATGGTTTCTTCTGGCTAACGGCTCGTAAGGATGCAAAAGACTTGGTTGTCAAGTGTGATGGTTGTTAGAAGTTCGGGCGGCGTGCTCACGTGTCGGCTCAGGAATTGCGAATGATTCCAATTACCTGGCCATTTGCGGTCTGGGGCCTTGATATGGTCGGGCCCTTCAAGAGATCCAAGGACAAGAAGACCCACCTCTTGGTGGCAGTAGATAAGTTTACCAAGTGGGCGGAGGCTGAGCCGGTCAGCAAGTGTGACGCGGCTACGGCGGTTCAGTTTGTTAGAAAGTTGATCTACCATTTTGGTTACCCTCATAGTATCATCACAGATAATGGTGCAAACCTATCCAAGGGGGCTATGCAAGCGTTTTGTGAAAGTGAGCACATCCGGCTTGACGTTTCTGCCATTGCTCATCCACAATCCAATGGTCAGGCAAAGCGTGCTAACCAGGAGATCTTGAGAGGCATCAAACCCAGGCTTATGGTTCCTCTGCAGCGAATGTCGGGTTGTTAGGTAGAGGAGTTGCCATCAATCTTATGGATCATCAGAACTACTCCCAACAGATCAATAGGCTATATGCCTTTCTTCATGGTTTATCGCGCAAAAGTCATGTTACCAAGCGATATATGTCATGACTCGCCACGAGTGGCGGCTTACGTTGAGACGGATAATGAGATAGCGCGTCAAGATGCGTTGGATGCTTTGGATGAAGAGCGTGATCTGACGGCGGCTCGATCAGTGATTTATCAACAAGACATGTGTCGCTACCATAGTCGCAGAGTTAAGACCCGGATGTTTCAAGAAGGCGACTTGATGTTGCATTTGATTCAAGATCATACGGATGCGCACAAGCTATCTCCTCCATGGGAAGGACCTTTCGTGGTCAGCAGAAATCTCAACAACGGGTCGTATTATCTCATTGATATATGAGACGAGTCAAGCACTTCTGGGCAGGAGACCCGCCGGCCGTGGAATAAAGCTCATCTGCGGCCTTACTATACTTGAGTCATCAACACTCAACATTGTACACCATCATTGTACATATCACATATATATATAGATAATAAATTTGGCATCCCTGCAAGCCGAGGCCTTTGCCGTTTCACGTACCTCAGCTGGTGCAAAAGTTGACTCCGTCAACAAGGTCATTTGGGGGCTTCCAACCCACCGGGTTTAGCTTACACACCCTCTTGATTGGCTCTTCAGCCACAGTAAGGCAGGTTATATACCCAAAAGTTGACTCCGTCAACAAGGTCGTTTGGGGGCTTCCAACCCACCGGGTTTAGCTTACACACCCTCTTGATCGGCTCTTCAACCAGCGCAAGTTTGAGTTAAACATGCATGTACGCTGATGCTACTCCGCTATGTGACCCGCCGAACTCTTGCCCGTTAGTCTCGATTAGAGACCCTGAGCTGTTCAAACATATTTGGCAGTCAATCTCGCTAGAGACCCTATACTGGTCAAGGTTAAACCTGCGGCTCTTGTCACGTGAGGGCCGGCTTACGGAAAGCAAGGATAAACTCACCCATCTGCTGCCGACTCTCCGTTATGTGGCATGTTTCGTACTCTTAAATAGTTACTCTTTTAAAGACCCTACACTGTTTAAGGTTCAAACGACGGATTTGTGTCACGTGAGAGGCAGTTTATGGGCCATCAGGGTACTCATGCCCTGCTGTGTCTCTTTCTGGTTTGTTACGCTCTTAACAGTTAATCTCGCCTAGAGACCTTGGGCCGTTCAACAAAATTGACGATCACTCTTGATAGAGACCCTGTACTGTTAAAGAGTTCTAGTAGTGAGTCCACCCAGAAGAACCGGCATATGAGTTTTTGGAAAAGCAAGGTCATGAAAGATTTGACATCCCCGGGTTGCGCTTTTTCAAGCCGCCCTCACAGCAATGCAGAATATATTCTGTTGTTTCTTTTCATAGGATTTATCTCTTAAGATAAGCCGCCATGAAATCTGATGACAAGATATGAGTAAAGCACAAAACAGCTAAAGATATATCAAGTTGTGCACGTGCATGATGGCACGGTTCAGGCAATCAAGGTTTTTCTAAGCCTATTACAAAGCTCTCCACAGAGCCCAAAAAGAAAGGCTTAAAGTTTTTGTACACTACTCAAATTTCGGGAGGTCAAGGAGCCGGGTTATCCCACTACAGGATCATCTTGTTCAGCTTCACGACGGGTCATCCTGCGGCGGGTCTTCGACCTCCTCGATCTGAAGATTGTCCATGTCCCAGTTGCAGTTTGTTAATGCTCCAAACTGGGCCTCGTCAAAGAGGGCAGACGGGTCAATTTCAGGGGCAAAGAGGTGCTTACGGCATGCAGGAGTTAAGTCCCTAGCTTCAAAGGTTGGGCAGCACACTCATTTTTTATCAGCATTGTAAGCCGCCTGATATGTTGACAAATCAACTTCATCCGCTAGTACCGATGCAAGTATTCTGGAGGCTTTCATACGCCGGGCATAGTCAGCTTCTGTGAACTCTGAGTCTTCATCTTTTTTGGATGGAAAGCCATCCATCATATCTTTAGCAGTTAGCTCTAGGGCAAAGGCCAAAGCCCGGCTTACCGCAGCAATTGCTCCCTTCCGGGCGGGCTGATCGCTTGAGCTCTTCGATTTGCTTCGACAGAGTTGTTAAGAGTTCTATCGCTCCCTTCATGAACTTGGGGATGCTCTCTTTATTCAGCATGGCTCTGATAGTACAAAGGGTCCCGCAACACAGCTGCTCTGACAAGGTGTATACGGCTTTCAGCTGCAATAGGCTGTCTAAGGTGAGTTGGCGGCTTCTTGGACCTACAAAGACAAGTTTAGCATTATAAGCCGCCGACTTAGGTTTTTCAACAAGTAAATTTGTTGAGTTTTCAGTGCTTACCAAATATGGCATCAGTCATCCTCGAGAAGGTCTGCAACTCATCTGACACAACCTTGAGCCACTGATCAGCATCATCTGCATGCTTTGCCAGGGCGGCTTGATCCGCTTCAGTGGTCTTCTTGAAAGCAGCAAAGTCAGATTGAACCTTTGCAAGTTCTGCTGTAGCAACCCGATATCTCCCCTCCGCTTCACCCCGGGCGGTTTGCTGGGACGCAAGATTATCCTTTAGGCCGGTCAGATCAGACTCAACCTTGCTCAAAGCTTCCTGTGACATACAAAAACAAAGTTGCAAGGAGGGGTAAGTCACCAGGTTAAAATATCAGCGGATGATCGGCTAAGGGAATATAATGCAAGTCTCAAGCAGATTGCAAACAATATACTCGACACTTGGGGGCTAATGTTTGTTCGCTCTCCAGGTCTACAATGAAGTTCCGGCTCATCTTCATCAAGTTAAGCCGGTACTTGGGGGCTAATGTCTATTTGCTCTCCAAGTCTACAATGAAGTTTCGTCTCATCTTCATCAAGTTAAGCTGGCACTTGGGGGCTACATATGGCTCTTCGATCAAGTAAGTTAAACCGATACTTGGGGGCTACATCGATGGTTTCCAAGTTTACAGTGAAGTTTCAGCCCATTATTTCTATACTGACCCGGACTTGGGGGCTACCATTGATCAACTCATCAAAACTGAGTACCGGCTCAATATATACATATTAAACCGATACTTGGAGGCTATAGACTAAGTTGTTTCTACTTATGACATGGATTGAAAGACCCGGTTTATTATTTGCAATGCTAAGCCAGCTCTTGGGGGCTACATAAGGGTATAAGGGAAGGCAGGAGTACCTCATATTTTTCTTCATCAAACCGACAAGTTTGAGCTCCATGTTCCGGCTTGTGGAGAGGCGGTTCAGATAACCAGCATGTAATTCATCTGCAGTTAATTTCTCCAGCATGGGGAATTCAAAGTCTAGTTTGTCAGGCGAAGAAGCTTCAGCCTTGTCGGTGTGCTTTGTCAATACATGGGGTTTGGGAGATTGAAACCCCGTCCCAGTGATGATGACGTCCGGAAGAACGGTGTCTTCGACGGCTGTTGAAGGACTAGGCGGCTTAGAATTGGCCCTAGGAGGACTATCAGTTGCCATCTCATTGGCCGCCGGCTCAGAGGACCGATGAGTATCCTTAGGCACATGTTTAATAGCTTTAGAGGGCTCAGCGTGAGCTGCAGGAGAATCCGGCTTAGCAATATTCGGCTCTTGGGCAGTGGGGGCAGAAGTAGACCCACTAGTCTTCCTTCATTTTGCTTGAGCCCTGGAAAACACGGAAGATTGTTATATAAAGGTCAAGGATGGTAAAGGGATATGAGGCAGACACAAAAGCACGTACTCCGGGTTGATCTTCAGAGGCGGCAGCTTAGTCGTTGTAGAGTCACCTGACGATGGGGGCATTTCCTAAAAGCAGTTAAGGCAATATAAAACAGAGTAAGGTTATGATGCAAGGTGGACAAAGCTGGATTTAGTTAAATGAATACCTCAGTCGGCCGCTTCCGCTGAGCCGAAGAATTGGATAACCCGGCAACAAGATCTTCAGAGTCGGCGCTCCGGGTTTGGCGTCGGGAGGTGTGCTGTTGCTTTTTCAAAAGAAAATCAGGGTCTAAATGAGCAAGAGGATGAGAAAATGGGATTTTTCGGAGGACCCGTTGTATCTTCTTTGGTGGAAGGTGTTCTGAGTCAGATGAAATGTAGGTTACCTCAGGAGCATTGGCATGGCTTGTCTCCAATTCCTCCTATGAATAATTATTGTCAATAAGGCGCATGAAGAGACAGCCAAGAGAGTCAAGTTCTACCTCTGATTCATCAACCTCAGCCTGCTCTTAAAACAGCAGTCTTTTTCTTACGGCCGTCGGCTTTCACCTGAGTTTTCTTCTTCGCGGGAGGAGTATATTTTTTCTTTCAGAAGCTGGAGTTAGCCTGAAAGCCAGAGTCGCCGAAAAAGATTAAAGGTTGCTACATATATACAGTTAACACGGAGATGAAAGAGATTTGAAAGCCGTCCTTACATCTGGGGCCGGGTTTGCGGCGTAGAAGGGCTGTAACCCAACGATACGGCAAGCTTCTTGGGACTCGCGGCAAAGTCCCTTGATGGCAGAAACAATGCTCTCTTCGGTCAGAGCGGTGTGATTGAAGCAGAGAGGGTCATTTGAGTCGCTCGTATATTCACACATAAAGACGGTCCCGTCGACTCAGTGGCATGACCTTCCAAGAGATCCAACAGCGGGTTAAATCAATTCCTGTCAGACCGTTTGCCATGAGGGCTCTAATCTTGGCAAAGGCCGGAGCAAGCTTCGCTCGTGCTGAGGCCGACATTTGGTTTGGAAGTTCAGTCGTGGTGCAAAGCCAGGTAGGACGGTAACCCGGCAGTGGATGCTCTCCCTCTAGAGAAGTGTCTTTGCAATAAAACCAAGTTTTATTCCAATCCTTGGGGTGACTTGGCATTTGAACAGCTGGGAAGGCCATATCCCGTCTCCTTTGAATGGAGACTCCGCCGAGTTCTAAGCTTGGGCCAGCCACCACTTCCGTTTAGCGGTTGACATAAAAGAAGTCGCGGAAGAGATCCACGGACGGCTCTTCTTGTAAGTAAACCTCGCAAAGGACTTCGAAGTTACATAAATTGGAGACAGAGTTGGGTGCAATGTCCTAAGGATGTAGCTTGAAGAAATGGAGGACATCTCGAAAAACTTTAGACCCGGGCGGGCTGAAACCGCGCGCAAGATGGTCAGCAAAGATGACAATTTCACCCTCTTGAGGGATGGGTTTCTTCTTTTGACCCGGAACCCGCCAATGAATAATACTCTGAGCCAGCAAAGTTCATGCGTCTACAAAATCCTGCAGGAATTCTTCGGAGACCGCAGAGCCGACCCAATTGCAAGAAGAGGACACCCGAGACATGACGGCGGGTTAAGGTTGTGAAAGATAACGGTACGTGGCGGGTTAGAAAGTGATAGAAAGCTAATACGGCTGACGAATTTAGGCACTATGATGCTAAGTTGCCGGTATGGTTTATTGGAAGAGCCGGAAGTTTGGCGGCGGGTTAAGGTGGACAGAGTCGTGATGCAAAAATCGCTAAGGACCTATAAACAGGTTTTGTGAGATAAACTGAAGCTGCAAGATCTACGAGCAAAGGAAAAATCGGGTTTATTTTAACCCTAGCGAGGAACTGGGGAAGAACAAACAAGTTTAAACGCAGGAAGGGGAAACAACTACAGATCTATATTGGGTTGTTGGTGACTCTACATGACCTGCCGCAGTAGGAAGACAAACATTGCGAGATCTACGGAGTTACTCATCGGTTGGCATTGCGGGAATAGCTTGCGCACTAATGGGCCAATGAACTCGACGGTGCTTGAGATATTCAGCTATGGATCTAAGGGGGGAAGAAGGACATACCAGAAGGGACGCGGCGGACACGGGTGAAAATCTGGTGCGTTCAAGTTGATGACAGCGATGGAGCTTCACCAGCGCGACGGAGCTCGGTGGCGATGGCGTCGAGAGGAAGAAGAAGAAGTGGAGGCAGCGGAGGAGAATGAGAGGACCCCTCGCCCTATTTAAGAGACTGGAAGGCCAAACGGGCACGGGAATCAAGGCGGCAGAAACTGACTGACCGAGACGGACGCCTCGATTTTCGGGACGACAATTTTAATGAAAGATCCGTTGTGGACGTCACGGAATCTTTTTGGCATATTCTATATGATGTCACGGCGGGTTATGTATTTTCTTTTCAGGCAATGAAGTGTGAGACTCGCCGCCAAGTCAGTTTGAAGATTGACATGAGCAGGCTCAAATCAACCTGGGGTCTAATGTTGGGGATATAACACCGTGATAAGACCCTGGGCGGAGGGGTCGGGTCATACCTGGCGGCTCATAATCAAGACCAGTGAGGCGGGCCGAGAGACGTAGGCCTGGCTATACGGCGGCTTACCAAGATGGGCCAAGACGAAGGCCCGGACAGAAGAAGGTATGAAGACTCGGGCGGTTAAAGCCGCCCGGAGACGGCTTGCCCAAGATGGCAAGGCGGCTTAGAGACAGGATTGACTACGCTGTAAGAGTCGATGCAGGACTCGTGTAACCCAGGGCCTCGACCTCCTATATAAAGGCGAGACCCTAGGGCCGTTTAGATAAAAACCAATCAATCGAGAACTAGGTCAAGCGAATCCGTTCCCTTGTAATCGATACTCCAATCAATACAACACAAGCAGGACGTATGCTATTACCTCTTCTTGAGAGGCCGAACCTAGGTAAACTCGTGTCTATCGACTCAACCAACCCCTTTGAATCCATCACCTTAGCGATGGCCTCGGATCTAAGTCTTCCGACATCTGTCGTGACAAAACCACGACACAATGTGACAATGCAGGCGCTCCCGGCTCCGGTGTTTATGTTCCTGATGCCAGTAGCGCCGGTCATGGTGTACCAGCCGGTGATCCCAGTGTACCAGGGTTCGTCGTGCGTGATTGTGATGTACGCCGCCCCAAGCAGATCAGGTAGATCTCACCAATTAATCATCGTATAGAGTGCAAACATTATCGTCTTTGCAGGTGTCACTCTCATGTACTACTACCAATTAGCTATGATATGGACAGAATTGCTGAAGGCGCAATATAAGGAGCCAACGAACCTTGCGTGAAGAAACTCAATCTCAAGTTTATTGTTAGTTTTTTGACGACGTGCAAGTTGGCATGATCATCCTATTTGGTCCATGTGTTCAAATTTTCCTCCTTTTGGCAATATCAAAGTTTGATATTTTACTTTTCATTTTTAAAAAGTTTGATCTCTTTTTAATAAACAATGTGATAAATTTGCCTATATGTATCTAACATGCAGAGGTCAAGGTACTAATAAGTGTATAGGTCGGGGTAATAAAAACATATTGCTATTGCTAGTTAACCTCTCTTGATCTTTCCTTTCTTTTTGCTTTATTTACTTTTGATCCTTATGTGGAACGATAATATGCGAGATAAAGTTAGCATAGCACCGATTGAAGAAAACCTTGTCCAACAACATCTAAGATAGTTTGAACATATATTCAGCTCATGACTTTAGAAACTCCATTGCATGATTACGGCTAAAGCGTGCTGATGATGTTAAAAAAGGTCAGATATACCAAACTTAACACGAAAAGAGATCTACCAAACTTAACACGAAAAGAGATCGTAAATAAAGATATGAAAGAATAAAGTGTCATTAAAGAACCAACCATGCATGGACAGGGATGTTTTCAAACTTGCTATCCATGTGATAGAACTATGAGTTAGTTGCGAGAATTTATGGGTTTTACATCTGGCCTCCACCAACTTGTTTGGGACTAAAGGCTTTTGTTTTTGTTGTTACTTTTCATCCTTGTGGACATGGCGTGTAATAAACCAGCTAAAACAACTTGAAATTTTCAATTTGTCATGAGGAAATGTTTACACGCTAGATCTGAACAAATAATGAAGAGAATCAGAAGATATAAGAAGGAAATCGAATTGATCATTGAAATATGTGTGCATCAAAACCATCTAGCCTTGTAATAACAGATTTATATCCTGGGGTTCTACTCATATTTGTTTAAGTATTTTAAAACATATCAGATATGAATATAGATATCACTTAATCCCAATATTCAGAGAATATTAATTTTGTAATGAGGGATTTAATTATACTCTTTGCACACATATACCACATACTTACTATATTTACTAGTTTTATGTTAATTTCACTCTGCACCAAGTAGTATCACCATAGTTGTGTAGTTGCAGCACAGATCAGATATGTCCAGAAGTTATGTAAGGCCCAAATAAGATGAATTCAGGTACATATGTAAATCGCAGAACAGAGAGGAAAGGTTAATCCATTTTGTACATGAAATGTTAATAGTTGAACAAGACACCAAGGCAGATAGATACTTTTTTTTTGCACAGATACAACACAAATGTAACTTCATTTCGGTCAAATGTGACATGGATAATGCAGATTAAATCGCCCTATGAACTGCACAAGCAAACATTCTAACAGATCAATTGCCACTGAAAATATAATGTGTTCCACGATACAAACACAAAAAGATTATAGGATTACAATTTAGGAAGCAAATAAATTGCTTAAGACTCGTTAATTCAACTGACTTGATACCTTCACACGAGCAGATTGATCCTGCTAGTTGTAGCAAAAGAGGCAACGACCTTCATGCTTCCATGCACTTCCAAATCCAACTTTACACATAGCACCAGCTTGGCTTCCGACAAGTGCGTAAATATATATCACTACACTTTCTGCATCTTACCACTAAGCTCCGTTGTCTTGGCAGCCTTACCCAAATCCATCTCCTGCCAATTATTAGTGGGGAAATGTTAATTAACTGGAGAACATAATTTAAATAATGTTATTTTTAAAATCAATAAACTAAACTCGATTCAGTATTATATCCAGTGGTGAATATCATGAACATGAAACAATGCATCTTGGTTACAGACCTACAGAACAAATAACCTCGGCAAAATTCTAGTTCCACTTCTTCATTTGATGGCACTTTTACTCATCATGGGTACAACGTACTGGAATGCATAAACAATGCTTTTCTGTATAATAGTGACAGCACATATGCATAATCAATTTGGCAATTACACAAACGTGGTTGTAGGAAACCAGTGAAGGTAGAATCTAGAGAGGCAGCTACAAATTACGTACTCCCTCGTCTCAAAATGTAAGATGTTTTTTGACACTATCATAGTGTCAAAAACGTCTTACATTTTGAGACCAATCTGAAGTCCTGAATTGCACTTGGCGCTTCAGGTAGTTAAAGTACAATACACGAGTATGGCATTTTATTTTCCTGTGTCTAAGCAATTATAGAAATAGTTTCTGCAAGTCCAAACAGACACTATCATCATCATATGATAGGAAAATACATCTTCCAGAGATATCTTTCTACCTAAATTTAACAGCTCAATTCACATAAATCAAGGCTGGAGCAAAAAGGCCCTAGTTCAAAAAACCATTCATACTGTAGACACGTCTTTCAATCAGAGCATTCTGGTAAAACCATAATATTTCCCCTTTTATCACTATAACAATACACTTGGACTAGTGTGACAACATCCAACAACTAAAACAAATTAATTTTGCAACATTGTAATATTAGCAATGCCCTATACAGCAAATGCATCAGCTGCTGCACCGCTGCACCTCCACTCCAATTATCCTCACAGTTATGTTCAGAGATGTTTATCATGTTAGTACACGAATACTTGCAAATTTTGGTGCAAATATATGGCTGTGAGTGTGTTGTGGATGTCAGTTTATGGTAGTTCAGTTGCAGCTGGAAGGGTCGCAGGAAGGTCAATGCTATGGACGTATTGCGGTAACAGGAGGTCACATGTTGATCAAACACATGCAAAGCAAGCAAACTAAAGGGAGAGTCTTTTAGGAAGTTTAGAATTGAATGGTTCTAGTTTATTAGGAGTCTGTATTGTGTTGGTAAGGAAATGGGCCTTAGCATCCACTATATAAGGATGTCATGTATCTATGTTTCAGACAAGCAAGAACAATCAATCTGACCTCTCCTGGTTATTCTCTCAGACTAAACCCTATGTCCACACAATCCCACGCAGCCACGCATTGGCTATCTTCAGCATGGTAGTTATCCCGTTGTGGATCTAGGACCACACATTTGGTATCACAGCCAACCACAATGGCTTCAAGGCCTTTGCTGCCAAGAATATGTCATGAAGGATCACTCGCGTCATGATACAGTCTGTTATCTACCCTATCACGGAAAGTGTGCTTCATCAAGTCTTTGATTCTATGGAGCAGGGGAGACAATTGAATTTTTTCCAGCAAAGTCAAGGATCATCATCAACAACAACAACAACAAAGCCTTTAGTCCCAAACAAGTTGGGGTAGGCTAGAGGTGAAACCCATAAGATCTCGCGACCAACTCATGGTTCTGGCACATGGATAGCAAGCTTCCACGCACCCCTGTCCATGGCTAGTTCTTTGGTGATGCTCCAGTCCTTCAGATCTCTCTTTACGGACTCTTCAAGGATCATCATCTTCATCAAATATGGTTTAAACCATGATGCAGCATGAGCTTTCAGGAGTTTACAAGGTCACAACACCTATGACAGTTGTTGTCAGCTTGATACTGAGTTGATCCCTATGCTGAGCAGTGCTACATTGACAGAGCCAAGTTCAAAGTGGTGACACGACATGATGCAGCGGTGTCGGCGGCCCATGAGTAAAGCAGCAGCAGAAGCTTCAAAGGCACAAGCAGCAACATATCAGCCACCACAAGCAAACGCATTTAAGCACTAAAACAGTTGTATGGAGCACGTCAGAGACAGGTGCAGCAAAACTAACAGCAGCAGAGAAGCTAGGTGCAGCAGCTGTGGTAGACATAATAGCAGCAACAGCAACCGCCTTCGCAAACTTAAAATCGACGGTTCTTGCAAAGGCAACCAGAGGCAAGACATCTCTGGGTCGACATGCCAGCAATTTGGGTGAATCATGCCCACGGCCTGGACTTGTATTCGGCTTGAGGATCATGAGGAACAAGAAACGAACGTCTCTGCTTGGACTTCTGTGCCGCAATAGAAAAAGGAAGAGGAAGCTGCATGTATGCATTCAATCCTGGAGATTCACAAAGACATACGCCGGATGATGTGGATTTCCTGCATCAAAGGAAAGGAAGCTCCAGATTTTCTTGCCAGGAAGAAGTATTTCCGCAAAACAAATTTCTATGGGTCATGTACTAAACAAAATATGGGAGGAACCATATGTTTGGTTTCTAAAAAAACTGGCAGGAAGTAAAAGGGAAGGGTTGCAAAGCAAAAATTCTAGTTATGTGCACATCTACAATACATGGGGGTAAAGTGTAGGACGAGCTGCTTGTCCAGGTAGGGTGTAGTGTTATGGACGTTAGTATATGCTAGTTCAGTACTTAGTTGCAGCCGGCCTGCCAGCAAGAAGCCAATGCTATGGGTGTATTGGAGTAGTAAGACGCCCCGTGTTGATCAAGGATATGCAACAGTAAGCGAACAAAAGGGCAAGAGTATTAGCAAGTTTTAAGACTGAATTCTACTTTATTAAGAATCCACATTGTGTTAGGAAAGGAAAAGGACCTTAGCATCCACTATATAAGAATGCCATGAATCTATGTTTGAGGCACGCAAGAACAATCAATCTACTCTCTCCCAGTTATTCCAACTCAACATATGTCTACCCAATCCCTTGCAGCCACAATGTCTGGCCATCTTCAGCACCGTAGTATCCCATTGTGGATGTAGGCCCACACCAATGCGCCATACACAAAATAAACAAGTTTTGCATCTCCAAAAGCATACTCTTCGCCACTCAGACAGTACCAATTTGTCAAGTGCACTTTTCATGTCTTGATGAACATCCATGAAGGTTTTCAATATTTTCCACAATTTTTCAGAATTCGGTTTAGTGGAGAGAACAAAGGATTGACATGGGCCCTAGTGGAGAAAATCTAACTTATAGTTGATGGCCTACAATTCTTCTATGAAATTACCATGTGAGAAAAGACAGAACAACACCAACTGCGACTGCAAGTTGATACAGAGTCAAATGCAGATGATGCCAATACATGGTTTTTACATACTCCACGAGTTCTGAACAAAAACAGCATGCAGCTATAACTGCATGTAACTTTAATGGGTGGATAACATGCATGGGCATAAAATAGTACAAAGTTACTGACAATTCACAACATCCAATATTCAACCACAAATTTGTGCCCAGTATCATTCTAAATAACCAAGAGGTACTTTTTTGCTGAAAACCATCGATGTGCTTATATACCACAATAAAGCAAATATCAAGAAAGAGCAAGCCTGTCACATCTTGATGCATACTTAGTACTATGAAAATGGACAGATAATCACATGATAACAACTTCTTGCTATTTTACTAATTGGCCCAGACAGCCTTAAATAGCAATTCAAATTGAACTGCAAAAACGTCTTATATCTAGTAACACTGTAACAGAGGTAGTAGAACTTATAAAGCAAAAGTTAACGTATTCGTAGCAAATTGTCAAGTCCTAAAGTGTGGAGTGCTGGTGAGAGTCTTAAAAGAACAAGTACACATAGTGTGGAAATTACGGTTATCTTGTTTTAAGATCAGCAGCAGCTTCTCTAGAAGAGGAGCTTTCAGTATCTCACTTGGATTTATAAGACATCATGTGAGCATTCTCCAGCATGATGGATGGCATCTCAATTCATTTTCAAGCACAACCATAATATGACAAAGCCCGTTTGCGGCCTCAATAAAGCTACAAGTCATAACCATCAAGGCACAAGTCACAGTTACAAAACCCAATGGAAAACAACACATATTTACAACTCTTACCATGAATACTTAATCAAGCCCAAACGTAGTGGACCACCAAAAGAAAGCTGTAACTACATACACAAAGAAAGAGATGCCATAGAATATAACATGGATTAAAAACACTATGACAGAAAAGTTCAACAAAAACACTGCTAGAAAAGTTCTATAAAAACACTAACGAAAGTGAAGACACAGCTGACTACTAAATGATCTGACCTACAAAAAAAAGGGACATCCTAAAGCACAAGCACCACTCAAATGCGTTGCAACTTGCAAATATTCCCCAAAACAGATTTTGGCAGCACACCAACGAACAGACAGCACGTCTCTATCAACATTTTGCAAACCTTAAATGGCACTAAATCACACATGATCACAACCGGCGACAGCTAATTGTCTACAACCAAGAATTAGCGTCACAAGAATAAGTTACAGCATTCCAGTTCCGTACAGAAGCAAGGACAGTGCAGTCCAGTTGGACGCGCAGGAAATATGGATCTTCGCTGAGTTAACCCCAAATCACCACAAATTTGCATCTAACCGAAGTCCCAGATACAGATCAGACAATCAGGTGAGTGCAACAATACAAGAGAAGCACAAATTTTAGAGTACAAAGTAAAGACAAGAACCTTTCCGGTGCTCTCGTAATAGTCGTTGAGCGCCCACTGGTACTTGGATTGATCCAGCCCGAACCAATTCGAAATGTACTCATCCAAGCTTGCGTGCGCTGCACATGGAGTGTTATAACACACAGATCAAAACCACATATCAAAAGAATATTTACAAATTTAACGCACCAAACTTTCTCCCGGGTCACCTTCTTGCACGCGCAAAACCGCGTCCCAAAAGAAGCCTAACGCCGATCCATCCGTCCTAGCCTCTGCCTTCTCGAACTGCGGCGGAGGCACCTGCACCGGCGAGGCCTGGAACAGCTTGGCCGGCGGCAGTGGCGGGGAGACTGTCTTGACCGGCGGAGGCGGCGAGACCGTCTTGGCCGGCGGAGGCGATGTGGCTGTATGCTCTGGCGGCGGGGACGAAGGAGACGCCATCGAACGGGGAGTAGAATTGGGGGTGGAAAACTCAGATCCTGGCGACTCGGCCGAACGAGAGGTCGGGGTATCCACCGGCGGCGGTGTGGCCGGGGGCGTGATGAAGACAGTGAGGTTTCCCGCCTTGCTGATTACCGGCGGCGGTGTGGACGCCATCGTCGAACAAAGGGAAGCGGAGGTGCGGGCTGGCGTTGGAGCTAGGGTAAGCGAGCGCTCGTGGGAGAGTGAGCCGACTGCGCCATTGGGGGAAAGGGGGCGAAGCTTTTGTTACGCCTTTTTCGACACTTATCTTTCTCTTCGGGTAAAAAAGAGGAAAATGCTTTTTGACTACAACCAAGCCCGAATGGGCCGGTCTTACCGTGCCGGTCCGAAAGCCCGCGTGCACGGCCCATGCACGGCCCATGATGGGCCTGGCCCGGCGCATGGCCCGTGAGGCTGGTCACGAATACCGGCACGGCACTGTCCGTTTAGTTTATTTTGTTACTCTTTCGGCACCGTCCGTTTAGTTTATTTTATTACTTGTTGGTTTTAAAATTTTATTTTTACACATTCAATAGGCTTAATACAAGTCGAAATCAGCCCCAAAAGCTGAATTCTACGTGGGTATCGAACAGGTCGTCATGGTGGCCCGTGTAATATAAGGGTTGTGCATGGGCCACAGAGGGCAACACGCGTGTCGGCGTGGCATGATCTGTATACTTGTCGTGTCTAGGCAGTATAACTCTGGTTGTCGGGCCGGCCGACCCATCTGGTGAGATCTTGCTACACTAGGTTCTGGTGTAGGATATCAAATGCATCTATAATTTTTGGTACCTTCTATATTTACATTACTCTTATTATTATTATCATTGCTATGCTCAAACTATATTTGCATTTTTATATACTTTTAGTACAACTTTATATCAAATCATTTCACTAACATATTAATCCAGTGGTAATGTCAGTTGTTTTTGTATATTGCATGAAAAAATATTAAATAAAGAAATTAAATAAAAATACATCGAAAGATTCATTTTTAGGACAGTAAAACTACACCTAATCCCTGTCCTCTTAGGCCATCAGCATCTGGGGCCATTCGTTTTCATGGTCTAGCCATTTTTTACCATCGGATTTTCATTAGTGCACCATCTCTCACGTCTCCCAGCAAATGGGTCAGCTATCCTATAGGGACGCTATCACTCAGTTAGCTAAGTTGGAGGCCTCTAGTTGATTGGGCCGAATTGTGGTTGATTGGACCTTTGTGCCATCTCTGATCTCTCCCCGCGACTCGTTAGTTGGCCTAGTGGCGGCGCTTCCCTCCTGATCCCCAACCTATTATCTCTCTCTACCGAGAACCCTGGGTAGGTTGTCGTCACGTCCCATGCTTACCCCTCTCGATCCCAGTCTAGGGTGAAACATAGGTGCGCCACCGATGGGTATCGTCCGGAGAAAGGCAAATAAGGCAAGGCGAGCAACCAATGCTCTATAAGGTGAGGCGCTCCTGGCGGCATGGGAAGGCAGTTGAAGTCGGAGTCACCAATGGTGAGGGACGTTGTGAGGGAGGAAGGGAGGTTGGGGTGGTGGATCTGCGCTAAACTTGTGTGAACACCGTCATCGGTGGCTCCCAAGGAGGTCGGCGTGCAGCTCCTTGCACCATGTCCTCATCACTACACTCTTGTAGGCATGATTGATGGCAACATCCTGGCTCACCTGCACTTGCTACACGGTAGAATTCGAATGATGTGCGCTTTGGCCAGGATGTGAATTAGACATGGCAACTTCACATATAACCTTCATTTCCTTGTTTTGGAGGTGGAGGTTTGATGTCTGGAGCTCTGGGCAGTGGTTATTTGATGAAACTCTTACCATGGTGATGTGCAAATATGATGTCAGTTCATTTCAGGTAATGTTTTCCTCGTGAAAATTATGCCCATGTTAACACTCACTGATCATGACTAAAATTTGCCTCTTTGATGATAGAAGAATAAATGTCATCCATCTTGCTCTTAGTGGCTCTAAAGAAGACATGATAAGAAACTGAACTAGTGGGGATGCTTGAATTGATGGACTGGAAGTCCTCTACATGCCTATATATACATTAAAGTAACACTTTTACATTTTATTTGAAGCGATTGAAAGCATGGATCTTTGTATGCTCATTACACTGTCAGTAGTTGGTTATAAATTAGTGGTTTCTATTCATCAATCTAATCGATGGTTATGTGCTTGGTCTCTTTGAAATTTATCATGATCAAACTTCAAGTTGTGTATTTAAACTACTTTTTGTAGTAGTGGACTTAAGGTGTGCAGATGAGTGTAACTTGTTATGCTGTAGGGTTTCATCAAGATGGCCAGGTCCGCCACCAGGAACGCACTCGAAAAGCTATGGGCTAAGAGGATGAGGAAGGAGGATTGAAGGAGTATCGTAACAGGTTCAAGGATCTGGTCGCCTAGAGCGGCAGCTCGCTTAAAAGACGCAAGGCTGGAAGCCCCCCCCCCCTCCTCGAGCCATGGTATCAATGATGGGGGGTGAATGGCCATGTTGGGATCGCTGAAGAAAATCGAAATGATGAGGTTGACGTATCACCAAGTAGACTTGATCCTCTGAAGTTTGATGATGTGAAGAGCATAACCTTTCGGACGAAAAAAAACTCATGAAATGGTTCATGGAACCTTTTTTGAGGACCATGTAGATGGTTTCTTTGTGCGGCTTAGGATTGGCAAGATAAAATCAAGCACCCCTAAGTACATTTTGTGCATAGTTAGAAACATGGATATCGGTGACCCAAATCAGCGGTATGAGCTCGAGAGTTACAAACATGCAAGTATCTCAATGTTTTATGGGATAATGAAGCTAATGTTGCTCGATGACAGATGGCTCATGTCTCTAACTCTTCAATCCTTGAAGAACAGTTGAAGGAGTGGCTTCAAGAGGCTGATACGTCTCTAACGTATCTATAATTTTTGATTGTTCCATGTTGTAATATTATCATTCTAGGATAATTTTTGGACATTTATTTGCCAATTCATATTATTTTTTAGTGCTAACCTATTAAACAACTGCCTAGTGGCAGTTGATGTTTTCTGCGTCTTTTTGGATTTTCAGGTTTATAGTACGAAACGAATTCCAATTGCCATGAAAAGTTTTGATGTTTTTTCTGGACCAATAGAAGACCTGGAAGCTTTGGGAGGAGACCATAGGCTGCATGAGGGAGGCAACACACAATAGGGCGCGCCTAGGGGGGTGATCACGCCCTAATGTGTGCCCCCCCCCCCGTATCCTGACATCCCTTTCTGGCGTATAAATTCTAAAATATTGGGGAAGCCCTATAGAGCCTCCCGAAACACTTTTTTCGCCGCCGCAAGTCTCTGTTCCTCCATGTGTCCATCTGGAGCCCTGTTCGGGTGCCCTACCGGAGGGGGGATCGATCACGGAGGGCCTCTACGTCAACCTTGCTGCTCCCATAGTGATGTGTGAGTAGTCTACCATGGACCTATGGGTCCGTAGTTAGTACCTAGATGGCTATCTCTTTCTCTCTTGATCTTCAATACAAAGTTCACCGCATCTTCGCGGTGATCTATTCGATGTAGTCACTTTGTGCGGTGCATTTTTGGGATCCGATGAATTGTTGGTTTGTGTTCAGATTGTTCATGAAATTATATTGATCTCCTTCCTGGTCCTTCTTTACATGTGCATGATTATATGATAGCTTCGTTATTCTCTCCGATTTATTGAAATAGTTCGGCCAACTAGATTGATATTTCTTCACTAGGAGAGGCGCGTTGCAGTGGGTTCAATTTGGTGGTGCTCTATATCCAAGTGACAGAAAGGAACAAGCCATGTCTTTGTATTTTGCCACTAAGTATAAAACGATGGGGTTCATTCATATTAATTGGACTTACTTTGTCTACATCATGTCAATGTTCTACAAGCATTACTCTGATTTACTTAATACTCTAGATGCATGGTGGATAGCGATCGATGGGTGGAGTAATAGTAATAGATGCAGGCGGGATTGGTCTACTTGCTTAAGGACGTGATACTTATACGTAATGATCATTTCCATGAACAAGTATTGCATAACTATGCCCTTTTCTATCAATTGCCCAACAGTAATTTGTTTACCCATCGTATGCTTACTACATGAGAGATGCCACTAGGGAAAACTATGGGCCCCGGGTCTATCCACTTATATAGTTACAAAAGCTTTCATTATGACCTTGCTGCCATTTATATATTTTCTATTTATTTTGCATTTATAATTATCAACTATCATCTACACACGTCATTTGCTTGCAAGTAACGAGTCCAAGGGGATTGACAACCCTCTTGCCCGTGTTGGGAGCAAGTGTTTGCTTCTTTATGTGCAGTCGTTGAACACGGGGGGTGCATGCTACTCCTATTGGTTCGATAAGCCTTGGTTCTCAACTGAGGGAAATACTTATCTGTACTATGCTGCATCACCCGCTCCTCTTTGCGGAAAACCCAATGGAGATCACATATATCAGAGGCTGAAAAGAATGGTATTTATACCAACCTGACAAGAAGTGCGGGAGAAGAACGAAGCCATTATAAAGACCTACAACATTTTGTACTCAGCGTCTACTGTAAAGCATATGCCGCGAGAGAAGAAGTCAGTTTGTGAGGCGTCCTATGAATGTTGTTGCTGAGAAGGGTAGGATGAGGGATCAGTTGAGTATGGGCATGGTCCGGAGGGATGATGAAATGGTGCCAAAGAGTTTCCACTTGAATGCTAAACACATACTATGAGTCATCTATCTGCTAGTTTTGTACTTTAGCATTTGCCACTATAGAAGCTTTCTTTGTTCTCTACAGATTATTATTTTTGCATAACCAGTCAAAATACTTAAAATACTCAAGTAATATTATTGGCAAAATAAGAATAATGTGCTTTAGCTTGCAATTATTCAATTTGAACTTGCGTAACAGAAACTTGGCAACCCAACTCGATGGCACCAAGAGCAGTGTCGGCTACACCGAAGTGTTAGGGTTTGGCTGAGTCTGTCTAGGGTTTGGACTCAGTGGCACCGGGATAGGAATGTTGGTTGCACCAATTTTGCATATTTGGCTTTGGACAGACTTTGGTGGGAGAGTTTGTGGATGTTTTGGTGACCATCACTTATGCACGTTTGAGCATATTGTTCATCATCAAAACTTTACCCCCTTTTAATAGTATTGGCTTTCCTATAGACTCAAAGTGATTTCTCGCAAATGTAAAATGTAGAGTCCTCTTGCTTGAAGCTTGGCCAACCTATTTCCTTGCATCTTGGG
Source organism: Hordeum marinum (assembly GCA_022496015.1). Lineage (NCBI taxonomy): Eukaryota > Viridiplantae > Streptophyta > Magnoliopsida > Poales > Poaceae > Hordeum > Hordeum marinum. The sequence continues at coordinate 300,121,320 of CM039673.1, forward strand.
GTAATTACACACTCTCCACAATCCTGTTGCCATTCCTATCATTGAACTTTTCCTGAAATATACTTGGTGGAAACATTAGTTCAATGACTTATATGTTGTTATTAATTACCAAAACCACCAAGGGAGAAAATGTGCTTTCAATCTCCCCATTTTTGGTAATTGATGACAACATATAATCAAAGCTTCAAATAAAGATATGCATGGATGCAATGAAGACTTTGAGAAGCACATGACTTAGATTTGCTCCCCCTAAATGTGTGCTGAACTTTAAAGGATGGTTGCTTTGGAATGCATGGACACACATATTGATGAAGGGATATAGGAAGTCATGTGTATCTTGGCTATATGTATCGAAATATGTATGAATGAAATGTGTCCCCGTTCAAAACTTCACTTTTGCAAACAATATGTGCAAGAAGCAAGAGATCATCTTGATCAAGGATATGATGCATATACTTACCTTGAGTTCTTTAGGATTCTATGTAACATCCCAAAATTTCATTTTGGAATGTTATGAAATATAGCTATGCATCCATCTGCATCATTGCTTGAATACATGTTTTGTTGAAATGCCTTCTCTGAATTTCTGAAAGCCCTTTCTACTTTCCCTAAGTTGCTTTCACCTATTTGAAATCTTGGTAAAAAGTTCAAATAAGAGAGGAGGAACATGACACTCCACACCAGGGTCAACTTGGTGATTTATTTGAACAAAAATAACCAGGGGTTATTTTGAAAATATTTGCAAAAAGGATTTAAAAACAATTAGGCAATTTGTGAAAATATTATTTTTTTCAAAGTATTCAAATGACAGAATAAAAATGTTCATTAAATAGAATTTATTATTATGTTAATTTTGATATATAATAACCCTATATTTAGAGACGATTTGAATGCTTTAAAGGTTTTTGAAACGCTCTGGAAAAACGTTAATAGAAAACGGTAACGGTTTTAGTATTAAACGGGCCGGCCCACGGCAGTTACTCGCGTATTGATTAAAAGCCGGCCGACCGACACGCATTCACCTCTCTCTCTCTCTCTCGCTGACACCGGGTCCCACCCCGACCGACCGTTTGCCCCGCGCGGACGCCTTCTTCCTCCTCGCGCGCGCGCCGGACCTCGCCGGCAGTTTTCTCCCCTCCCGCGGATCTCGCCTCCCCATCACTCCCCCTCGCTCCCCACACCCCCTATAAGTACCGGCCAGCCCCTGCATCCATTTCCCCCCAAAACCCTCTCCTACCTCGTCGAGGCGCTGCCAGAATCCATCGCCGGAGTTGCCTCCACCACCGGAGCTCCCTTCGCCCGTAGCCATCGACCCCGTCCACCCCTCGCCCCACCGTTGCCACCAATCGACGCCAGACGTCAAGCCCCGTCGCTCGGACCACTCCGCTACCTCCCTCGACCACCGGAGCACCAACCCTGACGACTTCGCCGTCTCGGACTCGCCGGAGATCCCTCGCCGGCGACCTCTTAACACTTTAAGCCCTCCCAACCCTCGGATCCTTACTCAACGGTCGCGATTAGATCGGGTTAATCCCGAACCATTTTCTGTTTAGGTTCGGTTGACCGCCCGAAGCACCGCTCGCACACACTCCTTAGCCAATAGGACAGTGCCACGTAGCCCCCTGGCCGTCCGGTAGATTTTTCCCTTTTCTGTTTTTGTTTTAGTTAACAGAGTGGATTCAGATTTTGTTTTGCTTATATCTTTTAACCTGTTTAGTGTTTTGAGTTTATTCTTTTTGCAATAGCTCACATTTTTCATGTAGTTTCACCCTGTGCTTTTAAATTTCAAATTTGAACTATAAAATTTGAATTGAATCAAATTTGCTCAAAATCTTCAAATCTAAATAACTAGAGTTTGAAAATAGATTTTGATATGAATTTTTTTGCTACTGTTTGATATTGGTTAGGACTATCACCATGTTTACTTTGAGGATTTTTAGGATGATTTTGATTAGTGTTCTAGCTATAAACAGAATCTGCCTAGTATTATAATATAGTTTTATTTACTTAGTTTTAGTTAGTTTAACTTAGATTTAGTTTTAATTTGTTTAGTAGGTTCTGTTGTTTATACATTTAGTGTTTTACTTATTGTTAATAAAAATATAAAATCGTTTAGTTTATTTCTTTGTTAATATAGGAATCACAATTTCTTTTCAAATAGGTTTATTGTTAAAACAACTAGTTAGTAATAGTTTTGCTTTCAAACAAAGTTTTATATAATTTAATTTTGTTTTCTAAAACAAGTTTATTTGTAAATTCTTTTCTGTTAAGAACATGTTTTACTAATAAATAATAAGTTTTGTTTTTCTCTCTTGTTAGTAAAACTATATTTGTTCCATTTAGTGCTTATCAAAACTTTTACAAACTTTACAAAAGTTTTCTCAACAAACTTAAATTGATTTTCTTCTGTTTATTAATAAAAATATTTTATTGTTCCTTGCTGTCAACAATTGTTTTGTTATTACAAAATAGTTTTATTATGTTAGTAGTGTTTTATCAATCACCTCCTAGTAAACAAAACTTTGTGTGTTTTCTCTTACTTGTGATTTGTGCATTGTTTTGTCTTGATTGTTTACTAGTTCTTGGTTGATGTTTGTGAGTTACAATATTTTGTTGTATGCTTATTGAGTGCTTGTTTGCTTCGTTAGATTATCCGGAGTGCGAAGCTTGTTACTTAGAGTCACTCACGTACGAAGATCATCAATCAGGCAAGTCACTTTGACCATGTTTACCCATGTTTTATATGCATTAGTTCGACCATCTCCCCAATTGCATGCAAGATAGGTTAGTTGGAAACTTGGTTACATTGTTGTAGTATCATGTGGTAGGTACCTCCTCAACCCCTTTGATAACATTGGCCCCGGGAAACGTTGTTTTACTTTTGCTATGCTATTAGTAGACGGGGTTGGTTGTGTGATTCATGAGAGTTGAAAAAGTTAATAATTTCAAGACCTACTATGATGATCAAGAATTCAAGTTTTCAACATACCTCTGGGTGGATGATGGTTGAACGGCACCCTGGAGAAACCAGTGGATTTGCCTAGGTGATGCTGGAGATGGCCAGTATTCACGCGGAAAGATCCACCCAGGCACAAAGAGATGGATGGGTGCTTCAAGACCCAAGGCTTACCTGCACAACCACAAGTCATTATGGGCTCTGGCTTGGTTGGATATCGTGGTGACCCTGGACAGGCGGTGCTACGAGAGGTAGAAGAATGGTAGGAAAGGATGGGCACTGACAGAGTCGCAGGGAAACCACTTTGGAAGACCATGTTTTGGTCATCTGTTTCTCAAACACCCTGAAGTGCGAGAAATCAAACGGAGGCGACCAAATCTTGTGGGGAACGTGTGCAAAACTCTGCAGAGTATTCAAACCTAATCGATTAGCCGTGTCCACGGTCATGGACGACTTGAGCCAAAGGAACTGAAACTTCCGGAACTCTCAACATTACTAATATGATGATATGGGTATTAATAACTTGGGTATGAGAATTGGTTGGTGGAACCATCTCATTAATCAACCAACTTAGTAATATTTTTTGCTTAGCCCCTTTTCTTGATGTAGGAAAAACTTGGCTTTACGCAAAACTTACCACCCCACCTGCCATATATGCATATAGACTAGATGATTATCTTTTCACCCCTCTCTTGTGACTTTGCCAGCATATTCCATATGCTGACCTACATGGCTGCAACGTATCATGTTGTAGAGTATTTTTCCGACCAGGAGTGAGGACACGTTCTATGCTCAGTGAGATGCCCTTGGAGTCAGATGGACTCATCTACCTTCGACGCTTCCGCAAGATTTAGATATTCTCATGAGTTGGCCTTCAGCCACTTTATTGTAATGATTATTGTAATAAAGGACTCGATATGAGATTTCGATTAATATAATGCTGTGTGATTTCCCTTTGATATATACATTGATGTACCGTGTGTGTACCAGCATGATCTTGGGATGGTACGGAAACACCGGAGATTCGACCTTTCAGGTCGGGTCGCTACATTCTAGTAGTAGAGACACACTTGAGAAAACAATGTTAGAAAACACAAGAGTATTCTACTACATAAAAGCAATAAAACTCAAAGAATACCAAGATATGGAGAACATATAAAAGATGATAATCCGTAAGATTAATATGTCTCCAAGATCATTTAGAACCCCCCCCCCCCTTAAATATGAAAGTAGTAGTTCATCCTCCCCCCTGAATCTCAGCATGTAGATATTGGGATTGGATAAGGTGAGAAAAGATTCTCCTTTGTTCACTTTAGACTTTTCACCAAAAATATAGTTCCCCCCTACATTGTTACTCTCCCTTTGTTCATATACGTAATAACATTTGATGTGTTCCTCTCCCCCTAAATCATATCTCCCCCTTTGCATAAGCATGTAACTCTCCCTTTAGCTTGAAACTTTGAAGCTTTGATATTCTCCCCCTTTGGCATAAAATACCAGAAAGGTCAAACTTTGGAGTGGTAACAGGGATCATTGACAAGGAAGGGATCCTTGAGAACAAGGGTCATTGAAAGTGGGGTTCATAGAAAGAAATAATGGAACCATTGAATATATATTCTCTTCCTTTTGCAAATTGGTTTTCTTCTTCTTGGAACTAGGGATCCTTGAATAAACAATTTCTCCCCCGAAACATTGTTTGTTCTTCTCCCCCCTTTTTTGAGAAGGGATCATCGAAAGAACAAGAGTATCACAAGAACAGAATCAAACACAGATTTAGAGAATAAAGGAAATCGGTGACTCCGAGATAAGTAAATCGGTGATACTGTGATTGTGTATTGCAGCTTATCTGCAATTTCGGTAGAACCGAGTTATCTATATCGATGACTCCAATTGAGAAACCAAGTTTCTATTTTCACAGAGACAGACGAAATAGTTTCAAGAAGAAAATGCGAAAGAAAATTTACAAAGAACATCAATTAGATAAGACTTGAGTGGTTACGAGAGATCATGCAAATAGAGGGCAAACCACGTAAGAATCTTAACTAAATGATGGGCAGTGACGAAGTCACCTATATTATAGTATATTAACTTAGGAGCCAGGCAAGAATGCTTGATCATAGGTCATATTCTACGTTAAGCTCAAAATAGGGTTACCATTTTTCGATTAAGCATTTTGATGTCTTCATATCACTTGAGTTGCTTTATCCCATGACTTGGAGTAAAGCCTTTTCAAGGATATGAGTACAACATTTGAATGATGTTGATGACGTTGCTCGTAGGTGAACTTGTTGAGGATGCTCAAGATTTATGAAGATCATTTTGAAGTTGGAGCAATCCTTCTCGTTTTAGTACACTAGTCACCTACAAAGGTTAGTCATGCAAGGAAGAACAATGGATATATCCAATTGACATGATACTACTCAAGATTTTGTGACTAGGATCAAGTATATGTCAAGGATATGTTTTTGTTGCCTTCTTCCTTCCATCATCAAGAGGGGTTGTGGATACTTGGTAACTCGAATGCACCGATACTTTAGCCGACCAGCGAATCCGTATCGAATACCGTATCTGATACTAATACTCCTCTGATACGCCCCTCATATGTATCCCTAGAGTATCTGAGAATAACTGGTTTAAAAAAATTGCGATACTTTGCCAATATGTTTTGGATACTTTTCCAGCCCAGGTAAGAGCCCACTCAGCCCAGGTAAGAGGTAACCAGCAACCCTAGTACCCCGATACCCCCCATCCTTTCCCTCACAAACGTCTTTCCTCCCTCCCATGCTCAGACCAGGTGGCGCCTGTGTCCCCAACGGCTGCTCACCTAGGTTCCAGGGCCAGTGGCAGCTGCGGCTTGTTGGCAACGAGATCCTCCTCCTCCTCACCGACGTCCCCTGTCACGCAGCAGCCATGTATGTACAGTGTACACTTATTTTCTCCATTTCCCCTGTCCAACCAAGCTCATCTCCTCTTCTTTCTTCTCTGATCTCTCAAGATTTTTTATTCTCGTCTCCTCCAGATTTCTTTGAGTAGCCACCAGTATCCGTATTGGCACTTTTTAAAATGACGAATTTACGTATCCGTATTGGCCCGATACTGATACCCGTATCCGTATCGGTGCATTAGAGCTTGGTAATGACAAGATTGCTTGTGATTGGAGTTGATGGCAATCTTGTGGAATGAAATTATTCCAAGTACCTACAAAAGGTTAGATGCAATACAAGGGAGCATAGAATTTGATGGCATATGACAAAGAGTTATGGGTACATGGAAATGACAGGATAGCTCATGCCCTTGCTTGCAACCGAGTGAGTCTAGCTCAAGTGTGAAGCATCAATGATGTTCAACTCACTTCTCAAATGATAAAATGTTTTATCATCAAGTGGCTTGGTAAATATATCGGCTAATTGCTTGTTAGTGCGAACATGCTTAAGATTGATATCTCCTTTGGCAATATGATCATGAATGAAATGATGTCGAACTTGTATATGCTTGGTTCAAGAATGTTGCACAAGATTATGTCCAATTTTAATAGCACTTTAATTGTCACATAGTAATGGAACATTTTTAATATAGATTCCATAATCCTTAAGCGTTTGTGTCATCCAAAGTAATTGCACACAACAAGATCCAGCAGCAATATACTCAGCTTCACCAGTAGATAGAGATACTGAGTTTTGTTTCTTGGAGGACTAAGACACAAGAGATCTACCTAAAAATTGACAATCAAACTTGTCACTAGCATAGTCCGAATCGGAATAGCCAACAAGATCAAAAGAAGATCCTTTGGGATACCAAATGCCAAAGTTTTGTGTTTGTATCAAGTATCTCACTATACGTTTCACAGCCAAAAGGTGACACTCTTTAGGTGCAGCTTGATATCTAGCACACATGCAAACACTAAGCATAATGTCAGGACGAGATGCACATAGATATAGTAACGAACCAATCATAGAGCGATAAACCTTTTGATCAACCGGTTCATCCTCCTTGGCAAGGTCAGCATGTCCACTAGTTGGCATAGGAGTTTTCATACCTTTGCAATCCTACATGTTGAACTTCTTGATCAAGTCCTTGGCATACTTAGTTTGAGAGATGGAAGTTCCTTCTCTTGATTGCTTGATTTGCAATCCAAGAAAGAATTTCAGCTCACACATCATAGACATCTCATACTTCTCGGACATCAACCTTCCAAATCTTTCACTAAATTGAGGGTTAGTGGAACCAAAGATAATATCATCCACATAGATTTGGCAAACAAATAATTCTCTGTTAACTCTCTTAGTAAACAAGGTTGCATCAATTTTAGCAATTTAAAAACCCTTTTCGATGAGAAACTTTGTTAAGCATTTATACCAAGCACGAGGGGCTTGCTTGAGACCATAAAGAGCTTTGCGAAGCTTGTAAACATGATTAGGTTTCTTAGGATTCACAAAACCAGGTGGTTGCTTAACATAAACTTCTTCTCCAATTTCACCATTTAAAAATGCACTTTTGATGTCCATTTGATAAAGCCTGATATCATGGTGATTAGCATAAGCAAGAAGAATATAGATAGCTTCAAGTCTAGCGACGGAGGCATAAGTCTCACCGTAGTCAATACCTTCGACTTGCGTATACCCTTGGGCTTTGAGACGAGCCTTGTTGCGCACGACTTGCCATCTTCGTCTTGTTTGTTCTGAAACACCCATTCGGTTCCGATGACGTTGTGTTCGTCCTTGGGCTTCTCCATGAGTGTCCACACTTCGTTTCTCTCGAAGTTGTGAAGCTCTTCATGCATAGCGTTCACCCAGTCCTCGTCTTCAAGAGCTTGTTCTACTTTCAAGGGCTCAATGCTAGAGAAGAAAGAATAATGCTCACAAAAGTTAGCTAGACGGTTTTTAGAGCGAGTGATTCTCCATGTTTGTATGTCACCAAGGGTTTGGTTTAGGGGATGGTTCTTGGTCACTTGAGCTTGGACTCAGGTCAGCTTATGATTGTTGGATGGTGGAACTTCTTCTTCTTCATCATCATCTCCTTCATCTTCGTTGTTGTTGAAGGTGTCGTTCCCTTGAGGTGGTGGTGAAGGTGGTTGTGGTGGATCTTCATGATGCACTTCCTCCTCTTCATCATCTCGTCGTGTACCACTCGTGGATGCCTCCATGTCGTTTTGAGGTTCACCTTGTCATGAGGTAGGGGATTCCACTTGAGTTGATGAAGTACTTTCCTTCACCTCCATGGGATGAATCTTGCCGATGGGTAGATCTAGAATAGCTTCCGAAGGGTCCTTATCATCTACATCATTTGGCAATTGTTCGACTTGCGAACCATTAGATTCATCAAACTTCACATCTATCGTCTCTTCAACTTTTTGAGTGAAGTTGTTGTAAACACGATAAGTGTGAGAGTTCGATCCGTAACCAAGTAGGAATCCTTCTTGAAATTTAGGAGCAAATTTAGTACGATGATACTTGTCAAGAATGTAGCACTTTGAGCCAAATACCCAAAAGTATCTGACTTGGGGTTTGTTACCAGTGAGTAGCTCGTATGCCATTTTACCGAGAAGCTTGTGCAAGTAAAGTCGATTTGTGGCATGAAATGCTGTTTCAACGGCTTCTGCCCAAAAGTGTCTTGGCACGTTGTATTCGTCAAGCATCGTTCTTGCCATCTCAATGAGTGTCCGGTTCTTCCTCTCAACAACTCCATTTTGTTGAGGTGTGTATGTAGCCGAGAACTCATGTGAGACACCTTCTTCATCGAGAAAGGTATCCACCGGGTGTTCTTGAACTCCGATCCGTTATCGCTCCGAACCTTCTTAATCTTCACTTCAAACTAATTTTGCGCTTTGCGAGTGAAGTTCTTGAAGATCTTAACCTGCGACTTATCATCAAGAAAGAATACCCACGTAAATCTGGAAAAAACATCAACTATAACTAGACCATAGGAATTTCCACCGAGACTCTTGTAAGCATTAGGACCAAAAAGATCCATGTGAAGTAACTCGAGTGGTCTCCTAGTAGTCATGATGTTCTTAATGGGATGACTTCCACCTACTTGCTTTCCAGCTTGACAAGCACTACACAGTCTATCCTTGTCAAATATAACATCTTTAACACCAAGTATATGATCACCTTTGATTAGCTTATCTAGATTGCGCATGCCTACATGTCCAAGTCTTATATGCCAAAGCCAACCTTTAGAAGATTTTGCAATTAAACAAGTGCGAGGCTTGGATCTCTTGGTGAAATCAACAATGTATAGATCACCTCTACAGAAATCGGTAAAGACCATTTTATGATTATCTTGACGAAACACTCGACAATCTACTTTTGTGAATAATACATTGAAACCGAGGTCGGCAAGCCTATATACGGAAAGAAGATTGCAGCCAAGGGATTCAAGAAGCATAACATTTTGAATAGAGCTATCATGGGATATGGCCACCTTACCAAGGTCAAGTACCTTACCCTTAGAGTTGTCTCCAAAGGTCACGTACCGTCGAGGACCTTGATTAGGCGTGATCTCTTGGAACATGTCTTTATCACAAGTCATATTATCCGTACACCCGCTGTCAAGAATCCACTCTTTTCCTCCGGACATGTAATCCTTAAGTTTTTCCATGAGGCTCAGATTCTTCGTGATCTTCTTGTTCTCGATGTCTAACAACTCATCTTCTTCATAGTAGCCATGTTCCACATTGTCATCATCAAGTGAGAAATCCTCGTCATAAAGAACAAGAGATTCGTTAGAATAGTGATCATGACAATGTTCAAGTTTATGAATGCGAATGGCTTCAAAGATAATGTTGTTGATAGTGGTGACATCTCCTTTAGCACGCATAAGATCACGGAGCTCAAATAGGCATTTATTATAGTTTGGATCACTAGGCTTCATTTTGTGAAAAGTAATGGTTCTATGAAGAATTTCATCAAGATTTCCTAAGGAAAGATTTGGATATCGTTTCTCGAAATTAGTCCATAAGGTATATGCACATGCAAAGTTCTTCAATTGAGAAAGCACAAACCTTGGTAAACCTCTAATAATAAGATTGACAGTTCTTAGGTTACCAAGCATGTTAAATTTCCTCTTCGTGTGTGGGATGCAATTCATCAGTAGGGAGCACATTAGGGTTTTCAATATATTTTGTCAAATGAAATCTATTAAATAGATCAATCATGGCATTCTTCCATTGACTATAGTACTCTCCATCAAGAATGGGCACTCTACAACTCAAACTCTCTACTCTAGACACATCCATCTTCCTCCATGGTGATTAAACCAAAGCAATGAAGACCAAAGCTCTGATACCACTTGTAGGATCGAGAGTGGGGTGTCTAGAGGGGGGGTGAATAGACTACTAGCAGGAAATTTAAAACCTAACCTTTTCCCAAGTTAATTGGTTGGCAAATTTTAACAGTTTTAGCAAGTCTAGTAGATCTAACAGCCCTACACATGCATGTCTACAAGTATGGCAGCGGGAAGTAAAGACATTGCACAAGAAGTAAAGATATGGGATAGGTAGATGAAACGCAATAGGAGACACAAGGATTTTTCTCGTGGTTCCGATAAGTGGAGCTATTGTACGTCCACGTTCATGGAGTCTTCAACCCACGAAGGGTAATGGTCGCGAGAGTCCACGGAGGGCTCTACCCATGGAGGGTTCCATGAAGAAGCAACCATGAGTATACCATGACGACTTACGTCCACGAAGGACTAGCCTCACTATGGGTAGATCTTCACGAAGTAGGCGATCTCCTTGCACTTACAAACTTCTTGGTTCACTCCACAACATGTAGTAGGAGGCTCCCAAGCAACACCTAATCAATCTATGGGGCACCACCCTCTAAAAGGTAATAGGCTCGGTAATGACGATGAAATCCTTGATCTTGTGCTTCAATATGATAGACTCCTCAAGACACAATCACTCTCTCACAGATTTGGCTTGATAGAAGAGATGTGATTGGTGGAAAGCAACTTGGGGAGGCTAGAAATCAAGATCCATATGGTTGGAGTGGAAGATCTTGACCTCACCACAAGGGTAGGTGGTTCTCTCTCAGAAAACTGAGTAGGATAGGTATGGAATAGTTCCGAGTGCTTCTTTTTCGAGTAGGTAGTGGTGGAGGGGTATATATAGGCATCCCCAAAAATCCAACCTTTACACACAAAATGACCAACTCGGTGACACCGATGTGTAAATCTCGGCAGTACCGAAGTGACCAAAAGTGGAAACTTTTGAATCTCGGAGGGAGCGATATATGAATCTCAGTTGTACCGACAAGGTGACCAACTGTCAGATTTGCCAAACTCGGTGATGCTGATTCACCATTTTTGGATGGACCAAAAATGTGAACTTGCATAACAAAAACTTGGCAACCCAACTCGGTGACACCAAGAGCAGTGTCGGCTTCACCGAAGTGTTAGGGTTTGGCTGAGTCTGTCTAGGGTTTGTACTTGGTGGCATCGGGATAGGAATGTTGGTTGCACCGATTTTGCATATTTGGCTTTGGACAGACCTTGGTGGGAGAGTTTGTGGATGTTTCGGTGACTATCACTTGTGCACGTTTGAGCATATTGTTCATCGTCAAAACTTTACCCCCTTTTAATAGTATTGGCTTTCCTATGGACTCAAAGTGATTTCTCACAAATGTAAAATGTAGAGTCCTCTTGCTTGAAGCTTGGCCAACCTATTTCCTTGCATCTTGGGTTAATTCCACACTCTCCACAATCCTTTTGCCATTTTTGGTGGAAACATTAGTTCAATGACTTATATGTTGTTATTAATTACCAAAACCACCAAGGGAACAAATGTGCTTTCAAACACCAATACTTTTATGATCTTCATCATTTTTATGAAAGTAATCGCTAGAAAACGCTTTTTCTAAAAAGTCTCTTTTAGCTCTAAGCATAGTGGTTCTTTTCTTAGTTTCAAACATAGAAACAGATACAAATTTAATTGATTCATTAATATTAGGTGGAAAAGCATTCAACTTGAGATTCTCTACATCATGGGAAATTATATGAATGCTTCCAGACGTATCATCAATCTTATTCAACTTTTCTTCTATCGTAGTATTGAAAGACTTATGAGCATCGATAAATTATTTAAAATTACACTAAAGATCAGAGGTGTTACTATTATTATTAAGAATAATTACCATAGGGATTACCATAATTATTAGAGGAATTTCTAGGAAAAGGCCTAGGATTCAAATTACCTCTATAAGCATTGTTATTGAAATTGTTTCGCGAGATGAAATTCACATCTATGGAATCATTATTTTGATCAATCAAAGTAGACAAAGGAACATAACTAAGATCAATAGGAGCATTTTTACTAGCAACCAACTTCATAAGAGCATCAAAATTTTCACTCAAAGTACTAATTTCTTCAACTGAATTAACCTTTTTACTAGTAGGTGCTCTTTTAGTATGGCATTGTGAATAATTTGCCATAATATTATCTAGCAACTTAGTAGCTTCACCCAAAGTAATTTCCATAAAAGTACCCACGGCGGAATCTAGAAGATTTTTAGAGACAAAATTCAATCCCACATAAAATGTTTGTATGATCATCCAAAGATTTAAACCATGAGTAGGACAAGATTTAAACCATGAGTAGGACAATTTATTAACATAAATTTCATTCTTTACCAAGATTGTGCAACATGTTAATGTTCAAGTTGCTTAAAATTCATGATTTGAGTTCCAAGTGAAATATTTTTTGCGGGTGAAAAATACTTGGTAATAAAAGCGTCCTTACACTTATCCCAAGAATCAATACTATTACGAGGCAAAGAAGAAAACCAAAATTTTGCACGATCCCGCAAGGAGAAAGGAAATAATTTCATCTTATCATTGTCCACATCTTTTTTCTTTTGCATATCACACAATTCTACAAATGCGTTTAGATGGGACGCTACATCCTCATTAGGGGTACCAAAAAATTAATCTTTCATGACAAGATTCAAGAAAGCGCATTAATATCACAAGACTCCACAGTAGTGGCAGGAGGAGCAATCGGAGTGCTAATAAAATCATTATTATAGGTATTGGAAAAACCACACAATTTGGTATTTTCTTGAGCCATTTTGACTACACAAACAAGATTGCAATCAAACAAGAGATCTAATGAGAAAAAGCAAACGAAAAAAGGGCGAATAAAATGACAATTTTTGTGAAGTGGGGGAGAGGAAAACGAGAGGCAAATGACAAATAATGTAAATTGCAAGAATATGAGATTTGTGATTAGGAACCTGATAGATGTTGATGATGTCTCCCCGGCGCCATAGATTGGCACCCTGAAGATAGATTAGATTGTAATAGGTTGGGCAAATAGATATCACAAGAACAAAAACTAAAAGAAGTAAGTAAAAAATACAGCAAGGTATTTTTGGGTTTTTGGATTAATAGATCTGAAAACAAAAGCGGCAACAAGATAGATCGGAAAGCAATAAGTTGGAAAAGTAAACCCGGGGGGCCATAGGTTTCACTAGTGGATTATCTCATGAGTATATCACATGGTGGGTAAACAACTTACTGTTGGGAAATTGATAGAAGATCGAATAATCATGATGTTATCCAAGGCAATGATCATTATATAGGCATCACGTGCAAGATAAGTAAACCGAAACGATAATGCATCTACTACTGTTACTCCACACATCGACCGCTATCTAGCATGCATCTAGTCTATTACGTTCATGGAAAAATGGAGTAATGCAATAAGAATAGTGACATGATGTAGACAAGATCTATTCATGTAGGAATAGACCCCATCTTGTTATCCTCAATAGAAATGATTCATGCGTGCCTTGTTGCCCCTTCTGTCACTGGGAGATGACGGCGCAAGATCGAACCCATCACAAAGCCCCTCTTCCCATGGCAAGAAAAATCAATCTAGTTGGCCTAACTAAACCAAAGGTTCAAAGAATAAATATGAGGCTATAAGTAACCATGCATATAAGAGATCAAAGAAGACTCAAATAGTATTCATGGATAGAAACTGACCATGAACTCAAAAGTCATCGGATCCCAACAAACACACCACAAAAAGTCATTACATAAAATAGATCTCCAAGAGACCATTGTATTGAGAATCAAAAGAGAGAGAGAGAGGAAGCCATCTAGCTACTGCCTACGGACCCGTAGGTCTATGGTGGACTACTCACGCATCATCGGAGAGGCACCCATGAAGACGATGCATCCCTCCGTGATGGTGTTAGATTAGATCACGCGGTTATGGAACTTGCGGCGGCTGGAATTGTGTTTCGTCGACTCCCCTAGGGTTTTTGTAATATTTGGGTATTTATAGAGATGACAGGCGGTATTATTTGTTTGGTCTAGATTTACGTGAGTATTATTTCTTGATGATAAATCGCAGGTGCAAAAGATCTTCAAGAACTTCGCTCGCAAAGATCAAAATCAGTTTGAGGTGAAGATCAAGAAAGTTCGGAGTGACAACGGATCGGAGTTCAAGAACACAAATGTGGACACTTTACTTGATGAAGAAGGGATTGTACACGATTTCTTGGTTACGTACACGCCTCAACAAAATGGAGTTGTTGAGAGGAAGAACCAAACTCTTATTGAGATGGCAAGAACGACGCTCGATGAATACAAGACGCCAAGACACTTTTGGGTGAAAGCCGTTGAAACATCTTGTTATGCCACAAACCGACTCTATCTTCACAAGCTTCTCGGTAAAACGGCATATGAGCTACTCACTTGTAACAAGCCCCAAGTTGGATACTTTTGGGTATCCGGCTCCAAGTGTTACATTCTTGATAAGCATCATCGTTCAAAATTTGCTCCTCAATCGCATGAAGATTTTCTACTTGGTTATGGATCAAATTGTCACACTTACCGTGTCTACAACAACTTCACTCGAAAAGTTGAAGAGACGGTAGATGTGAAGTTTGATGAACTTAATGGTTCGCAAGTCGAACATTTGCCAAATGATGTAGGAGATAAAGAACCTTTGGAAGCTACCCAAGACTTATCCATTGGCAAGATTCATCCCATGGAGGTGAAGGAAAGTACTTCATCAACCCAAGTGGAAGCTCCTACTTCACGTCAAGACAAACCTCAACACGACATGGAAGCATCCACAAGCGGTGCACGACAAGATGAAGAGGAGGAAGAAGCACATCACGATGATCCACCCAAACCTCCTTCTCCAACACATCAAGGAGATGACACCTTCAACAACAAAAATTAAGAATATGATGATGATGAGGAAGCTCCACCATCCAACAAGCAAAAGCTACTTAGAGTTCGAGCAATAGTGAATAAGAATCATCCCTTACAGCAAATGTTTGGTGACACTCAAACCGGGAGAATCACTCACTCTAAAACCTTCTTAGCTAACTTTTGTGAACACTACTTATTCATCTCTAGTATTAAGGCTATGAAGGTGGAAGAAGCGCTCGAAGATCCTGATTGGGTGAATGCTATGCATGAAGAGCTTCACAAATTCGAGAGGAATGAAGTGTGGACACTTGTGGAGAAGCCCAAGGATGAGAAAAACATCATCGAAACCAAATGGATGTTTCGGAACAAGCAAGACAAAGATGGTCAAGTCATTCGCAACAAGGCACGTCTCATTGCGCAAGGCTACACGCAAGTTGAAGTTATGGACTACGGTTATACCTATGCCCCGGTTGCTAGACTTGAAGCTATTCATATATTGCTTGCCTATGCGAATCATCATGACATCACACTTTACCAAATGGATATTAAAAGTGCATTTCTAAATGGGGAGATTTAGGAAGAAGTCTATGTTAAGCAACCCCCTGGTTTTGTAAATCCTAAGAAACCCAACCATGTTTACAAGCTTCGTAATGCTCCTTATGGACTTAAGCAAGCGCCTCGTGCTTGGTATAAGTGCCTAACAAAGTTTCTTCTTCAAAATGGTTTTGAGATTGGTAAAATTGAAGCAACCTTTTTCACTAAGAGAGTTAACGGTGAACTATTTGTGTGCCAAATTTATGTGCATGATATTATCTTTGGATCTACTAACCCACAATTTAGTGAGAAATTTGGAAGGTTTATGTGTGAGAAGTATGAGATGTCCATGATGTGTGAGCTGATTTTTTTCCTTAGTTTGCAAATCAAGCAAACGAGAGAAGGAACTTTCATCTCTCAAACCAAGTACAACAAGGACTTGATCAAGAAGTTCAACATGCAAGAGTGTGAAAACTCCTATGCCTACTAGTGGACATGTTGATATTACCAAGGAGGACAAACCCGTTGATCAAAAGGTTTATCAACCATTGATTGTTTCATTGCTATATCTACGTGCGTCCCATCCCGATATCATGCTTAGTGTGTGCATGTGTGCTAGATATCAAGATGCTCCTAAAGAGTGTCATCTTAAGGCCGTGAGAAGAATTGTGAGATACTTAATACATACACCAAACTTTGGCATATGGTATCCCAAGGGATCTTCTTTTAACCTTGTTAGCTATTCTTACTCGGACTATGCCAGAGACAAGGTTGAAGAAAATCCACCTCGTGTACATGTCATTTTCTTGGTAGATCTCTTATGTCTTGGTCATCCAAGAAACAAAACTCAATATCTCTATCTACCGCCGAAGCGGAATACATTGTCGCCAGATCATGTTGTGCTCAATTGCTATGGATGACTCAAACTCTTAAGGATTGTGGCATACATGTGAGATATGTACCATTTTATGTGACAATGAGAGTGCAATCAAACTTTCTTATAATCACGTGCAACATTCGCGAACTAAGCATATTCAAGTTCGACATCATTTCATTCATGATCATGTTGCCAAAGGAGATATCCATCTCAAGCATGTTCGTACTAACAAACAATTGGCCGATATCTTTATTAAGCCACTTGATGAAAAAGTGTTTTGTCACTTGAGGAGTGAGTCGAATGTCATTGATGCTTCAAACTTTAGCTAGACTCACTTGGTTGCATGCAAGGGCATGAGCTTACATGATACTTTCTTGGTACCATTGACATACTATCTTATATCTTGGAAATATATGCTCCCTTGTATCGCAACTAACCTTTTGTAGGAACTTGGAAGAACTTCACTCCACAAGATTGCCAACAACTCATATCACAAGCAATCTTGTCATGACCAGGTTTACACAACCCCTCTTTGATGATGGAAGGAAGAAGACAACACAAACCATATCCTTGATATATATTTGATGAGGTCACAATTAATTGCTCATAATTGATATCATGTCATTAGAATATACCATGTTCTTCCTTGCATGACTAACCCATGTAGGTGAAAAGAGAATCAAAACAATCAAGGATTGCTCCCAACTCAAGATGATCTTCATCAACATCGAGCATCCACAACAAGTTCCCCTACATGCTATGATATCAACATCTCTCAAAGGTATGTGCTCATATCCTTGAAAAAGCTTTACTCCAAGTCATGAGATAAAGCAACTCAAGTGATATAAAAAATGCTTAAACGAAAAATGGTGACCCCATTTTTGGGCTTAACGATGAGTATGACCTATGATCAAGTATTCTTGCTTGGATCCTAAGTCAATATACACTAATATAGGTGACCTAGTCACCGACCATCATCTAGATGAAATCTCTTGTTTGGTTCATATAACATTTCCTTGCTCTCTGAGAACCACTCAATCCTCATCTAGTTGAATTTTCTTTGCAAATATTTTTTAATTTTATTGCAAGTCTTCTAAATCATTTCAGATTTTCTGATAGTTGCCAAGTTTCTGTTTTGCCCTCGGAGCCTCCGATTCAAATAACTTGGTATCATCGACTATGCACATAGGCTGTAGATCCACTTTTTTCGGTTTCGTTGACTCATTTGCCTCAGAGCCACTGACTTTGCTATCTTCTATACTGTTTGATTAATTTAGCAAATCTCCAGCTCTTCAAGGACCCCTTTGTATAAAATAAACTTGAAGGGGGAGAAATTCAATTCAAGGATCCCTACGATAAAAGGGGGGAAATCTTACACATTTTCAGATGAGTGAAAGGGGGAGAAATTATATCCTATGATCCCTCAGTCTTAAATGCTCTCTATAATCCTTACATTCTATGATCCCTACGTTCAATGTCCCTTGTTCTCTAGGATCCCTTCTAAATCAATGATCCCTGTGTGCTGACCCTGCATATGAATCTTTTTGGAAATTAATGCCTATGGGGGAGGAATACCAAATCTTCAATGCAAAGGGGGAGATATAAATTAAGGGGGAGAACATCAAAGCTTATCCTTATATATAGGGGAGAATACCAATCAAGGGCGAATACTTCTGTGCCTATCCACAAGGAGAGAGAAAATATGTCTTATTCTATTTGCCTACCCATGTTAGACTTGTATCACCCTACCTACTCCCAATATCTACATGCTAAGATTTAGGGGGAGAGGAAAACCTACAATTTCATATTTAGGGGAGGAAGTTCTAAATGATCTTGGATACATATAAATCTTAGGGAATACTATCTTCTATATGTTATCCACATCTTGGTACTGTTGAGTTCTAGAGCATTTGGATTTGTAGAATATTCTTGTGCTTCCTAACATTGTTTTCTCAAGCGTATTTATACTATTGGAATGTTCAAGAACTCAAGGTAAGTATATGCATCACATCTTTGATCAAGATGATCTATTGCTTCTTGCACATATTGTTTGCAAGAGTGAAGTCTTGAACAAGGATACAACTCGTTCACATATATTTGATGCATACAACCAAGATACACATGACTCATCATATCCCTTCTACTATATATGCGTCCATGAATTCCAAAGCAACTATCCTTCAAAGGATTGCACATATTTAGTGGGAACATATTTTAGTCATGTGTCTCCCAAGGTCTTCATACATCTCTACATATCTTTGTTTTAAGATTTGATTGTATGTTGTCATCAATTACCAAAAAGGGGGAGGCTAAAAGCACATATGCTCCCTTGGTGGTTTTGATAATTCCTGACAACATACATTGCCTCTTGGACTAATAGTTCTACCTAGTTTATTTCAGGTTCTGCCCACTAAGAGTGTTGGCATAAAGGGTGTGAGGAGATTCCCCAAGAAGAAGAATAAATTCAAGCATAGGATTCGCTAAGCTACAAGCATGAAGACTCTACATTTTACTTTGTGGGAAATCACTTTGAGTCCATAGGAAAGTTGATACTATCAAAAGGGGGTGAGGTATTAATGGTGAATGAAATGCTCAAAATGATCAAGTGTTAGTCACCAAAAACACCCACAAGATCTCCCACAAAGATGTTGTTCTAGAACCTACCACTCAAAATCAGTGCCACCAACATTTCCATATTGGCTACACCCAGTCAAAACCCTAGACAGAAACCCTAGCCAAAACCCACTTCTCAGTACTACCAATTCCCACTTCGATGCAACCGAGTTTTAGTGACTAACTTTCTGTTGCCTGTTTCACAAGAATTTAAATTACCGAGATTTGTGAATCGGTCTCACCGAGTTGTGTAACTGCCCTTGGCCACTCATATCGGTACCATCGAGAATTATTTATCGGTCTCACTGAAATGCCAAAATTGCCACATTTTGCACTAGTCGGTGCAACCGAGTTTTCACTTTGGTTTCACCGAGTTGGGCAATAATGTTGTAACGGTTGGATTTTTGGAGATGCCTATATATACCCCTCCACCACATCCTACTCGCAAGAGAAGCACTCAGAACAGACCCACACTTCCCATATCCATTTTCCAAGAGAGAACCACCTATCATTGTGTTGAGGTCAAGATCATCCACTCCAACGATATGGATCTTGATTTCTAGCCTCCCCAAGTTGCTTTACACCCAATCATTTCTTCCAACCGAGCCAAATCTATGAGAGAGTGATAGAGTGTTCAGGAGACTATCATTTGAAATACAAGAGCAAGGAGTTCATCATTACTATCGAGCCTATTACCTTAAGAACTTTGTAAGGTCTAGGAGATCGCCTACTTCGTGAAGATCTACCCCGAGTTAGGCTAGTCCTCCATGGACGTAGGCCATCATGGTATAGACAAGGTTGCTTCTTCGTGGAACCCTTCATGGGTAGAGCCCTCCATGGACTCTCGCCATCGTTACCCTCCGTGGGTTAAAGTCCCCATAAACGTGGATGTGCGATAGCGCCACCTATCAGAACCTTTGTGTCTACAACTGTGTTTGATCTTCCTATCTCTACTCTCTGACATATGCTTGTCTTACTTTTTGCTGCAATACTTGTTGACTAGCATGTGTAGGGTGCATTGGACTTGTTATAATTGCTAAAATCTACCAACCAATTAACTTGGGAAAAGGTTAGGTTTTAATTCTTGCAAGTAGTCTATTCACCCCCCTCTTGACGTCTCTTCTATTGACCCCAAAGTCATACAATTATAGCTCTTAGTGCATCTATTGCATGGCAATCCCTACTCCTCGCATTGGTATCGATTGATGGGCATCTCCATAGCTCATTGATCTGCCTAGTTGATGCGAGACTTTCTTCCCTTTGATTTCCCTTTGATATCTACAATAGCACTCTATTCCACCTATATGTTATATCCATGGATCACGCTTATGTAATGCGTGAAGCTGAAAATGTTGAAGCGCGTTGGAAGTATGATTCAATTGCCTGGTTTAACACCGAGGTGCTCATGATTTATGCTTATGTGGTGAAGACGGAGTCGTGCCATGCTAATATAAAAAAAGAGTAGGGATAACATTATTTAAGGATCGTATATTTTGAAAAGTAATGATTATGCTTCTTACGTTCATGGATATTATTATGTTGATACATAAATTATGTTATCATTTCTCAATAATTATACCTGAAAGAGATTACATGTTGGGTAGCACCCACCATAAAAAATTCTATTTTATCATTTATCTACTTGAGGACAAGTGGTAATTAAGCTTGGGGATGTTGATATGTATCCAACGTATCTACAATTTCGTGATTATTTCATGCTATTATATTATCAATTTTGGATACTTTATATGCAATTTTATATAATTTTTGGGACTAGCCTATCAACCCAGTGACCAATGGCAGTTGTTGTTTTTTGTGAGTTTTTGACTGAATCTTTACGGAGGTTATTCTTGGACATAAAGAGACCCTAAAAGATTTGGTAAGAGGCTGGGAGGGATATGAGGGAGCGACGAGCTTGCAGGGCATGCACCTTGAGCTCGTGGGCCCCTCACAACTCTAACTTACCGAATTGCACTTGTCGGATTTCGGGCTCCGCAAAACCCTCAAGGTTTGAACATAGGGGCGTGTGTGAAGATCCCCTGCAGCCTCGCCCTACCTAGCTCACTATTCGATGGATACAACTGCAATCTCACACGATGACGAGGAAGAAGATGAACACGGTAGTTTACCTAGGTTCGGCCCGCTGTGAAGCGTAATACCCTACTCCTGCTTTGGTGGATTGCCTCACGGGGAGATGTGGTGGATGAACTAGTACTGTGGGCTCGAGCCTCGCGAGGGAGCTCAAGTGGTGTTCTTGGCTTCCTGCCTTGTCTAGTGGTTTGAGTGGCTAAGTCGTGGATCGGATCGCCCTGCTCTATGGTGTGGCCTAGCCTTTATATATAGTGGTGGCCCAGGTCCTCTTCCCTTATCACAATGGCCGAAAGGGATCCCACAATGGCCTAATTTGAAGGGGGACAAGAGTACATCCATGCCCTGCCCAAAGGCGGTATTTGCCTGCAGAGTGGTTGTCAATGACGCAGTGGTGGGCTCAGTGATGATATCCGCCTTGCGGGGCTCGTGGTCGTGGTCTTGTTGCATGGGAAGGGAAACCTTTGGGCAGTTCTTCGGGAACCCGCGCATGCCCTTGTCCCCTTTGCACCAAAGGGGGAACTGCACCGCCAGGTGCACTGGTGCTCGCCTGTCCTTCCTTGCGCCGTCTTTGACTCTTGAGGCTGGGTTGTGCATAGAGATCTTTGCTACTCCGGAGCGGGCCTGAGGAGGCCCATCCTTGCTGGTCTTGATGTCGTTCTTCCTCGCGAGCCTAGGGACCTCCCAAGGGCCTTGTTGAAAGCACAATGTGCTCCCTTGGTGGTTTTGATAATTCATGAAAACATACATTGTCTCTTGGACTAATACTTTCATCTAGAATATTTCATATAAAGTCCAAATAGAGAGATGGTTTGGAAAAAAGGAGCGTGGAGAGTATCCCCATGAAGAAGAAGGACAAGGAATAGCATTGTCAAAGCTTCAAGCAAGAGGACTCTACATTTTACCTTTGTGAGAAATCACTTTGAGTCCATAGGAAAGCCAATACTGTTAAAAGGGGGTAAGGTTTTGTTGGTGAACAAAATGCTCATACGTGCACAAGTGATAGTCACCAAATATACCCATAAGATCTTCCACAAAAGTTTGTCCAAAGCCAAATATCCAAAATTGTTGCAACCAACACTTTTCACTCGGTGCCACCGATTCTCAGTATCAAACAGACTCTGCCAAATCCTAGCATTTCGGTGCAACCGATTCCATTTCGGTACCACCGAGTTTGGGTTGCCAACTTCCTGTTAAGCAAGTTCACAAAATCGGTCCCACCGAGTTTTGTGAATCAGTGTCACCGAGTTTGGCAATCTGACCGTTGGTCACCTTATTGGTGCAACTGAGTTGTATGTATCGGTCTCACCGAGATTCAAAAGTTGCTACCTTTGAGGCAACTCGGTACCACTGAGATTGTAACGCCCAAGATGCGGTCCTATCGTTATTTAGGCACAGGGCCCTCGATAGGGATAGAGGCGCATCTTGTCGTTTCGCAAGTGTAGTAAACATTGCATACATGTATGAAGAGATGAGTATATGAGTTGGCTTACACTCGCCACAAGCTAAATTACAAGTTCATACAATTATTCAAGCATCATACAGAAGACAAGGTCCATCTATGGACGAAATCAAACAAAGAAAAGAAGCAATGTAAAGCTGCCTTGCTATCCCAAAGATCATGAGCATGGCCTCTTTACTCATCGGGGCACATGACATACATCCGGCCATGTTCTTCATCGTACTCCCACTGGAGCTGAGTCACATCTTCTAGCACATACTCATCAAGACCTGCACCTGTATTGTTGTAATCTGTGAGCCACATGGACTCAACAATCATGTAACCCGGGTACCAAAACTATGTAAGCCTTTGAGTTTGGAAGGGGTAAGTGTTGAGGTTGTAGCAAGCACTATGCATCTATTTGGTGGCTATCTTACGAGAACGTGAGTGTAGATATGGTGGTCTACGAAAGACGGTCGAGAACTACCATGACCACTAAGTGATCCTGAACACCTACTTACGTCAAACATAACCCCACCGTGTTCTCTCTCGGTTCATATTCACGAGCAGAGACGATCACGGTTACGCACACAGTTGGTGTATTTTATTTGAGTTTACTTCAAGTTAACTATAATCGGGTGTTAAACAAAATATCCAAGTTGCCACATAACCGTGGGCACGACTTTCCAAAAGTTTTAACCCTGCAGGGGTGCTCTAACTAATCCATCACAAATTAACCACACGCCATGGGAATAACCTCGACCACGAATCTCGTGATCACCCTAGGCAATTCCAAAGGAAATCCGACACCTCGAGATAGCCCGAAGAATATCAAAGTTCCTCACGAAAGACATTCGAGGAAGGTAAAACAAGTCCGGCAAGACCGCCCGACAGGACAGATCCCAATAGGAGCCGTGCGTATATCTTTCTCAGGGCACTACGAGATGGGCAAGACGTCGGGTTGGCTGAAACCCCGGGTGACCAGGGGGCACCGGACATCGCCCGGTTTGGACCAACACTAATGAGTAGCACTGGCCTAGGTTGTTGATTAATTATCCACGGGGTAGCTAAGCCCTATGCATTTTTATTAAGTTGTTAAGCAAATAGTACCAATGTTGGGTCTTGCCAGACAAGCTTTAATCTCAAATGAATAATCAAGGGGGTCCCCATAACAACCCCGAGCATGTTAGGACCGCAAAATATGGAACATAACACCGATAACAAGTAACTATGGCGGTAAAAGTGGAACAAAACACCAAGAAAAAGGCCAAGCCTTCCACCTTACCAAGATATATATGTGCATTAAATTAAATAGCAGAAAATATTGTGATATCTCCAGATATCCATGTTATCACATGGAAACAACATGCACCTGCACCTAAGAACGCTATAAGATGGGCTGCGCAACAGTCACTTAGCCAAACAAGGTTTGGTAGGTAGTGGAGGGTTAGAGGCTATCATGGCAATGTAGGAGGCTTGGCATTCAAGTGGTAGGTAACGCAAATGTAACGATAAGAGCGAGACATCTAGCAAAGCAAAAATAGTGTCGGGATTCGGGTACGATCATCTTGCCTGTTGGTTCTTCAGAGGGACAAAGAGTTGGGTCCTCATAGTTGTACTCTCCTGGATCCTCGTACTCAGGTTCAACACTCGGGTCTACCCAAAGATAAACAACACCAAATAAACAAACAACCAAGGTGCAATGCACAAACAAGATGATGCATGATTCATTTGAAGTATTTAACATGGTAACCCTAAGCTCGTCATGTTTCTCATGCAATAGTTAGGTTATTTAGAATTCTTGACAGAAATGTTAATTTGTTTGAACATGCATGATCATGGCAAATATGGATGCTTCATGCAAAATCTATGCAAATGCATATGTAAAACGTAGGTACGGAGTAACGGTTCTCACGCTACGCTCACGGCAAGGTACAAAGACAAAATAGAAGACAAGGAAGGCCATGGGCTATTCCTTGGTATTCCAAGGTATCCACTAGTTAGTAAATGAAAAACTAATCATATTAGAGCCAAATACCTAGCAAAACAATGGATCATAGCTCCCACAAGTCACCAAACAACACCACACACACCCCGTCCAAAACATCAACATAGCAACTTGCACATCAAATATCTAGAGCTACAAGATGTTTCCAACCACAAAAAAAGTATGAAAAGAAACTACATAACATGCTTAACAAATCATCCAACTACACAAACTTGATAGGAAGCAAGTATCACTAAGCATGAAGCTCACAAGACGGCATAATGAAACAGATTCTAGGGACTTAGTGAAAATCACAGTTTTCTGGAATCTGAGTTATCCTGATGGCAATTTGACAATAGAAAACAATGATGCTATACACCACCTCATGGCATGAAAATTTACAGGATGGTAGAGGACAATATCTACTACAAAACACTAGGACTGAGGTTGAGCTAAAACACAACAAAACACTTGGTAGCATCCACTAAACATGGCATAAAAATAACTTCAGATTCTCAGACTCGGAAATATTTAGCATGTTGAAAACAACAACATTTTGTTAGCTACATTGGAGCAAGAAACCCACTTACATACTATCATATCATGTCAAAAGAAAATACCAGGGAATAATACTCACAAAACTCTACCACTTACATGTTGGCACAATTATCATAGCATGCATGGATTTATTCATACAAAAATGAAAAGATGGCATGTTGGAACAAAATGACATTTTGCAAAACTTGCTCTAATGACCAAACAAACAAAACCAATGGATTCCTAGGATTTTTCTACCCCAAATCCATATATCACACTCATATGTTTGCATTTGAAAAACTCCCAAACCCTAGCTCAAAAATTACAAGCCAACACTTATAAGTCAAAAATTACCCTAATTGATCATTGCCAAAAATGGCCATATCCACAAATGTACATATACCAGAAATGGAATTATTTCTATTAACAAGAATAAAACAAGCAAAATAAAATAAAACAAACAAATGAATATATAGGAGGGGACCCACCTGGCAGTGAGCCAGGGCTCCTCTGTGGGTATGACAAGTGGGCCAGGCCCACTTTCATACACACACACCACATCACACACAAGACCATTCACAAGGCCAGAAATGTGCACTACACAGGCACACGGGATCCAGCCCCTGGCCACACTAGATCCACTCACACGCTCGCACAACACATACCTCACACAAAAATTAAAAGGGGGGCGAGGGGGATTCGATCCCACGACCTGCTGGTCGCTACCCCGGGTCGATACCACTGCGCCAGGCTCGAGCGTCTAACAAGGGGGGGGGCGCTGGGCTTATGCCAGCAAAAAGAACTAACTTGCTAAGGGGAAAGTGCGGCAGCTCCGGCGACAGCTCCGACGATGATCAACTTGCGGGCAACGGCTACGGAGGAGCGGGGCGTCACGTCAGATCCAATCCTAGTCTAAGCAAGCAACTGCAGGGGTGCTACCAGGGGGTTGCCATGCTCTTGCTCGAGCCCCGACCATGGCGGACTCCGGCCGCTAATTGCGGCGCAGAGAAGGAGTCAAGGGGGGGGGGAGATCAGCTTCACCTTGTGGCACAGAGCCGATGCACGACGAAGAGGAAGAAGAGGCAGGCCCATCGGGGAAGGAGTCTACGTGGCGGCGAGGTTGCTGACGACAAGCTTCGCCCGAGAGGAAGATGGGAAGAAGCCATCGACGAGGCTGTGGTCATCTCCGCCTAGCCCCAGGAACGGGACGAGGAAGACGCCGAGGAGCTCCTTGATATCTACCCAGAGCGGAGGGGCGCCGGAGGAGGGGTTCAGAGCCGGCGATCGCCCTGCTTCTCTATGAACTTTTTGAACTTACATTTAGAGGGGGAAAGAAAGAAGGATGGAAGAGAGGTGGCGGCGGCATGAGGAATGGGAAACCCTAGGAGGGGCGCGAACATCGAGGGGTTAAATAGGTCGCGGGGACACGTCATCGACATCCGTGAGCTCATGGTGGGGCCAGCTGCTGCTCTGTCCCAGGCGTAGGAAGAAGACGCTGTCAGGAGGGAGCAGGTTGCCGTCTGTAGGTTGGGCCGCAGGGGAGGCTATCTGGGTTGCGGGGAGAGAAGGCCCAGATGTCTCTCTCTCACTACAAATAGACGTTTTTCCTTTATAAAACAATTCAAAACCAAATAAAAGCCCCACAGAAGAACTAAAAGGATTTTTGAGAAAACCAGTTACTTTGGCACTAAAATAAATGCAACCTATTTAATAGAAAATAAATAGCCATTTTAGCCAAAGTAAATTAATTACTTTTAATAATGATATACTACTGTTTTTCAAACAATCATTAATGGCAAAAGTAGCAATAATTGAAAGAGCTCACATACCCCACTCTAAATAATCCACTCAAGCAACAGAACATTTTTAAAAGAATTAAGGGCAAGGTTAGACTCATGTTGCAATTAATTTGAAAGAGAGATGACTTTAGGGCATGGTTTGAAAATGGGGGAGGAGGTAGCACCACACTTGCACACCCACACAAGATCACTTAATCCACACCCACATCAACACCACACTCAACCTTGGGGCACACAAAACTATATAATGAATGCTTATGATGCCATGATGCAATAATGACATGAAGCAAAAATATTATTATCACAAAACATGGAAGCATTCATGTAAGGTTCACATACACAAATTACATCTAGGTCCTTGGTTGCACTTGGGCTTTTACAACTCTCCCACACTACAAGAGGATCTTGACCCGAGATCTAAGAACGAAAGAACTCTGGAAATTCAGAACAGAGAAGATCCTCACGTTCCCAAGTAGCTTCTTTGTCGGAATGATGAGACCACTTCACCTTGAGAAACTTGATTGACTTGTTGCGAGTCTTATGCTCAGTTTCTTCCAGAATAGCAACTGGATGCTCACGATAGGATAGGTCTTCTTGGAGATCAATGTCTTGGAGGTCAATGGTACGCCCGGGAGTCTTGAAGCACCTCTGGAGCTGAGTGACATGGAAGACATCATGCACATTTGCGAAATTTGGAGGAAGCTCGAGTTGATAGACAAGGTCACCTCTCTTGCCCACAATTCTGAGAGGACCCACAAAGCGAGGATCTATCTTCCCTTTGATTCCAAAACACTGAGTGCCCTTCATGGGAGAAACTCCGAGATAGACAAAATCATTGATTTGGAAGGAAACATTACGATGTTTGTTGTCATAGTAGCTCTTCTGGGGGGATTAAGTTGCTTTGATATTCTCACGAATGACACGACACATCTCTTCTGCTTCAGTGATCATGTCATTGCCCAGAATTTCACGCTCACAGGTTTTAGAACAATTGAGCGGGATACGAGCTGCTGTAGAGAATCTCGAATGGGGCCTTGCCCGAACTAGCCTGGAAGCTGTTGTTGTATGAAAATTTGGCGTATGGAAGGCAGTCTTCCCACTTCATGTCGAAAGAAATCACAGAGGCTCTAAGCATGTCTCTGAGGGTTTGATTGACTCTCTCAACTTGGCCACTTGTGTGAGGATGGAAAGTAGTGCTGAAACGAGTCTTGGTACGCATAGCAGTCTGGAAGGAGTCCCAGAACTTGGAAGTGAATAGGATTCCACGATCTGAGGATATGAGCTGAGGAATACCGTGCAAAGAAACTATCCTCGACGTATACATCTCTGCCAGCTGAGGTGTCGAGATAGACTCTTTGACCGGAAGAAAATGGGCAAATTTGGTTAGCTTGTCGATAACCACAAATATGGCATCGTTGCCCTTCTTGGACTTTGAAAAACCAGTGAAGAAATCCATCTCCACATGATCAAATTTCCACTCTAGAATAGTCAAAGGATGAAGGAGACCTACTGGACGTTGATGTTCTGCCTTCACTCTGTGACAAACATCACACTCATTTACGAACTGAGCAATTTCACGCTTCATGCAAGTCCACCGGAAGGTTTGCTTGAGGTCCTGATACATCTTGGAACTGCCTGGATGAATGGATAGGAGATAATTGTGTGCTTCGTCCATGATAACCTTTCTAAGATCACATTTGGAACCACTAGACGGTCCTGAAAGAACAAGGTATCTTTGTCATCAATGCGAAAGCACTTATACTTCAGAATGCTCTTGGCCACACCTTTCTTCACTTTCTTCACCATAGCATCAAGAAATTGAGCTTGGTGAACCTGATCTTCTTGAGTCGGAGAGACTTGAATATTTGGAAGAAATCCCTGCGGAATCATTTGGAGATCAAGCTTGCGGAAGGCTTCGCAAAGCTTGGGTTGAAGAGGCTCCAGGATAAGACTGTTGCAGTACGCCTTTCGGCTGAGCGTGTCTGCAATGACATTTGCTTTTCTAGGAGTATACTCAATGCTTGGATTGAAGTTCTCAATCATTTCCACCCGACAAGACTGCCTAAGATTGATATTGGGTTGAGTGAAAATGTACTTCAAGCTCTTGTGGTCAGTGTACACCTCAACTAGTCTACCCAACAACAAATGTCTCCAAGTCATCAGAGCATGCACAACTACTGCCAACTCAAGATCATGAGAGGGGTAGTTCTTCTCGCTAGGCTTCATCTAACATGAGGTATAAGCAACAATCTTCTTACCTTGCATGAGAACACCACCAAGACCTTGGAGGGAAGCATCACAGAACACTTGGAAAGGCTTTGATTGCTCGGGAGGAACAAGAACTGGAGCTGAAGTCAGTTTTTGCTTAAGCGTATTGAATGCCACATCACACTCAGGAGACCAAGCATACTTGACATTCTTCTGGAGGAGGTTGGACAGAGGCTTAGCAACTTTAGAGAAGTTCTCCATGAATCTTCTGCAGTAACTTGCAAGCTCGAGGAAGCTACGAAAGCTGCTTGACATTCTGAGGAGGCTCCCACTTCAAGATTGCCTCAACTTTCTCAGGGTGCACTTTAATGCCCTCGGCAAAGATCACATGCCCAAGGTACACCACTTCATTGAGCCAAAACTCACACTTGGAAAACTTAGCGTAGAATCGATGCTCTGTTAGCTTGTCAAGCACAAGCCGGAGATGCTCTGCATGTTCTTCTTCAATCTCCGAGAACACGAGAATATCATCCAAATACACCAAGACGAACTCATTCTTGAAAGGAGAGAATATGAAGTTCATCATCCTGGAGAGGGTTGGAGGAGCATTGGCGAGACCAAAGGACATGACGGTGTACTCATAAGAGACAAAACTCGTACTGAAAGCAGTCTTTGGAATATCTTCTTCACGAATGCGGATCTGATGATAGCCCATGCAAAGATCTAGCTTTGAGAAAACCTTGGCACCTTTCAGTTGTTCAAACAACTCATTGATGTTGGGAAGTGGGTACTTGTTTCTGATTGTCTTTTTATTCAATGGACGGTAATCGACACAAAGTCAGTCTGTGCCATCCTTCTTCTTGACAAACAGAACACCACAACCCCATGGAGAAGAACTTGGTCTGATCAGACCCAGATGTTCTTGTTCATCTAGCTGCTTCTTCAATTCTTTCAGCTCTCCAGGGCCAAGCTTATAAGGACACTTGCAAACCGGTTCAGTTCTAGGTTCGAGACCGATCACAAACTCAACCGGCCGGTGCGGAAGCATTCCTAGCAATTCTTCGGGAAAGACATCTTCATACTCACAAACCATCGGAATTTGAGAAATGGATGAGATTTCACCCTTCTCATTAAGAGCAAAGAGACAACTCGAGTCATCGTGAGCTGCGAAAATGATCACGCCTTCTGAAGGATGAGTCAATTTGACTTCTTTCGCTTGACAATCAACATACGCCTTGTTCATAGCCAGAAAATCCATGCCAAGAATGAGATCAATATCGGAATTACCAAGAACAATTGGAGAGGCAAGAAAGAATAGCTGCCCATCTTGATAGAAACATCTGGAACCACCATCTTTGCATGCATAAAGGCCCCTGGGGGAAACGACTGACAAAGGCTTGGATAACTGCTCATGATGCAAATTATGCTTTGTTGTAAAAGGTTTTGAAATGAATGAATGCGATGCACCAGTGTCAAATAAAACTTTTGCAAGAATAGAATTTACTGAAAGATTACCCATAATCACTTCATGGGACTCCTCTGCTTGAGCTGCATTGATCAAGTTCACTCTTGCTGACTTGGGGTTGTGCCTCACTGCTACTTCTTGAGCATGCGTTGGTTTCTATGACGAGGAACGGTTGGTGTAGCAAAGTAGACAAGTATTTCCCTCAGTTGTTGAGAACCAAGGTATCAATCCAGTAGGAGATAAAAGCAAGTCCCCAATAGATGTACCTACACAAAGAACCAAACACTTGCACCCAACGCTATAAAGGGGTTGTCAATCCCTTCACGGTTACTTGCAAGGCTGAGATCTGATAGAGATAGATAGAATAGATTGCTTGAACGGAAAGTAAAACAAAAGGTAAATAAATTGCAGCAAAGTATTTTTGGTATTTTTGGTTTATAGATCTGAAAGTATAAGATGGAAAATAGACCCAGGAGTCATAGGTTTCACTAGAGGCTTCTCTCATGATGGCAAGTATTACGGTGGGTGAACAAATTACTTTCGAGCAATTGATAGAAAAGCAAGTAATTATGAAGAACATGGTATTGAAGAGCAAAGAGAGAGAAGAAGCCATCTAGCTACTAGCTTTGGAACCAAAGGTCTATGGTGAACTACTCACGCATCATCGGAGGGGCAATGGAGTTGATGTAGATGCCCTCCGTGATCGAATCCCCCTTCGACAGATTACCGGAAAAGGCTCCAAGATTGGACCTCTCGGGAACGGAGGCTTCCGGCGGCGGAAAAGTGTTTTTGTGGCTCCCCTTGATATACAGGGAATATTTGAGAATATATAGGCCAAAGATTAGGGTTCGGAGGGCTGCCATGGGCCCACAAGCCTGGGGGGCGCGCCCCTGTGGCTTGTGGCCACACGGCGGCTCTCCTGCCTTGGTCTCCAAGCTTGGTGGTTTCCTTCTGGTCCAGAAAAAATCATTCTGAAGATTTTATTCCTTTTGGACTCCATTTAATATTCCTTATCTGCAATACTCAAAAACAAGGAAAAAACAGAAACTGGCACTAGGCTCTAGATTAATAGGTTAGTCCCAAAAATAGTATAAAATAGCATATTAATGCATATAAAACATCCAAAATAGATAATATAATAGCATGGAATAATCAAAAATTATAGATACGTTGGAGACGTATCAAGCATCCCCAAGCTTAATTCCTGCTCATCCTTGAGTAGGTAAATGATAAAAATATAATTTTTGATGTGGAATGCTACCTAACATATTTATCCATGTAATATTCTTTATTGTGGCAAGAATATTCAGATCCATAAGATTAAAAACAATAGTCTAATATTGACATAAAAAACAGTAATACTTCGAGCACACCAACAAGGCAATCGTGTCCTTTCGAAATAACATGGCCTTAGAAAGTTATCCCTACAAAATCATATGGTCTGGCTATGCTCCATCTTCCGCACACAAAGTATCTAAATCACGCACAACCCCGATGAACAAGTCAAGCAATTGTTTCATACTTTTGGTGATCACAAACCTTTTCAACTCTCACACAATACATGCGCATGATCCATGGATATAACACTATAGGTGGAATAGAATATTGAGGAGGTGCAAGGAAAAAGGGAGAAGATAGTCTCACATCAACTAGGTGTATGAACGGGCTATGGAGATGCCCATCGATAGATATCAATGTGAGTGAGTAGGGATTGCCATGCAACAAATTCACTTGGAGCTATAAGTGTATGAAAGCTCAAAAATAAAACTAAGTAGTTGTGCAAGATGAATATCCACTAGTTATATGAAAGTGACAAAATAGGAGACTCTCTATCATGAAGATCATGGTGCTACTTTAAAGCACAAGTGTGGATAAAGATAGTAGCAATTGTCACTTCTCTCTTTCTCTCATTTTATATATATATTTATTTATTTTGGTGGGCATCTTTGGCCTCTTTTTTTATTTGGGCTTCGCTAGCCTCTTTTATTTTTTGTAAAGTCCGGATGCTCATCCCAACTTGTGACGGAGTCATGGCTTCCATCATCCTTTTCTCACATGGGACAATGCTCTATTAATGAAAATCATCACACTTTTATTTACTTACAACTCGATACCTAAAACAAAATATGACTCTATTTGCAAGATGAAGTGATGGTGCATGTCATGAAAAACTAAATGGTGGAAGTTGCATGGCTATATATCTCGGAATGGCTATGCAAATGCCATAATAGGTAGATATGGTGGCTGTTTTGAGGAAAATATATGGTGGCTGTTTTGAGGAAGGTGGGTTTGATGTACCGGCGAAAGTTGCACGGTACTAGAGAGGCTAGCAAAGGTGGAAGGGTGAGAGTGCGTATAATCCATGTACTCAACATTAGTCATAAAGAACTCACATACTTATTGCAAAAGTCTATTAGTTATCAAACAAATAATTAGACACATGCTCCTAGGGGAGAGGTTGGTAGGAGTTAACCATCGCGCGCTCCCGACCCTCACACAAAGGTTGACAATCATTAAACAAATCATGTTTCGACTTCATTACATAACGGTTCACCATACGTGCATGCTACAAGAATCACAAACTTTAACACAAATATCTCTTCCAATTCACAACTACTCACTAGCATGACTCTCGTATTACCATCTCTATTATCTCAAAATGATATGCAAGGAATCAAACTTCTCATAGTATTCAATGCACTAAATATGGAAGTTTTTATTATATCCCTCTTGGATGCCCATTATATTAGGACTAAATTCATAACCTAAACAAATTACCATGCTTTTTAAAGAAACTTTCAAAATAATATAAGTGAGGTACTAGAGTTCAATAATTTCTATTAAATATAACACCACCATGCTCTAAAAATATATAAGTGAAGTACTAGAGCAACATTGCCTAGCTCAAATGATATAAGTGAAGCACATAGAGTATTCTAATAAATTCACAATTCAGCGTGTCTCTATCAAAATATGTGTGCAGCAAGGATGATTGTAGCAAACTAAAAATCAAAGACTCATATCATACAAGACGCTCCAAGCAAAACACATATCATGTGGTGAATAAAAATATAGCCTCAAGTAAATTTACCGATGGATTGAAGACGAAAGAGGGGATGCTTTCCAGGGCATCCCCAAGCTTAGGCTTTTTGGTATCCTTGAATATGTCTTGGGGTGCCTTGGGAATCCCCAAGCTTAGGCTCTTGCCACTCCTTATTCCATAGTCCATCAAATCTTCACCCAAAACTTGAAAACTTCACAACACAAGACTCAAGAGAAAACTCATGAGATCCGTTTGTATAAGAAAAATAAATCAAGACTTTAGGTATGTTGTGAACTCATTATTTAGTTATATTTGTGTAATACCTACTGTATTATAAATTCTCCATGGTTTTACCCCCCGATACAACCCATAGATACATCAAAATAAGCAAACAACACAAAGAAAACAGAATCTATCAAAAAGAAAACAGTCTGTAGCAATTTGTAGACTTAGAATACTTCTGAAACTCTAAAAATTATGAAAAATAAGTAAAATCAGGGAAATTTGTATATTAATCTTTTGTAATTTTTTTAGTTCAATTATACACTCTAAAAAATTATAAAAATTCCTGGATTGAGCGCAAAAGTTTCTGTTTTTCAGCAAGATCAAATCAACAACTACCATAGATCACCCAAAAGGTTTTACTTGGCTCAAACACTAATTAAAACACCAAAATAAAATTATTACAGAAGTAATAATGTGCAAAACACACCAAAGCAGAAACAAAAAACACAGAAAGCAAAATAAAATTGGGTTGCGTCCCAACAAGCGCTATTGTTTAACGCCCCTAGCTAGGCAAAACATAATAGATCTAGGTATTGTCATCTTTGGTATGCAATCCATAAGTAGTTCTCATGATAGATTCATAAGGTAAATTTATTTTCTTTCTAGGAAAGTGTTCCATGCCTTTCCTTAATGGGAATTGGAATCTAGTATTCCCTTCCTTCACATCAACAACTTCACCAATCGTTCTAAGGAAAGGTCTACCAAGAATAATAGGACACGTATGATTGCAATCTATATCAAGAACAATGAAATCTACGGGTACATAATTCCTATTTGCAACAATAAGAACATCATTAATTGTTCCCATAGGTTTCTTTATAGTGGAATCTGCAAGATGCAAATTTTAGGAACAATCATCAAATTCATAAAAACCTAGCACATCACATAAAGTTTTTGGAATCGTGGAAACGCTAGCACCCAAATCACACAAAGCATGGCACTCATAATCTTTAATCTTAATCTTAATAGTAGGTTCCCACTCATCATATAGCTTTCTAGGTATAGAAACTTCCAACTCAAGTTTTTCTTCAAAATATTTTATCATAGCATCAACAATATGTTTAGTAAAAGCTTTGTTTTGATTATAAGCATGAGGAGAATTCAACATGGATTGCAACAAGGAAATACAATCAATCAAAGAGCAGATATCATAATTAAAGTCATTGAAATCCAAAAGAGTGGGTCCATTGCTATTTAAAGTTTTGACCTCTTCAATCCCACTTTTATCAATCTTAGCATTAAGATCTAAAAACTCCGAATCATTGGGACGCCTTTTAACTAAAGTTGACTCATCTCCAGTCCCATATTTTTCAAGATTAACATTAGAAAACAAAGGTTCAATAGGAGTCACATCAATCACTTTAAGATCTTCATCAATATTATGGCGAGAACACACCTTTTCAAGCCATTCACGCTTAGCACATATTCTAGCGGTTCTTTCCTTACACTCATCAATAGAAATTCTCATAGCTTTTAAAGACTCATTAATATCATTCTTGGGTGGAATAGATCTATTTTTTAAACGTTCCTAGCCAAATCATCAATCTTGAGCAATTTTTCTTCAATCATAGCATTGAAGCCTTTTTCCGTACTAATGAATTCTTTAATATTATTCTCAAGATTAGAGGGCATCTTATTATAATTTCCATAAGAATTGCTGTAGGAATTACCATAATTATTAGAGGAATTACTAGGAAAGAACCTATCATTGAAATTACCTCTATAAGCATTATTGGGAAAAATGTTCCTACCAACAAAATTCACATCCATAGATTCATTATTATTTCCAATCAAAGAAGACAAAGGCATATCATTAGGATCAATAGGAGCACTCTTACTAGCAAACAATTTCATCAATTCATCCATATTTTCACTCAAAGTATTAATCTCTTCAATATCATGTACCTTTTTACTAGTAGGAGATATTTCGATGTGCCATTGAGAGTAATTTGCCATAATATTATCTAGAAGTTTAGTAGCTTCTCCTAATGTGATTTCCATAAAAGTACCACCCGCGGCGGAATCTAAGAGATTCCTAGAAGCAAAAATCAATCCAGCATAGAAATTTGTATAATCATCCATAAATTAAAACCATGCATGGGACAATTCCTAATCATAAGTTTCATCGTCTCCAAAAATTGTGCAAGATGCTCATGATCAAGTTGCTTAAAATTCATTATATCGTTCCTAAGGGAGATGATCTTAGCGGGCGGAAAGTACATGGAAATAAAAGCATCTTTACACTTATTCCATGAATCAATACTATTTTTAGGCAAAGATGAAAACCAAGTTTTAGCACGATCTCATAGTGAGAACGGGAATAGCTTCAATTTAACAATATCATTATCCATATCTTTCTTATTTTG
This sequence comes from Hordeum marinum, assembly GCA_022496015.1. Classification (NCBI taxonomy): domain Eukaryota; kingdom Viridiplantae; phylum Streptophyta; class Magnoliopsida; order Poales; family Poaceae; genus Hordeum; species Hordeum marinum. Next base: position 300,157,687 of record CM039673.1, read on the forward strand.
CATATCACACAACTCAACAAGTATTTAGATGGGACACACCATCTTTATTAACAAGGCCAGAAAATTGTTCTTTCATAACAAGATTGAGCAAAGCAGCATTAATTTCATAAGATTCCACACTAGTGGCGAGAGCAATCGGAGTACTAATAAAATCATTATTATTAGTATTGAAAAATTCACACAACTTGGTATTCTCTTGAGTCATCATGACAAAGCAAGCAATCTAGCACACAAGCAAGCAAAAAGCAAACGAAAAGACGAACGAAAAAGGGTGAATAAAAAGGAAAACCTTTTGGAAAATCATTTTAGAAGTGGGGGAGAGGAGAATGAGAGGCAAAAGGAAAATATTGTAAATGCAAGAGATGAGTTTGTGATGGGTACTTGGTAGGCTTGATGTAGATCTCCCTGGCAACGGCGCCAGAAATCCTTCTTGCTACTTCTTGAGCATGCGTTGGTCTCCGTGAAGAGGAACGGTTGATGTAGCAAAGTAGATAAGTATTTCCCTCAGTTGTTGAGAACCAAGGTATCAATCCAGTATGAGATACAAGCAAGTCCCCAATAGATGTACCTACACAAAGAATCAAACACTTGCACCCAACACTATAAAGGGGTTGTCAATCCCTTCACGGTTACTTGCAAGGATGAGATATGATAGAGATAGATAGAATAGATTGCTTGAACAGAAAGTAAAACACAAGGTAAATAAATTGCAACAAAGTATTTTTTGGCATTTTTGGTTTATATATCTGAAAGTATAAGATGGAAAATAGACCCGGTGGCCATAGGTTTCACTAGAGGCTTCTCTCATGATGGCAAGTATTACGGTGGGTGAACAAATTACTGTCGAGCAATTGATAGAAAAGCGAATAATTATGAAGAACATGGTATTGGAGAGAAAAGAGAGAGAAGAAGCCATATAGCTACTAGCTATTGACCCGAAGGTCTGTGGTGAACTACTCACGCATCATCGGAGGGGCAATGGAGTTGATGTAGATGCCCTCCGTGATTGAGTCCCCCTCCGGTAGATTACCGGAAAAGGCTCCAAGATTGGATCTCTCGGGAACGGAGGCTTCCGACGGCGGAAAAGTGTTTTAGTGGATCCCCTTGATATACACGGAATATTTGTGAATTTATAGGCCGAAGATTAGGGTTAGGAGGGCTGCCGTGGGCCCACAAGCCCAGGGGGCGCGCCCTACCCCCCTGGACGCCCCCTATGGCTTGTGGCCACACGGCGACTCTCCTACCTTGGTCTCCAAGCTTGGTGGTTTCCTTCTGGTCCAGAAAAATCATTTCAAAGATTTTATTCCGTTTGGACTCCGTTTATTATTCTTTATCTGCAATACCCAAAAACAAGGAAAAACAGAAACTCGCACTAGGCTCTAGATTAATAGGTTAGTCCCAAAAATAGTATAAAATAGCATATTAATTTATATAAAACATCCAAAAAAGATAATATCATAGCATGGAACAATAAAAAATTATAGATACGTTGGAGATGTATCACTCACCATAGCATTGCGTGGAGGTCTGACTGGAGGAGGAGGCAGAAGACGCCACTGGTTGTTGCACTTGTTTGAGTAGTGAACCTTCTGACCACACTTGTGACAAGTAACCTCTGAGAGCGGATGGAAGTTGCCTGTAGGAGGAACATTAGCTGACTTGGGTGCCTAGGGCGTTTGCTGATAACCTAGGATGGGTGGGTGGGAAGAACCACGACGAGTGAACTGCCTCTGCTGGTGAGGGGGATGAAACAGAGGAGGTGGAGGAACCCAATACTTCTGCTGCTTAGGAACCATTTGAGAGTAGGAAGAAGAAGAGTAGGATTCCATGGAACGCTTCCTTGAGTTCTCCAACTTGAGCTGAGTTGCCTCGACCTTCAAAGCCATGTTGTAGAACTAATCAAACTCACGAGGCTCTTGCAAGACTAGACCCGATAGAATTTCATCCTTGAGACCACCTCTGAACTGATAAATCATGGACTTGTCGTCAGGAACATCTTGCTTATCATAGCGGGCTAGATTCAGGAACTGGACGTTGTACTAATAGACAGACTTGCTTCCTTGCTTTAGGCGCCTGAACTTCTCACACCTCTCCTTGACAAAGCTCGTCGAAATGTAATGGGCCCTGAAGTCACGACAAAAATCATCCCACCTGATAACACAATCACCCCTGGAGTCCTTGTATTGCTGCCACCAATCTGCTGCCTGACCCTTGAGCTAAAATGTCGCGAACCTGACATAGTCATCTGGTCTGACATTGCTGCACTCGAAGTGCTTGCTCATGTCACGGAGCCAATCATCCGCATCAAAAGGCTGCTCACAACAGGTGAAAGACTTGGGCTGGTTGGCAAGGAACTGGTTGAGTGTCGCGAACTGAGGCTGATTCTAGAAATTCCTTTGATAACCTTGTTGTCCCTGATCTCTCTCTTGCAACAGGCTGAGCAACATCTGAGTATTCACGTTGGTCATAGCCATCACAGCTTGCCAAGCTTCTGGAGGAGGAGGCAAAGGGGGTGGTGGAGAGTTAGACTGCTCCCGTCACGACCCGTATTCCTGCGAGTTGGTGGAGCCATCCTGGAGATGGAAAAGAACATCAGCACATCATTGACAAAGATGATTGCAATAAGCTAAATCAAATGACTTGAAAGAAATTGAACGGAATAACATCAATAGCCTTCATACTGAAAAATTAGTAAGAACGCCTTCTTCGGGTTTGTGATAACATCATTAGATTTTGAAGCCACTTGAATATACAGAACAAAGGTATTGAGCTAAGATATGCTCGAAACAAATGTATAGACCTCATACATTTGAAGAAAGATGATCCTAGGTAGCTACTTGAATTACCACCTAAGAACTTCCGAATTCTTTGATTATGCAATCGGGTGTTGGGGATACACGGAGGCAAAATATCTCACACAACTAACAAGCCCTACACTCCAACTGTATCCATCCATCAGCACATAACTAGAGGCTTCGAACTCCATCTATCTCGGACCCTCGAAAACACAACAATACCAAACATGGCAGTACCCCGGACGCCTCCCCAGTATTGGGTGACTTTGATCTTATCTCGCCACGATAAGTATTGAAGCAATTTCGAAGCAATTTCGAACATCCTCCGTCCCGAGATACTAAGGAAACTGAGTGATAACAATGTGCCAAGAATCCCCTGGAGCTCAACTCCCCAGAAGAAATCAAGTCAAACAGGAGGCACCAAGAAAGAACTCTGTCACATCGGCATCATATAGTTTCCAAAATATCCGCGTGATCCCAATTTTTTTTGAGCGAGAAGAGGAGTAGAATCAAAATTCCTAAGTCGAATATCTCACTAGAGTATAGAAGAGGAGTAAAAGAAACCTACTGTCCGATATAACTAGACTCAAAATAGTTTTTACTAGACTCGACTCGGCCAAGTTCGATCAAGCAAAGGGCTCCTATGGTCGTATGGCTCTGAATACCAACTTGTAACGCCCAAGATGTGCTCCTATCCTTATTTAGGCACAGGGGCCTCGACAGGGATAGAGGCGCATCTCGTCGTTTCGCAAGTGCAGTAAACATTGCATACATGTATGAAGAGATGAGTATATGAGTTGGCTTACACTCTCCACAAGCTAAATTACAAGTTCACACAATTATTCAAGCATAATACAGAAGACAGGGTCTGTCTATGGACAAAATCAAACGAAGAAAATAAGCAATGTAGAGTTGCCTTGCTATCCCAAAGATCATGACCATGGCGTATTTACTCATCGGGGTACGTGACATACATCCGGCGACGTTCTTCATCGTACTCCCACTAGAGATGAGTCACATCTTCTGGCACATACTCATCAACACCTACACCTGTATTGTTGTAATCTCTGAGCCACAGGGACTCAACAATCATGTAACCCGGGTACCGAAACTATGTAAGATTTTGGGTTTGGAAGGGGTAAGTGTTGAGGTTGCAGCAAGCACTATGCATGTATTTGGTGTCTATCTTACGAGAACATGAATGTAGATATGGTGGTCTACGAAAGACGGTCGAGAACTACCATGACCACTAAGTGATCCTGAACACCTACTTACGTCAAACATAACCCCACCGTGTTCTCTCTCGGTTCATGTCGAGAAGAGACAATCACGGTTACACACAAAGTTGGTGTATTTTATTTGAGTTTACTTCAAGTTAACTATAACCGTGTGTTAAGCAAAATATCCAAATTGCCACATAACCGCGGGCACGGCTTCCCGAAAGTTTTAACCCTGCAGGGGTGCTCCAACTAATCCATCACAAATTAACCACATGTCGCTGGAATAACCTCGACCACGGATCTCATGATCACCCTAGGCAATTCCAAAGGAAATCCAACACCTCGAGATAGCCCAAAGAAGATCAAAGTTCCTCATGCAAGACATTCAAGAAAGGTAAAACAAGTCCGGCAAGACCGCCCGGCAGGCTAGATCCCAATAGGATCCATGCATATATCTTTCTTAGGGCACTATGAGATGGGCAAGACGCCAGGATGGCTGAAACCGTGGGTGACCAGGGGGCACCGGGCATCGCCTGGTTTGGACCAACACTCATGAGGAGCACTGGCCCGGGTTGTTGATAAATTATCCATGGGGTAGCTAAGCCCTATGCATTTTTATTAAGTTGTTAAGCAAATAGTACCAATGTTGGGTCTTTCCAGACAAGCTTTAATCTCAAACGAATAGTCAAGGGGGTCCCCATAACAACCCCGAGCATGTTAGGAGCGCAAAATATGGAACATAACATCGGTAACAAGCAACTATGGCGGTAAAAGTGAAACACCAAGCAAAAGGCCAAGCCTTCCACCTTACCAAGATATATATGTTCATTAAATTAAATAGCAGAAATTATTGTGATATCTCCAGATTTCCATATTATCACATGGAAACAACCTGCACCTGCACCTAAGAACGCTATAAGAGGAGCTGAGCAGCGGTAACTTAGCCAAACAAGGTTTGGTAGGTAGTGGAGGGTTAGAGGCTATCATGGCAATGTAGGAGGCTTGAAATTCAAGTGGTAGGTAACGCAAATGTAACGATAAGAGCGAGACATCTAGCAAAGCAAAAATAGTGTCGGGATCCGGGTACGATCATCTTGCCCGTTGGTTCTTCAAAGGGACAAATAGCTGGGTCCTCGTAGTTGTACTCTCATGGATCCTCATATTCAGGTTCAATATTCGTGTCTACCCAAAGAGAAACAACACCAAATAACCAAACAAACAAGGTGCAATGCACAAACAAGATGATGCATGATTCATTTGAAGTATTTAACATGGTAATCCTAAGCTGGTCATGTTTCTCATGCAATAGTTAAGTTATTTAGAATTCTTGACAGAACCTCATGTTAAGTTGTTTGAACATGCATGATCATGGCAAATATGCACGCTTCATGCAAAATCTATGCAAATGCAAATGTAAAACATAGGAAACGGGGTAATGGTTCTCACCTACGCTCACGGCAAGGTACGAAGACAAAATACAAGACAAGGAAGGCCATGGGCTATTCCTTGGTATTCCAAGGTATCCACTGGTTAGTAAATGAAAAACTAATCATATTAGAGCCAAATATCTAGCAAAACAATGGATCATAGCTCCCATAAGTCACCAAACAACACCACACACACCCTGTCCAAAACAGCAACATAGCAACTTGCACAACAAATATCTAGAGCTACAAGATGTTTCCAACCGCAAACAAAGTATGAAAAGAAACTACATAACATGCTTAACAAATCATCCATCTACACAAACTTGACAGGAAGCAAGGATCACAAAGCATGAAGCTCACAAGATGGCATAATGAAACCGATTCTAGGGAGTTAGTGAAAATCATAGTTTTTTGGAATCTGAGTTATCTTGATAGCATTTTGACAGCAGAAAACAATGATGCTAGACACCACCTCATGGCATGAAAATTTACAGGATGGTAGAGAACAATATCTACTACAAAACACTAGGACTGAGCTTGAGCTAAAACACAACAGAACACTTGGTAGCATCCACTAAACATGGCATAAAAATGACTATAGATTCTCAGACTTGGAAATATTTAGTATGTTGAAAACAACAACATTTTATTAGCTACATTGGAGCAAGAAACCCACTTACATACTAGCATATCATGTCAAAAGAAAATACCAGGGAATAATACTCACAAAACTCTACCACTTACATGTTGACACAATTATCATAGCATGCATGGATTTATTCATACACAAAATGAAAAATGGCATGTTGGAACAAAATGACATTTTGCAAAACTTGCTCAAATGACCAAACAAACAGAACCAATGGATTCCTAGGATTTTTCTACCCCAAATCCATATATCACACTCATATGTTTGCATTTTAAAAACTCCCAAACCCTAGCTCAAAAATTACAAGCCAACAATTATAAGTCAAAAATTACCCTAATTGACCATTGCCAAAAATGGCCATATCCACAAATGTACATATACCAGAAATGGAATTATTTCTATTGAAAAGAATAAAACAAGCAAAATAAAATAAAACAAACAAATGAATATATAGGAGGGGACCCACCTGGTAGTGAGCCAAGGCCCCTCTGTGGGTATGACAAGTGGGCCATGCCCACTGTCATACACATACACTCACTCACTCACACACACACATATCACACACCACAACACACACAGGGCCACTCTCAAGGCCACACATGTGCACTACATAGGCACACAAGATCCAGCCTGTGGCCACACCAGATCCACTCACACGCTCACAGATCACACACCTCACACAAAAAATTAAAAGGGGGGCGAGGGGGATTCGATCCCACGACCTGCTGGTCACTGCCAGGGTCGATACCACTGCGCCATGCTCAACCATTTGACAAGGGGGGGGGGGGTTCGCTGGGCTTATGCCAACAAAAGGGACCGGCTTGCCGAGGGGAAAGCGCGACACCTCCGGGGACTGCTCCGGCGATGATCAACTTGCGGGCAATGGCTGCGGAGGAGCGGGGCGTCGCGTCTGATCCAATCCTAGCCTAAGCAAGCAACTAGAGGGGTGCTCCAGGGGGTTATCGTGCTCTTGCTCGAGCCCGACTACGGTGGACTCCGGTGGCCCGTCAAGGAAGGAATCTGCGTGGTGGCAAGGTTGCTGATGACGAGCTCTTCCCGAGAGGAAGACGGGGAAGAAGCCGTCGACGAGGCTGTGGTCGTCTCTGCCTAGCCTTGGGAATGGGATGAGGAAGACACCGAGGAGCTCCTCGCCATCTTGACCAGAGCGGAGGGGTGCCGAAGGAGGGGTTCGGATCCGGCGATCGCCCCTACTTCTCTCTGAACTTTCTGAACTTACTTTCAGAGGGGGAAAGAGAGAAGGAGGGAAGAGAGGTGGCAGCGGCGGCGCGAGGAATGGGAAACCCTAGGAGGGGAATGGACGTCGATGGGTTAAATAGGTCATGGGGACACGTCGTCAATGTCCATGAGCTCACGGTGGGGCCAGCTGTTGCTCTGTCCCAGGCGTAGGAAGAAGACGCCGTCAGGAGGGAGCAGGTCGCCGTCTGTAGACTGGGCCGCGAGGGAGGCTAGCTAGGCCGCGGGGAGAGAAGGCCGAGATGTCTCTCTCTCACTGCAAATAGACGTTTTTTCCTTTATAAAACAATTCAAAACAAAATAAAAGCCCCACAGAAGACCTAAAAGGATTTTTGAGAAAACCAATTTATTTGGCACTAAAATAAATGCAACCTATTTAATAGAAATGAAATAGCCATTTTTAGCCAAAGTAAATTAATTACTTTTAATAATGCTATACTACTGTTGTTCAAACAATCATTAATGGCAAAAGTAGCAATAATTGAAAGATCTCACATACCCCACTCTAAATAATTCACTCAAGCAACAGAACATTTTTAAAACAATTAAAGGCAAGTTTAGACTCATGTTGCAATTAATTTGAAAGAGAGATGATTTTAGGGCATGGTTTGAAAATGGGGGAGGAGGTAGCACCACACTTTCACACCCACACAAGATCACTTCATCGACACCCACATCAACATCACGCTCAATCTTGGGGCACACAAAACAATATATGATGAATGCTTATGATGCCATGATGCAAGAATGACATGAAGCAAAAATATTATTATAACAAAACATGGTAGCATTCATGTAAGGTTCGCACACACAAATTACATCCAGGTCCTTGGTTGCACTTGGGCTGTTATAGAGATTTACACATCGGTGTCACCGAGTCTGACTTATTAGGTGTAATGGTTGGATCTTTGGAGATGCCTATATACACCCCTCCACCACCACTCACTCGCAAGAGAAGCACTCAGAACAGTTCCTCACTCATACCTACTGATTTTCTGAGAGAGAGCCACCTACTCATGTGTTGAGATTATGCCATTCCATTCCTACCATATGAATCTTGATCTCTAGCCTCCCCAAGTTGCTTTCCACCTAATCAATCTCTTCCACCAAAGCCAAATATGTGAGAGATTGATTGTGTGTTGAGGAGTCTATCATCTTGAAGCACAAGAGCAAGGAGTTCATCGACATTATCGAGCCTATTACCTTTTGGAGGGTGGTGCCTCCTAGATTGGTTAGGTGTCGCTTGGGAGCCTCCTACTTCGTGTTGTGGAGTGAACCAAGAAGTTTGTAAGGGCAAGGAGATCGCCTACTTTGTGAAGATCTACCCCGAGTTAGGCTAGTCCTCCGTGGACGTAGGCCATCATGGTATAGTTAAGGTTGCTTGTTCGTGGAACCCTTCGTGGGTAGAGCCCTCCGTGGGCTCTCGCGACCGTTACCCTCCATGGGTTGAAGACTCCATAAACATGGACGTACGATAGCACCACCTAACGGAACCATGGGAAAAATCTTTGTGTCCTTCATGTGTTTGATCTCTCTATCTCTACTACTTACTTTCATGTGCAATGTATTTACTTTCCACTACTATACTTGATGACTTGCATGTGTAGGGTGTTCTAGACTTGTTATCGATGCTAAAACTACCAACCCTTGAACTGTTGCGGCACGTTGCATGGGAAACAAAAAATTTCCTATGCACTTGCAAGATCTATCCATGGTGATGAGCATCTACGAGAGGGAGAGTGGATCTACGTACCCTTGTAGATCGCTAAGCAGGAAGCGTTAAGAAACACGGTTGGTGTAGTCGAACGTCTTCGCGATCCAAATCGCCGAGCGTCCCGCGATCTCATCACGATCTATCCCGCGATCCAATCACGATCCGTCCCGCGAACTCATCACGATCCGTCCCGCGATCTCGTCACGATCCGTCCCGCGAACTCATCACGATCCGTGCCACGAACTCATCACGATCCGTCTCGCGAACTCATCAAGATCCATCTCGCGATCTTGATCATGGTCCTTCCAATCTAGCGCCGAACGGACGACACCTCCGCGTTCAGCACACGTACAACTCGATGATGATCTCCCCCTTGTTGATCCATCAAGAGGGAGCGGAGAGGTAGAAGAGTTCTCCGGCAGCGTGACGGCGCTCCCTAGATGGCGGTGGAGCTATTCCGGCAGGGCTTCGCCTAAGCACTACAGAAATCCGATCTAGAGGAGAAACTATGCACTAGAGGAACGGGAAGCACATGGCTAAAAATTCCGTGCCAAAACCCTAAAATCCTCTAGTATATATAGGAGGAGAGGAGGAGGAGGCTTGGCTTTCAAAGAGGCAGCCCTTGGGTCGGCCGAACCTAGCGGGATTGGAGGATTCCTCCTCCAATCCTAGTAGGACTAGGACTCCTCCTTATTTTTGCCTTTTTTGCCTTTTTCCACCTTTTTCTCTTTGGGCTTTCTCTCCCAGCCGCATGGGCCTTGTGTGGGACTTCCACCAGCCCACTAAGGGCTGGTATTCACTCTCCCACATCCCATGTAGCCTCTTGGGTCGAAATACCCCTCCCGATGGTCTCTCGGTACACTACCAACACTCCCGGTACACTACCGATGAGCCCGAAACTTTTCCGGCGACCAAAATAGGACTTCCTATATATGAATCTTTACCTCTGGACCATTATGGAGCTCCTCATGACATACGGGATCTCATCCGGGACTCCGAACAACCTTTGGTCACAACCATACATAACTATATACTACCGAAACGTCACCAAACCTTAAGTGTGCAGATCCTGGGGGTTCGAGAACTATGTAGACATGACCGAGAGACCTCTACGGTCAATAACCAATAGCGGGACCTAGATGCCCATATTGGTTCCTACATATTCTACGAAGATCTTTATCGGTCGAACCTCTATGTCAAGGATTCAGTTAATCCCGTATGATGTTCCCTTTGTTCTTCGGTATGTTACTTGCCCGAGATTCGATCGTCGGTATCTCCATACCTAGTTCAACCTCATTACCGGCAAGTCTCTTTTCTCATTCCGTAATACAAGATCCTGTGACTAACACTTAGTCACATTTCTTGCAAGGCTTGTTGTGATGTTGTATTACTGAGTGGGCCCTGAGATACCTCTCCGTCACACGGAGTAAAAAATCCCAGTCTTGATCCATACCAACTCAACAGACACCATCAGAGATACCTATAGAGTACCTTTATAGTCACCCAGTTACGTTGCGACGTTTGATACACACAAGGCACTCCTCCGGTGTCAGTGAGTTGCATGATCTCATGGTCATAGGAACATATACTTGACATGTAGAAAACAGTAGCAATAAACTGACACGATCATATGCTACGTTTGTAGTTTGGGTCTTATCCATCACACCATTATCCTAATGATGTGATCCTGTTATCAAATGACATCTCATGTCCATGGCTAGGAAACCTTAACCATCTTTGATCAACAAGCTAGTCCATTAGAGGCATACTAGGGACATGGTTTTGTCTATGTATCCACGCATGCATCTAAGTCTCCGATCAATACAATTATAACATGGATAATAAACGATTATAATGAACAAGGAAATATGATAATAAATAATTTATTATTGCCTCTAGGGCATATTTCCAACAGTCTCCCACTTGCACTAGAGTCAATAATCTAGTTCACATCACCATGTGATACGCATTGTTATGAATCTAACACCCAATGAGTTCTGGGGCTCGATCATGCTTTGCATGTGAGAGAGGTCTTATAGTCAACGTGTGTGCGACATTCAGATCCGTATGTACTTTGCAAATCTCTATGTCAAACTGTAAACACTTCTACCACGCTCCACTTGGTACTATTCCAAATGGCTGCTCTATTATATGTATCCAGATTACTAGTAGGGGTCATCCGGATTGGTGTTAAAGCTTGCATTGATGTAACCCTTTATGATGAAATCTTTATCACCTCCATAATCGAGAAATATCTCCTTAGTATTTTTAGTTACTAAGGATAATCTTGACCGCTGTCCAGTGATCCACTCCTGGATCACTCTTGTACCCCTTGACGGACTCATGGCAAGGCACACACAGGAGCGGTACACAACATGGCATACTATACAGAGCCTATGGCTAAGCCATAGGGGACGACATTCGTCCTTTCTCTTTCTTCTGCCGTTGTCGAGCTTTGAGTCTCACTCAACTTCACACCTTACAAAGCAGGCGAGAACACTTCTCTCTGACTAATCCATTTTGAACTCTTTCAAAATCTTGTCAAGGTATGTACTCATTGAAAGTCTTATCAAACATCTTGATCTATCTTTATAGATCTTGATGCTCAACAATTAGGTAGCATTATCCAGGTCTTCCTTTGAAGAACTCTTTTCAAACAACCGTTTATGCTCTCCAGAAATTCTACATCATTTCCGAATAGCAATATGTCATCCACATATACTTATCAGAAACTCTATAGTGCTCCCACTCACTTTATTGCAAATATAAGTTTCTCATAAACTTTGTATAGACTCAAAAACTTTAATCACCTCATCAAAGTGTATATTACAACTCCGAGATGCTTGCTTCAGTTCATAGAAGAATCACTGAAGCTTGCACACCTTTTAGCATCCTTAGGACTGACAAAACCTTCTGGTTGTATCACATACAACCTTTCCTCAAGTAAACCGTTAAGGAAACGATGTTTTGACATCCATCTGCCAGATTTCATAATTGAAAGTGCAGCAACTGCTAACATAGCTTCAACAGACTTTAGCATCGCTACGAGTGAGAAAGTCTCATCGCATTCAACTCCTTGAACTTGTCGTAAACTTCTTTGCAACAAGTCGAGCTTTACAAATGGTGACATTTACCATCAGCGTTTGTTTTCATTTTAAAGATCCATTTGTACTTAACGACATGCCGTCCAATGTGCAAGTCCACCAAAGTCTATACTTGGTTTTCATACATGGATCCTGTCTCGGATTTCATGGCCTCTAACCATTTGTTAGTTTTCGGGCCCATCATCGCTTCTCCATAGTTCGTAGGTTCATCGTTGTCCAACAACATGACCTCCAAGACAGGGTTGTCAAACCGCTCAGGAGCAGTACACGTCCTTGTCGACCTATGAAGTTTGATAGTAACTTGATCCTAAGCTTCACGATCATCATCATTAACTCCTCTTCAACTAACGTAGGCTTCACAAAAACAACTTCCTGCGCTGTGCTACTCTCTGGTTGAAACAGAGGTTCAATAACCTCATCAAGTCCTATCTTCCTCCCACTCAATTCTTTCAAGAGAAACTTTTCCTCGAGAAAGGACCCAGTTTTAGCAATAAACATTTTATGCTTGGACCTGAGATAGAAGGTTCACCCAACTGTTCTTAGGGTATTCTATGAAGATGCATTTGTCCGCTTTGGGTTCGAGCTCATTAGGTGAAAACATTTTCCACAGAAGCGTCGCAGCTCCAAACATTAAGAAATGACAGCTTAGGTTTCTATCAAACCATAATTCACACGGTGTCATCTCAACGGATTTAGATGGTGCCCTATTTAAAGTGAATGTAGTTGTCTCTAATGCATAACCCCAAAATTATAGTAACAAAACGATAATAGACATCATAGCACACACCATATCCAATAGAGCACGACTATGACGTTCGGACACACCATCACACTATGGTGTTCTAGGTGGTGTGAGTTGTGAAACAACTTTCACATTGTCTAAAGTTGTATGCCAAACTCGTAACTCAGATATTCACCTCCACGATCATATCGCAAACATTTTTATCTTCTTGTCACGATGATCTTAAACTTCACTCTGAATTTGCTTGAACCTTTCAAACGATTCACACTTGTGTTTCATTAAGTAAATATACACTATATATACTCAAATCATCAGTGAAGGTAAGAAAATAACGATATCCACCACACGCTACAAGACTCATTGGATTGCATACATCAACATGTATCATTTCCAATAAATCACTTGCCCGCTTCATCAAAACAGAAAACGGGGTCCTTAGTCATCTTGACCAAGAGGCATGGTTCGCATGTCTCAACCGATTCAAAATCGAATGAGTCCAAAGATCCATCAGCATGGAGTTTCTTCATGCGTTTTATACCAATATAACATTTAGTGGCAGTGCCACAAGTATGTGGTACTATTCTTATTAACTTTGTATCTTTTTGGCATCAGTGTTATGAACATGTGTATTACTACGATCAAGTTTCAACAAACCATTCTTACTGGGTGCATGACCATTGAAGGTATTATTCATGTAAATAGAATAACCATTATTCTCTAACTTAAATGAATAACCAATTTGCAATGAACATGATCTAATCACGCTCATGGTCAACGCAAAAACACCAAATAACATTTATTTAGGTTCGTCACTAATCTCGAAGGTAGAGAGAGCGTGCGATGTTGATCACATCAACCTTGGAAACATTTCCAACACACATCATCACCTCACACTTAGATAGTATCCGTTTATTCCGTAGCTTTTACTTCGAGTTACTAACATTTAGCAACCGAACCGGTATCCAATACCCAGGTGCTACTAGGAGTACTAGCAAGGTACACATCAATAACATGTATATCAAATATACTTCTGTCGACTTTGCCAGCCTTCTTATCTACCAAGTATCTAGGGTTGTTCCGCTTCAACGACCGTTCTCCTCATTATCGAAGCACTTAGTCTCGGGTTTGGGTTAGACTTTGGGTTGCTTCACTGGAGCTGCAACTGACTTGCTATCCATGAAGTTTCCATCCTTTCTCTTGCCCTACTCGAAACTAGTGGTTTTGACTAACCATCAACACTTTGACGGTCCTTCTTGATTTCTACCTTTGCAGTGTCAAACATCGCGAATAGCTCAGGGATCATTACTTCTATCCCTGGCGTTTTGTAGTTCATCACCAAGTTCTAGTAGCTTTAGTGACAGTGACTTGGAGAACTATGTCAATCACTATCTTATTTGGAAGATCAAGTCCCACTCGATTCAAGCGATTGTAGCACCCAGAAAATCTGAGCACATGCTCAACGATTGAGCTATTCTCTTTCATATTATAGGCAAAGAATCTTGTTGGAGATCTCATATCTTGCAACACGGGCATGAGCCTGAGATCCTAATTTGAGCTCTTAGAACATCTCATATGTTCTGTGACGTTCAAAATGTTTCGGAGCCTCAATCCTAAGCCGTAATGCATGATGCACTAAACTATCAAGTACTCATCAGAACGTGCCTGTCAGATGTTCACAACATCTACAAACGACGCTAGAGGGGTTGGCGCACCGAGCGGTGCATTAAGGACATAAGCCTTCTGTGCAGCAACGAGGACAATCCTTAGATCACGGAGCCAGTCCGCAATATTGCTACAATAATCTTTCAACTCTATTTCTCTAGGAACATATAAAAATACAAGGGAGCTATAACATGAGCTAGTAATCTACAATACAGTTTGCAAAGACACTACTGACTATGTTCATGATAATGAGTTCAATTAATCATATTACTTAAGAACTCCCACTGAAATTGACATCCCTCCGGTCATTCGAGTGACACATGATCCAAATTCACCAACTCAAGTCCGATCATCACGTGAGTTGAGGTGGTTTCAATGGTGAACATCATCATGTTGATCATATCTGCTATATGACTCATGTTCGACCTTTCGGTCTCTTGTGTTCCAAGGCCATGTCTATACATGCTAGGCTCGTCAAGTTTAACCCGAGTGTTCTGCACATGCAACACTGGCTTGCACCCGTTGTATGTGAACGTAGAGTCTATCACACCCGATCATCACGTGGTGTCTCAACACGACGAACTTTCGCAATGGTGCACACTCGGGGAGAACACAATTTATCTTGAAATTAAGTGAGGGATCACCTTATAATGCTACCATCGTCCTAAGCAAAACAAGGTGCATAAAAAGGATTAACATCACATGCAAATCATAAGTGACATGATATGGCCATGAACTTGTGCTTTTGATCTCCATCTATAAAGCACCGGCATGATATCCATCGTCACCAACAAGACACCATGATCTCCATCATCTTGATCTCCATCAACGTGTCGCCATCAGGGTTGTCGCGCCCAACATGCTTCTATGACTATTGCTACCGTTTAGCGATGAAGTAAAGCAGTACATAGCGCTTAATGATTGACACACATGTCATACAATAATAAAAGACAACCCTATGGCTCCTGCAGGTTGCCGTACTCATCGACATGCAAGTCGTGATAATCTATACATCACATATATCACATCATGTAATTGGTCATATCACATCACAACATACCCTGCAAAAACAAGTTAGACGTCCTCTAATTGTTGTTGCATGTTTTACGTGGCTGCTACGGGTATCTAGCAAGAACAATTCTCATCTACGCAAAAACCACAACGTGTTGGAAATATGCCCTAGAGGCAATAATAAATTAGTTATTATCATATTTCCTTGTTCATGATAATCGTTTATTTTCCATGCTATAATTGTATTGATCGGAGACTTAGATGCATGTGTGGATACATAGACAAAACCATGTCCCTAGTATGCCTGTAATAGACTAGCTCGTTGATCAAAGATGGTCAAGGTTTCCTAGACATGGACATGAGATGTCATTTGATAACGGGATCACATCATTAGGAGAATGGTGTGATGGACAAGACCCAAACTACAAACGTAGCATATGATCGTGTCAGTTTATTGCTACTGTTTTCTGCATGTCAAGTATATGTTCCTATGACCATGAGATCATGCAACTCACGGACACCGGAGGAGTGCCTTGTGTGTATGAAACGACGCAATGTAACTGGGTGACTATAAAGGTTCATTACAGGTATCTCCGAAGGTGTCTGTTGGGTTGGCATGGATCAAGACTGGGATTTGTTACTCCGTGTGACGGAGAGGTATCTCAGGGCCCACTCGGTAATACAACATCACAATAAGCCTTGCAAGCAATATGACTAAGTGTTAGCCACGGGATCTTGTATTATGGAACGAGTAAAAATACTTGCCGGTAACGAGGTTGAACTAGGTATACAGATACCGACGATCGAATCTCGGGCAAGTAACATACCAAAGAACAAAGGGAAACATCATACGTTGTTAATTGAATCCTTGACATAGAGGTTCGACCGATAAAGATCTTCATAGAATATGTAGGAACCAATATGGGCATCTAGGTCCCGCTATTGGTTATTGACCGTAGAGGTGTCTCGGTCATGTCTACATAGTTCTCGAACCCGCAGGGTCTGCACACTTAAGGTTTGGTGACGTTTCGGTAGTATAGAGTTATGCATGGTGGTGACCGAAGGTTGTTCGGAGTTCTGGATGAGATCCCCAATGTCACGAGGAGCTCTGGAATGGTCCGCAAGTAAAGATTTATATATAGGAAGTCCTGTTTTGGTCGCCGGAAAAGTTTCGGGCTCATCGGTAGTGTACTGGGAGTGCCGGTAGTCTACCCGGGGACCATCGGGAGGGGTATTTCGACCCAAGAGGCTATATGGGCTGTGGGAGAGTAAATACCAGCCCTTTGTGGTCTGGTGGAAGTCCCACACACAGCCCATGTGGCTGGGAAGAAAAGCCCAAAAGGAAAAAGGTGGAAAAAGGCAAAAAAGGGCAAATAAGGAAGGAGTCCTAATCCTACTAGGAGTGGAGGGGAAGGACTCCTCCCTCCTTGGTTTGGCCGACCCAAGGGTGCCTCTTTGGCATCCAAGCCTCCTCCTCCTCTCCTCCTATATATACTAGAGGATTTTAGGGTTTTGGCACAAGATTTTCAGCCACGTGCCACCCGTTCCTCTAGTGCATAGCTTCTCCTCTAGATCGGTTTTCTGCAGTGCGTAGGCGAAGCCCTGCCGGAATAGCTCCACCACCATCGCTGCAGCGCTGTCACGCTGCCGGAGAACTCTTCTACCTCTCTGCTCCCTCTTAGTGGATCAAGAAGGCGGAGATCGTCATCGAGCTGTACGTGTGCTGAACGCGGAGGTGTCGTCCGTTCGGCGCTAGATCGGAAGGAACGTGACCAAGATCGCGAGACGGGTCCAGATAAGTTCGCGGGACGGATCGTGATGAGATCGTGGGACGGATCATGATGAGTTCGCGGGACGGATCATGATTGGATCGTGGGACGGATCGTGATGAGATCGCGGGACACTCGGCAATTTGGATCGCGAAGACGTTCGACCACACCAACCGCGTTTCTTAACGCTTCCCGCTTAGCGATCTACAAGGGTATGTAGATCCACTCTCCCTCTCATAGATGCTCATCACCATGGATAGATCTTGCATGTGCATAGGAATTTTTTGTTTCCCATGCAATGTTCCCCAACACAACAGTGATACATTAGTTGCTTTTCAACCTTCTCAAGGACCGCCTTTGTCGAATCCAATCCAACTAAAGTGAGAGAAACTGGCACCCGCAAGCCATCTATGAAACAAGTTGCGGTCGAGGGAACCGGTCTCTCGTAAGCGTACGAGTAATGTTGGTCCGGGCCGCTTCATCTCACAATACCGCTGAACCAAAATCCGACCAAGGGAGGAAGCAATCTAAGCATCAACGCCCAGAAACCTTTTGTGTTCTACTCGAGATCTCATCTACACATAGACCTAGCTCATGATGCCACTGTTGGGGAACGTTGCATGGGAAACAAAAAATTTCCTACGCACACGCACGATCTATCCATGGTGATGAGCATCTACGAGAGGTAGAGTGGATCTACGTACCCTTGTAGATCACTAAGCGAGAAGCGTTAAGAAACGCGATTGGTGTAGTCGAACGTCTTCGCAATCCAAATCACCGAGAGTCCCGCGATATCATCACGATCCGTCCCGCGATCTAATCACGATCCGTCCCGCGAACTCATCCTGATCCGTCCCGCGATCTCGTCACGATCCATCCCGCAAACTCATCACGATCCGTGCCATGAACTCATCACGATCTGTCCCGCGAACTCATCACGATCCGTCTCGCGATCTTGATCACGGTCCTTCCGATCTAGCGCCGAACGGACGACACCTCCACGTTCAACACACGTACAGCTCGATGACGATCTCCGCCTTCTTGATCCAGCAAGAGGGAGCGGAGAGGTAGAAGAGTTCTCCGACAACATGACGGCGCTCCGAAGATGTGGTGGAGCTATTCCAGCAGGGCTTCTCCTAAGCACTGCAGAAATCCGATCTAGAGGAGAAACTATGCACTAGAGGAACGGGAAGCACGTGGCTAAAAATTCCGTGCCAAAACCCTAAAATTCTCTAGTATATATAGGAGGAGAGGAGGAGGAGGCTTGGCTGCCAAAGAGGCAGCCCTTGGGTCGGCCGAACCTAGTGGGATTGGAGGATTCCTCCTCCAATCCTAGTAGGACTAGGACTCCTCCTTATTTTTGCCTTTTTTGCCTTTTCCACCTTTTTCTCTTTGGGCTTTCTCTCCCAGCCTCATGGGCCTTGTGTGGGACTTCCACCAGCCCACTAAGGGCTGGTATTGACTCTCCCACAGCCCATGTAGCCTCTTGGGTCGAAATACCCCTCCCGATGGTCTCCCGGTACACTACCGACACTCCCCGTACACTACCGATGAGCCCAAAACTTTTCCGGCGACCAAAATAGGACTTCCTATATATGAATCTTTACCTCCGGACCATTTTGGAGCTCCTCGTGATGTCCGGGATCTCATACGGGACTCCGAACAACCTTCGGTCACCACCATACATAACTCTATACTATCGAAACGTCACCAAACCTTAAGTGTGCAGACCCTGCGGGTTCGAGAACTATGTAGACATGACCGAGACACCTCTACGGTCAATAACCAATAGCGGGACCTAGATGCCCATATTGGTTCCTACATATTCTATGAAGATCTTTATCGGTCGAACCTCTATGTCAAGGATTCAGTTAATCTCGTATGATGTTCCCTTTGTTCTTCGGTATGTTACTTGCCCGAGATTCGATCGTCGGTATCTCCATACCAAGTTCAACCTCATTACCAGCAATTCTCTTTACTTGTTCCGTAATATAAGATCCCGTGACTAACACTTAGTCACATTGCTTGCAAGGCTTGTTGTGATGTTGTATTACCGAGTGGGCCCTGAGATACCTCTCCGTCACACGGAGTAACAAATCCCAGTTTTGATCCACTCCAACTCAACAGACACCCTCGAAGATACCTGTAGAGTACCTTTATAGTCACCCAGTTACGTTGCAACATTTGATACACTCAAGGCACTCCTCTGGTGTTAGTGAGTTTCATGATCTCATGGTCATAGGAACATATACTTGACATGCAGAAAACAGTAGCAATAAACTGACACGATCATATGCTACGTTTGTAGTTTGGGTCTTGTCCATCACACCATTCTCCTAATGATGTGATCCCGTTATCAAATGACATCTCATGTCCATGGATAGGAAACCTGAACCATCTTTGATCAACAAGCTAGTCCATTAGAGGCATACTAGGGACATGGTTTTGTCTATGTATCCACACATGCATCTAAGTCTCCGATCAATACAATTATAGCATGGATAATAAACGATTATCATGAACAAGGAAATATGATAATAAGTAATTTATTATTGCCTCTAGGGCATATTTCCAACATGAACTTGTGTTTGAGGTAGTTTTAAATTCCTACTAGTAGTCTATTCACCCCCCTCTAGACATACACTTCTAGTGATCCCGCAATTTGTATTAGAGCATGGGTCTCCATTGCTTTGGTTCGACACCGTGGAGGAAGATGGAGAGTTTGTACTGTAGAGTGCCAGTTCTTGATGGAGAGTTCTATAGTCGATGGAAGAATGCCATGATTGATCTATTTGAAAAATTCCATTTGAGAAAACATATTGAAAATCCCTATGTGCTCCCCATTGATGAATTGCATCCCACACACGAAGATGAAATTAACATGCTTGGTAACCTTAGAACTGTCAATCTTATTGTTAGAGGTTTACCAAGATTTGTGCTTTCTCAATTGAAGAACTTTGCATGTGCTTATACTTTGTGGACTGATTTGGATAAACGATATCCAAATCTTTCATTAGGTAATCTTGATGAAATTCTTGATAAAACTGTTGCTTTTTGAAAAAATGAAGCCTAGTGATCCAAACTTTGATAAATGCCTATTTGAGCTTCGTGATCTCCTGCGTGCTAAAGTAGATGTCACAACTATCCACAACATTATCATTGAATCCATTCACATTCAAAAACTTGAACATTGTCATGGTTGTGATTCTAATGAATCTCTTGGTTTTTATGATGAGGAGATTCCACCAAATGATGACAATGAAGAACATGGCTACTATGATGAAGATGAGTTGTTCGACATCGAGCATGAAAAGATCATGAAGAATCTAAGTCTAATGCCAAACTTCAAGGATTACATGTCCGGCAGAAAAGAGTGGATTCTCGACAATGGATGCACGAATCACATGTCTGGTGATAAAGACATGTTCCAAGAGATCATGCCTAATCAAGGACCTCGAAGGTACGTGAACTTTGGAGACAACTCTAAGGGTAAGGTACTTGGCCTTGGTAAGGTGGCCATATCTCATGATAGCTCCATTCAAAAGGTGATGCTTGTTGAATCCCTTGGCTACAATCTTGTTTCTGTATCTAGACTAGTAGACTTCGATTTCAATGTGCTATATACCAAAGTAGATTGCCAAGTGTTGATTTGATAACATAAAACTGTCTTTACCGGTATTCGTAGAGGTGATCTATACATTGTTGATTTTGCTAAAAAGGCCCAACCTTGTGCTTGTCTCATTGCGAAATCTTCTAAATGTTGGCTATGGCATAGAAGGCTTGGAAATGTAGGCATGCGCAATCTAGATAAGCTTATCAAGGGCGATCACATTCTTGGTCTTAAAGATGTTATCTTTGACAAATATAAACTTTGTAGCGCTTGTCAAGCAGCAAAGCAAGTAGGTGGAAGTCATCCGGTCAAGAACATCACGACCACTAGGAGACCACTCGAGTTACTTCATATGGATCTCTTTGGTCCCAATGCTTACTAGAGTCTTGGTGGAAGCTCTTATGGTCTAGTCATAGTTGATGATTTTTCCAGATTTACGTGGGTATTTTTCTTGATGACAAGTCGCAGGTACAAAAGATCTCAAGAACTTCGCACGCAAAGCGCATAATCAATTTTAAGTGAAGATCAAGAAGGTTCGAAGCGATAACGGATCGGAGTTCAAGAACACTCATGTGGATACCTTTCTTGACGAAGAGGGTATTTCACATGAGTTCTCGGCTACATACACACCTCAACAAAATGGAGTTTTTGAGAGAAAGAACCGACCCCTCATTGAGATGGCAAGAATGATGCTTGAAAAATACAAGACGCCAAGACACTTTTGGGCAGAAGCCATGGAAACATCATGTCATGCCACAAATCGACTATACTTGCACAAGCTTTTCAGTAAAATGGTATATGAGCTTCTCACCGGTAACAAACCCCAAGTTGGATACTTTCGAGTATTCGGCTCCAAGTGTTACATTCTTGATAAGCATCGCCGTGCTAAGTTTGCTCCCAAATATCATGAAGGTTTCCTACTTGGTTATGGACTGAACTCTCACACCTACCATGTCTATAACAACTTCACCCGAAAAGGTGAAGAGACGGTAGATGTGAAGTTTGATGAGTCTGATGGTTCACAAGTCAAACAATTGCCAAATGATGTAGGAGATAAAGATCCTTCGGAAGCTATCCAAGATTTTCCCATCGACAAGATTCGTCCCATGGAGATGAAGGAAAGAACTTCATCAAACCAAGTGGAAGGTCCTACTTAGGATCAAGGCTACCGACCAAACGACATGGAAGCATCCACAAGCGATACACGACAAGATGAAGAGGAGGAGGAAGTACATCATGAAGATCCACCACAAGCTCCTTCACCACCACCCCTAGGAGATGACCACGTCAACAACAACAGAGATGAAGGATATGATGATGATGAAGAAGCTCCACCAACTAACAAGCCTAAGATACCCCGAGTTCAAGCTCAAGTGACCAAGAACCATCCCCTAAACCAAATCTTTGGTGACATACAAACAGGGAGGATCGCTCGCTCTAAAACTTGCTTGGCTAACTTTTGTGAGCATTATTCTTTCATCTCTGGCATTGAACCCCTAAAGGTTGAACAAGTTTTTGAAGATGCGGATTGGGTGAATGCTATGCATGAAGAACTTCACAAATTCGAGAGGAACGAAGTGTGGACACTCGTGGAGAAGCCCAAGGACGAGCAAAACATTATCGGCACGAAATGGGTATTTCAGAACAAGCAAGATGAAGACAGTCAAGTCATTCATAACAAGGCTCGCCTCGTAGCCCAAGGATATACACAAGTCGAAGGTATGGACTACGGTGAGACCTATGCCCCTATTCCTAGATTAGAAGCCATTTGAATTATTCTTGCTTATGCTAATCATCATGATATCACGCTTTACCAAATGGATATTAAAAGTGCATTTTTAAATGGTGAGATAGAAGAAGAGGTCTTTGTTAAGCAACCGCCTAGTTTTGTAAATCCTGAGAAACCTGACCACGTTTACAAACTTCGCAAAGCTTTATATGGTCTTAAGCAAGCTCCTCGTGCTTGGTATAAATGCCTAACAAAGTTTCTTATGAAAAAGGATTTGAAATTGGTAAAATTGACGCAACCTTATTCACAAAAAGAGTTAATGGTGAATTATTTGCTTGCCAAATTTATGTGGATGATATTATCTTTGGATCTACTAAACCACAATTTAGCGAGAAGTTTGGAAGGTTGATGTCAAAGAAGTATGAGATGTCTATGATGTGTGAGCTGAAATTCTTTATTGGTATACAAATCAAGCAAACGAGAGAAGGTACATTCATCTCTCAAACTAAGTACACCAAGGACTTAATCAAGAAGTTCAACATGCAAGAGTGCTAAGGTATGAAAATTCCCATGCCCACTAGCAGACATGATGATCTCACTAAGGAGGGTGAACCGGTTGATCAAAAGGTTTATCGATAAATTATTGTTTCATTGCTTTATCTATGTGCCTCCCATCCCAATATTATGCTTAGTGTTTGCATGTGTGCTGGATATCAAACTGCACCTAAAGAATGTCATCTTAAGGCTGTGAAACGCATTGTGAGATACTTGATACATACACCAAACTTTGGCATTTGGTATCCCAAGGGATCTTATTTTAATCTTGTTGGCTACTCCGACTCGGACTATGATGGTGACAAGGTTGACAGAAAATCCACCTCGGGTACATGTCAATTTCTTGGTAGATCTCCTATGTCTTGGTCCTCCAGGAAACAAAACTCGATATCTCTATCTATCGGAGAAGCTAAATATATTACTGCTAGTTCATGTTGTGCTCAATTATTAGGGATGACACAAACGCTTAAACATTATGGAATCAATGTTAAAAATGTTCCATTACTTTGTGACAATGAAAGTGCTATTAAGATTGGTCATAATCCTGTAAAACATTCTCGAACCAAGCATATTCAAATTCGACATCATTTCATTCGTGATCATGTTGCCTAGGGAGATATTAATCTTAAGCATGTTCATACTAACAAGAAATTGGCCGGCATCTTTACTAAGCCACCTGATGAAAAAGTGTTTTGTCATTTGAGGAGTGAGTTGAACATCATTGGTGCTTCAAACTTGAGCTAAGCTCGCTCAGATGCATGCAAGGGGATGAGATTTATTGTCCATTCCATGCTATTACCTTGAATATCATATCTTGGAATCCTATGCTCCCTTGTCTTACATCTAACCATTTTGTAGGTACTTGGAAGAACAACTCTCCACAAGATTGCCAACAACTCACATCTTAAGCAATCTTGTCATGACCAAGTATATGCAACCTCGCCTTGATGATGAAAGGAAGAAGACAACAAACCATATCATTGGCATATATCCCTCAATTGGTATCATGTCATTTGGATATATTATGTTCTTCCTTGTGTGACTAACCTTTGTAGGTGAAAAGTGAACGAAAACAACAAGGATTGCTCCCAACTCAAGATGACCTTCATCAACTTCGAGCATCCTCATCAAGTTCACCTACAAGCTACGTCACCAACATCACTCAAAGGTATGTACTCATATCCTTGATATAGCTTTACTCCAAGTCATGAGATAAAGCAACTCAAGTGATATGAAGACATTAAAATGCTTAATCGAAAAATGGTAACCCCATTTTGAGATTAACGATGAGTATGACCTATTATCAAGTATTCTTGCTTGGCTTCTAAGTAAATATATCTAATATAGGTGACCTAGTCACCTACCATCATCTAGTTAAGCATCTTGTCTAGTCCATTCTCTATATTTCTTGGAACCATTCAAATTTTTTCTGCTTGATACCTATATGTAAATTATTCGTAACTGGTACAAATTATTTGTTTTTCTTGCTTGATTGATTTTCATTTTCAACTTTGTCTTTTGTTCAATTTTTCACATTTGCCAAGTTTTTGTTTTATGCCTCGGAGCCTCCGATTCAAAGGACTCGGTTCTACCGATTCAGCAGATAAGCTGCACAACATCATATCGATATCACCGACAAATTTATCTCTGAGCCACCAACACTCTATTTTATTTCAGTCCGTGTTTGTATCTGTAGATATTTGTGTTCCTTCTGTGATTTCTCAATCCTTTGATGATCCCTTATTATTATTATTTTTAAAGAAAATTATGAAGGGGGAGAAATATATTCAAGGATCCCTAATTCAAAGGAGGAGAAGTTCTACAAATTCTCACTTTATCCTATGGGAGAGAAATTATTTTCAATGATTCCCTCATTTTCCGACATTCTATGACCCTTGTTCTCAAGGATCCCTTCTTATTCAGCGATCCCTACATCTGGCCCTATGTTTGACCCTTTTGGAAATTAATGCCAAAGGGGGAGAAATATACAAAGCTTGAAAGCTAAAGAGGGAGATACATGCTTATGCAGAGGGAGAGATATAATTTAGGGGGAGAGAAGAATATCAAAAGTTTACACTTATATGTAAACAAGGGGAGAATACCAAAGTAGGGGAGAAAAATATGTTTTGGAGAAAGATCTGTTTATTGCAATTGATTTTCTCATGTTAGAACTTTATCACCCTATACAATCCCAATATCCAAATGCTAAGATTCAGAGGGAGAGGATGACCTACATTTTCATATCTCAGGGGGAGAAATTTCTAAATGATCTTGGAGACATATCAACCTTAAGGAATACTATCTTCTATATGTTCTCCATATCTTGGTACTTTTGAGTTCCATTGCCTTTGATTGGTAGAATGCTCTTGTGTTTCCTAGCATTTTTTTCTCAAGTGTATTTCTACTACTAGAATGCTCAAGAACTCAAGGTAAGTATATGCATCATATCTTTGATCAAGATGATCTCTTGCTTCTTGCACATAATGTTTGCAAGAGTGAAGTCTTGAACAAGGATACACCCCATTCATATACATTTGATGCATATAGCCAAGATACACATGACTTATCTTATCCCTTCTACTACATGTGTGTCCATGCATTCCAAAGCAACTATACTTTAAAGGGATTGCACACATTTAGGGGGAGCAAGTCTAAGTCATGTGTCTCTCAAAGTCTTCATTATATACATGCATATCTTTATTTGAAGCTTTGATTGTATGTTGTCATAAGTTACCAAAAAGGGGGAGATTGAAATCACAATGTGTTCCCTTGGTGGTTTTGATAATTCATGACAACATACATTGTCTCTTGGATAATACTTTCATCTAGTATATTTCAGATAAAGTCCAAATAGAGAGATGGGTTGGCAAAACGGAGTGTGGAGAGTATCCCCATGAAGAAGAAGGAATAGCATTGGTCAAGCTTCAAGCAATAGGAGTCTACATATCACCTTTGTGAGAAATCACTTTGATTCCATAGGAAAGCCAATACTATTAAAAGGGGGTAAGGTTTTGTTGGTGAACAAAATGCTCATATGTGCACAAGTGATAGTCACCACATACACCCACAAGCTCTTCCACAAAAGTATTTCCAAAGCCAAATATCCAAAATCGGTGCAACCAACACTTTCCACTCGGTGTCACCGATCTTAGCCTCAAATAGACTCATCCAAACCCTAGCATTTCGGTGCAACCGATTCCATTTCGGTGCCATTGAGTTTGGGTTGCCAACTTCCAGTTACGCAAGTTCAAAAAATCGGTCCCACCGAGTTTTGTGAATCGGCGTCACCAAGTTTGCAATCTAACCATTGGTCACCTTATCGGTGCAACTGAGTTGTATGTATCGGTCTCAGTGAGATTCAAAAGTTGCTACCTTTGAGGCAACTCGGTACCATCAAGATTTACACATTGGTGTCTAATACATCTCCAATGTATCTATAATTTATGAAGTATTCATGCCATGTTTACAATAATTCTATATGATTTTGGTATGATTTTATTAGAACTAACCCGGACTGACACTGTTTTCAACATAACTACCATGGTGTCATTTTTTGTGCAGGAATAGAAGTTCTTGGAATGGGTTGAAAATTTAGTATGATTTTTGTGGACCAAACAAAAGAGATCCCCGAAGCATTGGAGCTAGGATAGAAGAGCCACGAGGAGGCAACAAGCCTGCCAGGCGCGACCAGGGGGTAGCCACACCTAGCACGATTGTGACTCCCTCTTGCCCCCCTTGACGTGAGATCAACGCCAAAAATTCCTATAAATCCAGAAACCACCGAAAAGAAACCTAGATAGGGAGTTCCGCCGTTGCACACCTCTATAGCCACGAAAAACCAATATTGGCCCTCTTCGGCACCCTACGAGAGGGGGTCACCATCACCGAAGGCCATCTTCATCGTCCCGGAGGGGCAATCAACACCATGGAGGCCAAGGACCAGAGAGAGAACCTCTCCCCATAGAGGGGGAGGCCATGGAGGAGGAATCACAAGGGGGAGACCCTCTCCCCCTCTCTCCCGATGGTGCCGGAGTGCCACCGGGGGAATCGTCTTCATCAACATCACCTTCTTCATCACCACCCTCATCTCCTTTTAGCGGTCCACTCTCCTACACCCCTCTGTAATCCCGTACTTGAAGATGGTCCTTTATGGCACATATTATGATCCAATGATGTGTTGCCATCCTATGATGTTTTGAGTAGATTTCTTTTGTCCTTTGTATTGATTGATGATCTAGATTGGTTTGAGTTGTATGTTTATTTTGGTGCTATCCTATGGTGCCTTCCATGCCACGCACACGTGAAGGATTCCCGCTATAGGGTGTTGCAATACGTTCATGATTCGCTTATAGTGGGTTGCTTGAGTGACAGAGGCATAAACCCGAGTAAGGGGGTTGTTGCGTATGGGATAAAGGGGACTTGATGCTTTAATGCTATGGTTGGGTTTTTCCTTAATGATCTTTAGTAGTTGCAGATGCTTGCTAGAGTTCCAATCATAAGTGCATATGATGCAAGTATATAAAGTATGTTAGCTTATGCCTCTCCCTCATATAAAATTGCAATAATGATTTCTGATCTTGTTAACAATTGCCTAGGATAATTCCGCACACCGACCCATCATTATTCCACACTCGCTATTTGTAATATATTGTAATATTATGTTAACAACACCTATTTGTATATTTTAGTTCTCCGTTATCATGCAAAGCTATCCTCTTCATACCCACAATGTAGTTTTATTTCTCGTTTCTTGATGGAAGCAAACGTTCGGTGAACGTAGAGTCGTATCGGTGGCAGATAGGACTTGAGAGAATATTGATCTTACCTTTAGCTCCTTGTGAGTTTGACACTCCATACTTATCACTTCCACCTTTGGAAATTGATACAATGATTCCTTGCACTTGGGGATTATCAAGCTCTTTTGTGGCGCCGTTGCCGGGGAGCTATAGCGTGGGGTTGATATTCTCGTGTATGCTTGTTTGCTTTGTTCACTAAATAGATTTTGTTTTCCCTTTTTACTTTCTGTAGTTGTGGGTGAAACAAACAAACAAATTAAATAATGAAAAATAAAAAAATAGTTACTTCCCTTATGCCCAAGAAGTTTTTCAGAAATAGAAGTGATTGGAAGGTTGTGCATTGGAGAAGTGAGGGTTGACCTTGAACACTTGTGTTCATGCTCATGGAAACAATGTAGAATTTTTCATGGAAGCTTCTGAATAATAATTATCACCTTGTATATATCAATTGTATTATACAAATTATGTGCCAAAATTTGCGTTTAGGATGATTGGATTGCTTGTTTGGTGTGTGCAGTGCAAAAACTGAAACTTTGGCTGTAGTGCGAATTTTTTTTTTTTACCAGAACGTCAAAAGTTTCCGACATTTTTACATAGTACTGCTATACAATTTTGTTAAATTTTCCTAAATTTTCAGAATTTTGTGAGGTACAAAAGTATATGAGGTTTCCAGATTACTATAGTCTGTCCTGTTTTTGACAGATTCTGTTTTCTATGCATTGTTCTGTTATTTTGATGAATCTATGGTGAAGTTTGCCTACAGTAAATATAATGCTAATATGAATTTGGAATGATTTCACAATAGTACTTAAAGTAGTAATTTTCTTTATTATACTAACGGATCTCACGCGGGTTTTGGTAAGTTTTGTGTGAATGAAGTGTTCGAAGATCGAGGAGGTATCGATATAAGAAGAATACGGAGAGAAAAGAGTTCAAGCTTGGGTATGACCAAGGCACCCAAGTAAATATTTCAAGGAGCCTCAAGCACCTAAGCTCAGGGATGCCCCAGAAGGCATCCCATCTTTATTCTTCAACAATTATCGTTATACCTCGGTTTTTGTTTTGTTCACGTGATATGTGTCTTTAGTGTTTTTTTCTTTTCCTTTATGCACCCTTATAGTATGAGTTAGTTCTTCATTGATTTGTAGAATGATTCATGTGCTTCACTTAAATCTTTTGAGTATGGCTTTATATAATGATCTTTGTGCTTCACTTAAATCTTTTGAGTATGGCTTTGTAGAATGCTTCATGCGTTTCACTTAAATCTTTTGAGTATGGCTTTATAGAATGCTTCGTGTGCTTAACTTATATATTTTGAGCTTGGATATTTGTTAATATGTATTAATTGTAGAATGCTCTATGAACTTAACTTATATCTTTTAGAGTATGAATATAATGATCATCGGAATTTGGCTTGGAAGAGTATCACTGAAATATCATGCCTAGCTAAAAAGGCATTAAAGAAAAGCACTTGTTGGGAGACAACCCAACACTTTTACTTTCTGTTTTTATGTGTTCACATGATTAAGCTACTGTAGTAATCTTATTTTGTGCCTTTTATTTCAATAAGTGCCAAGTAAAGCCTTTGGGATAGTGTGGATACTTGCTTGTTTGATTCTGTGCAAAAACAAAAAGTTTTGCATCCAGTATTTGAATTATCTGATTTTACTAGAGAGTCAAAAACTTCTGGAATTTTACACAACATTTCTATGAAAATTATGTGTTATGTCCTAATTTTTCAGAATTTTTCGAGTCAGGAAAGTATGGTGATCATTCAGATCTTTACAGACTGTTCTGTTTTTGACAGATTCTGTTTTGCATGCATAGTTTGCTTGTTTCAAGTGTTCCTATAGCTTATATTGAGTAATATAAATTGTGGGAATGATGTAATAATTATGAATCTTGTCTTGACAGCACCTAAGTGAGTGATCTATCTTTATTACACTAACCCTTCTAACAAAGTTTCGTTATGTTTTGTGTGATTGAAGTATTCAAGTTTTGGGTGAGACGCCGATATGAGGAGAATAAGGAGTGACAGGAACCTAATATTGGGGATGCCCAAGGAACCCCCAAGGTAATATTCAAGGAAGACTCAAGCATCTAAGCTTGGGGATGCCCCGGAAGGCATCCCCTCTTTCGTCTTCAACACTATCGGTATATCTTACTTGGCGCTAAATTTTGATTCATCACATAATATGAGTTTTGCTTGGAGCATCATTTTATTTTGTTGTTATCTGTTAGGTGTTATTTATAATCTTTGTTTTCAATAAAAAGTTCCAAGAATTTCCTTTAGGATGCTTGAATTGCATGTTTGATGTGTGCTGTGTAAAAACAATAAATTATGCTGCAGTGTTTGAATTTTCATATTTTAATGGAATGTGTAAAGTTTTTGAAATTTTACATAGTGTTGTCATATAAGTTCCTTAGAATGTCCTAAATTTTGATAATTGTTTGAGTTACAATGGTTTATTGTTATAATAAATTGCTACAGACTATTCTGTTTGGACAAATTGCTGTCATAGTTTTGTTATCTACTTATCCTATAGTTTCCATAGCATATATTGGTATATATAAATTGTGGAAATGATAGTATACAGTACCTAATGTTTGAAAATTATTTTGCAACTTGTCTTGGTAGTACATGAAGTTTTGTTTGTTCTTATGTGTACTAACCTATCTCACGAGTTCTTTTTGAGTTTTGTGTGGATGAAGTTTTTGAGAATACGTGAAACCGAGATATGAGGGGATTGAACAAGACACAAAAGCTCAATCTTGGGGATGCCCAAGGCACCGAAAGCAAATATTTAAAGAAATCTCAATTATATAAGCTTGGGGATGCTACACATCCCACCTCTCTTCATCAACAATTATCGGCTAACCTATGTTGAACCTAAATTTTTATTCGTTCACATGATGCATGATATTCTTGGAGTGCCATTCTATTTTGTTTTCTGTTTCAATAAAATCTTTGGCTCTGAAATTTTGAATAAGAGAGTGTCCTCACATGTCTATTTAACTAATTAACTATGCATTGATCTTCACTTATATCTTTTTGGAGTAGTTTATCATTCACTCTCGTGCTTCACTTTTATCCTATGAGTAAAGGGTTGAATGAATTGAATATTATAAATCTTAAATTAAAAATGCTTCATATACTTATCCCATGGGGAGTAATGACTTCACACATAATAAGTATAGGTGGTGAAATTTATTGAAAGTTAGCTAACACCGCATTGGCCACTTGACCAATTCATGAAAGAATATTGAAGGAAGAGAGGTTTCACATATAAATATACTATCTTGGACATCTTCTATGATTCTGAATACCCATTAATTATTTTCAAACTTGAGCAAATTAGTAGAAGTTGGACAAGGAGGACAACTTAATGAATTATGCTTGGGTATATTTGTATAGGAGTTATATTGTTTTGGATCCTCCAACATGTGGTGCTTGCTTCCACCTCATACTAGCCAAAACTTGCACACCAAGTAGAAATACTACTTGTGCATCCAAACACCCTTAAACCAGTTTTGCCATGAGAGTCCACTATACCTACCAATGGATTGAATAAGATCCTTCAAGTAAGTTGTCATCGGTGCAAAAAAGCAATAAAAATTGCTCCCAAATATGTAAGATCTTTTATTGTAAGGGAAAATAAGCATTGTACAAATTTGTGATGGTAAAGAAATAAAAGCGGCAGACTGCATAATAAAGGTTGCTATCACAAAGGGCAATACAACATGAAGTTCCTTTGCATTAAGAGTTTGCACATCCAAAAACAAAAAGCGCATGACAACCTCTGCTTCCCTCTGTGAATGGCCTATCTTTTATTTTCTAGTACTTACGTTTATACAAGAGTCATGGTGATCTACATGACTTCCTATATTTTGCCTTTTTCTCTTGGCAATCATCATGTGGTGGGGAAAGATCAAAGCATATATGGCCATCCAAATGTATTTGATCATGAATTATTACTGTTGATAATTATCTATATGATAAATAACTTGGGAGGCGAAACTCTAAGCCCCTATCTTCCCTTGTGTTCGATGGATGCCATTTGATCTAAAATATGCTTTGAGAGTTAGCAATCATGGAAGACTATATGATAGTTGAGTATTTGGAATTTTCTAAATCAAAGCTCTCACATAGTCCCTTCCTGAAAATAGGATGAATTGCAATTGTTTGGTGACTGAAGGCATAGTTGTTAGTTTTCAAGAAACTTTATGCTCTATACTTTAACATGTGGATAGCTTGTTACTTCATCATGAGAGGTTTTATGAGATGACCTACTGTTTATGATATATAAAAATTCTAGAAAAAGTGATTGGAATTATCATTGATCAAACTTGTGCACTTGCTAGCATTCACACTTCATAAATTATTACTTTTATCATTTACCTACTCAAGGATGAGAAGGAATTAAGCTTGGGGATGCCGATACATCTCTAACGTATCTATGATTTATGAAGTATTCATGCCATGTTTACAATAATTCTATATGATTTTGGTATGATTTTATTAGAACTAACACGGACTGAAGCTGATTTCAACACCCATAGTGTCATTTTTTGTGCAGAAATAAAAGTTCTCGAAATGGGCTGAAAATTTTGTATGAGTTTTTGTGGACCAAAAGCGATCCCCAAAGCATTGGAGCATGGCCAGAAGAGCCACGAGGAGGCGACAAGCCTGCCAGGCGCGACCAGGGGGGTGGTCGCGCCTAGTAGGCTTGTGACTCCCTCGTGCCCGCCCTTGATGTGAGATCGACGCCAAAAATTCCTATAAATCTAGAAACCACCGAAAAGAAACCTAGATCGGGAGTTCCGCCGCCGCACACTTCTAGAGACACGAAAAACCAATCTTGGCCCTCTCCAGCACCCTGCCAGAGGGGGTCACCATCACCGGAGGCCATCTTCATCGTCCCGGAGGGGCCATCAATACCACGAAGGCAAAGGACCAAAGGGAGAACCTCTCCCCATAGAGGGGTAGGCCATGGAGGAGGAAGAACAAGGGGGAGACCCTCTCCCCCTCTCTCTCTTGGTGGTGTCGGAGTGCCACCGGGGGAACCGTGGCCGCGGTGATCGTCTTCATCAACATCACCTTCTTCATCACCATCCTCATCTCCTTTTAGCGGTCCACTATTCCACACCCCGCTGTAATCCCCTACTTGAACGTGGTGCTTTATGCCACATATTATCATCCAATGATGTGTTGCCATACTATGATGTTTTGAGTATATTTCTTTTGTCCTTTGTATTGATTGATGATCTAGATTGGTTTGAGTTGTATGTTTATTTTGGTGTTGACCTATGGTGCCTTCCGTGCCATGCACATGTGAAGGATTCCCGCTGTAGGGTGTTGTAATACGTTCATGATTTGCTTATAGTGGGTTGCTTGAGTAACAAAAGCATAAACCCGAGTAAGGGGATTGTTGCATATGGGATAAAGGGGACTTGATTCTTTAATGCTATGGTTGGGTTTTACCTTAATGCTCTTTAGTAGTTGCGTATGCTTGCTAGAGTTCGAATCATAAGTGCATATGATCCAAGTAGAGAAAGTATGTTAGCTTATGCCTCTCCCTCATATAAAATTGCAATAATGATTTCTGATCTTGTTAACAATTTCCTAAGATAATTTCGCACACCGACCCATCGTTATTCCACACTCGCTATTTGTAATATATTGTAATATTATGTTAACAACACCTATTTGCATATTTTAGTTCTCCATTATCATGCGGATCTATCCTCTTCATACCCACAACATAGTTTTATTTCTCGTTTCTAGATGGAAGCAAACATTCTGTGAACGTAGAGTCGTATCGGTGGCAGATAGGACTTGAGAGAATATTGATCTTACCTTTAGCTCCTTGTGGGTTCTACAGTCCATACTTATCCTTTGTCACCAGATTTTGAAGTTCTTTACTTCAAACAATAACTAGGGGAAATTTGAAAGATGCCTGGTATAGGCTAATGGAATCTTATCGTATTTCCAATCTAAAAGGAGATGCAAAAGTTTTGCTTGGAATTTTTTTACATTGGTTTAGCTTTGCATCATAGAGAGCTTTTAGATTTCGCCTCAAAAGGAATTTTTATTGAGCTAGATGCGAATATCGCTTATGAAGTTTTGGAAGGGATTCTGGGGGTTCCTCCACCAAAAAGGGGTTTGCTTTCTCACAAGAGGGAGTTCAAGTTCTCGACAATTTGGGTGACTTACATAAGCACTTGGTCGAGTTACAACAATATCACGAACCCCTTAAACATATCAATGGGAACCTCAATCGCTTGAATACTTTGATTACCCTTTGCAATAAGCATTTGGAAATTTTGGATATCAAGATGGATCCTTCCCCTACAAATGTGGGAAATAGGAAAGAAGCCCCTGGATTCGAGAAGGTCCTCACAAATTTTTCCAATACCAAAGATGACAATACCTAGATCTATTGTGTTTTGCCTAGCTAGGGGCGTTAAACAATATCGCTTGTTGGGAGGCAACCCAATTTTATTTTCATGTTCTGTTTTTTGCTTCTGTTTTTGAGTGTTCCCAAATTATTACTTCTGTAGTAATTTTGTTTTGGTGTTTTAATTAGTGTTTGATCCAAGTAAAACCTTTGGGGTGATCTATGGTGGTTGTTGATTTGATCTTGCTGAAAAACAGAAACTTTTGCGCTCAGTCCAAGAATTTTCAAAAATTTTCATAGAGTCCAATGAGTCTGAAACTTTTACAAAAGATTGATATATGCATTTCCCAGGTAGTCCTAATTGTTTAGAATTTTTTGAGTTACATAAGTATACGAAGTTTTCAGATTGCTACAGATTATTCTGTTTTTAACAGATTCTGTTTTCTTTAAGTTGTTTACCTATTTTGATGAATCTATGGGTTGTATCATGAGGTATGAACCATGGAGAAGTTATAATACAGTAGGTATTACACCAATATAAATAAATAATGAGTTCAGAACAATACCTAAAGTGGTGATTTAGTTTCTTATACTAACGGATCTCATGAGTTTTTTGTTGAGTTTTGTGTTGTGAAGTTTTCAAGTTTTGGGTAAAGATTTGATGGACTATGGAATAAAGAGTGGAAAAAGCCTAAGCTTGGGGATTCCCAAGGCACCCCAAGTCATATTAAAGGATTACAAAGAGCCTAAGCTTGGGGATGCCCCGGAAGGCATCCCCTCTTTCGTCTTCAATCTATCGGTAAATTTACTTGAGGCTATATTTTTATTCACCACATGATATGTGTTTTGCTTGTAGCGTCTTGTATGATATGGGTCTTTGCTTTGTAGTTTGCCAAAATCATACTTGCTGCATACATCTTTCGAGAGAGACACACTTTAATTGTGAATTTATTAGAATACTCTATGTGCTTCACTTATATCTTTTGAGATAGGCAATTTTGCTCTATGTGCTTCACTTATATCTTTTAGAGAACCGTGGTGTTTGTGTTTTATAGAAATAATTGAACTCTCGTACCACACTTATATTATTTTGTGAGTCTTTAAACAGCATGGTAATTGGTCTAGGTTATGAATTTAGTCTTAATATGATAGGCATCCAAGAGGGATATAATAAAAACTTCCATATTAAGTGCATTGAGTATTTTTGAGAAGTTTGATTCGTTGCATAAAGTTTTGAGATGTAAAGATGGTAATGTGAAGAGTCATGTTAGGAAGTAATTGTGATTTGGTAAAAAATACATGTGTAAAGGTTTGTGATTCCTGTAACATGCACGTATGGTGAACCGTTATGTAAGGAAGTCAGAGCATGATTTGTTTATAGATTGTCAACCTTTGTGTGAGGGTCGGGAGCGCACGATGGTTAACTCCTACCAACCTCTCCCCTAGGAGCATGCTTCTATTACTTTGCTTCGATGACTAATAGACTTTTGCAATAAGTATGTGAGTTCTTTATGACTAATGTCGAGTCCATGGATTATACGCACTCTCACCCTTCCACCTTTGCTAGCCTCTCTAGTACCACAGAACTTTCGCCGGTACAATAAACCCACCTTCCTCAAAACAGCCACGATACCTACCTATTATGGCATTTCCATAGCCATTCTGAGATATATTGCCATGAAACTTCCACCATTTCCTTTTATCATGACATGCACCATCACTTTCATATTGCTTATAGAGTCACATTTTGTTCTAGGTATCGAGTTGTAATTTTCTTTTAAGTCGTAAGTAAATAAAAGTGTGATGACTATCATTGTTAGAGCATGTACCATGTGAGGAAGGGATGATGGAAGCTATGATTCCCTCATAAGTGGGGATGAGATTCCGAACTTTATGAAAAATAAAAACGGCCAGCGAAGCCCAAATAAAAAAAATAAAATAAAAAAGATGCCTTAGACGCCCACCAAAAGAAGAAAAAATGAGAGAAAAGAGAGAAGGTACATTGCTACTATCTTTTTCCACACTTGTGCTTCAAAGTAGCACCATGATCTTCATGATAGAGAGTCTCCTATTTTGTTACTTTCATATAACTAGTGGAATTTTTCTACATGATGCACGTCCACTTAGTTTATTTTTGAGCTTTCATACACTTATAGCTCTAGTGCATCCGTTGCATGGCAATCCTTACTCACTCACATTGATATCTATTAATGGGCATCTCCATAGCCCGTTGATACACCTAGTTGATGTGAGACTATCTTCTCCTTTTCCTTGACAACCTCCACCATATTCTATTCCACCTATAGTACTATATCCATGGCTCATGCTCATGTATTGCGTGAGAATTGAAAATGTTTTAGAACATAATAAGTGTGAAACAATTTCTTGACTTGTCATCGGGGTTGTGCATGATATAAATACTTTGTGTGGGGAAGATGGAGCATAGCCAGACCATATGATATTGTAGGGATAACTTTCTTTTGCCATTATATTTTGGAGAGATACAATTGTTTTGCTAGTATGCTTGAAATATTATTATTTTATGTCAATATTGATCTTTTGTTTTGAGTCTTATGAATCTGAATATTCATGCCACAATAGAGAATATTATATGGATAAATATGTTAGGTAGCACTCCACATCAAAAATTCTGTTTTTATCATTTACCTACTCAAGGACGAGCAAGAATTAAGCTTGGGGATGCTAATACGTCTCTAATGTATCTATAATTTTTTATGATGGCATGCTATTATATTATCTATTTTGGAGGTTTTATATGCATTAATATGCTATTTTATATTATTTTTGGGACTAACCTATTAATCTAGAGCCTAGTGCTAGTTTCTGTTTTTTCTTGTTTTTGAGTATTGCAGATATGGAATATTAAATGAACTCCAAATGGAATAAAATCTTTGGAATGATTTTTTCTGGAAGGAAAGAGATCTACCAGACTTGGAGTGCATGACAGGGCATGTGCGAGGAGGTCACAAGCTAGGGAGGCGCGGCCACGCTCCCTGGCCATGCCTAGCAGGCTTGCCACCTCCTGGCAAGTCTCCTAACCCTATTATTCATCCTATAAATACCCAACTATTCCCACAATACCAAAAAGAGCCATGCAAATACTTTTCCACCGACAGAAGCCTCTGTTCCCGAGAGATCCAATCTTGGAGCCTTTTCCGGTAATCTGCCGGAGGGGGGATCCGATCACGGAGGGCATCTACATCAACTCCATTGCCTCTTCGATGATGCATGAGTAGTCCACCATACACCTACGGCTCCATAGATAGTAGCTAGATGGCTTATTCTCTCTCTTTGATCTTCAATAGCATGTTCTTCATGTTCTTCATGGAGATCTATCCGATGTAATACTCTTTTGCGGTGTGTTTTTCAAGATCCTATGAATTGTGGGTTTATGTTCAGATTATCTATGAATCTTATTTGAGTCTCTTCTGAATTCTTATATGCATGATTTCATATCTTTGCAAGTCTCTTCGAGTTATTGGTTTGGTTTGGCCAACTAGATTGGTAATTCTTGCAATGGGAGAAGTGCTTAGTTTTGGGTTCAATCTTGCGGTGTCCTCACCCAGTGACAAAGTAGGGGTAGCAAGGCATGTATTGTATTGTTGCCATCAAGGGTAACAAGATGGGGTTTTCATCATATTGCTTGAGTTTATAACTCTACATCATGTCATCTTACCTAATGCGTTACTTTGTTCTTCATGAACTTAATACACTAAGATGCAGGCAGGAGTCGGTCCATGTGTGGAGTAATAGTAGTAGATGCAGAATTGTTTCAGTCTACTTGACACAGACGTGATGCCTATATGCATAATCATTGCCTTGTATATCTACATGATTATTATCTTTTCTATCAATTGCTTGACAGTAATTTGTTTACCCACCGTGACACTTTCCTTCAGTAGAGAAGCCTCTAGTGAAATCTATGGCGCCGGGTTCTACTTTCCATAATATATTTTCAGATCTATAAACCAAAAATACCAAAAATACCTTGCTGCAATTTATTTATCTTTTACTTTCTGTACTTGTTTATATCTATCTCTTTTAGATCTAATCCTTGCAAATAACCGTGAAGGGATTTACAACCCCTTTATAGCGTTGGGTGCAAGAGTTTGATTGTTTGTGTAGGTGCATCCATTGGTGACTTGCTTGTTCCTCATACTAGATTGATACCTTGGTTCTCATCAACTGAGGCAAATACTTATCTACTTTGCTGCATCACCCTTTCCTCTTTAAGGGAAAACCAACGCAAGCTCAAGAGGTAGCACGCCCTTTCCCCCTTTGCACCAAAGGGGGAACTGCATCACCTAGCGTGCTGGTGCCGGTCTGTCCTTCCTTGCACCATCTTTGACTCCTGAGGTTGAGTTCTGCATAGAGATCTCCGCTGCTTTGGAGGGGGCCTGAGGAGGCCCATCCTTGCTGGTCTTGATGTCGTTCTTCCTTGCGAGCATGGGGACCTCGCGAGGGCCTTGTCTTGAGCGGAGCTGCGCCAAGTCACGTCTGGCTGGCGAAGTGGGCCACGTCCTGGGCTACAAGCAGGTAGGGCATGGGTACCTCCGTTCCTAGAACGTCGACACCACTTACGCACACACATACCTCAAAACCAATAGAGAGACACCTGAAACACTTTTTTCCACCGCCTCAAGCCTTTGATCTTCCGCGATACCGTATGCAGACCTTTTTGGGTACTCTGCTGGAGCGGGAATCAATCACGGAGGCCATCTACATCAGCCTTGCTGCCTCCATGTTGATGTGTGAGAAGTTCATCTAGGGCCACTTCTCTCTCTTTGACCTTGAATACCATGTTCTTTGGGATTCTCAAGGAGATATATCTTATGTAATCTTCTTTTGCGGTGTGTTTATTTGGATCCGATGAGTTGTGGGTTTATGATCAGATTATTCATCAAAAGTAATTGAGTCTTTTTGAACTTTGTTATACATGATTGTTATAGCTTTGTCTTTCTCTTCGATCAATTCGTTTGGTTTGGCCAACTTGATTGATTTATCTTTAGCATGAGGGTGCATTCTAGTGGGGTCAATCTTACGGTACTCTATATCCCAATGACAGAAGGGGACAAGTCACATATTGTATTGTTGCCATTAAGGATAAAATGATGGGGTTTATAAATATTGACTGGGTTTACTTTGTCTACATCATGTCATCTTGCTTAATGTGTTGCTCTATTTGTTATGAACTCAATACCAAGGTGCACGCATGAGTTAGTCGATTGGTGGAGTAATAGTAGTAGACGCAGGATCGTTTCGGTCCACTTGTCATAGATGTGATGCCTATATACACTATCATTGCCATGAATAACATCATAACTATGTGCTTTTCTTTCAATTGCCCAACGGTAATTTGTGTACCCACAATATGCTATGCGTTAGAGAGGGAGAGAAGCCTCTAGTGAAAACTATGCCCCGGGTCTATTTAATCATATTGCTAAAACCAAAATGCCTTGCTGCAATTATTTAGTTTTGTCTTTTCCTTTTCCTTTATCTATCATTATGTGAATTAATCCTTGCAAGTAATGAGTTCAAGGGGATTGACAACCCTCTTACCAGCGTTGGATGCAAGTGTTTGGTTTTGTGTGTGTGTAGTTGTTGATGACGAGAGTTTGCCTTGATTCTCCTACTGGTTTGATAACCTTGGTTGCAAAAAAATGGTGAGGCTATTTTTGTGAGGATTTTCTAACTGGGACATAATCAAACAAAATTAGACTAGAAACCGAAGGGAAGGACTCCAAATTCATAAGAAACATGGCTCTTGATACCAAGATGATACGGAGCCAAGCCCTAGATGTCGATCTTTGATGAATTGGAGGGGATTCCATGAAGAACATGGGGAAGAACACATAGAAATCACAAGAGGAAACACTCAAGAACAAGTCCAATCACACACCCGCTAGACTCAAAACCACACAAGATCCACAACGGTACATGAACAATAAAGGGAAAGAGGATACATGGTAAAGTTCATCCCAAATCTCGTAGGGAGAGGGGGACTTGAAATCTCGGAGGATATTCCCTAAAATAGGGGTCTTCACATCCACTTGGATCTTCTCATGTAGATGCCATCTCCATGGAGGAGGTAAGTGGAAGGAGCAATGCTCAACGGTCTATGAGCTAAACCATTTCTAACCCTAGAAATGAGGAGGGGGTGTCTATATATAGTCGAGGGCGAAGTGGGGGTGAGAAAGGGGTACATGGGCCTTTGGCCCAGTGGTGCACGCACAAGCGCCAGATGTCCGACCCTTCATGAGGGCGCCGGATGTCCGGGCCGAGTGGTGGATCAATCCCGCAAGATTCTGGACTCCTTGTGCCGGATTAATGAGAAGGGGAGCCGGATATCCGACTGGTCGTGTGGCGCCGGATGTATGGAGGTTTGACGTGGCTTGAGACTGCATCGGTATTTCCCCAAAGAGGAAGGGATGATGCAACATAGCGACAATAAGTATTTCCCTCAGTTAAGAAACCAATGTATCAATCCGTAGAGGAAGATCAAGAAACTATGTAAACAACACCTGCACACAAAGAACAAATACTTGCAACCTGACGCATAAGAGAGGTTGTCAAGCTCTCAATGATAAAAAGATAGATTAGGTTGTGATAGTTTGGTGAAATAGATCTCGCAAGAACAAAAAAAAGTAGAAAAAAAGTGCAGCAAGGTATTTTTAGGTTTTTGGATTAATAGATCTGAAAACAAACACGGCAAAAAGATAGATCGGAATTATGTTCAAAAAGTAGACCCAGGGGCCGTAGGTTTCCCTAATGGCTTCTCTCATAAGTATAACACACGGTGGGTGAACAAATTACTGTTGGACAATTGATAGAAGATAAAATAGTCATGAGGATATCCAAGGCAATGATCATAATATAGGCATCACGTCCAAGATAAGTACACCAAAACGATTCTGCATCTACTTCTATTACACCACACATCGACCGCTATCCAACATGCATCTAGTGTATTAAGTTCATGGAAAAATAGAGTAATGCAATAAGAACGGTGACATGGTGTAGACAAGATCTATTCATGTAGGAATAGACCCCATCTTGTTATCCTTAATAGCAATGATACATGCGTGCCTTGCTGCCCCTTCTTTCACTCGGAAAGGACACAACAAGATCGAACCCATCACAAAGCACCTTTTCCCATGGCAAGAAAAATCGATCTGGTTGGCCTAACTAAACCAAAGATTCAAACAAGAATACGAGGCTGTAAATAATCGTGCAAATAAGACATGAAAGAAGACTCAAATCATATTCATGGATAGAAACAGATCATGAACTCAAAATTCATCGGATCCCAACAAACACACCGCAAAAGTCATTACATCAAAGTGATATCCAAGAGACCATTTTATTGAGAATCAAGAGAGACAGGAAGCCATCTAGCTACTGCCTACGGACCCGTAGGTCTATGGTGGACTACTCACGCATCATTGGAGAGGCACCCATGAAGATGATGCACCCCTCCGTGATGGTGTTAGATTGGATCTCGAGGTTTTGGAACTTGCGGCAGCTTGAATTGTGTTTTGTCGACTCCCCTAGGGTTTTCTGAATATTTGAGAATTTATAGATGTGATAGTCGGTGGAGGGGGTCCCCGAGGCGGCCACAACCCATCAGGGCGTGCCTGGGGCCTCTAGTGCGCCCTGGTGGATTGTGGGCGGCCTGGGCTCCTTCATGGCTGTTTCTTTGGCCCATTGGCACTCTTCTGGTCCAAACAAAATCTCCAAAAAGTTTTGTCGTGATTGGACTCCTTTTGGTACTGATTTTTCACGAAGTGAAAAACAAGAAAAAATAGCAACGGGCACTTTGGCACTATGTCAATAGGTTAGTCCCAATAAAATGATATAAAGTTGCTATACAATTATTGTAAAACATCCAAGATTGATAATATAACAGCATGGAACAAGCAAAAATTATAGATACGTTGGAGACGTATCAGGATCCCCAAGCTTAATTCCTACTCGTCCTCGAGTAGGTAAATGATAAAAACAATTTTTTGATGTGGAATGCTGCCAAACATGTTCATCACATATTCTTTTCTTTTGTAGCATGGAAATTTAGACTTTTAGATGGTTCAAAGCAATAGTCTAGTTTTGACATAGAGACTCTAATACTCAAGCATATCAACAAGCAACCATGTCTTTCAAAATATCAACACCAAAGAAAATTATCCCTAGACCATCATGCTCAATCATTGATCCATTCATGAAACACACTCAAATATTAGCTACACCTAATGCTCAAGTACGATCATAGTGCCCCCCTATTTGGTGGTTTATAAGAGAAGATGAGACTCGAGTAAAAATAAAAATTGGATAAAGTAAATAAATAGGCCCTTCGCGGAGGGAAGTAGGGATTTGTAGAGGTGCCAGAGCTCAAGGTTTAAATTGATAGAGAAAAACATTTTGGGTGGCATGCCTTTCCTGTCAACAAAAACGACCGAGAGATTTTAATATCTTTTGATGCTAGATACATCATAAGCGGTTCCCAAATAGAAAATAAAGTTTGTTCCTTTTTCCACCATTCTTTCACTTTCCATGGCTAGTCGAATCCACGATTGCCTTCGATAACAAGACTTTCCAAGGAATTTATTATTTGACAACATAAAGTAAATTTCTTTGCTTTTTTCATTTCGGGACTGGGCATCCCTATTACCGCCATACTCTCGGGCAATGACAAGTGAATAAACACTCATCTTGAGAATAACACATCTAGCATGGAAAAATATTGGTCACCCCCTTCTGTTCATGAGCGGTATGAGGACACAAAAAGGAAAATTTTATTTTGAAAATTAGAGATGGCACATACAAATTTTCTTGGAACGACATGGAAATACCACATATAGGTAGGTATGGTGGACTCATATGGCAAAACTGGGTTTAAGGATTTTGGATGCACAAGTAGTATTTCTACTTAGTACAAGTGAAGGCTAGCAAATAGATTGCGAAGCAACCAACCAAGAAACGAAAAACCACATAAGCAAGCATTAAGCATAACTAACACCGAATAATTCACCACACGTATGATATAATTTCATAGCACAACTATTAACTTTCGTGCTTGCATAGGGAATCACAAACCTTAACACCAATATTCCTACTAAGCATAATTACTCACCAACATAACTCACATATTACTATCATCATGTCTCAAAACTATTACAAATAATTAAGTTTAATTTGTCCAATGATCTTCATGAAACTTTTTATTATATCCCTCTTGAATATCTTTCACTTTGTGACTAGTTTCATATATTGCCATTGCTTTTGACAAGCTCACATAGATATAAGTGAAGATCATGGGCATAAAAGTTTCATCTCTCAAAATAGTATAAGTGAAGCATGAGAGGATTTCTTCAAATTACTAACTCTCAAGTTAATATAAGTGAAGCATGAGAGCATTTCTTCAAACAAGTAAAAGCACACCATGCTCAAAAAGATATAAGTGAAGTACTGGAGCAATTCCATAGCTCAAAAAATTTAAGTGAAGCATATAGAGAAATTCTAACAAATCATAGCACAATTTCGGGTATATAAAATAGGTTTGTCCAGAAAGGATAAAAATCCAATCAAGCAAAGACTTAAATTATACAAGATGCACCAAGCACAACTTATGATATGTGACGAATAAAAATATAGCTCCAAGTAAAATACCGATGGTTGTGGGAAGAAAGAGGGGATGCCACTCGGGGGCATCCCCAAGCTTAGTTGCTTTTTACTCTTTGGATATTATGTTGGGCTTCCATGGGAATCCCCAAGCTTAGTCTCTTCTTACTCCTTATTCC
The DNA here is from genome assembly GCA_022496015.1 of Hordeum marinum. Lineage (NCBI taxonomy): Eukaryota > Viridiplantae > Streptophyta > Magnoliopsida > Poales > Poaceae > Hordeum > Hordeum marinum. The sequence goes on from CM039673.1 coordinate 300,201,937, forward strand.
TTCATCCATCGTGATCTCACCCAAAACTTGAAAACTTCAATAACACAAAACTTGACAAAATCTTCGTGAGATCCGTTAGTATAATAAAACAAATTACCACTCTAAGTAATGTTGAAACTATTCAAATTTTGTTATTGCATTATATATACTGTATTTTAATTTTACCACGACTTATACTGTTGGGGATATAACCCTGTGGTATGACCTGCCCTAAGGGCTCCGGGTTATGCTTGACGGTTCATACACAGGCCCAAGGTGAGCCGGTGGTCCTAAAGCCCAGGAAGTTTGGCGGCTCATAAGGTGGGCCGGACAGTGGCCTAGAAGACCCTGGTGTGTAAGCCGCCTGGGGACAACTTGGACAAGAATATAGAGGAAGACTCGGATAAACAATGAGAGTCGGTTACCAATTTTATGACCCGTGATCTAGACCTCATATATAAAGGCAAACTCGGGGCGACTTAGAGATCAGGTTGTCGAATACTAGGTCAAGCTTCAGCTCCCTTGTAATCGATACATCAAGCAATATAAACATAAGCAGGACGTAGGCTATTACCTCGAGTTGAGGGGCCAAACCTGGGTAAATCCGTGTCTCTCGTCCCCATCAATCCCTTTGAGTCCATCACATTAGCAATGCCCTCGAACTGAAGTCCGTTTACCCAGACATCTGCCGTGACAAAACCACGACAGTTGGCGCCCATCGTGGGGCTTGCGCTCAGTGGTGTTGAGTTCTCAAAGGGCTCTCTCCCGGGACTTGAGGGATACATGGTTGGTAGGATGAGCAAGAATCACCGCGGACGGCTCTACATCGACGACGACGGCTGGGGGCTTGATGCCGGCTCTATGGAGTATGGATTCCGGTTTCCATTCGGTGGGATCCATGTGTTCATCGAATAAGTTGATGGAGCAACACCTGGGCCGGACGTCTGCACCAACCTCGTCGAGCCAGCTCAACGTCTGCAACCTGCTTGTAGTGTGCAGCCCGCCCGCGTTAGCCTGGGCCGGAAGGACGTCTTCATGGGCTTTACTCAAGGTATGGATCTAGAAGCTTTCGGATCACAGGAAACTCTCGTTTACTTAGAGGACGAATCTTCAAGCGGAGAAACAGAGTCGGTTTACAGACTTCAAAATGGCGGGCTCGAGGGCCACGAGGAGCTCTGCCCTGACTCGGACCGCTCTAAGGCGGACGATCTTGGGCCGCCGGTTCATGCTGCCGTGTTCATGGCGGGGTCAGTCCCAGGCACGAATAGTACGCCTGCAGGGGCCGCCACCTTAGGCGATAACCCGCCGCCGCCAGCTCAAGTTCTTTTGGAGCTGATGGACGAGCTCGCGGCCCTAATGGCTACTGACGTTACACCGGACAATCAAGCAGCTAGGAACTTGGAGATTGCAAGGATCAAGGACCGGATGGCGGAAGAGCAGCAGAGGATGGCTGAGTCAAAAGCCCAGATGGAGCAAGAGACAGAACGCATCGAGATAGACGCTTTTCGTCTTGGGCTGGAGCAACAATCGGCAGTCGCGGTTCATCGGATGAGGCATCCATCCCGTCTGCCAGAACGTTATGAGGCAAGAAACCTCTTCAACACGCCAGGGACAGGGCGAACAACGGATGCACCTGGAAGCCGCCCGACGGCTCGCCTAGTGACTCAACCGACCTGACAAAATCAAGCCTCGCCTGCGGCCTTTCTAACACCGAAGGGTCATTATTCTAACCCGACCGAGAATATGGTGGCAGCAGCCACCCGGCTCGAAACAATTCCTATTCCGGATGAAGCGCCCTTTGCGGAGGATGTGCGAAACGCCATTGACACTTGCAGACGGCGATGGCCCAGCAGGAAAAGTACACCTACAGCCGGAGCCGTGTTCATTCAATCCCTCTCCCTAACCGAAGTTTTAGCCGGCGCTACGAGTTGCCGGCGGGTTCCAGCAGCAACCGACACCGAGAGATTCCAACGAGTCATCGGCCGACTATGGATACAAGAGGCCAGCAAGAGGTAACAGCTTTAGCCGAGGCGGCTCGCCGGGAGCCCGCGCCATCCGTGTCAGTAGGAGTTGGAGGAACCACCAGAGTGTGTGTGTGTGTTGGGGGGGTGCCATGTTTATCACTGGCTCTACGGAGTGAGCGGCTGCTAAAGGATTTCAAAGGGCCCCGCAAGGTTCCAAATTACACCGCTGATTTACCACTGGAGGCTTGGGTGGAAAGTTATGGACTAGCCATGGAGATGCTGGACGTCAGTGAGGCAGTTTGTACCAAATACTTCATCATGATGCTTGAAGGCCTGTCCCGCACATGGTTAAAGGGATTGCCACCTAATGACATCAACTCATGGGCAGAGGTGAGAGCCAGATTCATTGAAAACTTTCAAGGAACGTGTAAAAAACCCATGACCATCGTAGATCTTGATCACTGTGTTCAACAGGAGAATGAGTCAGCTCATCATTGGGTACGGTGGGTCTCGACCATCATCCACTCTTCGGAGCAGATCACGGTGGCTCAAGCAGTATTGATCCTAGAAAGAACTGCCACTTTGTCCCACTAAAGCAGAAGCTTGGCCGGCTCAAGCGCACATGTCAAGATATGGGAGAGCTCATGATGGCTCTCATGAAATACGCCGACTCTGACAACACGAAGGATCCGGGCTCCGACAAGGAGAAGGCCGACCAAGGCAAGAAGGGCAATCAGAGCAAGGGTACGACAAACAATGGTAGCTAGAGCAAACGTAAGAATCCTGAGGCTGGGTCAAAACTAGTGGCCAATGCAAGTACCAATCAGAATCACCCCAAGGGCAACAGGAGGTTTAGGCCACCTTTCAATAAGGACAGACCTGCCTTTAATTTGGAAGAAGCGCTGAAGGGTCTTGTCCGGATCACGGCCAGCTCGATAAGGCGGCGAACCACACATGGGGAGAGTGTCGTTTCATGTAGAAACTTAAGAATCACTTTACACACCCTAATAATCAGGACGGTGGCCCGCCGGGCGGCTCTGGACATGGCGGGTCAGGGGCCGGTTTTGGGTCCGGCGGTTCAGGATCTGGTCACCCAGGTCAAGGTAACCAAGGAGGACACCAGCAGCATTCTAGTAACAACAATCAGCAACAGTGTAATCAGTCTGGTTATCAGAGTAACTCGAAGCAGCTCATCTCTAGTCAGTATCATGTTTTCACGACCAGCCTCAACAAAAGGGATCAAGTGGGCGGTCAATACGGTTGTAGTATTTGCGATGGTCTGTGTATGATATAACATGAAGCCGGGAGGATCATCCGCCGCGTGTCGATGACCCAAGGCGGCTGGCTTTGGTTGTGGCCCCCAAGTGGGAGGGTATATGGTGAATAAGGTGTTAATGGATGGAGGCAGCAGTATTAATATCCTCTACTACGATACTTTTCGGAGGATGAAACTGCTAGACAAGGATTTAAAACCCTCGTGCCAGGCAAGTCGGCGTATCCGGTGGGCAGGATTTCCTTGGAAGTGGCCTTCGGCGACGAGTACAACTACAGGGTAGAGTCCTTGTGGTTTGAGGTGGTAAAAATCAAGAGTCCTTACCATGCACTGTTTGGACGTCTGGCTTATGCAAAGTTCATGGCTAGGCCTTGCTATGTATACCTGCAGCTCAAGATGCCTGACTTAAAAGGTACTATTACTGTTCATGGTGACCAAAAGATGACCATTGAGTGTGAGGAAGGAGATGCGGCTTATGCAGAGTCCAGTTGCGCTCAAGAGGAGCTTAAATTTTACAAGGAGAATGTTGACCCGGAGGATATGACCCCGCTGAAAAAGCCCACCATGGAGGTTGAGCCGCCCCTTAAATTTTCAGCGGATGATACTAAGGCGGTAGATTTCACTCCGGGCGACTCATCCAAACAGTTCATCATTGGAGCTCACATGGATCCCAAATAGGAAAGCGCGCTCATCGAATTCATCCGTGAGAATCGGGACATCTTCGCATGGAAACCTTCTGACATGCCGGGTGTATCGAGAGAGTTCCCTGAGCACAACCTTAATGTGGATCCGAAGTTTAAGCCAATTAAGCAGTTTTTACGGTGGTTTAATGAGGAGAGACGCAAGGCCATTGGGGAAGAAGTTGCCCGGCTCTTGGCGGCAGGTTTCATTGTTGAGGTTTTTCACCTAGAGTGGTTGGCTAACCCGGTGCTGGTGCTCAAGAAGAACGGCATGTGGCATATGTGTGTGGACTACACGGACCTTAACAAGGCTTGCCCGGCTGATCCGTTTGCCCTCCCTCGTATTGATCAAATCATTGATGCTACAGTGGGTTGTGAAAGCTTGTGTTTCTTGGACGCTTACTCAGGTTATCATCAGATCAAGATGGCAGTTAAAGACCATGAGAAGACAACTTTTATTACACCTTCTGGGGCTTTCTGTTTTGTATCTATGCCTTTCGGGCTCAAGAGTGCCCAGGCGACGTATCAGCGTTGTGTGCAGAACTACCTTCACAGTCAGATTGGCCGCAACGTCGATGCTTACGTAGATGACATCGTGATCAAATCCAGGAAGAAGGAGACTCTTTTGGGTGATTTAAAGGAAACCTTTGATAATCTCCGGGTCTATAAGATGATGCTCAACCCGACTAAATGTGTCTTTGGTGTTCCAGCTGGCAAGCTCCTGGGATTTCTGGTTTCTGAACATGGCATTGAGGCTAACCCGGCTAAAATCAAGGCTATCACTTCTCTGGCAGAGCTAGCTTGTATTAACGATGTCCAACGCTTGGCGGGGCGGATCGCCGCGTTGAGCCATTTCATAAGCCGCCTTGGAGAGAAGGCTATTCCTTTATATCAGATGATGAAGAAGATGGATAAATTTGTTTGGAGCAAGACGGCGGCTGAAGCACTTGAGATGCTCAAGAAACAGTTGATTGAGCCGCCGGTGCTGGCTGCTCCGGCTAAGAAAGAACCGTTACTTTTATACGTGGCGGCTAATAATCGGGTAGTAAGCGCTGCGATTGTGGTCGAGCGCAAGGAATCTGGAAAGGAGTATCCGGTTCAAAGGCCAATTTATTATATCAGTGAGGTCCTGACGGAGTCCAAGCAAAGGTATCCGCATTGGCAGAAGCTGGTATATGGGGTTTTCATGGCCAGCCGCAAATTAAAGCACTATTTTTAGGACACCAGATAACCGTGGTTAGTTCTGCTCCGTTGGGGGATATAATCTAGAACAGAGAAGCCACTGGAAGGATTGCTAAGTGGGCATTGGAGTTGGGATCTCTTAATCTAAGATATGTGCCTCCTACGGCCATCAAGTCCCAAGCTCTTGTGGATTTTATAAATGATTGGACAGAATGTCAAGCCCCTGAGGAAAAGTCGGATGACACATACTAGACTATACACTTTGATGGATCCAAGCAGCTAGAAGGGTCAGGCGCAGGAGTTGTTTTGACGTCTCCTAAAGGTGATAAGTTTTGTTATGTGCTCCGGTTGATGTTCCCATGCACTAACAATGCGGCTGAGTATGAGGCTCTGCTTCATGGGCTTATATTAGCCAAGGAGATGAATTTAAGCCGGGTAAGGTGTTTGGGCGACTCAGATTTGGTGGCTCAGCAGGTTTTGGGCACTTGGGACTCCAAAGACCCACGGATGGTGGCTTATCGACAGGCGGTTGATATTATTGCCGGCCACTTCAAGGGGTATCAGGTGGATCACATTGATTGTCACAAGAATGACGCGACAGGTGCACTGTCACGGCTAGGCTCCCAACGAAAGTCGGTGCCGCCCAATGTATTCCTGGACGTCTTACATCATCCGAGTGTTAAGTTACGTTCAGAAGAGAATTTGGCTATTCCTGACCTGGAGGGGTTGTTTGTGGCGGCTTTGCACGCTATCCCAGATTGGACTGTCCCCTACCTAGCCTATCTGACCCGGGGCGAGTTACCTGATGATGAAGACCTGGCCAGATAGATCACCCGACGCTCCAAATCAATGACGATAGTTAATGGTGAGTTGCACAAATGCAGCGTGACTGGCATTTTTCAACGCTGTGTCTCACCTAAGGAGGGTCAGCAAATCTTAAATGAAATTCATGCCGGAGATTGTGGACATTACGCTAGCTCAAGGTCGCTGGTAGCCAAGGCCTTCCGGCACGGGTTCTTCTGGTTGACGGCTCACAAGGATGCAGAAGACTTGGTTCGCAAATGCGATGGCTGTCAAAAGTTCGGCCGGCGTGCTCATGTTCCGTCTCAAGAGTTAAGGATGATACCAATTACATGGCCGTTTGCAGTCTGGGGGCTAGACATGGTAGGACCTTTCAAAAGATCCAAAGATAAGAAAACACACCTCTTGGTGGCGGTTGATAAATTCACCAAATGGGTAGAGGCAGAGCCGGTTAGCAAGTGTGACACGGCTACGGCGGTTCAATTTGTTAAGAAGCTGATCTACCATTTTGTTTACCCTCACAACATTATCACCGACAATGGCACAAATCTATCTAAGGGGGCCATGAAAGAGTTCTGTGACAAGGAGCACATCCGGCTGGATGTTTCGGCAGTTGCACATCCACAGTCTAATGGTCAGGCGGAGCGTGCTAATCAAGAGATTTTAAGAGGCATCAAGCCACGGCTTATGTTTCCTTTACAATGAATGCCCGGGTGTTGGGTAGAAGAATTTCCTTCCGTCTTATGGAGTGTCAGGACTACCCCCAACAGATCTACATGCTATACACCTTTCTTTATGGTGTACGGTGCCGAGGCAGTATTGCCGAGTGACATCCGGCATGATTCGCCACGTGTGGCGGCTTATGTTGAGATGGATAATGAGACAACACGTCAAGATGTGTTGGATGCTTTGGAAGAAGCACGGGAGCTGGCGGCTGCCCGATCGGCGATCTATCAGCAAGACCCACACCGCTACCACAGCCGCAGAATCTAGACCCGGACGTTCCAGGAAGGCGACCTAGTGCTTTGGCTGATTCAAGACCAGACAGGCATGCATAAGTTATCTCCTCCTTGGGAAGGACCTTTTGTGGTCAGTAGAAATCTCAACAATGGGTCATACTATCTCATCGATATTAGGGATGACTCAGAGACGGCGGGTCAGGAAACCCGCCGGCCATGGAACATAGCACATCTACGGCCGTATTACACATGAGGGCGTTGAGACTCGCCATTGTACACTATCATTGTACATACCATATATAAATAAGATAACATCCCTGCAAGACGGGACCTCTTTTGTTACACGCATCTTTGTTCATACAAGAAGAGTTCATAAAAATTCCAGTTGATAGATCAACTGCGGCGAAGGGCGGCTTCTTACCTTCGGGTATCGCTTCTAATGCTTATCGGCCCAACTCTATGCCAAAATCTCTGGCTAACATGATTAGCTGCGGCGAAGGGCGGCTTCTTACCTTCGGGTATCGCTTCTAATGCTTTATCGGCCGGCATTTACGCCATATTGCTGAAGGGGCTTCCTACCGACGGGTATCGCTTCTAACACCCTATCGGCCGGCTTCATGCCAAATCTCTGGCTAACATGATTAGCCACGGTTGTAGGAAGTTTTTTTACTGACAGGTATCTAACCCTAACAACCGGCGGAGGGCGGCTTCTTACCTCCAGGTATAGCTTCTAACGCCTTATCGGCCAGGCTTTATGCCATCTCCGGTTAACCAGATTAGCCATGGTTGTCAAGGGGGCTTCCCACCTCTGGGTGTAGCTTATCTAACCTTAAACAACCGGTGGAGGGCGGCTTCTTACCTCCGGGTATAGCTTCTAATGCCTTATGGGCCAGGCTTTATGCCATCTCCGGCTAACCAGATTAGCCATGGTTGTCAAGGGGGCTTCCCACCTTCAGGTGTAGCTTATCTAACCTTAAACAACTGGTGGGGGGCGGCTTCTTACCTCTGGGTATAGCTTCTAATGCCTTATCGGCCAGGCTTTATGCCATCCTTGGCTAACCAGATTAGCCATGATTGCCAAGGGGGCTTACCACCTCCGGGTGTAGCTTAACTAATCTTGGCCACCGATGTCTTCTATGTTGACAAAGCAGCATAAGGGCTCAAAGCAGCATACAAAGGTAATGATAGTTGAAGAGCCGAATCATTTTATACAACATAATAGAACAAGATTCAGCAGAAGCAAAAGTGACATCTAGTTTATTACATACACTCCCTAAGGAGCCCAAAATTTCGGACAAGTCTTTTCAACGCCACACGACGAGTCATGGAGAGTCGGCTGTTACAAGTTTTTCAAAGTAGACTAGATAGCTGCCGGGTCATCCTGCTCCGGCTCTTCGGTGACCCCGATCTAGAGATTGTCTAAGTCCCAGTTGCAGTTCGTTAGAGCCACAAAAGAGCGTTCTTCAAAGTAAGGAGACGGGTCAAGGTCAGGAGCGAAGAGGTCCTTATTGCGGGCAGGCGTTAAGTCCTTGCACTCGAAAAGCGGACCGTGGATTCTCTTCTGGTTAGGGCCATAAGCCGCCTGGTAGGTTGTCAGATTAGCTTCCTCCGCTAAGACGGTTGCCAACACTCTGGAATCCTTCACGCACCGACTGTAGTCAACATCGGTGAACTCAGAGACATTGTCTATTTTGGAAGGGAATCCATCCATCATCTCGGCTGACGTCAGCTCCGGAGAGAAAGCCAAGGCCCGACTGATGCCCGCAATCGCCCCTTGGTGGGCGGCTGTTTTCTTTAACTCGGCAATCTGCTTGGGCATGGTGGACAAGAGCTCCAAAACGCCCTTGAGAGTCACATGAATCTTGTCTTTGTATTGCACGGCTTTAATAGTGCACACGACGCCGCAGTACAGCTGCTCCGTCGGGGTATAGATAGCGTTCAATGGCAACAGACTGTCAGAAGCCAGTTGCCGGATCCTAGGGCCTGCATAAGTCAGAAATTTCATGGTGAGTCGCCAGTACAAGTATTATATGACCATTGAAGCACAAGTTATCAAAAACTTACCAAAGAGGGCGGCTGTCATTCTGGTAATATGACGCTTCAAGGCTTGGAGTTTGCCTAATACAGCTATCAGTCGTTGATCGGCGTCATCCTCCCGCTTGGTCAAGGAGGCCTTCTTAGAATCAGCTGACTCGTTAAAGGCCGCGAAGTCGGCCTTGATTGTAGCCAGCTCCTCAGAAAGGAGCCGACACTTCTCGTCTGTGGCACTTCAAGCCGTTTGTTGATCCGCTAGAGTAGTCTTCAGATCCGTCAACTGCGACCCGACTTCAGCTATAGTTTCCTGTGGCATGTCAAAGCATAGCATCAGTAGGAAAGTCTTGAAACAGATTCTAACCAATATGTATGACACTTGGGGGCTAATGTCTATTTTCAAACATTTTGGCACTGAAAGACCCGGCTCAACTTTGGACCAGATTGAGCCGGCCCTTGGGGGCTATGGATTTAGATGTTCTACAAGGAAGATCATGAAAGACCAAGCTCAACTTTGGATTAGATTGAGCCGGACCTTGGGGGCTAAGGAAGGTTATAACAGGAAAAGGAGTACCTCGTATTTCTTCTTCATCAGACTGACCAGTCGAAGGTCTAGATCCCGCCTGGTGGAAAGCCGGTTCATGTAACCGGCGTGAAGCTCTTCGGCGGTCATCTTCTCAAAGGCACAAGAGTCAAACTCCAACTTCTTCGAGGCTTCAGCCGGTTCTTTATGCTTGGTCAACACGTGAGTCGGGGGGGACTGGAAGCCAGAGCCGGTGATCGCGGCGTCCAGTGTGGCAGTGTTCTTGGTCATCTGGGCCGGACTTGGTGGCTTCGAAGGATCCCTTGGAGGGCTCTCTGGGATGATGTCTTCCACAAACGGCCCAGTAGATGCGGTTGGTGGATTCACATCCGGTCGTGACTCGTCCGGTTGTTCGTGCTCCGGCTCTTGGGCTGCGGGGCTAGGTGAGGACTTGTTCGTCTTTCGATGCTTCGCTTGAGCCCTGGAGAGCACGAATGTCAGAACCCAAGGATTACAGCCACCAATGGGAACAGAAATGCACGGTTAAAGGAAATACTTACAGCGGATTGATCTTAGGAGGCGGCAGGGCGGTCACCATAGAGTCGCCAGAGGAAGGTGACCTCTGAGAGATAGTTGAGAAAAGAGAAGATAATATTTAAATGGCAAAGCAAACCAGTCAAAACAAGAGATACATACCTCTGCAGGGCGCTTCTTTGGAGCCGGGGAGTTTGGTAAACCAGACACAAGATCCATAGAGTTGGCGCTCCGAGTATGACAACGATCGGCCTGTTGTTGTTTTTTAAAAAGAAATTGAGGGTCCAGATAAGCAAGAGGATGAGAGAGAGGAACTTTTCCGATAACCCGCCGCGGCTTTCGAGGGACAAAATATTCTAAGCCGGAAGAAACGTAGATTATCTCAGGGGCATTGGCGCGGTTGGTCTCCACATCATCCTATGAGTAAAACAAGTGTTAGTGAAATGAGAAGACAAAGTCTCAGAAAATGGCTAAAATTTTACCGTTGTGCCGGATGATTGTGGTGGGTCAAACCATCCTTCTTGCGGGGCGTCCTTCTTGGGTTTCTTAGCCAAGGGCTTTTTCTTGGTCTTCTTCAAGGGAGTGATGTATTCCTTCTTCCAGAAATCAGAGTCGGCCTGAAAGAATAAGCCGGTTAAGGGCAGTAGATCAGCAAGGTACAAGTAAGGTCCAAGAGATGGATGAGAAGAAATCGCCTTACATCTGGGGCCGGGTTAAGGGCACTAAAGGGGATCAACGTGATAGTGCTGCAAGCTCCGGATGTCTCATGAACTAGACTCCGGATAGCAGTGGTGATGTCGTCCTCCGTCAAGGTTGACCGACTGAAGCAGAGTGAGCTGTCATATTTGCCCTTGTACTCGGACATAAGGAGGCTTCTGTGGCTTAACGACATGATCTGCCGAGAGATCTAGCAGCAGATCAGGTCCAGTCCGGTTAAGACGTTGGCCATGAGGGCCCTAATCTTGGCATGAGCAGTCTCGTATCTTGCGCGCTCTAAAGCTGACAGCCGGCCAGGAAGCTCTGAAGTAGTCTGGAGCCGGGAAGGACGGTAACCCGGCAATGGACGTTCACCCTTTGGAGAAGTATCTTTGCAATAGAACCACGTTTTATTCTAGTCCCTTGGGTGACTCGGCAGCTGCATAGCCGGAAAGGTGATGTCCCGACGCCTTTGGATAGAAATTCCGCCCAGCTCGAGACTCAGACCATCCTTCACTTCAGTTTGACGGTTGGGATAGAAGAACTCCCGAACAGGCCTACCGACGGCTTGGCTTGCAGGTAGACTTCACACAATACTTGAACGTTGCAGATGTTTGAGACGGAGTTGGGGGCGAGGTCTTGATGATGGAGTTTGTAAAAATGAAGGACATCGCGGAAGAATTTTGAGCCAGGAGGCACGGAACCTTGCTCAATATGGTCCGAGAAAATGACCACCTCTCCTTCTTGGCGAACGGGCTTTAGTTCATCACCCGGGACCTGCCAGTGGATGGCATCTTTGGAAGGGAGAGTGCCAGCATGAACAAAGTCCATCAAAAACTCTTCCGTAACGCACGACCCAACCCAGTTACAGGAATTTGAGGCACGAGACATTTTGCGGGTTCAAAGATTGTGAAAATTAAAAAATGGCGAGTCAAGAGAGACTAGGATCTATGGCGACTTATGAGCTTAAAGATCCTACGTATCAGATGCTATACTCTGGTTGATGAGAGCCGGCGCAGTGTAGCGGGTCAACCTAGCAAACGAGGGGGGGGGATTTTGGCTAAGTCTTGGAAAACAGATTTCACAAACTACCGCTATATTTATGGATCTACAAAAGTAGGAAAAATGTTCTTATTTTTAGACCTAGATAAGAATAGGCGAAGCAGAGGAAAATTGAAACGGTAAGAAGGAGCCGCGAGGGGCCCATGCATTGTGCACGGCCGCCCCGTGCGCGGCGGCGCGACCGGGGTGAGCGCAAGCGTACGGCCGACGTCGGAGGACCCTAAGAAACAACATGGGAAGAACCCGCGCGAAGGCGACGGGCTTCCTACAAACCCTACCGGTGCGGTAATGGATCTAATGAGCAGCACGGGCTTACCGGCCACGGCGTAGTGAAGCGCAGGTGAAACTCTGGTTCACACAGGTTGATGCAACGGCCTGATGTCGACGGAGCGGAGGTGGCACCGGAACTAGAAGTGATGGAAGCGGTTGAGTCAGAGGAGGAAGACGAGGAAGCGAGCGGGAGAAGTAATAAACCGCCTGGGGCGGTCCTATTTAAAAGGATAAGGAAGAATGAGCGCGAAAGTCCAGGCGATGGAAACGTTTTGGCCGAGGCAGATGCCTCGATTTTCAGGATGGTCACTTAATGTGAAGATTTGGTGAGTACGTCAGCAAATCTTTTCTGCAGGGTCAACATGACATCATGGCGGGTCATTCCGGGCGATTCGACAAAAGAGCAAGACAAGAGGATGAAGTGAGCAAGCTCAAATCAACCTGGGGCCTAATGTTCGGGATATAACCCCACGGTATGACCCGCCCTAAGGGCTCCGGGTTATGCTTGACGGTTCATACACTGGCCCTAGGTGAGTCGGTGGTCCTAAAGCCCAGGAAGTTTGGCGGCTCATAAGGTGGGCCGGACAGTGGCCCAGAAAACCCGGGTGTGTAAGCCGCCCAGGGACATCTTGGACAAGAAGATAGAGGAAGACTCGAATAAATAATGAGAGTCGGTTACCAATTGTATGACCCGTGATATAGACCTCTTATATAAAGGAAGACCCGGGGCAACTTAGAGATCAGGTTGTCGAATACTAGGTCAAGCTTCAACTCCCTTGTAATCGATACATCAAGCAATATAAACATAAGCAGGACGTAGGCTATTACCTCGAGTTGAGGGGCCGAACCTAGGTAAATCCGTGTCTCTCGTCCCCATCAACCCCTTTGAGTCCATCACGTTAGCAATGGCCTCGAACCGAAGTCTGTTTACCTGGACATCTGCCGTGACAAAACCACGACATATACCCTCCAATACAAGCCATAGATTCACCAAAACAAGCACACAATGCAACGAAAATAGAATCCGTCTCAAACAGAACAGTCTGTAGTAATCTGTACTCTACCCATACTTCTATGACACTAAAAATTCTGAAACAATAGGACAACATAAAGAATTTGTATAGCAATACTGTTTTTAAATTTCAGCTCATTATCGTGCTCCAGTAAAAAATGAAAATTCGGGCACTACAGGTAAAGATTCTTTTTCAGATTCAACATTGTTTCTACTCATCTTATGAATCATCCTAAAGGTTCTACTTGGCACGAACACTAAATAAAGCATAAAAACACAATCATAACAGAGGAATAATTTTTCAAACCCTCAAAAACATAAAGGAAAAGATAAAATAAAATTTATTCATTGGGTTGCCTCCCAACAAGCGCTATCATTTTACGCCCCTAGCTAGGCATAACACACAGATTCAAGTATTGTCATCTTTAGTTTTTACTCCATAGAAGGCCCTCATGATTGATTCATATGGTGGCTTAACTATTGTTCTTGGGAGCTATTCCATGCCCTTTCTAATTGGTAACTAAAATTTAATATTGCCTTCTTTAATACAAATCACGACACCTATAGTGCGTAAAAATAGTCTACCATGTATGATGGGACAGGACAGATTGCAATCAATATAAAGAACAATAAAATCAATGGGAACATAGTTCCTATTTGCAAGAATAAGAACATTATAAATTCTTCCCAAAGGCTTTTTAATAGTAGTATCCGCCAAGTGCAAATTAAGAGAACATTCTTCATTATTGGTAAGACCAAGCACATCACATAGAGATTTCGGAATTGTGGAAACACTAGCACACAAATCAAGCAAAGAATTCATAATTTTTAATGTTGACTTTAATGGTAGGTTAACACTCGTCATGCAATTTTCTAGGAATTGAAATATCTAATTCCAACTTTTCTTATAAGGATTTCATCATGGCATCAACAATATGTTTAGTAAAAGCTTTATTTTGTTCATAAGCATGGGTTGAATTTATCATGGATTTCAACAAATAAATGCAATCGACCAATGAGCAACTATCATAATTAAAGTCTTTGTAATCAAAAATAGCAGTTACATCACTAGTTAAAGTTTTGACCTCTCCAAACCCACTTTCATCAAGATTTTCACCCTCCAAATTATTGGGACGCCCTTTAGATAATGTTGACTCTTCTTCAGTCCTTTTATCATAAATGTTAACATTACTAAACAAGGAATAAGTAGAGCAAACACGAATCATCTTAAGATCTTCATCATTGTTATGGAAGTAATCGGTATAAAACGCTTTTTCTAAAAATTCTCTTTTAGCTCTAAGCATAGTGGTTCTTTTCTTACTTCCAGCCATAGAAACATATAAAGCTTTAATTGATTCATCAATCTTAGGTTGAAAAGCATTCAACTTGAGATTTTCTACATCATGGGAAATTCTATCAATGCTTCTAGACATATCATCAATCTTATTCAACTTTTTTCTATCATAGTATTGAAAGACTTTTGAGCACTGATAATTTTTTTAAAGTTACTCTCAAGATTAGAGGTGTTCCTACTATTATTGTAACAAGAATTACCATTGGAATTACCGTAATTATTAGAGGAATTTCCAGAAAAAGGCCTAGGATTAAAATTACCTCTATAAGCATTGTTATTAATATTGTTTTGCGGGATGAAATTCACATCTACGGCTTCATTATTTTGCTCAATCAAAGTAGACAAAGGAACATAATTAAGATCAATAGGAGCATTTTTACTAGCAACCAACTTCATAAGAGCATCAACTTTTTCACTCAAAGTACTAATTTCTTCAACTGAATTCACTTTTTAACTAGTAGGTGTTCTTTCAGTATGCCATTGTGAATAATTTGCCATAATATTATCAAGTAATTTAGTAGCATCACCCAAAGTAATTTCCATAAAATTACCACCCGTGGCAGAATCTAAAAAATTTCTAGAGACAAAATTCAATCCCACATAAAAAAATTGTATGATCATCCAAAGATTTAAACCATGAGTAGGACAATTCCTTAGCATCAATTTCATTATTTCCCAAGATTGTGCAATATGTTCATGCTCAAGTTTCTTCAAATTCATGATTTGAGTTCGAAGGGAAATAATTTTCGCGGGTAGAAACTACTTAGTTATAAAAGCGTCCTTGCACTTATCCCAAGAATCGATACTATTACGAGGCAAAGAAGAAAACCAAATTTTTGCATGATCCCGCCAAGAGAAAGGAAATAGTTTCAACTTCACACTATCATTGTCCGAATGTTTTTTCTTTCGCATATCACACAATTCTATGAATGTGTTTAGATGGGATACGACATCCTCATTAGGAGTACCGAAAAATTGATCTTTCATGACAAGATTCAACAAAACCCATCTTGTTACCCTTGATGGCAACAATACAATACGTGCCTCGCTACCCCTACTATGTCACTGGGTGAGGACACCGCAAGGTTGAACCCAAAACCAAGCACTTCTCCCGCTGCAAGAATTACCAATCTAGTTGGCCAAACCAAACCAATAACTCGAAGAGACTTGCAAGGATATGAAATCATGCAAATAAGAATTCAGAGGAGATTCAAATAGATTCATGGATAATCTGAACATAAACTCACAATTCATCGGATCTTGACAAACACACCACAAAAGAGGGTTACATCGGATAGATCTCCATGAAAAACATGGTATTGAAGATCAAAGAGAGAGAATAAGCCATCTAGTTACTAGCTATGGACCCGTAGGTCTGTGGTTGACTACTCATGCATCATCATAGGGGCAATGGAGTTGATGTAGATGCCCTCTGTGATCGATACCACCTCTGGTAGATTACCGGAAAAGGCTCCAAGATTGAATCTCTCGGGAACGGAGGCTTCCGACTTTGGAAAAGTATTTTTGTGGCTTTTTTTATGTTGGGGGAATATTTGGGTATTTATAGGCCAGAGAATAGGGTTTGGAGACCTGCCAGGGAGCGACAAGCCTGCTAGGCACGACCAGGGGGAGCCGTGCCTAGCAGGCTTGTGGCGCCCTGACACATCCCCTGATGTGCACTCTTAGCTTGATCGACTTGTTTGATTCTAGAAATATTCCTTCCAAAGGTTTTATTCCGTTTGGACTCCGTTTAATATCCCATATCTGCAAAACTCAAAAACAAGGGAAAAACAGAAACTGGCACTTGGCTCTAGATTAATAGGTTAATCCCAAAAATAATATAAAATAGTATATAAATGCTTATAAAACATCCAAAACAGATAATATAATAGCATGCCATCATCAAAAATTATAGATACGTTGGAGACATATCAGCATCCCCAAGCTTAATACTTGCTCATCCTCGAGTAGGTAAATGATAAAAACATAATTTTTGATGTGGAGTGCTACCTAAAATATTTATCCATGTAAGATTCTTTATTGTGGCATGAATATTCAGATCCATAAGACTCAAAACAAAAGTTTAATATTGATATAGAAACAATAACATTTCAAGCATACTAGCAAAGCAATTACATCTCTTAAAAATATAATGGCAAAAGAAAGTTATCCCTACAATATCATATGGTCTGGCTATGCTCCATCTTCCCCACATAAAATATTTATATCATGCACAACCTTGTTGAAAAGTCAAGCAATTGTTTTGATACCTTTATTTTCTCAAACTTTTTCAATTCTCACGCAATACATGAGCGTGAGCCATGTATATAACACTATAGATGGAATAGAATATGGTGGAGGTTATCAAGGAAAGGGAGAATATAGTCTCACATCAACTAGGCGTATCAACGGGCTATGGAGATGCCCATCAATAGATATCAATGTGAGTGAGTAGGGATTGCCATGCAACGGATGCACTAGCGCTATAAGTGTATGAAAGCTCAAAAGAAAACTAAGTGGACGTGCATCATGAAGGAAAATTCCACTAGATATATGAAAGTGAGAAAATAGGAGACTCTCTATCATGAAGATCATGGTGCTACTTTGAAGCACAAGTGTGGAAAAAGGTAGTAGCAATGTCCCTTCTCTTATTTCTCTCATTTTTTTCTTCATTTTTTCATTTTTATGTGGGCATTTAAGGCCTCTTTTATTCATTTTTATTTGGGATTTGATGGCCTCGTGCACGGCTAGTAGAAGCCACTCCGATAGGCAAGTCCCGACAGGGGGCTGCTAGATGTAGATACAGGGAAATCAAGAGAACATCCAAACAAACAATCGAGATCAAGACCGAAGGCTAGACCCCCGGCAAGACCGTGCCGGGATGGCCTTCAAACCCCCGACAAGGTGAAGCCTTGGCAAGATCCCGCCAGTGCAGAGGCCAGGAGTCGCCCAACCTGGGCACATGTCGAGGCGCCAACGATGGAGGAGGCTAAGCGGTGCCGATGGGACGGGGTCCTATCCCGTCCCGTGGACGGTTAGAGGCACCTAACGAAGCATTAAAGGCGCCTATGTTACACCGTCAGTGTTAGGTACGATAACATTGTAGCACTGTATAGCTCGTGTATGTACTATACGCCGCTATTGGGACCCCCTTAGTCATATAAAAGGAGGCCCAAGGCGTTATAGTAGAGGATCTTTTGACCAATCTTCTAGCTCACACGCGTAGCAGCTGTGTTCTATCGCCCACACATCGCTCCTGTGGCTAGAACCCAAGAACACCCATAGTACATAATGCAGGAGTAGGGTTTTACGCATGTCGGTGGCCCGAACCTGGGTAAAAAATCCCCTGCGCTGCTCGTTCGACCTGCTCTTTGTGCATATCGGTCTCCCTGCCGAACCGAAAAGGGTCCTCCCGATCCCATAGGTGTTCGTCCCCCATGACATCTTTGGCGCGCCAGGTAGGGGGGTTGGGTGCGTAAACCTAGTACAACGATCAGCGCATCAGTTCCTTGATCATATCCATCGCCATGGCTCCGAAGAAGAAGGGGTTCACAGCGGTGAAACCCTCCATGCCCGCTGCGCCTGTAGCCGCCCAAGCGGGCGACGGAGTGGACGCAGGCGGAGGGAGAGGAGACCCTGCACCCATGCGGCACTCCGGTGATCAAGGCCGAGGAAGTGGTGATACCCGTAGTGGAGATGCTCATGGCGGCGGCGGTAACCCCCGCCCCGCTGGGTCTCAGGACGGAGCTATACTCCCTGCGGGCGGTACGGTGAACTCCAGGGACAGAAGGGCACCCTCCAGGACACCCATGCCGGTGTGTACGCCGCGACCTTCTCAGGACGCGCGTGAAGAGCAGCGCCATGATGTCGATGGTTCCCAACGTCCCCATGGAAGAGCTCCTGTGTAGTGCTCGCAAGATGCGCGGGACCGACATGCATGCCAACATGCTAGTGGGAGTGGCGTGCAATTGCGGGACCGCGACGGAGATCCTTCCAACATGATTAGGAGTCAGAGCACCTCGCGTTCTTCACGCTGTTCACTGCCGACCACCTCGGAAGAAGCAATGGCACGGGCACAACTGCTCCTGAACTTCCCTCCTGCTGTGGAGAAGCTCGACGAATGGAGAGCCACCATTCAGAGTCTCCTCAGCCTCGCCAATAAGTTTCGGTCCACCAAGACGGCTCGCACCAGTGGCGACAAGGCCAGAGGCAGTGCGACCATAGTGCACTCTCCTCCACAACAACAACGCCGGTTGCATGCTTGTGACGGTTACTTGACGGTGTCATCTGATCCATAGACTCGCCGCGATCAGCGTCAAGTTCGTCGGGAGCAAAGCAAAGAAGACGCTCGGACTACAATCGAGCGACAGCGGGAAGCGCGC
This sequence comes from Hordeum marinum, assembly GCA_022496015.1. Classification (NCBI taxonomy): domain Eukaryota; kingdom Viridiplantae; phylum Streptophyta; class Magnoliopsida; order Poales; family Poaceae; genus Hordeum; species Hordeum marinum. Next base: position 300,220,639 of record CM039673.1, read on the forward strand.
CATCAATATGATAAGCACGCGGGACCCACTATAGACAAACCTGCATGAGGGTATCTTGTCAGCCTACCTTACGACATGGGTTGTCTAGCGTTTACCCGTGAGCTGCGGCGAGTCCAGTGGCCCAACTCCCGAACGTTCAAGCTAGAGGTCCCGGAGAAATATGACGGCAAGACTCACCCGTCGAAGTTCTTGATCATCTACACCATTGCGGTGCAGGCTGCCGGGGATTGCGACGACAAGATACTCACCAACTACTTCCCTTTGGTACTCAGGCCCAACGTCAGGTCGTGGTTGATGCACCTGCTGGAGAATTCCATCACCTCCTGGGAAGACCTGTGCCGTGAGTTTGTTGGCGCCTTTACCGGAGGCCACCAAACTCCTGGTCAAGAAAGTGACTTGCACATCATTCACCAGAAAGAAGGTGAGACATTGCGCAAGTACATTCAAAGGTTCAGACATGTGCATCACAACATCCCGGACGTTCATCCTGCTGCCATTATTAGCGCGTTCCACTAGAATGTGCTCAACCGTAGGATGCGCGAAGAACTGGCGATGAACAAGGTCAAGGATGTTGCCGAGCTTTATGCTCTGGCTGATATATGTGCCCAAGCCGAAGAAGGGAGGAGACTCCCCGGCAAAGAAGCTGGCATTGGATTCAACTCTGATGATGAAGACGACACCGCCCTGGCAAAGAAAAACCGATGGCGGAACAAGAATCACAAGAGTAAGACCGTGCTTGCCGTTGAGGGATCCGGCAACGTCGACGCCTCCAAGAAAACTAAGGTTGACAGTCCTGGCAAGGAGGTTGCTAGGTGCACCTCGTGCCAGGCCTTGGCGGCCACCGACAAGACGGAAGGCTCCGAGAAACAGTACTACAAGATCAATCGCACCAAGGGCCACGACCTCCAAAACTGCTGACAGGTCGAGCAACTCGTCGAGATTCAGAAGACTGAGTACATAAGACGGGATAAGGAGAAAGACCAAAACGATGCAGAAGGGTTCGGCAAGAAACACGGCGACCGAGGAGGACGCCACATCAAGGCCAAGCAATAGAAGGAGAGGTCCACTCGAGGCCGCGATGAATAAGGAGGCGATGCCTATTGCAACAAAGAGGATGACGAGTCCAGCGAACATGAGTTCTAGAAGGCTACAGAGATGATGTGCAACAAGGGAGGTGCCTCATCGCATTCCTCTCACCGCCAAGTCAAATAGTGGGCGCGCGAGGTTAATGCGGCGGAGCCGTTTGTCGATGCTCAGAAACCCCTGAAGTGGTCCAACACTCCTATCATTTTTGACGCCGAGGATCACCCTGATTGCATAAGCGCGGTCGGGTGTCTGCCATTGTTGGTTTCATCGACAATTTGCAACCTCAAGGTGACGACAATGCTAGTTTAAAGTGGGGCCATCCTGAAGCTAATCTCGCTAGATGTCATCCAAAGGCTACAAATTCCCGATGAAGATCTCAAGCCGATAGGCACATTCCAAGGGATCAATTCAGGGAGGACTCAGCCGAAGGGTAAAATCACACTGCCGGTAACATTTGGTAGTGACATAAATTTCAGAACAGAGAAGATTGTCTTTGTAGTTGCCAAGATCTCATTGCCATACAACGGTATCCTTGACCGCCCAGCACTTGCCAAGTTCATGGCGGCCACCCACTTCGCTTACAATGTGCTGAAGATGCGCGGGCCAATGAGCGTCATCATGATCAACTCTGACAAGAAAGGTGCACTCATCTACACTGACCAACTCTACTAGAATGTAGTTGCAACACCTGCCACCAAGGTACTTGCTCCTGCCACTGAAGCTCCCGGGGGAAGAAGACCATCAAGGCCTCTGGCACACATTCCAGTAAGCGCACCTCTTCGGAGTGCTGTGCTCCCGCTGACGATGTGCCAGAGAGCTCCACCAGCAAGAACAAGAAGTCCAAGGCAGCTCCATCGGAGACCAAAAAGGTGCCCGTCAAGGAGGATGGCACGGGGGGAACTTTCACCATAAGTTCCACCCTCGATGACAAATAGGAAAGCGCGCTTGTTGCCTTCCTGTGGGCGAATGTCGATGTGCTTGCATGGCAACCGTCTGATGTCCCCGGTGTTCCGAGGGAGGTAATTAAGCACCATCTTGCCGTCTGTCCTCATGCGCGACCCGTCAAGCAGAAAGTGAGGAAGCAAGCCTTAGAGAGACAAGAATTCATTGCCAAGGAAGTTAGAAAACTAGAAGCAGTAGGTCTGGTCAGAGGGGGTGCTCCACCAACATGGTTGGCCAATCCCGTCGTAGTGCGCAAGGCAAATGGGAAATGGAGGTTGTGTATTGACTATACAGATCTCAATAAAGCCTGTCCAAAATATCCATTTCTCTTGCCATGCATCGACCAAATTGTGGACTCCATTGCCCGCTGTCACTTGTTGTCCTTCCTTGATGCATACTCTGGGTACCATCAGATCTTCATTTCGAAGGAAGACAAAAGAGAAGACCACATTTATCACCCCATGTGGTACGTACTTCTTCATGCGAATGCCTTTCAGGTTGAAAAGTGTTGGTTCAACATTTGCAAGAGCAGTCCAAATTGGTCTTGAACCCCATCTGCATAGGAATATGGAAGCTTATATGGATGACATAGTGGTTAAAACCAAGGACAAGGCAACACTCATACAAGACCTAGAAGAGACATTTGCAAATCTGCGCAAGATCAACTTAAAGCTCAATCCTGAGAAGTGTGTGTTTTGCGTTCTGTCCAGCAAGCTTCTTGGTTTCTTTGTGTCTCAGCGTGGGATTGAAGTAAACCCTGACAAAATCAAGGTGATTGAGCAGATTGAAGCACCAAAGCGCGTCAAGGATGTATGCCATCTTACCAGTTGCATCGCAGCTCTAAGCAGGTTCATCTCAAAATCTGCTAAGCGCGCCCTGTCGTTCTTCAAAATCTTGAAGAAGGCAGGTCCAATGAAACGGACTCCGGAAGCGGAGGCAGCGCTACAGGATTTGAAGAAGCACCTCTCCTCTCCGCCAACACTAGTCGCACCTAGGCCACAAGAACCACTGTTGCTATACCTAGCGACAATGAATCAAGTGGTTATCACCGTGCTGGTGTCACAGAGGGAAGCTGACGAAGAAGCGATGACAGAGGCGAGACCGCCAAGCGACGAGCTAGGAACTCCCGCGATAGGTCCTGATGCCGGTAAGGCAGGGTCAGTACAGATAAACGAACCAATGCAGAAGAAGAGGATGGTGCAGCGCCCAGTTTATTTTGTCAGTTCCCTCTTGCAGGGAGCTAGGTCAAGATACTCTGGTGTGCAAAAACTACTTTTCGGTCTCCTTATGGCCTCGAGGAAGCTGCGCCACTACTTCCAAGCACATGAGATCACCGTCATCACTCGCTTTCTGCTGCAACGGATTCTGTGGAATCCAGATGCCACCAGCAGGATTGTGGAGTGGGCTTTGGAGTTGTCAAGCTTTGGTCTCAAGTTTGAAAGTACTTCAACTATCCAGAGCAGATCCCTGGAAGAATTCATTGCAGAATGGACTCCAACGCCAGAAGAAGAGGTCCAAGAAACAGTTCTTCCCAGCAAGGAAACTGAGCAAGAATGGGTCATGTATTTTGATGGGGCTTTCTCCCTGCAAGGGGCCGGTGCCGGCGTGCTGCTTGTCGCACCTACCGGAGAGCACCTCAAGTATGTAATTCAGATGCATTTTCCCCGAGAGAGATCAACAAACAATACGGTGGATTATGAAGGACTGCTTTCCAGTCTCAAGATTGCGCAGACCTTGGAATCAAGAAGCTCATCATCAGAGGTGATTCACAGCTTGTCGTCAAGAAAGTCAGCAAGGATTATCAGAGCCCGTTGATGGAAGCTTATGTGGACGAAGTGAGAAAGCTGGAGGAGTGCTTCGACGACATGCAAATAGAGCACATTCCTCGTGCGGGGAACAACATTGCCGACGAGCTGTCGAAGCGTGCTGCCCTCAAGTTACCTGTGGGACCGAGAAGTTTTGTGCTCAAGCTAACTCAACCATCCATAGCATTGTCAACAAGGCAAGAAAAAAGAAGAAAGTTGAATTCCATCCAGTACTTCCCCGTAGAGCTCCCAAAAGCCGCCAGTGAGGAAGTTGTTGGGAATGACGCCAAGCTTGCCAGGGAGCAACACGCTTCGACAAGACTTCAGGTGTTCGCCGTAGAGACAAACGCTCCCATGGCAGAAGACATGCCTTTAGTTCTTGCCGTCGAGCACCAGGCTCCAGCATGGGTGGAGCACATTGTTCAGTTCCTCCAAACAGAAGAACTCCCTGAGGAACAAGAGGAAGCGGAGAAAGTAGCCTGTCAGTCCAGTATGTACCAATTTGTGGATGATGTCCTATATAGAAAGAGACCAAATGGTGTGAAATTTAAGTGCATTCCTCCGGAGGATGTACTGGAGCTGTTGGAAGAGACACATGGAGGCATATGTGGCTCCCTCATAGGGTCAAGAGCACTGGTCGGCAAAGCATTCATGCAAGGTTTTTCTAGCCCACCGTCCTCCAAGATGCAACTGCGCTAGTAACCAAGTGTGAAGCATGCCAGTTCCCTGCAGACAAGCTAGATAAACCAGCTCAAGCTCTTCAAACAACCCCTCTCTCTTGGCCATTTTTCGTCTGGGGGTTCGACATCTTGGGCCCCTTTCCCTGTGTTACTGGGGCCTTTGAGTACTTGTACGTTGCAATCGAAAAGTTTACGAAGTGGCCGGAAGTGGAGGTAGTGAGAAAGGTGACAACACAGTCAGCCGTCAAGTTCTTCAAGGAACTAGTCTACCGCTTTGGTTTTCCCAACAGGATAATCACTAACAATGGCACGTAGTTCACAAGCCGCACCTTCATGCAGTATGTCCAGGACCTTGGCAGCAAAATCTGTTTTGCTTCTATCGCTCACCCAAGGAGCAACGGCCAAGCGGAAAGGGCAAATGCTGAAGTGCTGCTAGGGCTTAAAACGAGAACTTTCGACAAGCTACACAAGTGTGGAAGGCGCTGGATTGATGAATGTCACACCCTGTGATTTTTCCTCATGACTTAGATATCATGACTAAAAAATCAGGGCCAATTAAAACTTTTTCTATGCTTGTGATACTTGACTTGAGTGTTGGTTTCTTGTTTGCTTTCATGTGCTCTATATTCATAAAATCCTTCCTACTCTCAAAACCCTTTTTCCTTGATCCCACTCTTGTCCAATGATCATGCCATGTGAATAGGACTTAATTATATTTTCACAAAATAGTATTTTGGCCAAAAAGGTTTTATTCAAGGTAGGTTTGCAAAACCCCTTGATTTAAGATTTGCACTACAAGCCCCCAAATTGGGTGGATCCTTCTTCCCCAAATGCTTTATTTGGAACCCACTATATATATGACTTCCCAAAACCACAAAATATTATTTTAAAATATTATTTTCATATTTTATTTAAAGGCTTTCTCTTAAAGCCATAAATGGTATTTTATAGGGAAAAATCATTTAAATGCTTTAAAAATATTTGAGAAAATTTAGAGAAACTCAATGGACATATATTTTCCATATATATGAGTTTCAACACAAGGGCATGATCAGATCATAGGCAAATCCCCTCAAAACCCTTTTTGTTCAAATCAAGCTTTTGGAAAATTTCCAGAAAGTCAACACTATCATAGGTGATGATCTTGCAAAGTTTCATCTTAGTCCAAGTTGATTAGGTTCATCAAACCATCCCAAAACCATTCCTGTCCAGAATCAAATTTGAGCGACTTTACATAGTGAAGTGTTGCCCCTTGGCCTCAAACTTTGTGGGCATGCTCTATTAGCCAAATAGTGATGATACACTAAGTGGTGCACCAAGGGTAAAGCCTAGCATCAATGGATCTACAGAAACCTATTCCTGCTGATTTCTAGGGCTTATTATGTCTACATTGGAAACTTTCTCTAAAGGAGGTCAAAATTGGTGATCAAGCTTACTTGTTCCCATAATTTGATCGTGTTAAGTTTCAAAACCAATGGAGCACCAGAGATGACCCAACAAGTGATCAAATACCTTTTGGTGGAATCCAAAGTCCAATAATTAAGCTCCCAAATGACTTCTCCTTGGCCTCCAATTTTTACCACAACTCTCTCATGGTGTCTTTTACCTGTAGTAATCCTGGCATGGCCCAACACCTGGCATGGCCTTGATAAGGTAAAACCCCATTTTTACCTCTGGCCAGCCCCTGCATTGCCCTTCCCCACCTCTATTTTTCTCTCCCCTTCCCTCTCCTAGCTTCCTTGGACCCCCAGGGCATCTCTAGAAAACCCCCACAGCTAGTGGACAAGGTGGGCGCGCCAAAGGCACGTCGGAGCGTGCCATGCCAGCCATTTGCGTGCTCTGGAGCGCGCTACAGTGCGCCCCGGCACTATAGCTGCCACCCAATCTCCTGCCTCAACCACATTGGGCCACCCCATCATGTCCCTCGAGGTCGCCTTGACGTCCTCATCACGGCAAATGGTCGACCCCCTCCTCTCTCTCCTTTTGCTGGCCTCCGCTCGCACACGCACCGGCTACCCGAGTGCACCAATGGGTGCGCTCGCATGCACGACGCGTCTGTGCTTCCACACTCCCTCTCTTTCCTCCCCTGGCCCGAGACAAAGTCCACGCGAGCCGTAGACATGGGCCAAAGGTTCCCCGAGCACGCTTGGGACGGCCACGGCCTCGCCGGACCTCGGTCCATGGTGCGCCATCCGTTGGGCTATTTAAAGCCACCCCGAGCTCCTCTCGGCTCTTCTCTTGCTTCCTCTCTGCCTCTATTGAACCCCTAGACCTCCCCTCTCCTTTCCCCTGCTCTGCGTGCTCGACCCGAGCCGGAGCACCGCCGCCACGGGCCACTGCCATCCGGAGGGCACAGAGCGCCCCGGCCTCCTTTTCTCCTCCCTTAGCTTCCCCGAGTCCTCAGGGCATGACCCCCCACTTCAAATCCTTTCCCCCCACACCAGAGTCATCGGATCCTCCATGGCCACCGCCAGTCTCCGCCACGGATAATGCCCTGCTCAGCTCAGAGCCCCTCGGCGACCGTGGCCGGCATGAGGAGGACCCCCTCGGCCCCCTGAGCACGCTGGTAGGCTGGGTGGCTGGATCAGTGGCTGGAGTCGCTGGCAATCGCTGTCAGGGTTCGCCCCTCTCCATGGCCGTGCGAGAGGGTGTGGGAGGAGAACGACGAACCTGCCAATGGGGCCCACCCATCAGCGAGCCAAAGGCCGGTCCCCCTGTTTAAGTGGAGACGGGCTCCACCGAGAGTCACCTTTGCTCGGGGAAGACGGCTTACCCGACTGCGCCTTTGATGTGGCCCCTGCACGCGCCCGGCCGAGCCACTGGGCTGGCCCAATCTCTATCTTGCGCGCCATGCGTGTCTTAGCCTATTTAGGTGAGGATTTTTCTTTCCTTTTTTCCTTTACCAGTGGGATTCACATATTCGCAACTAATTCATTTTAAATCCAAATCTGGTGATTCAAAATCCTAGAGGTTCCTAAAATCTTCCTCTATCCAAAAATATATCCTACATATTTTTCCCACACGCTTCTCTCTAATGTTCAAATTTAAATTTAAATTTGAACTAATGGAGAGCCACCTTGTAAAATTTCCAAAGCATCCATATAATCTCCAAATGGAGTAATTCCAATTTATAGGTACTCTAAGTGTCATACACTATTTTTCTAGCCATGGTGAACATTTTTACCATGCACCTATTCTGTTGGATCCACTAAATAACCCACTTTTCCATTTATCTCATCTTTGCAAATTCAGAAGAAAATCATCCAAACTCCAAATCCAGTGAAACCACTTCCCACATGTTTCTAGAATCATGCCCTAATTGTTGGGTCCATCCACTCATTTTTATAAAAATATTTTCTGTTGACATCTTATAGGACCATCATTTCCTTCATTTCCACCATTCAAAAACTTCTCCTTGATCCACATCCAATGATACCTTCCTGATTATTTTTCTTGTGACCCAATGTGTCCAACAAAAATAAAACTCCTTATTATAGAGCACTTTTATTTCTCTACTTGTTGTGTTTCTTATTACGGTTGTTTCCGACAATAGTTGACGAGGTAGACAGAGTGCTCAGAGGTGGACGAGAAGCGTGTGAAGACCTCGAAGACCTTGCAAGCCAGGCAAGAAGCCCTTTGACAATGATGAGAAACCATTTTTATTGCATGTCATATAGCACTTTATTTTCATCATATTTTATCATGTGATGTGGTGTTCCCCTTTCGGTGGAATGCCTCCGGTACCTTTCCATTGACACTTGCATCGGGCATGACCCTACCACCTTATGAGGATTATGCGGGTGGGTGTAGTTAGGATGCTAGTAGATGCTATGCAAGTGGGGGTGGGACTTATGCATAGTGATGGCAAGAAAAGATATGATTTCAAAGATTTTATTGAAAACCCCGTCGGGTGCCACTAATGCCCGAGGGAGATGATGATGAGACGGGTGACCACTTGAGAAAGAAGTGGTGTGCCGGGACAAAAAGAGATGTGGTTTTCGAAAACGGATTGGTGTAAGTTGAGACCGTTACTCCAACCTTACATGCGCAACCACGATACCCCTTATGGGATGGGGCTTTGTTGATTACTATGGTTGGTACTAGCAAGGAGCCCGCATTACTAGTGGCAAGAGTGAAGTGGTCACTCTAAAGACGGGGTCGTCCCAGAGAGGAAGGTCATGTGCTGTCTTTACATGCATCGGGAACACCGTTGCGTGCCCTCATGGATGATACGCGTGATGTATATCATGAGGGATGGCACCAACGAGCGGACTCTTTGTTTAGTTTCACCATGGGAAAGGCATTGTTCGGGTGCTTACCTCGGGTATGTTATATACCGCGAGTCATGGATGACACGGAAGTTCCCCGAGTTTTGTGGGTAAAGTGTGCAACCTCTCCAGAGTGTAAAACTATTCGAATAGCCGTGTCCACGGTCATGGATAATTGGATGACCGCTCTTGTGCTACATCCAGATGTTTTCACAAACTTGGTGTGTGTGTGTGTGTGGTGACAAGAATGATACTTGAGTTGAGTCGAATGACTCGACATGATGACTGGACATGAGATGTTCAGACGGAACATGAGACAAGTCCGAGGACTTGGTGTGATGAATGAACATGAGATCTTCAACCCCTACTTATGATGATGATTGTGACATGTTCTTATGAACATGTGTGTATGGTTGATGCATGCTTACTTAAGTTACTTGATCATGTCATTGCACTAAAAACAAGCTTTCTGCAAAACCTACCTATTAGTGCTATATCATGCATTGTTATTACCTTGCTCCATACATGGGTTGCTTGCGAGTACATTCAAAGTACTCATTGGCTTGCCACTGGTTATTTTATTGGCCAGGCATGAAAGATCAGGTTAGGATGAAAATTACCTTGGCGACGGACATGCGATCTAGGATGCCTCCCAGTCAGAATGCTTGTAGCGTTAAGGTAGATGGCATGGGGTCACGAATCATTGAAGATTTCTGCTGCAAAATTGTGAAGACAAGGCCTTAAGGGCCACATTTGAGTAAACCGGTATGTAATGGATGTAAGACTCTTGTTATTTAGTTTCTGTGTGTTCAGTGAGCATTGATCTCTGGGATCACTGTGCACGTACATTCGGTGACCACGACTTATGAGTCGAGGTCCCCACAATGAACTGCCAATGGTTTTTTGGTCGATCAGAACGACACCAAATTGAGCCACCGGCCAGACACCCTTCTCATTGTTGTACGGGGCAGAAGCAGTTCTCCCCAGGAACTCATATACGGGTCGCCTCGAGTGCTCTCTTATGATGATCTTGAGCAAGAGCAATTGCGACAAGATGACGCGACGCTCCTTGAGGAAGACCATCTTCGGTCTGCTGTGAGAGCTGCACGCTACCAGCAAGCTTTGTGCCGCTATCATAGCTGCAAGGTTCGTGCTCGAAGCCTTGAGGAAGGCGACCTTGTTCTTCGGTGTGTTCAGTCAGCCAAGAATTCCAACAAGTTGACGCTAAAGTGGGAAGGCCCTTATTGGGTAGTACGAGTCACCAGGCCTGGCGCAGTCCGTCTGGAGACCGAAGATGGCGCTCTGGTGAGCAACTCCTGGAATATCGAGCATGTTCGTAAGTTCTACCCATAAGGCGTGGTTGCTGGGTGACAGGAAGATAAGTTGCTGAACCCTAAGTGAATTTTTTCTGTGAAGTTATTTTCCCTAGATGATTTCGACTTTTATATGGAAAACCTGCACGCTAAGGAACCTTGTCATGATCGACGGTGCACTTGCTCTGTTTCTAGTCTGCTCAACGACGTAAATGGCTGCGCTCGGCCCTTGCTCTGTTTCGAGTCCGCTCAACGGCTCAAGTGGTTGCGCTCGCGCCCTTGCTCTGTTTTGACTCCGCTCAATGGCTCAAGTTGTTGCACTCGCGCCCTTACTCTGTTTCGAGTCCGCTCAACGACTCAAGTGGTTGCGCTCGCGCCCTTACTCTATTTCGAGTCTGCTCAACAGCTTAAGTGGCCACGCCAAGAATGTCAAGGTATCTTGCCGACAGTAGCACCGCCAGCAGGCTGCTAAGGACCCGCTCCTCGAAGCGCTCGCGGTAGGGCTACACATGCCGGCAAGATTTTTTTTCGAGAAAGCGTAGGGAAAGCACCATGCAAAGAGTAATCTAACAAGGAGAATATCATACGGTCATTCAAATAGGTTGAAATTTACATGAGATGTCACCTCTTCCTAAGTACATCTTTATTTGACTTTCTCCCCTAGGGGAGATTATGAGAAGAAAAATATAGGAGGAGGAGGAAGATTACAAGAAGAAAAAGATAACAAGGGTCCTCTGACAAGAGCCTAGCCCCTCATGGGCCAGCATTGCACAGAGGAGAAGACCAACACTACGTGGACGAGAAGGGGACCCGAGAAGCCGAAGTCCACGGGCTTGCCAAAAGATCCAGCTGGAAGAGGAGGCAGCGCCCGAGACAAGGACCCCTAGCAAGATTGCCCTGCCGGGAGGGGGAGAGGCATGAGGCTGACGGTGATGGTGCAACGTACGGTCAGTCCGAGTCCAGGTCGTCATATTCCGACTTGACGGCCTAAAGCCCGGACTCGTCGTTGTCGTCTTCACCACTGTCCTCCTCATCACTGTCACTCGAGGAGGAACCTTCGGCTTTGCTCGAGCTCTCGTTGCAGCAGCCGAGACGGATGCCTGAGCACCCATAAATCTTGACGGAGAGCAGATCAGCCTCCGTCATTTTGAAGCGGAGGACGTGCCCATCCTGGAGGTTGTGGGTGCGAGCGAAGGTTTTCCAGCCGCGCCTGAAGAATATGATGGCGCTCTCCGAATACTCGACGTCCACCCGCATGGCGCCATTGTAGCAGCCATGCGCCCGCAACCACAAAACGGGCGGCTTATCGGTCTCCATCGCCCTAGCAAAAGGGCGAGGCAGGCACAAATGGCTCCGAAGGGGACCGCACATTTGAGGACGAACTCCAACGCTGTCACCTCGGTGTGGGTCTCTTTGAGGAAGAGGCGGGCTTGGCATCGGAGGGAGAGGTGGAGCAGCACTCCGCCTCCCCCAGCCTCGGCCTCCATGGCGACCACGGCCCCTCGCGCTTCTCCTGCCACGTGCACCCAGGTCACCCTCCACCTCTAAGGTGGAAGCGGTGGCATGATCCCGACGAGAACTCCTCCTTAGTGCAAAGGATGGTGGCCGCCCTCTCTCCCTATTCATAGCTAAGGGCGGGCACCACTCAAGGTTTGGAAGAGGTGGAAGGGCGAGCTCTGGGGGTTCGCGCTTGGAGAGGAAGGAAGGATGGATGAACATGACCCTTGCTACCCCTCAATTTATAGGGGGAAGCACGGGGGCTTTCTCTCCCCTGCTCCAAGAGTCGCCACCCACCTCTTCCAATATCGTCGCCCATGATCACGAGGCGAACAACAACCGCCCGTTGCTCCAATCCGCGACGCTGAAGTTTCTGCCATGGCCAGGACTTTAAGTCACGGATGCCTGTTGCCAGCTCCCCGCTATGCATGCGATGCGCATGGCAGAAACATCCTGACGCATCAATTGAAATAATTACTACCACGCCGCGCATGTATCCCACGACGCGCACCTTGCGCACATCATGGGGAGGCATAGTAAGCGGAATGATTGTAACCGCAGGCTCCTGCCACGCGTGCCCGTGCACTATTTGGGCCTAGCCCAACAACGCCTCGCACCGTGTGTGGCCCAGGCCAGGGGGCTCCTGTCGGTGCACTAGAGTTTTGGGGTTGTCCAGTGCCCCTTACCCGTGCACAGGAAGTAGAAGCCACTCCAGCAGGCAAGGCCCGACTAGGGGCTGCTACATGTAGATGCAGCAAAATCAAGAGAACATCCAAACAAAAAATCGAGATCAAGACCAAAGGCTAGAGCCCCGACAAGACCGTATCCGGATGGCCTTCAAACCCCCGGCAAGGCGATGCCCCGACAAGATCTCGCCAGCACAGAGGCTAGGTGTCGGCCAACCTAGGCACGTGTCGAGGGGCCAACGATGGAGGAGGCTATGTAATGCTGATGGGATGGGGTCCTGTCCCGTTCCGTGGATGGTCAAAGGCACCTGACAGAGCATTAAATGCGCTTGTCTTACACCGTCAGTGTTAGGTACGATAACAATGTAGCACTATACACCTCATGTACGTACTATACGCCGCTGTTGGGATCCCCTTAGTCATATAAAAGGAGGCCCAAGGCGTTACAATAGAGGATCCTTTGACCAATCTTCTAGCTCACACGCGTAGCGGCTGTGTTCTATCGCCCACACAGCGCTCCTGTGGCTAGAACCCAAGAACACCCACAATACACAAAGCAGGAGTAGGCTTTTACACCTCTCGGCAGCCCGAACCTTGGTAAAAATCCCTCACGCTGCTCGTTCGACCTGCTCTTCATGCATATCCGTCCCCCTGCCAAACCAAAAGGGGTCCTCCCAATTCCATAGGTGTTCGTCCCCCACGACAATCATAGCTTCCATCATCCTTTCCTCACATGGGACATGCTCTATTAAGGATAATCATCACACTTCTATTTACATACAACTCAAAAGAAAATTACAACTCGATACCTATGACAAAATATGACTCTATATGCAATATGGAAGTGGTGGTGCATGTCATAAAAGGAAACGCTAGAAGTTGCATGGCAATATATCTTGGAATGGCTATGGAAATGCCATAATAGTTAGGTATGGTGTATTTTTTGAGGAAGGTATATGGTGGCTGTTTTGAGGAAGGTATATGGTGGCTGTTTTGAGGAAGGTATATGGTATACCGACGAAAGTTGCGCGGTAATTGAGAGGCTAGCAAAAGTGGAAGGGTGAGAGTGCGTATAATCCATGGACTCAACATTAGTCATAAAGAACTCACATACTTATTGCAAAAGTCTATTAGTCAGTGAAGCAAATAATTAAATGCATGCTCCTAGGGGGGAGGTTGGTAGGAGTTAACCATCACGCGCCCCCGACCCTCACACAAAGGTCGACAATCTATAAACAAGTCATGCTCCGACTTCCTTACATAACGGTTCACCATACGTGCATGCTATGGGAATAACAAACCTTTACACACGTATTTTTACCAAATCACAATTTACTTCCTAACATGTCTCTAAACATTACTATCTTTATATCTCAAGACTTTATGTAAGGAATCAAACTTCTCATAAATACTCAATGCACTTAATATGGAAGTTTTTACTATATCCCTTTTGGATGTCTATCATATTAGGACTAAATTCATCACCTAGACCAATGACCATGTTGTTTTGAAACTCTCATAATAATATAACTGAGGTACGAGAGTTCAAGTATTTCTATAAAACACAAACACCACCGTGCTCTAAAAGATATAAGTGAAGCACATAGAGCAAAATTGCCCAACTCAAAAGATATAAGTGAAGAACGTAGAGTATTCTAATAAATTCACGATTCAACGTGTCTCTCTCAAAATATGTGTGAAGCAAGGATGATTTTCGCAAACTAACAAGCAAATACTCATATCATACAGGACACTCCAAGCAAAACACATATCATGTGGTGAATAAAAATATAGCCTCAAGTAAATTTGCCGATGGATTGAAGACAAAAGAGGGGATGCCTTCTGGGGAATCCCCAGGATTAGGCTCTTTGGTATCCTTGAATATGACTTGGGGTGCCTTGGGCATCCCCAAGCTTAGGATCTTGCCACTCCTTATTCCATAATCCATCAAATCTTTACCCAAAACTTGAAAACTTCACAACACAAAACTTAACAGAAAACTCCCGAGATCCGTTAGTATAAGAAAGTAAATCACCACTTTAGGTACTGTTGTGAACTAATTCTTCATTTATATTGGTGTTATACCTACTGTAATCTAACTTCTCCATGTCTCATACCACATGATACAACCCACAGATTCATCAAAATAGCCAAACAACTCAAAGAAAACAGAATCTGTCAAAAACAGAACAGTCTGTAGCAAACTGAAAACTTTGTATACATATGTAACTCAAAACATTCTTAAAACTTAGGAAAACCTGGGAAATTTGTATATCAATACTATGTAAAAATGTCAGATCAATTTGATGCTCTGAAAAAATTATAAACTTCTTGGACTGAGCGCAAAAGTTTCTGTTTTTCAGCAAGATCAAATCAACAACTACCATAGATCACCCTAAAGGTTTTACTTGGCTCAAACACTAATTAAAATACCAAAACACAATTAGTACAGAATTAATAATGTGGGAAACACTTACAAACATAAGCAAAAATAGAACACAAAATAAAATTGGGTTGCCTCACAACAAGTGCTATTGTTTAACGCCCCTAGCTAGGCAAAACGCAATAGATCTAGGTATTGTCATCTTTGGTAAGCAACCCAAACTTTATCAAACCATCAAAATATTTTCTAACTAGATCTATCCTTTGCTTCAATTCTTTCCTAGTAGAAGAACTTAAATCATGAAAAGGACTTTGGCTAGTGATTTTAACATTCATAGATCCGTAATCTAGATCATCGCCATAGATATCATCGTATAAAACACGTATCCTATTTCTAACGGGTTCCTTAATCATTTTTGCAACCAAATCATCCTTAAACCCTACTAAAATTCCCTTAGTAATCCAATCAAATTCCTCATAGGTTTCTAAATACAAGGCTTGAGAGACTTCCACGTGGGGAGCTCTTCTGCTAAGATTTTCACTATAAGATTGATAGTCTCTAGCTTCTAGACTACGCAAAGTTTCTTTATCATGGAGAATTTCTTCAATTGGAGGGTGTTCAACATCTTTATCATAGAAAGCAAAAATCTCCCTAGCTTCTTGTATTATGAAATCAAATTCTTGCATAAGGGTGATAGTAGCAATCTTCTTAGCCTTAGGGTGATTCATATTGGGAAGTTCATAAAATACTATTTGCAAAGCAGGATGTAGGTGCACAAATTTTCTTTCGAATTTTCCAATGAGCATGACAGTAGCGTCTGCATAACTATTTGTGCTAAGAAAAGGATACCTCTTACTCATAGGCATTACCCCCGTACAATCAAAGAACTCTTGAATAACACTCTTCCCAATAATATTCCCATCTCCTACTTGAATTTTTTTGTTTTATAATTAGGAGGAGATTCAGTTTCATGTTCTAGAGAGCAAGATTCAATTTTTTCTTCAAGATTAGTACTAGCAATGCCCTCTAGATTTTCACTGATAACCTCCCTTGCTTCAGACATGGTGGCAAAGCAAGCAATCAAACACACAAGAGAATGAAAGAAACGGCGAACAAAAAGGCAAATCTTTTTGGTATTTTCTGAAAATCATTTTAGAAGTGAGGGAGAGGAAAATGAGAGGCAAATGGTAAATAATGTAAATGCAAGAGATGAGTTTGTGATGGGTACTTGGTAGGCTTGATGTGTATCCTCCCCTACAACGGCGCCAGAAATCCTTCTTGCTATGTCTTGAGCTTGTGTTGGTTTTCCCTTGAAGAGGAAAGGGTGATGCAACGAAGTAAATACGTATTTCCCTTAGTTGTTGAGAACCAAGGTATCAATCTAGTAGGAGGAACAAGCAAGTCACCATTGGATGCACCTACACAAATAATCAAACTCTTGCACCCAACGCTATAAAGGGGTTGTGAATCCCTTCATGGTTATTTGCAAGGATTAGATCTAAAATAGATAGATGTAAACGAGTGCGGAAAGTAAAAGATAAATAAATTGTAGCAAGGTATTTTGGTATTTTTGATTTATATATCTGAAAGTATATGATGCAAAATATACCCGGGGCCCATAGATTTCACTAGAGGCTTTTGACGGTGTCCTAGACTAGGGGGTACTCACCATGTTGTCGCCTGACCAGTGGGTCGGGTCGAGGACCCCCAGGGCGACTCACTAATGGGCCATTTCGGGTAGCCCATGTCGAATACAAAGAGGATTCCACAAGACTTGGCGCCCAAGACAAGGACTCCTCTAAACCCTAAGCCTACGATGCATATATAAATCGAGGCCAAGCTAGTCGATAGATCATCTTATATTCATTACTACAATCTTGTGGTAGATACATGTACTCTATACTATCCCCATATCAATACAATCAAAAGCAGGACGTAGGGTATTATCTCCTCGAGAGAGTCTGAACCTGGGTAAAATCATGTGTCCATGTTACCATTGCTCCAAGACTCCTAGATTAGGACCCCTACTACGAGATATGCCGGTTTTGACACCGACATTGGTGCTTTCACTGAGAGCCTACTGGGGTCAACGTCGCGATCTACGCGTCGGAACCACACTACATCGTCAATGTCGTCATCTTTGTCGCCGGCTTGACTAGTCACCTCGGCTAGGCCGAGGATTGCACACCACGTCGGATTATCTAGATCGTATGGGTGTCTTCATCAATATCAACTCCAATCTCAACCAAGATCATGGAAGAATCCTCCAGGTGCTCGGAGGCTCAACGTCAACATTGCCCTTGCGCGATCATGCAGTTTTTCTGGATAGCGAATTCAAGTTCGTCATCCCTGCCTCCTTGAGTGTCATTTTTACTATTGCATCGGTGGAATTGTGCGGAATTGAGTCTAGAACAACCCTGCAAAATTTCGTCACGTTCCGGTGGAGGAATCTCCAGCGATCTGCAATATACCGGAGCGTTGTTGAGTCTGGACGGGAATTTGGATGAGTTTAGGGCGAGGTCTCCACTATCTAGCTCGGACTTTATTTGGAAAACCCCACCATTCATCGGCTGCGGAATTCCTATAACGAGAAACCCTCACAATTTCAGCTCGATCCGACCGTTCAATCTCCGAGAAACGTCTGATGAGTACAACAAATTTTGGATCTATTTTCTGCGCGAAAACGAATCCGACCTAAGTACATCTTTTTCATAAACGGGTTGTCGCACATCTTTTTGAAGGAAATTTTCTCATCATCTCGTTCATCCGACCAAGAGTTCGGAATCGCAAGGGCCGAATAATCATCAAGCAAACCTCATAATCCTCGGGTTGTACGGGTCGGGCGCTCTGTTGCTTCATCAAGCCAGCATTGACCTCATCACAAATTCTGACCCGAGTCGGCATCGCCACGCCGTTGCTTTTTCAACCTAACGTCCAACACGCCGACCTTCTTTGACACCTTAGCTGGCATGAGACTTTGGAGTCACCAGCCGACCAACTTCAACACTTCGTCTAGCCTAAGACTTCGGTGTCACCAGCTGACCTGCTCCGTCACCTCGGCTAGATCGGGGCTTTGGCATTCATTCATCAACCTGCTCCGGGGACTTCGGCGTCATCAGCCGACCCGCTTTAGCACCTCAGCTGGCATGAGACTTCAGCGTCACCAGCCGACCTGCACGAGACTTCGGCGTCCGCCGATCACAACTCTGCCATGCTAACTGGACAGAGGACTTCATCTCGCCACATCGACCGTATTGCGCCGCCACTTTGTCAAGCCGAACTCTCCGTTCAGGCACCTCGACGCCCAGACCATATTCCTTTACTTATTTGCTTCACTTAAAATAACTAAGTAGAAGATTTTTTTAAAATATATTATTACCTTTATTTGTTATTACTCTTGGCTTGCACTATTTTATGTGTGCAAGTAATCGGCTTCGGCTGCGTCGCGCGGTGAGTTCGGCGTCACCTTGCTGACCTACTCCGCCATCTCTGCTGGACCGGGGTCTTCGCCTCACAACATAGGCCGAGCCATGTCACTACTTTGGAATGCCGAGATTCTTGCTCGGTCATCTCGGGCTTGGAGGCTAGGACCTCGTTCATGCCAAATACTATGCACCATATCGGATCTGTCAAAAGTTCGATGGGCATCCTCGTCCCGCCACAAGCCCGGATCGCGTCATCGACACCGAGCACATTAACCAGATAAGTCTCTTTCATGTTAAAATATTTTTACCTTTCTAATTTTGTTTGGTTTGACCAAGCGTTATACTTTTTTGACAAAAAGTTGTTTGTGAAAAACTTTCTTTGTCAAAACTTTGTTTGTTACAAACAAATTCAAATACCCCGTTTACTTGGGGGCTTCCTTTAGGAAACCTTTTCTCTTTACATGTGATTATTATTATGCAGCTTCTTTCCTTGCTCATGTTTTATGCCAAAATATGCATCATGTTGACTTAAGTGTTCCGCAAAGCTGGGTTGCCTGGCTCATGTGCTTACCCTTACATTCCCGATTGTTCGGCTAGGGAGTAAAGGGAGCACCTCTATGATTGTTACGATTGGGTCATCCGAACTCGTACCTCAGACAAGGTGAAGTCGAAAGCTAGCGATCTTATTGTTTTCAACTATGGTCGGCACACGATGGAACTCATGCGTACGCAAATCTATTGCACAAGTCTCATAGTAATCATGAGCGACCAAAGAAAGGTACCGTTGGGGGCACTATTTTCTTTGACAAGCTTCTTACATTACATAAGTAATATATCATAAGTTCCCTGGGCGCGCTTTGTCGGTTACAGCCTCATGGCCTGATTGCCTGGTTATCCGAAACATCACCGATGTTCTTAGTAGGCCGAACAAATAACACTTTTCGGCCCTTGTCAGAAGAGGGAGAAGCCGGCGGTCGGTTAAGACGCCTTCAAAGTTCGGGCGAACACATATATTATATAAGTACTTCGGTACATACAATCATTATACATAAAATTCTTTTACCCAAAGTCACTTGGGGGCTCTTAAATAAATATGAGCCATTTTATAATAGATGTTTTCGTCTTAGTCGTTGCAAAGTCTTTTTCTACCACTTCTTTCTCGACTCAAGTGTATGATCAATAGCCGGGTAGCCTGGTTTCTCTCTAAAGCCGCTCGCGTTTAGTTCGCTAAACTGGTCCA
This sequence comes from Hordeum marinum, assembly GCA_022496015.1. NCBI lineage: Eukaryota > Viridiplantae > Streptophyta > Magnoliopsida > Poales > Poaceae > Hordeum > Hordeum marinum. The sequence goes on from CM039673.1 coordinate 300,239,964, forward strand.
AGATACACTTCGCCTTCGGGATAGGGAGGTTGAAGCCGAAGGCTGACCCACTTAAAGTCTAGAGATCAGATGTGTCATGTCAAAGCACGACGGAAGCACAATTTTAAGACCAATTTCGTATTGGCACCAAAAAGCTTGATTCAATCTAGATGTAAAGTTTTTTACGCATGTTTTTGGTCTTTTGAGCTTATAGCATCTTTCACCTGTTTTATATTTTCCTTTCAGCGGGACATTCTCTTGGTTGAGGTGTTCGGCGTGAAACACTTTTCTAAAACTACAGTTCAGCATATTTCCTGCTGAACTGCACCTCAGTATTGTCAAAAATACATGACAATTGAACTAGTTCCCGAGGAGGTATGATCCTAGGGTCGGCATGTTGCCCAATCCATGTCTCGGGGGCTACTGCATTGACAATTCAATGCAGAAAATTTAAGTGCAATACAGTTTCTGAGGAGATTATGATCCTCAGGTTGGTCGGCCACACCCAACCGGAATCTCGAGGTCTATTCACACCGCTTTTGTGTTCCTAAGTATGCCGCCGAGCTAGAAGTTGGTCCTCATGCCGATTTCGCGAATCGACCCCAGTCTCAGGGGCTACTGGGATCAATAGTCTTATGTCATCCTTCGGATGCGTCTTGGGTTTTAGACCGACACACACCTTGAGGGCTACTGGCTATATATGTCGGCATAGAATAAATTGCACCAATCGAAAATATCCACAAAAAATCAGCCCATGGTCGGGGTGGGGCACCACCTCGAAAGCAATCCGGCATAAAGCTCGGGCGCAAGTGGCTGGCTCCATAGAGGGCATTTCCGTCATTAAGCTCGGATGAATTTCTTCAATTTTTTAAAGGCTGAGGTAATCTATGATACCTCGTATGCCGATCATCATTGGAGCTCGGATGCAGTTCGGTGTTGGAGCTCGGAAGCAGTCCGACATAAAGCTCAAGATCGGAGACGCCTCAGAAGTAGTCCGACATAAAATCTCAGATGTGAATGGCTGGCTCCATAAAAGACTATTCCAGCTCGGATGAAGTCCTTCAAATTTTCAGAGACCGAGGTAATTTATGACACCTCAGATGCTGACCAACGTTGGAGCTCGGATACAATCCAGCATTGGAGCTATGATGCAGTACGTCATTGGCACTCAGATACCGATCAACATTAGACTTCGGCCACAAAAAGACACCTCAGACGCAGTTCAACATCAAGCTCAGACACGAGTGGTTGTCTCCCTAGAGGGCTTTTTCGGCATTATGTTTGGTTGAACTCCTCCAAACTTTTCATGACCGAGGTAGTCTATGACACCTCGGATGCCGACCAGCGTTGGAGCTCGACTAAAAATACACCTCGAATGCAGTTTGGCATTGGAGCTCGAATGCAAGAGGATATCGCCCCATGGGAAAAATTTACCCGAGGTGTGGTGTAAAAATTACAGGGCATTTATAAAAGCCGATAATTTAAAGGGGGCTCCTCGGATGCCCGACGTATGAACTCTTCGGATACACATCGGCGACTCTTGAGATCGAAGAAGGGAAGATTGGTTGAACCAATTTTCAAGACCGACGACCGAAGAGGAAGAACAGTTCGGAAGAACAGAGGAGCATCCCCAATTTGAATACCGGTTCTGGGGGCTACTAACGGTGTCCTAGACTAGGGGGTACTCACCGCGTCATCTTTCGACCTGTGGGTCGGGCCGAGGACCCCCAGGGCGACTCACTAATGGGCCACTTCGGGCAGACCTTGCTGAATACAAAGAGGATTCCACAAGACTTGGCGCCCAAGACAAGGACTCCTCTAAACCCTAGGCCTACGGTGCATATATAAACCGAGGCCAAAAGCAGGACGTAGGGTATTATCTCCTCGAGAGAGCCCAAACCTGGGTAAAATCCTGTGTCCATGTTACCATCGCTCCAAGACGCCTAGCTTAGGACCCCTACTACGAGATACGCCAGTTTTGACACCAACAACTTCTCTCTTGAAGGCAAATATCATGATGGGTAAACAAATTACTGTCAAGCAATTGATAGAAAAGCGAATAATCATGTAGTTATCCAAGGAAATGATCATGCATATTGGCATCACGTCCATGACAAGTAGACTGAAACGATTCTTCATCTACTACTATTACTCCGCACATCGACCGACTCCTACGTGCATCTAGAGTATTAAGTTCATGAAGAATAGAGTAACGCATTAAGAAAGATGATATGATGTTGAGGGATAAACTCAAGCAATATGATGAAAATCCCATCTTGTTACCCTTGATGGCAACAATACAATACGTGCCTCGCTACCCCTACTATGTCACCGCGTGAGAACACCGCAAGATTGAACCCAAAACAAAGCGCTTCTCCCATTGCAAGAATTACCAATCTAGTTGGCCAAAGCAAACCAATAACTCGAAGATACTTGCAAGGATATGAAAACATGCAAATAAAAATTCAGAGGCGATTCAAATATGATTCATGGATAATCTAAACATAAACTCACAATTCATCGGATCTTGACAAACACACCACAAAAGAGGGTTACATCGGATAGATCTCCATGAAGATCACGAAGAACATGGTATTGAAGATCAAAGAGAGAGAGGAAGCCATCTAGCTACTAGCTATGGACCCGTAGGTCTGTGGTGGACTACTCACGCATCATCGGAGGGGCAATGGAATTGATGTCGGTGCCCTCCGTGATCGAAACCCCCTCTGGTAGATTATCGAAAAAGGCTCCAAGATTGGATTTCTCGAGAATGGAGGATTCCGGTGGCGGAAAAGTATTTGCATGGCTATTTCTGATGTTGGGGGAATATTTGGGTATTTGTAGGCTAGAGAATAGGGTTTGGAAACCTATCAGGGAGCAACAAGCCTACTAGGCGCGGCTAGGGGCGCCTAGCAGGTTTGGGGCACCCTAGCCCCTCCCCTAACGTGCGCTCCAAGCTTGATCGACTTGTTTACTTCTCGAAAAATTCCTTCCGAAGGTTTTATTCCGTTTGGAATCCGTTTAATATCCCATATCTGCAAAACTCCAAAGCAAGGAAAAAACAAAAACTCGCACTTGGCTCTAGATTAATATGTTAGTCCCAAAAATAATATAAAATAACATATTAATGCATATAAAGCATCCAAAACAGATAATATAATAGCATGCCATCATCAAAAATTATAGATACGTTGGAGACGTATCAGTGGCTTCTCTCATGAGTATAGCACACGGTGGGTGAACAAATTACTGTTGGGCAATTGATAGAAGATCGAATAGTCAGGACAACATCCTAGGAAATGATCATTATATAGGCATCACGTCCAAGATAAGTAGGCCAAAACGATTCTGTATCTACTTCTATTACTCCACACATCGACCGCTATCCAACATGCATCTAGTGTATTAAGTTCATGAAAGACGGAGTAACGCAATAAGAACGGTGACATGGTGTAGACAAGATCTATTCATGTAGGAGTAGACCCCATCTTGTTATCCTTAATAGCAACGATACATGCGTGGCTTGCTACCCCTTCTGTCACTCGGAAAGGACACCGCAATATCAAACCCATCACAAAGCACCTCTTCCCATGGCAAGAAAAATCTATCTAGTTGGCCTAACTAAACCAAAGATTCGAAGAAGAAATACGAGGCTATAAGTAATCATGCAAATAAGAGATCAAAGAAGGCTCAAATCATATTCATGGATCGAAACTAATCATGAACTCAAAATTCATCGGATCGCAACAAACACACCGCAAAAGTCATTACATCAAATAGATCTCCAAGAAACCATTGTATTGATAATGAAAAGAGAGATAGGAATCCATCTAACTACTACCTACGGACCCGTAGGTATATGGTGGACTACTCAGGCATAATCAGAAAGGCACCCATGAAGACGATGCACCCCTCCATCATCGTGTTAGATAGGATCTTGAGGTTCTGGAACTTGCGACAGCTGGAATTGTGTTTTGTCGACTCCCCTAGGGTTTTATGAATATTTGAGAATTTATAAAGGTGATAGTCGGTGGACGGGGTCCCGAGGAGGCCACAACCCATTAGGGTGAATCTGGGCCTCTAACGCGCCCTGATGGGTTGTGGGCAGCCTGGGCTCCCTCCTGGCTGCTTCTTTGGCCCATTGGCACTCTTCTGGTCCGAAGAAAATCTCCAAAAAGTTTTGTCTTGATTGTACTCCATTGGTACTGATTTTCTACGAAGTAAAAAACGTGCAAAAACAACAACTGGCATTTTGGCACTATGTCAATAGGTTAGTCCAAAAAATGATATAAAGTTGCTATAAAATGATTGTAAAACATCCAAGATTGATAATATATCAACATGGAACAAGCAAAAAATATAGATACGATGCAGACTGTCATGGGAACGAACACCCATGGGATCATAGGGACCCCTTTCGGTTCGACGGGGAAAAGGCTCGCACAAAGATCCGGTCTGATGAACAACATTCGGGGATCTTTACCCAGGTTCGGGCCGCACGGATGCGTAAAACCCTACTCCTTCTTGGTTGTATTCAGAGTGTTCTTAGGGTTCTAGCTACATGAGCGCTATGAGCAGCTACCACGCGTGTGAGCTAGGAAGTCCCAAAAGTCCAAAAGTACAAAAGTCCAAAAATCCTCTCCCTTATCGCCCCGGGCCTCCTTTTATACTCTGAAGGGGATCCCAACAGTGCCATATTGTATGTACATGGGGGGTACAGAGCTACAGTGCTATCATACCTAACACTGACGGAGTAGGACAGGCGCATTTAATGCACCGTCAGGCATCTGTGTCCCTGAGTGGGATGGTATGGGAGCCGATCCCATTGGCACCGCTTATCCCCTTCCAAAGTTGACGTCGTGACACACGTCTAGGTGGATCGACACCTGGCCCGTGCGCTGGCGGGGCCTTGCCGGGGCCTTGCCTTGCCGGGGCCTTTTTTATCGGGGCCTTGCTTTGTCGGGGCCTTGATTTGCCCAGGGATTCAATAGTCCTCTCGGCAAGGTCTTGCCGGTGGTCTTGACTCTCCTGTGTTGGTATCTGGCAAGTCCCTGCTGGGCCTCGCTGCCAGGGTGGCCACTACTGCCCGTGCATGAGTAAGGGGCACCGGAGAGCCCAAAACTCTAGTGCACCGACAAGAGCTCCCAAGCCTGGGCCACACACGATGCGAGACGTTGTTGGGATAGGCCCAAACAGTGCACGGGCACGCGTGGCAGGGCCTTGCGGTTGTGATCGTTGAAGCTGGCTGTGCTTCCCCACGACACCCATTGAATGCGGGACGTGGGATACATACCCAACGCATCCCTTCAAATTTTTTATTCCCACGTCGGGTCATTTCCACCATGCGCGCCACATGCATAGCAGGGAGCTAGCAATGGAAGCCCGTGATTTAAAGTCCCTAGGAAAAGCAGTAACTCCAGCGCCATGGATTGGGGCAACGGGGCGGTTACTGTTCGCCCCGTGATCGAGGGTGCCGCTATTGGAGGAGGTGGGAAGCATCCTTTGGAGTGGGGGAGAGTCGGACCCCACGCTTCCCCCTATAAATTGGGGGCTAGTGAGGGCGATACTCATTCATCCTCCTTCCATCTTTCGAGAGAAAACCTCCATAGTTTGCTCTTCCACGCCTCCTCAATCTTCAGGTAGTGCTCGCCCTTAGCCATGAACAGGGGGCGGGGGCGACCGCCGTCCTCTGCTCCGAGGAGGAGCTCTCGTGGGGATCTTGCCGCCACTTCAGCCATAGAGGCGGAGGGTGGTTCGAGCTCATGCGGTGGAAGAGGCGCGAGGGGTCGCGGCCGCCATGGAGGCTGAGGTTGGGGGAGGCGGAGCGCTGCTCCACCACCTCCTCCGACGCCAGGCCTCTCCATTGAGGAGACCCACACCAAGGGGACGGTGCTGGATTTCATCCTCAAGCTGGTTGGTCCCCTCCGGAGCCATCTGCGCTTCCCTCTCCTCTTCGCTAGGGCAATGATGGGCGAAGAGCCACCCATCCTGTGGTTATGGGTGGCTGGTTGTTGTAACGGTGCGACGCGGGTAAACGTCGAGTACCCAGCAAACCGTGTCATGTTTTTCAGGCGCGGTTGGAAGACCTTTGCAGCGCCCACAACCTCCAGGTGGGGCATGTTCTTCGCTTTAAAATGACGGAGGACAATACACTCTCCATCAAGATTTATGGGTGCTCCGACATCCACCTCAGGTGCTACGAAGAGAGCTTGAGCAATGCCAAAAGCCTGTCCTCGGGCGAGAGTGATGAGGAGGACAACGGCAAAGACAACGGCGATGAGTCCGGTCTTCGAGCGGTCAAGTCGGAGGCCGACGACTCAAGCTAGGATTGACCGCCGGCTGCACCATACCGCCAGCCTCATGCTTCTCCCCCTCCCGGCAGGATGTCCTTGCCGGGGCCCTAGTCCCGGGCGCTACCTCATCTTCTAGCTGGGTCTTCTGGCAGGCCCATGGGCTTCGGCTTCTCGGGTCCATCCCCCTTTTCGCCCGCACTGGCCCTCTCCTCCACACAATGCTAGTCCAGGGGGGCCAGGTTCTTGCCTGCCCATCTGGCAGCCCTGCTCCTCCGTGCAGTGTTGGTCCAGAGGGGTCAGACCAGGCTTTTGCTGGGGGCCTTTCGCCATCTTTTTCTTCTTGTAGCCCGCCTCTCCTTTCCATCCTTTTCTTCTTGTAATCTCCCCTAGGGGAGAAAGTCAAATAAAGATGTACTTAGGAAAAAGAAATATCTTATGTAAATTTCACCCTATTTAGAATGAATGCGTATTATTTTCCTTGTTAGGCCTTTTCTATGTATGGAACTTTCCTTATGCCTTCTCAGAAAAATCTTGCCGGCGTGCATAGCCCTACCACGAGTGCTTTGAGGAATGGGTCCTTAGTAGCCTGCTGGTGGTGCTACTGCTAACAAGATACCTTTGCGTCCTTGGTATAGCTGTTCAAGGTGTTGGTCTCGCTCAAAACAGAATAAAGGTGTGAGCACTATCACTTGATTTGTTGAGCAGACTTGAACCAAAACAAGGAGCACGGGGATGACCACTTAAGCTGTCAAGCGGCCCCGAACACGGTGAGGGCGTAGCCAATCGTGGCAAGGTTCCCGTGCGTGCAGGTTTTCCTTACAGAAGCCGAAATTTCCCAAGGAAAATAACTTCATGGCAAGGATTCACTTGGGGTTTTTGCAACTTATTTTTTTTTTGCCGTGCTCCTTCCGGCAAGTTTTTTTGGGGACATCGCTCATAGGTATCCGTACCACCATCTCCAGCAAAGCTGCACGCGAGGTGACCTTCTGTCCTTTGAGAAAAATAAAGAAGAGAAAATACGGATATGGAACCTTGGCGGTCCGTTAGTCCTTGCCGGCATTAAGTGCAATGCAACACTTCAAACAAACATCCAAATAAATAAACATGAGAATCGATCTGGATTGTAGAACACTTATCTTTATTCAACTATGCACAGGGTCTGAGCCTAGCTTTGAACCAAGGATTACATGCTTCAGTGGCAAGACTTGTACAAAAGGTGGTTGCCGGGAGGCCCAACAACCACGCCTTATGGGTAGAACTTGCGAAGGTGTTCGATATTCTAGAATTTGCTCACTGGAATGCCATCTTCGGTCTCCAGGAGGACTACGCCAGGCTTGGTGACCCGTACTACCCGATAAGGGCCTTCCCACATTGGCGCCAACTTGTTGGAATTCTTGGCAGACTGAACTCGCCGAAGAACAAGGTCGCCTTCCTCAAGACTTCTGGCATTAACTTTGTGGCTATGGTAGCGGCACAAGGCTTGCTGGTAGCGTGCAACTCTCACAGCAGCCTGAAGACGGTCTTCCTCAAGGAGCATCGTGTTGTCTTGCTGCAACTACTCTTGCTCTAGCTCGTCATAAGCGAGCACTTGAGGTGACCCGTATATGAGTTCCGTGGGGAGAACTGCCTCTGCCCCATAGACAAGGGAGAAGGGTGTCTGGCCGGTAGCTCCATTTGGCGTCGTTCTGATTGACCAAAGAACCACCGGCAACTCATCAATCTAGCGCCTTCCGCACTTGTGCAACCTGTCAAAAGTTCTTGTCTTGAGGCCTCGCAGCACTTCAGCATTATCCCTCTCCGCTTGGCCATTACTCCTCGGGTGGGCAACGAAAGAAAAACAGATTCTGCTACCGAGGTCTTGGACATGCTGTATGAATTTGCGGCTCATGAACTGTGTGCCGTTGTCAGTGATGATCCTATTGGGAACACCAAAGCAGTAAACTAGTCCCTTGAAGAACTTGACGGCTGACTATGTTGTCACCTTCCTCACTGCTTCCACTTCTGGCCACTTTATGAACTTGTTGATTGCAACGTACAAGTAGTCAAAGCCCCCGGCAGCGTGGGGAAAGGGGTCCAAGATATCAAGCCCCCAGAACGAAAATGGTCAGGAGAGAGGGATCATTTGAACTGCTTGAGCTGGTTGATTTAATCTCTTCAAATGAAACTGGCATGCCTCACACTTGGTTACTAATACCGTTGCATCCCGGAGGGTAGTGAGCCAAAAGAAGCCTTGCCGGAATGCCTTTCCGGCAAGGGCTCTTGATCCTATGTGGGAGCCACATATTCCTCCATGTATCTCTGCCAACAACTCCAGTCCATCTTCCCGGTAAATGCACTTGAGTTTCACACCGTTCGACATCTTTCTGTACAGGGCATTGTCCACGAACTAGTACATATTAGACTGGCGGGCTACTTTCTCTGCTTCTTCTCGTTCCCCGGGAAGTCCTCCTGTCTAAAGGAAATGGACTATGTGTTGTGCCCATGTTGGAGCCTGGGGCTCGACAAAAAGGACTAAAGGCATATCCTCTCCCGAGGTAGCATTCGCCTCAACAGCATGGGCCTGAGGGCCTGCCGGAGCCTGCAGCACCCCGGCAAGCCTGGTGGGGGCATGTGCTTCCATGGCAAGGGCCGGGGGCCCTGACGAAGCACAATACCCACCGACAAGCCTGCCGTTCTCTCTAACAACCTTCTCGCCGGCGGCTTCTGGGATCTCTGCCGGGAAATACTTGCCGAAACTCAACTTTCTTCTCTTCTCTCGTCTAGTTGATGGTGTCACAAAGGGTTGAGTTAGTTGGAGCATGAAAGTTCCTGGTTCCACTGGTAACTTAAGGGCAGCACATTTTGACAGGCCATCGACAATGCTGTTTTCTGCACGTGGAATGTGCTCCATTTGTAGGCCATCAAAACGTTCTTCCAACTTCTGCACTTCATCTACATAAGCTTCCATCAACGGGCTCTGGTAATCTTTGTTCACTTGCCTGACGACAAGTTGAGAGTCACCTCTGACAATAAGTTTCCTGATCCCAAGGTCTGCCACGATCCTAAGACCGGCAAGCATCCCTTCGTACTCGGCAGTGTTGTTCGTTGATCTCTCTCGGGGAAAGTGCATCCTAATCACATACTTGAGGTGCTCTTGCACCGGCACCTTGCAGCGAGAAAGCTCCATCAAAATACATGATCCACTCTTGATCGGTTTCCTTACCGGGGAGAGTTGACTCTGGAACTTCTTCATCGGGCGTTGGGGTCCACTCTGCAATGAACTCCGCCAAGGCCCTACTCGAAATGGTCGAGGTGATTTCAAATTTGAGGCCAAAGCTTGATAGTTCCAAAGCCCACTCCACAATCCTGCTGGTACCTTCTGGGTTATGCAAGATCCGCTGTAGCGGGAAGCGAGTGATAACGTTGATCTCATGTGCTTGGAAGTAGTGGTGTAGCTTCCTCGAGGCCATAAGAAGGCCGAAGAGCAACTTTTGCACGCCAGGATATCTTGACCTAGCCCCTTGTAACAAGGAGCTGACAAAATAGACTGTGCACTGCACCACTTTGTTCTTCTGGATTGCCTCATTCAACTGTGCAGATCCCCCTTGCCGGCACCAGACCCTGTCGGGGAATGTCTTGGCTTATCGCTTGGCGGCACTGCCGTTGCCGCTGCTTCCTCCTCATCTTCTCTTCCAGCCACTAGTGTAGCACTCACACTTGATTCGTTGCCTCTAGATACATTAGCAATGGCTCTTGTTGTTTTGGCATGACTAGGACTGGCAGAGAGGATAGGTACTTCTTCAAATCCTGGAGCACTACCTCCGCCTTTGGAGTCCATTTCATTGGACCTGCCTTCTTCAATATTTTGAAAAAGGGCAGGGCGCGCTCAACAGATTTTGAGATGAACCTACTCAGAACACCAACACAACCGGCAAGATGGCGCACATCTTTGACTCTCCTTGGTGCTTCAATTTGTTCAATCTTCTTGATCTTGTCGGGATTTGCTTCGATTCCTAGTTGAGATACAAAGAACCAAAGAAGCTTGCCGGATGGGACACCGAACACACACTTCTCGGGGTTGAGCTTCATGTTGATCTTGCGCAGGTTGGCAAATGTTTCTACTAGGTCTGATATGAGCGTAGCCTTGTCCTTGGTTTGGAACACCATGCCATCCATATAAGCCTCCATATTTCTATGTAGTTGGGGCTCAAAACCAATCTGGACCGCCCTTGCAAATGTAGAACCAGAACTTTTCAACCCGGAAGGCATACGCAAAAAGCAATACGTACCACATGGGGTGATAAATGCGGTCTTCTCCTCGTCTTCCTTGGCCATGAAAATCTGATGATAGCCGGAATAGGTGTCTAAAAGCACATTTGCTCCCTTGGTGGTTTTGGTAATTAATAACAACATATAAGTCATTGAACTAATGCTTTCACCAAGTATATTTCAGGACAAGTTCAATGATAGGGATGGCTAAAGGATTGTGGAATTACCCCAAGATGTAAGGAAATAGGTTGGCAAAGCTTCAAGCAAAAGGACTCTACATCTTACATTTGTGGTAAATCACTTTGAGTCCATAGGAAAGCCAATACTATTAAAAGGGGGTAAAGTTTTGATGGTGAACAATATGCTCAAACATGCACGAAAGCCGCATGTAATAGTCAAGGTTGCTTCTTCGTGGAACCCTCAGTGGGTAGAGCCCTCCATGGACTCTCGTGACCGTTACCCTTCATGGGTTGAAGACTCCATGAACGTGGACGTACGATAGCACCACCTATCGGAACCACAGGAAAAAAAATCGTGTCATCACTTGTGTTTGCTTTCCTAACCCTCTCTTTACTTAGATGTGCAATGTCTTTACTTTCCGCTGCTACACTCTTAGACATGCATGTGTAGGGTGTTACTTGATATGCTATGAATGCTAAAACTTGCCAAGAACTAAAATTGGGAAAAGGCAAAACTTTTATTTGGTCAATTAGTATAATCACCCCCCACTAGACCTACTTTTGATCCTACAAGTGGTATCAGAGCATTAGTCTCCATTGCATTGGTTTCACAACCTAGGAGAAGTATGGCATTTAGTGAGGGAAATTACCATCGTAGAGGTCCGTACTTTGATGGCGCAATTTTTGCTTGTTGGAAGCATGAAATGAAAATGCATTTGCTTGGTCATAATCCTGCTGTTTGGGCTGTTGTTCGTGTTGGCTTGCAAGGTGAATTCTTTGCGGATGGAAAGGAACCGGATCATGAACCGTCTGTGGATGAATTGAAGATGTTGCAACACAATTCTCAAGCATTTGACATTCTCTTCAACTGCCTATGTCCTGAAGAATTCAACAAAATTAGCCGCCTTGAACACGCAAAAGAGATTTGGGATACTTTGGTTGATATGCATGAAGGAACCGAGTCTGTGAGAGAATCCAAGTTAGATGTTCTTCAAGTTCAACTTGACAAGTTCAAGATAAAGGATCGTGAAGGAGTCGCTGAAATGTACTCTAGGCTAGCTCTCATCACAAATGAGATTGCCGGTTTAGGAACCAAAGAAATGACTGACAAGTTCATCATCAAGAAGATACCTCGAGCTTTGGATGAGAGATATGACACCGTATGCACATTGATCCAAATGATGCCCAACTACAAAGCTCTCAAACTAACGGAAGTGATTGGTAGAATTGTTGCTCATGAGATTACACTCAAAGACAAGGAAGACCTTCATCACAAGTCTAGCGGTCCTTACAAAGCCACAAGTGATGCTCCTGCTACCTCAAGCGACAACCTTGTCACAAATGAAGAGATAAGCCTCATGGTCAAGAAATTAAACAAGTTCTACAAGAATAGAAGCAAAGATCGCAGCACCTGTTGGGGAACGTTGCATGGGAAACAAAAATTTTCCTACGCACACGCAAGATCTATCCATGGTGATGAGCATCTACAAGAGGGAGAGTGGATCTACATACCCTTGTAGATCGCTAAGCGGGAAGTGTTAAGAAACGCGGTTGGTGTAGTCGAATGTCTTTGAGATCCAAATCGCCGAGCGTACCGCGATCTCATCACGATTTGTCCCGCGATCCAATCACGATCTGTCTCGCGAACTCATCACGATCCGTCCCGCGATCTCATCACGATCCGTCTCGCAATCTTGATCACGGTCCTTCTGATCTAGCGCCGAACGGACGACACCTCCGCGTTCAGCACACGTACAACTCGATGACGATCTTCGCCTTCTTGTTCCAGCAAGAGGGAGCGGAGAGGTAGGCGAGTTCTCTGGCAGCGTGACGGTGCAACGACGATGGTGGTGGAGCAATTCTGGCAGGGCTTCGCCTAAGCACTGCAGAAAACCGATCTAGAGGAGAAACTATGCACTAGAGGAGAGGGTAGCACGTGGCAGAAAATCTAGTGCAAAAACCCTAAAACCTCTAGTATATATAAGAGGAAGATAGGAGGAAGCTTGGCCCTCAAGGGCCAGCCCTAAGCTTCGGCCGAACCAAGGAGGAGAGGAGGAATCCTCCTCCAATCCTAGTAGGACTAGGACTCCTTTTTTTCCGCCCTTTTTGCCTTTTTCCACCTTTTCACTTTGGGCTTTTCTCTCCCAGCCGCATGGGCCTTGTGTGGGACTTCAACCAGCCCACTAAGGGCAGGTATTAACTCTCCCACAGCCCATGTAGCCTCTTGGGTCGAAATACCCCTCCCGATGGTCTCCCGGTACACTACCGCTGAGCCCGGAACTTTTCCGGCGATCAAAATAGGACTTCCTATAGATCAGTCTTTACCTCTGGACCATTCCGGAGCTCCTCATGACGTCCAGGATCTCATCCGGGATTTCGAACAACCTTCAGTAACCACCATACATAACTCTATACTACCGAAACGTCACCGAACCTTAACTGTGCAGACCCTGCGGGTTCGAGAACTATGTACACATGACCGAGATACCTCTACGGTCAATAACCAATAGCAGGACCTGGATGCCCATATTGGTTCCTACATATTCTACGAAGATCTTTATCGGTCGAACCTCTATGTCAAGGATTCAATTAATCCCGTATGATGTTCCTTTTGTTCTTCGGTATGTTACTTGCCCGAGATTCGATCGTCGGTATATCCATACCTAGTTCAACCTCGTTACCGGCAAGTCTCTTTACTCGTTCCATAATACAAGATCCCGTGACTAACACTTAGTCACATTGCTTGCAAAGCTTGTTGTGATGTTGTATTAACGAGTGGGCCCTAAGATACCTCTCCGTCACACAAAATAACAAATCCCAGTCTTGATCCATGCCAACCCAACAGACACCCTTGGAGATACCTGTAGAGTACCTTTATAGTCACCCAGTTACGTTGCGACATTTGATACACACAAGACACTCCTCCGGTGTCAGTGAGTTGCATGATCTCATGGTCATAGGAACAGATACTTGACATGCAGAAAATAGTAGCAATAAACTGCCACGATCATATGCTATGTTTGTAGTTTGGGTCTTGTCCATCCCATCATTCTCCTAATGATGTGATCTTGTTATCAAATGACATCTCATGTCCATGGCTAGGAAACCTTAAACATCTTTGATCAACGAGCTAGTCTATTAGAGGCATACTAGGGACATGGTTTTGTCAATGTATCCACACATGCATCTAAGTCTCCGATCAGTACAATTATAGCATGGATAATAAACGATTATCATGAACAAGGAAATATGATAATAACTAATTTATTATTGGCTCTAGGGCATATTTCCAACAGTCTCCCACTTGCACTAGAGTAAATAATCTAGTTCACATCACCATGTGATTCGCATTGTTATGAATCTAACACCCACTGAGTTCTGGAGCTCGATCATGCTTTGCATGTGAGAGAGGTCTTATAGTCAACGGGTTTGCGACATTCAAATCCGTGTGTACTTTGCAAGTCTCTATGTCAAACTGCAAACACTGCTACCACACTCCACTTGGTACTATTCCAAATGGCTGCTCCACTATACGTATCCAAATTGCTACTACGAGTCATCCGGATTGGTGTTAAAGCTTGCATCAATGTAACTCTTTATGATGAACTCTTTATCACCTCCATAATCAAGAAAGATCTCCTTAGTCTTTTAGTTACTAAGTATAATCTTGACTGCTATCTAGTGATCCACTCCTGGATCACTCTTGTACCCCTTGACGGACTCATGGCAAGGCACATACAGGTGCGGTAAAAACATGTCATAGTATACAGAGCCTATGGCTAAGGCATAGGGAACGACGTTCGTCATTTCGAACTCTTTCAAATCAGGCAAGAACTCTTTCTCTGACTCAAATTCACACCTTACAAATCAGGCAAGAACTCTTTCTCTGACTGATCCATTTTGAACTCTTTCAAAATCTTGTCATGGTATGTACTCATTGAAAGTCTCATCAAGCATTTTGATCTATCTCTATAGATCTTGATGCTCAACAATTAGGTAGCTTTATCCAGGTCTTCCTTTGAAAATCACTTTTCAAACAACCGTTCATGCTTTCTAGAAATTCTACATTATTTACGATCAACAATATGTCATCCACATACACTTATCAGAAATTCTATGGTGCTCCCACTCACTTTATTGTAAATACAAGTTTCTCTTAAACTTTGTATAAACTACTAAACTTTGATCACCTCATCAAAGTGTGTATTCCAACTCTGAGATGCTTGCTCCAGCCCTTAGATGGATTGCTAGAGCTCGCACACCTTTTAGCATCCTTAGGACTGACAAAACCATCTGGTTGTATCTCATAGAACCTTTCCTCAAGGAAGGAAATGATGTTTTGACATCCATCTACCAGATTTCATAATTGGACAACGCAATAACTGCTAACATAATTCCAACAGACTTTTAGCATCGCTACGGGTGAGAAGGTCTCATCGTAGTCAACTCCTTGAACTTGGCAGAAACTTCTTTGTGACAAGTCGAGCTTTACAAATAGTGACATTCACCATCAGCGTCTGTCTTCATCTTAAAGGTCCATTTGTACTCAACGACCAGCCGTTCAACGAGCAAGTCTACCAAAGTCCATACTTGGTTTTCATACAAGGATCCTTTCTTGGATTTCATGGCTCCTAGCCATTTGTCAGAATCCGGGCCCATCATTGCTTCTCCATAGCTCGTAGGTTCATCGTTGTCCAACAACATGACCTTCAAGACAGGGTTGTCGTACCACTCAGGAGCAGTACGCATCCTTGTCGACCTACGAGGGTCGATAGTAACTTGATCCGAAGCTTCATGATCATCATCATTTATTTCCTCTTCAATTGACGTAGGTTCCATAGAAACATCTTTCTACGCTGCCCTACTCTTTGGTTGAAGCAAAGGTTCAACAACCTCATCAAGTTCCATCTTCCTCCCACTCAATTCTTTCGAGAGAAACTTTTTCTTGGGAAAGGATCCGTTTTAGCAACAAAAACTTTATGCTTCGATCTGAGATAGAAGGTTCACTCAACTGTACTTCGGGTAATCTATGAAGATGCATTTGTCTGCTTTGGGTTTGAGCTCATTAGGTGAAAACATTTTTCCATACAAGCAATACAGCCCCAAAGATTAAGAAATGGCAGCTTATATTTCTATCAAACCATAATTCACATGGTGTCATCTCAATGGATTTAGATGGTGCCCTATTTAAAGTGAATGTAGTTGTCTCTAATGCATAACCCCAAAACTATAGTAGCAAATCAATAAGGGACATCATAGCACACACCATATCCAATAGAGCACGACTATGACATTCGGACACACCAACACACTATGGTATTCGAGGTGGCGCGAGTTGTGAAACAACTTTCACATTGTCTAAAGTTGTATGCCAAACTCGTAACTCAGATATTCACCTCCACGATCATATCATAGACATTTTTATCTTCTTGTCACGATGATCTTGAACTTCACTCTGAATTTGCTTGAACCTTTCAAACGATTCAGACTTGTGTATCATTAAGTAAACATACACTATATCTACTCAAATCATTAGTGAAGGTAAGAAAATAACGGTATCCACCGCACGCTACAAGACTCATTGGATTGCATACATCAACATGTATCATTTCCAATAAATTACATGCCCACTCCATTAATCAGGAAAATGGGGTCCTTAGTCATCTTGCCCAAGAGGCATGGTTTGCATGTCTCAACCGATTCGAAATCGAATGAGTCCAAAGATCCATCAACATGGAGTTTCTTCATGCACTTTATACCAATATGACATTTAGCGACAGTGCCACAAGTATGTGGTACTATCATTATTAACTTTGTATCTTTTGGCATCAATGTTATGAACATGTGTATTACTATGATCAAGATCCAACAAACCATTCTCACTGGGTGCATGACCATTGAAGGTATTATTCATGTAAACAGAATAACAATTATTCTCTAACTTAAATGAATAACCGTGTTGCAATAAACCGATCTAATCACGTTCATGCTCAATGCAAAACACCAAATAACATTTATTTAGGTTCGTCACTAATCCCGATGGTAGAGAGAGCGTGCGATGTCGATCACATCAACCTTGGAAACATTTCCAACACACATCGTCACCTCACCCTTAGCTAGTCTCCGTTTATTATGTAGCTTTTACTTTGAGTTACTGACATTTAGTAACCGAACTGGTATCCAATACCCAGGTGCTACTAGGAGTACCAGCAAGGTACACATCAATAACAAGTATATCAAATATACTTCTGTCGACGTTGCTAGCCTTCTCATCTACCAAGTATCTAGGGTTGTTCCGCTTCAGCGACTGCTCACCTCATTATAGAAGCACTTAGTCTCGGGTTTGGGGTTCAACTTTGGGTTGCTTCACTAGAGCAGCAAGTGACATGCCATCCATGAAGTTTCCCTCCTTGCCCTTGCCCTTCTCGAAACTAGTGGTTTTACTAACCATCAACACTTGATGTTCCTTCTTGATTTCTACCCTCGCGGTGTCAAACATCACGAACAGCTCAGAGCTCATTATTTCTATCCCTGGCATTTTATAGTTCATCACCAAGTTCTAGTAGCTTAGTGAGAGTGACTTGGAGAACTATATCAATCACTATCTTATCTGGAAGATCAACTCCCACTCGATTCAAGCGATTGTAGCACCCAGACAATCTGAGCACATGCTTAACGATTGAGATATTCTCCTTCATCTTGCAGGCAAAGAATCTTGTTCGAGATCTCATATCTCACAACATTGGTACGAGCTTGAGATCCCAATTTCAGCTCTTAGAACATCTCATATGTTTCGTGACGTTCAAAACGTTTTGGAGCCTCAGTTCTAAGCCGTAATGCATGACGCACTATACTATCAAGTAGTCATCAGAACGTGCCTGTCACATGTTCACAACATCTACAGACGATGCTAGAGGGGGTGGCACACCGAGCGGTGCATTAAGGACATAAGCCTTCTGTGCGGCAATGAGGACAATCCTCAGATCATGGACCCAATCCGCAATATTGCTACCATCATCTTTCAACTTTATTTCTCTAGGAACATCTAGAAATTCAAGGGAGCTACAGCGTGAGCTAGTAATCTACAACATAATTTTGCAAAGACACTACTGACTATGTTCATGATAATGAGTTCAATTAATCATATTACTTTAAGAACTCCCACTCAAATTGACATCCCTCTGGTCAATCGAGTGATACATGATCCAAATTCACCAACTCAAGTACGATCATCATGTGAGTTGAGGTAGTTTCAATGGTGAACATCATCATGTTGATCATATCTACTATATAACTCATGTTCGACCTTTCGGTCTCTTGTGTCCCGAGGCCATGTCTGTACATGCTAGGCTCGTCAAGTTTAACCCGAGTGTTCTGCATGTGCAACACTGGCTTGCACCCGTTGTATGTGAATGTAGAGTCTATCACACCCGATCATCACGTGGTGTCTTGACACGACGAACTTTCACAACGGTGCACACTCAGGGAGAACACAATTTATCTTGAAATTAAGTGAGGGATCACCTTATAATACTATCGTCGTCGTAAGCAAAACAAGGTGCATAAAAGGATTAACATCACATGCAAATCATAAGTGACATGATATGGCCAAGAACTTATGCTTTTGATCTCCATCTTGAAAGCACTGGAAAGATCTCCATCGTCACCGGCATGACACAATGATCTCCATCATCTTGATCTCCATCAACGTGTCGCCATCGGGGTTGTCGCGCCCACCATGCTTCTACTACTATTGCTACCGTTTAGCGATAAAGTAAATAATTACATAGCGCTTAATGATTGACACGCAGGTCATACAATATTTAAAGACAACCCTATGGCTCCTGCCGGTTGCCGTACTCATCGACATGCAAGTCGTGATGTTCTATACAAAACATGATCATCTCATACATTACATATATCTCATCATGTAATTGGCCATATCACATAACATACTACCCTGGAAAAACAAGTTAGACGTCCTCTAATTGTTGTTGCATGTTTTACATGGCTGCTACAGGTATATAGCAAGAACAATTCTCACCTACGCAAAACCACAATGGTGATACATAAGTTGCTTTTCAACCTTCTCAAGGACCGCCTTTGTCGAATCCGGTCCAACTAAAGTAGGAGAAACAGACACCGGCCAGCCATCTTTGTGCAACGAGGTTACATGTCAGTCAATGGAACCGGTCTCTCGTAAGCATACGAGTAAGGTTGGTCCAGGCCGCTTCATCCCACAATACTGCTGAACCAAAACACGACCAAGGGAGGAAGCAATCTAAGCATCAACACCCACAAACTCTTTGTACTCGAGATCTCATCTACACATAGACCTAGCTCATGATGCCACTGTTGGGGAACGTTGCATGGGAAACAAAAAATTTCCTACACACACGCAAGATCTATCCATGGTGATGAGCATCTACGAGAGGGAGAGTGGATCTACATACCCTTGTAGATCGCTAAGCGGGAAGCGTAAATAAACGAAGTTGGTGTAGTCGAATGTATTCGCGATCCAAATCGCCGAGCATACCGCAATCTCATCACGATCCGTCCCGCGATCCAATCACGATCCGTCCCGCGAACTCATCACGATCCATCCCGCGATCTCATCACGATCCGTCTCGCAATCTTGATCACGGTCCTTCCGATCTAGCGCCGAACGGACGTCACCTCCGCGTTCAGCACACATACAACTCGATGATGATCTCCTCCTTCTTGATCCAGCAAGAGGTACCAAAGAGGTAGACGAGTTCTCCGGAAGCGTGACGGCGCCGCGGCGGTGGTGGTGGAGCAATTCCGGCAGAGCTTCGCCTAAGCACTGTAGAAAACCGATCTAGAGGAGAAACTATGCACTAGAGGAGAGGGTAGCACGTGGCAGAATATCTAGTGCAAAAACCGTAAAACCTCTAGTATATATAAGAGGAAGAGGGGAGGAGGCTTGGCCCTCAAGGGGCCAGCCCTAGGCTTCGGCCGAACCAAGGAGGAGAGGAGGAATCCTCCTCCAATCCTAGTAGGACTAGGACTCCTTCCTTTTTTGCCTTTTTTGCCCTTTTGCACCTTTTCTCTTTGGGCTTTTCTCTCCCAGCCGCATGGGAGTTCCACAAGCCCACTAAGGGATGGTATTCACTCTCCCACAGCCCATGTAGCCTCTTGGGTCGAAATACCCCTCCCAATGGTCTCCCGGTAGACTACCGATGAGCCCGAAACTTTTCCGGCGACCAAAATAGGACTTCCTATATATCAATATTTACCTCCGGACCATTCCGGAGCTCCTCGTGACATCCGAGATCTCATCCGGGACTTCGAACAAGCTTCGGTAACCACCATACATAACTCTATACTACAAAAACGTCATGGAACCTTAAGTGTGTAGACCCTGTGGGTTCGAGAACTATGTAGACATGACCGAAACACCTCTACGGTCAATAACCAATAGCGGGACCTGGATGCCCATATTTGTTCCTACATATTCTACGAAGATCTTTATCGGTTGAACCTCTATGTCAAGGATCCAGTTAATCCCGTATGATGTTCCTTTTGTTCTTCGGTATGTTACTTGCCCGAGATTCGATCGTCGGTATCTACATACCTAGTTCAACCTCGTTACCGGCTAGTCTCTTTACTGGTTCCATAATACAAGATACCATGAATAACACTTAGTCACATTTCTTTCAGGGCTTGTTGTGTTGTTGTATGAATGAGTGGGCCCTGAGATACCTCTCCGTCACAGGGAGTAACAAATCCCAGTCTTGATCCATGCCAACCCAACAGACACCCTCGGAGATACATGTAGAGTATCTTTATAGTCACCCAGTTACGTTGCGACGTTTGATACACACAAGGCACTCCTCTGGTGTCAGTGAGTTGCATGATCTCATGGTCATAGGAACAGATACTTGACATGCAGAATACAGTAGCAATAAACTAACACGATGATATGCTACGTTTGTAGTTTGGGTCTTGTCCATCCCATCATTATCCTAATGATGTGATCCCATTATCAAATGACATCTCATGTCCATGGCTAGGAAACCTTAACCATCTTTGATTAACGAGCTAGTCTATTGGAGGCATACTAGGGACATGGTTTTGTCTATGAATCCACACATGCATCTAAGTCTCCGATCAATACAATTATAGCATCGATAATAAACGATTATCATGAACAAGGATATATGATAATAAATAATTTATTATTGCCTCTAGGGCATATTTCCAATATCTCCAACTCAAGATATGAAGAGAAGTGTTCGTCAAGTCATGACCGAAACTGCTACAATTATGGGAAGCCGAAACACTACTCCAATGAGTGCCCGACTCCCTACAAACGAAGAGAAGAGTCACCAAGAAGTGGAAGCTCAAGAGACGAATCACCTCAAAGAGAGAGAAGGAGTAGATATGATCGTTATGAACAAAGACCCTCAAGGAGAAGTAGGGACTTAGAGAAGAAGGACATGCACACCAAGAGCTACTCAAGAAGAAAGCATCAAGCTCATGTTGGTGAATGGGTTTCCGGCTCCGACTCCAACAACCAATCCGAGAGAATCTACCACTCCAACTCCGACTATAGGAAAGATTATGGTGTTGCTGGAATTGCACTAGTGACAACCAACTCCCATGATCTATTTGATTCACCAAGTGAAGGAGGCAGAAGTTGCTTCATGGCTGAAGGCCCCAAGGTATCACACCCCGAATATCTTGATTTTGATAGTGATGAAGATGATTTGCTGTATGATGATGACTTGCTATGTGATAAATCTAGTAATGTTAATCATAATGAACTTGATATTTCTCATGCTAGTCAAGATAAGTCAATTGAAAATGATAATATGAAAATAGAAGAACTACGTAAAGAACTCAACACTCTTAAGTTAGCTCATGAATCTACTCTTGAAGGTCATAGAGAGATTGTAAGAACTCATGAGAAGCTACGCTCTGAGAAGCTCAATTTGGAGCAAGAATATGAATTTCTTAAATCTATCAGTGACAATCTCCAAAAGAAGATTTCATCTTATATTGACAAACGACTACTCTTGTCTACATTCATGCCACAAGTCAAATCTAAGCAATCTAGTAACAAAGGAAAGAAAGGTTCTTCATCTAGTAGAAACAATATAAATGCTAAATCCAATGATGTTTATCCTAGTAGTTCTATTGATTCCAATAATGATGATTCTCTTAGCCAAGTTACACTTGAGGAAGAAAATGCTTTATTGAAAGGAATTATAGAGAAAGGTATCTACAAAAGTCTTGAAGGGTACAAACAATTTGATGAGATTGTATGCAAGCATGGAGGATATCGGAAGAATCGCGATGTTGGCTACTTCAACGCTAATGTACTTGAATGGGAAGAAGGTCAGTATCCCGAGCCCAAGTTTGTTCCTCAAAAGGAGAAGTATGAAAATACTCTTCCCAAGGGGACACACACTCAAGATGACCTTCCACCACAAGACATCGAGCTCAAGGGCAAGAACAAGCTCCAAGAGGACTTTGACTCTTATGAAGATGAACCCCAAGCTTTGGTGAAGTGGGTTCCCAAGGCTACTACAAGCTCAACTTCTACAAGTGCTACTTCAACACCAAGGATCCCCATGAACTTGATGTGGATTCCCAGGAAGAAGAACTAGAGAGTTCTTGAGGGGTGACTCCGCCAATGAAGTTCACTCATATTCATTATTGGCAAGATCTATTTGCAATCAACATCAACCCTATGCAATTGAACAAGGAGTCACACATTCCCTCAAAGGTAAGCAAGGGACAAGTTAATCAACAAATCAATGGACATCATTACACATGCTTTGCACTCCATGTCCATAGATATCCTTGTGTTTGTCTCTTGTGTGTTGGGACTAACCCATGTAGGTGAGAAGAGTAAGGAAACAACAAGGATGCCCCAACTCTTGGTGATCTTCATCAACCTTGAGCACCCGCCACTACCTCACCAACATGAAGTCTTTCATCGACAAAACCCAAGGCTAGTTTATCCCTCTTGTGGGGGGATGTCACATCAAGGGGGAGCTTCACTATAAGACTTGAGTTAAAGCATCTCTTAGTATGGGACAACATTAAATGCTTTATGTAAAAGTGGTAACCCCACTTGTGCTGAAGCGATGAGTATGACCTATGATCAAGTACTCTTACTTGGCTCCTAAGTCAAATACTCATATATAGATGACTTCGTCATCGCCCAAGTGCTTGTTAGATGCTAGAGAGTTTGTGCATATTCGCCATGATTTCATTTGAGATCTTATTGTGTGAGCATGTTGGTCTGCATTTATTTTCTCATTCAAGGATATCCAATTGTTACTATTTGGCTTTTGATTTATCTTTTGCCAATTGGATATACAAGGATGCCTAGGACCACTTCTTTAGCTATCTATGCTTTCTCACCTCATACTCTATTCATGCTGCATCACAAAAATTGACCAAGTGCTTTTCAATCCCTCTATGTGTGGAGCACTCAGAGTTCCGTATCGACAAGGACTGACCATTACAACCTCCCAAGTGCATCTCAATGGAACCAACCACAAAATTTTGGTCTCACCGATTGCCTAGGGTTGATATGGTTTTCAATCTCGGTACCACCAATTCCATTTTCTCGGTTACACCAAGTTTCCCTGTCAACTGACAGTTGAGGAACTCGGTGACACCGAAAGTAGGAATCGGTGTTACCGACAGTGGTGGGTATATAAGCTGTGGACCCTGACGCTTTGAATTCAATCTCATTCGTTGCACCTCAGAACCCTAAGCTGCCGCCAACGAGACCCTTGGTCATCGCCCTTGTCTCCCTGCGCTCCTCCACCATTGGGAATCACCGTTGCTGATGAAATCCTCTCCCTCATCACCGTCGTAGAGGATCTGCGCCAAGCTAGGGTACGAATTCAATCTCTATTGCACTCCTTGTTCGATTCTTGCGCATTAGATTCATGTTTATCTTTGATACACCCTTTGCACGCATTCCTATCCACTCAAAACTCCATAGTCTCGCGAATAATGAATTTTCTAGGGTTTTGCCGTCCGACCGATAAATCTCGGTGGAACCAAAACAGTCATATCGGTCTCACTGATGTGATTTTCTGCGTGGCTAAGAACTGACTCGATGGAACCGAGTTCCTCTGTTCGGTCCAACCGAAAAGGTTGCCAAGGTTCGGTTAGAGAGTCAGTCAGTCTCGGCCCCATTAAAAAATCTGTTTCGGCTGTATCGATATTTATTTGACAGAATGCAAAATTCTTGAAAATTCATTGTTCAAATTTCAAAAACCAGCCTCATTTTGTGATGACTCATCTACTTCTGCTCTCCTATACTCTATTCATAGGGTCAGTATGTCAGGATTAGAGGACAATCAGAATTTGGCAGGGCAGGGAGTTGACATGAGTTCTGGCACAGGCCTAAAGGCCAGCTCTTTTTAAGATCCAGGCACCCTGAGCTCTCATGGGTTGCCCAAGGCTGCCACCAAAACCAGGAAGAAGCTCAAATCTGATGAAGAAGATTTAGATTTCATTCCTGAGGAGATTCTTGCCAAGAATCAAGAAAAGGCTGCCAAGAAGTCAGCAACTGAAGGTACTTCATCCAGAAGAGTCGTCAGCAAGATCTATGCCAGCTCCGAGACTATCAAGGCACATGAGAGTGCTAGAGCCACAATTTTTGTTGATCCCCCAAGGAAGGCAATGCCTAATAAGGTAGGGGAGAAGAAGTCTAGGAAGAGGATTATCCATGTGATTGGCAGGCCTACCTCTATGTATGAAGATCCAGAGGAGGCTGCAGCTGCTACTGCTGAGGAAGAGGAGGAAGAACATGTTGAGAAAGCACCTCCCAAGAAGAAAGCCAAGAATCTTATGGATGATGCTATGCCAAAGACTGGCACTTCAAAGACCACCAAGCCTACTTCCAAGAAAGTTGCTGCACAAAAGTCCAAGAGGACTACCACAGACATTCCAGATTCTGAGAAGAACAAGGGGACTGCCTCCAGACTTGAAGATGATGATGACTTGACTACTTTGATGAAGCTCAGACCACATCTTCCAGTGCATGATGCCAACCACTTAGACGCTGAAGACATCAAGAAGAGGAAAGACTCAGGACTGAGAGCCTAGAGAGCCATAGATCCTTATGCTCAGAGGAGGAAAACTGATGTTGACTACAGGTTCTACACAAGAGAGCAACATGATTTTTATGAGACAGTGTTGCTTGACAAGAGCCCAGCTGTTAGCGACATGAGATATGTCAATTGGAAATTCATTAAGGATAATGTGGACTACTTCCCAAGTGTCCAAGATAATTTCCATTGCATTGGTCTGGACAAGTTCATTGGCAGAGAGCTTACTGCATGGAACGACGAGATGATCATGCAATTCTACTCCACTGCTTATTTCTATGGAGATGGTAGAATTGTATGGATGACAGAAGGTGCAAGGTATGAATCCATTGTTGAGGAGTGGGTTGCACTTCTAGAAGATCCAGAAGCTCAGGAAGGTGATCTTGATGTATACTATGAAGCCAAGGCAAGTCACAATGCCATCAAGGATATGTATACTCCTATCCCTACAGACAAGGTGCAATCACACAAGCTAGGATCCATCTACTATCTGCAAGCAGGCCTCCATACCATGAACACTATTCTGAGGCATACCTTGATGCCCAAGTCAGGAGATGACAAGATGATCCGAGGCCACTCCATTAACATGTTGATCCACCTTGACAGGAACACCAGGATTAGAGTCATGGATTTGATTGTTGAGACAATCAAGAGGGTTGCTGCTGATCAAAAGCGCTCTTGCTGTTATGCACCCTACTGTTGGGGAACATTACATCAGAAACAAAAAAAATTCTACGCATACGCAAGATCTATCCATGGTGATGAGCATCTACGAGAGGGAGAGTGGATCTACGTACCCTTGTAGATTGCTAAGCGGGAAGCGTTAAGAAACGCGGTTGATGTAGTCGAACGTCTTCGGGATCCAAATCACCAAGCATCCCGTGATCCAATCACGATCCGTCCCGATCTAGCACCGAACGAATGACACCTTCGTGTTCAGCACACGTACGGCTTGATGACGATGTCCGCCTTCTTGATCCAGCAAGAGGGAGCAGAGAGGTAGACGAGTTCTTCGGTAGCGTGACGGCGCTGCGGCGATGGTGGTGGAGTAATCTTAGCAGGGCTTTGCCTAAGCACAACAGAAACCGATCTAGAGGAGAAACTACGACCTAGTGGATAGGCTTGCGCGTGGCTGAAAATATTGTGTCAAAACCCTAAAACCCTCTAGTATATATATGAGGAGAGGAGGAGGAGGATTGGCGCAAGGGATTAGGACCGGAGTGGAGAGGAGGAGCCCTCCTCCTCCACTCCTAGTAGGATTAGGAATCCTTCCTTATTTCTACCCTTTTTGCCTTTTTCCACCTTTTCCACTTAGGAATCTCTTCCCAGCCGCATGGGCCTTGTGTGGGACTTTGGCCAGCCCACTAAGGGCTGGTATTAGTCCTCCCATAGCCCATGTAGCCTCTTGGGTCGCAATACCTCTCCCGATGGTCCCCCGGTACACTACCGGCACTCCCGGTACACTACTGATGAGCCCGAAACCTTTCTGGCGACCAAAATAGGACTTCCTATATATCCATCTTTACCTCTGCACCATTTCGGATCTCCTCGTGATGTCCAAGATCTTATCCGGCACTGCGAACAACCTTCTGTCACCACCATGCATAACTCTATGCTACCGAAATGTCACCGAACCTTAAGTGTGCAGACCCTGTGGGTTCAAGAACTATGTAGACATGATCAAGACACCTATATAGTCAATAAACAATAGCAGGACCTGGATTCCCATCTTGGTTCCTACATATTCTGTGAAGATCTTTATCGGTGGAACCTCCATGTCAAGGATTCAGTTAAACCCTTATGATGTTCCCTTTGTTCTTCGGTATGTTACATGCCCGATATGGGATCGTCGGTATCTCCATACCTAGTTCAACCTCGTTACTGGAAAGTCTCTTTACTCGTTCCGTAATACAAGATCCTGTGACTAACACTTAGTCACAATCCTTGCATGGATTATTGTGATGTGTATTACCGAGTGGGCCCTGAGATACCCCTCCATCACACGGAGTAACAAATCCCAGTCTTGATCCATGCCAACCCAACAGACACACTCGAAGATACCTATAGAGCACCTTTATAGTCTCCTAGTTACGTTGCGACATTTGATACACGCAAGGCACTCCTCTGGTGTCCGTGAGTTGCATGATCTCATGGTCATAGAAACATATACTTGACCTGCAGAAACTGTAGCAATAAGCTGACATGATCATATGCTACGTTCATAGTTTGGGTCTTGTCCATCCCATCATTCTCCTAATGATGTGATCCCGTTATCAAATGACATGACATGTCAATGGCTAGGAAACCTTGACCAT
The DNA here is from genome assembly GCA_022496015.1 of Hordeum marinum. Lineage (NCBI taxonomy): Eukaryota > Viridiplantae > Streptophyta > Magnoliopsida > Poales > Poaceae > Hordeum > Hordeum marinum. Next base: position 300,267,080 of record CM039673.1, read on the forward strand.
CTTTGATCAACGAGCTAGTTCACTAGAGGCATACTAGGGACAAAGTGTTGTCTATTTATCCACACATGAAATGTGTTTCCAATCAATACAATTATAGCATGAATAATAAAAATTTATCATGAACAAGGAAATATAGTAATAAACACTTTATTTATTGCCTCTAGGGCATATTTCCAAGTCTCCCACTTGCACTAGAGTCAATAATCTAGTTCACATCACTATGTGATTTACATTGTAATGAATCGAATACCCATGCAGTTCTAGTGTTGATTATGTTTAGCCATTGGAAGAGGTTTAGTAAATGTGTATGCAACATTCAGATCCGTGTGCACTTTGCAAATATTTATGTCCTTCTCCTCGATGTAATCGCGGATGGAATTGAAGCATCGCTTTATGTGTCTGGTCCTCTTGTGTAACCTTGGTTCCTTGGCCAGAGCAATGGCACCAGTGTTGTCACAGAACTGAGTCATTGGATTCAGTGCACTGGGCACTACTCCAAGATCTTTCATGAACTGCTTCATCCAGACACCTTCCTTCGTCGCCTCCGAGGTTGCGATGTACTCCGCTTCGCATGTAGAATCGGCTATCATGCTTTTCCTTGGAACTGCACCAGCTTACCGCTCCCTCGTTGAGAATAAATACATATCTGGTTTGCGACTTAGAGTCATCCAGATCAGTGTCAAAGATTGCATCGACGTAACCCTTTACGATGAGCTCTTCATCACCTCCATAAACGAGAAACATTTCCTTAGTCCTTTTCAGGTACTTAAGGATATTCTTGTCCATCGTCCAGTGCTCCATTCCAGGATCACTTTGAAACCTGCCGACCATACTTATGGCAAGGCTGACATCGGGTCTTGTGCACAGCATTGCATACATGATAGAGCCTATGGGTGAAGCATAGGGGATGAAACTCATCTTCTCTCTATGTTCTGCAGTTACTGGGCATTGAGTCTTACTCAACTTCACACCTTGCAACACAGGCAAGAACCCCCTCTTGTTCAAATATTGCTTCATGCTTTCCAGCATTTCTATATTGTTTCCAATCAGCAATATGTCATCTACATATAATATTAGAAATGCTATAGAGCTCCCACTCACTTTCTTGTAAATACAAGCTTCTCCATAAACTTGTATAAACCCAAACGCTTTGATCACCTTGTCAAAGCGCTTATTCCAACTCTGAGATCCTTGCACCAGTCCATAACACTAGAGTTTGCAAACTTTGTTAGCATTCTCTGGATCGACAAAACCTTCCGGTTGCATCATATACAACTCTTCCTCAAGGAAACCATTGAGGAACGCTGTTTTTACATCCATATGCCAAATTTCATAGTCGAAATATTTAGCTATTGCTAACATGATTCTGACGGACTTAAGCATCGCTACGGGTGAGAAGGTCTCATCATAGTCAACTCCTTGAACTTGTGAAAAACCCTTTGCCACAAGTCGAGCTTTATAGACGGTGGCATTACCGTCCGTGTCCGTCTTCTTAAAGGTCGATTTGTTCTGAATGGCCTTTCGCCCTCCAAGTAATACTTCCAAAGTCCATACTTTGTTTTCATACATGGATCCCATCTCGGATTTCATGGCCTCTAACCATTTCTCAGAATCCGGGCCCATCATCGCTCCTCCATAGCTCGTAGGTTCATTGTTGTCCAACAACATGACCTCTAAGACAGGGTTGTCGTACCACTCAGGAGCAGTACGCGCCCTTGTCGACCTACGAGGTTCAATAGTGACTTGATCTGAAGCTTCATGATCATCATCATTAACTTCCTCCTCAACCGTTGTAGGCTCCATAGAAACATCTTTCTACACTGCGCTATTCTCTGGTTTAAGTAAAGGTTCAATAACCTCATCAAGCTGTATTTTCTTCCCACTCAATTCTTTCGAGAGAAACTCTTTCTCAAGAAATGTTCCGTTCTTAGCGACAAACACTTTGCCCTCGGATCTGAGATAGACGCATTTCTCTTATCCAATGTCTCTTTTGGGTATCCTATGAAGACGCATTTCTCCGCTTTGGGTTCTAGCTTTTCAGGCTGAAGCTTTTTGACATAAGCATCACATCCCCAAACTTTAAGAAACGACAACTTTGGCCTCTTGCCAAACCATAATTCATATGGCATCGTCTCAATGGATTTCGATGGTGCCCTATTTAAAGTGAATGCAGCTGTCTCTAATGCATAACCCCAAAACACTAGTGGAAAATTGGCAAGAGACATCATAGAACGCACCATATCTAATAAGGTTAGATTACGACATTCGGACAGACCATTACGCCGTGGTGTTCCAGGCCGTGTCAACTGTGAAACAATTCCACGCTGTCTTAAGTGACTGCCAAACTCATAACTCGGATATTCACCTCCTCGATCAGATCGTAGGAATTTGATCTTCTTGTTACGGTGATTCTCAACTTCACTCTGAAATTTCTTGAACTTTTCAAACGTTTCAGACTTATGTTTCATTAAGTAAATATACCCATATCTACTTAAGTCATCAGTGAAGGTGAGAAAATAACAATATCCATCGTGCGTTGCAACACTCATTGGACCGCATACATCACTATGTACGATATCCAATAAGTCACTTGCCCGTTCCATTGTTCCAGAGAACGACGTTTTAGTCATCTTGCAAATGAGGCATGGTTCACATGTGTCAAGTGATTCAAAATCAAGTGACTCCAAAAGTCCATCAGCATGGAGCTTCCTCAGGTGTTTTACACCAATATGACCCAAATGGTAGTGCCACAAGAAAGTGGTACTATGATTATCAACTCTACATCTTTTGGCAACAATGTTATGCACATGTGTATCATCACTATCAAGATTCAATATGAATAAACCCCTCACATTGGGTGCATGACCATAAAAGATATTACTCATATAAAGAGAACAATCATTATTCTCTGATTTAAACAAGTAATCATCTTGCAATAAACAAGATCCAGATATACTGTTCATGCTTAACGCAGGCACTAAATAACAATTATTCAGGTTCATCACTAATCTCGATGGTAATCGAAGAGAGAGCGTGCCAACGGTGATCACATCAACCTTGGAACCATTTCCCACACGCATCGTCACTTCATCCTTCGCCAGCCTTCGTCTATTTCGTAGTTCCTGTTTTGAGTTGCAAATGTGAGCAACCAAACTAGTATCAAATACCCAGGCACTACAACGAGAGCTAGTAAGGTACACATCAATAACATGTATATCATATATACCTTGTTTGTTGTTGGCCGCCTTCTTGTTAGCCAGGTACTTGGGGCAGTTCCGCTTCTAGTGACCAGTTTCCTTGCAATGAAAGCACTTAGTTTCTGGCTTGGGTCCAGCCTTGGGCTTCTTTACAGGAGTAGCAACTGCTTTGCCATCCTTCTTGGATTTACCCTTCTTGCCCTTGCCCTTGCCATTCTTCTTGAAACTGGTGGTTTTATTGACCATCAACACTTGATGTTCTTTCTGGATTTCATACTCAACGAATTTCAGCATCACAAATAACTCGGCGTCTGACTTGTTCATCCCGTGCATGTTATAGTTCATCACAAAGCTCTTGTAGCTAGCTGGCAGTGATTGAAGAACTATGTTAGTGACCGCCTCTGCCGAAAGGGGCATTCCCAACTCCGCCAGACGAGTCGAATACCCAGACATTGTGAGTATATGTTCACTGATACACCCGTTCTCCTCCATTTTGCAAGCATAGAACTTATCAAAGGTCTCATACCTCTCGATCCGGGCATTCTTCTTAAAGATAAACTTCAACTCCTGGAACATCTCATATGCTCCATGACGTTCAAATTTGTCTTTGAAGTCCCGGTTCTAAGCCATACAACATTGCACACTGAACTATAGAGTAATCCCCAGAACGTGCCTCCCAAGTGTTCTTAACGTCTTCGGATGACATGTCTTCGGGTTGGTCACCAAGAGGTGCATCAAGGGCATATGATTTCTGGGAAGCCGTGAGGATAATCCTTAGATTATGGGCCCAGTCAACAAAGTTACTTCCATCATCTTTCAACTTAGCTTTCTCTAGGAACACATTAAAATTCAGGGGTGCTACTGTGCGAGCCATTGATCTACAACATAAATACACAAAGGTTACTTAGACTATTGTTCAAGATAATGAGTTTAGTTAATCAAATTACTAAAGCTCCCACTCAAATTGACATCCCCCAGGTCATCTGAGTGTCACATGATCCAAATTCACCAACTCAAGTCCGATCATCAGGTGAATTGAGGTGGTTTCAATGGTGAACATCATGATGTTGATCATATCTACTATATGACTCATGTTTGACCTTTCGGTATCTTGTGTTCTGAGGCCATGTCTGTACATGCTAGGCTCGTCAAGTTTAACCCGAGTGTTCTGCATGTGCAACACTGGCTTGCACCCGTTGTATGTGAATGTAGAGTCTATCACACCTGATCATCACGTGGTGTCTCGACACGACGAACATTCGCAATGGTGCACACTCGCGGAGAACACAATTCATCTTGAAATTTAAGTGAGGGATCACCTTATAATGCTAAAGTCGTCCTAAGCAAAACAAGGTGCATAAAAGGGTTAACATCACATGCAAATCATAAGTGACATGATATGGCCATGAACTTGTGCTTTTGATCTCCATCTTGAAAGCACCGACATGATCTCCATCGTCACCGGCACGACACCATGATCTCCATCATATTGATCTCCATCAACATGTCGCCATTGGGGTTGTCGTGCCCACCATGCTTCTACTACTATTGCTACCGTTTACCGATAAAGTAAAGCATTACATAGCGCTTAACGATTGACATGCATGTCATACAATAATTAAAGACAACCCTATGGCTCCTGCCGGTTGTCGTACTCATTGACATGCAAGTCGTGATATTCTATACAACACATGATCATCTCATACATCACATATATCATATCATGTAATTGGACATAGCACATCACAACATACCATGCAAAAACAAGTTATACGTCCTCTAATTGTTGTTGCATGTTTTACATGGCTACTACGGGTATCTAGCAAGAGCAATTCTCACCTACGCATAAACCACAACGGTGATACATAAGTTGCTTTTCAACCTTCTCAAGGACCGCCTTAGTCAAATCCGATCCAACTAAAGTAGGAGAAACAGACACCCGCTAGCCATCTTTGTGCAACGAAGTTATACGTCATTCGATGGAACTGGTCTCTCGTAAGCGTACGAGTAAGGTTGGTCCGGGCCGCTTCATACCACAATACCGATGAACCAAAACACGACCAAGGGAGGAAGCAATATAAGCATCAACACCCACAAACTCTTTGTGTTCTACTCGAGATCTCATCTACACATAGACCTAGCTCTAATACTATCGTTGGGGAATGTTGCATGGGAAACAAAAAATTTCCTACGCACACGCAAGATCTATCCATGGTGATGAGCATCTATGAGAGGGAGAGTGGATCTACGTGCCTGTGACAGCCCAAGTGTTGTCCCTAGCTTATTTGGTATGTAACCCCATGTATGTATCTTGTGGCATGAGCCTAAGGTATGATTAGCACCTTCTCATTCATGTGTTGTTTGCATTCATGCATCATTCATCCATGATAGCATTCATCATAACTTGCTTGCCCTCTTGTGTCTTGGTTTGATGTGGTGATATGTGAGTGTGCTTTGTGTCATGTTGGTGTTGAGAATGGTAGGGGTGATGTGAGAAACTCCTCTTCTTCTTCCCCTCTCTTCTCTACCTCAACATCACCTTATTTCTTCCCCCTCTCTTCATTTAAATATTATGAGCAGATTTAACTTGCTATTTTAATTGTTTAAAAATGTTCAACAGGTGGCCCTAATATTCTTATGAATTGCCAGGGTGATGCTTTTGTTGTTTGGGGGTGTTTGGGTTTTGGGTTTTATTTAAAAAGGAGCTGCCCTTTTGTTAAGAATTAAAATAACTTGATAAATAATTCAACTTAACATTTTTATTAAATGTAGTAGATTATTTTCCTTACAAAAGTATTTTTGTTCTGCTCAAAACCATTTTTAAATGCCCTGGGGATTTATTTTTGTGTTGCTGGTTTATAAAATAGAAAAGCTCCTCATGTTTGTTTTTCAGAGGGAGAGAGAGGAGCAGTTGGGCCTGTTTTCCCGCGGCCCATCCCACGCGAGCAGGATGGCTACCTGCTCCCGTCCCCTTCTCCGTCAGTGCGGTTCAGAGAGCGCGTGCCTGCCGTCACTTCTCTGTCGCCGTCGCCGTCAGCTCGTGGGTTTAAAGCCCCTCGACGTGCGTGCCTTGCCCTCACCTAGGGTTCCTTCCGCCGCCGCCACCGTAGCCTCCTTCTTCTCCTCCATATCTCTCCTGCCTCTCTTCTTCTCCCCTGCAAGGTCAGTGTCCAGAGTTTCAGAGAGTGCAGCGACGTCCACCGCTCGTCGTCGCCACGTCTCCGGTGGGCGGCGACCGTGGTGGTGATGGCATGGACCTCGGGTGCTGACGCGGTGTTCCATCCCCACCGCTAGGGGCCCCGTAGAAGCTCTGCAGCGATGGCCTCATCGTCGCCGGAAGCCCTGCGCTGCCGTCTTCTTCCCTTGCTTCGTCTCCGGCCATCTCCTTCCCATTCGTCGACTCCGTCATGACCGGCTCATCGTCGCCTTCCCCCAAGGTGAGCCGCCAGTCCCCCTAGGCCTTCTCCTCCGTGCGTAGCTCGTAGTTGCTCGCTGTCGTTATCTGTCGCCGCTAAGAGCAAGTCGAGCACCCGCCGCTTGCTTCCTTCCTCCTCACCGCAAGGTGAGCAGGGGAATGGACCCGTTGGTTGTTCCTGCGCGCGTGTGAGTAGTTGAGGTCACCGGATCTGCCATGTATCGTCGTAATTCCCTGCCGCCGTTGCCTGTCGCTGTTGCTCTGTTTCGGGTTCAGTTTCGTCAGTTAGGTTGTATGTGTGTGTGTACTTGTGGCGATGCGCCCCTCCTCTGTTACCAGCCGACGCCGTAGCGTAGTGGTAGCGCCTGTGCGTGGAGACCAGGAGGTCTCGGGTTCGATCCCGAGCCCCTCCCCTTTTTGTGTGTTTTCTTTCCTTTTTTTTGCTTTGTGTGATCTTCTTGCACATATGTGGAGTGTGTGGTATGTATAGGGCAGTGTGTATGTGTTTGTGTGTGTATGTTCTACATGCACTCAAACTTGTGTAGGTGTGTGTATGAATTGATATGTGAGTGTGTGTATGTGCATGTGTATGCATATGCATATATGGGTGCACATGAATGTGTGTGCTGATACAAACATACATGTGTATGTGTAGATGTAGTTATGCAAGTGTGTGTAGTGTGTAGGTGTGTGTATGTGTATGTGGGCATACATGTATGAAAGTGCATGTGTGACTATATACACACATGCTTGAGTGTGGTGTGCTTGTGTGTGTGGTGTGTAGGTGTAATGAGAGGTGTGTGTATGTTATACATACACACACACATCTGCATGAGTAGCTCCATGTGTAGGTGTTCTCTTTTATGTGCATAGTGAGCATAGTTTCTCTTCTACTTAGTTTCATCCTTGCAATGCTGCTATGCAATGATATCATGTTCCTAAGTTGCTATTTAACCATTTCCAACAAGTATAAATAGGGTACATGCCCATTTGGGCCATTTTCATTAATGCACATAAGTGTCATAAGTCACCCATGCCTTAGGAGGTCAATTTCGACCTAGGGTTAATGCCACTTTCTCCAAGCAAGTATAGGGGTATGAGTAATGATTTTGGGGTAGAATCAACCTAGGAATGCATCTGTGAAGTCAGATTTGACTTTGGGGCAACTTCACAAAACTGCATTTTTATGCTGTGATGCCCTTTTGTCCATTTAATATGATTTAATCTATGAATGATTTTAAGTTCTTGCCAACATGGAAGTGGTAGTTAAAGTTTCTGGGAATGTCCCAGTATTTTTCTTATTTATGCTAAGTCACCAGGTCAGTGGATACCTTGCTGTTAATTTGATATGATGATGTTGTTTTCTGCCAACCTGAAATATGGTTGTCTGGGAAATCTGTAGTTATTGTTATGCCATGAAGAGTGGGTTGTATCTAGTGATATGTTTGGAATTTGCTTATGCTCAGTGTTAGTTATTTGTAGTAGCTATATTCATTTACCATACTGTTAATTTTCATGCCAATAGGAGCACTCTAGCAAAATTAACCAGTGCTGTGAACTTGCTACTTTATTAACTCAGATTCCAGAAAAGTGGAATTTTCACAAAGTCCTAGAAAACTGATTCATCATGCCAACTTGATTGCTTCATGCATATTGATGTGTGGCCCCTTTGCTAGTTGTGTAGTTGGATAAGTTGATGCATATGTTGAGTAGATTCTGCAATATCTTGTTTGTGGTTGTAGGCTTCTTGTAGCTCAACTTGTGAGCTTTAGAAGTTGCTATATTGATGTTTTGTGGCAGATTTGGTGTTTTATTGTTTTGTGACTTGTGGGAGCTATGCTCCATGGAATTGATTGATTCTTGAGTCTATTGTGATTGGTTTTTCATCACCTATCCAATGGATACCTTGGAATGCCAAGAACTAGCCCAGGTCTTGGTTAACTTGTGTTTTGCCTCCATACCTTGTCATGAGCGTATCTTCAGAACCGTAGCTCCGTGTCTTGCGTTCCTTATATGCATTTCTATCGATTTTGCATGATGCATCCATATTTGCCATGTTCATGCATGTCTAAACAACTTAACATGAGGTTCTGACCAGATTCATTATAAGCAAACTTTGCATCTGAAACATGACTAGTTTTGGATTGCCATGGTGAATTCTTCATAAATGATTCAGGAATCATATTGTCTGTGCATTGCACCTTGGTTGGATGTTTATTGTTGGTGTTTTTCGTGGGTAGACACAAGTGTCGATACTGAGTTTGAGGACCCTGGAGAGTACCACAACGAGGATCCCGCTACTTGTTCCACAGAAGAACCAACAGGCAAGATGATCGTACCCGGATCCCGATACTATTTTCGCTTGCTAGTTTCTTGCTCTTATCGTTACAATTGCGTTACCTACCACTTGATATCAGCCCCCATGTTTCCATGACAGCCTCTAACCTCCACATCCTAGCAAACCTTTGATTGGCTAAGTTACCGCTGCTCGGCCCCACTTATAGCGTTTTAGTTGGAGGTGCAGGTTGTTCCATGTAATAACATGGATTTGGATATCACAATAAATTCTGTTATTTAATTTAATGCACACATATATCTTGGTATTGGTGGAAGGCTTGGCTTTTTGCTAAGTGATTTGTTCCGCTGTGTCCATCATTAGTTCCTTGTTACCGGTGTTATGTTTTCCATATTTTGCGCTCCTAACATGCTCGGGGTTGTTATGGGGACCCCCTTGTTATTTGGTTGAGATTAAAACTTGTCTGGCAAGACCTAACATTGCTACTACATTTGCTAAATAACTTAATAAACTTGCATAGGGCTTTGCAACCCCGTGGATAATTTAATCAACCCCCCCCCAGGGCCAGTGCTCCGCATGAGTGTTGGTCCAAAAATGTCAACAGCCGGTGGCCACCAGGGGCAACTCTGTGTCTGGCCTACCGGAACTTTGGACAATCCGTCGTGTCCTGAGACTGAGATACGCGGCTCTTATCGGGTTCGTCAACACGTCGGGTGGTCTTGCTGGATCTGTTTTACCTTTATCGGATGTCTTGCGTGTGGACTCTGACTTTCTTCGGGTTTACTGGAGGTGTTGGAATTCCATTGGAATTACCTATGATGATCGTGAGATCCGCGGTCGAGGCTATTCCCGTGGAGTGTGGTTAATTTTTTAATGGATTGGTTGGAGCACCCCTGCAGGGTTAAATCTTTCGGGAAGCCGTGCCCGCGGTTATGTGGCAACTTGGATATTTGTTTAACACCCAGTTCTAGTAAACTTGAAGTAAACTCTAATTAAAATACACCAACTGTGTGAGTAACCGTGATCGTCTCTGCTCGTGAACATGGTCCGAGAGAGAACACGGTGGGGTTGTGTTTGACGTAAGTAAGTGTTCAGGATCTCATAGAGGTCATACTAGAATCGATCAATCATCATAGGCCACTCATGTTTATTTCCATGTTACGTAAGTTAGCCACCATATATGCTTAGTGTTGCTGTAAACCAAACACTTACCACTTCCCAACCTTGAGCTTGCATAGTCTCCGTACCCGGGCACATGATAGTTGAATCCCCTATGGCTCACAGTCTACTACAACACTCCAGGTACAGGTTCAGATGAGTTCGTGCAGGATGATCTCACCCAGTTGCAGTGGGAATATGATGAAGAAAGAGGCAGGACGTACGTGACGTATCCGGATGAGTAGAGGACCTGGTCGTGATCTTTGGGATAGCTTGATAGTATCATTTGCAACCGCTTTTATTGTTTGATTTCGTTCGTAGTCGGACCCTGTGTTCAACTTGATATTATGATTTGAGTGACATTGTAAGTTAGCATGTGGCGAGTGTAAGCCAATTCTTGTATACTCATCTCTTTCAGTATTGTATGTTGTGATGATACTATTCTTGCTAACGGCAAGATGCGCATCTATCCCTTGCGAGGCCCTCGTATCTTAAAGTGTATAGGCGTGCATCTTGGGCGTGATAGTACCCTTGTAGATCGCTAAGCGGTAAGCGTTAAGAAACGTAGTTGATGTAGTCGAACGTCTTCACGATCCAAATTGCTGAGCGTCCCGCGATCCAATCACGATTCGTCTCGATCTAGCACCGAACGGACGGCACCTCCGCGTTCACCACACATACGGCTTGATGAAGATCTCCACCTTCTTGACCAGCAAGAGGGAGCGGAGAGGTAGAGGAGTTCTCCAACAGTGTGATGGCACTGCGGCGATGGTGGTGGAGTAATCTCAGCAGGGCTTCGCCTAAGCACAGCTGAGACCGATCTAGAGGAGAAACTACGAACTAGAGGGTAGGGTTGCACATGGCTGAAAATCTTGTGCCAAAACCCTAAAACCCTCTAGTATATATAGGAGGAGCGGAGGAGGAGGCTTGGCGCAAGGTCCAGCCCGTCTAGGCTTCGACCGAAGTGGAGAGGAGGAGTCCTCCTCCTCCACTCCTAGTAGGATTAGGACTCCTTCCTTATTTCCACCCTTTTTGCCTTTTTCCACATTTTCCACTTAGGAATCTCTTCCCAGCCGCATGGGCCTTGTGTGGGACTTTGTTCAGCCCATTAAGGGCTGGTATTAGTCCTCCCACAGCCCATGTAGCCTCTTGGGTCGAAATACCTCTCCCGATGGTCCCTCGGTACACTACCGGCACTCCCCATACACTACCGATGAGCCCGAAACCTTTCCGGCGACCAAAATAGGACTTCCTATATATCAATATTTACCTCCGGACCATTCCGGAGCTCCTCTGACGTCCGAGATCTCATCCGGGACTCCGAACAACCTTTGGTCACCACCATACATAACTCTATACTACCGAAACGTCACCAAACCTTAAGTGTGCAGACCCTCCGGGTTCAAGAACTATGTAGACATGACCGAGACACCTCTACAGTCAATAACCAATAGCAGGACCTGGATGTACATATTGGTTTCTACATATTCTACGAAGATTTTTATCAGTCGAACCTCTATGTCAAGGATTCAGTTAATCTCGTATGATGTTTCCTTTGTTCTTCGATATGTTACTTGCCCGAGATTCAATCGTTGGTATCTCCATACCTAGTTCAACCTGACCAGAAAGTCTCTTTACTCATTCCGTAATACAAGATCCCGTGACTAACACTTAGGAACATTGCTTTCAAGGCTTATTGTGATGTTGTATTATCGAGTGGGCCCTGAGATACCTCTCCGTCACATGGAGTAATAAATCCCAGTCTTGATCCATGCCAACCCAATAGACACCCTCGGAGATACCTGTAGATCACCTTTATAGTCACCCAGTTACGTTGCGACGTTTGATACACACAAGGCACTCCTCCGGTGTCGGTGAGTTGCATGATCTCATGATCATAGGAACATATACTTGACATGTAGAAAACTGTAGCAATAAACTGACATGATCATATGCTACGTTTATAGTTTGGGTCTTGTCCATCCCATCATTCTCCTAATGATGTGATCCCGTTATCAAATGACATCACATGTCAATGTCTAGGAAACCTTGACCATCTTTGATCAACGAGCTAGTTCACTAGAGGCATACTAGGGACAAAGTGTTGTCTATTTATCCGCACATGAAATTCTAGCATGGATAATAAACAATTATCATGAACAAGGAAATATAATAATAAACACTTTATTTATTGCCTCTAGGGCATATTTCCAAAACCTACATCCAGTTTCTTATCAACTTTTAGTTGGAGAAGCACATCTTTGCTCTACATCGTCCACATCTGCCCCTACAGCCAGAACTTGAGGATAATGTTGTGGTGATGGACCCAGATCATCCCACATATGCTATAGCACAAGCAGAGGCAGAAGCAGTTCGAGCCGCTAGTGCTCAAGCCCCCAGATCCAGAAATGAGCAAATGGATCTTCTAATCTCATCTATCTAGGGCATGCAGAAGGATATCAAAGGGATTCTAGACAACTAGAACGGTCTAGTGAGGATCTTCGAGACAAGAATCAAGGTTCTTGGTGATACGGTGGACAAGTTGTCGAAGACAGTTATAGAGCTTAAGAAGGAAGTTGACTCCATGCACATCCCTCGGGTCTCTTCTTCTTTAGATGATGATGATGATGATGAGGAGGAGGAGGATGAATCACCTCTCAGGCCGGGCACCCAGTTCACCACTCAGACTAGATCAACCATAGTGCCTGCACCAGACTTGAGGCCCTCTTCATCAACTCCTGCTACTATCAGCACAACTCCTGCTCCATCAGCTCCAGTTCCTCCAGTGACCACTCCAGCTCCATCCATGACATCTGTAGAGATCTTCGCCGACATTGCTATCTTTTCTCCTTCATCGACAACCGGAGGAGAAAAGCCCAAGAACGATTAGTTATATGCCTTTGAAATTTTTGGTAACTTGTTTCCAAAAGGGGAGAAGTGTATATATATCATTAGGCTTCAAGTGAGAGAGCGTTTGGTGTTTGTTGCTTTTTCAAAAACAATTGCTTTTGATTGCCGTAATACTCTTTTGTTTGCTTGTGATACACGCTTGATGATGTTTGATCATATGCTTTAATGATGCTACTATTTCCGATCATGTTAATGCTTATGTGATGATCATTCATCTTTGGTTGATTGTGTTGTGTTATGATATTCATTCCAATTATTCTCGCACACCACCGAGTGGTATGTGACATGCAAGTAGTGACCCATGTTCCTAATCGATTGTGCATTTGCGTTCAAACGCAAATTTAAAAATAATGCGCAAATTTAGGGGGAGCTCTTTCTTATCACATACTTCTCAAAGCGATGATTATATTCCATGATTATATCTTTGTCGCAGCTTTGATCTATATGTTGTCATCAATTACTAAAAAGGAGGAGATTGAAAGCACATTTGCTCCCTTGGTGGTTTTGGTAATTAATAACAACATATAAGTCATTGAACTAATGCTTTCACCAAGTATATGTCAGGACAAGTTCAATGATAGGGATGGCTAAGGGATTGTGGAATTACCCCAAGATGCAAGGAAATATGTTGGCAAAGCTTCAAGCAAAAGGACTCTACATTTTACATTTGTGAGAAATCACTTTGAGTCCATAGGAAAGCCAATACTATTGAAAGGGGGTAAAGTTTTGATGGTGAACAATATGCTCAAACATGCACAAGTGACAGTCACCAAAACATCCACAAACTCTCCCACCAAAGTCTGTCCTAAGCCAAATATGCAAAATCGGTGCAACCAACATTCCTATCCCGATGCCACCGATTCTAAACCCTAGACAGACTCAGCCAAACTCTAACACTTCGGTGGAGCCGACACTGCACTAGCTGCCACCGAGTTGGGTTGCCAAGATTCTGTTATGCAAGTTCACATTTTTGGTCTGACCGAGAATGGTGAATCAGCGTCCCCGAGATTGGTAAATCTAACCGTTGGTCACCTTGTCAGTGCAACCAAGAACTGTATATCGGTCCCTCCGAGATTCAAAAGTTGCCACTTTTGGTCACTTCGGTACCACCGAGATTAACACATCAGTGTCACCGAGTCTAACTTATTGTGTGTAACAGTTGGATTTTTGGGGATGCCTATATATACCCCTTCACCACCACCCACTCGAAAAAGAAGCACTCGGAACTATTCCTTACCTATCCTACTCAGTTTTGTGAGAGAGAACCACCTACCCTTGTGTTGAGATCAAGATCTTCCACTCCAACCATATGGATCTTGATTTCTAGACTCCCCAAGTTGCTTTCCACCAATCCCATGTCTTCTACCAAGCCAAATCTGTGAGAGAGTGATTGTGTGTTGAGGAGTCTATCATTTTGAAGCACAAGATCAAGGAGGTCATCGTCATTACCAAGCCTATTACCTTTTGGAGGGTGGCGCCTCCTAGATTGGTTAGGTGCCGCTTGGGAGCCTCATACTTCGTGTTGTGGAGTGAACCAAGAAGTTTGTATGGGCAAGTAGATCACCTACTTCGTGAAGATCTACCCATAGTGAGGCTAGTCCTTCGTGGACGGAAGCCGCATGGAATAGTCAAGGTTGCTTCTTCGTGGAACCCTCTATGGGTAGAGCCCTCCGTGGACTCTCGCGACCGTTACCCTCCGTGGGCTGAAGACTCCATGTACGTGGATGTACGATAGCACCACCTATCGGAACCACGGGAAAAATCATCGTGTCATCACTTGTGTTTGCTTTCCTAACCCTCTCTTTACTTACATGTGCGATGTCTTTACTTTCCGCTGCTACACTCTTAGAAATGCACGTGTAGGGTGTTACTTGATATGCTATGAATGCTAAAACGTGCCAAAAACTAAAATTGGGAAAAAGTCAAAAAAAATTGGTCAAGTAGTGTAATCACCCCCTCTAGACCTACTTTCGATCCTACAGCGTCAAGGAAAGACAGCAAGTCGGAGCCGTCGGTGGAGTCTACAATCTAGTCGATGCGTGGCAAGGGAAAATGATATTTCGGGAAGGCTTTGTTGATGTCTGTGAAGTCAATGCATATCCTCCATTTTCCGTTTGCCTTGCGCACTACAACCAGATTGGACAACCATGTTGGATGGAGTACTCCTCTGATCAAACCAGCCGCTTCTAGTTTCTTGATCTCTTCGGCAATAAACTGCTGCCGCTCCAAAGCTTGCTTCTGGACCTTCTGCTTGATGGGCCGCGCGTATGGGCAGACAACAAGGTGGTGCTCAATCACCTCTTGGGAACACCGGGGATATCATATGGTTGCCACGCAAAACATCGACATTTTCCCGCAGGAAGGCGACGAGCGCGCTTTCCTATTTGTCGTCAAGGGTGGAATTTATGGTGAAAGTTTCCCCCGTGTCGTCCTCCTTGGTGGGCACCTTCTTGGTCTTTGGCGGAGCAGCCTTGGACTTTTTGATCTTGCCGGTGGAGCTCTCTGGCACATCGTCAATGGGAGCACAACACTCCGAGGATGTGCGCTAGAGGCCTTGCCGGTCTTCTCCCCCCCGGGAGCTTCAGCGGCAGGAGCTAGTGCCTTGGCGGCAGTGTTGGGGAAAGTTGCATGGGAAACAAAAAATTTCCTACATTCACGCAGGACATATCCATGGTGATGAGCATCTATGAGAGAGAGACTAGATCTACATACCCTTGTACATCGCTAAGCGGGAAGCGTTAAGAAACGCGGTTGGTGTAGTCGAACGTCTTCGCTATCCAAATCGCCGAGCGTACCGCGATCTCATCACGATCCGTCCCGTGATCCAATCATGATCCATCCCGCAAAATCATCACAATCCATCCCACGAACTCATCACGATCTGTCCCGCAAACTCATCATGATCTGTCTCATGATCTTGATAACGGTCCTTCCGATCTAGCGCCGAACGGACGGCACCTCCACGTTCAGCACACGTATAGCTCGATGATGATCTCCGCCTTCTTGATCCAGCAAGAGGGAGTGGAGAGGTAGAAGAGTTCTCCGGCAGCATGACGGCACTCCGGCGATGGTGGTGGAGCTATTCCGGCAGGGCTTCGCCTAAGCACTGCAGAAATCCAATCTAGAGGAGAAACTATGCACTGGAGGAACGGGTAGCACGTGGCTGAAAATCTGGTGCCAAAAACCCTAAAACCTCTAGTATATATAGGAGGAAGAGAGGAGGACGCTTGGATCCCAAGGAGCCAGCCCTTGGGTCGGCCAAACCAAGGAGGATTGGAGGATTCCTCCTCCAATCCTAGTAGGACTAGGACTCCTCCTTATTTTTGCCTTTTTGCCTTTTTCCACCTTTTTCTCTTTGGGATTTTCTTCCTAGCCGCATGGGCCTTGTGGGACTTCCACCAGCCCACAAAGGGCTGGCATTTACTCTCCCACACCCCATGTAGCCTATTGGGTCGAAATACCCTTCCCGATGGTTTCCCGGTACACTACCGGCACTCTCGGTACACTACCGATTAGCCCAGAACTTTTCCGGCGAACAAAACAGGACTTCCTACATATGAACCTTTACCTTCGGACCATTTCAGAGCTCCTCGTGACGTCCGGGATCTCATCCGGGACTCCGAAAAACCTTTGGTCACCACCATACATAACTCTATACTACCGAAACGTCACCAAACCTTAAGTGTGCAGACCCTCCGGGTTCAAGAACTATGTAGACATGACCGAGACACCTCTACAGTCAATAACCAATAGCAGGACCTGGATGTACATATTGGTTTCTACATATTCTACTAAGATGTTTATCAGTCGAACCTCTATGTCAAGGATTCATTTAATCTCGTATGATGTTTCCTTTGTTCTTCGATATGTTACTTGCCCGAGATTCGATCGTCGCTATCTCCATACCTAGTTCAACCTTGTTACCGGGAAGTCTCTTTACTCATTTCGTAATAAAAGATCCCATGAATAACACTTAGTAATATTGCTTGCAATGCTTATTGTGATGTTGTATTACCAAGTGGGCCTCGAGATACCTCTCCGTCACACGGAGTAACAAATCCCAGTCTTGGTCCATGCCAACCCAACAGACACCCTCGGAGATACCTGTAGAGCACCTTTCTAGTCACCCAGTTACGTTGCGACGTTTGATACACACAAGGTACTCCTCCGGTGTCAGTGAGTTGCATGATCTCATGGTCATAGGAACATATACTTGACATGCAGAAAACAGTAGCAATAAGCTTACACGATCATATGCTATGTTTGTAGTTTGGGTCTTATCCATCACATCATTCTCCTAATGATGTGATCCCATTACCAAATGACATCTCATGTCCATGACTAGGAAACCATAGCCATCTTTGATCAACGAGCTAGTCTATTAGAGGCATACTAGGGACATGGTGTTGTCTATGTATACACACATGTATCTAAGTTTCTGATCAACACAATTATAGCATGGATAATAAAAGATTATCATGCACAAGGAAATATGATAATATGTAATTTATTATTGCCTCTAGGGCATATTTCCAATAGTCTCCCACTTGCACTAGAGTCAATAATCTAGTTCACATCACCATGTGATTCGCATTGTTATGAATTTAACACCCACTAAGTTCTGGGGCTCGATCATTCTTTGCACGTGAGAGAGGTCTTATAGTCAACGAGTCTGCGACATTCAGATCCGTGTGTACTTTGCAAATCTCTATGTCAAACTGTAAACACTGCTACGACACTCCACTTGGTACTATTCCAAGTGGCTGCTCCACTATACGTATCCAGATTGCTACTACGAGTCATCCAGATTGGTGTTAAAGCTTGCATCGATGTAACTCTTTATGATGAACTCTTTATCACCTCCATAATCAATAAACATCTCCTTAGTCTTTTAGTTACCAAGGATAATCTTGACCACTGTCCAGTAATCTACTCCTGGATCACTCTTGTACCCCTTGATGGACTCATGGCAAGGCACACACAGGTGGGGAACATAGCATGGCATACTATACAGAGCCTATGGCTAAGGCATAGGGTACGACATTCGTCCTTTCTCTTTGTTCTGCCGTTGTCGAGCTTTGAGTCTCACTCAACTTCACACCTCGCAACTCAGACGAGAAGTCTTTCTCTAACTGATCCATTTTGAACTCTTTCAAAATCTTGTCAAGGTATGTACTCATTGAAAGTCTCATCAAGCATCTTGATCTATCTCTATAGATCTTGATGCTCAACAATTAGGTAGCTTTATCCAGGTCTTCCTTTGAAAAACTCTTTTCAAACAACCGTTTATGCTTGCTAGAAATTCTACATCATTTCCGATCAACAATATGTCAACCACATATGATTACCAGAAACTCTATAGTGCTCCCACTCACTTTATTGTAAATACAAGTTTCTCATAAACTTTGTATAGACTCAAAAACTTTGATCACCTCATCAAAGTGTATATTCCAACTCCGAGATGCTTGCTTCAGTTCATAGAAGAATCACTGAAGCTTGCACACCTTTTAGCATCCTTAGGACTGACAAAACCTTCTGGTTGTATCACATACAACCTTTCCTCAAGTAAACAGTTAAGGAAATGATGTTTCGATATCCATCTGCCAGATTTCATACTTGAAAAATGCAGCAACTGCTAACATAATTCCAACAGACTTTAGCATTGCTACGAGTGAGAAAGTCTCATCGCTGTCAACTCCTTGAACTTGTCATAAACTTCTTTGCAACAAGTCGAGCTTTACAAATGGTGACATTTACCATGAGCGTTTTTCTTCATTTTAAACATCCATTTGTACTCAACGACCTGCCGTCCAACAAGCAAGTCTACCAAAGTCTATACTTGGTTTTCATACATGGATCCTTTCTAGGATTTCATGGCCTCTAACCATTTGTCGGAATCCGAGCCCATCATCGCTTCTCCATAGCTTGTAGGTTCATAGTTGTCCAACAACATGACCTCCAAGACAGGGTTGTCGTATCGCTCAGGAGCAGTACACATCCTTGTTGACCTACGAGGTTTGATAGTAACTTGATTCGAAGCTTCATGATCATCATCATTAACTTACTCTTCAACTAACGTAGGCTTCACAGAAACAAATTCCTACGCTGCGCTACTCTCTGGTTGAACAAAGGTTCAACAACCTCATCAAGTTCTATCTTCCTCGCACTCAATTCTTTCGAGAGAAACTCTTTCTCGAGAAAGGACCCAGTTTTAGCAAAAAACACTTTATGCTTGGATCTGAGATAGAAGGTTTACCCAACTGTCTTTAGGGTATTCTATGAAGATGCATTTGTTCGCTTTGGGTTCGAGCTCATTAGGTGAAAACCTTTTTCACATAAGTGTTGCAGCCCCAAACATTAAGAAATGACAGCTTAGGTTTCTATCAAACCATAACTCACACGGTGCCATCTCAACAGATTTAGATGGTGCCCTATCTAAAGTGAATGTAGTTATCTCTAATGCATAACCCCAAAATTATAGTAGCAAAACGATAAGAGACATCATAGCAAGCACCATTTCCAATAGAGCACGACTATGACGTTCGAACACACCATCACACTATGGTGTTCTAGGTGGCGTGAGTTGTGAAACAACTTTTACATTGTCTAAAGTTGTATGCCAAACTTGTAACTCAGATATTTACCTCCACGATCATATCGCAGACATTTTTATCTTCTTGTCACGATGATCTTAAACTTCACTCTAAATTTGCTTGAACCTTTCAAACGATTCAGACTTGTGTTTCATTAAGTAAATATACACTATATCTACTCAAATCATCAGTGAAGGTAAGAAACTAACGATATCCACCGCACGCTACAAGACTCATTGGATTGCATACATCAACATGTATCATTTCCAATCACTTGCCCCCTCCATCCATCTGGACACGGGGTCCTTAGTCATCTTGCCCAAGAGGCATGGTTTGCATGTCTTAATCGATTCGAAATCGAATGAGTCCAAAGATCCATCAGCATGGAGTTTCTTCATGCGCTTTATACCAATATGACATTTAGCGGCAGTGCCACAAGTATGTGGTACTATCATTATTAGCTTTGTATATTTTGGCCAATGTTATGAACATGTGTATTACTACGATCAAGATTCAACAAACCATTCTCACTGGGTGCATGACCATTGAAGGTATTATCCATGTAAACAGAATAACCATTATTCTCTAACTTAAATGAATAACCGTGTTGCAATAAACATGATCTAATCACGTTCATGCTCAATGCAAAACACCAAATAACATTTATTTAGGTTTGTGACTAATCCCGAATGTAGATAGAGCGTGCGATGTTGATCACATCAACCTTGGAAACATTTCCAACACACATCATGACCTCACCCTTAGCTAGTTCTCCGTTTATTCCGTAGCTTTTATTTCGAGTTACTAACATTTAGCAACCGAACCGGTATCCAATACCCACGTGCTACTAGGAGTACTTGCAAGGTACACATCATTAACAGGTATATCAAATATACTTCTGTCGATGTTGCCAGCCTTCTTATCTACCAAGTATCTAGGGTTGTTCCGCTTCAGCGACCGCTCTCCTCATAATCGAAGCACTTAGTCTTGGGTTTGGGTTCAACTTTGGGTTGCTTCACTCGAGCAGCAACTGACTTGCTATCCATCAAGTTTCCCTCCTTGCTCTTGCCCTTCTCGAAACTAGTGGTTTGACTAACCATCAACACTTGACGCTCCTTCTTCATTTCTACCTTCGCGGTGTCAAACATCGCGAGTAGCTCAGGGATCATTATTTCTATCCCTGGCATTTTATTGTTCATGACCAAGTTCTAGTAGCTTTAGTGACAGTGACTTGGAGAACTATATCAATCACTATCTTATCTGGAAGATCAACTCCCACTCGATTCAAGCGATTGTAGCACCTAGACAATCTGAGCACATGCTCAACGATTGAGCTATTCTCTTTCATCTTGCAGGCAAAAATCTTGTTGGAGATATCATATCTCGCAACATGGGCACGAGCCTGAGATCCAAATTTCAGCTCTTAGAACGTCTCATATGTTTCATGATGTTCAAAACATTTCGGAGCCTGAATTCTAAACCGTAATGCATGACGCACTAAACTATCAAGTAGTCATCAGAACGTGCCTGTCAGATGTTCACAACATCTATAGATGACGCTAGAGGGGTTGGCGCACCGAGTAGTGCATTAAGGACATAAGCCTTCTGTGCAGCAATGAGGACAATCCTCAAATCATGGAGCCAGTCCGCAATATTGCTACCATCATCTTTCAACTCTATTTATCTAGGAACATATAAAAATTCAAGGGAGCTACAGCATGAGCTAGTAATCTACAACAAAGTTTGCGAAGACACTACTGACTATGGTCATGATAATGAGTTCAATTAATCATATTACTTAAGAACTCCTACTCAAATTGACATCCCTCCGGTCATTCGAGTCATACATGATCCAAATTCACCAACTCAAGTCCGATCATCATGTGAGTTGAGGTGGTTTCAATGCTGAACATCATCATGTTGATCATATTTGCTATATGACTCATGTTTGACCTTTCGGTCTCTTGTGTTCCAAGGCCATGTCTGTACATGCTAGGCTCGTCATGTTTAACCCGAGTTTTCTGCATGTGCAACACTGGCTTGCACCCGTTGTATGTGAACGTAGAGTCTATCACACTCGATCATCACGTGGTATCTCAACACGACGAACTTTCACAATGGTGCACACTCGGGGAGAACACAATTCATCTTGAAATTTAAGTGAGGGATCACCTTATAATGCTACCGTCGTCCTAAGCAAAACAAGGTGAATAAAAGGATTAACATCACATGAAAATCATAAGTGACATGATATGGCCATGAACTTGTGCTTTTGATCTCCATCTTGAAAGCACCGGCATGATCTCCATTGTCACCGGCACGACACCATGATCTCCATCATCTTGATCTCCATCAACTTGTTGCCATCGGGGTTGTCGTGCCCATCATGCTTGTACTACTATTGCTACCGTTTAGCGATCAAGTAAAGCATCACATATATCACATCATGTAATTGGCCATATCACATCACAACATACCCTGCAAAAACAAGTTAGACGTCCTCTAATTGTTGTTGCCTGTTTTACGTGGCTGCTATGGGTATCTAGCAAGAACAATTCTCATCTACGCAAAAACCACAACGGTGATACACTAGTTGCTTTTCAACCTTCTCAAGGACCGCCTTTGTCGAATCCGACCCAACTAAAGTGAGAGAAACTTGCACCCGCAAGCCATCTATAGAACAAGTTGAGGTTGAGGGAACTAGTCTCTCGTAAGCATACGAGTAATGTTGGTCCGGGCCGCTTCATCTCACAATACCACTGAATCAAAACATGACTAAGGGAGGAAGCAATCTAAGCATCAACGCCCACAAACTCTTTGTGTTCTACTCGAGATCTCATCTACACATAGAACTAGCTCATGATGCCACTGTTGGGGAACGTTGCATGGTAAACAAAAAAATTCCTACATTCACGCAAGATCTATCCATGGTGATGAGCATCTATGAGAGGGAGAGTGGATCTACATACCCTTGTAGATCGCTAAGCGGGAAGCGTTAAGAAACGCGGTTGGTGTAGTGGAATGTCTTCGCGATCCAAATCGCCGAGCGTACCGCGATCTCATCACAATCCGTCCCATGATCCAATCATGATCTGCCCCGCGAACTCATCACGATCCGTCCTGCGAACTCATCACGATCCGTCTTGCGATCTTGATCACGGTCCTTCTGATCTAGCTCTGAACGGACGACACCTCCGTGTTCAGCACATGTACAGCTCGATGACGATCTCTGCCTTCTTGATCCAGCAAGAGGGAGCGGAGAGGTAGAAGAGTTCTCCGGCAGCGTGACGGTGCTCCGGCGATGGTGGTGGAGCTATTCCGGCAGGGCTTCGCCTAAGCACTGCAGAAATCCGATCTAGAGGAGAAACTATGCACTGGAGGAACGGGTAGCACGTGGTTGAAAATCTGGTGCCAAAACCCCTAAAACCTCTAGGATATATAGGAGGAAGAGAGGAGGAGGCTTGTATCCCAAGGAGCCGGCCCTTGGGTTGGCCAAACCAAGGAGGATTGGAGGATTCCTCCTCCAATCCTAGTAGGACTAGGACTCCTCCTTATTTTTGCCTTTTTGCCTATTTCCACCTTTTTTATCTTTGAGCTTTTCTTCCCAGCCGCATGGGCCTTGTGTGGGACTTCCACCAGCCCACAAAGGGATGGTATTTACTCTCCCACAGCCCATGTAGCCTCTTGGGTCGAAATACCCTTCCCGATGGTCTCCCGGTACACTACCGACACTCCCGGTACACTACCGATTAGCCCGAAACTTTTCCGGCGACCAAAACAGGACTTCCTACATATGAATATTTACCTCCGGACCATTCCGGAGCTCCTTGTGACATCCGGGATCTCATCCGGGACTTCGAACAACCTTCGGTCACCACCATACATAAGTCTATACTACCGAATCGTCACCAAACCTTAAGTGTGGAGACCATGCGGGTTCGAGAACTATGTAGACATGACCGAGACACCTCTAAAGTCAATAACCAATAGCGGGACCTAGATGTCCATATTGGTTCCTACATATTCTACCAAGATCTTTATCGGTCGAACCTCTATGTCAAGGATTCAGTTAATCTCGTATGATGTTCCCTTTATTCTTCGGTATGTTACTTGCCCGAGATTCGATCGTCGGTATCTCCATACCTAGTTCAACCTCGTTACCTGCAAGTCTCTTTACTCGTTCCGTAATACAAGATCCCGTGACTAACACTTAGTCACATTGCTTGCAAGGCTTATTGTGATGTTGTATTATCGAGTGGGCCCGGAGATACCTCTCCATCACACGGAGTAACAAATCCCAGTCTTGATCCATGCCAACCCAACAGACACCCTCGGAGATACCTGTAGAGAACCTTTATAGTCACCTAGTTACGTTGCGACGTTTGATACACACAAGGTACTCCTCCGGTGTCATTGAGTTGCATGATCTCATTGTCATAGGAACATATACTTGTTATGCAGAAAACAGTAGCAATAAACTGACACGATGATATGCTACGTTTGTAGTTTGGGTATTGTCCATCCCATCATTCTCCTAATGATGTGATCCCGTTACCAAATGACATCTCATGTCCATGACTAGGAAAGCATAGCCATCTTTGATTAACGAGCTAGTCTATTAGAGGCATACTAGGGACATGGTGTTGTCTATGTATCCACACATGTATCTGAGTTTTCGATCAACACAATTATAGCATGGATAATAAACGATTATCATGCACAAGGAAATATCATAATAACTAATTTATTATTGCCTCTAGGGCATATTTCCAATAGGCAGGTGTTGTGACTGCACCCCGGTAGAGTTGGTCAGCGTAGATAAGTGCGCTTTTCTTGTCAGAGTTGATAGTGATGACGCTCATTGGCCCGGGCATCTTCACCACGTTGTAAGCGAAGTGGGTGGTCGCCATGAACTTGGTGAGTGTTGGGCGACCAACAATGCCATTGTACGGCAATGAGATCTTGGCAACGTCAAAAACGATCTTCTCCATTCTGAAATTGATATCACTGCCAAATTTCACCCGCAGCATGACCTTGCCCTTCGGTTGAGCTCTTCCTAAATTGATCCCTTGGATAGCGCCTGTTGGCTCGAGATCTTTGTGAGGAATTTGCGGCCTTTGAATGACATGAGGTGAGATCAGGTTCAGGCTGGCCCCATTGTCAACTAACATCTTGCTCACCTTGAGGTTGTGGATCGTTGGCGAAACCAACAACGGCAAGCACCCGACCGTAGTTACGCGATCAGGGTGATCCTCGGCGTCAAAAATGATAAGAGTGTTGGACCACTTAAGAGGTCTCTATGCACCTATAGAGGGCTCTGCCGCATTAACCTCGCGTGCCCACTATTTGAGTTGGCGGTGAGAGGATTGCGACGAGGCACCTCCCTCTATGCACATCATCTCTATAGCCTTCTAAAACTCATGCTCACTGGACTCGTCGTCCTCTTTGACATCATCATCATCTCCCTCTTGTTTGTCGCGGCCACGGGCGGGCCGATCTTTTTGTTGCTTGGGCTTGCTGTGGCGACCTCCTCGACCGACACGCTTCTTGCCGGACCCCTCAGCACCATCCTTTCCTTTCTCCTTGTCTTGCCTCTCGTACTCGGCCTTTTGCTTCTCGACAAGCTTCTCAACTTGCCAGCAATCTTGGAGATCATGGACTTTGGTGTGATGGATCTTGCAATACTGCTTGCCGGAGCCTTCTGACTTGTCGGAAGCCGCCATGGCGTGGGACGAGGCACACCCGGAAACATTGTTGCTGAGGTAATCAACCTTTCCCTTGTTGGTGGCACCGGGATTGTCATATCCCTCGATCACAAGTACGGTCTTGCCCTTGCGCTTCTTGTTCCACCGCTGGCCATTCGTTGTCGGGGTTGCTGTGTCTTCTGTTGGGGAACGTCGCATGGGAAACAAAAAAATTCCTACGCGCACGCAAACCTATCAATGGTGATGAGCATCTACGAGAGGGAGAGTGGATCTACATAACCTTGTAGATCGCTAAGCGGGAAGCGTTAAGAAAGGCGGTTGGTGTAGTCGAACATCTTCGCGATCCAAATCGCCGAGCGTCCCGCGATCCAATCACGAACTGTCCCGCGAACACATCATGATCTGTCCTACGAACACATCATGATCCGTATCACGATCTGTCCCGCGAACTCATCACGATCCGTTCCGTGATCACATCACGAACTGTCTCGCGATCTCGATCACGGTCCTTCCGATCTAGCGCCGAACGGACGACACCTCCGCGTTCAGCACACGTGCAGCTTGATGACGATCTCCACCGTCTTGATCCAGCAAGAGGAGGTGGAGAGGAGAGAGAGTTCACCGGCAGCGTGATGGCGCTCCGGTGATGGTGGTGGAGTGATTCCGGCAGGGCTTCGCCTAAGCGCTGCGGAAAACCGATCTAGAGGAGAAACTGTGCACCGATGAAACGGGTAGCACGTGACAAGAAATTCTGTCCAAAAACCACCGAATCCACTAGTATATATAGGAGGAGAGGAGAGGAGAGGCAGCCAAGGCCTTTGGGTTGGCCGAAATAGGACGTGGGAGCAATCCTACTTCACCTCCAATCCTAGTTGGAGTAGGATTGCCTCCTATTGGCTGATTTTCCACTTTTTGCTTTAGGACTTTCTCTCCTGCGCCATGGGCCTTTGTGGCTGTTTTCCCAGCCCACTAAGGGCTGGTTATTATTCTCCCACAGCCCATGGACCTCTTGGGGTCGAAATACCCCTCCCGGAGGTCCCCCGGTACACTACCGACACTACCGGTACACTACCGATACTCCCGGTACACTACCGATGAGCCCGAAACTTTTCCGATGACCAAACTGGGACATCCTATATATGAATCTTTACCTCCGGACCATTCCGGAGCTCCTCGTGACGTCCGGGATCTCATCCGGGACTCCGAACAACCTTCGGTCACCACCATACATAACTCTACACTACCGAAACGTCACCGAACCTTAACTGTGCAGACCCTGCGGGTTCGAGAACTATGTAGACATGACCGAGACACCTCTACGGTCAATAACCAATGGCGGGACATGGACGTCCACATTGGTTCCTACATATTCTACGAAGATCTTTATCGGTCGAACCTCTATGTCAAGGATTCAGTTAATCCCCTGTAACGTTCCCTTTGTTCTTCGGTATGTTAATTGCCCGAGATTCGATCGTCGGTATCTCCATACCTAGTTCAACCTCATTACTGGCAAGTCTCTTTACTCGTTCCGTAATACAAGATCCCGTGACTAACACTTATCCACATTGCTTGCAAGGCTTGTTGTGATGTTGTATTACCGAGTGGGCCCTGAGATACCTCTCCGTCACACGGAGTAACAAATCCCAGTCTCGATCCATGCCAACTCAACAGACACCATCGGAGATACCTGTAGAGCACCTTTATAGTCACCCAATTATGTTGCGACGTTTGATACACACAAGGGACTCCTCCGATATCCATGAGTTGCATGATCTCATGGTCATAGGAACATATACTTGACATGCAGAAAACAGTAGCAATAAACTGACACGATCATATGCTATGTTTGTAGTTTGGGTCTTATCCATCACATCATTCTCCTAATGATGTGATCCCGTTATCAAGCGACATCTCATGTCCATGGCTAGGAAACCTTAACCATCTTTTGATCAACGAGCTAGTCTACTAGAGGCATACTAGGGACATGGTGTTGTCTATGCATCCACACATGTATCTGAGTTTTTGATCAATACAATTATAGCATGGATAATAAACGATTATCATGAACAAGGAAATATGATAATAACTAATTTATTATTGCCTCTAGGGCATATTTCCAACAGTCTCCCACTTGCACTAGAGTCAATAATCTAGTTCACATCACCATGTGATTCGCATTGTTATGAATCTAACACCCAATGAGTTCTGGGGCTCGATCATGCTTTGCATGTGAGAGAGGTCTTATAGTCATCGGGTCTGCGATATTCAGATCCGTGTGTACTTTGCAAATCTCTATGTCAAACCATAAACACTGCTACCACACTCCACTTGGTACTATTTCCAAATGGCTGCTCCACTATACGTATCCAGATTGCTACTACTAGTCATCCGGATAGGTGTTAAAGCTTGCATCGACGTAACTCTTTACGACGAACCCTTTATCACCTCCATAATCAAGAAACATTTCCTTAGTCCTCTGGTTACTAGGGATAATTCCAACCGCTGTCCAGTGATCCACTCCTGGACCACTCTGTACCCCTTGACAGACTCATGGCAAGGCACACATAGGTGCGGTACACAGCATGGCATAATATAGAGCCTATGGCTAAGGCATAGGGGACGACGTTCGTCCTTTCTCTTTCTTCTGCCGTTGTCGAGCTTTGAGTCTCACTCAACTTCACACCTTACAAATCAGACGAGAACTATTTCTTTGGCTGATCCATTTTGAACTCTTTCAAAATCTTGTCAAGGTATGCACTCATTGAAAGTCTCATCAAGCATCTTGATCTATCTCCATAGATTTTGATGCTCAAAAATTAGGTAGCTTTATCCAAGTCTTCCTTCGAAAAACACTTTTCAAACAACCTTTTATGCCTTCCAGAAATTCTACATTATTTCCGATCAACAATATGTCAACCACATATACTTCTCAGAAACTCTATAGTGCTCCCACTCACTTTATTGCAAATACAAGTTTCTCGTAAACTTTGTATAAACTACAAAAACTTTGATCACGTCATCAAAGTGTATATTCCAACTCCGAGATGCTTGCTTCAGTCCATAGAAGGATCACTGAAGCTTGCTCATATTTTAGCATCCTTAGGACTGACAAAACCTTCTGGTTGTATCACATACAACCTTTCCTTAAGTAAACCGTTAAGGAAACGATGTTTTGACATCCATCTGCCAGATTTCATAATTGAAAACGCAACAACTGCTAACATAATTCCAACAGACTTTTAGCATCGCTACGAGTGAGAAAGCCTCATCGCAGTCAACTCCTTGAACTTGTCACAAACAACTTTGCAACAAGTCGAGCTTTACAAATGGTGACATTCACCATCAGTGTCTGTCTTCATTCTAAAGGTCCATTTGTACTCAACGACCTGCCGTCTAACGAGCAAGTCTACCAAAGTCTATACTTGGTTTTCATACATGGATCCTATCTCGGATTTCATGGCCTCTAACCATTTGTCGGAATCCGGGCCCATCATCGCTTCTCCATAGCTCGTAGGTTCATCGCTGTCCAACAACATGACCTCGAAGACAGGGTTGTCGTACCGCTTAGGAGCAGTACACATCCTTGTCGACCCATGAAGTTCGATAGTAACTTGATCCTGAAGCTTCATGATCATCATCATTAACTTCCTCTTCAACTAACGTAGGCTTCACAGAAACATCTTTCTGCGCTGCGCTACTCTATGGTTGAACAAAGGTTTAACAACCTCATCAAGTTCTATCTTCCTCCCACTCAATTCTTTTGAGAGAAACCTTTCCTCGAGAAAGGATCCGTTTTAGTAACAAACACTTTGCACTTGGATCTGAGATAGAAGGTTTACCCAACTGATCTTAGGGTATTCTATGAAGATGCATTTGTCCGCCTTGGGTTCGACCTCATTAGGTGAAAACATTTTTCACACAAGTGCCGCAGCCCCAAGTATTAAGAAATGACAGCTTAGGTTTCTATCAAACCATAATTCATATGGTGTCATCTCAACGGATTTAGATGGTGCCCTATTTAAAGTGAATGTAGTTGTCTCTAATGCATAACCCCAAAATTATAGTAGTAAAACGACAAGAGACATCATAGCACGCACCATGTCCAATAGAGCATAACTATGATGTTCGGACACACCATCACACTATGGTGTTCCAGGTGGCATTTAGTTGTGAAACAACTTTCACATTGTCTTAAGTTGTATGCCACACTCGTGACTCAGATATTCACCTCCACGATCATATCGCAGTCATTTTTATCTTCTTGTCACGATGATCTTTAAACTTCACTCTGAATTTGCTTGAACCTTTCAAACGATTCAGACTTGTGTTTCATTAAGTAAATATACACTATATCTACTCAAATCATCAGTGAAGGTAAGAAAATAACGATATCCACTGCACGCTACAAGACTCACTAGATTGCATACATCTACATGTATCATTTCCAATGATTCACTTGCCCGCTCCATCCAACGGGGTCCTTTAGTCATCTTGCCCAAGAGGCATGGTTCGCATGTCTCAACCGATTCGAAATCGAATGAGTCCAAATATCCATCAGCATGGAGTTTCTACATGTGCTTTATACCAATATGACATTTAGCGGCAGTGCCACAAGTATGTGGTACTATCATTATTAACTTTGTATCTTTTGACATCAATGTTATGAACATGTGTAATACTACGATCAAGATTTCAACAAACCATTCTCACTGGGTGCATGACCATTGAAGGTATTATTCATGTAAACAAAATAACCATTTTTCTCTAACTTAAATGAATAACCGTATTGCAATAAACATGATCTAATCATGTTCATGCTCAACGCAGAACACCGAATAACATTTATTTAGGTTCGTCACTAATCCTGAAGGTAGAGAGAGCGTGCGATGTTGATCACATCAACCTTGGAAACACTTCCAACACATACCGTCACCTCACCCTTAGCTAGTTCTCCGTTTATTCCGTAGCTTTTATTTCAAGTTACTAACATTTAGCAACCGAACCAGTATCCAATACCCAGGTGCTACTAAGAGTACTAGCAAGGTACACATTAGTAACTCGTATATCAAATATACTTCTATCAATGTTGCCAGCCTTCTTATCTACCAAGTATCTAGGGTTGTTCCGCTTCAGCGACCTCTCACCTCATAATAGAAGCACTTAGTCTCGGGTTTGAGTTCAACTTTGGGTTGCTTCACTGGAGCAGCAACTGACTTGCTATCCATGAAGTTTCCCTCCTTGCTCTTGCCCTTTTCGAAACTAGTGGTTTGATTAACCATCAACACTTGACGCTCCTTCTTGATTTCTACCTTCGCAGTGTCAAACATCGCGAACAGCTCAGGGATCAATACTTCTATCCCTGGTGTATTATAGTTCATCACTAAGTTCTAGTAGCTTTAGTGACAGTGACTTGGAGAACTATATCAATCACTATCTTATCTGGAAGATCAATTCCCACTTGATTCAAGCGATTGTAGTACCCAGACAATCTGAGTACATGCTCAACGATTGAGCTATTCTCCTTCATCTTACAGGCAAAGAATCTTGTTGGAGATCTCATATCTCGCAACACAGGCACGAGCCTGAGATCACAATCTCTGCCCCTAGAAGATCTCATATGTTCCGTGACGTTCAAAACGTTTTGGAGCCTCAATTCTAAGCCGTAATGCATGACGCACTAAACTATCAAGTAGTCATCGAAACGTGCCTGTCAGATGTTCACAACATCTATAGACGACGCTAGACGGGGTGGCGCACCGAGCGGTGCATTAAGGACATAAGCCTTCTGTGCAGCAATGAGGACAATCCTTAGATCATGGACCCAGTCTGCAATATTGCTACCAACATCTTTCAACTCTATTTCTCTAGGAACATATACAAATTTAAGGGAGCTACAGTGCGAGCTAGTAATCTACAACATAATTTGCAAAGACACTTTGACTATGTTCATGATAATGAGTTCAATTAATCATATTACTTAAGAACTCCCACTCAAATTGACATCCCTCCGATCATTCGAGTGATACATGATCCAAATTCACCAACTCAAGTCCGATCATCACGTGAGTTGAGGTGGCTGCAATGGTGAACATCATTATGTTGATCATATCTACTATATGACTCATGTTCGACCTTTCGGTCTCTCGTGTTCCGAGGCCATGTCTGTACATGCTAGGCTCGTCAAGTTTAACCCGAGTGTTCTACGCGTGCAAATCTGGCTTGCACCCATTGTATGTGAACGTAGAGTCTATCACACCCGATCATCACGTGGTGTCTCAACGCGACGAACTTTCGCAACGGTGCACACTCGGGGAGAACACAGTTCATCTTGATATTCAAGTGAGGGATCACCTTATAATTCTACCGCCGTACTAAGCAAAACAAGGTGCATAAAAGGATTAACATCTCATGCAATTCATAAGTAACATGATATGGCCATGGACTTGTGTTTAAGATCTCCATCTTCGAAACACCGGCATGATCTCAATCGTCACCGACACAACACCATGATCTCCATCATCTTGATCTCCATCAATGTGTTGCCAATGGGGTTGTGGCGCCAGCCCTGCTTCTACTTCTATTGCTACTGCTTAGCGATAAAGTAAAGCATTACATAGCGCTTAATGATTGACACGCAGGTCATACAATAATTAAAGTCAACCCTATGGCTCCTTCCGGTTGCCGTACTCAATGACATGCAAGTCGTGAAATTCTATACATCACATGATCATCTCATACATCACATATATCTCATCATGTAATTGGCCATATCACATCACAACATACCCTGCAAGAACAAGTTAGACGTCCTCTAATTGTTGTTGCATGTTTTACGTGGCTGCTACGGGTATCTAGCAAGAACGATTCTCACCTACGCATAAACCACAACGGTGATAAATAGATTGCTTTTCAACCTTCTCAAGGACCGCCTTTGTCGGATCCGATCCAACTAAAGTGAGAGAAACTGTCACCCGCAAGCCATGTAAGCAACAAGTTGCGTCGAGGGAACCGGTCTCTAGTAAGCGTACGAGTAATGTTGGTCCGGGCCGCTTCATCTCACAATCCTGCTGAACCAAAATCCGACCAAGGGAGGAAGCAATCTAAGCATCAACACCCACAAACCTTTTGTGTTCTACTCGAGATCTCATCGAACCATCAACCTAGCTCATGATGCCACTTTTGGGGAACGTCGCATGGGAAACAAAAAATTTCCTACGCGCACGCAAACCTATCAATGGTGATGAGCATCTACGAGAGGGAGAGTGGATCTACATAACCTTGTAGATCGCTAAGCGGGAAGCGTTAAGAAAGGCGGTTGGTGTAGTCGAACATCTTCGCGATCCAAATCGCCGAGCGTCCCGCGATCCAATCACGAACTGTCCCGCGAACACATCATGATCTGTCCTGCGAACACATCATGATCCGTATCACGATCTTGATCACGATCTGTCCCGCGAACTCATCACGATCCATTCCGTGATCACATCACGAACCGTCTCGCGATCTCGATCACGGTCCTTCCGATCTAGCGCCGAACGGACGACACCTCCGCGTTCAGCACACGTGCAGCTTGATGACGATCTCCACCGTCTTGATCCAGCAAGAGGAGGTGGAGAGGAGAGAGAGTTCACCGGCAGCATGATGGCGCTCCGGTGATGGTGGTGGAGTGATTCCGGCAGGGCTTCGCCTAAGCGCTGCGGAAAACCGATCTAGAGGTGAAACTGTGCACCGGTGAAACGGGTAGCACGTGACAAGAAATTCTGTCCAAAAACCACCGAATCCACTAGTATATATAGGAGGAGAGGAGAGGAGAGGCAGCCAAGGCCTTTGGGTTGGCCGAAATAGGACGTGGGAGCAATCCTACTTCACCTCCAATCCTAGTTGGAGTAGGATTGCCTCCTATTGGCTGATTTTCCACTTTTTGCTTTAGGACTTTCTCTCCTGCGCCATGGGCCTTTGTGGCTGTTTTCCCAGCCCACTAAGGGCTGGTTATTATTGTCCCACAGCCCATGGACCTCTTGGGGTCGAAATACCCCTCCCGGAGGTCCCCCGGTACACTACCGGCACTCCCGGTACACTACCGATACTCCCGGTACACTACCGATGAGCCCGAAACTTTTCCGGTGACCAAACTGGGACATCCTATATATGAATCTTTACCTCCGGACCATTCCGTAGCTCCTCGTGACGTCCGGGATCTCATCCGGGACTCCGAACAACCTTCGGTC
The DNA here is from genome assembly GCA_022496015.1 of Hordeum marinum. Classification (NCBI taxonomy): domain Eukaryota; kingdom Viridiplantae; phylum Streptophyta; class Magnoliopsida; order Poales; family Poaceae; genus Hordeum; species Hordeum marinum. The sequence goes on from CM039673.1 coordinate 300,300,582, forward strand.
ACCACCATACATAACTCTACACTACCGAAACGTCACCGAACCTTAAGTGTGCAGACCCTGCGGGTTCGAGAACTATGTAGACATGACCGAGACACCTCTACGGTCAATAACCAATGGCGGGACCTGGACGTCCACATTGGTTCCTACATATTCTACGAAGATCTTTATCGGTGGAACCTCTATGTCAAGGATTCAGTTAATCTCGTATAACGTTCCCTTTGTTCTTCGGTATGTTAATTGCCCGAGATTCGATCGTCGGTATCTCCATACCTAGTTCAACCTCGTTACTGGCAAGTCTCTTTACTCATTCCGTAATACAAGATCTCGTGACTAACACTTAGCCACATTGCTTGCAAGGCTTGTTGTGATGTTGTATTACCGAGTGGCCCTGAGATACCTCTCCGTCACACGGAGTAACAAATCCCAGTCTCGATCCATGCCAACTCAACAGACACCATCGGACATACCTCTCCGTCACACGGAGTAACAAATCCCAGTCTCGGTCCATGGCTAGGAAACCTTAACCATCTTTTGATCAACGAGCTAGTCTACTAGAGGCATACTAGGGACATGGTGTTGTCTATGTATCCACACATGTATCTGAGTTTTCGATCAATACAATTATAGCATGGATAATAAACGATTATCATGAACAAGGAAATATGATAATAACTAATTTATTATTGCCTCTAGGGAATATTTCCAACATCTTCATCTTTAGAGTCGACCCCTGCGCTGGCGTCTTCGCTGGGGAGTCTCCTCCCTTCTTTATCCCGAGCACATTTGTCTGCCAAAGCATAAAGCTCGGAGACGTCCCTGACTCTTTTCATCGTGAGCTCTTCCCGCATCCTACGATTGCAAACATTCTGATGGAACGCGTTGATAACAGCGGCAAGATGAACGTCTGGGATGTTGTGATGCACACGGCTGGTCCTTTGGATGTACTTGCGTAAAGTTTTGCCCTCATTCTAAGGGATGATGTGTAGATCACTTTCTTGGCCAGGAGCTTGATGACCTCCTGTGAAGGCACCAAAAAACTCGTGGCACAAGTCTGCCCAGGAGGCGATGGACCCCTCTCGCAAGTGCATCAACCACGACCTGACATTAGGCTTAAGCACCAACAAGAAGTAGTTGGCGAGTATCTTGTCATCGTGACCCTCGGCAGCTTGCACCGCAATGGTGTAGATGCTCAGGAACTCCGACGGATGAGTCTTGCCATCATACTTCTTCGAGACTTCTGGCTTGAACATGCGGGAGTTGGGCCATTGGACTTGCCGTAGCTCATGGGTAAACGCTGGACAACCCACCTCATAAGGTAGGCCGACAGGATACCCTGGCACAGACTTGTCTACAGTGAGCCCCACGCGCCTATCAGACTGGAGGCACATTTCCCGCCGCCACTCGATTGCAGTTCAGGCGTCTTCTTTTCCACGTTCTCGAAGAACTTGATGCTGATCACGGCATGTCCATGGGTCAGATGACGCCATCGAGTTACCATCATAAGCGTCGGCCCATCGGGTCGGTGACTGGCGATGTTGCTGTGGAGGAGAGTGCGCTGAAGTCGTACCGCCTCCGGCCCTCTCACCACTGGCGTGACCTAGCTCGGTGGAACGAAGCTTATCTGTGCCGCTGAGGAGGCTCTTAATAGTGGCTCTCCATTCATCGAGCTTCTCCGCAGCAGGAGGGAAGTTTAAGAGTAGCTGCGCCCGCGCCATTGCTTCCTCCGACGTGGTCAGCAACGAACGGCGCGAGGAACGTGAGGTGCTCTAACTCCTAACCATGTTAGAAGGAGTACCGCTGCGGTCCCGCATCGGCATGCCACTCCCGCTTGCATGCTGGTCTCGTGCATCTTGGGAATGATGTGTAGGAGCTTTCCTGTGGGGATGTTGAGAACTGCGAGAGCCGTGGCGTGGCTCTCCGCGCGTCTCCTGAGAAGGTCGTGGCGTAGGAGCCGGCGTGGGTGCCCTGGAAGATACCCTTCCGCCCCCGGAGTTCGCCGTACCACCCGCAGGCGGTACCACTCCGTCCCGAGACCCAAGGGCTCGGGGGTTCCGACCGCATCCATGGGAATCTCCGCGGTGAGTGTTGCCGCTTGCTTGGCCTTGGTTACCGGAGCGTCGCAGAAGTTCTGAACCTTCGCCTCCTCCTCCTCCACCCGCGTCTATGCCGTCTCCTGTCTGGGCAGATATAGTGATAGGGGACGTGGATGTGCCAACTGTTGTCAGGCCCTTCTTTTTGGAGGCCATGACAATGATTTGGATGAAGAAACTGGCGCGTTGATTACCAAAACGGGTTCATACGACCTAGCTTGCCCCTACCTGGCGCGCCAAATATGTCATGGGAACGAACACCTATGGGATCATAGGGACCCCTTTTGGTTCGACGAGGGGAAGGCTCGCACAAAGAGCCGGTCTGATGAACAACACGCGGGCATCTTTACCCAGGTTCGGGCCACACAAATGCGTAAAACCCTACTTCTGCTTGGTTGTATTGAGAGTGTTCGTAGGGTTCTAGCTACAAGAGCGCTATGAGCAGCTACCACGCATGTGAGCTAGGAAGTCATAAAAGTCCAAAAGTCCAAAAGTTATCTCCCATATCGCCCTGGGCATCCTTTTATACTCTGAAGGGGATCCCAACAGTGGCGTACAATGTGTACACGGGGTGTACAGAGCTACAGTGCTATAATACCTAACACTGACAAATTAGGACAAGCGCATTTAATGCACCGTCAGGCATCTCTGTCCATCAGTAGGACGGGACAAGAGCCCGTCCCATCGGCACTGCTTATCCCCTTCCAACGTCAACGCCGCGACACGCGTCCAGGTGGATCAACACCTAGCCTGTGCATTGGCGGGGCCTTGCCGGGGATTCACCTTGCCGAGGCCTTGCCTTGCCGGGGCCTTGCTTTGCCTAGGGGTTCAATAGTCCTCCCGGTAAGGTCTTTCCGGTGGTCTTGACTCTCCTGTGTTGGTATCTGGCAAGTCCCTACTGGGCCTCGCTGCCAGGGTGGCCACTACTGCCCGTGCATGAGTAAGGGGCACTAGAGAGCCCAAAACTCTAGTGCACCGACAGAGCCGTATCAAGGTCGGTCAGATGTTCGCCCACTATAGAGTCGCCTGGCACTAATCTTCCTCAGCTTGATGGCACCGGATGTCCGGGCATCGGTCGGATGTCTGGTCATTGTAGCTTGGCGATGACTCCACTTTAGGCACTTCTTGATCCACTTCCATGGTGGCTTATCCTCCACTCCAAGTGTCACCATGGTCGTCTCAGGTGCACCTGAGTATAGACAAGGTGCGTACTTGAGGAAGCATCCATGTCTCGAGTGAATTGAAAGAGGAAACACTTAGGAGCGAGTTCACCTTATGTTCAATGGCACTTGGGGCTTGGGGAGTAGTCAGAGTGCACATGGGGATGACCGTAGGATACTCCCCATCATCCTGTTTCGATGACACCGATAGGATCCTCTTGGTTTTCATCGAGAAGCCCTTTTGTTGTGGATGAGGCACATCGGTGATGCTGCAACTTTTTAGTTGGAGGGTCCGAGATTACTCATTGCGGAAACCCAACCCTATGTTTTTGTTCAACTCAATCTAAGAGGATTTTCTCAAGGATAGAAATTTTCATGTTGTAGCAACAAGTAAGATGATCTTGTTTGTGTATGAATTGGGAAAGAGAACAAACTAGAGATCAGAGCTTCACTCTAACTTGGCAGAGCTCCTCTATGGCGGCAACGACTGCAAAGATTGTTGTTGACAACGATGGAATCCGACAGTGAGGGCATGCTAGAGACAAGGGTGACGCTTGAAGACCTATGGCGACAACAACAATGGTGTGAAGGAGTGGAAGGATTTGAGAAATTTCAAAGTCCCACCCGCGCGGTATATATACCCATGTGCTGTCGGTGACACCGAGAAGAAAGAATCAGTGACACCAAAGTTCATAACTGCTTAGAGCAGAGGAACTCGGTGACACCAAGAAATTCCGATCGGTGGTGCAAGGTAGAAAATCAGATCATTCTAAGTGCCTTCGCTGGAACCAAGTTTGCAGGGATTGGGCACATGAAAAAATACTTAGAAGATTTTGGATGTCAGCCATTGTCAAATCGGTAGCCCCAAGTGCTCCTCACCCGGAGGGTCAAAAAATTAGCTTGTTCAATTTTTTTGTTGAAGCATGAGTAGATTTTGAGACAAGATATAATAGATAGCTAGTGGGGATACTTAGGCATTCTTGTACATCCAATTGGCCAGAAAAATAAAATCCAAATACACTACAATTGGATATCCTTGAATGATAAAAATATGCATGTCAACATGCTCACACAATAAAATGGAAAATGAAATATGTCAAACAAGCAAACCATCTCTAGTATTTATGAAGAAATTTTCGATGACACAATCATCTATATATGAGTACGTTGACTTAGGAGAAAGTGATATCATTTGATCATAGGTCATACTCATTGTTTAAAAACAAGTGTGGTTATCACTTTTACATAATGCATTAATGTGCACACTATTAGAGATTGGGAATCCCTATTAACGCCCCTCTCGTGCAAGGACGAGTGAATAAACCCTCATCATGAGAATAACATGCTTAACATGGAAGATACTGACCACTCCCTATCGCTCCATGACTTTTCTACGCACACAAAACAGATTCTCATTTGAAATTTTAGAGGTGGCACATGCAAATTTACTTGGAACGGAAGGGTAATACCGCATATAGGTAGATATAGTGGACTCTCATGTCAAGAAACTGGATTTAAGAGTTTGGATGCACAAGTAGTATCTCTACTTAGTATGAGTTTTTGTCTAGCAAAAGGTTCTAAACAAGCACCACAAGTTGGAGGATCCATAACAATATAACTTATGTGCAAATATACGCAACCATAACTCATTATGTTGTCTTCCTTGTCCAACTTCAACTAATTTTCTCAAGTTTGAAAATATTTAATGGGTATTCACAATCATAGAAGATGTCCAAGATAATTTATTTGTATGTGAAAGTTATCTTGTACTAATCATTCACGAATTGCTTCTATGACCAATATTCTGATTAAACTTTAAAAGATTTTACTTTATAAACCAGATGTGTAGCTACTACTAAGCATAAAGCACATTGATAATTTCAGATTTATGATATTTCATTGATTCACAATTTACTCACAGGATATAAGTGAAGCTGAAGAGTAAACATCAAACTACTCTTCAAAACATATAAGTGAAGAAAAATGATTAGGTAAACAATCAAGTATCCATGTGATGGCTATCTCTCTCAATAAATATGTTCAGATCTGAGTATTTTATTTAACCAACAAGCAAATAAAAATAGCACTCCAAGAATAGCACATATCATGTGGACAAAGAAAAAATTACTCTCAACACAGACTAACTGATTGTTGTCTGAGAGAGGTGGGATGCATTGCATCCCCAAGCTTATGCTTGATACTTCTTGAAACATTTACTTGGGGTGTCTTGGGCATCCCCAAGCTTGATCTTTTGTATCTCGTTCTATCCTCTCATATCCCGGTTTCACCTATTCTCAAAAACTTCATCCACACATAACTTGAAAAGAACTCGTGAGATAGGTTAGTGCACAAAATAAAAAAAACTCTTTATGTACTACCAAGAAAAATATGAAAATTCAGAAACTTTTCACGTTCTAGTAAAATATGAAAATTCAAACACTACATCAAAAGTTTCTGATTTTACACGGCACATATCAAAGCATGCAGTCCAAGCATCCTAATGCAATTCTTGGAAATTTTGTTGAAAAACAAGATTATAAATAACATAGAACATAGAACAACAAATTATAATAATGCTCCAAGCAAAACATATATCATGTGACGAATAAAAATATAGCTGCAAGTAAGATGTACCGATAATGTTGGAGACGAAAGAGGGGATGCCTTCCGGGGCATCCCCAATTTTAGACGCTTGAGTCTGTGTTGTATATTAGCTTGGGGTGACTTTTGAATCCCCAAGCTTAGGTCCTTGCTGCTCCTTATTAACCTCATATCGTTATCTCACCCAAATATTGAAAACTTCAATCACACAAAATTTAACGGAACTTTCTGAGATGGGTTAGTGTAGTAAAGATAGATCATTCACTTAGGTACTGCCAAGACAAGATTCATAATTGTTCTCAAATAACACCAACTGTATTCCATCATTTCCACAATTTATATTACCAAATATACGCTACGGAAACACTTGAAACAAGCAAACTATGCATGCAAAATAGAATCTGACAAAACAGAACAGTCTGTAAAGATCGGAATGATCACCATAATTCCGTGACTCTAAAATTTTTTAAAAATTAGGACAACGCATATAATTTGCACAATTGTTTTAAAACTTTCAGGATTTTTTCTCTCCAGTAAAATCAGATAATTCATATACTGGACACAAACCTTCTTGTTTTTGCACAGAATCAAACAAACAAGTTTCCACACTATCCCAAAAGCTTTACTTGGAACTTTATTGAAATAAAAGACACAAAACATGATTACTATAGTAGCTTAATCATGTGACAACATAAAAACAAAAGGTAAAAGCGTTGGATTTTCTCCCAACACGCGCTTTTGTTTAATGCCTTTTCGCTATGCATGATGATTCAATGATGCTCACATAAAAGTAAAGAATTGAAACACAATGGGAGCATCATGAAGCATATGACAAGCACATATAAGTCTAGCCCACTTGCTATGCATAGGGATTTTGTGAGTAAACAATTTATGGGAACAAGAATCAACTAGCATAGGAATGCAAAACAAGTGCAACTTCCAAACTGTGAACACATAGGGAGGAAAGTTAATATTATTTCAATTCCTACAAGCACATGTTCCTACCTCATAATAATTTTCAGTAGCATCATGAAGAAATTCAACAATATAACTATCACATAAAGCATTCTTTTCATGATGCACAAGCATAGAATTTTTATCACTCTCCACATACGCAAACTTCTTCTCATTCATAATAGTGGGAGCAAACTCAACAAAATAACTATCATGCGACACTTGATTGACATAACCGCATTGAATATTAAAATCATGATAAAAAGTTTCATGGTTTTCATTACTATTTATAGCATACATGTCATCACAATAATCATCATAGATAGGAGGCATGCAATCATCATAATAGTTTTGCTCATTAAAACTTGGTGCACTAAAAATATCATCTTCATCAAACATAGCATCCCCAAGCTTGTGGCTTTGCATATCATTGGCATCATGAGTATTTAGAAAATTCATAAAAACAATATTTCTATCACGCTCATCATTCAAGGAATTCTCATTAAGTATTTTCATAAATTCTTCCTCTACCAATTAAGCACAATTTTCCAAACCATCATTTTCACGAAATACATTAAAGAGATAAAATAATTGATGCAACCTAAACTCCATTTTTATAGTTTCATTTTAAAACCAAACTAGTGAAAAACAAAAAAGTAAAATATTTGATTGCACGATCTAAAGATATACCTTCAAGCACTCACCTCCTCGGCAACGGTGCCAAAAAAGAGCTTGATGACTACTAGGCAACTTTATTCTTGTACACTCGTGTTGGGCCTCCAAGTGCATTGTAGGATAGTAGCAATTTTCCCTTAAGTGGATGACCTAAGGTTAATCAATCCATGAGAGGTGTAGGATGAAGATGGTCTCTCTCAAACAACCCTGCATTGAAATTCAAGAAATCTCTTGTGTCCCCAACACATCCAATACAATGGCAAATTGTATAGGTGCACTAGTTCAGCGAAGAGATGGTGATACAAGTGCAATAATGATAGTAGATATTGATTTTTGTAATCTGAAAATATAAAAACAGAAAGGTAGCAAGTAACAAAAGTGAGCACAAACGGTATTGCAATGCTTGAAAACAAGGCCTACAATTCATACTTTCGCTAGTGCAATCTCTCAACAATGCTAATATAATTGGATCACATAACCATCCCTCAACGTGCAACTATTAATCACTCCAAAGTTCTTATCTAGTGGAGAGCATAAGAATAAATTGTTTGTAGGGTACGAAACCACCTTGAAGTTATCCTTTCCGATCGATCTATCCAAGTGTTCGTACTAACATAGCCAAGTTATCCTTTCCGATCGATCTATCCAAGAGTTCGTACTAAAATAACCAAGTTATCCTTTCCAATCAATCTATCTAAGAGTTCGAACTAAAATAACACCATATGATACGCATCAATCAACTCTAATCTCACCTAGATACTCCAGTGTCACCACAAGTATCCATGAGTTAATTATACAATACACATAAAACAATTTCAGATTCATAATACACAATCCAACACAAACACTACTACAAGATGGTCCAAACACGACACATCAATAAGTGACCCTTCGACGAAACTGTGTGCGATCCGTTAATCACAAATGGTATAGTTCAAGCTCCGCCTCCAATGATGACAATCGTGCGCGATGAAGGAACGAGGAAATATGGTTCACAAAAAAATTTGCGTGTGTGATGTGTTGCATACAGTTTATCCTTATGAACTGTTTTTGATTACGGAAGATAACAGAAATGGTTAACAAACTATATACGTGTGGATAGTGCGGCATACTGTTCACTCGGACAAATTGTTTGCGATGATCCAGCAAAACACAAACAAGTTAGCCTAATAAGGCGTGTGTGATACCCAACAAACAGTTCATTAATCAGAATTGTGTGTGAAGACCAATAATAACCCAAACGGTTCATCCTGACAACCGTTTGTCTTGTGGGTACTCGACAAACAGTTCATTCATCAGACATGTGTGGGATGACCAATAATAACCCAAACCATTCATCCTGACAACCTGTGTGTGTTGTGGACACACGATTGCTGCTAATAATTGTATGATATGTGATTTGCTCTGTTTGCACAACATCTATATGCTTTATCTACATAACACCAACATTATTGTTGCATAACCAACTAGAACATACAGTTCCATAAGTGTCTACACAACACATGTACAGTCCTCAATATAAATTTACAAGAAGTAGACGATAGCCAAATCATATTGTTCTTCTGACATCGGTTGCCGACACTTCTCTGACTGTGGCTATGCCCCCGGTGTCTGCAGGAAGGAGGCACATCCTCATGTCAATGATCATCATGTACATCTCGTAGCTGGTGTACGCGTCCTTGGCCGCGTACTTGATTTGTTCTTCATCCAGTTCGTCCACCCTGGCCGCGTGCCAGGCTGTATTGTCCTTGCGGCACTCAGACTTCATGTCCTTGTAGTAGGGGTCGATGTTGGCCACGACGAGGTCAACCAGGGAGTCCTTCTGCTTCTTATTATCGCCTCCAGACCCCGTACTGACCTTGGATGTTGACAAGCTTCTGGGAGGACAAGCCCGAAGCTTTGAGCACCTTTAGATCATTGGTGGTGTCCACCGTTGTGAACCTGTAGTCGGGGATGTTGACAAACCTAGCAAAACACTCGCAAGGCCTTGTTCCAGACAATAGTGGTAGAGAAGCACGTGATGGAGCATGCACAACTGGCCGACGACAACCTTTTGATCATGCCTGGCACGACCGTCGGTATACTCGAGGTCGAAGCCGACCACTTTGTTCTGGTCATCCTCAGCAAGCAGCTGCTCCAACGTGTTAATGGAGTTCAGGACCACGACCAGGTCGTTGGTGTACACCACCGAGAGGTCTATCTTCCTGCTGTGTGTCTCCACTTTGACAATAGTCACGAACTGCTGCTCGACGCCGGCAGCCGCCATTGGATCCGCACGAGAAGGTTGAAGCGATGAAGAGATATGCATCCTCTCTATATTATTTGGCATCGTGGGTGTGGTTCTTGGGTTGTGTGGCACGATCGAAAGGTGGAAGAGACAAAGGTAAATGGCCGCATCAACCGCATGATAGTTTTTGCAGTGCTTAACTACATGGTGGCGCCAGGAGCGGCGCAACCGCTTGCATATGGCTCCCTGAACATGCCTGATCGTTCGTGCATGGACACCAATAGAGCAGTCGGGCACGCATGGACGTGAGCACAGTGTGCCAAGGCCACATCAACTACCTCATGCGTACATTCATTCACGACGGTGCATACAGAACGACTATTTGCTGTGTAATAAAATGCAAATGATTGTTTATTATTAACCGTCTGCGTACTTGTCATTTCTCCCACATCCGTCCGGTATTGTCACCGCGTTGCCGCATGAGGATTCCAGTGCACGCTTTGGGAGTGCGCAAGTTTCCTACCCGTCGCGCCGAAATGCCCCAAACACCTAATGCTTCGGGAGCACACAAGGTTTCTTTTTGGCTTCCCATTTCCCCGAAACCGCGTAGGAACGCGGGCAAGCTTCCCGTTCCCATGCATGAACGCGCGCAAGCTTCCCGCCCGGCTCGCCTTGGCCGTCTGGTTTATAAACCCTCATGGCCGGCCTCTCCACATCGCATTCATCCCCTCCAAAGTTGTCAGAATCGCGATTTTGAATCGGATCAGAGCTCCATTGCTAGGATTGTGAATCATAGAATCTTAACTATCAGGATCATAGAAACTCAGATTCTATGAGGAAAATTGTAGAATCAGAGGGTCCGGTTTGGATCATAAGATTGTAAGATTCTAAGACTTGAGTCACGATTCTGACAACTTTGTCCCCTATCTGACCGTAGCTTCCCAATTTGCTTCTCCCCCAATCGCCAATGGCACCTGTCTAGTGTTGTCGCTCCATCACCCTGCCAGAGGGCACCTCCAGCTTTGAAGCTGCACCATGTTGGCAATGCAGTACTCAGAAGCATGTAGTGCATGTGGCGTACTTGTTGGCTATGCACACGACGCCCACCACACGCTCCTCCACATTTTCCCAAAGGCAGCTGCTGCCGGCGACTGCCGTCGCCCCCACGCCACCACTGTCCACCGTTTTTGCCACCCCACCATCTGCCTCCTTGGCTGCCACCACACCAACGTCCGCGTTGGCAGCCACCCCACGGTCAGCCATCGGGGCCATCACCCGCTCCGCCATCATGGCCCAAAGGCGGGAGGAGGAGGCCGTCGTCGAAGCAAAGCCGCTCGGCTTTTGCGTTGGTGGCCTAGCGCGCTACATCAACTTCCTACATGAGGAGGAGGAGCGCTAGGTCGAGCACGCATAGAGGATCACCGCAGCAGTTGCCACAACTATGGCGCGGAATGAGGAGATCTACGCCGAGTACCGCCCCTTCGAGGAGGCGTGTCAGGAGCGGCAAAGGGAAGCGGCGTCAGCCGACGAATTTGACTCCTCCAGCTTGTCAGTAGGCTTCTCCTCCTCTGTCTCTTACTGAATGCGCTCGGTAGAGGAGAAGGCTACTGGCAGTAGCACGAAGCCCCTCCGGAGTAGTATTTTAGGGCTATTTTGTTCAGTTCATCTAACTATAGATATGGTTGAACTGTACCACATACTTTAAATTAGCTAGTATATATAGTTGAACTAGCTATTTCAATATGTGGTTGGCAACAAATGGGAAAATGTTTGTTCGATTTAGCTATCTATGAATGAAATCTATGTTTACTGAATTTCAGTTGCAAAATTGCACTATAATAGTGATTTTGTTCCTGGAAAATTGGACAAATCTCAGTGTTTCCAATTTGACAAATTAAAATTTAGCCAATATGACAGATTAGAATCTTACCTGACTCCTACTGCCAATGCATTGATCGGTGCTTACATGGGGTGCTTAGTGTATTAAATATCTTAGCAACTCAAGTCCACAATGTATTGTTGCTAAGGTCCCTTCATTTGATAATTTAGCAACTAAACCCTTGCATGGATTGGTGAGTTTCTTTCATTTAAGTGTTTGCCAAGGTTCACACGCCTAGCATTGTTTCTTCATGTCGTCACCAAACTCATATATCTCCCTAATTAGCTCCCCACATCAGTTTTTTTGCATACATTGCAACCTCAGCAGTTAGCAATAGTAGAAGTTGTACCATCGGGAAGTGCACACGGGTCATCATTCACAACCGTTTGTGATGACGTAATGAAAAAATTCCTTCGCGCCAGATCTTCACTTGGCTTATTAGGGAAGGAACAATTGCCCTCGGTTTGCATACGGGTATTCAGTCTGAAACGCCTTTGACGACTGGCAAAGGACATGCCACCCCGATGAGCGTGCGCAGGACACTGCTCGCACGCCACCCGTGTACTCAAACACAGGTCTGCACGCTACCTCCTTGCCAATACAGATAGTTACACGTGGCCCACACGTAAGGTCTATAGAATGTTCATGAATTATAAATAATACGCCCGTTTGCGATGGTAACATGATAGATTTTTGTTCCAAAATGCCTTTGTTGGGTATTAATAATGCTTGCTCTTTCTCTCAAAGTGGACACTAAAAAAAGCACAACATATTTATGCTTTATATGATGAGGCCCTCCCCAACATAGACCTTGTGACTATCGTTTATATTTGAATGATGTACATTAAATGCACATAAATCTCAATTAATGTATAAAATAGCCATACAAACCGTTAATAACTTAATATGTTTGTAGTACACACCTGTCGGATTTCGGGCTTCGCAAAACCCTTAAGATTTGAACACAGGGGCGTGTGCGAAGATCCCCTGCGGCCTCGCCCGACCTAGCTCGCTACTCGATGAACACAACAAAGAACTTGCACGATGATGAGGAAGAAGATGAACACAATAGTTTACCCAGGTTCGGGCCGCTGCGAAGCGTAATACCCTACTCCTGTTTTGGTGGATTGTCACTCGAGGAGGTGAGGTGGATGAACAAGTACAGTGTTTCGAGGCCTCCTGAGGTCTCTCAGTGGTGTTCGGGGCTCCTTGTGGTTTGGTAGACGATGAGTGATGGAGTCGGTCGAATGGGTTCCGATGTTCCTCTACGAAGCAGCCTACCCTCTATATATAGCGGTGGCCCGGGTCCTCTTCCCTTATCGCAATGGAGGGAAGGGATCCCACAATGTACAATTTTGAAAGGGGACAGGGGTTCGTGCTCGCACTACCCAAAGGCGGTCTTTGCCCGCAAAGTAGCTGTCGACACCGTAGGGACGGGCCCAGCGATGACGTCCGTCCTATGGAGCTGGTGGTTGCGGTCTTGTTGCACCGGAATGGAAACATGTCGAGGGTGCTTTGGGAACCCGCATATGTCCTTGCTCCCTTTGCCCCAAAGGGGAAACTGCACCGCCTGGCACACTGGTGCTCGCGTGTCCTTCCTTGCGCCATCTTTGACTCGTGAGGCCGGGCCTCGCATAGAGATCTCCGCCGCTCCGGAGGGGGCTTGGGGAGGCCCGTCCCCTGCTGGTCTCAATGCTACTCCTCCTCGCGAGGTTTGGGACCTCGCGAGGGCCTTGTCCTGAGTGGGGTCGTGCCTGGATGCGTTTGGTCGTTGAGGTGGGCCATGCCCTGGGCCGCAGGCAGGCAGGTCTGGGTACCCCTGTTCCCAGAACATCGACAGTAGCCCTCGGGCCCAAGGCACGCTCAAGATGGCTTCTGGGCAAAGCCTTGAGGGCGGCCCGAAGCACCGCGGGCCCTAATTGCCTGCGGGCCAGGCTTTATATGTGGTAGCCCGAAGACTTGTCATCCCTTCTTCTCCGTAGTGGGCTGGCCATCGCGATGTTTGCCGAGCCACCCGACTCTCGCCTCTTAGCCGTCTGCGTCTCCCGTCAATTCCGTCGTCTGTTCTCCCTTCCCGCGTGACACCAACCCCTTCTGTCGAGTCCCCATGCGCCGTGTCATTTCCCCCCCTCGTTCTCCTTTCCATGTTTCTGGAGGCGGTGAAAGACGGAGGCTTGAGGGGTCCGACCGCCGCAGCGACGCCCCAGTCCGTGCTGGGCCAGTCGTCAGTGGTGAACCTCGAGGGGTTGGAGAAAGTCCAACTAGTAGTCGCGACCGGCTCCAATGAGTGGGGGGGCACCAAGATCTGGCCAGGTTCACAGCCTCGGGGCGAGATGGCGGCTCTTCATATCCATGCTCTCCTCTCTGGCGTACTACCGCCATTTTCGAGCTTTCTCAGCGCTGTGCTTTCACATTACCAGATCCGCGTGCTCCGCCTTGACCCTGGTTCTCTTGTTATCCTCTCGGTGTTCGCATTCCTATGTGAGGCCTTTGTTGGTGTTTCCCCCTCTGTGGCCTTGTTACGTCACTTCTTTTCCCTTGAGTTGGCTTTTGAGGAATATTGTTCCAGGTGTGTGTCCTTGAGACCGGTGGATGCATGGGCCCAGGGGGGCCTCGATGCCGAACTCTCCTCAGAAGCAAAAGGGTTTCGGCGGTGTATGTTGAGACTGCCGAGGCTGAAGCTTTATTTCAACCCTCGCCGATCCCCGCAACGCCAAATCGCGGGTGGATGCGCCAGGAGCTTGCTGACCCTGGGCTTGCACTGGTCCTAGCCAGACTGGCGAGGCTGAGGCAGGCGGGCGTGGTGATGGCGATGGTGGTGCGGGAATTCACTCGCCGACAAATTGCTCCTCTTCAGCGCCACTCCCGTGGGCCTTTGCGGGTCCTCGTGACCCACTGAGGATCCAGGTCCCACCTCTCTCCCCTTACATCCTGCACGAGCTTCTTTGCCGCCTGACTCGTGGTGAACCTGCTAAGCTCCCATGGCACGGCTTCCCCTTGTACAACTTCAAGGCCCGGGAGGCTCTTGTCGTGAAGATGCCGCACTTCGATGAGTGGGGGTTCCTTCCTCAGGGGGAGGCACACCCTCGGGGTGCCTCGCTCCTCGGGGTTCTGGCCTCTGAGAACTTGGGTCATGCCGCCTTTCCCGTGGCCTGGGTGGGCCGTGTCTCACCACCTGTTCCCTTGGCTCTTGCCCCGAGTCGAGCGGAGGTCAGGGGCGGCACCCAGTCATTGGTGGAAGTCGCCGTCCCTGCCACTGATCATCAATCGTCGGTCGCCAGCCCTTCGCCCCCGGGCCTCTGCATCGGCCAAAAAAGGAAAACGCCCAGGGGCGGCCAATCCTCAGTGGCGTGGGCTCTGCTGAAGAGGAAGTGGGTCACGATAGACGAGTAAGTGCATGTACCCTCCTCCGTGCTTGTTTTCAGCGCCTTCCTTCTGAGCCTTTATTCCGCAGGCTCCCCACCGACAATGAGGGAGGCGTGTCAGCGTCGCCTGCTCCTACAGCCGCCGAGCCTCTTATGGTTTCTTCTTTCATACGCCACGGGGTTCAATCCTCTAAGGCACCCGCGCCTGAGCCTATTCTGACGCCTGGTGGCCCTGGCCGTGAGTCCCCCACGTTCCTCTTTGCCCGTGGCCTCCGGCTCCCCAGAATGGGGCCACTTCCCCTGCCCGTGGCCCCTTCCAGGGTCGTGTTGCGCCACTGCCCGGAACCCCTTTGCTCGGCAATATGTGGCCCCAGGGGACGCTTCCTTCTTCTGGGATGCCTGTACGTGAGCCCCTAGCCCCCGAGCATAGGTTCGGGCTAGGAGGCCCCTCGCGCACCTCCCCCGTTCGCCACGGAGAAGGTGGGAGTTCTGGTTGGCCGCTTGAGCTTGCTGAAGACCTGAACACCGCGCCATGGGGTTCGCTCCATACCGCGACGGATGCACTTCAGCTCCTAGGGGTGGGGCTCGCCAAGAATGATGCTGCTTGGAGAAGGAACGCTAGCGCCTTGTGCTGGGGTGGCACCAGCTTGAGGTTGCCGTGAACCTCGCTCGTCTATAGCGCGAGTGCGCCCACATGAAGGTAGAAGGGTCCCATGCCGCGTTAGTGGAGGCCCGTGAACGCGCCCTTGCTGAGGCTTAGGAGGCCGATTGCCGGCGTAGGGCATCCAGGAATCGCCTCAAGGAGCTCTAGGACCTCAACGCCGACCTTGAAAGGCAGATCCATCTGCGAAGGGCCACACTCGTGGGTCCGCTGGCCGAGTTCTCCCTGTCGACGCGACCTAACACATACAACGAAGGATGCATATATGATTTTTCAACCCATTTTTCCGCCTGGACCTTGTGATTGTAGATCAAAGTGGAATTATGCACATTAAATAATGCATCAAAAACTCAATTAATGTATTTAAAAGCCAGATCATCCCTTATTTAATCATATTTTTGCACTTTAGACGTACATATGTCTATGTTGTTTATATAAAGAAAATCAAGGAGAGAAGAGGCATCATATGTATTTTCGCCCGCATACGTGGCATGCATATATAATGTTACCTATCAAAACCACAAAGCTTCTTGTGAGGAGCTCCGATTTGTAAGTGGATTGTGCAAGAACATGTCCAATTTGGACAGTTTTTTAGCATGGCATGTGTGTGCCCTTGTCACGACACCATGCCAAGTTTCATGAATTTCTGACGAGTTTTGGATTTACGAGAATTTGAAAACCAAGCATCTCAATGGTCCCGTCCGAGCAAACAGTCAATGAGATGTAAGAAATTCATTCCCATTTCTTGTGTGTGACCTAATTAAACATGCATCCATGGAAAGGCATATTTTTCCAACCTATTTTTCATGTGTTGGACCTTATGATTGTAGTTCAAATTTGAATTATGCGCATTAAACGACTAGAAAACTCAATTAATGTGTTAACCAGGTCGCCGGAACCCTGGAAAAAATCCATAGTTTTGCTTGACCGTTAGAAAGTTTCTCTATGGGTGACTCCAGAAATAAATGCAGGCCACAAGAGACAACCGATGTCATCTTTCACATAAAATGTGAACTTCCCTATCGGAACACAGAACCTTTGGTTTGTAAGTGGCTTTCTGCCAAAACTTGTCCAACATTGGGCAAATGTTTTTACCACAACACACACACAATAGGGCAATTGATGGCACCATGCCCAAATTTCATGAATTTATGCCGTGGTTTGCATTCTATGAATTTTAAAATTAAGTTCCCATATGTTTGTGGTCGATCCTTGTGCCATAGATAAATATATTCAAAATTCAGTCCCATTTATTGTGTGGGACCTAAACATGCAGCCTGTGAAACGTAAATGTTTTTTCGACATATTTCCATGAGCTAGACCGTGCAATGATTGTATTTCAAATTTGAATTATATATATGCATATTAATTGAATGCCTACAAAACTCAATTAATGTACTTAAAAGTCCAAATGAACTCTGTAAGACTCCATTAACTCGCACGACATATTCACGTTACTCTATGGAGATTCTAGAAATAAGTTCAAGGCGAGAAGCGACATCAGATGTTGTTTTGTACATAAAATGTGAATTGTTCCTACCGGAACCACATGACTTATTGTGAGAATCTTTGTTTTTTAAGAGGCTTGTCCCAAACTAGGCATTGTTTTTACCACAACACACATGCACCATGACATCACACCATGCCAAGTTTCATGAATTTCTCACGATATTTGGATTTACTGGAATTTTGAAACACGGCTTCTCAAAGTCTATGGCCGAGCCAAAATACCGTGAGGTTTGGAATTCATTTAATTTCCATTTCTTGCATGGGACCAAAACATATGTCCAGTGATGAATAGTTGATTTCAACCCATTCAGGTACCATCTGATAACCCACAAGTATAGGCGATCAGTTGTTGCCTCTTTCGATAAGTAAGAGTGTCGAACCCAATGAGGAGCTAAAGGTAGAACAAATATTCCCTCAAGTTCTATCCACCACCAATACAACTCTACACATGCTTAACGTTCGCTTTACCTAGAACAAGTATGAAACTAGAAGTACTTTGTAGGTGTGATAGGATACGTTTGCAAGATAATAACGAGCACGTATATAATAACTAGGGGCTGCTAAGATAAATAAACAACTAAGTTAGTTTAACAAGTGTGGAAAAGTGGTGGTAGGAGTTGCGGAATTGTCCCTAGGCAATCGATAACTAGACCGGTAACCATTATTGCAATTTTATATGAGGGAGAGGCATAAGCTAACATACTTTCTCTGCTTGGATCATATGCACTTATGATTGGAACTCTAGCAAGAATCCACAACTACTAAAGATCATTAAGGTAAAACCCAACCATAGCATTATAAGGTAGTCCTCTTTATTCCCATACGCAAACAACCTACTTACTCGGGTCTATGTTTCTATCACTCCCGCCACCCACCATAAGTGAATCATAAGCATATTGCAAACCCTACAACGGGGATCCCTTACACTTGCATGACAAGGAGATCACCATAGGACAACACCAATAATAAAACATGCAACTCAAACCAATCATGATCATCAATCAACCAATAGGACAAAATAGATCTACTCAGACATCATAGGATGGCAACACATCATTGGATAATAATATGAAGCATAAAGCACCATGTTCAAGTAGAGGGTACAACGGGTTGCGGGAGAGTGGACCGCTGTAGATAGATGGGGAAGGTGATGGAGGTGTTGGTGAAGATGACGAAGTTGTTGTAGTAGACCACCGTCACAATGATGGCCCCGGCAGCGTTCTGGTGCCACCGAGAGAGAGGGGGAGAGAGCCCCCTATGTCTTCTTCTTCCTTGACTTTCCCCCTAGATGGGAGAAAGGTTTACCCTATGGTCCATGGCCTCCATGGTGACGTAGGGACGGAGTCCCTTCGAGATTGGATCCCTCTCTCCGTTTCCTTCTATTTCTGCGCTTCCAGATTCTGGCCTTTCACCGTTTCTTGAATATTCGGAGATCCGTAACTCTGGTCGGGCTTAAATTTTGAGGGTATTTTCCTTATAAAAATATATTTCCTGCGGCCGAAGGACAGCTCCAACCGACCTAAGGGGTAGCCACAAGCCCCCAGGACGCGCCATACCCCCCAGGGCGCGCCTGGCAGGCTTGTGGGCCCGTCGAGTGCCGCCTTCTGTTGACTCCACTTCCCAAAATTCACATATATTCCAAAAAAAATCTCCGTAAGTTTTTACCCCGTTTGGACTTCATTTGATATGGATTTTCTGCGAAACAAAAAACACGAAACTGGCACTGGGCACTGGATCACTATGTTAGTCCCAAAAATAGTATAATTTTTTGTCCAAAAGTATATGAAAGTTGTAGAATATTGGCATGAAACAATCAAAAATTATAGATACGATGGAGACGTATCAGCATCCCCAAGCTTAATTCCTTCTTGTCCTCGAGTAGGTAAATGATAAAAAAGATAATTTTTGATGTGGAATGCTACCTAGCATAATCTTGATCATATAATATAATCATGGCATGATTATTAAGACATGAGTGATTCAAAGCAATAGTCTATATTGACATAAAACAGTAATACTTCGAGCACACCAACAAGGCAATTGCGTCCTTTCAAAATGACATGGCCTTAGAAAGTTATCCCTACAAAATCATATGGTCTGGCTATGCTCCATCCTCCCCACACAAAGTATCCAAATCACGCACAACCCCGATGACAAGTCAAGCAATTGTTTCACACCTTTTATGTTCTCAAACCTTTTCAACTCTCACGCAATACATGAGCATGAGCCATGTATATAGCACTACAGGTGGAATAGAATATGGTGGAGGTGATGAGGAAAAAGGAGAAGATAGTCTCACATCAACTAGGCGTATCAACGGGCTATGGAGATGCCCATCAATAGATATCAATATGGGTGAGTAGGGATTGGCATGCAACGGGTGCACTAGAGCTATAAGTGTATGAAAACTCAAAAAGAAAACTAAGTGGTCATGCAAAAAATTCCACTAGTTATATGAAAGTGACAAAATAGGAGACTCTCTATCATGAAGATCATGGTGCTACTTTGAAGCACAAGTGTGGAAAAAGATAGTAGCAATTGTCCCTTATCTCTTTCTCTCATTTCTTATTTTTTTGGTGGGCATCTTTGGCCTCTTTTATTTATTTATTTGGGCTTCGCTGGCCTCTTAGATTTTTGTAAAGTCCAGAGACTCCTCCCAACTTGGGAGGGAATCATAGCTTCCATAATGCTTTTCTCACACGGGACAATGCTCTAATAATGAAAATCATCACACTTTTATTTACATACAACTCGATACCTAGCACAAAAATATGACTCTATATGAATGCTTCCAGTAGGATACTGGTATGTGCAATGATCTAGCCTAGCAAATGACATCAAAAAAACGGACAAGCCGTGAAAACATCATGCAAGCTGTCTTACGATCATGCAAAGCAACATGAAAATGATGGTGCATGTCATACTAAACGGAACAGTGGAAGTTGCATGGCAATATATTTTGAAATGGCTAGGGAAATGACATAATAGGTAGGTATGGTGGCTGTTTTGAGGAAGGTGTATGGTGGCAGTTTTGAGGAAGGTAGGTTTGATGCACCGGTGAAAGTTGCGCGATACTATAGAGTCTAGCAAAGGTGGAAGGGTGAGAGTGTGTATAATCCGTGGACGCAACATTAGTCATAAAGAACTAACATACTTATTGCAAAAGTCTATTAGTTATCAAACAAAGCATTAGACGCATGCTCCTAGGGGAGAGGTTGGTAGGAGTTAACCATCATGTGCTCCCGACCCTCACACAAAGGTTGACAATCATTAATCAAATCTTGCTCCGACTTCGTCACATAACGGTTCACCATACGTGCAAGCTACATGAATCTCAAACTTCAACACATGTATTTCTCCAATTCACAACTACTCACTAGCATGACTCTCATATTACCATCTTCATATTGCAAAACTATTGCAAGGAATCAAACATATCATATTTAGTGATCTACAAGTTTTATATAGGATTTTATGACTAACCATGTGAATGACCAACTCCTCTTAACTCTCTAAATAGATATAAGTGAAGCATGAGAGTTTAATTATTTCTACAAAAGATATGCCCACGCTCTAAAAAATATAAGTGAAGCAAAAGAGCATTCTACAAATGGCAGTTTTCTGTGTGTGAGAAACAGGCAATCCAAACTTCAAATGATATAAGTGAAGCACATGAAGCATTCTATAAAGCCATACTCAAAAGATATAAGTGAACTGCATGAAGCATTCTATAAAAACCAAGGACTTTCTCATACTAGCATGGTTCATTATTAAAATAAAAATAAAAAGCACACGATGCTCCAAGAATTACGCATATCATGTGACGAATAAAAATATAGCTCCAAGTAAAGTTACCGATGGTTGTTAGAAGAAAGAGGGGATGCCTTCCGGGGCATCCCCAAGATTAGTTTCTTGGGAGTCCTTGAATATTACCTCGGTGTACCTCTGGCATCTCCAAGATTATTCTCTTTCCACTCCTTATTCCTTCATCCATCGTGATCTCACCCAAAACTTGAAAACTTCAATCACACAAAACTTAACAAAACCCTCGTGAGATCCATTAGTATAATAAAGCAAATCAAAACTTTATGTACTGTTGCCAACCAATTAATATTTTATTTTTTCATTGTAGCTACTGTATTATAATCTTTCCATGGCTTATACCATCGATACAATCGATAGTTTCATCAAAATGAGCAAAACAATGCATCAAAAACAGAATCTGTCTTAAACAGGACAGTCTGTAGCAATCTGAACATTCACCATACTTATGTAACTCTAGAAATTATGAAAAATTAGTATAAAAAAATCATAGCAGTACTGTGTAAAAAATTCAGAAGCTTTTGACATTCTAGTAAAAAATGTAAATTCACGCACTATAGCCAAAGTTTCTGTTTTTGCATTGCACACACCAAACAAGCAATCTAATCATCCTAAAGGTAAATCTTGGCGCATTATTTTTATAATACAATGTATTTATACAAGGGGATAATTATTTTTGTTGAAAAGTTTTTGTAATCAAGATTAGCAAAGTTTCCATGGGCATGAACAAAGTTCAAGGCTAGCTCCCACTTTCACAATGCTCGTCTCTCTCACTTTCACTTTTCTGTTTGAAAAAGTTTTAGGTTCCCCTCTTTATTTTTTGTTTTTAAACTGTATAAAATCACACGACATAATTAATGACTCTCTAAAACTTCCGGGTTGTCTCCCTAGCAATGCTTTCTTTAAAGCCATTAAGCTAGCATAAAGTGATCAAGTAATGGATCCACCTGTATCCCAAGGTATAACAAAGCCAATTTTAATTAACAATGATTTGTAATTTAGTATTGATCACAAATTAACATATATCATGCAACAATGAAGTCTAACTCTCTTCCTATGCATCGGCATGTCATAAAAGAACAATTCATGCACACAAACTAAAGGCCAATACATAGAATAAGCAATTTCTTGCAATTGTGTCATATTGGAAATATAGAGAGGTGGAGATGTAGTTCCTCTCTCATAATAATTGCAAGTAGGAGCAGAAAGCACATGCATATTATATCTATCAAAATCATCATGTGTAATAGTAAAAGGCAACCCATCAATATAATCCTTAATAAGTGCAAACTTCTCTGATATAGTGTAGTTGGGAGAATTCAAAAAGATAATACGACTATCATGCATGGGTGCAATAGCAACAATTTCATTCTGAACATAAAGAACTATAGAAAGTTCATCTCCATAAGCATCTTTCATATTGGCATCATGGCCACAAGCATAGAAAGCATCAAGTTCAACAAAAAGGGATATTTCAAATGAATCCAAGGGATCATAGCAATCAACATGGATCATACCAAGGGATCATAGCAATCAACATGCCCATCAAGTTCGGTAAGCACGGAGGGAAATTAAACAATGTATGAGTTGAAGAGTTACTCTCATTACAGGTGGGCATGGGTAGCTAATCCGCTCTTCCTCCTTTTGTTCTTTGCTCTCCTCCTCATCTTTTTCATCCAATGAGCTCACAGTGTCATCAATTTCTTCTTCCATAGATTCCTACGAAATATTAGTCTCTTCGAAAGCAGCTGTCATTCTTTCAATAAATTCAATAATATCAGCATTGCAATCATAATTCTCATAGCAATATTAAAGTATGGAAAAAAATTCAGATTCGTAAGGAACATCATCATCATACTTTTCAAGCAAAGAAGCAATTTCATAAGCACCTTTAAAAACAACAAATTCTTAGAGCATCATAGTAATAATAAATACATTTAGCATATGAAGCTAAGGTTTCATTATCATTAATTTGCATTGAAAGGGAAGGTTTAGAGCTTCTATATTAGAGCAACAAGTAAAGTCACATCTCGAGAATGCATCCCAAGCAAACCATCCCAGTATTCTAATTTGATCCCATAAGTGTTTCCCTTTTTGATATAAGTGATAATCCCTAAAGTATTCATGTTGATCCAACATGTATCCTATTATCAAGTTGAATGGGTTTTTCTCAGGATTATCAAAGTAGTGCATAATATTTTCCACATAACGAGCATCGAGGGTTTTAGGAGGTTCCCCATCTCCATGAGTAGCAAGTACACCTATTTTTTTGGTATTTCGTGTTCCATATCCATAGCTAAAGATAAATAACAACTTAGAACAGCAAATAAAATCTACTTAGTGATAAAGCAAACAAGAACACACGAGAATATTCACCCCACGCTATTGCTCCCCGGCAACGGCGCCAAAAAAAGGTCTTGATAACCCACAAGTATAGGGGATCAGTTGTAGCCTCTTTCGATAAGTAAGAGTGTCGAACTCAATGAGGAGCTAAAGATAGAAAAAATATTCCCTCAAGTTCTATCGACCACCGATACAACTCTACGCACGCTTAACGTTCGCTTTACCTAGAACAAGTATGAAACTAGAAGTACTTTGTAGGTGTGATAGGATAGGTTTGCAAGATAATAAAGAGCATGTAAATAAAAACTAGGGGCTGCTAAGATAAAGAAACAACTAATTTGGTTTAACGAGTGTGGAAAAGTGGTGGTAGGAGTTGCGGAATTGTCCCTAGGCAATCGATAACTAGACCGGTAATCATTATTGTAATTTTATATGAGGGAGAGGCATAATATAACATACTTTATCTACTTGGATCATATGCACTTATGATTGGAACTCTAGCAAGCATCCGCAACTACTAAAGATCATTAAGGTAAAACCCAACCATAGCATTATAAGGTATCAAGTACTCTTTATTCCCATACGCAAACAACCTACTTAGTCGGGTCTGTGTTTCTATCACTCACGCCACCCACCATAAGTGAATCATAAGCATATTCAAACCCTATAGCAGGGATCCCTCACGCTTGTGCGACATGGAGAGCACCATAGGACAACACCAATAATAAAACATGCAACTCAAACCAATCATGATCATCAATCAACCAATAGGAAAAAATGATCAGACATCATAGGATGGCAACACATCATTGGATAATAATATGGAGCATAAAGCACCATGTTCAAGTAGAGGGTACAACGGGTTGCGGGAGAGTGGACCGCTTGTAGATAGATGGGGGTAAGTGATGGAGGTGTTGGTGAAGATGACAGAGTTGTTGGAGTAGATCGCCGTCACGATGATGGCCCCGATGATGTTCCGGTGCCGCCGGGAGAGAGGGGGAGAGAGCCCCCTCCTTCTTCTTCTTCCTTGACCTCCCCCCTAAATTGGAGAAGGTGTTACCCTCTGGTCTATGGCCTCCATGGCAGCGGAGAGGCGAGAGCCCCTCCGAGATTGGATCTCTCTCTATTTCCTTTTGTTTCTACAACAAACACGAACTGACACTGGGCAGTGGATCAATATGTTAGTCCCAAAAATAGTATAAAAAGTTGCCAAATGTTTATGAAAGTTGTAGAATATTGGCATGAAACAATCAAAAATTATAGATACGATGGAGACGTATCACCCTCTAGTATGTGCTTAAAAAAGTGAAGTGCAAATTTGAACTATGCACATGAAATGTCCGAAAATATCTTTAAATGTCTTAAAGGGCGTAAACATCCCTGAATTATTCCATATTTAACACATATTCCGATAGTTGCAAGTTCATTGTAGATAAATGTTATTTCCATCCAAACACCTTCAATTGCAATGTAACTTAATTTTTAGTCTCAAAGGAGTTTGAAAATCAAATACATCGCAAACAGTTCTCAATCATGAAACGTGTGTGATGTGGTATCAAGATATCTTGGGCCAATCCTCATATATGGCTTAGGCCAGAAGTTTCAGTCCACTGCCAGCGCGTCAACAACACAGTCCCACTTGTTCTCCAAGACCACCGTATTGTTCAAGTGTCGCCGATGAAAGATGAGGACGTGGATCAGCATCGTGAGGGCAGCTTCGGCGACCCACTCCGGCCCGAGTGTGGCTGCATCATCCATGAACGTGCTCACAACCTCCTTGAGCGCGACCGCACTCTCCGACAGGGTGGCTGTCGGCATTCTAGGAACGGGGGTACCCAAACTTGCCTCCCTACGGCCAAGGTCATGGCCCATCTCGTCAGCCAGGCACGGCCTGGTGAGTATCCACTCAAGACAAGGCCCTCATGAGGTTCTGAGCTTGCGAGGGAGACATCATCAAGCCCAGCAAGGACGGGCCTCCTCAGCCCCCCTCCGGAGTGGCGGAGATCTCTATGCAGCACCTATCCTCGGGAGGCCTGGGATGATGCAAGGCAAGATAGGCGGGCACCAGCGCGCCAGGTGGACAGTTTCCCCTTTGGTGCAAAGGGGGCAAGGACGTACGTGGGTTCCCAAAGCACCCCCAAAGGTTTCCATTCCGGTGCAACAAGACCACGAGCCCACCAGGAAGGATGTCATTGCTGATCCCACCTTTGCATCATCGACAACTACTTTGCAGGCGAAGACCACCTTTCATCAGGATAAAGATGTACTCCTGGCCCCCTTCTAATTTAGCCATTCTGGGATCCCTTCTTGCCAAAGCGGCGAGGGGAGAGGACTCGATGCACTATAAATAGAGGATAGGCTGCACCATAGATAGGAACAATGCAACAGAGAGGCAACAGAAGAGAGGCAACACCACCCGAGCACCCTCGCGAGGCAAAGCACCACTGTACTAGTTCATTCTCCAACCTCCTTGTGAGGCAATCCACCAACGTAGGAGTAGGGTATTACGCTTCGCAGCAGACCGAACCTGGGTAAATCATCGTGTGCATCTGCTTCCTCTCCATCATGTGAGTTCATCGTAGAAATTGTCAAGTAGCGAGCTAGGTAGGGCGAGGCTGCAGGGGATCTTCACACACGCCCCTGTGTTCAAACTTCTTGGGGTTTTGTGGAGACCAAAATCCTCCATTTGGCCCGCCAGGTAGGGGGCGTGTTGAAATCTTCCTGAAGCCTTGCTCTTCCCTCGCCTCACCGCTCTGATGGCCAACTACCAACAAGCTTCTTCCGGCCATGGCGGATCCGTATTCACCAACCCCACCGTTGCTAACCGAGACCCATGCCCCAGCGGCATAATGCTGGGTGGCCGGTATCAAGCCACCAGTGTCGTCTCCATCGTCATTGCCCCGCACATCGCCCAAGCACACGGCAAACATGCGGCACCCCTGCACTGACATCGTGTTGCACCTACGTGGGATACCTTGACATGCACGACACGCTACTGATGGCAAGAGAGATGCTTGGCCATGGCCCAACGCACGGAGGCTTTGACGCATGGGCCGACCACATCGCTGAAATGGTCATCGTCACGCAGAGGGCCATAGTCCCTCTCCCATACTTGCGGTCGTAGGCGTAAGGCATCGGGGGCTCGATCGTCGCGTTTGTCACCTAGCCGGCATGAGGCGTGCCCCCTCAGGCACCGAACGAGCCCGAACGGGGCCCACCGCACGCTGTGCTCCTTCTCCTCCAAATTTTGGTGACCGGTTTCGGGGCGCAGCCCGGCCCCGACAATGGAGCACACGGAGGACACAACGGGGCGCCCCACATGCGCACCGACCCGCACTCTCGTACCCCTGTGGACCATCAACAACCTGGGCTGACTAGGCGGGAGTGCGCCATCCTGCACAGGGAGCAGGCGGCTCAGGCATATGGACAAGCAAGCAACCACGACGGAGGCGCATCGGATCGCCAAGGAAACAACCCACTTTAGGAAACACGCAGCCCAACCAACGGCGGCGGCAGAGGTAATCAACTTTGGGATAAGGCTCACCGTAGGAGGGTCTGCGGGCTACGCGTGCAGGGCGGCGCCCCACCTCCGCATGGAGGGGCCGTCCCCGGCACCCTGTCGGACGGCTCAGGGGGAGAACCGGGCCCTAATGTAGAGCCCTATGTACCAAGCTACATCATACGTCCGGACGGTGAAATGGACCACGCACCTGCTGCAGGCGCCAACACCCCTTGGGAGTAGGGGGTACCCTAGGAGTCCTCCCCGAGCCGGGCCTAGGGGCTTCCACCAATGGAGCACCTAGCCGGGACAACATGAGAGGGAGAAAGAGGGAGGACGCACCCGGGCCCGCGGGGCACAACGCAAGCCGTCGCCCTCGCGAGCAAGTGATACGTCTCCAACGTATCTATAATTTTTTATGATGGCATGCTATTATATTAGCTGTTTTGGATGTTTTATATGCATTAATATGCTATTCATATTATTTTTGGGACTAACCTATGAATGTAGAGCCTAGTGCAAGTTTTTGTTTTTTTCCTTGTTTTTGAGTTTTGCAGATATGGAATATTAAACGGAGTCCAAACGGAATAATACCTTTGGAAGGAATTTTTCTAGAAGGAAACAAATCAACCAGGCTTGGAGTGCATGCCAAGACTTGTCCGAGGAGGTCACAAGCCTGCTAGGCGCGGCCCCCCTGGCCGCGCCTAGCAGGCTTGTCATCACCCGACAGGTCTCCTAACCCTAATCTTTGGCCTATAAATTCCCGAATATTCCACCAACATCAAAAAGAGCCATGTAAATACTTGTCCTCCGCCAGAAGCTTCTGTTCTCGGGAGATCCAATCTTGGAACTTTTTTCGGTAATCCACCGGAGGGTATTTCGATCATGGAGGGCATCTACATCAACTTCATCGCCCCTCCGATGATGCGTGAGTAGTCCACCATAGACCTACGTGTCTGTAGCTACTATCTAGATGGCTTCTTCTCTCTCTTTGATCTTCAATACCATGTCCTTCATGATCATCATGGAGATCAATCCGATGTAATCCTCTTTTGTGGTGTGTTTGTCAAGATCCGATGAATTGTGAGTTTATGTTCAGATTATCCATGAATATTATTTGAATCTCCTATGAATTCTTATTTGCATGATTTCATATCCTTGTAAAAAAATCGATTTATTGGTTTGGTTTGGCCAACTAGATTGGTAATTCTTACAATGGGAGAAGTGCTTGGTTTTGGGTTCAATCTTGCGGTGTCCTCACCCAGTGACATAGTAGGGGTAGCGAGACACGTATTGTATTGTTGCCATCAAGGGTAACAAGACAGGTTTTTCATCATATTGCTTGAGTTTATCCCTCTACATCATGACATCTTTCTCAATGCGTTACTTTGTTCTTCATGAACTTAATACTCCAGATGTAGGCAGGATTCGGTCGGTGTGTGGAGTAATAGTAGTAGATGCAGAATCATTTCAGTCTACTTGATACAGACATGATGTCTATATGCATGATCATTTCCTTGCATAACTATGTGATTATTCAATTGCTTGACAGTAATTTTTCTACCCACCAGGATATTTTCCTTCGAGAGAAGTCTCTAGTGAAACCTATGCCCCCCAGGTCTACTTTCCATTATATACTTTCAGGTATATAAACCAAAAATACCAAAAATACTTTTCTGCAATATATTTACCTTTTACTTTCCGTTCTCATTTACATCTATATCTATCGAATCTAATCCTTGCAAATAATCATGAAGGGATTGACAACCCCTTTATAGCGTTGGGTGCAAGAGTTTGATTGTTTGTGTAGGTGCATCCATTGGTTACTTGCTTGTTACTCCTAATGGATTGATACCTTGGTTCTCAACAACTAAGGGAAATACTTATCTACTTCGCTACATCACCCTTTCGTCTTCAAGGGAAAACCAATGCAAGCTCAAGAGGTAGCAAGAAGAATTTCTAGCACCGTTGCCGATGAGGATACA
This sequence comes from Hordeum marinum, assembly GCA_022496015.1. Classification (NCBI taxonomy): domain Eukaryota; kingdom Viridiplantae; phylum Streptophyta; class Magnoliopsida; order Poales; family Poaceae; genus Hordeum; species Hordeum marinum. Next base: position 300,329,352 of record CM039673.1, read on the forward strand.
CATCAAGCCTACGAAGTATTCATCACAAACTCATCTCTTGCATTTACATTATTTGCCATTTGCCTCTCATTTTCCTCTCCCCCACTTCTAAAATGCTTTTCAGAAAATACCAAAAAGATTTGCCTTTTTATTCGGCCTTCTTTCGTTTGCCCGTGCGATTGCTTGAACTTACGGCTAGCCTTACCACTTTAGCTAATACTCCCAAATATGAGGTTCTTAATTTTAAGCAAAGGGACGGAGAAAACTTAAAACATGCTTGGTATAGAATTTTCAATACTCAAAATAGATCTATCTGTAAGCAATCCACTACCGTTCTCCTTCGCAATTTTTACGTGGGTATTACTCCTTGGAATAGATATATTCTAGATACCATCATGGGAGGGAATTTCTTGGGAAGTCATACTTTTGAATCTTATAGCGCTATGTTAAATCTGTTAGGTTCACCCCCAATCATGGTTAATGGAACAAACTTGACTTTGGAACATGTAATGCAAAGGCTTGATATTATTTAAAAAAAGGTTTCTACGGTTGAGCTTATTGAAAACTTGGATAAAAATATTCATAATCACATTACTCAATATGGATCTAAAGTAGCAGTTACCTTAAAAAATTTAGAGGAAAAGGAACCCATAGTTAATGAAATTTTGGAACAAGATTCCTCTAGAATTGGCAAGCTAGAGGACATCATTACCAACTTGGGATCCGCTTTTGCTTTGGTTCAAACTAATCCAATTCCTTCGCCTCCTAAGGCTGCCAAGTTTGTTTATGTTCCTAAAAATAAGGCTGAATCTTCTAGTAAAGGAGATGAAGATCTTAAGATGATAAGCATTCACCCTAGCTTTATCAATATTATTAAAGAACCAATTGCCACCATTGAATCTATTGATTTTTCCTAGGAGTATTATTATTGATAAGAACAACGGGCCTCCTTGGGCTTAAAAGTATGCAATTGAGGATTTACATACCAAAGATGACAATACCTAGATCTATTGTGTTTTGCCTAGCTAGGGGCGTTAAACAATAGCGCTGGTTGGGAGGCAACCCAATTTTATTTTTGTGTTCCTCTTTTGCTTCTATTTTTTGGTGTTTACCTCATTATTAATGCTGTAGTAATTGTGTTTTCGTGTTTTAATTAGTGTTTGAGCCAAGTAAAACCTTTGGGGTGATCTATGGTAGTTGTTGATTTGATCTTGCTAAAAAACAAAAACTTTTGCGCTCAGTCTAGGAATGTTCTAAATTTTTCAAAGCGTCGAATGAGTTTGAAATTTTTACATAGGATTGATATATAAATTTACCAATTTTTCCTACTCGGAAATTTTTGAGTTATATAAGTATGCGAAGTTTTCAGATTGCTACAGACTGTTCTGTTTTTGACAGATTCTGTTTTCGTTGAGTTGTTTGCTATTTTGATGAATCTTTGGTTGTGTGATGGGGTATGAACCATGGAGAAGGTAGAATACAGTAGGTATAACACCAATATAAATAAAGAATGAGTTCACAATAGTACCTAAAGTGGTGATTTATTTTCTTACACTAACGGATCTCACGAGTTTTCTATTAAGTTCTGTGTTGTGAAGTTTTCAAGTTTTGGGTAAAGATTTAATGGATCATGGAATAAGAAGTGGCAAGAGCCTAAGTTTGGGGATGCCAAAGATCCTAAACTTGGATATGCCACGGAAGGCATCCCCTCTTTCGCCTTCAATCCATCGGTAAATTTACTTGAGGCTATATTTTTATTCACCACGTGATATGTGTTTTGCTTGGAGCGTCTTGTATGATATGAGTCTTTGCTTGTTAGTTTGCCAAAATCATCCTGGCTGCACACATTTTTTGAGAAGGACATGCTGAATCATAAATTTGTTAGAATGCTCTAAGTGCTTCACTTATATCTTTTGAGTTAGGCAATTTTTCTCTATGTGCTTCACTTATAACCTTTAGAGCACGGTACTGTTCTCGTTTTATAGAAACACTTGAACTCTCGTACCTCACTTATATCATTTTGAGAGTCTCTAAACAACATGTTAATTGGTGTAGGTTTTGAATTTAGTCCTAATATGATAGGCATCCAAGAGGGATATAATAAAAACTTCCATATTAAGTGCATTGAGTATTTTGAGAAGTTTGATTCCTTGCATAAAGTTTTGAGATATAAAGATGGTAATGTTAAGAGTCATGTTAGGAAGTAACTATGATTTGGTAAAAATGCTTATGAAAAGGTTTGTGATTCTTGTAGCATGCACGTATTGTGAACCTTACGTAAGGAAGTTGGATCATGACTTGTTTATATATTGTCGACCTTTGTGTGAGGGTCGGGAGCACGCGATGGTTAACTCCTACCAACCTCTCTCCTAGGAGCATGCGTTTAGTGCTTTTCTTCAATGACTAATAGAATTTTGCAATAACTATGTGAGTTCTTTATGACTAATGTTGGGTCCATGGATTATACGCACTCTCACCCTTCCAACTTTGCTAGCCTCTCTAGTACCGCGCAACTTTCATAGGTACAACAAACACCTTCCTCAAAACAGCCACCATATACCTTCCTCAAAACAGCCACCATATATATTTCCTCAAAACATCCACCATACCGACCTATTATGGCATTTCCATAGCCATTCCGATATATATTTCCATACAACTTCCACCGTTTCCATTTATGACATGCGCCATCACTTCCATATTGCATACAAAGTCATATTTTGTCATAGGTATCGAGCGGTAATTTTCTTTTGAGTTGTACCTAAATAAAAGTGTTTGATTATCATTACTAGAGCATGTCCCATGTGAGGAAATGATGATGGAAGCTATGATTCCCTCACAATTGGGGATGAGATTCTGGACTTTATAAAAAAAAGAGGCCATCGAAGCCCAAATAAAAAATATATAATAAAAGAGGCCTTAGATGCCCAACAAAAAATGAGAGAAAAGAGAGAAGGGACATTGCTACTACCTTTTCCACACTTGTGCTTCAAAGTAGCACCATGATCTTCATAATAGAGAGTCTCCTATTTTGTCACTTTCATATAACTAGTGAAAATTTTCTTCATGATGCACGTCCACTTAGTTCCTCCATGAGCTTTCATACACTTGTAGCTCTAGTGCACCCATTGCATGGCAACCCCTACTCACTCACATTGATATCTATTAATCGGCATATCCATAGCCCGTTGATATGCCTAGTTGATGTGATACTATCTTCTAACTTTCCTTGACAACCTCCACCATATTCTATTCCAGCTATAGTGCTATATCCATGGCTCACGCTCATCTATTGCGTGAGAGTTGAAAAAGTTTGAGAAAATAAAGGTGTGAAAACAATTGCTTGACTTTTCATCGGGGTTGTGCATGATATAAATACTTTGTGTGGGGAAGATGGAGCATAGCCAGACCATATGATATTGTAGGGATAACTTTCTTTTGCCATTATATTTTGAAGAGATACAATTGCTTTACTAGTATGCTTGAAATGTTATTGTTTTTATATCAATACTAAGTATTTGTTTTGAGTTTTACGGATCTGAATATTCATGCCACAATAAAGAATATTACATGGATAAATATGTTAGGTATCACTCCACATCAAAAATTCTGTTTTTATCATTTACCTACTCGAGGACGAGCCGGAATTAAGCTTGGGGATGCTAATATGTCTCCAATGTATATATAATTTTTTATGATGGAATCCTATTATATTATATGTTTTGGATGTTTTATATGCATTAATATACTATTTTATATTATTTTTGGGACTAACCTATTAATCTAGAGTCGAGTGCCAGTTTCTGTTTTTTTTCTTGTTTTTAGTTTTGCAGATATGGAATACTAAACGGGGTCAAAACGGAACAAAAACTTCTGAAGGAAACAAATCAACTAGGCTTGGAGTGCACGCCAGGACATGTGCAAGGAGGTCACAAGCCTGTTAGGTGCGGGCCCCCTGGTCGCGCCTAGCAGGCTTGTCGTCTCCCGGTAGGTCTCCTAACCCTAATCTTTGGCCTATAAATTCCCAAATATTCCCCAACATCAAATATAGCCACGCAAATACTTTTCTGCTGCTAGGAGCCTCCATTCCCGAGAGATTCAATCTTGGAGCCTTTTTCGGTAATCTGCCGGAGGGGGTTTCGATCACGGATGGCATCTACGTCAACTCCATTGCCCCTCCCATGATGCATGAGTAGTCCACCACAGACCTACAGGTCCATAGCTAGTAGCTAGATGGCTTCTTCTCTCTCTTTGATCTTCAATACCATGTTCTTCACGATATTCATGGAGATCTATCTAATGTAATCCTGTTTTGTGGTGTGTTTGTCAAGATCCAATGAATTGTGAGTTTATGTTCAGATTATCCATGAATCTTATTTGTATCTCCTCTGAATTCTTATTTCCATGATTTCATATCCTTGTAAGTATCTTCGAGTTATTGGTTTGACTTGGGCAACTAGATTGGTAATTCTTGCAATGGGAGAATTGCTTGGTTTTGGGTTCAATCTTGCGGTGTCCTCACCCAGTGCCATAGTAGGTGTAGCGAGGCATGCATTGTATTGTTACCATCAAGGGTACCAAGATGGGTTTTCATCCTATTGCTTGAGTTTATCCCTCTACATCATGTCATATTTCTTAATGCGTTACTTTGTCCTTCATGAACTTAATACTCTAGATGCAGGCAGGAGTCGGTCGATGTGTGGAGTAATAGTAGTAGATCCAGAATCGTTTCGATCTACTTGATACGGACATGATGCCTATATGCATGATCATTGCCATGGATAACTACATGATTATTCGCTTTTCTATCAATTGCTTGACAGTAATTTTTTACCAACCATGATATTTTCCTTTGAGAGAGAAGCCTCTAGTGAAACCAATGGCCCCCGGGTCTACTTTCCATTATATACTTTCAGATCTATAAACCAAAAATACCAAAAATACTTTGCTGCAATTTATTAACCTTTTACTTTCCGTTCTCGTTTACATCTATATCTATCGGATCTAATCTTTGCAAATAATCATGAAGGGATTGACAACCCCTTTATAGCATTGGGTGCAAGAGTTTGATTGTTTGTGTAGGTGCATCCATTGGTGACTTGCTTGTTCCTCCTACATGATTGATACCTTGGTTCTCAACATCTGAGGGAAATACTTATCTACTTTTCTGTATCACCCTTTCCAGTTCAAGGGAAAACTAACGCAAGCTCAAGAGGTAGCAGCAAGCAACACCGAGCTATCACAGCCCTAGATTAATAGTGCATTGGCATCATGGCATCATGTTTAATTTTCTTCAACATGAAATGGGGATTAACAGAAACCCTAGCACTTCACCTAAATAAACAATTCTAATACTTGTGAAATTTCAATGAACCCAAAATGTCCTTCATAAAATCCTATCCAATGGGATTTACCTTAAATAAAATAACTGGTTCAAACCAACAAATTTTAGGTTTCAAAAGAAATACTTAAAACCACTAAAAATATTGTAGGAATTAGTTACCTACCTTTGGTTTTAATAAATAATTTAATTTGTATAAAATAGAAAACAAAATGTTCTCTATGTGTGGAATAATCCACTCGACCACAGAAATAAGTTTTCAGAATTTTCAAAAAGAATGATTTACTTGGAATCAAATCAAGACAAAATATAACAAAGAAAAAAAGAAAAAAAGAAAAGTAAATAACAGAAAACCTCACCTGTTTTAATTGGGCTAGGGAAGAAGTAGTAAAGCTTTTTATGGAAATTTAAATAAATCTAAATGATTTATTTATTTTTAGAAAATGTTTAAAATTTCTTAAAATCATAGAAATTCAACCGTAACTCAGATGAAAATAATTTATTTATGTAAAATTATCCGAAAAATCCAATGAATCTATTTATGAATTGATCTTGCATGTTTGAAAAAGTTAACATCACCAAGTAGGACATTTTATGATTAAGGCAATATAGGAAATGTCATTTGGAGTTGGAAATCAAACTTGTTTGAATTCCACTTCAACTAACTTGGCTAATTATTCCTCTAGGTTAATTCAGTACCTTAACGTTTCATATCATGCATCATGGTTTTTGCATTGCATTGAATGTGTTCCTTTCTTGTTTTACCGGTGGTGTTCCTTCTCGGTAGACGATGGTTCTGACAATGTGATCATTGACACTAATGAAGAGAAGTAATATCTTCAGGACTGTCAGCCAAGCAAACCCCCTTGAGCATACTGATATGAACCCACTCTCTATACCCTGCTCTCTTTTACTATATTAGGACAATAACAATTCAACTGTTACATGTCCTTGGTAGTTGAACCCATTCCTTTGCATGACCTGTCTTTGCCAGAGTAAATAGTTGAAACCACTTACCATGAGTAGCAACTGATTGAGCCTTGTTGTGCTTACTCATCCATGCTTGCTTAATTATTGTGCCTGCTATGCTTAGAGTCGTGTCGGGTCGGGTCTGATCCATCTGGGAGATGAATCGGAATGGCAATGTTCATGTCCTACAGTGTGAGAGCTAAGTGTGTGAACACGATTTGGTAAAGATAGCTATGAGAGGACATGTAGGAGTACATGGCGGGTTGTCTCATTGGGACCGTCCTTAAGAACCATGTCCTGTGTATGTTTTCCAAGACAAGATGCTAGCACACATTGGGTTCCAATAACTCGAACCCTCTCGGCTTATTAATCGTCTAGACCTCTTTCCAGGAGTTGCAACTAGTTTTTGGTGTTTGTAGGAAAAGTATTGGCGGCCATGCATAGCGCTGCCCGACGAGGTGGACTGTGATGCGGTATAGGCACAGTGGCACGGTGTACCAAGTGGCACCCAGACAGTGGGCTTGGGGACCCTGCGCACATCGTTCGAGGCCATAGCGGAAACTTTAGACGGAATTTCGTGCGGGTTCAGTCTCAAATAGGCGATAAACCTAGACTAGGGTCTTGTGTTGTTGACGGTCATGGCCGACTCCCTCGCTGGGCTTCTGCTTGAAGGTTGCCGAGGTGCCTTTTTCGTGCACATGGCGGTAAGTGGTGGGAGTGTGTGTGAAGAAGTACACCCCTCCCGAGTTATGAATCTATTCGAATAGGCGCGTCCTCGGATATGGACTACTTGGAGAACTTATGTGGTTCATAGATAAGTGGAATGGATACCTCTAAAATGCGCAAGATAAGCATGAGTCTTATGGATGGCCTTCTCATAGGGAGATGGGGTGGATCCATAGTGGTGTATTGACTAGTTAATATGTGGACTCGTGTACGCTATCCCACCTCAATGAAAGTACTTGTAGTCGTAGTATAGGCTTGCTGCAATAAACTCCACAACCCCCTTCATTGATACTGATGCATATGTAGTTAGTTCTGATGTAAGTCTTGCTGAGTACCCTTGTACTCATGTTTCCTCAATTTATTTTTGCAGAGGAAACATCAGTCTCATTAGTGGTATTTACGACGTGAAGTTCGATGTTGAAAAGATTAGCTTGGGAATCCCAGACAGAGGTCTGGTTCCTTTGGTAGGGTCGTTGTCGCTTTTCAGGCTCCTCTACCACTTTTTATATGTCCGTGCCCAGACATGTTTAACTTCCGCTTGTTTGTTTGAATGCTTTTAATGTGGGGTCTTGTGACCCCTACTTGTAACATCTTATTGTGTTGGCTCTTCCGAGCCTTCTAAATAAATGTTGTAATGTTGTATGGTTATGTTGTGATGCCATAGTTGTAACTATGCATATCGGGCATGTCATGCGTATGTGTGACGTGAAACTGTATGTATGGGATTCGACACCTAGTTGTGTGCCTTTAGTAGTACTCTTTACGGGGAAATGCCTCTTTGTGCTTCCACCGAGCCTTGGTAGCTTCCTACTGCTCCAGACACATTGATTGATCGGCGTGTATCCTTCTTTGCTCCTGTGTCTATCCCTTTGGGGAAATGTCTCGCAGTGTAATGGAGTCCCTATAGCCTGGTATGACTCGTCTACGTGTAGTGATGAAACTTATGTCCCATGGTGTAATGGAGTCCTTGTAGCTTGCTATGACTCGTCTACACACGCTAGAGATCGACACCTGCATTGCTGGGTTACGTATGCCTGTCCCTGTACGGATGTGCCACTTGGGTTCTACAACTAGTCATGTCGGCCCGGTTTCTTTGACATTTGAATGCTGGCGACACATTCACATACGTGAGTCAAAAGATGCAAATGGTCCCGGCCCAGGTAAGGTGGCAGCTGTGGAGATAACCATGCGTGAGACCGCAAAGTGATGTGATGTGTTATAGGCTGGATTTTTACGTCTTAGGATTGGGGTCCCAACATGAGCCAAGCCCCAAGGCCTCAGGAGTAACGGCCTGGGGGAGCAGCAAGACACAAGAAGCGTGGGTCTCTCGTGCCAAGCGGAGGGTCGGCACAACCTCGGGAGGTTGGGACTCACGAGGCCCTCAAGACCCTATCAGGCCAGTGCCCCGACACTTCACGAGGAAGCTTCATCGACAAACCAACTCTATGGCTGCGCTGGGTGCATTGTGCTCATGTTTGGGCCATGGGAGCGCAATCCCGTGGCTACGCGGAGAACAATGCATTTAGGTTTGGGTCATAGAGGCGCGCAACTGAGAAGAAATGCATGGGATGGCTCTTGACGAAGTTTGGAGCAACCGGGCCATGCTCCTAGGGGCTTGCCTAGCTATCTACGGCCGTGACACTCTCATGTAATGATGAGTAGGATGTATACGCCCAGAGCCCCCCCCCCCCCCCCGTGAGGACGCGGAGCGGTTCCATCCCACGACCAAGTGGAAGCCCCATGCTCCGTGCTTGCGGACAACACTGCCCACCAACGGCTATGCCCATGCAACGTGGATGCCCTATCCTCCACGCTAGGGGAAGACGAAGATGAATACTAGTCTAGACGCTGGACATGGCCGTTATTTGCTCTTCTGATGTTTGAATTTGCCAATTTTTCGGTAACAAAATTCGTGGTTATCTCTAACCATGTTTCAAATAAAAGGGTCAGGGATTTATTTTCATTGTCATTTCCCATCTTGAGTTCTCTCTCTTCGAGTCGAGCACTCACCTGCTTCCCTCGCCCTCGCACCCCGCGAGCGGGGGCTGGGTAGCATGGTGCTCGCACCTCGCCAAGGCCTTGGCGCCCGGATCCTCACGTGGCGCTTCCGGGTGAGTCAGCAGGCGCATGTCACTTCATACTCGCTTGGGGGCTCCACCCAGGGCCCGACGCGCCATCTCGGAGCCTCGGGAAGCCCGTGGATCCCGGGGCAGAAAACAAAAAATTTGGGAGCCGCTTGAGCGTCAAGGGGGGCTCCTGAGCAATGCGCCTCAGGAACCTTACCACACATATAGCCACTCGCCCCTTGATGTCATCCTGGTTATCCGGTCGACATCAAGGGTGTCGAGGCCTCACCCCATGGTTGCATCCTAGTGATCCGAACATACATTATGGTGATCGAGGAATGAGCGGGACTAGAACGTGCCGGCGTAGAGATTCTTGAGCGTCAAAGGGGGCTGCTGAGCAGTGCACCTCAGGAGCCTTACCGGTCATATAGACCCTCGCCCCTTGACGTCGTCCTGGTGATCCAGACGGTTTCAAGGATGTCGAGGCCTCACCCCATAGTTGTGTCCTGGTGATCCGGACGCCCCTTACGGTGGTCGAGAAATGTGCAGGATTGGGGCCTGCAGACACAGAGTGCCGAAAGGGCTCCCAACATACCTCACTCGTAAGAAGAAGAAGTCCCCAGGACGTCCGGACTCCCTAAGCGCCATAGCCAAACCTCCCCAACACAAAGCCTACCGCGAGCATGTCAAGCTAAGTACCCTAACCGCAATTAGCAAAATGTTTCAATTAACAATGACATAAGAACCAAGACACACGATAAGGGTTGTAACAAGGGCACAAGCGCGGAAACTCATTACACACTCATAGGCCCCCCTTGGTTCTTTGATTACAAGAAAGGAAGACGGGGAGGAGAAAGAAAGTGAGGAAGCCCCCTCGGGGGCTGCCGCTCCGGGAGCCCTAGCGTCGGCGCACCAGCACTAAGTCGGAGTCCTCCTCTTCCTCCACGGGGCCGTGGAGGCACGCCGGCGTGGCCGTTTCCAGAGCAGAGGAGCGACGCCGGGGCGGCTGGCTACCCCTAACGTTTGGGAGCGCCGGCGCGGTGGCGTGCCATACCTGCTATCACTCGGGCTCTCCTTGGAGGGGGTGTCGCTGCTATTAGAGACACGATGCCTGTCATGAAGGGCAAGCTCAGCTCCAAGATCACCGCGACCGTCATCTTCAGGGCAACACCCCAGGCGCTCGCCCTCTCCTCCAAAGATCTTGACAAAGAGCATCGCCACCCCATCATACTTGAAGTGAAGGGTGAACCTCCCCTCCAAGACATGGGCACGGGCAAAGGCCTGCCACCCACAATTCAGGTATACATAACCCCCAAGGGTGACCTCGACCTCCACCCACGAGGCCGCACTACAGCAGCCGTCAGCCTGCAGCCATAGGCCAACAGGCCCACTGCCGGCAGTGCCTCCACGAAGAAGCCCGGGAGTTGAAACCAAGCATTTTCCCGCCTCTCCACCCATGCCACAAACTCCCACAAACTCCCGCCACATTTTCCTGCTGGCCTATGGGGACGACCGCAGCCCCTCCAGGGCGACGGTGAGGCAGGGCTCTCCTTGGAAGCTTTCGGGCGCTCGGGCGCTCCTCGGGCGTCACGGGGCAGGCCCAGGTGGCGTGCGGCTCTCCTCCATGTCAGTTTGTCAGCTCCCGAAGGGTCACATTTGCGTGGCCCAAAGGGAGAAGGCTAAGGGAGCAGCCGCATTCAAGAAAAGGTACTGATGGCTGGCGCAGCGTGCAGGCATCGCATCAGTTTGACTTGGGAGGTCCCTGACAACCTCATGAGTGGCGACGACATTCACTTGGCGCGTGACGTGTGTCGAGCTTGGCCCATAGGCGTTTTGGCCCCGTGACACTTTGGGCCGTCCGGAACGGCTTTGCCCAGAAGCCATCTCATGCGTGCCTTGGGCTCGGGGCTACTGTCAGCGTTCTCAGAACGGGGGTACCCAAACCTGCCTGCCTACGGCCCAGGGCATGGCCCACCTCGTCAGCCAAGCACGGCCTAGCGAGTCCCCACTCAAGACAAGGCCCTCGTGAGGTCCTGAGTTCGCGAGGGAGGCATCATCGAGCCCAGCAAGCACGGTCCTCCTCAGGCCCCCTCCCGAGCGGCGGAGATCTCTATGCACCTATCCTTAGGAAGACGGGGATGATGCAAGGCAGGACAGGCGGGCGCCAGTGCGCCAGGCGGACAGTTTCCCTTTCGGTGCAAAGGGGGCAAGGACATACGCGGGTTCCCAAAGATCCCAAAGGTTTCCATTCTGGTGCAACAAGACAACGACCATGAGCCCAACAGGAAGGATGTCATCGCTGAGCCCACCTCTGCATCATAGCCAACTACTTTGCAGGCGAGGACCACTTTTCGTCAGGATAAAGATGAACTCATGTCCCCCTTCAAATTTGACCATTATGGGATCCTTTCCCGCCAAAGCGGCGAGGGGAGAGGACCCGAGGCACTATAAATAGAGGATAGGTTGCACCATAGAAAGGGACAATACAAGAGAGAGGCAACATAAGAGAGACAACACCACCCAAGTGCCCTCGCGAGGCCAAGCACCACTATACTAGTTCATCCTCCAACCTCCTCGTGAGGCAATCCACCAAACCAGGAGTAGGATATAATGCTTCGCACTGGCCCGAACCTGGGTAAATCATCGTGTGCATCTGCTTCCTTGCCATCGTGCGAGATTGTCGTAGAAATCATCAAGTAGCAAGCTAGGTAGGGCGAAGCTTTAGGGGATCTTCGCACACGGCCCTGCGTTTGAACTTCTTGGAATTTTGTGGAGCCCGAAATCCGACAGCGGCTGCAGCTGCCGAAAGGGCATCTCCTGCATCTGAGATGGCAGTAGCAACATGCACGACTGAGATAGGAAATGGCGAGAATGGCACAGCAGCTGTCCGTTCCTCGGCAGCTGCCGTAGCCCTAATGGAGGATGCCCATGCCTATGCCGTTGCCTCCCATGCCTAGCTCATGGCGATTGCCGCACAAATAGCAGCGGCCTTCTCCGAAAACAGTCGGCAACCTACATCCAAAGAGTTGGAAATCACAGAGAACGCTCGGGCAGCCATCCGTTCGTCGGCAACCTTGTCACAACCCTAGCTAGATGTCCTAGGAATAGTATTGTGCTTGCATCATGTTTCAATTTGCATCAACATGAAATGGGGAACAAAAAGAAACCCCAAGCTAACTTTGAATCAAAACAACTCAAATTTGGTGGAAATTCAACAAATCCAAAATGCTCACTAGAAATGTTCCCTCTGTCTGGTAAATTTGGGCATGACTATAACAGGGACCATTCTAATTATTTGAACAATCAAAGTAATTCAAAAATAATTGATGAGGCTCCTGAAATCATTAAATAAAGCACTATCATTATTTTTGTTTTCAAAATATCCTAAACTTTTTTGAAAAGTTTGAAATATTCAAACTTCATTATAGAAAATATATGGGATATTTTGCAAAGTCATTTGTACCTATAAATAAATAAACAAATGTCAAATCAGTTAATAGAAAGAAAAAAAGAAAAGAAAAAGAAGAAGAGGAGGCCCAGGTGGAGCTGGCCCAGCTGGCCTAGCCAGCCCCACCGTCATCAACCTCCTGCCAGTAGGCAGGAGGGCGTGTGGCAACGCCATGCTGGCCAGCTCCTGTTGCGTGGCTGCCATGGAGCCCCCTTGGAGCGCTAGCGCCCCCCTTCATCACTGTGGCCCTTTTCCCTCCCTCTCTCTCGCCGCCGCTCTCCCTCTCGCTCCCCCCTCTATTCTTCTCCCCCCGTCGGCACCCGAAGCCGTCGCCGCCGCCCATTCGTCGCCCCGGCGCCTCCCCGAGCCCGCGAGCTCCGTCATCACCTGTGCCATGAGCCCCTCCATTGATTCCCCTCCTTCTCCTTGCCGTTTAGCTGCCATAGCCGCCGTTTCTGTCGTGCCCGAAGCTCCCCGTCGCCGGCGTTAATGGCCACCACGGCCAGAGCACCTGTCATGCTCAGTTGAGCACCCCGGCGTGCTTGCGCGGGCCCGTAGGTGCCGCCCCGCCTCCAGCACCCCCTCCCGCAGGCCCTAGCGCTGAGGCCTCCCTTGGCCGTGCTCCGGCCGCCGCCTCCGACGTCGTAGCCGCGAGCTCTGGCGTCCCCCGTGCCCTTTGCTAGCTTCCCTGGGTGCGGGCGAGCAAGGGCTTCGCCCCAGTGCCTCCGGCTGCCGCCCCCGTGGCCAGCAGCGTGGACGCCGCCGCGATCAAAGGTCGCCGGCGACGAGCCCTCGCCTGAGCCCTGCAGGTGGGCCCCCTTGTCAGGTTAATTAATCCCCCCTGTGCCATTGACAGGTGGGCCCAGCCCTGCTAATTAGTAGTTAGTTTAATTAGAAAATCTGTTAGACGCCTGTGTCATTGACAGGTGGGGCCCAACCGCCAGGTTTGACCTGGGCTGGCGCCTTTGACCTGCTGACAACATCATGACATCAGGATGGCATAATAAAAGCAATTTCTTGTTTAAAAATAATTCCAGAAATTCTACAAAACTTCAAAAACTCATATAAATTAATCTGTAAGTCAGATGAAAATAATTTATATATGAAAATTGATCAGAAAATCCAATGAATCCAATGGTGCTACTGTCATGCATGTTAGAGAAATCTAAATAGGTGAACATTGACATTTATTAATAGGTTAGTAAATGGAATTTGAAATGAAGAACAATTTTGAACCTATATTAAAATTCATTTCAAATCAACATGAACACTAGTTGCATTACCTCATCTATACATGCTATCATGCCATGATCATGCATCATATTGTTGCACTTGCGTGTGTTGATTGTGTCTTATTTGCATTGCGGTAGGCCCTGCTCCTGAGGATACCCCCGAGTATCCCGACGAAGGAGAGAACCTTTCCGTTTCCCAGCAAGGCAAGCAACCCATTTGATCATTCCGATAATATCCTACTCCCTCGCTCCTGCTCTTGTTTATTGCATTAGGACAATTGATCACATGTCAGTCATACACGGTAAATGATCCTATTCTGCTGCATATCCTGACATTGTCACAGTAAATAGCTAAACCTTGCAACCTAGCATACTTGGTAGATGCTTGTGCCATGATGTGATTAGCTTACTTTGCCTGCTATGCTTGCTATGCTTAGAGTTGTGTCAGGTCGGATTCATCTAGGTGATGAACTGAGTGAAATGATGTTGTTCTGATGTGGTGATATAATGATGAACTCGATTTGGCAAAGGTAGCGATGAGAGGCTATGTAGGAGTACATAGCGGGTTGTCTCATTGGGACCGTTCTTAGTAACTGTGTTCCGTGTTTGTGATCCAAGACTAGTTACTACCACACGTTGGGATACTTAATTGACCCTCTCGACTTATAAGTCGGTTAGTCCTTAGTCCAGGAGTTGCAAGTAGTTTCTGGTGTTTATAGTATGCTGGAGGCCGTGCGTAGCGTTGACCCTAGGGGTGGGTTACGACGCGGTAGGCAGTGGCACGGTGTACCAAGGGTCACCCGAATGGTGGGCTTGGGAACCCTGCTCACATCATTTGGGGCCGTAACGGAAACTTCGGCCGGACTTTCGTGCGGGTTCAGTCTCAAATAGGCGATAGCCTGGACTAGAGGTCTTATGTGATTAACGGTCGTGGCCGACTCCCTCGCTAGGCATCCGCTTGAAGGTTGCTGAGGGGCATGGTTTATTAGCATACAGCGATAAGTGGCGAGAGCATGTGTGAAGGAGTACACCCCTGCAGGGTATGAAACTATTCGAATAGCCGCGTCCTCGGATATGGACTACTTGGAGAAGTTATGATTATCATAGATAATCAAATGGATACTCATAAAATTATCAAGACCAGTGTGAGTACCGTAGATGGCACTTTCCCAGGAGAGGGAAGTGAATCTATGGTGGTGTATTGTTATGGAGTTAGTGGACTCGTGTGCGGTTTATAAAATGTAAACAAAGAGTTAAAATTGAGTAGTGTAGGTTAGCCATGAGTCAAAGCTGGCATTGCTGCATAAACTCCACCTCCCCCCTTTGTTGATACACGAGCATAGTTAGCCTAGGTCTGCTTTAAAGACTTGCTGAGTACATTTGTACTCATGTTTGCTTAATAAATGTTGCAGATGAGACCCAGGACCCTTCGGGTGGGTTCTTTCTAGATGTCGACGATGCCGAATAGCTGGTGTCCTAGCTACGACCTTAGCCCTATGGCGGGCTGTAGATAGTCAGGCCATGTGCTTTTTTTACCCTTTCATCTGTCTGTACTCAGACAGCTTATGCTTCCGCTTGCTTTGTATGAACATGTTTGTATGACTTGAGTGTCGGGTCATGTGTACCCTATCTGTAAGAACATATCATGCAAGGCTCATCTAGGCCTCTTAAATAAAAGTCATGTTGTTGTATAGTTATGTTGTGATGCCATGGTTGTATCTATGCATATCGAGCATGTCATACGTACGTGTGACGTGCAATGGTATGTATGGGATCCGACACCTAGTTGTGTGCCTTTATTAGTACTCTTTACAGGAAACAGCCTCTTTGTGCTTCCACCGACCCATGGTAGCTTGCTACTGCTCCGCACACATTGATTGACCGACATGTATCCTTCTTTGCTGCTGTGTTTGTCCCTTCGGGGAAATGTATCGCGGTGTAATGGAGTCCCTGTAGCCTGCTACGACTCGTCTATGTGCAGTGATGGCATTCGTGTCTCACGACGTAATGGAGTCCCTGTAGCTCGCTATGGCGAGTCTACACATGCTTGAGGCCGACACCTGCATTGTTGGGTTATGTATGCCTATTTCCGTACGGATGTGCCGCTTGGGTTCTATGACTAGTTATGTCGGCCCAGGTTCTCTGTCATTTGATTGCCAGCGACATGTTCACATACGTGAGCCAAAAGACGCAAACGGTCCCGGCTAAGGTAAGGCTGCAGCCGTGGAACATACCGTGCATGAGGCCGCAAAGTGATGTGGTATGTTACTGTCTGGATTCTTATGACTTAGGATCGGGGTCCCGACAAACCTCCGTTGCCAAGATGGAGGTTGTCAATGCCCGGATCACGGCCGACGATGCCAAACTCGTGGCGGCCTTTTTCAAAGGGATGGCAGACACAGACGGCAAGATGCTTCGAGAGTATGTGGAGATGGATGCCATAGAGCCCCTTCCCCTGGAGGTCATCAAGCACGAGATGGTCATGGAGGATGCGGTGGAGATCGAGGAGCGTTAGGTGGAACATAGTCATTGTTTAGAGCGCTGGTCTTTTGTTAGAGTAATGTTTAGGTCAACCAGCTCTTTTTAAGTGCTCGATTAAGTAAGTGCGGGTTGTGGTGTAGGCTCTTTTGTGCAGTACCCAAAATAGCAATTAATGTTAAATTATGAGATGACGTGGATGACAACTAGGGAAATTTGGACAAAAAATTTGCCACCATATCCCCATTCCATATTCCAATTGAAAATGAAACTGAAGTTCATCACACACACTTTTTTGGAATGAACCGTGTGCAATGTAGTACCCAATCTTACGTCTGAAGCTTGGAGACAAACATTTGCACGTCCACGTTCATCACACATGGGGTATGTCACATGCTTCGTTTGTGATGTGTTGATATTCAAGAACTATTATGAAAACTTTGCACGTTCAAGTTCATCACACACGGTGTATAAACCATGCTTCGTGTGTGATGTTTTGATATCGCACATGGTTCCGATAAGGGCCTGTGTCCGGTGGTGCTTTCCGCGCCCATTTTTCGCTGAACCGAATGAAAATTTTGGGCTGCCGCGAAAATATCTAACTCCCTCGCATCCCCGATACCAATCAAAAGACACATTTCCCCCCTTTTCCTCTATCTTTCCTAGTTCAAACCTTCATTGCTTGCTTGTAGTGCCGCCTCCTCACCGATGATGCTCCTTCCTGCTGCTCGGCCACGTCCATCTAGTCAGGTAATCCACACCTCCCCCATACCCCATGACCTATTGTCACACCCTGTGTTTGTATCACCTTGTGATGTTTGGATTTATAAAAATTGGAGCCAATTAAAACTTTTCAATGTTTGTGCTTGTTTGAATTGTTGCTTGTTTGCCTGTTGATTGTGGTATATGGCACTCTTAGATTCTATCCCTCTTCATATTCATCTTCCTTGACCTTAACCTCCTGCCCAATGATCATGCCATGTGAATAGTGCCCAAAACTATTTTTATCAAATTTTATTTTTACCAAAAAGGATATGTCCAAATTAGGTTTTCAAAAACCCCTGGATTGAGGATTGCACTTCAAGTCCTCAAATTGGGTGGATCCTTCTTCCCCAAAGGCTTTACTTCAAACCCAGTACATATAAGACTTTCCAAAACCACCAAATATTAATTTTAAAGATTTTTCATATATTTTATTTAAAGGCTTTTTCTTAAGACCAAAAATGGTTTTTCATAGGGAAAAATTATTTAAATGCTTTCAAAATATTTGAGAAAATTTAGGGAAACTCAGTGGACATATATTTTCCATATACATGAGTTTCAACACATGAGCATGTTCAAATCATGGGAAAATCCTTCAAAACACTTTCTGTTCAAATCAAGCTTTCGAAATGTTTCTATAAAAAATATTCTCAATAAATTCCAGGAAATTCAAGCATGTCAAAACTATCATAAGTGATGATCTTGCAAAGTTTCATCTCAATCCAAGTTGATTTGGTTCATCAAACTATTCCAAACCCCTTCCTGTCCAGATTCAAATTTGAACAACTTTACATTGTGAAGTTTCTCCCCTTGACCCCAAACTTTGTGGAAATGCTCTAATCACCAACTAATGATGCTACACCAAGTGCTGCATCAAGGGTAAAAGCTTAGCATGACTAGATTTACAGAAACCAGAATCTGTTGATTCTAGGTTTCCATAAAGTCACATTGTGAACTTTCATCAAACCCTCTCAAACTTGGTGTAAAGCTTAGCATGTAGAATTCATGTACTGGGCCAAATCACCATCAAACACCTTCTGGTCAATTCTAGAAACTACCCTTTTCACCATTTTTACTATTTCCCTTGCCTCCAAATTGTTACCATACTTGCTCCCTCACCTCTCACCCCTCCAGTAAAAATCCCAAGTCCATTGGCCACATGACGATGGGGTAAATCCCCCATTTTCAGCTCTGAACAGCCCTGGCAGGAACATTTTCACCCTCTCCTCTTATTCTATCTCCCCCAGGGCATCCAATGCTTTTCTAGCTAGCATAGGCACCCCTAGATCCCCCTAGACACCCATGGGCATGCACAAGACGCCGTTGGCATACCGTTGCATGCCAAACGCACGCTCTAGAGCATGCTACAGTGTCGACAGGCACTGTAGCCGTTGCCCAGTGCATGGCCCCAACCACCTCGAGCGCCCCCTCTCGCTAGATGGTCGGCCTCAGTGTTCGCAACACGCCGCCCCTGGTCCCCGTTCCTCTCTCTCCCTCCTCTCGCCCCCCTCGCACGCGCCGCGGCTGCCCGAGACGGCCAACCGCTGAGCTCACATTCGCACGCTCCCCCACCTCTGTCCTCTCTCCCCCTGGCCTAGACCAACTCCACATGCACCCCTAACTTGCTACCTCCCTCTCCCGTGGCCTCTGGCCTCAGCCACGAGCTCACGGGTGCACTCGAGCTCGGTGGACCACCAGGCGCCCATATAACAGCCTCCCGGGCCTCTCTCTCTCCTCTAGTCTCTGTCCACTCCCTAGCAGCCTCCCTGTGTCCCTCGGAGTGCCCACGATGGCTCTATGCTCGGGATCAAGCCGAGGACCGCCGTGGCTACCTCGTCATCGATCTCTAGGTACAAAGCCCCTCAGGTCCTCCCTCTTCTTTGGCTGCTCCTCCCTCACCCCTCTGATGCATCTCCCCCTTCTCCCCGTCCTTTTTGCAGCACAGGACTACCCCGACAACCTTCTCCCGAAGCTCCCTCCGCCGCAAGTGCTTGCCGCCGGCGACTCCGACCGCCTCTGGCACCCCCTCGACCTCCCATGGAACGGCGACTCCATCCCGAGCCCGTTCCTACGTCCGTATGCCATCACCATGCCCCACTCCGCCATTGTTGAGCCTCTCCGCGCTCTCCCCCGAGGTGGGAGAAGGATCCGACAGGGGGACCCACCTGTCGGCCTCTCTCTCCCCCTTCCGCGCTCTCTCTCCCCCTCGTGGTCACAGACAGCCGGGCCCCGTGTGTCAGGTTTAAACCTGGTCGCGCGGGAGGCTGGCTGGCTGGCCAGCTGGGCCGGCCCAGCCACTGGCCGCCTCTGGCCCAGGCACATGGAATTTCTTCCCGCTTTTTTTCCCTTTTTCATTTGTGTGGATTTTTCTAAAAATCCCACAGATCTGAAAATAATTCCAACCCAATAATTTTCCACCTAAATTCCTAGAATATTCCATAGAATTTATTAGTGCCACTTGTAAAAATATTTGAAAACCTTTTATGTAGAGTTTTATTTTAAAACCCCCTTTTGGCATTTTTAGCCACTGTTAAAAATAGACTTGAAAACTTTTTTCATGTCAAAACCTTAGGAGAATATTGTTATTATAGTTTTTAGTAATTATTAGAATAGGATAGCTTCTTAATATTAGCTTTGTGTGCTCTGTTTTTGTGTGATGCTTATTTTACCGCTATTTATCGCGACGATAGATTGGGCTATTGACGAGGGAGTTGGACCCGAAGACTTTGAAGACCCCGAAGACTTTTTTGAGCTAGGCAAGCAGCCCTTAGACCATGTTAAGAAACTTTTTCATGCATGACAGATAACACTTGTTGTTTTGATGTTTGATCATGATGTGGTACTTCCCCTTCGGTGGGTTGCCTCTGATACTCTTACCGTTGACACTTGCATCATGGATGACCCTACCACCTTATGAGGGTTATGCGGGTGGGTGTAGATAGGATGCTGATAGATGCTATGCAAGTGGGTTGGGATTTATGCATAGTGATGGGAAGGAAGAATTGATTTCAAATACTTTTCGAAAACCCCGTCGGGTGCCACTAATGCCCAAGGGAGAAGATGATGAGTTAGGTAACCACTTGAGAAAGAAGTGGTCTACCGGAACAAGTGAGTGTGTGTTTTCGAAAACGGAGAGTTTTAAGGTCTGCTGACCATCCCAACCTTACATGTGCAACCACGATACCCCTTATTGGATGGGGCTTTGCTACTTACTATGGTTGGTGATAATAGGGAGCCCGCATTACTAGTGGCAAGGGTGAAGTGGTCACTCTCAAGACGGGGTCGTCCCGGAAGTGGAAGGCCATGCGCTTTATTTACAGGCACCGGGCACACCATTGCGTGCCCTCATGGATGATACGTGTGATGTATATTGTCATGGGAACGAGCCTGACAGTAGAAGGTAGGGGTACGAAAGGAGAGGGCAGAGTCCTACCTACAGCAAGGGTGTACACACGGATGTATGAGTTCAGGCCCCTCTCGTGGAGGTAATAGCCCTACGTCTCAGTGCTCGGGAGCTTAGTCATGTGGAATGTTGAGATTACAGTGGTTGCGAACCCTTGTGCCAGAGGGGAGGGGCGACTTATATAGAGTGTGCTACCCCTCATAATTGCCCGACATCTAAGGGTCCGATCGTGGGTTTAAAGACTACCATTACTAGTAACGTACATAATAAAAGCTACTAATGACGTAAAGCCTAACGCCTGCCTGTTGGCCTCCTGGAGGCGGCTTCTGGTCTTCTGGCATCGAGTGGAAATGAGGTCTTCCAAGTGACAGTCGACCATCGAGTGAAGGAAGAAGTATCCGAGTGGATTGCCTGTCGAGTGACTTGGCGCCACCGAGAATCCAGTCGGAATCTTATTTGTGATCTTCAAGTCCTCCAGTGTCATGCCCTTAGGTAGGGGGTCTTGTTCAGGCCTAGGACCCTACCCTAGGTATGTATCCTCGTTATTAGCCCCCGAATGGATCAGGGTTCTAGTGGTGAATGGGTATATCGATGCCATTTCACCATAAGGTATCAAATCTTCCGAATGATATTCAGGACTTCAATGAAACTTACGTCGACTGAACTCTTCGTCATTCGCCCGGATCCGTTCAACCTTGAAAATGCTCGAGTGAATGTTCTGTGTCAATTTTGTTCCGAATGACCAAAGGAACCTTTGGAGTTGGCGGGTCGATCTGTCAGATCCGAATTTTGTGGTATACAAAAATTTGGGAAGCGCGCACGTGCGATGATGACGCCACGAACAGAGCAAGTAGGGGCATGGTGCCTCGATTCTCGTGCCGGTCATTTCGTCACGTACCAGACATAGAATGCGGTTGGCATG
Source organism: Hordeum marinum (assembly GCA_022496015.1). Taxonomy (NCBI): domain Eukaryota; kingdom Viridiplantae; phylum Streptophyta; class Magnoliopsida; order Poales; family Poaceae; genus Hordeum; species Hordeum marinum. The sequence goes on from CM039673.1 coordinate 300,350,678, forward strand.
TGCGGTGATCTCGCGGGCCCACCAGTCAGCAAGGCACTCGACAGGGTATAAATTCTGAAGCGCCACGGGTTCCACAGTACTTTTCCCCAAACTTGCTCTCTTCCTTCACCTCCCCTGTCTCCAGTGCCACATCCCGTTCTTCTCTGACGAGAGCAGCCACCATGATGACAAAGGGCGTCACGGAGAAACTAGAGCGCGCCAAGAAGGGGGTGTCGAAGAGCAAGGGCAAGAAGCCCTCGACCGCTCGGTTCACTACACCGGCGGGATGGATGCAGGGGGACTTTCTCCCCTCTATAGTCACTTGTGAGGACATGGAGGGCTTGGTCTGTTGGCGGGCTTGTGGAAGATAGCGCCTGGAGGTTGCCGGAGGGAGAGCGCGAGCCAGAGCCACGCAACGGGGAGCGAGTCCTCCTCTCCCACGTCGAAAGAGGTTTTTCTTTGCCTCCCCACCCATTCATTAGGGATTTTCTGAACTTCTTCGGCGCTCAGCTCCACCACTTGCCACTGAATGCGCTTTCCTACCTATCTGCCTTTATTACCTTGTGCGAGTGTTTTTTGGGTTGTCCTCCTCATTGGGGGCTGTTCAAGCACATCTTTATAGTCAGATACCAGACTGTAAAGAAAGCTCTCCCTACTGATGGGAAGATTCATGTGCTTCAGTTGTGTGGGGGTTTAGGACTTCAGAAAAGAACCCGTAGTTCTTTCCCTGCCATGACCTTTCCTGAATCTGTTAGAGGCTGGCAGTCGACTTGGTTCTATTGCAAAGATATAGCATCTCCCAACATGTCGACTATCCTTTCCCCCTATTCAACTGACCATCCAGCTGTCCCTAAGTCTCTGAGGGTCAATGAAGAGGAACATGTCCAAGTGGGAATCTTGGTTGAAGCTATGGTGCAACTGATTTGTGGTGGAGTGGCCGGCATGGATCTGTTGGAGACATTCCTCAGTCGACGTATTCATCCGCTCCAAGCCAGGGATCACACCATGTTGCACTACACGGGTCCTGAGGACTCGACTAGGACGCATCCAGAAGAGATTTCACAAAAAACTATCGAGCAGTGGCTTGGCAGCGTCACCGGAGCATGCGACAACCCTTTGAGAGCCAAGAGGATCCGACCTTACTCAGTCGAAAACCCACCGAGGAATTTGATAAGTTGCGTTGTGTCAACTGACGTACTTTTATTTTCGAGTGATAGATTGATTTATGATCTAACTTCTTTGTTTGAATCATGCAGGAGTGGACGAACATGCACTTGCCTGTTCCCAACGGGAACCAAATTGAAGATGGTGTGGCGAGCGAGGGTGGTAGTGTGGACAGTGACGGTTTAGAAGACTCCGAAGACGAGTACGAAAACTCGGACAAAAATGAGCCAAAAGTCGAGTCACCTCCTTGCTCCAAACGCCGCTCAAGTCTCGCCAAGATCCTGTGGCTGTTGAGGACAGGGATTCGGTCCCAAGCGAGAAGAACTCGAAGCGGAGCTGCCCCTCGATTGTTGAGTCAAGCGAACGATCCGCGAAGCAACCCAAAGTGAATGTGGCCAAACCTCGCAAACCCCTACCTCGCACGAATATGGTTGTGCCTGTCATCTCCAGGTGAGTGTTTACTTTTGAATTCTCACTATCGATTGTGATTTGAAATCCTTGTTGTCCGAATGTTATTCGATCCATCAGAGCTGCTACCTCAGTGATGTCACCTCAACATGATGGAGGGGATGCCATGGATGTAGACACTGCCGATGCAACCACTTCTTACAGAGGTAATCAACTCTTCAGTTCTGCTTCTTGAATATGATTTGTCGAATGCCAAAATTAATTCTGTCGATTGATAATTGCAGAACTCATCCAGCTGGAAGATGATGAAGAACACCCTGGGGGGTACGGGAGGTGGAGGCAAGACCTTAAGCACCCTGCGCATATGCACTCGAAGAACTTCATCTACGCAGACGCCTTAGCGGTCGACCGTGGAGTCTTCCCAGGGCATGAGTGACTCGACGCGGATCAGAACTGGCCCAACAGTGCCTCTGGCGAGTGCCCCTCGGGCTGTTTCTACCATCGTGACGTCGACTCCAACCAGTCCTTCCCAGACTACCTCGACTGCTCCCATCATTACGCCGCTCGCATCGATGACGACTTTTCCTCGGCATCGCGTTCCGGAAGATCAGACCGGAGCAGCAAAGGAGGCCATAATCCACGCGAAGCAGATGATGCTGCACACCAAGGAGGCATACAAGGCCAGCACGTTGGATATGACGCTAGCACAGCGCTTCGCATGAATGTCTGAGTAAGTTCGATTGTAAGTACATTTCCGATTGAATTCCTATCTTCTTTCACTATACACCCACTGGGTGTTAATTTTCCACTCACAACATGTTTTGGAGCTATCCACTCGAATAGACCTCGTCTTAGTTGAGTAGGTTTTGGGTCAGTGGGGGCATGCTAAGTGCACCCACTAGGTGTAGTCCCCGAGACCACTATCGAGTGCTTGCCTCGGCAGGGGTCTTAGAGTCTGCTGTATGCAGGATACGTTTGCCCTTAACTGCGCTACTCCACAGCTACTTTGTAGGTTTCATGGGTATCAATGATAAACCATGATATGACACTACATAAGGATAGACTGCACTTCACGGAGTGTAGGGGGTATGTCACTCGACAGATCGAGTGACGGATGTTCCATTGATGGATATTTTCCGCCACTCGATAGGTCGAGAATTGGCAGATCCACTGGGGGCACGCTAAGTGCACCCACTGGATGTAGTCCCCGAGACCGCTGTCGTGTGCTTGCACCGGCAGGGGTCTTACAGTTTGTCGTATGTAGGATATGTTTGCCTTCCACCTCACCACTCCGAGGCTACCTTGTAGGTTTCATGGGTATCATTGATCAACCATGATATGATGCTACATAAGGATAGACTGCACTTCACGGAGTGTAGGGGGTACATCACTCGACAGATCGACTGACGGATGTTCCATTGATGGATATTTTCTGCCACTCAATAGGTCGAGAATTGGCAGATCTAGTGGGAGCACGCTAAGTGCACCCATTGGGTGTATTCCCCGAGACTGTTGTCGTGTGCTTGCACCGACAGGGGTCTTAGAGTTTGTCGTATGGAGGATACATTTGCCTTCCACCTCACCACTCCAAGGCTACCTTGTAGGTTTCATGGATATCACTGATCAACCGTGATATGACGCTACATAATGATAAACTACACTCTACTGAGTGGGGGGCACGTTACTCAACAGATCGAGCGACAGAAGTTTGACAAGGCAGACCTTGTCGACTCTTTTATAACCAGTGAGGGCATGCTAAGTGCACCCACTGGGTGTAGTCCCCGAGGCTACTGTTAATCACAGACGATAAGCAGTAGTCTTGAAAACTTGAAATCTGAATTTCTATCGTACGCGGAGTACGAGCGCCACTCGACATGTCTAGTGTATATATATTTTTTGACCGTCCCGCTCCGAAGATGCTGCTTCAAAGGTGCGAAACGAGGCTGACGGAACACTCGACAGATCGAGTGTTAACCATTCCAATGGGGGCACTCTAAGTGCACCCACTAGGTGTAGTCCCCGAGACCATCGTCGATTGCTTGCACTGGCGGGGGTCTGATAGAGAATGTCTTGAACTTGTTAACGATACGTGGATTACCCGAGCCACTCGACATGTCGAGTGTAATTTTGGTTGAATTCACTTTCCCCTGGACGCAGGTTTCATGGATATCATTGATCAACCATAATATGACGTTGTTCTAGGATAAAGGGGCGGGGTGATGTCCACCTCCCAATCGACCGTTCTTGCTCTTCTGCACTTCCGTACTGATATTTTTTTCATTGAATTTCTTTCTTTGTTGATTTCAGAGGGCTTGTGAACTTGGAACACAGTACAAGGATCTTGAACATGAAAGGAACCGGTTGCATGTGGACTTGGAAGCCTCCGATAATGCTTTGGGGAGAGTGCACGCCGAGCTGAAAACTCTATGAGGTAAATCTCTTCGACCCACAACATTCTCATCTTCACTTTCCATGCTTTGAAATGAGTGCTTTCACTCGAATAGACATACGCAATGAAAACCGTTGACTCCAAGCTTGACTCAACAATGTTGTTTCTTTAGATTCCATGAAGAAGGCGTTGGAGGACAAGGACAAAGCGCTCGCTGATGCCCAACATGTGGCGAAGGAGAAAACTGAAGCTGCTGACAAGAACCTGGCTGCGGCAAGAGGATGGAGGAAGAAAAGTCGAAGCTGAAGCAAGAGCATGTGGACCTCATCAACAAGACTAAGCCTGGAGAGGAGCAACAGCCTGGAGAGGCACTTGGGAGAGTTCTCGTGGAAGATGTCTATTCTGCTCGACGGTGATTTTCTTTGTTGACTGAACTTTATAAAATCCTTGACGGCTATATCTCACCAGTCCTCCTCCCACTCTCTCATTATCCTTCCCCAGAAAACTGCCAAGACTTTGAGAAAGAAACTGAGGAGATCGAGCCCAACCTGGATCCCACCAAGTCACCTGTTGGAGATGCGGTGGCCATGAACATGCTCAGACTCAACTTCAGGCTTCAGGGTGTTCAAGCGTATGTCCTTCGATTGAAAACTGCAATGGAGAGGATCGACAAGGAGCTGTGGCCCGGAGACACTCTTCAGCTCGACCTCACATCTGTGATGGCACGCCTGAATGACCTCCCCAGTCGAGTGCAAGCCTGGAAGAAATCCGCTGCTCGCTGCGGTGTTGACGTGGCGCTCTCCCTTGTAAGGGTCTATTGCAAGGAGGTGAGGGAAGACAAGCTGAACGAGCTCCGAGTGGTTAACATGAAGAAACTCCAGTTTGAAGACTTCATGGAGACCTTCATCGATGCAGTCACCAGGATCACGGACGACATCGACTTGGACACTTTCGTCAAGCCAGCAAGCCCGTCGGGTGCTTAAAAACTTGATCTTTGGAAGAAAAACTTTATTTGCCTCGGTATGCCGAGTGAAACTGTATCATCTTAAAACTTCATTCAGGCCTTAGCCTGAGCACCTTTTCTTTCTCGCGAAACTTTTATCTGCGATTAAACCTTTGGATTTATCCGTATTTGGCTTTCAATCATTTGTTCGACTGAGTTTGTTTTTAGGATTAGGCGAAAACATGTTCGCAGCTAAGCCCCCGAGTGTGAGGATTGCTCAACACTCGGAATATTTTTTTGACCCTAGGTGAGATTCATTCATGGCTTGGGCGTCGAGTGGAAGTATTACTATCTACTCGACGGAGAATTTAACTTAGGCAAAGACATGTTCGCAGCTAAGCCCCCAAGTGTGAGGATTGCTCAACACATGGAATATTTTTGACCCTAGGCAAGGATTCATTTGCATCTAGGGCATCGAGTGGATGGACTACTATCCACCCGACAGGGTTTTTAACTTAGGCGAAAGCATGTTCGCGGCTAAGCCCCCGAGTGTGAGGATTGCTCGACACTCGTAATATTTTTGAACCTATGCAAAGACTGATTCGCAAGTAGGTCCTCGAGTGAATGCACTACTATCCACCTGACAGGGTTTTTAACTTAGGAGAAAGCATGTTCGTAGCTAAGCCCCCGAGTGCGAGGATTGCTTGACACTCAGAGTGTTTTTGAACCTAAGCAAAGGCTGATTCTCCAGTAGGTCGTCAAGTGAATGGACTGCTATCCACCCGACAGGGTGTTTAACTTAGGCGAAAGCATGTTCGCAGCTAAGCCCCCGAGTGCAAGGATTGCTCGACACACATAATATTTTTGAACCTAAGCGAAGACTGATTCGCAAGTAGGTCGTCGAGTGAATGGACTACTATCCACCCAACATGGTTTTTAACTTCGGCAAAAGCAAGTTCGCAGCTAAGCCCCCGAGTGCGAGGATTGCTTGACACTCGGGGTGTTTTTGAACCTAAGCGAAGACTTATTCACTAGTAGGTCATCAAATGAATGGACTGCTATCCACCCGACAGGGTTTTTAACTTAGGTGAAAGCATGTTCGCAGCTAAGCCTCGGAGTGCGAGGATTGCTCGACACTCGGAGTATTCCCAAGAGCGAAACTTGTACGATCGGAATCGACAATATATTGTGGACGTCAGATTCGCATAAATGAAGTATCATTATTACATCAAAAACTCTTCTGTCTCTAAGTATAAAAATGTTGGAGCAGATCTGCATTCCAGGCCCGTTGCTCGTATATTCGCTTCATAAGATTGTACATGTGATAAGCTCCATTGTTCAGCACTTTGGTGACGACGAAAGGACCTTCCCATGCAGGAGCAAGCCTATGAGGTCGCTGCAGATTCACTTAGAGCACCAAGTCTCCCTCATGAAACGATCAACTCTTGACATTCTTCACATGGAAGCATTGCAGATCCTGCTAATAGGATGTAGTCCGGATCAAAGCCATTTCTCGTTCTTCCTCCAGGAGATCAACGCCATCCTTCCTATCTTATTCAGCTTGAGTTTCAAAACAAAGTTCCACTCGGGGAGAATTCTGAAATAAGTCACTTGGCAAGACAGCTTCGGCACCATAGACCAGGAAAAAAGGAGTTCATCCAGTCGACCGATTTGGCGTACTTCTCAGACCCCATAACACAGACGACATCTCAGTTACCCAGGCACCAGCGACATGATCCAGATCGCGCATGAGACAAGGCTTCAGACCTTGCAGGATGAGGCCATTGGCTCGCTCGACTTGCCCATTGGTTTGCGGATGTGCGACAGATGCATAATCCACCCGAGTGCCCTGAGATGTGCAGAAGTTTCTAAACTCTTCCGAGTCAAAGTTGGTGCCGTTATCCATGATAATGCTGTGAGGAATGCCATATCAAAAAATTATTTCTCTCATGAATGTAACCGCCGTACGGGAGTTCAATTTCTTGATGGGCTTGGCTTCTATCCATTTTGTAAACTTGTCGACTGCAACCAGCAAATGAGTGAAACCGCCTTTTTCGGTCCGAAAGGGACCAACCATGTCGAGTCCCCAAACAGCAAATGGCCAGGCGAGGGGAATCGTCTTCAGAGTAGAGGCCGACTTATGTGACAAGTTTGCATAGAACTGGCATCCATCACAATGATCAACAATGTCTTTGGCCATCTCATTAGCCCATGCCTAGAAGAAAGCACCTCGGTATGCTTTAGTGACGATTGTCTGTGAGGACGCGTGGTGGCCACAAGTTCCCAAGTGGATCTCATCGAGAATCATTCGACCTTCTTCGGGGGACATGCAATGCTGCGTCACACCAGTCGCGCTTTCTTTGAACAACTGATTTCGCATCTCAGTAAAGGCCTTGGACCTGTGCACAATCTGTCGAGCCTCTGTTTCATCTTCAGGGAGTTCTTGTTGGAGGATATAAGCAATATAAGGTACCGTAATCAGGAATGATAACCAGAATTTCCATGACCAAACCGATTACTGCTGGGACATCAACTTGAGTCGGATCAGTGGAGCTCATAGCTTGCGGGGGCTCTTCGGTGAAAGGATCTTCTTGCACCGAAGTAGTGTGTGAGTGCTCTAAGAACACATCACTGGGGACAGGCCGTCGAGTGGATCTAATCTTTTCTAATTTGTCGGCCGCCTGATTCTTCAGTCGGGGAACATGATGAAGTTCTAGGCCTTCGAATTTCTTCTCCAACTTTCTGACAGCATTGCAGTACCCAATCATAGCAGGGTTTCGAACACCCCACTCTTTCATTATTTTATTCACCACCAAATCTGAGTCGCCATAAACCATCAGGCACTTGATGCCGAGTGAGATAGCCATGCGCAACCCATATAGAAGTGCTTCATATTCTGCCTCATTGTTGGAGGAATCGAAGTGAATTTGCAAGACATAGATGAGTTTGTCGCCCTTGGGAGATATCAAGACAACACCAGCACCAGACCCATTCAACATTTTAGAGCCGTCGAAGAACATGGTCCAGTGTGCCAAGTGAACTTGGATTGACTGTTGTTGTTCGATCCACTCGGCCATAAAATCTGCCAATGCCTAGGACTTGATTGCTTTCTTGGCTTCAAACTTAATGTCAAAATGTCCGAGTTCGATTGCCCACTTAGACACTCGACCAGATGCGTCTCGATTTTTAAAAATCTCGGACAATGGAGCATCACTGACGACTGAAATCGAGTGGAATTGAAAATAATGTGCCACCTTCTTCGCTGATAGGTAAATACCATAAACCAACTTCTGGTAGTGTGGATATCTTTGCTTGGAGGGGGACAGAACTCCAGAGACATAATAAACTGGTCGTTGGACTTTGTAAGATTTACGCTCCTCCTCTCGTTCAACAGTTAGCACCATACTAACGACCTGATTAGTGGCCGCGATGTACATAAGAGCAGGGCTTTGAGCTCAACGAATGCTGCTTCGGCTTCCGGAGTCCACTCGAATGTGTCGGACTTCTTCATCAATTGGTATAGAGGCAGTGCCTTCTCACCGAGACGAGAAATGAATCGACTTAATGCTGCCAGGCAACTTGTGATTTTCTGAACATCGTGCACTCGCACGGGGGCCTTCATCCGGGTAATGGCGCTGATTTTCTCAGGGTTGACATCGATCCCTCATTCAGAAACGAGAAAACCGAGTAACTTGCCGCCAGGGACACCAAAAGTACACTTGGCCGGATTCAGTTTTATGTCGTATCTCCTCACATGGCAAATGTTTCGACCAAGTCAGCCAGCAGGTCGGAACCTTTACGGGACTTGACCACTATATCATCCATGTACACCTCGACATTCCGAGGGATCTGGTCGAGTAAACACTTCTAAATCATGCACATAAAAGTAGAGCCGGCATTTTTCAGACCGAATGGCATAGTGATGTAGCAAAAACACCCGAATGGGGTGATGAAGGTTGTCTTTATTTCATCTGGGCCATACAGACGGATCTGATGGTACCCAGAGTAAGCATCTAGAAACGATAAATGCTCGCATCCCGCAGTCGAGTCAACAATATGGTCTATGTGGGGGAGCGGAAAATGATCCTTCAGGCCAACCCGATTGAGATGTTTGAAGTCAATGCACCTGCGCAACGACTTATCCTTTTTGGGAACCATCACGACATTCGAGAACCACTCGGAGTGGTAAATCTCCCGAATTAACTTGGCTTGCAAGAGACGGTCCACTTCTTCACCGATTGCTTTGCACTTCTCCATCGTCGATAGACGCAAATGCTCCCTAATAGGCTTAGCTTCGGATCAACTCTCAGATGGTGCTCAGCTAGTCCCCTGGAAACCCCCGGCATGTCAGCAGGCTTCCATGCGAAGATGTCCCAGCTCTCACGGAGGAAGTGGATGAGCTTGGCTTCCTATTTGCTGTCGAGTGTTGATGATATATTTGTTGGGGCAGCAGCTGGATCCGTCGGGTGGATGTGCACTTTCTTCACTTCCCCTGCTGACTGAAACACTCACTCAGAAGTGGGCTTTTTTGCACGGAGCAAATCAACAGGGTCAGCGCTCTTCTTGTACTCCTCCAGCTCGACCATGGCCATCTGATGATCAGCGATCTTGGAGCCTTGTTGGAGGCATCTTCAGCTCTCTATCGATTGCCAGTGACCGTGATCACACCCTTAGGGCCTGACATCTTTAACTTGAGATACATGTAACATGGTCGGGCCATGAAACGAGCATACGCAGGTCGACCCAAAATGGCGTGATAGGCACTCTGGAAATCCACGACTTCAAACGTCAACTTTTCCTTTTGAAATTTTTTATCATTCCCGAACATCACGTCAAACGCAATCTAGCCGAGTGACTTGGCCTTTTTCCCTCGGATGACTCCGTGAAATTGCATGTTGCTTTCACTCAGTCGGGACAATGGAATGCCCATCCCTTTCAGGGTATCCGGATAGAGGATGTTCAGACCGCTGCCACCGTCCGTGAGGACCTTTCTGAGTCGAGTGCCCCCCCCACCGGATCAACTACCAGAGCCTGTCGACTAGGAGTGGTCACATGAGCAGGATGGTCTGTCTGGTCAAATGTGATAGCATACTAGGACCACTTGAGGTAGGTGGCGGTAGCAGGAACAGCCAAGTTGACTTCTATGTTGATGACCTTCAGTCGACTCTTGCTCTCGACATCAGCAAAAATCACTAGTGTAGCAGTGACATCTAGGAATGTTTCTTTGTCTTCATGTTCCTCCTGTTAATGAGTCTTGTCACTCGGCGGAGTCTCTTTGAACTGATGAATGAGTGTTCAACATTACCGAGTGGTGTGCTTGGGCAGAATCACATTTCTCTCCTCATCTTTCGTCATGTGAATTACACACAGCTGATCCATAATATCAGTCCCTGGCTATTTTTTTTCCTTTCTTGGGGGCATACTGTGCTTTAGCCTTTCCCTTATTCTTTGCTTGGGTCGCTAGTATGGCTGCTTCTACTTAAACCGGACCCTCAAATTTTTTCTTCTGTTTCCGATTGGAGTTCCTGCCAGTATCACTGTGCCGGGACCCCGATCCTAAGTCATATGAATCCAGACTATAACATATTAGATCACTTTGCGGCCTCACGCACGGTAAGCTCCACGGCTGCAGCCTTACCTTAGCCGGGACCAGTTGCGTCTTTTGGCTCACGTATGTGAACATGTCGCTGGCAATCAAATGATAGAAAACCCGGGCCGACATGACTAGTTATAGAACCCAAGTGGCACATCCGTATAGAAACAGGCATACGTAACCCAGCAATGCAGGTGTCGGCCTCAAGCGTGTGTAGACGAGTCATAGCAAGCTACAAGGACTCCATTACGCTGTGAGACATGAATGCCATCACTGCACGTAGACGAGTCGTAGCAGGCTAAAGGGACTCCATTACACCACGAGACATTTCCCCAAAGGGACAGACACAGCAACAAAGAAGGATACATGCCGGTCAATCAATGTGTCCGGAGCAGTAGCAAGCTACCATGGCTCAGTGGAAGCACAAAGAGGCAGTTTCCTGTAAAGAGTACTACCAAAGGCACACAACTAGGTGTCGGATCCCATACATACCATTGCACGTCACACGTACGCACGACATGCCCAATATGCATAGATACAACCATGGCATCACAACAAACCATACAACAACTTTTATTTAAAGGGCTCAGACGAGCCTTGCATAATACGTTCTTACAGATAGGGGTCACCTGACCCGACACTCAAGTCATACAAACAAGTTCATACAAACCAAGCAGAAGCATAAAACTGTCTGAGTATAGACAAATTAAAGGGTAAAAAGGCACATGGCCTGACTATCTACAGCCCGCCACAGGGCATAAGGTCGTAGCTGGGACACCAGCTATTCGGCATCGTCGACATCTAGAAAGAACCCACCCGATGGGTCCTGGGTCTCATCTGCAACATTTATTAAGCAAACATGAGTACAAACGTACTCAGCAAGTCATTAAAGCAAACCTAGTCTATTCATGCTCATGTATCAACAAGGGGGTGGTGGAGTTTATGCAGCAATGCCAGCTTTGACTCATGGCTAACCTACACTACACAATTTTAACTCTTGTTTAAATTTTAGATATCGCACACGAGTCCGATAACTCCATGACAATACACCACCATGGATTCACTTCCCTCTCATGGGAGAGTGCCATCCATGATACTCACACTTGTCTTGATATTTTTATGAGTACCCATTTGATTATCTATGAACAACATAAGTTATCCAAGTAGTCCATATCCGAGGACGCGGCTATTCGAATATTTTCATACCCTGCAGGGGTGTACTTCTTCACACACGCTCTCGCCACTTATTGTTGTGTGCTCATCAAACCAGGCACCTCAGCAACCTTCAAGCGGAAGCTCAGCGAGGGAGTCGGCCACGACCGTCAATCACATAAGACCTCTAGTCCAGGCTATCGCCTATTTGAAACTGAACCCGTACGGTAGTCCGGCCGATGTTTCCGCTACGGCCCCAAACGATATGCGCAGGGTTCCCAAGCCCACCATTTGGTGACCCTTGGTACACCATGCCATTGCCTACCGCGTCGTATCCCACCCCTAGGGTCAGCACTACGCACAGCCTCCAGCATGCTATAAACACCAGAAACTACTTGCAACTCCTAGACCAAGGACTAAGCGATTGATAAGTCGAGAGGGTCAATTAAGTATCCCAACGTGTGGTAGTAACTAGTCTTGGATCACAAACATGAGACTTAGTTCCTAAGAACGGTCCCAGTGAGACAACCCACTATGTACTCCTACATGGCCTCTCGTCGTTACCTTTACCAAATCGAGTTCATCATTACATCACCACATCAGAACAACATTGTTTCACTCAGTTCATCACCTAGATGAATAAGACCTGACACAACTCTAAGCATAGCAAGCATAGCAGGCAAAGTAAGCTAAGATCATCATGGCACAAGCATCTACCAGGTATGCTAGGTTGCAAGGTTTAGCTATTTACTTTGACAATGACAGGTCATGCATAAAAATAGGTTCATCTACCATGTATGAAAGACATGTGAACAATTGTCCTAATGCAATAAACAAGAGCAGGAGTGAGAGAGTGGGATGTTATTGGAATGATCAAGGGGGTTGCTTGCCTTGCTGGGTAGCGGGAAGGTTCTCTCCTTCGTTGGAATACTCGAGGGTATCCTCAGAAGCAAGGCCTACCGCAATGCAGATAAATAGCATTCAATACACGCAAGTGCAACAATATGATGCATGATCATGGCATGGTAGCATGTTTGGATGAGCCGATGAAACTAATGTTCAAGTTAAGTTGAAATGAGTTTGAATGTAGGTTCAAAATAGTTCTTCATTTCAAATTCCATAAACTAACCTATTAGCAATTGTCAATGTTCTTCTACATTGGTTGCTCTAACATGCATGATAATAGCACCATTGGATTCATTGGATTTTTCTGATAAATTTTGATATATAAATTATTTTCATCTGATTTACAGATTAATTTGTATGAATTTTTAAACTTTTAAATAATTTCTGGAATTATTTTAAAACATGAAAATGAAATATGACGTTAGTGTGATGTCACTATGACATCAGCTGGTCGGCTGACCAGGCCAGGTCAAACCTGACGTGCGGGGCCACCGGAGCTACAGCCGGCGACGACCCGAGCGGCGGCGAGCTTCGGGCAGCAATGGCTACTGTGCTACAGGCCGCGGGAGGAGGAGCTGAGGGCGGCTACGAGCTCCTGGAGGCGCTACAAGCACAAGCCCATGGCCAGGGGCGAGCTTTGGCCGCTGTGGCCACGGCTATGCCATGGCCGATGGCGAGCTCCGCTCGGCTCTAGCTACCGACAGGGCTAGAGAAGGGGAACAACATCGGGACTAGGAGGAAATGGTTTAGGGCCTCACTGAAGGGGCTTCTGGCACCGCAGCATGGTCGGGGACGTAGGGAGGGCAGCGAATCGCCGGTGTCTTCAGTCCGGCGAGAGGGGGAGCAGAGGAGAGGGAGAGGGGGAATGGCGAGGGGGAAACGGCTCGGCGGCAGCTGAGCCTATCCTCTCCCCAGCGCGACGAGGAGGCGGCCAAGAAGGCAAGGAGGAGGTGGCCAGTGCGTGGCCACCGCCGACTGCGGGGGCAGCACACAGCTGCTTTTCCTCCTGGCAGGAGGAAGAAGACGCTGGTGCCCCTGTGGGCTGGGCCTCTTCTTCACGCTAGCCCAGGTGGGCTTTCTTCCCTTTTTTATATTTCAATTCTTTTCTAACTTCTGACATTTGTTTTATTTAATTTCAGGCACATATGCTATTTTAAAATATCCCAAATATTTTATATATTGAAGTTTGAATATTTCAAACTTATCCAAAAAGTTTTAGGATATTTTGAAAACTAAACTAATGATAATGCATTATTTGATATTTTCAGTAGCTTTATCATTTATTTTTTATTGCTTTAGTTTTTCAAATATTTAAAATGACCCCTGTTATAACCATGTCCATATTTATCAGACATAGGGTACATTTTTAAAGGGCATTTTGGATTTGTTCAATTTTCTCCAACTTTGAATTATTTTGATTCAATGTGAGCTTGGGGTTTCTTTTAGTCCCCATTTCATGTTGATGCAAAATTGAAACATGATGCAATACCCATGCTGTCCTATGACATCTAGCTAGGGATGTGACAACTCACCCCCATTCAAAAGAATCTCATCCCGAGATTTTGAAGTCGTCGGGAAGAGTGCGGGGTACTCTAGTCGAAGACGATCTTGTCTTTCCCATGTGGCCTCCTTTTAAGAATGGTGTGACCACTGAACCTTGAGAAACTTGATGTTTCGTCGCGGAGTGGTACACTCAGCTTGATCAAGAATATGAATAGGGTATTCTCGATATGTAAGGTTATCTTGGAGATCAAGCGCTTCGTGGTCTACCTCATGGACAGGGTTCGAGAAAAAACGCCTGAGTTGCGATACGTGGAAGACATCATGAACCTTGGAAAGATGCAGTAGTAGTTCCAATTGGTAGGCAACCTCTCCTCGTTTAGCAAGAATGTGAAAGGGTCCAATGTAACGAGGAGCCAATTTGCCCTTAATACCGAATCGATGGGTACCCTTCAGAGGCGTAACCCAAAGGTAAGCCTTCTCGTCAACTTCATAGGTCACAGCCTTATGATGGCAATCATATTGGCTCTTTTGACGAGATTGAGCTGTTTTCAACTTTTCACGAATAATGCGAACTTGCTCCTCTGCATCCTGGATCGTATCCGGGCCAAAGAGTTGCCTCTCTCCGGTTTCTGACCAGTTAAGAGGTGTTCGACACCTTCGTCCATAGAGAACTTCAAAAGGGGCTTTGCCCAGGCTTGATTTATAACTATTGTTATAAGCAAATTCGGCAAATTGAAGACATTTCTCCTAGTTCATACCGAAAGATTTAACACAAGCTCGGAGCATGTCTTCAAGGATTTGATTGACTCGCTCAACTTGACCACTTGATTGCGGGTGGAAAGCAGTGCTAAAGGATAGATGAGTCCCCATAGCGGTTTGAAAACTTTCCCAGAATCGGGAAGTAAAGATAGTTCCACGGTCTAAGTTAATATCCAATTGAACACCATGAAGAGAAACTATTTGAGAAAGATATAACTCCGCTAGCTGGCAAGTAGTTATACTTTCCCGAATAGGAAGGAAATGAGCCACTTTGGAAAAGCGGTCAATGACCACAAAGATAACATTGTTCCCTCTCTTAGTCCTGGGAAATCCGGTAATAAAATCCATACCGACCTTATCCCATTTCCATTCAGGAATAGCTAAAGGTTGAAGGTTGCCAGCAGGCCTTTGATGTTCTGCTTTCATGCGACGACAAATGTTGCAATTAGCAATGAGTTGGGCAATTTCTCTCTTCATCCTAGTCCACCAGAACCTCTGGCGTAGGTCCTAATACATCTTGGTACTACCCCGATGAATTGTGAGAGGAGAATCATGAGCCTCCTTAAGGATCTGCTATCTTAAGCGTGTGCTCTTGGGAACCACCAACCGATTCTTGAAGAACACAACACCTTCATCGTCCTTGGATAATTCTATAGTGTTTCCGCTAGCAATGTTCTCCTTGATCTGGGATATACCCTTATCATATTTCTGGACAGCTACTATTTGATCCTTAAGATTAGGTCTCTCCACCAAGTTGGATAGGAATCCTTGAGGAACAATGTGGAGGTTTAACTTCCGAAATTCCTCATGGAGAAGTGGTTGACCTTGTTGTAACATCAGGTTGTTACAATAAGACTTATGACTTAGTGCATCAGCCATGACATTGGCTTTCCCCGTGGTGTAAGTTATCCCTAAGTCGTAATCTGTAATCAACTCAACCCACCGTCTTTGCCTGAGATTCAAATCCGGCTGGGTGAAAATATATTTCAGACTTTGGTGATCAGTGTAAATTTCGCAACGATTACCCAGAAGGTAATGTCGCTAGGTTTTCAGTGCATGGACCACAGCTGCAAGCTCAAGATCATGTGTTGGATAATTATCCTCATGTGGATGCAACTGTCGAGAAGCGTATGCAATCACATGACGATCTTGCATGAGAATGCAACCTAATCCTTGTCGTGAGGCGTTGCAATAGATAACAAAGTCCTTAGAGAAGTCTGGTGGCACCAGAACGGGAGCAGAGGTCGGTCATCTTTTCAACTCCTGAAAACTATGCGTGCATTGTGGAGTCCACTCAAACTTTTTATCTTTCTTGAGGAGTTCAGTCAGAGGTTTTGCAACCTTGGAGCAATTCTCGACAAAGCGGCGACAATAGCTCACTAAGCCAAGGAAACTTCGAACTTGCTTAACCGATTCAGGTTCAGTCCAATCAAGGATAGCCTGAACTCTCTCGGGATTGACAACAATACCTTTACCAAAGATCACGTGGCCTAGATAGGTCACTTCGGGCAACCAAAATTCACGTTTGGAGAATTTGGCATACAGATGGTGCTCTCGAAGTTTCATCAATACCAGCCTTAGATGCTCGGCATGTTCATGTTCGTTCTTCGAGTAGATGAGTATATCGTCAAGGTAAAGCACGACGAATTTATCCAAATACTCCATGAATATCAAATTCATCAAGCGAGAGAAGGTGGCTGGGGCATTGGTTAAACCGAATGACATGACGGTGTACTCGTATTGGCCAGAACGAGTAACAAAAGCCGTTTTTGGAATGTCCCCGTTTCTAATTCTGATTTGATGGTATCCCAACCTCAAATACATTCTGGAAAAGATAGAGGATCCAGCGAGTTGATCATACAAATTGTTGATCCTTGGGAGTGGATACTTGTTCTTAATGGTGACCGGATTCACTGGCCGATAATCCACAATCATCCGATCCACCCTTCTTCTTGACGAAGAGAATGGGACAAGCCCAAGGAGAAGGACTAGGTTGGATGAAACCTTTCTTCAAAGCCTCATCGAGTTGGATCTTAAGCTCGGCTAGTTCTAAGGGTGCCATCTTATAGGGTCTTCTGGCTATTGGGACAGTCCTTGGAATAAGCTCTATCACAAACTCAACATCTCTGACAGGAGGAATTCCTGGCAGTTCTTCTGGAAAGACATCCGGAAAGTCATGGACTACCGAAATATCCTCTAACTCTGGAAGAGGGATAGCATTGAGGGAATAGAGTTGGCGCTTGGCTGCTCGAGTGGATACATTGACTATGTCACCCGACGGATGTGTAAGTTGAACATTCCTAGTATGAGTATCAATCTTAGCATAGTGGGCTTTCATCCAATCCATGCCTAAGATGATATTGATGTCCAAAGACTTGAGGGCTATCAAATATACTAGGAAGACTAACATATCCACCAGAATCTCATTATCATGGCTCACTCTAGAAGTTTGCCACTTTGAACCAGGAGTCTGAACTACTAAAGGAGTAGGCATATCACAAAAAGACATGTTATGCAACTGTGCATAACTTTCTGAGATGAAAGAATGAGATGCCCCAGTATCAAATAGAACAGATGCTGGATGACTATTGACAAGGAGCATACCTAGGATAACATCAGGATCCTCAATGGCTTCCTCAGCAGAGACATAATTCACTCATCCACGAGTAGGAGCTGGCTTCACATAGAAGGCTTTTCCCTGCTTCCCATGTCGAGCGGGCTTAGCATTACCCCGAGGACAATCACGAGAGTAGTGACCTAGTTCTCCACATTTATAGCAGACCATGGTGGCATGAGGAGCAACATTGGCAGGTGGACCTCCAAAGGGCCTGGCTGGAGAGTTCGGCTGAGCTGGGTGAGGTGCCTGGAAAGATGGGCGGTGTATCTTGGCGGCAGAGCTGCGTTGGGCGCCCAGACCCAGCATTTGTTGGAGCCCGAGCCAGATGCGGGGCTGAAGTCACGGTTGTGCTTTCTCGTGGCCTCATTGTCAGCCTGTACAGTCTCGACATTGATAGCCTTGTTAACGAGAGCCTGGAAGGTTGTGCACTCATGCAGGCGCATGTCTCGACGGAGCTCAAGATTAAGTCCCTTGCGGAACCTAGCCTGCTTCTTAGCATCATTTGAAACTTTCTCCGGAGCATAGCGAGCAACATTGCCGAACTCACGGCTATAGGCATCCACCGACAGTCTACCCTGGATGAACGCACATAATTCCTCTCTCTTGCGATCCATCAGCCCTTTCGGGATGTGATGGGTATGAATTGTTGCACTGAATTCTGCCCAAGTTGGTGCGGGGCCTGCGGTACGCATGGCTTCATAATTTTCCCACCACAGATTGGCGGGTCCTTCCAGGAAGTAGGTAGCAAAGGTCACCTTGTTGGCCTCGGACACATTGGCAGCCCGAATCTTGCGAAACATGCTGGTCAGCCAGTCATCTAGGTCGAGTGGGTCGACCGAATGATGATACTTGGGTGGGCACAGCCTAACGACATCACCGAGTGACATGCCATCATTGAGATCATTGTGGAGAGCACACCCTGTGTTCTGCTCAATTCGTTCCAATAGCCTGTTGGTCTCTCTCTTGTTCCTTTCGGCTTCAAGCATCACTTCTGCCAAATAAGGAGCATGTGGCAGATCCTCTTGCCTTGGCTGGCTTCCCTCGCCCTACTCGGGGGTAGGCACGGGTTTATTCCTAGTTGCCACCATCCTGGGAAAACAAACCCACAGCTTAGCCATAGAGGACATCAACTCTAAGACATGAGATAAGGAATGTACTGGACAACATGGCATGCAGGGTAAACATCCAACATGGAAACATCAACTGCCCTATGAACACCATGATTCATACACACCATGACATAGTTCAGTACAAGCCCAAGTTGAAAACAAACTACAGAGAGATGACACAACTCAACGGAGGTATTACAAGCTTCCTATAGATTATCTATCTACACCTCCGAAACTCAACTCTCAACCTTGGTCATATCCCACAAGACACGCGGGACTGTGGCGATACGACTACTACCATACTAGAATTAACATCCACATACTCAAGCATCGCCGTAGAATGCCTCATACAAGGTACCCCCGTGACCCGGAAACTGAACCTGAGGATCTGGAAACACTCTAGCCTATGATCCCTGGGAACCGTAAGAACACGGATGTGGCCTTGGTCCCCTTACTGGCAGCAACAGCGGTCCTCGAAGAGGGGTGATGCCTCCAACATTGGGCTAGTCTACGCGTGCTGGCAGATGAGTCCGCGATGGGTGCAGCATCTCCAAATCTCCATAGCCTGTCTGCACGACAGGTGCCAACTGTGTCAGGGCTGTCCAAAGATGTGCACGAGTAGCATAAAGCTCCATGCGAAGGGCACGTGCATCACGATCCCTGTTCTCCAACATGTGAGCAGTCACCTGCAGCCTAGGGTCCTCATGGGAATGATCACAGTAGGCTGCACTAAGATAACCATCCTATCCTCTCATGGAAGTAGGAACATAATAGATCTCTGTGTTTTGAAGCAAACCATGGTGAAACCTCATGATAGTCAGCATGGTGTAGGCGGCCTCCTGAACTGCCATATCTATGGTGACACCTAGTCCATAAGTCTAGTGAAGCGGCTCTGTAGCTCCAGGATATGAAGGATATATCTTAACAGTACATAGAGAATGACTCTGGTTGAAATCTCGATACTGTTCCTCCACTGTGTACTCTGGGTACCAACGGTAGCCAGCCTCCATCATAACTCTAACCAACATGGCCGTGTGACCCGGTACATCAATGCACCTGGTCAGACGGACCACCTGATGGGAAGGACGAGGGGGCATCTGAAACAGAAAATGATGCAAAGACATTAGAGACTCTAGCAGAAATTGGACAGCATAACGGCTGTAATTGCTCAAAAAGGATTTTTAGACAACTGCAAAAGATTGAAAAAACATAACCACTCGACTTTCTAGACTCAAATCTCTTCTCCATTTGTTTGTCACACCAACAATACTTGAGTACCAACATTCTCTTGCAAACAAGCTACCTATTGGTCCATTGTTAGTAACTCGTCATCCTAAGCAATAGATGAGAAGCCTAGTACTTATACCCGTAGAAAAGATGAGAAAGACTCAGAATCAATTCCCCTACTTTTCTATAGTATTTCTACACTCAACTTCGACCGGTTTGGCTTGGTAGTCCTACAGTCAGTCAGGCTCTGATACCAACGCTGTCGGGACCCCGATCCTAAGTCATATGAATCCAGACTCTAACATATTACATCACTTTGCGGCCTCATGCATGGTAAGCTCCACGGCTGCAACCTTACCTTAGCCGGGACCGTTTGCGTGTTTTGGCTCACGTATGTGAACATCTCGCTGGCAATCAAATGATAGAGAACCCGGGCTGACATGACTAGTCATAGAATCCAACTGGCACATCCATACGGAAAAAGGCATACGCAACCTAGCAATGCAAGTGTCGCCCTCAAGCATGTGTAGACGAGTCATAGCAAGCTACAAGGACTCCATTACGCCATGAGACATAAATGCCATCACTGCACGTAGACGATTCGTAGAAAGCTACAGGGACTCCATTACACCGCGAGACATTTCCCCGAAGGGACAGACACAGCAGCAAAGAAGGATACATGCCGGTCAATCAATGTGTTCGGAGCACTAGCAAGCTACCATGGCTCAGTGGAAGCACAAAGAGGGAGTTTCCCGTAAAGAGTACTACTAAAGTCACACAACTAGGTGTCAGATCCTATACATACCGTTGCACATCACACGCACGCACGACATGCCCGATATGCATAGATACAACCATGGTATCACAACATAACCATACAACAACTTTTATTTAAAGGGATCAGGCAAACCTTGCATAATACGTTCTTAGAGATAGGGGTCACCTGACCCGACACTCAAGTCATACAAACAAGTTCATACAAACCAAGCGGAATCATAAAACCGTCTAAGTACAGACAGATGAAAGGGTAAAAAGGCAGATGGCCTGACTATCTACAGCCTGCCACAGGCCATAAGGTCGTAGCTGGGACACCAGCTATTCGGCATCGTCAACATCTAGAAAGAACCCACCCGATGGGTTCTGGGTCTCATCTGCAACATTTATTAAGCAAACATGAGTACAAACATACTCAACAAGTCTTTAAAGCAAACCTAGTCTATTCATGGTCATGTTTCAACAAGGGGGTGGTGGAGTTTATGTAGCAATGCCAGCTTTGACTCATGGCTAACCTACAGTACACAATTTTAACTCTTGTTTAAATTTTAGATATCACACATGAGTCCAATAACTCCATGCCAATACAACACCATGGATTCAATTCCCTCTCCTGGGAGAGTGCCATCCATGATACTCACACTTGTCTTGATATTTTTATGAGTACCCATTTGATTATCTATGAACAGCATAAGTTATCCCAGTAGTCTATATCCGAGGACGCGGCTATTTGAATAGTTTGATACCCTGCAAGGGTGTACTTATTCACACAGGCTCTCGCCACTTATCGCTGTGTGCTCATAAAGCCAGGCACCTCGGCAACCTTCAAGCGGAAGCCCAGCGAGGGAGTCGGCCACGACCGTCAATCACATAAGACCTCTAGTCCAGGCTATCGCCTATTTGAGACTGAACCCACATGAAAGTTCGGCCGAAGTTTCCGCTACAGCCCCAAATGATGTGCGCAGGGTTCCCAAGCCCACCATTCGGGTGACCCTTGGTACACCGTGCCACTGCCTACCGCGTCGTAACCCACCCCTAGGGTCAACGCTACGCACGGCCTCCAGCATGCTATAAACACTAGAAACTACCTGCAACTCCTAGACCAAGGACTAAGCGACTGATAAGTCGAGAGGGTCAATTAAGTATCCCAACGTGTGGTAGTAACTAGTCTTGATCACAAACACGAAACTTAGTTCCTAATATTGGTCCCAATGAGACAACCCACTATGTACTCCTACATAGCCTCTCATCGCTACCTTTACCAAATCGGGTTCATCATAAGCTTATCACATCGGAACAACAATGTTTCACTCTAATTCATCACCTAGATGAATCAGACCTAACATAACTCTAAGCATAGCAAGCATAGCAGGCAAAGTAAGCTAAGCACATCATGGCACAAGCATCTACCAGGTATGCTAGGTTGCAAGGTTTAGCTATTTACTGTGACAATGACAGGTCATGCATAAGAATAGGTTCATCTACCATGTATGACAGACATGTGAACGGTTGTCCTAATGCAATAAACAAGAGCAGCAGTGAGAGAGTGGGATGTTATCGGAATGATCAAGGGGGTTGCTTGCCTTGCTCGGCAGCGGGAAGGTTCTCTCCTTCGTTGGAATACTCGGGGGTATCCTCAGAAGCAGGGCCTACCACAATGCACATAAATAGCATTCAATACACGCAAGTGCAACAGTATGATGCATGATCATGGCATGGTAGCATGTTTGGATGAGCTGATGCAACTAATGTTCAAGTTAAGTCGAAATGAGTTTGAACATAGGTTCAAAATTGTTCTTCATTTCAAATTCCATAAACTAACCTATTAGAAATTGTCAATGTTCTTCTACATAGGTTGCTCTAATATGCATGATAATATCACCATTGGATTCATTGGATTTTTCTGATAAATTTTGATATATAAATTATTTTCATCTGATTTACATATTAATTTATATGAATTTTTAAAGTTTTAAACAATTTCTGGAATTATTTTAAAACTGGAAAATGAAATATGACGTCAGCCTGATATCACTACGACGTCAGCTGGCCGGCTGACCAGGCCAGGTCAAACCTGAAGTGCGAGGCCCGCACGTCAGTGATAGGGCCTAAACTCCGTGTTGACCAGGGGTTTGACCCACCCTAGGGCCCACTGGTCAGTGGCAGGAGGCTAACTAATCAGGGGGGATTAGCCCCTGATGATGGCCACGTCGGCGCCCATCGGAGTGGGGCCGGCGGTGACCATCCGCACGGCAGCGATCTGTTGGAGTTGCGCCTTTAGCGACCATTTGGAGTGCGGAGGGCACCCGGAGGAAGCCCATGCACGCGCACATCTAGCGCTGCCGTAGAGGGGGCTCGGGGGCTGCCAGAGCTACGGCCGGCGACGACCCGAGCGGCGGCGAGCTTCGGGCAGCAACGACTACTGCGCTACAGGCCGCAGGAGAAGGAGCTGAGGGCGGCTACGAGCTCCTAGAGGCGCTACGAGCACGAGCCCGTGGCCGGGGGAGAGATTTGGCCGCTGTGGCCATGGCTACGCCATGGCCGGCAGCGAGCTCTGCTCGGCTCTAGCTACCGACGGGGCTAGAGAAGGGCAATGGTGTTGGGACTAAGGGGAAACGGTTCGGGGCCTCACCGGACGGGCTTCTGGCACCGCAGCATGGTCGGGGACGCAAGGAGGGCGGCGAATCGCCGGCGTCTTCAGTCCGGAGAGAGGGGGAGCAGAGGAGAGGGAGAGGGGGAAATGGCGAGGAGGAAACGGCTCGGCGGTGGCTGAGCCTATCCTCTCGCCAGCGCGACGAGGAGGCAGCCAGGCAGGCAAGGAGGAGGTGGCCAGCGCGTGGCCACCGCCGGCTGCAGGGGCAGTAGGCAGCTGCTTCTCCTCCTGGCTGGAGGAAGAAGACGTTGTTGCCCCTATGGGCTGGGCCTCTTCTTCAGGCAAGCCCAGGTGAGCTTTCTTCCCTTTTTTTATTTCAATTATTTTCTAACTTCTTCAGGCACATGTGCTATTTTATAATATCCCAAATATTTTATATATTGAAGTTTGAATATTTCAAACTTATCCAGAAAGTTTCAGGATATTTTGAAAACTAAACTAATGATAATGCTTTATTTGATATTTTCAGTAGCTTTATCATTTATTTTTAAATTGCTTCAGTTGTTCAAATATTTAAAATGACCCCTGTTATAACCATGTCCACATTTATCAGACATAGGGAACATTTTTAAAGGGCATTTTGAATTTATTGAATTTTCACCAACTTTGAATTATTTTGATTCAATGTGAGCTTGGGGTTTCTTTTAGACCCCATTTCATGTTGATGCAAAATTGAAACATGATGCAACACCCATGCTGTCCTATGACATCTAGATAGGGATGTGACACACTGACAATTGTCTTTCCTTTGCCGCTACAGAGGCGGTCTAATTCCTCGCCATTGGCGTACCGAGTGGCGATTTCCATCATCTTGCCGAGTGAAATATCACCCGTTCGACCGAACTTCAGATAAAGCTCTCTATATCTCACACTGGCCTTGAAAGCACACACAACCTTGTGTTCTGACACATTCTCCATCGTATGATGCAGAGTGGACCACCGCTGAATATAATTTCTCACGGTCTCATTGGGCTTCTGGACACAATGCCGTAAGTCGACCAGACCGGCAGCACGCTTGCAAGTGCCCTCGAAGGTTCGGATAAACACTTGGGTAAGATCCTCCCAGCAATATATACTGGAAGGAGCCAAGCGATTCAGCCAAGCACGAGCTGAACCATCTAACATCAAGGACAGGTGCTTCATTGCGACATTGTCATTGCTGCCACCAATCTGTACAGCCACTCGGTAATCATCTAACCAAGTCTCTGGCTTGGACTCGCCAGAAAATTTTCCGATTCCAGCCGCCAACCTGGAGTTGGGGGGAATCTCTGTAGAACGGATGGCTCTGCTGAAACACTCAGGACTAGAAATCACAGCCGATCTACCACTCGGAAAGTCTCTATCTTGGCCTGCTCTGTGGGCTCTACCCCTGTCGATCCACTTCAGTGTGAGGAGATCATGACCATCAAACTCCGCATTGTGCTCATCACCGAACGAGCGCCTTTCGTCCGGGTGCCCGGGCATGCACGGACCACCCTGCGGAGGAGCGGGCACTCGACGATGGTCCTCGTGGTGAAACTGATCTCTGACCTGATCCTCATGAAAGCCTCCACCCCTACGACGCAAGGGCGATCTAGGGATGTGTGCCGACTGAACGGTTCCCGCCCTGGGTGAGTTGTTGTCTATCCTGTTGCGGGACTGTGAAACAACGGAATTCTAACGCTACGATGCATCTAACAGTGCTCTGATTTGCATCAACCCTCTTCCAGCTTCTGACCGCGACGACTAAATGGAATCCGCTATCCTAGCAGTAGCTGCTACATTTAATATAGGGGTACGATATACCTCAAAGTCATTGCGGGATCCAGTTGGGAACAGTTGTCGCTGCCGTCGACCGGCAACTGGTGGGCAGTGGCAAGCGTGCTTGTCGAGTTCCCTCTAGAGCTCTTCTAGCTGAATACGCATGGCCTCCAAGGCCTGAGCCTCGGCGGTCGTACCAACGATGGGAATATGAAGAACTTCACCATCACGATGGGGATGATCACTCAACGCACCGCCAGTATCGCGCTTGTCATGGCCAAAGCCTGACGACGGGCTTTGGTGAGAGCCCTCCATAAGGACCTCCGCTGCTGGATCGTAGCTCTCGCACTTGGAAGGGATATCAGATGGATCGGAATCCGACTCAAACACGCTGTGAAGAGCCTCGGCAGGCTCGAGTGCTGCGATCTGCGGAGAGGAAATTTGACGCGCCACTGCATGCTTGACCCAACGCTGGAGTCGTGAGCGGCCGGACCGCTTGCGACTGCGAACAGCGAGGGGAGCCTACGCATAAGGAGTCAACGGCTGACGCAGCAACACGCCGCAGGAACTCACGCAGAAGTGTGCAGCCCCGCGGACTGGGAGCGTCTCGACATCGAGAGGCGCTTCCTGAAGCCATGCCGAGCCATCGACGATGAAGGTGAGCACTCCTAAACGGATCTCATGGCCCAGAGCGAAAACACCGCCGGAAGCCATGTCGAAGGATGAAAAACGCAACCTCTCCGGAATTCGCTTAGACGCCTGCCCCACGATGGGTGCCAACTGTCGTGGGAACGAGCCTGACAGTAGAAGGTAGGGGTATGAAAGTAGAGGGCAAAGTCCTAGCTACGGCAAGGGTGTACACACGGATGTATGAGTTCAGGCCCCTCTCGTGGAGGTAACAGCCCTACGTCTCAGTGCTCGGGATCTTAGTCATGCAGAATGTTGAGATTACAATGGTTGCGAATGCTTGTGCCAAAGGGGAGGGGCCGCTTGTATAGAGTTTGCTGCCCCTCATAATTTCCCGACATCTAAGGGTCCGATCGTGGCTTTAAAGATTGCCATTACTGGTAACGTACATAATAAAAGCTACTAATGACGTAAAGCCCAACGCCTGCCCATTGACCTCATGGAGGCGGCTTCTGGTCTTCAGGCATCGAGTGGAAATGAGGTCTTTTGAGTGACAGTCGACCGTCGAGTGAAGGAACAAGTCTCCGAGTGGATTGCCTGTCGAGTGACTTGAATGCAACCGGGAATCCAGTTGGAATCTTATTTGTGATCTTCAAGTCCTGCAATGTCATGCCCTTAGGTAGGGGGGTCTAGGTCAGGCCTAGGACCCTACCCTAGGTACATATCCTCATCATATATCATGAGGGATGGCACCAACGAGTGAACTCTTTGTTTAGTATCACCATGGGAAAGGCAATGTTCGGGTGCTTACCTCGGGTATGTTATGTACCACGACTCGTGGATGACATGGAAGTTCCCTGAGTCT
Organism: Hordeum marinum; assembly: GCA_022496015.1. Classification (NCBI taxonomy): domain Eukaryota; kingdom Viridiplantae; phylum Streptophyta; class Magnoliopsida; order Poales; family Poaceae; genus Hordeum; species Hordeum marinum. Next base: position 300,377,086 of record CM039673.1, read on the forward strand.
TGTGGGTAAAGTGTGCAACCTCTGTAGAGTGTAAAACTATTCGAAGAGCCGTGTCCACGGTTATGGACAGTTGGAGGTCCTTCTTAAACTACGTCCAGATGTTTTCGCAAACTTTGTGTGAGTGTGTGTGTTGGTGACAAACAGGTCACCGAGCTAAGTCCGGTGACTTAGCTTGATGATTGACTAAGTCCGATGATTTGGTATAATGAATGAATGAGATGTTCAACCCCTGCTTATGATGATATCTGTAACTGGATCATATGGATATGTTCCAACTGTTGATGCATGCTTATCTAGTTACTTGACCATGTCATTTCATTAAAAATTAGCTTTCTGCAAAATACCTATTACTGTTGTATCATGCATTGCTTCACCTTGTTCCAAACTTGGTTTGCTTGCGAGTACATTCAAAGTACTCATTGGCTTGCCACTAGTTATTCAATTGTCCAGGTATGGAAGAACGGGAGTATGTTGAAGAGTTCGTTGGTGACGAACATGCAAACTAGGACGCTTCCCAATCAGAATTCCTGTAGGTTAAGGCGGATGGCATGGGTTCACGCTTTCGATCAAGGTTTCCGCTTCTTGTTCTATTTAAGTGTTTGGCCCTCATGGCCCTATCTATGTAAGACTAGACCTTCATGGTCTTTATTTGTGTAAGATGCTAAATGTGGATGTAAGACTCTTTTCATTCAGCTTCTGTGTGTTCAGTGAGCATTGATCTCTGGGATCACTATACACATGCATTCGGTGATCATGACTTATGAGTCGGGGTCTCCATACCTCTCCTCCTACATCCCAAGGCCCAACTGCCGGCATCACACCTTCCACCCAAATCACCTCCCCATCCTCCAAATAATCGCCGCCAAAAACCATGGTGCGCACAGTATAGCCAGGATCTCAAAGAGCATTTGGCTGCAGAAAAGAAAATCATGGATGAAAGCACAGATGAGGCAGCTATGGCTTCCATGCATACCGACCCCAGATCTTGGAGGAGCACCTCGCCATCGAGGCCACCATCGACGCCTTGCATGTTGATGCCTCCACATGGTTGTCTGCTATAAACGACAACTCGCGGTCTTTCCTCGAGGGCACCACTAGTGCGTTGTGGGGACCCCGACTCATAAGTCCTGGTCACTAAATGCACGTGTACAGTGATCCCAGAGATCAATGCTCACTGAACACACAGAAGCTGGATAACAAGAGTCTTACATCCACATTTAACGTCTTACAAAAATAATGACCACGAAGGTCTTAGTCTTACATAGATAGGGCCACACGGGCCAAACACTTAAACTAGAACAAGCAGCGGAAATCTTGGTCGAAATCATGAACCCATGGCATCTGCCTTAACCTACAGGCATTCTGACCGGGAAGCGTCCTAGTTCACATGTTCGTCTCCAACGAACTCTTCAACATACTCCTGTTCTTCCATGCCTTGCCAATTAAATAACCAGTGGCAAGCCAATGAGTACTTTCATTATACTCGCAAGCAACCCAAGTGTGGAACGAGGTAACAATGATGCATGATATTGCACTAAGTAGGTAAATTTATGGAAAGCTAATTTTTGTACGCACATGACATGATCAAGTAATTAGCGAGCATCCATCAACAATAAGTAAGTATCCATTTGAACCAAACACCATCATAAGTATTGGTTGAACAACTCATGTTCGTGCTAAGTCATCGGACTTAGTCCAATTCTCTCGCTAAGTCATCGGACTTAGCTCATGTGACTCCTTGTCACCATCACATCCATACACACACCAAGGTTTATGAAAACATCCGAACGTAGTCTAAGAAGGACATCCAACTGTCCATGACCGCGGACGCGGCTATTCGAATAGTTTTACACTCTGCAGAGGTTGCACACTTTACCCACAAGACTCGAGGAACTTCCGTGTCATCCACGACTTGCGGCATACAACATACCCGAGGTAAGCACCCGAACAATGCCTTTCCCATGGTGATACTAAATAAAGAATCCACTTGTTGGTGTCATCCCTCATGTTATACATCACTCATATCATCCATGACGGCACACAATGGTGTGACCGGTGCCTGTAAAGACAGCGCATGACCTTCCTCTCAGGGACGACCCCGTCTCAAGACTGACCACTTCACTCTTGCCACTAGTAATGCGGGCTCCTTGCTAGCACCAACCATAGTAATCAACAAAACCCCGTCCCATAAGGGGTGCCGTGGTTGCGCATGTAAGGTTGGAATAACAGTCGCAACTTACACCAATCCATTTTCGAAGAACCACAACACTCACTTGTTTCGGCATACCACTTCTTTCTCAAGTGGTTACCCAACTTATCATCATCTCCCTAGGGCATTAGTGGCACCCGACGGGGTTTTCGAATAAGTCTTTGAAAGCATTTCTTTACTTTCCATCACCATGCATAAGTCCCATCCCATTCGTGTAGCATCTATTAGCAACCTAACTAGTCCCACCCACACAACCCTCATAAGGGGTAGGGTCATGCACGATGCAAGTGTCAATGAAGAAGTACCGGAGGCATCCCACCGAAAGGGGAACACCGCAACACATGATCAAATACGATCAAAGTAAAGCGCTATATGACGTGCAATAAAATGATTTCTTATCATGGTCAAAGGGTTGCTTGCCTGGTTCAACAAAGTCTCCGGGGTCTTCGAAGTCTTCGGGTCCAACTTCTTCGTCAATAGCGCAATCTATCGCCGTGAAATATAACGATAAAAATAAGCAAACACACAAAACAGAGCACTCAAACTACTTATCAAAAATGTCCACCTACTCTAATAAATACTAGAAGTCATACTAAAAATATTATGTTAGGGTTTTGTTGTGAAAAAGATTTTTGAAATAAAATCATAGAGGCACAAAGGTGCCTATAAATAGGTTTTAAAATAAAACAATACTATAAACATTTTCAAACATTTTTACAAATGGAACTATTAAATTCTAGGGATTATTCTAGGAATTTGAGGTGGAACAAATAATGTCATTGTATAAATATATTAGCCTCAAGGATTTTTGCAAAAAATGAGAGAAAAAGAAAAGGAGAGAGGCCATTGTGCCCTTTCAGGCCAGAATGCCTGGCCGAAGCCAGCCCAAGGGGGAAGCCGGCCCAGGGGAGGAGCCGAGCGCGGCAGGTTTGCTTTTAAAACTGCCCGCGGTCCCGGCCTGCCAACGAGAGAGAGAGGAGGTGAGGGGCTGATAGGTGGGCCCCACCTTTCATCCCTCTCCTCGCGACAGCAGCGGAGGAGGGCTCACCAGAGGGGTTTCAGGCCACGGCAGAGGGAACGGAGGGCACATGCGGGCTCCTGGGGGCGTCGCGCGTCGGAGGGGGTCACGGGGTCACCGGAGAGAGGAGGGAACACCGGCGAGGAGGAGACCCGACGGCGGCAGCGAGGGTTTGGGTCGGGAGGAGGCTCACAACCACGGGGGAGAGGGCTCTAGACACAGGGAGGACGTAGAGAGAGAGGGAGAGCGAAGAGAGAGGGACATGGGGAGTGGGGCGGCCTATTTATAGGCAACCGCTAGTCCACCGAGGGCGCTGTGCGCCGGCGAGCACGGGGTGCTCGCCACAGGCCACGGGGGAGAGAACTGGTGTGTCTAGGGGCTTCGTGGGCGGGGTCTAGGCCGGGGGAGAGCGGAGAGAGAGGCGGGGGCGTGCGCGCGTGCGAGCCCGCTGGTTAGCCGAGCTGCGCGGCGCCGGGCATGCGTGCAGGGGCCATCGGAGAGAGAGGCAGAGGGGGCCGACCATGCGGCGTATTGCGAACGCCGAGGGGGCAGAGGGGACAAGCCGGGGCGGCCCGAGGTGGTCGGAGGCAGCCATTGGGCCGCGGCTACAGTGCGGGAGCGCACTGTAGCACGCTCCAGAGCGTGCGTATGGCTGGCATTGCTGCTGCCCATGCGCTCTGGGGTGCCCCACCTTGTCTGCTAGCACCTGGAGGGCCTGGAGATGCCCTTTGGATGCTTGGAGGCTAAGGGAAGCTAAGGGAGAAAAGAAATGGGCACGGGAGGATAGAAAAAGATGCTGCCAGGGTAGAAATACGGGTTTTACCCCACCTTACACTTGGGATTTGGCCATGCAAATCTTACTGGAGGTAAAATGCATCCACAGGAGGTTGTGGTAGAAAGTAGGGGGCAAGGGTAAAAGGATAAGAGGTGAGAAAGTTGGTTTTACAAAATTACCAAAAGGTGTTTGGTGAGGTTTTAGGCAAGAAGGACTTACCAACTTACTGAGATTTTTACCAGGGTCAAAGATTAGGTGAAAATGAGATGCTTCACCAAATTTGAGCTCAAGGGGAAAAAGTTGCCAATGGAAATTTTGTGAACCCTGGAATTTGGCAAAGTCAGATTCTTATAGATCCAATGATGCTAGGATTTAACCCTTGATGCACCACTTAGTGTATCATCACTATTTGTTCATTAGAGCATGCCCACAAAGTTTGAGGCCAAGGGGAGACACTTCATAATGTAAAGTTGCTCAAATTTGATTCTGGACAGGAATGGTTTTGGGATGGTTTGAAGAACCAAACCAACTTGGATTGGGATGAAACTTTGCAAGATCATAACCCATGATAGTGTTGACTTGCTAGAATTTTCCTGGAATTTATTGAGAATACCTCTTATAGAAATATTCCAAAAGTCTGATCTGAACAGAAAGTGTTTTGAGGGGTTTTGCCCATGATCTGATCATGCCCTTGTGTTAGAACTCATATATATGGAAAATATATGTCCATTGAGTTTCTCTAATTTTTCTCAAATATTTTTATAGCATTTAAATAATTTTTCCTTAGGAAAAACCATTTCTGGCCTTTGGAAAAAGCCTTTAAATAAAATATGAAAATAATCTTTGAAAATAATATTTGGTGTATTTGAGAAGTCATATATATAGTAGATTTGAAATAAAGCCTTTGGGAAAGAAGGGTCCACCTGATTTGAGGACTTGTAGTGCAAACCTCATTTCAGGGGGGGTTTGGAGACTTAAATTAAAATGAATCATTTTTGGTTAAAACAAAATTTGATAAAACAAATTTGGGCACTATTCACATGGCATGATCATTGGGCAAGGGGTTTGGATCAAGGAAGATGATTATGGATTGGGATAGAACCTAGTAGTGCCATAAAGTTCAATCAACAAGCAAGCAACCAACATAGCAAGCAAGCACAAACGCATAGAAAAAAATTTAGTTGGCTCCAAATTTTGGAAACCCAATCATAACAATGTGCTACAAACATAGGGTGTGACAGACTTTCCCCCCTTAAAAGAATCTCGTCCTCGAGATTCCTAGGCTAAGCGCTAAAAAGACAAGGGAACTCTGATCTAAGATAATCTTCACGCTCCCAGGTTGCTTCTTCTCGAGTGTGGTTGCTCCACTGGACCTTGAAGTACTTGATGGTGAGGCTTCGGGTGCAGCGCTCAGCTTCATCCAGAATGCGGACTAGCCTCTCACAGTAGGTGAGATCTGGTTGAAGATCGATGGCTTGATGGTCGATGTCCTTGTAGAGGTCGGGGCGGTTGGGAACTTGCAGATACTTCTGGAGTTGTGATACATGAAAGACGTTGTGCACATTCGACAGCTCAGGGGGTAGTTCCAACTGGTAGGCAACTTCTCCTCGCCTGTCGGTGATCTTGAAGGGGCCGATGTATCTTGGTGTGAGCTTTCCTTTGACGTGGAAATGCTTGGTTCCCTTGAGAGGCGTGACCCGGAGGTAGACATGGTCCCCAACACGGAAACTCATGTCTCGTCGGTGAGAGCCGGTGTAGCTCTTCTGCCTAGTCTTGGCGGTATCGAGGCGTTCTCGAACAAGTTGCACTTGCTCTTAGGCTTCACGAAGGATGTCTGGCCCAAAAACTAATCCTTCTCCGGTCTCTGACCAGTTGAGGGGAGTACGGCACTTGCGTCCATACAACACCTCAAACGGTGCCATCTGAAGACTTGACTGATGGTTGTTATTGTATGAGAACTCGGAGAATGGTAGGCAGTCTTCACACTTGGCTCCATATGCTATAATGCAAGCTCGGAGCATGTCTTCGAGTATCTGATTTACTCGCTCTGTTTGCCCACCGGTCTGAGGGTGAAAAGCAGTGCTGAAGGAGAGCTTGGTTCCCAACGCTTCCTGGAACCTATTCCAGAATCTTGAGGTAAACTGGGTTCCTCGGTCTAACACAATCTCCTTAGGAACCCTGTGGAGGCTCACAATCCGGTTAATGTAGAGGTTGGCCAACTAGTTCCCATTGTAGGTCGTCTTGACGGGAATAAAATGGGCTACCTTGGTCAGATGATCAACAATGACCCAAATGGAGTCATGTCCCTTGCTTGACCTTGGTAAACCGGTGATGAAATCCATCCCGACTTTATCCCACTTCCATTCAGGCAATTTAAGGGGCTGCAGTAGTCTAGCGGGTCGCTGATGCTCAGCCTTGGCCCTCTGGCATATGTCGCACTTAGCCATGAACATGCCTATTTCCCGCTTCATGCCATGCCACCAGAATTTTGTCTTGAGGTCTTGATACATCTTGGTTCCTCCAGCATGGATGGAGTATGGAGTGTCATGAGCTTCTTGCAAGATCAAGTTCTTGAGCTCTTCTTTGTTGGGTACGCATATGCGATTCCCGAACCATACAACTCCTTGTTCATCCTCCGAGAATCCTGGGGCCTTGCCTGCCTTGATCTTCGTCTTGATGCCTTCAATGCTCTCGTGTCCCTTCTGGTCTTCTTTGATATCATCCATCAAGGTCGGCTTTGCTTCGAGGTTGGCAAGGAATCCTGGTGAAATCAGTTCCAAGCCAAAGCTCTCAAGTTCTTCATATAGGGCGGGTAGCCTTTCCTTAATCATAGCATTCAAGGAACAAGCCTTTCTGCTTAAGGTGTCTGCTACCACATTGGCCTTTTTGGAATGGTATTGAACACTGAGGTCGTAATCCTTGATCAATTCCAACCATCTTCGTTGTCTCATGTTCAATTCCCTTTGAGTGAAGATATACTTCAAACTCTTGTGGTCTGTGAATATCTCACATCGGTTGCCCAGAATGTAATGTCGCCATGTCTTCAAGGCATGAACCACGGCTGCCAACTCGAGATTATGAGTTGTGGAGTTCTCTTCATGGGGACATAGCTGTCTGGATAGATATGCTACGACTCTGCCTTCTTGCATCAAAACACCTCCAAGTCCGGTTATTGATGCATCACAATAAATCACAAACTCCTTGTGAATATCAGGCGTGACCAAAACAGGGGCTGTGGTCAATCTCTTCTTGAGATCTAGGAAACTTTCCTTGCACTTAGCTGTCCATTCGAACTTCTTGTCCTTCTTCAAAAGCTGGGTCATGGGTCGGGCAATGCTCGAGAACCCTTCAACGAACTTGCGGTAATACCCCGTGAGCCCGAGGAAGCTCCTGACTTCCTTCATGGTTGTTGGGGTTTGCCATTCATTCACGGCTTCAATCTTGGCAGGATCCACTGATAATCCTTCTACAGTCAACACATCACCCAAGAATCCAACTTCATGCAGCCAAAATTCACACTTGCTGAACTTGACATAAAGATGGTGCTCTCGAAGCTTTTCTAGTACCAATCTCAAGTGCTCCTCATGTTCTTCTTCCGACTTGGAAAAGACGAGTATGTCATCAATGAAGACAACAACGAACTTGTCCAAGTACTCCATAAAGACCTTATTCATGAGGTACATGAAGTAGGCAGGAGCATTAGTTAACCCGAATGACATGACCGTATATTCATACAGGCCGTACCGGGTTACAAATGCCATCTTTGGGATGTCTTGGGGTCTGATCTTTAGATGATAGTACCCAGACCTGAGGTCGATCTTGGAGAACACCTTGGCTCCATTAGACTGATCAAACAGGTCTTCGATCTTGGGGACTGGGTACTTGTTCTTTATCGTGACCTCATTGAGAGAACGGTAATCAACGCAAAGTCTGATAGTCCCATCCCTCTTTGACACAAATAGAACAGGCAATCCCCAAGGAGAGGCACTAGGGCGAATAAATCCTTTTCTGAGCTGCTCTGCCGGTTGCTTCTTCAACTCCGCCAACTCTTTGGATCCCATCCTGTAGGCCTTCTTATAGATGGGCCTCGATCCGGGCATAATCTCAATGATGAACTCGATGTCGCGGTCAGGAGGCATTCCGAGCAGCTCAGCAGGAAACACATCCGGGTATTCACATACCACTGGCACTTGATCCAGCTCAACTCCCGATAGGCAGTTAGCCTGAGGGCTTGAGTGGAGGCAGGGTTGGGAACATACTTGACTTCCACTCCTTGGATATTGGTCATGGTGACAATCCTCTTGGAACAGTCTAATAAGCCTTGGTGCTTAGTCAATCGATTCATTCTAAGGATAACATCTAAGCCGGGTGAATCCAGAACTATAAGGTCTGCTAGGAAGTCTATCCCGTTGATGTCAATCTTCACTCCCTTACACCCTATCCCAGACTTCATAACTGAACTGGGGGTTTGTATCAGCATACAACTACCTAGGGGTGTAGGTTTCATACCACTCTCTAGTGCAAACTTTTGGGTGACAAAAGAATGCGAAGCTCCACAATCAAGCAATACTGTTGCTGGGGTTCAGTTGACGAGGAATGTACCCAGTATGACGTCTGGGTCTTCCTGGGCTTCCTCTGTGGTGACGTGATTCACATGACCCTTGCCGTTGTTGGGCTGGTTGTGGGGAGCTGGGTTCCTTGGTGGTGCTCCACGGGCTTGACCCTGAGCTGGCACATTGGGGCGTGGTGCATCTGGCTTCTTGTTGGGACCCAGCCTAGAGATGTGTCCTCGCTGACCACATCCAAAGCAAGCGACTTGCCCAGGGTTGTTGTTGAAGTTCCTGCCACCATTGTTGTTATTGGGGTTGTTGTTGAAGGCTGGCCTGGGATTGGAATACTGCTGAGGCTGGTAGCTCGGACGAGGTGCAGAGGGTCTAGCCTGCTGCGGCTGATACGTTTGCTTGGCTAGGGCTGGCTGCCATGGGCGAGGCTTCTGGTTGCTTGAGCTCCCCTTGTTGATCATCTTGCGCTTGCGAGTGTTGTCGATAGCATGACGCTTGTCCTCTAGCATGAGGGCCTTGTTCACTAGGTCGAAGAAGGTACGACAGTCGCAGATGATGAGCGAATACTGCAAGACCTGCTGAAGTCCTTCCATGAAGCGTTCCTTTTTGGCATCCTCTGTGCGGACATCTTCAGGTGCATACCTTGATAGCAGGTTGAACTTCTGCAGGTACTCCTCGACAGATCCACTTCCTTGCCTTAGCGCTCGGAATTCTCTCTTCTTGATAGCCATGATCCCAGAAGGAATATGGGCAGTGCGGAATCCTTCCTTGAAGTCATCCCACGTGATCACACGTTCTCCTTGCATGACCTTGAATCCATCCCACCAAGCTCAGGCGGTACCTCCGAGGCAGTGAGAGGCATAAAGCACCTTCTCACTGTCCTCATTGCACTTGACCAGTGCAAGGAGGTCCTCGATGGTGCGGATCTAGTCATCAGCATCCAATGGTTCAGCAGTCTCGGTGAAGGTTGGGGGCGAGTTCCTCATGAACTCAGACAGCGTGGAGCGGCCATTATCGTTCTTGCCTTGCTACTGGTTGTTCACAAGAGCCTGAGCCACCTGCTGGATAGCAGCATTGTTGGCTTGGCACTCCTCCCGGAGAACTTGGAGAAACTGAGCTATGGTCATGTTCTCCAGTGGAGGTGGTGGCGGGGGAATGTCGCCTTGTGGCTGCTCCTGGTGTCCTCCAGCATGAGCAGCCCCACCAACTCCCTGTTGCTGGCTCGAGTTGCCAGCTTCAGGGTTGGTGAAGGAGTTGTTGCGGGTAGCAGTCACCATCCTGTTTGGAGCAGCCAAGTCAAACAGCTAGGATTGACAAGAGGATAAGCAACAACGGAAAAGCACGCCTAAGGGGGTCGGTCAAGTGCAAGTGTGTTAAAACAAAGGTCAAAAGACCAACAACATGTATTAAGATAGACGATGGAGTCGCTTACATGTTGCCTATGGCAAAAGCACGACTAGCATTGGAACACAAACAACAAAACAAACAACAAGCACACATGGTTTCATATGAACCATTACACGGACTCAACTTCGCATGAGGGATACATCATTGATCCTACCCTAGGGGTTCTCAGACTCAGGTGGGGGCGTGCTCGGTCTCGTAGTCACGCTCCTTTGGGTCTTCCTCCTGTTCATCATTTGAGTGGGCATTGTTCCCGGTCAAAGGGGTCGGGGAACGAGGGGGCCCATCCCGACGACGCTTTGCAGGCGGGTCGGTGAAGAGCTCACAGTACTCCTTCGCACTCATGCGACGACTACGCGTAGGTGCATCACTGGCTGGGGGTACTCCTCCTCGATAAGCGACAGCTAGTCATCCTTCAGGGGCTCCATCCTTCTTGATCTTGTTTGGCTTCGTCTTGGCTTGCCAAGGTAGCTCTCTGGTGTGGTGAAGTTCCTCACGGAGCCTCACAAACTCCTTCATCAAGTTGTCAACTAGACTATCGGCGGAGAGGCTAAAATAGGTCCAGAACCTGAGTGGTGCGCCATCTTCCTTGGTCGGAATTAGCGTCCAACTCTCGCCAAAGTCATCCTTCCTGAAGGGAAGGTAGCCAGTAGCTGGCTCGTTAGCCATCTCTGGAATGATGTCTCGAAGGTGTAGGAGTGCCTTGCATGCAGCTGTCTCGACTGCGAGTATCATGGTCTCCATACGTGGTCCTTCAAAGATCCAACTAGTCGGGGAGTCGTTTGCCTTCACAACCACATCCACATGGTACTCCGTCATGATGGCATCGACCCAGTGCTCGTGGTAGAGGAAAACGGGTGGTTGGCGAAACTGGCACTTCTCCAAGCTATACCCAAGGAGCAAGGGAAAGCCGGATGTCAGGAAGGCTTTGGGTAGGACGGCCATCTACAAAGGTTTGAAAGGAGGAGCGTCAGCAAAGTGTTGTGTGAATCATAGGAGAGGTAAATAGTGCAGAATTCCTAAGTTCCAATGCTGGGTGTAGTTTTGAAAATGACTTTTATCCTAACTAACATCCATGCTAAATAAGGGCTTCCTATAGTCAGGATCGCTCTAATACCAGCTCTATGGGAACCCCGACTCATAAGTCATGGTCACCGAATGCACGTGTACAGTGATCCCGGAGATCAATGCTCACTGAACACACAAAAGCTGGATTACAAGAGTCTTACATCCACATTTAATGTCTTACACAAATAATGACCACGAAGGTCTTAGTCTTACATAGATAGGGCCAAACGGGCCAAACACTTAAACTAGAATAAGCAGCGGAAATCTTGGTCGAAAGCATGAACCCATGCCATCTGCCTTAACCTACAGGCATTCTGACTGGGAAGCGTCCTAGTTCGCATGTTCGTCTCCACCGAACTCTTAAACCTACTCCTGTTCTTCCGTGCCTGGCCAATTAAATAACCAATGGCAAGCCAATGAGTACTTTGAATGTACACACAAGCAACCCAAGTGTGGAACGAGGTAACAATGATGCATGATATTGCACTAAGCAGGAAAATTTGCGGAAAGCTAATTTTCGTATGCACATGACATGATCAAGTAATTAGCGAGCATGCGTCAACAATTAGTAAGTATCCATTTGAACCAAACACCATCATAAGTATTGGTTGAACAACTCATGTTCGCGCTAAGTCATCGGACTTAGTCCAATTCTCTCGCTAAGTCATCGGACTTAGCTCATGTGACTCCTTGTCACCATCACATCCATACACACACCAAGGTTTATGAAAACATCCGGACGTAGTCTAAGAAGGACCTCCAACTGTCCATGATCGTGAACGCGGCTATTCGAATAGTTTTACACTCTGCAGAGGTTGCACACTTTACCCACAAGACTCGGGGAACTTTCGTGTCATCCACGACTCGCGGCATATAACATACCCAAGGTAAGCACCAGAACAGTGCCTTTCCCATGGTGATACTAAACAAAGAGTCCACTTGTTGGTGACATCCCTCATGATATACATCACTTTGTATCATCCATGAGGGCACACAACGGTGTGCCCGATGCCTGTAAAGACAGCGCATGACCTTCCTCTCAGGGATGACCCCGTCTCAAGAGTGACCACTTCACTCTTGCCACTAGTAATGCGGGCTCCTTGCTAGCACCAACCATAGTAATCAACAAAGCACTATCCCATAAGGGGTATCGTGGTTGCGCATGTAAGGTTGCAATAACGGTCGTAACTTACACCAATCTGTTTTCGAAAAACCACAACACTCACTTGTTCTGGCATAACACTTCTTTCTCAAGTGGTTACCCAACTTATCATCATCTTCCTCGGGCATTAGTGGCACCCGACGGGGTTTTAGCAAAAGTCTTTGAAAGCATTTCTTTACTTTCCATCGCCATGCATAAGTCCCATCCCATTCATGTAGCATCTATTAGCAACCTAACTACTCCCACCCGCACAACCCTCATAAGGGGTAGGGTCATGCACGATGCAAGTGTCAATGAAGAAGTACCGGAGGCATCCCATCGAAAGGGGAACACGGCAACACATGATCAAATACGATGAAAGTAAAGCGCTATATGACATGCAATAAAATTATCATGGTCAAAGGGCTGCTTGCCTGGCTCAACAAAGTCTCCGGGGTCTTCGAAGTCTTCGGGTCCAACTTCTTCGTCAATAGCGCAATCTATCGTCGCGAAATATAACGATAAAAATAAGTAAACACACAAAACAGGGCACTCAAACTACTTATCAAAAATGTCCACCTACTTTGATAAATACTAAAAGTCACACTAAAAATATTATGTTAGGGATTTGTTGTGAAAAAGATTTTTGAAATATAATAACAGAGGCACAAAGGTGCCTATAAACAGGTTTTAAAATAAAACAGTACTATAAACATTTTCAAACATTTTTACAAATGGCACTATGAAATTCTAGGGATTATTCTAGGAATTTAGGTGGAAGAAATAATGTCATTGGATAAATATATTAGCCTGAGGGATTTTTTCAAAAAATCAGAGAAAAAGAAAAGGAGAGAGGCCACTATGCCCTTTGGGCCAGAATGGCTGGCCGAAGCCGGCCCAAGAGGGAAGTCGGCCCAGGTGAGGAGCCGCACGCGGCAGGTTTGCTTTTAAACCTGCCCGCGGGCCCGGCCTGCCAACGAGCGAGAGAGAGGGGGTGAGGGGATGATAGGTGGGCCCCACCTATCATCCCTCTCCTCGCGACAACAGCGGAGGAGGGCTCACCATAGGGGTTCCAGGCCACGGCGGAGGGAACGGAGGGCACAGGCGAGCTTCTGGGGGCGTCGTGCGTCGGAGGGGGGTCACGGGGTCGCCGAAGAGAGGAGGGAATGCCAGCGAGGAGGAGACCCGACGGTGGCGGCGAGGGTTTGGGTCGGGAGGAGGCTCCCGACCATGGGGGACAGGGCTCTAGACACGGGGAGGACACGGAGAGAGAGGGAGAGCGAGGAGAGAGGGCCAGGGGAGCAGGGCGGCCTATTTATAGGCGACTGCCGGTCCACTGACAACGCTGTGCGCCGACGAGCACGGGGTGCTCGCCACATGCCACGGGGGAGAGAACTGGTGTGCCTGGGGGCTTCGTGTGCGGGGTCTAGGCCGTGGGAGAGAGGAGAGAGAGGCAGGGTCGTGCGCACGTGCTAGCCCGCTGGTTGGCGGAGCTGCGCGGCGCCGGGCACACGTGCATGGGCCGCCGGAGAGAGAGGGAGGAGGGAGCTGACCATGCGGCATAATGCGGACGCCGAGGGGGGCAGAGGGGACAAGCCGGGGCGGCCCGAGGTGGTCGGAGGCAGCCATTGGGCCGCTGCTACAGTGCGGGAGCGCACTGTAGTGCGCTCCAGAGCGTGCGTATGGCTGGCATTGTTGTTGCCCGCGCGCTCTGGGGTGCCCCACCTTGTCTGCTAGCACCTGGAGGGCCTAGAGATGCCCTTTGGATGCTTGGAGGCTAAGGGAAGCTAGGGGAGAAAAGAAATGGGCAGGGGAGGATAGAAAAAGATGCTGCCAGGGTAGAAATAGGGGTTTACCCCACCTTACACTTGGGCTTTGGCCATGCAAATCTTACTGGAGGTAAAATGCATCCACGGGAGGTTTTGGTAGAAAGGAGGGGGCAAGGGTAAAAGGATTAGAGGTGATAAAGCTGGTTTTACAAAATTACCAGAAGGTGTTTTGTGAGCTTTTGGCAAGAAGGTCTTACTAGCTTACTGAGATTTTTATGAGGGTCAAAGGCTAGGGGAAAATGAGATGCTTCACCAAATTTGAGCTCAAGGGGAAAAAGTTGCCAATGGCAATTTGGTGAACCCTAGAATTTGGCAGAATCAGATTCTTATAGATCCAATGATGTTAGGCTTTAACCCTCGATGCACCACTTAGTGTATCATCACTATTTGGCCATTAGAGCATGCCCACAAAGTTTGAGGCCAAGGGGAGACACTTCACAATGTAAAGTTGCTCAAATTTGATTCTGGACAGGAATGGTTTTGGGATGGTTTGAAGAACCAAACCAACTTGGATTGGGATGAGACTTTGCAAGATCATCACCCATGATAGTGTTGACTTGCTAGAATTTTCCTGGAATTTATTAAGAATACCTCTTATAGAGATATTCCAAAAGTCTGATCTAAACAGAAAGGGTTTTGAGGGGTTTTGCCCACGATCTGATCATGCCCTTGTGTTGAAACTCATATATATGGAAAATATATGTCCACTCAGTTTCTCTAAATTTTCTAAAATATTTTTAAAGCATTTAAATAATTTTTCCCTAGGAAAAACCATTTTTGGCCTTAAGAAAAACCCTTTAAATAAAATATGGAGATTACAAGAAGAAAAAGATGGAAAGAGGAGGCAGACTACAAGAAGAAAAAGATGGCAAGGGGCCTCTGAGGAGAGCCTGACCCCTCCTGGACTAGCATTGCACGGAGGAGAGGGCCAGCGCGGAAGAAAAGGAGGGGGGACCCCAGAAGCCGAAGTCCATGGGCCTGCCAGAAGATCCAGCTGGAAGATGAGGCAGCGCCCGGGACAAGGACCCCTGGCAAGATCGTTCTGTCGGGAGGGGGAGAGGCGCGAGGCTAACGATGATGGTGCGGCCGTCGGTCAGTCAGAGCTCAGGTCGTCTTATTCTGACTTGACGGCCTAGAGCTCGGACTCATCATTGCTTTCACCAACACCGTCCTTGTCGTCGCTGTTGCTCGACGATGAGCTTTCGGTGCCGCTCGAGCTCTCTTCGCAGCAGCTGAGCCGGATGCCTGAGTGCCCATAAATCTTGTCGGAGAGCAAATTGGCCTCCATCATGCTAAAATGAAGGACATGCCCTTCCTGGAAGTTGTGGGCGCGGGTGAAGGTCTTCCAGCTGCGCCTAAGGAACATGACGCGACACGCTGGGTACTCGACGTCCACCCGTGTCGCGCCATTACAACAACCATGCGCCCGTAACCACGGGACGGGTGGCTCGTCGACCTCCGTCGCCCTGGCGAAAGGGCGAGGGAGGCGCAGATGGCTCCGGAGCAGACCGGACAGTTCAAGGACGAACTCTAGCACCATCCCTTCAACGTGTGTCTCCTCAAGGAAGAGGCCCGACATCGGAGGAGGAGGTGGGGCAGCGCTCCGCCTCCCCCGACCTCGGCCTCCATGACAGCCGTGACTCCTCGCGCCTCTTCCACCACACGCGCTCGAGCCGCCCTCCGCCTCCATGGCTAAAGCGGTAGCATGATCCCGATGGGAACTCCTCCTTGGAGATGAGGACGGTGGCCGCCCTCACCCCCTGTTCATGGCTAAGGGTGGGCATCACTCGAAGGTTGGGAAGACGTGTAAGGGCAAGCTATGGAGGTTCACGCTCGGAGGAGGGAGGAAGGATGGATGAGCATCGCCCTCGCTACCCCTCAATTTATTGGGGGAAGCGTAGGGGTTGGCTCTCCCCCGCTCCAAGGGTCATCGCCCACCTCCTCCAATAGCGGCACCCTCGATCACGGCGCAAACACCAACCGCCCCGTTGCTCCAATCCATGGCGCTGCAGTTACTGCCTCTCCCAAGACTTTAAGTCAAGGAAGGAAGAAGGAAGCGGGAGGACTGGTCAAACTTGACCAGTGGACCCGAGGATCCCACTATCAGTGTCTGGTCAAGCCTCCGAAGCGTTGTAGTGAAAGCGTATTCACCCTCGGTACGTTTCTCTGCTGCGAAAGCATAATGTGTTCTGAAACGTTTTCTTTTCTATTTTATTTAATAAACAAATTTGAGCAGAGTTTGACTGGCTCTAGTTTATAAACCACAACTTCAATTGACCTGATTCTTTTTCCCACCATTCTTAAATTTGATCTAGTTTAATTTAGGATTTATTAGAAAAATATTTAAGACGACTTTTTGTATTGTTTTTGAATTATGTGTTAATTAGAATATTTTCAAAAATAGGAAATGGAGAAAGAAGTCAACTTTCAAAAGTTTTGGAGTGCACCCTACCTCTCTACACATGGAAGGCAAGCATCCTGAACCTTGATATGATATTAGTTGTGTGTTGTTTGCTAGAACAAATAAATTCATTCATTATGTTGCAATGAAGTAACATTATTTCATGTGGAGATCATACTCATGCATGTAAGCATAGGGTAAAAATCTTTTCCGCTATGCACGTGATATTGATGACACTAGCCAGTACTCATGCCACATCTGCCTCGTGATAGTTCGGATGAAGTCCGAAAGAAGGTTGTGTTCCAGTAGACGCGACCATGAAACTAATATCTCGTTGTGATGAGGATGTGTAGTGGGGCATGAGGGAGCATGAGAGGTGGTGGACCTATCAGGAAACTGTGAAGAGCATTTGGTGTGCTAACCTTGCAGGGAAAACATAAACCTCCTGAGTCGACCATAGATACTTGTTTCGTACTAACACTTGTCCCTACCGCAGGTAGGATATGATTCAGTAAGTCGCCAACCCCTTTCTTGGCACACACACACACCATACAGAGAGGCCACAGTGGAAGATACCGGAGGCATCTGGTAGGCATGCCACTTGGTCCGGGGGCATGGGTGTTCAGGTTGGACCGAGGGGGTAATGCCCCTATTTGCCGCGGTATAAATTTTGTGATTCCATGCTAATCAACATTGTGGTCTCCCCACTCAGAGTTTTACTTAACAAGGGCTATGGGTGATTCCAGACATCGGTAAGTTAAGCTGGTGTGTAATGCCTCGGACACCTTCGCCGGTGGTCGTTACTCCTGGCGGGATCTAGACTAGCCTCACAAATCAATACTAGTCTTCTATGCACACTTTGTCCTCACTCATGCGCACCCGGGACCAACTTCCCGGTCGTTCACCCATCCTAGAACTACTCCAAGCCAAGAACGCTTAACCTGGGAGTTCTGTTTGTATTGGCTCACGAAAAAGAAGGAATTCCTTATTGATATGAGTAGTCTATCATCCCTAATATGCCAAGCTATCACATACACCACCACTCAAAGGAACCGACGTCCTCGTCGGGTCACAGGAACGTTCCCTCTTGGCACAAACGTCTGTGCTTCCAGTCCAATACATGTGTCATTCCGTGTGCCACGATGGGTCACCAACTTCGTGAATAACATGACCGCGCACCTGTCGGCAAACATCCGTGTAACCATGAGGGTCGGCTCTGATACCAACTTGTAACGCCCCGGACACACCCGCTGGTGGTCGTTACTCCTGGCGGGATCTAGACTGGCCTCATAGATCAATACTAGTCTTCTCTGCGCACTTTGTCCTCACTCATGCGCACCCAGGACCAACTTCTCGGTCGGTCACCCATCCTAGAACTACTCCAAGCCAATCACGCTTAACCTGAGAGTTCTGTTTGTATGGGATCCCCGAAAGAAGGAATTCCTTATTGATATGAATAGTCTATCATCCCTAATATGTCAGGTTATCACAAGGTATGTGCGGGTCTGGTGTGTTTTAAACTAAAAGACCGTAAGCGGAATTAGTTTCGAGATGACTAAGGAAATCCGTTACTCGTGGGTAAAGAGTAGAACCTCTGTAGAGTATATATATATATATATATATATTCGAATAGCCATGTCACGATTGAGGACTACAGTCTCGGGTGGGTCAAGTGTCGGTCTTAGTGTCGGTCTTCGGAGGAATTCTTCTAAACCTGAATATTGATCATGAAGTGCGACGATTAATTGATAATTATTATTGTTATGGACTAACCATCTCTATTATGTGAATTGTTGAGTATCCCTGGGATGGTTCTACCTCCTGGATATTTATGTTATTATTTTTCCATATAAGCCCTTTATGTGGCATCGCTCAGACGCCCGACTATGGCACGCATGTTATTTACTTTCTTTATAAGCCTTTTATGTGGCGTCGCTCAGACGCCTGACTTGGCACGCATGTTATTTACTTTCTTTATAAGCCCTTTATGTGGCATCACACAGAGGCCCGACTGTGGCATGCATGTTATATATTTTCTTCATAAACCCTTTTTGTGGCGTCGCTTAGACGCCTGACTGAGGCATGTTCTATATTCTTACCCCTTCGAGGCGTCGCTTCAGACACCCAATCGGATTATATTATTTTCATTCCCTGATTTCTTATTCATTTTAATATGAATTATCTACTTATTTTCATCATGAATTTATGTTATGACTGGTTGAACATCCGTGTATAATTTAGTGCATACAACTCACCTGCTATATTATGTCTATTTTCATGATGTTTGCGAGTACATTCAAACGTACTCACTGACTTGTCCCTCGCTATATTCATTGGCCAGATGGTGTATTTGGAGAGGAGCACTATGACGACAACACCGGAACCTAGGCATCGGAGATAGTAACCACACGAGGATAGGAATTATCAAGGTAAGCTGTACCTGTGGGAAATGGAGTTCCATAGACACTGGAGATCCACAAACCTCTTCCGCCATCAACCACTAGAAATCTTGTTCTACTCCATAGACCATCATGGTCTTGTACCTCAATTTTTTAATTGCTTGGAATTTCTGTATCAAGAATGTGTCCACCAGCTAACAGTAATCCTGGGGCTGGTGAGCAAAAGGACCATTTGCTGGGAAATTTATACCCTGCAAAACCGGTCCTCACAAACTTGGTATCACAGCCAGGCTGACAATTGGCTAATCATATCTTAGCCGGGTCAATAAACCCTAGGTTACCACCCACCCAGACCTTACCCTACCCATAGCCAAGACTATCCTATCCGATAGCCTGCACAGTGACCCCGACACCTTTCTGCAGTCGGTGCCCAACCTATCAGACTAGCCCAATAAGCCATAAGCCCATGATTAACACCTCAGTTCTCCATTCGCAAGCGTGCGAGCAAAGACTCTGTTTTCTTTCTATAAAGGAAACGTTTGCCCCAACCCAGCACACCACCAATACCTCTCCAAAACAAAGCCAAGATGCCTGGCGCCATTGTTCACAATGAGACCACCGCGACCGACCTTGGAGGTTTTGTAACCTCCCTTGCCAACCTCACCCACCGAGCCTTTGCATTAGAAGAGCCCACAGAATATGTTATGTACCAAGACCTCACGAGTGATGAAAATCATCACTTCTGTGCCACAGCACACATCTACGATAGAGGTATCACGCTAGATCACCCCTACAGGTTCAATGGAAGGTCAACTTTCTTTGATCCACAAGCCATCCAGCTAGCAGCTCGAGAGGCTATAGTTGAACTCCGGCACTTGTCGCCAAGAGTTAACTGTCGCTCATTCTACTACTACCCCAGCCACGAAGGATATAGTAGGTCACCCTAGATCGCCAACGGAGACCAAGAGATGGACCCTGCCTTGCTGCATCTTGTGCACTACCTAAGAGCACAAGAGGCACTATTTGATCAGGTCACCCTTGATCTGCTCGCAATCCGTTGAGAGCTATCTCGCCTAACCCCGACAAGAAGAGAAGCTGCACCCAACACCGACAACCCCGTCGTGCTATTCGGGCAACCGATCAAATCTTCAAGGTCTGCCCCTACGGCAGACCGGAATATTTTTGTATCCTCAGAAGAGCTTCGTCGCCTTATAGGGACCCACTCCAACGGGATTGTGACCACCAACCCCTGTGATGGTATCATCGCTACCCCAACCCTGCAACCTCGCACCCTAACCTAGTCAACCCCAACGGTGGAGCCCAAGGAGAAGCCTCGACGTCCGCAAGGCATGCTCGACTAGATATCAGCGAGGTAGACTAAGCCACTCGAGTAGTGCCAAGTCTTAGCATGTCCAGGCCATGTAATAGTGTGACCATGTATACATATTAATAAAAATGCAGGTTGTTTGTGTGTGATACTTCTCTAATGTATCTATAATTTTTGATTGTTCCATGCTATTATATTATCTGTTTCGGATGTTTTATATGCATTAATATGCTATTTTATATTATTTTTGGGACTAACCTATTAATCTAGAGCCTAGTGCCAATTTTTTGTTTTTTCCTTGTTTTTGAGTATTGCAGATAAGGAATATTAAACGGAGTCCAAAGATAATAAAATCTTCGTGATGATTTTTTCTGGACAAGAAGACACCTACCAGGCTTGGAGTGCAAGGCAAGGGACCTGCGAGCAGGTCACGAGCCAGGGGCGCGGCCACCCCCCTAGCTGCGCCTGGCAGGCTTGTGACTCCCTGGCAGGACTCCTAACCCTAATCTTCATCCTATAAATACCCAAATATTCCCCCAATACCAGAAAGAGCCACACAAATACATTTTCGCCACCAAAAGCCTCCGTTCTCGAGAGATCCAATCTTGGAGCCTTTTCCGGTAATCTGCCGGAGGGGGATTCGGTCACGGAGGGCATCTACATCAACTCCATTGCCCCTCCGATGATCAGTGAGTAGTCCACCACAGACCTTCGGGTCCATAGCTAGTAGCTAGATGGCTTCTTCTCTCTCGTTGTGCTTCAATACCATGTTCTTCATGATCTTCATGGAGATCTATCCGATGTAATACTCTTTTGCGGTGTGTTTGTCGAGATCCGATGAATTGTGGGTTTATGATCAGCTTATCTATGAATATTATTTTGTTCTTCTATGAATTCTTATATACATGATTTCATATATTTGTAAGTCTCTTCAAGTTATTGATTTGGTTTGGCCAACTAGATTGGTAATTCTTGCAATGGGAGAAGTGCTTAGTTTTGGGTCCAATCTTGCGGTGTCCTCACCCAGTGACAAAGTAGGGGTAGCGAGGCACGTATTGTATTGCTGCCATCAAGGGTAAAAACATGGGGTTTTCATCATATTGCTTGAGTTTATCCCTCTACATCATGTCATCTTACTTAATGCGTTACTTTGTTCTTCATGAACTTAATACTCTAGATGCAGGCAGGAGTCGGTCGATGTGTGGAGTAATACTAGTAGGTGCAGAATCGTTTCGGTCTACTTGACACGGACGTGATGCCTATATGCATAATCATTGACTTGGATATCGTCATAATACTCACTTTTCTATAAATTTATCGACAGTAATTTTTCACCTACCGTGATATTTTCCTTCAAGAGAGAAGCCTCTAGTGAAACCTATGGCCCCGGGTCCACTTTCCATATTATATTGTCAGATCTATAAACCAAAAATACCAAAAATACCTTGCTGCAATCTATTTACTTTTTACTTTCCGCAATATTTTACATCTGTCTCTATCAGATCTAATCCTTGCAAATAACCGTGAAGGGATTGACAACCCCTTTATAGCGTTGGGTGCAAGAGTTTGATTGTTTGTGTATGTGCATCCATTGGTGACTTGCTTGTTCCTCCTACTGGATTGATACCTTGGTTCTCATCAGATGAGGGAAATACTTATCTACTTTGTTGCATCACCCTTTCCTATTCCAGGGAAAATGAACGCAAGCTCAAGAGGTAGCAAGAAGGATTTATGGCGCCGTTGCCTTGGAGGATACACATCAAGCCTACCAAGTACCCATCACAAACTCATCACTTGCATTTACATTATTTGTCATTTGCCTCTCATTTTCCTCTCCCCCACTTCTAAAACAATTTTCAGAAAATACCAAAAAATACTTTTCCTTTTTATTCGCCCTTCTCCTGTTCGCCTTTTCGTTTGCCTTTTGTTTGCTCGTGTGTTGGATGGCTTGAACTCATGGCTAGCCGTACCACTATATCTAGTACTCCCATGAATGAAGTTATTAATTTTTAGCAAAGGTAGGGAGAAAACTTAAAAGATTCTTGGTATAGAATTTGCAATGCTCAAAATAGATCTATTTGTAAGCAATCTACTACCCTTCTCCTTCGTAATTATTATGTGGGTATTTCTCCATGGAATAGATATGTTCTAGATACCATTATAGGAGGAAATTTCTTGGGAAATCATACCTTTTATTCTTATAATGCTATGATAAATTTGGTAGGTTCACCCCAATCATGGTTAGTGGAACAATCTTAACTTTGGAATATGTGATGCGAAGGCTTGATATTATTGAAAAATGGTTGCTATTGTTGAGCTTATTGAAAAATTGGACAAAAATATTCATAATCAAATTACTCAATATGGATCTAAGGTAGAAGTTACTTTAAAAAATTTAAGGAAAAAAGAACCCATAGTTAATGAAAAATTGGATCAATATTCCTCTAGAATTGGCAAGCTAGATAACCAACACTACAGGAATCAGGCACTTTGCCGTCTGACATGGCAGACGGCAAAGGCACAAAGGAGGATGGCAAAGGGCACAAATTTGGGCCCAGCTAGCTCTGGCAAAGGAGTTTTTTGCCGTCTGCTACAGCCCAGTGGACGGCAAAGGATCTTTGCCATCAGCTTGCACACGGTAAAGCCCATTGACGGCAAACTACCAATGGCGTCAACGTTAGAGGTGGCTAATGGACCCACCACTTTGCTGTATGCCCCCCCCCCACCCCCTTTGCCGTCTGCCTCCCTGCACCCTTTGCCGTCTGCCCCCTCGCCCATTTTGTCGTCTGCCCCACCCCGCCCCCTTTGCCGTCTCCTGCCTCCCTGCCCATTTTGTCGTTTGCCTCCTCCCCATTTGTCGTCTGCCGCGGATGGCAAAGAGACAAAATGGCCCCAGCCTGGGCTTCCTAGGTTTCACAGGTGGCCGCCACGTGACACATTTGCCGTCCGGGGCAGACAGCAAAGAGCCCTTTGATGTCGGTGGCAGATAGCAAAGTGCCTGTATTGGCCATTTTTATTCTGTTTTTTGTTATATACAATCATTTTCACAAGCACATATGTGATATATATATATAATTCATAGAAACCATATCCCTGCCATATCACAAGCACATATATATGATCATCCAACAAACATACCAAATCAAAAGTGCAAGTTTCATCCATACATGCATAGTTTCATCCATATTCCAATAGTTTCATCCATCGGTAGCAAGTTTCACAATGTTCATCGATACAAAATCAAAACCGAAAGTAAACACAAGAACTCCATCAATGCAAGCTTCCACGAAGTGAATAGAATCTGCAAAATGGGAAATAAGAAAGTTAGAAGAAGAATACTAGAAGAAGAAAAAGAAGAAGAGGAGGAGGAGGAGGAAGAAGAAGAAGCATTTTTCTTCTCTTTCTCTTTATCCTCTTGTTTTTGTTCTTATTATTGCTTATTTGTGCCACTTTGGAGCTAACCTAGGTAATTATGCCATTTTTGACCTAACTAAGCTTATTTTGTCATTTTGCAAGAAAATAAGATAAGTCTATGGCATCTATGAGGTTACCAAGAAGAAGATCTAGAAGAAGAACATCAAGAAGAAGAAGAAGCGTTTTTCTTCTCTTTCTCTTTCTCATCTTGTTTATATTCTTCTTATTGCTTATTTGTGTCATTTTAGAGCTAACCTAGGTAATTATCACATTTTTACCTAACTAAGCTTATTGTGTCATTTTGCAAGAAAATAATCTAAGTATATGGCATCTATGAGGTTACCAAGAAGAAGAAGAAGAAGAAGAAGAAGAAGAAGAAGATCTAGAAGAAGAACAAGTAGAAGAAGAAGAAGCTTTTTTCTTCTCTTTCTCTTTCGCCTCTTGTTTTTCATCTTCTTATTGCTTATTTGTGTCATTTTAGAGCTAACCTAGGTAATTGTCACATTTTTTACCTAACTAAGCTAATTGTGTCATTTTGCAAGAAAATAACTAAGTCGATGGCATCTATGAGGTTGCCAAGAAGAAGAAGAAGGAGAAGAAGAAGAAGAAGAAGATCTAGAAGAAGAACAAGAAGAAGAAGAAGAAGAAGAAGAGTTTTTCTTCTCTTTGTCTTTCTCCTCTTGTTTTTCTTCTTCTTATCGCGTATTTGTGTCATTTTAGAGCTAACCTAGGTAATTATAATTTTTTTACCTAACTAAGCTCATTGTGTCATTTTGCAAGAAAATAAGCTAAGTATATGGCATCTATGAGGTTACCAAGTCTATTATGTCATTGTTGAGTTAACTAAGCTTATTATGTCAGTGTGGAGGAAACAATGCTAAGTATAGATCATTTTGGAGCTAACTTAGGTACAATATGTCATTTTAGAGCTAACTTAGGTACAATATGTCATTTTGGAGGTAAGTAAGCTTACTATGTCATTTTAGAGGAAACAAAGCTAACTTAGGTAAAATAAGACATTTGTCTAAGTGCTAAGTTTGTCATTGTGCTAAGTTTGTCTAAGTGTTATGTTTGTCTTTGTTTGCGAAAATGAGACAAGTAAGTGGCATATTAGGGCTTACCCTGCTTGTCATCGGGGAGGTGAAGCACCAGGGTTGCTCGGGTGATGCGATGTGGCTCGGGAGTTATGTTGTACCAAAGATCATTTGTGTTAGCATGATGACGCTGAAATGTTAAGACCAGTAACTAATGAACATTGAAATGAAACTCACCATTCTAGCCATGGTAATGAATGACATGGCAGAGGGGTCTGGCCGGTCTTCTCGCACAAAGTCTACACATTTGGTTTTGCCATGTCAATCATATTGGTTATTAATGAATAGAACATGTAGTGCATGATTTGGCTAATATGAAGAAGAAACTTACCACAATGAGCTCGTACATGGCCCGGTTAGACGCATCGTTCTGTGCCCTCTCCTCCTCCAACAACCTAGCCATCCTCTCCTCCAAATCCCTCTTCTCCTCCGCTACCTATCGGCCTATTCCGCGAGAAGCGCCTGGGTTGTCTCTCTCTTTTTCTATAGAGCAGCCTGCAACACAACTCCTCGTTAGCATTGTAATCATCTTTGTTCGCACACACACACAATGTAATGGAGGAAAGCTAACTTAGTCCTTATGACTAACCTTGATAGCGAGCTGGACTGGCCATGGACGAGGTGACATCTCAGGATAGGACTCGTTTGGCGCGCCTTGATCTGCCAAAGAGTGCTCAAAGACCGTATATGTCCATCTCCAATGGCTATCAAGCCATGGGGCCTCCCATGGCCAGCTATCATCACCAGGTCTGGATCAATAGGATGCTGGCTCGGGTTGAAGTCCTCGCCATTCACCGCCTTCCCCACATCTCAATACCTCACGAGCTTGTGGTGGGAGGAGATATTGGTGAAGTTCTCGGGATTATCGAGGTCAGACTCAAAGAATGCCTTGACCTTCTTGTATGAGGCGGTATGGTCCATGGCATAGAGGTCATACACGTCTTGCACGTGTGTATTATTGTGATGATCCTACAAGAGAGGAACAAAGTATTAATAATGGGTAAACCTAGCACTACAAGAATGAATTGTAGGAATCATGATGCAAACCACATACCCATTTCTGCCCGAACTGATAAATGTTGGTGATGCCTTGATGGTGTGGCACACGTTCCATTTGGGCATGTCGTGCCTTGGCATCATCGTGGACGACTCGCCATTGGTCAAAGCACCATTCATTCACCAACGCCTCCCAACAACCCATCTTATCCGCACACCATATCGGGGGCACCTAAGTTAGTAAAAAGAAATTTGAGATCTATGCCTACGAATCAAAGAAAAGGAAACTAAGTACAAGGCCTTAAGAATAGGTAATTACCTTCATGTACTGCTCCTTGTCTAGAAACTTTCGGCGGGACGACGACGACTTGGCCTTCTTAATATGCTGCAAGGCTTAGTAGTCTCGAACAGCCTATACCCGAGCCTCGTGCTGTAAGTTCTGTAGTAGGCGCCTGCACACATAATCGATAAGCTTTTTCACGGCCTCCTCGTATCCCTCCTCACACCTGTAGAAGGTCTGCAATCAAAAGAGACAACACTAAATGGGTGCTCTGCTTGATTTCGACTAGCCCTATATGTTCATGAGTCCTTCTAGTCTTCTTCGGCTGGAACCAATAACATTTTAAGACTACGATGTTTGGTCTATTATCACCAAAGAATATAAGTTCATAAATTTCATCAACTCTTCCATAATACTCGATACCTCCTTTGCCGACAGCGGAGACACAACAATTTGTAGACTTTCGGTCGGCCGCAGATAGCTCTTTGCCAAATGTAGGAAAGTGATACCCGTTGATGTCATATTTATCAAATGAACGGACCTTATAGTCAAAAACCATCAGGGACTTGTCCCAATTCGGCGCCCATAGACTCTGAATTAGCGTACAAGTTTGATACGGAAGGATTGTTGCATTAGCCGCAAACTAGACGAAGAAATGAAATGGTCTAATGGAAATTACTGTTTGTTTGAACCAAGAGATGAAACCGGGATAGCTGCCTCCATGCTTTGCGAGAAGCTCATACTCTTCGATGTAATCGTTTTGGATCACCGCTCCACCGAGAATTTGGTGACGTATCGACTATA
Organism: Hordeum marinum; assembly: GCA_022496015.1. Taxonomy (NCBI): domain Eukaryota; kingdom Viridiplantae; phylum Streptophyta; class Magnoliopsida; order Poales; family Poaceae; genus Hordeum; species Hordeum marinum. The sequence goes on from CM039673.1 coordinate 300,403,807, forward strand.
TCACATATCCGGGAATAAGAGCAGTTCAAAGGAATTAGAAGTTGTGAAACAATGTACCGAGAACTTACTCGATGTACGGCTGCACTTTTGTTAGGTTGTTGAAGATATACAACAAAATGGTCTGCCATTCTTCGACATCCAACATTATTGCTTTCGAAGCACCGACTGGTGCAAGCTTCCCTTGGAATAGGCTGAGGTTGGATCAAACTTTTTCACGGTCGCCATAATTGTACCGAGGCTTCGGATTATGCAAATGACGATTCTTGGCTTCATAGTGTGTTGTCATGAAGTTTGTCGCCTCCTCGGTAATGAATGCCTCGGCCATCGATGCTTCAATTCTACGTTTATTTTTACATTTTGCTCGAAGCATCTTCTGCATCCTCTCAGTTCCAAAGCACCAATGATTTTGCACGACCCCCACAATCTTGCCTTGGTCGAGAGATGCAAAATCAAATGTTGCATTGGATTAAAGAAGCCCAGTGTAAAGATCTTTTCTAACTTGCAGATCAACTCCGACGCCAACTCTTCCAGTTCGTCTAGCACGTCAGGCAATAGTTCTTTCGCACAAAGAGTGCGGAAGAAATAGCTCAGCTCTGCCAGTACTAGCCATTCATCCTCAGGGATAAAGCCACGCGACATCATTGGCATTACCCGCTCAAGCCATATGTGTCAATCATATCTCTTGAGACCAAATATTTTCTATTTGTCAAGACTCGCTCCCCTCTTTAGATTCGCTGCATACCCATCGGGGAACATCAACTGCATTTTCACCAGCATTTCCCTTATAGATGGCCTTCCAAGATTGAACCATGCCTTTGGCTTCCTCCAGTTCTTCTTTCCTAATGGTTGTCGCATGTTTTGTAACGGTCTATCATATAGAGCCTCCTGATCGTCTCTAGCCTTAGGATTATCATTTGTCTTTCCCTCTATGCCAAACAATGTACCAAAAAGGGCCTCGGTGATATTCTTTTTGGTGCGCATCATGTCGATGTTGTGTGGGAAAAGGAGATCTTTAAAGTAAGGAAGATCCCACAAGCATATCTTGTGAGTCCAGGCGTGTTTTGTATTATACCCTTTGAAATACCCTGGACGTATTGGATCCGGCCCAAGAGCGTTTATCTGATCCAGGGTATGTTGGCCTATCAATGCAGGTGGTGCGGAGTTTTTGACAACTCTACCTTTCGTGAAATTCTTCTTGTTTTTCTGAACTTATGGCAAGGATCCAGGAACTGTCTATGCAAGTCGAAGCAAGAATACTTGCGACCCACCTGCAGCCAACTGAACTCAAGAGCTGCCTTGCATGTGGGGCACGAGAACCTCCCATGCACGCACCAGCCAATGAATAGCGCATACAGTGCAAGTCATGCGTCGAGTACATGTACCACACATGCATTTTGAAGTTTTTTGGGAAGTGGCGTCATATGTCTTGATCCCATTATCCCAAGCTTCTTGCAATTCATCCTCAAGCGGCTGCATGTACACATTCATATTCTTCCCCAGATAGTTGGGCCCTAGAATTATCAACATCAAGAAAATGTTCTTTCTTTTTATAATCTCTATGGGGAGGATTTTAAGTGGAATGACAAATACAGCCAGCAACTGTATTCGGTTGCCGTCATACCAAACCCTTGGAACCCATCTGTACTGATGGCGACTCGAGGATGCCTTGGATCTGCCGCTTTATCCTTATGTAATGCATCGAAGTGCTTCCACGCAAAAGCATCTGAAGTGTGTCCCAACATCGGATTCCCATCTGCATCTAGTTCGGTTCTTTTGCCCAATTTGTGCCACGTCATCTGTCTGGCCATCTCTTCGACCATGAAAATACGTTGAAGTCTTGGTATGATTGGCAGATACCAAAGAACATTAACTAGGATTTTGGTCTGACTCTTCTCACCCATACCATTGTCTACCACAACATACCTGGAAGACTTGCAAATGGGACAATAGTTCAAGCCTGCATACTCAAGCCTAAATAAGGCACATCCATTCTCACGGGCATCAATCTTCTCATAGGGCATCTTAAGCGCATGTAGGATTTTGTCTGACTGGTATAGGTTTTCTAGCAATACATGACCCTTGGGTAGAAAACGTCCAAATATTGTCATCATCGCGTTGTAGCATTCTCTGCCTAGGTTGAACTGAGCCTTCAAAGCCATTACTTGCGCGATGGCATCCAGCTGACAAAGCCTAGTGTGCTCGTGGAGAGGTCGTTTTGAAGACACCAACATTTCATAGAAGGCCTTTACAGATTCTTCCATCGCATTGTCCGAATCCCAAGCATCATGAAAGTATTGCACCGGGTCTTCGATACCGATACCATGCTCGTCGGTGTGATGATGAAAAACCTCAGCTCTGGCATGTTGGGCGGACTCACCATGAAATCTCCACACTGTATAATCAGGTATAAAAACCCACTTGTGCAAAGTGTTTAACCATTTCATCCCGTGTCCACTTTCTATGGTTTCCGCACCGGACACAGGGGCACTAGGTTATTTCCTGGCCATTTCCAAATGTGGCGCTGAGAAACCCCTTGGTTTTTGTTAACCATTCAATGGTAATTCCTTTCGGACTAGGGTGACCAGTGTACACCCACGCACGATCACTCATCTTGCCTACCTAGTAAACACACAAGAAATATATAAATAATGCATCATCTATATTCATCCATAAATCAAGTTTGTCAGTTTTATTATGTCCATGCAACCTATATGCTAATAGGTGGAGATAGGTCCTAATCCCACCCTAGTATGTGTAGATTGGGTTCGTTTTCCCATGCTCTGCTCCGGATCTGGCGCAGAATTTTGGCAGCACCTCCCCGCTGTTCTCCTGATACACGTCTCGGCAATAAGCAGAGAGGATGTGTACCCGGAGAACAACAGGGCGGCACTGACGAAATTCCGCATCCGATCCGGAGCAGAGCATACGGGAAAACGAACCCAATCTACACATACTCGGGCTATCCATGGATAACGTTGGACAAATCGAAAGGATGGCGGTTATAAATATGCAAAGACATGCATATTTATAGATACCGCCCTTTCAAATGGGAGACGCGTACTGTTCACACACACTGATGATTGACGACACCTATAGCTAGCAAGTTTCGTCGGCAGGAAGACCGGAATAGAGCAAATTAAGTGGGGTGTCAGGAGGATTACCCCCGGGTAGGCTCAAGGAGACGACTCAACATTTCAAAACATCAGGGGACTCACCCCCGGTATGCCAAGCCCAACAAGACAAACGAAGAAGTGACCTGACGACACTGTAGCTGTCCGGCTCAGCAGCCTCCATCCGCCCGGCTTGGCAGCCTCCATCCGCTTGGCTCGGCAGCCTCCGCCCATCCGTCTCGGCAGCCTCCATCCGCCCGGCTTGGCAGCCTCCATCCGCCTGGCTCGGCAGCCTCCGCCCGTCCGTCTCGGCAGCCTCCATCCGCCTGGCTCACCAGCCTCCGCCCGTCCGTCTCAGCAGCCTCCGCCCGTCCGGCTCGGCAGCCTCCGCCCGTCCGGCTCGGCTGCCTCTACCCCGTCCGGCTCCCCTTGTCCGGCTCCTCCTGTCCGGCAACGGCCTGACGAAGTCAGCTTCCGACGTCCCATCGGCCACACGTGGACCAGACGGCCATATCTCATGGCGGTGTGCTATTGGCGAGCGGGAGCATACTGTACGTGCGTCATGTAGTACTCTCTACAGTGTAACCTACCCCCCGGACATAGGTGTATAAAGTGCACCAGGGGACAGACATAGCTTAGTCCACAAGCTACATGTGGCTTGAGTTGTAAGCTACCCAAGGTAGCTTACACCTCAAGCTACTTGGGATGTAAGCTACCCACTATAGCTTACATCCCAAGCTACCCATCCATGCCTATATAAAGGCCCCCTCTCACTCTCTCAAGGGGGCTAGCTTCCCTCACATCCACTCTCACACTCACGTATGAGGCAAGAAGTCTCATGGCTCTCCTCCAAAAACAACTCGAGGAGCTACCATGTACCAAATATACCTCAGTTATATAGATATGCAGAAGTAGGGGTATTATCTCTCCGGAGAGCCTCGAACCTGCGTAAACCACTGCATGCTATTCGCATACTCGTCCCGGATCATCCACGGCAGCCTTGCCCTCACCTCGATAAGCCACCCCATGGCATCTATCGTTTCGCGTGACCCCTCGTCAGAAAACGACGACAGTTGGTGCCCACCATGGGGCAAGCTGCTATCGGAACCACGATCCGGGTGGGACCATCTTCGTCATCTCCGGTGCGACGTCGCTGCCGTCTCTCCGGCCGTGCTCGAGGGATCGACACCAACTCGCCCCCGGGGCGGCCACACGGAGCGGCGTGTCCTCGTCGTCGCCCTCGTTATCTTCGTCATCACCGGCGTGGCGTCGCCGGCGTCTCTTCGATGGCGCCCGATGGCTCGACATCAGCACGCCTAAAGACAACCGTGCGGTGCGCTGCGTCCTCGCCGTCGGCCTCGGCTCCGTCCACCGTCGTGTCTTCTTCGCGCTGTGGTCCGGGCGGGACCCTTTTCGTCATCATCACCGCAGCGTCGCTGTCGTCTCTTCGGTAGCGCTCAGGGGCTCTACATCAACACGCCCCCGAGGCGGCTACGTGGGACGGCGCGCCCTCATCGGCGGCCTCGGCTCTGTCCGCCATGCTCTCTTCTCCACGGAAGCTCCGCACTACGCGCCTGACCAGCTCCTTCCGAGCATCCGTAGCGTCGTGCCCTGCTGTCCAGGCAGCGGCGATGATGCTCGGCGTCATCGCCGAGTCCGGGAAGTATGCACTCATCTTCCTCCTGCTGCTCCTTGCTCACCCCTGTACCCGAGTGCCCATGCTGCAGCTGCTCCTACCTGCTTGCGCATCTGCCATACATATGTCAAACCATGGTCAGATGCTAGCCATACACTAAGCCAAACATCACCCAGACACGAGCGTGGCTTGCTGCTAAGTCATGTGCTGCTGCCGTGTGCACGCACCTGTGTGGTCGTCTCCTCCCGCGCGCCGCTGCCTAGCTCCGAGCTTCATGAGCCTCGACCCCACGGCTTTGGCCTGCTACGCCGAGCTTCCCGCGCAACGCCTACCTCGGCTGCGCCCCACCCTGCCGAGCCTCTCCCGGCGCACCGCTTCGGCCTTCCCCGTGCGATGCTCCGTCACGACCCGTTCTCCTGCATAGCCGCACGGCTCTGCTTCCTCCCTCCTACCGCGTGGTCGTGTCCCTCTACCCGACTCTCATGACTGCGCACGTGCGCTGACTCCGCCAGGCCGCCTGCTCCGCGTCCCCTTGCCGCCAGCATCGCTCGCGCGCCTCGGCTGCCGGGTCGCCGCAACCGCTCTTCCCTCCTAGCCGGATTTCGCATCCTGTGCCGGTTGGGTCGCCGTTGCCGTCTCCCGCGCGCGACCTCTTCTCCTCGCCCGTGGCTCCATCTCTGCCACGCCAGCTAACCGGGTCACCGCCGCTACCTCCCATGCGCCAGCTCCATCTCGCCGTTCCGTGTCCCGTGCCAGTTGGGTGGCCGCTGCTGGCTCCCGCACACAACCGCTCACGCGTGCGTCCCCGTCCGCGCCCGAGCTGCTTCCGGGTGCCGCTGCTGCCGCATCCCGCCTCGTCAGCTCCACCCGCGACCCGCCCCGCTCCTTTCGTGGACGGCCTTGGCCGGCTCCGTCCTCTCCACGGCGGGTCTCCTCTCGTCCGCGACGTAGGCACTCCTGCGCCGCCTCAGCACGTGCTCCCACGCGCCCGGCTGCTGTTGCGCCGACTCCCCATTGCCCAACCACGCTGGCCGGCTCCTAGCCGCCCCCGCGGCTCCCGCGCGGCCCGGCCACCTGCCGGCTTCGGCCTGCCGTCTGTGCCGGCTTCCCTGCCACCCGGCCGCCTGCCAGCTTCGGCCTGCCGCCTGTCGGCTTCTTGGCCACTCAACTTCGCCTCCCGCGGCCGCCTGCTGGCTCCGGCCCCACGCGTGCCAACTGTTGTGCCCGCACGCCGGCTGCGACTGCGCCTGCCAGTCAGCTCCCGCATGCCCGCTGGCCTGCTCGCCGTCCCGCCTAGGCCGGCTCTCGCACGTCGGCTCCGCTTGCGACCCAGCCGACCCGCGTTGCTCCACTCCTGTGGCCGGCTGCAACACAAAAAAAGGAAAACCATCCCAGCTAGGAACGAGAGCGGCCGGTTCAAAAAAAGGGTGGAGCCGGTTGAAGAAGAAAAAAAGATATGTGTGTATGCATGCCCGCATCCCCGCTTGGACAGCCGACCTGCGTCACCGTCTGGCTAGCTATCATGCCTGTCTACTTCGACACCGGGCCGGCTCCAGCTACCCACCCGTGTCGACGTCTGGCCAGTCAGATCTGGCCGACTGGCACACCCGCCGACCGCCAAGGGGCTCGACGACTACACCTAGTGGGTGTGCCAGCGCACTCTGCAAGCGCCAAGCCGCGCTCGCTTTTGTCAACAACACCCGTCTCGCCCTCACGAAAATCAGCGAACCTCCTCGCCCGGAGGCGCGGAGGCTACCTTCGGCAGAGCCTCGCGCTCATCCGCCGACGGACTCTACATCCGCCCTCGGTAGCGCCTCGCGCTTATCAGCCAGCGGACCCCGCGTCCGCCTTCGGCAGCGCCTCGCGCTCATTAGTCAGCAGACCCCGCATCCACCCCTGGCAGTGCCTCGCGCTCATCAGCTGGTGGACCCCGTGTCCTCCTTCGGCAGCGCCTCGTGCTCATCAGCCAACGGACCTTGCATCCGCCCTTGACAACACCCCGTGCTCATTAACCGGCAAACTCCGCGTCTGCCTTCGGCGGCACCCTCGCGCACATCAGCCGGCGGACCCCATGTCCGCCCTCGGCAGCACCCCGTGCTCATCAGCCGGCGGACTCCGTGTCCGCCTTCGGCAGCGCCCTCACGCTCATCAGCCGGCGGACCCCGCGTCTTCCCTCAGCAGCGCCTCACGCACATGAGCCGATGGATCCCGCGTCCGCCTTCGCCATGGTTCCGCGCCCATCAGCCGGCGGACGCCAAGTCTACGCTCGGCGGCGCCTCGCGCGCGTCAACAGGACCACATCGGCTACAAACCGCGTTGGCCGACATCGACAAAACCGCCTCGCCGGCACCCAAAAGCAATGTGAGATCTGCACACGCATACCTTTGCACCATACCCGCAAACACAAATAACACTGAGCGACCCTCGAGGGCCATCTCGGTATTCATTCTACAGCTTTACTGTTCACCCCGGAGCCGACTAGTCTCGGCCCAGGGCTGGCCGCTTGGCCCGATATGTTCGTTCCCACGGGACAGCTTAGTAGCATGCATGGCACCAAAGGACCACTCTTCGTCTCAGCTACAAACCGCACCACAGTTATCCGGCTAGCGAGAGCAAAAGCTGGAGGTCACCACACAAGAAAAGCGTTCGAGGAGAAAATAGCTTGGGTAACCCGGCCATTTCATTTATGAGTATCTGCTCAGTTGAGTTAGCTCCCAGAGTCCGAGTACTGTACGCTCCATTCCGCGGCCCACTCTTTGTCTCAGCTATAGACCAGATCCCGGCTATCTGGCTAGCAAGAGCAAAAGCCAAAGAGCAGAGAGAACATGAAAAAGACTTAAGGGGGCTCGGACGAAATCAAGTCGGCACCCTTTGCATAAAGCTCATGTACTACCAAAATCAAATATTTGATATATTTGTACCGACCTAACCTTGTCTTTTCCTCGATCATTTCCATGAGGAACCTCCTCACTCGAAGGCTCGGAGGCTACTCCTCGCAAGGCACTGCGCTCGACAGCCGGCAGACCCCACGTCCGCCTTCAGTAGGGCTCCATGCCCACAAGCCAGCGGATCCTTCGTCTGTGCCTGGCAGCGCCTCGCGCTGGACACCCGGCGGACTCTCCGTCCGCGCCCGGCAATGCCTCGTGCTCAACACCCAGCGGACCCTTTGTTCGTGCCCGGTAGCGCCTCGCGCTTGATAGTCGTCGGACCCTCCGTCCGCGCCTGGCAGCGCCTCACGCTCGACAGCCGGCGGATCCCGTGTCCGCCTTCGATAGGGTTCCACGCCCACAAGCCGGTGGACCCTCCGTCCGCGCCCGACGGCGCCTCGCGCTCAACAGCTGACGGACCCCGTGTCCGCCTTCGGCAGGGCTCCACGCCCACAAGCCGGCGGACCCTCCGTCCGCGCTCGGCGGTGCCTCACGCTCGACAGCCAGTGGACCCTGCATCTGCCTTTGGCAGGGCTTCACGCCCATAAGCCGCCGGACCCTCCGTCCGTGCCCAGCGGCGCCTCACGCTCAACAGCCAGCGGACCTCGCGTCCGCCTTTGGTAGGGATCCACGCCCACAAGCCGGCGGACCATCCGTCCGCGCCCGGTAGCGCCTCGCGGTCGATAGCCGGCAGACCCCGTGTCCGCCTTCGGTAGGGCTCCACGCCCACAAGCAGGAGGACCCTTCGTCCACGCCTAGCGGCACCTCACGCTCGACAGCCGATGGACCCTCCATCCGTGCCCGGCAGCGCCTCGCGCTCGACAGCCGACAGACCCCATGTCCACCTTCGGCAGGGCTCCAAGCCCACAAGTTGGCGGACACTCCATCCACGCCCGGCAGCGCCTCGCGCTCGACAGCCGGCGGATCCCGCGTCCGCCTTCGGCAGGGCTCCATGCCCACAAACCAGCGGACCCTCCATCCGCACCTGGCAGCGCCTCGCGCTCGACAGCCGGCGGACCCCGCGTCCGCCTTCGGCAGCGCCTCGCGCTCATCAGCCGGCGGACCCCGCGTCCGTACTAGGGACCGCCTCGCGCTCATCAGCCGAAGGACAATGTGTCCTCCTTCGGTAGCGCCTCGCGCTGATCAGCAGGCGGACCCCGCGTCCTCCTTCGGCAGCGCCTTGCTCTCATCAGCCGACGGACCCCGCATCCGCCCTTGGCAACACCCCGTGCTCATCAGCCGGCAAACTCCGCGTCCACCTCCGGCGGTGCCCTCGCGCACATCAGCCGGCGGACCCCACGTCCGCCCTCGGCAGCACCTCATGCTCATCAGCCAGTGGACTCCGTGTATGCCTTCGATAGCGCCCTCATGCTCATCAGTCGGCGGACCCCGCGTCTACCCTCAACAGTGCCTCGCGCACATGAGTCGGTAGATCCCGTGTCCGCCTTCAGCACGGCTCCATGCCCATCAGCCGGCGGACCCCAAGTCCACGCCCGGTAGCCCCTCGCACGCATCAGCAGGACCACGTCGGCTACAAACCGCGTTGGCCGGCAATGACAAAACCACCTCACTGGCACCCAAAAGCAATGTGAGATCTGCACACACATACCTTTGCACCATACATGCAAAACAAATAACCCCGAGCGACCCTTGAGGGCCATCTCGGCATTCATTCTACAGCTTTATTGTTCACCCCGGCGCCGGCTAGTCTCAGCCCAGGGCTGGCCGCTTGGCCCGATACGTTCGTTCCCACGGGACAACTTTGTAGCGTGCATGGGACCAAAGGCCCACTCTTCATCTCAGATACAAACCGCACCACGGTTGTCCAGCTAGCGAGAGCAAAAGCTGGAGGTCACCACACGAGAAAAGCATCCAAGGAGAAAATGGCTTGGGCAACCTGGCCATTTCATTTATGAGTATCTGCTCGGTTGAGTCTGCTCCGAGAGTCCAAGTACTATACGCTCCATTCTGCACCCAACAGCCGGAGGACCCTGCATCCGCCTTCAGTAGCGCCTCGCGCTCGACAGTCGGCGGACCCGACATCTACAACCGACATCCTCGACGCCACCGTCCACTTTAGCAAAGGCAAAGACCCTCTGCCCGACTCGTCAAGTTGCCCGGTGGCTCGGAGGCTACATCCAGCGGGTGCGCTGGCGCGCCCCCACTGGAAATCGCTAGCCGTTGGACTCCGCGTCCATGCCCGGCATCCTCGACGCCACCGTCTACTTCAGCAATGGCAAAGACCCTCCGCCCGACTCGTCGAGTCGCCCGGAGGCTGGGAGGCCACACCCTGCGGGTGCGCTGGTGCGCCCTCGCTGGAAGCAAGCCGTGTCGTCCCCAACCCGCGATCAACCGTCATCGACAACTTCTGCAACAACAACTCCACCAGCATAAACCCTCCGCCCGACTCTCTAAGTCGCCCGGAGGCTCGGAGGCTACTGTCGAGGGGATTACCCCCGGGTAGCCTCAAGGAGACGACTCAACATTTTAAAACATCGGGGGACCCACCCCCGGTATTCCAAGCCCAACAAGACAAACGAAGAAGTGAGCTAACGACACTGTAGCTATCCGACTCGGCAGCCTCCATCCGCCCGGCTCGGCAGCCTCCATCCGCCCGGCTCGGCAGCCTCCATCCGCCCGGCTCGGCAGCCTCCACCCGCCCGGCTCGGCAGCCTCCGCCCGTCCGGCTCGACAGCCTCCGCCCGTCCGGCTCGGCAGCCTCCGCCCGTCTGGCTCAGCAGCCTCCGCTCGTCCATATCGGCAGCCTTCACCCCATCTAGCTCGGCAGCCTCCACCCGTCCGGCTCGGCAGCCTCCACCTGTCCGGCTCCCCTTGTCCGGCTCCTCCCGTCCGTCTCCTCCAGTCCGGCTCCTCTTGTCCGGCTCCTTACGTCCGGCTCCTCCTGTCCGGCTATAGCCTGAAGAAGTCAGCTCCCGACGTCCCATCGGACACACGTGGACCAGACGGCCATATCTAATGGCGGTGCGCTATTGGCAAGTGGGAGCACAATGTACGCGTGTCATGTAGTACTCTCTACAGTGTAACCTGCACCCTGGACACTGATGTATAAAGTGCACTAGGGGACAGACATAGCTTAGTCCACAAGCTACATGTGGCTTGACTTGTAAGCTACCCAAGGTAGCTTACACCTCAAGCTGCTTGGGATGTAAGCTACCCACTATTTCTTACATCCCAAGCTAGCCAACCATGCCTATATCAAGGCCCCCTCTCACTCTCTCAAGGGGGCTAGCTTCCCTCACATCCACTCTCACACTCACGTATGAGGCAAGAAGCCTCATGGCTCTCCTCCCCAAACAGCTCGAGGAGCGACCATGTACCAAATATACCTCGGTTATACAAATATGCAGGAGTAGGGGTATTATCTCTCCCGAGAGCCCCGAACCTGGGTAAACCACTACATGTTATTCGCATACCCGTCCTAGATCATCCACGATAGCCTTGCCCTCACCTCGATAAACCACCCCATGGCATCTGTCGTCTCGCGTGATCCCCGTGAGAAAACGATGACATGGGGGAGGAGATGTCATTTGTGCTCACCCACGACTGCATCGGGGAGCTCGTCAAACGCATGGGGAGGTCATCAAACAGCAGACCCTTGCAGCAACGAAACAATTGCAAATTGAAATCCACCCAATAAACACAAATATGATGTTTTTCATAACAAAATTAGAATATATATATATATGACCTAACTCATAGTTTACAAAACTATGACCCCGTCGGCCTCTGGAAGGCCGAAGAGCACCTCTTCAGTCAAAGGAGGCCCAAGAGGTGTCGTGGTCAGGGATCGGGGGGTCAGTGCTGTCGGGGGGCGTATTAACAATTGCTTAGAGTGTTGTGCCGACGTGTCGCGGTGTCATGTCTTGGTGTCAGAGCATCGTGTCGGGGTGTCGAAGCATCGTGTATGCGCGTCGTGTCTAGGTGTCGGGGTGTCGCGGTTCTTGGATGGGCATCGTGTCGGGTGTCATTTTCTTCTTCTTCTCTTCTTCTTCTTTTTCTTCTTCTTTTCCTTTTCCCTCCTCTCCTTCTCCTCCTCTCCTCTTTCTTCTTCCTCTTTCTTCTTCTTCTTCTTCTTCTTCTTCTCTTCTTTTTCTTCTTCTTTTCCTGTTTCCTATTCTCCTTCTCCTCCTCTCCTCTTTCTTCTTCTTCTTCTTTTTTCTCTTCTAGTTTTTTTCTTTTCTTCTAAGTTTTTTTCTTTTCTTCTAAGTTTTTTTCTTTTATATCTAAGTTTTTCCTACCTAATAAACTAACTATCTAATTTAATAGAAAATAAACTAACTATCTAATTTAACTAACTAACTAAAAAACAGGAAAAAAAATGGGAGGGGCGGTGGTTGGGCACTAACCGGAGTTGGGTGGGGGCGGCTAGGGTGGCGGGGGAGGGGGAGCCGCATGAAGGGGGCCGCTGAGAGGGGGCGGCTTCAGGAGCCGGCAAGGGGAGGGGGAGGCTCGGGGAGGGGGAGCCGTGGGGGCGCCGAGGGGAGGGGGCGACATGGGAAGGTGCTCATTGCGGTGGTGGGGGAAGCGCAGGGATGGCGGCAGCGCAGGGAGGGGTCGGCAAGGGCAGGGGCGGCTCAGGGAGGGGGCGGAGCGGGGGAGCCACCGAGGTTATGGGGGCGGCGCGGGCAGGGGTGGTGGCGGTGGGTGCGACGCAGGGAAGGTGGCGGTGCGGTGCTGGGGCAGCATGGGGAGGGGTGGTTGTGGTGGGGGGCAACGCAGGGAGGGTGGCGGCACGGTGGTGGGGGACGACGCAGGGAGGGGGCTGGTGGCGTAGGGAGGGGCGGGACGGGATCGATAGAGATGCGGGAGAGTGAGGGGGTGAAGGAGGGATCCGACCGTTATAACGGCGTACTCTTTGCCGTCTGCTAGAATATGGCAAAGAGGGGGGTGCGACCCCGCCGTGACCGTTAGGGGGCCATCCTCTTTGCCGTCCGCTAGTGGACGACAAATAGAGGGGAGACAGACGGCAAAGATGTACCCGATAGCAAAGAGGTTGTCCTCCGAATCCACGATAGGGCCCGCCCGTGACCGTTGCCATCTGCCTGCCCCATCTTTATCATATGCTAGCCGATGGAAAGGATAGGCTGACGACAAAAAGTCCCTTTGTCGTCTGTCATGCCTTTGCCATCTGTTTTCGGCAAGTTGATGGCAAAGGCTTTGCCGTCTGCCAGCAGATGGCAAAGACATGGCAGACGGCAAATGTTCTCATTCGACTAGTGCAACTTGGGATCCGCTCTTGCCTTGGTTCAAACCACTCCAAATCCTCCTCCTCCTAAGGCTGCCAAGTTTGTTTATGTTCCTAAAAATAAGGGTGAATATTCTAATAAAGGAGATGAAGATTGTTAATATGATAAGTATTCACCCAAACTTTTTAAATATTGTTAAGGAACCCATTTCCACAATTGAATCTCTTGAAATCTTGCCTAGGAGCATTATTATTGATAAGGACAATGGATCTCCTAGGTCTTATAAGTGTGCAATTGAGGAGATGCATACCAAAGATGACAATACATAGATCTATTGCGTTATGCCTAGCTAGGGCGTTAAACAATAGCGCTTGTTGGGAAGCAACCCAAAAAAAATTTATGTTCTGTTTTTTGCTTCTGTTTTTGAGTGCTTCATGATTTATGGTGTTTTAATTAGTATTTGAGCCAAGTAAGACCATTGGGATAGTCTATGGTGGTTGTTGATTTGATCTTGTTGAAAAACACAAACTTTTGCGCCCAGTCTAGGAATTTTATAGATTTTTCAGAACGTCTCATGAATCTGAAATTTTTACACATGATTTCTATACAAATTTCCCAGGTTGCGAATTTTTTTGAGAATGCTTGGAGTTACAGAAGTATACAAAGTTTCCAGATTTCTACAGCCTATTCTGTTTTTGACAGATTCTGTTTTCTTTGTATTGTTTACCTATTTTGATGTATCTATGGGTTGTATCGGGGGGTATGAACCATGGAGAAGTTAAAATACAATAGATATTGCACCAATATAAATAAAGAATGAGTTCACAACAGTACCTAAGGTAGTGATTTATTTTTCTTATACTAACGGATCTCACGAGTTTTCAGTTGAGTTTTGTATTGTGAAGTTTTCAAGTTTTGGGTAAAGATTTATTCACCACATGATATGTGTTTTGCTTGGAGCGGCTTGTATGATATGGGTCTTTGGTTTTTAGTTTGCAACAATCATCCTTGCTGCACACATATTTTGAGATAGACACGCAAGAATCGTGAATTTATTCATAATCGTGAATCGGTTATGAATTTAGTCCTAATATGATAGGCATCCAACAGGGATATAATAAAAACTTCCATATTAAGTGCATTGAATAATATGAGAAGTTTGATTCCTTGCATAAAGTTTTGAGATATAAAGATGGTGATATTAAGAGTCATGTTAGGAAGTAATTGTGAATTGGTAAATATACTTGTGTAAAGGTTTGTGATTCACGTAGCATGCACGTATGGTGAACCGTTATGTAAAGAAGTCGGAGCGTGATTTGTTTATTGATTGTTGACCTTTGTGTGAGGGTCGGGAGCGTGCGATGGTTTACTCCTACCAACCTCTCCCCTAGGGGCATGCATCTAATACTTTTCTTCGATGACTAATAGACTTTTGCAATAAGTATGTGAGTTCTTTATGAATAATGTGAGTCCATGGATTATACGCACTCTCATCCTTCCACTTTTGGTAGCCTCTCTAGGACCATGCAACTTTCGCCGGTGCATTAAACAAACCATATATCCTTACTCAAAACAGCCACCATACCTACCTATTATGGCATTTCCATATCCATTCTGAGATATATTTCCATGCAACTTCCACCGTTCCGTTTATTATGACACGCACCATCATTTTCATATTGCTTTGCATGATCGTAAGATAGCTAGCATGATGTTTTCATGGCTTGTCCGTTTTTTGATGTCATTTTCTATACTAGATCTTGCACATCCCGGTACACTGCCGGAAGCATTCATATAGTCATATTTTGTTCTAGATATCGAGCTGTAATTCTTGAGTTGTAAGTAAATAAAAGTGTGATGACCATCATTATTAGAGCATTGTCCCATGTGAGGAAAGGATGATGGAAGCTATGATTCCCTCACGAAAAAAAGAGGCCAGCGAAGCCCAAATAAAAAAAGAGGCCTTAGATGCCCACCAAAATAAAAAAAATGAGAGAAAGAGAGAAGGGACAATGCTACTATCTTTTTTCAACACTTGTGCTTCAAAGTAGCACCATGATCTTCATGATAGAGAGTCTCCTATTTTGTCACTTTCAAAACTAGTGGGAATTTTTCATTATATAACTTGGCTTGTATATTCCAATGATGGGCTTCCTCAAATTTCCTAGGTCTACATGAGCAAGCAAGTCGGATGCACACCAACTTAGTTTCCTTTTGAGCTTTCATACACTTATATCTCTAGTGCATCCGTTGCATGGAAATCCCTACTCACTCACATTGATATAAGTAATGGGCACCTCCATAGCCTGTTGATATGCCTAGTTGATGTGACACTATCTTCTCCTTTTCCTTCACAACCTCCACCATATTATATTCCCCCTATAGTGCTATATCCATGGCTCACGCTCATGTATTGTGTGAGAGTTGAAAAAGGTTGAGAAAATAAAGGTGTGAAACAATTGCTTCACTTGTCCTCGGGGTTGTGTATGATATAAGTACTTTGTGTGGGGAAGATGGAGAATAGCCAGACCATATAATATTGTAGGGATGTCTTTTTTTGCCATTATATTTTGAAGAGATACAATTGCTTTGCTAGTATGCTTGAAATATTATTGTTTTTATATCAACACTAAGCTTTTGTTTTGATTCATATGGATCTGAACATTCATGACACAATAAATAATATTACATGGATAAATATATTAGGTAGCATTCCACATTAAAAAAATTGTTTCTATCATTTACCTACTCAAGGATGAGCACGAATTAAGCTTGGGGATGCTGATACGTCTCCAACGTATCTATAATTTTTTATTGTTCCATGGTATTATATTATCTGTTTTGGATATTTTATATGCATTAATATGCTATTTTATATTATTTTTGGGACTAACCTATTAATCTAGAGCCTAGTGCCAGTTTCTGTTTTTTCCTTGTTTTTGAGTATTGCAGATAAGGAATATTAAATGGAGTCCAAATGGAATAAAATCTTCGCGATAATTTTTTCTGGACCAGAAGACACCTACCAGGCTTGGAGTGCAAGGCAAGGGACCTGCCAGGAGGTCACAAGACAGGGGGCACAGCCACCACCCTGGCCGCGCCTGGCAAGCTTGTGACTCCCTGGCAAGACTCCTAACCCTAATCTTCGTACTATAAATACCCAAATATTCCCCTAATACCAAAAAGAGCCACACAAATACTTTTCCGCTGCCAGGAGCCTTCGTTCCCGAGAGATCCAATATTGGAGTGTCGGGACCCTGATCCTAAGTCATAAGAATCCAGACTGAACATGTCACATCACTTTGCGGCCTCACGCACAGTATGTTCGACAGCTGCAGCCTTACCTTAGCCGGGACCGTTTATGTATTTTGGCTCACGTATGTGAACATGTCGCTGGCAATCAAACAACAGAGAACCTCGGCCGACATGACTAGTCATAGAACCCAAGCGGCACATTCGTACGGAAATAGGCATACATAACCCAGCAATGCAGGTGTCGGCCTCAAGCATGTGTAGACGAGTCATAGCAAGCTACACGGACTCCATTACGTCGTGAGACACGAATGCCATCACTGCACGTAGACGGGCTGTAACAGGCTATAGGGACTCCATTACATCGCAAGACATTTCCCCGAAGGGACAGACACAACAGAAAGAAGGATACATGCCGGTCAATCAATGTGTCCGGAGCAGTAGCAAGCTACCATGGCTCGGTGGAAGCACAAAGAGGCAGTTTCCCGTAAAGAGTACTGCTAAAGGCACACAACTAGGTGTCGGATCCCATACATACCATTGCATGTCACATGTACGTACGACATGCCCGGTATGCATAGATACAACCATGGCATCACAACATAACCATAAAACAACATGACTTTTATTTAAGAGGGTCAGATGAGCCTTCCATAATATGTTCTTACAGATAGGGATCACATGACCCGACACTCAAGTCATACAAACATGTTCATACAAACCAAGCGGTAGCATAAGTTGTCTGAGTACAGACAGATGAAAGGATAAAAAGGCACATGGCCTGACTATCTACAGCCCGCCACAGGGCATAGGTCGTAGCTGGGACACCAGCTATTTGGCATCATAAACGTCTAGATAGAAACCACCTAATGAGTCCTAGGTCTCATCTACAACATTTATTAAGCAAACGTGAATACAAATGTACTCAGCAAGTCTTTAAAATAGACCTAGTCTATTCATGCTCATGTATCGACAACAGGGGGTGGTGGAGGTTATGCAGCAATGCCAGCTTTGACTCATGGCTAACCTACACTGGTCAATTTTAACTCTTTGTTTACATTTAGATATCGCACACGAGTCCACTAACTCCATAACAATACACCACCATGGACCCACTTCCGTCCTGGGAGAGTGCCATCCACGGTACTCACACATGTCTTGATATTTTTATGAGTATCCATTAGATTATCTATGAACATCATAAGTTCTCCAATTAGTCCATATCCGAGGACGCGGCTATTCAAATAATTTCATACCCTGCAGGGGTGTACTTCTTCACACACGCTCTCGCCACTTATCGTTGTGTGCTCATAAACCATGCACCTCGGCAACCTTCAAGCGGATGCCCAGCGAGGGAGTCGGCCATGACCGTCAATCACATAAGACCTCTAGTCTAGGCTATCGCCTATTTGAGACTAAACCTGCACGGAAGTCCGGCCGAAGTTTCCGCTACGGCCCCAAACGATGTGTGCAGGGTTCCCAAGCCCACCATCCGGGTGACCCTTGGTACACCGTGCCACTGCCTACCGTCGCAACCCACCCCTAGGGTTAGCGCTATGCATGGCCTGCAGCATGCTATAAACACCAGAAACTACTTGCAACTCCTAGACTAAGGACTAAGCGAATGATAAGTCGAGAGTCTCAATTAAGTATCCCAATGTGTGGTAGTAACTAGTCTTGGATCACAAACACGGAACTCAGTTCCTAAGAACGGTCCCAATGAGACAACCCGCTATGTACTCCTACATAGCCTGTCATCGCTACCTTTACCAAATCGAGTTCATCATAACATCATCACATCAGGCAACATTGTTTCACTTAGTTCATCACCTAGTTGAATCCGACCTGACACAACTCTAAGCATAGCAAGCATAGCAGGCAAAGTAAGCTAAACACATCATGGCACAAGCATCTACCAGGTATGCTAGGTTGCAAGGTTTAGCTATTTATTGTGACAACGTCAGGTTATGCAACAGAGTAGGATCATCTACCGTGTATGACTGACATGTGATCGGTTGTCCTAATGCAATAAACAAGAGCAGGAGCGAGAGAGTGGGACGTTATTAGAATGATCAAAGGGGTTGCTTGCCTTGCTGGGAAACGGAAAAGTTATCTCCTTTGTCAGGATGCTCGGGGGTATCCTCAGGAGCAGGGCCTACCGCAATGCAAATAAGAAACAATCAACACATGCAAGTGCAACAATATGATGCATGATCATGGCATGATAGCATGTATGGATGAGCTAATGCAATTACTATTCAGGTTAATTTGAAATGAGTTTGAATATAGGTTCAAAATCGTTCTGTATTTCAAATTCCATATACTAACCTATTAGAAAATGTCAATGTTCACCTATTTTGATTGCTCTAACATGTATGACAATAGCACCATTGGATTCATTGGATTTTTCTTATAAATTTTCATATATAAATTATTTTCATCTTATTTACAGATTAATTTATATGGATTTTTGAAGTTTTTAATAATTTCTAGAATTATTTATAAACTAGAAATTGCTTTTATTGCATCAGCATGACATCATTATGATGTCAGCTGGTCAGCTGACCAGGCCAGAGTCAAACCTAACATGTGTGGGCCACATGTCAGTGACTCAGACACTTAACTAACTAATTAAAACTAAATCATAATTAACTAATAGAAATTGGGCCCACTGTCAGTGACTAATTAGGTTATTTAAAATAATTAATTAAATTCCTAATTAACTTTGACTTGTCAGGGCTTGGCCCCACCTGCTAGTGACTCAGGGGGTCAAACCCCGTGGTCAACTCCGGCAAGACCCACCAGCGTTGAGCCGACGGTGGCTCCAGAGACGGCGGAGGGCTTCGGGATCCCTCCTCCGGCGACCAAAAGGACGGCGAAGGGCACCAAACGACTCAGCCCACACGCGCGCGTCCATTCCGACCCCTCCCAGGAGCTGAGATGGTCGAAATCGATGCCGGCGGTGAGCTGGGCAGCGGTCGGAGCACGGGACAGAAGGGCGCGGCATCTACGGGGCACGAGAGAGAAAGAGGAGAAGGGGAGGAGCACCAGCGGCTCACCGTGGTTCCAGCAGAGGCGACGGCGAGGTCGGAGGAGGTCTGGACGGGGCAGAATATTGGGGCGGACCTCCGGTGACCGGCGGGGAGGAACGGTGATGGCGCGGCGTAGAGGGGCTCCCGGCGTCTCCTAGGACCACGGGGAGGACGAGGGGGAAGCGGCGGTTCTCGGGGGCTACCTAGCGAGGTGAGGGGGCGGCTAGCGCGACGGCGGCGAGCTTGAGCAGAGCTCGGCTATAGCGGAGCAGAGAGGGGAGAGGAAGAGAGGCGGGCGAGAAAGAGGGAGCGATGGGGACGGCTCCAGGGAGCTTATCCCCGTCGCGCTGGCGAGGAGGACACAGGCACGTAGCTGCCGGCGTGGAGGCATGGCAGTGCGCGCGCTCCGTCCACGCGCTCGTCCTCCTGGCCGCCAGGAGGACACTTGGGCCAGGTGGGCTGGCCTGGCCTGGGCCTCTCTCCTTTTTTTCTTTTTTCTTCTTCTCTGTTTTCCTTTACTGACATTTGTTTATTTTCTTTTAAGGTATAAAATATCCCATATATTTTCTATAATGAAGTTTGTATATTTCAAACTTGTCTAAAAAGTTTCAGGATATTTGAAAACAAAAATAATGATAGTGCTTTATTTAATGATTTCAGGGGCCTTATCAATTATTTTTGAATTACTTTGATTGTTCAAATAATTAGAATGGTGGCTATTATAATCATGCCCAAATTTACCAGACATAGGGAACATTTTTAGTGGGCATTTTGGATTTGTTGAATTTTCACCAAATTTGAATTGTTTTGGTTCAAAGTTATCTTGGGGTTTCCTTTTGTTCCCCATTTCATGTTAATGCAAAAATGAAACATGATGCAAGCACAATACTATTCCTAGGACATCTAGCTAGGGTTGTGACATGGAGCCTTTTCCGGTAATCTGCTGGAGAGGGATTCAATCATGAAGGGCATCTACATCAACTCCATTACCCCTCCGATAATGCGTGAGTAGTCTACCACAGACCTATGGGTCCATAGATAGTAGCTAGATGGCTTCTTTTATCTCTCTGTGCTTCAATACCATGTTCTTCATGATCTTCATGGAGATATTCGATGTAATACTCTTTTGCGGTGTGTTTGGCGAGAACCGATGAATTGTGGGTTTATGATCAGCTTATCTATGAATATTATTTGGTTCTTCTCTGAATTATGATATGCATGATTTCGTATCTTTGAAAGTCACTACGAGTTATTGATTTGGTTTGGCCAACTAGATTGGTAATTCTTGCAATGGGAGAAGTGCTTAGTTTTTGGTTCAATCTTGCATTGTCCTCACCTAGTGATAAAGTAGGGGTAGCGAGGCACGTATTGTATTGTTGCCATCAAGGGTAAAAAGATGGGGGTTTCATCATATTGCTTGAGTTTATCCCCTACATCATGTCATCTTACTTAATGCGTTACTCTGTTCTTCATGAACCTAATACTCTAGATGCAGGTAGGAGTCGGTCAATGTGTGGAGTAATAGTAGGAGATGCAGAATCGTTTTGGTCTACTTGACACGGACGTGATGCCTATATGCATAATCATTGCCTTGGATACTGTCGTCGTTTTCTCACGGGGGGTCACGCGAGACAACAGATGCCATGGGGTGGCTTATCGAGGTGAGAGCAAGGCTGTCGTGGATGATCTTGTAAGGGTATGCGAATAGAATGCAGTGGTTTACCTAGATTCGGGGCTTTTCGAGGAGATAATACCCCTGCTCCTTCATATATGTGTATCTGTGGAATATCCGATACATGGTTGCTCCTGGAGCTGTATGGGAGAGGAAAGCCATGAGGCTTCTTGCCTCATGTGTGTGTGTGAGCATGTGAGAGTGGGAGACCAATCCCTATATGTGGTGAGCATGAGGCCTTTATATAGGAATGAGTGGGTAGCTTGGGATGTAAGCTACAGTGGGTAGCTTACATCCCAAGCAGCTTGAGGTGTAAGCTACCATGGGTAGCTTACAAGTCAAGCCACATGTAGCTTGAGCACTAAGCTATGTCTATCCCCTGGTGTACTTTATAAATCAGTGCCCAGGGGGCAGGTTACACTGTAGAGAGTACTACATGACACGTGTACAATGTGCTCCTGCTCGCCAATAGTGCACCGCCACGAGATATGGTCGTCTGGTCCGCGCGTGTCCGATGGGACGCTATAGTTGGCTCCAGGCTACTGGCTGGCGGGCGCAGCCGGCTGGTCAGAGCAGCCGGCCATGGGTGTGAGTCGGAGTAGCCGGCCTGGGCTAGCATGCACCCCGTCCGACCGGCCGCCTTTGGGGTACCCAGGGTTCATCCCCCAGACAGTAGCCTTCGAGCCTTCGGGTGACTCGCAGAGTCGGGCGGAGGGTTTTTGTAGTCGTTGTCGTTGTTGTTGCAGAAGTTGTCGATGACGGTCGATCGCGGGTTGGGGATGACACGGCTTGCTATCAATGGGGGCGCGCCAGCACACTTGCTGGGTGTAGCCTCGAGCCTCCGGGCGACTCGAAAAGTTGGGCGGAGGGTCTTTGCTATTGCTGAACTAGACGGTGGCGTCGAGGATGCCGGGCGTTGATGTGGAGTCCGCCGGCTGGTGGTTTCCAGTGGGGGCATGCCTGCGCACCTGCTGGGTGTAGCCTCCGAGCCTCCGGCCGACTCGAGGAGTTGGTCGGAGGATCTTTGTTGTTGCTGAAGCAGGCGGTGGTGTCAAAGATGTCGGGCGCAAACGCAGGGCCCGCCGGTTGATGGGCGCGGAGCCGTGCCAAAGGCGGACGCGGGTGTCCGTAGGCTGATGAGCGCGGAGCCCTGCCTAAGGCGGGCACGGGGTTTGCCGGCTGTCGAGCGCGCGGCATTGCCGGGCGCAGACGTAGGGTCCGCTGGCTGATGGGCACGGAGCCCTGCCGAAGATGGATGCGGGGTCCGCCGGCTATCGAGCACGGGACGCTGCCGGGCGTGGACGGAGGGTCCACCGGCTGATGGGCTCACAACCCTACCAAAGGCGGACGCGGGGTCTGCCGGCTATCGAGTGCGAGGCGCTTCTGGGCGCGAACGGAGGGTCCGCCGGCTGATGGGCGTGGAGCGCTGCCGAAGGCGGACGCGTGGTCCGCCAGCTGATGATGCGGAGCCTACCGAAGACAAACGTGGGGTCTGCCGGCTGTCAAGCACGGGACGCTGCCGGGCGCGGACAGAGGGTTCGCCGGCTGATGGGCGTGGAGCCCTGCCGAAGGCGGATGCGGGGTCCGCCGGCTGATAGGCACGGAGCCCTGCCGAAGGCGAACGCAGGATCCGCCGGCTGATGGGCGCGGAGCCCCGCCGAAGACGGACGCGGGGTCCGCCGGTTGTCGAGCGTGGGATGCTGCCGGGTGCGGACGAAGGGTTTGCTGGTTGATGGATGCGGAGCCCTGCCAAAGGCGGACGCGGGATCCGCCGGCTGTCGAGCACGAGGCGCTACCGGGCACGGACGAAGGGTCGGCCAGCTGATGGGCATGGAACCCTGCCGAAGGTGGATGCAGGGTCCATCGGCTGATGGGCGTGGAGCCCTGCCGAAGGCGGATGCGGGGTCCGCCGGCTGATGAGCGCGGAGCCCTGCCGAAGGCGGACGCGGGGTCCACCGGCTGTCGTGTGCGAGGCGCTGCCGAGCGCGGATGGAGGGTCCACCGGCTAATGGGCGCGGAGCCCTGCCGAAGGCGGACGTGAGGTCCACTGGCTGATGGGAGTGGAACCCTGTTGAAGGCGGACGCGGAGTCCGTCGGCTGTCGAGCCCGAGGCGCTGCCGGGCACGGATAGAGGGTCTGTCGGCCGAGGGGCGCCGAGCCCTGCCGAGGAATAGCCTTCGTGCCTCTGGGTGAGGAGGTTCCTCATGGAAACAACCGTGCAGAAGACAAGGTTAAGTCGGTGTAGATACATTAAATATTTGACTTTGGTAGTGCATGTTTATGCAGAGGGTACCGACTCGGTTTCGTCCGAGCCCCCTTAAGTCTTTTTCATGTTCTCTCCGCTCATTGGCTTTTGCTCTTGCTAGCCGGACAGCCAGGAGCCGGTCTGTAGCTAAGATGAAGAGTGGGCCGCGGAATGGAGTGTATAGTACTCGAACTCTGGGAGCAGGCTCGACCGAGCAGATACTCATAAATGAAACGACCGGGTTGCCCAAGCCGTTTTCTCCCTGGACGCTTTCCGCATGTGGTGACCTCCAGCTTTTGCTCTCACTAGACGGATAGCCGTGGTACGGTTTGTAGCTGAGACAAAGAGTGGGCCTTCAGTCCCATGCACGCTACTAAACCGTCGCGTGGGAACGAACATATCGGGCCAAGCGGCCAGCCCCGGGCCGAGACTAGCTGGTGCCTGGGTGATAAGTAAAGTTGCAGAATAAATGCAGGGATGGCCCTCGAGGGTCGCTCGGGGTTGTGCGGGAGGAGACCTCACATTGCTTTTGGTGTCGGCGAGGCGGTTTTGTTGATGTCGGTCAATGCTGTTTGTAGCCGACGTGGTCCTGCTGATGCGTGTGAGGCGCTACTGGGCGCAGACTTGGGGTCTGCTGGCTAATGGGCATGAGGCGCTGTCGGGCGCGGATGCGGAGTCTGCCGGCCGATGTGCATGAGGCGCTGCCGGGGGTGGACGCGGGGTCCCCCGGCTAATGGGCGTGGAGCCCTGCTATAACAGCCAGGGACCGACGCTCCAGAAGATTCCCCATTTATTTCTATTCTCGTCTATGTTTCATTTGGGTGTTGCATTCATCATAGCATCATTCGCATCATCTGCATAGCACCGTCACCCGTTTTTGAAAACTTGCATTCGTTCATAGTCGCCGGTTCCCTCCTTTTTTGCCGTTGCCCGTTTCAAGACCAACCACACACGCACGCGCCCACAGCATCGTTTTAAAAACCCGCTTTTTAAAGCGCGCAAAAAAATATTCTCGGATTGGGTTGAAACTTGGCATGCGGTCTTGTTATAGCGTAGGTAGGCCACCTGCCAAATTTCATCGCATTCCGAGTTTGTTTGTCACCCCATCAGTCAGACATTGCAGTGAGGTCATCGATTTATTCATCGGACGTTTTCGGTTAATAAAACCTCGTGCCACAGGCCAACATCCCCCTCTCTCCTTAGCCCACACCCCCTCTACACGGCCCACTACCACCTTGCTAGCCCCCTCCACTTCCGGACTGTCGGATCGACATCCTACGGTCCGAAAACGGACAAAAAACCCTAACCCTAGCCTCCCTGCCTATAAATAGATGCCTCCCCCTTCCATTTTTGGCCTCCCTAACCTCTCCCGCATTGTTTTCTGTGCCCAGCCGTTGCCCCTCCACCACTTGTCGCGCCGCCGACCACCTAGCGCCATCACAGCCGCCGCCTGCAACCAGGGGCTGCCACGTCGCCCCTGGCTCCCCCAGCCGCCGCAGCCCGCCCGAGCCCACGTGTGGCCCGTCCCGGACCCGATTTGAGCCGCCGCCCGTTCCCCGCTCTCGCAGCCCCAATCTGGAACAAGGGGAAGATTCCTCTTGAGCTCCCATGGCTCCGCCGCCAGCCGGACCTCGCCGGAGCTCGCCGGAGGACCCCCCCCCCCCCCCCGAGGTCGTCCCTCTCCTCCTCCTCCTCCCTCTCCTTCCCTCTTCTCATTGCCCTTCTCTCTTTTCTCTAACCCCCCTCTCCCTCTTCCCTGCCCAGGCTGCCATGGGAGCCCGAAGCTCCGCCGTCGGACGCCTAGTCCTCGCCGTCGTCGGGAACGGACGGACCCGGGCAGTCCCGGCCCAGATCCGCCTTCGCCATGCCTCCCCGCCGCCTGATGAC
Organism: Hordeum marinum; assembly: GCA_022496015.1. NCBI lineage: Eukaryota > Viridiplantae > Streptophyta > Magnoliopsida > Poales > Poaceae > Hordeum > Hordeum marinum. Next base: position 300,428,775 of record CM039673.1, read on the forward strand.
GGCCGGTGTCGCGGAAACCACCGACCCAGCCCTCGCTCGCTCCAACGCCAGGTGGACCTCGCCAGCGCCCCGGCTTACCTCCCCTCTCCTCTAAGGCCCAACCAGGCGCAAGCCCATCAGCAGCACCACCGGCCCATGGACACAATGGTGAGCACCGCCTAGCCCCCACCCTAAGCACCTTTTAGCTATCCAGCGCACACCTATAGTTCAGGCCCTATTCAGTTTCGGCCCGTGCTTTTTTTATCCTGCTGCGAATTTTGCTAATTAACTAGAGAATTATAGATTTGTGGAAAAGTCCCTAATGATCATGCATTTAATATCTCCACTTTCGTGCATCGGGTTAAAACAAATTATATATAAAACTTAACTAGAATTTCGCGTAAATTAATAATTTGCAACTTTCAACCATGTTTAAACTGATTAACTTGCTGTTTGCTGTATTGAAATTAATGCCATGTTAAAATGACTTATTTGATGACTACTAAACCGTATCTCCGATAAAAATGTTTTATATATGTAACTTGGCTATAAAAAATGTGTAGAATCACATGGTGACATTTATTTTGCTGTTTAACAACTCTAAAATTGTGCTAGGACAGATCTGGACCAAATTCATAATATGCATATGGGGTTGTTTTGGAAATGATATATGTTGCTTCCGGTCCCATTTAAAATGCCTAGATGATATAGTTGTTCATGCTTCACCTCTTGCCAAGTTTAACAACATTTAATATTGATGAGTACCTAAACGAGAGTGAACTAAATATTCAACACGGAGTTTCGTCAATAGGCAACTCGTTGCATATTGAACTTCACTTAATGTGTAGTAGTTGTTTGTTGTTCTTGCCATCCCCTGCCATGCCTTGCATATTAAACCGGATATGCATCATGTTTGTTTGCGCATCGTGTCTTGCATATGTTGCGCTGTATCTTGTGTTGATTGTTTGTTTCCGGTTTGCTTCTCGATAGAGTTCCGAAAGCGTTCGGAGTGTGAGGATTCGTTCGACTACATTGGCTCGTCTTCTTCATGGACTAGTTCTTCTTCTGAGCGGGATCTTAGGCAAGATGACACATTTCCTTGGATACCACTATCATTGCCATGCTAGTTGTCCCACTTTTATCGCTATGTCTCGCTACCTACCACTTGTTTGTCAAGCTTCCCAACATTGCCATGAAAAGCCTCTAACCCCTTCACATCCCAGCAAACCATTGTTTGGCTATGTTACCGCTTGCTCAGCCCTTCTTATAGCGTTTCTAGCTGCAGGTGCAATTGCTTCCATGTGTCAACATGGACATTCTTTTGTTATATCACAATATTATTACTATTTAATTTAATGCACATATATACTTGGTAAAGGGTGGAAGGCTTGGCCTTTTGCTCGGTGTTTTGTTCCGCTCTTGCCGCCCCTCGTTACTTGTGAACCGGTGTTATGTTCCCTAATTGAGCGCTCCTAACAAGCTTGGGGTTGTTATGGGGACCCCCTTGATTTTAGTTTTAGGATAAAGCTTTTCTGGCAAGGCCTAACATTGGTACTACATTTGCCTAATAACTAATAAAATTGCATAGGGACCCGCGGGCACCCGCGGATAATTTAATCAACCCACTGTATGTTGTACACTGCGCTCATCTGGTCGTGTCCTGAGAACGAGATACGCGGCTCCTATCGGGTTCATCAACACGTTGGGCGGCCTTGCTGGATTTGTTTTACGTTTCTTGAACGTCTTGAGTGAGAAATTCCGATTATTCTTCAGGCTATCTCGAGGTGGCGGATTTACTATGGAATTACCTAGGAAGATCACGAGATCCGTGGTCGCGGTTATTCTCGCTGCATGTGGTTAATTTGTGATGGATGAGTTGGAGCACCCCTGTAGGGTTAAATCTTTCAGAAAGCCGTGCCCGCGGTTATATGGTAAACTTGGATACTTTTTTTAACACCCGGTCATAGCAAACTTGAAGTAAACTCTAATAAAATACATCAAATGTGTGCGTAACCGTGATTGTCTCTTCTCGTGAGTTCTTATCCGAAAGAGAACACGGTGGGGTTATGATTGACGTAAGTAGGTGTTCAGGATCAGTTAGTGATCATTACTAGTTCATGTCCATTATGTGTAGACCACCATACTTTAATTTCTGTACTCGTAAGTTAGCCACTCATATAAATGCTTAGTCGCTTTGTGAAGCCTCACCACTTAACCATACCTCACCTATTAAGCTTTAATAGTGTTGATACCCTTGGAAATGAGATTGCTGAGTCCCTGTAGCTCATAGATTACTACAACAACAGTTGTAGGTACATGTAATGTGATGATTTGACGTGAGCATGTTGCTTGTTTGATTTGGAGTTCTTCTTCTTCTTCATCGATCTAGGATGGGTTCCAGGCGGCATCCTGGGATAGCAAGGATGGATGTCATTTGTCGTTTGTTTTTTGTCCGTAGTCAGACCCTGCTCTTATGTATGATGTTTGAGTATGTTGTTGTATTGATGTGATCTTGATGTAGCTTGTGGCGAGTGTAAGCCAATTCCATATACTCATCTTTTCTGTACATGTACTTGTAATGATATCCATTCTTGCAACACGACGAGATGCGCTTCTATTCCTGTCGAGGCCCTCATGCCGAAATCAAGTTAGACAGGAGGAGGAGGCCAGAGGTGCGGGCCACGCAGTCGGCGCGTGGGCGCAGCGGAGCCGGAGGCACGGCGACGTGGGGCGAGGCGCGAGTCAGAGCCAAGGGAAGGCATGGCAACAGGTGAGGAGCCGGCCAAGGCGACGGGTGGGTGAGCTGACGTGCAGAGGGAGGCGTGGCGAGGTGGTGCGCGGGGGTGGAGGCCGGCGCGGCCGGGTCCAGCCGGGTGGAGGCCGGCGCGGCCGGGTGGAGGTCGACACGGCTGGGCTGGGCACGCGGGAGGCGGTGTGGAGACGGGCTCCATGAGGCCGGGTAACGCCGGCGACCCGGAGCCGGCCACGGGGCGGGGTAGGTGGAGCCGGACGGCCGGGAGCCGGCCCGGTGCGCGGGTGGGCGCCGGCACCTTGGGTGAAGCCGACCGTGGCTGAGGCCGCGCAAGCGAGCGGGCGGACGGCGAAGGCGCAGCCCAACGGGGCAACGCGGCAGCAGAGGAGTGTGTCGAAGGGAGCCGAGGCAAGGAGGAGCCGGTGCGCGGAGGAGTCAGACGGACGTGCACGAGGCCGGGTGACAAGGCAAGTCGAGGCGCAGCTGGACGGCAGAGTTGAGGCCGATGGAGCCGGGTGCTGCCGCCTGCCTGACGGACGAACCACGGTGGCCGAAGACGGATGAGCCACAACGCAACAGGCGACGTCGTTGCCTCATCCGGGGCATATCTGACTATTGTCTATCTAGCTTTTGGCCAACGTATGGGTGTAGTATGGATGTATGTGCATTGTGTGGGTAGTATTGAAGGTGAGTAGTAGCAGCAGCATGAGTCGTAAGTAGAGGAGGAAGCGGCAATCACGGCAGGCGAAGGCCGCAACGGTGCTTGAGCAGGAGGCTCGACGCGCAATTGTGTGGCGAGGGCGCTCAGTGTCGAGGTCGACGGTGAGGATGCGCCGTCCCGCGCGGCCGCTCCGAGAGCGCATCAATGTCGGCCCCTGGGCGCTACCGGAGAAAGGGTGGCGACACCACGCCAGTGATGACAAAGATTGCGAGACCGACGATGAGGACGCGCCGCCCCGCGCGGTCGCCCTGGGGGCGCGTCGAAGTCGAGCCCCCGGGCGCTACCGGAGAGATAATGGCAACGCCACGCCGGTGATGACGAAAATGGCGAGGCCGGCAATGAGGACGCGCCGCCCCGCGTGGTCGCCCCTGGGGCGCGTCAAAGTCGGGCCCCGGGGGCTACCAAAGAGACGGTGGTGATGCCGCGCCGGTGAGGATGACGAAGATGGTCTCGGTTGAACCACGGTTCCAGCAGCAGCTTGCCCCATGGTGGGCGCCAACTGTCATCGTTTTCTTACGGGGGCACGTGAGACGGCAGATGCCATGGGGTGGCTTATCGAGGTGAGGGCAAGTCTGTCGTGGATGATCTGGGACGGGTAAGCGAATAGCATGCAGTGCTTTACCCAGGTTTGGGGCTCTCCGGGGAGATAATATCCCTACTCTTGCATATCTGTGTATTTGTGGAATATCCGATACATGGTTGCTCCTGGAGCTGTACGGAAGACGAAATCGATGAGGCTTCTTGCCTCATGTGTGTGTCTATAAGCAAGTGAGAGTGGGAGACCAACCCCTATATGTGGTGAGCATGAGGCATTTGTATAGGAATGAGTGGGTAGCTTGGTATATAAGCTACAATGGGTAGCTTACATCCCAAGCAGCTTGAGTTGTAAGCTACCATGGGTAGCTTACAAGTCAAGCCACATGTAGCTTGAGCACTAAGCTATGGCTATCCCCTAGTGTACTTTATAAATCTGTGTCCAGGGGGCAGGTTACACTATAGAGAGTACTACATGACGTGTGTACAGTGTGCTCCTGCTCGCCAATAGCACACCACCACGAGATATGGATGTCTGGTCCGCGCGTGTCCGATGGGACGCCGTAGTTGGCTCCGTGCTACCGGATGGCGGGCACAGCCGGCTGGTCAGAGCAGCCGGCCAGGGGTGTGAGTCGGAGCAGCCGGCCCGGGCGGGCGTGCACCCCGTCTGACCCGCCGCCTTTGGGGTACCAGGGGTCATCCCCCTGACAGATATCGTCATAATTATTCGCTTTTCTATCAATTGCTTGACAGTAATTTGTTCACCCACCTTGATATTTTCCTTCAAGAGAGAAGCCTCTACTGAAACTTATGGCCCCCGGGTCTACTTTCCATATTATATTTTCAGATCTATAAACCAAAAATACCAAAAATACCTTGCTGCAATTTATTTACTTTTTACTTTCCGCAATCTTTTATATCTATCTCTATTATATCTAATCCTTGCAAATAACCATGAAGGGATTGACAACCCCTTTATAGCGTTGTGTGCAAGAGTTTGATTATTTGTGTAGGTGCATTCATTGTTGACTTGCTTGTTCCTCCTACTGGATTGATAGCTTGGTTCTCATCAACCGAGGGAAATACTTACCTACTTTGCTGCATCACCCTTTTCTCTTCAAGGAAAAACCAAAGCAAGCTCAAGAGGTAGAAGGGTGCCATTATTTTGATAGTACCATCCGTGGCTATGCGTATACCTTTTGACTCTAGAATAAAATTATGGATGAGACTACCAGGAACCAACCTAGTCAACAACCACAACAATATGTCAGTTTTTGTGAATCATATCTATGCCTTTGACCCGACCACGTTAGAGCACAGCCGACAAACAAAATTGTCCCCACACCACAATATAACCCCTAGCCTAGATGCTATATCAGAGGCCACCCCATGACCTTACCAAGCATCCCTCACCTTGTGCATTGCATCCATAGCCATTTTTTCATGTCGTGCCTTGGGATTCATATGAGAACCCCGGATGCAACCTCGGGGAGTTTTGTTAAGATATTGTGGGATTTTACCTGCAGTGCCATGGGTTCTCCCCACCCACCCCAATCTGAGCTGTTCAAATCAAGAATCACTACCACCGCCTCAAAATATTGGGCAGTTGTGCACATTCCACCAATAGACCCAAACCAAGACCCCACAGAAGTCTCCTTCATCGGGAAATATTTCGTCATGACCTATAGATTTGTTTGACATGTACAGTAGGCACCGTGATTGTATTAATTATTGTAGCGTTTGTCTGCCTGATGTGATATCTCTGTTGTGTTTTATAATTTACTATATGAATATATTGTGTTGGTTGCAGTTGTTTGCTGTGATTTAAAAAATAAAAAACCGAGTGTTTTCATCGTAGCTAATCTTAGACCACTGCAACGAAATTTTTTCCAACATAAATTTGATTTACATGCCCTCGCGTCATACGACTCACAACCACATACCACGTACACTGAGTGCAGAACCATGCTTGCAATTAACACCTAACCGATCACCTCGCTAGTAAACCGTAGATACACCAATTGTCCGCAATTTTACCATGACCAAGTCATATCATGTGTGTGGAATATTTATTTTTCAGGTTAAGATTGTCATGCGGTCGGAGTAATATTATTTTTGCAACGTCCTTAGCAAATTGCAAGAACGAGATTTTTCTTAAGGGTGGTAGAGTTTTAACACCCCAAAAATTTAATCATGTTTTATTAATTAAAATTTTGCCATGAATAATTATTTTCCATTGTTTAGATTCCGTTGATTCCAGAGCCACTCATTTTCTCTGAATTGTAAAATTATTCCCTCCTGTTAGAAATTTTTGAATAATATTGTGGGACTTCAATGTTTTATTAAAGCATTTTATTTCATTTAGTGAAACCAGTGGAATTATTTATAATAAAACTTGCCAAGTTTTAATTCCTTTTAATAGCATTTTCATCCATGTAAAGGCTCATGTCGCACTACAACCCTTTTATAAATTCATTTATAAATCCCACTATCATGGGGAATGAAAACCTATGTGATCGGAGGGACCCCTTTCGGTTCGGCGGGGAAGTAGGCTCGCACAAAGAGTAGGTCTGATGAACAACACGCGGGTTTTTTACCCAGGTTTGGGCCGCAAAGATGCGTAAAACCCTACTCCTGCTTGGTTGTATTGTGGGTGTTCTTAGGGTTCTGGCTACAGGAGCGCTATGAGCAGCTGCTACGCGTATGAGCTAGAAGATCCAAAGTCGAAAAGCCCCAAAAGTCCTCTATTGTATCGCCCTGGGCCTCCTTTTACACTCTAAAGGGGATCCCAACAGTGGCGCATAGTGTGTACATAGTGTGTATAGAGCTACAGTGCTATCATACCTAACACTGATGGAGTAGGACAGACACATTTAATTAATGCACCGTTAGGCATCTTTGTCTGTCCACGGGACAATACAGGAGCTTGTCCCATCGGCACCGCTTAGCCCCTCCATCGCCGAAGTCGCGACATGTGCCAAGGCGGGGTGACACCTGGCTTGTGCATTGGTGGGGCCTTGCCGGGGCTTCACTTTTCTTGAGGGTTTGATGTCCATCCTGGCAAGGTCTTGCCGGGGGTCTTGATTCTTTTGTGCTTGTACCTGGTTGTTCCCTGTCGGGCCTCGTCATCAGGGGGGCTACTACTGCCCCTGCACGAGTAAGGGGCACTGGAGAGCCCAAAACTCTAGTGCACCGATAGGAGCCCCCGGGCCTGGGCCACACAAGTCGCGAGGCTTTGTTGGGCTTGGCCCAAAAAGTGCACGGGCATGCGTGGCAGGGCCTTGCAGTTGTGATCCTTGCACTTACTGTGCCTCCCCACGACGCCCATTGAATTTTGGACCTGGGATACATGCGCAGCACGGTTGTTGCAGCAGCGCACCTGCAAAGCGTTTCTATATTATTTTAGTAAAGAGGCTGCCCCGCGCCTTCCCCATAAAGAGGAAATTGTAGAGGTGCTGCTCATTTACCTCTTGTCTTTCCCAATCTGAGAACCACCGTCACCTTCCTCCCCAAGCCCGAAACAAAGCTCCTCCCATTCATCCGTGCCTCCACTCCCTCTTCGTCTTCAGCCCCCGCCCCCATAGCCACCATGCAGCCCAATGCTAGCAAGGAAAAGGATGCAGAAGACGTCTCGGAGAACAAGCTGGTGAGGATGCGGAAGGAGCATGTCGTCTTTCCGCCGGGGCTTGACGTGGGCACTCTAAAGGAGCGATACCGGTGTATGTGGGCGACAGAGACGACGGTGCATCCCTCCACCAGCGTGAGTCCAGGTCCTTTCAGGGGCAGCCTAGATAAATATCATTTTTTCGCCGATTATTTTTACTGCGGGCTCTTCCCCGCCCCCCTTCTCGGATTTCTTCAATGACATCATGTTCACTTACATCTTCCAACTCTTGGATTTTACGCCGAATGTCGTGACGTGTATGTTAGTTTTCGCTCATCTTTGCGAAAACTTTGCCGGAGTAGTTCCCAGCACCACTCTTTTCCACTACTACTTTACTCCCTGCATCCAACAAGGCGGATCCCTTTTTGGTGTCATCGCTTGGATTCCACGGCAAGGAACCAAGGAGTTCTACCCAGACGGGTCCTACTGCGAGAGGTGGGACGAGTGGCGAGGCAAATGGTGCTGGATTCAAGAGGAGAAATTCCAGCCTTTCTGCTTGTCGCGGCAAGACAAGATGGTGTGTGGCGACGACTGGAATGCCCTTGACCCTGATGAGGGGAAGCTCGCGGTCGCAACCACCAGGATTCACCGCCTCAGAAACATCGCCCTAACCGTAGAGATGATAGGCGCCGATTTCCTTCGCCGGCGCATTGCTCCCCTGCAGAATAAGGGGAGGCCAGCTTGGGAATTCTAGAACGCGGTGTACATCATGAGGTTGCGCCCCGGGCTGAACCACAATCTGACAGTTATGCAGCACAGAGCTCTCTGCTAGAAACTGTTAAGGAGTGCCGTGGTACGCGAGCTGTCGGCAGGCATAATCCCCTTGTGGAACAAGTCTGCTTTAGGTAGAATCATCGCCATGATGCCGGCGTACGATGCCCACAGCCTTGACGAATCTTGGATTGAACCGCCTGCAGAGCAAGTGCAAGAATTCTTTGATAACTTGACGGAGAGGGCCATCCGCAAGGAAGAGGGCCTCGTCCGTGACACACTGAGGAGGAAATGGCATACATCGCCAGCAGGGCGGAGGAAGCAGATCTTGCCGTGGAGGCCGGCAGCGCCAGCTTCTTGGAAGATGAAATAGGCGGAGGGGAAACACTGTCGGACAAAAATCTTGTCGGGCAGGGCAGAGCTGCTGAGGAGAAAAGCGCCGCATCTGCCCGGGGCTGTCCTACTGAAGACACAACTGAGGAAGAGCTGCTCGAGGAGGCCCCGTCCCTTGTGACAAGGAAGAGGCACGTACTTCGAAGCATCGCCACTAGGCTTCTGGTCTGCCAAGCTCCTTCGAGCAACGCAATCCCTGGCAAGGGGGCCGCCAGCAAGGCCATGCGGCAGCAAGAAGCTCATCAGCAACCTGCGCCCTCCGCGGCCAAGCGATCCAGGAGCACCCCACCACCTCCCCCCACGGGCACCATGGCGGAAGTCGCCTTTGACCTCTCTGCCCTTAGCTCGGGTGAATAAGATGAGGAGTAGGCATCTTGCCATATCTTTTGCCTTTCGAATTTCTAGCTTTACTTTACTCATTTGCTTTGCCTTGGCTTGCCTCCACAGGGATGTGGAAACACTGGCGCAAAGGGTAGCGAAGAGGGCAAGGAGCTTGACGGTTGAGGAGCCGCTGGCAAGCGCCTCGGGCGTGCCAAAGACGACCATCATCAACCCAGAGTCTAGCCCATGGCGCATCCCTCGACTCGGCCCCCGGCGGAGCCCCCAGAGTGAGCCCATTACTCACTTCCCGCTGGCAAGTGTTGGGGTGCGCATCTTTACTACTGACATCATCGGATGTGCAGGAGGTGGGCGGTGACAAGGAGAACCATCAGAGGTCGTCCCTGATACGCCGTCTCCTTCATCTATGCTGCCCAGAGATGGATCCCCAGTGAGGACTTCCTCCAGCATGCTTTATCGTAACAAGGTACAGCCGGCAAGCACGTGCACCGGTAGGTCTTCGCCGGCAACTGTCGTTGGTGCAGGTACTCTTTATTATGTTCGTCTTTTTTGTCTTCTTGAACTTCCACCTCAGCTTTATTTGGTTTGCTTTCTTGGCCTTCAGACAGCCCCTCGATGGAGGGTATGGATGTTGACACCGTCATCGAGCAGATCGCCAGGGATGCTGCCGCTGAGGCTGACAGGATCGCTGCTGAGGAGGCCATCAAGAGTGCTGCCGCCGAGGCTGCTGAAGCCCCCAAGAATGTTGACGCCGAGGCCGCTAGTGCTGAGGCCTCCAAGGCCACGTGGGAAGAGACCAAGAAGGCCGATGAGGGGGCCAGTGACCATACTGACGGCATTCCTGCCGCAGGAGCGCCAGGCGCTACGCCGGCCACGGAGACCCCAGCTGTCGAGAAGGCGGACGTCGAGGACCAGCCACCCACATCAGAAGCCCCTTCGTCGATCAAGTACCTCGGGGTTGGCGATAATTTGTTCGTCAGCATCCCTGACATGACAAGCACTGGGACGCCAACCGAAGGGGGAGATTTTGAAGAGGGGATCATTGCTGTTGTCGGGATCGAGATTCTTGATGAACCAAGTGCTAGCAGCAGCAAATCCCAAGAAGAGAAACTCATCCAAACCATGGGCGACAGCTTTCGGAGTTCCAAGCGCTTCACCGCACCCGAAAGGAGAAACTGGATTCCAAGGCAGCAGTTATGGAAACGGCGGTGGCCAATTTCCAGGAGTGCGTCGAAGAAACTCAGGCCTGGTTCTCCCAAGCTTACCAGGATCTGAACTCTGGTCAGGCGCAATTGAGCCAAGGCTGGAGCCAGCTCTACATGCAGCAGTACGATGCCGAGCAGGCGCATGAGGAAGCCAAGCAACGGGCTAGAGAGGATGCTCGCTTGACGGAGCATCGTATCGGGCTCGACGCCCATGAGGAAGACCTTGTTGCTCGTGAGAAGGCGCTTGCCGACAATCTTCATGGCAAGGGAGTGGAGATCGAGGAGCTTGTCGTGTGGCGGACCCGGGAGCTGGAGTGGAAACACAAGGATACGCTCGAGGCTCTAACTGTAGATCACGTTGGCAAGCTGAAGGAGGTTGCTGATGCTGCCGAAGTTGCAGAGGCTACCAAGAACTTGCTGGAGGAGAGGGTGAAGAAGCTGGAGGCCGACCTTGAGGATCTCGGCAAGGAGGTCTCGTTACTCAATTATGAAAGAGACAAAGCCCTCGCCAGCCTGATGGAAATGTAGGTCACCATATCCGACAAGACAAAGCAACTCTCTTCAGCCAGCGAGTCCATTGATGACCTGAATCTAAAACTGGCTACGCTGACCAATACTCTCGAGACCGCCAGGCCCCGCTAGAAGGCTCTCATCAAGGACATCCAAGATGAGAAGGATCTGTCAAGAGTGTTTCTACTCTCCACAACGACTATGTACAGGGAGTACAAGTCTGGACTGAGAAGCTCGTCGACGTCGTGGAGAGGCTTGCCGCACAAGTGTCCGCCATAGGCCTGGAAGGCCCCATGTACTCTTTTGATGATAGAGTGTCCACGAGTGCCAATGTAACCATGATCTTCGACTGTATGCTTGGAGCCTTGGAGCAGCTTCACTCCGACCGGGCATCCTACCTGGCCAGCGAATCGTGCAAGCTCTGCCAGGCCGTTCTCTGCAAGGTGCTCTTCAAGGTGGCGTATAAGAACCCCGACATCAACTTCTCCAATGTCCTTGACCACTTGCCGAAGGGTGTAGATGTCAAGGCGCTTGAGGAACTCGTCGCGCCCATCGTCGACAAGGTAAGCCGAGTCAAGCGAGTTGAAGGCGGTCGCCGGGATTAGCTGCCTTACTCCTCGTCGCCATCCATGCCAAGAATAGTTTATCTTATGTTAGAATCTCGGCAAAACCGATGTAATATTGCTTGTTATGCTTTGAACAACTATTATGTTATCCTTCTTGTTTGATTTCTCTCTGTATGCATTCACCCTATGCCTGATTGGAAACTTGCCGGCACGCACACCCCTGCCGCAAGCGCTAGGTGTGGGACTTTAGAAGCCTGCTAGCGGGGCTGCCATCGGTGAGAGACCCTGGTGTTTTCAGTGCAGCCACTAGACTATTGAGCAGGGTCAAAACAGAATAGGGACGCAACCAATTGCAACAAGGTTCCTTCGCGTGCAGGTTTTCCATACAGAAGTCGAAATCGCCCAAGGAAAATAATTCCACAGCAAGAATTCACTTGGGGTTTTGCAACTTATCTTTTCGTTGCCGTACTCCTTATGGCAAGATTTTTCTTTTGGGACATCGCCCGTAGGTATCCATACCACCATTCCCCCCTGGCAAAGCTACACGCGAGGTAACCTTCTATCCTTTGAGAAAAAGAAAGAAGAGAAAATATGGATGTGGAACCTTGGCGGTCCGTTAGCTCTTGTCAGGAGTAAGTGAAAGTCAATATCTCAGACAAACATGCACATAAGTAAACATGGGGATCGATAATATTTATGGAACACTTATCTTTATTTAACTATGCACAGGGTCTGCGCCTGGCTTTTTATCAAGGATTACATGCTTCGGCGTCAAGACTTGTACAAAAGGTGGTTTCCGGGAGGCCCGGCAACCGCGCCTCATGGGTAGAACTTGTGAAGATGTTCGATATTCTAGGAGTTGCTCATTGGGATGCCATCTTCGGTCTCCAGGTGGACTGCGCCAGGCCTGGTGACTCGTACTACCCGATAAGGGCCTTCCCACTTTGGCGTCAACTTGTTGGAATTCTTGGCAGACTGAACTCGCCGAAGAACAAGGTCGCCTTCCTCAAGACTTCTAGCATTAACTTTGCGGCTATGGTAGCAATGCAAAGCTTGCTGGTAGTGTGCAGCTCTCACATCAGCCTGAAGACGGTCTTCCTCAAGGAGCGTCGCATCATCTTGCCGCAACTGCTCTTTCTCAAGCTCATCATAAGCGAGCACTCGAGGTGACCTGTATATGAGTTCGGTGGGGAGAACTGCTTCCGCCCCATATACGAGGGAGAAGGGTGTCTGGCCGGTAGCTCGATTTGGTGTCATTGTGATTGACCAAAGAACCACCGGCAACTCATCAATCCAGCGCCTTCCACACTTGCGCAACTTGTCAAAAGTTCTTGTCTTGAGGCTTCGCAGCACTTCAGCATTAGCCCTGTCTGCTTAGCCGTTGCTCCTTGGGTGGGCAACGGAAGCAAAACAGATTCTGCTGCCAAGCTCTTGGACATACTGCATGAAGGTGCGGCTCATGAACTATGTGCCATTGTGAGTGATGATCCTGTTGGGAACACCAAAGTGGCAGACTAGTCCTTTGAAGAACTTGATAGCTGACTGTGCTGTCACCTTTCTCGCTGCTTCCACTTCCAGCCACTTTGTGAACTTGTCGATTGCAATGTACAAGTACTCAAAGCCCCTGGCAGCATGGGGGAAGGGGCCCAAGATGTTGATCCCCAACTCGAAAATGGCCAAGAGAGAGGGATTGTTTGAAGGGCTTGAGCTGGTTGATGTAATTTCTTCGAATGAAACTGGCATGCTTCACACTTGGTTACTAATGTAGTTGCATCCTGAAGGGCAGTGGGCCAAAAGAAACCTTGCCAGAACGCCTTTCCAGCAAGTGCTCTTGATCCTATGTGGGAGCCACATATGCCTCCATGTACTTCTGCCAACAGCTCCAGTCCATCCTCCCGAGAAATGCACTTGAGTTTCACACAATTCAGTCTCTTTCTATACAGGACGTTTTCCACGAAATGGTACATATTAGACTGACGGGCTACTTTCTCTGCTTCCTCTTGTTCCTAAGGTTGTTCTCCTATTTGAAGGAAATGGACGATGTGATGTGCCCATGCTGGATCCTGGGGCTCGACAACAAGGACGAAAGGCATATCATCTGCCGGGGAGGCATTTGTCTCAACGGCAAGGGCTTGAGGTCCTGTTGGAGCCTGCTACCTCCCAGCAATCCTGATGGGAGCGGGTGCTTCCACGGGAAGAACCTGAGGCTCCGCCGGAGCGTGGTGCTCACCGGCAAGCCTAACGTTGTCCCCGGCAACCTCCTCGACGGCAGCTTCTGGGAGCTCTACCGGGAAATACTTGCCGGAACTCAACTTCCTTCTTTTCTCTTGTCCAGTTGATGGTGTCATGGATGATTGAGTCAGTCGGAGCACGAAAGCTCCTGGTTCCACATGTAACTTAAGGGCAGCACACTTTGACAGGCCATCGGCAACGATGTTTTCTGCACACGAAACATGCTCCATTTGCAGGCCGTCAAAATGTTCTTCCAACTTCCTCACTTCATCTATATAAGCTTCCATTAACGGACTCTGATAATCTTTATTCACTTGCCCGATGACAAGCTGAGAATCACCCGAGACAATAAGTCTCTTGATCCCAAGGTCTACCGCGATCCTGAGACCGGCGAGCGGTCCTTCGTACCCAACAATATTGTTCGTTGATCTCTCCCAGGGAAAATGCATCTGAATCACATATTTGAGGTGCTCTCCGGTGGGTGTGACAAGCAGCACTCCAGCATCGACGCCTTGCAGCGTGAAAGCCCCATCAAAATACATGACCCACTCTTGATCGCTTTCCTTGCCGGGGAGAGTTGACTCTGGAAGTTCTTCAACCGGCGTTGGGGTCAATTCTACAATGAACTCTACCAAGGCTCTGCTCTGGTTGGTGGAAGTGCTTTCAAACTTGAGACCAAAACTTGAGAGTTCTAGAGCCCACTCCACAATCCTGCCGGTAGCTTCAGGGTTCCGCAAGATCCACTGCAGCGGGACGAGAGTGACGACGGGGATATCATGTGCTTGGATGTAATGGTGCAGCTTCCTCGAGGCCATAAGGAGGGCGAAGAGCAACTTTTGCATGCCAGAATATCTTGACCTAGCCCCCTGCAAAAGGGAGCTGACAAAATAGACTGGGTGTTGCACCACCTTCTTCTGCTGGATTGCCTCATTCAACAGCGTAGATCCTTTCATACCGGCACCAGACCCAGTCGGGGAATGTCCTGGCTTGTTTCTTGGCGGTCCTGCCGCTGCCGCTGTTTCTTCATCAACTTCTCTTTTAGCCACTAGTGCAGCACTCACCACTTGATTTGTTGCCGCTAGATATAGCAGCAACGGCTCTTGTGGTTTTGGCATGACTAGGACTGGCAGAGAGGAGAGGTACTTTTTCAAATCCTTCAGCACTTCCTCCGCTTCTGGAGTCCATTTCATCGGACATGCATTCTTCAAGATTTTGAAAAAGGGTAGGGTGATCTCAGCAGATTTTGGGACAACACAGCCGGCAAGACGACGCACATCTTTGACACGTCTTGGTGCTTCAATTTGCTCAATTGCTTTGATCTTGTCGGGGTTTGCTTCAATTCCATGTTGAGATACAAGAACCCGAGGAGCTTGCCGGATGGGACGTTGAACACACACTACTCAGGGTTAAGCTTCATGTTGATCTTGCGTAGATATGCAAATGTTTCTTCTAGGTCTGATATGAGCGTAGCCTTGTCCTTGGTTTTGACCACTATATCATCCATATAAGACTCCATATTTCTATGTATCTGGGGCTCAAAATCAATCTGGACCACTCTTGCAAATGTAGAACCATCACTTTTCAACCCAAAACGCATACGCAAAAAGCAATACGTACCACATGGGGTGATAAATGCAGTCTTTTCCTCGTCTTCCTTGGCCATGAAAATCTGATGATACATGAATAGGAGTCAAGGAAAGACAACAAGTCACAGCCGGCGGTGGAGTCCACAATCTGGTTGATGCACGGAAAGTGAAAAGGATCTTTGGGGCAGGCTTTGTTGATATCTGTGAAGTCAATGCACAGCCTCCATTTTCCATTTGCCTTGCGCACTACAACTGGATTGGCCAACCACGTTGGATGTAGTACTCCTTTGATCAAGCCATCCGCTTCTAATTTCTTGATCTCTTCGGCAATAAACTGTTTCCGCTCCAAAGCTTGCTTCAGGACCTTCTGCTTGACGGTTGTGCATGTGGGCTGATGGCAAGGTGGTGCTCAATCACCTTCCTAGGAACACCGGGGATATCAGATGGTTGCCATGCAAACACATCGACATTCGCCTGCAGGAAGGCGACGAGAACGCTTTCCTATTTGTCATCAAGAGTGTAACTTATGGTGAAAGTTCCTCCCATACCATCCTCCTTGGCGGGCACCTTCTCGGTCTCTGGTGGAGCTGCCTTGGACTTCTTGCTCTTGCCGGTGGAGCTCTCTGGCACATCGTCAACAAGAGCGCAACACCCCAAGGAGGCGCACTTGCCGGAATGTGCGCCACAGGCCTTGCCGGACTTCTTCCCCCTAGGAGCTTCAGCGGTAGGAGCAAGTGCCTTGGTGGCAGGTGCTGCAACTGCCTTCCAGTAGAGTTGGTCGGCGCAGATAAGTGCGCCTTTCTTGTTAGAGTTGATCGTGATGACGCTCATCGGCCCGGGCATCTTCAACACATTGTAAGCGAAGTGGGTGGCCAACATGAACTTGGCCAGCGCTGGGTGACTAAGGATACCGTTATATGGCAATGAGATCTTGGCGACGTAAAAAATGATCTTCTCTGTTTTGAAATTTATATCGCTGCCAAATGTCATCGACAGCGTGATCTTGCCATTCGGCTGAGTTCTCCCTAAATTGACCCCTTGAAAAGCGACGGTCGGCTCGAGATCTTCACCAAGAATTTGCAGCCTCTGGATGACATCAGGCGAGATCAGGTTCAGGCTAGCCCCACTATCGACTAGCATCTTCGTCACCTTAAGGTTGCGAATTGTTGGCGAAACCAACAACGGCAAGCACCCGACCGCTGTTATGCGATCAGGTTGATCCTCGGCATCGAAAATGATAGGAGTGTTGGACCACTTCAGAGGTCTCTGGGCACTGATAGAGGGTTCCGCCGCGTTAACCTCGAGCGCTCACTGTTTAAGTTGGCGGCAAGAGAAATGTGACGAGGCACCTCCCTCGATGCACATCATCTCTGTGGCCTTCTAGAACTCATGCCCGCTGGAATCGTCATCCTCTTCGATGTCATCATCATCACTTTCTTGCTTGTCTCGGTCGTGGGCGGACCCGTCTTTTTGCTTCTTGGGCTTGTCGCGGCAACCTCCTC
The DNA here is from genome assembly GCA_022496015.1 of Hordeum marinum. Lineage (NCBI taxonomy): Eukaryota > Viridiplantae > Streptophyta > Magnoliopsida > Poales > Poaceae > Hordeum > Hordeum marinum. The sequence goes on from CM039673.1 coordinate 300,445,469, forward strand.
GGCCGACGCACTTCTTGTCGGACCCTTCTGCACCATCCTGGGCCTTCTCCTTTTCGCGCCTCTCGTATTCGTCTTTCTGTTTCTTGGCAAGCTGCTCAACTTGTCGGCAGTCTTGGAGATCGTGGCCCTTGGTGCGATGGATCTTGCAATACTGCTTGATGGAGCCTTCCGGCTTGTCGGCGGCCACCATCGCCTGGCAGGAGGCGCACCTTGCAACGTCCTTGCTGGGGTCACCATCCTTGCCCTTCTTGGCGGTACCGATATTGCCAAATCCCTCGACAGCATGCACGACTTTGCCCTTGCGTTTCTTGTTCCACCGCCGGTCCTTCTTCACCGGTGTGGCGGTGTCTTCATCCTCAGAGTTGACCCCTGCGCTAGCGTCTTCGCTGGGGAGCCTCCTTCCTTGTTCAGCACGAGCATATTTATCTGCCAGAGCATAAAGCTTGGCAACATCCCTGACCTGGTTCATTGCCAGCTCTTCTCGCATCCTATGGTTGCGCATGTTCTTATGGAACATGCTGATAACAACGGCAGGATGAACGTCTGGTATGTTGTAGTGCATGCGGCTGAATCTTTGAATGTACTTGCACAAAGTCTCGCCCTCCTTCTGAGGGATGATGTGCAAATCAATTTCTTGACCAGGAGCTTGGTGGCCTCCAGTAAAGGCGCCAACAACCAACAAACTTGTGGCACAGGTCTTCCCAAGAGGTGATGGATCCTTCCGGCAGGTGCATCAACCACGACCTGACGTTGGGCTTAAGCACCAACGGGGAGTAGTTGGCTAGTATCTTGTCATCGCGAGCCCCGGCAGCCTGCACCACAATGGTGTAGATGCTCAAGAACTCTGACAGGTGAGTCTTGCCATCATACTTCTTCGGGACTTCCGGCTTGAACGTGCGGGAATTGGGCCACTAGACTTGCCGCAGCTCATGGGGTAAATGCTGGACAACCCACCTCGTAAGGTAGGCTGACAGGATACCCTGCTACGGGCTTGTCTATAGTGGGCCCTGCACGCTTATCAGAGTGATGGCGCGCTTCCCACTGCCGCTCAATTGTAGTCTGAGTGTCTTCCTTGCTTCGCTCCCGAAGAACTTGACGCTGGTTGCGGCGAGTCCATGGATTGGACGACGTCGTCGAGTAACCGTCGTAAGCATTGGTCCGTCGATTCAGTGACCAGCGTTGTTGCTGTGGTGGAGAGTGCATCGTAGTCACACCGCCTCTGGCCTTCTCACCACTAGCGTGAGCCTGCTCGATGGACCAGAACTTATCTCCAAGGCTAAGGAGGCTCCGAATGGTGGCTCTCCATTCGTCAAGCTTTTCCGTAGCAGGAGGGAAGTTTAGGAATAGCAGTGCTCGCGCCATTGCTTCTTCCGACATGGTCAGCAGCAAGCAGCGCAAAGAACATGAGGTGCTCTGACTTCTAACAGCGTTAGAAGGAGATCCGCTGTGGTCCTATGATGGCACGCCACTCCCACTAGCATGCTAGCGAACATGCTGGCCCCACGCACCTTGGGAGTGATGCGTAGGAGCGTTTCCATGGGGACGTTGAGAACCGCGGGTGCCGTGGCGCGGCTCTTCGAGTGCGTCCTGGGAAGGTCATGGCGTAGGCACCGGCATGGGCATTCTAGAAGATACCCTTCCATCCCTGGAGTTCATTGTACCACTCATAGGCGGTACAACTTTGTCCTGAGACCCAGCGGCGTGGGGGTTCCTGCCGCCGCCATGGGCATCTCCGCGGCGGGCATCGCCGCTTGCTTTGGCCTTGATCATCGGAGCGTTGCAGAAGTTCTGAACCTCCGCCTCCTCCTCCACCTGTGTCTACGCCATCGCCTGTCTGTGCAGATATAGGGACAGCGGACGTAGATGGGCCAACCTTCGTCAGGCCCTTCTTCTTGGGGGACATGGCGATGATGAATATGAAGGAACTGGCACGCTGATCACCAAAATAGGTTCACACGACCTATCCCCCTACCTGGTGTGCCAAAGATGTCGTGGGGAAAAAACACCTATGGGATTGGAGGGACCCCTTTCGGTTTGGCAGGGAGCAGGCTCACACAGGGAGTAGGTCTGATGAACAACACGCAGGGATTTTACCCGGGTTTGGGCCGCAAAGATGTGTAAAACCCTACTCCTGCTTGGTTGTATTGTGGGCGTTCTTAGGGTTCTGGCTACAAGAGTGCTATGAGCAGCTGCTACGCGTATGAGATAGAATATCCAAAGTCTAAAAGCCCCAAAATTCCTCTACCGTATCGCCCTGGGCTTCCTTTTATACTCTAAAGGGGATCCCAACAGTGGCGCACAGTGCATACACGGGGTGTACAGAGCTACAGTGCTATCATACCTAACACCGATGGAGTAGGATAGGCGCATTTAATGCACCATCAGGCATCTTTGTTTGTCCACGGGACGGGACAAGAGCACGTCCCATCGGCATCGCTTAGCCCCTCCATCGCCGACGCTGCGACACGTGCCCAGGCGAGGTGACACCTGGCATATGCACTGGCGGGGCCTTGCCGGGGCTTCGCCTTGCCTAAGGGTTTGATGTCCATCCCGGCAAGGTCTTGCCGGGGGTCTTGACTATTCTGTGCTTGTACCTAGTTGTTCCCTGTCGGGCCTCGTCGCTACAGTGGCTACTACTGCCCGTGCACGAGTAAGGGGCACTTGAGAGCCCAAAACTCTAGTGCACCGACACCCACGAAATTTTGTAGTTGTCATGTGATGTTCCTGGACCACTTTTATGCAAAAACCCAACTTGGTGTTTTGGAAAATTTGAGCAAATCATCCTCATTTGCATTTTGGTCCAGTTTGGTAGTTTGTACTGCAACCCTATTTTATTTTGCTCTAGTGACTTTGGCATTTTTCCTGCTTGTAATACACCCTATCAAACTCTTAAGTCCAGGAGATCAGACTCATTAGGATGTTTTAAGCCCTTGCAATAATGACTTATTTGGCGAAACTAACCTTGCCATAATGTTGTGCACCTAAAGAGACGCCATCATGTTAATTTTTGGTGGCCAGCAAACCCCCCTAGATGCCCCTGGCATTTTGGCAAACCGGTTATGTGCATGGCCAGATTTGGCATAGTTTTTAGTTTGCATTATGGACTTGTTGTCCTTGACAAAAAACACCATGTCCATTAGACCCCTAGGACTCCTACCAGTGATCATGTTAATTGCCAGCCACATTGAAGTCCTCTAGCAAGCTCTGGCATTCTATCGAGCACATGTCATGCATGTCCAGAGCGATCCCAGAGCGCGTGTATTGCATGCCTGTGTGCCCAAGCTACCGCACCCTATCTATCCCCGCACCTAGGCCCTTGATCACTCGTAGGGACACACCCATGTCCCTTCTCACTTGCCAGATCCGCTTAGCCGCCCACTGGAGCCCCGCAGCGCCGCTGCCAGAGCTGCCTTGGCGGCAAGTCAATGATTGTATCCGGCCTCGAGTATGACAGTGCTGCCCAAGCCCCCCCCCCCCCCCCCGCGCGCTAGCTAACCCTCTTGAGCAGTGGCTAGCTTGTCTGCTACTCCCTGGATGCCAGCCAACCAGCGCCACATCGCTTGCGGCCACAGTGGAGGCTCACCATTGAGCTTGTCCTCGTCCATGGCGGAACCGACTTAATCAGGCTATAAATAGTGCCCCCAGACACGCCTTCGCTCGTCAGTAGCCTCTACCCAGCCTTAGGAAGTTCCTATTTGCTTTAATTCACCCGGAGTCGCCATCTTCCCCATCTTTGGCAAGTTCGGCCGCCGCCGTGCTCCGATAAAATCCTCTTCAACTAGAGCCCCGCTAGCCCCATGCTCGTTGTCCCTAGTCTCCCCTTGACCTCATAAAGTCGCCCCACCCATCTAAATCATCCGGGCACCACCGTAGGGGAAATCCCCATTGCTCCCAAAGCCACCGCCCGCCTCGGAGCTCTCCGCTGGCAATTCCGTCCACCTCTCTGGTCGTGGCAACCAATGGGAGGATTTATTCCTAACCTTGGAGGCTCGTAGAGAGTCGCCACTCATCGGAGACGATCGCCGAAGCACCGCCTCTGTCTGTCTAGAGGAAGAAGGAAGTGGGAGGACTGGTCAAACCTGACGAGTGGGCCCGAGGACCCCACTGTCAGTGTCTGGCCAAGCCGCCAAAGCTTTTTAGTGAAAGCATATTCACCCTGGGTATGTTTCTGTGTTGTGAAAACGTAATATGTTCTGAAACGTTTTCTTTTCTATTTTATTAAAAAAACAGATTTGACCAGAGTTTGACTGGCTCTAGTTTTTAAACCAAAACTCCAATTGACCTGATTTTTTTCACCATTCTTAAATTTGATCTAGTTTAATTTAGGATTTATTGTAAAAATATTTATGGCAAATTTTTGTACTGTTCTTGAATTATGTTTTAATTAGAATATTTTCAAAAATATGAAATGGAGAGTGCACCCTGCCTCTCTACACATGGAAGGCAAGCATCCTAAACCTTGATATGATATTAGTTGTGTGTTCTTTGCTAGAACAAATAAATTCCTTCAGTATGCTAAAATGAAGTGACATTATTTCATGTGGAGATCATACTGGTGCATATAAGCATATGGTGAAAATCTTTTCTGCTATGCATGTGATATTGATGACAGTGGCCAGTACTCATACCACATATGCCTGGTGATAGTTCGGATGAAGTCTGAAAGAAGGTTTTGTTTTGGTAGACATGACCACGAAACTAATATCTCATTGTGACGAGGATGTACAATGGGGAATGATGGAGCATGAGATGTGGTGGCCCCGTGAGGAAACTGTGAAGAGCATCTGCTGTGCTAACCTTGTAGGGAAAACATAAACCTCCTGGGTCGACCATAGATCGAGTCTTGTTCCAGTAACCCTCATACTTCTCGCTTCGTACTACCACTTGTCCCTGTCGCTGGTAAGGTTCGGTTCAGTAAGTCGTCAACCCCTTTATTGGCACACACCGTATAGAGAGGCCACAATGGAAGATACTGGAGGCATCTGGTAGGCATGCCACTTGGTCTGGGGGTATGGGTGTTCCGGTTGGACTAAGGGGGTAGCGCCCTTCTTTGCGCATGGTACAATTTTTGTGATCCCATGCTAATCGAGATTGTGGTCTAACCCACTCAGAATTTTACTTAACGAGGGCCATAGGTGATTCCAAGCATCAGTAAGTTAAGCTGGTGTGTGCGGGTCAGGTGTGTTTTCAACTCAAAGACCGTAAACGGAATTAGTCTCGAGATGACTAAGGAAATTTGTTACTCGTGGGTAAAGAGTACAATCTCTATAGAGTGTATATCTATTCGAATAGTCGTGTTCGCGGTGAAGGACTACAGTCTGGGACGGGTCAAGTGACAATCTTAGTGTCGGTCTTCGGAGGAATTCTTCTAAACCTGAATATTGATGATGAAGTGCGACGAGTGATATTGATAATTATTATTGTTATGGAGTAATCATCTCTATTATGTGAATTTTTGAGTATCCCTAGGATGGTTCTACCTCCTGGATATTCATGTTATTAGTTTCCATATAAGCCATTTATGTGACATTGCTCAGACACCCGACTATAGCACGCATGTTATTTACTTTCTTTATAAGCCCTTTATGTGGCGTCGCTCAGACGCCCGATTGTGGCACGAATGTTATTTACTTTCTTTATAAGCCCTTTGTGTGGTGTCTGATATATCTCCATCGTATCCACTTTTCCAAAGTCTTTTTCCCTTGTTTTGGACTCTAATTTGCAAGATTTGAATGGAACTAACCCGGACTGACGCTGTTTTTAGCAGAATTGCCTTTGTGTTATTTTTGTGCAGAAATAAAATTTCTCGGATTGTCCTGAAAATTTACGGAGAATATTTTTGGATTTAATAAAAAATACTAGCGCAAGAATCAACTAGAGGGGGGCCACCTGCAGGCCACAAGCCTGCTAGGCGCGGCCACCCCTCCTGGCCGTGCCTAGCAGGCTTGTGGGGCCCTCATGGCTCCTTTGACCTCATCTCCAGCTACATATAACCCTATTTGTCGAGAAAAAAAATAAGAGAGAAGAGTTCATCATGTTTCACGATACGGAGCCCCCGCCACCTCCTGTTCTTCCTCGGGAGACCAGATCTGGAGTCCGTTTTGGGCTCCGGAGAGGGGAAATCGATGCCATCGTCATCACCAACCATCCTTCATCACCAATTCCATGATGCTCTCCGCCGTTCATGAGTAATTCCATCGTAGGCTTGTTGGACGGTGATGGGTTGGATGAGCTATATCATGTAATCGAGTTAGTTTTGTTAGGGTTTGATCCCTAGTATCCACTATGTTCTGAGATTGATGTTGATATGACTTTGCTATGCTAAATGATTGTCACTAGGGCCCGAGTGCCATGATTTCAGATCTAAACCTATTATATTTTCATGAGAATATATATGTGTTCTTGATCCTATCTTGCAAGTTGTAGAAACCTATTATGAGTTATGATCTGCATCCCCCAGGTTGACAATAACTGGGATTCTTTCCGGTGATTACCATAGTTTGAGGAGTTCATGTATTCACTAAGTGCTAATGCTTTGGTCCGGTTCTCTATTCAAAGGAGGCCTTAATATCCTTAGCTTCCATTAGGCCCCGCTGCCACGGGAGGGTAGGACAAAAGATGTCATGCAAGTTCTTTTCCATAAGCACGCATGACTATATGTGGAATACATGCCTACATTACATTGATGAATTGGAGCTAGTTCTATGTAACCCTATATAATAAATGTTGCATGATAAATGCCATCCAGCATAATTATCCATCACCGATCCATTGCCTATGAGCTTCCCCATATTGATCTTTTCTAAGTTACTTTTCCGTTGGTACTGTTAAAATCACTAAAAAACTTCTACTGTTACTTTTTCTACCGTTACCGTTACTTCCATACTACTTTGCTACTGAATATTTTGCTGCAGATACTAAGTCTTATAGGTGTGGTTGAATTGACAACTCAGTTGCGAATATGGTCCCCTTGTGTCAAATCAATAAATTTGGGTTGAATATTCTACCATCGAAAACTATTGTGATCCCCTATACTTGTGGGTTATCAAGACCTTTTTCTGGCGCCGCTGTCGGGGGGCATAGCTCTATTCTCTGAGTCACTTGGGATTTGTATATGTTGATCACTATGAAGAATCTAAAAGATCCAAAAACCAAGATCTATCCCTCTACTACGAGGGGAGGTAAGGAACTTCCATCTAGCTCTGCACTTGATTCACCTTCCGTTATGTGTAAGTTTGTGACACCACCACCTGCTAGTAATTCTGATGTGTCGCAAGTAATTGATGATGCCACTCCTCCTATGCGTGATGCTTATGATGATACTTTGCTTGATAATACTGTGCCACTAGGTGGATTTCTTGATGAACAAATTGCTAGAGCCAATGCTGAAAATTATGATACTTCTGAAACTGATGAAATAATTGAAATTGAACACTTTGAGACACCTGCTAGAGCTAGCTCTCCTAGATATGAATTGCCTGATATTCCTGAGGGTTATGTTATGGAAGGAGAGGTAGCTAGAGACTTTCTTGCTTGTAATGATAGAGATGATCTTAAGAAATTACTATGCAAGTGGAAAGAAAAATCTTTGAATGCTAGAATGAAATATGATCCTAAGTTTGCTACTTCGCCTATCTTTGTTGTTGGTAAGGATTATGATTCTTTGTTGATCCTAAGTCAATTACTTTGGTTGAATCTGATCCTTTCCATGGATATGAATCTGAAACTGTTGTGGTGCATCTTACTAAACTTAATGATATAGCCACCCTATTTACTCATGAGGAAAAAGTTCGTTACTATTATATCCTTAAGTTGTTTCCTTTCTCGTTAAAGGGTGATGCTAAGATATGGTTTAATTCTCTTGCTCCTAGTTGTGTGTGTAGCCCCCAGGATATGATTTATCACTTCTGTGAAAAATATTTTCCTACCCATAAGAAAAAATTTGCCTTGCAAGAAATATTTAACTTTGTGCATGTTGAAGAAGAGAGTCTCCCACAAGCTTGGGGGAGGCTTCTCCAATTACTTAATGCTTTGCCTGATCATCCTCTCAAGAAAAATGAAATACTTGATATATTTTATAATGGACTAACCGATGCTTCTAGGGACCACCTAGATACTTGTGTTGGTTATGTTTCACGGAAAGAACTGTTGAACAAGATGAAATACTATTGAATAATATATTGAGCAATGATAATGATTGGACTATTCCCGAACCGCCTCCGAAGCCAACTCCGAAGAAAAGAGGCATTCTATTTCTCAGTCCTGAATATATGCAAGAGGCAAAGAAATTTATGATAACCCGACACAGGTGTAGAGGTAAATTCTCTTCGTATATTTGATGAAAGCAATATTCCTTATAATAAGTCTGCTAGCCAATGCTTGGATGAGTTCAATAAAAAATTTGTTAAGCAAGAAAATTTAAATGTTTATGTTAGTACACAATTGAAACATAATGCGTTCATGCTTGATCGCTTAGGTGATTATATGAGTAGAACTATCAATGATCTTAAATTTCTTAGTAAACATGCTTCCATGGTAACTACTCAAGTAGAACAAGTACTTAAGGCATAGAATGATTTGCTTAATGAGATGAATAGTAGGAACAATGATCAGTATGTTAAAGTTGTGACTAGAGGTGGAAGAATGACTCAGGAACCTTTGTATCCTGAGGGCCACCCTAAGAAAATTGAGCAAGATTCTCAAAGGGGTAATATTGATGCACCCAGTCGCTCTAGTAATAAGAAGAATAAGGATGATGATAGAACTTTGCATGCTTCTAGTGAACCTGTTATAGATACACCTCAAAACCCAAATGATATTTCTGTTTCTGATGCTGAGACACAATCTGGTGATGAACATGAGCCTAGAGATAATATTTAATGATGGTGTTCATATTGATACTTAACCTCGTAATGATAACGATGTGGAGATTGAACTTGTTGTTGATCTTGATAACCCACATCCTAAGAATAAAAGATATGGCAAAAGAGACTTTGTTGCTAGGAAACATGGTAAAGAAAGAGAACCATGGGTTCAGAAACCCATGCCCTTTCCTCCTAAACCATCCAAGAAAAAGAATGATGAGGATTTTGAGTGCTTTGTTGAAATGCTTAGACATGTCTTTTTACGTATGCGTTTGACTGATATTCTGAAAATGTCTCATTATGCTAAGTATATGAAAGATATTGTGACTAATAAAAGGAAGATACTGGATGCTGAGATTTCCACCATGCATGCTAATTACACTTTTAAGGGTGGAGTACCAAAGAAATTAGGAGATCCAGGAATACCAACTATACCATGCTCTATAAAAGGGAATTATGTTAAAACTGCTTTATGTGATTTGGGAGCTAGTGTTAGTGGTATGCCTTTCTCTTTATATCGTAGACTTGATTTGAATAAGTTGACACCTACTAAAATCTCTTTGCAAATGGCTGATAAATCAACTGCTCTACCTATCGGTATTTGTCGTAGTTGCAAATGCTACTATCTTAGCGGACTTTGTTATTCTCGACATTCCCGAGGACGACAGTATGTTGATCATCCTTGGTAGACCCTTTTTGAATACTCCAGGGGCTGTCATTGATTGCAACAAAGGCAATGTAAATTTTCATATTAATGATAATGAGCATATGGTACACTTCCCGAAGAAACAACCTCAAGTTCATAGTATCAACTACATTGAAAAAATTCCAACGATTATTATTGGAGACATTGAATTCCCTCTTCCTATTGTCAGGAAGAAATATGATATAATTATTGTTGGGGATATACATATCCCCATTGAGGTAAGTTAGTGTTATTTGAAAATTCTTCGGTTTCATGTTATTCAAAAGAAGTTTATTAATAAGACTTGATCAACTTTATTGATGGATTCCTTTTGATGAGCATGAGATGGATGAATTTAGAAAGCACAACTTCCTATACCCAACTTTTATTTTCTGTTAGTTAGATGAAATTAAGTAAAAATGCTATTATTTTTATCTTTTGTGTGTTTCCCGTGCAATAAAAAAGTGACCTGAAAATAGAAGTTTTTCAAATGTCCTGAAAATGGAGTATGATTTTTTGGGGATATTTAAAAATATCTGGCACTAGGCACACTGCAGGGGGATGCACCAGTGGGCCACAAGCCCACAAGGCGTGGCTATTGGATTTCGGACTCCGCAAAACCCTTAAGGTTCGAACACAGGGGCGTGTGTGAAGATATCCTGTAGCCTCACCCGGCCTAGTTTGCTACTAGATGAACGCAACAACGAACTCACACGATGGCGAGGAAGACGATGGACACGACGGTTTACACAGGTTCGGGCCGTTGCGTAGCGTAATACCCTACTCCTGCTTTGATGGATTGACTCTTGTGGAGGTTTGGGTGGACGAACCAGTACAATGTGCTCGAGCCTCGTGAGGGCGCTCAAGATGTGTTCTTGGCTGGCTATGTCATGGTGGTGTATGGGGTGACTAAGTGTTGGATCAGATCCGTCGGGGGGTTCCGGGTCCCTCTCTACAGTGCAACCTACACTCTATATATAGCAGTGGCCCGGGTCCTCTTACCTTATCACAATGGCGGGAAGGGATCCCACAACGGCCAATTTTGAAGGGGGCAGGGGTTGGTGCTTGCCCTGCCCAAAGGCGGTCTTCGCCTGCAATGTGGCTGTCGACGGTGTAGGGACGGGATCAGCAATGACATCTGCCCTGCAGGGTGAGTGGTTGTTGTCTTCTTGCACCGGAATGGAAACCTTTGGGGTTGCTTTGGGAACCCGCGCCTATCCCTGCTTCCTTTGCACCAAAGGGGAAACTGCGCCGCCTGGCACACTGGGCTCGCCTGTCTTTCCTTGCGTCATCTTTGACTCCTGAAGTCGTGCCTTGCGTAGAGATCTCCGCCGCTCCGGAGGGGTCCTGAGGAGGCCCATCCTTCGTGGGTCTTGTCGTTGTTCTTCCTCGCGAGGCTAGGGCCCTCGCGAGGGCCTTGTCTTGAGTGGGACCTTGCCTGGTCCCGTTTGGTCAATGAAGTGGGCCATGCCCTGGGCTGCAGGCAAGCAGGTCTGGGTACCCCCATTCCCAAAACACCGACAGTAGCCCCCTGGCCCAAGGCGCGCCCAAGCTGGCTTACGAATGAAGCCTGGAGGATGGTTCGAAGCACCATGGGCCCCAATTTCCCACGGGCCAGGCTTGGCATGCAGACGCCTCAGCAAAGACACGTCCGCTCCTCGAGGCCGTCCAAAACCGCACCCAGTTGGATTGACGTGATGCCTGGGTGCAGCGCGGGCCATCATTGCTTCCCATCAAGTGTTGTCAATGCTGCAGGCCGCGTGGATGCAACCCTTCAGAAGGTCGGGGAGGCGACGCGGATGGGACAACATTGACTGAACCTCTCCATGCCACCCAAGAGGCGCACGACGCCTGCCCTCCCACGATGCCTCGTGGCCGCGGTTACGCCTATAAATCCGCCCCATCCCTAGCCAGGGGAGGGTATTGCAGTCTTCAGGATTCCTCTTATTTCCTTCGCCCTGCCTGGACAAAAACCCTCTTTCCTTCTCATCGCCAGTTCTTCATGGCATCCAGGGAAAGCGGTGCAGGTGCAGGGAAGTGGCCGCCTCCTCCGGCTCCTTCGTCTTCCACTGGAGGCGGCAGCGGGGCACCCTCGGGGTCGGCACGAGTTCGCCGACAGTGGACCCTGGCCGGTGAGTAAGTATTTCGCTGCCTCCCGCTTCTCTTGTTCTTCTATCCGCCGTCGTGAGCTTGATCTCCGTCCCCTCCTTCCAGGGTTCCCGTGTCCAAGAAGCGCAAGCTTGGCGAGCTTCAGGAGGAGGTGGAGATGCTGCAGGCCCGGCTCACCACCGCCGAGGCCGCCTTCAGTGCCGCTCTCTGAGGCGAGGCTGAGGCCCAGGCGGAACTGGCATCCCTCCAGACCCAGGTCCACGAAGCGATCGATGTCGTGCAGGCTGCCAAGGACGAGGTGGCACATGCCAGGCTGCTAGAGTCCCTCTGTGCCAAGCAGTTCGAGGACATCGCCTACCGCACGGCCGGCACGGTGGGCCGGTTCGTTGGGGATGCCACCGCGCTGCCGCACGTGTGTGGCGATGGGGGCTACTTGGAGTTCTTCCGGAAGGTGGTGGAGGCACTAGAGACAAGCGTCTCTCGCGTCAACGCGGATAGCGCGTCCGACGCACGCGACCTTCTGGACCTTGCCTTGACGCTCGTCTACTCCAACTTGCGTCGCTTCGCCCTGCAACTCGACCTTCGGCGCCTCAGAGAGCAGGTGCCCGAGGAGCTCCTGTGCCCCTTCCGGGATGAGACGTGCCCGCTCGCGGAGCCCATGGTGGACTGTTTCATCCTAGTGCCCGCCTCAAGCGAGGAGGAAGGCTCCGACGCTGGGCCCGCCAGCGGTGTGGGCGGCAGCGGCGACTCCTCCCCTTAGGCATCCTTCATTCCCCCTCTCCGGTACCTGTAATCACATGAACAAGTACCCTGCCCTGTGGGGCATTAATCTTTTTCGTGTTACCTTGTCGTCTTGTTTTTCTTCCTTGATTTGTTGGTCGCGGTGTTGGTTGGTGTTGCCATGGTCGTGGCTCTGCGTCAGCCCCCGATACAGCCCCTACGAGGTTCTCCTCCCCCAGGGGTGACTCGTGTCGGTTGCTCCTGTTTGGTTTTGGGCCTCGCAACTCACCGCGATCGAGCCCCTCCTCGCGTGTTGCCTCCTTTGTTGCTTTGTTCTTTGGGGCCTTGGCAGCCGCACGTAGTAGCCATAGTTCCTGCATATTTAGGTTACCGTGTGCAGTCCTCATTTCATCGCTGGGGCCATTATTAGGCCTGGAGGCTCCTGACGGGTTCGGTAGTGTACTTAGCTTTGTATGACGCTGGTGATCCCACGTCGCGAGGCGAGACAGGCTGTTCCATCAAATTGTGGCTCTGTCCATGATACATGTTTCTTACCTGCTGGATGGTTTGGGGGCCCTTTCGGCACTCTGCGTCTGTAGGTTCCAGTCCCGCACATTTCCCCACCAATGTTAGGTATGACCAGAGAGGATGCACCAAGCGAGGCAAGGCCCCGGTACTCCTGATGCCGACTGGAAACCATGGACATCACCAAGAAGTCGGGTGGCATTATGCCCGGTAAGGCTCTTGAGGCGTGTTGCCCAGGAGCCCCTTTTTGATGCTCAAACCACTCTACGTCGTTAGGTCCGAGTCCCACGCATTTCCCCACCACCGTTATGTATGACCGGAAACCAACGACGCACTTCCCAGGGCGAGGCCCCGACACCCCCAATACCGACCGAAAACCAAGGACGACACCAGGGGGACGAGTGGCCTTATGACCGGTAAGGCTCCTGAGGCGTGTTTCTCAGGAGCCCCCTTTGACGCACGAGCGATCCCCCGTTCCATTCCTTCGTGTGTTGCCTCAGGAGGCTCTGGACCCTCCCGAGACTCCATGTTGTGATGTCAAGTTGCGTTCGGAGCCCCCGAGCGGGGGTATTCAGTTGAAAATTGTGTGCCCCTAAGGCAGCGAGGCCTCGCTATCCAGATCTGTGATGCCTTGCGGCGGCACGGAGCATTGGGCTCCTTTCAAAATACCATTCAGAAAGAGAAAACTCAAATTCAGCAAAATGAGAAAACAAAGAGAGAAAAGTTCTAGCCCCTTTTTCTTTTAAAACATAAGATCATGAAATCTTCGAGCCTTTGACAGGCTCAAGCAGAAAAAGGGGGCCATCGAAGGCTGCAACTTAAAATACAAAAGAGAGCGAGAAAACAGCCGCGTCCGGCTTTTGGGGTTGTCCTTCGTCTTCCCAGCGCTAAGCGTAGGGCATCCACGTTGGATGGGCATAGCCATTGACGGGCAGTGTTGTCTTCTCCGCCAGCTTCGGGCTGTGGCTGCCACATTGCGTCGGAGGGACACCTCCGCGTCCTTGGGGGCCCCCGGGCGTATACAACCCGCTCATTGTTACGTGAGTGTGTCACGGCCCTAGGCTGGCCCCCAGGCGCATGGCTTTGTGGCTCGCAGCCCTCATCGAAGATCATCCCGTGCATTTTTGCCTAGTTGCGCACCCTTATGGCCCTAAGCCGAGTGCATCGCTCCCCGCGTGACCTCGGGATTGCGCTCCCGAGGCCCAAACATGAGCGCGATGCATCGGCGCGGCCATAAGGGTGTTCTGTCGGTGAAGTATGCCTCGTGAGGCGCTCACGTGACGCCCGGTCGACGTCCCGAAGGCCTTGGGAGGCACATCCTCCGTGTAAGCGTTGTGGTTGCCGCAGGCGGCCCACATTGCATCTGTCTTGCCGCTCCCCCTAGGTCATCACTCCTAGGGCCATGTAGGCGACGTGGTTGCCGCGACTAGCCCGCATTGCATTTATCTTGCCGCTCCCCCCATGTCATCACTCCTGGGGCCTAAGGGCTTGGTAAGTCGTCACTTTCCCGTGAGGGCATCGGCCGGTGCCGCGTCCCATGGCCTAGGGGCGCCCTCCTACCTGCACCGCCCTGGCCCGGTGCTCTGCTGATGGGAGCCCCCAGGCCCGGCTCGAGGAGGACCCCTGGTGTACTTCTTACTCTTGAGGGGGGCTGGCGCCTGTGGTGGGCGCTTGAGACTCCCTCATGCTAGGTGGGCCCAGTGGTATGACGTAGCATGGTATGTAGGGCTCGATGTAGGTGCTCGGTCCGCCTCCTGAATTGTCTGCCGGTGCGCTTGGGGCGGTCCCTCCCGACAGTGGGGGAAGGTCGCCCCATGCGCGTCGCTCACAGGCCCGCCTGCGCCGGGCCTCAGAGCAGAGTTGCTTACCTTTGCCACCACCGTTGGGTGGGCCTTGCATCGTCTGGTGTAGGTTCCCTCCTTGATACCCTAATGCACCTCCGCCATCATGGCTTGCTCGTCCGGAAACCTGCGTCGCCCGCTCCTGTCTGGCCTGCCCGGGCTGCTGGGGGCCCGCCAGGTTGCGCGGATGCACGTTGGTGTGCGCACCGAGCGCCCTGCCGTTTCCTCCATGTGCCTAGTGGTTACCGCCGTGCTGCACCCCGAAAACGGTCACCGGGATTCGGAGGAGAAGGAGCACAGAGTGTGGCGGGCCCAATTCGGCCCGTCCGGCAATGGAGGGGCCCTTCCACCGGCAGGCCCGGGGGCGGGCTCGGCATGCGATCCCCCGGTGCCTGACGCCTGCGGTCTTGAAGGAGAATGAGGAGGGAAGGCGCGCTCGGTGATGGCGACTAGCTCCGCGATGTGATCCGCCCATGCGTCCAAGCCCCCATGCGTCGGTTGGTGAAGGAGCATCTCACTCGCCAGTAGTAGCGCATAATGCGCGTCGAGGTCTCCCATGTAGGTTTGACGTGATGCTGGCGTCAGGGACGCCGCCCACTCGCCGTGCTCTTGGCCCGCGCGGGGGCCGGTAACGATGGAGGCAACGCTAGCGACCTGGTGTTGGCCGCTTGGCACCATGACACCAGGGTGAGGGCCCCCGACCGTTGTGGTGGGGTTGATAGAGGACGGCCCGCCACGGCTTGGAGAAGCTTGCTGAGCATTCACCATCGGAGCGTCAAAGCTTGGGAAGGACGAAACTTGGAGAAGACCTTGACATGCCCCCTACCTGGCGCGCCAAATGTCAGATTTCGGGCTCCGCAAAACCATTAAAGTTAGAACACATGGGCATGTGTGAAGATCTCCTGCAGCCTTACCCGGCCTAGTTCGCTGCTCGATGAATGCAACAACGAACTCGCACGATGGCGAGGAAGACGATGGACACGATGGTTTACCTAGGTTCGGGTTTGCGAAGCGTAATACCCTACTCCTGCTTTCGTGGATTGCCTCTCGTGGAGGTTTGGGTGGACAAACTAGTACAATGTGCTCGAGCCTCGTGAGGGTGCTCAAGATGTGTTCTTGGATGGCTATCTCGTGGTGGTGTATGGGGTGACTAATTGTTGGATCGGACCCGTTAGGGGGTTTCGGGTCCCTCTCTACGGTGCAACCTACGCTGTATATATAGCGGTGGCCCGGGTCCTCTTCCCTTATCACAATGGCGAGAAGGGATCCCACAATGGCCAATTTTAAAGGGGGCAGGGGTTGGTGCTCGCCCTACCCAAAGGCGGTCTTGGCCTGCAAAGTGGCTATCGACAACATAGGGATGGGCTCAGCGACGACATCCGCCCTGCATGGTGGGTGGTTGTGGTCTTCTTGCACCGGAATGGAAACCTTTGGGGTGATTTGGAAACTCGTGCATGTCCCTGCTTCCTTGGCACCAAAGGGGAAACTGCGCTGCCTGGCGCACTGGGGCTCTCCTGTCCTTCATTGCGTCATCTTTGACTCCTAAAGCTGGACCTTGCATAGAGATCTCCGCCACTTCGGAGGGGTCTGGAGGAGGCACATCCTTCGCGGGTCTTGTAGATATTCTTCCTGGCGAGTCTAGGGCCCTCGCAAGGGCCTTGTCTTGAGTGGGACCTCGCCTGGTCCCGATTGGTCGATGAAGTGGGCCATGCCTTGGGCCGCAGGCAGGCAGGTCTGGGTACCCCCATTCCCAGAATGCTGACAGCGGCCACCCCCTGGTCGTGCCTAGCAGGCTTGTGGGTCCCACATGACCCCCCTTCACTTATTCCAACACCCATTCACTTCATCTTCATCTAGAAAAAATCCCACCATTGCTCAAACCCGTGTTCTAGCATGTTTTGCTGCCATTTTCGATCTCCTTGTGCAAAGCTTCATTTGCAAAACTGTTTTAGGAGATTGTTCTTCGGTATGTGACTCCTCCAATGGTCCAATTAGTTTTTGTTCTAGTGCTCTATATATTGCAATTTTTTGCTGCGAAGGTGACCTTGTTCTTGAGCTTGCATGCCAAATTTATATGCTGCCAAGTAGATTTGATGCATGATATATTATCTAGGCACTTGTGGGAGTAGTTGCTATGAGTTTTATTGAGTTTTGTTCACCTTTATTTTGGGTCACTAAAAATTTCAGAATTTTTCAGAAAAAGAAGAAATGTTGAGGAAGGTGTTTCAAGGGGGTTCATCGAGCAAGAAGGCCCCGAGACTAGCGATACGTGAGCCCGACCTTGAACCACTAAGGGAAGCACAAGTACGACCTTGTGAATGGCCATCAGATCAATTCATGAGAGATGCCGGTTTCAAGGAAGAATTTTGCACGTACACAAGAAATGTCGGCCTCGAAGAATTTGTGTCGGACAAATGCAAGAAATACTATCAACTCACGGATTCTTTCGTGTGGAGGTTTGAATTTTCGCTCAATCGTAATAAACCTTCCGTTCTATTTGACCTTTATGACAAATCATATACTTTGGACATAGAGGATTTTAATCATGCTTGCAAAATTCCACAATGGGGCAGCTATAGTGATCTGCACAAAACTGAATATAATGATTTTCTTGCTAGCATTACCGTCGGAGAAACTACAAATATTACACAGGCTACCATGGGAGCATTCACTTTCCTGCCATACATTATTTTGCTTTATTCATAGGTAGATGTATTAATGGTAAAACTAAGCATACCCACCTTTGTGCAACCGATCATAGTATTCTTAAGAGTGTAGTAATGGGCGAAAGGCGATATTGTTGGGGAACGTCGCATGGGAAACAAAAAAATTCCTACGCACATGCAAACCTATCCATGGTGATGAGCATCTATGAGAGGGAGAGTGGATCTACGTACCCTTGTAGCTCGCTAAGCGGGAAGCGTTAAGAAACGCGGTTGGTGTAGTTGAACATCTTCGCGATCCAAATCGCCGAGCGTCCCGCGATCTCATCACGAGCCATCCCGTGAACTCATCACGATCCGTCCCGCGATCTCGTCATGATCCGTCCCGCGATCTCATCACGATCCGTCACGCGATCTCATCACGAATCGTCTCGTGTCCTTGATCACGATCCTTCCGATCTAGTACCGAACGGACGGCACCTCCGCGTTCAGCACATGTGCAGCTTGATGACAATCTCCACCGTCTTGATCCAGCAAGAGGAGGTGGAGAGGAGAGAGAGTTCACCGACAGCGTGACGGCGCTCCGGTGATGGTGGTGGTGGAGAAATTCCGGCAGGGCTTTGCCTAAGCGCTGCAGAAAACCGATCTAGAGGAGCACCGGTGGAACGGGTAGCACGTGGCCGTAAGTTGTGTCCCGTGTGCTAGCCCTGCCCCTCTATTTATATGTTGAGCCCTGGGGTCTAAACTTGGAGCAAAAACCTCTACAAGGTCGATTTTGCCCGCACAAGGTCGGTTTGGCCCGCAAGAAAAGAGTCCAACTCGGATCCCTGTAGTCCCGCGCACAAGCGGTAGTACCGCTTCATGAGTGGTAGTACCGCTTGAGCGGTAGTACCGCTTCGCAAGCGGTAGTACTGCCTTACTGCTTAAGGCAGCAGCAAAACTTCCTTTTGCCCTTTCCAATACCTCGTGGGTTTTACCCCATTGGTCCATATAAAGTGTTGTTGTACCCGAACACTTCGGTAAACATCCGGAACCCCTTCCGGTTAATTCCGGAACTCTTCCAGAGATCAAAACACTATTTTCACATATATCAATCTTTATCTCCAGACTCTTTCGGAGATCCTCGTCATGTCCGGGATCGTATCCGAGACTCCGAACATCCTTCGGTCACCACCATACATAACTCTATTCTACCGAAACGTCACCAAACCTTAAGTGTGCAGACCCTGCGGGTTCGAAAACTATGTAGACATGACCGAGACACCTCTACGGCCAATAACAAATGGCGGGACCTAGACGTCCACATTGGTTCCTACATATTCTATGAAGATCTATCGGTCGAACCTCTATGTCAAGGATTCAATTAATCACATATAATGTTCCCTTTGTTCTTCGGTATGTTACTTGCCCGAGATTCGATCGTCGGTATCTCCATACCTAGTTCAATCTCGTTACCGGCAAGTCTCTTTACTCATTTCGTAATACAAGATCCCGCAACTAAAAATTAGTCACATTGCTTGCAAGGCTTATTGTGATGTTGCATTACCGAGTGGGCCCCGAGATACCTCTCCGTCACATGGAGTAAGAAATCCCAGTCTCGATCAATGCCAACTCAACAGACACCATCGGAGATACCTGTAGAGCACCTTTATAGTCACCCAGTTACGTTGCGACGTTTGATACACACTAGGCACTCCTCCGATATCCGTGAGTTGCATGATCTCATGGTCATAGGAACATATACTTGACATGCAGAAAACAGTAGCAATAAACTGACATGATCATATGTTATGTTTGTAGTTTGGGTCTTGTCCATCACATCATTCTCCTAATGATGTGATCCCGTTATCAAATGACATCTCATGTCCATGGCTAGGAAACCTTAACCATCTTTTGATCAACGAGCTAGTCTACTAGAGGCATACTAGGGACATGGTTTTGTCTATGTATCCACACATGCATTTAAGTCTTCGAACAATACAATTATAGCATGGATAATAAACGATTATCATGAACAAGGAAATATGATAATAACTAATTTATTATTGCCTCTAGGGCATATTTCCAACAATCTCCCACTTGCACTAGAGTCAATAATCTAGTTCACATCACCATGTGATTCACATTGTTATGAATCTAATACCCAATGAGTTCTGGGGTTCGATCATGCTTTGCATGTGAGAGAGGTCTTATAGTCAACGGGTCTGTAACATTTAGATCCGTGTGCACTTTGCAAATCCCTATGTCAAACTATAAACACTGCTACCACACTCCACTTGGTACTATTCCAAATGGCTGCTCCACTATACGTATCCAGATTGCTACTACGAGTCATCCGGATTAGTGTTAAAGCTTGTATCGATGTAACTCCTTACGACGAACTCTTTATCACCTCCATAATCGAGAAACATCTCCTCACTCTCGTAGTTACTGAGGATAACCTTGACCGCTGTCTAGTGATCCACTCCTGGTTCACTCTTGTACCCCCTGATGGACTCATGGTAAGGCACACATAGGTGCGGTACACAGCATGGCATAATATAGAGCCTATGGCTAAGGCATAGGGGATGACGTTCGTCCTTTCTCTTTCTTCTGCCGTTGTCGAGCTTTGAGTCTCACTCAACTTTCACACCTTACACATCAGGCGAGAACTCTTTCTCTGACTGGTCCATTTTGAACTCTTTCAAAATCTTGTCAAGGTATGCACTCATTGAAATTCTCATCGAGCATCTTGATCTATCTCCATAGATTTTGATGCTCAACAATTAGGTAGCTTCATCCAGGTCTTCCTTTGAAAATCACTTTCCAAATGACCGTTTTATGCTTTCCAGAAATTCTACATTATTTCTGATCAACAATATGTCATCCACATATACTTATCAGAAATTCTATAATGCTCCCACTCACTTTATTGCAAATACAAGTTTCTCGCAAACTTTGTATAAACATCAAAACTTTGATCACCTCATCAAAGCGTATATTCCAACTTCGAGATGCTTGCTTCAGTCCATGGAAGGATCACCGAAGCTTGCACACCTTTTAGCATCCTTAGGACTGACAAAACCTTCTAGTTGTATCACATACAACCTTCCTCAAGTAAACCATTAACGAAACGATGTTTTGACATCCATGTGCCAGATTTCATAATTGAAAACACAGCAACTGCTAACATAATTCCAACAGACTTTAGCACCACTACGAGTGAGAAAGTCTCATCGTAGTCAACTCCTTGAACTTGTCACAAACATCTTTGCAACAAGTCGAGCTTTACAAATAGTGACATTCACCATTAGTGTCTGTCTTCATTTTAAAGATCCATTTGCACTCAACGACCTGCCATCCAATGAGCAAGTCTACCGAAGTCTACACTTGGTTTTCATACATGGATCCTATCTTGGATTTCATGGCCTCCAACCATTTATCGGAATCCGGGCCCATCGTCGCTTCTCCATAGCTCGTAGGTTCATCGTTGTCCAACAAATCTCCAAGACAGAGTTGTCGTACCACTTAGGAGCAGTACACATCCTTGTCGACCTACGAAGTTCGATAGTAACTTGATCCTGAAGCTTCATGATCATCATCATTAACTTCCTCTTCAACTAACGTAGGCTTCACAGAAACATCTTTCTGCGCTACGCTACTCTCTGGTTGAACAAAGGTTTAACAACCTCATCAAGTTCTATCTTCCTCCCACTCAATTCTTTCAAGAGAAACATTTCCTCGAGAAAGGATCCGTTTAAGCAACAAACACTTTGCACTAGGATCTGAGATTGAAGGTTCACCCAACTGATCTTAGGGTATTCTATGAAGATGCATTTGTCCGCCTTGGGTTCGACCTCATTAG
Organism: Hordeum marinum; assembly: GCA_022496015.1. NCBI lineage: Eukaryota > Viridiplantae > Streptophyta > Magnoliopsida > Poales > Poaceae > Hordeum > Hordeum marinum. The sequence continues at coordinate 300,466,720 of CM039673.1, forward strand.
GTGAAAACATTTTCCACACAAGTGTCACAGCCCCAAATATTAAGAAATGACAGCTTAGGTTTCTATGAAACCATAATTCACACGGTGTCATCTCAATGGATTTAGATGATGCCCTATTTAAAGTGAATGTAGTTGTCTCTAATGCATAACCCCAAAAATTATAGTGGTAAAACGATAAGAGACATCACAGTATGCACTATATCAATAGAGCATGACTATGATGTTCGAACACACCATCACACTATGGTGCTCCAGGTGGCGTTAGTTGTGAAACAAATTTCACATTGTCTTAAGTTGTATGCCAAAACTCGTAACTCAGATATTCACCTCCACGATCATATCGCGGTCATTTTTATCTTCTTGTCACGATGATCTTTAAACTTCACTCTGAATTTGCTTCAACCTTTCAAACGATTCAGACTTGTGTTTCATTAAGTAAATATACACTATATCTACTCAAATCATCAGTGAAGGTAAGAAAATAACGATATCCACTGCACGCTACAAGACTCACTAGATTGCATACATCAACATGTATCATTTCCTATGAATCACTTGCCCGCTCCATCCAATGGGGTCCTTTAGTCATCTTGCCCAAGAGGCATGGTTCGCATGTCTCAACCGATTCCAAATCGAATGAGTCCAAATATCCATCAGCATGGAGTTTCTTCATGCGCTTTATACCAATATGACATTTAGCGGCAGTGCCACAAGTATGTGGTACTATCATTATTAACTTTGTATCTTTTGACATCAATGTTATGAACATGTGTACTACTACGATCAAGATTTCAACAAACCATTCTCACGGGGTGCATGACCATTGAAGGTATTATTCATGTAAACAGAATAACCAGTATTCTCTAACTTAAATGAATAACCGTATTGCAATAAACATCATCTAATCATGTTCATGCTCAACGCAAAACACCAAATAACATTTATTTAGGTTCGTCACTAATCCTGAAGGTAGAGTGAGCGTGCGATGTTGATCACATCAACCTTGGAAACCTTTCCAACATATATCGTCACCTCACCCTCAGCTAGTTCTCCGTTTATTCCGTAGCTTTTATTTCGAGTTACTAACATTTAGAAACCGAACCGGTATCCAATACCCAGGTGCTACTAGGAGTACTAGCAAGGTACACATCAATAACTCGTATATCAAATATACTTCTATCGATGTTGCCAGCCTTCTTATCTACCAAGTATCTAGGGTTGTTCCGCTTCAGCGACCGCTCACCTCATAACAGAAGCACTTAGTCTCGGGTTTGAGTTCAACTTTGGGTTGCTTCACTGGAGCAGCAACTGACTTGCTATCCATGAAGTTTCCCTCCTTGCTCTTGCCCTTCTCAAAACTAGTGGTTTTGTTTAACCATCAACACTTGACGCTCCTTCTTGATTTCTACCTTCGCGGTGTCAAACATCGCGAACAGCTCAGGAATCATTATTTCTATCCCTGGCAATTTATAGTTCATCACCAAGTTCTAGTAGCTTAGTGACAGTGACTTGGAGAACTATATCAATCACTATCTTACCTGGAAGATCAACTCCCACTTGATTCAAGCGATTGTAGTACCCAGACAATCTGAGTACATTCTCAACGATTGAGCTATTCTCCTTCATCTTACAGGCAAAGAATCTTGTTGGAGATCTCATATCTCGCAACACGGGCACGAACCTGAGATCACAATCTCATCTCCTAGAACATCTCATATGTTCCGTGACGTTCAAAACGTTTCGGAGCCTCAATTCTAAGCCGTAATGCATGACGCACTAAACTATCAAGTAGTCATCGAAACGTGCCTGTCAGATATTCACAACATCTACAGACGATGCTAGAGGGGGTGGCGCACCGAGCGGTGCATTAAGGACATAAGCCTTCTGTGCAGCAAAGAGGACAATCCTCAGATCACGGACCCAGTCCGCAATATTGCTACCATCATCTTTCAACTTTATTTCTCTAGGAACATATAAAAATTAAGGGAGCTACATCGCTAGCTAGTAATCTACAACATAATTTGCAAAGACACTATTGACTATGTTCATGATAATGAGTTCAATTAATCATATTAATTAAGAACTCCCACTCAAATTGACATCCCTCCGATCATTCGAGTGATACATGATCCAAATTCACCAACTCAAGTCCGATCATCACGTGAGTTGAGGTGGCTGCAATGGTGAACATCATTATGTTGATCATATCTACTATATGACTCATGTTCGACCTTTCGGTCTCTTGTGTTCCGAGGCCATGTCTGTACATGCTAGGCTCGTCAAGTTTAACCCGAGTGTTCTGCACGTGCAAATCTGGCATGCACCCGTTGTATGTGAACGTAGAGTCTATCACACCCGATCATCACGTGGTGTCTCAACACGACGAACTTTCGCAACGGTGCACACTCAGGGAGAACACAATTTATCTTGAAATTAAGTGAGGGATCACCTTATAATGCTACCTTCGTCCTAAGAAAAACAAGGTGCATAAAAAGGATTAACATCACATGCAAATCATAAGTGACATGATATGGCCATGAACTTGTGCTTTTGATCTCCATCTAGAAAGCACCGGCATGATCTCCATCGTCATCGGCATGACACCATGATCTCCATCATCTTGATCTCCATCAACGTGCCGCCATCGGGGTTGTCACGCCCTGCATGCTTCTACTACTATTGCTACTGTTTAGCGATAAAGTAAAGCATTACATAGCGCTTAATGATTGACACGCAGGTCATACAATAATTAAAGACAACCCTATGGCTCCTGCCGGTTGTCGTACCCATCGACATGCAAGTCGTGATAATCTATACATCACATGATCATCTCATACATCTCATATATCACATCATGTAATTGGCCATATCATATCACAACATACCCAGCAAAAACAAGTTAGACGTCCTCTAATTGTTGTTACATGTTTTACATGGCTGCTATGGGTATCTAGCAAGAACAATTCTCACCTACGCAAAAACCACAACAGTGATACACTAGTTGCTTTTCAACCTTCTCAAGGACCGCCTTTGTCGGATCCGATCCAACTAAAGTGAGAGAAACTGTCACCCGTCAGCCATCTAGGCAACAAGTTGCGTCGAGGGAACCGGTCTCTCGTAAGCGTACGAGTAATGTTGGTCCGGGCCGCTTCATCTCACAATCCCGCTAAACCAAAATACGACCAAGGGAGGAAGCAATCTAAGCATCAACGCCCACAAACCTTTTGTGTTCTACTCGAGATCTCATCGAACCATCAACCTAGCTCATGATGCCACTGTTGGGGAATGTCACATGGGAAACAAAAATATTCCTACACACACGCAAACCTATCCATGGTGATGAGCATCTACGAGAGGGAGAGTGGATCTATGTACCCTTGTAGCTCGCTAAGCGGGAAGCGTTAAGAAATGCGGTTGGTGTAGTCGAACATCTTCGCGATCCAAATCGCCGAGCGTCCCGCGATCTCATCCCGAGCCGTGCCATGAACTCATCACGATCCGTCCCGCGATCTCGTCACGATCCGTCCCGCGATCTCGTCACGATCCGTCACGCGATCTCATCACAAATCGTCTCGTGGCCTTGATCACGATCCTTCCGATCTAGTACCGAACGGACGACACCTCCGCGTTCAGCACACGTGCAGCTTGATGACGATCTCCACTGTCTTGATCCAGCAAGAGGAGGTGAAGAGGAGAGAGAGTTCACCGGCAGCGTGACGGTGCTCCGGTGATGGTGGTGGTGGAGCAATTCCGGCAGGGCTTCGCCTAAGCGCTGCAGAAAACCGATCTAGAGGAGCACCAGTGGAACGGGTAGCACGTGGTCGTAAGTTGTGTCCCGTGTGCTAGCCCTGCCCTCTATTTATATGTTGAGCCCTGGGGTCTAAACTTGGAGCAAAAACCTCTACAAGGTCAATTTTGCCCGCACAAGGTCGGTTTGGCCCGCAAGAAAAGAGTCCAACTCGGATCCCTGCAGTCCCGCGCACAAGCGGTAGTACCGCTTCACGAGCAGTAGTACCGCTTCACGAGCGGTAGTACTGCCTTACTGCTTAAGGCAGCAGCAAAACTTCCTTTTTCCCTTTCCAATACCTCGTGGGTTTTACCCCATTGGTCCATATAAAGTGTTGTTGTACCCGAACACTTTGGTAAACATCCGGAGCCCCTTCCGGTTAATTCCGGAACTCTTCCACAGATCAAAACACTATTATCACATATATCAATCTTTATCTCTAGACTCTTCCGGAGATCCTCGTCATGTCCGGGATCGTATCCGAGACTCCGAACATCCTTCGGTCACCACCATACATAACTCTATACTACCGAAACGTCACCAAAGCTTAAGTGTGCAGACCTTGCGGGTTCGAGAACTATGTAGACATGACCGAGACACCTCTACGGCCAATAACCAATGGTGGAACCTGGACATCCACATTGGTTCCTACATATTCTACGAAGATCTATCGGTCGAACCTCTAAATCAAGGATTCAGTTAATCCCGTATAACGTTCCCTTTGTTCATCGGTATGTTACTTGCCCGAGATTCGATCGTCGGTATCTCCATACCTAGTTCAATCTCGTTACCGGCAAGTCTCTTTACTCGTTACATAATACAAGATCCCGCAACTAACAATTAGTCACATTGCTTGCAAGGCTTATTGTGATGTTGCATTACCGAGTGGGCCCCGAGATACCTCTCCGTCACACGGAGTAACAAATCCCAGTCTCGATCCATGCCAACTCAACAGACACCATCGGAGATACCTGTAGAGCACCTTTATAGTCACCCAGTTACGTTGCGACATTTGATACACACTAGGCACTCCTCCGATATCCGTGAGTTGCATGATCTCATGGTCATAGGAACATATACTTGACACGTAGAAAACAGTAGCAATAAACTGACACGATCATATGCTATGTTTGTAGTTTGGGTCTTGTCCATCACATCATTCTCCTAATGATGTGATCCCGTTATCAAATGACATCTCATGTCCATGGCTAGGAAACCTTAACCATGTTTTGATCAACGAGCTAGTCTACTAGAGGCATACTAGGGACATGGTTTTGTCTATGTATCCACACATGCATTTAAGTCTCCGAACAATACAATTATAGCATGAATAATAAACGATTATCATGAACAAGGAAATATGATAACAACTAATTTATTATTGCCTCTAGGTCATATTTCCAACAAATATAACCTAGGAGCCATTATTGCTAGAAGGTTACATAACAATGCTAAGGATGGAGATTTCTTTGGTGGGATTTATGCCACTTGTTTGGCTAATTATCTTCGGGTACCCATACGCGGAAATCATATTGAGTTGCCACCTGCTTTTCTTGATTATGAGGCTTTGGTAGGTATTCAGTTTCTCGAAAGGAACGAACAATCTATCCAGTATCGACTAATTTTTCATAAACATCATGTTGTCCATATTACCCTTCCAGCTCCTGCCTTCTTTGACTTTCAGGAAAAGCGGAGACACTTCATAACCAGAGAGGAGGCAAATGAGTATGAGAGAAATGTGGAAGCCGCTCGCCTTCACGCTACAGTCGTTTAGGTGGTAGCCCCCACAGCCAGTACAACCCCAACTATGACATCGGATATTATCAGGGCCAGCCATGGCCATAGACCAACTTAGGCCAAAAGCCTAAGCTTGGGGGAGTACGTATTTCTCACCGACTTTACATTCATGTTCACACACTTATTCTTAAGCAGCCGGTGTTCATACTCTTTCATTGTACTATCCATGGTAGTTTATTTCCTTGTTTCGCTTTCTTCTTGTGTGTTTAATTAACTTTGAGAAAAATATAGAAAAAATAGTTCTAGCTTTATTTTCTAGTTTCTTAGTTGTAGCATTAAGAAAATAAAACCAAAAAAGATTTTTCGTTCTTCTTTGATTTGTTGGGAGCTTTCCTGTGTAAATACTTTTCCCGTTCTTGTTTTGATATTTCTTTCTTCGGGTCGTAAGGAGAAGACCACAATGAAAATGTCGAGTGGCTCTCATATGCATTATTGTTTACCTATTAGAGAGCCCATGTTACCTTGTCTTCTCCTTTGAGTTATTGTTTGCAGATTCCAGCTTAGTCCAAGGCATGTGCACTCTTATTATTATCCACATCGTTCGGTCGTGCAAGTGAAAGGCAATAATGACGATGTTTGATGAAAATATTGAGATGGAGAAAATCTGGTATGAACTTGACCTATCTTGCTTTTTTAAATATGATTAGCTAACCGTTTGCAATTCAGTTCATTATGGGTGAAACATATTTGCAACGACAATTAGAGATTATAGTTATTCATGCCATGCTTAATTAGCTAAGAGTGGATAATGGTTTGTTTTGGGTGCCAACATGCATATTAAAATGGTTATGATGTAGTATGATGGGATGGTATCCTCCTCTGAACGATTCAAGTGGCTCGACTTGGCCCATGTTCACGCATGTAGTTGAAACAAAATTAACATAGCCTCTATGATATTTATGTTCATAGTGATTTATATCCTACTCATGTTTGAATTCAATGTTGGTTAATCTCAAAGCATGTTGATGAATGTCTCGCTCTCTAGTTGGTCGCTCCCCAGTCTTTTGCTAGCCTCCACTTGTACTAAGCAGGAATACTGCTTGTGCATCCAATCCCGCAAACCCAAAGTTGTTTCATATGAGTCCACCATACCTACCTATATGCGGCATTTACATGTCGTTATGAGTAAATTTGGATGTGCCAAACTCTAAACCTTCAAATAAACATTTTGTTTTGTCTGCCCAAATCGCTCATCTGGCGACTGGGGGATGTCAGTATCTTCCATGCTAGGTGGGTTATTCTCACGATATGTGTTGATTCACTATCATTCACGAGAAAGTTGCTGCTAATCGGGATGCCCAGTTCCATGCTCAAAATAAAAGCATAATATAATTAAGCAAAACTCCCCCAGAATAGTGTTTGTATGGACGGCACCCGTGGATTCGGCTCGCCGTGGAGTGTGACTGATTGGTGGAGGGGGAGTAAACACTTTGTCATTCTGTTTGGGAACTGCCTATAATATATCTAGCATGGAAGATGTTGAAAACCTCTTGGTCGTTATGTGAGCAATGAAAGCATACCGCTCAAAAATCATTACTTATCTCTATTTTAAAAACTCAAGCTCTGGCACCTCTGCAAATCAATGCTTCCCTCTGCGAAGGGCCTTTCCATTTACTTTATTGTTGAGTCATCCTCTTCTAATAAAAGGCACTAGTTAGAAAGCACCACTGTCATTTGTATGCTTTACTGTTAATTGATATTGAGTATGAGCATGACTAGATCTCTTTCACCTTGAATTACAATGTCTAGTCAGTCCTTGTTCTTTGGAGGTGCTATGCATTTATGTTTTGCGGTCTCAAAAAGAGCTAGCGAGATACCATTTTGTCATATTATATCATGATTGTTTTGAAAAAGTTTTGTCATCCGAGAGTTATTATTATTGCTTGCTAGTTGATTATGTCATTGATATGAGTAAATGTGAGACCTAAATGTTATTGTGAACATGGTTAGTCCATGATCTTTGCTGGAAATCTGAACATCAGTTAGACGTATTTACAACCAAGATCAAACGGAGTTTGTAAAAGTTTTTCTTTATCACTTTCAGTTTATCAACTGAATTGCTTGAGGACAAGCAATGGGTTAAGCTTGGGGGAGTTGATACGCCTCCATCGTATCCACATTTCCAAACTCTTTTGCCCTTGTTTTGGACTCTAATTTGCATGATTTGAATGGAACTAACCCCGACTGACGTTGTTTTCAGCAGAATTGCCTTGGTGTTATTTTTGTGCAGAAATAAAAGTTCTCGGATTGTCCTGAAAATTTACGGAGAATATTTTTGGATTTAATAAAAATACTGGCGCAAGAATCAACCAGAGGGGGGCACCTGTAGGCCACAAGCTTGCTAGGCACGGCCACCTCTCCTGGCAACGCCTGGCAGGCTTGTGAGGCTCTCGTGGCTCCTTTGACCTCATCTCTAGCTCCGTATAACCCTATTCATGGAAAAAATAGAGAACACTTCATCGCGTTTCACGATACAGAGCCGCCGCCACCTCCTGTTCTTGCTTGGGAGACCAGATCTAGAGTCCGTTTTAGGCTCCAGAGAGGGGAAATCGACACCATTGTCATCACCAACCATCCTTCATCACCAATTTCATGATGCTCTCCGTTGTTCGTCAATAATTCCAACGTAGGCTTGCTGGACGGTGATGGGTTGGATGAGATTTATCCTGTAATCGAGTTAGTTTTGTTAGGGTTTGATCCCTAGTATCCACTATGTTCTCAGATTGATGTTGTTATGACTTTGCTATGCTTAATGCTTGTCACTAGGGCCCGAGTGCCATGATTTCAGACCTGAACCTATTATGTTTTCATGAATATATATGTGTTCTTGATCATGTCTTGCAAGTTGTAGACACCTATTACGAGTTATGATCCGCATCCCCCAGGGTGACAATAACTGGGATTGTTTCCGATGGTTACTGTAGTTTGAGGAGTTCATGTATTCACTAAGTGCTAATGCTTTGGGACGGTTCTGTATTAAAAGGAGGCCTTAATATCCCTTAGTTTCCATTAGGACCCCGCTGCCACGGGAGGGTAGGACAAAAGATGTCATGCAAGTTCTTTTCCATAAGCACGTATGACTATATATTGAATACATACCTACATTACATTGATGAATTGGAGCTAGTTCTGTGTCACCCTATGTTATAACTGTTGCATGATGAATATCATCCAGCATAATTATCCATCACCGATCCATTGCCTATGAGCTTCCCACATATTGATCTTTGCTAAGTTACTTTTCTGTTGCTACTGTTACAATCACTACAAAACTGCTATGGTTACTTTTGCTACCGTTACCGTTACATCCATACTACTTTGCTACTGAATACTTTGCTGCAGATATTAAGTCTTACAGGTGTGGTTGAATTGACAACTCAGCTACAAATACTCGAGAATATTCTTTGGCTCCCCTTGTGTCGAATCAATAAATTAGGCTTGAATACTCTACCCTCGAAAACTGTTGCGATCCCTTATACTTGTGGGTTATCAGCGTCGCACAGACGCCCGACTATGGCATGCATATTATATATTTTCTTCATAAATCCTTTTTGTGGAGTCACTCAGACACCCGAATGAGGCATGTTCTATATTCTTACCCCTTCGAGGCGTCATTTCTGACACCCAATTGGATTATGTTATTTTCATTCCTTGGTTGTTCATTCATTTTTAATATGATTATCTGCTTATTTGCATCATGAAATTATCTTATGACTGGTTGAACCTCCATGAATAATTTCGGTGCATACAACTCACCTGCTATATTATGTTTGTTTTCATGATGTTTGCAAGTACATTCAAATGTACTCACTGGCTTGTCCCTGGTTATTTTCATTGGCCAGATGGTGTATTTGAAGAGGAGCACTATGAAGACAACACTAGAACCTAGGCATCAGAGATAGCAACCACGCAAGGATAGGAATTATCCAAGTCATCTGTTCCTATGGGAAATGGAGTCCCATAGACGCTGGAGATCCAAGAACTGCTTCCGCCATCAACCACTAGAAACCCTGTTGTACTCCATAGACCATCATGGTCTTGTAATTATATTTTGTAATTGCTTGGAATTTCTATATCAAGTGTCCACCAGCTAACAGAAATCCTGGGGCTAGTGAGCAGAAGGACAATTAGCTGGGTATATCTTGGAAAACAGGTCCTGATAGTGAGCTAGTCGGCGAAGAGAGTCGCGACCTTCTGCTTCAGGCACCGATGCACGTCTTCAGGCATCTCCTTTGCGCCGATCCATGCTTTGACTTTGATGCTGTAATGGCCCCTATTCCTGAGGAGATCTGCGGCGCCCTGGGGGAGGTAGTGGTAGTTCATGTGATCACCCTGAGCGTGCAGTTCGCCCCTGGCATCCATGAGGATCAGGAGGGGGCCAAGGGGCGCATAGTTGACGATGACGTCGAAGGAGCTGAGGAGCGTGAAGGTGAAAGCTACATGTCCCCCTAGGCTTTTTAATCCTTCTTTTACTACCAGCTTGTAGTCCCACTGAGGTGTGAAGCCGGCATTTGTCTCGAACACTATGTTCCTCGTGCTTTTGTATGGCTTCCTCTAACGTTGCTTCTACGCCTCGGGTTACCGAGATGTAACTTTTGCGTGAGGCTCGGTCATCATTAGTAAGCCAGTCCGCACTGCCTGGGCAAGACCAGGGGTGAGGACGTCCAGAGCAGGCGAAGTCTCCTAAGATGGTACACTTAGTTAGTTATCCTTCAGCCGAACGCCCCTCACACGGGGTATTCCTCCTTGGGGGCGTGACACACGCTCATCATCTCACTCATGCGTGTCGTGCAAGGGGCCCTGGCAAGGTGGTGCACACAAGGACAATCCCGTGACCCGGAGTCCGCACCTTGGGGGTTTTAGTGCCACGGGGGCCGACCTAGGTGTAAACACCGTACCCCAGCCCCCGCTCGTGCGACACCCAAGAGGGGGATGTTGAGAGTGTGTTGCTTGAAAAGAGAAATATAAGAAACCTCCGCAAAATCCGAAAAAAATATTTATTAAAACAGGGGGCAAACTTGTTTAAAAGCAAAAAGAGATGTGATTGTCGTGTCCAGCACGGGTCAGCCTGAGGTTAGTGTGGCCCGTGGGGCATCTTCGTCGTTCATTCCACCAGCGTGATGCATGGGGCTTCCACTTGGGCGGGGGCATGGTTGTTCCGCCAACGCGATGCATGGGGCTTCCACTTGGGCGTGGGTATAGTCACATATCGGCAGTCATTCTGCTAGCACGAAGCATGGGGCTTCCACTTGGGCATGGGCAGGAGTCCTCCCAAGGCCACAACATGCTTGTCGGGAGGCTCCAGGGCATGTACAACCCCACTCATTCTTATGTGAGAGTGTCATGGGCAGAACTTGCGGAGGTGTTGGATGTTCCAAGTGTTTTGCACTGGAATCCCACCCTCTGTCTCCAGGCGGGCGGCGCCTAGCCTGGAGACATGGGTGACCCTAAAGGGGCCCTCCCACATAGGCAAGAGCTTGTGGATCCCTTCCCTGGAGAGGACCCGCCTTAGGATGAGGTCCCTGACCACAAAGGTGCGAGGGCGGATGTTGCGTCTATGGTAGCGCCACAAGGCCTGCTGGTACCTTGCAGCGCGGAGGGCGGCCTAGCAGCTGGTCTCCTCAAGGAGGAAAAGTTTGGCTCCCTGCGAGTCGTCCTGATGCGCCTCGTCAAACGCCAAGACTCATGGGGAACCATGCTTAAGCTCCAAGGGAAGGACCTCCTGAGGGATTCCTGGATTAAGGGGTCCTCAGATGGCCGACCTATATCCTATGGGCCGTACTGTATGGGCCACAAAGTGACCATTGGGTGATCAAGGGCCCCGTCGCCAGGGTGGAAGCTTCAAACAGCCGTGGCATGTTTTCCAAGTTGTCAGTCGTAGATAGGCATGTTTATCTCTTCGGCATGTAACTGATCATGTGTAAACCCTAGGTACCCTCGGTGTCTATATAAGCCGGAGGGTTTTAGGTTGTACACAGAGGACAAGTCATCTAGGGTTTAGCTCCTTGATCTTGAGGTAGATCAACTCTATAACCTATACATCATCAATACAATCAAGTAGGACGTAGGGTATTACCTCTATTAGGAGGGCCCGAACCTGGGTAAAGCCTTGTCCCCTCCGTCTCATATTACCATCGATTCTAGTCTCACAACTCGGGACCCACTACCCGAGATCCACCAGTTTTGACACCGACATTGGTGCTTTCATTGAGAGTTCCACTGTGAACAATGGAGGAATCGAGGGCTCACCTCGTCGCGAGCAATGAGATCTGCATCCAGGGAACCCTTACCCCCGATCAGACTCTCACAGGCGGCGACATCTTGTAGCATGCCGACCCGATTAGCCACCTTGGCCAGATCGAAAACTTTCCCCTCGATCATAGAATCAAGTTCGGAAACTTAGAGTTCATCGTTGATGGAACCCTCCACCCTTGAGGAGGAGCCTGTAAGTCTCGACGCCTCCACGCCGAAGACATTGGGCTTCTCCCCCAATGGAGTCCTCACCCTCGAGCGATCTAGAACACCCAACCGGCCGATGTGACCGGACCCACCAGGGCTAGACAGAACACGGATCCGCCTTCGCGCAGCTCTGGAACCGCTACGCCGCATATTGACCCCCACTTGGCTCAGCCACACGCATCCTACCATCGCCTCGTTCTTGAAGCCATGCGTATGTCAGATGATCAGATTCCGGTCTATGATCGGCTCGGGATTAAACCCGATGATAGGGAGATTCATGTTCCCACGGTCACCCACCTCGTCTCTACCATCGAGTGTCCGGCGGAGGGCTCATCCCAACAACCGGAATTGAAAACAGTTTACACCCCGATCTCTGATCACCAAGACTTCATCGGCAAACCAAACACCGAAATTTGTTTTAAAGCCGAACCATCATCGGTCCAAGATCTAGCATGCAATTCGGAATCCATGATCCCGAACACCCAATGTGCCGTGGGGTTGGATTTTTTTCCACCCACCGCCCAAGACGATGATTACAGTATAGCACCAAAGCCCGTGTCTTCGGACTTTCGAAACATTAAACAACTACCAAGAGAATCAGTCCATCACTTTTGGTCCAGACTCCTACTCGCTAGAAGCAGAGAAAAAGGTCTTAGTGACCAAGAGATAATGGGAACTTTTAGTAACAATTGCCATGATGAAGGGATTCTTAACGCCCTGGCTCGCCGACACATTCGTGACTTTTCCGAGCTATCCGATCTAGTACAAAAATATTGTGTCATGGAAAGCGCTTGGCAATCCGAGCTGTTATTTTTGGAACCAACTTTCCCCGAAAACCCTAGTGGAGATCGGAAAAAGAGGATACCTTCAAAGCGGCCAGCCAAATTCGAACCCGCCGAAAAAGAAATAGGCCCCTTTCAGGGGTCAGTATTATCCTTGACGGACTATTAGATAAACCTTGCCCCATACATTCCGTATTGCTGAACACAAGCCTGACTCACAGACTTAGAGCTTGCAGGGTTGTCAGGCGGGTCGGAAAGAGCGGTGAGGCCATCCTTGAGGCGCTTCCATCGAATAGGCGCTCTTCATCGTCGCCCGAATACAATGCCAAAGTTTTGACGGTCTATGAAACGTTACCCTCGAGGAATAGAAGGAAAATAGCTCTTAAAGAACTCGAACATGTCTACCATGTGGCAGCAACAAGTGCATAGGCAGACGTACCGATCACTTTCGGAGATGCTGACCGACCAGCCATTTTTTACGGTCATTCACCAACTGCACTAGTCCTAAACCCCATCATTGATGGCTACAGGTTACATAAGGTGATAATGGACGGTGGCAGTGTTTTAAACCTAATCTACGAAGGCACCCTAGAAAAAATGCAGTTCAAGCGACCTCGCATCGAACCTAGCAGCACGACTTTCCGAGGAATTATTCCACAGCAAGAGGCGTGTTGTTCAGGACGTATTACCCTGGACGTAGTGTTCGGCACACCAGAAAACTACCGATCCGAAGAGCTTCTCTTCCACATCATGCCTTTCTCAAGTTTCTACCATGCCCTATTGGAACATGACGCCTTCACAAAGTTCTAGGCTATACCCCATTATGGGTACATGAAACTCAAAATGCCAGGATCAAACGGGGTGATCACAATCACGAGTGACCTGAATATCGCCCTACGGGCCGAAAACAAAACATCGGTGCTCGCCCTCGAGGCACTCGCCGAGACCTTCGCTATAGAAGAACTAAACACATTACGGTCAACAGTTGACAAGGACGACGTGATCCTCAGCAAAAGGCCCAAGCCCACGTCCTTTAAACCCGATGAGGAAATCGTTAAGTTTCAAGTGCATCCGACGGACCCCAATAAGACAGAGTCCACCGGAGCTCAGCTCGATCCCATAGTGCATGAGGCACGCAAACCTTTCTACGGGAAAAATGGGATATCTTCACCTGGCATCCTTCAGATAGGCCCGGAATCCCACGATGGCTTGCAGAACATAGTCTAAACATCATTAAACGCTTCAAGCCCGTTAAGCGGACTCTGTGCCGCTTCTACAAACCCAAACGACAAGCTATGGGTGAAGAATTAGCCAAACTGCTAGAGGCCGGATTCATTCGGGAGATTAAGCACCCAGAATGGTTGGCAAATCTGGTGATCGTACAAAAGAAAGATAAGTCCTGGCGGTTGTGTGTCAATTTTAAATACCTCAATAAAGCTTGCCCTAAGGACCCTTTCCCCTTACCACGCATAGACCAGATCATTGATGCCACAGCCGGACAAGATTTGTTGTGTTTCCTCGACACTTATTCCGGATACCATCAAATCAAAATGAAGGAATCTGACCAAGCAGCAATCACAACATCACCCCCTATAGGCCATTTTGCTTTAACACGATGCCCTTCGGGCTAAAAACGCTCGGGCCACATACCAGTGCATGATCCAGACTTGTCTCGCGACACAGGTTGGTAAGACAGTCAAGGCATACATGGACGACGTGGTAATCAAAATGTAAGTGCATCTAGTGACCCTTAGTGATTTTGGTGTATTGAAGACTTATAGGTTAAGGAACTAATGTGTTTGTGAGTGTACACAGTCTCTATAAGTCGATGAGGAGTTTGATATTCGGTGATTATCGACCCCTAAAAATGTATGTCTTCAACTGAAGACTTTGGTGAAGACTTTGCTGAAGACTTTGGTATTCCCTGGAGACTTTGAAAATGAAGAAGTTGGTGTGAACTTGAAGATATGAACGAGGACTATGAAGCATGAAGACTTTTCTTTTCGTAGTTTAATTTCCTTTCTTTGAGTCATAGGAAACACCGTACTATTAAAGGGGGCCGAGGTAATACTAAGGAAAATTTCCAACTGATGCTCAACTCCAAAATCCTCAACCTATCCAATCCTTCGAGTGAAGCCTTTGGAAATCTCTTGCAGTTCAGTCAAGTTCTTCAGTGACAGAGACGATGTTCTTTTGGTCTCTGATGAAATTGATCTGACTGAGGAGTTAGGATTTCGCCAGTGCGAATTGCCTACAAGTGAGGAACATGATAAGCCTGAGGACTTTCATAGTTCGAAATTCCGATCGTTGTTGAGCTTAGCGCCAGCTGTCCCCAATCATCTTATCCACATAACGGTCATATCATTGGGGGCATTTATGTCTTATCATGTCAGGTTGCACCCTGGCTATAAATAGCCACCCTCACAACCACTAGTTGGTTTGCTGCTCCGAGAGAGAACTGATACTTGTCATTTGAGAGCAACCCATCCTCCGAGGACTTTTATAGAAAATCATCAGTGAGGAAAAACCCAAATCCAAACCACCAAACCCAAAGTGATTGAGCATCATTGAAGAGATTGTTCATGTGTGGAACCGATGCTTGTTACCTTTGAAGACTGTGTATCTTCCAGACGGTTAGGCATCATGGTCTAGTGCATCCTGCGGTCAATTGGGGATCACGGAGTGGCCTTGGTCTAGAGCATCCAGCAGTCAATTGTGGATCGTCGGGTGACCAGTTTGTGAGGGTTTCAGAAGTCTACCCTGAAGACTTACCATGAGTGTTGGGCGATGACTTTGTGACCTTAGCTCAAGGTGAATACGGTAAGGACTATGTGTCCTGGGACTGTGTGTCCTCTGGTTTAAATACCAGGCCGCTCCAAACTAGACGTACGACTATCACAGCAGTTGGAGCTGGGTCATCAAACCATTGTCTTCATCGAGCTACCTGGTTCTATTTCTTCAACCCTTTCATTCCCTCATATATGTGTTGAAAAAATTGATCCTTACTGTTTGAAGAATTTGACTGAAAACTTTCACAATTTCCTCACCTCAAATTCTTCAAGTTACCTTGTTCCTCACCAGCTTATCCTGTATCACCCTATTTGTAATCTATGCATGTTTTATTTCATCATGATGACTATGTTGTCGCTATGTTTCTCATGCACTTGAGTACTTATTCCGCTGGTAGTTATTCATCACATTTCAAATTCCTCAAGTTGAAATTCCTCAAGTGATGAATTTGTAAAAATCGCCTATTCACACCCCCTCTAGTCGATATAACACACTTTCAATTGGTATCAGAGCAAGGTGCTCCCTTGTTCTATGTGATTTTGGTTTAACCACCTGGAGTTCTAGTTATGTCGACTGCAGGTATGATCAAGGTTTCCGTAGGGTGTCCTACCTTCGATGGGATAGATTACCCCTACTGGAAGAACAAGAAGCACATGCATCTTGAAGCTACTGACGACGATCTTTGGTACGTTGTGGAAAATGGTTTTCCCCGCATTTCTCGACTGTTACTACTGCTGATAGGAAGAAATTCAAGCAACTCAATTCTCAAGCGAAGAATATCATCTGTGGCCATCCAAGCAAATGTCAGTATGGCAGAGTGAGAGCTTTGGAGTCCGCTAAGCTTATCTGGGATAGGCTATCCAAAGTCAATGAAGGTGTTTTCCACTCAACGTGACTCTCGTGTTGACGTTCTTCGTAATCTCTTCAACTGCATCAAGAGACTCAACAATGAAAATGTTTAGCAAACTTTTGATCGTCTCACTGATATCTCCAATGAGCTTCAAGCACTGGGTGCTACTGATATCACCTGACCACGAGGCGGTGAAGAAATTGCTAAGAGCGTGGAGACTACAAGTCACTTGATCCTGCTGATATTCTTGAGAGACTCAATACTAATGAATTCCAACAAGGTGAGAAGAGAGACCTCTGCGGGCCAAGCTATGGAAGATCTCGTGCTCTGAAGGCAAAAGCAATTTCCTCATCTGAAGGCGAAGATTATGATAGTAGCCTTGGTGATCCCGAAGAAATGAGTTAGGAGCTGGCAATGCTCATGAGGAAATTCCAGAAGTTCTCAAGGAGAGATGGATTTGGAAAGTCATCAAAAAGTGGCTTGAGGAAATCAGATTCCTCAGACGACTACAAGAAGAGAACTTGTCACAAATGCAAGAATTCTGGTCACTTCATCTCTGACTGTCCTCTCTAGGAAAAAAGAATCAAAGAAGAATAAGAAGAAGTACAAGGACGGCAGTTCTAATTACTCGAAGAAAAAGAAGAAATCTTCAAAGTCCTCATCTGCAAACTCCTCATCTTCAAAGTCCTCAATGCACAAGAAGAATGGTTCCAGGAAGGCTCGAGCTTTCATTGGCAAGGAAATGGACTCAGAAGAAGAATCTGAAGAATATGAAGAAGAGGAAAAATTTGAGATGGAATCTGAATCTGGTGACGCTAGCCATGCTCTCGCTACTACTTTCGCTAGCAAGTCTATCTTCAATGATGAATAAAATGACTACTCCAACGACTCTAACGTCGGCAATGATGATTACGCTCCCACATATTGTTTCATGGCTAAAGGTTCCAAGGTACATAAGCATCAATCCTCCTCTGAATCAAGTGATGGTGAATCTGATGAATATGTGAAACCTAGCTATGCCAAACTTGCCAACATTGCTACTAGACAACAAAGTGCACTAGAAAAGCTTCAGAAAATGCTAGACAAATGTGATGATCTGTTGAATGAGGAAGTGGATCGGACTCAAACTCTGTCTGACAATCTCAAAAGTCTTCAGACAAAGTATGATAACCTTTAGAGTCATCATAATGCACTCTTACCCGATCATGAGAAGTTTTCTTATGAATTTCTTCAAAGCAAGAAAGATCTTGAGAAACTAAGAGTGTCTCATTAGGATCTCCAAAGGGAAAACGATTCCTTGTTGGCTCAATAGATCAGTACCGCTCAGGAAAAATTTGTTCCACCTTGTTTGAAATGCATCGAACATGAAACTGCTATTTGTTCACCTGAATGTTCAAATGCTTCTATTGCTACAAAATCTTCAACTATTCCAGTGGTCACAAGTTCCTCATCTGAGAATACCACAAGTATCACTGACGGAAATGCAGGGTTGAAGGAATTGTATGTGACAGGCATGTACAAAAGTCTCAAAGGGCATCAAACCTTTTGCGATGTCCTCAAAAAGCAGATTCTGAATAGGAACCCTAGGAAAGAGGGTATTGCATTTGAGAGGAAAATCAATGTTGATGGATCCTACTATACACCTGAACAATACCCCAAGACCTCATGGGTTGCTGCAAAAGGACCTCCTGTAGATCCATCCACTTTATCTAGCTTTACTTGTGAAATTTCAAATTCCTCTGATGAGTCACTTGACTCCAACTACAAATTCTTCAAAAATCAGAAACATGAAGTATTTCCCAGATTTGTTGGAACTAACTGCAGGAATGGTTCGCCTGTGAAGAAAATCTGGGTTCCCAAGAGTTGCCTACAAAATCTTCAAGTGAATGTCCTCACGACACCACTCATGAAGAACAGGAACCTCAGATCAAATTCCTCATACAGACCAAAGTCTTCACTTGGACCAAATTCCTCAAATGGTCAAAAATATCATTCTTGTGCTAATGCATCTGTTTCGCAGGGAAAATCTAAGAGTCCTGAATATGTGCATTATTCTTCAAATCATTATGTTCATAAGTCCTCGAAGAATTTATCTGCTTATTCATATGAGTACTCTAACCCTCATCCTGTGAAACGAAGTGCACTAGCTTCAATACCTCCCTTCTCATATGGTGCTCGCAGAATGGTGAACTCTTTGCCACCCCTCCAGATGTGGGTGGTGAAGAAATTTAACTAATTTCTTATGTAGGTTCAGGTCTCCAGATGAACTTGAACATCTGATGAATTTGCTGGAGACCTGAGGAAATGCCGAAAGGACGCAAGCTAATCATGTAGAAATGAACTCCTCATTTCTCACGTCCTCACACTATTTTACTTAATATGTCGTGTGATGAAATTATGTCTGATGAAATTGATGTCATATTCTTCACTCTGAAGCTTATGAGTTCGTAAGTTGTACTAATTCATCTGCAGGATGAATCTCCAAAAGCTACTGAGTGGGTCCTCGACAGTGGATGCACAAACCACATGACTGTTGACAAGAATCTACTGATGAATTCTCCACTTGCTCCATCTCATCTGAAGCATATCACCTACGATGACAAAGGAAAAAAGCAAGGTATTGGTTCTAGGTAAGGTTTCAATCTCAAAGGACCGACACATGGATAAGGTGATGCTTGTTGAATCCCTCGGGTTCAACCTTATGTCTGTCTTAATGCTTTGTGATCTTGATATGGTTGTCGTATTTGGAGAATATCGTTGTGTTGTCATCATGGAATCTAAAAATTCCAAAGTCTTCGAAGGCTTTAGGAAAGGAGACTTGTATATTGTTGATTTCTCTACAGGTCCTCAGCCTGCGACATGCCTACTTGTAAAGTCCTCAGAAGGCTGGCTGGCGCATCGACGACTTGGACATGCTGGTATGAAGAACTTGTACACGCTCATGAAGAAAAAGCACATCATAGGCATTGAAGGTGTCAAATTCCACAAGGACCACCTCTGTGGTGCATGTGAGTTTGGGAAGATGACCAGATCCAAGCATCCCTCGAAGACAATCATGACCACGACTTGACCCTTTGAATTGCTTCACATGGACCTCTTTGGCCCCATTCATTATTCCACACTAACAAATTCTTCAAGTTTGTATGTATTTTTCATTGTTGATGATTACTCTCGTTACACTTGGGTACATATCATTCTTTACAAGTCTGAAGTGCAGGATGTCTTCAGACGATTCGCTTCAAGGGCCTCCACGAACTTTGGCGTCAAGATCAAGCATATCAGGAGTGATAATGGGACTGAGTTCAAGAACACCAATCTTGATGAATATCTTGATGAGCTTGGTATTACTCATGAGTTATCTGCCCCATATACTCCTCAGCAGAACGGCATCGTGGAACGCAAAAACAGGACTCTTGTTGAGATGGTCTGCACCATGCTTGATGAATACAAGACTCCTCGTTGCTTCTAGCCTGAGGCAATTGATACAGCATGCCACATCATCAACAGGGTATATCTTCACAAATTCTTCAAGAAGACTTCATATGAACTTATTACTGGTAAGAAACCCAATGTAAGTTATCTCAAAGTCTTTGGTGCAAATGTTGGATTAGAGATCCTCACCATAGTTCTAAATTTGCACCGAAAGCACATGAAGGTTTTATGCTTGGTTACGGAAAGGACTCGCACACCTACAGAGTCTTCAACACCTACCACCACAAGGTTGTTGAAACTGTAGATGTGCAGTTTGATGAAACTGATGGCTCGCAAAGAGAGCACCTGCCTTCTATGCTAGATGAACAGTCTCCTAAGGAATCCATTAAGCTGAAGGCTACTGAAGACGTCATACCCACTGAGGAATTCATTCCTACAAATGAAGACATTCATGCTGATACACCTAAAGAAAATGGTGTTGAAGAAAATCCTCAGCCACGTCAACCTGCTAATCCAAGAGTTGCAAACGAAGTGCACATTGACAAAATCATTGATGACATCAATGCACCAGATCCCCTCACCCACTCAAGAGCTTCACATTTGACTAAATTTTGTGGGCACTTTGCTTTTGTCTCTATCATAGAGCCCACTAAAGTTGATGAAGCATTCAAGGAGTCTGAGTGGATTCAAGCTATGCAAGAGGAATTGCATCAATTCAAGCTCAACAACGTGTGGGAACTTGTCAAGTTGCCAGATCCTCACAAGCATAACATCATAGGTACCAAGTGGATCTACTTCAACAAGAAAGATGAAAATGGTCTTGTGGTAAGAAATAAGGCTCATCTTGTAGCTCAAGGCTACACACAGGTTAAAGGAATTGACTTTGATGAAACTTTTGCACCTGTTGATAGACTTGAAGCTATTCGCATATTGCTTGCTTATGCTAACCATCATGATATCATCTTATATCAAATGGATGTGAAAAGTGCATTCCTCAATGGTAAGCTTCAGGAAGAAGTATATGTTGCTCAACCCCCAGGTTTTGAAGACCCTAAGCATCCTGACAAAGTTTTCAGACTCAACAAGGCCCTCTATGGCCTCAAGTAGGCCCCTCGGGCATGGTGCGACACTCTGAAGGAATTCCTCATGAAGAAAGGCTTCAAACCCGGTTCACTCGACCCAACACTTTTCACAAAATACTATGACAATGAACTATTCATATGCCAAATATATGTAGACGATATTATCTTTGGCTGTACTGACAAACGTTACAGTGATGAATTTGCCTATATGATGAGTGAACAATATCAAATGTCTATGATGGGAGAGTTGAAATTCTTCTTAGGTCTTCAAATTCGTCAACAAGACAATGGCATCTTCATCTCTCAAGAGAAATACATCAAGGATGTTCTGAGGAAATTCGACATGCAAGATTGCAATAGCGTCAAAACTCCAATGCCTTCAAAAGGCCACCTACACTGACGAAAATGGTAAAGATTTCGATCAAAAGGTATATCGCTCCATGATTAGCTATTTATCGTATCTATGTGCATCTAGGCCTGATATTATGCTGAGTGTTTGCATGTGTACTCGATTCCAAGCAACACCCAAGGAATCACACCATAAGGCTATGAAACATATTCTTCGATACTTAGATCACATACCAATGCTTGGATTATGGTATCCCAAGGGCTCAAATCTTCACCTCGTCGGGTACACAGATGCTGACTATGCTGGAGATCATGTGGATCGCAAGTCAACCTTAGGCTCATGTCATTTCCTCAGACGATCCTTAGTTTGTTGGTCCTTGAAAAGAGAACTGCGTGTCACTATCTACTGCTGAAGCTGAGTAAATTGTTGCTGGTTCATGTTGCACTCAGCTACTATGGATGAAGCAAACCCTCAAGGACTATGGCATCAAGGTGAAAATGTGCCTCTCTACTGCGACAACGAGAGCGCCATCAAGATTGCTTACAACCCAGTTCAGCATTCCAAGACCAAGCACATCCAGATTCGTCATCACTTTCTTCGAGATCATGTACTCAAGGGCGACATCTCCATCAACCGCATCCCTACTGAAGAACAACTGGCCGACATCTTCACAAAACCCTTGGATGAAAAGAGATTTTGCAAGTTGCGGTGTGAGCTAAATATCTTAGAATCTTTGAATGTTCTTTGAAAAAGGACACACATCCTAACACTTATGCAAAATTCATGACTTACATGTGCAACACACGAAGTAGAGTTTTTCTTAAATCAATGAAGAATAACCCTCTAAGTGTGAAGAAATTAATGAAGAATTTGATTCTCAGAACCCTACGACAATTGTACGAGATGTCTGAAATCATCATTCTTATACGGTGGGTCACGCCACCAACCATCGTTGAAATTCTTCAAAGTTGAGTTTTTCATCATTTTGCAAATTCATCAAATTTTCAAATTCCTCAAGTTTGTAAATTCCTCAAGTTTTCAAATTCATCAACTTTTGAAAGTCTTCAAACTATCAAAATCCTACTCTTCATTGACTATATATATATATATATATATATATATATATTTGAGTTTTCAATGTCCTCAACAGCATTCACTTATTGCTAATTCTTCAAGTTGATTTTCATGTAAGTGAATGTGATCGGACCTTTTCCCCCTCTATGCTAAACTCAGCCCAGTCCGTTCACAAATTCTTCATATGCGTTCTACTTTGAAACTCGTTCAAAGTCTTCACCGTGTCCTTGACAATTGAAGAATTTGCAAATGGAAACTTTAAAAGTTTCACTATCTAAATTTTCGGTGCTTCCCGCTCAAACCATTCCGATTCCCACGACTGGATAACCCACAATTTCCCACTATCGCCACTAGGTAAGAATGTGGGTGACACATGTTGCGTGGAGAGCAAGGGTTAGGGACAATCTGGTCAAAAATCTTTGGATAGATTGGTTTTCACCTCCGCTATAAATACCCCCTTCCCTTTCACTGTGCTTGGTTACTCCTCACTCCTACTCTCTCCCGAGCTCCGACCTAGCTCCACCACTAAAATCATCGCCACCGATGTGGAAGAGCTTCACTGCCTCAACCTCGTCGTCGTCGTAATCGCATCGGCTGCGAAAGTCTTCACCCCACCGCCGTTGTAGTTGTCTCCCTCTGCCAAGCTAGGGCATGGGAGATTTGGACTGACGAACTTCCTCGATTTCATCTCATAGTTCGTCGTGTTCTTCATCAAGGTAAATAAAATCTAATTTTATTGCCCTTGTTTGATCTTCAAGTTTTCCTCAATTTCCTCAAAGGTGTTTATTCGTCAAGAATCTTATTCTCAAGCACCTTACATGTCCATACACTTGATGTTTTTCCTAAGTTATGATTTTCTTCAAGATTCCTCAATTGTGTGAATACTCAAAATTTGCACAACTCTGGAACCTAAGACAAAGAACACTTAGTGAAAATCCTCAAGAGACCCATGGTCAAATTCCTCACACTTGATGTTTTTGAAAAACTTCTGAGAACGCATATGACCTCTTCAAATTCCTCGCACCTATACTCCGTTCATAGGTACAAACATGTCTTTTGATGAATCACTAGGTTCTCTTCAACTTAACTCATTTGCAGCATTTCTTGAGGAAAAATTGTGTACATCCTCAGAATCTTCAAGAGTTCAGAATCCTCAGCCGAAGAAAATGGCTGATGGGAAGAAGCCATAGAAAGGTGGAAAGAAACCTGAAGTGCAGACTGCTTTTGAGATACTTGTTGACTTGTATGAGGAATATTTCACTCTAGATGAAGAAACTCATGGCAAGGAACAAAGCAGAGAAAGATTTGCAAACAGAAAATTGTGAGGAGATGGGCAAAGGAGTAAAAAGAATATCGCTATGTCACTCCCAAGTATATGAAGAAATTCGCAATAAAACCCCCTTGCAACAAGCCACCCTTGGCTTCTAACCAAACTACTGATCCCACAAGTCTCAAGACCGGTGATGACTTTCCTCATGAATGGGAAAGGCAGCAAGCCAAGCTGGCAAAGAAAGCAAAAGAGGCTGTGAAGAAATTCAACAAAGACTCAGCTGCTGTTGTGACTGCCGGAGCCACTGCTAGTGGTCCAAAGAAATCAATTGTGAAGAAATCTGTTGTGAAGTCAAAGTCTTCAACTTCAAAATCATCACTTCAGATTCCTCAAGCAAAGTCTTCAAAGGCCTCAGCCACTGATTCGGTAGCTGCTCAGTCCTCTGTTGCTGCCGCAAAGTCCTCAACACCTGTGCACCATGCATCATGTCAGAGGACAGAGGGTTTCCCAATTGCTTCAAGGGTCTCCGCAAGTCCCTTTGTTCAAGCAAAGTCTTCAACAAGTCATACTATGTTGAAGCTGAAGAAAACTACTGGACGAGGTCAAAGACCAAGTCCTCACACTAGCAAAGCTATAGTGAATGTACCCTCGGGATCTGAGGATGATGATGAGGCTGATGATGAAGAATTGGAATAAATCATCAGAGAAAGTCAGCAAAAGGCTGCAATAACCAAAGGCAGCTTTGTTCCTCTTATGCTGGATCCCAAGATGATCCTCAACTTCATTGACATATGGCATGAGGATCCCAGCACCCCACATTCCTCACTGAACCTACCTCTTGGTGTGGACCATGTCCTCACTCACTTTATTGCTGAGGAAATATGGAAAAGAGATCAAGCTCTAAGAGCTAAGAGGAGCAGGGCTCATAATCAAAAAATTCTGAGGAATAATGTGATGAATTTGACTCCAAATCAACTCATCAATGTTCAGTCTGAAATTCGTTGCCTCTCTGAGGAACAAGACAAATATGATGTTGAATGGAAGGGCACCAAAGTGATATTTTTTAGGGAGGCCCAAGCTACCGTTAAGTACCATAACTCAAGGGTTGAAGCATGATCGTAACCACAAATTCCTCAGGCTGGAGAATTTGCTCAGCTTGCTGATGAAACTGCTCTCGCAACTGAAGAAATTCAGGTTGCTGAAGAACATGCCAGGACAACCTCCACAGTTGTGCCTGAAGAAATTGTCAGGCTAGCTGAAGTTTTTGCTGCGCTTGAGGAAATTGAGACCACAAGGGTGACTGCATCATTTGCACCTGAAGAAAATGCTCCTTCTTCACCCTCTGTAGAAACAGTAAAATCATCAAGGGTGAAGATCATCAACCTTCCTTCTGCATCAGAAGCTAAGAAAACCAAGGCTGCGGAAAAGAAGGCACTGAAAACAAAAGCATCAACTTCAAATTCCTCAGCGGTGAAGAAATTGAAGATACTGTCAAGTTTTTCAACAGAACTATTTGATGCAACTCCTATCAGCTATGTGCCAGCCTATGAAATTGTGCCATTTGGTGTTGACTATGTCATCCCAAATGATGATCAAGAAGAAAAGGATCAATCTGCTGCTAGCTCAGAGCAGATTGATGAAGAAATTGAAGCGGAAGCAAATGCTTCAACTCCACAGGTATCATCGCCCCAACCTCAGTTGACTGCTGAAGAGGTCGGCATTGAAGAAATTGATGAGGATGTGGACATTAGAAACACAACAACTGTTATCAATGAGGAATATTGGGAAGCTGCTCACCCAAATTCCCCAATTACCACCCCTCTGTCACAGATTCCTTAGTCACCAGCCCAGACTGAAGAAATTCATACAGGATCTGATGACTTGGCTACAACTGTCACAGAAGATATTCCAGCTACATCAGCTGAGGAAATTTTTGCTCCAAGTGCCACTGAGGAAACTGCTCTGCAAATTCCTCAGTCCGAAGAAATTCCTCAAATACCTAAGGAAATTGTAGGCCGCTTCAAACCAAACCTTCAGCCAAAGCCTAGGATGCCATTC
Organism: Hordeum marinum; assembly: GCA_022496015.1. NCBI lineage: Eukaryota > Viridiplantae > Streptophyta > Magnoliopsida > Poales > Poaceae > Hordeum > Hordeum marinum. The sequence continues at coordinate 300,492,450 of CM039673.1, forward strand.
AAAGGCTCAAAGCGCCCCAAATTCATCAAGACCAATTTCTTTAATGAGCACATTTTGTTCGATGGACCAAATCCATATGACTCTGCAAGGGCCAGTCGCACCAGGTTCTGGACTTCAACACAGATGAACTATTATGCATCAGTCCTGTTTGACAAGAAGAAAGGCTTCGAGCACCATCAAATTCCTCATGCGGATATGGAAACAATCCCTTCCTTCACACCTGTGCTCGCAGTTCTTCACGATGCAGGAATTCTTCCATTCTGTATGGACATCTGTGATTGGAATGAAGAGCTAATTATTCAATTCTATGCCACTCTACACATCACAGGTGATGCTTCTGACATCAACTCATGGATCTTGGACTGGATGACCGGATCAACCCACTACACTTCACCAGCTTCCGAATTGCTTCGGTCAGTCCCAGTTCCAATTCCTTCAGAAGAAGCACGATGCCTGTTTGATGAACCTGCTCTGCCCAACCATATGATGCAAGTGTTGATGAAGCCATTGGCTCCTGGAAAACCTCAAAGGACCACCTTCCTTGTGAAGGATTTTCTCTATGTGCCCAGGATGGTTTATCGCATCCTCACAAACACCCTTTGTCCTCAGAAGGGTCACAACTCTGAAGAACAAGAAGTTGAGGGAGTCATGAAGAACATGCTATTCAACATCATTCATGGGATTCCCATCAACTACCATGACTTCTTCATGAGGACTTTGGCCAATGCAGCTTTAGCCCCATTTGAACTGAAGCCTTATGCTCCCTGGATCATGAAATTCATTAGATAAAGGTCTTCAATTCCCTTCAAGGCTGACTTCCAAAATCACTTTGGCTTTCTGCCTTGGATTGAAGTCCTCAAGAACATAATTGCCTCAGTTGAAGGAAAAGGCAAAGTTGTCATTGATGAAGGTACCCGTCCATTGGATGGTCAGTTTCGTAAAGATGCATCTTACTCCACCAATGATGACACTTCTACCCAGAACTCTGCTGCCAAAGCCTTAGCACAAAAGCCTCGAGAGTCTGCCCCTCGTGTTATAACTGATCGTGAACTGCTTATAAGTCTTCATCAGAAGGTTTACCACAACCACAAGTGGGTGAAGCGTCAGTTTGCTTCAATTCTTCAGAACATGACTATGATGCAAAACTCTATGAGGAAAAAACACTACTATGTGCATGAAATCTTCGATCGCGCATGGGCCATTCTCGCACATCTCAAGACTCCTGAGGAACTCAAGGACATGGAATTTCATCAAAACTTTGACTGGTCTCATCCTCCTCAGAACAAATTCAAGAAAGTTCAAGTTCCTCGGCTGGTTACAAGTTCATATTCTTCATCACGGGAAACAGATGAAGCTGAGGATATTGATGACACTGCGGCAGGCCCTGCATCGACAAATGACCCCGACAACGCTGGCGCTCCTTCCTCACCAACAAGATGAAATTCTTCAAGGGGCGTTAGTCCTCAGTTTTCGTCCCTTTTGGTCTTTGAGCGGGTCTCTATATATGGGATGTTTTTTTGTTTAAGTTACAACTCTCGCTCTTCTGAAGCTTTTGTTGGTTGAGTTGTAAACTTAAGTCCAATGGTGGTCTGACACTTTTGAACTGCTTTTCACATTCTTATTTCCTCAAGTACCTTAATGCATGCATGCTGAATTTCGTCAGACACCATTTTCATCATGCATTTCAAATTCTTCATATCATATGTTAAATGTGTGTATGAATTACAAGATATAGGGGAGTTCTCCATGTTTTTAACCGGTCATGTGCATTTGTAGTCCAAAGAAAATTCCTCAAATATGCACATCTTCAAGGCAAGTTCTTCTATATCTTGCAATCAAATTCCACAAACTCAATACTTACACTTCTTATGTTTATCCCCATTGAAAACTTAACCTATTTGTCATCAATCACCAAAAAGGGGGAGATTGTAAGTGCATCTAGTGCCCCTTAGTGATTTTAGTGTATTGAAGACTTATAGGTTAAGGAACTAATGTGTTTGCGAGTGTACACGGGCTCTATAAGTCGATGAGGAGTTTGATCTATTCGGTGATTATCAACCCCTAAAAATGTATGTCATCAACTGAAGACTTTGGTGAAGACTTTGCTGAAGACTTTGGTATTCCCTGGAGACTTTGAAAATGAAAAAGTTGGTGTGAACTTGAAGATATGAACGAGGACTATGAAGCATGAAGACTTTTCTTTTCGTAGTTTAATTTCCTTTCTTTGAGTCATAGGAAACACCGTACTATTAAAGGGGGCCGAGGTAATACTAAGGAAAATTTCCAACTGATGCCCAACTCCAAATGCCTCAACCTATCCAATCCTTCGAGTGAAGCCTTTGGAAATCTCTTGCAGTTCAGTCAAGTTCTTCAGTGACAGAGACGATGTTCTTTTGGTCTCTGATGAAATTAATCTGACTGAGGAGTTAGGATTTCGCCAGTGCGAATTGCCTACAAGTGAGGAACATGATAAGCCTAAGGACTTTCATAGTTCGAAATTCCGACCGTTGTTGTGCTTAGCGCCAGCTATCCCCAATCATCTTATCCACATAACAGTCATATCATTGGGGTCATTTATGTCTTATCATGTCAGGTTGCACCTTGGCTGTAAATAGCCACCACCCACAACCACTAGTTGGTTGGCTGCTCCGAGAGAGAACTGACACTTGTCATTTGAGAGCAACCCATCCTCCGAGCACTTTCATAGAAAATCATCAGTGAGGAAAAACCCAAATCCAAACCACCAAACCCAAAGTGATTGAGCATCACTGAAGAGATTGCTCATGTGTGAAACCGACGCTTGCTACCTTTGAAGACTGTGAATCTTCTAGATGGTTAGGCTTCATGGTCTAGTGCATCCTACAGTCAATTGGGAATCACGGAGTGACCTTGGTCTAGAGCATCCAGCAGTCAATTGTGGATTGCCGGGTGACCAGTTTGTGAAGGTTTCGAAAGTCTACCCTAAAGACTTAGCACGAGTGTTGGGCGAGGACTTTGTGACCTTAGATCAAGGATAATATGGTAAGGACTGTGTGTCCCGGGACTATGTGTCCTCTGGTTTAAATACTAGGCCGCTCCAAACCAGACGTACGACTATCACAGCAGTTGGAATTGGGTCATCAAACCATTGTCTTCATCGAGCTACCTAGTTCTATTTCCTCAACCCTTTCATTCCCTCATATACGTGTTGATGAAACTGATCCTTACTGTTTGAAGAATTTGACTGAAGACTTTTAGAATTTCCTCACCTCAAATTCTTCAAGTTACCTTGTTCCTCACCTGCTTATCATGTATCATGCTACTTGTACTCTGTGCGTGTTTTATTTCATCATGATGACTATGTTGTCGCTATGTTTCTCATGCACTTGAGTACTTATTATGCTGCTAGTTATTCATCGCATTTCAAATTCCTCAAGTGATGAATTTGTAAAAATTGCCTATTCACCCCCCCCCCCTCTAGTTGATATAACGCACTTTCACAAAACCAAACATCTCAAGCAGTTGATCGATGACCTACGGCAAACCTTTGCCAGCCTACACGAGTACGACATATGATTCAATCTGGAAAATGTATATTCGGAGTTCCTTCTAGTAAACTGCTCGGATTCATCTTCTCCCATAGAGGAATAGAAGCGAATCCGGCAAATATCTGCGCTCTATCAGAACTTGCAATTCCTACAGAGCTAAAGCATGTCCAGAGGGTGGCTGTCTGTGTCGCGGCGTTAAGCCTCTTTATATCCTGCCTTGGAGAGAAAGCTTTACCGCTCTATAAGCTGCTGAAATGGACCAACAACTTCGAATGGACCAATGAAGCAGCGGCTGCGCTAGATGAAATTAAAGCATTGCTGGCAACCAACCCCATACTCACAGCACCAGGCGCCGGTGATCCCATGTTATTATACATGTCTGCAGCCAACCAAGTTGTTAGCATAGTGCTCGTCATTGAATGAGATGAGGATGGACATAAATTCCGGACTCAGAAGCTGGTCTATTATGTGTCAGAAGTACTAATGCAATGCAAGTCCACATACCCGCACTACGAGAAGATAGCCTACATAGTGTTTATGGCATCAAGGAAACTCAGACATTATTTCCAAGAGTGTGCGGTAACGGTGGCATCCGAAGTACCCCTGAACGATATAATCAACAACAAGGATGCCACCGGCCGCATAGCCAAGTGGGCCATTGAGATCCTTCCCTTTGAAATAACTTACAAGCCATGTCGTGCCATAAAATCTCAGGTATTGGCAGACTTCCTGGCTGAATGGACAGAGGCTGAGCTCCCCAAGGAATACAGTGTGTACTCCCATTGGACAATGTACTTTGATGGATCCAAAGTCTTGGCCGAACTGGGGGCTGGATTTATCCTCACATCCCCCACAGGCGACAACATGTGATACGTCTTGCAGATTATGTATGTAGCGACCCGACCTGAAAGGTCAAGTCTCCGGTGTTTCCGTACCATCCCAAGATCATGCTGGTACACACACGGTACATCCATGTATATATCAAAGGGAAATCACACAGCATTATATTAATCGAAATCTCATATCGAGTCCTTTATTACAATAAAAATTACAATAAAGTGGCTAAAAGCCAACTCATGAGAATATCTAAATCTTGCGGAAGCGTCGAAGGTAGATGAGTCCATCTGACTCCAAGGGCATCTCACTGAGCATAGAACGTGTCCTCACTCCTGGTCGGAAAAGTACTCTGCAACATGATACGTTGCAGCCGTGTAGGTCAGCATATGGAATATGCCGGCAAAGTCACAGTAGAGGTGTGAAAATAATCAGCTAGTCTATATGCATATATGACAGGTGGGGTGGTAAGTTTTGCGTAAAGCCAATTTTTTCCTACATCAAGAAAAGGGGCTAAGCAAAATATTACTAAGTTGGTTGATTAATGAGATGGTTCCACCAACCAATTCTCATACCCAAATTATTAATACCCACATCATCATATTAATTGTGTTGAGAGTTCCGGAAGTTTCAATTCCTTTGGCTCAAGTCATCCATGACCGTGGACACGGCTAATCGATTAGGTTTAAGTACTCTGCAGAGTTTTGCACACGTTCCCCACAAGATTTGGTCGCCTCCGTTTGATTTCTCGCACTTCAGGGTGTTTGAGAAATGGATGACTAAAACATGGTCTTCCAAAGGGTTTCCCTGCGACTCTGTCGGTGCCCATCCTTTCCTACCGTTCTTCTACCTCTCGTAGCACCGCCTGTCCAGGGTCACCACGATATCCAACCAAGCCAGAGCCCATAATGACTTGTGGCTGTGCAGGTAAGCCTTGGGTTTTAAAGCATCCATCCATCTCTTTGTGCCTGGGTGGACCTTTCCGCGTGAATACTGGCCATCTCCAGCATCACCTAGGCAAATCCACTGGTTTCTCCAGGGTGCCGTTCAACCATCATCCACCCAGAGGTATGTTGAAAACTCGGAGTCTTAAATCTTGATCATAATGTAGGTCTTGAAATTATTAACTCTCTCAACTCTCATGAATCACACAACCAACCCCGTCTACTAATAGCATAGCAAAAAGGTAAAACAACGTTTCCCGGGGCCAATGTGTCAAAGAGGTTGAGGGGGGGTACCTACCACATGATACTACTACAATGTAACCAAGTTTCCAACTAACCTATCTTGCATGCAATTGGGGAGATGGTAGAACTAATGCATATAAAACATGGGTAAACATGGTCAAAGTGACTTGCCTGATTGATGATCTTCGTACGTGAGTGACTCTAAGTAACAAGCTTCGCACTCCGGATAATCTAACGAAGCAAACAAGCACTCAATAAGCATACAACAGAATATTGTAACTCACAAACATCAACCAAGAACTAGTAAACAATCAAGACAAAACAATGCACAAATCTCAAGTAAGAAAACACATAAAGTTTTGTTTTCAAAAGGTGAGGAATGAAAACACTACTGACATAATGAAACCATTTGTAATAACAAAACAATTGTTGTCAGCAAGGAAACAATAGAATATTTTATTAATAAACAGAATATAATCAATTTAAGTTTGTTGGGAAAAGTTTAGTAAAGTTTATACAAGTTTGTGATAAACACTATATGAATCAACTATAGTTATATTAACAAAAGAATGAAAAACTAAACTTATTATTTATTTGTAAAACATGTTCTTAACAGAAAATAATTTACAATTAAATCTGTCCTAGAAAACAGAATTAAAATATACAAAACTTTGTTTGAAAACAAAACTATTACTAGTTAGTTGTTTTAATCAAATTATGCCTATTTGAAAAGAAGTTGTGATTCCTATGTAAGATAAAATTAAACTAAGCAAATTTATATTTTTATTATCAGTGAGTGAAAACACTAAATGTTTACTAACAGAACCTAATAAACAAATAAAACCAATTCTAAATCAAACTAATTAAAATTGAGTTTATAAAACTATATTATAATACTAAGCAGATTCTGTTTATAGCTAAAACACTATTCAAAATCATCCTAAAAATCCTCAAACTAAACATGGATATAGTCCTAACCAATATCAAACAGTAGCAAAAAGAATCATATCAAAATCTATTTTTAAACTCTAGTTATTCAGATTTGAAGATTTTGAGCAAATTTGATTAAATTCAAATTTTATAATTCAAATTTGAAATTTAAAAGTACAGGGTGAAATTACATGAAAAATGTGAGCTATTGCAAAAAGAATCAATTCAAAACACTAAATAGATTAAAAGATATAAGCAAAACAAATTTTGAAAACATTCTGTTAACTAAAACTAAAACAGAAAAAAAATGATTTGCGACGGTCAGGGGGTTACGTGGCGCTATCCGATTGGCTAAGGGGGGTGTGCACTCGGGGGTTACGGGCGGGCGACCGGTTCCTAAAGGAAAACGTTCGGATTTAATACGATCTAATCTCAGCCGTGGATCTTAGATCCAAGGGGTGGGAGTGCTCACAGGGTTAAGAAGTCGCCGGCGAGGGGTCTCTGGCGAGTCCAGAAGCGGCGAATGCGACGGCGAGGCGCTCCGGTGGTCGGGGAAGACGGGGAAGTGGTCCGGGCGACGGCGACGGGTCTCCGGAGTCGAAAGGTGAGGTCGGTTGGGCGAGAGGTGGTCGGAATTGGTGGCTACGGTCGACGGGAGATACGGTGAGGGTGGGAGCTCCGGTGAGGAATTGACAGCGTCTCGGCGACGGAAGAGAGGGGGCTCGGGGAGGAACGGAGTGCGGAGGGTGTCCGTCTTATATAGGGGTGCTGGGGAGTGCGGGGGAGGAGAGAGGAGAGAGATCCGGTGAAGAGAAAGAAACGGCCGGCGATGGTCCGGCGCGCGCGGGGAGGAGAGTGATGACACGAGCGAACGAGGTGGGGTCCAGCGTCAGTGAGGGGGAGAGAAGTGAAAGCGCATCGGTCGGCCAGTTGGTAATGAATTCGCGAGTAACTGTCGTGGGCCGGCCCGTTTAATACCGGAAACGGTTACCGTTTCCTTTTAATAATTTTCCAGAGACATTCAAAATATTTTAAAGCATTCAAATCGTCTTTAAATATAGGGGTATTATATATCAAAATTAACATAATAATAAATGCTATTTAATGAACATTTCTATTCTGTCATTTGAACACTTTGAAAAAAATAATATTTTCAGAAATTGCCTAATTGTTTTAAACCCTTTTTTGCAAATATTTTCAAAATAACCCCTGGTTATTATTGTTCAAATAAACCACCAATTAGTCCCTGGTGTGGAGTGTCATGTTCCTCCTCTCTTATTTGAACTTTTAACCAAAATTTCAAATAGGAGAAAGCAACTTAGTGAAAAGTAGAAAGGACTTTCAGAAAGTCAGAAAAGGCATTTCAACTATTTCATAAAATCAAGCAATGATGATGATAGATGCATAGCTATATCATAACATTCCAAAATGGAATTTTGGGATGTTACAATGTATGCCGACTCCAACAATGCAGCTGAATATGAAGCTCTTTTACATGGTCTTCGGATGGCAGTTTCAATGGGCATACAGCGGCTGGAGGTACGGGGAGACTCCAACTAGGCCATCTCCCAAATCAATGGTGAATTCGACGCCAAAAACCCAAGGATGGCAGCGTACAGAAACATTGTATTAAAAATATCTGCATGGTTCGAGGGTTTGGAATTTCACCACGTCGCTCGGGACAACAACTAGGCCGCCCACATACTGGCCCGCATGGGGGCTAAGCCCGACCCTGTCCCAAGAAACACCTTCCTGGAGCGGCTCTTTAAGCCATTTGTGGTTTGGCAGGACAATCACAAGGGCACCGGTCTAGATACAACGGAGGAGGTGGTTCCCCCTATAGATGGACCAGACAATCAAATCATCGGTGGCTCCATAAAGGATGAAACACCTTTAGCCCACGAAGTCATGGCGGTAATCGCGCCATGGACAGAGCCATTCCTCGCCTACCTTCTTCGCAAGGAACTCCCCGATGACCAGACAGAGGCACGGCGCATAGTTCAGCGATCCAAGGCCTACAAAGTACATGAGGGTGATTTATACAAGAAAAGCACCACTAGAATATTACAGCGGTGCATATCTGAGGAAGAAGGATGGGAGGTCTTAGCCAAAGTCCATGTAGGTATGGGCGGCCACCACGCCGCAACAAGAGACTTAGTTAGCAAGGCCTTCCGAGCTAGTTTCTTTAGGCCCACAGCTCGGGCGAATGCCCAGTCGCTTGTCAAACACTGCGTGGGTTGTCAAATTTTTGCAAATCAAAGTCACATGCCCCCAACAGCTCTTCGGGCTATTCCAATAACCTGGCCTTTCACGGTCTGGGGGCTAGACATGGTCGGACCCCTTAAAGGGGGGACCAAGAAGAATAAATACCTACTAGTCATGGTTGACAAGTTCACCAAATGGATAGAGGCAAAGCCTATAAAATTGGCCAAGTCTGGACCAGTCATCGACTTTATCTCCGGCGTGGTACACAATTACGGTGTCCCGCACAGTATAGTGATGGACAACGGTCCAACTTCATGGCCCAAGAGGTCAAAGACTGGTGCGCAAAAATGGGCATAAAGCTTGATTATGCATCAGTATATCATCCACAAACCAATGGACAAGTCGAACGAGCAAACGGCCTCATCATGAGCGGGATTAAGCCACGTTTGGTCCGATCTCTTCATGAGTCCGACTGTCATTGGGTGGAGGAGCTCGACTACATTTCATGGGGCCTGCGCACCACCCCAAATAGATCAACCGGATACACATCGTTCTTCATGGTCTAAAGGGCAAGGGTGCGCATGTACAAGGAAAGGGAGGCCGAGTTAGATCGGCAGGACGACCTAGATGCCAAGGAGAGCGCGACATAGCTCGGGCTCGCTCTACTTTTTACCAATAGCAGGCTAGACGTTACCAGAGCTGGGAGTTCAGGGCGAAGGCATATAACATAGGCGAACTCGTCCTATGCCTCCCAGAGAAGCAGAAGCATAAACTCAACCCCAAATGGGAAGGGCCCTTCATAATCAACGAAGTACTCGTGGGGGGATCTTACCATCTTTGGAGCCCGTCGAACAACCGCCTTGAACCAAACCCATGGAATGCAACTCGTCTTTGGTGCTTCTACGGATAAACCGGTGTCATCACATTCTCTAGCCCATTTTCTTTCTTTTTTCCTCCCCCTCCCACTTTGCTATTTGGTAGGATTGAATTTTTCCTTTTTCTCCCTCTGTTCGGTTTCAACTGACCTTGTACTAAAATTATCGGCTCACACCCTTAAGTGTTGTGTCTGAACACTATACCTGGGGGCTTCTTCTAGAAGCCAACACTTTTATATTACAAGCATTCACCCACACTTATTGTTTACACATGTTTCTTTTATCGCATTCAAGCCATCATATGCATCAATTCTAACTAATACTTTGCCAAGCTGGGTTGCCTCGCTCCTGTGTTTGCCCTCTACGTTTCTGATTGTTAGGCTAGAGGGTAAAGGGAGCACCTCTGCGATTGTTACGGACGGGTCATCCGGATACGTACCGCAGACGGGTGAAGCCAAAAGCTAGCTATCTTACGTAGAAAATTGGTCGACTATGACGGAAACACTTAGTACGGTGATGGTAACTATCACCATTGCTTGGGCTTCTTCCTTCTTAGAGGGCCTTAGCCGCATACTAGCAGTATGCGGACTTCTACCTACGATCTTCGTATAGCCCCAAAAAAGGTATCGGTAGGGGTACTATTTTCTTCAGAAGATGTTTCTTACACTAAGCAGTAATATAACATATCTCTTTGTGTGCTTTCTGTATGTTTGCACCGCATGGCCGGATTGCCTGGTTCCCCGAACACAATTCTCCCTTCTTGGGTGACAAATTACGAGGAACACTCCAGAGCTCTTCGCACGAGAGGGAGAAGTCGATGGCCGGTTAAGACAAAGTTTACAACATAGATGGAGTAAAAACTCAATTGTTCATACAAAAGTATAAAAAATTACACATTCGGCTGCTGGTCGAGATTATCAATTATCGTGTCTAGGGAGTAGTCTTCTTGAGAAAGATGGGCGGCAGGCATCACCTGGTCATACACCGGGTGGAGTGGCACTTCTTGTCCATCCGATCCCACGGGACCAACCCGAGCCATACGCTCAGGATTAAGTCCGGTGTAGTGGGTCTTGATCATTGCACATGCTTCCTGTGCTCCCTCCCGGCAAGCCGACATCTTCCACAGCTCGAACCTACTTCAGGCTCCCTTGAAACGATCGACTAGTTCTATCATTCCTTCTGGAGGTTGTTCGGCGGGCCATAGTGCGTTTACCATGCTTTTCATCGCTTTACGAGCACGCTCGTGAAGAGCGGAAAGCTCTTTCAGCAGGTTCCCCCAGAAGGATCCGATCTCCTCTTCAGGACTCCTAGACAGGAAGCCTAGACATAAGGCAAGGGCATGCTCATTTTGCTTTCTCTATAAGAAGTACTAGCTGATGTTAGAATCACACTTATCGAACATGCCCCTTTGCATTTTCTGGTTTTCTTCTTAGTCCTAGGACAATTGAGCTTTTAAATTCTCAATTTCTTCGGCTTGTTGCTTCTTTGCTTCCTAGAGGCGGTTCAAAACACGAGAGCCAGCCTCGTGCTGGGACTCGACGTACCGCTGACTTCTCGGGCTTCATCCAGCCCCTTTTGCATATGCCCCATTGATTCAGCTGCTAAGGAGAATCCTTGCGTCATCATGGGAATTTGCTAAGAAATTAGCAACACTGGTATACTCACCATGGGCCTCCCGGGTGAAGCTCTTCACTTGCGCCAGCTCTGCCTTCACAAATTGCACCTGTGATCGGCTATCCTCTAGCTCCTTGGCCAGTAGTTTGTTATGTTGCTTTGAAGCCTGCATCAGTAGTAAAACAGCATAAAGACCCTTAATTTGGTTGCTCCGAACCAATTTAAGGCTTGGGGTCTACTGGGTTTGCATGAGTGTTTGGGCTTTTGAAAACCGATTACTTACCTACAAGCTGGCTGATATTAACTTTATGGCCTCGCCGAACCCGGCTCGGGTAGCACCAATGTGCACGTCTGCCATGCGTAGGGCTCCGAACTCCTGTTCAAAGAATACTGGGTTTTGTAGGGCCTCCCGTCGTCGTCGATGATTCATGGCGCTACCCACTTCCGATTTGGTGACAGACATGGCGTCGGCAGAATCGGTGGGGGCCAGATCGGCTATGGGGAACTCGGTCGCAGGTTCGGCATGAGTCGTAGCTCTGGAATTTTGAGCATCAGCGGGCCCTTGGCAACCTCTTCGGCGGGAGAATACTCGGCGTTTTGCCTAAGTATATCGGTGTAGTAACTATCGTAAGGCTCTATTGATTGTGATAGTAAACGGGCAGCCAAACAAAATACCTTTGGGTTGAGCGAGCAGACCAATTCGTTCTTGTAGCTGGCGCGTTGGTTAGGTCCCTACTGGCTTCCAATCCGGGCACTGCTTCATTTGCCGGTGTGTGGCATGCGGATCGACGACGCTTGGGAGCAGGGGTCGGTGCATTCGGGCGCTGTTGGATTCTGCCTCTTGCAGGACGAACTCTTTTTCTTCTTGTTGTTTGTTGCGAGAACAGAGAACGATCCAGGGTAATGGGCTATGATAGCCACCTGAGATCGGTCGAGGCTCTCCTGATAAAATATTCCGTCTTCAAACTCAATTAGAAGATTCGGGTCCTTGTGAAAACCCGAATCATCATCATGTGAATAGTCTTCGGGCTGGGGAGCCGAACAGTTGACTGTCTCGATGAAACTCCTCCATTCCTATTCACGTAAAGTTAAAAGGCTTCGGCCAAATAAAGGATGAAATGGAAACCCCAAACTATGTTAACAGAGGGGAAAGTCTTACCCATTCGATGGGGTTGTGGCTTGAGTATCATTCCTTGGTCGACCGCCGAATAAAGTCCTCTTACTCTCCTTTATATAGGTCGCTGAGGGCGGCGGCCAACGTCATTTGATCGGCGGGACCTTGTCTTCAGGAGCGTGTGGTGTCACTTGTCCCATTGTAGCACCATAAGGGATGTATCCAATGTTGGAGGGGCTGCACGCGTCGGGTGAAGGTGGCGGCCATGACATCGATCATGGTCAGGGTGTGGTGGCTAAGTACCGCACCTGGGCTGTTAGGCGTTGCACCTCTACGTTGTCCTCTTGGGACAAACTCTTCGCCGCCAGTTGTAACTTTTCTTCAAAGGGGCGTCAGAGTATTCGGGCAGACCTCTTTGAGTTGGCTCGAACAGGGCGCTCGTGAAAGCACAACATGCTCCCTTGGTGGTTTTGATAATTCATGACAACATACATTGTCTCTTGGACTAACACTTCTATCTAGTGTATTTCAGATAATAGTCCATGGAGAGTTGAGTTGGCAAAAGGATTGACGAGACTGTGGACTTACCCCAAGATTCAAGGAAACAGGTTGGCCAAGCTTCAAGCAAGAGGACTCTACATTTTACATTTGTGAGAAATCACTTTGAGTCCATAGGAAAGCCAATACTATTAAAAGGGGGTAAAGTTTTGATGATGGACAATATGCTCAAACGTGCACAAGTGATAGTCACCAAGACATCCACAAACTCTCCCACCAAAGTATATCCTAAGCCAAATATGCAAAATCGGTACAACCAACATTCCTATCCTGGTGCCACCGATTCTAACCCTAGACACACTCATCCAAACCCGAACACTTCGGTGCAGCCAACACTGCACTCGGTGCCACCGAGTTGGGTTGCCAAGTTTCTGTTACGCAAGTTCTCATTTTCGGTCCGGCCGAGAATGGTGAATCGGTGTCACCGAGATTGGTAAATCTAACCGTTGGTCACCTTGTCGGTGCAACCAAGTATTGTATATCGGTCCCTTCGAGATTCAAAATTTGCCACTTTTGGTCACTTCGGTACCACCGAGATTTACACATTGGTGTTACCTAGTCTGACTTATTGTGTGTAACGGTTGGATTTTGGGGGATGCCTATATATACCCCTTCACCACCACCCACTCGAAAGAGAAGCACTCAGAACTATTCCATACCTATCCTCCTCAGTTTTCTGAGAGAGAACCACCTACCCTTGTGTTGGGGTCAAGATCTTCCACTCCAACCATATGGATCTTGATTTCTAGCCTCCCCAAGTTGCTTTCCACCAATCCCATCTCTTCTACCAAGCCAAATCTGTGAGAGAGTGATTGTGTGTTGAGGAGTCTATCATCTTGAAGAACAAGAGCAAGGAGTTCATTGTCATTACCGAGCCTATTACCTTTTGGAGGGCGGTGCCCCCTAGATTGCTTAGGCGTCGCTTGGGAGCCTCCTACTTCGTGTTGTGGAGTGAACCAAGAAGTTTGTAAGGGCAAGGAGATCGCCTACTTCGTGAAGATCTACCCATAGTGAGGCTAGTCCTTCGTGGACGGAATCTGCATGGAATAGTCAAGGTTGCTTCTCCATGGAACCCTCCGTGGGTAGAGCCCTTCGTGGACTCTCGCGACCGTTACCCTCCGTGGTTTGAAGACTCCATGAACATGGACATACGATAGCACCACCTCTCGGAACCACGGGAAAAATCCTTGTGTCTCCTATTGCGTTTGATCTTCCTACCCCATCTCTTTACTTACATGTGCAATGTCTTTACTTTCCGCTACCATACTTGTAGACATGCATGTGTAGGGCTGTTAGACTTGCTAGGCTTGCTAAAATAGTTAAAATCTGCCAACCAATTAACTTGGCAAAAGGTTAGGTTTTAAATTTCTGCTAGTAGTCTATTCACCCCCCCCCCCTCTAGACACACCTCTCTCGATCCTATAGCTCGCCATGTTTTTCGTGGTGATCTTTCGCTAGGAGTTTCTTCCGATGGGGAGGAGGAGAAGGATGTGGTCTAAACCGCGATTCTATTTCTTTAAATGGGTGAAGTCTCCATTACGGGAGGGCAACACTTTAAAGGGTCACTGAACCGCTCGCTTCCCCCACAACACGTGAAAATCGAGAAACACTGGCGGTTATTATAATGGACCTGAAAAGCTCGTGACGCTTAGGATTTTGCCCATGACTGGTCGGTTGCTTAAGAAGAAGGAGTATGGGCCTCGCCTTGCAAGCCAAACATTATGAAGATTATCCGGATATACATGAGCGTCGAAGACTAGTCCGAGGGCTACTGAGGGAGTCCTGGATTAGGGGGTCCTCGGATGGCCGACCTATTTCCTATGGGCCGGACTATATGGGCCACAAAGTGACCATTGGGTGATCAAGGGCCCCGTCGCCGGGGTGGAAGATTCAAGGAGCCATGGCGTGTTTTCCAAGTTGTCAGCTGTAGATAGGCATGTTTATCTCTGCAGCATGTAACCAACCATGTGTAAACCCTAGGTACCCGGCGTCTATATAAGCCGGAGGGTTTTAGGTTGTAGATAGAGTACAACTCATCTAGGGTTTAGCTCTTTGATCTCGAGGTAGATTGACTCTGTAACTTATACATCATCAATACAATCAAGCAAAATGTAGGCTATTACCCTCATAGGAGGGCTCAAACCTAGGTAAAGCCTTGTCCCCTCTGTCTGCTGTTACCATTGATTCTAGTCTTATAGCTCGGGACCCCCTACCCGAGATCCGCCGGATTTGACATCGACACCGCCTCCGCCCCGTAGACGAGGAAGGAAGGGGTTTTGTCGGTGGGCTTAGTCTTCGTGGTGCGGATAGACCACAACACAGCCTGCAGCTCATCGAGCCAAGCCTTCCCACAGGCCTCAAGCTTCCTCCTCAAGCTCCTAGTCTTAAGGCCCTTGAGTACCTCAGCATTGGCGCACTCGGCCTGGCCATTGCTACGCAGGTGCGCCACAGAGACGTAGCATATGTGTGTACCAAGGTTAGCGCAATATGACCTGAAAAGGCCGCTTGTGAACTGGGAGCAGTTGGTGGTGATGATGCGGTTGGGTACACCGAATTGGCACACGAGGCCCTTGATGAACCTAGCAATCAAGCCAGCCAGGATGGTGCGAACAAGCTTGACCTCTTCCCACTTGGTGAACTTGTCGATGGCGACGTAGAGGTAGCAATACCCACCGGCTGCATGGGGGTGGGACCCAGAATGTCCAGCCCCTGTACCGCGAAAGGCCAAGAGAGTGGAATCGTTTGTAGCCCCTACGCGGGCTGGTGGATTTTCATGGCATGGAACTGGCAAGCTTCGCAGGACCGTACTAGCTTAGCGGCATCGTAGAGCGTGGTAGGCCAATAGAAACCACTGCTTGTTGTGTACCACTTGTGGATGCTTCCATGTCATTTTGTCGGTCGCCTTGATGTGAAGTAGGATCTTCCACTTGGGTTGATGAAGTACTTTCCTTCACCTACTTGGGACAAATCTTGTCGATGGACATGTCTTGGATAGCTTCCAAAGGATCCTTATCTCCTACATCATTTGCAATTATTCTACTAGTGAACCATTAGATTTATCAAACTTCACATCTACCATCTCTTCAAATTTTTGAGTGAAGTTTTTGTAGACACGGTAAGTGTGAGATTTCGATCTGTAACCAAGTAGGAAACCTTCATGAGATTTAGGAGCAAATTTAGTACGACGATGCTTATCTAGTTTGTAGCACTTAGAGACGAATACCCAAAAGTATCCAACTTGGGGTTTGTTACCGGTGAGTAGCTCGTATTCCGTTTTATCGAGAAGCTTGTGCAAGTAGAGTCGGTTTGTGGTATGACACGTTGTTTACACGACATCTGCCCAAAAGTGTCTTGGCGTCTTGTATTCATCAAGCATTGTTCTTGCCATCTCAATGAGAGTTCGGTTCTTCCTCTCAAAAACTCCAGTTTGTTGAGGCGTGTACATAGCCAAGAACTCATGTGAAATACCTTCTTCGTCAAGAAAAGTATCCACATAGGTGTTCTTGAACTCTGATCCGTTATCGCTCTGAACCTTCTTAATCTTCACTTCAAATTGATTTTGCGCTTTGCAAGCAAAGTTCTTGAAGATCTTTTGTACCTATAACTTATCATCAAGAAAGAATACCCACGTAAATCTGGAAAAATCATCAACTATAACTAGACCATAAGAGTTTCCACCTAGGCTCTTGTAAGCATTGGGACCAAAAAGTTCCATATGAAGTAACTCGAGTGGTCTCCTAGTAGTCATTATATTCTTGATCGGATGACTTCCACCTACTTGCTTTCCATCTTGACAAGCGCTACAAAGCCTATCGTTGTCAAAGGTAACATCTTTAACATCAAGAATGTGATCGCCCTTGATAAGCTTATCTAAATTGCACATGCCTACATGTCCTAGCCTTCTATGCCATAGCCAACCTTTAGATGATTTTGCAATAATACAAGTGTGAGGTTGGGCCTTTTTAGTGAAATCGACTATGTATAGATCACCTCTACGAATATCGGTAAAGACAATGTTATGATTTGCATGAAGAAATACTTGGCAATCTACTTTAGTGAATAGCACATTGAAACCAAAGTCTGCTAGTCTAGATACGGAAAGAAGATTGTAGCCAAGGGATTCAACAAGCATGACATTTTGAATAGAGCTATCATGAGATATGGCCACCTTACCAAGACCAAGTACCTTACCCTTGGAGTTGCCTCCAAAGGTCACATACCTTCGAGGCCCTTGATTAGGTGTGATCTCTTGGAACATGTCTTTATCTCCAGTCAAATGATTGGTGCATCCACCGTCGAGAATCCAATCTTTTCCACCGAACATGTAATCCTTGAAGTTTGCCATCAGACTTAGGCACTTCATCGTCTTGGCACATTCGATGTCAAACATCTCACCATCATAGTAGCCATGTTCTTCATTGTCATCATTAGGTGGAATCTCCTCGTCATAGAAACCAAGAGATTCGTTAGAATTTTGACCAAGACAATGTTCAAACTTATGTATGTGAATGGCTTCTACAACAATGTTTCTAATGGTAGTGACATCTCCTTTAGCACGCATAGGATCACGAAGCTCAAATAAGCATTTAGCAAAGTTTGGATCACTAGGTTTCATTCCATGAAAAGCAATAGTCTTATGAAGAATTTCATCAAGATTACACAATGACTAATTTGGATATCGTTTCTCCAAGTCATTCCACAAAGTATAAGCACATTCAAAATTCATCAGTTGATTAAGCACAAATCTTGGCAAACCTCTAATGATAAGATTGACAGTTCTAAGGTTATCAAGCATGTCAATTTCCTCTTCATGTGTGGGATTTAAGGGATCAATGGGGAACACATAGGATTTCCAATATACTTGCTCAAATGGAATTTGTCAGCTAGATCAATCATGGCATATTTCCATTGACTGTAGTACTCCCCATCAAGAATAGGCACTCTACAACTCAAACTCTCCAAACTAGACACATCCATCTTCCTCCAAAGGTGATTAAACCAAGGTTACGGAGACCTTGCTCTAATACCAACCGAGGGATCACTAGAAGTGTGTGTCTAGAGGGGGTGAATAGACTACTAGCACAAATTAAAACCTACCCTATTTCCAAAGTTAATGGTTGGTAGATTTTAGCAATTATAGCACGTCTAGGACACCCAACACATGCAAGTCAACAAGTATGGCAGCAAAAAGTAAAGACATTGTACATGGAAGTAAGGAGTTGAGATAGGGAGATCAATGCATGAGGGACACGAAGATTTTGCCCGTGGTTCCGATAGGTGGTGCTATCGTATGTCCACGTTTATGGAGACTTCAACCCACGGAGGGTAACGGTCACAAGTCCACGGAGGGCTCTACCCACGGAGGGTTTCAAGAAGAAGCAACCTTGTCTATTCCACGATGGCCTACGTCCATGGAGGACTAGCCTTACTCAGGGTAGATCTTCATGAAGTAGGCAATCTCCTTGCCTTTACAAATTTCTTGGTTCAACTCCACAACACGAAGTAGGAGGCTCCCAAGCGACACCTAACCAATCTAGGAGGCACCACCCTCCAAAAGGTAATAGGCTTGATAATGATGATGAATTCATTGCTCTTGTGCTTCAAGATGATAGACTCCTCAACACTCAATCACTCTCACACAGATTTGGCTTTGGTGGAAGAGATTGATTGGGTGGAAAGCAACTTGGGGAGGCTAGAGATCAAGATTCATATGTTGGAGTGGAATGGCTTGATCTCAACACATCAGTAGGTGGCTCTCTCTCCGAAAATCAGATGGGATAAGTGGGGAACTGTTCTGAGTTCTTCTCTTGCGAGTGAGTGGTGGTGGAGGGGTATATATAGGCATCTCCAAAAATCCAATCGTTACACCTTAAGTTACCAACTCAGTGACACTTATGTATAAAACTCGGTGGTACCAAGTTGTTCCAAAGGTAGCAACTTTTGAATCTCGGTGAGACCGATATATAAGTCTTAGCAGTATCGAAAAGGTGACCAACGGTTAGATTGCAAAACTCAGTGGCGCCAATCCAAAATCTCAGAAATTCTGAATTTAAGGAACGAGGCAACAGAATGTTGGCAACCAAAACTCGGTGGCACCGATGCATAATTGGTTGTACCGAAGACTTAGGGTTTGGTTGGGATCTGTCTGAGGTGAAAATCCGTAGGGCCGAGTGGGAAGAATTGGTGGCACCGATTTTGCATGATAGGCTTTGACAGACTTTTGTAGAAGAGCTTGTGGGTGTTTTGGTGACCATGACTTGTGCACGTGGAGCATTTTTTTCACCAACAATACCTCATCCCCTTTTAATAGTATTGGCTTTCCTACAGACCCAAAGTGATTTCTCACAAAGTAAAATGTAGAGTCTTCTTTCTTGAAGCTTTGCCAATCATATTCCTTCTCCTTCTTCTTGGGTATGCTCCTCACGATCTTTAGCCAACACTCTCTGTGGACTTTATCTTAAATACACTAGATAAAAGTATTAGTCCAAGAGACAATGTATGTCGTCATGAATTATCAAAACCACCAAGGGAGCATATTGTGCTTTCAGACAGAGGGGCGGAGCCACGAGGGCCTCTAAGGGCACGGTGCCAAGGGCGCGGGGGGGGCCTGAGGGGAAGCAGCCCCCTGGGGGAGGGTGTCTTCTTGAGGAGAGACGTCCTCCTGAGGGGCACATGTGCTTGGTCCCGACGAGGTTTGAGTGGGCTCATGCGGCACCTCCTGAGCGGCCGCCGACCGCCTCTTGGCATGGACATGTCCCTCTCTCTCCACCACGAGGGTCGTGCTTGCTGTCTGGGGGGTGGTCGTCATGTACATCAGCAAGCACTCGTGGGGCCAAGACGCAACCCTGATGGGAGGGCTCGTGAGGTATCGCTTGAGCTCCGCAAAGGCCGCGTCCACCACAGGGGTCCATGCAAACGGACCTGACCTTTTCATCAGCTTGAATAATGGCAATGCCCACTCGCCAAACTTGGAGATGAAACGCCCAAGGGAGGCCACACACCGTGCCAACTTCTGCATTTCCTTGAGGGTCCAGGGAGGACGCATCAGCTCTATGGCCTTAACCTTTTTGGGGTTCGCCTCAATCCCTCGATGGGACACGAGGATGCCAAGGAGTTTACCCGAGCAGACCCCGAAGATGCACTTGTGGCCTTAATATTTAGCCATCGTTGGAACACATGGGCGGTAAAGTCGACGCACATCCGCTCCTTGTCGCCCTTATTGGAGACGATGACAGAGTTGGCGAGCCACTCTGGGTGGCGCACCTCGCGGATGACCCCTGCCTCTTGTAGCTTTTGTACCTCCTGAACAATGAAGTGTTGCTTTTTTTTCCAATGCCTGGCGCCGTGCTTTCTGCTTGACGAGGCGTGCGTGCGGGCACACCGCTAGGTGATGCTAGATCATCTCCCTCGGGACCCCGATCAAGTCGGTCGGCTTCCATGCAAACACATCAGCGTTTGCTCATACGAAAGCAACAAACGCTCCTTCTTGCTCGGAGGTAAGGTTGGCGTCGATGGTGAAGGTATGGCATGGGTCGCCATCGCCAAAGGGTACCTTCTTTGTCTCACCCGACTCTTAGATAACAACTACTTCTTTCTCGTCGGTGCCACTACAGGGGGCGCCGCCTCGCCCCAGTTGGCAGGGCGTGCGGCTGTGACGTCTTTGTACGCACGCCTGAGGTAGCTAACCACGTCCATTTAATCGCATTTGATGGTCATGATACCGTGGTGCCCGGGCATCTTGACAATGTTGAAATCCGGATGGGTTACCACCATGAAATTGATGAGCGTGAGGTAGCCCAAGATGGCATTATACGGGAGGCCGACGTGTGCCACGTTGAAGTCAATGAGCTCGGTGTGGAAATTGCCACGCATGCCGAAGGTGATAGGAAGGCATATCTGCCCGAAGAAGGGCCTGGTGGGCTTTAGTTGGACGTAGGGCACCTGAAGTGCCTCGAAGGTCACGATAGAGATGATGTTGATCCTGGCTCCCCCGTCGATGAGGGTCTTGGTGACCTTGACATGGTTGATGGTGGGGATGCACACCATGGGGAGAGGCCCCAAGGCGGCCACGGACCCGGGGCGATCCCCCGCATCGAAGGTGATGTTGCGCAGCGCCCAGTCAGGTGAGGACGCGAGCCCACATTCCCTGAGGGTGGCACTCGCCCTACGGAAATACGGCTTGAAATGGCAGTCGGCGATCGGGACCTGAGCCCCACCGAGGATACACGTCACCGCATGCTGCTCCCAGTGTGTACCGGCATCCCCGATGGGAAAACATGGGCCACAAATGGGCTCGGTAGAGCCTGCACGTTGGAAGCACGTGCCGCACCCCCTGCATATGGTGGTGGAGGGAGAGGCGAGCGAAGGGTCGCCTGAGTCCCTCCCGCGAGGGTGGCGTGTCCGACGAGGCGGCCATGCCAGGCACCGCGGCAAGCGCCAGTCGGGTGGTGACGAAGCGTCCTGCATGCCATGAGCATCATGGCCCGCGTGTTGGCCTATCCGAGTCCGATGTGATGGAAGGAAGACGAGGTGGTGCGGCCACCCTACCGCACGGAAAGGCTCTCCGGGGAACCCTACCGCTTGCGGGCAACGGGGTTGGTGATGGTGGTGACTTTGATGCCGATGAGATGGAGGCGATCGTCAGGGCCCGTAGGAGCGGTCCGGGTGGCTTGGGACGCCCCGTGCTCGGTGCGCATGCGGCGAGCGTCGGCCATGCGGTTGGTGAAGCTGGAGCCGAAATGGGCCATAAAACGGCTGCTCACCCCTACCTAGTGCGCCAAATGTCAGAATCGAGGCTCTACGGACCCAAGAAGGTTCGAACTCTGGGATGCACTTGCTCTCCTGCCCTACTTTGCTTCACAACCTCACAGCGACTCTACGGCTGCTCGAGTTAAGGAAGATGAACAAAGACCACACGGTTTACCCAGGTTTGGACCACCTTGCGGTGTAAACCCCTACTCCTGCTTGTCTAGATTGCTTGAGGGAGTGTATGGGTACAATGCGTGGTCTTGCCAACCAAAGAGTCCCTCTTCTACGGTGGTCACCCCTCTCTTATCTTGGCCCTGGTCCTCTTCCCTCGAAAATACAAAGTAGGAAGGGTTGCCACAACGGCCAGATTCAAGGGGGAGAAAACTGCAACCTATCCTGACAAAAGGTGTTCTTCGCCTACTAAAGCTCCTCGTCGTGACGTGCCTGTGGGATTGGGGGTGACCTCCATCCTGCCGAGCCCTCGGTCTTGGTTTTCTAGCACCAAACGGGCAACCTTTGGGGATTGCTTTGGGAACCTGCGAGCTGGCGCTAGTCCCCTAGCACCAAAGTGGAAAGCCTCTTTGTCTGCACCCGCTGGCATCGCTCCTGGCGCCGCTTGGCGCGGAGCGCGTCAAGCATGTGTAGGTGCAGGGTCGCACGATCCCTCCAGGCCAGTCCCAGGTGGGGCCGCATCATAAGGGCATCAGGGACAGCCTCGTGGAGAGGCCTCGTGAAGTCATTTGTGATGATGTTGTCGCGCACCTCACGAGGACCTTTATTATGAAGCTCGTAAGTGGGCCACCCTACTCTTAGGGCAACCCCTGTGTCTTGGGCCGCAGGCAGACAGGCCTGGGTACCCCTAGTCCTAGAGGCCCGACAATGTGTTTGATGGGATCCTATGACAGATTATTGATGAAAAGTATTTGAGTCAAATCAGAATACTATGATTCTTATTTGCATGAACATTATAGCTTCGTAATGTTATCCGATCTATTGAGATAGTTTGGCCAACTAGATTGATAATTCTTTGATTGGAGTGGTGCGTTGTAGTAGGTTCTCTTGGGGAACGTTGCATGGGAAACAAAAAAATTCCTACGTTCACGCAAGACCTATCCATGGTGATGAGCATCTACGAGAGGGAGAGTGGATCTACATACCCTTGTAGATCGCTAAGAGGGAAGCGTTAAGAAACGCGGTTGGTGTAGTCGAAGATCTTCGCGATCCAAATCGCCGAGCGTCCCGCGATCCAATCACGATCCGTCCCGATCAAGCACCGAACGGACGGTACCTCCGCGTTCAGCACACGTATAGCTTGATGATGATCTCCGCCTTCTTGATCCAGCAAGAGTGAGCGGAGAGGTAGAAGAGTTCTCCGGCAGTGTGACGGCTCTCCGGCAATGGTGGTGGAACTATTCCGGCAGGGCTTCGCCTAAGCACTGTAGAAATCAGATCTAGAGGAGAAACTATGCACTGGAGGAACGGGTAGCACGTGGCTAAAAATCTTGTGCCAAAACCCTAAAACCATCTAGTATATATAGGAGGAGAGGAGGAGGAGGCTTGGCTCCCAAGGAGCCAGCCCTTGGGGGTCGGCTGAACCAGGAGGGAGGAGTCCTCCTCCTCCACTCCTAGTAGGATTAGGACTCCTTCCTAATTTAGCCCTTTTTGCCTTTTCCACCTTTTTCCTTTTGGGCTTTTTCTTCCCAGCCGCATGGGCCCTTTGTGGGACTTCCTCCAGCCTACTAAGGGCTGTTATTCATCCTCCCACATCCCATGTAGCCTCTTGTGTCGAAATACACCTTCCGATGGTCTCCCGATACACTACCGGCACTCCCGGTACACTACCAATGAGCCCGAAACTTTTCCGACGACCAAAATAGGACTTCCTATATATCAATCTATACCTCCGGACCATTCCGGAGCTCCTCGTGACATCCGGGATCTCATCCGAGACTCCGAACAACCTTCGGTCACCACCATACATAACTCTATACTACCGAAATGTCACCAAACCTTAAGTGTGCAGACCCTGTGGGTTCGAGAACTATGTAGACATGACCGAGACACCTCTATGGTCAATAACCAATAGCAGGACCTGGATGTCCATATTGGTTCCTACATATTCTATGAAGATCTCTATCGGTCGAACCTTTGTGTCAAGGATTCAGTTAATCTCGTATGATGTTCCCTTTATTCTTCGATATGTTACTTGCCCGGGATTCGATCGTCCACACCTAGTTCAACCTCGTTACCGGCAAGCCTATTTACTCGTTATGTAATACAAGATCCCATGACTAACACTTAGTCACATTGCTTGCAAGGCTTGTTGTGATGTTGTATTACCGAATGGGCCCTGAGATACCTCTCTGTCACACGGAGTAACAAATCCCAGTCTTGTTCCATGCCAACCCAACAGACACCCTCGGAGATACCTTTAGAGCACATTTATAGTCACCCAGTTACGTTGCGACATTTGATACACACAAGGCACTCCTCCGGTGTCAGTGAGTTGCATGATCTCATGGGCATAGGAATAGATACTTGACATGCAGAAAAAAATAGCATTAAACTGACACGGTCATATGCTATGTTTGTAGTTTGGGTCTTGTCCATCACACCATTTTCCTAATGATGTGATCCCGTTATCAAATGACATCTCATGTCCATGGCTAGGAAAACTTAACCATCTTTGATCAATGAGCTAGTCTATTAGAGGCATACTAGGGACATGGTTTTTGTCTATATATCCACACATGCATCTAAGTCTCCGATCAATACAATTATAGCATGGATAATAAACGATTATCATGAACAAGGAAATATGATAATAACTAATTTATTATTGCCTCTAGGGCATATTTCCAACAGTCTCCCACTTGCACTAGAGTCAATAATCTAGTTCACATCACTATGTGATTTACATTGCAATGAATCGAACACCCATGCAGTTCTGGTGTTGATCATGTTTAGCCCTTGGAAGAGTTTTAGTCAACGGGTCTGTAACATTTAGATCCATGTGCACTTTGCAAATATTTATGTCCTTTTCCTCGATGTAATCACGGATGGAGTTGAAATGTCGCTTTATGTGTCTGGTCCTCTTGTGAAACCTTGGTTCCTTGGCCAAAGCAATGGCACCAGTGTTGTCACAGAACAGGTTCATTGGATTTAGTGCACTGGGCACTACTCCAAGATCTGTCATGAACTGCTTCATCTAGACACCTTCCTTCGCTGCCTCCGAGGCTGCGATGTACTCCGCTTTGCATGTAGAATCGGCTACCACGCTTTGCTTGGAACTGCACCAACTTACCGCTCCCTCGTTGAGAATAAATACGTATTCGGTTTGTGACTTAGAGTCATCCGCATCAGTGTCAAAGCTTGCATCGACGTAACCCTTTACGACGAGCTCTTCATCACCTCCATAAACGGGAAACATTTCCTTAGTCCTTTTCAGGTACTTAAGTATATTCTTAACCGCTGCCAAGTGATTCATTCCAGGATCACTTTGAAACCTTCCGGTCATCTTATGGCAAGGCTGACATCGGGTCTTGTGTACAGCATTGCATACATGTTAGAGCCTATGGCTGAAGCATAGGAGATGACACTCATATTTTCTCTATCTTTTGCAGTCACTGGGCATTGAGTCTTACTCAACTTCACACCTTGTAACACAGGCAAGAACCCCTTCTTGGACTGATCCATTTTGAACTTCTTCAAAACTTTATCAAGGTATGTGCTCTGTGAAAGTGCTATTAAGCGTCTCGATCTATCTCTATAGATCTTACTGCCTAATATCAAAGCAGCTTCTCCTAGGTCCTTCATTGAAAAACTCTTGTTGAAATATTCCTTCATGCTTTCCAGCATTTCTATATTGTTTCCAATCAGCAATATGTCATCCACATATTATATTAGAAACGCTATAGAGCTCCCACTCACTTTCTTGTAAATACAAGCTTCTCCATAAACTTGTATAAACTCAAACGCTTTGATCAACTCATCAAAACGCTTATTCCAACTACGAGATGCTACCAGCCCATAAATGGATCGCTGGAGTTTGCAAACTTTGTCAGCATTCTCTGGATCGACAAAACCTTCTGGTTGCATCATATACAACTCTTCCTCAAGGAAACCGTTGAGGAACGCTGTTTTGACATCCATCTGCCAAATTTCATAGTCGAAATAAGCAGCTATTGCCAACATGATTCTGACAGACTTAAGCATCGCTATGGGTGAGAAAGTCTCATCATAGTCAACTCCTTGAACTTGTGAAAAACCCTTTGCCACAAGTGGAGCTTTATAAACGGTAACATTACCATCCGTGTCTGTCTTCTTCTTAAAGATCCATTTATTCCGAATGGCCTTTCGCCCTTCAAGTAATACCAAGTCCATACTTTGTTTTCATACATGGATCCCATCTCGGATTTCATGGCCTCTAACCATTTCTCGAAATTCGGGCCCATCACCGCTTCTCCATAGCTCGTAGGTTCATTGTTGTCCAACAACATGACCTCCAAGACAGGGTTGTCGTACCACTCAGGAGTTGTACGCGGCCTTGTCGACCTACGAGGTTCAATAGTAGCTTTATACGAAGCTTCATGATCATCATCATTAACTTCCTCTTCAACCGTTGTAGGTTCCACAGAAACATCTTTCTGCGCTGTGCTACTTTCTGGTTGAAGTAAAGGTTCAATAACCTCATCAAGTTCTATTTTCCTCCCACTCAATTCTTTCGAGAGAAACTCTTTCTCAAGAAATGTTCCGTTCTTAGCAACAAACACTTTGCCTTCGGATCTGAGAAGAAGGTATACCTGACTCTCTCTTTCGGGTATCATATGAAGACGCATTTCTCCGCTTTGGGTTCTAGCTTTTCAGGCTGAAGCTTTTTGACATAAGCATCACATCCCCAAACTTTAAGAAATGACAACTTTGGCCTCTTGCCAAACCATAGCTCATATGGCGTCGTCTCAACGGATTTTGATGGTGCCCTATTTAAAGTGAATGCGGTTGTCTCTAATGCATAACCCCAAAACGATAGTGGCAAATCAGCAAGAGACATCATAGAACGCACCATATCTAATAAGGTTCGATTACGACGTTCGGACACACCATTACGTTGTGGTGTTCCAGGCGGTGTCAACTGTGAAACAATTCCACATTGTCTTAAGTGACTACCAAACTCATAACTCAGATATTCACCTCCTCGATGAGATCATAGGAATATAATCTTCTTGTCACGATGATTCTCAACTTGACTCTGAAATTGCTTGAACTGTTCATACGTTTCAGACTTGTGTTTCATTAAGTAAATATACCCATCTCTGCTTAAGTCATCAGTGAAGGTGAGAAAATAACGATATCCACCACGCGCTGTAACATTCATTGGACCGCACACATCAGTATGTATGATTTCCAATAAATCACTTGCCCGTTCCGTTGTTCCAGAGAACGGCGTTTTAGTCATGTGCCCATGAGGCATGGTTCACATGTGTCAAGTAATTCAAAATCAAGTGACTCCAAAAGTCCATCATCATGGACGTTCCTCATGCGTTTTACACCAATATAACCCAAACGGCAGTGCCACAAGAAAGTGGTACTATCATTATCAACTCTACATCTTTTGGCATCAATGTTATTGTTGGGAGACGTAGTAGTAAATCAAAATTTTCCTACATGTCACCAAGATCTATCTATGGAGAAACCAGCAACGAGTGGGGAGAGATTGCATCTTCATAGCTTTGAAGATCACTAAGCGGAAGCATTGCAAGAACGCGGTTGATGGAGTCGTGCTCGCCGTGATTCAGATCGCGGTGGATTCCGATCTAAGCGCTGAACAACGGCGCCTCCGTGTTCAACACACGTGCAGCCCGGTGACGTCTCCTACGCCTTGATCCAGCAAGGAGGAAGGAGAGGTTGGGGAAGGGCTCCAACAGCAGCACGACGGCGTGGTGGTGGTGAAGTAGCAAGGTATTCCGGCAGGGCTTCGCCTAAGCGCTGCGGAGGAGGAAGAAGAGAGGTAGGGCTTTGCCGTGAGAGAGAGAGTTCAGAACTGTCCTCAAAAGGCCAAAACCTCAAGT
Organism: Hordeum marinum; assembly: GCA_022496015.1. Classification (NCBI taxonomy): domain Eukaryota; kingdom Viridiplantae; phylum Streptophyta; class Magnoliopsida; order Poales; family Poaceae; genus Hordeum; species Hordeum marinum. The sequence goes on from CM039673.1 coordinate 300,520,110, forward strand.
ATATATAGGAGGAGGGAGAGGGAGGGCTGCCTTGTCCCCTCCTCCAAAGAGGAGGGCTTCGACCGAAGTGGGGATAGAGTCCACCTCCCACAAGGGAGGTGGATCTCCTCTTTTAAAACCCTTTGCCCTTTATCTCCAGATCTCCAGCCGCATGGGCCTTTCTAGAAGGTCTTGGCCAGCCCAATAAGGGCTGGTGCACCTCCTCTAAGGGCCCACAAGGTCCTATGGTCGTCACACCCCTCCCGGGGGTCCTCCGGCACCCTCCCGGCACTCCCGGTACAATACCAATGAGCCCAAAAACTTTCCGGTGACCAAAACTGGACTTCCTATATATCAATCATTACCTCCGGACCATTATGGATCTCCTCGTGATGTCCGGGATCTCACCCGGGACTCCGAACAACTTTCAGTAATCACGTATACCGTTTCCCTATAACCCTAGCATCATCGAACCTTAAGTGTGTAGACCCTACGGGTTCGGGAGACACGTGGACATGACCGAGACACTTCTCCGGCCAATAACCAACAGCGGGATCTGGATACCCATGTTGGCTCCCACATGCTCCATGATGATCTCATCGGATGAACCACGATGTCGGGGATTCAATCAATCCCGTATACAATTCCCTCTGTCTATCGGTATGATACTTGCCCGAGATTCGATCGTCGGTATCTCTATACCTTGTTCAATCTCGTTACAAGCAAGTCCCTTTACTCGTTCCGTAATACATCATCCCATGACTAACTCCTTGGTCACATTGAGCTCATTATGATGATGTCTTACCGAGTGGGCCCAGAGATACCTCTCCATCACACGGAGTGACAAATCCCAGTCTCGATTCGTGCCAACCCAACAGACACCTTCGAAGATACCCGTAGTGCACCTTTATAAAGACACCCAGTTACGTTGTGACGTTTGGCACACCCAAAGCATTCCTACGGTATCCAGGAGTTGCACAATCTCATGGTCTAAGGAAACGATACTTGAAAAGCTTTAGCAAACGAACTACACGATCTCGTGCTAGGCTTAGGATTGGGTCTTGTTCGTCACATCATTCTCCTAATGATGTGATCCCGTTATCAATGACATCTAATGTCCGTGGTCATGAAACCGTGACCATCTATTGATCAACGAGCTAGTCAACTAGTGGCTCACTAGGGACATGTTGTGGTCTATGTATTCACACATGTATTACGGTTTCTGGTTAACACAATTATAGCATGAACAATAGACAATTATCATGAACAAGGAAATACAATAATAACCATTTTATTATTGCCTCCAGGGCATATTTCCAACAGTCTGCCACTTGCACTAGAGTCAATAATCTAGTTACATTGTGATGAATCGTACACCCATAGCATTCTGGTGTTGATCATGTTTTGCTCATGAGAGAGGTTTAGTCAACGGATCTGCGACATTCCAATCCGTATGCACTTTACAAATATCTATATCTCCCTCCTGAATGTAATCACGGATGGAGTTGAAGCGGCGCTTGATGTGTCTTGTCTTCTTGTGAAACCTGGGCTCCTTCGCAAGGGCAATAGCTCCAGTGTTGTCACAGAATAGAGTCATCGGGCCCGACGCACTTGGAAATACTCCTAGGTCAGTGATGAACTCCTTCATCCAGACTCCTTCCTTTGCTGCTTCCGAAGCAGCTATGTACTCTGCTTCACATGTAGATGCCGCCACGATGCTTTGCTTGCTGTTGCACTAGCTGACTGCCCCTCCGTTCAAAATATACATGTATCCGGTTTGCGACTTGGAGTCGTCCGGATCTGTGTCGAAGCTAGCATCGACGTAACCCTTTACGACGAGCTCTTCGGCACCTCCATATACGAGAAACATGTCCTTTGTCCTTTTCAGGTACTTCAGGATATTTTTGACCGCTGTCCAGTGTTCCATTCCGGGATCACTTTAGTACCTCCCTACCAAACTTATGGTAAGGTTCACATCAGGTCTGGTACAGAGCATGGCATACATAATAGAGCCTATGGCTGAAGCATAGGGGATGACACTCATCTCTTCTCTATCCTTTGTCGTGGTCGCGCATTGAGTCGTACTCAATCTCACACCTTGTAACACAGGCAAGAACCCCTTCTTGGACTGATCCATATTGAACTTCTTCAATATCTTGTCAAGGTATGTGCTTTGTGAAAGACTTATGAGGTGTCTCGATCTATCTCTATAGATCTTAATACCTAATATGTAAGCAGCATCTCCAAGGTCCTTCACTGAAAAACACTTATTCAAGTAGGCCTTTATACTTCCAAGAGTTCTATATCACTTCCCATTATCAGTATGTCGTCCACATATAATACGAGAAATGCTACACAGCTCCCATTCACTTTCTTGTAAATACAGGCTTCTCCATAAACCTGTACAACTACAAATGCTTTAATCACTTCATTAAAGCGAATGTTCCAACTCCGAGATGCTTGCACCAGCCCATAGATGGAGCGCTGGAGCTTGCATACCTTGTTAGCATCTTTAGGATCGACAAAACCTTCCGGCTGCATCATATACAGTTCTTCCTTGAGCAAGCCATTAAGGAATGCCGTTTTGACGTCCATTTGCCAGATCTCATAATCATAAAATGCGGCAATTGCTAACATGATTCGGACAGACTTCAGCATCGCTACAGGTGAGAAAGTCTCATCGTAGTCAACTCCTTGAACTTGTCAATAACCCTTAGCGATAAGTCGAGCCTTATAGACGGTCACATTACCATCAGCGTCAGTCTTCTTCTTAAAGATCCATTTATTTCAATGACTCTCTTATCATCAGGCAAGTCCACCAAAGTCCATACTTTGTTCTCATACATGGATCCTATCTCAGATTTCATGGCTTCAAGCCATTTGTTGGAATCTGGGCCCGCCATCGCTTCTTCATAGTTCGAAGGTTCACCGTTGTCTAACAACATGATCTCTAGGACAGGGTTGCCGTACCACTCTGGTGAGGAACGTGTCCTAGTGGACCTTCGACGTTCAATAGTAACTTGATCTGAAGTTTCATGATCATCATCATTAACTTCCTCTCCAGCCGGTGTAGGCTCCACAGAAACAACTTCCTGTGCTGCGCTACTCTCCGGTTCGAGTGGACGTACAATTACCTCATCAAGTTCTATTTTCCTCCCACTTACTTCTTTCGAGAGAAACTCTTTCTCGAGAAAGGATCCATTCTTGGCAACAAATACTTTGCCTTCGGATCTGAGGTAGAAGGTATACCCAATAGTCTCTTTGGGATATCCTATGAAGACGCACTTTTCCGCTTTGGGTTCGAGCTTCTCAGGTTGAAGTTTCTTCACATAAGCATTGCATCCCCAAACTTTTAGAAACGACAGCTTAGGTTTCTTTCCAAACCATAATTCATACGGTGTCGTCTCAACGGATTTTGACGGTGCCCTATTTAAAGTGAATGCGGCAGTCTCTACTGCATATCCCCAAAATGATAGCGGTAAGTCGGTAAGAGACATCATAGATCGTACCATATCTAATAGAGTGCGATTACGACGTTCAGACACACCATTTCGCTGAGGTGTGCCAGGCGGCGTGAGTTGTGAAACAATTCCACATTCCCTTAGCTGCGTGCCAAACTCATGACTTAAATATTCTCCGCCACGATCAGATCGTAGGCACTTTATTTTCCTGTCACGTTGATTCTCTACCTCACTCTGAAATTCCTTGAACCTTTCAAAAGTTTCAAACTTATGTTTCATTAAGTAGAAATACCCATATCTACTCAAGTCATCAGTGAGGGTGAGAACATAACGGTAGCCACCACGAGCCTCGATGCTCATTGGACCGCACACATTGGTATGTATTATTTCCAACAAGTCAGTTGCTCGCTCCATTGTTCCGGAGAACAGAGTCTTGGTCATCTTGCCCATGAGGCATGGTTCGCACGTGTCAAATGATTCGAAATCAAGAAACTCCAAAAGTCCATCAGTATGGAGCTTCTTCATGCGTTTGACACCAATATGACCAAGGCGGCAGTGCCACATGTAAGTGGGACTATTGTTATCAACCTTACACTTTTTGGTACTCACACTATGGACATGTGTAACATCACGTTCGAGATTCATCAAAAATAAACCATTGACCAGCGGGGCATGACCATAAAACATTTCTCTCATATAAATAGAACAACCATTATTCTCAGATTTAAATGAGTAGCCATCTCGCATCAAGCGAGATCCAGATACAATGTTCATGCTCAAAGCTGGTACTAAATAACAATTATTAAGGTTTAACACTAATCCCGAAGGTAGATGTAGAGGTAGCGTGCCGACGGCGATCACATCGACCTTGGAACCATTCCCGACGCACATCGTCACCTCGTCCTTTCCCAGCCTCCGCTTATTCCGCAGCTCCTGCTTGGAGTTACAAATGTGAGCAACTGCACCGGTATCAAATACCGAGGAGCTACTACGAGCGCTGGTTAGGTACACATCAATAACAAGTATATCACATATACCTTTAATGTTGTCGTCCTTCTTATCCGCTAAGTACTTGGGGCAGTTCCGCTTCCAGTGACCGGTACCCTTGCAATAAAAACACTCAGTCTCAGGCTTGGGTCCATTCTTGTTCTTCTTCTTCCCGGCAACTTGCTTACCGGGCGCAGCAATAGCTGTGTCGTCCTTCTTGAAGTTCTTCTTACCCTTGCCTTTCTTGAAACTAGTGGTCTTATTCACCATCAACACTTGATGCTCCTTTTTGATCTCGACCTCTGCTGATTTCAGCATCGAGTACAACTCAGGAATGGACTTCTCCATCCCTTGCATGTTGTAGTTCATCACAAAGCTCTTGTAGCTAGGTGGAAGCGACTGGAGGATTTTGTCAATGACCGAGTCATCCGGGAGATTAACTCCCAGCTGAGTCAAGCGGTTGTGTAGCCCAGACATTTGAGGATGTGATCACTGACAGAACTATTCTCCTCCATCTTATAGCTGAAGAACTTGTCGGAGACGTCATATCTCTCGACCCGGGCATGAGCTTGGAAAACCAGTTTCAGCTCTTGGAACATCTCATATGCTCCGTGTTGCTCAAAACGCTTTTGGAGCCCCGGTTCTAAACTGTAAAGCATGTCGCACTGAACAAGGGAGTAATCAGCGAGAATGCCAAGCGTTCGCAACGTCTTGCTCTGCTGGGAGAAGGGATGGGTCACCTAGTGGTGCATCAAGGACATACAATTTCTTGGAAGCTATGAGGATGATCCTCAAGCCATGGACCCAGTCCGCATAGTTGCTTCCATCATCTTTCAGCTTGGTTTTCTCTAGGAACGCGTTGAAATTGAGGGTGACATTCGCGTTGGCCATTGGATCTACAATATACATTTTAAAGATAATTTTAGACTAAGTTCATGATAATTAAGTTCACATAATAAAATTATTTGATGAACTCCCACTTAGATAGACATCTCTCTAGTCATCCAAGTGACACATGATCCATGTCAACTAGCCCGTGTCCGATCATCACGTGAGACGGACTAGTCATCCATGGTGAACATCTCCCTGTTGATCGTATCTTCTATACAACTCATGTTCGACCTTTCGGTCTTCCGTGTTCCGAGGTCATGTCTGTACATGCTAGGCTCGTCAAGTCAACCTAAGTGTTCCGCGTGTGTAAATCTGGCTTACACCCGTTGTATGCGAATGTTAGAGCCTATCACACCCGATCATCACGTGGTGCTTCGGAACAACGATCCTTAGCAACGGTGCACAGTTAGGGTGAACACTTTTCTTGAAATTTTATTGAGAGATCATCTTATTTACTACCGTCGTTCTAAGCAAGTAAGATGTAAACATGATAAACATCACATGCAATCAATATCGTGACATGATATGGCCAATATCATCTTGCTCCTTTGATCTCCATCTTCGGGGCACCACGATCATCACTATCACTGGCATGACACCATGATCTCCATCATCGGTCTTCATGAAGTTGTCTCGCCAACTATTACTTCTACTACTATAGCTAACGTTTAGTAATAAAGTAAAGTAATTACATGGCGTTTATGATTGACACGCAGGTCATACAATAAAATAAGACAACTCCTATGGCTCCTGCCGGTTGTCATACTCATCGACATGCAAGTCGTGAATCCTATTACAAGAACATGATCAATCTCATACATCATAATGCATCACATCACATCATTTGGCCATATCACATCACAAGGCATATGCTGCAAAAACAAGTTAGACGTCCTCTAATTTGTAGTTGCAAGTTTTTACGTGGCTGCTATAGGTTACTAGCAAGAACGTTTCTTACCTACGCCAAAACCACAATGTGATATGTCAATTTCTATTTACCCTTCATAAGGACCCTTTTCATCTAATCCAATCAGACTAAGGTGGGAGAGACAGACACCCGCTAGCCACCTTATGCAACAAGTGCATGTCAGGCAGTGGAATTAGTCTCACGTAAGCGTACGTGTAAAGTCGCTCCGGGCAGCTTCATCCCACAATACCGCTGAATCAAGATAAGACTAGTAGTGGTAAGCAAATTAACAAAATCGACGCCCACAACTGCTTTCTGTTCTACTCGTGCATAGATCCTACGCATAGACCTAGCTCATGATGCCACTGTTGGGAGACGTAGTAGTAAATCAAAATTTTCCTACGTGTCACCAAGATCTATCTATGGAGAAACCAGCAACGAGTGGGGAGAGATTGCATCTTCATACCTTTGAAGATCGCTAAGCGGAAGCGTTGCAACAACACGGTTGATGGAGTCGTACTCGCAGCGATTCAGATCGCGGTGGATTCCGATCTAAGCGTCGAACAACGGCGCCTCCGTGTTCAACACACGTGCAGCCCGGTGACATCTCCTACGCCTTGATCTAGAAAGGAGGAAGGAGAGGTTGGGGAAGGGCTCCAACAGCAGCACGATGGCATGGTGGTGGTGGAGTAGCAAGGTATTCCGGCAGGGCTTCGCCTAAGCACTGCGGAGGAGGAAGAAGAGAGGTAGGGCTTTGCCGTGAGAGAGAGAATTCAGAACTGTCCTCAAAAGGCCAAAACCTCAAGTATATATAGGAGGAGGGAGAGGGAGGTCTGCCTTGGCCCCTCCTCCAAAGAGGAGGGCTTCGGCCGAAGTGGGGATAGAGTCCACCTCCCACAAGGGAGGTGGATCTCCTCTTTTAAAACCCTTTGCCCTTTATCTCCAGATCTCCAGCCGCATGGGCCTTTCTAGAAGGTCTTGGCCAGCCCAATAAGGGCTGGCACACCTTCTCTAAGGGCCCACAAGGTCCTATGGTCGTCACACCCCTCTCGGGGGTCCTCCGGCACCCTCCCGGCACTCCCGGTACAATACCGATGAGCCCGAAAACTTTCCAGTGACCAAAACTGGACTTCCTATATATCAATCATTACCTCCGGACCATTCCGGAGCTCCTCGTGACGTCCGGGATCTCATCCGGGACTCCGAACAACTTTCGGTAACCACGTATACCATTTCCCTATAACCCTAGCGTCATCGAACCTTAAGTGTGTAGACCCTACGGGTTCGGGAGACACGTGGACATGACCGAGACACTTCTCCGGCCAATAACCAACAGCGGGATATGGATACCCATGTTGGATCCCACATGCTCCATGATGATCTCATCGGATGAACCACAATGTCGGGGATTCAATCAATCCCGTATACAATTCCCTTTGTCTATCGGTATGATACTTGCCCGAGATTCGATCATCGGTATCTCTATACCTTGTTCAATCTCGTTACCGGCAAGTCTCTTTACTTGTTCTGTAATACATCATCCCATGACTAACTCCTTGGTCACATTGAGCTCATTATGATGATGTCTTACCGAGTGGGCCCAGAGATACCTCTCTGTCACACGGAGTGACAAATCCCAGTCTCGATTCATGCCAACCCAACAGACACCTTCGAAGATACCCGTAGTGCACCTTTATAGCCACCCAGTTATGTTGTGACGTTTGGCACACCCAAAGCATTCCTACGGTATCCAGGAGCTGCACAATCTCATGGTCTAAGGAAACGATACTTGACATTGAAAAGCTTTAGCAAACGAACTACACGATCTTGTGCTAGGCTTAGGATTGGGTCTTGTCCATCACATCATTCTCCTAATGATGTGATCCTATTATCAATGACATCCAATGTACTTGGTCATGAAACCGTGACCATCTATTGATCAATGAGCTAGTCAACTAGAGGCTCACTAGGGACATGTTGTGGTCTATGTATTCACTCATGTATTACGGTTTCCGGTTAACACAATTATAGCACGAACAATAGACAATTATCATGAACAAGGAAATACAATAATAACCATTTTATTATTGCCTCTAGGGCATATTTCCAACAGTTATGAACATGTGTATCATTATTATCAAGATTCAATATGAATAAACCCCTCACATTGGGTGCATGACCATAAAATATATTACTCATATAAATAGAACAACCTTTATTCTCTGATTTAAATGAGTAACCGTCTCACAATAAACAAGATCCAGATATAATGTTCATGCTTAACGCAGGCACTAAATAACAATTATTCAGGTTCATCACTAATCCCGATGGTAATCGAAGAGAGAGTGTGCCGACGGCGATCACATCAACCTTGGAACCATTTCCCACGCGCATCGTCAGTTCATCCTTTGCCAGCCTTCATCTATTCCGTAGTTCTTGTTTTGAGTTGCAAATGTGAGCAACCGAACCGGTATAAAATACCCAAGCACTACAACGAGAGCTAGTAAGATACACATCAATAACATGTATATCATATATACCTTGTTTGTCGTTGGCCGCCATCTTGTCAGCCAGGTACTCGGGGCAGTTTTGCTTCCAGTGACCAGTTCCCTTGCAATGAAAGCACTTAGTTTCTAGCTTGGGGCCATGCTTGGGCTTCTTTACAGGAGTGGCAACTGCTTTGCCATCTTTCTTGGTTTTACCCTTCTTGCCCTTGCCCTTGACATTCTTATTGAAACTAGTGGTTTTATTAACCATCAACACTTGATGTTCTTTCTGGATTTCAGACTCAGCGACTTTTAGCATCGCAAACAGCTCGGCGACTGACTTGTTCATCCCGTGCATGTTATAGTTCATCACAAAGATCTTGTAACTAGGTGGTAGTGATTGAAGAACTCTGTCAATGATCGCCTCTGGTGGAAGGTTAATTCCCAACTCCGCTAGACGAGTCGAATATATGTTCACTGATAGACCCATTCTCCTCCATCTTGCAAGCATAGAACTCATTGGAGGTCTCATACCTCTTGATCCGGGCATTCTTCTGAAAAATCAACTTCAACTCCTGGAACATCTCATATGCTCCATGACGTTCAAAACGTCTTTGAAGTCTCGGTTCTAAGCCATACAATATTGCACACTGAACTATTGAGTAATCTCCAGAACGTGCCTCCCAAGCGTTCGTAACGTCTTCGGAAGACATGTCTTCTGGTTGGTCACCAAGCGGTGCATCAAGGACATATGATTTCTGGGAAGCCGTGAGGATAATCCTCAGATTACGGGCCCAGTCAACAAAGTTAATTCCATCATCTTTCAACTTAGCTTTCTCTAGGAACGCATTAAAATTAAAGGGTGCTACTGCGCGAGCCATTGATCTACAACATAAATATGCAAAGGTTACTTAGACTATTATTCAAGATAATGAGTTTAGATAATCAAATTACTAAAGCTCCCACTCAAATTGACATCCCTCAGGTCATATGAGTGTCACATGATCCAAATTCACCAACTCAAGTCCGATCATCACGTGAGTTGAGGTGGTTTCGATGGTGAACGTCATCATGTTGATCATATCTAATATATGACTCATGTTCGACCTTTCGGTCTTTTGTGTTCCGAGGCCATGTATATACATGCTAGGCTCGTCAAGTTTAACCCGAGTGTTCTGCATATGCAACATTGGCTTGCACCCGTTGTATGTGAACGTAGAGTCTATCACACCCGATCATCACGTGGTATCTCAACACGACGAACTTTCGCAACGGTGCACACTCGGGGAGAACACAATTCATCTTGAAATTTAAGTGAGGGATCACCTTATAATGCTACCATCGTCCTAAGCAAAACAAGGTGCATAAAAGGATTAACATCACATGCAAATCATAAGTGACATGATATGGCCATGAACTTGTGCTTTTGATCTCCATCTTGAAAGCATCGGCATGATCTCCATCGTCACCGGCACGACACCATGATCTCCATCATCTTGATCTCCATCAACGTGTCGCCATCGGGGTTGTCGCGCCCATCATGCTTGTACTACTATTTCTACCATTTAGCGATAAAGTAAAGCATTACATAGCGCTTAATGATTGACACGCAGGTCATACAATAATGAAAGACAACCCTATGGCTCCTGTCGGTTGCCGTACTCATCGAAATGCAAGTCGTGATATTCTATACAACACATGATCATCTCATACATCACATATATCACATCATGTAATTGGCCATATCACATCACAACATACCCTGCAAAAACAAGTTAGACGTCCTCTAATTGTTGTTGCATGTTTTACGTGGCTGCTACGGGTATCTAGCAAGAACAATTCTCACCTACGCATAAACCACAATGCTGATACATAAGTTGCTTTTCAAACTTCTCAAGGACCACCTTAGTCGAATGTGATCCAACTAAAGTAGGAGAAATAGACACCCACCAGCCATCTTTGTGCAACGAAGTTACACATCAGTCGATGGAACCGGTCTCTCGTAAGCGTACGAGTAAGGTTGGTCCGGGCCGCTTCATCCCACAATACCGCTGAACCAAAACACGACCAAGGGAGGAAGCAATCTAAGCATCAACGCCCACAAACTCTTTGTGTTCTACTCAAGATCTCATCTACACATAGACCTAGCTCTGATACCACTGTTGGGGAACGTTGCACGGGAAACAAAAAAATTCTTACGTTCACGCAAGACCTATCCATGGTGATGAGCATCTACGAGGGGGAGAGTGGATCTACATACCCTTGTAGATCGCTAAGCGGGAAGCGTTAAGAAACGCGGTTGGTGTGGTCGAATGTCTTCGCGATCCAAATCGCCGAGCGTCCCGCGATCCAATCACTATCCGTCCCAATCAAGCATCGAACGGACGACACCTCCGCGTTCAGCACACGTACATCTTGATGACGATCTCTGCCTTCTTGATCTAGCAAGAGTGAACGGAGAGGTAGAAGAGTTCTCCAGCAGCGTGATGGCGCTCCGGCAATGGTGGTGGTGCTATTCCGGCAGGGCTTCGTCGAAGCACTTCAGAAATCCGATCTAGAGGAGAAACTATGCACTGGAGGAACGGGTAGCACGTGGCTAAAAATCTTGTGCCAAAACCCTAAAACTCTCTAGTATATATAGGAGGAGAGGAGAAGGAGGCTTGGCTCCCAAGGATCCAGCCCTTGGGTCGGCCGAACCAGGAGGGAGGAGTCCTCCTCCTCCACTCCTAGTAGGATTAGGACTCCTTCCTAATTTAGCCCTTTTTGCCTTTTCCACCTTTTTCCTTTTGGGCTTTTTCTTCCCAGCCGCATGGGACCTTTGTGGGACTTCCTACAGCCTACTAAGGGCAGTTATTCATCCTCCCACATCCCATGTAGCCTCTTGGGTCGAAATACACCTTCCGATGGTCTCCCGATACACTACCGGCACTCCCGGTACACTACCGATGAGCCCGAAACTTTTCCGACGACCAAAATAGGACTTCCTATATATCAATCTATACCTCCGGACCATTCCGGAGCTCCTCGTGACATCCGGGATCTCATCCGAGACTCCGAACAACCTTCGGTCACCACCATACATAACTCTATACTACCGAAATGTCACCAAACCTTAAGTGTGCAGACCCTGCGGGTTCGAGAACTATGTAGACATGACCGAGACTCCTCTACGTTTAATAACCAATATTGGTACCTGGATGTCCATATTGGTTCCTACATATTCTATGAAGATCTTTATCGGTTGAACCTCTATGTCAAGGATTCAGTTAATCCAGTATGGTGTTCCCTTTGTTCTTCGATATGTTACTTGCCCGAGATTCGATCGTTGGTATCTCCATACCCAGTTCAACCTCGTTACCGGCAAGTCTCTTTACTCGTTCCGTAATACAAGATCCCGTGACTAACACTTAGTCACATTGCTTGCAAGGCTTGTTGTGATGTTGTATTACCGAGTGGGCCATGAGATACCTCTCCGTCACACGGAGTAACAAATCCCAGTCTTGATCCATGCCAACCCAACAGACACACTCGGAGATACCTGTAGAGCACCTTTATAGTCACCCAGTTACATTGCGATGTTTGATACACACAAGGCACTCCTCCTGTGTCAGTGAGTTGCATGATCTCATGGTCATAGGAACAGATACTTGACATGCAGAAAACAGTAGCATTAAACTGACACGATCATATGCTATGTTTGTAGTTTGAGTCTTGTCCATCACACCATTCTCCTAATGATGTGATCCCGTTATCAAATGACATCTCATGTCCATGGCTAGGAAACCTTAACCATCTTTGATCAACGAGCTAGTTTATTAGAGGCATACTAGGGACATGGTTTTTGTCTATGTATCCACACATGCATCTAAGTCTCCGATCAATACAATTATAGAATGGATAATAAATGATTATCATGAACAAGGAAATATGATAATAACTAATTTATTATTGCCTCTAGGACATATTTCCAACAGGTTCAACCTGTCGAGTTTCTGTATCCCAGTGATAGAAGGGGACAAGTTGTGTCTTTGTGTTGTTGCTACTAAGGATAAAACGATGGGGTTTATTCATATTGATTGAGTTTACTTTGTCTACATCATGTCAATGTTCTCCAATCATTACTTTGTTTTACTTAATACTCTAGATGCATGATAGATAGCAGTCGATGGGTGGAGTAATTGTAATAGGTGCATGCAGGAGTAGGCTTATTTGCTTATGGGCGTGTTGCCAAGCTTTATGCTCTGGCAGACAAATGTGCTCGGGCTGAAGAAGGGAGGAGACTCCCCGGTGAAGACGCTGGCGTAGGGGTCGACTCTGAAGATCAAGACACCGCCACCCCGACAAAGAAGGGTCGGCGGTGGAACAAGAAACACAAGGGCAAATACGTACTTGCCGTAGAGGGATCCGGCAACCCCGGCACCGCCAAGAAGGGCAAGGTTGATGACCTTGGTAATGATGTTGCCAGGTGCGCCTCCTACCATGCCATGGTGGCTGCCGATAAGCCAGAAGGCTCCGGCAAGCAGTATTGCAAGATCCATCACACCAAAGGCCATGATCTCCAAGACTGCCGGCAAGTAGAGTAGCTTGTCGAGAAGCAAAAAGCCGAATATGAAAGGCGAGACAAGGAGAAAGGCCAGGATGGTGCTGAGGGGTCCGGCAAGAAGCGTGTTGGCCAAGGAGCTCGTCGCGGCAAGCCCAAGCAACAAAAAGACCGGCCCACCCGTGACCTCGACAAGCAAGAGGGAGACGATGTTGACATCAAAGAGGATGACGATTCCAGCGAGCATGAGTTCTAGAAGGCTACAGAGATGATGTCAATAGAGGGAGGTGCCTCGACACATTCCTCTCACCGCCAACTTAAATAGTGGGCACGCGAGGTTAATGCGATAGAGCCCTCTATCGGTTCCCAGAGACCTCTGAAGTGGTCCAACACCCCTATCATCTTCACCACCGAGGATCACCCTGATCGCATAACTGCGGTTGGGTGCCTGTCGTTGTTGGTTTCACCAACAATTCATAACCTCAAGGTGATGAAGATGCTAGTCGATAGTGGGGCCAGCCTGAACCTGATCTCACCCGATGTCATCTACAGGCTGCAAATTCCTGATGAAGATCTTTAGCCGACAGGCGCTTTCCAAGGGGTCAATTCAGGGAGAACTCAGCCGAAGGGCAAGGTCATGCTGACGGTGACATTTGGCAGTGATATCAATTTTAGAAAGGAGAAGATCGTTTTTGCCGTCGCTAAGATCTCGTTGCCCTACAACGGCATCCTTGGTCGCCCAGCACTGGCCAAGTTAATGGCGGCCACCCACTTCGCTTCCAATGTGCTAAAGATGCCTGGGCCAATAAGCATCATCATGATCAACTCTGACAAGAAAAGCGCACTCATCTACGCCGACTAACTCTACCGGGGGCAGTTGTAGCACCTGCCGCCAAGTCACTTGCTCCTGCCGCTGAAGCTCCCGGGAGGAAGAAGACCGACAAGGCCTCTGGCGCACATTCCAACAAGCGCACCTCCTCGGAGTGTTGCGCTCCCGTTGATGATGTGCCAGAGATCTCCACAGGCAAGAGCAAGAAGTCCAAGGCTGCTCCGCTAAAGACCAAGAAGGTGCCCGCCAAGGAGGATGGCACGGGGGGGACTTTCACCATAAGTTCCACCCTTGACGACAAATAGGAAAGCGCGCTCATCGCCTTCCTACGGGTGAATGTCGATGTGTTTGCATGGCAACCAACTTATATCCCCGGTGTTCCCAAGGAGGTTATTGAGCACCACCTTGTCGTCTGCCCACACGCACGGCCCGTCAAGAAGAAGGTCCGGAAGCAACCTTTGGAGCGGCAACAGTTTATTGCCAAAGAAATCAAGAAATTAGAAGTGGTTGGCTTGATCAGAGGAGTACTTCATCCAACATGGTTGGTCAATCCAGTCGTAGTGCGCAAGGCGAATGGGAAATGGAGGTTGTGCATTGACTTCACAGATATCAACAAAGCCTGCCTCAAAGATCCTTTTCCCTTGCCGCGCATCGACGAGATTGTGGACTCCAATGCTGGCTGTGACTTGTTGTCTTTCCTTGATGCCTATTTCGGTTATCATCATATTTTCATGGCCAAGGAAGCCGAGGAGAAGACCGCATTTATCACCCCATGTGGCACGTATTTCTTTTTGCGTATGCCTTTCAGGTTGAAAAGTGCTGGTTCTACATTTGCTAGAGAAGTCCAGATTGGTTTTGAGGCCCAACTACATAGAAATATGGAGGCTTATATGGATGACATTGTGGTCAAGACCAAGGACAAGGCTACGTTCATATCAGACCTAGAAGAAACATTTGCAAATATGTGCAAGATCAACATGAAGCTCAACCCTGAGAAGTGTGTGTTCGGCGTCCCATCCGGCAAGCTTCTCGGGGTTCTTTGTATCTCAACGAGGAATTGAAGAAAATTCCGATAAGATCAAAGCAATCGAGCAAATCGAAGCACCAAGACATGTCAAAGATGTGCGCCGCCTTGTCGGCTGTGTTGCTGCTCTGAGTAGGTTCATCTCAAAATCTGTTGAGCGCGCCCTGCCCTTTTTCAAAATCTTGAAGAAGGCAGACCCAATGAAATGGACTCCGGAAGCGAAGGCAGCGCTACAGGATTTGAAGAAGTACCTCTCCTCTCCGCCAGTCCTAGTCGTGCCAAGACCACAAGAGTCGTTGCTGCTATATCTGGCAGCAACAAATCAAGTGGTGAGTGTTGCACTAGTGGCCGAAAGAGAAGTTGATGAAGAAGCAGCAGCAATGACAGGGCCACCAAGCGACGAGCCAGGGCATTCCCCGGCAGGGTCTGGTGTCGGCAAGGAAGGATCTGTGCAGTTAAACGAGGCAATCTAGAGGAAGAAAGTGGTGCAGCGCCTAGTCTATTTTGTCAGCTCCCTGTTGCAAGGGGCTAGGTCAAGATATTCTGGCATGCAGATGTTGCTTTTCGGCCTTCTTATGGCCTCGAGAAAGCTATGCCATTACTTCCAAGCACATGAGATCACCGTTGTCACTTGCTTCCCGCTACAGCAGATCTTGCGAAACCCTGAAGCTACCCGTCGGATTGTGGATTGGGCTTTGGAACTGTCAAGCTTTGGTCTCAAGTTTGAAAGCACTTCGACCATCTAGAGCAGAGCCTTGGCAGAGTTCATTGCAGAATGGACCCCAACGCCGGATGAAGAAGTTACAGAGTCAACTCTCCCAGGCTAGGAAACCGATCAAGAGTGGATCATGTATTTTGATGGGGCTTTCTCGCTGCAAGGCGCCGGTGCCGGAGTGCTCCTTGTCGCACCCACCGGAGGGCACCTCAAGTATGTGATTCAGATGCACTTTTAGTGGGGGAGATCAACGAACAACACTGTCGAGTACGAAGGACTGCTTGTCGGCCTCAGGATCACGGCAGACCTTGGGATCAAGAAACTTATTGTCAGGGGTGATTTTCAGCTTGTCGTCAGGCAAGTGAACAAAGATTACCAGAGTCCATTGATGGAAGCTTATGTAGATAAAGTGAGGAAGTTGGAAGAATGTTTTGACGGCCTGCAAATGGAGCATGTTCCACGTGCAGAGAACATCATTATCGATGGCCTGTCAAAGTGTGTTGCCCTTAAGTTGCATGTGGAACCAAGAACTTTCGTGCTCCGACTGACTCAACCCTCCGTGACACCATTGACTGAACAAGAGAAAAGAAGGAAGTTGAGTTCCGGCAAGTATTTCCCGACAGAGCTCCTAGGAACTGCCGGTGAGGACGTTGCCGGAGACAACGTCTGGCTTGCCGGTGAGCGCCATGCTCCGGTGGAGCCTCATGCCCTTGTCATGGAAGCACACGCTCCCGCCAGGCTTGTCGGGATATAGCAGGCTCCGGTAGGGCCCCAGGCCCTTGCCATTGAGACAAATGTTTTCCCGGTAGAGCATATGCCTTTAGCCCTCATTGTCGAGCCCCATGCTCCAGCATGGGCACAACACATCGTCCATTTCCTTCAAACAGGAGAACTCCCTAAGGAACAAGAGGAAGCAGAGAAAGTAGCCCGCCGGTCTCATATGTACCAGTTTGTAGACAATGTCCTATATAGAAAGAGACCGAATGGTGTGAAGCTCAAGTGCATTTCTCGGGAGGATGGACAAGAGGTGTTGGCGGAGATACATGGAGGCATATGTGGCTCCCACATAGGATCAAGAGCACTTGCCGGCAAGGCATTCTGGCAAGCTTTGTTTTGGCCCACTGCCCTCCAAGATGCAACTACATTAGTAACCAAGTATGAAGCATGCCAGTTTCATTCGAAGAAAATGCATCAACCAGCTCAAGCTCTTCAAACAATCCCTCTCTCCTGGCCATTTTTGGTCTGGGGGCTCGACATCTTGGGCCCCTTTCCCCATGCTGCCGGGGGCTATGAATACTTGTACATTGCAATCGACAAGTTCACAAAGTGGCCAGAAGTGGAAGCAGTGAGAAAGGTGATAGCACAGTCAGCCGTCAAGTTCTTCAAAGGACTAGTTTGCCGCTTTGGTGTTCCCAACAGGATCATCACTAACAATGGCACACAGTTCACGAGCCGCACCTTCATCCAATACGTCCAAGACCTTGGTAGCAAAATCTGTTTTGCTTTCGTTGCCCACCCAAGGAGCAACGGTCAAGCGGAAAGGGCTAATGCTGAAGTGCTACAAGGCCTCAAGATGAGAACTTTCGACAAGCTGCACAAGTGCGGAAGGCACTGGATTGATGAGTTGCTGGTGGTTCTTTGGTCAATCAGAACGATGCCAAATCGACCTACCGGACAGACACCCTTCTCCCTCGTATACGAGCAGAGGTAGTTCTCCCCATGGAACTCACATACGGGTCACCTCGAGTGCTCACTTATGATGAGCTCGAGCAAGAGCAGTTGCGGCAAGATGACGCAATGCTCCTTGAGGAGGACCGTCTTCAGGCTGCTATGAGAGGTACACGCTACCAGCAAGCTTTGCGCCGCTACCATAGCCGCAAAGTTATGCCAGAAGTCTTGAGGAAGGCGACCTTGTTCTTTGGCGAGTTCAGTCCCCCAAGAATTCCAACAAGTTGACGCCAAAGTGGGAAGGCCCTTATCGGGTAGTATGAGTCACCATGCCTGGCACAGTCGGCTTGGAGACTGAAGATGGCATCCCAGTAAGCAACTCCTGGAATATCAAACATCTTCGCAAGTTCTACCCATGAGGCGCAGTTGTCGGGCCTCCCAGTAACCACCTTTTGTACAAGTCTTGCCGCTGAAGCATGTAATCCTTGGTACAAAACCAGGCTCAGACCCTGTGCGTAGTTGAATAAAGATAAGTGTTTTGCAAATCTTGATTGATTCTCATGTTTACTTATATGCATGCTTGTCTGAGATATTGCATTACACTTAATCCCGGCAAGAAATAACGAACCGCCGAGGTTCCATGTCCATATTTTCTCTTTTTTTTCAAAGGACAGAAGGTTACCCCACGTGTAGCTTTGCCGGGGGGAATGGTGGTATGGATACCTATGAGAGATGTCCCAAAAAAGTCTTCCCGAAAGAAGTACGGCAACAAAAAGATAAGTTGCAAAACCCCAGGTGAATTTCTTGTTGTGGAGTTATTTTTCTTGGGCGATTTCGACTTCTATATAGAAAACCTGCACACGAAGGAACCTTGTTGCGATTGGTTGCGTCCCTATTCTCTTTCGAGTCTGCTCAACAGTCTAGATGGCTAGACTGAAAGCCCCAGGGTCTCTTGCCGGCAGCAACCCCGCGAGCAGGCCGGTAAAGTCCCTCACCTAGCGCTCATGGCAGAAGAATGCATGCAGGCAAGTTTTCAATCAAGCGTAGGGTGAATATATACAGAGAGAAATCAAACAAGAAGGATAACATGGCAGTTGTTCAAAGCATAACAAGCAATATTACATTGGTATTGCCAAGATTCTAACATAAAATAAATTGTTCTTGGCATGTGCGGCAGCGAGGAGTAAGGCAGCTAATCCTGACGATCGCCTTCAACCCGCTTGACTTGGCTTACCCTCTGAACGATGGGCGCGACGAGTTCCTCAAGCATCTTGACGTCTACATCCTTCGGCAAGCGGTCGAGGACATTGGTGAGGTTGAGGCCGGGGTTCTTGTATGCCACCTTAACGAGCACCTTGCAAAGAAAGGCCTGGCAGAGCTTGCGCGATTCGCTGACCAAGTAGGATGCCCGGTCGGAGTGAAGCTGCTCCAAGGCTCCAAGCTAGCTGTCAAAGAACATGGTCACCTTGGCGCTAGTGGACATCGTGTCATTAGGAGAATACATGGGGCCTTCTAGGCCCATGGCGGACAGTTGTCCGCCAAGCGTCTCCACGACGTCGACGAGCTTCTCGGTCCCGATTTCCACTCCATGTACATAGTCGTTGTGGTCGATAGTGGTGCTCTTGACCCGCTCCTTCTCATCATGGATATCCTTGGCCAGAGCTTTCTCTCGGGTCTTGGCAGTCTCGAGGGTCTCGGTCAGCATGGTCAGCTTCAGGTTCAGGTCATTGATGGACTCGTTGGCCGAAGAGAATTGTTTGGTCTTGTCAGAAATGGCGACCTGCATCTCCATCAGGCTGGCGAGGGCTTTGTCTCTTTCAGTCTTAAGCGGTGAGACCTCCTTGTCGAGATCCTCAAGGTCGGCCTCCAATTTCTTCACCCTCTCCACCTGCAAGTTCTTGGAGGCCTTTGCGGCTTCGGCATCATCGGTGGCCTCCTTCAACTTGTCGGCGTAGTCCACAGTTAGAGCCCCGAGCGCCTCCTCGTGCTTCTGCTCCAGCTCCCAGGTCCACCGCGCGACAAGCTCCTCGAGCTCCACTTCCTTGCCGCAAAGTTTGTCGGCAAGCGCCTTCTCATGGGCGGCAAGGTCTTCCTCTTGGGTGTCAAGCAAGATACGGCGCTCTGTCAAGCGAGCGTCCTCTTCAGCAGCCCGTTGTTTGGCCTCCTCTTGCGCCTGCTCAGCGTCGGACTACCACATGAAGTGTTGGCTCCAGCCCTGGCTCATTTGCGTCTGACCAGACTTCAGATCCTGGGAAGCTTGGGTAAACCAGGCTTGAGTCTCTATGATGCACTCATGGAAATTGGCCTCCGCCGCTTCCATAACTGCTGCCCTGGAGTCCAGTTTCTCCTTTTGGGCATAGTGAAGCACCTGGAGCTTCCGGAAGTTGTCGCCCATGGACTGGAGGAGTTGCTCTTCTTGGGATTTGCTGCCAGCGCTTGGCTCATCGATGATGTCGAGCCCGGCAGCACTGATAGCCTCCTCAACAAAAACTTCCCCTTCGGGCGGCACCCCGGTGCTTGCCATGCCGGGGATACTGACAAACAAGTTGTCGCCGACCTTGAAGTACCTGCTTGATGAAGGGGCTTCGGACGTGGGTGGCTAGTCCTCGACGGCCGCCTCCCCAGCAGTTGGGGGCTCGGTGGTTGGCATAGCGCCTGGCTCTCCTACGGCAGGAATACCGTCAGTACGACCACTGGATCCTCACCGGCCCTCTCAGCAGACTTCTTGGCGGCCTCCTCCTTCTGCGCAGCCTTGGCGGCCTTAGCACTAGCAGCCTCGGCGGCAGCGTTCTTGGCGTCCTCGGCAGCGGCACTCTTGATGGCCTCCTCGACAGCGATGCTATCGGCCTCAGTGGCAGCATCCCTAGCCGTCTACTCGATGACGGTGTCAATGTCCATGCCCTCCATCGAGGGAATGTCTGAAGGCCGAGAAAAGAAACCAAGCAAAGCTGAGGTGGAAGTTCAAGAAGACAAAAAAAGAGAGACGAACATAATAAAAAGTACCTGCACCAATGATGGTTGCCGACGAAGACCTGCCGGTGCCTGTGCTTGCTAGCTCTCACTCGTCGCGATAAAGCGCACTGGAGGAAGTCCTTGCCGGGGACCCATCTCTGGGCAGCATATATGATGGAAGCGGCGTATTAGGGACGGTCACTGATGGTTCTCCTTGTCGCCGCCCTCCTCCTGCACGTACGGTGATATCAGCAGTAAAGATGCACACCCCAGCACTTGCCAGCAGGAAGTTAGTAATGGGCTCATGTTGGAGGCTCCGCCGGGGGCTGAGTCGAGGGCTGCGCCACGGGCTAGTCTCCGGGTTGATGATGGTTGTCCTTGGCGCGCCTAAGGCGCATGCCGACGACTCCTCAACCATCGAGATCCTCGCCCTCTTCGCTACCCGTTGCGCCAGTGTTTCCGCATCCCTGTGAAGGTAAACCAAGGCAAATCATATGAGTAAAGTAAAAACCAGGAATTGGAAAAGTGAAAGATACGACAGGATCCTTACTCATCATCTTCTTCTCCCGAGCTAAGGGCAGAAAGGTCGAAGGCGACCTCTCACGTGGTGCCCGTGGGAGGAGGTGGAGGGGTGCTCCTGGATTGCTTGGCCATGATGGGCGCAGGTTGCTGATGAGCTTCTTGCCGCCATGCAGCCTTATCGGTCGCCCCCTTGCCGGGGACTGTGCTGCTCGAAGGAGCTTGACGAACCGGAAGCCCAGAGGCGGCGCTCCAAAGGACGCGTCTCTTCCTTTGCACAAGGGACTGGGCCTTCTCGAGCAACTCCTCCTTAGCTACGTCTTCGGCAGGGCAGCCCCGGGCGGATGTGCCGCCTTGCTCCTCGGTGGTCCCGCCCTGCCCAGCGAGGTCTTCGTCCAGCAGTGTTTCCCCTCTGTTGGCTTCGTCTTCCAAGAAGCAGGCACTTCCGGCCTTCGTGACAAGATCTGCTTCCTCCGCCCTACTGGCGATGTACGCTAGTTCCTCCTCAGTGGTGTCGCGAACGAGGCCCTATTCCTCGCAGATGGCCATCTCCATCATGTTATCAAAGAATTCTTGTGACTGCTCTACAGGCAGCTCGATCCAAGACGTATCAAGGCTATGGGCGTCGAACACCGACATCATGGCAATGATTCTACCCAAGGCAGAATTGTTGCACAAGGGGACTATGTCTGCCGGCAGCTCGGGTACCGCAGCACTCCTAAACAGCTTCTGGCAGAGAGCTCTGTGTTGCATGATGGTCAGGTTGTGGTTCATCCCGGGGCGCAGCCTCATGATGTCTGTCGCATTCTGGAAATCCCAAGCTGGCCTCCCCTTATTCTATAGGGGAGCAACGTGCCGGCGAAGAAAATCGGCGCCTATCATCTCTATGGTGAGGCCGGCGTTTCTAAGGCGATGAATCCTGGTGGTCGCGACCGTGAACTTCCCATCCTGAGGGTTAAGGGTGCTCCAGTCATCACCACACAACATCTTGGTCTGCCGTGGCAAGCAAAAAGGCCGGGATTTCTCCTCTCGGATCCAACACCATTTACCCCGCCACTCGTCCCATCTCTCGCAGTAGGCTCCGTCTAGGTAGACCTCCTTGGTTCCTGGTCGTGGAATCCAAGTGACAGCATGGAGAGGGATCCACCTTGTTGGATGTGGGGGGTAAAGTAGTGGCGGAAAAGAGCGGTGCTAGGGACTACTCCGGTAAAGTTTTCGCAAAGATGAGCGAAAACTGAGGACGTCACGGCATTCGGCATAAAATCCAAGAGTTGGAAGCCGTAGGTGAGAATGAGGTCATTGAAGAAATCCGAGAAAGGGGGCAGAGCTCGCAGTAAAAATAGTCGGCAAAGAAAGGACATTTGCCTGGACCGCTCCCAGAAGGGCCTGGACTCACGCAGGTGGTGGGATATGACGTTGTCCTTGTCGCCTACATCCACCAGTATCGCTTCTTCAGGACGTCCATGTCAAGCCCCGGTGGAAAGACGACGTACTCCTTCGCATCCTCACCAGCTTGTTCTCTGAGATGGCCTCTGCTTCCTTGCCCTTGATAACTTTGGCCGGCATGGTGACTATGAGGGCGGGGCTGAAGACGGAGAGGGCGCGGGGGCGTGGATGAATGGAAGGGCCTCTGTTTCGAGCTCGATGAAGAAGACGACGGCGGTTCTTAGATTGGGAAATACAAGAGGTAAATGAGCGGCGCCTGTGTAATTTCCTCTTTATGGGGAAGGCACGGGGCGGCTTCTTTACTAAAGTAACATAGAAACGTTTTGCGAGCGTGCTACTGTAACGGCCACGCTGCACACATACCCCACGTCTCGCATTCAATGGGCATCATGGGGAAGCGCGATAAGCGTAATGATCACAAAAAGCTCGTGCCATGTGTGCCCATGCACTGTTTGGCCTAGCCCAACAAAGCTTTGCACCGTGTGTGGCCCAGGCTCAAGGGCTCCTGTCGGTGCACTAGAGTTTTGGGCTTCCTAGTGCCCCTTTACTCATGCACGGGCAGTGGCAGCCACCTTAGCGACGAGGCCCAGCAGGGACTTGTCAGGTACCAGCACAGAAGATCGAGGCCCCCAGCAAGACCTTGCCGGGATGACCTTCAAACCCTCAGGCAAAGATAGAGCCTTGGCAAGACCCGGCAAGGCGAAGCCTTGGCAAGGCCCCGCCAGCGCACATGCCAGGTGTCACCTCACCTGGGCACGTGTCGCGGCGTCGGCGCTGGAGGAGGCTAAGCGGTGCCGATGGGACGGGCTCCTGTCTCGTCCCGCAGACGGATAGAGATGCCTGGTGATGGATTAAATGCGCCTGTCCTACTCCGTCAGTGTTAGGTATGATAGCATTGTAGCTCTGTACACCCCGTGTACGCACTGTACACCACTGTTGGGATCCCCTTTAGAGTATAAAAGGAGGCCCAGGGCGATACGGTAGAGGACTTTTTGATCTTCAGAGTTTTGGACTTTTTAGTCTGGGGACCTTCTAGCTGACAGCGCTCCTGTATCTAGAACCCTAAGAACACTCTCAATACAACCAAGCAGGAGTAGGGTTTTACACATCTTTGCGGCCCGAACCTAGGTAAAATCCCCGTGTGTTGTTCATCGGACTTGCTTTTTGTGCGAGCCGTCTCCCCGCCGTACCAAAAGGGGTCCCTCCGATCCCATAGGTGCTCGTTCCCACGACATCTTTGGCGTTCCAGGTAGGGGCCGATAGGTCGTGCGAACCTATTCTGGTGATCAGCATGTCGGTTTCTTCATACTCATCATCGCCATGGCCCCCAAGAAGAAGGGCCTGACGACGGTTGGCCCATCCACATCCGTCGTCCCTGTATCTGTGCAGACAGGCGACGACATAGAAGCGGGTGGAGGAGGAGGAGACGGAGGTTCAGAACTTCCGCGACGCTCCGATGAACAAGGTCAAACAAGTGGTGATGCTCGCTACGGAGACGCCCATGGCGGCGACGGGAACCCCCGCGCTGCTGGGTCTCGGGATGGAGCGGTACTACCTGCGGGTGGTACGGCGAACTCCGGGGGCGGAAGGGTATCTTCCAGGGCGCCTACACCGCGACCTCTCCAGGACGCGCATGAAGAGCCGCGCCACGGCGCCCGCGGTTCTCAACATCCCCACGGAAAAGCTCGTGCGCATCACCCCCAAGGTGCGCAGGACCAACATGCTCGCCAGCGTGCTAGTGGGAGTGGCGTGCCATCACAGGACCGTGGCGGTGCTCCTTCTAACACAGTTAGAAGTCAGAGCACCTCGCGTTCCTCACGCCGTTCGCTATCGACCACGTCGGAAGAAGCGATGGCGCGAGCACAGCTATTCCTAAACTTCCCTCCTGCTGTGGAGAAGCTCGATGAATGGAGAGACATCATTCAGAGCCTCCTCAACCTCACAGATAAGTTTTGGTCCACCGAGCCGGCTCACGCTAGTGGTGAGAAGTCCGTAGGAGGTGCGACCTCGGTGCACTCTCCTCCATAGCAACAACCTCGGTCACCGACTCGACGGACCGACGCTTACGATGGTTACTCAACGGCGTCGTCCGACTCGCGGACACGCCACGACCAGCGTCAAGTTCTTCAGGAACGGGGCAAGGAAGTCGCTCGAACTGCAATCGAGCGGTGGCAGAAGTGCGCCTTCAGTCTGACAGTCGCGCAAGGCCCACTGTGGACAAGTCTGTGCCAGGGTATCCTGTCAGCCTACCTTATGAGGTGGGTTGTCTAGCGTTTACCTGTGAGCTGCGGCAAGTCTAGTGGCCCAATTCCCGCACATTCAAGCCAGAGGTCCCGGAGAAGTATGATGGCAAAACTCATCCATCGGAGTTCCTGAGCATCTACACCATTGCGATGCATGATGCCAGGGGTTGCGACGAGAAGGAGAGTGGATCTGCATACCCTTGTAGATCACTATGAACACCCAAGATCTCTCTATCGAGATGAACAACTATGAGAAGGAGAGTGGATCCACATACCCTTGTAGATTTCTAAGCGAGAAGCGTTAAGAAAAGCGGTTGATGTAATCGAACGTCTTCGTGATCCAAATCGCAATCCATCGCGCGATCCAATCATGATATGTCCTGATCTAGCGTCGAACGGACGACACCTTCGTGTTCAGCACACGTACATCTCAATGACGTCTCCGCATCCTTGATCTAGCGAGCAAAATCGGAATAGTATATGAGTTCTCCGGAAACACGACGGCGTGGTGCCTGTGGTGTTGGTGCTATCCCGACAGGGCTACGCCTAGCGCTACCGAAACCGCTAACGGAGGAGAAAATGATCTAGCGAGAGAGAGGGGCACCAAGGGCTTCGTGTGTGCTCTTAGGGAGCCCGCTACCCTCTATATATAGGTGGAGGGGCGTGGAGATTAGCCCCTCCAAGCCCTAGGGTGTAGCCAAGGTGGAGGAGTTGGACTCCTAGTCCAATTCCCTCCCTTTCCATAAACAGGTGACTTTCCACCTCTCCCAAGCCACATGGGCCTTGAGGGACTTGTGAGCATAGCCCAATAAGGCCAGGGTGCCTCCCCTTAGCCCATGCAAAACCTTGGGACGTGGTGGTACCCTTGCTGGACTTCCGAAACCTTCTAGAAGCTTCCAGTTACAATACAAGAAAAACCCAAAACTTTTCCGGTAGCCAAAATATGACTTCCCATATATAAATCTTTACCTCCGGACTATTCCGAAACTCCTCGTGACATCCAGGATCTCATATAGGACTCTGAACAACCTTCGGTCACCAATATACATAACTCAACAATACCAAATCGTCACTGAACGTTAAGTGTGCAGACCCTGCGGGTTCAAGAACTATGTAGACATGACCTAGACTACGGTCAATAACCAATAGTGGGACCTGGATGACCATATTGGTTCCTACATATTATAAAAAGATCTTTATCGGTCAAACCATGATGTCAAAGATTCAGACAATCCCGTATGCAGTTCCCTTTGTCCATTGGTATGTTACTTGCTTGAGATTCGATCGTCGGTATCTCCATACCTAGTTTAGTCTCGTCCTCGGAAAGTCTGTTTACTCATTCTATAACACAAGATCCCATGACTAACTTCCTAATCACATTGCTTGCAAGCTTCTTGTGATGATGTGTTACCTAGTGGGCCTAGAGATACCTCTCCGTCATACGGAGTGATAAATCCCAGTCTCGATCCATGCCAACTCAACAGACACTCTCGAAGATACATGTAGAGTACCTTTATAGTTACCCAGTTACATTGTGACGTTTGATACAAGCAAGGCATTCCTACGGTGTCAGGGAGTTGTGTGATCTCATGGTTGTAGGAACAGATACTTGACATGGATAAAGCAATAACAATAAACTTGATACGATCAAATGCTATGCTTACGGTTGGGGCTTGTCCATCACATCATTCTCCTAATGACGTGATCCCGCTATCAAATGACAACTCATGTCTATGGCTAGGAAACCTTAACCATCTTTGATAAATGAGCTAGTCTAGTAGAGGCATACCAGGAACACTTTGTTGTCTATGTATCCACACATGTATTTGAGTTTCCAATCAATATAATTATAGCATGGATAATAAACGATTATCATGAACATGGAAATATGATAATAACTAATTTATTATTGACTCTTGGGCATATTTCCAACAATCTCCCACTTGCACTAGAGTCAATAATCTAGTTCACATCACCATGTGATTTACACCCAATAAGTTCTGGGGTTTGATCATGCTTTGCTTATGAGAGAGGTTTTAGTCAACGGGTCTGCAACATTCAGATCCGTGCGTACTTCACAAATATCTATGTCATATTGTAGATTTTGCTACCACACTCCACTTGGAGCTATTCTAAATGACTGCTCCACTATACATATCCGGTTTGCTACTCAGAGTCATCCGGATCGGTTTCAAAGCTTGCATCGATGTAACCCTTTACGATGAACTCTTTATCACCTCCATAATCAAGAAACATTTCCTTAGTCCTCAGTTACTAAGGATAATTTTGACCGTTGTCTAGTGATCCACTCCTGGATCACTCTAGTACCCCCTTGCCAGACACGTGGCGAGGCACACATTAGGTGCGGTACACATCATGGCATACCATATAGAGCCTATGGATAAGGCATAGGGGATGACCTTCATCCTTTCTCTTTCTTCTGTCGTGGTTGAACTTTGAGTCTTACTCAAATTCATACTTTACAATACAGCCAAGAACTCATTCTTTGACAGATCTATTTTGAACTCCTTCAAAATCTTGTCAAGGTATGTATTCATTGAAAGTTTTATCAAGCGTCTTGATGCGTCTCTATATATCTTGATGACCAATATTTAAGTAGCTTCATTCCAGGTTATCCTTTGAAAAACTCCTTTCAAACAACCCTTTATGATTTGCAGAAATTCTACATTATTTCTGATCAACAATATGTCAACCACATATACTTAACAGAAATTCTATAGTGCTCCCACTCACTTTCTTGTAAATAAAAGCTTCTTGTAAACTTTGCATAAACCCAAAAGCTTTGATCACCTCATCAAAGCGTATATTCCAACTCCGAGATGCTTGCTCCGGTCCATAGAAGGATTGCTGGACCTTGCATACCTTTTAGCATCCTCAGGATCGACGAAAGCTTCCGGTTATATCACATACAATATTTCCTCACGCAAACCATCAAGGAAACTCTGTTTTGACATCCATCTACCAGATTTCATAATCGAAAAATGCAGCAACTGCTAACATAATTCCCACATACTTTAGCATCGCTATGGTTCAGAAAGTCACATCATAGTCAACTCCTGGAACTTGTCGAAAACTTCTTTGCGACAAGTTGAGCTTTGTAAACGGTGACATTTACCATCAGCCTATGGCTTCTTATTAAAGGTCCATTTGTAATTAACGGTCTGCCGTTCATCAGGCAAGTCTACCAAAGTCCATACTTGGTTTTCATACATGGATACTTTCTTGGATTTCATGGCTCCTAGCCATTTGTTGGAATCCGGGCCCACCATCGCTTCTTCATAGCTCGTAGGTTCATTGTTGTCTAACAACATGACCTCCAAGACAGGATTGACGTGCCACTCAGGGGCGGTACGAGTCCTTGTCGACATATGAGGTTCGGTAGTAACTTGATATGAAGCTTCATGATCATCATCATTTGCTTCCTCTTCACTTAGTGTAGGTGCTACAGAAACATCTTTCTGTGTCGTGCTACTATCCAACTGAAGTGACGGTTCAACAACCTCATCAAGTTCTACTTTCCTCCCACTCAATTCTTTCGAGAGAAACTCTTTCTCAATAAAGGACCCGTTTTTAGCAACAAACGCTTTGCCCTCGGATCTGAGATAGAAGGTATACCCCACCGTTTCCTCAGGGTATCCTATGAAGATGCACTTTTTCGGTTTGGGTTCGAGCTTATCAGGCATAAGTGTCGCATTCCCAAACTCTAAGAAATGACAGCTTAGGTTTCTGCCAAACCATAATTGATACGATGTCATCTCAATGGATTTAGATGGTTCCCTATTTAAAGTGAATGTAGTTGTCTCTAATGCATAACCCCAGAACGATAGTGGCAAATTCGTAAGAGACACCATAGTACGCACCATATCCAATAGAGCATGCCTACGATGTTCGGACACACCATCAGACTATGGTGTTCCAGGTGGCGTGAGTTGTGAAACAGCTTCCATATTGTCTTAAGTTGTATACCAAACTCGTAACTCGGATATTCACCTCAACGATCATATCGTAGACATTTTATCTTGTTGCCATGATGATCTTAAACTTCACTCTGAATTTGCTTGAACTTTTCAAACGTTTGAGACTTTTGTTTCATTAAGTAAATATCCATACCTACTCAAATCATCGGTGAAGGTAAGAAAATAACGATATCAACCGCACGCTTCAACACTTATTGGAGCACATACATCAACATGTATAATTTCCGATAAGTCACTTGCTCGCTCCATCAAATCAGAAAACAAGGTCTCAATCATCTTGCCCATCAGGCATGGTCTGCATGTCTCAACCGATTCGATGAGTGAGTCCAAAGATCCATCAGCATAGAGTTTCTCCATGCGCTTCACACCAATATGACCTTAGTGGCGGTCACACAAGTATGTGGTACTATCATTATTAACTTAGCATCTTTTTAGGATCAATATTATGAACATGTGTATCACTACAATCGAGATTCAATAAACCATTCACATTGAGTGCACGACCATTGAAGGTATTGTTCATGTAAACAGAATAACCATTATTCTCTAACTTAAATGAATAGCCATATTGCGATAAACATGATCTAAGCATGTTCATGCTCTACGCAAACACCAAATAACATTTATTCAGGTTTAACACTAATCCCGAAGGTAGAGGGAGCGTGCGATGATGATCATATCAACCTTGGAAACACTTCCAACACACATCGTCACCTCACCCTTAGTTAATCTCCATTTATTCCATTGATTTTATTTGAGTTACTAACACTAGCAACTGAACCGGTATCCAATACCCAGGTGCTACTAGGAGTACTAGTAAGGTACACATCAATAACACGTATATCAAATATACTTATGTTGACGTTGCCAGCCTTCTTACCTACCAAGTATCTAGGGAAGTTCTCCTTCATTGTTCGTTCTCCTCATAATAGAAGCATTCACTCTCGGGTTTGGGTTCAACCTTGGGGGTCTTCTTCGGAGCAGCAACTGGCTTGCCATTCATGAAGTTTCCCTTCTTGCCCTTGCCCTTCTCAAAACTAGTGGTTTTACTAACCATCAACATTTGATGATCCTTCTTGATTTCTACCTTCACGGTATCAAACATTGCAAATAGCTTAGGGGTCATCTTTTCTGTCCCTGGCATGTTTATAGTTCATCACGAAGCTCTAGTAGCTTTGTGGCATTGACTTGGAGAGCTATATCAATCACTATATTATCTGGAAGATCAACTCCCACTTGATTCAAGCGATTGTAGCACCTAGACAATCTGAGCACATGCTCACCGATTGAGTTATTCTCCTTCATATTGCAGGCAAAGAATCTTGTTGGAGGTGTCATATCACTCAACACGGGCATGAGCCTGAAATCCCAATTTCAGCTCTTGGAATATCTCATATGCTCCGTGACGTTCAAAACGTCTTTAGAGCCTCAATTCTAAGTCGTAACGCATGACGCACTTAACTATCAAATAGTAATCAAAACATGATTCTCTGATGTTCTCAACACCCACAGTCGATGCTTGAGGGGTTGGCACACCGAGCGGTACATCAAGGACATAAGCCTTGTTTGCAGAAATGAGGACAAACCTCAATTTATGGACCCAGTCTGCATAATTTCTACTACCATCTTTCAACTTTCTTTTTCTCTCGGAACGTATAAAATATATGGGAGCTATAGCATGAGTTACTGATCTACAACATAATTTGCAAAGACAACTTAGACTATGTTCATGATAATGAGTTCAATTAATCATATTACTTAAGAACTCCCACTCAAATCAACATGCCTCAGGTTGTCTAAGTGTGTCATGATCCAAATCCACCAACCCAAGTCCGATCATCACGTGATATGAGGTGGTTTCAATGGTGAACATCTCCACGTTGATCATATCTACTACATGACTCATGTTCGACCTTCCGGTTTCTTGTGTTCTGAGGCCATGTCTCTACATGGTAGGATCGTCAAGTTTAACCCAAGTGTTCTGCATGTGCAAAACTGGCTTACACCTGTTGTATGCAAATGTAGAGTCTATCACACCTGATCATCACATGGCGCTTTAGAACGACAATCCTTCACAATGGTACACACTTGGGAAGAACACAATTTTATCTTAAAATTTTAGTGAGGGATCATCTTATAATGATACAGTCGTTCTAAGCAAAATAAGATGCATAAGAAAGATTAACATCACATGCAAATCATATAAGTGACATGATGTGGCCATCGTCATCTTGTGCTTTTGATCTCCATCTCCAAAGTGCCGGCATGATCTCCATCGTCACCGACATGATACCATGATCTCCATCATTGTGTCGTCACAAGGTTGTCTCACCAACTGTTGCTTCTACAACTACTGCTAACGCATAGCGATAAAAGTAAAATCAATTACATGTCATTTAGTGATTGACACGCAGGTCATACAATAAATCAAAGACAACCCTATGGCTCCTGCCAGTGCCATAATCATCGACATGCAAGTCGTGATAACTATTACAAAACATGATCATCTCATACATCAACATATATCAAATCACATCTTGACCGTATCACATCACAACATGCCCTCCAAAAACAAGTTAGATGTCCTCTACTTTGTTGTTGCAAGTTTTACGTGGCTGCTATGGGCAAGTAGTAAGAACCATTTTTACCTACGCAAAGCCACAATGGTGCTATTCAAGTTGCCTTTTAACCTTCTAAAAGGACCGCCTTGGTCGAATCCGATTCAACCAAAGAGGGAGAGACACACACTCGCGAGCCATCTTTATGCAACAAGTTGCATGTCAGTCAATGGAACCAATCTCTCGTACATGCATGAGTAAAGTTGGTCTGAGCCACTTCATCCCACAATACTGCCGAATCAAGATAAGACTAAGGAGGTATGAAATCTAAACATCAACGCCCACAAAATCTTTTTTGTTCTACTCATGCATGTTATCTACGCATAGACCTAGCTCATGATGACATTGTTGGGGAACGTTGCATGCGAAACAAAAAATTCCTACAAACCCCCAAGATCTATCTATGGAGATCAACAGCTACGAGAAGGAGAGTGGATCCACATACCCTTGTAGATCACTAAGCGGGAAGCATTAAGAAATGCGGTTGATGTAGTAGAACGTCTTCGCGATCCAAATCGCAATCCGCCCCGCGATCCAATCACGATCTTCCCCATCTAGCGCCGAACGGATGGCATCTCTGCGTTCAGCACACGTACAGCTCGATGACATCTCTGCCTCCTCGATCCAGCGAGCGAGGTCGGAGTAGTAGATGAGTTCTCCGGCAACACGACGACATGGTGGCGGCAGTGGTTGCGCTATCCCGGCAGGGCTACGACTAGCGCTACTGAAACCACAAACGAAGGAGAAAACGATCTAGGGAGAAAGAGGGGCACCATTGGCTTCGTGTGTGCTCTTGGGGCACCCCCTCAAATCTATATATAGGAGGAGGGGTGTGGAGATCAGCCCCTCGAAGCCCTAGGGAACAGCCAAGGGGGAGGAGTTGGACTCCTAGTCCAATTCACTCACTTTCCATAAACAAGTGGACTTTCCACCTCTCCCAAACCACATGGGCCTTGAGGGACTTGTGCGCCTAGCCCAATTAGGCCAGGGCGCATCCCCTCAGCCTATGCAAACCCTTGGGACGTGGTGGAACCCTTAGTGGACTTCCGTACTCCTTTGGAAGTTTCCGAAACCATCTAGAAGCTTCCCGGTACAATACTGAAAAAACCCAAAACTTTTCCGGTAGCGAAAATATGACTTCCCATATATACATCTTTACCTCTGGACCATTTCGGAACTCCTCGTGACATCTGGGATCTCATCCAGGACTCCGAATAACCTTCGGTCACCAACATACATAACTCAACAATACCAAATCGTCACCGAACGTTAAGTGCGTAGACCCTGCGGGTTTGAGAACTATGTAGACATGACCGAGACAACTCTACGATCAATAACCAATAGCAGGACCTGGATGCCCATATTGGTTCCTACATATTCTATGAAGATTTTTATCGATCGAACCATGATGTCAAGGATTCAGACAATCCCGTCTGCAGTTCCCTTTGTCCATCGTTATGTTACTTGCCCGAGATTCGATCATCGGCATCTCCATACCTAGTTCAATCTCGTCACCGACAAGTCTCTTTACTCATTCCGTAACACAAGATCCCTTGACTAAATCCTTAGTCACATTGCTTGCAAGCTTCTTGCGATATTGTGTTACCGAGTGGGCCTCGAGATACCTCTCCGTCATACGGAGTGACCAATCCTGATCTCGGTCCACGCCAACCCAATAGACACTCTCGAAGATACCTGTAGAGTACCTTTATAGTCACCCAGTTATGTTGTGAAGTTTGATACACACAAGGCTACGGTGTCAGGGAGTTATGTGATCTCATGGTCGTAGGAACAAATACTTCACATGATAAAGTAGTAACAATAAACTTGATACGATCAAACTCTATGCTTACGGTTGGGTCTTGTCCATCACATCATTCTCCTAATGACGTGATCCCGTTATCAAATGACAACTCATGTTTATGGCTAGGAAACCTTAACCATCTTTGATCAACGAGCTACTCTAGTACAGGCTTACCAGGGACACTTTGTTGTCTATGTATCCACACATGTATTTGAGTTTCCAATCAATACAATTATAGCATGGATAATAAATGATTATCTTGAACAAGGGAATATGATAATAGCTAATTTATTATTGCCTCTAGGGCATATTTCCAAGATGAGGGAGTCCTGGACTAAGGGGTCCTCAGGCCGCCGGCCTATCTTATGGGCTGGACAGTGGGCCGAACTACGATCGTCATTGAAGAACCGAAGATTATGGTGACGTCGCGTTTGGGATGGAAACTTCTCAAGCCGTGGCGTGTACTCCAAGGACAAGATGATAGATTTGACATGTTCCTTAATGGATGTAACCGACAATATGTAACCCTAGGCACCCCTGGCATCTATATAACTAGAGGGTTTTAGTCCATAGGATAGATACACAATCATAACTCTTAGGGTTTAGCCAGAAAATAGCTTGATGTCTACTACACAACTTTATTCTTGCAGACTTTGTTGGGCCTCCAAGTGCAGAGTTTTTAGGACAGTAACAATTTTCCCTCAACTGGATGACCTAAGGTTTATCAATCTGTGGGAGGTGTAGGATGAAGATGGCCTCTCTCAAACAACCCTGCAATCAAATACAATAAATCTCTTATGTCCCCAACACACCCAATACAATGGAAAATTGTATAGGTGCACTAGTCCGGCGAAGAGATGGTGATACAAGTGCAATATCTGAAAATATAAAAACAACAAGGTAAAAAGTAGTAAACAACGAGAAAATGGTATATCAATGCTTGTAAATAAGGCCTAGGGTTCATACTTTCATTAGTGCAATCTCTCAACAATGCTAACATAGTAGAATCATATGATCATCCCTCAACGTGCGACAAAGACTCACTCCAAAGTTCATATCTATCAGAGAACATAAGATGAAATTGTTGTAGGTAGAAGAACCACCTCAAAGTTATCCTTTCCGATCAATCTATTGGGTATTCCTATAGGCGTCACAAACATGTCTAGAGTTGGTACTAAAATAACACCAATGATACATATCAATCAACCCTAATGTCACCTAGATACTCCAATGTCACCACAAGTATTCGTGGGTTAATTATTAGACATGCATCAAACAATTTCATATTCATTATATTCAATCCAACACAAAGAACTTCAAATAGTACCCAAGATTTCTATCTGAGAAGGTAGGACAAGAATGTGCAATCGACCCCTATGCATAGATCCCCAAGGTCACCGGAATCCGCACGTTGATGCCATAACATATATCAAGTGAATCAATAGAATACCCCATTGTCACCACGGGTATCCACATGCAAGACATACATCAAGTGATATCAAATCCAATATTCATTCCGACATAACAAAATCTCAAAGGGAAAGATTCAATTCATCATAACAAGATAGCAAGGGAAGAACACCATATGACCCAATTATATTAAAAAAGCCCGTGATACATCAAGATCGGGACATGTCAAGAACACGAGAGGGAGAGATCAAACACATAGCTACTGGTACATACCCTCAGCCTCGAGGGTGAACTACTCCGTCCTCATCATGGCCTTCGCTGGGATGATGAAGATGGCCACCAAAGATGATTTCCCCTCTTCGGCAGGGTACTAGAAAGGCTCCAGATGGGGTTTTCATTGATACAGAGAGTTGCAGCGGCGGAGCGGAAGTTCTTTGTTTATTTCTGAGGGTTTCTATATATATAGGATTTTTTGCGTTGGAATCATGCTAAACAGAGCCACGTGGGCCCCATAAGCCATCAGGACGTGCCCAGGGGGTGGGCGCGCCCTGTTGGCTTGTGGCCCACAGGTGTGTCCCCTCCGGTCGTTCTTCACTCTGGTATTTCTTATTTTCTCCAGAAAAAATCATAAAAAAGTTTCAGACGATTCCGAGAACTTTCATTTTCTGCACAAAAAACAACACCACAATAATTCTGCTAAAAATAGTGTCAGTCCGGGTTAGTTCTAAATAAATCATATAAAATGCATAAAAACCATATAAAAGTATTGTAAACATAGGAACATATGGCATGAATACTTCATAAATTATCGATACGTTGGAGACGTATCAGCCTCTACATTAACCTTGTTGCTCCCATGTTGATGTGTGAGTAGTCTACCATAGACCTATAGGTCAATAGCTAGTACTCTCTCTTTCTCTCTCTCTCTCTATGATCTTCAATACAAAGTTCATCACATCTTGACGATGATCTATTCGATGTAATCACTTTGTGCGGTGCGTTTGTTGGGATCCGATGAATTGTGGGTTTATGTTCAGATTGTTCATGAAATTATATGATACCTTTGTAATTCTGTCCGATCTATTGAAATAGTTTGGCCAACTAGATTGATATTTCTTCAAGAGGAGAGGTGCGTTGTAGTGGGTTCAATCTGGCGCTGCTTTATATCCAAGTGACAGAAAGGGACAAGCCACATGTTTGTATTGCTTCCACTAAGGATAAAACGATGGGGCTGATTCATATTAATTGAGTTTACTTTGTCTACATCATGTCATTGTTCCCCAAGCATTACACCGTTTTACTTAACACTCTAGATGCATGTTGGATAGCGATCAATGGGTAGAGTAATAATAGTAGATGCACGAAGGAGTCGGTCTACTTGCTTCCGTATGTGATGCCTATATGTAATGATCATTGCCATGAACAAATATCACATAACTATGTGCTTTTCTATCAATTACCCAACATTAATATGTTTACCCACTATATGCCTTCTTCGAGAGAGATGCCACTACAGAAATCTATGCCCCTGGGTCTATCCACATATAAATTTACAACCGCTACTATTACCTTGATGTCATTATTTAATTTTTATTTATTTTGCAATTTATATTTATCCAACTATCATATACACTATTGATTTATACTACACAACTTGTTCTTGTAGACTCGTGTTGGGCCTCCAAGCACAGAGTTTTGTAGGACAGTAGCAAATTTCCCTCAAGTGGATGACCTAAGGTTTATCAATCTGTGGTAGGCATAGGATGAAGATGGTCTCTCTCAAACAACCCTCAACCAAATAATAAAAAGTCTCTTGTGTCTGCAACACACCAAATACAATGGTAAATTGTATAGGTGCACTAGTTCGGCGAAGAGATGGTGATACAAGTGTAGTAATGATAGTAGATATTGATTTTTGTAATAGTAACAATAAAAAAACAGCAAGGTAGCAAGTAAAATAAGTGAGCACAAGCGGTATTGCAATGCTTGAAAACAAGGCCTAGGGTCCATACTTTCGCTAGTGCAATCTCTCAACGATGCTAATATAATTGGATCACATAACCATCCCTCAACGTGCAACGAAGAATCACTCCAAAGTTCATATCTAGTGGAGAACATAAGAATAAATTGTTTGTAAGGTAATAAACCACCTTAAAGTTATCCTTTTTGATCGATCTATCCAGGAATAAAATACCACCAAGTTATCCTTTCGGATCGATCTATCTAAGAGTTCGTACAAGAATAACACCATATGATATGCATCAACCAACTCTAATGTCACCTAGATACTCCAATGTCACCACAAGTATCCATGAGTTAATTATATGATACACATCAAACAATTTCAGATTCATAATACTTGATCCAACACAAAGAACCTCAAAGAGCGCCCCAAGATTTCTATTGGAGAACAAGGTATGAAAATGTGCAATCAACCCCTATGCATAGATCCTCAAGGTCACCGGAATCCGCAAGTTGACGCCATAACATATATCAAGTGAATCACTTGAATACCCCAATATCACTACGGGTATCCTCATGCAAGACATATATCAAGTGCTCTCAAATCCATAAAAGTATTCAATCCAGTAATAACAAAATCTCAAAGGGAAAACTCAATTCATCACAACAAGATAGAGAGGGGAAACACCATGTGATCCAACTATATTAACAAAGCTTGTGATACATCAAGATCATGCTATCTCAAGAACACGAGAGAGAGAGAGAGAGAGAGAGAGATTGAACACATAGCTATTGGTACAAAGCATCAGCCCCGAGGGTGGACTACTCCCTCCTCATCATGGAGACCATAGGGATGATGAAGATGGCCTCCGGTGATGATTTCCCCCTCTGACAGGGTGCCGAAACGGGCTCTAGATTGTTTTTTAGTGGCTATAGAGGCTTGCAGCGGCAAAACTTTTGGTCTAGGGTTATTCCTAGGGGTTTCTGAATATATAGGATTTTTGGGCATCGGTTTCACGTAGAGATGGGCCACGAGTGGACCACAAGACACCACCGCAAGCTAGAGGGAGCTGGCGTGCCCTGGTGGGTTGTGCCCACCTCGTGGATCTTGTGGCCCTCCCACAAAGCTTCTAGTGCCTCTTTTGTTCCAAAAAAATCATCAAAAAGTTTCATTGCATTTGGAGAACTTTTATTTCTGCACAAAAAACAACACCAAGATAGTTCTACTGAAAACAGCGCCAGCCGGGTTAGTTCTAAATAAATCATATAAAGTGCATCAAAATCATATAAAGTAATGTAAAGATAGGTGAATATGGCATGAATACTTCATAAATTATCGATGCGTTGGAGGCGTATCAACTACTTATCCGCTTGCAAGTAACGAGTTCAAGGGGATTACCAACCCTCTTGCCCGCGTTGGGTGCAAGTGTTTACTCTTTTGTGCGTAGGCGCTGAAGATGGGAGTTTTGTGGTGCTACTTCTCGAGCATGTGTTGGTTTCCGTGAAGAGGAACGGGTGATGCAGCAAAGTAGATAAGTATTTCCCTCAGTTGTTGAGAACCAAGGTATCAATCCAGTAGGAGATACAAGCAAGTCCCCAATAGATGTACCTACACAATGAATCAAACACTTGCACCCAACGCTATAAAGGGGTTGTCAATCCCTTCACGGTTAGTTGCAAGGATGAGATCTGATAGAGATAGATATAATAGATTGCT
This sequence comes from Hordeum marinum, assembly GCA_022496015.1. Lineage (NCBI taxonomy): Eukaryota > Viridiplantae > Streptophyta > Magnoliopsida > Poales > Poaceae > Hordeum > Hordeum marinum. The sequence continues at coordinate 300,558,266 of CM039673.1, forward strand.
TGAACAGAAAGTAAAACAAGAGGTAAAAATAATGCAACAAGGTATTTTTGTATTTTTGTTTTTAGATCTGAAAGTATAAGATGGAAAATAGACCCGGGGGCCATAGGTTTCACTAGAGGCTCCTCTCATGATGGCAAGTATTACGGTGGGTGGACAAATTACTGTCGAGCAATTGATAGAAAAGCGAATAATTATGAAGATATCCAAGGCAATGATTATGCATATAGGCATCACGTCCGTGTCAAGTAGACGGAAACGTTTCTACATCTACTACTATTACTCCACACATCGGCCGACTCCTGCCTGCATCTAGAGTATTAAGTTCATGAAGAGAAGAGTAACGCATTAGGTAAGATGACATGATGTAGAGGGATAAACTCAAGCAATATGATGAAAACCCCATCTTTTTATCCTTGATGGCAACAATACAATACGTGCCTCGCTACCCCTACTTTGTCACTGGGTGAGGACACCGCAAGATTGAACCAAAAACTAAGCACTTCTCCTATTGCAAGAATTACCAATCTAGTTGGCCAAACCGAACCAATAACTCGAAGAGACTTGCAAATATATGAAATCATGCATATAAGAATTCAGAAAAGACTCAAATAATATTCATAGATAATCTGAACATAAACCCACAATTCATCGGATCTTGACAAACACACCGCAAAAGAATATTATATCGGATAGATCTCCATGAAGATCATGAAGAACATGGTATTGAAGAGCAAAGAGAGAGAAGAAGCCATCTAGATACTAGCTATGGACCCGAAGGTCTGTGGTGAACTACTCATGCATCATCGGAGGGGCAATGGAGTTGATGTAGATGCCCTCCGTGATCGAATCCCCCTCCGGCAGATTACCGGAAAAGGCTCCAAGATTGGATCTCACGGGAATCGAGGCTCCTGGCGGCGAAAAAGTGTTTTCGTGGCTCTCTTTGGTATACAGGGAATATTTCTGAATTTATAGGCCGAGAAGTAGGGTTAGGGGAGCTGCCGTGGGCCCACAAGCCAGGGGCGCCCCTCCCCCCTAGGGCGTGCCCCTGTGGCTTGTGGCCACACGGCTGCTCTCCTGACTTCATCTCCAAGTCTTCTGGGTTGCTTCTGGTGCAATAAAAATTATTCCGAATATTTTATTCTGTTTGGACTCCGTTTAATATTCCTTATCTGCAATACTCAAAAACAAGGAAAAAAACAGAAACTGGCACTAGGCTCTAAATTAATAGGTTAGTCCCGAAAATAATATAAAATGGCATATTAATGCATATAAAGCATCCAAAACAGATAATATAATAGCATGGAACAATCAAAAATTATAGATACGTTGGAGACGTATCATGTGGTCCTCCTATTGGTTCGATACCTTGGTTCTCACTGAGGGAAATACTTATCTATATTGTGTTGCATCATCCACTCCTCTTTGCAGAAAAACCCAACGCAGATCACAAGTATTATCTAGGCACCGTGTAGTCTATTTTATTTTGATCACATGCTCTTGACCTCATTGATCTAGAGGGAGCCTATTATGTGTGTGCTTGATGCATACTCAAGCAACTACTAGTTAATCCATGCACACATATAGGGGAGTGTAGGATCGAAAGTAGTGCTAGAGGGGGGAGGGGGGATTAGACTACTTAACCAAATAAAAATCTACCTTTTCCCAATTTTAATTCTTGGCAGATTTTAGCATACATAGTATGTCAAGTATAACCTACACATGCATGTCTAAGAGTATAGCAATGGAAAGTAAAGACAAGCATGTAAGTAAAGAGAGGGTAGGAAGAGCAAACGCAATTGGTCACACGATGATTTTTCCCGTGGTTCCGATAGGTGGTGCTATCATACGTCCATGTTCATGGAGTCTTCAACCCATGAAGGGTAATGGTCGCGAGAGTCCATGGAGGGATCTACCCATGGAGGGTTCGACGAAGAAGCAACCTTGACTATACCGTGACAGCTTACGTCCATGGAGGACTAGCCTAACACGGGGAAGATCTTCACAAAGTAGGCAATCTCCTTGCCCTTATAAACTTCTTGGTTCACTCCACAATATGAAGTAGGAAGCTCCCAAGCTACACCTAACCAATCTAGGAGGCACCACCCTCCAAAAGGCAATAGGCTCGATAGTGTCGATGAACTCCTTGCTCTTGTGCTTCAAGATGATAGACTCCTCAACACACAATCACTCTCTCACATATTTGGCTTGGTAGAAGAGGTTCATTTGGTGGAAAGCAACTTGGGGAGGCTAGAGATCAAGATTCATATGGTTGGAATGGAGTGGCATGATCTCAACACATGAGTAGGTGGCTTTTACTCAGAAAATCAGTAGGTATGAGTGGGGAACTGTTCTGAGTGCTTCTCTTGCGAGTGTGTGGTGATGGAGGGGTATATATATGCATCTCCAAAAATCCAACCATTACACCTAATAAGTCAAACTCGATGGAAGCGATGTGTGAATCTCAGTTGTACCGAGTTTCCTCAAGGTAGCAACTTTTGAATCTCGGTGAGACCGATACATAAAACTCGATTGCACCGATAAGGTGACCAACGGTCAGATAGCCAATCTTGGTGACGCCGATTCACAAAACTCAGAGGGACCGATTTGTAAACTTGTGTAACAGGAAGTTGGCAACCCAAACTCGATGGCACCAAAGCAGAATCAGTTGCGCCGAAAAGCTAGGGTTTGGTTGAGTCTGTCTGGGGTTTGGAATCGGTGGCACCGAGTGGAATGTGTTGGTTCCACCCATTTTGAGTATTTGGCTTTGGACAAACTTTTGTGGAAGAGCTTGTGGGTGTATGTGGTGACTATCACTTGTGTACGTATGAGCATTTTGTTCACCAACAAAACCTTACCCCCTTTTAATAGTATTGGCTTTCCTATGGACTCAAAGTGATTCCTCACAAAAGATAAAATGTAGAGTCCTTTGCTTTAAGCTTTGCCAAACCATTTCCTTGCATCTTGGAGTATTCCACAATCCTTTTGCCAACCCATCATTGAACTTTTCCTGAAATATGCTTAGTGGAAAACATTAGTTCAATGACATATATGTTGTTATTAATTACCAAAACCACCAAGGGAGCAAATGTGCTTTCAATCTCCCCCTTTTTGGTAATTGATGACAACATATAGATCAAAGCTTCGACATATGATATAATCAATGAATATAATCGTCTCTTTGATTAGTATGTGATAAGTAAGATCTCCCCCTAAATTTGTGCATTATTTTTAAATTTGTGTTTGAATGCAAATGCACAATCGATTAGGTACATGGGGCACTTCTTCCATGTCACATACAACTTGGTGGTGTGCGAGAGTAATGATAATTAACAACATAGCACAACACATCAAGCAAAGTGAATGATCATCACATAATCATTGAAACATAGGAAATAGTAGCATCACACATAACAACGTATGATCACACACAAACAAAAGTATCTCACATCCAAACCAAAATACCAAATGTTTTGAAAAACAACAATAAAAAGCAGATGCTCTCTCACTCGAAGCCTAGATCTATATACAACTTCTTCCCCTTTGGCAACAAGTTACCAAAAAGCTCGAAGAGATAGATAATCATTCTTCGGCTGATCTCCTCCGGTAGTCGATGTCGAAGTCGAGAGAACTGCGTCGGCAAAGACTTCCGCTGAAGTCCTAGATGGACTTGGTGTAGATACTGGAGGCACTGGAGCTGATGGAGCTAACGTCACTGTGGCTGGAGCAGAAGATGAAGGCCTCGTCTCTGGAGCTGGCACTGTAGGTGTCCTGGCCTTAGTCATGAACTAGGCAGTCATCCTGACATGTGCACTGTCCTCATCATCATCAGACGCTGATTCTGAAGAGGTGTGACGGATAGGGGCTTCATCAACCTCCTTCTTGTGCTCATTGACTATCTTAGTCAACCGATCTACCTTGTCGTTAAGAGTTTGCACTCTGTCCTCAATGATGTTCGCAAGGTTCTCCTGAGTGTCCATGATGGTTTTGATGTCCTTCTGCATATCCATGACAGTGGAGATCAAGATATCCATCTGCTTGTTCCTGGATCTGGGGACCTGAGCACTAGCGGCTCTAGCTCCCTCTGCCTGTGCCTGAGCTATAGTTGATGTGGGATGGTCTGGGTCCATCACCACAATGTTGTCCTCAAAATCTGGTTGAAGTGGCAAGTGGGGTCTATCCAGATCAAAGATGTGCTTCTCCAGCTTGGAGTTGATAAGCATCTGAATACAGGGTGCATAGCAGCATGAGCGCTTCTGGTCACCAGCAACCCTCTTCACAGTCTCTACTATCAAATCTATCACTCGGATCCTGGTGTGATTATCAAGATGGATGAGCATGTTGATGGAGTATCCATGAATCATCTTCTCATCTCCAGACTTGGGCATCAAGGTATGCCTTAGGATAGTGTTCATGGTATGGAGGCCTCCTTGAAGGAAGTAAATGGATCCTAACTTGTGAGATTGCAAGTTAGCAGCTGGAATAGCAGTGTACATGTCCTTCACGGCATTGTGGCTCTCCTTGGATTTAGAATAAACATCCAAGTCACCATCCTCAACCTCAGGGACTCCTAAGATGGTAGCCCACTCATCAACAGTAGATTCATATCTTGCTCCTTCAATCATCCAGACAATCCCGCCATCTCCATAAAAATGAGAAGTGGAATAGAACTACATGATCATCTCATCATTCCAAGCAGTGAACTCCTTCCCAACAAACCTGTCAATTCCAATGCAGTGGAAGTTGTCTTGCACACATGGAAAATAGTCCTCGTTTGCCTTGATGTACTTCTAGTCAACATATCTCATGTCACTGACTGCAGGACTCTTGTCAAGTAAGATGGTCTCATAGAAGTCTTGCTGATCCTTGGTATAAAACATGTAATACACGGTAGTCTTCCTCCTTTGGGCATATGGATCAATGGCTCTCCATGCCCTCAGACCTGAGTCCTTCCTCTTCTTCATATCCTCAGCAACTGGGTGGCTAGCATCATGTACATGAAGTAAGCTTCATCAAGACTGGCATAGCATCATCATCATCATCTCCTTCTCTGAAGGTGGATGTCTTGTTCTTCTCAACAGCAGGAATATCTCTCGTAGTCCTCTTGGACTTCTGTGTAGCAGCTTTCTTGGGTGCAGCCTTGGTGCTCTTGGAGGGGCTAGGCTTGGGCATAGCATCAGCCAAAAGTTTCTTTGCCTTCTTCCTGGGAGGGGCCTTGACCACATGTTCCTCCGCCTCCTCCTCAACAGCAGCATCACCAGCAGCCTCCTCTGGATCCTCATACATAGAGGTAGGCCTGCCAATGACATGAATGATCCTCTTCCTGGCAGTCTTCTTCTCTCCTGCCTTCTTAGGCAATGGTTTCTTGGGGATCTCAACACACATAGTGGCTCTAGCACTCTCATGTGCTCTGAAAGTTTCTGGAGGTGCATAAATTTTGCTGACTACCCTCCTAGATGAGGTAGCCTCTGTAGCAGACTTCCTTGCAGCCTTCTCTTGCTTCTTAGCAAGAACCTCTTCTGGCATGAAATTAGAATCTTCTTCATCTGAGTTGAGCCTATTCCTTGTCCTTGTTGTAGCCTTAGGCAACCCATGAGAACTGGGAGTGCCTGGATCTGAGAAAGAACTGGCCTCAGGACTAGTGCCTGAACTCATCCCAACATTCTGCTCCTGCAGATTCTGACTGTCTTCTGACACTGACATGTCTAACCCTGTGAATGGAGTATAGAAGAATGTAATAGGATAAGTCATCACAAAATGCAGAGATTTTTTAAAGTTTGAACAAAAGATTCTCAAAGTTTACATTCTGTCACATGAAAATCGGTACAGCCGAAGCAATACTATGGGTGCTACCAAGACAGACTTTCTCCTAAGCTGAAACTTGGCACCCCTTTTGGTGAGACTAAAAGGAAGCACTCGACTAATTTCTCAGCAACACATACAGACAAATCGGTGACACTGATTTGCTCACTTCGGTTCCATCGAGTTCCATTAGGCGGAAGGCAAACCCTAGAAAATCTAATGTTCTCTAATCTATGGAGTTTTCTTTGGGTGGGAACGATCTCAAACTGAGGCTAGACTAGCAAAAGTCCCTAATGCACATGAATTGAAAAGAGGAGCGCGAGAGGGGGCCGAATCCATACCCTAACTTGGCGATGGATCCGCTATGGCGGCGACGATGGAGTTGATTACATCGACGGCGAAGATTCCCAGCGGCGAAGGCGCTCGGGGAAGCAAGGTGATGACTAGGGGTCTTCGGGACGGCAGCTAGAGTTTTGGAGGCGCGACGTTTGAAGAGTGGATTTCGAAATGTCAAGGTCCACAGACTATATACCCATCGTTGTCGGTGACACCGATTTGATATTTTCAGTGTCACCGAGTTTCACAACTGTCAGCTGACATGGAAACTTGGTGTAACCAAGAATACGAAATTGGCAGTACCGACATCAAAAAACCAGATCAACCCTAGGCATTCGGTGAGACTGAGATTTTTGAGTTGGTTCCACCGAGATGCACTTGGGAGGTTTTAATGGTCAGTCCATTGTCGATGCGGAACTCCGAGTGCTCCTCACACAGAGAGATCAAAAAGTACTTGTTCAAATTTTATGATGAAACATGAATAGAATATGAGGTGAGAAAGCATAGATAGCTAAAGGAGTGGTCCTAGGCATTCTTGTATATCCAATTGGCAAATGAAAAAACAAAAGCCAAATAGCAACAATTGGATATCCTCGAATGAGTAAATAAATGCAGATCAACATGCTCACACAATAAGATGTCAAATGAAATCATGGCAAACATGCACAAACACATTATCATCTAACAAGCACTTTGGCGACGACGGAGTCATCTATATATGAGTATATTGACTTAGGAGCCAAGTAAGAATACTTGATCATAGGTCATACTCGTCGTTTGAGCACAAGTGGGGTTACCACTTTTGCATAAAGCATTTAATGTTGTCACATTCTATGAGATGCTTTGACTCAAGTCTTAAGAGTAAAGCCCCCCTAGAAGTGACATCCCCCCATAGGAGGGATAGACTAACCTTGGGTTTTGTCGATGAAGACTTCATGTAGGTGAAGTAGTGGTGGATCATGTAGGTGAAGTAGTGGTGGATGCTCAAAGTTGATGAAGATCACCAAGAGTTGGGAGCATCCTCGTTGTTTCATTACTCTTCTCACCAACATGGGTTAGTCCCAACACACAAGAGACAAATACAAGGATATCTATGGACATGGAGTGCAATGCATATATGATGATGTCCATTGATTTGTTGATTACCTTGTCCCTTGCTTACCTTTGAGGGAATGTGTGACTCCTTGAACTATTGCATGATGTTGATGTTCATTGCAACTAGTTCTTGCCAATAATGAATATGAGTGGATTACATTGGCGGATTCACCCCTCAAGAACTTCTCTAGTTCTTCTTCTTGGGGATCCACATCAAGTTGATGGGGATCCTTGGTGTTGAAGTAGCACTTGTAGAAGTTGAGCTTGTAGTAGCCTTGAGAACCCACTTCACCAAAGCTTGGGATTCATCTTCATATGAGTCAATGTCCTCTTGAAGCTTGTTCTTGCCCTTGAGCTTGGGGTCTTGTGGTGAAAGGTCATCTTGAGCCTTTGTTCCCTTGGGGAGAGTATTTTCATACTTCTTCTTTTGAGGAACAAACTTGGGATTGGGGTATTGACCTTCTTCCCATTCAACTCCATTAGCGTTGAAGTAGCCAACACCATGATTCTTCCGGTATCCTCCATGCTTGCATACAATCTCCTCAAATTGTTTGTAACCTTCAAGACTTTTGTAGATACCTTTCTCTATAATCCCTTTCAAAAGTTCATTTTCTTGCTCAAGTGTAACTTGGCTAAGAGAAGAGTTAGTGGGATCAAGATAACTACTAGAAGCAATATCATTGGATTTATCATTTTTATTGCTACTAGTTGAAGAACCTTTCTTTCCTTTGTTACTAGCTTGCTTAGACTTAACTTGTGGCATGAATGTAGACAAGAGAAGTCGTTTGGCTAGATAAGAGGAACTCTTCTTTCGAAGATCGTCATTAATAGCTTTAAGGAACTCATGCTCTTGCTCTAAATCGAGCTTCTCGAAGCAGAGCTTCTCATGTGTCCTTTCAAGCTCTTTATGATCTCATGGAGTAGACTCGTGAGCTAACTTAAGAGTGTTTAGTTCTTGAGTTAGTCGTTCTATTTCCAACTTATCATCATCGCACGACTTATCTAGACTAGAGTGAGTACTAGCAAGTTCATCTTGACTAACATTACTAGATTTGTCAAATAGCAAGTCATCTTCAATTAACAAGTCATCTTCATCACCATTTAAATCAAGATACTTGGGGTGTCATACCTTGGGGCCTTTAGACATGAAGCAACATCGACTCCCTTCATTTGGTGAATCAAATATGTCATAGGAGTCGGTTGTCACTAGTGCAAGTCCGGCAACACCTTCATCTTGACTATGGTCGGAGTTGGAGTGATAGCTTCTCTCGGAATGGTTGTCGGATTCGAAGCTGAAAACCCATTGACCAACATGAGCTTGATGTTTTCTTCTTGAGTAGCTCTTGGTGTACTTGTCCTTCTTCTCCGAGTACCTACTTCTCCTTGAGGGTCTTCATTCATAACGGTCATCCCTACTCCTTCTCTCTCTTTGAGGTGATTTGTCTCTTGAGCTTCGTCTTCTTGGTGACTCTTCTTTCCTTTTGTAAGGAGCCGTGCACTCATCGGAGTAGTGTCCGGGCTTCCCACAATTGTAGCAGTTTCGGTCACGACTTGACGAACGCTTCTCTTCATATCTTGAGTTGGAGCTTCAATCTTTGCTTCTATTCTTGTAGAACTTGTTGAATTTCTTGACCATGAGGCTTATCTCTTCATTTGTGACAAGATTGTTGCTTGAGGTAGCGGGAGCATCACTTGTGGCTTTGTAAGCACCGCTAGACTTGTGGTGAAGCTCTTCCTTGTCTTTGAGTGTCATCTCATGAGCACAATCCTACCAATCACTTTTGTTGGCTTGAGATCTTTGTAGTTGGGCATCATTTGGATCAATGTGCATACGGTGTCATATCGATCATCCAAAGCTCGAAGTATCTTATTGATGATGAACTTGTCCGTCATTTCTTCGCTTCCTAAGCCGGCAATCTCATTGGTGATGAGAGCTAGCCTAGAGTACATGTTAACGACTCCTTCACAATCCTTCATCTTGAACTTGTCAAGTTGATTTTGAAGAACATCCAACTTGGATTCTCTCACATATTATGTACCTTCATGCATATCAATCAAAGTGTCCCAAATCTCTTTTGCATTCTCAAGACGGCTGATTTTGTTGAATTCTTGAGCATTGAGTTGCAACATCTTCAATTCATCCATAGTCGCTTCGCGGTCGGGTTCCCTTCCTTCCACAAAGAATTCACCTTGCATACGAACACGAACAACAGCCCAAAGGGCGGGGTTATGACCAAGCAAATGCATTTTTAGTTTGTGCTTCCAACTAGCAAAATTTGTGCCATCAAAGTATGGACCTCTACGGTGATAATTTCCCTCACTAGAAGCCATACTCTCCTAGGTTGTGAGACCAATGCAATGGAGACCAAAGCTCTCATACCACTTGTGGGATCAAAAGTAGTGCTACCGGAGGGGTGATTAGACTACTTGACCAAATAAAAAACTACTTTTTCCCAATTTTAATTCTTGGCAGATTTTAGCATTCATAGTATGTCAAGTACAACCTACACATGCATGTCTAAGAGTATAGCAGCGAAAAGTAAAGACAAGTATGTAAGTAAAGAGAGGGTAGGAAGAGCAAACGCAGTTGGTCACACGATGATTTTTCCCGTGGTTCCGATAGGTGGTGCTATCGTACGTCCACGTTCATGGAGTCTTCAACCCATGGAGGGTAAAGGTCGCGAGAGTCCATAGAGGGTTCTACCCACGGAGGGTTCCACAAAGAAGCAACATTGACTATACCATGACGGCCTACGTCCACGGAGGACTAGCCTAACTCGGGGTAGATCTTCACGAAGTAGGCGATCTCCTTGCCCTTACAAACTTCTTGGTTCACTCCACAACACAAAGTAGGAGGCTCCCAACTGACACCTAACCAATCTAGGAGGCACCACCCTACAAAAGGTAATAGGCTCGATAGTGTTGATGACCTCCTTGCTCTTGTGCTTCAAGATGATAGACTCCTCAACACACAATCACTCTCTCGCAGATTTGGCTTGGTAGAAGAGGTTGATTTGGTGGAAAGCAACTTGGGGAGGCTAGAGCTCAAGATTCACATGGTTGGAATGGAATGGCATAATCTCAACACATGAGTAGGTCTCTCTCTCTCAGAAAATCAGTAGGTATGAGTGGGGAACTGTCCTGAGTGCTTCTATTGCGAGTGTGTGGTGGTGGAGGGGTATATATATAGGCATCTCCAAAAATCCAACCGTTACACCTAATAAGTCAGACTCGGTGGAACCAGTGCGTGAATCTCGGTTGTACCGAGTTGCCTCAAAGGTAGCAACTTTTGAATCTCGGTGAGACCTATACATAAAACTTGGTTGCACCGATAAGGTGACCAACGATCGGATTGCCAATCTACGCCGATTCACAAAACTCGGAGGACCGATTTTGTAAACTTGCATAACAGGAAGTTGGCAACCCAAACTCGATGGCATCGAAGCAGAATCGGTTGCACCGAAAAGCTAGGGTTTGGCTGAGTCTGTCTGAGGTTTAGAATCGGTGGCACCGAGTGGAATGTGTTGGTTGCACCAATTTTGAGTATTTGGCTTTGGACAGACTTTTGTGGAAGAGCTTGTGGGTGTATGTGGTGACTATCACTTGTGCACATATGAGCATTTTGTTCACCAACAAAACCTTACCCCCTTTTAATAGTATTGACTTTCCTATGGACTCAAAGTGATTTCTCACAAAAGATAAAATGTAGAGTCCTTTGCTTGAAGCTTTGCCAAACCATTTCCTTGCATCTTGGGGTATTCCACAATCCTTTTGCCAACCCATCATTGAACTTTTCCTGAAATATGCTTAGTGGAAAATATTAGTTCAATGACATATATGTTGTTATTAATTAGCAAAACCACCAAGGGAGCAAATGTGCTTTCAGGGAGCTCCGACGATCAATCGTTGTCTTGTTTCATGGCTTCTAAAATCAATATATATTTTTTCCATGTCCTAACCATGTTGTCATCAACGCACCAAAAGGGGGGAGACTGAAAGTGCATATGGCACTTAGTTGTATTTTGGTGTGATGACAATATGGTTAGAGGAACTAATATCAGTTGCTAAAGTTTATCTGAGGATATTGGTTCATGAAGTTCTTGATGGAGGTGTGACAGCCCACCCCTGAGTTCAAAAAGATCAAAGGCGTGGTCTTTCCGGCGACTTGATGGTTTTCATTTTTGTTCGATTTGAGTCATAGGGAATATCACACTATTAAGAGGGGTCATCCTGGATTTGCATTGCGTGGGAATACCTCCAAAACATATGCACCAGCCTTCTTGCCACTTCCACCATCCACTTACCCTTTAAGTGTTGTGCCCAGGTACTCGACAAGTTTTACAGAGACTTTTTGGACACCCCATGTGCACGGGGTCTTTTGACCCCCATGCGCATGGGGTATCCCGAAACTCCATGAGTAGCCCGTGCACATGGGGTCTTTTGAACCCCGTGCGCACGGGGTACCCAAAAACTCTCTGAGTACCTCGTGTGCATGGGGTCTTTTGACCCCTGTGCGCATGGAGTGGGACTTCAGTCTCTGAGTATCCCGCGCGCATGGGGCTGACTTAGTCCGTGCGCATGGGGGTTCAACAATCAGAAATCCCCACCCAACCAAGAACACTATAAAAGGGCCCCTTCTTCCTCCTCCATCCCTAACCCTAATGTCTTATTGAGCTCCACCATTGCTACACCTCATTTTGCTCAATACTCTCAATCCTTCCGCCCAAACTTAAAACTTTGGGGATTCGGAGAGCAAGACCCGATCTACACTTTGACCAAACCAAATTAGTTTTGCCCGCAATATTTTTTCACCATTGACTTGTTACTCTTGGATCTTGGGCTCCTAGGCGGTTAGAGGTTCCTCCAAAAGCTTCCTTTCTTGTGGTGTGCTCCGGAGAAGTTTGTAAAGGTGTGGTGGTCACCTTCAAGACCACCCCCGAGTGAATAGAGGATCATCCGTTGGGGGTGACTCGAAACATATATGGTGAGCCTTCAGTGGCATTCCACAAGCCTTGGTTCCGGCACCGCTCTAAATGGAGAGTAGATCTTCCCCAGGGAAGAGTGAACTTCGTGATACAATCCGCGTCCTCGTCTCACTTGTGGTTAACCCTTTCCCGCACTTTACTTTACCTGGTATGCTTGTAGGCTTGCCAATTACTTTGTTGCCTAGTATATTTACCTCTATGTGTGTTTGTCATATAGGTTGTGTTCACCTAGTTGCATATCTAGTGAACCCTATTTATTCGCTTATCCGTAAAATTGACAAACAAAGTTAAAATTTGTAGTCGACTATTCACCCCCCTCTAGTCGATCGTATCGATCCTTTCAATTACACACTAGGGTCCCTCCATATTTATCCGCTTATCCCTAAAATTGACAAACAAATTTAAATTTTATAGTCTACTATTCACCCCCTCCAGTCGATCGTATCGATCCTTCAATTACACACTAGGGTCCCTCCATATTCCCGATAACTATGAAAATTACTCGCACGTCAAGAACACAAATGAGATGAGATGCATTATGATGAATATGGTGATCTCACACAGGTAACACAAGATTGAACCCACTCCAACTATTGTATTACCAATGGATGGGGATGTGATGATTATGGTACTCGCTTGATGCAGCGTTGCGACAATGAAGTCCTTGGATAGATTCCCCCTTCGGATGCCCTCCGAAGACTAGGGCTCTGAGTTTTGGATGTTGTTCTCAAGGCTCTCATCATATGATGTCCGATCTGACTTCACGAGGTGGAAGTAGTGGGCGAGGAGGCGGCGCCGACACCCCCATACAACCGCACATACGAGCACGAGCGAACGTATGCTAGCCCGTCTTACGCTTTGGACCAGCCGCTTGACCTCCTTATTACCCCCTTTGCTTCTTATTTTTATGACAATTAATTATCATAACGAATAACCTTATTCCACCATAATTTCCTAGGATTCCTTCCATAGAACTTGATTTACTCCAGAAGACATGCCCTGAGAATATCGTCAAAATGTAACTCCCGAACGCAGTAAAATTCCACAAAGCCTGCCGCGTAGGCACAAAATAACTAAACGGGAGCTGATCAATTTAACAAAAGAACAATTTCTTATAGTTATTCTCTTGTTTTTTGACGCATCCAAAGTAGACAAATTCATTGTTATGAAAATGAATTTTAAGCCTCGAGAGTTGCTCAAAAAGGCACAACATCAACTTTATAATTATCGCCTTGTCCACGTCATGCTTCATGAAAATGATCGTGTCATCAACATATTATAAAATGAAGACCCCCATCCACTAGATGTTGGATCAACCCTCCTACATGACCATTCTCCTTGGCTCTACCAATAAGGACCACCAACATATCCACGGTAATTAAAAGCATCAAAGACAACGAATCTCCCTACCACAACCCCTGAGTCTTGAAACAGTGACCTATATCATCATTGACCTTATCCCCCCCATTACCTCCCTAAACAAAAGTATTAACCTGTTGGAGCAAATGGGTCTACATTGTTCAATTCCCACCACCTCTTCCTTCTTAGGTAATAAAGTAATTGTCCGAAGTTTAAACAACTGAAGTTCACCACTAAACATATTTGAAACATAGGTTGGATGTCGCCCTTAATTGTCCCCGCCTACACCGTCGATATATACAAATCTTGAATTAAACACATTAAATAACTAGATTGTTTTATTAAATTGAAGAATCATAATGTAAACATCGACAAACACAGTGACAAATAAGCAGGAACAACAATATAACACGACATCTCTAGACACATCGCGCATGTTTGCGTCATGCATTTCATGTAATGTTATCTTTTGTCTTGTCAGCGCGACATGACGGGCACATAACATGTGGCACGGAGCTAGTTGCATCGTAAGATCATGCTCCACATGTGCGCATGATATCTTACACGGTAAGCAAATTTCTCTGCCAAATATGAACATAATTTATCGCTACCCTCAACCAAACAATGCAGGAGGATCGCAAATTTCTCTACCAAATATGAACAGAATTTATCGCTACCCTTAACCGAACAACAGAACGGGATCATAAAATGCGTGTCTAAGACCATGAAAGATCGCCAAGCCACTGGTACAAATTCACCGCGCTCGTCTTTCTTGCTCTCAGTCTGACCAAATCAAGCTCATCAGACCAACAACAAACTCAAAAGGGCACCACAAAGAGAAAAGGGGGAAAATGAAACGAGAGGAAGCGAGAGTGAGCGAGTGAGTGAGAGAGAGATAGAGAGCCAAGAGGGGGGAGAGTCAAGAGGAACAACTACAACAACATCGAGACCGAGAGACGGAACGGAGAACGGCACCACCAACACAGACACAGCCCGACCAAACACAGCAGCCAGCAAGCCTCAAACCTCGCATCACCACCTCCGTCCCCGTGGCAGCAGCAAGCCACCAGCCGCCGCCGCCGCCGCAGCACCGCCAGCAGCAGCTGCGGCAGCAGCGTGCCTCTCTAACCTTCCTGCCGCCGCGAGAGAAGCTCGTCCCAGCGGCAGCACGTCTCAGCAGCGGCGCGGGGAGCCCAACTGGAGATCGGTTTCTGCAGCGCCTGCCTCCTCTCCTCCTCCGCGCCAGGGGGAGCGCGCGCGTGCGCTAGCCAAGGTAAGAGCTCGCTATCCCCGGCCCAAACCCCCCAGTCTCGATCCGCGCACACGCGCGCTGCGACCGGCAATGGTGGAGCGCGTCGCCTGCCGCCCAATGGCGCCCCCTGCCTCGCTCAAGGGGCTCCTGGTTGGTGATTCGGGCGTATGGGAGTTCGAATTCGGGGGCAAAAACCCTAGTTTACGGTCGGAATTCTGGTGGTCCCTGTTGGATCAAAGGGCAAGCTGCGGATTTAGTTTGAGTGGTACACTGTCGCGGTGCTGCACGTTTGGTCGCCCGGTGGACTTTCGATGTGGGTTCTCTGCTTGCTGGATATTTCCTTGCTTTGTGCGTGGAGATGAGCTTGGACGTTTGAATTTGGTGCGAAACCCTAGCTTTCGTTACCAATTGGATTGAGGTCGCGGATTGGATGAGAGGAGCTCGAGTACATCCGAGCTGCAGAAATAGCTTGAATTGTGTTTGGTCACTCAGTCGATGCCCTGTGATGTGGCTTCTGTCTTGGTGGGGTTTGAATTGATTGCTTAAGGTCTTCAGCGCACCCCCCCACCCATTTTACTCATTTCTAGGAATTAGGACAAACTGTGTTGGAATCGAAGGAACTTGTGGTATCTCTGGTTTGAAGATATTCCTTTTCGGTTTTGTAGGCATAAACTCAATGTTGCTCAGGCGAGAGGTGATCCTGGTTTGAGTTCCAGGATTATTATTTGAATTTCTGGGTCGGAATTGAGTGTAAGGTTAACTCTACAAGTGCAGTGTGTGTAAATGCAGCGTGATTCGATCAGGGGAACTTGTGTTTGTGTTATTCTATTTTAGGTCTTGTTTAGAAGAATTTGTCCTTTTTGTTTTTTTGCTGACCTGCATACCATTTCAGTATAACCAGTAACACAATTCTGTATATGATTATTTAACAGTGTTGAGCTCATGATGCATAAAACTGGTGCAAAATGTCTTTTGTCCTGTATTTTCATAAATCGTAGTTTTTTTGTTCAAAGTTCATCAGTACATACTGTCTGTTTTAAGCAGTTTTCTTGGTGATATTTTTACCTGAAATCCAGAATGTAACAAGTTCATTTTGCTACTATATTACATCACTTTTGTGGTTTTAAGTGCATTCTCTTATATCATAAGGAGTTCATCGCTGTTGTGTGTGTGCACACGCGCAAGTGGGTGGGTGGGTGGGTTGGGGGAGGGGGGGCAGCTAGGTAAAGTTCTACACTGATTCACTGTTCTTGGATAATCCCATGGCCCATTGACATTTTTATTTTTGTGCTCTTCTTGTTAATTAACAATCATACTTGTTATACTCCTAACTCAGATACTTGTTCTTTGCAGTAATTTTTGGTGAGTGGGCTGCATACGTAGATAAGCAGGACTGGAGAAAAAGTATAATATTCTCTGGATATCCAGTTGTAGATAAATACATTCTGGTTCAATTGTATTTACATGGAATCTCATTCCTGAGAGATGCCAACATCTAAGCCACCACCGGTGCCACCGGCACCAAGCCTGCAACCATTACCATCATCTGCAGTACGACAGAACAGTCGTATTGACCTTCGTGAGATCAAGTCCAAGATTGTTAAGACGATTGGGCCAGAACGAGCAAAGAAGTACTTTCAACATTTGGAGAGATTCTTATCATCAAAATTGAGCAAGAATGAGTTTGATAAGCTCTGTCTTGTGGCACTTGGCCGGGAGAACCTCCCATCGCACAACCACCTCATCCGTTCTATTCTTTTCAATGCCTCTGCAGTGAGTGGCCCGCCAGCAATTAATGCATCTAAGATGGCTGAGGATGTCACCAATTCAGAGCATACAATGGTTCCGCATGTCTGGAATGGTGACACTTTGAGCAAGCATGTCAAGCACTCATTGAGCAGAAGCGTGAACACATTAACACAGCATTCATCACTGACTCATGGTGAGACTATCAATAGGGAGAATGGTGCTCCAAATTTGATTGGTTTGAAGAGATATACACAGCTTCGGCAAAGTGACCATGTGGAGCCATTTACCAAGCGATCATGCATAGGGAAGGCACCATTGAATTTTCATGGCTCTCTACATAGAAATGGACCTTCTGCTATAAATGCTAGAGAATCCTTGGGAGAAGAAATCACACAACATGCTCAAGTTCCGGTGCAAGCTCCAATTGGGATTCAGTTTGGCGCTGCTAATTTTTGCCAGGCTAAAAAACCTTCAGCCATTGCTTCTGTCACTTCAGACGATAGCTCTATTTGTTGTTATGACCTTGGTGAACTATGCGATACTTTGTCACTTAAAAAGAAAATGGAAAAAACAGCACAAATGGAAGGCTTGGAAGGGGTTTCAGTAGAGTGTGCTGATTTGTTGAATAATGGAATTGATGTTTTCTTGAAGCAATTGATTGGATCTTGTGTTGAGCTTGTTGGAGCAAGGTCTCAACATGATAAACTAAGCCATGCGGCATTGAAGCAGCAGTTGGGCCGTAAGCTAGTAAATGGTGTATCACTGCAAAATAATACCCATGTGCAGGGTGGCATTATACCTTCAGGGACTAAGTCAATCTCAATGCAAGACTTAAAGGCAGTGTCAGAGCTAAACCCTCTTTTGCTTGGGGTTAACGCATCAGGGCTACTTGAAAAGATCAATTCACATGACTGATTGGATGGAGCAAGTTGGGTTTTTTACATTGCAAGATTGTACCAACTTGATGGTGTCTCTTGCTTCATGGCCTTTGTATTCAGGTCAACTTACTGAGGGTGGTGAAACCTCGAGAAGGCATGCAGGCTTTCTAGTTTGTACAGTATGCTGATAATGCTGTATCTAATATCCTGTGCAAGTTTTGAAATAAGCAAAGTTCTGATTATCTTCTAGAAGGCTAGAGGCTGTATAATAGACACATCCGTTGTCTGCATCCAAGCACCAGCAAAGAGGCATAAGTGCTTAACAGAGCTATGGTGAAGGGCTCCAAATGAATTGATGAGCCATGACTCTGTAAGTGTTCTGCACCAGCATGTGCTTTTCACTTGTTACATTTCTAGCATGGATAGAACAGTATCTGATCATTTATTTGCAGCCAGTTTTGTTTCAGTATTGTTAGGAATAGAAACTATCTATCAAAAAACAGTTATAATGTTCTTGTCTGATAAAATTCCTTCTACATCGGAACTGGTGGGAACCATGTTAAGGAACAAATTGGCAGATGTTTATTGATGCACAGAAGTTGTAAGATAAAACAGTGGAAACACCATTTTGTTAGCTATCCTTATCTCTTGGTTGTCAGCCCTGCTTTTGTTAGATCTTTATTCCTTTTCCGTTCAATAGAGTTTATTTAGTTTCGAGGGCTTAATACTGCAGCTATGCTGGTGTGGTTCTGCAATTGGTACTTGGCTGTTCTCCTTGGATGAAGTTTTAACCTGTGCTTAACTGGCCATTTGTCAAGAACAGGAGTTATCCTCTTTTAAAGTGGATAGGTGCATAACATATCAATAAATAGTCAAAATCATTAAAACACAATAAAAAAACTACGTAAAACTTTGTATGTACTCTCTTTTAACAACCAAACTAAATTGGAAACTAGTCAAACTATTGTAGTAGTGGGAACGTAGAACCTACCAAATTAGTAATTAATTAATGTTAAAAGCTGGTTTGTATGTATGCATATGCACTTTACTACATGTGTACCAAATACTTGTGTATGCATCAGGTGTTCCCTGTTGACTAAAGATTTATAGTCAAAATTGTGAATCTTAATGTATTATTTTGCTTCTTGCTTAATTAATATTCAGCCAATAGGTGATCTTACAAAGTTACAGTATCTACACTATCTTCTGATGAAAGTTGCAGCCACTGCATGGTTTCATTGATGCTTAGGCCCTGTCTGGGAGTCGAAATTCAGGCTAGGAATTCAGAATTGGTAGGTCTCATCCAATGCAGCTGTTTGCAAGGTCGTGGAATTGCGAACTGAAAGCAGTTCAAATACTGCTTGGTATTTGCAACACTTGCCCACCCGACCCTGCGTTTCCGAGGTTGTAAGCTCCGCATTCACTGAAAATCATCCGTCCTTGCTTTCCCCTCCACCTTTCTCTCTCGTCGTTATCGCCACCAGGACCTCCGCCTCGCTCGCCCTCCCTGCTGCCTCGCTCTCAGGACACCACCCACCACCGCCAGAGTTCCCTGTCGACAGTCGCCGCTGGTTCCCTGCCCCTTGCCTCCACCTGTCCCTTGCCGATTGCCGTTGCTGGTTCCCTGCCCCCGTCTCCACCGGTTTCCCCATATCTTCTTCCCCCCAAATGGCGTGACCTCTATGGTGGAATCGATCTGTGCGTGGCAATGCCCAGCGCGAGAGCCAGTGGCTGGTGTCAGAGCCGAGCACTACATGCCTTGACGTGTAGGAGCTTGTGTGGCAGCTCGAGCTGCACCTGGACAGCACGTACTGAACCTTTGTCGCCACCTTGTTGCGTGTTTCCCGTCGGCACCGCTCTTCAGCATGCCCGGCCCTCTACGCTCTAACACTTCGGCCATCTTCTCCAGCCACCACCTCCTTCTACATTGGCCACCACCTGCTGGTGTGGTTTCATCTCTCAAATTCTAGGATTCCAAAAAAAGGCAACTGAACAACATGTGGACATTAAATCTGGCTTCGATTCATTTTTTACAATTTATGTGCCATCCAAACATTAGCATTGAAATCACAAACCAGCACCAATTCAGTCAGTATTGGAATTTGAGGTCCAATTCAATTCATCCTTAGGTTTCTTACTGCTGCCTGATGAAGTTCTAAATATGTTATGGGCATTTTTTGTTTATCTGTTTGACCATTTCCATGGTTTGTTGCTGTTGTATGGGATGCGTGTTAATAATGGAAATATTTATTCTCCAAATCTGGTTGTCCATGCATGAAAACCCTTGCCCTCCAGTATCGTTATGATGTGCATTTATTTTGGTATAAAATTATTATTCTCATAATTGGTTGGACTCTAATAAAACACATCAAAAGCAAACATTCATTCTCATGTCGTTCATATTTATGGAAGTTTAAGTATCTCTCGTTTCAGCCTTAAATCATATTTTTGGCACTCTTTGTTAGGACTGGAATATCACCAAAGAACTAACCATGGACAGGGGTACGTGGAAGTTAGCTATCCACATGCCAGAACCATGACTAGGTTTCGAGATCTTATGGGTTTCAACTCTAGCCTACACCAACTTTCTTGTGACTGAAAAGCTTTGTTGTTGTTGTTGTTGGTAGGTAATTGGTCTTATAATATGTTAAGTTAAACGAGTGCTTTGATGTGTAACATGTCATGGGTGTATTTGCATGGACCCTTAGTCCTGATCAAGGTGTTCCTTGACCCAGGTTGTGTAACGGCCTCAATGCGGCCTCACGGCAGGAGCGGGAGAAGAGATAGATGGGGAACTTTGATATTTTCTTGCTTTTGTCAATTATAACAATGGTTCCTCTTATTCAGAGGTGCCGGAGCGAAAAATGTTCAAAGTGCTTAGAAGGAAGTATGAACAATAACAACTAAGCGAATTGAATTGTCCTATATGAAACTAGTTACCATAAGATCTAAATTTCTGCGTCTGCCATATGCTCTGTCCTGCTGTCATATTTTGTTTTAAGCACTTTGCACCTTAAATAGGTAATTGGGGTGCTTGTTTTGTAATCTCGGTTTAAAAGGAAAACCTGGCAAAAGCCGAGATTACAACACATCCACATGGCCGTCATAGAACATGACAGCCTATTGCAGGGCACCCTCGGTCGACCTGACCAGTAACAAGGTCTCTGAAACAAACAACTACTACATGACTCAACTATCGGACCAACCAACATTGTCATTGGCATCACCCATCACCCTCGATCTGATGACTTTAACCTCACCTCGGATAAGCACCAACTTATTGAACATAGCAGGAGACCCCAAAGCAACAATGGCCCCAGCAAATAGTCGACCGATGCGTTGAGGACAAAGGCAGTTCTTATTTTGTCCATGAGCCTTGCAAGAAAAAGTTGCAAGTGCACTGACCTAGTCCAGCGCATCAACCAGAGAGTACTGCCCTTGAAACCACCCTTCGGGAGTCATTGTTGCTGCCATGCCTCCCGTCACACAGCTCTGATTCGTGGTGGGTAACAAGCAGAGACACCTAACTGGCACACTGGACCATTGACATCAAGAGGACAAGTCGTGAGCCAACTCCGATCATAACCATCACCATTGCCACACGAATCGCAATGCGGCCAATTAGCAAGCCACCATGCACTGGCCCCTCCATCCCGTGTCAACTCCAAAGACGAAGCCTCCTAGGAGGAAAACGACGTAGTGTGTCACCATCGTCCGATTCCTGTGAGCAAACAACTTGAGTAAATCATCGTGATAACACCTTCATGAAGAAAGTTGCTGTTGCCAACTCCAGCCATGGGCCAGAGGCGAAGCCTTCGCCCGGCATTGGCGTGGAACTAGCTGAATATCAAATCCTTCACCTGTTCACCAGCCGCAGCCACTCCCACACATTACAAGACGCTAGCCTGCATGAGGCCTGCTCAGATCAAATGCCATAGAACCCACCATGGACGTTTGGACGCCTCTAGAGCAGGTCACAACAGATCATCACCCTTGCCCTGCCGAGCGTAAAGCGCCGCCTGCGAGCTGCCGGGGGATGGCCTGCTTGCCTCCTTTTTTTCCAGGATGGGTGGATTTTATTGACTCGAAAGGGAGCATGAAGGGGATAGGAACACAATGGCCTGCTTGACTAGGATGCATACGACCAACACCAACGCAGACACACAGAGAATAACGTTGGCAAAGAGCAAAGTCATACAAGATCGAAGCTATGCCTAGATGGAGGAAGAAGAAGAACCCTAAAGTGATCAAAATAACGATCGACGAACTACAACAATGAGCTTTTGCACCAACCATCTCTCGACATCCGAATGACAACGAGAAATGTTCTTCTGCAGCAACACCTTGAGGAAGGGAACGACGCTCAAGCGCCGTCATTGCCGAATCCAACCATCAAAAGTCAGATCCTGGGTTTTCACCCTGAATATCAAGTCTGAGCAAATCCAAGCAATGAATCCAACTTGGTAACGACATAAAAACACTGCCATTGCCAATTATAACCAACTAGGGTTTTCACCCTGGAGCTTGAGATCGGGTACTTGGGAGGCACACCAAATCGAAGTCATCATGTCTGTAGCCACCACTTTTCATGATCCCAGCAGCTACATGTGTAACATTGTCTTGATGTGAGGCCGCAAGTTAAGACCATGACTGCGCAAGTTGACAGTCGAGCTGTAACAAGAGCCGTTCGCCGCCAAAGGCAAAGAACGATGAAGGTTGTCGTCGCACATGCGCCAAAGTGACGAGGGAGGGAGGTCACCAGCACCACCAAAATTCCAATTCTCGGGACACTCCGGCAGTCCCGCTCTGCCCTCATGCTCTGTCGTGCATTATGGGTCGGCAAAACACATTTGTCATTGCCGCCGGATCTGAAGGTCCAAAACCCCCCAGCCCATTGTGACAACTGCAAAGCAGCGCAGGACCATGGCGCCATTCGTGCGCCCGAGTGGTGTACTGCTTTGTTGGGACACAAAGAGCCGCAGCTGCCGTCTACCTACACATGTGATCATGCGATCATGGCTACCAATGTGTCACCACCAGAGACCGGCCAGCTGGCTAGAAACACGACCACCTCTGCTTCAAGTCGTCGCCCATAGATCTCATCTTGCCGCCAGGCTACTGTAGCAGAGACCTCCCTGTGTCCGTCTTCATCGACTAGTGTCGGGGCTTAGCCCGGCCACCGGTCTCTAGCAGTGGGGAGGAGAAGGGAAGACGGGGAGGTTGGAGGTGGCGGCTATTAGGTTTTGACTAGCTGAAGCGACGTTCAAGGATGAGGAGGTTGGTAAAAAGAGGGCTGGCGGCGCTAGGCGCTTGTGCTGAAGTGACGTGGGGAGGTCTTTACTCTTTTTCCCAACTAGGCAGCTTGTAGTTAGCAACTGAAATTACGGCAGGTTTCTCTTTCCATGGTGAAACTTCAAGTCGCTGTTCCTCGCCACCATGATCTTTAGCATTCTCTTATATTCCTAGTTCAATGAGGAAAGGATAATCAGCATTGGAAGCCATGGTAAGTGACTCTGATGCTAAATGTAATATAATGCGCCCCAGTACATTTCAGGGCAAACATCACCAAGAGAACTGTGGGGTGATGACGGCTGTTTTAGTGTAGGGATGATACTAAAAATGAAGATAAATATTTACATTGTTTCATTCTGGAAATCATAGCAATTGCTTCTTTACAAAGAGATGTTTGGACATAAAAGGATAAGAACTGCATAAAAGCAAATATGGTGGGGCGGCGGCGGCTTGTCCAGGAGGAGGCGGGCCGGTGGCGGACTGGCCCGAAGTTCACTGGCGGCAGCGCTCCTTGGTGGCGGCCTGGTAGAGAGGAAGGGAGAGGAAGGGCCGGTGTCCTGGGCGGGCGTCCCGATCGGCAGGCGGGTCAGGCGGAGCACCACGCGAAAACGACTTGGATCAGGAAAGCAGCGGACAGGAGAGAGCAGCTGCAGCGTATGTCCTTGGCAAGTTGGCATCGATTGATCTGGCATCGATGGCAGCAGAGAGATCAATCCGGAAGAGATTGATCAAAAGAAGCGTGGAAAAAAAATCGATCGTCAGGCGAGTTGCAGCGCCGGAGGAAACCTAGGCTCTAATACCATGTTACGAATATGCAACCTGTATTACTAGGATGCCAAAGCCACCATATATATGATGTACATGAGGATGCCAAAAGGCAAGAATACAAAATGCTAAAAGCCATAATCAATATAACTAACATATGGAAGATAGTAACTAATCAAAATTGAGTTTCTGAAAATAATTGTCGTAAAATCTGAGTTAATGCTGCTGCCAAATGCTCTGATTTACTGCCGTCGTGCCTGGTTAGGGCCTCATGTGGACGTGACACTTCATAGCAATGTCTGGGCACCCAGCTATTCAGAATTCTTATCTTTACCTACTCCTGCCCCTACTATCAGGTTTAGGTTTTGCATTTTATTGTTTTTTGTTCGCCGAGGTTAAATACTTTCTTAATAGTTAGTTCCTTTTATTATAAGTAGTAGTGTGCTGTTTCTGATCGTAGTATCCTGAGGTTGGCCTGTGCATTTAGAATATTTATTCTGAAGTTGCAGTCCACTCCTTTTTCGTTTTTAGTTTTGCAGGATGATTCCCATGATTTCTATCTAATTTAGTGGTTTAGGGCTGCTAGAAAGCAATGGCTGCTAATTTGTCATCTTATATTGAATGTTGAAGTTGCAAAAGTCAGGATAACATTACCGTTTTGTGCACTTAGTCCTGCATTGTGATGGAAACGAGTGCTAGCATTAGTATTTGCAACTTTATAAGTAGTGGGATTGAGAGTAGTTATTTCTTGAGATAGATGTAATTAACTGGGTAAGCTACTGTTGAAAGATGGATTCTTTGTCTGGATACCTTTCCCCTGCTCTATGTGATGTATAAGGGTATATTTCTGCTGAGTCTTGTGTGTCTGAATTGGTAAAGAAGTCCGCTTGCAAAGCCTAATATGTTTGCCAACATTTTTTGAAGCCTCCAGGAACCCATGCTGATGGCACCAAATCTGTAAATGGGCTAACATCCAGGATTTGCCAAAGTCGAGTTTTATTGTCTGTGGCGAATGTATGTGGCAGAGGATGCAAAGACGGCACGCAGCGGAATTCGGTCGCTATTTCCTTGGAGTTGGCTGCCTATTGGAAAGATGTGGTGGGACTCTTATCCCCATGGTACAGATGATGGGTCTTATTTACTCCCTAACCTGACAGTTGCTACAAAATTGCAACCCTGGTTGTACGTCTCGTGGAGCTTCCACATACAGAAGAAATGCAATAAGAAGGCCCTCCGCTCAAGGATCAATACTGATACTGACTGCTGTGCATACAATCATTGTAACATGTGTAGCGTTACTCTAGCGAAATCATCAGAGCAAAAATGTGTGGCATCAGTCATGGCCATGCGTAACATGAGTGGAGAAATTTCACAAATGTAACATGTTTGGCATCAGCCATGACCGTGCCCCTCAAACGGCTCTCACTCATGGTGTTTGACGATCATGAGGAGTTGGACGGAAGATGCTAGTTTCCCCAGGTTTTGTTTGGTTCTGTAGCTCTGAACTTTATGCTCTGGCCTCACCCTTGCGATCAGCTTTTGCTTGGATGGATAGATGTTGTCGTAGAGTGTCAATTATTGAGGCACCAGCTGGATAATGTTGGACTGCCCCACCAGTTAGGATGCTGATGCAGCTTGATGAAGTGGCTGAAAATGACTCTCTTGTCGTTTTATCGCCATCGTACAGAACCACGGACGGCTATTACCTAGAGCCAAATTGGCCTGCTCTCTAGTCCTTTATTTTGGATGTCACCAAAATATACCTTACCGTTAGTGCATTCAAACAATTTGTTATAAGCAGCATCATGTGTAGTGAGCTCGTTTGCACACTAGAGAAGAGAGGGCGTGATTCATCATGCAATAATGCATCACCTTTCAGAGAGCACAAGCACGAATGCTAGGATTTCCCAGCCAGCCAACAAGCACCAAAGTTTCATTCAAATCCGCATCAGCACCAGCAACAAGCACAGCGCATCAACAATGAACACAGCGATCAGTCCGAAACAAAAAGAACACAGGGAATACAATGGACCGAGGAAACCCATCGTATAAACACTCAACACTCGAGGAACCATGATCACAGCATATTCAGTACAGGATGCACCCAGGATTGATCGATCAACAGAGTTGGCCTGAGGATGAGCACTACTCCTTGAAGGACATGACAGTCTCAAAGGCCCCTACCAAGGCCTTCACCCTGCTCTTCCTCTCCTCCAGGAGCTTGCTTTTGGCCTCCTCGATCACGTCGTTGCTCTTCGGATCATCCTTCCTCCACGACTGCGCAGCTTCGGTCCTGCTGTTTGCCAGCGCAGCTGCCTTCGTTTTAGCCTCTTCTGTCTCTGCCGCTCGATCCAATTCATCAGCAACCTTTGCAACGTCGAGTTTGGCATCAGCACCATCTCCTCCTGCATTCTCTTTCTCTGGCTGCTCCTTGACTTCCTCCTCGTTCTTGCCTTGTTGCAGAGTGTATAACTCCTGCTGACTGCGTCGAGGTGAAGCAGAAGCAGCCATGTCGATGGGCTTTAGGTCCACAGGGTCAGGAAGCTGCTCCTGCAACTGATCTTCGATGGACGGAGTGGTCAAGCTCTCAGATTCCTCAAACTGCATTGACGGCTCGTCATCTTTCTCCTTCCTGCTTGTAGTAGTTGTCTGCACTGCCCTCTGAGAAGCACCCCTTGGCCTTGAGCTTGCGCTAGAACCACCATTTGCTGCTGCTTCTCTTTTCTTTGCCGCTGAGACTGGCGCGCGTGCCGACGACGCGGGCAAAGGCTTCCCACCTCTCAAAGCCCTTGGCGATGGCGCCCTCTGGATGCTCGGCTTTGGGTTTGGGGACGCCACCCCTTTGCCAGGGCCAGGCCTTGGCGAAAGCTTATTCCTCAGCAAGGTAGAAGGCGAGTTGGAGGCTGCCGCCACTGTCTTTGCCATGTCCTTGAACGAAGTGCTCAGCGGCACAGCCAGCACATGAGGCCGCTGTGAGTTGGCGGTGACTTTGTCGGATTTCGCTCTAGCCAGAGCCGGCTTTGAGGATGGCTTGCTGCCATGAGCGGATGGGCCTGCGCCGGACATTGTCCGTGACGAGATGGACCGGCCAGCGTGTGACAACGAGGGACGGCACATGTCCAGAGAGGCGGAAGGAGCCGCCGCCGCCGCCGCAGCAGCAGCAGCCGAAGGACCGAACTTGCGATCTGGGGAACTCGGCACTGACCTCGCCCGGCGCGCACCGTAGCCGGAGGAGGAGGACTCGGTGCTGGAGGGCCTGAGGTTGGGAGCCATCCTGGTGGCCCTGTTCCTGCTGGGGTTAAGAGGCTCCTTCTTGGATGTCGCCATTGGTGTGTTCCCTAGATCAGCTGCGCTGCAGAAGAGGCCGCACCGGTCAGTTTGGCTTGCAGCTGCCAATTGCATAATAAACTAGTAAAAAAACTTGCCCCATTATTGTACGAACATGATGAAGCTGAGAAAATAGGAAAACCCCAATTGTGTTCTTGTTGTGACATCTAAATCGCCGGCTCCAGCAAAAAGAGCAAGAGGATAAAAGAGACGACAAAAATAAGCTTATCGCCACGAATTCCCGGTTAAAGTATTGATTGATGGCGCAGGCTCCAACAACCCGCGATTCTTTCCTTTCCTGGTTCTTTTTTTCTAGGCTCCATACGAACATTTCAATCAACCCTAAAAATACATGAAAATTATTGACATCTACTACTAATATAGTAGAACGTCCGTGCCAGGTACCAAGGGAGGTGAGATGAGAAATGGCTGCCGCTAATGCCAATAATCATCATGAGCAAAACGTCGGCAGCAAATGCGAGGACCAAGATATCTGTATGACGAGATACATACATACATACATACACAGAAAATAAAAATCTGCAGGACTTAACAATTTCTTCCCCTTTCACATCATGTACGGCTACAATTATTCCCCGCGACATGGAAATGAAGAAGCGAAGAATGCAATGCATGTCTGTCTAGAAACCCGCTCACCCATCCACCCTCCGTCACTTCATCATAGTCACAGACAGCAACGACCAACGGAAGAGCAAACGAGGAACTGGCCGCCATTACTGGCAGGAAGTAGGAACTAGGAAGCAACGACTAGCAGCGCATGTAGGAGAAGCGAGGGTGGCCTCATACGAACCTGGAGGTGGAGGTGACCGTCCGGAGGCGGTGGGTCGATCTGGGGATCCTCCGGCGGTGGCGATGGGGGAGCTATTCTGGCCCAGATGCGGGGGCGAGGGCGAGGAGGGAGGAGGAGAGGAGAGGAAAGTTAAGACCATGGCCGGCCCACATTTTATGCCGCGATTTGGACGGTAGCTGTGCGGGTGGGAGAGAGCGCATCAGGACCCCCCATTGCCGTGTTTCCTTAAAATAGCCACGCAGAGCTGCGTAGGCACCCGAGGAACACAACGGAACGCCTTACCTTGGCTTTGCCCTGTACTTGGAGCGCGCCTCACAGTATCTCCAGCCGTTGGCCTCACACAGGAATCGAAATAGTGCTGCCTGAGAACGAGCCGGCGTTAAGCCTGAGGGGCTCGGTTTTCCAGTCGTGTCTCCGACGGTTCGGTTCAGTGTCTGTAAATTTTAAACATTTCATTTCCTGTCGGTTTGGCGTGCCACGGTTCGGCGTCATCGTGCCATCGGCTAGCGATCGATCGTCACAGGTTCGGCGAAACATGTTAATAGTCCGGCGTATAAAAAAAAACTAACGAACTCCTCAAGCGGCCTGCTCCCCGCCGTCTGCCGAAGCTGTCGACGTAGCGGTCGGCGTGGGCAAGGTTGGCGTATCGGGCACTTCCAACCTCGGAGACGCGGGGGAAGGCTCGGCAGCGGTGTGGGCGGTGCGGGTGGCTGCGTCGGCATGCGGTTGAGGATGAGGTTGCGCTCCGTCAGGCACCACGCCTTGACCAGCGGGTCCATGTCCGCCGTGACGCCTCCCATGAGGAACACCAAGTCGGTATTGCGCTTCTTCGCGGCGACATTGGTCCTGAGGAGGTTGAGCTTTGCGTCCTACTTCGTTAACAGCGCCGACCACCTCGCCTCCGTCTTCTCCTCTCTCAGGGCAGAGTGGGTCTTCGCATCGGCGATGCATTGCTCGATCGATGCCTGTAGGCGCTCGGCCGCCGACGCATCGTTCTTGGCTCGCTTCGCCTTCTTATTCCCGTCTGGTCGCCCTTCTACCGCCCCGAGAACAGGCACGTCCGGGCTGAGCGAGCCGTCCTTGTTGGCGAGCTGATGCCGAACCTCGGCCCATTTCTCGCATGACTCGATCCGCGTGAACACATGGAGGAACTTGAAGTCGAAGCCGGCGTCCCGGCGAAACAATTCGAACATCCGCACCATCTGCGCCCAAAAAACAACAGTTCGGCGGCGAAGGAGGACGCATGCCAAGTGTTTGACGAAAGAAAGTAGGCGAACATACCTGCTGCTCGCCGCTCGCGCCGCTCTCTGGGCGAGCATGGACCTGTTCCTGGATGTCGTGCCATTTGTTGCACGCCGTTTGAATGCCCGCCCAATGGTTGGACATGCCCTTGGTGCCGCGGTCCATGTACGTGCCGGTGAACTCTGGGTCGACCAATTGCGCTCGTTGAAAGCCGCCTTGATCCTCTTCCAGTATGTCTCGGTGTTTTGGTTCGCGCCGGTGATCGGGTCCATGCTCACGAGCTTCCATGCTTCGTCGAGGCACACGTCCTCCACCGACGTCCACTTGATGTGGGGCTCGCCCGGCTTGCCGCTGGCCGATCTCGTCTTCCTCTTCCTTTTCTTTTTCCCTTTGCCCTTTGTCGGCGCGAGCACCGGCTCTTCCTCCTCGAGCTCCTCCTCGGGGTCCTCCTCCTCCTCCTCCGCCGTCTCCTCCTCCTCGGGGTCGACCTCGATGTCGTCCATGTTGCCGGTGTCCTCCTCGTGCGCACCAAACCCGGGGCACGAGGCGGCCGCGGTGGAGCCGGTGTTGATTATGTCCTCCATCTCGGGCTCGGCGTTGCCGTACTGCGGCGTGGGCGCGAAAGGAAGAGGGCCTCGCCGAACGGTCGCGGACGAGCCGGAGTACGTCGGCGAGGGCACGTAGCCGTACTGGGCGTTGGGGTGGCCGGCGGAGAAGGCGGAGGGCATGCGTGGAAAGGTAATGTTGGGGTTGAACCCGCCAAGGGTGTCGCCGTCGACGTACTCCGGCGAGGGCATGTACCCCTACCCCGACGAAGGGATGATCGGTGAAGGAAAGTGCGGGTCGCCCGGGGCGATTTGATGGCCGGCGCCGTGGGGGAACGGGCCCGCGGGCTGTCTCCCTGGCAAGATCGGGCGGCGACCCGACACCTCCTGCTCAACCGCCGCCGCCGCCGCCGCCGCGTCCCGGGCTTTCTTCATGAGGAGCCTGTTGCAGCGATCGGCGGTCACCGCTTCCCTTCGCTCGACGTCAGCCTTCCACTCGGCGTTCGTCATCCTCACCGGTCTCGCCATCGGCACACGGGGCTTGCGGGGCTTGGCGACGGCAGAGCCGGTGGCTTGGCGAGGGGCGGCGTACTTCTTCGGCGGCATGGCGGCGAAGAAAGGGAAAATGAAGGAAATGGAGAGAAGAACCGGCGGGCAAAACGGCGGGAGTAGAGGAAAAAGGAGGGGGAAGTGGCGAGAAGTAGCAGCCGGTGTTGCCGACACCTCGGTCCCACTCGACTTTTCGCTTCAGCCGGCGCGCCCAGGAGACCCCCAGCGCCCTGGGTTCGGTCTGGGTTCGCCGGCCCAAAAAAAGGCCTCAACCGACGAAAAACGACGTCTTGAGACAGTGGTTGGGGATTTTTTCGCTCGTCGACGATAAAAGAAAGATCTGGAGGGGTCTTTTGATGACGCGGCTGGAGATGCTCTCTCACAGTGCAGCAAACTCTCTTGCATTAACCAGTTATCGTTTTTTATCATATGGAACGACGAGCTGGTCTTCTACTTTTAGAAAGAAGATCGTCATAAAATAAATTAGAGATTGCCCAAGTCACAGGACTGAATTAGGAAGCTGAGCAGGAAAGCAGTCCTCTGCTCCAAGAGATCGAGAAAAAGCCCGAAGACGCTAGATTCACATTCGTAATTTCCATCTATACGAAGAGAAAAAAAAGCTTCGAGAGCGCAAGCGTAGGGCTTGTTACTCTTCTAAGAGGGGCCTGAACCTATCAAAAACTCAATAACACTTGTTCATAGAGAGATCCAATTTCTTTCTTACCCCTCTATCATCCTGTGAGAATCATTCCATTTAGCGCCCACCATGGGGCATCACATCTCGCAATCAATGGCGCAAGTGGAATTTTCGTCTCCTTCGATTGCCGGCATGGAGCTGGCTCCCGGCCGCGTGATCCTCTTCGGCTTGATCAGCTTCATTACTGATGATTAGGCGTGGCTCGAGGAAGCGCCGCTGTATGTTGAATCTTTGCCCGTGCGCATCACCGCACACTTTCGCGCCGACCGTCCACCCCGTATCAAGCGCCCCCACAACCCCTGGTGTGACGTCAACGCAAGCGTTCGGGGAACCCACATCTTCATCGCTGGAGTCAGCCTGCTGCCTCACGTCAAGCCTCGGCCCAACCGGTAGCGATACTCGAACCAGATGAGTCCTTTCACGATTTGTTTACATCCATCCACGAGGATGAGGAAAGCTGTGAGAGGCTTTCACCTGTCGTGGAGGTGGGATGGCTAACAGAGCTCCCGACATGGGCGAGCCGACCGCCGCATGAAACAGTGACGATTGAAACAACCGGAACCATGTTGATGAAACAACTGACAACCGTGATGTAGGCAGCGCCCATGTTAATGAGGAAGTTGCCGCCCCCACTCGGGAGCAGCTTGCAGAACTCAATTGGCTAGCTGAACAAACCTTACAGGCCCAATTGCAACTGGCACACCAAAATGAGCCACACTTGAAGATGCTCGCATCAACACCTTAGAAGAAAGAAAGCGTTTGAGGCGGAGAGAATAGGCTTTGGAGGCGAGGAGACACGTCATCCCCAATTCCAATCAGCCAGGGAGGCAGCTTTGACTGAATGCTGGAAAGCGGAATTATCAGGTCCCGCACACTCCTGTGCAAAATTAAGCTGCAACCACATGAATAGTGGGTGCAATTCAGCCGCTATCTTGGAGATTAATCTGACAGTGAATACTAGGGGTACAAACAAGGGCTAGATCTAGGCACGACACAAGTGTGACACAAGTCTCGAGCTTTGAGAGCTATCTTTCTCTTCTCGTGTTTGATGATTATAAAGAATGTAAACCCCATTCCTGTGCTACGGACGACTTATATAGAGTGCACCGTCCACCCCTTGGGATAGCTACGTTACATGGGGCTTTTTTTTTGAAAACCCGAAAACTTTATTCATTAAAGATAATTAGTACATCGTTTTTGGGGTCATTACAATTTCATTTAAAGGTTCCTCAAACCAATCAGAAGTCAAAGAAAATCTAGCTAATCTCGCAAGCTAGTGAGCTACTTTATTTGCATATCTATTACAATGTTCAAATCTAGTTGTAACAAAGTCACATGCATAATAAAAACAATCGTTGAAGATTGCTGATGCCGCGCCCGCCGACTGTCCTCCATCCTGCATAGTATCAATCACCTCCAAATTATCCGAGTTAATAATAAGGCGATTACATCCTGCCCTTTGTGCCAGTGTTAGACCAAATTTGAGAGCTAAAGCTTCCGCCATCAGCACATCCGCGTAATAGTCGATCTTCCCATTCCCTCCAGCAATAAACCTGCCTTTATTGTCTCTCAGGACTGCCCCCATTGTATCCCTAAGCAGGTCGTGGTCAAAAGAAGCATCAACATTAAGTTTCAAAAAACCTCTAGGAAGACAAGACCAACCCCCCATTTTCATAGAAGCCTCGGGGGATAATGCATTTACAAAGTTTGTGGTAAGGGTTAGAACCCCTATTGAAATTTGAAGTGCATTTAGAGTTTTCTCCTTATGCACCAACTTCCGTCTTTCCCACCATAGATACCATGCTGTGACAACAATCATCTCACGCACATTGTGATAACCCATTATCCAAAAATCTTGGTCTGGGTGAAGTAGTAAGTACTCCAACACCGCCTCTCCAGCACGGTCAACCTCGCAAGCTTTATCAATAATGTCCTCCATCCCCAGCCTTTTCCAGACCTCCTTTGCTTTATTACAATAGAAAATCATATTCTTTGTATCTTCTAAACCCTCGGAGCAAGTGGGGCAAACGGGTGAGACCTTCATATGTCTATTAGCGAGCGTAACCCGACATGAGAATGTTCCATGCAACGTACGCCATATAAATTTTTTCACTTTTGCCGGAGGAGATAACTTCCATATCTTACTCTAGATAGGATTAACTATGGTTCGCCCCATCCCGTTAGAGTGTTTTAATTTGCTGCCATACTGGTGGTCCCATTCCATAGAATAAGCCGACCGGACCGAAAACAAACCATTTTTCGTATAGCTCCAAGCTATGAAATCAGGCATATCATGTTGCGGGAGTGGAATTGAAAGAATTCGTTGTACATCGATTGGCCACATAGTTTGTCTAATCAGGTCTTCGTCCCAAATATTCGAAGCGGGATGAATGAGACCACCTACCTTAGTTAAAGGATGCCCCCTCTTAGGTGTTATAATTTTCCTAGTGGCACAGCTTGGGATCCAAGCATCTTCCCAAATATTGATATTTTGTCCATTCCTCACTCGCCAGATATAACCACATTTCAGGGTATTTGTGACCGCCATAATACTTTGCCATGTAAAAGAGGATCCTTTCCTTAGCTTAGCGTTCAACAAATCACCATCGGGGTAATACTTTGTCCTTAGGATAGAGGCACACAAGGAGTCAGGATTATCCAGAAGACGCCACGCCTGTTTGGCGAGCAATGCCAAGTTGAAACAGTGAATATCACAGAATCCCATTCCTCCTTGATTTTTTGGTACGCACATTTTCCACTAGGACATCCAGTGCATCCTCTGCTGATTCTCCCTCGTCTCCCCACCAGAAGTGCACTATCGCGTCAATGATTCCTTTACAATTTTTTTAGGAATTTTAAAGACCGACATTGCACAGGTGGGTATGGCTTGGATCACAACCTTGAGCAAGATCTCCTTTCTCCCGGCAGACAGTAATTTTTCCTTCCAGCCACTAATTTTCTTAACAGTTCCCTCAATCAGAAATTGGAAACAGTCCGTTTTATCCATTCCCACATTTCCTGGCAAGCCCAAATATTTATCACTGAGGGCCTCGGTCATTATATTCAATGTTGTACACAACCGTTCTCTAATCTCTACCTTCATGTTAGGGTTAAAGAAAATGCTGGATTTTTCAACGCTTACCAATTGTCCCGATGCCTCACATATAGATCCAACGCTGCTTTCAGAGCTTCCATACTTTGTTGGTTACCTTTCATAAGGATCAATGAATCGTCCGCAAAGAGAAGATTTTTGATAGGTGCGGCGTCTTTACATACTCTTACACCTGAGATCTTTCCGTTTTCCTCTGCATGTGTAAGTAGAGCATTCAAACCCTCAGTACACAACAAGAAAAGGTATGGTGACAACGGGTCTCCCTGTCTCAAACCCCTTGTAGGCTTGAAACTCCCACTTTCCTCTACATTGATCCTTACTCTATACTCGACTGTTGAAATGCATTACATAGTAAAATTAACCCAGTCTTGATGGAAACCCAGTCTCAACATAATCTCCTTCAAAAAAGGCCACTCAACTCTGTCATAGGCTTTGTGCATATCAAGTTTTATAGCGCACAAGCCTTCTCTGCCTTCTCTTTTATTCTTGATTGTGTGAAAACATTCATAAGCTACTAAAATATTATCCGTTATGAGTCTGCCAGGAACGAAGGCATTTTGAGTTGGGCTAATAATATCTGGCAAAAAACCCTTCAAACGAGAAGCCTCCGTTTTTGCAATTATCTTATATACCACATTGCATAAGCTAATTGTCCTAAATTGGGTTACCTTTTCCGGTGAATTAACCTTCGGAATCATCACAATCGCAGTGTCGTTCCAACCGACTGGGATAGTGCATGTATTGATGGCTTGCAGAACCTCCTCAATTAGGTCGTCCCCTAACATGGGCCAAAATCTTTTATAGAAGATAGCATGGAGTCCATCTGGTCTAGGAGCTTTTAGGTCCCCAATGTCGAACAACGCCTTACGAACATCTTCAACAGTATAAGGGGCAAGAAGAGCATTGTTCATTTCAATAGAAACTCTCCTACGAATAAGGGACAAAACCTCTTGATTTGGGTGTTGAACTTCCAAAGTGAAGAGTTTTGAAAAATAACCAGTGATGTGGTCCTTCAGGTCCTTGTCTTCTCTCCGGATCCCCGAATCATCTAGTAGTTTCTTTATATTATTTATCTTTTTTCTAGCCGTGGCTGCATTATGGAAGAACGACGTATTACGATCCCCGTGCATTAACCAATTTGTACGACCTCTTTGGAGCCAGAATATTTCCTCTTGGTCCAAAAGGTTCTCAATCACCACAATGATCTCCTTTTGTCGGCAACGGGACTCTGTGTTCATTGGACCACGCCTGAGTCTCTCTAATTCCTTTTTTAATTTATTAATTCTCCGCTTCAGACTCTTTAGAATTTCACTATCCCAATTGTGCAAGTCGGCATGCACGGCTCTCGTTCGGTTAGCAAGATAAGGGCCAATGCCTGCTAACTTAGCTTTCTCCCAAGGTGCCTTGACAATTTCATTTACGGTCTCTTCCTTTAGCCACATAGCTTCAAATTGTTTTACACATACCGTTGGTCGCCTGAAAATATTATCATCCAGGTATTCCATGTCCAAGACCAGCGGACGATGGTCAGAATGAACATGTTCTTTGTTAATCAGCGCCGCACGAGGGAATTTATGAGCCCATGCTACATTGCACACTACACGGTCAAGGCGCTCTCGAATATCACCTCTTCTCCAAGTAAAAGGGTCGCCGATGTAACCTAAATCCTCTAGCCCATAGTCCATAAGACATTCACGAAACTCCCTCATCATACCATTTGGTCTCGCATTACCACCCTCTTTTTCTGAAGAATATAATATTTCATTAAAATCTCCCCAAATTACCCAAGGATGGTCGCCCTTGCTATACAAATTGTGAATATCATTCCAAGATAAGCTACGATCATTCCAGTTCGGATGACCATAAAAGGCCGTAAACCGCCATTGTACACCATCTTTATTCATAAACAACACATCAATAAAGTAAGGCGATACATAGTTCAACTCGATTTTATTCGATTTATGATAAAACATAACAAGGCCATCAGCCTGACCATCACTCTCCACTACAAACATAGAATCAAAATTTAAAACACGACATAGCTCATCGGCTTTACATTTATTCAATTGGGACTCTAAAAGAAAAACTAGATCTGCCCTTATTCGCCCCTATAGGTCTAGGAGCTCGCAAACTGTCGTGTGGGAGAGCATGCCACGGCAGTTCCATCCTAAGATTTTCATGTGGCACGGCGGACCTCCTCCTCGGAGGCCGCTGGTGCGCCATTCTCGTCCTTCTCTTCTCCAACAGATTCCACCCCTTGCTGACCATACTCTTCTTCTTTCTCCTCTATCTCCTTTGCAACACGTGTGACCACACCCTTCATGTCCTGCACAGCTTCAAATCTACCCGTACACACCCGCTTGGAGGAGATATCACGATATTACATGCGCTCGTAGCTATCCATGGTTTTCTCGAAGGAAAACTCTATGTCGCTACCCGTCGGACGAGCAACAGAAGTGTGTGTCCTTTTTTACCTAGGACTTGCTTGCGTGCCTCCTCATACCTCTTTGTATCCCCTTTCCTTTTCTCTTTCTTTCCCTTCCTACGTGGGTGAACCTGCACTGGATTCTTTACAGCGTTGAAATTAAAACATGCATTAGCCTTCCCTGTGTCAGCAGCAATAATACTGGCAGCAACAACACTAGAGAGGGCCTCAAGGACCCCTGGTTGAAACAGGAGCTGGCTAGCTCCAACGTCTGCCATGGGGGCGTTGCTGCATGCGCCCCCCACCTGACTCTCTAGGCGCTTTCACCCAACCGAAGGGAGTTTTTCTGAGCCTGTTGTAGCTGCCGAGACGGGGCAATCCAGCTGGTTCAAATTGACCTCCTGAACTGGCTTTGTACACAGGCCGTTGGCAGCTCCCAACGCTAGCCCCTGGCCCTCCCGGCCAAGGTTGGCAGGGACGGAAGTCGCGGCCACCCGGTCCTCCTGACGTTACATGGGGCTTGATTGATAATATTGATGCAAGACACTACACAAGGTAACTTACGTAGTAAATGCTAGTAACGTTTGAATACGTGCACCTCTTGACGCCCCAGAATCCATGATGACCGTCTGCCTCCCATTGTCCGAGTATTTATGAGGCAACCGAGTTGATGAGGACCTTCCGAATGGATGAACCTTCGTCCGAGTGAATGAACGCCATCCAAATGGAAGGAATCTCTATTAACATTCAGATATATTTGGGACCCTGGGATCCTTTAATGCATAGAGTTGTGGGCCCTTTGTATAGCCGAGAGTGTGCTCCTCATGACCATACCCATAGTGGGTAACCCCAACATTACCCCCGAATCAGTTGAGGTTTTGTAGATTGAGTTTCACTAAGAACTTGATTTGACCTGAGTGCTGCAGAGCACTTGGCGTTTGTCATCAGGTTTTAGTGAACTATGACTTGAACACACCCAAATGGATTTTGGACTCGGCGCTTCTCGATTGATCAAGGATATTTGACCGCGAGGGAAAGCTTGGTGGCACTCATACATCTCTCGGAAGAAACTAAATAGGGATTCGAGTGTGGTTGTCCCATGAAAACCCAAGTAGCGAGGCTAGCGCATGGTATGACTCTTTAGAAAGAAGTCACTCATTATCTCGAAGGAATGCTGGTAGAGGGTAACTCCAAGTCCAAGACAATGAAATTTATGCCTTGGAGCCTAGAAGAAGGGCCAAGTGGATCCGCGAAGGAGCATCGATCTCATCCTGTAGCGGTCCTGAAGATGTTTTCAGATAAAATTTTGAGCACCTTCCCGAGTGGACGATGGTGTCTAATCAATCTTTCGGCTGACCGAGTGTGTTTCTTTAGAAACAAATCCCCAAAAGATCAATCAGATTAATCAGCAACGGAATTTGCATGACCAAATCCTATGCGCGCACTTCTGCGATGATCTCGCAGATCGTGGGGGTGCGGGCGCAATGCCTTGATTTGCACCCTAGAGAGCGCCACCTGTCCCACTTTTCGTGTACTGTGAATCTTGCAAGCGTCGTTGGATCTTTGGATCGACGTCGATTGTTCATCCTGGCAGTTTACCCTGGGGTATAAATAAAGGAAATGCTGGGGTTAAATCTCAGATCCCCTTATGCTCTACCCAAACACTTACCTCTCG
Source organism: Hordeum marinum (assembly GCA_022496015.1). Taxonomy (NCBI): domain Eukaryota; kingdom Viridiplantae; phylum Streptophyta; class Magnoliopsida; order Poales; family Poaceae; genus Hordeum; species Hordeum marinum. The sequence continues at coordinate 300,596,159 of CM039673.1, forward strand.
CTCTCCGCTCGAGCTTGCTTCCCGTTCTCCACTTGATGCTGGTGTTGTCCGCAGAAATGGGGAAGGACAAGACCTCCACGCTAGATAAGAAGAAGAAGGCGGCGCAGAAGGACTTGACATCGAGCTTTGCCCCTCCACCCGACTAGAAGCAAGGGGATTGGCTATCGTCCAAGGTAACCGAGCAGCGGGTATTCGAGCTCATCGCACACGGCCTCACCCTGACAAGGGGATGTAGGTTGCCTAAGGATAATGACACGGAGCTTGCTTCGCACCCAGACGAGCGAGTGCTTCTTGCCACCCAATCTTGTCGAGATTTTTCTATGCCTCTGCACCCCCCCTTTCCATGGATTCTGGAACTATTTTGGTGTGCAACCGCATCATCTTCCTCCGAACGTTGTAGTTTATCTGTCTGCATTCGTTTCTATGAGTGAAAATTACAGTGGGCGCCTGCCCCATAGGGGTCTTTCCAAAGACATCTTTTCTTGCCACTCCCAAACCATAAAGAAATCCTTCCTGGATGGAAAGAAAACCAATATCATTCAGGTGTGCGGTGTAGGGGAACGTTGCATCGGAAACAAAAAATTTCCTACGCACACGCAGATCTATCCATGGTGATGAGCATCTACGAGAGGAAGAGTGGATCTACATACCCTTGTAGATCGCTAAGTGGGAAGCATTAAGAAACGCGGTTGGTGTAGTCGAACATCTTCGCGATCCAAATCGCCGTGTGTCCCGCGATCCAATCACAATCCGTCCCGCGATCCGATCACGATCCGTCCCAAGAACTTGATCACGATGCGTCCCACGAACTTGATCACGATCCGTCCCATGAACTTGATCACGATCCAACCCACGAACTTTATCACGATCCGTCCGATCTAGCGCCGAACGGACGACATCTCCGCGTTCAGCACACATACAGCTTGATGACGATCTCCACTGTCTTGATCCAGCAAGAAGGAGTGGAGAGGAAGAAGAGTTCACCGGCAGCATGATGGCGCTCCGGCGATGGTGGTGGAGCAATTCCGGCAGGTCTTCTCCTAAGCACTGCAGAAATCCGATCTAGAGGAGAAACTATGCACTGGAGGAATGGGTAGCACGTGGCTGAAATTCTAGTGTAAAAACCCTAAAACCTCTAGTATATATAAGAGGAGAGGAGGAGAGGCCTTGGCACAAGGGCCAAGGCCTCCTTGCTTCGGCCGAAGGAGAGAGGGAGAGGTGGAGTCCACCTCCAATCCTAGTAGGACTAGGATTCACCCTATTTTGCCTTTTTTCCACTTTTTCTCTTAGGCCTTTTTCCTCCAGCCGGATGGGACTCTTTTGGATGTTCCACCAGCCCACTAAGGGCTGGTTTACACCCTCCTACAGCCCATGTAGCCTCTTGGGTCGAAATACCCCTCCCGGTGGCCTCCCGGCACTCCCCGTACACTACCGATGAGCCCGAAACTTTTCCGGCGACCAAAACAGGACTTCCTATATATGAATCTTTACCTCCAAACCATTCCGGAGCTCCTCGTGATGTCTGGGATCTCATCCGGGACTCCGAACAAACTTCAGTCACCACCATACATAACTCTATACTACCGAAACGTCACCAAACCTTAAGTGTGCAGACCCTGCGGGTTCGAGAACTATGTAGACATGACCGAGACACCTCTACGGTCAATAACCAATGGCGGGACCTGGATGTCCACATTGGTTCCTACATATTCTACGAAGATCTTTATCGGTCGAACCTATATGTCAAGGATTCAGTTAATCCCGTATGATGTTCCCTTTGTTCTTCGGTATGTTACTTGCCCGAGATTCGTTCGTCGGTATCTCCATACCTAGTTCAACCTCGTTACTGGCAAGTCTCTTTACTCATTCCGTAATACAAGATCCCATAATTAACACTTAGTCACATTGCTTGCAAGGCTTATTGTGATGTTGTATTACCGAGTGGGCCATGAGATACCTCTCCGTGACACGGAGTAACAAATCCCAGTATTGATCCATGCCAACTCAACAGACACCCTCGGAGACACCTGTAGAGCACCTTTATAGTTACCCAGTTACGTTGCGATGTTTGATACACACAAGGCACTCCTCCTATGTCCGTGAGTTGCATGATCTCATGGTCATAGGAACATATACTTGACATGCAGAAAACAGTAGCAATAAACTGACACGATCATAAGCTACGTTTGTAGTTTGGGTCTTGTCCATCACATCATTCTCCTAATGATGTGATCCTGTTATCAAATGACATCGCATGTCCATGGCTAGGAAACCTTAACCATCTTTCAATCAACGAGCTAGTTCACTAGAGGCATACTAGGGACATTGTGTTTGTCTATGTATCCACACATGTATCCATGTTTCCAATTAATACAATTCTAGCATGGATAATAAACAATTATCATGAACAAGGAAATATAATAATAAAAACTTTATTTATTGCCTCTAGGGCATATTTCCAGCAGTATCCCACTTGCACTAGAGTCAATAATGTAGCTCACATCACTATGTGATTCACATTGTAATGAATCGAACACCCATGCAGTTCTGGTGTTGATCATGTTTAGCTCTTGGAAGAGGTTTAGTCAACGGTTCTGCAACATTCAGATCCGTGTGCACTTTGCAAATATTTATGTTCTTCTCCTCGATGTAATATCGGATGGAGTTGAAGCGTCGCTTTATATGTCTGGTCCTCTTGTGAAACCTTGGTTCCTTGGCTAGAGCAATGGCACCAGTGTTGTCACAGAACAAGCTCATTGGATTTAGTGCACTGGGCACTACTCCAAGATCTGTCATGAACTGCTTCATCCAGACACCTTCCTTCGCCGCCTCCGAGGCTGCGATGTATTCCACTTCGCACGTAGAATCAGCTACCACGCTTTGCTTGGAACTGCACCAGCTTACCGCTCCCCCATTAAGAATAAATATGTACCCGGTTTGCAACTTAGAGTCGTCCGGATCAGTGTCAAAGCTTGCATCGACGTAACCCTTTACGACGAGCTCTTCATCACCTCCATAAACGAGAAACATTTCCTTAGTCCTTTTCAGGTACTTAAGGATATTCTTGACCGCTTGCCAGTGCTCCATTCCAGGATCACTTTGAAACCTTCCGGCCATACTTATGGCAAGGCTGACATCGGGTCTTGTGCACAACATTGCATACATGATAGATCCTATGGCTGAAGCATAGGGGATGACACTCATCTTTTCCCTATCTTCTGCAGTTACTAGGCATTGAGTCTTACTCAACTTCACACCTTGTAACATAGTCAAGAACCCCTTCTTGGACTGATCCATTTTGAACTTCTTCAAAACTTTATCAAGGTATGTGCTCTGTGAAAGTGCTATTAAGCGTCTCGATCTATCTCTATAGATTGTAATACCTAATATGAAAGCAGCTTCTCCTAGGTCCTTCATTGAAAAACTCTTGTTCAAATATTCCTTCATGCTTTCCAGTATTTCTATATTGTTTCCAATCAGCAATATGTCATCCACATATAATACTAGAAACGCTATAGAGCTCCCACTCACTTTCTTGTAAATACAAGCTTCTCCCTAAACTTGTATAAACTCAAACGCTTTGATCACCTCATCAAAGCGCTTATTCCAACTCTGAGATGCTTGCACCAGTCCATAAATGGATCGCTGGAGTTTGCAAACTTTGTCAGCATTCTTTGGACTGACAAAACCTTCGGGTTGCATCATATACAACTCTTCCTCAAGGAAACCATTGAGGAACGCTGTTTTGACATCCATCTGCCAAATTTCATAGTCGAAATAAGCAACTACTGCTAACATGATTCTGACAGACTTAAGCATCGCTACGGGTGAGAAAGTCTCATCGTAGTCAACTCCTTGAACTTGTGAAAAACCCTTTGCCACAAGTCGAGCTTTATAGACGGTGACATTACCGTCCGCGTCTGTCTTCTTCTTAAAGATCCATTTGTTCTGAATGGCCTTTCGCCTTTCAGGTAATACTTCCAAAGTCCATACTTTGTTTTCATACATGGATCCCATCTCGGATTTCATGGCCTCTAACCATTTCTCGGAATCCGAGCCCATCACTGCTCGTCCATAGCTCGTAGGTTCATTGTTGTCCAACAACATGACCTCCAAGACAGGGTTGCCGTACCACTCAGGGGTAGTACGCGGCCTTGTCGACCTATGAGGTTCAATAGTTGCTTGATCCGATGCTTCATGATCATCATCATTAACTTCCTCTTCTACCGTCATAGGTTCCACAGAAACATCTTTCTGCGCTGCGCTACTTTCTGGTTGAAGTAAAGGTTCAATAACCTCATCAAGCTCTATTTTCCTCCCACTCAATTCTTTCGAGAGAAACTCTTTCTCAAGAAATGTTCTGTTTTTAGCGACAAACACTTTGCCTTCGGATCTGATATAGAAGGTATACCCGACTGTCTCTTTCGGGTATCCTATGAAGACGCATTTCTCCGCTTTGGGTTCCAGCTTCTCACTCTGAAGCTTTTTGACATAAGCATCACATCCCCAAACTTTAAGAAATGACAACTTTGGCTTCTTGCCAAACCACAGTTCATATGGCGTTGTCTCAATAAATTTTGATGGTGCCCTATTTAAAGTGAATGCAGCTGTCTCTAATGCATAACCCCAAAACGATAGTGGCAAATCAGCAAGAGACATCATAGAACGCACCATATCTAATAAGGTTCGATTACGACGTTCGGACACACCATTACGTTGTGGTGTTCCGGGCGGTGTCAACTGTGAAACAATTCCACACTCACTGTCTTAAGTGACTACCAAACTCATAACTCAAATATTCACCTCCTCGATCAGATCGCATGAACTTAATCTTCTTGTTATGATGATTCTCAACTTCACTCTGAAATTGCTTGAACTTTTCAAACATTTCAGACTTGTGTTTCATTAAGTAAATATACCCATATCTACTTAAGTCATCAGTGAAGGTGAGAAAATAACGATATCCACCATGCACTATAACATTCATTGGACCGCACACATCAGTATGTATGATTTCCAATAAGTCACTCGCCCGTTCCATTGTACTAGAGAACGGCGTTTTAGTCATCTTGCCCATGAGGCATGGTTCACATGTGTCAAGTGATTCAAAATCAAGTGACTCCAAAAGTCCATCAGCATGGAGCTTCCTCATGCGTTTTACACCGATATGACCTAAACGGCAGTGCCACAAGAAAGTGGTACTATCATTATCAACTCTACATCTTTTGGCATCAATGTTATGAACATGTGTGTCATCACTATCAAGATTCAATATGAATAAACCCCTAATATTGGGTGCATGACCATAAAAGATATTACTCATATAAATAGAACAACCTTTATTCTCTGATTTAAACGAGTAACCGTCTCGCAATAAACAAGATCCAGATATAATGTTGATGCTTAACGCAGGCACTAAATAACAATTATTCAGGTTCATCACTAATCCCGATGGTAATCAAAGAGAGAGCTTGCCGATGGTGATCACATCAACCTTGGAACCATTTCCCACGCGCATCGTCACTTCGTCCTTTGCCAGCCTTCGTTTATTCCGTAGTTCCTGCTTTGAGTTGCAAATGTGAGCAACCGAACCGGTATCAAATACCCAGGCACCACTATGAGAGCTAGTAAGGTACACATCAATAACATGTATATCATATATACCTTGTTTGTCATTGGCCGCCTTCTTGTAAGCCAGGTACTTGGGGCAATTCCGCTTCAAGTGACCAGTTCCCTTGCAATGAAAGCACTCAGTTTCTGGCTTGGGTCCATGCTTGGGCTTCTTTACGGGAGTAGGAACTGCTTTGCCATCCTTCTTGGTTTTACCCTTCTTGCCCTTGCCCTTGACCTTGCCATTTTTCTTGAAACTAGTGGTTTCATTAACCATCAACACTTGATGTTCTTTCTTGATTTCAGACTCAGCGACTTTTAGCATCGCAAACAGCTTGGCGACTGACTTGTTCATCCCGTGCATGTTATAGTTTATCACAAAGCTCTTGTAACTAGGTGGTAGTGATTGAAGAACTCCGTGAGTGATCGCTTCTGGCGGAAGGGCAATTCCCAACTCCGCTAGACGAGTTGAATACCCAGACATTCTGAGTATATGTTCACTGATAGACCCGCTCTCCTCCATCTTGCAAGCATAGAACTTATCAGAGGTTTCATACCTCTCGATCCGGGCGTTCTTTTGAAAGATAAACTTCAACTCCTGGAACATCTCATATGCTCCATGACGTTCAAAAATTCTTTGAAGTCCCGGTTCTAAGCCATACAATATTGCACACTGAACTATTGAGTAATCTCCAGTACGTGCCTCCCAAACGTTCTTAACATCTTCGGAGGTCATGTCTTCTGGTTGGTCACCAAGCGGTGCATCAAGGACATATGATTTCTGGGAAGCCGTGAGGATAATCCTCGGATTACGGGCCCAGTCAACAAAGTTACTTCCATCACCTTTCAACTTAGCTTTCTCTAGGAACGCATTAAAATTCAGGGGTGCTACTGCGCGAGCCATGGATCTACAACATAAATATGCAAAGTTTACTTAGACTGTTGTTCAAGATAATGAGTTTAGTTAATCAAATTACTAAAGCTCCCACTCAAATTGACATCCCTCAGGTCATCTGAGTGTCATATGATCCAAATCCACCAACTCAAGTCCGATCATCACGTGAGTTGAGGTCGCTTCAATGGTGAACATCATTATGTTGATCATATCTACTATATGACTCATGCTCGACCTTTAGGTCTCTTGTGTTCCGAGGCCATGTCTGTACATGCTAGGCTCATCAAGTTTAACCCGCGTGTTCTGCGTGTGCAACACTGGCTTGCACCCGTTGTATGTGAACGTAGAATTTATCACACCCGATCATCACGTGGTGTCTCGACACGACAAACTTTCGCAATGGTGCACACTCGGGGAGAACACAATTCATCTTGAAATTTAAGTGAGGGATCACCTTATAATGCTACTGTCGTACTAAGCAAAACAAGGTGCATAAAAGGATTACATCACATGCAATTCATAAGTGACATGATATGGCCATGAACTTGTGCTTTAGATCTCCATCTTGAAAGCACCGGCATGATCTCCATCGTCACCGGCAAGACACCATGATCTACATCATCTTGATCTCCATCAACGTGTCACCATCGGGGTTGTCGTGCCCAACATGCTTCTACTACTATTGTTACCGTTTAGCGATAAAGTAAAGCATTACATAGTGCTTAATGATTGACACGCAGGTCATACAATAATTAAAGACAACCCTATGGCTCCTGCCGATTGCCGTACTCATCGACATGCAAGTCGTGATAATCTATACATCATATGATCATCTCATACATCACATATATCACATCATGTAATTGGCCAAATCACATCACAACATACCCTGCAAAAACAAGTTAGACGTCCTCTAATTGTTGTTGCCTGTTTTACGTGGCTGCTACGGGTATCTAGCAAGAACAATTCTCATCTACGCAAAACCACAACGGTGATACACTAGTTGCTTTTCAACCTTCTCAAGGACCGCCTTTGTCGAATCCGATCCAACTAAAGTGAGAGGAACTGGCACCCGCAAGCCATCTATGCAACAAGTTGTGGTCGAGCGAACTGGTCTCTCGTAAGCGTACGAGTAATGTTGGTCCGGGCCGCTTCATCTCACAATACCGCTGAACCAAAATCCGACCAAGGGAGGAAGCAATCTAAGCATGAACGCCCACAAACCTTTTGTGTTCTACTCGAGATCTCCTGTACACATAGACCTAGCTCATGATGCCACTGTAGGGGAACGTTGCATGGGAAACAAAAAATTTCCTACGCACACGAAGATTTATCCATGGTGATGAGCATCTACGAGAGGGAGAGTGGATCTACATACCCTTGTAGATCGCTAAGCGGGAAGCATTAAGAAACGTGGTTGGTGTAGTCGAACGTCTTCGTGATCCAAATCGTCGTGCGTCCCGCGATCCAATCACGATCCGTCCCGCAATCCAATCATGATCCGTCCCGCGATCCGATCAGGATCAGTCCCACGAACTTGATCACGATCCTTCCCACGAACTTGATCACGATCCGTCCCATGAACTTGATCACGATCCGTCCCACGAACTTGATCACGATCCGTCCCACGAACTTCGAGAGGAGGAGAGGCCTTGGCACAAGGGTCAAGGCCTCCTTTCTTCGGCCGAAGGAGAGAGGGAGAGGTGGAGTCCACCTCCAATTCTAGTAGGACTAGGATTCACCCTATTTTGCCTTTTTTCCACTTTTTCTCTTAGGCCTTTTTCCTCCAGCAACATGGGCCTCTTGTGGATGTTCCACCAGCCCACTAAGGGCTGGTTTACACCCTCCTACAGCCCATGTAGCCTCTTGGGTCGAAATACCCCTCCCGGTGGCCTCCCGGTACACTACCGGCACTCCCGGTACACTACCGATGAGCCCGGAACTTTTCCGGCGATTAAAACAGGACTTCCTATATATGAATCTTTACCTTTGGACCTTTCCGGAGATCCTCGTGACATCCAAGATCTCATATGGGACTCCAAACAAACTTCGGTCACCACCATACATAACTCTATACTACCGAAACGTCACCAAACCTTAAGTGTGCAGACCCTGCGGGTTCGAGAACTATGTAGACATGACCGAGACACCTCTACGGTCAATAACCAATGGCGGGACCTGGATGTACACATTGGTTCCTACATATTCTACGAAGATCTTTATTGGTCGAACCTCTATGTCAAGGATTCAGTTAATCCCGTATGATGTTCCCTTTGTTCTTCGGTATGTTACTTGCCCGAGATTCGATCGTTGGTATCTCCATACCTAGTTCAACCTCGTTACTGGCAAGTCTCTTTACTCGTTATGTAATACAAGATCCTGTAACTAACACTTAGTCGCATTGCTTGCAAGGCTTATTGTGATGTTGTATTACCGAGTGGGCCCTGAGATACCTCTTCGTGACACGGAGTAACAAATCCCAGTATTGATCCATGCCAACTCAACAAACACCCTCGGAGACACCTGTAGAGCACCTTTATAGTCACCCAGTTACGTTGTGATGTTTGATACGCACAAGGCACTGCTCCGATGTCCGTGAGTTGCATGATCTCATGGTCATAGGAACATATACTTGACATGCAGAAAAGAGTAGCAATAAACTGACACGATCATAAGCTATGTTTGTAGTTTGGGTCTTGTCCATCACATCATTCTCCTAATGATGTGATCCCGTTATCAAATGACATCTCATGTCCATGGCTAGGAACCCTTAACCATCTTTCGATCAACGAGCTAGTTCACTAGAGGCATACTAGGGACATTGTGTTTGTCTATGTATCCACACATGTATCCATGTTTCCAATTAATACAATTCTAGCATGGATAATAAACAATTATCATGAACAAGGAAATATAATAATAAACACTTTATTTATTGCCTCTAGGGCATATTTCCAGCATGCGGCGTGTTAGGAATCTAGCTTAAGAGCGCAAGTGTCTTTCCACCCATCAAATTTCCCTATACTGTCAAGATGTGGAAGAATTCTTGGTTTTATTGCAAGGATGTTTCGACCAGTGATTCTCAAGTGGGCCTACCAATCTGCTCCGATGAGAGAGTTGTTTCCCCGAAGTTCATGAGGATCTCCAAGTGTGAGAAAACTGACGTTGACATTCTAGTTAATGCTTTGGTCCGAATCAAACAGACCGGCGTAGACGGGATTGACCTGTTGGAATTTTCATCAGTCATTGCATCCAACTGCTTCAGGAGAGGGCAATGCCAATGTGGATGTATGATGGTCTGAATGAACCCACCCGAGTGCATCCCCAACCTTTGATGGGAGACGGGATTGAAGAGTAGGTGAATCTCATAATGGCGGAGCGTGATGACACTCGTGGGAACAAGACGTTGAGGCCTTATGACCAAGAAAACCAACCTAATGCGGCAAATTTTCACTTGTCCATTTTGCAATCCAGATCGTAAACTTGTTTGAGTTGCTTTTAACCTTCGACCACTTCCTTTAGCAGAATTTGTAGGGAATCATTTCCTTAGTGACGAGTGTTGACCACAACCGGGAGGATGTGGAATCCGACAACAATCTAAGTGACAATGAGTTACATGGTGCCAAGGAGGGTGATGAGGAGGAAGATGGTGATGACGATGGTAGTGACGATGAGGAGAGGAGGAGGAATATTCTCCTTTCGAGTATGCTACCAAAGAATGCCGCTACAAGAAATCGCAAGACCAGAGTGCTCAAACCCCGCCTTTCAGAACACTGTAGCGTGGTTGGGCTAGATCTTCAGAGCTAGCAGGCAAAGCTCAAGAAGACAAACGAGAGCTTGAAGAAATCTACTTCTGCCATGAAGGGAGAAATTGCCGAGTTGAAGAAGAGCTACTCCGAGGGGAATAAGAAGTTCAAAGACCAGTCAAAAGCCTCAACGAAGGAAAAAAAGGTACTTAATGATAAAGTTACCAAGCTGCTCAGAAGAAGGCTGAAGAGTTCGTCGAGGACAAGGTACACGTAGTGAACGAAAGGATTGCATGTACATTTTTATGTCTGAGTGATTCTTCCTTGCTCTAATGAGGAGGTCTTAGTAATAAGAATTGACAAAATTTCATTTTTGTATCGAGAGATTTGTTCGTACGTCGAGGCGAAGACCAAGAGAATCCAGAAGGACCTTGACCCCATGAGGTTGCTTCTTCACAACAACACAACAATATCACTTCTCTGACTGGATGAGGCTGCCGATCCAGCAACCAGTTATATTAAACATCCGAAGGATACTATGAAGAAGGTTGAAGACTCGTTTTTCCCTGGAGAAGAGCTTGAAGAGGACGTCAAATATGTTCTTGATCATTTCAAGGAGATCCACAACCGAGTGAATGCTTGGAAGAAGTCTGCAACTCGATGTGAGGCGCACGTGGCCCTCTCGCTCGTCCATGTTCACTTCAAGAAAATTGATGAGGAGAAGCTGAAGGCCCTCATGGTTGCTAATACGAAGGAAACCTTGTTGCAAGATTTCTTGGAGATGTTCATCAAGGCTGTCACTCGGATTTGCAGAGGTGATCGATCCAGACACTTTAATTGATCCAGCCAACCGTGTGAAGAATGCCTGAGATGGTGGTGGCAAACCTTGAGAAAACCTGATGTCGGTATAAATTTGCCTCAGAATGGCAAGTGATTTTGTACTTGATGATCCATAAGTATAGGGTATGAATCGTAGTCCTTTAGATAAGTGAGTGTAGAACCTAACGAGGTGCAGAAGGAAATGGCAAGTGGTTTTCATCATGGAAGTTTCTACAAACACTGACGTAGTGGTAACAAATAGTTTTATAGCAAGGAAATTCATAACAAGTAACTATTAACAATTGTAACAATGGTGCAACAAGGTGGCCAAATCCTTTTTGTAGCAAAGGACAAGACGGAACATACTCTTATATGAACCAAAGCGCTCTCAAGGATACATGGGAATTTCATCTATTCACGATTCATCATGCTTAGTTGATTCACGTTCGTTACTTTGATAATTTAATATGTCGGTGGACCGGTGCTAGGGTGTTGTTCTTACTTGAACAAAAAAAACTACTCCCTCCATTACTTATACAAGACCACAAACTCATATTACAGGTACCAAGGAAAAATTTAATGATCGCTTGGAAAGTCAAGTTTTGTTCGTTAATCGGAATCATTAATACGCTGCATGCACTTAACGAATGAGTGAGAAGAAAGTAGCTAAGTGCCATTATGAATACATGCATGCAAGTATTAAAGAAGTTGCTAGTATGAGGAAACATCATTAATGTTACCTCGATTACTGTTGGTGGCCTTATATAGATGCAAAATGTATTTTTTATAGTGGCCTTGTATAAGGGAATGGAGGGAGTAATTATGATCACACCCTCTCACAAGCATCCACAACTACAAAAGAAGAATTAAGATAAATCTAACCATAGCATGAAACATGTAGATCCAAATTAGCCCCTTACGGAATAACTCATAAACTAGGGTTTAAACTTCTGTCACTCTCGCAACCCATCATCTACTTATTACTCCCCAATGCTTTCGATTAGGCCCATGGTGAAGTGTCATGTAGTCGACGTTCACACGACACCACTAAAAGAAGAGCAACATACACATTATCAAAATATCAAACGAATACCAACATCAAATGATTATTATGACAAGACTTCTCCCATGTCCTCAAGAACGGAAGTAACTACTCAAAACGCATTTCAAGATCAGAGGTGTAATGAAGATTATTAAGGATCTGAACATATAATCTTCCACCAATTAAACCAACCAGAATCAACTACAAGATGTAATCAACACTACTAGCAACCCACATGTACCAATCTATGGTTTGGAGACAAAGATTGAATACAAACTAGGGTTTGAGATGAGATGGTGTTGGTGAAGATCGGTCCTCCCACAATGGAGGAAGCGTTGGTGATCACGATGGCTTAGATTTCCCCCTCTCGGAGGGAAGTTTCCTTGGGGAAATCGCTCTGCCGGAATGCAAAAAAGTGCTAGCCCAGTTTATGCCTTGAGACGGCGATATAGGAGAAGATGAGCACCGGAGGCCTACCAAGGGGACCATGAGCTTGGGGGCGCGCCCTGGCCACCTAGTGGGTCCCCTTGTGTTCCTTTCACCAATAATTTTTATATATTCCAAAATAATTCTCCATCAATTTTCATCTCATTTCTAGTTTTGTAGAATGCCCAGCTCTTTGGTGGTCTTTTCTGGTCCAGAATTCCAGTTGCCGGCAATCTCCCACTCTGTATGTAACTTGTAAAATAAGAGAGAAAAGACATCAGGATTGCATCATAAAGTTTAATAATGACTCAAAACATAATGAATATCAACAAAAAACATGATGCAAAATGGACGTATCAACTCCCCCAAGCTTAGATCTCGCTTGTCCTCAAAACAAAGCCGAACTCGATAATCATGACCACATGCTTAGAGACAGAGGTCTCGATAAACTAAAATACTGACATGAAAGCATCATGATCATTATCATAGAAGCAACATAATATCATAAAACTTCTCATAAACAAATGAAAATCCATCCACACGCTAAAGTATGAATCATAAACCTTATTGAAAACTAACAAACTATGTTCTTAGTCATTGAAATAATTGCAATCCATCATATTTTTAGAAAGAGTCTATGTCAGAGCTTGTTTAGCAAGTTCACATACTCAACTATCATTTAGTCTTGTATGATTGTTGATACTCACGGCATATTTGTGAAGCAAAAAGTTTCAACTAGACACATATGAAGATAGAGGTTTATAGTTTTTCACCATCCAACAACTTATCTCATGGATAATGTCAACATAATAACTCATGATCACCTACATCCAACTAGATATATGTGCATGGATCTTTCCCCACCACATGATACTTGCCAAATATATAATAATAAAAACGAAATAGACATTAATATTATTGACTCTTGCATAAAACTAAATACAAAATATAAATAAAAGATAGGCCCTTCGCAAAGGGAAGCAGAAGTTGTCATACGCTTTTTTATTTGGATATGCAAGATCTTAATGGAAAGGAATGCCACTTTATATTGCGCCTTATGATATCAAACTTTATTATGCAGTATGTTGCTTTTATTTCTTTGCCATCACAAGTTCGTACATGTTTGACACGAAAAAGCAAAGATTTTCTTGTACGAAAAGAAAGAGGAGATTCGTATAAGCGTCTCCCTTTGCATCGGGGAACAAATGTGTTGCGGGCGTGCCAATGTACATTGTACACAAATACAAGGAGAAATAAAAAGAAAGTATGGGCCGCGCGATCAAATGATCAAGCGATCGCGGTCTCCTGGTTCCAGGGGACGTCAGAAAGCCTCCAATTAATTACTCTCGTGGATGGTATCGAGTGACACCTCTAATTAAGCTGGGTAGTCGTCGTCTTTAGTCTTGGCTTCGCGTTCCCATGCATGGTGGTGATGTGTGTGTGTGGCGGCTACAGAGTCCATGTACTAGTGGTACATGCACCGTCGAAAACATGGCCTTTGCTTGGCCACGCCCGCCTACGTCGTCTTGCCTCGTTGGCCTCAGGCAACGTCGATGTAATTAGAGTTGGTTAGCATGCATGGTTAGTCTTGGCTTGGATGTCATCGATGGCTTTATAGATTCGCCGGGTGTGCGAGGGACATGCCCTGCGGGAGTAGATGTTGGAAGGAGAAAAAGAATCGACTGGACGTGCGACACATGGAGTGCACACATCCGTCGATGACCGCATACACCGCCGCCGATGGCGGAGGATGTCGCCACCTGACACCAGCCGCCGGCGGATGAGACACACCCATACTAGGAGCCACTACACAGGAGCAAACCCCGGTGTGTGTGTGTGACATGTGTGCACGCCGTGGAAGAGGAAAGTCACGCGAGATGTGCACACATCCGTAGATGACCGCATAAGCTGCCCACACCAGCGAGGAAGTCGCCACCTCATGTGTCAAGGCGTCCTGAAGTGCCGCCCTTGGCAGCATACAACGTCCTCACCTTACATCGGCCGCTGCCGGATAAGACTCATGCTAATGAGCGTATAGATTGCCACCTTACGCCGTTGGGTACGACCGCCGATGGCAGATAAGCCGCACACCGATAGCACGTGGCGTCGACACGAAGTGCCGACGATGATGCCAAGTCCGCCTTCGCGGCTGATACATCCGGACCGGGAGCCGCTAGACATGAGCGGACCCCGACAGGTGTGACACGTGTTCGTACCAAAGAATATGGAGGCCATGAGATATGCCTAAGCATGTCCCGGCCATGGTCAGATGACGTGCTCCCCTACCAGGAGCCACTACGCATGAGCGGACCCCCGGTGTGTGTGACGCATTAGTGTCGAAGAAGAGGAGGTCGCATGAGATGTGTGTGCTTCTGTAAATGTGTAGAAGGGGTGGCGTACTAGCTGGTGCCGAGTCAAATGATGGATGTCGCCGAGTCCTGTCATGATGGTGTTTCCGACATACTCGACATTGGAGGATGCGCCGGTGATCATGCACGGACGGAAGTCCCGGCACATCCTCGCCTTGCATGGAGGGTGCGCCGGGGTTGCACATACGTGGCGGTCTCGGCACGTCGTCGTCGATGATGAGTTCGACGTGAAGGGATCGCCGGGGGGCTATACGTGAACGGCAACCCCGATGCGTCATCACGGTAATGAGTCCAACATGAAGGGATCGTCGAGGGCTGCACGTGAATGGCAACCCCGACACGTCATCACTGGTGATGAATCCGACATAAACGGATCGTCGGGGTCTGCACGTGAACGGCAACGCCGACGCATCGTCACCGGTGATGAGTCTGGCATGAAGGAATCGCCGGTGTCTGCACACGAACGACAACCGTGGCGCGTTGTCGCCTGTGGTGAATCCGGCGTGAAGGGATCACCAGGGGATGCACATGACTGACAACCCTGGTGCATCGTCCATGACGGTGAGTCCGGCATAAATGGATCGCCGGGAGCTGCACACGAACGACAACCCGGCGCGTCATTGCCGGTGATAAGTCTGACATGAAAAAAGCGCCGCGAGTTGCGCATGAACGGCGACCCTGGCGTAGTAGGCTGGCACATGGGAGACGCCAGAGGAGAGTGTGTCGAGGGCTAGACACTAATGGCAGCCCCATGCACCATCTTCAAGAGCATCGAGAGCCAAAGCCAGAAGCCGGCTTCATCTCCGGCTTGGCCGCAGCTCCGGTTGTGATCATCAAGATGTAAAGAGAGGGGATAGGTAGGAGAGATCAGTCTTGGTTCTCACGTTGAGCGAAGATGATCGGCATGGTTGTCCTGTCGCCTGATGCACGCCCTCCTTTGTATGTTGGAGGCTAGACTGTCTCTCTCTCGATGGTCCGCACCGGAAGACAACCGAATTCGTCTGCGTGAGGTTCGCCTGGATCTCGTACACCTCCTGCGCACGAGAGCCTCCGGCTACCTCCGTCGTCCTTCTGCGTATTCCGGGTTAAGGCGTGAGAGATAGATGGATCTCCCGTATGCCCTCTCCTCGATCTCCCCCTCCCCTTCCTGGGAGCAAGTTCTCTTCTATTTATAGGAGGAGGTCGACCCTTCTGCGAAAACATATTTCAGAGGATATGCACCTATACCTTTTTATCCTAACCATCCATTTCTGTATCGTGATTCGTGCAAATATATTTGTCTTTTTTTTTCTCTCACGTAGAACATGTCTTGAAATCTAAATCTTTACAGAACAACAAAGTTATCTATCTAGAATTTAGGATAAAACTTTTAGATTTTTTGGTACAACATAAATATACAAAATAAGTTTTATTTGATTAAAAAACTTATTTTTAGTATTTATGTCGAACCAAAAATTCGAAAAGTTTTATCCTAGATTATAGTTAGAACGTTTTGTTGTTCTGCAAATATTTAGACTTCATGACATGTTCTATGTGAGAGAAACAAAAAAGAGAAAATCTCATGTAGAAAGTTAGTTGTACCGCAGAGATTTTAAAATGACATTGAAGAGCGAGGATAGAAGGGCCCGGGTGCAGGTGATAAAAAAATCTGCATCCGACCCTTCTGGCGGCTGCACCACAGGGGAAACCTTTCGATCTTTTAGTCATAGTTTGTTTGAATCTTTTCTATATATATCTCCTGCCGATGTTTATTTGGTTTTTTTTTCGGAAGTACATATAAGTATGTGCAGCTTGGACGCGTGGGTATTTGAAACCGTATGCGTACGCCGGCTAGAGCGGTACGTATGAATTCATTGGCCATAAGCTATCTATGCCTATGATGATTTCGTAAATCTCAAGATGATAGACATTTATAAGGATAGAGTATGCGTGTGTGCGTTCATAAGGATAAGTGTATACGCGTATATACGAGCGATTACGTCTGTACTATGTAAAAAAAGGTATATGTGCATGTGCATGACCTTCGATAGATGCATGCATGGACATGTACGTAGGCAATTTTTGCCATGCACCACGTACAAAGTTAACCAAGAGATTAACTAGTCTGTGTATAGATATCATGTGCATCCTGCACTAAACTAAATCATCCATAGCCAAGAATAACTAGATGTATTAGTTATGTATAGAAGAGGGAAAATAACATTAGTCCATAATTTCTTCTTTTTCTTTTTCTTTAATATGCTATGCATCAGTATTTGATTTTTCTTCTTTGGTACAAAATCATGTTGAACGGTATAAAACCTATTTTCCTTTATAATAAAAGATCATACATATTTAGGAGCAATTTTTATTGTTTTTGCATCGATGACAATTTATTTGAAGGATCTTATTCAATCCATAGATAGATATGGTAGACTCTTATGACAAGAAATTTGGTTTAAGGGCTTTTGGATGCATAACTAGTATCTCTATTTGGTGCGAAGTTTCGCTAGTAAAATATTAGGAGCAAGCACCACACGATTAGAGGATCCATGACAATATAATTTCCATGTGAATATAAGCAAACATTACTCATTACGTTGTCTTCCTTGTCCAACGTCAGCTAGTTGATTGTGTATATAATATTTAATGGGGGCTCACAATAATAAAAGATGTCCAAGATAGTATATTTACATGTGAGACCTCTCTTTCATTACTAGTTTTTCATGAATTGCATCAATGACCAATGCTATGTTTGTCAACTTCCAACAAATTGTATCAATTATACTCTTTTTATGTTAAGTCATCACTCCCCATGGGAGTAGCATATGATATTTTTCTTTATTTTCATTGCTAAGATTAATGCAAGAAAGCAAACAACTCAAACTACTCTTTATTATATAAATCTCACACTCAATTACATACATAGATAGCTCACAAAGCAAACACTTGAAACTAGATCATAGTAAAACTTCATTCATCTAAATCATAGGATAACTAAGGATCGAACTGAGATAGATAATGATGGTAAAAGTGATGGTGGTACGATACCGGGGCACATCCCCCAAGCTTGGAACAAACCAAGGGTGGTGCTCATACCCGTGTACTCAAGTTTCTTTCTTCGGTGATGGTGGTGATGAAGTAATGGGCTTGTCCTTCAGCAACCGGTATTCAAATTATCATTGATCCTTCGAAGGGCCTGATTTTGGTCCTCCAGAAAGATAACCTCCTGAGTGAGTGCGATGTTCTAGGCACAAATTGCTTCCACAACTTTTAATGCATTAATTTAAGGTAAATAAAGATCATCGTGAAGGGTGTGTAATATGTCTCCCTTTTTCGAGTCTTCAAAGATGTATCCAAAACAATCTCCTCTAGATTTCTTTTATTCTTCTTCTTCTCTTCTTGTAGCATCTCCTTGGGTCATGGATTCATCCTCCTCCTTCAAAGACAATTCATAGTAGACCTCGCTGCAGGGGTGCTTGCCCGAAACAAGTTAATCTATGTGATGCTTCTCATGGAGGCTTGGGGGGGGGGGGGGGGCATGAGCGCTTCTGAGATCTTGGGTTCCTGACAAAAAATAGCTCGAAACAAGAATGGAGGGAAAACTTGCGATACTGTGGTCAAACATCAAGGAGTATATATAATGATTTTTTTCATATAGGAAAAGTCTACGAAAGGAAAACGGAGTCAGGAAAGTCCACGAGGGGCCTAGGAGCTAGGCAGGCGTGCCCTGGGGGCAAGGGTGCGCCCCTCGCTCGTGGCCACCTCGTGCACTTTCTTGGTTGGTTATTATTTTTTGTAGTTTTTTTTATTTTTTTCAAAACAAACAAAAATTGCTTTTATGGAACTTTTGGAGTCGGTTTGTTTACCGTACCACATACCCGCCCTTTTGAGGATTCTGGAGGGTTCTCTGAGGTCTCTTTTATGTGCTCCTTAGGTGTCATCATTTGGATAATGTTGGTTTCCTTGTTAATGGGTGTACCTGAAATATATTGATTAATTCTTTTCCCATTAACCACTTTAGGATTTGTGCCATCGGCGTTGTTGATCTTGATGGCTTCGAAGAGATAAAACTCCTCGATAATGTAGGGTCCTTCCCATTTGGAGATGAGTTTTCCTACAAAGAATCTTAAATGAGAATTGTATAATAGAGCATGATCACCAATGTTAATTTCTCATTTTTGTATTCTCTTTTCATGCCATCTAGAGAACTTGGCAAGATTGTGTCCACCATTTGGCATTTTCATAAGCTTGTGTCCACCATTCATCTAGAGAACTCATGTCAAATAACCTATTTTCACCGACACGTTTGAACTCGTAGTTAAGTTCTTTAATTTCCCAATATGCCTCATGTTCTAATTCTAGAGGTAAATGATAATATTTTCCATAGACCATTTTATAGGGGGACATACCCATAGGATTTTTTATAAGCAGTTCTATATGTCCATAATGGATCATCTAGTTTCTTAGACCATTTCTTTCTAGATGTATTAACGGTCTTTTGCAAGATTTTTCTTTATTTCTCTATTGCTCAATTCAACTTGACCACTAGATTGAGGATGATATGGAGAGGCAATTCTATGGTTAACATCATATTTACCTAAGAGTTTACGAAATGCACCATGACTAAAATGTAAACCACCACCAGTCATTAAATATCCGGGGACTCCAAACCTCTGAAAGATAAACTCTTTAAGCATTTTAATAGAATGTTGATATCAACACTACTAGTTGGAATAGCTTCTACCAACTTAGTAACATAATCAACAACAACTAAAATATGAGTACATCCAATAGAGATGGGCCCCAAACACTGCTAGTTGGAATATCAACACTACTAGTTGGAATATCCACGAGGTGGGCCCCAAACATCAAATGGTTCAATAACAACTGAATAATTCATTGAAATTTCCTGACATCTACCAATATTACCAATTCTTTGACATTCATCACAGGAAAGGACAAACTTACGTGCATGCGTGAAGAGAGTACGCCAATAAAACCAGACTGTAATACCTTATGCATAGTTCTGTCTCTCGCATGGTGTCCTCCATATGCTTCGTAATCACACTTCCGTAGGATTTATTCCTGTTCATACTTAGGTACTGATACGTCTCCAACATATCTACTTTTCCTAACACTTTTGCTCTTGTTTTGGACTCTAATTTGCATGACTTGAATGAAACTAACCCGGATTGACGCTGTTTTTAGCAGAACTACCATGGTGTTGTTTCTTGTGCAGAAATAATTTTTTTCGAAATGGAACAAAACTTTTTAGAGAATTATTTTGGAATATATGAGGAATATTGGAGCCATAAGCCACCAGAGAGGGGGCCCAGGGTGGCCAGCCTCCACTAGGGCATGTGAGACTCCCTGGCGCGGCCTGGTGGTGCGTGCCCACCTCGTGGGTCCTTTGATCCTAATTACAGTGCTATAAAATCCTAAGTTTCGAGTGAAAAATTAGAGAGAAAGTTTCATCGCATTTCACGATATGGAGCCACTGCCACCTCCCGTTCTTCATCAGGAGGCCAGATTTGGAGCTCGTTTGGGGCTCCAGACAGGGGAATTGGTCTTCGTCATCACTAACCCTTCTACATCGCCAATTCCATGATGCTCCCCATCGTGAGTGAGTAATTACTTCGTAGGCTTGCTGACTGGTGAGGAGTCTGATGAGATTCATCATGTAATCAAGTTAGTTTGCACTATGTTCTAGGATTGATGTTGCTATGACTTTACCATGGTTAATGCTTGTCACTAGGGCCCGAGTTCCATGATTGCAGATATGAACCATTTATGTTATCATCATTATATCCATGTTCTTAATCTGATCTTGCCTAGTCATATGCATCTATTATGTGTTATGATCCGTCAACCCCATAGTGACAATATTTGGGATACTTCACGGTGATGACGTAGTTTGAGGAGTTCATGTATTCACTATGTGTTAATGCTTTGTTCTGATTCTCTATTAAAAGGAGGCCTTAATATCCCTTAGTTTCCTTATGGACCCCGCTGCTACGGGAGGGTAGGACAAAAGATGTCATGCAAGTTCTTTTCCATAAAGCACGTATGACTGTATACGGAATACATGCCTACATTACATTGATGAACTGGAGCTAGTTCTGTGTCACCCTAGGTTATGACTGTTATATGATGAATATCATCCAATGAATACACCGATCCAGTGCCTACAAGCTTTCCACTTATTGTTCTTGCTAAGTTACTACTACTGCTGTTACTATTGCACTTGCTACAAAACCACTACTGCTATTGTTACCGCTACTGTTAGTGTTACTACTACTATCAAACCATCATATTACTGTGCCACTGATCACTTTGCTGCAGATATTTATCTCCAGGTGTGGTTGAATTGACAAGTCAACTGTTAATACTCTCAAATATTATTTGGCACCCCTTGTGTCGAATCTATAAATTTGGGTTGAATACTCTATCCTCGAAAACTGTTGCGATCCCATGTACTTGTGGGTTATCACGTACACAACCTCTAATAATACCATCTACTCCTTCTTTGTCTAAATGTGGGTCATCCCAAAAGTAATGTCTCAAGTTAAAGAAGAACCTTTTCTTTTGTGTGATGAAATTAGGCGGTACGTATTTAACAACAATGCAATTAGCATAATTCTTGTACCACTGACTATTGTGAGAAGTAGAAGGATTTATAACAACCAATTGCTCATCAGGAAAACTATCATCAATAGGAAGTGGGTTATCAAGAACATTTTCCATCCTAGACAAATTATCCGATATAGGGTTTTTAGCTCCCTTCCTATCAACAATATGCAAATCAAACTGTGTAAGTGAAAGAACCCACCTAATCAGTCTAGGTTTAACATCTTTATTTTCCATAAGATATTTAATAGCAACATGATTGATGTGAATTATTAATTTAGAATCAACTATATAAGATCTGAATTTATCACATGCAAACACAAGTGCTAGAAATTCTTTTTGTGTGGTATCCAGGGACAGATGAAGGGGGGTCGAGACCACGCCCCTATCAATCCCATATCTGCTTAACAGTGATCTGGTTTAGCGTAGGTTTTCTCTAATTATGCATAGTGTGACATGTTCCGCCACCCCTATCGGCCTGCCCCTCTGTGTAATGACATAGCGTGAAACACCTCCAGAGCCGAGCCCGTGTCTAGTAGAGTGTAGGTCAAGCCCAATAGAAAACAAAAATGCCCAAGATGAAAGACAAAGTGGCTAGCTGGCTAGATAAGGAACACACACATGCAAACATATGTTTCACGGTTGCTATGGATTGACGCCTAAGGTGTAACAACCCAAGTGCAACCCTTGCCATTTTGGTCATGTATCTCATGTGGACCTCCATGTTTGCCCTATGTGGTTTGTATGAGTTAAATTTGCTTCATGTCATTCTTGCATCATGCATCATGTTCTTCATATATTGCATAATATTTCTTGCCTTGTTGCCTTGTGATTGTGGTGTGGTTAGAGTGGTATGTGTGTTTGGAGATACCATGGGAGTGGGGTGTGTGCTTGTGGGGTTAAACCCCTCTTCCATTTGAACATCTTAGAAAACCCCCTTTTGCTCTCAATTATCTTATGACATCAGTTTTAACTTGTGTTATAAATCTTTTAAAAATGTTCTGTTGCTCAAGTTAATTGTGCTGAGTGGAGTAGGTGAGCTCTTTCACTTGTTGCTGCCGTTGTTATATATGTATTTAAATAAAACAACATGTAATATTAATAAAAGGAATTAATTTGCTTAGGTTAAAAATGCCAAGTTTATTTTTATTAAATAGGGCTTATTTTACTGAGTGCCAACATATTTTATTTTTCTTCTCTCAAACTCCTTCTAAACCCTCCTTCCTCTCCCTCCTCACGGTAAGATTCACAGAGGAGAGTTGGCTTTAGAGAAGTTCAGAGCGAGAGAAAGCAGAGCTCCGCTGCAGTCGTCGTCGTCGCCATCGCCGTCACCTCCAGTTGGTCCTCCTCGGCGTCCAAGACGCTAGGGTGGTTTGTGGAGCTACCCGCGTTCGGTTCCCAGTGTTAGGAGGCCCGAAGAGTCCCTACATCGTCGTGTCATCATCTTCCTCCGCTCCGTCAGGCAGCGCTGCCCCTCGACGTCTCTTCTTCGCGCGCTAGTGCCTTCTAGCCCTCTGGTGAGCCGTAGCTTCCCCCTCACCTCGCATCATCGCTGTCGTTAGGCTATAGCAGGTCCTTGTCGCCGTAGAGCATCGCCTCGCCGTCGTCGCCATTTAGAACAAGGATTGGCCTTGAGGGCCTTGCCTCCTTCCCCCTCGTCGCAAGATGACCAGGGAATGGATTCCCCGTACGGTCTCCTTTCCCCGCGGGTGGCCAGCTCGTCTGATTGGTCGCCGCTGTGTGTCGTCGGGTTCCTCCTCTGCTTGGATCGCCGGAGGGGCAGTGCAGGAGAGGGGCATGTTCAAAAGGGCAGAGACCCCTCTATGTTCAGTCGCGCGCGTGTGGCGCAGTGGTCGAGCGACCGCTGTGTACACAGGGGGTCTCAGGTTCGATCCCCCCGAGCCCTTTTATTTTTCTGTGTGTGAGTGTACTATGCGTGTGTGTCTCTTTGTGATCCTGTCTGTGTGTGTGTGACAGGCGGGCCAGTGTGTAGACCCCGTCATACTCAGGAGGGGCCCGGTGTCTATGCCAGTGGGACCTCTCCCCTTTCTTTTATTTATTTTGTTGTTTATATTCTCTATATTTTTATCTGATTTTGGAATGCTTGCTTAATCAGGCCAATGGCATCTTTGGTCATGTCCAAATAGGGTAGGAAATGACTCATAAGTGATTGTGTGTATTTTTGAATTAGGTTTTGGGCAATTTACAAATGCAAATTTATGGGTGTGATATATGGATTTGGGGTAGAAAAATCCCTGTAATCCATTGGTGTAATTTGTTTTAACTTTTGAGCAAGTTTTGCAAAATGTCATTTTGTCCCAATATGCCATTTTGTCATTTTTGTATGAATAAATCCTTGCATGCTATGATAATTGTGTATCCATGAAAGTGGAAGTGTTTTATGAGTATTATGCCATGGTATTTTCTTTAGACATGATAAACATGCATATAAGTGGGTGTCTTGCTCCAAAGTAGCTAATAAAAATGTTGCTGTTTTCCACATGCTAAATATTTCTAAGTCTAAGAATCTGTTATTATTTTTATGCCATGTTAAGTGGATGCTACCAAGTGTCCTGTTGAGTTTTAGCTCAAGCTCAGTGCTAGTGTTTTGTAGTAGATATTGTACTCTATCATCCTGTTAATTTTTATGACATGAGGTGGTCTCTAGCATCATTATTTTCTACTGTCCAATTGCTATCAGGTTAACTCAGATTCCAGAAATCTGTGATTTTCTCCAAGTCCCTAGAATCTGTTTCATTATGCCATCTTGTGAGCTTCATGCTTAGTGATCCTTGCTTGCTTTTGGGTTTTTGTAGTTGGATGATTTGTCAAGCATGTTATGTAGTTTCTGTACATGCCTTGTTTGAGGTTGGAAACATCCTGTAGCTCTAGATAATTGATGTGCAAGTTGCTATGTTGCTGTTTTGGGCAGAGTGTGAGTGGTGTTGTTTTGTGACTTGTGGGGGCTATGCTCCATTGTTTTGCTTGATATTTGGATCTATTGTGATTGGTTTTTCCTTTCCTAACCAGTGGCTACCGTGGAGAACCAAGGAGAACCCCATAGCGTTCCTTGTCTCGTATTTTGTCTTCGTACCTTGCCGTGAGCGTAGCGTGAGAACCGTTACTCCATTTCCTACGTTTTACATATGCATTTGCACCGATTTTGCATGAAGCATCCATATTTTCCATGATCATGCATGTTCAAACAACTTAACATGAGGTTCTATCCAGAATTGTAAATAACTTAACTATTGCATGAGAAACATGACTAGCTTAGGATTACCATGTTAAATACTTCAAATGATTCATGCATCATCTTGTTTGTGCATTGCACCTTGGTTGTTTGTTTATTATTGCTGTTTCACTTTGGGTAGACGCGAGTATTGAACCTGGGTACGAGGATCTAGGAGACTACCACTACGAGGACCCAACTCTTTGTCCCTTTGAAGAACCAACAGGCAAGATGATCGTACCCGGATCCCGACACCATTTTCGCTTTGCTAGATGTCTCACTCTTATCGTTACATTTGTGTTACATACCACTTGAATGTCAAGTCTCCTACATTGCCATGATAGCCTGTAACTCCTCCACTACCTAGCAAACCTTGTTTGGCTAAGTTACCGCTGCTCAGCCCCTCTTATAGCGTTCTTAGATGCAGGTGCAGGTTGTTTACATGTGATAACATGGATATCTGGAGATATCAAAATATTTACTGCTATTTAAATTAATGCACATATATATATGTTGGGGAACGTTGCATGGGAAACAAAAAATTTCCTACGCACACGAAGATCTATCCATGGTGATGAGCATCTACGAGAGGGAGAGTGGATCTACATACCCTTGTGGATCGCTAAGCGGGAAGCGTTAAGAAACGCGGTTGGTGTAGTCGAACGTCTTCACGATCCAAATGGCCGTGCGTCCCGCGATCCAATCATGATCCGTCCCGCGATCCAATCACGATCCGTCCTGCGATCTGATCACGATCCGTCCCACGAACTTGATCATGATCCGTCTCACGAACTTGATCACGATCCTTCTGATCTAGCACCGAACGGACGACACCTCCGCGTTCAGCACACATACAGCTTGATGACGACGTCTTGATCCAGCAAGAAGGAGTGGAGAGGAAGAAGTGTTCTCCGGCAGCCTGACGGCGCTCCGGCGATGGTGGTGGAGCAATTCCGGCAGGGCTTCGCCTAAGCACTGCAGAAAACCGATCTAGAGGAGAAACTATGCACTGGAGGAACGGGTAGCACGTGGCTGAAAATCTAGTGCAAAAACCCTCAATACCACCAGTATATATAGGAGGAGAGGAGGAGAGGAGGCAGCTTGGCCTCCAAGCCTCCTAGGCTTCGGCCGAACTAGGAGAGGAGGAGTCCACCTCCTCCACTCCTAGTAGGATTAGGATTCATCCTTTTTTTCCCTTTTTGCCTTTTTCCACCTTTTTCCTTTTGGGTTTTCTTCTCCAGCCACATGGGCCTTGTGTGGGAGTTTCCACCAGCCCACTAAGGGCTGATATTCACTCTCCCATAGCCCATGAAGCCTCTTGGGTCGAAATACCCCTCCTGGAGGTCTCCCGGTACACTGCCGACACTCCCGGTACACTACCGATAAGCCCGGAACTTTTCCGGCGACCAAAACAGGACTTCCTATATATGAATCTTTACCTTCAGACCATTCCGGAGCTCCTCGTGACATCCAGGATCTCATTCGGGACTCCGAACAAACTTCGGTCACCACCATACATAACTCTATACTACTGAAACATCACAAAACCTGAAGTGTGCAGACCCTACGGGTTCGAGAACTATGTAGACATGACCGAGACACCTCTACGGTCAATAACCTAAAGTGTGCAAGTCTCTTTAATAGTTCTGTAATACAAGATCCCGTGACCAACACTTAGTCACATTGCTTGCAAGGCTTATTGTGATGTTGTATTACCGAGTGGGCCCTGAGATACCTCTCCGTCACACGGAGTAACAAATCCCAGTATTGATCCATGCCAACTCAACAGAAACCCTCGGAGACACCTGTAGAGCACCTTTAAAGTCACCCAGTTACGTTGCGACATTTGATACACACAAGGTACTCCTCCGATATCTGTGAGTTGCATGATCTCATGGTCATAGGAACATATACTTGACATGCAGAAAACAGTAGCAATAAACTGACACGATCATAAGCTACGTTTGTAGTTTGGGTCTTGTCCATCACATCATTCTCCTAATGATGTGATCCCGTTATCAAATAACATCGCATGTCCATGTCTAGGAAACCTTAACCATCTTTCAATCAACGAGCTAGTTCACTAGAGGCTTACTAGGGACATTGTGTTTGTCTATGTATCCACACATGTATCCATGTTTCCAATTAATACAATTATAGCATGGATAATAAACGATTATCATGAACAAAGAAATACAATAATAAACACTTTATTTATTGCCTCTAGGGCATATTTCCAACAGTCTCCCACTTGCACTAGAGTCAATAATCTAGTTCACATCACTATGTGATTTACATTGTAATGAATCGAACACCCATGTAGTTCTGGTGTTGATCATGTTTAGCCCTTGGAAGAGGTTTAGTCAACGGGTCAGCAAAATTCAGATCCGTGTGCACTTTGCAAATATTTATGTTCTTCTCCTCGATGTAATATCGGATGTATTCCGCTTCGCACGTAGAATCAGCTACCACGCTTTGCTTGGAACTGCACCAACTTACCGCTCCCCCGTTAAGAATAAATACGTATCCGACTTGCGACTTAGAGTCGTCCGGATCAGTGTCAAAGCTTGCATCGACGTAACCCTTTACGACGAGCTCTTCATCACCTCCATAAACGAGGAACATTTCCTTAGTCCTTTTCAGGTACTTAAGGATATTCTTGACCGCTTGCCAGTGCTCCATTCCAGGATCACTTTGAAACCTTCCGGCCATACTTATGGCAAGGATGACATCGGGTATTGTGCACAACATTGCATACATGATAGAGCCTACGGCTGAAGCATAGGGGATGACACTCATCTTTTCTCTATCTTCTGCAGTTACTGGGCATTGAGTCTTACTCAACTTCACACCTTGTAATAGAAGCAAGAATCCCTTCTTGGACTGTTCCATTTCGAACTTCTTCAAAACTTTATCAAGGTATGTGCTCTGTGAAAGTGCTATTAAGCATCTCGATCTATCTCTATAGATCTTAATACCTAATATGAAAGCAGCTTCTCCTAGGTCCTTCATTGAGAAACTCTTGTTCAAATATTCCTTCACACTTTCCAGCATTTCTATATTGTTTCCAATCAGCAATCTGTTATCCACATATAATACTAGAAACGCTATAGAGCTCCCACTCACTTTCTTGTAAATACAAGTTTCTCCGTAAACTTGTATAAACTCAAACGCTTTGATCACCTCATCAAAGCGCTTATTCCAACTCCGAGATGCTTGCACCAGTCCATAAATGGATCGCTGGAGTTTGCAAACTTTGTCAGCATTCTCTGGATCGACAAAACCTTCAGGTTGCATCATATACAACTCTTCCTCAAGGAAACCGTTGAGGAACGCTGTTTTTACATCCATCTGCCAGATTTCGTAGTCGAAATAGGCAGCTATCGCTAACATGATTCTGACAGACTTAAGCATCGCTACGGGTGAGAAAGTCTCATCGTAGTCAACTCCTTGAACTTGTGAAAAACCCTTTGCCACAAGTCGAGCTTTATAGACGGTGACATTACCGTCCGCGTCTGTCTTCTTCTTAAAGATCCATTTGTTCTGAATGGCCTTTCGCCTTTCAGGTAATACTTCCAAAGTCCATACTTTGTTTTCATACATGGATCCCATCTCGGATTTCATGGCCTCTAACCATTTCTCGGAATCCGAGCCCATCACTGCTCGTCCATAGCTCGTAGGTTCATTGTTGTCCAACAACATGACCTCCAAGACAGGGTTGCCGTACCACTCAGGGGTAGTACGCGGCCTTGTCGACCTATGAGGTTCAATAGTTGCTTGATCCGATGCTTCATGATCATCATCATTAACTTCCTCTTCTACCGTCATAGGTTCCACAGAAACATCTTTCTGCGCTGCGCTACTTTCTGGTTGAAGTAAAGGTTCAATAACCTCATCAAGCTCTATTTTCCTCCCACTCAATTCTTTCGAGAGAAACTCTTTCTCAAGAAATGTTCTGTTTTTAGCGACAAACACTTTGCCTTCGGATCTGATATAGAAGGTATACCCGACTGTCTCTTTCGGGTATCCTATGAAGACACATTTCTCCGCTTTGGGTTCCAGCTTCTCACTCTGAAGCTTTTTGACATAAGCATCACATCCCCAAACTTTAAGAAATGACAACTTTGGCTTCTTGCCAAACCACAGTTCATATGGCGTTGTCTCAATAAATTTTGATGGTGCCCTATTTAAAGTGAATGCAGCTGTCTCTAATGCATAACCCCAAAACGATAGTGGCAAATCAGCAAGAGACATCATAGAACGCACCATATCTAATAAGGTTCGATTACGACGTTCGGACACACCATTACGTTGTGGTGTTCCGGGCGGTGTCAACTGTGAAACAATTCCACACTCACTGTCTTAAGTGACTACCAAACTCATAACTCAAATATTCACCTCCTCGATCAGATCGCATGAACTTAATCTTCTTGTTATGATGATTCTCAACTTCACTCTGAAATTGCTTGAACTTTTCAAACATTTCAGACTTGTGTTTCATTAAGTAAATATACCCATATCTACTTAAGTCATCAGTGAAGGTGAGAAAATAACGATATCCACCATGCACTATAACATTCATTGGACCGCACACATCAGTATGTATGATTTCCAATAAGTCACTCGCCCGTTCCATTGTACTAGAGAACGGCGTTTTAGTCATCTTGCCCATGAGGCATGGTTCACATGTGTCAAGTGATTCAAAATCAAGTGACTCCAAAAGTCCATCAGCATGGAGCTTCCTCATGCGTTTTACACCGATATGACCTAAACGGCAGTGCCACAAGAAAGTGGTACTATCATTATCAACTCTACATCTTTTGGCATCAATGTTATGAACATGTGTGTCATCACTATCAAGATTCAATATGAATAAACCCCTAATATTGGGTGCATGACCATAAAAGATATTACTCATATAAATAGAACAACCTTTATTCTCTGATTTAAACGAGTAACCGTCTCGCAATAAACAAGATCCAGATATAATGTTGATGCTTAACGCAGGCACTAAATAACAATTATTCAGGTTCATCACTAATCCCGATGGTAATCAAAGAGAGAGCTTGCCGATGGTGATCACATCAACCTTGGAACCATTTCCCACGCGCATCGTCACTTCGTCCTTTGCCAGCCTTCGTTTATTCCGTAGTTCCTGCTTTGAGTTGCAAATGTGAGCAACCGAACCGGTATCAAATACCCAGGCACTACTATGAGAGCTAGTAAGGTACACATCAATAACATGTATATCATATATACCTTGTTTGTCGTTGGCCACCTTCTTGTCAGCCAGGTACTTGGGGCAGTTCTGCTTCCAATGACCAGTTCCTTTGGAATGAAAGCACTCAGTTTCTGGCTTGGGTCCATGCTTGGGCTTCTTTGCAGGAGTAGCAACTGCTTTGCCATCCTTCTTGGTTTTACCCTTCTTGCCCTTGCCCTTGACTTTGCCATTTTTCTTGAAACTAGTGGTTTTATTGACCATCAACACTTGATGTTCGTTCTGGATTTCAGACTCAGCGACTTTTAGCATCGCAAATAGCTCGACGACTGACTTGTTCATCCCGTGCATGTTATAGTTCATCACAAAGCTCTTGTAACTAGGTGGCAGTGATTGAAGAACTCTGTCAGTGATCGCCTCTTGCGAAAGGGCAATTCCCAACTCTGCTAGACGAGTTGAATACCCAGACATTCTGAGTATATGTTCACTGATAGACCCGTTGTCCTCCATCTTGCAAGCATAGAACTTATCAGAGGTTTCATACCTCTCGATCTGGGCGTTCTTCTGAAAGATAAACTTCAACTCCTGGAACATCTCATATGCTCCATGACGTTCAAAACGTCTTTGAAGTCCCGATTCTAAGCCATACAATATTGCACACTGAACTATTGAGTAATCTCCAGTACGTGCCTCCCAAGCGTTGTTAACGTCTTCGGAGGTCATGTCTTCTGGTTGGTCACCAAGCGGTGCATCAAGGACATATGATTTCTGGGAAGCCGTGAGGATAATCCTCAGATTACGGGCCCAGTCAACAAAGTTACTTCCATCATCTTTCAATTTAGCTTTCTCTAGGAACGCATTAAAATTCAGGGGTGCTACTGCGTGAGCCATTGATCTACAACATAAATATGCAAAATTCACTTAGCCTATTGTTCAAGATAATGAGTTTAGTTAATAAAATTACTAAAGCTCCCACTCAAATTGACATCCCTCAGGTCATCTGAGTGTCACATGATCCAAATCCACCAACTCAAGTTCGATCATCACGTGAGTTGAGGTGGCTTCAATGGTGAATATCATTATGTTGATCATATCTACTATATGACTCATGTTCGACCTTTCGGTCTCTTGTGTTCCGAGGCCATGTCTGTACACGCTAGGCTCGTCAAGTTTAACCCGAGTGTTCTGCGCGTGCAACACTGGCTTGCACCCGTTGTATGTGAACGTAGAGTCTATCACACCCGATCATCACGTGGTGTCTCAACACGACGAACTTTCGCAACGGTGCACACTCGGGGAGAACACAATTTTATCTTGAAATTTAAGTGAGGGATCACCTTATAATGCTACCGTCGTACTAAGCATAACAAGGTGCATAAAAGGATTAACATCACATGCAATTCATAAGTGACGTGATATGGCCATGAACTTGTGCTTTAGATCTCCATCTTGAAAGCACCGACATGATCTTCATCGTCACCGGCACAACACCATGATCTCCATCATCTTGATATCCATCAACGTGTCGGCATTGTGGTTGTCATGCCCTGCATGCTTGTACTACTATTGCTACCGTTTAGCAATAAAGTAAAGCATTACATAGCGCTTAATGATTGACACGCAGGTCATACAATAATTAAAGACAACCCTATGGCTCCTGCCAGTTGCCATACTCATCGACATGCAAGTCGTGAAATTCTATACATCACATGATCATCTCATACATCACATATATCACATCATGTAATTGGCCATATCACATCACAACATACCCTGCAAAAACAAGTTAGACGTCCTCTAATTGTTGTTGCATGTTTTACGTGGCTGCTACAGGTTTCTAGCAAGAACGATTCTCACCTACACATAAACCACAACGGTGATACATAATTTGCTTTTCAACCTTCTCAAGGACCGCCTTTGTTGAATCCGATCCAACTAAAGTGAGATAAACTGCCATCCGCAAGCCATCTAGGCAACAAGTTGCGTCGAGGGAACCGGTCTCTCGTAAGCGTACGTGTAATGTTGGTCCGGGCCGCTTCATCTCACAATACCGCTGAACCAAAATCCGACCAAGGGAGGAAGCAATCTAAGCATCAACGCCCACGAACCTTTTGTGTTCTACTCGAGATCTCATCTACACATAGACCTAGCTCATGATGCCACTGTTGAGGAATGTTGCATGGGAAACAAATTTTTTCCTACGCACACGAAGATCTATCCATGGTGATGAGCACCTATGAGAGGGAGAGTGGATCTACATACCCTTGTAGATTGCTAAGTGGGAAGCGTTAAGAAACGCGGTTGGTGTAGTCGAACGTCTTCGCGATCCAAATCGCCGTGCGTCCCGCGATCCAATCACGATCTGTCCCGCAATCCCATCACGATCTGTCCCACGATCTGATCATGATCCGTCCCATCAACTTGATCACGATCCATCTCACGAACTTGATCACGATCCTTTCGATCTAGCACCGAATGGACGACACCTCCGCGTTCAGCACACGTACAGCTTGATGACGATCTCCACCGTCTTGATCCAGCAAGAAGGAGTGGAGAGGAAGAAGTTTTCTCTGGCATCCTGACGGCTCTGGCGATGGTGGTGGAGCAATTCTGGCAGGGCTTCGCCTAAGCACTGCAGAAAACCGATCTAGAGGAGAAACTATACACTGGAGGAACGGGTAGCACGTGGCTGAAAATCTAGTGCAAAAACCCTCAATACCACTAGTATATATAGGAGGAGAGGAGGAGAGGAGGCAGCTTGGCCTCCAAGCCTCCTAGGCTTCGGCCGAACTAGGAGAGGAGGAGTCCACCTCCTCCACTCCTAGTAGGATTAGGATTCATCCTTTTTTTTTCCTTTTTGCCTTTTCCCACCTTTTTCCTTTTGGGTTTTCTTCTCCAGCCACATGGGCCTTGTGTGGGAGTTTCCACCAGCCCAATAAGGACTGATATTCACTCTCCCACAGCCCATGAAGCCTCTTGGGTCGAAATACCCCTCCTGGAGTCTCCCGGTACACTACCGGCACTCCCGGTACACTACCGATAAGGCCGAAACTTTTCTCGCAACCAAAACAGGACTTCCTATATAAGAATCTTTACCTCCGGACCATTCCGGAGCTCCTCGTGACGTCCAGGATATCATCTGGGACTCCGAACAAACTTCGGTCACCACCATACATAACTCTATACTACCGAAACGTCACCAAACCTTAAGTGTGCAGACCCTGCGGGTTTGAGAACTATGTAGACATGACCGAGACACGTCTACGGTCAATAACCAATGGCGGGACCTGGATGTCCACATTGGTTCCTACATATTCTACGAAGATCTTTATCGGTCAAACCTCTATGTCAAGGATTCAGTTAATCCCGTATGATGTTCCCTTTGTTGTTCGGTATGTTACTTGCCCGAGATTCGATCGTCGGTATCTCCATACCTAGTTCAACCTCGTTACTGGCAAGTCTCTTTACTCGTTCTGTAATACAAGATCCCGTGACCAACACTTAGTCACATTGCTTGCAAGGCTTATTATGATGTTGTATTACCGAGTGGGCCGTGAGATACCTCTGCGTCACACGGAGTAACAAATCCCAGTCTTGATCCTTGCCAACTTAACAGACACCCTCGGAGACACCTGTAGAGCACCTTTATAGTCACGCAGTTACGTTGCAACGTTTGATACACACAAGGTACTCCCCCGATATCTGTGAGTTGCTTGATCTCATGGGCATAGGAACATATACTTGACATGCAGAAAACAGTAGCAATAAACGATCATAAGCTACGTTTGTAGTTTGGGTCTTGTCCATCACATCATTCTCCTAATGATGTGATCCCGTTATCAAATGACATCTCATGTCCATGGCTAGGAAACCTTAACCATCTTTCAATCAACGAGCTAGTTCACTAGAGGCATACCAGGGACATTGTGTTTGTCTATGTATCCACACATGTATCCATGTTTCCAATTAATACAATTATAGCATGGATAAGAAACGATTATCATGAACAAAGAAATACAATAATAAACACTTTCTTTATTGCCTCTAGGGCATATTTCCAACAATATCTTGGTAAGGTGGAAGGCTTGGCCTTTTGCTCGGTGTTTTGTTCCACTTTTACCGCCATAGTTACATGTTACCGGTGTTATGTTTCCATATTTTGCACTCCTAACATGCTCGGGGTTGTTATGGGGACCCCCTTGATTATTCATTTTAGATTAAAGCTTGTCTGGCAAGACCCAACTTTGGTACTATTTTCTTAACAACCTAATAAAATGCATATGGCTTTGCAACCCCGTGGATAATTAATCAACAACCTGGGCCAGTGCTCCTCATGAGTGTTGGTCCAAACCAAGCGACGTCCGACGCCCCCTGGTCGCCTAGGGTTTTAGCCAACCTGGCGTCTAGCTCATTTGGTAGTGCCCTGAGACATAGATACGTGCAGCTCCTATTGGGATCTGGCCTGCCGGCGGTCTTGCTGGACTTGTTTTACCTTTCTCGAATGTCTTGCGTGAGGAATTCCGATCTTCTTCGGGCTATCTCGAGGTGTCGGTTTTCCTTTGGAATTGCCTAGGATGATCACGAGATCCGTGGTCGAGGTTATTCCCGCGGCTTGTGGTTAATTTGTGATGGATTAGTTGGAGCACCCTTGTAGGGTTAAATCTTTCGGAAAGCCGTGCCTGCGGTTATGTGGCTACTTGGATATTTTTTAACACCCGATTATAGTCAACTTGAAGTGAACTCTAATAAAAAACCAACTTTGTGTGTAACCGTGATCGTCTCTGCTCATGAACATGAACCGAGAGAGAACACAGTGGGGTTATGTTTGACGTAAGTAGTTGTTCAGGATCACTTAGTGATCATAGTAGTTTTCGACCGTCTTACATAGAACACCTTATTTACCTTCATGTTCTCGTAAGCTAGCCACCAAATAATGCTTAATGCTTGCTGCAAACTCAATACTTACCCCTTCCAAACCAATAAGCTTACATAGTTTCGGTACCCGGGTACATGATTGCTGAGTCTCCTATGGCTCACAGATTAAAACAATACAGGTGTATGTGTCGATGAGTCCGTGCCACATGATGTGACCCAGATCCAGTGGGAGTATGATGAAGAATGTGGCAGAATGTATGTCACATACCCCGATGAGTAGAGAGGCCATGGTCATGATCGTTGGGCCAGCAAGGCAATTTTTCATTGCTTCTTTATTTGCTTGATTTCGTCCGTAGACGGACTCTGTCTTTTGTGTGATGTTTGAATAATTGCATGAACTTGCAATTTAGCTTGTGGCGAGTGTAAGCCAACTCCTATACTCATCTCTTCCTACATGTATGCAATGTTTACTGCTCTTGCGAAACAACAAGATGCGCCTCTATCCCCGTCGAGGCCCCCATGCCTAAATAAGGATAGGCGCGC
Source organism: Hordeum marinum (assembly GCA_022496015.1). NCBI lineage: Eukaryota > Viridiplantae > Streptophyta > Magnoliopsida > Poales > Poaceae > Hordeum > Hordeum marinum. Next base: position 300,631,543 of record CM039673.1, read on the forward strand.
ATCTTGGGCGTTAGATAAGGCCTGGTCTCTCGCCGCCTGATTGATCTAATTGTAGCATCCAATCCAATCTAACTCCAGCCAGCGAGAGGGATCTTGCACGGACCCGTAGACGATCTGTCTGCCTGATAGACAACATCAGGGTCAACGAGGCAACACAAATTGTTAGATTACTCTCTTCTATTTTTTCCTTTAGATGTATCTATTTTGTCATTCTCTCGTTTAGTCCATCTGTCTATGGCTTATGTTGCAAAATTAGACTAATTGGTGCCTTTACATTAGGAGCAGTTTTTACATTTTTGTATCCGTGCAGCATACATGTGAAATTATGATTTGGGAAAACTTTTGATTAAAATTGAACTGTTCATAGCTAACGTCGATTTTCTTCGGTTCATTAAAATTTAGTTCATCAACCTAGGCCATTGTTGCTGCATGATTTTTTTAACAGAATCCACACTAGAGGCAAATCTCGCCCCTATGTTATAATCCTAGCTCTATCCCTGGTAGTAGCATTATTCCTTTGAGCAGTGTCTAGAGTTTTACTATCATAATGAATAACATCCAATTTCTTATCAACTCTTTGTCTTGGAACAACACCAACATCATAATCGCTAGCATCACACATTATTTCAAAGGGCAAGTTCCATCCAGGTGGTTGAACAATAGGTGCATAAATTAATGCTTGCTTAAGTATTTCAAAGGTTTCTAGACAATCATCATAAAAAATAAATGGAACACATTTTTGCAAAATATTGGTAAGAGGCCTAGAAATTTTAGAGAAATCTTTAATGAACCTTATATAGAAACCAACATGACCAAGGAAACTTCGAATACCATTGATATCTTTAGGACATGGCATTTTCTCAAGGGATTTTTATTTCCGTGCCCCTGGTTCGTTAGTTGTACTCATTCATGCTCATGCCCTTAACTTTTGCTCACTTTTCCCCACACCCTTGCCCGAAACCCTCAAAACAAGTTACAACAGATGTTGCCGTCGGGTCAATGCCTCTGACTATTAACTGTGACGAGTGGGGCCGCTCCCACGCATGCAACTGATCACGATCGTGGGGTAGAACGTGTCCATGGGACATGCCCAAAATGTCCCATCGTATAAAGAGGGGGAACCACCTCCTGTCACATCGCCCCTACCATTTCCCCCAAATCCCCTCCCTGCCTCGTCGTCTTCCTCTCCCCCACCGCATCGTCTCGCTTTCCTCCACTACCTCCACTGCACCGTCTCCCTCTTCCCCACCGCATCCTCTTCCTCACCTTGATCGCCTCCATCTGTCCGATGGCGGACGCTCATGGCGATGCTGGAGCAATGGCCGGAGATCTTGTAGTGGAGCTGCAGGGCACGGTGACCATGGATGAAGTGAAGGACGTTGGCGGTGTCCACGTCGGTGCGGGGAAACTCACAACTGCTGCGTATGTGGAGATGGAGGTGGCGGGCTCCGCCTCAGCGCTGTCGGAGCTGAAGGTGATGACGTCAAGCGGCGCAGTCCATCCCGATGCTCAACCTGGTGAGGAGCAGGAGGTATTTGCACTTGCTTGTTAGTTGCAATATTTAGCTTGTAGAGTTAGTTGCATTGGTTAGATTGTGATTTGTATGGTAGTACAGATGGTCAGAGTAGTTGTTTTGACGAATGGGCCAGAGTTTTCTGTATGGGGGGGGGGATTGGGGGTTTTGTACTAGGGTTTTTTGGATTAAATTCTTTGCAAAAATGCTAGATAGGTCTGTATGATATATAGGGATCTCTGTGCTTCAATGCTACAAAGATGTATGCTTATTATATTTGTTTTTAATGCTACACAGATTGGATTTTTTAATGCTACACACATGTATGCTTATTAGATTGGGTCCCTATTAGATTTGTTTTTGAATGCTACGCTGATTGGGATTTTGAATGTCATATGCCCAAATGGAATCCATTAATTAAGAAGTTATTTGATTCATTAGTATATAAATTTTGTCCACAATATGTAGTTATATTAGCTCTGCTGTTCAATGTGTGTGCATGACAATGGAAAATGCAAATAGGATCATAGTATATTAGCCTTATGATCAATGTGTCATGTGTGTATATCTAATTTTTCAATTGTCTTCTATATTTACTAGTGATGGATGTAATTGCATATTCAGGAGGATGATGGTTGGGGAAAAAAGAGGAAGTTGGACCTTACTGGGTTCAAGGACCCGTACGATCCAAGGTATAGTGACGACGAAGAGTATGAGGTAAGCCTACTTGAAATTTAGATTGTTCATTTAGTTCCTTTGACATGGTGTATATCAATCTATAATGTATTAATGTATTTCATTCGTGTGTGGAGTATCTCTCTAGAGAAGATGTGGATGTGGACGACGGCAACTTCACATCCTTCAAGCGAAGCAACAGGAGAAGATCAGGGACAAGGGAGATGATTACTACTACAAAAGCAAGACCAACACTTGGCGCTGCCCCTACTGCACCACCAAGCCAAAGCCAAAGTCCTACCTCTTCATTGACCTTCTAGCTCATGTAGAAGATGTAGCCATCCACGTCGAGGATTACAGGATCAGGGGGCAACATGGTGTCCTCGCAAAAGTCCCGACGCCCCTTCCCAAGTGATGTGATGATGTGATGATGTGTTTTACTTACTTTTGGTTGTTTGGTGAACTTTGTGTGTGAACTATCTATGCATGGTATGGTACTATGATGGTATGGCTATATATATTGGGTATTTGTGTGTTTTTAAATTTGTCTGCTATGATTTGTCTCAGTGTTTATTTTCTGAGTTTAGGTGCTGCAATGATCACACATGCTATGATGGCATGGCTAACTATATAGTCCATTATTTTATCAAATATTCCAATAACAGAGCAAAAAACAACATTTGAATGAAGATGTAATGATTTTTTGTAATAAAGGAGTATTATCCTAATTATTTCTCTCGTGTTTATTAATCAAATGCATGCTTTTTCCCACCATGTCTCATTATCCGATGTTTTGAACTGACATTTGACAGGACAGTATAAATTCAAAAAAATGCAATTTTTTTGAGGTGATTTAAAGGAGGTCAAAGAAATTTGAATTTGAGAAATGTGCTCCAAATGAGCTCCCGGGCTAGGGTAAACAACCCCATTTGTAATCAAGTTTTTTTGGACCTACTCTAAATGAGCCAAATGTTTTTTATTAAGACCTATTCAATCTATAGAGTGTAGATTTGAAGTCTCACTATTTTATGAATTAATCTTCATATTTTTACATTTTCTTTTGAAAAATATGCTTTAATATAAAAACTATTAAAAACACGTTTAAAATATGAAAAATAGAAAACTAAGTTCAGATCCTTCTTATTCACTTTGAAATAAAGCTTTGGTGATTTTTTTGATTTTATTTTAAATTTTTCAAAAGCAGAAGGTAACCCTACCTCCTCTCCTCGAACTCTATGAAATGTTGTACATGATAGCTCATATGTGTGAAGGTTTTTTCATGAAAATGACCATAGACCAAGTTTATGATTTTTCGTTGGTAACATGTCACATAAGACAACATTGTGTGCATGTTTTATATTTTTATATATTTTTAAATTATTGGTGCTCATTTGGCCTCGATCGTGCCATCTGTTTTTTTAAAAAAATGTTTGTATACCAAGTTTAGTATTTTTCCTTGTTAGCGTGTCTTATAAAACGACGAACGGCAGAGGTTTCATTTTTTTTGATTTTTAAAAAAAATTAGTTATGCTCAGTAAAAGCCTTGGAAACCCTGTTGACTAGCTCAAAACCCCTCTTAACCCTGTGGGGTTTTGCCTAACCCTAGCTCCGAACGTTAGCCGTCCGATCATATGGACGGCTCCGCATTGTTGGGTCGTGGGGAGATCCGCGAGAGGCGATCCTATTGGTTGTGCTCGGCTGCTCGCCCACCATCGACTCCGCGAAAAAACATAGTTATTGGGCCCAAAAGGAAACCAAGCTCTGGTTGGACCGTCAAATTGCGTCGTTTTTTGCATCGTTTGCTCTGATTTTAAGGAATGTGTTGTCTCTGTTTTTTTTTTGCATCGTTTGAAATTACACAACAATTGACATTGCGTAGAAACTTTAGTTCTTTTTGTTCAATGCAAATGCAAAATGACCAAATTGATAAGGGTCAAATTTATTTTTATCATGCAAAATGGACACAAACTATTCAAAAATTGTCTATTTTGTTCATGTAATATATATGACCATGGATTCCCACATTATAATTAGCTTGTTTTTCTTCTTCTTTTCAAACCACAGTTTCCCACGTGTGTACACTCCCGACGCCGCGGTGGGTGTGAAAACGGGATACTTAATATTTGACCCCATTATTGCCACGGTGAAATAACTCCTAGTACTACGGCTATTTAAGCCACCCTCTAGCTCTGCCATCCCTCATCCATATCCCATCCTCTGCGATCTGCCCTTCTTGCTCTTCGACCCCTTCTCCTTCTTTTGCATATCCCTCAGCCATGCAGTACACCGGCCCAATCTACCGCTTCCCACCTACCATGCCAGAGAGGCTCTACTCTACCGGCATGTACGTTGTGCGCACACTACGTGTGTGGGCGATATCAAGGTTGAGGTCTGCAAGGAACTTCACCGAGTTCTTCCTTGTGGCCGGCTACCGCCACCTCCTGGGGGGACCTCCAACGATGTTCCACGTCGAGGAGGTCATCCAAAATGGGGTGGTGGTTGATCTCCTTGCCCACTTCACCAACACATTCATCGCCTTCTACCTCCTTGGCCGGGTGTTTTGGTGTGGCTGTGAGTTCATCGCTTTCACCACCCATAACAGGTTCACGGAGTACACCAACATCTTCCCCACCGCGTCGCGCATGCACACTCTTTCGTACCCCATTGACAACGCCCCGGAGGAGCAGTGAAGGGCGCCAAGAGGAGGAGCGAGGTGGAAAAGGCGGCATCTAGGGTTCTAAACCCTCTATGTATTTTTTTTGAATCTATGTTATGTTACTTAAGTTGTAATTGAACTATGTTGGAGATGCTATGGGCTTGTTGGCCCTTTTATTAAGTTCTATTATTAAGTTTTCTATCTATTCTATTATTAAGTTCTTGCTAGTTTGAACTATGTGATCGTGCTATGGGCTTGTTGGCCCTATCTACATATTTGTTGATTGTTTTCTTAGAGAGCTCGCTTTGTTAGTAACCACCTACTGCATGCATCCACAATGAACCCTTCTCTTTTTTACACAAGCCACAAATATGTAGCCACCTAGCTAGTGCATGCAGCCACAAAAATATAAAACATATTGTTCAATTTATTTGTCGTAGCAAAACGGGTGCAGATGCGAGTGGATCGAAAAGGATGAAACATATCATAAAAATGATGCTCTAAATCAAGGAGACAAGCGTGCGAGAAGAGAGGAACCAGTGGCAGCGACCGTCGCTGCATCCTTGGCGGCTGGCGTGCACGAAAGCGGCTCGGTTAGTGCATCGTGGCGGCACGCACCAGCGCATGCAGGCTCGGTTGGCGCATCGTGGTGGCACGCATCAACCCATCCAGGCAGGCTTGCTGGGTGCATGCATGGCAGGCTTCTGTCATGGCGGCGCATGCACACGTTTAATGCAAGGGACGTACCAACGTAACCACAGCCCAACTATCAAACAACGACACCACCCAACGTTGCCCCACTTGTCAGGTCCAACGGGCGACATAGTCCAGCGTTGCCCCACTCGTCAGAGTTAATGGTCAAGCCATTGACCCGACGACAACGTCTGTTCTGAACTGTTCAGAGGGTTTCAGGCGAGGGAGTGGGGAAAACCGAGCAAAATTTAAGAGTGCGGTGATGAATGAGTAGAGCTAAGGAACTAGGGGCATAGGTGTAAAAACCGTTTTCTCAATTGCATCAAATTTAGCTTGATCAACCTCAATACCTCTTTTGGAAATCTTATGACCGAGGACTATATCTTGATTCACTATAAAGTGGCACTTCTCCCTATTCAAGACAAGATTAGTTCTTCACATATCTGCATAACCTTGATGTGGCCTTCATGTCTACTACACAACCTTCTTCTTGTAGACTCGTGTTGGGCCTCAAAGCGCAGAGTTTTGTAGGATAGTGGCAATTTTCCCTCAAGTGGATGACCTAAGGTTTAACAATCCGTGGGAGGTGTAGGATGAAGATGGTCTCTCTCAAAAAACCCTACAACCAAATAACAAAGATTCTCTTGTGTCCCCAACACACCCAATACACTGGTAAATTGTATAGGTGCACTAGTTCGGCAAAGAGATGGTGATACAAGTGTAATATGGATGGTATATATAGGTTTTCGTAATCTGAAAATATAAAATAGCAATGTAACAAATAGTAAACAACGAGCAAAATGTTGTATAAATGCTTGGAAACAAGGCCTAGGGTCCATACTTCACTAGTGCAATTTCTCTCAACATTATTGACATAGTTGAATCATATGTAAATACCTCTCGTGCGACAAAGAGTTCACTCCAAAGTCACAAATAGCAGAGAACTAATGAAGAAAATATTGTAGGGTACGAAACCACATCAAAGTTATCTCTTCTGATCAATCTTATGAGCTATCCCTATAAGTGTCACGAACAACCCTAGAGTTCGTACTAAAATAACACCTTAAGATACACATCAACCAAAACCCTAATGTCACCTAGTTACTCCAATGTCACCACAAGTACCCATGGGCTTGATTATACGATATGCATCACATAATTTCAGATTCATCATGTTCAATCCAACACAAAGAACTTCAAAGAGTGCCCCAAAGTTTCTACCGGAACATCAAGATAAGAACATGTGCCAACCCCTATGCATAGGTTCCCAAGGTCACGGAACCCGCAAGTTGATCACCAAAACATACATCAAGTGGATCAATAGAACATCCCATTGTCACCATGGATATCCCATGGCAAGACAGACATCAAGTGTTCTCAAATCCTTAAAGACTCAATCCGATAAGAAAACTTCAAAGGGAAAACTCAATTCATGACAAGACGATAGAGAGGGGAAACTCCATATGATTCAATCTATATAAAAAAAGGTCACGGTACATCAAGATCGTGCCATCCCAAGAACACGCGCGCAAGAGAGATCAAACACATAGCTACTGGTACATACCCTCAGCCCCGAGGGTGAACTACTCCCTTCTCGTCATGGAGAGCGTCGGGATGATGAAGATGGCCTCCGGTGACGGTTTCCCCTCCGACAGGGTGCCGGAACGGGCTCCCGATTGGTTTTTCATGGCTCTCGAGGCTTGTGGTGGCGGAACTCCCGATCTAGGTTTCTTTCTGTTCGTTTTAGTATTTATTGGAATTTTTGGTGTTGGTCCCACATCCAAAAGGTTCCCAAGGAAGTCACAAGCCAGGGGGACGCGCCCTAGGGGCGCGGCCCTGTGGCTTGTGGCTTCCTCAACCTTCCTCTCTGGTGACTCTTTGCTCTAGTAATTTTTATATTTTCCAAAAATATTTTCCATAAATTTTTAGCTCATTCCGAGAACTTTTATTTCTGCACAAAAACAACACCATGGTAGTTCTACTGAAAACAACATTAGTCCGTGTTAGTTCTAATAAAATCATACCAAAATCATATAGAATTATTGTAAACATGGCATGAATACTTCATAAGTTATAGATATGTTGGAGACATATCAACATCCCCAAGCTTAATTCCTGCTCGTCCTCGAGTAGGTAAATGATAAAAGAAATAATTTATGAAGTGTGAATGCTGCCTAACATATTTATCAATGCAGTCTTCTTATTGTGGCGAGAATTTTCAGATCCATAAGACTCAAAACAAAAGCTTAATGTTGACATAAAAATAGTAATATTTCAAGCATTCTGACAAAGCAATTGTGTCTCTTTAAAATAACATGGCAAAAGAAAGTTATCCCTACAAAATCATATGGTCTGGCTATGCTCCATCTTCCCCACACAAAGTATTTATATCATGCACAACCCCGATGACAAGTCAAGAAATTGTTTCACACCTTTTATGTTCTCAAACCTTTTCAACTCTTACGCAATACCTGAGCGTGAGCCATGGATATAGCACTATAGGTGGAATAGAATATGGTGGAGGTTGTGAAGAAAAGGAGAAGATAGTATCACATCACTAGGCATATCAAAGGGCTATGGAGATGACCATTAATAGATATTAGTGTGAGTGAGTAGGGATTGCCATGCTAACGGATGCACTAGATCTAGAAGTGTATGAAAGCTCAAAAATAAACTAAGTGGGTGTGCATCCAACTCGCTTGCTCACGAAGACCTAGGGCAATTTTAGGAAGCCCATCATTGGAATATACAAGCCAAGTTCTATAATGAAAAATTCCCACTAGTATATGAAAGTGACAATATAGGAGACTCTCTATATGAAAAACATGGTGTTACTCTGAAGCACAAGTGTGGTAAAGGATAGTAGCATTGCCCCTTCTCTCTTTTCTCTCATCCTTTTTTTATTTCCCTTTTTTCATTTTTTTGGTGGGCATCTTTGGCCTATTTTTTTATTTGGACTTCTCTGGCCTCTTTTATTTTTCTTTAAAGTCCGGGGACTCATCCCAACTTGTGAGGGCATCCTAGCTTCCATTATCCTTTCCTCACATGGGACAATGCTCTAATAATGATAATCATCACACTTTTATTTACTTACAAATCAAGAATTACAACTCGATACTCAAAATATGACTATATGAATGCCTCTGGTGGTGTACCGGGGTGTGCAATGATCTAGCATAGCAAATGACATCAAAAAATGGACAAGCCATGAAAACATCATGCTAGCTATCTTACGATCATGCAAAGCAATATGACAATGATGATGCGTGTCATAAACGGAATGGTGGAAGTTGCATGGCAATATATCTCGGAATGGCTATTGAAATGCCATAATAGGTAGGTATGGTGGCTGTTTTGAGGAAGAATATATGGTGAGTTTATCGCACCGGCGAAAGTTGCGCGGTACTAGAGAGGCCAGGAAAGGTGAAGGGTGAGAGTGTGTATAATCCATGGACTCACATTAATCATAAAGAACTCACATACTTATTGCAAAACTCTATTAATTATAGAAGCAAAGTATTAGACGGATGCTCCTAGGGGAGAGGTTGGTAGGAGTTAACCATCGCGCGCTCCCGACCCTCACAAAAAGGATGACAATCAATAAACAAATCATGCTCTGACTTCGTTACATAATGGTTCACCGTAGGTGCATGCTATGGGAATCACAAACTTCAACACAAGTATCTCTTTCAATTCACAACTACTCACTAGCATGACTTTAATATCACCATATTTATATCTTAAAACTTTATGCAAGGAATCAAATTTCTCATAGTATTCAATGCACTTCATATGAAAGTTTTTATTATATCCCTCTAGGATGCCCATTATATTAGGACTATTCATGACCTAAGAAAATTACCACACTATTTTAGAGACTCTCAAAATAATATAAGTGAAGCATGAGAGTTCGAAAATTTCTATAAAAGGAAACCACCGCCGTGCTCTACAAAGATATAAGTGAAGCACTAGAGCAAAAGACAAAACTACTCCAAAACATATAAGTGAAGATTAATGAGTAGTCAAACAATTAAGTAGCTATGTGAGGGCTCGCTCTCTCTATCTCAATAAAGATTTTAAGATCTGAGTATTTTATTTAAACAACAAGCAAAACAAAAATAGCACTTCAAGAATAGCACATATCATGTAAACGAATAAAAATTTAGGCTCAACATAGGCTAACCAAAAATTGTTGATGAAGAGATGTGTGATGCGTAGCATCCCCAAGCTTAGATGCTTGATCGTTCTTGAAATATTTACTTGGGGTGCCTTGGGCATCCCCAAGCTTGATATTTTGTATCTCGTTCAATCCTCTCATATCTTGGTTTCAACTATTCTCAAAAACATCTTCCACACAAAACTTGAAAAGAACTCGTGAGATAGGTTAGTACACACAAGAATAAATCAACACTTCATGTACTGACAATACAAGTTGCATACTAATTTTCAAAAATTAGGTACTGTATACTATCATTTCCACAATTTATAGCTACCAATATGGGCTATGGAAACTATAGGATGAGTAGATAACAAAACTATGACAACAATCTGCCCAAACAGAGCGGTCTGTAGCAATTTATGAAAATAGTCAAATTTGGTAACTCAAAAAATTATTAAACTTTAGGACATGCTATAAACGTTATATGACAACACTGTGTAAAAATTTCAGAAACTTTCCACGTTCCAGTAAAATATGAAAATTCAAACACTACAACCAAAGTTTCTGTTTTTACACAACACTCATCAAAACATGCAATGCGAGCATCCTAAGGCAATTCTTGGAACTTTTTACTGAAAAACAAGATTATAAATAACACATAACATAGAACAACAAAATAAAATGATGCTCCGAGCAAAACTCATATTATGTGACGAATAAAAATATAGCTCCAAGTGATATATACCGGTAGTGGTTAAGACGAAAGAGGGGGTGCCTTCTGAGGCATCCCCAAGCTTAGGCGCTTGAGTCTTCCTTGAATATTACCTTATGTGTGCCTTGTTCATCCCCAATATTAGGTTCTTGTCTCTCCTTATTCTCCTCATATTGGTGTCTCATCCAAAACTTGAAAACTTCAATCACACAAAACTTAACGAAACTTTGTGAGAAGGGTTAGTGTAATAAATAAAGATCATTCACTTAGGTACTGTCAAGACAATATTCATAAATGTTCCCACATTATACCATTCCTTAAATTTATATTAATCGATATAAGCTATAGAAACACTTGAAACAAGCAAACTATGCATGCAACACAGAATCTGTCAAAAACAGAACAGTCTGTAAAGATCTGAATGATCAGCATAGCTCCCTGACTTTAAATATTCTGAAAAACTAGAAAAACTCAGGGAATTTGCATATAAATATTGTGTAAAAATTTCAGAATTTTTTGATGCTGCAGTAAAACCAGATAGTTCATATACTGGACGCAAAACTTTCTGTTTTTGCACAGAATCAAACAAGCAAGTATCCACACTATCCCAAAGGCTTTACTTGGAACTTTATTGGAATAAAAGAGACAAAACATGATTAATAAAGTAGCTTAATCATGTGAACACACAAAAACAGAAAGTAAAAGTGTTGGGTTGTCTCCCAACAAGCGCTTTTCTTTAATGCATTTTAGCTAGGCATGATGATTTCGATGATGCTCACATAGGAATAGTAATTGAAACATGCAAAAGAGCATCATGAATCTCATGACAAGCACATTTTAGTCTAACCCACTTCCTATGCATAGGTATTTGTGAGCAAACAATTTATGGTAACAAGAATCATCCATCATAGGAAGGCAAAACAAGCATAAGTTTAAAACTTCGAACACATAGAGAGGAAACTTGATATTATTGCAATTCCTACAAGCATATGTTCCTCCCTCATAATAATTTTCAGTAGCATCATGAAGAAATTCCACAATATAACCAGCACATAAATCATTATTTTGATGATGCACAAACATAGAAAATTTGTCACTCTCCACATAAGCAATTTCCTTCTCATTCAAAATAGTGGGAGCAAACTCAACAAAATAACTATCATGAGACACTTGATTGACATAACCACTTTGAATATTTAAATCATGATGACAAGTTTCATGGTTTTCATTACTCTTTATAGCATACTTGTCATCACAATAATCATCATATATAGGAGGCATGCTATCATCATAATAGTTTTGCTCATCAAAACTTGGGGGACAAAAAATATCATCTTCATCAAAGATTGCATCGCCAAGCTGGTGGCTTTGCATATCATTAGCATCATGAATATTCAGAGAATTCATACTAACAATATTTAAATCATGCTCATCACTCAAAGATTTAGTGCCAAACATTTTAATAACTTCTTCTTCTAACACTTGAGCACAATTTTCCTTTCCAACATTTTCACAAAAGACATTAAAAAGATGAAGCATGTGAGGCAACCTCAATTCCATTTTTTGTAGTTTTATTTTATAAAACCAAACTAGTGAAAAACTAGAAACTAAAGATTTGATTGCATACCTAAAGATATACCTTCAAGCACTCACCTCCCTGGAAACGGCGCCAGAAAAGAGCATCGTTGACGGGATGTGAGTGCTGCTTACCTAGCCTCCCCGATAACGGCGCGAGAAAAGAGCTTGATGTCTACTATGCAACATTCTTCTTGTAAACTCGTATTGGACACTGGCAATTTTCCCTCAAGTGGATGACCTAAGGTTTATCAATCCGTGGGAGGTATAGGATGAAGATGGTCTCTCTCAAACAACCCTGCAACCAAATAACAAAGAGTCTCTTGTGTCCCCAACACACCCAATACAATGGTAAATTGTATAGGTGCACTAGTTCGGCGAAGAGATGGTGATACAAGTGTAATATGGATGGTAGATATAGGTTTTCGTAATCTGAAAATATAAAAACAGCAAGGTAACAAATAGTAAATAGCAAGCAAAACATTGTATAAATGGTTGGAAACAAGGCCTAGGGTGCATACTTTCACTAGTGTAATATCTCTCAACATTATTGACATAGTTGAATCATATGTAAGTACCTCTCGTGCGACAAAGAGTTCACTCCAAAGTCACAAATAGTGGAGAATTAACGAAGAAATTATTGTAGCGTACGAAACCACCTCAAAGTTATCTTTTCTGATCAATATTATGAGCTATCCCTATAAGTGTCACGAATAGCCCTAGAGTTCCTACTAAAATAACACCTTAAGATACACATCGACCAAAACCCTGATGTCACCTAGATACTCCAATGTCACCACAAGTACCCATGGGCTTTATTATACAATATGCATCACATAATTTCAGATTTTTCATGTTCAACCAGCACAAAGAACTTCAAAGAGTACCCCAAAGTTTCTACCAGAACGTCAAGACAAGAACGTGTGCCAACCCCTATGCATAGATTCCCAAGGTCACGGAACCCGCAAGTTGATCACGATAACATACATCAAGTGGATCAATAGAACATCCCATTGTCACCACGGATATCCCATCGGAAGACATACATCAAGTGTTCTCAAATCCTTAAAGACTTAATCCCATAAGAAAACTTCAAAGGGAAAACACAATTCATCACAAGAAGATAGAGAGGGGAAAACTCCGTGTGATTCAATCTATATCAACAAAGCTCGTGGTACATCAAGATCGTGCCATCTCAAGAACATGAGATAGAGATCAAACACATAGCTACTGGTACATACCCTCAGCCCCGAGGGTGAACTACTCCCTCCTCGTCATGGAGAGCGTCAGGATGATGAAGAGGGCCTCCGGTGGTGGTTTCCCCTCCGACAAGGTGCCGGAATGGGCTCTCAATTGGTTTTTCATGGCTTTGAAGGCTTGCGGCGGCAAAACTCCCGACCTAGGTTTCTTTCTGGTTTTTTTCGTATTTGTAGGAATTTTTGGCGTCGGTCCCATGTCTAGAAGGTTCCCGAGGAAGCCACAAGCTAGGGGGACGCGCCCTAGGGGGGGTGCCCCTGTGGCTTGTGGCTTCCTCGACTTTCCTCTCCGGTGAATCTTAGCCCTAGTATTTTTTATATTTTGCAAAAATATTATTCGTAAATTTTCAGCTCATTCCGTGAACTTTTATTTCTACACAAAAACAACACCACGGTAGTTCTGCTGAAAACAACGTCAGTCCGGGTTAGTTCTAATAAAATCATACCAAAATCATATAGAATGACTGTAAACATGGCATGAATACTTCATAAATTACAGATACGTTGGAGGTGTATCAGGCCTCCCGGCATAGGTGGCCGCTCTGGATGTCCCCCCGGAACCCTTCGGGCACCCCCGGTACACTACCGCTAATCCCCAAAACTTTTACGGAGACCAAAAGGGGACTTCCTATATATCAATTTTCAACTCCAGATCATTCCGGAGCTACTCGGGACGTCCGGGATATAATCCGGGACTCCGAACAGCCTTTGGACACCAACACATATATCTCAATACTATCGAAACGTCGCCAAACGTTAAGTGTGCAGACCTTGCACTTTCGAGAACCACACAGACATGACCGAGACACCTCTACGGTTAATAACCAATAGCGGGACCTAGATGCCCATATTAGTTCCCACATATTATACGAAGATCTTTATCGGTTGAACCTCTATGTCAAGGATTCTGTTAATCCCATATCCCGTTCCCTTTGTTCTTCGGTATGTTACTTGCCCGAGATTCGATTGTCGGTATCTCTATACCTAGTTCAATCTCATTAACGACAAGTCTCTTTACTCATTCTGTAATACAAGATCCCGTGACTAACTGTTTATCCACTTTTCTTGCAAGGCTCATTGTGATGTTCTATTACCGAGTGGGCCCTAAGATACCTCCCCGTCACACGGAGTAACAAATCCCACTCTGGATCCATGCCCACTCAACAGACACCCTCAGAGATACCTGTAGAGAACCTTTATAGTCACCCAGTTACGTTGCAACGTTTGATACACACAAGGTAGTCATCGGGTGTCAGTGAGTTGCATGATCTCATGGTCAAAGGAACATATACTTGAAATGCAGAAAATTATAGCAATAAACTGACACGAACATATGCTATGTTTATTGTTTGGGTCTAGTACATCACATCATTCTCCTAAAGATGTGATCTCGTTATCAAATGACATATCATGTCTATGGCTAGGAAACCTTGGCCATCTTTGATCAACGAGCTAGTCTACTAGAGGCATACTAGGGACACAATGTTGTATATGTATCCACACATGTATCTGAGTTTCCGATCAATACAATTCTAGCATGGATAATAAACGGTCATCATGAACAAGGAAATATGATAATAACTAATTTATTGTTGCCTCTAGGGCATATTTCCAACATCTGTTGGGGAATGTTTCATGGGAAACAAAAAAAATCCTACGCACACGCAAGATCTATCCATGGTGATGAGCATCTACGAGAGGAAGAGTGGATCTACATACCCTTGTAGATCGCTAAGCAGGAAGCGTTAAGAAAGATGGTTGATGTAGTCAAATGTCTTCACAATCCAAATCTCTAGCTGTCTCGCAATCCAATCACGATCCATCCCGATCTAGCGCCGAACGGACGACACATCCGTGTTCAGCAGACGTACATCTCGATGATAATCTCCGCCTTCTTGATCCAACAAGAGGGAGCGGAGAGGTAGATGAGAACTCCGGTAGCGCGACGTTACGGCGGAGGCGGTGGTGGAACTATTCTGGCAGGGCTTCGCCTAAGCACCACCGAAACTAGGGGAGACGATCTAGTGGGGAGAGAGGGTTGCACCGTGGCTTAGGGTTGGGTGCGGCTGCCCTCTCTGCCCTCAAATATATTTAGGAGGGAGGGGAGGGGACAACACCCCTAGGGTTTCCCCTAGGAGTCATCCGAACAGGAGGTGGAGGTGTCCACCTCCAATCCTACTCCAAGTAGGATTCCAATCCTACTTGGATTTCCTCCCCCCACTTGGGGTTTTTCCCTTTCCCATACCTCTAGCCGGATGGCCCCTTAGGGGCTGGCTTCCCCAGCCCACTAAGGGCTGGTGCGCCACCCCTAAGGCCCATGTGGCCTCCCAGCGTGGGTGGCCCCTCCCGATTCCCCTCGGAACCCTTCCGACACCCCGGGTACACTACCAATAATATGCAAAACTTTTCCGGAGACCAAAATGGGATTTCCTATATATAAATATTTACCCCCGGACCATTTCGGAGCTCCTCATGACATGTGGGATCTCATCCGAGACTCTGAACAACCTTATGTCACCAACACATATATCTCAATACTATCAAAACGTCACCTAACGTTAAGTGTGCAGACCCTGCGGGTTCGAGAACCATGCAGACATGACCGAAACACCTCTACAGTCAATAACCAATAGCGGGACCTGGATGCCCATATTAGTTCCCACATATTCTACGAAGATCTTTATCGGTTGAACCTCTATGTCAAGGATTCAGTTAATCTCGTATGCCGTTCCCTTTGTTCTTCAGTATGTTACTTGCCCGAGATTCGATCGTCGGTATCTCTATACCTAGTTCAATCTCGTTGCCGGCAAGTCTCTTTAGTCGTTCTGTAATACAAGATCCCGTGACTAACTCTTTAGTCACTTTGCTTGCAAGGCTCATTGTGATGTTGTATTATCGAGTGGGCCCTGAGATACCCCCCATCACACGAAGTAACAAATCCCAGTTTTGATCCATGCCCACTCAACAGACACCCTCAGAGATACCTGTAGAGCACCTTTATAGTCCCCGAGTTACACTACAACGTTTGATACACACAAGGTACTCCTCTGGTGTCAGTGAGTTGCATGATCTCATGGTCAAAGGAACATATACTTGACATGCAGAAAACTATAGCAATAATCTCAGAGGATCATATGCTATGTTTATAGTTTGGGTCTTTTCCATCACATCATTCTCCTAATGATGTGATCCCCTTATCAAATGACATCTCATTTCTGTGGCTAGGAAACCTTGGCAATCTTTGATCAACGAGCTAGTCTACTAGAGGCATACTAGGGACACAATGTTGTTTATTTATCCACACATGTATCTGAGTTTCCGATCGATACAATTCTAGCATGGATAATAAACGATTACCATGAACAAGGAAATATGATAATAAATAATTTATTATTGCCTCTAGGGCATATTTCCAATAGATTGTTGTTTTGGTGCAAAGCGACCATGCTAACGCTGTCATGGACGCCACCTTTGCAGACGAACATCACCTTTTGTTAGGATAGAAGAAGCGCCTGTATCCCTTTGAGTTTCCGCCCTGTGGCTCCCTTTCCCGCCGACATTTTTGGGGAAGAGGACTAAATCAAGGATAAGAGGGGCAATGCTGGTACCATAGAGAGGGATCCGATCCGACCCCCAATAATTCACTCGACACTTGGCCACCTCCGGTAGTCTACCACCTTGTAACACCTGTGTCTCCCCGAGAGCAATCCCACCAAGCTGGAGTAGGGTTTTACACCAGAAGGTGGCCCGAACCTGGGTAACCATGCGTCTCTATTGCGCCTTGTGTGTGTGCTCTCTTGCGAAGCGTCGCTCGCCATAGCCTTGGTCACTGTAGGGTTGCGAGATAGTTAAATGAAGAGGCCCCAGAGTTCAAACTAAGGTTTTGGAGAGCGTACCCTAACTCAAACGCTTCTTCGACATTTGGCACACAATGTAGGGGCTTTCTTTGGTTACAACATCTTCGACCTTGACATCGACATCGCTGACGCACGCGAGGCGTGCGCCCAACGCAAGGCCATATGGGTCCGCATAGAGCCCAATGTCAACGACATCCTCCATGGACGCGAGTGCACTGCCACCGAGCCGGAAGTAGGGGAGCAGCAAGCTTCCTCCCTCCACCCGTCCGCTCACCCGCACCCACCCGAGCGCACTGGCACAATGCCTTCGCTCGCTTGCTGCGAACCACCGGCTTCACAGGCTACACTGCTCATGCGCGGAAGCTACTGCACTACCGTCTGAGCATGCCAGTTACGACGCCTGGCTTGCGCACATCATCGAGCTTGTCAACACCACCGGATATGCCCTCGTGCCCTCTTGTCCTTTTCTACCTTCATCGCTGCGTGGTGTGCAGGCAGAACACGACGCTCCTCCTCCACCTCCTTTGGGCGGTGACAACGTGGAGCCTTGTCGCCGCGCGTGCGAGCCATAGCTGTCCTAGAGCGTGTTCTTGCCCAACCACATTGGCACCGGTTGTTAGATCATACAGCCCGCGCAGCCCGACCCGCGCGTCCTTATCGGTAAGCAATGCGACCGATAGAACTGCACCATCCACAACATCACAGTGGTCAGGCACCCGAATCGGTTCGTTATCACCGGTGGAGTCGCCACCATCTGCGAGGGCTGCCTTGCCTTCACCCCCGAGCTACACCACATGGTGTGACCCTTCAAGTGGAAGCCCGAGCTGCCTTCTCACTATGACGATGCCCCAACCCCATGGAGTTCCTACAGCTCTACGCCACGAGCATCCAAGCTGCGGGTGACGATCACAAGTGCATGGTGAACCGGCTTCTCATGGCCCTCATGTAGAACGCATGCTCATGGCTGAGGAACCTCCCCGAGAACTCGATCCTCGTGGTCCGAGCTATGCAAATAGTTCGTTGCCAACTTCGAGGGTACATACGAGTGCCCCCTCATGCTCAACGACCTGCGTGCCACACACCAACAACTTGGATAGAACCTCCGCAAGTGCATCCAACGCTTTAGCCAAGTGTGCAACAAGATCCCGCATGCCTCCTCCGCCGCCATCATCTTAGCATACTCCATAGGCGTCACAGACATCATGATGCTCGAGAATATCTTCATCAACGATGAGCTCGACACTATGGTTGCGCTGTTCAACCTCGTCGGCAAATGCGCTAAGGCTAAAGAGGGCCGCCTCTTCGCCCACAACGACCCTGATGCATTGCGAGAGATGCCAAACCCAAGGCCAAGGATGACAAGCGCTAGGGCCCCACTGTGTCCACAATGGAGCCTGAGCAGAAGCGCAGATGTTATCGCAATGAGCTCACACCCAAGAAAGACGGTCGTCCCCTCTATGCCTTCCGCAACGTGAATACCTACCGCACTAAGGGCTGTCATGAGCTCAAGATGCTCCGACAAGACCGCCAGGTCTGGCACAATGACCCCAACAATCACGATGCAGGCCACAGCGGCAGATGCAATGGTGGACACTAGAACGAAAGTAGCAACAACAACCACAATAGCAACAACAAGAACTATCAACATGGCTGGTAGAACCAGCCTCAGCAGGCCAGTTCCCCTCAAGACAAAGTTGCCCCGCCACGCATCGAAAACAACAACTTGACTGGCAAAGACACCGGGGGGTACCAAGAGCCTCGCGAGGTGGCATGTATCCTTATTGGAGCCCAGGCTCCCGTGTGCAACCACCACTTCAAGCAATTCTCCCGCGAGTTTAACGCTGCCCTCCCAGGAGTTGAGGTCTCCAAACCCCTCAAGTGTTCACAGTTCCCGATCTCCATCGACTCCAGCGATCACCCCAAGTCCATGGGGGTTGTGGGGACGATCCCTCTGCTATGCACACCTCTATCAACAATGTTTCTGTCACAAACAGGTCATTGATGGTGGCGCAGGCCTCAATATTCTCTCCATGGACACCTTCGTGGTGCTTCAAGTGCCCTACAAGCCCCTCATGTCGATGAGGCCCTTCTCTGGCATGACTGATGGCTCCACCCTTCTTGTGGGACAAGTGCGTCTTCTTGTAACATTCGGTGGTCGTAAGAACTACAAGGTTGCCGCCATTGCCCACCGTGCTGATGAGGACGACGTCGAGCCTGCCGAGCCCGCACCCTCGAAGAAGAAGCCGATGTTCTCTCAAGCACGTGTGGTGACGAACAAAGTGTAATTGGACGATAGTGGCTCTGTGCCCATCGTTACCATCGGCAACGGCTGCTCGGCCAAATAGGGAGGCGAGCTTGTCACCTTCCTCTGGGCAAATGCTTATATGTTCGCCTAGACACCATCCAACATGCCCAATATGCCGAAGGAGGTGATCAAGCACCATCTAGCCGTGTGTTCCAACGCGTGGACCGTGAGGCAAAAGGCATGGCGCCATGCGCCCAAGGAACAAAAGTTCATCGTTCAAGAGACCAAGAAGCTGCTAGAGGTAGGCGTCATCCATGAGATAATCCACCCGAGTGGGTTTCCAACCGTGTCGTGGTCCAGAAGCATAGCGGAGAGGGGCACATGTGCGTCGACTTCACCGACCTCAACAAGGCCTGCTCAAAGGACCATGTTCTGCTGCCACGCATCAAACAGATCATGGACTCCACTACTGAGTGTGATCTACTATGCTTCCTATACGTCACCTCAGGCTACCACCAGATCAAGATGGCGAAGCAAGATGAAGAGAAGACAACTTTCCTCACCCCTATGGAGTGTACTACACCTACCTGCCCTTCGTCCCGAAAAGTGGAGGAACCACCTTCCATAGGTTGATGCACAAAGGCCTGGGGCCTAAGATGGGAAGGAATGTAGAGGCCTACATTGATGACAATGTCATCAAGACATACGAAGCGAGCTCCCTCATCAAGGACCTCGAGGAAACATTCATCAACCTGCACAAGATCAACCTCAAGGTCAATGTCACCAAGTGCATCTTCGGAGTCCCCTCAAGCAAGCTCCTTGGCTTCCCGGTCTCTCATCGTGCCATTAAGGCCAATCCAGAGAAGATCTAGGCCATCGAGAAGATGCAGCCTCCCTACAACCTCAAGGAAATGCAACGCCTCAAAGGATGCATGGTTGCGCTTGGACGCTTTATCTCCAGGATTGGTGATAGGTCCATGTTCTTCTTCAAGCTCATGAGGAGGTCAGGACCCTTCAAGCGGACTCCTAAAGCTGATGCAACCTTCGAACAGTTCAAGAGGTACATGAAGAGCCCTCGTGTCATGGTGGCCCCGCGACCACATGAGCCCCTGCTACTGTACTTGGCATCCACCTCTAGACGGCCTGCACGACCCTCATGGTGGAAAGAGAGGAGCAATCTCCCACCAAGCATCAGCTTGCCACGACGGCGCCTATTGAGCATAGTTCAGCACCTGCCGAGGCCGCATCCGAGCCGGCCAAGGTTGCGCCAGTGCCTGCCGAGCCCCCTCCTTAGGAGGCCCCTGGTGAGCCACCTGACGAGCCTTCCATAGATAAAGAGACTGCTTCTTGGACTACGCGCCTCATCGATTACCCTGTCTATTTTGTTAGTTCAGTGTTTTAGGATACGCATGAGCGGTACTGTATGTAACAGAAGCTTCTCCTTGCCTCCAGGAAGCTACACCACTACTTCCAGGGCCACCCTATCAAGGTGGTCACATCTTATCCCCTTTAGCAGGTGTTGTGCAACCCCGACGCCACTGGCCGCATCGCTGAGTGGAATATTGAGCTACAACCCTTTGAGATGGAGTTCCACACCGCAAGGACGATCAAGGGCGCAGCCCTGGCAGACTTCACTGTGGAGCATAATTCATATTGGAATCAAGGCCACAAGCATAGCAAGCATCAAGTTCATCAAAAAGGGATATTTCAAATGAATCCTAGGGATCATATCAATTATCATAGTACTCATCCTTCGGTAAGCATGAAGGGAAATTAAACAATGTATGAGTTGAAGATTTACTCTTATTAGCAGGTGGGCACGAGTAGCTAATCCTCTCTTCCTCCTTTTGTTGTCCTCTCTCCTCCTCATCTTTTTCATCCAACGAGCTCACAATTTCAGCAATTTTCTTCTTCCATAGATTCCTGCAAAATATTAGTCTCTTCAAAGGCATAAAACATTCTCTCAATAAATTTACCAATATAAGCATTAGAAGCATAGTTGTCATAGCAATATTTGTGTATGACAATTTTTTCAGATTTATAAATAGTAGCACCACACTTTTCAATCAAAGAAGTAATTTCACATGCACCCTTAAAAGCAACAAATTCTTCAATTTGTACAATATCATAATAACTATAGATATCCTTGGCACAAGAAGATAATATTTCATTGTCATTAAACTCACATTGGTTGGGTAGTTGTTTTTAAGGATCTTTAGAACAACAAGTAAAATCATGTATTTCGCATGAATTCCAAGAATAGCAATGCAAACAATTAATATGATGCCCTAAGATTTCCCCTTTTTGAGAAAAGCTATCTCACTCAAAATAAGCATGCTCATCTAATTATTTTCTCTCAACTAAACTAGTTGGATTTTTAGCAGAAGCACAAAGGGATCAAAGATGATCCAAGTAGAAAGCTCTGGCAGTACGGAACACTAGTGTTACCTCAACTTTCAGTGTAGCAAGTACAACTATTTTTTTTGGTATTTTACATTTCCTACGCATATCTAAAGATAGAAAACTATAACTCAAAATAAAATTACTTAGAGATAAAGCAAACAAGCACACACAAGAATATCAACCCCACGCTATTGCTCCGTGGCAACGACGCCAGAAAAATGACTTGATAGCCCACAAGTATAGTGGATCGTTTGTAATATTTTTTGATAAATAAGAATGTCGAACCTAACGAGGATCCAAAGGTAGAATTAATATTTTCTCAAGTTCTATCGACCATCGATACAACTCTACGCGCAACAATGTTCACTATACCTAATACAAGAAATGAACTACTTTGCGGGAATAAAACTAGAAGTACTTTGTAGGTGTAGAAGGATAGTTTTGCAAGATAATAAAGAACATGGAAATAAAAGTTGTTTATTTTTTAATAAAATTAAAACAAATTAAATATAGCGAGTGTGGGAAAGTGGTGGTAGGATTTGCGAGATTGTCCTAGGAAATTGATAACAAAATTGGTAATCATTCTTGTAGTTTTATATGAGGGAGAGGCATGAGCTAACATACTTTCCATACCTGGATCATATGAACTTATGATTGCAACTCTAGCAAGCATCCGCAACTACTAAAGATCATTAGGGTAAAACCCAACCATAGCATTAAGTAACAAGCCCCCTTTACTCCCATACACAACAACCCCTTACTCGGGCATAAGCTTTTGTAACTCTCGTGGCCCACTATAAGCATATCATGAACGTACTGCAACACCCTACAATGGGTATCTCCCACATGTGGCATAGAAGGTGCCAGAGGAAAACAACAAAAGAAAATACACAACTCAAACCAATCAAGACCATTAATCAACCCTATGATAAAAAGGGTTCTATTCAAACATCATATCATTGGATAAAAATATGAAGCATAAAACACACCATGTTCAAGTAGGGGGTACATCGATATGTGGGAGACTGGACTGAAGCAAATAGATGTGGGAAGGTGATGGTGGTGGTAAGGAAGACGATGAAGTTATTGGTGTAGATCGCCGTCACGATGGTTACCCCGATGGTGTTTCGGCGCCACCAAGAGAGAGGGGAAGAGAGCCCCCTCCTTATTATTCTTCCTTGGTATCCCCCTAGATGGGAGGAGAGTTCCCCCTCTGGTCCATGTCCTCCATTGCTCTGGGAGGGTAGGAGCCCCTCCGAGATTGGTTCTCTCTCTATTTCTCTTCTGTTTTCACGTCCTGTTCTCTGGCCCTTCACTATTTCTTAAATATACGGAGATCCATATCTCCGATTGATCTACAATTTTGAGGGGATTTTTCTTAGGAAATTATGTTTCTTGCAGCAAAAGTAGGGCCCCAATCGACTTACAAGGGATTCCTAAGCCAACACGACGCACACATACCCCATAGGAGTGCCCTGTTGGCCCTGGACCACCTCGGGCACCTTCTTGCATTGATTACAACTCCAAACATCAAATATATTCCAAAAAAAATCTCCATAAATTTTTATGGTGCTTAGACTTTGTTTGATTTGGATTTTCTGTGAAACAAAAAACACACAAAAACATGAACTGGCATTGGGCACTAGATCAATATGCTAGTCCCACAAATAATATAAAATGTTGCCAAAAGTATATGAAAGTTGTATAATATTGGCACGAAACAATGAAAAATTATAGATACAACAGAGACATATCAAGGGAGAAATTCAATGGCTCACTTGGATACTCGGCCGGTGACATTTGTGTTGTTGAAGATTTCTCACAAAGGGGCATCACTGACTAATGTGACCGAGTGCTATTGAAAATAATGGGCCACCTATTTTGCTGTCAAACATATCCCATAGACTACCTTCTGATAATGTGCTTATCGTTGCTTGGAAGGAGTCAGCACATACCAATGACTTTCAAGGTTTTACCTTGTTCTTGCCGCTCTACTATGAGCACTACATTGACCAGTTGGCTTGTAGATGCTATGTACAAGAGTAGCGGTTCTTTACTGTTCAGAGCAGCAAGCACCAGCTGGGTGGAAATCATTGTTTTTAGTCCATCAAATGCAATCTGTGATTCATCTATCCATACAAACTTTTAAGATTTCTACATTAGTCGGTAAAGTGGCAAGGCGTTTTCACAGAGTCTAGAAATGAATTTACTTAGAGCTTCCAGGCAGCCTGTGAATCTCTAGACATCATGGAGACATTATGGATTTTTCATCGAGACGATGGTGCTAGTATTTTCATGGTTGGCCTATGTTCCCCATTCGGAAACGAGAAATCCGAGTAGCTTGCCGATTGGGACTCCAAAAACACACTCGACATGATTGAGCTTGATCCCGTAATCCCGAAGGTTCTTGAAAGTTTGAACGAGGTCCGTTAAGAGGTCGAAACCTTTCTTGGATTTGACCACAATGCCATCCATGTATGCCTCCATGTTCCGAATGATTTTGTTTCTGCAAACAAGTTTGAATCATACTTTGCAAAGTTGCGCCTGCATTTTAGAGTCTGAATGACATCATAATGTAGAAGAAAAATAATACCTGAAAGGGGTTATAAAGGTTGTTGTTATCTCATCAAGTCCATACATTCGGATTTGGTGGTCCCGGACTTTGCATCTAGAAAACAAATTCACTCACAACCAGTAGTGGAGTCCACTATCTGGTCGATGCGAGGTAGAGGGAAATGATCCTTGGGAGAGACCCTACTGATGTGCTTTTAATCTATGCACATCCTAAGAGAACTATTTTTCTTTGGTGCCATGACCATATTTGCGAGCCACTTGGAGTAGTAAACTTCTTGGATGAACTTGGCGGCCAGTAGCTAAGCAATTTCCTTGCAAATCGCCTTGCACTTCTCTTTCGAGTAACGCCACAGGTATTCTTTGACCAGTTTCACCTTGGGATTGATGTATACTACAAAACTTTATTCTTGTAGACTTGTGTTGGGCCTCCAAGAGCATAGTTTTGTACGACTGTAGAAATTTTCCCTCAAGTGGATGACCTAAGGTTTATCAATCCATGGAGGTGTAGGATAAATATGTTCTCTCTCGAACAACCCTGCAATAAAATACAAACAATCTCTTGTGTCCCCAACACACCCAATACAATAAAAAATTATATAGGCGCACTAGTTCGGTGAAGAGATGGTGATACAAGTGTAGTCGGATAGTTGATATAGGTTTTTGTAATCTGAATAAATAAAAACTACTAGTTAACAAGTAAAAGAGTATGTAAAACGATACTGCAATGCTTGAAAACAAGGCCTAGGGTTCATACTTTCACTAGTGCAATCACTCAACGGTGCTAACATAATGGAATCATATAACCATTCCTTAACACAAGACAAATAATCACTCCAAAGTTCCTAGGTAGTAGAGAACATAAGATGAAATCGCTGTAGGTAGCAAAACCACCTCAAAGTTATACTTTTCGGTCAATCTATTGAGCCATCCCTATAATTGTCTCAAACAACCCTACATTTCGTACTAGAGTAACACCTATGATATGTGTCAATCAACTCTAATGCCACCTCATACTCCAATGCCACCACAAGTATCCATGAGTTAATTATTCGACATGCATCAAACAATTTCAGATTCATCATATTCAATCCAACACGAAGAACTTCAAAGAGTACACCAATATTTCTGTCACAAAAAGTAGGATGAAAATGTGCATCAACCTATGTGCATAGATCACACCAATGTCACCACATGGATCCGCAAGTTGATAACCAAACATATATCATGTGACTCAACAGAACACCCCATTGTCACCACGGGTATCCACATGCAAGACATATATCAAGTGTTCTCAAATTCGAAGTATCAAAGATTGGTTTTGAGCCCAAGGTAAAACGTCCAATAACCCCGATTCGAACACTAGGGAGCGCTTCACAATCTACTGCCTGACCACGACCACGACAAGGCTACACACGCAGAGCACACGACGGACACGTAGGTTTACCCAGGTTCGGGCTACCGTGTGGTGTAAAACCCTACTCCTACTTTGTGGATTTTGTCACAGAGTTGCACAAGTGTTACAATACTCGAGGTGAAAGAAGTCATCCAACGAAAGGAAGAGCTCAATGATTGTAATGGTCTCTCGGTAGGTCTCTGTCTACAGATATAGATGTGTCCATATTATCCTGGCCTTGGTCCTCTTTCCCCAAAAATATGTGGGAAAAAGGTAGCCACAAGGGGGCAATTCGACGGGCACAAGCGCCCAGTCCATCCTGAAAAAAGATGGTCTTCACTCTGCAAAAGCACCATCCATGACGTGCTCGTGGGCTTGCTGATGATGCCAGTCCTGGCGGGCAACGTCACGTGGGTCTCCTTGCACCGAATCGATAATCCTTGGGTCTTTCCTAGGAGAAGGACATCAGCTTGTTGCTCTTTTATCACGAAGCAGGAAAGGTTCCCTGTCCGCACCGCTGGAAGGTCCTTGCCACCTATGCCAACGCAGGACATCATCCTCATGCCGATAAAGTGACTGTGCGGCCAACGCCACATGGGCCTTGCATGCGAAGGGCTTCACACGGCTCGTGTAGGGGGGGCCTTGCGAGGTCACCTTCAGCTTGGGGGGGAAGTGTCTTGGAGCACCCTTCTTGTATAGAAGGAAGCCTCGCGGGGCCAGCGCCTAGTGAGATGGCCTGGGCCTGTAGAACCCCAAATTGGGCTGCTCATGGTTGGGCCCTCCGAGTGTTGCTGACTGGACCGACATTAACCCCTAGGCCCGTGGTGCGCACGTTCCTCCCGTTAAGAACGAAACGGCACGGGTCAAAATGCCACGAGGCCAGCATAGATCTCGGGGCCTAGGCAGAGACGCGTGTCAGAACGATGGGACAGGATGCCCCCACTTCCTCATGACGCCTCGGAAACTGCACACACCTAGTTTTAAGACTATCCCACACACTGAACTGGCACCATCATTGCCTTGCTTGCCTAAAATGCCTCCTCCGCGCACCACTCCTTCTTCCTTTCTTGCGTCGCTCCTGGATCTCCTTCCTCACACCTCCATGCTTATGCCAGCGCCATGGCTCCCAAGAAGAGGAGCGCCGCCGCCGCCACAGGAGCGTAGCTTGAGCCGACCTTGCTGCCCTCCACCATCAAGAACCACGAGGGGCTAGCAAAGCTCGTCCCCCTGACGGCCCATGCTTACAACGACAATGGTCCACCAAGATCTGGCCCAGCTCGCAGCCATCTTGGGAGCTGTTAGTGATGACCTTCCACTTCTTACTCCACTCCGTCTTCGGAGGTTTGCTCCCACCCTTCTTCGATTTCTTCCGCGCCATTCTGGAGCACTGCATGATCCATGCTCTTGACCTCCAACCCAACGTTGTCCTCCTCGTCGCCATCGTCACCTTCTTCTATGAGGGTTTATTGGGAGTGATGCCATTGGTGGCCCTCTATCGCACATTCTACAACTTAAGTTGTAAGTAGGGACAGGGCACAGGGCGCGCCTGCTTTCGGATGGTTGAAGGGATGGCAGACCGCATCATCAACATGAAAATTCTCAATAAGGTGGACAACTTCAGATCGCACTGGATCTACATGAAGGTAGGCCATATCAGCCCTTGTTTGCACCTCCCACCAAGCCGACCGCTAAGAGCTCAGGTTGGGTGCACTCCAAGATGATGGAGGCCAAGCTCGGGCCAAGTATCGCCAGGATTGAGGATCTGTGCGCGGCAGGCGTCACGCGGGTGATGGTGGCTCAGGAGTTCATGCGCGGGCTCATCGCGCTCCTCTAGAAGTGCTCGCACTCGGCATGGGAGTACAAGGGCCTCTAGGACAGGACCAGGTTGTGTGCTGACAGCCTGCAGGCGCCCGTGCTAGAAGGGATCATGTAGATCCTGTTCAGCAAGGAGGTGCCAGATGAGCTGCTGAAGGATGGGTTCCCTCTGTACTGCCGTAGCGAGAGGGCGAAGATTCAGACTCTGATGCTGGTCTTCGATGAATGGGGCTTGATCCCCCTGGTCATGAGGGGCCCCGTGACAACTCCATCCTCATGGTCCCCGCCTTAGGGCCCCCTCAGGATGACGGGCCTTTGACAAGCACCAGCGCCATGAGCAGCAGGCAGACGCAGCGACCAAGCCGCTGTGCACCGCTGCTTGTGTCCAACAACGATGACGATGACGACCTTCAGTTCGTGGTCACGCCCTCCAAGCCTGTGGGTGTGGAGGATGACGAGGACGATGTGGAGGAGCTGGAGGACCTTCGTAAGGGGAAGACCCTGGAGGCTTCCGGGGCTGCCACGCCTCGTGAGGGAGAGGCCCGGTTGGGCACCGCTGGGACGAGCTCCTGCAGGCCTCAGGGAGCGCCCTTAGGAGGGAGCTCCAGCGAGCCCCGAGGAAGCCACAGGGTAGCCAACATACCGGGAAGCTGCAGAAGAGGCGTTGGGTTGCCATTGACTAGTAAGACCCTCAACTTGTTATCGCCCTTTGAGATTTCTGTTTTCTTTCTGTGCTCCGTGGCTTGGGGCTGAATCATTGGCTCTACAGGGCGACCGTGCCCAAGAAACAAAGGGCCACGACATTTGTGGTGGCCTCACCTGCATGTACTAAGGGGTGCGAGGAGATTCCCCGCCAGCCTAAGGGCGAGGCAGGACATATTCAGGCAGAGGAGGGCGAGGCGACTCCTATGCCGCCGAAGGATCTGCCTCCCTCTAGCGGGGGAAGCCATCCAAGGGTGGAGCCCGTGACAAAGGAAGTGGTGCCGTTGGAGGCATATGATGCCGGGGGCGACATGGAAGCGAGTGGGATCGGCGGGTACACCTGGGCATGGGCATCCTGGCCCGGCGACCCAGCCCAAGCCCGGCCCAAGCTCGACCTAGTTGAATGAAATGTTCTAGGGCTATGCACCAATCATAGATGGGCTATTTATTTTGAATCTAGAAATGGAACAAGTCTATAACGTGAATGCCAAGAGGCATAATCCTAATGAGAGAAATCCAACATACTTCTGGCATTGCCGGTTGGACACATTAGTCTGAAACGCATGAAGAAGCTCCATGATGATGGACTCCTAACTTTGTCCGACTTTGTGTCATTCGAGACATTCGAATCATGTTTGCTAGGCCAGATGACTAAGTCTCCTTTTGCAAAGAGTTGCGAGAGGGTGTCCGAGCTATTGGAGCTAATGCAGAGTGATGTGTGTGGTCCAATGAGCACAATGGCCAGAGGTGGCTATCAGTACTTCATGACTTTTGCCGAAGGCTTGAGTAGATAGGGATATTTGATGAGGCACAAGTCGAAAACTTTTGAAAAGTTCAAAGAGTTTCAGAAGGAGGTTGAAAATCACCTTGGCAATATGATAAAGTTTCTACATCAGACCGTGGAGGTGAGTACATGAGCCATGAGTTTGATGATCATCTGAAAAATCGAGCTATAGTACCTCAGCTCACACCTCCGGGTACAACACAGAGAAACGACATATCGAACCTTGTTGGACATGGTCCGATCGATGATGAGAAAAATGGATTTACCCTTGTCATTCTAGTGATACGCTCTAGAAACTGCAGCTGTCACAATTAACATGGTACCATCAAAATCCGTAAACAAGACACCACATGATATGTGGACTTGGAAAAGTCCTAGTTTGTCTTTTCTAAAGACTAGAAAAGTGGCTCGCTCGATGCGTGGGCTAGACCATTAGAAATTTAATAATTAGAACAAATTATTATATCTGCACAACTTATAATTGGGACAAAATGTAATGGCATTTACAAACATAAGACTTCTACGGACATAGTATAATCTTCGGTACGCTTAGTCATTGCAAATGTAATAGAATTAAAATGTGTAGTGGTATGAACCCGTTCCATTTCAAGTATTCCATCAAAAAGTAATGGATACCAATTTTTTCTTTAGTGCGGATGATAAACAGGGACTTCAAAGACTTCTGCAACCTTGTATTATCTAGCTTTCCAAATCATTATCTTGTGCGGGCAAAATCTTTAAAGGATGCATTATGCCTAAATGTTCATAAGTCTATGATGATGATATTAATTATACTCTAAAATGCATGTGGATAGCCATTACCATAAACTATCGAACAAATATATTTACTTGTATCTTGTATGTAAAAGGATGATGCACAACATTTAGTTAAATTCTTTTCATAGCGAGCATTTGTACTTCATCTAACATAGTTGTATCTTTGGTATGCTTAGTTGTTACAAATGTAATAAAAGGTGTACTGCTATATATGAACCTATTCCACTAAAAGTATAGCATTAGAAAGCAATGTATACGTAATTTTTGTTTAGGGCGGTCGATAAACAGGGACTTCGAAGACTTATGCCACCATGTATTATCTAGCATTATCTTGCTTTTAAAATCAACATCTTGTGTGGGCATAATCTTTAAAGGATGAATCATCCCTCAATGTTTGTAAAGCTATGATGACAATATTTATACTCTGACATCCATGTGGATAACCATTATCCTAAACTATTGAATAATATATTTACTTGTATCTTGTACGTAAAAGGACGATGCACAGTAAATAGTCGACTTCTTTCCATAGAGAGTGTTTGTACTTTGGCTAATTGCCTTTGTCTGCAAATAGAAGATAGTTCAATTTGGAAACATTCCTGTATGTAAAACGCAATTTTGTATGTATATTTTTCTTATATTGATATTGAGTACTCCCAAAGAATTATTATGTTCTACATTGAACTAATTAAAATAAGAGCCTAAGTTTAACCAAACATCATTCTCTCGCCTTTATACCTGGCCATACCTCGGGCCAGGCCGGGCCTCGGGTCGGGCCGAAAAAACCCGACGCTAAAAACCTAGGCCCGAGCCCGACCCGTCCCGATGGTCAGGCCTAATTTTTTGGCCCAATCGTGGCCCGAGCCCAAAAAAGCCCAGCCCGGCCCGACCCTCGACGTAGGCATAAATTATACTTTTATCGGGCTCGGGCCCGATCCCGACCCGTAGGCAAGGCCGGGCCGGGTCGGGCTTTTTTGAGTCGGGCTGCCCATCGCCCAGGGCTACTCGCCTTCAATTAGGTAGTATCTAAATAGCAAAAAACTTCCTTGTACAATACTATAATAGTTCTTAATCTCACATAAGATTCTTTGACTAAGAAGTGTCTAGAAGAGTAGAAAATTTGATTATGTTGTACTACAATATTCTACATGTTACGAGGGGAAAGAAGTGCAGCTGACAATCTGAATACATATATGATCATTCTAAACCACCAAACAAGAGTAGTTATATCATGAACTTTATATGATGCAAAAACACATAGATGTGCAAGTATAATTCCAGTTGCAGATGCTAAACCTGAAATGGAAAACTTAGTTGTGGAGTGACAAACCAACAAAGACTGAAACACTCATAATTATAATAACTGGAGCTAGAGGGGTGTGCTTCTTAGTTAATGAGATGGATGAGCAACCTCCATAACAACCAAAATTTCTATGTTAACTGAACAAAAGGAGGAGGATTTTCATCAAACGCACTAATCAACATCATCTAGTTGGATCATATAAACTTGGGCAATGCATGAAGGATTTTTAGAGCTTACATTTTCAAATAGTTTAGTCATATGTAACTATCCTTCCGAAATCGTAATATTTAATAGCCACTGCATTGCCACCATTCCTTTACACCTAGCTAAAAATAGTTCATAATCCTGAGAGCACAACAAAATATAACTTCTCCTCATAAGACATAGACCATGGCAAGCTAAATAAATTGTGAGCTCATTATATTCTTCTACAGTTCAGTAATTTGTTGTCACTAACTCACCTTTGGAGAATCCCGTTGAGCGAACACCTCAAATATTTGTAAATACGTAGATCAAATGCATCAGTTAACTTACTACTACATGAGTAAAATTCTAAGGGACGACTATGCCATGATTTTTTTCTTACGTAATCTGATCTACACCAAGCATTTCAGCATGCAAAGTTAAAAATCAAATTGCTTTTCTGCCTAAACATGCATATGCCGTTAGCAAACAATCATGTGGGAAATGACATGATTTATCCTCGTCTTATAAATCCTACACTAAGTCATTCGACATGTGAAACATTTGAAAAAAATCAAACCGATTTTGTACTTATAATTCTAAAAATGCAACTATAAAGCTATTAGAGGATTACGATTTTCATCTAATGCCAGAAAAATACATAGGAATCGGAAAGGAATCAAAGGGTTTGCGATGGAGTATGAGGGAGTGTGTTTAAGTGCTTGGCCGGGAAACCCAAAAGCTCGTTTCTGCACCATAGTTGTTGCTTTGCTTCGCTGCGGAACCATATGATCCATGGTCTTGCATCACTGTCATGTCCATCGACTTGTGGTACCAATGGTTGGCGCTTCGTCATGTAGTCCAATGTATTAGACCTCCAGGTGTATCTTGCAGCGCGCACTCTTCAGGTGCATTGTGCTTTGTGGCATGGATTTTGTACGCCAACACATCAATGTAACACCACATATAAATATTACATACACGACTACCAAATCTCAAATGTAGTGGCACAGTGTTACTTACGTTGGTCATGTTTAATTGCATCCCTAAAAATGTCTGAATTCAGGAGAATGATTGGACATTATGACCAATATGACAATTGGCAATTTTGCATATTATAAAATCAATGAATAGTAAGATTGAATCAGAGGTAATCATGGATTAACATTTGAATAAATCATTTGGTCTTGAATGTTGGCTTGAGTAGACTGAGCACATAATGAACACTACGTGTTCACAGGAATAAGGGCCTACGTAGGTGTGCCTGAACAAATAGAATAAGTGCTTGTGTAAACAGAGTTAGCAACACTTCAAGAAGGGAATGCACATCGGCAGGTTATACGGCAGAAGATGAACGAGCTAGACGGGCTGTTATACCGGGAAGAAATGCTATGGCTGCAGAGGTATAGGATCACTTGGTTAAAAGAGGGGGAGAGAAACACTCAGTATCTGCACCGTCGAGCCGTTTGGCGAGCGAGACGTAACTGTATTCAGCGGCTGCGTAAACTGGATGGCACATGGTGTACTGCCCCTTCAGAGATGGAGTTGATGGCGCGTTCATACTTTCAGGAGGTATACACTAAAGACCCAACTCTTTCTTCTGATGAGGTTATTTAATGTATTGAAGAAAAAATGACATCGGAGATGAATAATATGTTATGCGCGTCGTTCTCTGAGAAAGAGATTTCAGATGCACTTTTTCAAATAGGGCCACTAAAGGCCCCTGGGACAAACGGTTTTCCTGCGCGCTTCTATCAACGTAATTGGGTGGTTTTAAAGAAAGAAATTGTTGCGACAGTAATGGAGTTTTTTTTGCTACTGGTGTGATGCCTGACGACGTTAATGACACAACCAACGTTTTGATCCCTAAAGTTTAGTTTCCAAAAGAACTAAAGGATTTTATAACGATTAGTTTGTGTAATGTGCTTTATAAGATTGTATCTAAATGCTTGGTCAACCGACTTCGTCCTATCCTGTCTGATCTTATTTCGAAAAACCAGGGTGCATTCATTCCAAGGAGGCTTATTACGGATAATTCTAGGGTTACCCGTGCCATAGGGAAGAATGCACAAGGGGAGATTTCAAACAATTCAAGAGAGATTAAAGAAGAGACTTGTTGATTGGAGTGAGCAATTTATGTCTTCAGGTAACATAGAGATATTGATCAAATCAATAGCACAAGCAATTTCCACGTATATTATGAGCATTTTCATTTACCGGCTTCGGTTTGTGATGAGCTTACAAAATTTATGAGACAATATTAGTAGGGAGTAGACAGAGGCAAGAGGAAAATGGCTTGGTTGAGTTGGAATAAACTGAGACTGCCTAAGAGTAAAGATGGCATGGGGTTCAAGTATATGCATACTTTTAATCAAGCATTGCTAGCTAAGCAAGATTGGAGATTGATTGAGTCCCCTGACAGTCTTTGTGCTCACTTGTTGAAAGCGAGATATTATCCTAATGGCAGTATTATGGACACGATCTTGACTGCAAATTCTTCTATTGTATGGAAGGGTATAGCTCAAGGATTAGAGCTTGTCAAGAGGGGATTGATATGGAGAATCGGAGATGGTACATCAGTAAGGACATGGAGAGATCCATGGATCCCACGATGTTATAACTTTCGCTCTATTACCCCTAAAAGGAATTGTCGGTTTAATCGGGTTTCATATTTTTTGTATATCAATGGGGCGTGGGTCGTGGAACGGGTCGAGGATCACTTCTGGCCAATGGATGTGACAGAGATTCTGGAAATTCGAACATCTCCAAGAAATAGACAGGATTTCATTGGTTGGTTTCCCGAACCATGAGGTATTTTTACGGTCAAGTCGGCGTACATGTTAGCTACTGAGGCACACGATGAATTTTATGCGGGTGGTGCTAGCAGTACAAGACCGAACGGCGATCGGACAATCTGGAGGTAATTCTCAAGTCCCACGGAAAATGCATATTGTTGCATGGAAGACTGTGACAGGGGCATTAGCTACTAATTTGGGTAAAGTGCGTCGTCGTCTCCACACGTGCAGCTCCTGTCCGGTCTGTGGTAAGGAGAAGGAGAGCAGTTTTCATGCCCTTATCACATGCATGAACGTCCGTCAAGTTTGGGAAGGACTCCGTAATATATGGCCAATGCCTCATGGGTCAATCTTGCTTGACATGAGCAAAGATTGGTTATTGCAACTTTTGTCAAAGTGTTCGGAACGGACCAGAGATATGGTAATTATGACCATATGGCGAATTTGGCAGCTAAGTAATGATATTACTCATGGGAAGAGTGATACCCCAGTGCAAGTTACGGTCGATTATTTGAACAGCTATTGTAGTTCTCTTAACTTGACAAGAAAATTAAGTATGCTTGAAATTATAAAGGGGAAGATGTCACTATCAGAGGAAGGTTGTGTTCTGAATTTCAAGCGAGCACAACATTCGAATCCATTGCCTCATCCACCGATGGATTGGTGCGCCCTTGATGACCCACAAGTATAGGGATCTATCGTAGTCCTTTCGATAAGTAAGAGTGTCGAACCCAACGAGGAGTAGAAGGAAATGACAAGCGGTTTTCAGTAAGGTATTCTCTGCAAGCACTAACATTATCGGTAACAGATAGTTTTGTGATAAGATAATTCATAACAGGTAGCAGGTAATAAATGTAGCAAAGGTGCAGCAAGGTGGTCCGATCCTTTTTGTAGTAAAGGACAAGCCTGGACAAACTCTTATATAAAGCACAGCGCTCCTGAGGACACATGGGAATTTCTGTCAAGCTAGTTTTCATTATGCTCATGTGATTCACGTTCGTTATTTTGATAATTTGATATGTGGGTGGACCAGTGCTTGGGTGCTGCCCTTACTTGGACAAGCCCTCCACTTATGATTAACCTCTCTCGCAAGCATCCGCAACTACGAAGAAGAATTAAGATAAACCTAACCATATCATGAAACATATGATTCCAAATCATCCCCTTACGAAGCAACACATAAACTAGGGTTTAAGCTTCTGTCACTCTAGCAACCCATCATCTACTTATTACTTTCCAATGCCTTCCCCTAGGCCCAAATAATGGTGAAGTGTCATGTAGTCGACGTTCACATAACACCACTAGAAGAGAGACAACATACATCTCATCAAAATATCGAACGAATACCAAATTCACATGATTAATTATAATAAGACTTATCCCATGTCCTCAGGAACAAACGTAACTACTCACAAAGCATATTCATGTTCATAATCAGAGGAGTATTAATTATCATTAAGGATCTGAGCATATGATCTTCCACCACCTAAACCAACTAGCATCAACTAAAAGGAGTAATCAACACTACTAACAACCCACATGTACCAATCTGATACAAGAGATGAACTAGGGTTAGGAGAGGAGATGTTGCTGGCGAAGATGTTGATGGAGATTGACACCTTCTCGATGAGAGGATCGTTGATGATGACGATGGCTTGGATTTCCCCCTCCGGGAGAGAAGTTTCCCTAGCAGAATAGCTCCGTCAGAGCCCTAGATTGGTTCTGCCCAAGTTCTGCCTAGAGATGGCGACACTTCGTCCCGAAAGCTCTCTTATGTTTTGTCCAGGTCAAAACCCTTCATATAGTAGAATATGGGTGCCGGAGGGCTGCCAGGGGCCCCACAAGCCATAGGGGCGCGGCCAGGGGGGTTGAGCGCGCCCCCTGGCTTGTGACCTCCTGGTGAGCCCCCTCTGGTATTTCTTTTGCCCAATATTTTTTATATATTCAAAAATAATTATCCGTAACTTCTCAAGACTTTTGGAGTTGTGCAGAATAGGTCTCTCATATTTGCTCCTTTTCTAGTCCAGAATTCCAGCTGCCGACATTCTCCCTCATCATGTAAACCTTGTAAAATAAGAGAGAAAAGGCATAAGTATTGTACCATAATGTGTAATAACAGCCCATAATGCAAGAAATATCAATATAAAAGCATGATGCAAAATGGACGTATCAACTCCCCCAAGCTTAGACCTCGCTTGTCCTCAAGCGAAAGTCGAAATCGATAAATATGTCCACAAGTTTAGAGATAGAGGTGTCGATAAAATAAAATACGAACATGAGAGCATCATGATCATCTTAAGAACAACAATACTTATTGATATATAATTTCTTATACTAGAGTAACAATTCATTCACAAGGTAAAGTATGAACCAAAAACTCTATTGAGAACCAAAAAACTATGCTCTTAGTCATTGAAGCAATTGCAATTTATCATAACATCAGAAAGAGTCAATATAAGAGCTTGTAAAGCAAATCCACATACTCAATCATCTTTTACTGTTTCATAATTGCTAACACTCACGCGCTACTCATGAGGTCAGAGCTTCAATTGGACATAGAGAAAGATAGGGGCTTAGAGTTTTACCTCCCAACTATTTACCTCAAGGGTAATGTCAACAGAAATAACTCATGATCACCCATAGCCGAGTGGATATATGTGTCTAGATCATTCCCCAACACATGACACTTTCCAAGAGAGAAAGGCGAAATATAGGGAGTGGTGAAGATCACCATGACTCTTGCGTAAGGGTAAGTACTAGAAAGTAAAAGTAACAGATAGGCCCTTCGTAGAGGGAAGCAGAGGTTGTCATGTGCTTTTTTTTTGGATGTGCAAACCCTTAATGCAAAGGAATGTCGCGCTGTATTGCCCTTTGTGATATCAACCTTTATTATGAAGTCCATCACTTTTATTTCTTTACCATCACAAGTTTGTACAACGCTTATTTTCCCTTACAATAAAATATCACACATATTTAGGAGCAAATTTTACTGCTTTTTGCATCAATGACAACTTACTTGAAGGATCTTACTCAATCCATAGGTAGGTGTGGTGGACTCTCATGGCAAAACTGGGTTGAGGGTGTTTGGATGCACAAGTAGTATCTCTACTTGGTGCGGAAGTTTTGGCTGATATGGGCTGGAAGCAAGCGTCAAATTTTAAAGCATCTATAACCATATAACTTCTATTCGAAAATAGGCAAACATAACCCATTATGTTGTCTTCCTTGTCCAACATCAACTTTTTAGCATATAATATATTAGTGAGTTCTCACAATCATAAAAGATGTCTAAGATAATATATTTATATGTGAACCACTCCTTCTTTATTACTTCCTTTTAATTGCAACAATGACCAATCGCTATGTTTGTCAACTCTCAACAAATTTCAGTCGACATACTTCTTATATGTGAAGTCATCACTCCCCATAAGATCATCATATATACTCTTTTCTTTTATTCTATACTTATTTTATTTCTTTTTCTCAAGATCATAACAGCAAGCAAAGCCCTCAGCTCAAAAACACTTTTTATTATATAACTCTTGGACTCGCTTACATATGGGGAACATAAAGCAAAACTCAAAGCTAGATCATACTAAAAACTTTATTCTACTAGATCAAGATATAACCAAAAGGATCAAACTAGGAAAAACGATAAAAGTAAAAGATGTGATGGTGATACGATACCGGGGCACCTCCCCCAAGCTTGGCACAATCCAAGGGGAGTGCCCACACCCATCTGTTTAGTTGTGTTTCTTAGGAGGTGGTGATGTTATATCCATGCGAAGCTTCCCAGTGATGGTTAGAGCTCCCATCACCCATGGATGTTTCATTGCTGCGAGGGAAGAAGCAACACTCTTTTTCATATTTTCATAAGTAAGAAATTTAGCATTGGGAGGGATGACCGAATTCAGAATTGCTGAGCTCTAAAGTTCCTCTAGCATGGTTCCAGGTTGTAGACGAGAGGTAACTTCTTGGTCTTCCTCCATGGCATCCACCCTTTTCAAGTCAGCCTCCATTTCTTCCTTCGTGGCCTTCCCGAAGTGGTTGGCTTCGATGTATGCTCCGGGCTCCGGTGCCGGGTGAGAGACACGGCTCTCCCCAACTGACTCTTGCGAAGACACCTTGCTCTAAATTTGCTACAGAAACAGCTCAAAACGGAAACAGAAGGTATTGTCGTGATACGAAGTTACAAACCTTTGGGAGATTATATAATGAATTTTACCGACCTAAAGGAGCGTACCACAAGAAAACGGAGTCTGAAGAGTGCACGAGGTGGCCACAAGCCACAGGGGCGCCCCTAGGGGGTAGGGCGCGCCCTCCTGGCTTGTCGCCTCCTCGTGCACTTTTCGGACTACTTTAAATTTTCCTACTTTACTAAATATTCCAAAATGGAGAAAAATTGCTATTGGAAAAGTTTTGGAGTCGGTTTACTTACCGTACCACACACCTATTCCTTTTCGGAGTCTGAAACATTTTGGTGGGTCTCCCTAATGTACTCGTCCAGAGTTATGGTATTGATAATATTGGTTTCAACATTTATCGGGGTACTTGAGATATAATGTTTGATTCTTTGCCCGTTTACCACCTTCGGGTTAGTGCCTTCGGCATTGTTGATCTTGATGGCACCGGAACGATATACTTCCTTGACAATGTAAGGCCCTTCCCATTTAGAGAGAAATTTTCCTGCAAAACATCTTAAACGGGAATGATATAGCAAGACATGGTCACCTACAATTAGGTCACGCTTTTGTATCCTTTTATCATGCTATCTCTTAACCTTTTCTTTAAACAACTTGGCATTCTCATAGGCCTGGGTTCTCCATTCATCAAGTGAGCTAATGTCAAATAACCTCTTCTCACCAACAAGTTTAAAATCATAGTTGAGCTCTTTAATTACCCAATAAGCTTTATGTTCTAGTTCAAGAGGTAAGTGGCAAGCTTTACCATAAACCATTTTATACGAAGACTTACCCATAGGGTTTTTGTAAGCAGTTATATAAGCCCATAATGCATCATCAAGTTTCGTAGACCAATTCTTTCTAGATCTGTTAGCAGTCTATTGCAAGATCAATTTAATTTGTCTATTTCTTAATTCTACTTGATCACTAGACTCAGGATAATATGGAGATGCAATTCTATGATTAACATCATCCTTATCAAGCAATTTACGGAAAACACCATGAATAAAGTGTGAACCACCATCCGTCATTAAATATCTAGGGACTCCAAATCTAGGGAAAATAACTTCTTTAAGCATTTTAATAGAAGTGTTATGATCAACACTACTAGTTGGAATAGCTCTACCCACTTAGTAACATAATCAACAACAACTAGAATATGACTATACCCGTTGGACTTTGGAAAAGGTCCCATATAAACCAAACCCCAAACATCAAAAGTTTCGATAACAAGTGAGTAGTTCATAGGCATTTCCTAACGTCTACTAATATTAACAGTTATTTGACATTCATCACAAGACAAGACAAACTTATGAGCATCCTTGAAGATAGTAGGTCAATAAAAACCAGATTGTAATACCTTGTGTGCAGTTCTATCTCTAGCGTGGTGTCCTCCGTAGGCCTAGGAATGACACTTGTGTAGGATCAGTTCTTGTTCATACTCACGTACACAACGTCTGATAACACCATCTACCCCTTCTTATAAAGGTGTGGATCATCCCAAAAGTAATGTCTTAAATCATAGAAGAACTTTTCTTTTGTTGGTATGTGAAACTAGGCGGTATAAATTTAGCAATAATGTAATTAGCATAATCAGCATACCATGGTGCATTACGCGAAGCATTTAGGACAGCTAATTATTCATGAGGAAAGCTAACATCAATAAGTAGTGGGTCATCAAGAACATTCTCTAACCTAGACAATTTATCTGCTGCGGGGTTCTCAACACCCTTTCTATCAATAATATGCAAATCAAATTCTTGTAGCAGAAGAACCCATATAATAAGTCTTAGTTTAGCATCTTCCTTTTCCATTAGATATTTAATAGCAGCATGATCAGTGTGAACAGATACTTTGGAATCAACAATATAAGATCTGAAATTGTCGCAAGCAAACACAACTGCTAAAAAATCATTTTCAATGGTAGCATAGTTTCTTTGAGAACTGTCTAGAGTTTTACTAGCATAATGGATAACATTTAATTTCTTATCAACTCTTTGTCCTAGAACAACACCAACAACATAATCACTAGCATCACACATAATTTCAAAGGGTAGCTTCCAACCATGTGGTTGAACAACAGGTGCAGAAATGAAGGCTTTCTTAAGGATTTCAAATGCTTCTACACAATCATCATAAAAAAAAAGGAACATATTTTTGCAAGAGATTAGTAAGAGGCCGAGAAATTTTAGAGAAGTCTTTAATAAATCTCCTATAGAAACCAGCATGACCAAGGAAACTTCTTATACCTTTGATATCCGTTGGACGCGACATTTTTCAATAGCATCTACTTTAGCTTTATCCACCTCAATACCTCTTTTGGAGATTTTGTGTCCCAAGACAATGCCCTCATTAACCATAAAGTGTCACTTCTCCCAATTCAAGACAAAAATAGTTTCTTCACATCTCTGCAAAACTCTATCAAGGTTTCTCAAACAATCATCAAAAGTAGTTCCGTAAACGGAGAAATCATCCATGAAAACCTCAACAATCTTTTCACAAAAGTCAGAGAATATATCAATCATACATCTTTGAAAGGTAGCAGGTGCATTGCATAAACCAAAAGACATACATCTATAAGCAAAGGTACCGAAAGGGCAAGTAAAAGTTGTCTTTTCTTGATCCTCTTTTGACACATGTATTTGAGACAACCCAGAATAACCATCTAAAAGAAGAAGCGTGTGTGTTTAGATAGTCTTTCTAGCATTTGATCAATAAAAGGTAGAGGGTAATGATCTTTCCTAGTAGATTCATTTAATTTCCTAAAATCAATTACCATTCTATATCCTATAACAATTCTTTGCGGGATCAATTCATTTTTATCATTAGGAACAACGGCAATACCTCCCTTCTTAGGGACACAA
The DNA here is from genome assembly GCA_022496015.1 of Hordeum marinum. Lineage (NCBI taxonomy): Eukaryota > Viridiplantae > Streptophyta > Magnoliopsida > Poales > Poaceae > Hordeum > Hordeum marinum. The sequence continues at coordinate 300,672,658 of CM039673.1, forward strand.
TGAACAAGACTAACCCATCTACTATCAGTAATAGGATAAATTATACCTGTCTCCAAAAGCATTATATTTCATTTCTTACCACTTCTTTCATTTTAGGATTTAACCGTCGTTTGTGATCAACAACTAGTTTAGCATCACGTTCCATATTAATCTTATGCTGACATAGAGTGGGACTAATGCCCTTAAGATCATCAAGAGTATATCCAATAGCAGCATGGTGCTTCTTCAGAGTTTTCAACAATCTCTTTTCTTCATGCTCTGAAAGGTTAGCACTAATAATAACAGGATATATCTTCTTTTCATCAAGATAAGCGTATTTCAGAGTATCCGGTAATTGTTGAAGCTCAAACATGGGATCACCCTTGGGTGGAGGAGGATCCCCAAGTATTTCAACAGGCAAGTTGTGTTTCCAAATAGGATGCTGATCAAAGAACATCCTACCTATTTCATTCCTTTCATTCATATGCATATCGTTTTCATGGTCTAGCAAATATTGTTCTAAGGGATCAGTAGGAGGCAAAACAATAGAAGTAAGACCAATAATTTTATCCTTACTAGGCAATTCTTTATCATTGGACTGCCTATGAAATTTAGATAAATTAAACTCATGGGACACAACCCCAAAACTCACAGTAACAGTTTCTTTCTCACAACCTATCTTAGCATTAATAGTATTCAAGAAAGGCCTACCAAATATAATGGGACAAAAATCATCTTGCGGGGAACCAAGAACAAGAAAATCAGTAGGATATTTTATTTTCCCACGCAAGAATTCAACATCTCTAACAAACCCAACTGATGTTATAGTATGTCTATTCGCAAGCTTAATGGTAACATAAGTTTCTTCTAATTCAGCTGGTGCAATAGCATTCATAATTTCTTGATATAAGGTAAAGGGAATTGCACTCACACTAGCACCCACATCACATAGGCCATGATAACAATGATCTCCTATTTTAACAGAAACAATAGGCATGCCAACAATAGGTCTATGTTTATCTTTAGTATCAGGTCTAGCAATTCTAGCAGCTTCATCACATAAATGAATAACATGCCCATCAATACTATCAACCAAGATATCTTTAACCATAACAATACTAGGTTCAGCTTTAATTTGTTCAGGGGGTGTAGGTGTTTTAACATAGCTCTTACGAACCACAATTGAAGCTTTAGCATGTTCCTTTATTCTAATAGGAAAATGTGGTTTCTCAATGTAAGCAGCAGGAATAACAGGATCAACATTATAAGTAATAATTCATTCTTCAAATTTAATAGGTTCAACTACTTTCACTTCAATGGGAGGTTGATATTTAAACCACTTCTCCTTAGGGAGGTCAACATGAGTAGAAAATGATTCACATAAATAAGCTACTATCTCAGAGTTAAGTCCATATTTAGTGCTAAATTCATGAAAAGCATCGGTGTCTATAAAGGATTTAACACAATCAAACTTAAGGTTTATACCTGACTCCTTACCTTCGGCAAGTTTTCAATCTTCAGAGTTGTGTTTAATTCTTTCCAATAAATCCCATTTGAATTCAATATCTTTCTTCATAAAGGAACCAGTACAAGAAGTATCGGGCATTGATTGATCATTACGAGAAAGCCGAGCATAAACATTCTGAATAATAATTTCTCTTGAGAGCTCATGATTGGGGCATGAATATAACATTGACTTAATCCTCCCCCAAGCTTGAGCGATACTTTTCCTTCACGAGGCCAAAAATTATAAATATAATTCTGATCACGATGAACCAGATGCATAGGATAAAACTTCTGCTGAAATTCCAATTTCAATTGGTTGTAGTTCCATGATCCAATATCACACATAGCCTATACCATGTCAATGCCTTCTCCTTCAATGATAAAGGACATACCTTCTTCTTGACAGCATCCTCGGGCAAACCTGCAAGCTTAAATAATCCACAAACTTTATCCACATAGATTAGATGCAAATCAGGACGTAGTGTTCCATCTCATGCATAAGGATTAGCTAGCAGTTTCTCTATCATACCCGAAGGAATTTCATAATAAATATTTTCAGTAGGTTCAGTAGGTTGAGGAGCAACTCTTTGTGCTTCCGATCGAGGTGAAGATACCCCAAACAAGCCCCTCAAAGAATTATTTTGCATAGTAACAAGTGACAGTAAATTTCAGCACTCATGTTCATAATCAGAGAAGTATTAATTATCATAAAGGATCTGAACATATGATCTTCCATCAAGTAAACCAACTAGCATCAACTACAAGGAGTAATCAACACTACTAGCAATCCAGAGGTACCAATATGAGGTTTTGAGACAAAGATCGGATACAAGAGATGAACTAGGGTTTGGAGAGGAGATGGTGCTAGTGAAGATGTTGATGGAGATTGATCCCCTATCGATGAGAGGCTTCGATCCCCCCCGGAGGGAAGTTTCCCCGACAGAACTGCTTCGCTGAGCCCTAGATTGGTTCTGCCCAAGTTCCGCCTCGAGACAGCAATGCTTCGTCCCGAAAGCTCTCTTATGATTTTTTCAGGTCAAAACCCTTCATAAAGCAAAAGATGGGCACCGGAGGGCTGCCATGGGGCCCACAAACCACAGGGGCGTGACCAGGGGGGTAGGGCGCGCCCCCAGGCTTGTGACCTCCTGGTGGGTCTCCTATGGTATTTCTTTCGCCCAATATTTTTTATATATTCCAAATAATTCTTCGTAACTTTTCAGGACTTTTGGAGTTTTGCAGAATAGGTCTCTCATATTTGCTCCTTTTCCAGTCCAGAATTCCAGCTGCCGGCATTCTCCCTCATCATATAAACCTTGTAAAATAAGAGAGAAAAGACATAAGTATTGTACCATAATGTGTAATAACAACACATAATGCAATAAATATCAATATGAAAGCATGATGCAAAATGGATGTATCAGCCCTCTCGGTTAATGGTTCTTTTTTGTGTCATGATGGACGTGCATCTGCTGGAATGGTATAGTGGAACGAGGATGGCTCAGTCATATTTGCGGCTTACATGTATATCTTTCATTGCACTGACACCCTTGTTGCGGAAATACATGCAATAATGTAAGGTATGGCGCTGGCCATTGAGCATTCGAACAAATCGGTGATTGTTCAATGTGACGCGTTGAATGCTTTGGGAATCCTTACGGGTGACAATTTTTCAAGATCGGCCTATGGTCATTTGGATGCAGAGATTAAAGCTCTTATGGTTGTTGAGGAGTTTATTCCATATAAAATTAATAAAAAACAAAATAGGGTTGCACATCTTCTCACGCATTATAGTCGTACCAAGTGTTGTACTGTGATGTGGTTAAACTTGAGTCCTCCATATTATGAGGAACAATTGTCTCGAGATTATAACCCTGTAATTCCGGAATAAAACTGTTTTCACCCTGCGAAAAAAACAGCAGTTTCTCTACTTTCGTAGTCCTCGATGCGATGGCCGTAATTTTTGCAACATGAACACCGTAAACTTCGGAAGATGGGCTCACTATTCGTGTTTGACTTTGATTGCGGAGCAGTTGATGAATCGAAAGGAGGAGAAGCATCCTTACCTGTGATCTTTGTTGGCACTGCCGTCCCGCATGCGTACATGTTATGCTAATCAAGCCGTCTTATGTGCAATACATGTATGTACACAACACTACCGGACTGACGATTTTTGTTGGCAGTGTTGTCCCCCCGTGCGCGTACATGGGTTGCTAATCAAGCCGTCTTATATGCAGTAAATGTACATTTTTTTAAAAAGAAAAATGGCCCTGGCCTCTGCATTTGAAAGATGCATGCAGTCATTTTATTAATTATTTACACAGATCTTACAAAGCAATACATCAATATGTTTGAAGCCGTCCTCTTCGCAACATCTGTCGCTATTCCTATCCAATGATGAAGGGGTGAAGAAAGTGTGAACCACATATCCAGACCTCTCACCTAGCCTAATATCTAAAGCCGGAGGCCCCGACCGAGCCACATACCGGGTTAGGGACACAAACCAGTCCAACGCACCCTCTTAGGTCGTCGCCGCCGCCTTCCATCAATCCATCTTCAGAATAGTTATTGTCGCATCGACCTTGCAAGGCCTGTCATCGACACCCCCAGGGCGCCAGACAGCGCCTCCTCCCTACGCGCGCTCATCATCATGCATCCATCACCGACACTTTGATGCGCCTCGCCGCTGAGACTCCACAACGTCGCTCCATCGTAGATGCCGACCAATGGTCCCTCGAGCCCGTGTGTACCTCCATGAATGAACCCCCCAAGGGGGAAACGACACCAGAGCGTCGTCACCATCCGATCTACTAATATAGGGTTTTCTCCAGAGGCAGCAGAGAGTTGCCTTAAACTTCTTCTCAGTGATGCCTTCAGAAAGGGAACGACATAGACAGCGTCGTCATCGCCGGCCTTGACGACAGCCGAAAGCAAGCTTTCATCCAGATCTGTTCGAAGAACCCATCTCTCCTGCACGGGCCACCTCATCCTGCGACATCTCCGGGAGCGGGATCCCAAGATCCGTAGCCACCGACGACGCCACAAGCACCCACCACCTGGCCATCATCCCTGGAAGGGGATGGCGCCCTCACCTTGTTCAGATCTAGCAGCATGCCAATGCCTCCTGCTGCCCCCAATCACATGGTGAATGAGTACAGTCAATGCGCGCGCCCACCATCGCTTAGGGCCGTCGAACGGCTCCCGAGCCCAACCACGCAGAGGAGAATCAATCTGGGATGGGGAATCCCAGATCCGCCGCTGCCAGCCCCCGCAGCGTCGTGGGGATCCCATCGGGCCACCGCCCGAGTTCACCAACTCTGCCTCCATGCCGTACGCCCAGGGGTGCCGTCGCATCTCAGCCAGAGGATCCCTTCGTGAATAAGGGAGGGAGGCCCACCGCCCCCGTCCGCCGGGAGAGCTTGGCTCGCCGGCTTCCTCCGGCGGTGGCGGGGAAGCAGGGGAGAAGGGAGGTCGAGGGCGGTGGCGGCTAGGGCGCCCGAGTCGTCCCTTTGGAGGCGATGCAAACAGAGCGGCTGTTCAAAATTTCTAGCCTCTGCCTTTTAAAATTGGAAAGAATTGAATTTTTCTGTCTCTACATCAACTAAGGATGCATACAGGCATTATGTATGAGTACCAGGATTGATTAGCAATACATGTACGTACATATCCCATACACACGAGCCCGAGTTATGTCTGTATGAATCGATTTTCACAACATCCAGACAAACATGCTTATGTCCGCCGCATTCGACATGTCGTAGTTTAATTAGATGAACGCGAAAAAGATGGAGGCCTAAACACCAGTGGGAAGTATGGAGGAGATTTGTTGGTCTTCCGGTATCCTGAGAAGCCATGCTTCTAGGGCATGCAGATGTGAATCGGTGGCTAGATATTTTCTTTAGCAATTCGCCTCCATTGCATGCAAATCTGACTCAGTGGGCAGATCTTTTTTAGGGACGATGATACTAAAACAGAGCAGTTTTTTTATCTTGTTTAGAAAGAGGTTCGGTGCCCTCCTCATCGAAAGAAAACGCTTTGGTGCTAGCCTGATTATAATGGCGTTGGTGGGTAATTTTTTGCCTATATATAATACTCCAATGGCCAAAAGATTTTTAGTGTACTAAATTAACGGCCAGATATTTCTAGTTTTCGTGGTAATTTTTAGTTTATTCCTTTTTTTTGGTTAGCCCGTTAATTACTCCAGGTGAAAGAAGTCAGTTGTCTGCTCTCAAAGACACGATATACTCATTCTCAATAGTCACTAGACTCGAAATCCAGTTTCATAGGTCATTTACGATCCCAACTAATTTTTATAAGTCTAAAACTTCTACTCTAGCTGCCGTCTTCGGATGTCAGGTTGTTGTAATGCCATTTACTTACCTGGGGTTGTCTCTTGGATCAACCAGGCCCAAGCTGGTGGACCTTATGCCTATGGTGGATCATATGGAGAGGAGACTTACAACCAGCTCTTGGTTCTTACCCCAATGGGGTAGGTTGCAGCTGGTTTATTTCGTCCTCTCCTTCCTATCAATTTTTTCCCTATGTAATTTGTCAATACCACCGAGTATTCTCAAGCAATTGGAATGAATTCAAAATGCAATGTCTTTGGAGGAAATATGGACGGGAAAAGGACATTCTTTGGTTGCTAGGCCCTTAGTCCATACACCCAAGAACAAAGGAGGATTGCGAATCTTGAATCTTGGTCTAAAAAATGAGGCTCTGCTTATGAAGCACCTAAATAAATTCTACAACAGGGTTGATGTTCCATGGGTAAATTTGCTTTGGGATAGTTACTACTATAACTAGAAAAGTTGCCCACTCGATGCGTGGGCTAGACCCTTAGAAATTTAATAATTAGTACATATTATTATATTTGTATAACAAAGAATTGGGACCAAATATAATGGCATTTACAAATATAAGACTTCTACGGACATAGTTTAATCTTCGGTACGCTTAGTCGTTGCAAATGCAATAAAATGTGTAGTGGTATGAACCTCTTCCATTTCAAGTATTCCATCAGAAAGTAATGGATAACCAATTTGTCTTTAGTGCAGATGATAAACAGGGACTTCAAGACTTCTCCAACCTTGTATTATCTAGCTTTCTCTTGCTTTCCAAATCATCATCTTGTGCGGGCAAAATCCTTAAAGGATGCATTATGCCTCAATGTTCATAAGTCTATGATGATAATATTATAATCTAAAATTCATGTGGATATCCATTACCATAAACTATTGAACAAATATATTTGCTTGTATCTTGTATGTAAAAGGATGATGCACACCATATAGTTGACTTCTTTTCATAGCAAGCATTTGTACTTTGGCTAACATAGTTTTATCTTCGGTATACTTAGTTGTTGCAAATGTAATAAAATGTTTATTGCTATATATGAACCTATTCCGCTAAAAGTATAGCATTAGAAAGCAATGTATACGTAATTTTTGTTTAGAGCGGTCGATAAATAGGGACTTCGAAGACTTATGCCACCATGTATAATCTAGCATTATGTTGCTTTCCAAATCAACATCTTGTGTGGGCACAATAGTTAAAGGATGCATTATCCCTCAATGTTTGTAAATCTATGATGACAATATTTATACTCTGAAATCCATGTGGATAACCATTACCCTAAACTATTGAATAATATATTTACTTGTATCTTGTACGGAAAAGGACGATGCACAGTAAATAGTCGACTTCTTTCTATAGAGAGTGTTTATACATTGGATAATTGCCTTTGTCTACAAGTAGAACATAGTTCAATTTGGAAACATTTATGTATGTAAAACACAATTTTTATGTATATTTTTCTTATATTGATATTGAGTACCCCTCCAAGAATTATTATGTTCTACATTTAACTAATTAAAATAAGAGCCTAAGTTTAACCAAACGTCATTCTCTCACCTTCAATTAGGTAGCATCTAAACAGCAAAAAAGTTCCTTGTACAATACTATAATAGTTCTTCACGTCACATAAGATTGTTTGACTAACAAGTATCTAGAAGAGTAGAAAATTTGATTATGTTGTACTACAATATTCTACATGTTACAAGGTATTCTTGAAATTTTATCAAAAATTATCAAAATGCAAAACTATATTTAAGTTAAGAATATTATAAATCCCTATATAGAAAGCGACAACAACTATAAGTATATTACATTGGAACAAATGGGTATAAAAATACCTTTTTAGTTTTTATGCTCGGTCTAGATTAGTTCAAAGTGAATTTTAGCATATGTTGATAAACCCATGTATTATGTTTTGAATTTTGTGGAATATTTAGTGATCTACATATTCAAACTAACAACTTTTAAAGTACTTAAATATACTCTAGATAGTGGTACATACAACCATCTTAGATTGGTATTAGATGAACATTTTCAAAATTTTGCCACTAGGAACCAATGGATGCAAAGAGTTTTTTATGAATTCTGTCATCTGATTCAAAAGTCAGCATGCTTAACCTTTTATGTGACAGAACTTCAAATACTTCAAAGAAAGAAAGAATGTTGTACACAGGCTAACTCATGCATGCTTAGTAAATCAATGAGTGCACTTTTGACTTTATCATTGGCACATCAACTTTCATGATCCTAAATGGCTTCAAGCATATATATGTTTTTGTTTTGCACGAATGCCTTCATCATGTAGCCTCATTGACTTACATTTCCTTTACCCTCCTTTGAAAGTTCTGTACAATGAAAAAATCAGGAAAAAGAGCAACAACACCATGTTGCCTAAGTCTATTTATTAGTACTTTCCACCCATTAATGCCGAGAACCTCCTTTGTAAATATGTGTTTTTGGAACAAAGATGAGTCTACGACATTTTTTTACATGACGCCCTCTAGTGATGAGAAACATACACCACAATAAAAATAAAAAACCATTCTGATCTCGTGAACTATCTTTTGAATTGAAGAATCTCTATTCCCCACCCCTCTCCATCTCATTTATGTTGACTAAAATTGAACTCTCTATAGAGAAAACATCGTCAGGCAAAAAAGAATACTACCATACCAAATCGATCGTACAAATTAAATGAATGAAAGATCCAAATGTAGATACTGAAGTAAGCCCATTCAATGAGGTAGAAACATATTACCCAAAGTTTGAGGGACGATTCTTTAGAAGGACACTCATTTGAGCATAGCATTCCCTTCATTTGATCCACTCAAGTCGCTCTTGTCACCTTCTAAAAATTCAAGAGAAGACTATTTCAAATCTTAAAAAATGAAGGAAAATTAGAATAGTTAGAACTAACAAATACAACTTTTCATAAAGCCACAAAAGCACCAACTCAACAATGTAGAACAGAAGGCCAATAGCTATAATTTGTCAGGTAATAATAAATACAGAAGTTTGATTTATTTGCAAGAAGAATGATCATACCAAATATAGTGCTATGTTGCAGAGAAATTAAATACAGATTACAAACAAAAAGGGGAAAAAGTTACAGTTAACAGAAAATATGAGGTAAAGCCAGAATAATCAACCGATACTTCATTTAGATTCGAAATAATTATACATGTAACTTAATACACCGGAAGAGGAAATATATTGTGTATTATATGAAGGCCAAATTGGGTAGATTAGAAGTTGTTTCTCGGCATAACTCACACATGTTGGAACAGCTACCAAAAATATAGGGTATGTCCCATCACAATTGAAGTTAAATACTCTGAACACCCAAGTACTAAGGAGCTTCTATGGTTACTATATGCAACAACTTATCTATCATATCCTATGACAATATATATTCCAACTCACAACTATTTACCGTCTACTAGAAAGACAAAAAATATAGTCATCGGTAGAAGAATTACCGTGAGAAGTAATGTTTTTGATATTTGTTTGTCTAAAGAAAGCAACTATGTTAGTCTCTTCTCTGGCTTTGGCGAATAAACAAAGATAGCATTAGTATTGATGATTCCAAGAAACATGCATGATAATCAATGAAGAGAGAACTAAATCACTACCTACTCCTAACTAAACCTTGTCAGAATCATGTTGCCACATAGATGAGCTCATGTAATCCAGATAAAAGAATACAAGACCTAAAAATAGTGGAAAGAAGTGCTTAGCTGACAATCTGAATACATATATGATCATTCTAAACCACCAAACAATGTGAGAGTAGTTATATCATGAACTTTATATGATGTAGAAACACATATATGTGCAAGTATAATTCCAGTTGTAGATGCTAAACCTAAAATGGAAAACTTAGTTGAGGAGTGCCTAACCAATAAAGACTGAAACACCCACCATTATAATAACTAGAGCAAGAGGGTTGTACTTCTTAGTTCATGAGATGGATGTGCAGTCACCATAAGAACCAAAATTTATATGTTAACTAAACAAAAGGAGGAGGTTTTTTCATCAAACGCACTAACGAACATCATCTAGTTAGATCATATAAACTTGGGCAATGCATGAAGGATTTTTAGAGCTTACATTTTCCAATAGTGTAGTCATGTGCAACTGCCCTTCTGAAATCGTAATATTTAATAGCCACCGCATTGCGACGATTCTTTTACACCTAGCTAAAAATAGTTCAGAATCTTGAGAACACACAAAAACATAACTTGTGCTCATAATACATACACCATGGCAAGCTAAAGAAATTGTGAGCTCATCATGTTTTTCTATAGTTCAGTAATTTGTTGTCACCAACTCACCTTTGGAGAATCCCGTTGAGAGAAATCCTTGGAACAAAACCTTATCTAGATGCCTTAGGTATGGAAGGAATACTCGACCACCAATTTTCAGATTAGGGAGATAATAGTGAAAGGTACTTGTAGTTTAGAACTACATTTGATGTCAAACTAAGGTTTGGATGAACTGCTCATTATTTACATATGATCATGCCATATTTGGGTGTGGTTAGATGCATTATTATGCAAGAGAGGTTGTGGGAGTGTTTGGGGACAATGACTTGTACACAATGGAAGGAGAGGGGGAAAGAGAGGTGCTACTAAGGTGAAAAGAGAGGGAAAGTGAGGGAGTTACCCCCAAAATAATTGGGCACGGGCAAGGGGAATATAATATGTTGTGGTAGAAGGGGGATAGAATATGTTGTGGTAAAAAGTTGGAGGCAAGGTGTCATTGTTTTGTCACAGCAGATGTCCTAGTGTGAGGACTTTGTCGTGAGGCCATCGCAACTAGGAGGTTAGCTTGTCGGATTCGAGAGACACGGTTTACCTAGGTTCGGCCCCTCACGATTGAGGTAATAGCCTACTTCTGCTTTCTTCTTTTTGCTTTGGTGATCAATACAAGGGAGCGGATTCGCTTGAGCTAGCTATAGATTGATTGTAACTTAAGTCTATTGGCCTTAGGGGCTGGCCTTTATATACAGGTCGAGACGCTGGGCTTACAAGAGTCTGAGTCGTGCTATGATTCATGACCAAGTATGTATCTAACTCGCCTTGCCTCTCAAGCAAGGAAACTCCTCGCGACTTCCACCTCTTGGGCCTTGAGTCGCCGTCTTCATGCACTGGTCCGCCAACTGGCTTACTTGGTAAGATGCCTTGCCAGCATTGTCCTCAATATCACGGCCCAACTTGGATATGATTTACAAGCCACCAACAGGCTGACTCGGCCCAGTAGGGCGGCTTATACCGTGGGGTTATATCCCCGACATTAGGCCTCAGATTGATTTGAATTCAATCGCATCAATCTTCACCACTTTAACTTGGCGACTTATCTTTTGCTTGTATCTGTGTCTTCTCCGAGTCACGAAAAGCTGGCTTATGATGCCTCCAGACTTTGTAATTTTCTTATTCAATCCATTCATGACATCACTCGGCAGAAATATAGAAAATCAATGATGACATCACAACAAATCTTTGCATGTATCTATTTAGCCTGAAAATCGAGGCGTCTCCAGCTCAAATTTACTTTGCCTCCTTGATTTTTGTGACTGCCGATTGCCCTTTCGGTTTTTACCTTATAAATATTTACAAGGGTCCCCTCATTCACTTTTTACCTTGCCCCTTAGCTTCTTCTTCTTCCTCAAGCCCAAGCTCTCACCTTGCCGCCGCTGCTATTCCTCCATTGTTGACCGACCGTTTCTAAGACTGCGGCTTGACTTCATCTTCACCAAGCTCCGGAAAAACATCCCTGTCGTCCCCCACAACTGTCAGGTACGTCATTTTCCTTCCACATGTGTGTCTTAGTTCATCGTAGTTTATCCGATTTGTCGAAGTTTATTATCTGTTCATGACAATTTCTAGTTTCACGCATAGCTCCGGTGAACTTTCTCATAAGAATAAAGCAGTATGTATGAATGCTCCATTTCATGTATGGCATACTCAAATACCCCTCAAGAATTTGTAAACTAGGCCATCACTGTTTTTATACTCCACCATAAGGTTTAGTAAATTATTTCCTTTTTTGAACATCTGTAGATCCATCATTATAGCCGCTTCGGTAGTGACTTGTTTGTTCCACATTTAGCAAAAAATCAAAGATCGATGATTGTCATAAGAAGCCTTTGTGTTTGTCAGCTCATCACTATGACTGTAACCCGCCATGTTTCTAGACTGCTTCATTCAGGTGACGGCTCATCATAAGGCGACTCATCTGGTGTAAATAATTATGTCGTTTTATCCTTGACCATAATTGTCAAACATTGTTGCCTGAACATGTTGCTTATCTAGACGAGTCACCATTTATTAACTAACCCATCATATATACTTTTGTAGCTCTTTTCATTTATATTTAGGTGACTCATCATGTCAAAAACCACCACGTGCAACTAGGTGCCTTCCCAAGTCTCTAAACTTATGCTTGAGGACTATTTAGATCAAGGTCTTTTGCCGTCTAAGGAGGCTATTGGCTAGCGGGTTGCCCTTGGAGATGAACTTCCACAACCTGGTGAAGGAGAAGTAGTGATGTTTATAGATCACCTTCTTCGGGGCTTTGCATCCCAAAATTCTTCCGGGATGTTTTAAACTTTTTCAACCTTCATCCTCAAGACCTGGCTCCCAATTCTATAACCAATTTGCGCCAGTTCCAAGTGTTCCGTGAGGTGTACCTGCAAATGGAACCCACGGTCCCTGTTTTCATGGAATTGTTCTACCTCGGCCGCGAGAATGAGTGTGCAGATGGCCTTGATCTGGAACTCGGCGGGGTCTCAATTCAAAGGCGTTGAGATGGTGCTTTCCCTACAGCTGCTCTGCCAAGCCACCCCAAAGGATGGGTCAAAACTTGGTTCTACTGTCGGAACACGGCCCCTACTGATGAAAATCCCCTGCTGGGTTATAGGCTAAATCGTCTTCCCATGACATTTGAACTTCCAGGTCAGGCTTCACAAGAATATCATGCTCAACTCATCCCTATATACCCAAAATTGAAGGCCTTGATAGCCCGCGGATTGACTGGGGTTGATCTGACCCGACGTTGGGTAGCTTGGAGGATTTTACCACTGAGCCGCCGCAACGGTTTAATGTGCAATTATTCTGGCATCTTGGACGATGCTCAAAGATATAGCAAACAGGGTTTGGAAGCTAAAGACATTAACCGGATTATGAAGAAACAACTGGAGAGACTCAAGCAGTTTGTAATCAAGTTGGGTTGAATCCCTTTTGTGTTTTCAACCCGGCTCCTCCATTAAGAATACTTAACCATTTACCCGTCTTATAGTACTTCTTAAATTTGAAAGCTTACTTGTCATTTTATCGTCCACTCTTTAGGCAGGTTCTTCATTTTGGAAAAAGAAGAGGAAAACTCTGGCCAGCAAGCCTAAAGCCACCCAAGCAAGAAGAAAAGTAAGGAGGTTGTGGAAGAGCCTTCACTTAGGGGCGAGTCTCCAACGGCTGATGCATCTATGGAGGACAAACTTGAATCCCTCAACCATCTTTTTATTGAATTTGCTAATGCTTCTTACTCTCAGGGTGATACTACAACAAGCTGAGCCGACGATGTTGAGGTAATTACCATCTCCTCCGGCTTAGAATCCTTGCCTCCAAAGAAAACAAGGCGATTCATTCGAAAAGTTAGTTTTTCTCACCCGGATACTTATTTGGATCCTAATTTTATTTTGAAGAAGACCCAACATGAATCAATACGCCATACTCGGAGAAGCTTCGGTGACCTTATGGCCAGCTTAGCCGACAAGTCAGCCGCCCGCAAGCAACAGGATGAGGTGCCTTATAGTCCAACCCTTTCCCTTCCAAAAGTTAGCCTTATCCCGCAACCTCTTAATACGTCTTATTCAAATTACCAGGAGTCACCACCTTCATCGGGCGACTCAACTGCCACCAAGCTGCCACCTCTCATTATTAATCACGGGTAAACCTTTCTTCCTTATATCATATATTGCTTACTAAACTTTAACCTTGCATATGCTTCATTCTGTTGTCTTGTTTACAGGTCTAAGGCTAAGACCAAAACTAGGAAAGTTGGTGAGTCATCCACTCACCCCGTGGACCCTGAGCAGGAAAACCCAATCTTGGGGACTCCTAAAGCCCATACTGAGCACTCTGAAGACCATCAGGAGGCCCAAGCTGACTTGCCCCCACATCATGAGCCAGCGACCACTGAGGCTATGGATGTTGAAGCTGACCCAACAACAAACATTAACCCGCCCAGTCCTGAGAAGGCTGCTGAAGATGCTCCTTACGAGAAGAATGCGGAGATCGCCATCACTGGGACGGGTTACATGATGACCCACAAGTATAAGGGGTCAATCGTAGTACTGTTGATAAGTAAGAGTGTCGAACCCAACGAGGAGCAGAAGGAAATGACAAGCAGTTTTCAGAAAGGTAATTTCTGCAAGCACTGAAATTGTAGGTAACAAGAAGTTTTATAGCAAGATAATTGGTAACGAGCAAGTAACTGTAATGGTAAATAAAGTGCAGAAAGATAGCCCAATACTTTTGTGGCAAAGAATAGGCCAAAATGGTCTCTTATAATAAGCAAGCGTTCTTGAGGGTACACGGGAATTTCATCTAGTCACTTTCATCATGTTGGTTTGATTTGCATTTGCTACTTTGATAATTTGATATGTGGGTGGACCGGTGCTTGGGTGTTATTCTTACTTGAACAAACCTCCCACTTATGATTTACGCCCTCGCAAGCATCTGCAATTACGAGAAAAGTATTGAGATAAAATCTAACCATAACATTAAATATTTGGATCCAAATCAGCCCCATACGAAATAGCGCATAAACTAGGGACTAAGCTTCTGTCACTCTAGCTACTCCACAATGCATTCCCTTAGGCCCATAGATGGTGAAGTGCCATGTAGTTGACGTTCACATGACACCTCTAAGGGAATCACAACATTCATATCATCAAAATATCAAACACATATAAACTTCACATGCTTACTTGCAACATGACTTCTCCCGTGACCTCAAGAACAAAGGTAACCACTCACAAATGATATTCATGCTCAAGATCAGAGGGGTATAAATAGCATAATGTATCTAAACATATAATATTCCACCAAATAACCATATAGTAATCAACTACGATATGTAATCAACACTACTAGTCACCCACACATACCAATCTGAGGTTCCGGTACGAAGATTGAACACAAGAGATGAACTAGGGTTTGAGAGGAGATGGTGACGTTGAAGATGTTGATGAATATTGGCTTCCCAAAGATGAGAGGGTTGTTGGTGATGACGATGGCTTTGATTTCCCCCTCTGAAAGGGAAGTTCCCCCGACGGAATTGCTTTGCCGGAGGGTAAAAGTGGTCATGCCCAAGTTTCGCCTCGAGACGGTGGCGTTCTGTCACGAAAGTCCCCTCTTGATTTTTTCTAGGTCAAAATACCTTAAGTACCAGAATATGGGCACCGGTGGTGGGTCAGACTGGCCACAATCCACTAGGGCGCTCCTGGAGGGGCTAGCACGCCCTGGTGTCTTGTGGTCACCAGGTGGCCCCCTCCGGTAGTTACTTGCTCTAGTATATTTTAGATATTCCAAAATAATTCTGCGTGAAGTTTCAGCTTATTTGTAGATGTGCAGAATAGGTGTCTCTGATATGCTTTTTCACGTCCAGAATTCCAGTTGCCGGCATTCTCCCTCTTTGTGAAAACATTGCATATTATGAGAGAAAAGGCATTAGAATTACTCCATAAAGCATTATTATGCATAAAAACATTATAAATAACAGTAGGAAATCATGATGCAAAATGGACGTATCAACTCCCCCAAGCTTAGACCTTGCTTGTCCTCAAGCGAAAGCCGACATCGAAAAACATGTCCACATGGTTTGAGAGAGAGATGGAGAGAGGTGTGTCAATAAAAACTAAATACAAACACAGTAGAATCATGCTTATTATCATATTAGCAACAAACATTGTCATAGGACCTTTTCATATAACTTTTATTATATTACCTTATCATATAATTTCTCATGAACAAGTAACAATTCATCACAACATAGAAGTATAAAACATAAGCCTTATTGAAAACCAACAAAGTATGTTCTCAGCCAAATTTGAAACTACAATTTATCATATTTTCGTGAAGGGTCTTGCATCGGAGCCTTTTGGCAAGTCCACATACTCAACCAATATTCAATCTTCTATGATTGCTAACACTCACAACATACCCATGAGCAAAAAGTTTCAACCATACACATAGAAAGATAGAGGCTTATTGTTTCAGCTCCCAACGTATTCACCTCAAGGGTGATGTTAACTATATTAACTCATGTTCACTCATATCCAACTGGATCTATGTTCCTAGATCTTTCCTCACCACATGATGCCTTTTGGCAAGTCAACATACTCAACCAATATTCAATCTTCTATGATTGCTAACACTCACATCATGCCAATGAGAGAAAAGTTTCAACCATACACATATAAAGATAGGGCCTTACAGTTTCGCCTCCCAACGAATTCACCTCAAGGGTGATGCTAAGAATAATAACTCATGTTCACTCATATCCAACTGGATATATGTGCCTAGATCTTTCCTCACCACATGATGCTGGCAAAAATAGAAAGTAAAAAAAGCAATAGGGAAGAATAATTTGACTCTTGCATAAAAGTAAATACATAAAGGTAAAAGATATTCCCTTCGCAGAGGGAAGCAGAGGTTGTCATGCGCTTTTTGGTTTGTATGCCAAATACCTTAATGCAAAAGAAGGTCACGTTATATTTCCCCTTATGATAGCAACTTTTATTATGCAGTCTGTTGCTTTTATAACTTTGCCATCACAAGTTTGTACAACGCTCAATTTTCTCTTACATTAATTGATAAAACACATTTAGAAGCAATTTTTATTGCCTTAGTGCACTGATGACAACTTACTTGAAGGATCTTACTCAATCCATAGGTAGGTATGGTGGACTCTCAAATCATGAGTTTGGGTTTATGTTTTCTGGATGCACAAGTAGTATTTCTACTTAGTGCGATTTTTTTTGCTAGCAAATATATTGATCAAGCACCACATGTTGAAGGATCTATGACAATATAAGTTCTATGTGAATATGAACAAACATAAATCATTACGTTGTCTTCCTTGTCCAACATCAACAATTTTGGGATATAATATTTAATGGGAGATCACAATCATAAAAGATGTCGAAGATAGTATATTTTCATGTGAATCTTCTCTTCCCTAATTAATTCTATCATGAAATGCATCATTGACCAATTCTACGTTTCTCGATCTCCAATAAATTGGACCACTTATACTTTTCCTTATGTGATGTCATTAATTACCATAAGATTAGCATATGATCCTTTTCATTTATTTTATTTTTATTTTTATTAGCATATGCATCATTGGCCAATTCTAGGTTTGTCAAAAAAGTAAAGAAGAAAAAGCTCAATCTAAACTTTATTATATAACTCTCACTCGCTTACATAGATAGATAGATCATGAAACTAGCACTCGAAAATAGATCATACTAAAATTTTATTCAACTAAATCATGAAATAACTAAGGATCTAAATAAAATAAAATAAAGGTAATAAAAGTGATGGTGATACAATACCGGGTCATCTCCCCCAAGCTTGGATCAAGCCAAGGGGAGTGCCCATACCCGTGTACTCAAGTCTATTTGGTGGTGGTGATGAGGTAGCCTTCTTCTCCAACTTATACTTGAGCATAAAATTCTCCTCCCTTAGATCCTCATTCTCTAACTTGAGCTTTAATATCTTTTTGCACAATGCCGCCTTCCTCTCCTGCAAAAATGAGATGGAATAAATTGAACCTTAGGTTTGTATCCTTTAGGGAAGCTTGACTTCTTCAATTCCACATGCATGTCTCCGGGGAGTGGGTCATCCTCTTCCTCAAATCTATCATTCTTTGTGTCCTTCATGTTGGCCTCTTCCTCCTCATCTGTGGTCCATTCATAATGATCCACCTCTCCATAGACCTTAGGGTTTGCAATATAGTCAGCAACATAACTCCCCCCTGTGAATCTTGAGACGAAATATTTTTAGATCTGACAGAAAAATAACACGAAACAAGAACATAGTATACTTATGCGTTGTTGTGGTCAAATCATCTGGGGTATATATAGAGATTTATTTTATCTTAGGAAACAAGCATATGGAAGGAAAGCGGAGTCAGGAAGGTGCCTAAGGGGGGAACAACCCACCAGGGCACGCTAGGGAGGGCACGAGCGCCCTTGTGTATCGTGCTCACCTTGGTTGCTTTCCTATTTATTTCTTATTTTTCTAATTTTT
Organism: Hordeum marinum; assembly: GCA_022496015.1. NCBI lineage: Eukaryota > Viridiplantae > Streptophyta > Magnoliopsida > Poales > Poaceae > Hordeum > Hordeum marinum. The sequence goes on from CM039673.1 coordinate 300,690,813, forward strand.
GTGATATTCCAAAACTAACAGAAAATATTGTTGCGGATTTTTCGTAGTCCGTTTACTTACCATATCATGTACCTCCTCTTTTTCAGGAATCTAGAATGTTCTGGAAGGTTTCTTTTATGTGTTCCTCTAGTGTCATGGTTTGGATAATATTGCTTTCAACATTAATAGGCGTACCTGAGATATAGTGTTTAATTCTTTGTCCATTCACCACCTTTGGGCTAGTACCTTCGGCATTATTAATCTTGATAGCTCCAGGGTGATAAACTTCTTCGATATCATATCATCCTTCCCATTTGGAAAGAAGTTTTCCTGCAAAAAATCTAAAATGAGAGTTGTACAAAAGAACATATTCTCCAACCCGCTTTTGGATTCTTTTGTCATGTCATCTTTTAACTTCTTCTTTGAATAGTTTGGCATTTTCATAAGCTTGGGTTCTCCATTCATCTAGTGAGCTAATATCAAATAACCTCTTTTCACTGGCAAGTTTGAAATTATAGTTGAGTTCTTTAATTGCCCAAAATGCTTTATGTTCTAACTCTAGAGGCAAATGGCAAGCTTTTCCGTATACCATTTTGTATGGAGACATACCCATAGGATTTTTATAAGTTGTTCTATTGGCACAAAGTGAATCATCTAGTTTCTTAGACTAATTCTTTCGGGGCCTATTGATAGTTTTTTGTAATATTAATCTTATTTCTCTATTGCTAAGTTCAACTTGACCACTAGATTGACGATCATAGGCCGATGCAATTCTATGGTTAATATCATATTTAGCAAGCATTTTAAGGAAATCACCATGAATAAAGTGTGAAACACCATCAGTCATTAAATATGTAGGGACTCCAAACCTTGGGAAAATAACTTCTTTAAGGATTCTAATGGAGGTGTTATGATCAGGACTGCTAGTTGGAATAGCTTCTACCCACTTAGTAACATAATTAACAGCAACCAAAATATGAGTATACCCATTAGAGGAAGGAAAAGGTCCCATATAGTCAAAAAATAGCATCAAATGGTTCAACAACAAGTGGATAATTCATAGGCATTTCTTGACGCTTACCAACATTTCTAATTCTTTGACATTCATCACAAGACAAGACAAACTTACGGGCATCTTTCAAGAGAGTAGGCCAATAAAAACCAGATTGCAATACCTTGTGAGCAGTTCTATCTCCCCCATGATGTCCTCCATAGGATTCAGAATGACGTTTTCGTAGGATTTGTTCATGTTCATACTCAGGTAGACAACGTCTAATAATACAATCTACCCCTTGTTTATAAAGATGTTGGTCATCCCAAAAGTAATGTCTTAAATCACTAAAAATTTTCTTTTTCTTTTGTTGGTATGTGAAACTAGGTAGTATATATTTAGCAACAATGTAATTAGCATAATCAACATACCAAGTAGTATTTTGGGGAACATTTATTGCAACTAAATGTTCATCAGAAAAACTATCATCAATAGGTAGTGGTCCATCAAGGATACTTTCTAACCTAGAAAAGTTATCAACTACGGGGTTCTCAGCTCCTTCCCTATCAGTGATATGCACATCAAATTCTTGAAGCAAGAGAACCCACCTAATGAGTCTAGGTTTAGCATCTTTCATTTCAATAAGATATTTTATAGCAGCAAGATCAGTGTGAACAATAACATTGGAATCAATGATGTAAGATATAAATCTATCACAAGCAACCATAATTTCGTTGGGCGCTGCCTGGAGTTTTTCTAGCATAATGGATAACATTTAATTTCTTACCAACTCTTTTTCCTAAAACAACACCAGCCACATAATCACTAGCATCACACATAATTTCAAAAGGCAAGTTCCAATCAGGTGGTTGAACAATAGGTGCAGAAGTTAAGGCTTTCTTAAGTGTTTCAAAGGCTTCTACACAATCATCATAAAAAACAAATGGAATATCCTTTTGTAAAATATTAGTGAGGGGCCTAGAAATTTTATAGAAGTCTTTAATCAACCTCCTATAGAAAACAACATGACCAAGGAAACTCTGAATACCTTTAATATATTTAGGACATGGTATTTTCTCAATTGCATTAACTTTAGCTTTATCCACCTCAATACCTCATTCATATATTCTATGCCTCAAGTCAATCCCTTCATTAACCATAAAGTGGCACTTTTCCCAATCATGAAAAGAAGTTCACGTCTCTGCAAAACTCGATCAAAGTGTCTTAAGCAATCGTCAAAAGAGGTTCCGTAAATAGAAAACATCCATGAAAATTGATAACCCACAAGTATAGGGGGTCGCAACAGTTTTCAAGGGTAATGTATTCAACCTAAATTTACAAATTCGACACAAGGGGAGCCAAAGAATATTTGAGAGTATTAGCAGTCGAGTAGTCAATTCAACCACACTTGGAGATAATTATCTGTAGCAAAGTGATTAGTAGCACAATAATATGATAGTTTGATAGCAGTAGTAATAGTAACAGTAGTAGTAACAGTGGAAGTAATAGTTTTGTAGCAAGTGCAATGGTAACAACACTAGTAGTAACTTATCAAGAACAATAAGTGGAAAACTCATAGGATGATACTTATTATATAGCAGTCATAACCTACGGCTACACATAACTAGCTCTAGTTTGTCAATATAATGTAGGCATGTATTCCGTAAATAGTCATACGTGCTTATGGAAAAGAACTTGCATGGCATCTTTTGTCTTACCACTACAGGAATCAGCTTCTTTTCCGTCTGCCATGGCGAACGGCAAAGGGATCAATGGCGGACGGCAAAGCCCTTTGCCGTCAGCCAGCAGATGGCAAACAGTCCGGCTCAACTCCTGCCGGTAAAGGCCTTCTTTGCCGTCTGCTTCAACGAAGCGGACGGCAAAGGTTTATGCCATCGGCCGTTTGCGGGCAGCAAACGGCAAAGAGCGTGGACGGCAGTGAGGTGAGGTGGGATCCGTTAGGGGTTAACGGTAGGCTTTGCCGTCCGCCGGCGGACGGCAAAGAGGCTAAGTTCTTTGCCGTCTGCCGGCGGACGGCAAAGTGCCCAAATAGGAGTCACTAGGAAGCTGCCACGTGGAACTCTTTGCCGTCAGCCAGCCGACGCCCAAGAGTTTTGAATCTTTGTCGTCTGCTGGCTGACGGCATAGCTGGCCTTGTTTGCCAGTCCTATTTGGGAACTTTGCCGTCAGCCAGCAGACGGCAAAGATCTTAGCCTCTTTGCCGTCTGCCAGCTGAAGGCAAAATACCCAAATCCCAGTGTTCCCAGGTTGCACAGGTAGCTGCCACGTGGCATGTTTGCTGTCTGCTAGCCGTCGCCAAAGATCCTATATAACCCCTGTTTTTAATTGAATTCATTCAATTTGACAGAAATTCATAGATATACACAGATACACATATATATCCAACAAGCATATCCAACAATATATTTCCATATATATGCAACAAGCATATCCAACAATATATACATATATATCCAACAAGCATATCCAACAATATATCCATATGACATAAGAAGTTTCCAACAACATATCCGTAGTGATATACAGATCCAAACAAGTTCCCAAACATGTTTTCATAAACAAAAAGGAAGCACATGCAAGGAGAATATAACAGTCCATCAATGCAAGCTTCCGCATCTCAAGGAAATCTGCAAATTGGGAAAGATGAAAGTTAGAAGAAGAAGAATATCTAGCAGAAGAAGAGGAAAATAATAAGAAGATTTTATCTTCTCTTTCTTTCTCTCCTCCCCCTCTTCTTTATCTTCTTATTTTCCAACAAATGTAGTTAAAAAAGCCAATTTAGAGCTAAGCTAGGTAAAAAGGTCATTTTGGAGATAAGCTAAGTTCAATGTATCATATTGGAGCTAACCTAGTTAAACTTGGTCATTTTGGAGCTAAGCTAAGTTAAATGGATCATATTGAAGCTAACCTAGGTAAACTTGGTCATTTTTGAGCTAACCTAGGTAAAAATGTCAATTTTTGCTAAGATAGGTAAAAATGCTAAGTGTGTAGGTCAATTTAGAGCTAACTTAGGTAAATAGGTCATTTTGGAGCTAACGCGGGTAAAATGGATCATATTGTAGCTAACTTAGGTAAACTTGGTCGTTTTGGAGCTAACGTAGGTTGACTGGATCATATTGGAGCTAACGTAGGTAAACTTGGTCATTTTGGAGCTAACCTGGCTAATTAGGCCATTTTTGACATAACTAAGCTTCTTGTGTCATTTTAGAGGACAACAAGCTAAGTATATGACATTTATGAGGTTAGCAAGGTTATTATGCCATTTACGAATAAAAACAAGTAAGAGGAGGAAAAGAAGAAGAAGAAGAATAAGAAAAGAAGAAGAATAAGAAAAGAAGAAGAAATGTTCTTCTTCTTCTTCTTCTTCTCTTCCTATTCCTTCTTTTCTTCTTATTCCTTGATTTTCTTCATCTTATGATGTCATTTGTGGACTAAATAGACTAAATTATGTCATAAATGGGCTAAATAGGATAAATTATGTCATAAATGGGCTAAATAGGCTAAGTAAGAGGAGGAAAAGAAGAAGAAGAAGAAGAAGAAGAAGAAAAGAAGAAGAATAAGAAAAGAAGAATAAATGTTCTTCTTCTTCTTCTTTTCTTCTTCTTCTTCTTCTTCTTCTTCTTCTCTTCCTATTCCTTCTTTTCTTCCTATTCCTTGATTTTCTTCATCTTATTATGTCATTTGTGGACTAAATAGGCTAAATTATGTCATAAATGGACTAAATAGGCTAAATTATGTCATAAATGAGCTAAATAGGCTAAGTAAGAGGAGGAAAAGAAGAAGAAGAAGAAGAAGAAGAAGAAGAAGGACAAAAGAATAAGAATAAGAAAAGAAGAATAAATGTTCTTCTTCTTCTTCTTCTTTTCTTCTTCTTCTTCTTCTTCTTCTTCTTCTTCTTCTCTTCCTATTCCTTCTTTTCTTACTATTCCTTGATTTTCTTCATCTTATTATGTCATTTGTGGACTAAATAGACTAAATTATGTCATAAATGGAGTAAATAGGCTAAATTATGTCATAAATGGGCTAAATAGGCTAAGTAAGAGGAGGAAAAGAAGAAGAAGAAGAAGAAGAAGAAGAAAAGAAGAAGAATAAGAAAAGAGGAATAAATGTTCTTCTTCTTCTTCTTTTCTTCTTCTTCTTCTTCTTCTTCTTCATCTCTTCCTATTCCTTCTTTTCTTCCTATTCCTTGATTTTCTTCATCTTATGATGTCATTTGTGGACTAAATAGGCTAAATTATGTCATAAATGGACTAAATAGGCTAAATTATGTCATAAATGGGCTAATTAGGCTAAGTAAGAGGAGGAAAAGAAGAAGAAGAAGAAGAAGAAGAAGAAGAAGAAAAGAAGAAGAATAAGAAAAGAAGAATAAATGTTCTTCTTCTTCTTATTTTCTTCTTCTTCTTCTTCATCTTCTTCTTCTTCTCTTCCTATTCCTTCTTTTCTTCCTATTCCTTGATTTTCTTCATCTTATTATGTCATTTGTGGACTAAATAGGCTAAATTATGTCATAAATGGACTAAATTGGCTAAATAAGAGGAGGAAAATAATAATAATAATAAGAAGAAGAATAAGAAAAGAAGAAGAAATGTTCTTCTTCTTCTTCTTCTTTTCTTATTCTTCTTCTTCTTCTTCTTCTTCTCTTCCTATTCCTTCGTTTCTTCCTATTCCTTGATTTTTTTCATCTTATTATGTCATTTGTGGACTAAATAGGCTAAATTATGTCATAAATGGACTAAATAGGCTAAATAAGAAGAAAAATACCGTTATCACGGAGGTGAAGGACCGGCCAGACTGAGGTGAAGGGCCGGTCGGGGTTCCACCAAGGGCAGACTGAGAAGCATCGGTTGATGCTTGTCGGGAAGCATTCTACACCAAAGATCATTTCGAATGTCTCGTTTGCATGATGCAACATAAATGTGAATAGTAATAACGACCATTCAAATCAAACTCACCGTGTTCACCGGAGCAATCTGGGGCATCGGCTGAGGGGTCTGGCCGCTTTTCTGGCACATGCTCTACACATTTGGTTCTCACGAGTTAGTCATATTACTTAGTAATGGAACAAACATTATGTGCATGATTTGGCTAAATGCAGGAGAAACGTACCACCAGGATGTCATATAGGGCCCGGTTTTGAGCATCGTTCCAGTTCCTCTCCTCCTCCAACAGCCTAGCCGTCCTCTCCTCCAGCTCCCTCTCCCTCTCCTCCGCCTTCCTTCTTTCCGCCTCCAAAAGCGTCTGCGTGTTTGCTCTCTCTTTCTCAAGAGCAGCCTGTAACACACCACTGCTCGTTAGCATTGTAATCATCGACGGACGCACACACAATGTAATGGATAGGAAAGGTATCCGAGTCCGTATAACTAACCGCCATGGCGAGTTCCGATGGCTGTGCACGAGGCATTATCTCAGGATCAGAGCTACTCTAGCGCTTCTTGATCTGCGTGAGAGTCTTAGGACAATGTATCAGTCCATCACCAATGGCTATCGAGCCATGGGACCTCCCGCCACCAGATATCATAACCAGCTCTGTATCAAAAGGATCCTGGCTCGGGTTAAAGTCCTCCCCTTTCCTTGACTTCCCCTCGTCTCTGTACCTCACGAGCTTGTTGCGGGAGGATATGTTGGTGAAGGTCTCTGGATGATCTAGGTCAGACTCCGAGAATGCCTTGGCCTTCTTGTACGGGGCACTATGGGCATTGCCATAGAGGTCGAACAGACCTGCACGGGCTTCTTGTTGTGGTGCGACTGAGAGAGAGGAACAAAATATTAGTCAAGGGCTTAAGCTAGCATGAAGAATGAAATTGCTATGTAAATAAGGTCATTTTGGAGCTAAGTAAGGTTATTATGTCATTTTTGAGGAAAAAAAGCTAAGTTTAGGTCATTTTGGAGGTAACCAAGATTATTATGCCAATTTTGACCAAACTATGCTAATTATGTCAGTATTGAGCTATCCAAGGTAGTTATGCCTTTTTAGCTAACTAAAGCATATTTAGGCATTTTATAGAGCTATCTTAGGTTATTACGTCATTTTAGAGCTAATTATGTCATAAATTAACAAGCTAAGATTATTTTAGGTCATTATTGAGCTATCAAAGGTAGTTATGCAATTTTTTAACTAAGTAAGCATTATTGAGCTATCCAAGGAAAAATGCTATCATGTAGAATGAAATTGCATGAATCATGAAGCAAACCACATACCCAGTGAACCCCGTACTCAAACAGGTTGGAGCTCCCTTGATGGTGTGGCACACCAACCATTTGGGCACGCTTATCCTTGGCCCTTTGGTGTTCGACTAGCCATTTGGGAGAGCACCACTCATCCACCAACGCCTCCCAACAGTCCATCCTATCCGCACACCATCTCGGGGGCACCTAAGTTAGTCAAGAGAAATTTCAGCGCTACGCCTACGAATCAAATCAAGAGAACTAAGTTCAAGGCCTTAAGAATAGGTAATTACCAGCATGTACTTCTCCTTAGTCAGAAACTTGCCGCGACACTTCTTCTTCGCCCTCCTAATACCCTTCGAGGTGTAGTAGTCTCGAACGGCCTAAACCCGAGCCTCGTGCCGTAAGTTCTTAAGTAGGCGCTTGCACTCGGCTTCGACAACCGAAACCGCAGCCTCCTGCTCTCCATCTGAAATCCTGTAGAAGATCTGCAGTCAAACAAGACAACGTTGATTAGTAAAATCACTACGTAGTGTTGATCTTTAATTCTGTAAAGGAGAAATTACCCAGAACCGACGGAACACAATGTCAGCCACGGTCTCGCACTCGACACCGGCGACCATCTCCCCTGGCGGGGCCGGGGCAACTTCGTACAGCTCCCAGCTAAGTGCTAGCTGTGGAACCTGACCCTCACCGGGCAACGTGACCCACCCAGGGAAGTGCTGCCGGCAAAGCACACCAAGGACCTGGTTGGGCCTGCGAACACCACGGGGGTGTACCCAGCCCCTGCAGTTTGTCAAGGCCAATGCATTAGATATTAATTTGACGAAACATGAAGGCAAAAGGTTAAATAAGAGTAAATTCACTTACTTCAACCCATTAGGATGTATCAACCACCTCTGGTCGGGGGTCGTCGGCACGGGCGGGAGCTTTGTACCGCCACGCTGGTAGACCTTCTTGCCCTTGTCAACCAGCTCGCCCTCGCTATAGCTATCATCAGAGAAGGTGTCCTCGCTATCATCAGTAGGGCCACTAGCATCCGGAGTCTCGTGCGAAGAAGACTCCGGGACCGGAGTCTTCTGGGACGAAGACTCTGGGACCGGACTCACGTGGGGCAAAGGAGAGGCGCCCCGAGTCTAGTGACGCGAAGGATCGGCGACCCCAGTGTGGTGGGGCGAAGGATCGGCGACCCCAGTCTGGTGGGGCGACCCCAGTCTGGTGGGTCGGGGTCAGGGTGTCGGGGTGTCGGGATCTTCTTTTCCTTGTTCCCTTTCCCTCTCTTGCTTCTTCTCTTATCCCCTTCTCCTTTCTTTCTCTTCTTTTTTCTCTTTTCTTCTTCCTCTGCTTCTTCTCTTCTTCGTCTTCTTCTCTTCCTTTCTTCTTCTTCTTCTTTCTCTTCTTTTCTTATCTCCTCTCTCTTTTTCTTCTTCTTTTCCTTTCTTTTCCTTTCGAACCTCCTCTTCTTTTCTTCTTCTTCTTCTTCTTGTTTTTTCTTCTTTTCCTTTTTCTTTTTCCTTTTTTCCTTTTTTCTTTTCTTCTTTTTCTTTCTTCTAGGTTTCTTTGTACCTAAATGTCTAAATATCTAAAAAGCTAAACATCTAAGTATCTAAACTCCTAAATGTCTAAATATCTAAAACCTAAACAGAAAAAATAAAAAAATAAAAGGAATAGGAGGGGGAGCTCACCAGAGGGGGCAGAGGGGGCTAGCCAGCAAGGGGGGCAGCGACGGGGCTGGCCGGAGGCACGGGGCGGCCGGGCCGCGACGGGGCGGCGAGGGGCGGGCCTAGGCGCGGCGGCGTGGGCACAGGGCGGGGCACAGGGCGGGGCAGTGAGCGGCGTCGGCGGCGGCGGGTGTGACGGCGACAAGCGGCGGGCGGCGAGCCAGGGCGGGTCGGGGGCGGCGGCGGGTGGAGAGACAGAGCGGGTCGGGGCGGGTCGAGGGCGGTGGTGGGGTTCGGGAGGGGAGAGACAGAGTGGAGAGAGCGGGGGGTGGGCCGATAGGGCCGTTAGGAGGCATTTTCTTTGCCGTCTGCTAGCAGACGGCAAAGTTTCTTTGCCGTCCGCTAGCAGACGGCAAAGAGGTGGGGTGGGCCGTTGCAGTTAACTGGCCTTCTCTGGGCCCACCCCACCTCTTTGCCGTCCGCTAGCGGACGACAAAGAAACTTTGCCGTCAGCTAGCAGACGGCAAAGAGCCGGCTGATGGCAAATAGTGTCTTTGCCATCAGCCAACTCTTTGCCGTCTGCTTTACCAAAGCTGACGGCAAACAACCTCTTTGCCGTCTGCCAGCAGATGGCAAAGAGCTGGCAGATGGCAAATAACTGAATTCTAGTAGTGTACCCTCGCATGACAGCGGGGTCCATAAATAAACTAAGGGATATTAAGGCCTCCTTTTAATAGAGAACCGAAACAAAGCATTAACACATAGTGAATACATGAACTCCTCAAACTACGGTCATCACCGTGAAGTATCCCCAATATTGTCACTATGGGGTTGACTGGTCATAACACGTAATAGGTGCATATGACTAGGCAAGATCGGATCAAGAACATAGATATAATGATGATAACATAAACGGTTCAGATCTTAAATCATGGCACTCGGGCCCTAGTGACAAGCATTAAGCATGGCAAAGTCATAGCAACATCAATCTTAGAACATAGTGGATACTACGGATCAAGCCCTAACAAAACTAACTCGATTACATGAAGAATCTCATCCAACTCCTCACCGACCAGCAAGCCTATGAGGGAATTACTAACTCCCAGTGGGGAGCGTCATCTAATTGGTGATGAAGGAGGGTTGATGATGACGAAGACCGAATATTCCCCTCTTCGGAGCCCCAAACAGACTCCAGATCTAGCCTCCCGATGAAGAATAGGAGATGGCGGCGGCTTTGTGTCGTGAAACATGATGAAACTTTCTCCTTTATTTTTTTCTGGAAAAATAGGATTTTATAGCGCTGGAATTTGGGTTAGGGGGCCACGAGGTGAGCACCACCCACCATGCCGTGCTAGGGGGGCTGGCACGCCCTGGTGGGTGGTGGCCACACTGGCCCCCCTCTCTGGTAGCTATTGGCTCCAATATTCCTCAAATATTCTGAAATAATTCTCCAAAAATATTCATTCCGTTCTAAGAACTTTTATTTCTACACAAAAACAACACCATGGTTGTTCTGCTGAAAACAACGTCACTCCGGGTTAGTTTCATTCAAATCATGCAAATTAGAGTCCACAACAAGAACAAAAGCGTTCGAAGTACATACGATGGAGAGTATCAACTCCCCAATCTTAAACCCTTGCTTGTCCTCAAGCAATTCAGTTGACAAACTTAAAGTGAGAAAGAAAAACTTTTATGAACTCTTTTGTTCTTGTTTACATACATATGCTTAAGTAGCACCCAGGTTTTCAGCAAAGATTATGACTAACCATGTCAACAATAACTCTTAAGGATTATATTAACTCATATCAATGACATAAGCAACTAGCGAGCAATAATAAGATATCTCAAGTGCAAAGGTTTGTCAATAAAATCATTATATAATATAACAATTATGGTATCTCGTTAGCCCTTTCTGAGACTGCAAAACATAAATGCAGAGCGCCTCCAAACTTCAAGCAGCGACTAAACGTTCTAATTCATGGTAGAAAAGATCCAGTTGTGATGCATCCAACATTCACTATACAGAATGCATGAGGATGATAATAGTGCTCTTAGATCTGGCACTTATTTGAGAAGGTGATGACTCAACATTAAAGTAAATAGATAGTCCCTTCGTAGAGGGAAGTAGGGATTTGCAAAGGTGACATAACTCAAGGCTTAAATAAGAGATAAGTATAATTTTGAGAAGTACACCCTTCCTATCAATGTTACGACCAAGAGCTATCGATATCTTCCATGTTAAACAAATTAGCGGAGGTTCCCAAGCAGTAAAAGTAAAGGTTTACTCCCCCTCCACCAACAAACACACTCCACACTGAGCCGAATCCATGGGCATCGCCCAAACCTACAACATTCCTGGGGGAGTTTTGTTTAACTATTTGCATTTCTTTTGATTTCGGGACTAGGAATCCCTTTTACCTCCCATCTCGTGCAAGGACGAGTGAATAAACACTCATCATGAGAATAACCCGCTTAACATGGAAGATACTGACCACCCCTTGTCAATCCATGAGTGGTCCAGGCACACAAAATAGATGTTCATTTGAAATTTTTAGATGTGGCACATGCAAATTTACTTGGAACGGCAGGGTAATACTGCATATAGGTAGATATGGTGGACTCATCTAGAATAACTTTGGTTTAAGGATTTTGATGCACAAGCGGTATTCCCGCTTAGTATAGGTGAATGCTAGAAAATAGATTGAGAAGCGGCAAGCTAGATAGCCAAGACGGTCATAAACATGCATTATGAATAATAAACATTCATTGCTATCATGATTAGGATATGCACACCATGAATATAAATATCATGAAGGCTATGTTGGTTTTGATTCAACTACATGCGTGAACATGTGCCAAGTCAAGCTACTTGAAACATTCAGAGGAGGATACCATATTATCATAGTACATCACAACCATTTTAATGCATGTCATCATCTAAGATAAATCATTATCCACTCCTAGCTACTTGAGCATGGCATGAACAACTATAATCTCTAATTGTCATTGCAAACATGTTTGATCATAATATGCTGAATAATGGATACTAGATTAAACATATTTACAAAAACAAAAATAAGTTCAGTTCATACCCACTTCTCTCTGCCATAATCAATTCATCAAATATCCTCATTATTTCCTTTCACTTGCACGATTGAATGATCTGAAAATAATAGTAGTGCAAGAGTGTCATGGACTAAGCTGGAATCTATAAAAAATATATTCAAAAATAGGAGAGACAGGCTCTTTGTTAGATCAATAGTAAAGCATATGAGAGCCACTCAACATTCTCATCACAGTCTTTTCCTTGATATGACTCGATCAAAGATAGTGAATTTTAGAGAAACACAATGAAATATTTTTGGAGTTTTTAGTTTTTCATGAAGAAGACAAAAATGAGAAAGCTATTTACACGGTATAACACCCAACAAGCAAAAGAAGAAATGAGAAATCTTTTTGGGTCTTCCTTTAATACGACAACTAACTAAACTGAAAAGAAAAACTGAAAAGAAACAAGAAGTATTTTTGGATTTTCTCAAAAAAATTCAAACACACAAGAAGAAATCAGGAAAATAAATCTAACATGGATAATACAATGAAAAAGTGTGAACACCGACAAGTGGAATGAAATGCGTGAACATGAATGTAATGGCGGTGGAAACACGTACCCCCCGCCCCCAAGCTTAGAAATTTGGCCTAGCTTGGTAATCATCATCCATAGCCTGGATAATAGTCTGAGTGATAGCCTACCGAGGCTCTTGGTGCAACCACATCCAGCCTTCTGGCAGCTTCAATCTCCACATTGTACTTGTGGGCCTCGCTCTCAAGGATTTAGTATCTTCCCTTCCCGTGATAATCGAAGAGAGCAGGAACAGGCTGTATGATAGACACAATGGGACCGTTATCGAACCTCAAATTGTAGGTATAATTATTAACTGTGCCCTTATGGAATCTATGGCGTTTCATGGCATTAAAGTCTAAGTACTGGTTAGGTAAGATAGGATCATTAGGCCAAGGGATACTCCCAACCTCGTAGCTAAGCGGGAGGCTTAAATCCCACCATAGAAATTACTATAAGTAACATTGAGATTCAGTCTCCGTGCAACAATTGATCCTAAATTGTAGTCTTTAATTCTCATTAAAGCAATGTGTATAAGACTCAAATCATGGGCACACAGTGTGCTACAATCCTGCTTGACTCCAATGCATTTTCCGTTAAAGAGTGCAAAGTACTGTATAGATGGAACATCGATACTTTTTATTCTTCCTTGTGTCACTCCACTGATTTCACCGCAACAAAGGTTAATCAAAAATGACTCATACTCAGATTTTGTTGGTTCGTCTAGCGAACCCCAATATGGAATTTTGCACGCTTCACAGAACGCATCTAAAGGCATGGTGAAAGCATTATTATAGAGGCTAAATGAAACTCTAGACTCACGAGGGAAATATTTAAATTTTTAGTAAATGTCTCTATGAGAGTGAGGTAGTTGAGTGCACTTATCTTTGATGAAGGGAACCAGATCAGCATTGCGAATGTACTCCTCAAATTCTTCCTTAATACCTGCACCTTCCATGAAGGTATTACACGACCAAAGGCAAGATTTGGTTTTGGTGTCCTCTACCGAGCTTGCACGTGGACCAACATACGATTGTCGTACAAAACTTTCACTTGATGGTGTTTCCGAGGATCTTCTCCTCAAAGAACTCCTAAAGAATTGCACTTTTATTTGCGAACAATTTTTGAAAAAATTATAACACAAAATTTAGTTACCAAAACTTAATAAATTGATAGCAACTACTCATAAGGATGCCTAGAGACCATATTAAGCATTTAAACTACTTAGAACTCTAAGAATTTAACATGCAAGATCATCTACAGCAGCACCATGAGTAGCTAATTATTCGAAAAATAAACCACTAAAGAAAAAACTAATCGGAGCAATGGGGGAGTTACATACCAAGAAGCAATCCCCTAAAACAGTTTTGGAAATGGAGCATCAGGAAAAGAGATCGAAATCCACGCGTTCGTGAGTAAGAACACGAGGGAGAGATCAATGGTGATTTTTTTCTGGAGGTACGAGATTATATGGGCTAAGGGAATAAGTGAGGGGACCCACGTGGGGCCCACCACCCACCAGGCCATGCCAAGGGTGGCTGGTGCGCCCTGGTGTCTTGTGGGCACCAGGTGCACCCCCCTCTCGTGTTATTTGTAACAAAAATTCAGAAAACAAATCGTGTTAAATTTTCATGATATTCTAAGAACTTTTAGTTTTGGGTCATTTTCTATTTCACGTGAAATTCAGAAAAGAGGATAAACATGTCATTTTATTTTATTTAACTAAGAAAAACAAAAAGCAAAAAAATGGATAAAGAGAATTGTGTCTACAAAATTCATCAACTTCATACCTCTCAAAAATGATCCATTAATAAGGTTGATAAACTCTTACTAATAACATCCTTCGATTAGCATGAAACCAAAGAACTTTCGTAAAACACTAAGTTACCTCAACGAGGATCTCCATATCCCCAACTATTATTATATCATATTTCTTTTTGGCAGTAGGTAGAGGTAGATGAAAGCCTCCAATAGTGAGTGTCGAAGAATTTTCAATAACATTTACACCATTCACTTGGAATTGCTTTGACTTTGCTTTTATTGAAATCAATAATAGCCCGTGCAGTATTCAAAAAGGGTCTACCAAGGATAATCGACATGTTGTCGTCCTCATGCATCTCAAGAATAACAAAGTCCGTTGAGATAGTAACTTTTGCAAAAACAACAGACACATCCTCACAAATACCAATAGGTATGTTAAATAGGTATGTTAGTTGATTTCTCACCCATTTGCAAAGATATTTCAGTAGATGTGAGTTTATTCAAATCAAGTCATTTGTATAAAGAGAAATACATAACACTAACACCTGCTCCCAAATCACACAAAGCAGTTTTGACATAATTTCTTTTAAGGCAGCAAGGTATAGTTGGTATTCTAGGATCTCCAAGTTTTTTAGGTACTCCATCCTTAAAAGAATAATTATCAAGCATGGTGAAGATTTCAACTTTAGGTATCTTTCCTTTATTGGTGATGATGCCTTTCATGTATTTAGCATACGGAGGCATCTTTAAGATATTAGTTAAGCGTGTAGGCAAAAAGACTGGCCTAATCATTTCAACAAAAGCATTGAAATTCTTCATCATCCCTTTACTTAGATGATTTAGGTGTAAAAGGCATGGGTTTCTGAACCCATGGTTCTCTTTCTTTACCATGTTTTCTATCCACAAAATCTTTTTTTATCATATCATTTATTTTTAGGTTGTGGGTTATCAAGATCAACAACAGGTTCTATTTCTACATCATTATTATCTGATTCTTTATCATCACTAAGTTGAGTATCCTCATGAACATCACTATCATTATCACTAGGTGGATGTTTGTTACCAGATTGAGTATCGACATCAGAAAGAGAAACATCATTATTATCATCGGGAGGTTTTTCTATCTCAAGTTCACTAGAAGCATGCAAAGTCCTATAATTTTTCTTTTTCTTTTTCTTTTTTTTCTTAGAAGGACAAGGTGTATCAGCATTAATTCCTTGAGAGTCTTGTTCAATTCTTTTAGGATGACCTTCAGGATAAAGAGGGTCTTGGGACATTCTACCTCCTCTAGTCACTACTCTAATAGCATGGTCATTCATATTATTATTCATTTCATCAAGCAATTCCTACTGATATTTAGCAAATTGTTCTAACTAAGTTTTAACCATAGAGGCATGTTTTCCTACACCTCGAACATCATTACTGATTCTAAATAGCAAGTCACTCAAGCAGGCAATCATATAAAATTATATTTCAAGTGTTTCAGAATATTTGCATTGAAGTGATCTTGTTTCCTAATGTAGTTATCAAACTCATATAACCATTGACTAGGATGTTTATTGTAAGGGATATCACCTTCGTCAAACTTTAATAAAGAATTTACCTCTACCAACTGTGGAGTTGGTGGTGTGTAAAGTCCATGTATTTCTTCAATAGGTGGTAAATTCTTAACATCCACAGCCTTAATACCTTTTTCCTTCATACATTTCTTTTCCTCTTACATATCTTCAGGACTGAGAAATAAGATACCCCTCTTATTTAGAGTGGGTTCAAATGGTGGTTCAGGGAGAGTCCAATCATCATAATTCGTCAATATATTATTCAATAGTTCCTCGGCTTGTTCAACAGTCTGTTCCCTAAAAACACAACCATCACAACTATCTAGGAAGTCCCGAGAAGCATCAGTTAGTCCATTATAGAAGATATCAAGTACTTCATTTTTCTTAAAAGGATGATCAAGCAAAGCATTAAGCAATTGGAGAAGCCTCCCCCAAGCTGGTGGGAGTCTCTCTTCTTCAATTTTCACAAAGTTAAATATTTCTTGTAAGGGAGCTTGTTTCTTATGAACAGGAAAATATTTTTCAGAGAAGTAGTAAATCATATCCTCGGGACTACGCACACAACAAGGAGCAAGAGTATTGTACCATATCTTAGCATCACCCTTTAATGAAAATGCAAATAATTTGAGAATATAATAGTAGCGGATCTTCTCATCATGAGCAAATAGGGTGGCTATATCATTTGGCTTAGTAAGATGTGAAAGCACATTTGCTCCCTTGGTGGTTTTGGTAATTAATAACAACATATAAGTTATTGAACTAATGTTTCCACCAAGTATATTTCAGGAAATGTTCAATGATAGGATTGGCAAAAGGAGATTTTGGAGAAACCCCAAGATGCAAGGAAATAGGTTGGCCAAGCTTCAAGCAAGAGTACTCTACATTTTATATTTGTGAGAAATCACTTTGAGTCCATAGGAAAGCCAATACTATTAAAAGGGGGTAAGGTTTTGTTGGTGAACAATATGCTCAAACATGCACAAGTGATAGTCACCAAAAACATCCACAAACTCTCCCACCAAAGTATGTTCTATACCTACCACTCAAAATCAGTGCAACCAACTTTCCCATACCAGTGCCACCGATTCAAGAACCTAGACAGACTCAAGCCAAACCCTAGCCACTTCGTTGCAACCGATTCCATACCGGTGCCATCGAGTTTAGGTTGCCAACTTTCTATTACGCAAATTCACATTTTTGGTCCCACCGAGAATGTTGGATCGGCGTCACCAAGATTGGAAATCTGACCGTTGGTCACCTTATTGGTGCAACCGAGTTTCCTATATCGACTTTACCGAGATTCAAAAGTTGCCACCTTTTGGTCACTTCGGTACCACCGAGATTAACACATCGGTGTCACCGAGTTGGTCATTTTGTGTGTAACGGTTGGATTTTTTGGGATGCCTATATATACCCCTTCACCACCACTTACTCTAAAGAGAAGCACTCAGAACTATTCCATACCTATCCTATCAGATTTTCTGAGAGAGAACCACCTACCCTTGTGTTGAGATCAAGATCTTCCACTCCAATCATATGGATCTTGATTTCTAGCCTCCCCAAGTAGCTTTCCACCAATTCCATCTCTTCCACCATGCCAAATCTATGAGAGAGTGATTGGGTGCTAAGGAGTCTATCATCTTTAAGCACAAGAGCAAGGAGTTCATCGTCATTACCGAGCCTATTACCTTTTGGAGGGTGGTGCCTCCTAGATTGGTTAGGTGTCGCTTGGGAGCCTCCTACTTCGTGTTGTGGAGTGAACCAAGAAGTTTGTAAGGACAAGGAGATCGCCTACTTCGTGAAGATCTACCCATAGTGAGGCTAGTCCTTCATGGACGGAAGCCGTATGGAATAGTCAAGGTTGCTACTTCGTGGACACTTTTGTGTGGAGCCCTCCGTGGACTCTCGCGACCGTTACCATCTTTGGGTTGAAGACTCCATAAACGTGGATGCACGATAGCACCACCTATCGGAACCACGGGAAAAATCATCGTGTCTACAACTATGTTTGATCTACCTACCCGATCCCTTCTATACATGCTTGTTGTTACTTTCCGCTGTTATATACTCTTAGACTTGCATGTGTAGGTTTTACTTGACTTGCCATGAAATGCTAAACTATCAACCCTAAAACTTGGTATAGGCAAAACTTTTATTTGGTCAAGTAGTCTAATCACCCCCCCTCTAGACTTACTTTCGGTCCTACAAGTGGTATCAGAGCTTTGGTCTCCATTGCTTAGGTCTCACAACCTAGGAGAAGTATGGCGTCTAGTGAGGGAAGTTATCACCATAGAGGTCCATACTTTGATGGCACTAAGTTTACTAGTTGGAAGCACAAAATGAAAATGCATATTCTTGGACATAACCCTGCCGTTTGTGCTGTTGTTCGTCTTGGCTTGCAAGGTGAGTTCTTTGTGGATGGACGGGAACCGGATCGTGAAGCGACTACAAATGAATTGAAGACGTTGTAGTTCAATGCTCAAGCATGCGATATTCTCTTCAACTGCTTATGCCCTTAAGAATTCAAGAAAATTAGCCGGCTTGATAATGCAAAAGAGTTTTGGGATACTTTCGTTGATATGCATGAAGGAACCGAATCCGTGAGAGAATCCAAGTTAGATATTCTTCAAGGCCATCTTGACAAGTTCAAGATGAAGGATGGTGAAGGAGTCGCAGAGATGTACTCTAGGCTAGCTCTCATCACAAATGAGATTGCCGGCTTAGGAAGCGAAGAAATGACCGAAAAATTCATCATCAAGAATATACTTAGATCTTTGGATGAGAGATATGACACCGTGTGCACATTAATTCAAATGATGCCAAACTACAAAGATCTCACGCCTACGGAAGTCATTGGAAGGATTGTTGCTCATGAGATGACACTCAAAGATAAAGAAGAACTTCATCACAAGTCTAAAGGTTCTTACAAAGCCACAAGTGATGCTCCCTCAACTTTAAGCAACAACCTTGTCACCAATGAAGAGATAAGCCTCATGGTCAAGAAATTCAACAAGTTCTACAAGTAGAAGCAAAGAAAGGAACTCCAACTAAAGATATGAAGAGAAGGGTTCGTCAAGTTATGACCGCAATTGTTACAATTGTGGGAAGCCCGGACACTACTCTAATGAGTGCATGACTCCCTACAAAAGAAGAGAAGAGTCACCTCGAAGACGAAGATCAAGGAATGAGTTGACACAAAGAGAGAGAAGGAGTAGAGATGATCGTTATGAACGAAGACACTCAAGGAGAGGTAGATATTCGGCGAAGAAATACAAGTATACCAAGAGCCAGACAAGAAGAAAACATCAAGCTCATGTTTATGAATGGGTTTCTGGCTCCGACTCCGACAACAACTCCGAGAGAAGCTATCACTCCGACTCCGACCATAGTCAAGATGATGGTGTTGCCGGAATTGCTCTAGTGACTACCAACTCCTACGATCTATTTGATTCACCAAACGAAGGGAGTGGAAGTTGCTTCATGGCTAAAGGCCCCCAGGTATCACATCCCGAGTATCTTGATTTTGATAGTGATGAAGACGATTAGCTTTGTGATGATGACTTGCTTTTTGATAAAACTAGTGATGTTGATAAAAATAAACTTGATAATTCTCATGCTAGTCAAGATAAGTCATTTGATGATGATAAGATGCAAATAGAACAACTAACTAAAGAACTAAACACTCTTAAGTTAGCTCATGAATCTACTCTTGAATATCATAGAGAGCTTGTGAGAACTCATGAGAAGCTACACTTCGAGAAGCTCAACTTGGAGCAAGAGCATGAGTTTCTCAAAGCTATCAATGACGATCTCCTAAAGAAGACTTCATCTTATCTAGCCAAACGACTACTCGTATCTACTTTTATGCCTCAAGTTAAAACTAAGCAATCTAGTAACAAAGGCAAGAAAGGTTCTTCATCTAGTAGAAACAATAAAAATGTTAAACCCAATGATGTTGCTTCTAGTAGTTCTATTGATTACACTAATGATGATTCTCTTAGCCAAGTTACACTTGAGCAAGAAAATACTTTATTGAAAGGAATTATAGAAAAGGGTATCTACAAGAGTCTTGCCGGATGTAAGCTGTTTAAGGAAATTGTACACAAGCATGGAGGATACCGGAAGAATCGTGGTGTTGGCTACTTCAACGCTAATGGAGTTGAGTGGGAAGAAGGTCAATATCCCAAGCCCAAGTTTGTTCCTCAAAAGGAGAAGTATGAAAATACTCTTCCCAAGGGAACAAACACTCAAGATGACCTTCCACCACAAGACCGCAAGCTCAAGGGCAAGAACAAGCTTCAAGAGGACATTGACTCATATGAAGATGAACCCCTAGCTTTGGTGGAGTGGGTTCCCAAGGCTACTTCAAGCTGAACTACTACAAAGGACACTTCAACACCAAGGATCCCCATCAACTTGATGTGGGTTCGCAAGAAGAAGAACTAGAAGGTTCTTGAGGGGTGACTCCACCAATGAAATTCACTCACATTCATGATTGGCAAGAACTTTTTGCACTCAACATCAACTCTATGCAATAGTTTAAGGAGTCACACATTCCCTCAAAGGTAAGCAAGGGACAAGGTAATCAACAAATGAATGGACATCATAATGTATGCTTTGCACTCCATGTCCATAGATATCCTTGTATTTGTCTCTTGTGTGTTGGGACTAATCCATGTAGGTGAGAGGAGTAAGGAAACAACAAGGATGCTCCCAACTCTTGGTGATCTTCATCAACATTGAGCATCCACAACTACCGCACCAACATGAAGTCTTCATCGACAAAACCCAAGGTTTGTTTATCCCTCTTATGGGGGGATGTTACATTAAGGGGAGCTTTACTCTAAGACTTGAGTCAAATTATCTCTTAGTGTGTGACAACATTATATGCTTTATGTAAAAGTGGTAACCCCACTTGTGCTTAAACGATGAGGATGGCCTATGATCAAGTACTTTTACTTGGCTCCTAATTCAAATCCTCATATATAGATGACTTCGTCATCGTGCAAATGCTTGTTAGATGCTAGAGTGTTTGTGCATGTTTGTCATGATTTCTTTTGACATCTTATTGTGTGAGCATGTTGCTCTGCATTTATTTTCTCATTCGAGGACATCCAATTGTTTCTATTTGGCTTTTGATTTATCTTTTGCCAATTGGTTGGACAATAATGCCTAGGACCACTCTTTAGCTATCTATGCTTTCTCACCTCATATTCCATTCATGCTGCATCACAAAATTTGAACAAGTACTTTTCGATCCCTCTGTGTGTGGAGCACTCGGAGTTCCGTATCGACAAGGACTGACCATTAAAACATCCCAAGTGCAACTCGGTGGAACCAATCCCAAAAACTTGGTCTCACCGATTGCCTAGGGTTGATCTGGTTTTCAATCTCGGTAACACCGATTTCATAGTCTCGGTTACACCGAGTTTCCCTGTCAGCTGGCAATTGTGGAACTCGGTGACACCGAAAACATAAAATTGGTATCACCGACAGTGAAGGGTATATATGTTGTGGACCCCGACACTTTGAAATTCAATCTTCAACGTCGCGCCTCAGAACCCTAAGCTGCCGCCTCAAGACCCCTGGTCGTCGCCCTTGTTCTCTTGCGCCTCTCCGCTGCTGGGAATCGCCGTCGTTGACGTAAGCTACACCAACGTCACCGTCGTAGAGGCTCCGTGCCAAGCTAGGGTACGGATTCGATATCTAGTGTGCTCCCCATCTATGTTTTGCGCATTAGATTCTAGATTATCATCTTTGAACCCTTTGCTTAGATATCCATCCACTCAAAACTGCAAAATCTCGAGTTAGATGGATTTTCTAGGGTTTTGTCGTCCGCCCGATATATCACGGTGGAACCAAAATGGAAATATCGGTCTCACCGATATGCTTTTATATGAGGGCGAGAACTAACTCGGTGGAACCGAGTAGCTCTTTTCGGTCCTACCGAAAAGGCTACCAAGTTTCTGTTAATGAGTTAGTCAGTCTCGGTCTCACCGAAAAATTCTTTTTGGCTGCACCGATATGTATTTGACAAATTGCAGAACTTTTGAAAACTCAATGCTCAATTTTCAAAAATCAGCCTCATTTTGTGATCACTCATCTACTTCTGCTCATCTTTACTCTATTCACAGGGTCAGTATGTTAGGCTCAGAGGATAGTCAGAATGTGACAGAGCAGGGAGTTGATATGAGTTCTGGAACAAGCCCACAAGCCAGTTCTTTCTCAGACCCAGGCACCCCCAGCTCTCATGGGTTGCCCAAGGCTGCCGCCAGAACCAGGCAAAATTTGAACTCGGATAAAGAGGATTCAGACTTTGTACCTGAAGAGATTCTTGCTAAGAAGCAAGAGAAGGCTGCCAAGAAAGCTGCAACTGAAGCTACTTCCTCTCGAAGAGTTGTAAGCAAGATATATGCTCCTGCTTCTACCTTCAAGACTCATGAGACTGCCAGAGCAACAATGTCTGTTGAGGTCCCCAGGAGGGCTATGCCTAAGAAGGCAGGTGAGAAGAAGTCCAGGAAGAGGATCATTCATGTGACTGGCAGACCCACTTCTATGTATGAAGATCCAGAGGAACCTACTAGTGATGTTGCTGAGGAAGAGGAGGTTGAGCCAGCTACTAAGGCTCCTCCCAAGAAGAAGGTAAAGAAACTCATGTCTCATGCTATGCCTAAGACCAGCACATCCAAGAAGGCTGCTAAGAAGCCTAAGAGGACCACTAGGCAGATTCTAGCTTCTAAAAAGAACAAAGGAACTGCTTCTAGAGTTGATGATATGGACAACTTGACAACACAGATGAAGCTCAGACCACACCTTCCAGTGCACAATGCCAGCTACCCACTAGCTGAGGACATGAAGAAGAGGAAGGATTCTGGATTGAGGGCATGGAGAGCTATAGATCCTTATGCCTAAAGGAAGAAAACAACTATGGACTATAGGTTCTACCAAGGAGAAGCAGGACTTCTATGAGAGTGTGCTCTTTGACAAGAGTCCAGCTGTCAATGATATGCGTTACGTTGATTGGAAGTTCATCAGGGAAAATGAGGACTACTTTCCAAGTGTCCAGGACAACTCCCACTGCATAGGTCTTGATGAGTTCATTGGCAGAGAATTCACAACATGGAATGACGAAATGATCATGCAATTCTACTCCACTGCACACTTCTACGAAGATGGTTGAATTGTGTGGATGACTGAAGGTGTGAGATATGAATCAACGGTTGAGGAATGGGCTGATATCATAGGAGTTCCTGAAGCACAGGATGGTGACTTGGATGTTTACTCAGAATCCAAGGCTAGACACAATGCTATGGCTAAGATGTATAAGGAGATCCCTGCTGCAAATGTGAAGTCTCACACGCTAGGATCCATCTATTTCCTCCAGGCTAGCCTCCACACGATGAACACCATACTGAGGCACACCTTGATGCCCAAGTCAGGAGATGACAAGATGATCCGAGGCTACTCCATCAACATGTTGATCCATCTTGATGATCACACCAGGATCAGAGTCATGGATCTGATTGTTGAGATAATCAAGAGGGTTGCTGCTAACCAGAAGCACGCATGCTGTTATGCACCCTACATCTAGATGATCATCAACTCAAGACTAGAGAAGCACATTTTTGCCCTAGATCACCCACATTTGCCCCTACAGCCAGATTTCGAGGACAACGTTGTGGTGATGGATGCTGATCATCCCAGTTCAGTTATAGCTCTGGAGGAAGCAGAGGTAGTGAGAGCCACTAGTGCTCAGGTCCCTAGATCCAGGAACGAGCAAATGGATCTACTGATATCATCTATTCAGGGCTTGCATAAGGACACTAAGGGGATTCTGGACAACCAGAATAGTCTTGTCATGATATTTGAGAACAGAATCAAGACCCTTACAAATAAGGTGGACAGGCTGACAAAGACCATCACAGAGCTTTAGAAGGAAGTTGACTCCGTGCAAATCCCTCAGGTCTCTTCTACTTCAGATGCCGACGACGATGATGATGATGAGGATGAATCACCTCTCAGGCCAGGCATTCAGTTCACTACTCAGGCCAGATCAGCCATTGTGCCAGCTCCATCAACTTCTGCTCCATCAGTGACCACTCCATCTCCATCTAAGACATCTGTAGAGATCTTCACCGACGCTGTCCTCTCTACTCCTTCATCAACAACCGGAGGAGATATGCCCAAGAATGCTTAGATGTATACCTTTGAACTTTTTGGTAACTTTTTGCCAAAGGGGGAGAAGTGTATATTGATCTATAGGCTTCGAGCAAGAGAGCGATTTGGTTTTTATTGCTTTTCGAAACATTTGGGTCTTTTGGTGTGATGTGAGATACTTTTGTGTTTGTGTTATGCTACTATGTTATGTTATGTGTCATGCAACTATTTCCTATCATCTTTAAGCTTATGAGATGATCATTCACCTTTGCTTGTGTGTGTTGTGCCATCTTAATCATTCTAAATTATTCTCGCACACCACCAAGTTGTATGTAACATGGAAGAAGTGCCCCACATACCTAATCGATTGTGCATTTGCATTCAAACGCAAATTCAAAATAATGCACAAATTTAGGGGGAGCTCTTGCTTATCACATAACTTTCAAAGCGACGATTATATTCATTAAATTTATCATATGTCGAAGCTTTGATCTATATGTTGTCATAAATTACCAAAAAGGTGGAGATTGAAAGCACATTTGTTCCCTTGGTGGTTTTGGTAATTAATAACAACATATAAGTCATTGAACTAATGTTTCCACAAGGTATATTTCAGGAAATGTTCAATGATAGGATTGGCAAAAGGAGATTGTGGAGAAACCCCAAGATGCAAGGAAATCAGTTGGCCAATCTTCAAGCAAGAATACTCTACATTTTATATTTGTGAGAAATCACTTTGAGTCCATAGGGAAGCCAATACTATTAAAAGGGGGTAAGGTTTTGTTGGTGAACAATATGCTCAAACGTGCACAAGTGATAGTCGCCAGAAACATCCACAAACTCTCCCACCAAAGTCTGTTCTATACCTAACACTCAAAATCGGTGCAACCAACTATCGCATACCGGTGGCACCGATTCCAGAACCTAAACAGACTCAAGCCAAACCCTAGCCACTTTGGTGCAACCGATTGCATATCGGTGCCACCGAGTTTAGGTTGCCAACTTTCTGTTATGCAAATTCACATTTTTGGTCCCACTGAGAATGTTGGATTGGCGTCACCGAGATTGGAAATCTGACCGTTGGTCACCTTATCGGTGCAACCGAGTTTCCTATATCGGCTTTACCGAGATTCAAAAGTTGCCACCTTTTGGTCACTTCGGTACCATCGAGATTAACACATCGGTGTCACCGAGTTGGTGATTTTGTGTGTAACGGTTGGATTTTTGGGGATGCCTATATATACCCTTCACCACCACTTACTCGAAAGAGAAACACTCAGAACTATTCCATACCTATCCTATCAGATTTTCTGAGAGACAACCACCTACCCTTGTGTTGAGATCAAGATCTTCCACTCCAATCATATGGATCTTGATTTCTAGCCTCCCCATCTAGCTTTCCACCAATCCCATCTCTTCCACCATGCCAAATCTGTGAGAGAGTGATTCGGTGCTGAGGAGTCTATCATCTTGAAGCACAAGAGCAAGGAGTTCATCGTTATTACCGAGCCTATTACCTTTTGGAGGGTGGTGCCTCCTAGATTGGTTAGGTGTTGCTTGGGAGCCTCCTACTTCGTGTTCTGGAGTGAACCAAGAAGTTTGTAAGGGCAAGGAGATTGCCTACTTCGTGAAGATCTACAAATAGTGAGGCTAGTCCTTCGTAGACGAAAGCCGTATGTAATAGTCAAGGTTGTTACTTCGTGGACCCTTTTGGGTGGAGCCCTCTATGGACTCTCGCGACTGTTACCCTCCGTGGGTTGCAGACTCCATAAACGTGGATGTACGATAGTGCCACCTATGAGAACCATGGGAAAAATCATCGTGTCTACAACTGCGTTTGATCTTCCTACCCAATCCCTTCTATACATGCTTGTTGTTACTTTCGGCTGCTATATACTCTTAGACTTGCATGTGTAGGGTGTACTTGACTTGCCATGAAATGCTAAAAACTACCATCCCTAAAACTTGGTATAGGCAAAACTTTTATTTGGTCAAGTAGTCTAATCAGCCCCCACTCTAGACTTACTTTCGGTCCTACAAGTGGTATCAGAGCTTTGGTCTCCATTGCTTAGGTCTCACAAACTAGGAGAAGTATGGCGTTTAGTGAGGGAAGTTATCACCGTAGAGGTCCGTACTTTGATGGCACTAATTTTGCTAGTTGGAAGCACAAAATGAAAATGCATATTCTTGGTCATAATCCCGCCGTTTGAGTTGTTGTTCATGTTGGCTTGCAAGGTGAGTTCTGTGTGGATGGAAGGGAACCGGATCGTGAAGCGACCACAGATGAATTGAAGATGTTGCAATTCAATGCTCAAGCATGCGACATTCTCTTCAACTGCTTATGCCCTGAAGAATTCAAAAAAATCAGCCGCCTTGAGAATGCAAAAGAGATTTGGGATACTTTGGTTGATATGCACGAAGGAACCGAGTTCGTGAGAGAATCCAAGTTAGATGTTCTTCAAGGTCAGCTTGACAAGTTTAAGATGAAGGATGGTGAACGAGTCGCAGAGATGTACTCTGGGCTAGCTCTCATCACAAATGAGATTGCCGGCTTCGGAAGCGAATAAATGACCGACAAATTCATCATCAAGAAGATACTTAGAGATTTGGATGACAGATATGACACCATATGCACATTAATCCAAATGATGCCAAACTACAAAGATCTCAATCCTATGGAAGTCATTGGAAGGATTGTTGCTCATGAGACGACACTCAAAGATAAACAAGAACTTCATCACAAGTCTAGCGGTGCTTACAAAGCCACAAGTGATTCTCCCGCAACTTCAAGAATCAGCCTTGTCACCAATGAAGAGATAAGCCTCATGGTCAAGAAATTCAACAAGTTCTACAAGAATAGAAGCAAAGAAAGAAACTCCAACTCATGATATGAAGAGAAGCATTCGTCAAGTCGTGACCGTAATTGTTACAATTGTGGGAAGCCGGACACTACTCAAATGAGTGCACGGCTCCCTACAAAAGAAGAGAAGAGTCACCTCGAAGACGAAGCTCAAGGAATGAGTCACCACAAAGAGAGAGAAGGAGTAGAGATGATCATTATGAACGAAGACACTCAAGGAGAAGTAGAGATTCGGAGAAGAAATACAAGTATACCAAGAGCTATAAAAGAAGAAAACATCAAGCTCATGTTTATGAATGGGTTTCTGGCTCCGACTCCGACAACAACTCCGAGAGAAGCTATCACTCCGACTCCGACCATAGTCAAGATGATGGTGTTGCCGGAATTGCTCTAGTGACTACCAACTCCTACGATCTATTTGATTCACCAAACGAAGGGAGTGGAAGTTGCTTCATGGCTAAAGGCCCCCAGGTATCACATCCCGAGTATCTTGATTTTGATAGTGATGAAGACGATTAGCTTTGTGATGATGACTTGCTTTTTGATAAAACTAGTGATGTTGATAAAAATAAACTTGATAATTCTCATGCTAGTCAAGATAAGTCATTTGATGATGATAAGATGCAAATAGAACAACTAACTAAAGAACTAAACACTCTTAAGTTAGCTCATGAATCTACTCTTGAATATCATAGAGAGCTTGTGAGAACTCATGAGAAGCTACACTTCGAGAAGCTCAACTTGGAGCAAGAGCATGAGTTTCTCAAAGCTATCAATGACGATCTCCTAAAGAAGACTTCATCTTATCTAGCCAAACGACTACTCGTATCTACTTTTATGCCTCAAGTTAAAACTAAGCAATCTAGTAACAAAGGCAAGAAAGGTTCTTCATCTAGTAGAAACAATAAAAATGTTAAACCCAATGATGTTGCTTCTAGTAGTTCTATTGATTACACTAATGATGATTCTCTTAGCCAAGTTACACTTGAGCAAGAAAATACTTTATTGAAAGGAATTATAGAAAAGGGTATCTACAAGAGTCTTGCCGGATGTAAGCTGTTTAAGGAAATTGTACACAAGCATGGAGGATACCGGAAGAATCGTGGTGTTGGCTACTTCAACGCTAATGGAGTTGAGTGGGAAGAAGGTCAATATCCCAAGCCCAAGTTTGTTCCTCAAAAGGAGAAGTATGAAAATACTCTTCCCAAGGGAACAAACACTCAAGATGACCTTCCACCACAAGACCGCAAGCTCAAGGGCAAGAACAAGCTTCAAGAGGACATTGACTCATATGAAGATGAACCCCTAGCTTTGGTGGAGTGGGTTCCCAAGGCTACTTCAAGCTGAACTACTACAAAGGACACTTCAACACCAAGGATCCCCATCAACTTGATGTGGGTTCGCAAGAAGAAGAACTAGAAGGTTCTTGAGGGGTGACTCCACCAATGAAATTCACTCACATTCATGATTGGCATGAACTTTTTGCACTCAACATCAACTCTATCTAATAGTTCAAGGAGTCACACATTCCCTCAAAGGTAAGCAAGGAACAACGTAATAAACTAATCAATGGACATCATAACGTATGCTTTGCACTCCATGTCCATAGTTATCGTTGTATTTGTTTCTTGTGTGTTGGGACTAATCCATGTAGGTGAGAGGAGTAAGGAAACAACAAGGATGCTCCCAACTCTTGGTGATCTTCATCAACATTGAGCATCCACAACTACCTCACCAACATGAAGTCTTCATCGAAAAAACCCAAGGTTAGTTTATCCCTCTTATGGGGGGATGTCACATTAAGGGGAACTTTATTCTAAGACTTGAGTCAAAGTATCTCTTAGTGTGTGACAACATTATATGCTTTATGTAAAAGTGGTGACCCCACTTGTGCTTAAACTATGAGTATGACCTATGATCAAGTACTCTTACTTGGATCCTAAGTCAAATACTCATATATAGATGACTTCATCATTGCCCAAATGCTTGTTAGATGCTAGAGTGTTTGTGCATGTTTGTCATGATTTCTTTTGACATCTTATTATGTGAGCATGTTGGTCTGCATTTATTTTCTCATTCGAGGACTTCCAATTGTTGCTATTTGGCTTTTGATTTATCTTTTTCCAATTGGTTGGACAAGAATGCCTAGGACCACTCTTTAGCTATCTATGCTTCCTCACCTCATATTCCATTCATGCTGCATCACAAAATTTGAACAAGTACTTTTCGGTCCCTCTGTGTGTGGAGCACTCGTAGTTCCGTATCGACAAGGACTGACCATTAAAAGATCCCAAGTGCAACTCAGTGGAACCAATCCCCTAAACTCGGTCTCATCGATTGCCTAGGGTTGATCTGGTTTTCAATCTCGGTAACACCGATTTCATAGTCTCGGTTACACCGAGTTTCCTTATCAGCTGACAGTTTTGGAACTCGGTGACACCGAAAACATAAAATCAGTATCACCGACAGTGAAGGATATATATGTTGTGGACCCCGATGCTTTGAAATTTAATCCTCAATGTTGCGCCTCAGAACCCTAAGCTACCACCTCGAGACCCCTGGTCATCGCCCCTGTTCTCCTGTGCCTCTTCGTTGCTGGGAATCGCCGCCGTCAACGTAATCTACACCAACGTCGCCGCCGTAGAGGATCCGTGCCAAGCTAGGGTACAGATTCGATCTCTAGTGCGCTCCGCATCTGATTCTTGCACATTAGATTCTAGATTATCATTTTGAACCCTTTGCTTAGATATTCATCCACTCAAAACTGCAAAATCTCGAGTTAGAAGGATTATCTAGGGTTTTGCCATCCGCCCGATATTTCTCGGCGGAACCGAAACGGAAATATTGGTCTCACCGATATGCTTTTCTGTAAGGGCGAGAACTAACTCGGTGGAACCGAGTAGCTCTTTTCGGTCCTACCGAAAAGGCTGCCAAGTTTCTGTTAATGAGTTAGTCAGTGTCGGTCTCACCGAAAAATTCTTTTCGGCTGCACCGATATGTATTTGACAAATTGCAAAACTTTTGAAAACTCAATGCTCAATTTTCAAAAATCAGCCTCATTTTGTGATCACTCATCTACTTATGCTCATCTTTACTCTATTCACAGGGTCAGTATGTCAGGCTCAGAGGATAGTCAGAATGTGCAAGAGCAGGGAGTTGATATGAGTTCTGGAACAAGCCCAGAAGCCAGTTCTTTCTCAGACATAGGCACCCCAGCTCTAATGGGTTGCCCAAGACTGCCACCGGAACCAAGAAGAAATTGAACTTAGATGAAGAGGATTCAGACTTTGTTCCTCAAGAGATTCTTGCGAAGAAGCAAGAGAAGGCTGCCAAGAAAGTTGCAACTGAAGCTACTTCCTCTCGAAGAGTGGTCAGCAAGATATATGCTCCTCTTTGTACCTTCAAGAATGATGAGACTGACAGAGCAACAATGTTTGTTGAGGTCCCCGAGAGGGCTATGCCTAAGAAGGCAGGTGAGAAGAAGTCCAGGAAGAGGATCATTCATGTGACTGGCAGACCCACTTCTATGTATGAAGATCTAGAGGAACCTGCTGGTGGTGGTGCTGAGGAAGAGGACGTTGAGATAGCTACTAAGGCTCCTCCCAAGAAGAAGGCAAAGAAGATCATGTCTGATGCTATGCCTAAGACCAGCACATCCAAGAAGGCTGTTGAGAAACCTAAGAGGACCACTAGGCAGATTCCAGCTTCTGAAAAGTACAAAGGAACTGCTTCCAGAGTTGATGATATGGATGACTTGACAACACTGATGAAGCTCACACCACACCTTCTAGTGCACAATGCTAGCTACCCACTAGCTGAGGACATGAAGAAGAGGAAGGATTCTGGATTGAGGGCATGGAGAGCTATAGATCCTTATGCCCAAAGGAAGAAAATAGTTGTGGACTATAGGTTCTATACCAAGGAGGAGCAGGATTTCTATGAGACCGTGCTCTTTGACAAGAGTCTAGCTGTCAGTGATATGCGTTACGTTGATTGGAAGTTCATCAAGGAAAATGAGGACTACATTTTCGAAGTGTCCAGGACAACTCCCACTCCATAGGTCTCGATGAGTTCGTTGGCAAAGAATTCACAATGTAGAATGACGAAATGATCATGCAATTCTACCCCACTGCACACTTCTACGGAGATGGTAGAATTGTGTGGATGACTCAAGGTGCGAGATATGAATCAACTGTTGAGGAATGGGCTGATATCCTAGGGGTTCCTGAAGCACATGATGGTGACTTGGATGTTTACTTAGAATCCAATGCTAGCCACAATGCTATGGCTAATATTTATAAGGAGATCCCTGCTGCAAATGTGAAGTCTCATAGGCTAGGATCCATCTATTTCCTCCAGGCTGGCCTCCACACGATGAACACCATATTGAGGCACACCTTGATGCCCAAGTCAAGAGATGACAAGATGATCCAAGGCTACTCCATCAACATGTTGATCCATCTTGATGGTCACACCAGGATCAGAGTCATGGATCTGATTGTTGAGACAATCAAGAGGGTTGCTGCTGACCAGAAGCGCTCATGCTGTTACGCACCCTACATCGAAATGCTCATCAACTCAAGACTGGAGAAGCGCATTTTTGCCCTAGATCACCCACATTTGCCCCTATAGCTAGATCTCGAGGACAACATTGTGGTGATGGATGCTGATCATCCCACTTCAGCTGCAGCTCAAGAGGATGGAGAGGCAGTGAGAGCCGCTAGTGTTCAGGTCCCTAGATCCAGGAACGAGCAAATGGATCTACTGATATTATCTGTTCAGGGCATGTAGAAGGACACTAAGGGGATTCTGGACAACCAGAATAGTCTTGTGAGGATATTTGAGACCAGAATCAAGACCCTTACAGATAAGGTGGACAGGCTGACGAAGACCATCACAGAGCTTCAGAAGGAAGTTGACTCCATGCAAATCCCTCAGATCTCTTCTACTTCAGATGACGACGATGATGATGATGAGGAGGATGAATCACCTCTAAGGCCAGGCACTCAGTTCACAACTCAGGCCAGATTAGCCACCGTGCCAGCTCCTTCAGCTCCATCAGCTCCATCAACTTCTGCTCCATCAGTGACCACTCTAGCTCCATCCACGACATCTGTAGAGATCTTTGCCGACGCTGTCATCTCGACTCCTTCATCAACAACCGGAGGATATATGCCCAAGAACGCTTAGATGTATGCCTTTGAACTTTTTGGTAACTTGTTGCCAAAGGGGGGAGAAGTGTATATAGATCTATAGGCTTCGAGCGAGAGAGCAATTTGGTTTTTATTGCTTTGCAAAACATTTGGTTCTTTTGGTGTGATGTGAGATACTTTTGTATTTTTGTTATGCTACTATGTTATGTTATGTGTGATGCAACTATTTCCTATCATCTTAAAGCTTATGAGGTGATCATTCACCTTTGCTTGTGTGTGTTGTGCCATGCTATTTATTCTAAATTATTCTGGCACACCACCAAGTTGTATGTGACATGGAAGACGTGCCCCACATAGCTAATCGATTGTGCATTTGCATTCAAACGCAAATTTAAAATAATTCACAAATTTAGGGGGAGCTCTTGCTTATCACATACCTCTCAAACAGACGATTATATTCATTGAATTTATCATATGTCGAAGCTTTGATCTATATGTTTTCATCAATTACCGAAAAGGGGGAGATAGAAAGCACATTTGCTCCCTTGGTGGTTTTGGTAATTAATAACAACATATAAGTCATTGAACTAATGTTTCCACCAAGTATATTTCAGGAAATGTTCAATGATAGGATTGTCAAAAGAAGATTGTGGAGAAACCCCAAAATGCAATGAAATAGGTTTGCCAAGCTTCAAGCAAGAAGACTCTACATTTTAAATTTGTGAGAAATCACTTTGAGTCCATAGGAAAGCCAATACTATTAAAAGGGGGTAAGGTTTTGTTGGTGAACAATATGCTCAAACATGCACAAGTGATAGTTGCCAAAAACATCCACAAACTCTCCCACCAAAGTCTGTTCCATGGCTACCACTCAAAATCGGTGCAACCAACTTTCCCATACCGGTGCCACCGATTCCAAAACCTAGACAGAGTCAAGCCAAACCCTAGCCACTTAGGTGCAACCGATTCCATACCGGTGCCATAGAGTTTAGGTTGCCAACTTTTTGTGATGCAAATTCACATTTTTGGTCCCACCAAGAATATTGGATCGGCGTCACCGAGATTGGAAATCTGACCGTTGGTCACCTTA
The DNA here is from genome assembly GCA_022496015.1 of Hordeum marinum. Lineage (NCBI taxonomy): Eukaryota > Viridiplantae > Streptophyta > Magnoliopsida > Poales > Poaceae > Hordeum > Hordeum marinum. The sequence continues at coordinate 300,723,829 of CM039673.1, forward strand.
TCGGTGCAACTAAGTTTCCTATATCCACTTTTCCGAGATTCAAAAGTTGCCACCTTTTGGTCACTTCGGTACCATCGAGATTAACACATCGGTGTCACCGAGTTGGTCATTTTGTGTGTAACGGTTGGATTTTTGGGCATGCCTATATATACCTCTTCACCACCACTTACTCGAAAGAGAAGCACTTAGGACTATTCCATACCTATCCTATCAGATTTTCTGAGAGAGAACCACCTACCCTTGTGTTGAGATCAAGATCTTCCACTCCAATCATATGGATCTTGATTTCTAGCCTCCCCAAGTAGCTTTCCACCAATCACATCTCTTCCACCATGCCATACTTGTGAGAGAGTGATTGGGTGCTGAGGAGTCTATCATCTTGAAGCACAAGAGCAAGGAGTTCATCGTCATTACCGAGCCTATTACCTTTTGGAGGGTGGTTCCTCCTAGATTGGTTAGCTGTCGCTTGGGAGCCTCCTACGTCGTGTTGTGGAGTGAACCAAGAAGTTTGTAAGGGCAAGGAGATCGCCTACTTCGTGAAGATCTACCCATAATGAGGCTAGTCCTTCGTGGACGGAAGCCGTATGGAATAGTCAAGGTTGCTACTTCGTGGACCCTTTTGGGTGGAGCCCTCCGTGGACTCTCATGACCGTTAGCCTCCGTCGGTTGAAGACTCCATAAACGTGGATGTACGATAGCGCCACCTATCGCAACCATGGGAAAAATCATCATGTCTACAATTGCGTTTGATCTTCCTACCCAATCCCTTCAATACATGCTTGTTGGTACTTTCCGCTGCTATATACTCTTAGACTTGCATGTGTAGGGTGTACTTGACTTGCCATGAAATGCTAAAAACTGTCAACCCTAAAACTTGGTATAGGCAACACTTTTATTTGGTCAAGTAGTCTAATCACCCCCCCCACTAGACTTACTTTCGGTCCTACAAGATGTGCTACCATAGTTTCAGTTTCATAGCCATGAAAAGGATCGGATTCAACCAAAGTAATTTACTCTAGGTCGACAGATAAATCATAATACTTATCAGTAACAAAGATGGGTGAAGTAGAAAACTTAGGATCCAATTTTAGCATTCAATTTTTTTTCTTTATACTTGCATAGTAGTTTCTTAAGATCATTTCTATCCTTACAAGCAAGAATCTCTCTAGCTATTTATCCATCCAAAGCATAACCTTGAGGTATCTTAGGCATTTAAAATCTGGAGATCTAGGACTAATAGGTGTTTCATAATTATCTGTTTCAATGATCTCATCAGTTTCATCAGTTTCAATAATTTCATTCTTTCTTGCTCTACAAGTTGTTCATAAAGAAATTCACCTAGTGGCACGTTATCATCAAGCATGGTACTAGCATCATGATAAGCATCATTCATAGCAGAAGTAGCATCATCAATATTAGGATTAATAGCAGGTGGGGTGTTGCAAGTTAATTCAGAACAGAAGGTGAACCAAGTGCAGAGCTAGATGGCAATTCCTTACCTCCCCTCGTAGTAGAGGGGAAAATCTTTGTTTTAGTATCCTTGATATTCTTCATAGTGATCAATTGATATAAATCCCAAGTGACACAACAAATATAGCTATACTCCCCAGCAACAGCGCTAGAAAAAGGTCTTGATAACCCACAAGTATAGGGGATCACAACAATTTTGAAGGTAAAGAATTCAACCCAAATTTATAGATTCGACACAAGGGGACCCAAACAAATATTTGAGAGTATTAGCAGCTGAGTTGTGAATTCAACCACACCTGGAGATATATATCTGCAGAAAAGTGATCAATAGCATAGTAATATGATAGTTTGATAGCAGTAGTAAGAGTAACAGTAGTGGTAACAGTGGTAGTAATAGTTTTGTAGCAAGTGCAATGGTAACAACAGTAGTAGTAACTTAGCAAGAACAATAAGTGAAAAACTCGTAGGCACTGGATCAGTGTATTCATAGGATGACATTCATCATATAACAGTCATAACCTCGGGTGCCACAGAACTAGCTCCAGTTCATCAATATAATGTAGGCATGTATCGCGTAAATAGTCATACATGCTTATGGAAAAGAACTTGCATGATATTCTTGTCCTACCCTCCTGTGGCATCCGGGTCCATGAGGAAACTAAGGAATAGTAAGGCCTCCTTTTAATAGAGAATCGGAACAAAGCATTAACACATAGTGAATACATGAACTCCTCAAACTACGGTCATCACCGTGAAGTATCCCAAATATTGTCATTGTGGGTTGACGGATCATAACATGTAATAGGTGCATATGACTAGGAAAGATCGGATCAAGAACATAGATATAATGATGATGACATAAATGTTTTAGATCTGAAATTATGGCACTCGGGCCCTAGTAACAAGCATTAAGCATGGCAAAGTCATAGCAACATCAATCTTAGAACAGAGTGGATACTAGGGATCAAGTCCTAACAAAACTAACTCGATTACATGATGAATCTCATCAAACTCCTCAGCGACTAGCAAGCCTATGGAGGAATTACTTGCTCCCAGTGGGGAGCATCATATAATTGTTGAAGAAGGAGGGTTCATGATGATGAAGACCAAAGATTCCCCTCTCCGGAGCCCCAAACGGACTCCAGATCTAGCCTCCCGGTGAAGAACACGAGGTGGTGGCGGCTACATATCGTTAAACACGATGACACTTTCCCCTTGATTTTTTTTGGAAAAATAGGATTTTATAGCGTTGGAATTAGGGTAGGGGGCTCACGAGGTGAGAACCACCCACCAGGCCATGCCAGGTGGGCTGGCGCGCCCTGGTGGGTGGTGGACACCCTAGCCCCCCTTTCTGGTGGCTTTTGGCTCCAATATTCTGAAATAACTCTCCAAAAAGTTTCGTTTCATTCTGAGAACTTTTATTTCTGCACAAAAACAACACCATGGTAGTTTTGCTGCAAACGGCGTCAATCTAGGTTAGTTTGATTCAAAACATGCAAATTAGAGTCCAAAACAAGAACAAAAGCGCTAGGAAAAGTAGATAAGATGGAGACGTATCAAAATCCTCCACAATCTTTTCACAAAAATCAGATAATATAGCTATCATACATCTTTGAAAGGTGGCAAGTGCATTGCATAAACCAAAAGGCATACGTCTATAAGCATTCGTGAAAGCATAGTTGCTCCCTTGGTGGTTTTGGTAATTAATAACAACATATATGTCACTGAACTAATGTTTACACTAAGCATATTTCAGGAAAGGTTCAATGATATGGATGGCAAAGGGATTGTGGAATACCCAAAGATGCAAGGAAATAGATTGGCAAAGCTTCAAGCAAGAGGACTCTAGATTTTACTTTGTGAGAAATCACTTTGAGTCCATAGGAAAGCCAATACTATTAAAAGGGGGTAAGTTACTATCGGTGCACAAAATGCTCATACATGCACAAACGATAGTCACCAAAGACACCCACAAGCTCTTCTACAACAGTCTGTCCAAAGGTAAATACTCAAAATCGGTGCAACCAACAACTCCCACTCGGTGCCATCGATTCCCAGACTCACACAAACCCAAACCAAACCCTAGCATTTGGGTGCAATCGATTCTGGTTCAGTGCCACCAAGTTTGGGTTGCCAACTTCCTGTTACCTCGATTCACAAAATCGATCCCACCAAGTTTGTTGGATCGGTGTCAGCGAGTTACACAATCTGACCGTTGGTCACCTAATCGGTGCAACCGAGTTTTATGTATCGGTCTCATCGAGATTCAAAAGTTTCCACCTTTGGAGCAACTCGGTACCATCGAGATTCACATCGGTGTCACCGAGTTGGTCACTTAAGGTGTAATGGTTGTATTTTTTGTGTTTCCTATATATACCCCTCCACCACCACTCACTCGATAGAGAAGCAGTCAGAACAGCTTCCCACTCATACCAACTGATTTTCCGAGAGAGAGCCACCTACTAATGTGTTGAGATCATGCCATTCCATTCCAACCATATGAATCTTGATCTCTAGCCTCCCCAAGTTGCTTTCCACCCAATCAATCTCTTCTACCAACGCCAAATTTGTGAGAGAGTGATCGTGTGTTGAGGAGTCTATCATCTTGAAGCACAAGAGCAAGGAGTTCATCGACATTATCGAGCCTATTACCTTTTGGAGGGTGGTGCCTCCTAGATTGGTTAGGTGTCGCTTGGGAGCCTCCTACTTCATGTTGTGGAGTGAACCAAGAAGTTTATAAGGGCAAGGAGATCGCCTACTTCGTGAAGATCTACCCAGCGTTAGGCTAGTCCTCTGTGGACGTAGGCCATCATGGTATAGTCAAAAATGCTTCTTCGTGGAACCCTCCATGAGTAGAGCCCTCTATGGACTCTCGCAACCATTACCCTCCGTGGGTTGAAGACTTCATAAACGTCGACGTAAGATAATACCACCTATCGGAACCACGGGAAAAATCATCGTTTCTCCAAATTGTGTTTGATCTTCCTACCCTTCCTTTACTACTGACGCTTGTCTTTACTTTCTGCTAAAATCTGCCAACACTTAAAATTGGGAAAAGTAGATTTTTATTTGGTCAAGTAGTCTAATCACCCCCCCTCTAGACCTACTCTCGATCCTACAAGTGGTATCTGAGCCAGGTTTGCATTGCATTGGTTTCACAACCTAGGAGAGTATGACGTTTAGTGAGGGAAATTATCACCGTAGAGGTTCGTACTTTTATGGCACTAATTTTGCTAGTTGGAAGCACAAAATGAAAATTCATATCCTTGGTCATAACCCCGCCATTTGGGATATTGTTTGCGTTGGATTGCAAGATGAATTCTTTGCGGGTGGAAGGGAACCGGATCGCGAAGCGACTGCGGATGAATTGAAGATGTTGCAATACAATGCTCAAGCATATGACATTCTCTTCAACTGCCTATGCCCCAAAAAATTTAAGAAAATTAGCCGTCTTGCGAATGCAAAAGAGATTTGGGATACTTTGTTTGATATGCATGAACGTACTGAATCTATGAGAGAACCCAAGTTGAATGTTCTTCCAAGTCAGCTTGACAAGTTCAAGATGAAGGATGGTGAAGGAGTCGTTGAGATGTACTCTAGGCTAGCTCTCATCACCAATGAGCTTGTCGGCTTATGAAGTGAAGAAATGACCGACAAATTCATCGTCAAGAATATACTTCAACTTTGGATGAACGATATGACAGCGTATGCACATTGATCCTAATGATGCCCCACTACGAAGATCTCAAGCCTACAGAAGTGATTGGAAGGATTGTTGCTCCTCAGATGACACTCAAGGACAAGGAAGAGCTTCACAACAAGTCTAGCGGTGCTTACAAAGCCACAAGTGATTCTCCCGCAACTTCAAGTGACAACCTTGTCACAAATGAAGAGATAAGCCTCATGGTCAAGAAATTCAACAAGTTCTACAAGGACAGAGGCAAAGATAAAAGATTCAACTCAAGATATGAAAAGAAGCATTCATCAAGTTGTGATCGAAACTGCTACAATTGTGGGAAGCCCAAACACTACTCCAATGAGTGCACAACTCCTTATAAAAGGAAAGAAGAGTCACCAAGAAGATGAAGCTCAAGAGACGAGTCACCACGAAGACAGATAAGGAGTAGAGATGATCGTTATGAATGAAGACCCTCAAGGAGAAGAAGGTACTTGGAGAAGAAGGACAAGTACACCAAGAGCTACTTAAGAATAAGAAATCAAGGTCATGTTGGTGAATGGGTTTCCGGCTCCGATTTCGACAACCACCCTGGGAGAAGCTATCACTCCAACTCTGACTATAGTCAAGATGAAGGTGTTGCTGGACTTGCACTAGTGAAAACTGACTCCTACGACATATTTGATTCACCAAATCAAGGGAGTGGATGTTGAGGGAGTCCTGGATTAAGGGGTCCTCGGGAGGCCGACCTATCTCTATGGGTCGGACTGTATGGGCCACTTACTGAACATAGGGTTCATTGAAGACCTTATCTCCAAGATGGAAGCTTCAAAAAGTACGGCTTGCGCTCCATGTTTGATGTGGCAAATGGGCATGTTTATCTCTTTGGCATGTAACCGACCATTTATAAACCCTAGGTACCCTTGGCGTCTATATAAGCCGGAGGGTTTTAGGTTGTATATACAGAACAACTCATCTAGGGTTAGCTATTTGATCTCGAGGTAGATCAACTTTGTAAACCCCATACCATAAATACAACCAAGCAGGACGTAGGGTATTACCTCCATAGGAGGGCCCAAACCTGGGTAAATTTGTGTCCCCTCCGTCTCCTATTGCCATCAATTCTAGTCTCATAGTTTGGGACCCCCTATCCGAGATCCGCCGGTTTTGACACCAACAGATGTTGCTTCACGGCTAAAGGCCCCAATGTATCACACCCCGAGTATCTTGGTTTCAATAGTGACGAGGATGACTTGTTTATTGAAGATGACTCGCTATTTGACAAATCTAGTAATGTTAGTCAAGATGAACTTGCTAGTAATCATTCTAGTCAAGATAAATCGTGTGATGATGGTAAGTTGGAAATAGAATGACTAAATCAAGAACTAAATACTCTTAAGTTAGCTCATTAGTCTACTCTACAAGATCATAGAGAGCTTGAAAGGACACATGAGAAGTTCTGCTTAGAGAAGCTCAGTTTAGAGAAAGAGCATGAGTTCCTTAAAGCTATCAATGACGATCTTCAAAAGAAGACTTCCTCTTTTCTACCCATACGACTTCTCTTGTCTACGTTCATACCACAACTTAAGGCTAAGCAAACTAGTAACAAAGGCAAGAAAGGTTCTTCAACTAGTGGCAATAAAAATGATAAATCCAATGATATTGCTTCTAGGAGTTCTATTGATCCCACTAACACTTCTCTTAGGCAAGTTACACTTGAGCAAGAAAATGAACTTTTGGAAGGGATTATAGAGAAATGTATCTACAAGAGTCTTTCCAGGTGCAAACAATTTGAGGAGATTGTAGCAAGCATGGAGGATACCGGAAGAACCATGGCATCGGATACTTCAACGCTAATGGAGTTGAATGGGAAGAAGGTCAATACCCGAAGCCTAAGTTTGTTCCTCAAAAGGAGAAGTATGAAAATACTCTCCCCAAGGGAGCAAAATCTCAAGATCTCAAGATGACCTTCCACCACAAGACCCCAACCTCAAGGGCAAGAACAAGCTTCAAGATGACATTGACTCATATGAACATGAATCCCGAGCTATGGTGAAGTGGGTTACCAAGGCTACTACAAGATCCACTTCTACAAGTGCTACTTCAACACCAAGGATCCCCATCAACTTGATGTGAGTCCCCAAGAAGAAGAACTATAGTAGTTCTTGAGGGGTGACTCCGCCAATGAAATTCATTCATATTCATTATTGGCAAGAACGAGTTGCAATAAACATCAACATCATACAATAGTTCAAGGAGTCACACATTCCCTCAAAGGTAAGAAAGGGACAAAGTAATCAACAAATCAATGGACATCATCATGTATGCTTTGCACTCCATGTCCTTGGATATCCTTGTATTTGTCTCTTGTGTGTTGGGACTAACCCATGTAGGTGAGAAGAGTAAGGAAGCAACAAGGATGCCCCCAACTCATGGTGAGCTTCATCAACGTTGAGCATCCACCACTACTTCACCTACATGAAGTCTTCATCGACAAAACCCAAGGTTAGTTTATCCATCCTATGGGGGTATGTGACATCAAGGGGGAGATTTACTCTAAGAGTTGATTCAAAGCATCTCATAGTATGTGACAACATTAAATGCTTTATGTAAAAGTGGTAAGCCCACTTGTGCTTAAACGATGAGTATGACCTATGATTAAGTATTCTTTCTTCGCTCCTAAGTCAATATACTCATATATATATGGCTCCGTCATAGCCAAAATGCTTGTTAGATGCTAGTATGTTTGCGCATGTTTGACATGATTTCATTTGGCATCTTATTGTGTGACCACTTTGGTCTGCATTTATTTATCCATTCGAGTACATCCAATTGTTGCTATTTGGCATTTTTTATTTTATTTTGCCAATTGGATGAACAAGAAAGCCTAGGACCACTATTCTAGCTATCTATATGCTTTCTCACCTCATAATATATTCATGTTGAATCACAAAATTTGAACAAGTAATTTTTGGTCTCTTAGTGTGAGGACACTCGGAGTTCCGTATCGACAAAGGACTGACCATCAAAACCTCCCAAGTGCATCTCAGTGGAACCAACTTAAAAATCTCGATCTCACCGAATGCCTAGGGTTGATTTGGTTTTCAATCTCAGTACCACCGATTCCATATTCTCGGTTACACTGAGTTTCCCTGTCAACTAACAGTTGAGGAACTCGGTGACACCGAAAATTTAGAATCAATGTCACTCCCAACCGCGGGTATATATATAGAGGCGGACTCAACCTTTGAAAATTATGTTCAAACGTCGCCCCCTCGAAAACCCAAAGCTGCCGAATCAAGACCCCTAGTCGTCGCCTTTGCTTTCCCGTGCATCTCCACCGTTGGAAATCACCCCACCGACGGAATCATCACCCATGTCACCGCTGTAGTGGATCCGACACCAAGCTAGCGTATGGATCCAACCCTCCTTGCGCTCCCCGTCCGATTCTTGCGCATTGGAGTTTATTTTATCGATAATCCACCTATTCCAAACCTCTCTATCCACCAGAAAGCTCATTAGATTAGCGAACAAAATTATTTTAGGTTTAGTTGTTCGCTAAACCGAATCTCGGTGACACCAAGTCAAAAAAATCAGTTCCACCAATTTTTTCTTTGTGCTATTGAGGACAGTACTTGGTGAAACTGAGTGGCAGTTTTTGGTCCGACCAAAACTGCTACCAAGTTTTTGTTAAGAGTATTGTGAGTCTCGGCAGCACCAACTTTTTTGACTCGGTGACACCGAAATCCCTTTTTGCTGAGGACTACATACAAAGATTTTTCTATTCAATATTTCAAATATTTATGCATTTTGTGATGACTCATCCTCTTCTACTCTTCTGCACTCTATTCACTGGTTCAGAGCACAGTCAGAATTTGCAGGTGCAGAATGTTGACATGATTTCAGGCACTAGTCCCGACGGGATCTATGATGATGTTCCTAGTTCTCCTGATCTAGCCAGAGCTACTACTAGGACAAGGAGGAAGCTGAACTCTGATGAGGAAGATGAGGACTTCATTCCTGAGGAAGTATCTCCCAAGCCAAGCAGGACAAATCTGTCAAGGAGGCTCCTAAGAAGCCTGTCAGAAAGGAGTATGCAACTCTCGAGTCTATGAGAGCACCTGAGAGCTCTATAGGCACTATGACTGTGCCTCCCAGGAAGTCTATGCCTAAGAAGGAAGGAGAGAAGAAATCTAGGAAGAGGATTGTCTATGTGACTGGCAGGGCTACCTACTTGTATGAGGATCCAGAGGAGACTACTGGTGCTGCTGCTGAGGTGGAGGATGAAAAGCAAGTTACCAAGGTCCCTCCCAAGAAGAAGCAAAAGAATCTTTTGGTAGATGCTATGCCAAAGCAAGTTACATCCAAGAGCACCAAGTCTTATCCCAAGAAGGCTACTGCTGACAAGTTAAAGAGGTCATCCAGACAGATTCCAGCTTCTGAGAAGAACAAGGAATCTACCTCTAGAGATATGGATGAGGATGCCATGTCTGCATTGATGAAGCTCAGACCACACCTTCTAGAGCACAATGCCAGCCATGTGCTTGCTGAAGATATGAAAAAGAAGAAAGATTCGGTTTGAGAGAGTGGAGAGCCATTGATCCTTACTCTCAGAGGAGGAAAGCAGCTGTGGACTATATGTTCTACACCAAGGAGCAACGGGATTTCTATGATACTGTATTGCTTGACAAGAGCCCAACTATCATATCAGTGATATGAGGTATGTTGATTGGAAGTACATGAAGGAAAATCAAGACTATTTCCCAAATGTACAAGACAACTTCCACTATGTTGGCCTAGATGAGTTTGTTGGCAAAGAAGTCACTGCATGGTATGATGAGATGATTAGGCAATTCTACTCCACTGCTCACAAATATGGAGATGGTAGGATTGTGTGGATGACTGAAGGAGCAAGATATGAGTCTACTGTGGATGAATGGGCTGCCATCTTAGGAGTCCTAGGGGTACAAGATCGAGATGTCTGTGTGTACTCAAAGTCCAAGGCCAGCCACAATACCATGAAGGACATGTATAATGCTATCCGTGTTGCACATCTTCAGTCTCATAAGCTAGGATCTATCTATTACCTCCAGACAGGTCTCCATACCATTAACACCATTCTAAGGCATACTTTGATGCCTAAGTCAGGAGACGACAAGATGATCGGAGGCTACTCCATCAACCTGCTGCTTCTTATTGACCAACATCAGAGATTCAGAGTGATGGATCTGATTGTGGAGACTATGAAGCGGGTTGCTGTTGATCAAAAGCTTTCATGCTGCTATGCACCCTACATTCAGATACTGATCAACTCCAAGCTGGAGAAGCACATGTTTGCTCTTGACAGACCCCATTCGTCCCTACAACCAGATTTTGAGGACACCATTGTGGTGATGGACCCAGATCATCCCACATTAGCTGCAGCTCAGGCACAAGCAGAGGCAGAGGTAGCTAGAGCCACTAGTGCTCAAGTCCATAGATTGAGGAACGAGCAAATGGATCACTTGATCTCGACCGTTCAGGGCATGAAGAAGGACATCAAGGACATACTGGAGAATCAAAACAGTCTTGTGAGTATATTTGAGAATAGGGTCAAGACCCTCAATGACAAGGTGGGTGGGCTGACCAAGACCGTGAATGAGCTCAAGAAGGAAGTAGATGTTGTGCCTATCCCACACTCCACAGATGAGGATCCTTTAGATTATGAGGATGTCTCTCCTCTCAGGCCAGCTACTCAGTTCACTACCCAGGCCAGATCAGCCACAGTGCTAGCTCCTGAGTTGAGGCCTTCTTCATCAGCTCCGGCTACAGCCACTTTAGCTGCATCAGCTCCTCTAGTACCTCTAGTTGCTACTCCAACTCCATCCATGACATCAGTACAGGTCTTCACTAACGCATTTCTCTTGACTCCAACATCGACCACCGGAGGAGATCAGCCCAAGAAGAACGATTAGCTATATCTCTTTGAACTTTTTGGTAACTTTTTGCCAAAGGGGGAGAAGTTGTGTATAGACCTTTAGGCTTCGAGTGAGAGAGCGTTGGTTTTTATTGTTGTTTCAAAAATATTTGGTCTTTTGGTTGCTTGTGTTAAACTTTTGTTCGTGTTTAATCATACGCTTAATGTGTGTTGCTACTATTTCCTATCCTTTTGACATAAACATTTGGTCTTTTGCTTGCTTGTGTTAAACTTTGTTTGGTGTTTGATCATATGCTTAATGTGTGTTGCTACCATTTCCTATCCTTTTAATGTTTACAAGATGATTATTCACTTTGCTTGATAGTTTTGTCCTATGATATTCACTCTTATTACTCTCGCACACCACCAAGATGTATGTGACATGGAATAAGTGCCCCATGTACGTAATCCATTGTGCATTTGTATTCAAACGCAAATTTAAAATAATGCACAAATTTAGGGGGATCTCTTGCTTATCACATACTTCCTGAAAGCGGCGATTAGATTCATTGATTATATCATATTCGAAGCTTTGATCTTTATGTTGTCATCAATTTCCAAAAAGGGGGAGATTGAAAGCACGTTTGCACCCTTGGTGGTTTTGGTAATTAATAACAACATATATGTCATTGAACTAATGGTTCCACTAAGCATATTTCAGGAAAGGCTCAATCATAGGGATGGCAAAGGGATTATGGAGTACCCCAAGATGCAAGGAAATAGATTGGCAAAGCTTCAAGCAAGAGGACTCTAAATTTTACTTTGTTAGAAATCACTTTGAGTCCATACGAAAGCCAATACTATTAAAGGGTGTAAGGTACTGTTGGTGAACAATATGCACATACATGCACAAGTGATAGTCACCAAAGACACCCACAAGCTCTTCCACAAAAGTCTGTCCACAACAAAATACTCAAAATAGGGCAACCAACAACTCCCACTCGGTGCCACCGCTTCCCAGACTCGTACAGACCCAAACAAAACCCTAGCATTTTGGTGCAACCGATTCTGGTTTGCTACCACCGATTTGGGTTGCCAACTTCCTGTTACCTCGATTCACAAAGTTAGTCCCACCGAGTTTGTTGGATTGGCGTCTCCGAGTTGCGCAATCTGACCGTTGGTCACTAATCGGAGCAACTGAGTTTTTTGTATCGATCTCACCGAGATTCAAAAGTTGCTACCTTTGGAGCAACTCGGTACCGCCGAGATTCACACATCGGTGTCACCGAGTTGGTCACTTAACGTGTAACGGTTGGATTTTTTGAGATGCCTATATGTACCCCTCCACCACCACACACTCGATAGAGAAGCACTCAGAACAGATCCACACTCATACCAACTGATTTTCTGAGAGAGAAACACCTACTCATGTGCCGAGATCATGCGATTCCATTCAAACCGTATGAATCTTGATTTGTAGCTTCCCCAAGTTTCTTTCCACCCAATCAATCTCTTCCACCAAAGCAAAATCTGTGAGAGAGTGATTGTGTGTTGAGGAGTCTATCATCTTGAAGCACAAGAGCAAGGATTTCATCGACATTATCGAGCCTATTACCTTTTGGAGGGTGGTGCCTCCTAGATTGGTTAGGTGTCACTTGGGAGCCTCCTACTTCGTGTTGTGGAGTGAACCAAGAAGTTTTTAAGGGCAAGGAGATCGCCTACTTCGTAAAGATCTACCCCGAGTTAGGCTAGTCCTTTGTGGACGTAGGCCATTGTGGTATAGTCAAGGTTGCTTCTTCATGGAACCCTCAATGGGTAGATCCCTCTATGGAATCTCGCGACCGTTACCCTCCGTGGGTTGAAGACTTCATAAACATGGACGTACGATAGCACCACCTATCGGAACCACGGGAAAAATCATCGTTTCTACAAATTGTGTTTGATGTTCCTACCCTTCCTTTACTACTCATGCTTGTCTTTACTTTTCACTGCAATACTCGTAGACATTCATGTGTAGGGTGTACTTGGTATGAAACACTTCAAATTGGGAAAAGGTAGATTTTTATTTGGTCAAGTAGTTTAATCACACCCCCCCTCTAGACCAACTTTCGATACTACAATAGGTTCCAAAAGGACAACTAAAGGTGGCTTTCTCTTGATTAGGTTGTGATACAGGTATTTGAGAGAAATAAGAATATCCATCCAGAAAATCAATTACCATTCTATAGCAAGTGCCAATTCTTTGTGGGATAAGTTCATTTTTATCATTAGGAACAACAGTAATACTTCCCTTCTTAGGGACACAATGAACGGGACTTACCCATCTACTATCATCTATGGGATAAATTATACCTGCTTCCAAAAGCTTTAATATTTCAGTTCTTACCACTTGTTTCATCTTAGGACTCAATCGCCATTGGTGATCAACAACGTGTTTAGCATCAGGTTCATACTAATCTTGTGTTGACATAGAGTGGGACTAATGCCCTTAAGGTCATCAAGAGTATATCCAATAGCATCCCCGTGCTTCCTCAGAAATTTTAATAATCTTTCTTCTTCATGTTCTGAAAGGTTAGCACTAAATATAATCTTTTTCTCATCAAGATAAGCATACTTGAAAGTGTGAGGCAATTGTTTTAATTCAAACACGGGATCACCTTTTGGTAGAGGAGGACCTCCTAGAGTTTGGATAGGCAAATTTTCTTTTAGGATAGGTTGTTGTTCAAAGAATTTTTTATCTATTTCATTTCTTTCATGCAAGTGCATATCATTTGCATGGTATAGCAAATATCGTTCTAGTGGATAAGTAGGAGGAACGACATTGTAAGCAATACCAATTATTTCACCCTTACTAGATAATTCTTTATTATGGGGTTCTCTACTAAACTTGGAAAAGTTAAATTCAGGAGACACATCACCAAAATTAACACTAACGGTTTCTCTCTTGCAATCTATCTTCGCATTAACAGTCTTCAAGAAAGGTCTACCAAAGATAATGGGACAAAAGTCATCTCGTGGGGAACCAAGAACTAGAAAGTCAGTAGGATATTTATTTTCCTACACAAGACTTCAACATCTCTAACAATCCCAAGTGGTGTGATGGTGTCTTTATTAGCAAGTTTAATGATAACATCAATATCTTCTATGTGAGCAGCTGATATGTCATTCATTATTTCTTCGTATAAAGTAACAGGAATAGCACTCACACTAGCACCCACATCACATAAACCATGATAACAATGATCTCCGATTTTAACCGAGACAAGACGCATGCCAACTATGGGTCTATGTTTATCTTTTTCATTGGGTTTGGCAATTGTAGGAGCTTCATCATAGAAGTAAATAACATGCCCATCAATATTTTCTACCAAGAGATCTTTAACCATAGCAACACTATGTTCTACTTTAATTTGTCAAGAGGGCTTAGATGCTTTAATATTACTTTTGTGAACCACGATTGTTACCTTAGCATGTTCCTTTATCCTAACAGGGAAAGGTGATTTTTCAATATAAGAAGTAGGCACGACTGGATCAACATTGTAAATGATAGTTTCATCTTTAGCTATGACCGGTTCTTTGATTTCTTCTCTAATATGGGGATGATCTTTAAACCACTTCTCCTTAGGGAGATCAACATGAGTAGCAAATGATTCAAAAAAAGAGGCTACTATTTGAGAGTCAAGTCCATATTTAGTGTTAAACTTGTGAAAAGCATCGATATTCATGAAACATTTAACACAACAAACTCAAGCTTGATACCTCACTCATTACCTTTGTCGAGTTCCCAATCTTAAGAGTTGCGTTTAATTCTTTCTAAGAGATCCGAGTTGAATTCAATGGTCTTCTTCATAAAAGAACCAGTACAAGAAGTATCGAGCCTGGATCGGTCATTATGATAAAGCCGAGCATAATTTTTTTTGAATAATAATTTCTCTCGAGATCTCATGATTGGGGCATGAATATAACATCGACTTAAGCCTCCCCGGGGCTAGAGAAATGCTTTCTCCTTCATGAGGCCAAAAATTATATATATAATTCAGATCACGATGAACTAGATGCATAGGATAAAACTTTTGGTGGAATTCTAATTTCAATCGATTCTAGATCCATGATCCAATATCATCACATAGCCTATACCATGTCAATGCTTTTACCTTCAAAGATAAAGGGAAAACCTTCATCTTAACTTCATCTCCGGGTAAACCTCCAAGCTGAAATAACCCACATGTATTAGATGCATATCATTATGTTCAGTTCTGTCTCCTGAATAAGGATTAACTAGCACTTGTTCTATCATACCTGAAGGAATTTCATAACCAATATTTTCAGTAGGTGCAGTAGGTTGAGGGGCAACTAATTGTGGTTCTGGTCAAGGTGAAGATACCCCGAACAAACCCCTCAATGGACTGTTTACCATAGTAGCAAGTGACAATAAATTTCAGCACATAGTATAGTTTTTTCCTTACCAATTTCCACTTACCAAGGGCGCTTCACTCCCTGGAAATGTTGACAGAAAAGAGTCTTGATGACCCACAACTATAGGGGGTCAATCATAGTCCATTCAATAAGTAAGAGTGTCGAACCCAACAAGGAGCAGAAGGAAATGACAAGCGGTTTTCATCAAGGTAATTTCTGCAGTCACTGAAGTTGTAGGCAACAGGTAGTTTGATAGAAAGATAACTGGTAACGACTAAGTAACAGTAAGGGTAAGTAAAGTGCAGCAATATAGCCCGAATCTTTTGTGGCAAAGGATAGTCCAAAATGGTCTCTTGCGTTCTTGAGGGTACACGAGCATTTCATTTGGTCACTTTCATCATGTTCGTTTGATTTCCGTTCGCTACTTTGATAATTTGATATGTAGGTGGACCGGTTCTTGGGTGTTGTTCTTACGTGAATAAACCTACCACTTATGATTAAACCCCTCGCAAGCATCCGCAATTACGAGAAAGATATCAAGATAAAATCTAACCATAGCATTAAACATTTGGATCCAAATCAGCCCCTTACGAAATAAGGCATAAACTAGGGTTTAAGCTCCTATCACTCTAGAAAACCGCCATCTAATAACTACTCCACAATGCCCCTTAGGCCCAAAGATGGTGAATTGCCATGTAGTCGACATTCACATGTCACCACTAAGGGAATCACAACATTCATATCATCAAAATACCGAACACATATCATGTAGCGACCCGACCTGAAAGGTCGAATCTCCGGTGTTTCTGTACCATCCCAAGATCATGTTACATCAATGTATATATCAAACGGAAATCACACAGCATTAATTAATCGAAATCTCATATCGAGTCCTTTATTACAATAAGAATTACAATAAAGTGGCTGAAGGCCAACTCATGAGAATCACTAAACTTGCGGAAGCTTCAAAGGTAGTTGAGTCCATCTGACTCCAAGGGCATCTCACCGAGCGTAGAGCGTATCCTCACTCCTGGTCGGAAAAGTACTCTACAACATGATATGTTGCAGCCGTGTAGGTAGGCATATTGAATATGCCGACAGAGTCAGAAGAGAGGGGGTAAAAATAATCATCTAGTCTATATGCAAATATGGCAGGTGGGGTAGTAAGTTTTTGCATAAGCCAATTTTTTCCTACAACAAGAGAGGGCGAAGGCATAATTACTACAATGTTGGTTGATTAATGAGATGGTTCCACCAACCAATTCTCATACCCAAGTTGACATTAATACCCAGATCAATGTAATTAAATTGTGTTGAGAGTTCCAGATAATTTCAGTTCCTTTGGCTCAAACTGTCCATGACCATGGACAAGGCTAATCGATTAGATTTGGGTACTCTGCAGAGTTTTGCACACGTTCCCCACAAGATTTGATCGCCTCCGTTGGACTTCTCGCACTTCATGGTGTTTGAGAAACGGATGACCAAAACATGTTCTTCAAAAGGGTTTCCCCGAGACTCTATCGGTGCCCATCCTTTCCTACCATTTTTCTACATCTCGTAGCACCGCCTGTCCAGGGTCACCACGATATCCAACCAAGCCAGAGCCCATAATGGCTTGTGGCTTTGCAGGTAAGCCTTGGGTCTTGAAGCATCCATCCATCTCTTTGTGCCTGGGTGGACCTTTCCGCATGAATACTGGCACTTCTCCAGCATCATCTAGGCTAACCACTGGTTTCTCCAGGGCGCCGTTCAACCATCATCCACCCAGAGGTAAGTTGAAAAACTTGGAGTCTTGAAGACTTGATCATCATGT
Organism: Hordeum marinum; assembly: GCA_022496015.1. Lineage (NCBI taxonomy): Eukaryota > Viridiplantae > Streptophyta > Magnoliopsida > Poales > Poaceae > Hordeum > Hordeum marinum. Next base: position 300,741,100 of record CM039673.1, read on the forward strand.
AGGTCTTGAAATTATTAACTCACAACTCTCATGAATCACACAACCAACCCCGTCTACTAATAGCATAGCAAAATGTAAAACAACGCTTCCCGGGCCCAATGTGTCAAAGGGTTGAGGGGTACCTACCACATGATACTACAACAACTAACCAAGATTCCCATTTAACTAATTTGCATGCAATTGGGGAGATGGAAGAACTAATGCAATAAAACATACGTATACATGGTCAAAGTGACTTGCCTTGCTGACGATCCTCGTAATCAAGTGACCCTAGATAACAAGCTTCGCATTCTGGATGATCTAACGAATCAAACAAGAGCACACCATAAGCATAAATACAAAACAATCCATACAACAACAAGGTAAACAAATTCTTGAACAAACAAAAGCAAAATCAAGAGAAGAATCACTTAAAGTATAAGACTATAAAAGTTTGGTGTCAAAATCCCTACTAAGACATACAAGTCAAAATATTTGTTTTGAACAACTAGGTATTTAGATAACAGAAAAGTAAATATAAAATTTTATTTGAAAACAGAAAGTATTTCATTTTAAATGTTTTGTGCTAAAAGAAGTATTACAAAACTTCTTCTAAACAATTTACATGGTGAAAACAAGATGAACCTATTCAACTAGAACACAAAACAATTTGAAAAACATATTTTATTAACAGAAAAATGATACACCTAAAGTTGAATCAACAGAACCTAATGAAATCTAAAAACAAAAGTTAAACTAATTTAGGTTCAAATTGAATAAAAATCAATTTAGTTAAAACCTATTAAGAACTAGACAGATTCTGTTTTTGTTAAAAACAGTAACCAAATTTATTCAAAAAATCTCAAATTGTGTAGAATGATAGGTTTAACTAATACCAAACAGTGGCAAAAAGATTCACTCAAAAATATATTTTTAAGCTCTAGTTATACAGATTTTAGAAATTTAAACAAATTTCATTAGATTCAAAATTTAAAGTTCAAATTTAAAATCTAAGCATACAAACATAAACTACACCAAATAGGTGAACTAATGCAAAAAGAATCAACTAAAAACACTAATTATTTTAAAAGATATGATAAAAACAAAATCAGGTTGCATTCTGTTTTCTAAAACAGAAACAGAAAAAGAGAAACTGCTAACGATCAGTTAGGGGCCACATGTCAGGTTGTGACTGGCCGCGAGGGCGTGCGAGTGAGAGTTCACTAGCGGTCATCCGAGACTTAGTGCATGCCAGTTCGGCTTTTAAATGATCTAATCTAGGGCGTTGACTGCAGATCCGATGGCTACGGCGAGGTGGGGTGACTTACAATGGAGGGGGTCGGGGTTCCGGTGAGGTCGACGGCGGCCGGAGGTCGGTGGTGGTCGTGGGCAACGGTGCAGTGGTCGAGGGCGGCGTCTGAGGTGCTCAGGTGACAGCGGCGAAGCTCCGGCATCGATTGGCAGCGGCGGAGGGGGTCGGGGGCGAGTGTGGCGGAGGAGGTTCGGTCGAGTGTCGAACTCCGGGGAGGTTGTGGGGCAGCGCTCTGGCGAGGTAGAGTGGGGGATCGGGGTGGAATGGAGTGCAGCGTGGGCTATGGCTTTTATAGGCCAGGTGCGGGGTCGAGGAAAGGAGAGAGGAGGGAGATCTGGGAGAGAGATCTCCGGCGACGGTGGCGCGCGCGCGAGGAAGATGACGTCGTCGGTCGGTGGGTCCCGCTTGCCAGTGAGAGAAGAGCCGAGGTTAGCGCGTCGGTTGACCGGTTAGAATTGAATTCGCGAGTTAACGCCTGTGGGCCGGCCTGATTCGTTTTAAAAACCTGCCTTTTCTAATATATAGTGCAGTAAAACTCTTTTAAAAGCATTCAAAACAATTCCAAACTTAGGAATTATATATATGAAAATGATCAGGAGAAACAATGCTATTTAATGAACATTTTGCCTCTGTCATCTTGAATACTTTTAAAAAATTATTTTCAGAAATTGCTTATTTGATTTTAAATCCTTTTGTAATAATTTTTCAAATAGCCCCCTAGTTTTATTGTTCAAATATTTCACCAAGATGCCCCTGGTGTGGAGTGTCATGTTACACCCCTCTTTTCTTTGAACTTTACGAGAGGTTTTCAAATAGGTGAAACAGGAAAAGGGAAAGATGACAGTGGCCTTTCAGAAATTCAAAGGAAGCACTTCGACCATTTTATCAATTCAAACAATGTGATCATGATGCATAGCTATATTTCATAACATTCCGAAATGGAATTTTGGGATGTTACAAACCTACCCACCTTAAGATGAATCTCGCCCTCGAGATTCAGGTTGGCTAGAAAATAGGTGCGGGTGGTCTCTACGAAGATCTTCTTCTCGTTCCCAGGTGGCTTCTTCCTCGGTGTGGTGACTCCACGGAACCTTACATAACTTGATGGTCTTGCTTCGGGTAACTCTGTTGGTAGTCTCGAGGATTCTGACGGGCTTCTCCTCGTAGGTCAGGTCACTGTCAAGTTGTATGGCCTCTAGGGGCACTGTGTCTCTCAAAGGAATATCAGCCATCTCAACATGGCATTTCTTTAGCTAGGAAACATGGAAAACATCATGAACTCCAGACAATCCTTCCGGCAATTCCAGCTTGTATGCAACTTCACCTCTATGTTCCAGAATTTTGAAGGGGCCTATGAATCTGGGTGCTAACTTTCCTTTAACACCAAACCTTTTCATTCCTCGAAGCGGAGACACACGAAGATATGCTCGATCCCCTACTTCATATGTCACCTCCTCGCATTTGTTATCAGCATAGCTCTTCTACCAGGATTGAGCTATCTTGAGTCGGTCTCGAATCAGTTTGACCTTATCTTCAGAATCTCTGATAAGATCGGGACCAAACAGTTTTCGGTCTCCAACACCATCCCACGTCAACGGTGTTCTGCACCTCCTTTCGTATAAAGCTTCGAAAGGGGCCATTTTCAGACTGGTCTGATAACTGTTGTTATACGAGAACTCTGCGTAAGGTAAGTTTTCATCCCAACTGGACCCATAGTCTAGCGCACAGGCTCTCAACATATCCTCCATAATCTGGTTGACTCTCTCAGTCTGTCCATCGGTCTGCGAATGAAAAGCTGTACTAAACTCCAGCCTTGTACCCAAAGTTTCATGAAGCTGATGCCAAAACTTTGAGGTAAATTGTGTTCCTCTATCTGACACGATACTCCTCGGAACTCCTTGCAGACATACGATCCTGGTCATATAGATCATGGCTAACTTAGCACTGGTATAGGTGGTCTTCACTGGAATGAAATGAGCCACCTTGGTCAAACGATCGACCACTACCCAAATGGAATCATATCCCGAATGGATCCTAGGTAGTCCTGTGATGAAGTCCATACCAAGCTTATCCCATTTCCACTTGGGTATCGGCAAAGGTTGGAGTAACCCTACTAGTTTCTGATGTTCCGCCTTTACTTGCTGACAAACATCACATACCGCAACATGTTCGGCAATATATTTCTTCATACCTATCCACCAGTAACTTTCCTTCAAATCCAGGTACATCTTGGTGTTGCCTAGGTGCATCGAGTATGGTGAATTGTGGGCTTCTTGAAGTATTAACTTCCTGAGCTCTGGGTCATTGGGCACATAGATTCGATTCTCAAACCATAGAGTAGCCTGTTCATCTTCACGAAAGTCTTTAGCCTTTCCTTCCTCCATTCTCTGCTTTATCTCAGATATCTCCTTGTCCGATTTCTGGGCTTCACGAATTCTTTCGGTCAAGGTGGACTGAAACTCTAGTGTGGCAACATATCCTTGCAGAACTATTTCTAACCGAAGCTCTTTGAGATCTTTGGTTAACTCCTGGGGTAATCCTCCGGCTATGAGTGTGTTCACATAACTCTTCCGACTCAAAGCATCTGCCACAACATTTGCCTTCCGGCAAGGTAATGTAATCTCATGTCATAGTCCTTGATTAACTCTAACCATCTCCTCTGTCTGACGTTCAACTCCTTCTGCGTGAAGATATACTTCAGGCTCTTATGATCAGTGTACACATCACAACTATTCCCGATAAGGAAATGTCTCCAGGTCTTGAGTGCGTATACTACGGCTGCTAGCTCCAAATCATGGGTGGCATAATTCAACTCATGGGGTCGTAGCTGTCAGGATGCATATGCTATAGCTTTTCCCTCCTGCATGACTACTCCTCCAAGTCCTTGATGGGATGCGTCACAATAAACCTGGAAGTCCTTCCGAATGTTTGGCAGTATCAACACTGGGGCTGTGACCAAACGTTTCTTCAACTCCTGGAAACTGGCCTCACATTCCTCAGTCCATACATACTTAGACTCTTTCTTCAACAGCTCTGTCATGGGCTTGGCAATCTTTGAGAAATTCTCAATGAATCTTCGGTAATATCTGGCAAGTCCAAGAAAACTGCAGATCTCCTTAACTGAGGTGGGTGACTTCCACTCAGTGACTGCTTCAACCTTAGCAGGGTCTATTGCTATTCCTTCTCCAGAAATAACATGTCCAAGGAATCCGACTTCCATCAGCCAAAATTCACATTTACTGAACTTGGCATATAACTGATGCTCTCTAAGCTTCTCGAGAACTAAACGCAAGTGTTCCTTGTGTTCTTGCTCGCTCTAGGAGAATATCAAAATGTCATCGATGAACAGCACGACAAACTTGTCCAAATATTCCATAAACACTTTGTTCATCAAATTGATGAAGTAGGCAGGAGCATTAGTCAAACCAAAGGACATGACTGTATACTCATATAAGCCATACCTCGTGGTGAAAGCTGTTTTGGGTATATCCTATTCAGGAATCTTCAGTTGGTGATACCCTGATCGAAGATCGATCTTGGAGAATACTTTGGAGCCTACTAGATGGTCAAACAGGCCATTAATCATCGGCAGAGGGTACTTATTCTTGATAGTCACCTCGTTCAATGCTCGATAATCGACCACCATCCTCAAGGTTTTGTCTTTCTTCTCCACCAAAAGAACTGGGGCTCCCCAAGGTGATGAACTTGGGCGAATATATCCCTTGTCCAATAGCTCCTTAATCTGCTTCTTGATTTCTACTAAATAATTTGCGGGCATCCGATAGGGTCTCTTGGAAATTGGGGTTGTCCCTGGTAGTAGTTCTATCAAAAACTCAATCTCCCTATGTACTGGCATGCCTGGTAATTCCTCCGGAAATACATCTGGAAAGTCTTGTACAACCGGCACTTCCTCCTGAACAACTCCTGTGAGGGAATTTAACCGAGCACTCATCTTGTGCGTCAGGATACATACTTAATCCTCTTGTTTTCCGAAGTGGTGAGTGAAATAGACTTTCTGGGGCAATCAAGGTTTCCTTAATACTTGGTCATCCAATCCATGCCTAGGATTACATCCAATCCCTGAGATTCTAAGACAATGAGGTCTGTAGGAAAAACATGGTTTCCTATGTGGAGTTTCAAGGCGTGGCATCCTATCCCTACCATCATCATTCCTCCTGGGGAATTGACCTTAATGGGCTGACTAAGGGTTCTGGTGGGTAAACCATACTTTTCCACAACTACCCTTGATATGAATGAATGAGTTGCACTAGAATCAAAAAGTACCATAACTGGACGTGAATGCAATAAAAACTTACCAACCACAGTCTCGGGCTGATCATAGACTTCTTCCACATCAAGGTGGTTCGCCTGAGCATGAGGAAACGGATTTGTCTTCTTAGCTGCAGAGTTGCCGTTGTTGTTGCCGTTTCCATTCCCTTCCTTGTTCTGAGGGCATTCAATGGCATAGTTCCCTGTGTTTTGACACTTGAAACAGGTGATATGGTTCAGATCCTTCTGAGCTGGAGCGGGACGGTGTTGGTTGCCATTTCCACTTCCATTACCATTCTTGAAGCTGCCATTGTTGGGACGATTACTCCCATTTCCTCCATGGTTATGGCCTCCATGGTTGTGCATGGAATGAGTGTGTCCTCCATACTTACCGGTCCCTGATCCGGTATTGCCTGGGTACGAGGAGTAACGGGGCTTCTGATGAGCTCCAGAGGTAGACTTCCCCTGTGCATACTTCCTCTTGTGGTTCTCGATTTGCTGCTGCTTCCCCTCCAATATGAGGGCCTTGTCTACCAGCTCCTGGTAGTTGCTGAAGGTAGCCACCATCAGCTGCACGCTCAACTCATTATTGAGTCCTTCCAAGAACTTCTAATGCTTGGCTGCATCATTGGCCACATCACCTGGTGCATAACGAGCCAACGTGCTGAAGTCATCCACGTACTGGGCCACGGAATGGTTCCCATGGCATAAGTTGCGAAATTCCTGCTTCTTTAGACTCATGGCTCCAGCTAAGACATGTGCGGTGCGGAAAGCTTGATTGAACTGCTCCCAAGTCACACCAGTAATGGGGTACGTGGTGGTGTAGTTCTCCCACCATGAAGCTGCTGGTCCCTCCAGTTGATGGGCGGCAAAACGCACTTTTTCCGCCTCAGTGCATCTTGCGATGGTGAGTTCCCTCTCCATCTCGCGGAGCCAATCATCTGCCACAATGGGCTCTGTGCTGCTGGAGAAGGTTGGAGGATTCAGTCTCAGAAAACGGGTGAGGTTGTCGCCTTGAGGTGGAGGGTGGTTGTTGTGGTTGTTGGTCTGATTCTGAATCAACACCTGCATCAGGGCGTTCTGCTGCTGAAGAAGTTGTCTGAGCTCTGGCCAGAATGTGAACTCGGGCTCATGTCGCGGAGGCATCTTGCTGTTTTCAGACGGGTGAGAATTAGAATAGAGCAAAGACCTAAAAGGGAAATTCACTACCCATATATAATGCAACAAACATATCACACCAAACACTCATTCATTTATTCAACTCAAGGTTAAAACATCGAGATAAAAATATCCAAAATCAAACTAAACATCGACCTACGTTTAACGACGAAAAAAATGAAGATACATGGGGCATAACTAAGGTTCTACACAAAAGTACATGGTGACGGAGCCTCCTCCAGTGGTGCGCTCCTCATAGTCATCCTCGTTGCTGATCAAAGGAGCCATGTCTCCTTCTGGATGAAGATTTTCGCCCATGTCCATCTATTCCTCCAGAGTTGCGATGCGAGTGTTCAGCTTATCGATCCTCTCTAAGAAATCCTTCACCTCATACTCATGCTCGTACTCGGCTTCCCGTAAGTCAGTTTCGAGGTTAATCTCACGGTTCATCAGCCTCTTGATCGTCTTCGTGTCGGCACATACCCGAAGCTCCAAGGTCCTGACGTGCGTCTCCATAGTCTAGATATAGGAAATGGTGGTGCCTTCAGTGGGAGTGGTTATGATATTTCCATTGGCATCCCTGCGACAAACCACGATGAGTCCTAGCGAAATGGTTCCACCTTTGTATTCCTCCTGAATACGTTCAAGGGCACGATGAACGGCCATGTCTCTCCCAAGTATCCAGCTGGGTGCCACAAACTTGAAGTCGATGGATTCCTTATGATTTCCAAAGGTCTTCCCGGGGATGTGCACCTCGATCCTGTAGCGTCTGTCTTGTGGAAAAGACATGATAGGAGTCCCGGTGATGCTCAGCAAAGCAATCCTCATGTCCCTGACGATCCTCATCAGCTCCTTGCCAAAGGGCATCGTTGCGTCAGGCTGACAAAACTCCCTGATCAAAACCGGGATGAAGGTGGCCATCTATAAATTTTGAAATAAATCGGAGGGAAGTTAGAAACGAGTAGATGAGAGTATAAGAATTTTAAATACAAAAGAGAAATAAATCCTAAGGCTTTCCAATCCTAGAGGTTACGTCCTACGGTTAGTGTGTGCTCTAATACCATTTCTGTAGCGACCCGACCTGAAAGGTCGAATCTCCGGTGTTTATGTACCATCCCAAGATCATGCTAGTAAAAACATGGTACATCAATGTATATATCAAAGGGAAATCACATAGCATTAATTAATCCAGCAAGGTGTTTATGTACCAGCCCGGTGACGTCTCCAACACCTTGATCCAGCAAGGAGGAAGGAGAGGTTGGGGAAGGGCTCCAACAGCAGCACGACGGCGTGGTGGTGGTGGAGTAGCAAGGTATTCCGACAGGGCTTCGCCTAAGCGCTGCGGAGGAGGAAGAAGAGAGGTAGGGCTTTGCCGTGAGAGAGAGAGATCAAATCCTCTCCCAAAACATCCAAAACCTCAAGTATATATAGGAGGAGGGACGTGGAAGGGCTGGCTTGGCCCCTCCTCCAAGGAGGAGAGGGTCGGCCGAATTAAAGGGAGAGTCCACCTCCCACAAGGGAGGTGGATCTCCTCCTTTTAAATCCTTTTTGCCTTATCTCCTTATCTCCAGCCACATGGGCCCACATAGATGGTCTTGGCCGACCCAATATGGGCTGGCACACCTCCTCTAAGGGCCCATGAGGTCCTTTGGTCGTCACACCCCTCTCGGGGGTCCTCCGGCACCCTCCCGGCACTCCCGGTACACTACCGATGAGCCCGAAAACTTTCCGGTGACCAAAACTGGACTTCCTATATATCAATCTTTACCTCCGGACCATTCCGGAGCTCCTCGTGACGTCCGGGATCTCATCCGGGACTCCGAACAACCTTCGGTAATCACGTATACCATTTCCCTATAACCCTAGCGTCATCGAACCTTAAGTGTGTAGACCCTACGGGTTTGGGAGACACGTAGACATGACCGAGACACTTCTCCGGCCAATAACCAACAGAGGGATCTGGATACCCATGTTGGCTCCCACGTACTCCACGATGATCTCATCGGATGAACCACGATGTCGGGGATTCAATCAATCCCGTATTCAATTCCCTTTGTCTATCGGTATGATACTTGCCCGAGATTCGATCGTCGGTATCCCCATACCTTGTTCAATCTCGTTACTGGCAAGTCTCTTTACTCGTTCCGTAATACATCATCCCGTGGCTAACTCCTTAGTCACATTGAGCTCATTATGATGATGTCTTACCGAGTGGGCCCAGAGATACCTCTCCGTCACACAGAGTGACAAATCCCAGTCTCGATACATGCCAACCCAACAGATACTTTTGGAGATACCCGTAGTGCACCTTTATAGCCACCCAGTTACGTTGTGACGTTTGGCACACCCAAAGCATTCCTACGGTATCCGGGAGTTGCACAATCTCATGGTCTAAGGAAACGATACTTCACATTGAAAAGCTTTAGCAAACGAACTACACGATCTTGTGCTATGCTTAGGATTGGGTCTTGTCCATCACATCATTCTCCTAATGATGTGATCCCGTTATCAACGACATCCAATGTCCATGGCCATGAAACCGTGACCATCTATTGATCAACGAGCTAGTCAACTAGAGGCTCACTAGGGACATGTTGTGGTCTATGTATTCACACATGTATTATGGTTTCCGGTTAACACAATTATAGCATGAACAATAGACAATTATCATGAACAAGGAAATACAATAATAACCATTTTATTATTGCCTCTAGGGCATATTTCCAACAGTCTCCCACCTGCACTAGAGTCAATAATCTAGTTCACATCACCATGTGATTAACACTTACATCACCATATGATCATATCATCATGTGATTAACACCCAATAAGTTCTGGGGTTCGTTCATGTTCTGCTCGTGAAAGTGGTTTTAGTCAACGGGTCTGCGACATTCAGATCCGTGTGTACCTTGCAAACTTTCCATGTCATATTTGTAGATACTGCTCCCACGCTCCACTTGGAGCTATTCCAAATGGCTGCTCCACTATACGTAGCCAGATTTCTACTAAGAGTCATCCGGATTGGAGTTAAATCTTGCATCATCGTAACCCTTTACGATGAACTCTTTATCACCTTCATAATCGAGAAATATTTCCTTAGTTCTCAAGTTACTAAGGATAACTTTGACCATTGTCAAGTGATCCACTCTTGGATTACTCTTGTACCCCTTGACAGACTCATGGCAAGGCACACACAGGTGCGGTACACAGCATGGCATACTATATAGAGCCTATGGCTAAAGCATAGGAGATGACACTCATCTTTTCTTTATCTTCTGCCGTGGTCGGGTATTGAGTCTTACTCAATTTCACACCTTACAATACAGTCAAGAACTCCTTCTTTGACCCATCTATTTTGAATTCCTTCAAAAACTTGTCAAGGTATGTCTTCGTCGAAAAATCTTATCAAGCGAATAGATCTATCCCTATAGATCTAGATGCTCAATAAGATAGTAGCTTTATCTGGGTCTTCCTTTGAAAAAACTCTTTTCAAACAACCCTTCATGCTCTTCCAGAAATTCTACATCATTTCCGATCAATAATATGTCAACTACATATTCTTATAAGAAATTCTATAGTGCTCCCACTCACTTTCTTGCAAATACAAGTTTCTCATAAACTTTGTATAAACTTAAACACTTTGATCACCTCATCAAAGCATATATTCCAACTCCGAGATTCTTGCTCCAGTCCATAGAAGGATCGCTGGAGTTTGCATATGATTAGCATCCTTAGGATTGACAAAACCTTCTGGTTGTATCACATACAACTCTTCCTCACAGAAACCATTACGGAAACCTTGTTTTGTCATCCATCTGCCAGATTTCATAATCGAAAAATGCAGCAACTGCTAACAAAATTTTAATAGACTTTTAGCATCGCTACAGATGAGACAATCTCATCGCAGTCAACTCCTTGAACTTGGCGGAAACTTCTTTGCGACAAGTCGAGCTTTATAAACGGTGACATTTCACCATTAGCGTCTATGTTTATTTCAAAGGTCCATTTGTACTCAATGACCCGCCATTCAACAGGCAAGTCTACCAAAGTCCATACTTGGTTTTCATACATGGATCCTTTCTCGGATTTCATGGCTCCTAGCCATTTGTTGGAATCCGGGCCCACCATCGCTTCTCCATAGTTCGTAGGTTCATCGTTGTCCAACAACATGATTTCCAAGACAGGGTTGTCGTACTACTCAGGAGCAGTACGCGTCCTTGTCGACCTACGAGGTTCGATAGTGACTTGATCTGAAGCTTCATGATCATCATCATTAACTTCCTTTTCAACTGAGTAGGCTCTACAAAAACATCTTTCTGTGTTGCGCTATTCTCTGGTTGAAACAAAGGTTCAACAACCTCATCAAGTTCTATCTTCCTCCCACTCAATTCTTTCGAGAGAAACTCTTTCTCAAGAAAGGACCCGTTCTTAGCAACAAACACCTTTTGCGCTTGGATCTGAGATAGAAGGTATACCCAATGTCTCATTAGGGTATTCTATGAAGATGCATTTGTCTGCTTTGGGTTCGAGCTCGCTAGGTGAAAAACCCATTTTCACATAAGCGTCGCAGCCCCAAACATTAAGAAATGACAGCTTAGGCTTCTGTCAAACCACAATTCTCACGGTGTCATCTCAACAGACTTAGATGGTGCCCTGTTTAAAGTGAATGGATTTGTCTTTAATGCATAACCCCATAACGATAGTGGTAAAACGATAAGAGACATCATAGTACTCACTATATCCAATAGAGCACGACTACGACGTTCGAACACACCATCACACTATGGTGTTCCAGGAGGCGTGAGCTGTGAAACAATTTCCACATTGTCTAAAATTGCATACCAAACTCGTAACTTAGATATTCACCTCCATGATCGTATCATAGACATTTATCTTCTTGTCACGATGATCTTTAACTTCACTCTGAAACTCCTTGAACCTTTCAAACATTTCAGATTCATGTTTCATTAAGTAAAGATCCGCATATTTACTCAAATCATCAGTGAAGGTAAAGAAAAACAACGATATCCACTGTGTGTTTCAACACTCATTGGACCACATACATCATCATGTATTAATTCCAATAAGCCACTTGCCCGCTCCATCATATTGGATGATGGGGTCTCAGTCATCTTGCCCAAGAGGCATGGCTCGCATGTCTCAACCGATTCGAAATCGAGTGAGTCAAAAAAATCCATCATCATGGAGTTTCTTCATGCGATTTATACCAATATGACATTACGTGGCAGTGCCACAAGCATGTGGTACTATCATTATTAACTTTGTATCTTTTGGTACCAATGTTATGAATATGTGTACTACTACGATCATGATTCGATAAACCATTTCGAGTGGGTGCATGACCATTGAAGGCATTATCCATGTAAACAGAATAACCATTATTCTCTAACTTATATGAATAACCGTATCGCACTAATCATGATCTAATCACGTTCATGCTCAACGCAAACACCAAATAACATTTATTTAGGTTTATCACAAATCCTGAAGGTAGAGAGAGCGTGCGATGGTGATCACATCAATCTTGGAAATACTTCCAACACACATCGTCACCTTTCACCTAGCTAGTCTCCATTTACTCCGTAGCTTTTATTTCGAGTTGCTAACACTTAGCAACCGAACCGGTATCCAATACCCAGGTGCTACTAGGAGTACCAGCAAGGTACACATCACTAACACGTATATCAAATATACTTCCATTGAAATTAGCAGCCTTCTTATCTACCAAGCATCTAGGGGTTTTCCGCTTCAGCGAACATTCTCCTCATAACAGAAGCACTTAGTCTCGGGTTCGGGCTCAACCTTGGGTTTCTTCACTAGAGCAACAACTGGCTTGTCATTCCTGAAGTTTTCCGTTCTTGCCCTTGCCCCTTTTGAAACTAGTGGTTTCACTTAACCATCAACACTTGATGCTCGTTCTTGATTTCTACCTTCGTGGTGTCAAACATCACGAACAACTCAGGGATCATCTTATCCATCCCTGGCATGTTATAGTTCATCACGAAGCTCTAGTAGCTTGGTGGCAGTGACTTGGAGAACTGCATTAATCACTATCTCATCTGGAAGATTAACTCCCACTTGATTCAAGTGATTGTAGCACCCAGACAATCTGAGCACACGCTCAGCGATTGAGCTATTCTCCTTTATCTTGCAGACAAAGAATCTTGTTGGAGGTCTCATACCTCTCAACATAGGCACGAGCCTGAGATCACAATCTCAGCTCCTAGAACATCTCATATGTTCCGTGACGTTCAAAACGTTTTGGAGCCTCAATTCTAAGCCGTAATGCATGACGCATTGAACTATCACGTAGTCACCAAAAAGTGCCTGTCATATGTTCACAACATCTACAGACAACGCTTGAGGGAGTGATGCAGTTAGCGGTACATAAAAACATAAGCTTTCTGTGCAACAATGAGGACAATCCTCAGATCACGGACCCAGTCCGCATTATTGCTACCATCAACTTTCAACTTACTTTTCTCTAGGCTTGTATCAATAAAACTGGGGAGCTACAGTGTGAGCTATCTACGACATAATTTGCAAGGACATTTTTAGACTAAGTTCATGATAATTAAGTTCATTTAATCAAATTATTAATGAACTCCCACTTAGATAGACATCTCTCTAGCCTTCCAAGTGATACATGATCCATGTCAACTAGCCCGTGTCCGATCATCACGTGAGACGGACTAGTCATCCATGGTGAACATCTCTATGTTGATCGTATCTTCTATACGACTCATGTTCGACCTTTCGGTCCTCCGTGTTCCGAGGCCATGTCTGTACATGCTAGGCTCGTCAAGTCAACCTAAGTGTTTCGCATGTGTAAATCTGGCTTACACCCGTTGTATGCGAACGTTAGAACCTATCACACCCGATCATCACGTGGTGCTTCGGAACGACGATCCTTAGCAACGGTGCACAGTTAGGGTGAACACCTTTCTTGAAATTTTATTGAGAGATCATCTTATTTACTACCGTCGTTCTATGCAAATAAGATGTAAACATGATAAACATCACATGCAATCAATATAGTGACATGATATGGCCAATATCATCTTGCTCCTTTGATCTCCATCTTCGGGGCACCATGATCATCACTGTCACCGGCACGACACCATGATCTCCATCATCATGATCTCCATCATTGTGTCTTCATGAAGTTGTCTCGCCAAATATTACTTCTACTACTACAGCTAACGTTTAGCAATAAAGTAAAGTAATTACATGGCGTTTATGATTGACACGCAGGTCATACAATAGTATAAGACAACTCCTATGGCTCCTGCCGGTTGTCATAGTCATCGACATGCAAGTCGTGAACCCTATTACAAGAACATGATCAATCTCATACATCACAATGCATCACATCACATCCTTTTGGCCATATCACATCACACGGCATATGCTGCAAAAACAAGTTAGACGTCCTCTAATTTGTAGTTGCAAGTTTTTACGTGGTTGCTATAGGTTTCTAGCAAGAACGTTTCTTACCTACGTCAAAACCACAACGTGATATGCCAATTGCTATTTACCCTTCATAAGGACCCTTTTCATCGAATCCAATCCGACTAAGGTGGGAGACACAGACACCCGCTAGCCACCTTATGCAACTAGTGCATGTCAGGCGGTGGAACCGGTCTCACGTAAGCGTACGTGTAAGGTTGGTCCGGGCCGCTTCATCCCACAATACCGTCGAATCAAGATAAGACTAGTAACGGCAAGCATATTAACAAAATCGACGCCCACAACTGCTTTGTGTTCTACTCGTGCATAGATTCTACGCATAGACCTAGCTCATGATGCCACTGTTGGGGAACGTAGTAGTAAATCAAAATTTTTCCTACGCGTTCACCAAGATCCATCTATGGAGAAACCAGAAACGAGCAAGGGGAGAGTGTATCTTCATACCTTTGAAGATCGCTAAGCGGAAGCGTTACAAGAACGCGGTTGATGGAGTCGTACTCGCAGCGATTCAGATCGCGGTAGATCCGATCAAGTGCCGAACGGACGGCACCTCCGCGTTCAACACACGTGCAGCCCGGTGACGTATCCAACACCTTGATCCAGCAAGGAGGAAGGAGAGGTTGGGGAAGGGCTCCAACAGCAGCACGACGGCGTGGTGGTGGTGGAGTAGCAAGGTATTCCGACAGGGCTTCGCCTAAGCGCTGCGGAGGAGGAAGAAGAGAGGTAGGGCTTTGCCGTGAGAGAGAGAGAGATCAAATCCTCTCCCAAAACATCCAAAAACTCAAGTATATATAGGAGGAGGGACGTGGAAGGGCTGGCTTGGCCCCTCCTCCAAGGAGGAGAGGGTCGGCCGAATTAAAGGGAGAGTCCACCTCCCACAAGGGAGGTGGATCTCCTCCTTTTAAATCCTTTTTGCTTTATCTCCTTATCTCCAGCCACATGGGCCCACATAGATGGTCTTGGCCAACCCAATATGGGCTGGCACACCTCCTCTAAGGGCCCATGAGGTCCTTTGGTCGTCACACCCCTCTCGGGGGTCCTCCGGCACCCTCCCGGCACTCCCGGTACACTACCGATGAGCCCGAAAACTTTCCGGTGACCAAAACTGGACTTCCTATATATCAATCTTTACCTCCGGACCATTCCGGAGCTCCTCGTGACGTCCGGGATCTCATCCGGGACTCCGAACAACCTTCGGTAATCACGTATACCATTTCCCTATAACCCTAGCGTCATCGAACCTTAAGTGTGTAGACCCTACGGGTTCGGGAGACACGTAGACATGACCGAGACACTTCTCCGGCCAATAACCAACAGCGGGATCTGGATACCCATGTTGGCTCCCATGTACTCCACGATGATCTCATCGGATGAACCACAATGTCGGGGATTCAATCAATCCCGTATTCAATTCCCTTTGTCTATCGGTATGATACTTGCCCGAGATTCGATCGTCGGTATCCCCATACCTTGTTCAATCTCGTTACTGGCAAGTCTCTTTACTCGTTCCGTAATACATCATCCCGTGGCTAACTCCTTAGTCACATTGAGCTCATTATGATGATGTCTTACCGAGTGGGCCCAGAGATACCTCTCCGTCACACGGAGTGACAAATCCCAGTCTCGATTCATGCCAACCCAACAGATACTTTTGGAGATACCCGTAGTGCACCTTTATAGCCACCCAGTTACGTTGTGACGTTTGGCACACCCAAAGCATTCCTACGGTATCCGGGAGTTGCACAATCTCATGGTCTAAGGAAACGATACTTGACATTGAAAAGCTTTAGCAAACGAACTACACGATCTTGTGCTATGCTTAGGATTGGGTCTTGTCCATCACATCATTCTCCTAATGATGTGATCCCATTATCAACGACATCCAATGTCCATGGCCATGAAACCGTGACCATCTATTGATCAACGAGCTAGTCAACTAGAGGCTCACTAGGGACATGTTGTGGTCTATGTATTCACACATGTATTATGGTTTCCGGTTAACACAATTATAGCATGAACAATAGACAATTATCATGAACAAGGAAATACAATAATAACCATTTTATTATTGCCTCTAGGGCATATTTCCAACAAGCCAAACTTTTCCTACAACAAGAGAGGGCAAAGGCATAATTACTACAATGTTGGTTGATTAATGAGATGGTTCCACCAACCAATTCTCATACCCAAGTTGACATTAATACCCACATCAATGTAGTTAAATTGTGTTGAGAGTTCCAGATAGTTTCAGTTCCTTTGGCTCAAATTGTCCATGACTGTGGACACGGCTAATCGATTAGGTTTGGGTACTCTGTAGAGTTTTGCACACGTTCCCCACAAGATTTGATCGCCTCCGTTGGACTTCTCGCACTTCATGGTGTTTGAGAAAAGGATGACCAAAACATGGTCTTCAAAAGGGTTTCCCCGAGACTCTGTCGGTGCCCATCCTTTCCTACCGTTCTTCTACAACTCGTAGCACCGCCTGTCCAGGGTCACCACGATATCCAACCAAGCTAGAGCCCATAATGGCTTGTGGCTGTGCAGGTAAGCCTTGGGTCTTGAAGCATCCATCCATCTCTTTGTGCCTGGGTGGACCTTTCCGCATGAATACTGGCACTTCTCCAGCATCATCTAGGCTAACCACTGGTTTCTCTAGGGCGCCGTTCAACCATCATCCACCCAGAGGTAAGTTGAAAAACATGGAGTCTTGAAGACTTGATCATCATGTAGGTCTTGAAATTATTAACTCACAACTCTCATGAATCACACAACCAACCCCGTCTACTAATAGCATAGCAAAATGTAAAACAACGTTTCCCGGGGGCAATGTGTCAAAGGGTTGAGGGGTACCTAACACATGATACTAACACAAGTAACCAAGTTTCCAATTTATCTACTTTGCATGCAATTGGGGAGATGGAAGAACTAATGCACTAAAACATAGGTATACATGGTCAAAGTGACTTGCCTTGCTGACGATCCTCGTAATCAAGTGACTCTAGATAACAAGCTTCCCACTCCAGATGATCTAACGAATCAAACAAGAGCACACCATAAGCATAAATACAAAACAATCCATACAACAACAAGGCAAACAAATGCTTCAACAAACAAAAGCAAAATCAAGAGAAGAATCACTTAAAGTATAAGACTATAAAAGTTTGGTGTCAAAATCCCTACTAAGACATACAAGTCTAAATATTTGTTTTAAACAACTAGGTATTTAGATAACAGAAAAGTAAATATAAAATTTTATTTGAAAACAGAAAGTATTTCACTTTAAAAGTTTTGTGCTAAAAGAAGTATTACAAAACTTCTTCTAAACAATTTACATGGCGAAAACAAGATGAACCTATTCAACTAGAGCACAAAACAATTTGAAAAACATATTTTATTAACAGAAAAATGATACACCTAAAGTTGAATCAACAGAACCTAATGAAAATTAAAAACAAAAGTTAAACTAATTTAGGTTCAAATTGAATAAAAATCAATTTACTTAAAACCTATTAAGAACTAGACAGATTTGTTTTTGTTAAAAACAGTAACCAAATTTATTCAAAAAATCTCAAATTGTGTAGAATGATAGGTTTAACTATTACCAAATAGAGGCAAAAAGATTCACTCAAAAATATATTTTTAAGCTCCAGTTATACATATTTTTGTAATTTAAACAAATTTTATTAGATTCAAAATTTAAAGCTCAAATTTAAAATCTAAGCATACAGACATAAACTACATCAAATAGGTGAACTAATGCAAAAAGAATCAACTAAAAACACTAATTAATTTAAAAGATATGATAAAAACAAAATCGGGATGCATTCTATGTTCTAAAACAGAAACAGAAAAAGAGAAACTGATAACGATCGGTCAGGGGCCACATGTCAGGTTGTGACTGGCCGCGAGGGCGTGCGAGTGAGAGTTCACGAGCGGACGTTCGAGACTTAGTGCGTACCGGTTCGTCTTTTAAATGATCTAATCTAGGGCGTTGACTGCGGATCCGACGGCTACGGCGAGGTGGGGTGACTTACAACAGAGGGGGTCGGGGTTCCGGAGAGGTCGACGGTGGACGGAGGTTGGTGGTGGTCGTGGGCGACGGTGAAGTGGTCGGGGGCGGCGTCCGAGGTGCTCAGGCGACGGCGGTGAAGCTCCAGCGTCAATTGGCGGCGTCGGAGGGGGTCGGGGGCGAGTGTGGCGACGGGCACGAGCTCCGGGAGGTTCGGTCGAGTGCCAAACTCCGGCAAGGTTGTTGGGCAGCGGTCTAGCGAGGTAGAGTGGGGGCTCGGGGTGGAATGGAGTGCAGCGAGGGTTGTGGCTTTTATAGGCCAGGTGCGGGGTCAGGGAAAGGAGAGAGGAGGGAGATCCGGGAGAGAGATCTCTGGCGACGGCGGCGCGCGCGCGAGGAAGGAGACGGGCGCGAGGATGACGCCGTCGGCCGGTGGGTCCTGCTTGCCAGTGAGAGAAGAGGCGAGGTTAGCGCGTCGGTTGACCGGTTCGAATTGAATTCACGAGTTAACGCCTGTGGGCCGGCCCGATTCGATTTAAAAACCTTCCTTTTCTAATATCGAGTGCAGTAAAACTCTTTTAAAAGCATTCAAAAAAAAATTCCAAACTTAGGAATTATATATATCAAAATTATCAGGAGAAATAATGCTATTTAATGAACATTTTGCCTCTGTCATCTTGAATACTTTAAAAAAATATTTTTAGAAATTGCTTATTTGATTTTAAATCCTTTTGCAATAATTTTTCAAATAGCCCCCTGGTTTTATTGTTCAAATATTTCACCAAGATGCCCCCGGTGTGGAGTGTCATGTTACTCCCCTCTTTTATTTGAACTTTACCAGAGGTTTTCAAATAGGCGAAACAGGAAAAGGGAAAGATGAAAGTGGCCTTTCGGAAATTCAAAGGAAGCACTTCAACCATTTTATTCATTCAAACAATGTGATGATCATGCATAGCTATATTTCATAACATTCCAAAATGGAATTTTGGGATGTTACATATCAACTTCAAATGATTACTTACAACATGACTTCTCCTATGACCTCAAGAAAAAAAGGATTAGAGGGATATTAAATAGCATAATGGGTCTGAACATATAATTTTCCACCAAATAATCCATATAGTAATCAACACTACTAGTCACCCATAGGTACCAATCTGAGGTTCAAGTACAAAGATTGAACACAAGAGATGAACTAGGGTTTGAGAGGAGATGGTGTTGTTGAAGATGTTGATGAAGATTTTCTCCCAAAGATGAGAGGGTTGCTGGTGATGATGATGGCTTTGATTTCACCCTCCGAGAGGGAAGTTCCCCGGCGGAATCGCTCCGCCGGAGGGAAAAAGTGCTCCTGCCCAAGTTCCGCCTCGAGATGGCGCCATTACATCCCGAAAGTCCCCTCTAGATTTTTCTAGGTCAAAATACCTTAAGGACAAGAAGATGGGCACCAGAGGTGAGACAGGCTGGCCACAATCCACAAGGGTGTGCCTGGGGGGCCTAGTGCGCCCTTGTGTCTTGTGGTCCTCGGGTGGCCCCCATATGGTAGTTATTTGCTCCAGAATTTTTTATATATTCCAAAATAATTCTCCGTGAAGTTTCAGCTTATTTGGAGATGTGCACAATAGGTGCCTCTGATATGCTTTTTCAGGTCCAGAATTCCAGCTACTCGCATTCTCCCTCTTTGTGTAAACCTTGCATATTATGAGCTAAAAGGCATTAGAATTACTCCATAAAGCATTATTATGCATAAAAATATTATAAATAACAGTA
Organism: Hordeum marinum; assembly: GCA_022496015.1. Classification (NCBI taxonomy): domain Eukaryota; kingdom Viridiplantae; phylum Streptophyta; class Magnoliopsida; order Poales; family Poaceae; genus Hordeum; species Hordeum marinum. The sequence continues at coordinate 300,761,085 of CM039673.1, forward strand.
GGAAATCATGATGCAAAATGGACATATCATTACACTGCTCCCGAGCTCTCCAAGATGCTAACCAAGCTTGTTGCTAAGGATGAAACATCACTGCGTGAGAAGGGGAAGGGTAAGCCGGAGCTTCCCAATTATGAAGACTTAGGTGGTGAAGAATTGCACGCTAGTTACTTAGACCGCCTCTCTACAAGCCAAGAGATGGAGGCCAGCCTTGTCAAGATGATAGAAAGAAAATATGAGGTATGCTCAATTTTGCCTTGTATTCTATATATCCTTTGTAGCCCCCAAGGGCCGGCTCATCTTCATGGGATGAGGCTAGTCTTGTAGATATAGAACATCTAGATAATCAACTTGTAGCCCCCAAGGGCCGACTCATCTTTATGAGATGAGTCGGGTCTTTTGTACATATGGACCTTTGAAGAATCAACCTGTAGACCCCAAGGGTCGGCTCATCTTCTTAAGATGAGTCGGGTCATCTTTAATATAATATATTTTGAAATCCGACCTATAGTCCCCAGGGGCCGGCTCAACTTCATGAGATGAGTCGGGTCTTCTTCAATATAATATATTTGAAATCTGACTTGTTGCCCCCAAGGGCCGGCTCATCTTCATGAGACGAGCCAGGTCATATTAAATATTGTTCAAGAATCGACCTTATATCCCCCAAGGGCCGGCTCATCTTCATGAGATGAGCCGCGTCTTCTTGTGTTATATGCTGGAAAAAACCGATCTACATTAGCCCCCAAGTGTCAAGTATATTGCTTGCAATCTGCTTGGGACCTGATATAATTTTTCTAGTAATAGCCTCTTACTATCATTTTGCACCTTGTTGTCGACTTATGATCGAATAATATGATAACTCCCATTGTGTGGGTAGCTTTGAATATAGCCGAGTCAAATTTGACCGGTTCGGAAAAGGATCTTGAAGTGAGGCAAGCCGCGTGAGCAGATGTTGAATTGAAACTTCGATTGTCATTGGAAGTCAGAAAAAAATCAAGGCATACTTCGAACAAGAAAAGAAGACTTTCGAGACGGAGAATGCCGCCTTGGTTAAGCGCATAGAAAATGCTACAGGTCGACTGAAGAACATTACTGGAGAGCTTACCAGGTTGAAGCGGCACATCACCCACATGACCCGAGCCATCTTTGGTAAGTGCCTTTATGAGCTCATGATAACCCGCTCAAATAATCATGTATGAACAAAGTCGCCTAGCGACTCATGTGTTTGAATTGCTTGTAGGCCCCAAACTCGCAATCTTTAGGATAATAGCTTGATGAAGCTTAAGGCTATGTATGCACTAATTGAGCAACTTTATGTTGGAAGTCTCTGCACAATCAAGGTTGTTACGGGGAACAAAGAACCGGTGAAGTTCATCAAGGATGTACTAAAATAACCCTCTATGATCCCAAAACAGATTGAGGAGCCGAAGAGATCAGTGGCCTCAGCCAACGCGATGTCCTCTTTGAGATGGGCCTTGGTTATTCATCGGATCTTCATCCTGCAGAGATGGCCGGAGGGTTTCCAAAGTTTGAGAACGATGGGTCAGAATTCACAAACGTGACTATTCTCGTTGCGTCAAGGCGACTCAAGTGTTAGCCAGCCAACTGGTTGCCGAAATGGAGCTGAAGACCTATTAGGCGGCTTATGATAACAACAACTCTCGAGTTCTGCCGCCCACATTTGAGCCGATGGACCTAACTCCTCAATGTCGCAAGCATATTTTTGTCCATAATGTTGACCAATCCCCAATCCTGCATGAAGAAGTTGTCTTCCAAGCCTTAACCATGTAGCGACCCGACCTGAAAGATCGAATCTCCGGTGTTTCCGTACCATCCCAAGATCATGCTGGTACACACACGGTACATCAATGTATATATCAAAGGGAAATCACACAGCATTATATTAATCGAAATCTCATTTCGAGTCCTTCATTACAATAAAAATTACAATAAAGTGGCTAAAAGCCAACTCATGAGAATATCTAAATCTTGCGGAAGCGTCGAAGGTAGATGAGTCCATCCGACTCCAAGGGCATCTCACTAAGCATAGAACGTGTCCTCACTCCTGGTCGGAAAAGTACTCTGCAACATGATACGTTGCAGCCATGTAGGTCAGCATATGGAATATGCCGGCAAAGTCACAAGAGAGGGGTGAAAATATAATCATCTAGTATATATGCATATATGGCAGGTGGGGTGGTAAGTTTTTGCGTAAAGCCAAGTTTTTCCTACATCAAGAGAGGACAAAAGCAAAATATTACTAAGTTGGTAGATTAATGAGATGGTTCCACCAACCAATTCTCATACTCAAATTATTAACACCCACATCATCATATTAATTGTGTTGAGAGTTCCGGAAGTTTCAGTTCCTTTGGCTCAAGTCGTCCATGACCGTGGACACGGCTAATCGATTAGGTTTGAGTACTCTGTAGAGTTTTGCACACGTTCCCCACAAGATTTGGTCGCCTCCGTTTGATTTCTCGCACTTCAGGGTGTTTGAGAAACGGATGACCAAAACATGGTCTTCCAAAGTGGTTTCCCTGCGATTCTGTCGGTGCCCATCCTTTCCTACCATTCTTCTACATCTCGTAGCACCGCCTGTCCAGGGTCACCAAAATATCCAACCAAGCTAGAGCCCATAATGACTTGTGGCTGTGCAGGTAAGCCTTGGGTCTTGAAGCACCCATCCATCTCTTTGTGCCTGGGTGGATCTTTCCGCGTGAATACTGGCCATCTCCAGCATCACCTAGGCAAATCCACTGGTTTCTCCAGGGTGCCGTTCAACCATCATCCACCCAGAGGTATGTTGAAAACTCGAAGTCTTGAAATCTTGATCATTATGTAGGTCTTGAAATTATTAACTCTCTCAACTCTCACGAATCACACAACCAACCCCGTCTACTAATAGCATAGCAAAAGTAAAACAACGTTTCCCGGGGCCAATGTTGTCAAGGGGTTGAGGAGGGGTACCTACCACATGATACTACTACAATGTAACCAAGTTTCCAACTAACCTATCTTGCATGCAATTGGGGAGATGGTGGAACTAATGCATATAAAACATGGGTAAAACGTGATCAAAGTGACTTGCCTGGTTGATGATCTTCGTACGTGAGTGACTCTATGTAACAAGCTTCGCACTCCGGATAATCTAACGAAACAAACAAGCACTCAATAAGCATACTACAGAATATTGTAACTCACAAACATCAACCAAGAACTAGCAAACAATCAAGACAAAACAATGCACAATTTACAAGTAAGAAAAACACACAAAGTTTTGTTTACTAGGAGATGATTGATAAAACACTACTATCTTAATAAAACTATTTTGTAATAACAAAACAATTGTTGACAGCAAGGAACAATAAAATATTTTATTAATAAACATAATAAAATAAATTTAAAGTTTGTTGAGAAAATCTTTAGTAAAGTTTATAAAAGTTTTGATAAACACTATATGAATCTAATATAGTTTTACTAACAAGAGAGCAAAACAAACTTATTATTTATTAGTAAAACATGTTCTTAACAGAAAAGAATTTACAAATAAACTTGTTTTAGAAAACAAAATTAAGTTATTTAAAACTTTGTTTAAAAGCAAAACTATTACTAACTAGTTGTTTTAATCAAATTAAGCCTATATGAAAAGAAGTTGTGATTCCTATGTTAAATAAAATTAAACTAAGCAAATTTATATTTTTATTAACAGTGAGTAAAAACACTAAATGTTTACTAACAGAACCTAATAAACAAATAAAACCAAATTCTAATTTAAACTAATTAAAACTAATTTAATTTAAATCATTCTAATTAATAGGCAGATTCTGGTTTTAGTTAAAACACTAATCAAATTCAGCCTAGAAATCCTCAAACTAAGCATGAAGATAGTCCTAACTAATACCAAATAGTAGCAAAAAGATTCATAAAAAAATCTATTTTCAAACTCTAGTTATTCAGATTTGAAGATTTTGAGCAAATTTGATTAAATTCAAATTATATAGTTCAAATTTGAAATTTAAAAGTACAGGGTGAAACTACATGAAAAATGTGAGCTATTGCAAAAAGAACAACTCAATACATTAAACAGATTAAAAGATATTCACAAAACGAAATCATAACAGGTTCTGTTTACTAAACAAAAATCAGAAAAAAGAAATATCTATCGGACGGCCAGGGGGCTACGTGGCACGATCCTATTGGTTGGGGGCATGTGCGCGCGAGAGCTTACGGGCGGGCGACCGGTCGGTAGGGGATACCGGTTCGGAATTAATCCGTTCTAATCTCGGCCGTGGATTTTAGATCTGAGGGGTGGAAAAGCTCACGGGGTAAAAGTCGCCGGCGTGGGGATCTCCGGCGAGTCCGAAAGCGGGGAAGACGATGGCGAGGAGCTCCGGTGGTCGAGGGAGGCAGCGAAGTGGTCCGGGCGACGGAGCTTGACGTCCGGCATCGATTGGTGGCAATGGTGGGGCGAGAGGTGGACGGAGTCGATGGCTACGGTCGAAGGGAGGTCCGGTGGTGGTGGGAACTCCGGCGACGAATTGCGGCAGCCTTCCGGCGAGGTAGGAGGGGGTTTGGGGGGAAATGGAAGGCGGGGAGTGGCCGGTACTTATAGGGGTGCGGGGAGTGAGGGGGGGTTTAAGAGAGGCGAGATCCGCGGGGGTGGAAGGAAACGGCCGGCGAGGTCCGGCGCATGCGGGGAAGGAGAGGGATGACCGGTCGGGCTAACGGTCGGTCGGGGGTGGGGCCCGGTGGCAGCAAGAGAGAACGCAGTTACTGCGCGTCGGTCGGCCGACCGGTAACGGTCTCGGCTTTTAAAGCCGTTGGGCCGGCCCGTTTAATACAGGAAACCGTTACCGTTTTCTATTAATAATTTTCCAACGACATTCAAAAGCTTTTAAAACATTCAAACCGTTTAGAAAGATAGGGGTATTATATATCAAAATTAACAGAATAATAAATGTCATTTAATGAACATTTCTATTCTGTCATTTGAACACTTTGAAAAAAGAAATATTTTCAGAAATTGCCTAATTGGCTTTAAATCCTTTTTGCAAATATTTTCAAAATAACCCCTGGTTATTATTGTTCAACTATGTCACCAATTAGTCCCTGGTGTGGAGTGTCATGTTCCTCCTCTCTTATTTGAACTTTTTACCAAGATTTCAAATAGGTGAAAGTAACTTAGGGAAAAATAGAAAGGGCTTTCAGAAATTTAGAAAGGGCATTTCAACAATACATGTATTCAAGCAATGATGCAGATGAATGCATAGCTATATTTCATGACATTCCAAAATGGAATTTTGGGATGTTACAAACCTACCCACCTTAAGATGAATCTCGCCCTCGAGATTCGGGTTGGCTAGAAAATAGGTGCGGGTGGTCTCTACGAAGATCTTCTTCGCGTTCCCAGGTGGCTTCTTCCTCGGTGTGATGACTCCACAAAACCTTACAGAACTTGATGATCTTGCTGCGGGTAACTCTATTAGCAGTCTCGAGGATCCTGACAGGCTTCTCCTCGTAGGTCAGATCATTGTCAAGTTGTATGGCCTCTAGGGGCACTGTATCTCTCAAAGGAATATCAGCCATCTCAGCATGACATTTCTTCAGCTGGGACACATGGAACACATTATGAACTCCGAATAATCCTTCTGGCAATTCCAGCTTGTATGCAACTTCGCCTCTACGTTCAAGAATTTTGTAGGGGCCTATGAATCTGGGTGCTAATTTTCCTTTAACACCAAATCTCTTGATTCCTCGAAGCGGGGACACACGAAGATATGCCCGGTCTCCCACTTCATACGTCACTTCTTTACGTTTGCTATCAGCATAACTATTCTGTCGAGATTGAGCTATCTTGAGTCTATCATGAATCAGCTTGACTTTCTCTTCCGAATCTCGGATAAGGTCGGGACCAAAAAGTTGTCGGTCTCCAACACCATCCCATGTCAACGGTGTTCTGCATCTCCTTCCGTATAAAGCTTTGAAAGGGGCCATCTTCAGACTGGTCTGATAACTGTTGTTGTACGAGAATTCTGCGTAAGGTAAGTTGTCATCCCAACTAGATCCATAATCTAGCGCACAAGCTCTCAACATGTCTTCCAAAATCTGGTTGACTCTCTCAGTCTGTCCATCTGTCTGCGGATGAAAAGCTGTACTGAACTCCAGCCTTGTACCCAAAGTTTCATGTAACTGCTGCCAAAACTTTGAGGTAAATTGTGTTCCTCTATCTGACACGATACTCCTCGAAACTCCTTGCAAACATACGATTCTGGTCATATATATCTTGGCTATCTTAGCACTGGTATAGGTGGTTTTCATTGGAATGAAATGAGCTACCTTGGTCAAGCGATCTACCACTACCCAGATGGAATCATAACCTTAACGGGTCCTGGGTAATCCTGTGATGAAATCCATACCAAGCTTTTCCCATTTCCACTCGGGTATCGGCAGAGGTTGGAGTAACCCTGCTGGTTTCTGATGTTCTGCCTTTACTCGCTAACAAACATCACATATTGCAACATGTTCCGCAATATCTTTCTTCATACCTGTCCACCAATAACTTTCCTTTAAATCCAGATACATCTTTGTATTGCCTGGGTGTATCGAGTAAGGTGAATCGTGGGCTTCCTGAAGTATCAACTTCCTGAGCTCTAGATCATTGGGCACATAGATTCGGTTCTCAAACCACAAAGTTCCGTGTTCATCCTCATGAAAACCTTTAGCTTTACCATCTTCCATTCTCTGCTTTATCTCAGCTATCTCCTTGTCCGATTTCTGGGCTTCATGAATTCTTTCGGTCAAGGTGGACTGAATTTCCAGTGTAGCAACATATCCTCTTGGAACTATCTCTAGCTTGAGCTCTCTGAGATCATCGGCTAACTCTTGGGGTAATCCTCCCGCTGTGAGTGTGTTCACATAAGTTTTCCGACTAAAGGCATCGGCTACAACATTAGCCTTACCTGGATGGTAGTGTAATCTCATGTCATAGTCCTTGATTAACTCTAACCATCTCCTCTGTCTGAGGTTCAACTCTTTCTGCGTGAAAATATATTTCAGGCTCTTATGGTCAGTGTAAACATCACAACTATTTCCGATAAGAAAATGTCTCCAGGTCTTGAGTGCGTGCACTACGGCTGCTAGTTCCAAATCATGGGTGGCATAATTCAACTCATGAGGCCGTAGTTGTCTGGATCCATAAGCTACAACCTTTCCATCTTGCATGAGTACTCCTCCAAGTCCTTGACGTGAAGCATCACAATAAACCTGGAAGTCCTTCCGCATATTGGGCAAAATCAACACTAGAGCTGTGACCAAACGTTTCTTCAACTCCTGGAAACTGGCTTCACATTACTCAGTCCAAACATACTTGGATTCTTTCTTCAACAACTCTGTCATGGGCTTGGCAATCTTTGAGAAATTCTCAATGAATCTCCGGTAATATCCGGCAAGTCCAAGGAAACTACGGATTTCCTTAACTGAGGTGGGTGACTTCCACTCGGTGACGGCTTCAACCTTAGCGGGGTCTACGGCTATTCCTTCTCCAGAAATAACATGTCCAAGGAATCCGACTTCCGTCAGCCAGAATTCACATTTGCTGAACTTGGCATATAACTGATGTTCTCTTAGCTTCTCCAGAACTAAACGCAGATGTTCCTTGTGTTCTTCCTTGTTCTTGGAGAATATCAAAATGTCATCGATGAACACCACGACAAACTTGTCCAAATATTACATAAACACTTTGTTCATCAAATTCATGAAGTAGGCAGGAGCATTAGTGAAACCAAAGGACATGACTGTATACTCGTGCAAGCCAAACCTTGTGGTGAAAGCCGTTTTGGGTATATCATGTTCACGAATCTTCAGCTGATGATACCCTGATCGAAGATCGATCTTAGAGAATACTTTTGCGCCTACTAGTTGATCAAACAAATCATTAATCATTGGCAGAGGGTACTTGTTCTTGACAGTCACCTCGTTCAAGGCACGATAATCGACTACCATTCTCAAGGTTTTATCCTTCTTCTCCACCAAAAGAACTGGGGCTCCCCAAGGTGAAGAACTTGGGCGAATATACCCTTTGTCCAATAACTCCTTAATTTGCTTCTTGATTTCCAACAGATCATTTGCGGGCATTCGATAGGGTCTCTTGGAAATTGGAGCTGTCCCTGGCTGTAGCTCTATTAAGAACTCAATCTCCCTATCTGGTGGCATGCCTGGTAATTCTTCCGGAAATACATCCAGAAAATCTTTTACCACAGGTACTTCCTCCTGAACAACTCCCGTGAGAGAATTTAACCGAACACTCATATGTGTGCGTCAGGATACATACTTAATCCTCTTGTTCTCCGGGGTGGTGAGTGAAACAGACTTGCTGAGGCAGTCAAGATTTCCTTCATACTTGATCATCCAATCCATGCCTAGGACTACATCCAATCCCTGGGATTCTAAGACGATGAGGTCGGTGGGAAAAACATGGTTTCCTATATTGAGTTTCAAGGCATGGCATCCTATCCCTGCCATCATCATACCTCCTGGGGAACTGACCTTAATGGGCTGACTAAGGATTTTGGTGGGCAAACCATACTTATCCACAACTACCCTTGATATGAATGAATGAGTTGCACCGGAATCAAAAAGTACTGTAACTGGACGTGAATGCAATAAAAACTTACCAACCACAGTCTCGGGTTGATCATAGACTTCTTCCACGTCGAGGTGGTTCACCTGGGCACGAGGAAAAGGGTTTGGCTTCTTGGCTACGGAGTTGCCGTTTCCATTTCCCTGCTTGCTCTGGGGACACTCAGTAGCATAGTGCCCTGTCTTCTGGCACTTGAAACAGGTGATGTGGCTCAGATCCTTCTGAGTAGGAACGTGACGGTGCTGGTTGTTGTTCCCATTCCCATTGTCAGTCTTGAAATTGCCATGGTTGGGACGGGCATTCCCATTTCCTCCATGGTTGTGGCTTCCATGGTTGTGCACGGCATGAGTGTGCCTTCCAAACTTACCGGTACCTGATCCAGTATTTCCTGAGTACGGGGAGTAGCGGGGCTTCTGATGAGCTCCAGAGTTAAACTTCCCCTGGGTGTACTTCCTCTTGCGGTTCTCAATTTGCTGCTGCTTTCCCTCCAAGATGAGGGCCTTGTCCACCAGCTCTTGGTAGTTGTTGAAAGTAGCCACTACCAGCTGCATGCTCAACTCATCGTTGAGTCCTTCCAAAAACTTCTCTTGCTCGGCTACATCATCGGCCACGTCTCCTGGTGCATAACGTGCCAATGTGTTCAAGTCGTCCACGTATTGGGCCACAGATCGATTTCCCTGGTGCAAGTTACGAAACTCGCGCTTCTTCAGACTCATGGCTCCAGCTGAAACATGTGCGGTGCGGAAAGCAAGCTTGAATTGCTCCCAAGTTACATCAGCAATAGGATAGGTGGTGATGTAATTCTCCCACCATGAAGCTGTTGGTCCGTCAAGTTGATGTGCGGCAAAACGCACCTTCTCAGCATCAGTACATCCAGCGATGACAAGTTCTCTCTCCATCTTACGGAGCCAGTCGTCTGCCACAATGGGCTCAGTACTGCTGGAGAAAGTTGGAGGGTTCAACCTCAGAAAACGGGTGAGATTGTCAGTCTGGGGTGGATGGTGGTTGTTGTTGTTCTGATTGTTGGTCTGATTCTGGATCAATAGCTGCATCAGTGCATTCTGCTGCTGAAGGAGTTGCGTGAGTTCCGGCGGGAAAGTGAAGTCAGTCTCACGTCGTGGAGGCATCTTACTATTTTCAGAGGGGTGAGAATTAGAATAGAACAAGGGTCTAAAAGAAGAAATCACTACCCATATGCAATGCAACAAACATATCACACCAAACACTCATTCATTTATTCAATCAAACATCTGGAATACAAATCTCAATCAACTAAGCATCGACCTACGCTTTAACGACGAAAATAAAAGATACATGGAGGGCATGACTATAGTTTTCCTCTGAAGTACATGGTGACTGAGTCTCCTCCAGTGGTGCTCTCCTCATAGTCATCATCGTCGCTGATGAAAGGAGCCAAGTCTCCCTCAGGATGAAGATTTTCACCCATGTCCATCTGTTCCTCCAAAGTGGCGATACGAATGTTCAGCCTGTCGATCCTCTCTAAGAAATCCTTCACCTCATATTCATGTTCATAGTTGGCTTCCCGCAAGTCAGCTTCGAGGTCAATCTCACGGTTCATCAGATTCTTGATTGTCTTCGTATCAACATGAACTCGAAGCTCCAGAGTCCTGATGTGAGTCTCCAGAGTCTGGATATAGGAAATAGTGGTGTCTGAAGTGGGAGGAGTTATGATGTTTCCATTGGCATCTCTGCGACAAACCATGCTGAGTCCTGGTGAAATGGTTCCACCTCTGTATTCCTCCTGAATACGTCCAAGGGCACGATGAATAGCCATGTCTCTCCCAAGTTTCCAACTGGGTGCCACGAACTTGAGATCGATGGGTTCCTTCCGATTCCCAAAGGTCTTCCATGGGATATGCACCTCGATCCTGTAGCGTCCATCTTGGGGAAATGACATGATAGGAATCCCGGTGATGCTCGGCAAAGCAATCCTTACGTCTTTGACGATCCTCATCAGCTCCTTACCAAAGGGCATCGTTGCGTCAGGCTGGCAAAACTCCGTGATCAACACTGGGATGAAGGTGGTCATCTATAAATTTTGAAATAATCGGAGAGGAGTCAGAAACGAATAGATGGGAGTATAAGAATTTTAAAGACAAAGAGAAACAATCCTAAGGCTTTCCAGTCCTAGAGGTTACGTCCTACGGTCAGCGTGTGCTCTGATACCATTTCTGTAGCGACCCGACCTGAAAGATCGAATCTCCGGTGTTTCCGTACCATCCCAAGATCATGCTGGTACACACACGGTACATCAATGTATATATCAAAGGGATATCACACAGCATTATATTAATCGAAATCTCATTTTGAGTCCTTTATTACAATAAAAATTACAATAAAGTGGCTAAAAGCCAACTCATGAGAATATCTAAATCTTGCGGAAGCGTTGAAGGTAGATGAGTCCATCCGACTCCAAGGGCATCTCACTGAGCATAGAACGTGTCCTCACTCCTGGTCGGAAAAGTACTCTGCAACATGATACGTTGCAGCCATGTAGGTCAGCATATGGAATATGTCGGCAAAGTCACAATATGTTTGAATTGCTTGTAGGCCCCAAACTTGCAATCTTCAGGATAATAGCTTGATGAAGCTTAAGGCTATGTATGCACTAATTGAGCAACTTTATGTTGGAAGTCTCTGCACAATCAAGGTTGTTACAGGGAACAAAGAACCGGTGAAGTTCATCAAGGATGTACTAAAATAACCCTCTATGATCCCAAAACAGATTGAGGAGCCGAAGAGATCAGTGGCCTCAGCCAACGCGATGTCCTCTTTGAGATGGGCCTTGGCTTATTCATCGGATCTTCATCCTGCAGAGATGACTGGAGGGTTTCCAAAGTTTGAGAACGACGGGTCAGAATTCACAAACGTGACTATTCTCGTTGCGTCAAGGTGACTCAAGTGTTAGCCAGCCAACTGGTTGCCGAAATGGAGCTGAAGACCTATTAGGCGGCTTATGATAACAACAACTCTCGAGTTCTGCCGCCCACATTTGAGCCGATGGACCTAACTCCTCAATGTCGCAAGCATATTTTTGTCCATAATGTTGACCAATCCCCAATCCTGCATGAAGAAGTTGTCTTCCAAGCCTTAACCATGTAGCGACCCGATCTGAAAGATCGAATCTCCGGTGTTTCCGTACCATCCCAAGATCATGCTGGTACACACACGGTACATCAATGTATATATCAAAGGGAAATCACACAGCATTATATTAATCGAAATCTCATTTCGAGTCCTTCATTACAATAAAAATTACAATAAAGTGGCTAAAAGCCAACTCATGAGAATATCTAAATCTTGCGGAAGCGTCGAAGGTAGATGAGTCCATCCGACTCCAAGGGCATCTCACTGAGCATAGAACGTGTCCTCACTCCTGGTCGGAAAAGTACTCTGCAACATGATACGTTGCAGCCATGTAGGTCAGCATATGGAATATGCCGGCAAAGTCACAAGAGAGGGGTGAAAAGATAATCATCTAGTATATATGCATATATGGCAGGTGGGGTGGTAAGTTTTTGCGTAAAGCCAAGTTTTTCCTACATCAAGAGAGGACAAAAGCAAAATATTACTAAGTTGGTAGATTAATGAGATGGTTCCACCAACCAATTCTCATACCCAAATTATTAACACCCACATCATCATATTAATTGTGTTGAGAGTTCTGGAAGTTTCAGTTCCTTTGGCTCAAGTCGTCCATGACCGTGGACACGACTAATCGATTAGGTTTGAGTACTCTGTAGAGTTTTGCACACATTCCGCACAAGATTTGGTCGCCTCCATTTGATTTCTCGCACTTCAGGGTGTTTGAGAAACGGATGACCAAAACATGGTCTTCCAAAGTGGTTTCCCTGCGACTCTATCGGTGCCCATCCTTTCCTACCATTCTTCTACATCTCGTAGCACCGCCTGTCCAGGGTCACCAAAATATCCAACCAAGCCAGAGCCCATAATGACTTGTGGCTGTGCAGGTAAGCCTTGGGTCTTGAAGCACCCATCCATCTCTTTGTGCCTGGGTGGATCTTTCCGCGTGAATACTGGCCATCTCCAGCATCACCTAGGCAAATCCACTAGTTTCTCCAGGGTGCCGTTCAACCATCATCCACCCAGAGGTATGTTGAAAACTCGAAGTCTTGAAATCTTGATCATTATGTAGGTCTTGAAATTATTAACTCTCTCAACTCTCATGAATCACACAACCAACCCCGTCTACTAATAGCATAGCAAAAGTAAAACAACGTTTCCCGGGGCCAATGTTGTCAAGGGGTTGAGGAGGGGTACCTACCACATGATACTACTACAATGTAACCAAGTTTCCAACTAACCTATCTTGCATGCAATTGGGGAGATGGTGGAACTAATGCATATAAAACATGGGTAAAACATGATCAAAGTGACTTGCCTGGTTGATGATCTTCGTACGTGAGTGACTCTAAGTAACAAGCTTCGCACTCCGGATAATCTAACGAAACAAACAAGCACTCAATAAGCATACTACAGAATATTGTAACTCACAAACATCAACCAAGAACTAGCAAACAATCAAGACAAAACAATGCACAATTTACAAGTAAGAAAAACACACAAAGTTTTGTTTACTAGGAGATGATTGATAAAACACTACTATCTTAATAAAACTATTTTGTAATAACAAAACAATTGTTGACAGCAAGGAACAATAAAATATTTTATTAATAAACAGAATAAAATAAATTTAAAGTTTGTTGAGAAAATCTTTAGTAAAGTTTATAAAAGTTTTGATAAACACTATATGAATCTAATATAGTTTTACTAACAAGAGAGCAAAACAAACTTATTATTTATTAGTAAAACATGTTCTTAACAGAAAAGAATTTACAAATAAACTTGTTTTAGAAAACAAAATTAAGTTATTTAAAACTTTGTTTGAAAGCAAAACTATTACTAACTAGTTGTTTTAATCAAATTAAGCCTATATGAAAAGAAGTTGTGATTCCTATGTTAAATAAAATTAAACTAAGCAAATTTATATTTTTATTAACAGTGAGTAAAAACACTAAATGTTTACTAACAGAACCTAATAAACAAATAAAACCAAATTCTAATTTAAACTAATTAAAACTAATTTAATTTAAATCATTCTAATTAATAGGCAGATTCTGGTTTTAGTTAAAACACTAAACAAATTCATCCTAAAAATCCTCAAACTAAGCATGAAGATAGTCCTAACTAATACCAAACAGTAGCAAAAAGATTCATATAAAAATCTATTTTCAAACTCTAGTTATTCAGATTTGAAGATTTCGAGCAAATTTGATTAAATTCAAATTTTATAGTTCAAATTTGAAATTTAAAAGTACAGGGTGAAACTACATGAAAAATGTGAGCTATTGCAAAAGGAATCAACTCAATACATTAAACACATTAAAAGATATTCACAAAACGAAATCATAACAGGTTCTCTTTACTAAACAAAAATCAGAAAAAAGAAATATCTATCGGACGGCCAGGGGGCTACGTGGCACGATCCTATTTGTTGGGGGCGTGTGCGTGCGAGAGCTAACGAGCGGGCGACTGGTCGGTAGGGGATACCGGTTTGGAATTAATCCGTTCTAATCTCGGTCGTGGATTTTAGATCTGAGGGGTGGAAAAGCTCATGGGGTAAAAGTCGCCGGCGTGGGGATCTCCGGCGAGTCCGAAAGCGGCGAAGACGACGGCGAGGAGCTCCGGTGGTCGAGGGAGGCAGCGAAGTGGTCCGGGCGACGGAGCATGACGTCCGGCGTCGATTGGTGGCAACGGTGGGGCGAGAGGTGGACGGAGTCGATGGCTACGGTCGAAGGGAGGTCCGGTGGTGGTGGGAACTCCGGCGAGGAATTGCGGCAGCCTTCCGATGAGGTAGGAGGGGGTTTGGGGGGGAAATGGAAGGCGGGGAGTGGCCGGTACTTATAGGGGTGCGGGGAGTGAGGGGGGGTTAAGAGGGGCGAGATCCGCGGGGGTGGAAGGAAACGGCCGGCGAGGTCCGGCGCGCGCGGGGAAGGAGAGGGATGACCGGTCGGGCTAACGGTCGGTCGGGGGTGGGGCCCGGTGGCAGAGAGAGAGAACGCAGTTACTGCGCGTTGGTCGGCCGACAGGTAACGGTCTCGGCTTTTAAAGCCGTTGGGCCGGCCCGTTTAATACAGGAAACCGTTACCGTTTTCTATTAATAATTTTCCAACGACATTCAAAAGCTTTTGAAACATTCAAACCGTTTAGAAATATAGGGGTATTATATATCAAAATTAACAGAATAATAAATGCCATTTAATGAACATTTCTATTCTGGCATTTGAACACTTTGAAAAAAGAAATATTTTCAGAAATTGCCTAATTGGCTTTAAATCCTTTTTGCAAATATTTTCAAAATAACCCCTGGTTATTATTGTTCAACTATGTCACCAATTAGTCCCTGGTGTGGAGTGTCATGTTCCTCCTCTCTTATTTGAACTTTTTACCAAGATTTCAAATAGGTGAAAGTAACTTAGGGAAAAATAGAAAGGGCTTTCAGAAATTTAGAAAGGGCATTTCAACAATACATGTATTCAAGCAATGATGCAGATGAATGCATAGCTATATTTCATAACATTCGAAAATGGAATTTTGGGATGTTACAAACCAATTGCAACTTGGATGTGGACAACCTTCAGATCCAAGACCTAGAAGACTCTGCGCAGGATAACCCGGAGGCATCTCAAGCAAGAGGTCAGCCCAAGGTTAACCTAGATGGAGCTAACCGGGATAGCTTAGAGGCCTGGTGACAAAAAGGACTTGAAAAACTTTGATTTGACCTTCTGTTCTCAATCCTGTCTTTTAATAGTTTTATGCCAATAGGTGTTTTCATGTGTCGTGCGTGCCTTCGTGCACATTTAAGCTTTTGATCCCGTCTTGACGGCGAAGGATTTGTATATCAACAAGTCACCCTTATCCTTCTGCTTCGGAATCATATAGCATATGGCTTGCACTTATATTTGATAAGTCACCTGTAGAGACATGTATGTGTAGAGAGTATACCTACAAAATAAATTCCCCCAAATAATACTGGAAGTAGAAAGATCCGACGACTCACCGACTGGTGACCTATAGTGAGTAATAATATACTTCAGATTAATAATCTAGCGACTCATGATCGATAAATACTTAATGACGAGCATGAATAACCTGGAGTTCTATTGACACAGGGTTTTTAAATTATAAAAGTTCATGAAACAAAAAATGTCCACATATCTATGGAGTGGCTTATAAGTCAGCTTTTGAGGCTCGACAGAGAGACTAGCTTTCGAGGCACAAGTCTTTGCTTTCAATGAAGCTGGCATGATAGCCTTGGTTTATCCTTGCTTTCTGTAAGCCGTCTCTCATGTGACTTAAGCCGCCATTTTAACCTTAACAAGTCCAGGGTCATAAAGAATGACTTATTAAGAGTACGGTGGGTCACCTTATCGGAGTCGCATCAAGCAAACATGCAGGTTTAACCAATATATTGTGGTGTGTTTGTCATGTCAATAGGGTGAGAAAGCTAAACTCGATGACTTGGAAGCTCCCAAGTGACCAATGATCAGTAAATAAAAACTCATGCTCATTATATGAGATGAAACAACAGAGTTCCCGAATTTTAGGGATGTCGGATTTATTATACTTGATCATAAAGAGGTATATACATGATGTAGGTATTTAAAAAGGACTAAAGTTAGTGGCATAAATGTAATAAGGCCGAAGATGAGCAATGTTCCATGGCCTGTTGGTCTCCTCCTCCGAGGTACATGACCTATTGTGTTCACGTATGTAAACAAGATAATATGATCCATTGTTGAGATTTTTGCTAACCGCAAAGGGCCCTACCCAAGGAGGTGAAAGCTTATGCATGCATGTCTGATCTTGAATCAAACGGAGCACTAAGTCGCCCTCCTGGAATCTGCAACTTTGAATTCTTTGACTATGATAGCGACAAAGGTCTTGTTGATAAATTGCACAGCGAGCCACCATGATATCACATTCCTCCTCCAAGGCATCAATGGAATTCTGTTGAGTTGTCTCATTGTCCGCCTCACATAAGCCGCCACTCGGAGCGAGTCATGACGTCTGTCGCTTGGGAGAACCGCCTCAATGTCGTAAACCATAAAGAACGGCATGTAGCCTGTTGATCTGGTGGCGATAGTCCTTATGCTCCAAAGAACCATAGGAAGATCTTCAACCCAACATCATTGAGTATGTTCCAAAAGGAACCATGAACCGGGGTTTAATCCCTCGTAATATCTCGTGGTTAGAACGCTCTTCCTGGCCATTGGATTGTGGATGAACCACAGCTGAAACATCAAGTTGGATATGCTCCTTGTGACAGAACATCTGCATAGAACCTTTACCCAGATTTGTCCCATTATAAGTGATGATACTATGAGGATAATTCACAAACTGAACCACAGTTGCCGCCTCACAATTGTTGACTAGCTCTGCTTCAACCCACTTGGCAAACTTATCAACCGGCACTAAGAGGTGAGTCTTCTTATCCTTAGACCTCTTGAACGGTCCAACCATATCAAGCCCCTGGACTGCAAACATCCAAGTTATTGGGATCATTTGTGATTCTTGAGCCGACACGTGAGCTTGTCATGCAAATTTTTGACAACCATCACACTTACGAACGATGTCTTCTACTTCACCATGAGCAGACAACCAGAAAAAACCGTGTCTGACAGCATTGGCCACCAAAGATCTTGACCCGGTGTGATGGCCACAATCTCCTACATAAATTTCTTGCAAGATCTCCCTGCCCTCGTCAGGGGAAACACGATGTTGATAGACGCTAGTGATGTTGCACCGTGTAACTTGTCGTTGATAATAGTCATGGACTTAGGTCACCGGATAATCTATCAGGCTAGGAGTTCTTCCTGTGGAAGCTCACCCCTGGTTAAGTAAGCCATATAAGGTACCGTCCAATCTGGAGTTGCATGTAGAGCCACCACAAACTACCCTTTCGGGTCTGGGGTAGCGAGATCTTCCTCTTAAGGTAACTTGACAGAAGGATTATGCAACACATCTAGGAACACACTGGGGGGAACCGGCTTAAGCTGGAACCTAGGTGAGATAAAGCATCGGCCGCTTTGTTAAACCGCCGGTCTATGTGATCCACTTGATATCCTTTAAAGTGACCAGCAATATTAGTCACTGCCTCACGATAAGCTGCCATGAGCGGGTCCTTAGAATCCCATGTATCTGAAACTTGTTGTGCTATGAGATGTGAGTCACTCAAGCATCTAACCCGGCTTAAGTTCATTTCCTTAGAAATACGGAGCCCATGTAATAGAGCCTCATACTCAGCTGCACTGTTAGTACATGGAAACATAAGTCATAGGACATAGCCAAACTTGTCACCTCCTAGGGAAGATAAGATAACTCCACCCCCCCAATCCTACCAATTGCCTAGATCCATCAAAGTGTATCGTACAATATGTATTATCTGGTCTTTCCTGTAGGGTTTGCAACTCTTTCCAATCATTAATGAAATCCGCCAAGGCTTGAGACTTGATAGTAATCCTAGGCATGTACTTCAAATGATGGGGCCCAATTTCAATTCCCCACTTAGCAACCCGGCATGTAGCTTCTCTGTTTTGGATCATATCATCCAAAGGAACTGAACTGACCATAGTAATTGGATGCCCAAGGAAATATTGCTTCAATTTGCAACTAGCCATGAACTCTCCAAACACAAATTTCTGCCAATGTGGATACCTTTGCTTGGAATCTGATAACATCTCAGAAACATAATAAACCGACCACTAGACCGGATATCTTTCCCTTCCTCCTTGCGTTCCATGACAACTGCCATGCTAACACCCGGGTTATTAGCCGCCACATACAGGCGCACAAGTTCTTTGTCGATCGCAGCCAAGATAGGCGGCTCAGCCAACTATCTCTTAAATGCTTCAAAGGCCTCATTAGCAGCATCCCTCCAGAAAAAATAATCACTCTTTTGCATCTTATTGTACAGTGGAACAACCTTTTCATCCAGGCAACTTATGAACCGTCTCACGGCCGCAATGCGACCCGCCAGGCACTGCACATCATTGATATAGGCTGTCTTGGACAGGGAAGTGATATCCTCAATTTTCTTTGGGTTACCTCCGATGCCCCTCTCCGAAACCAGAAAACCCAGCAGTTTTCCTGTCGGCACCCCAAAAACGCACTTGGCTGGGTTAAGCATCATCTTGTGCACCTAGAGATTGTCAAAGGTTTCCTTCAAATCCTCAAGCAAGGTTTCCTTCTTCCTTGATTTGATCACAATGTCGTCAACATAAGCATGGACAATACGTCCAATCTGTCCATCGAGGCAATTCTAACACAACATTGGTAAATCGGCTGAGCACTTATAAGCCCAAAAGGCATAGAAACATAACAGAAAGCTCCAAAGGGTATGATAAAGGTCGTTTTCTCCTGGTCTTCTATTGCCATCTTTATCTCATGATAGCTAGAGTAAGCATCTACGAAGCATAGACTTTCACAACCCTCGGTTGCATAAATGATCTGTTCAATACGGGGGAGTGGAAAAGGATCAGGTGGACAAGCTTTATGGAGATCCGTGTAGTTAACACACATACGCCATGTGCCATTCTTTTTCAGCACAAGCACCGGGTTAGCCAACCACTGAGGCTGAAAAAAATTCTACTATGAACTCGGCAGCTAGGAGGTGGGCCACTTCTTCTCCAATGGCCTTACGCCTCTCCTCGTTAAAACAATGGATGAATTATTTAATTGGCTTCATATTAGGATCCAAATTAAGGTGGTGCTCAGTGAATTCTCTCGGTACACCATGCATGTTAGAAGGTTTCCATGCAAAGATATCTCGGTTCTCACCAGGGGTGCTCAGTGAATTCTCTTAGTGAATTTGATGAGCGCGCTTTCCTATTTGGGATCCATCCTTGTCCCTATAGTGAGCTGCTGAGAAGAGTCACCAGGGGTGAAGTCCACTAACTTTGTATCTTTAGCCGACTAGATTTTGAGGGGAGGGTCCTTCTCCGTAGTGGCCTTCTTGAGAGGGGTCATATCAGTCGGGTCAACATTGGACATATAAAACTTTAACTCCTTAGCTGTGTAGACCGACTCAGAATAGGCCACATCCCCCTCCTCACAATCCTAAGCCAACTTTCTTCTACCTCCCACAGTTATAGTACCATTTGGTCCTGGCATCTTGAGCTTGAGGTAGCCATACCAGGGGCGAGCCATAAAACGAGCATAAGTGGGCCTTCCAAAGCGGACATGATAAGGGCTCTCAAGTTAAACTCGTCCCCAAAAGCAATGTCAAGTCTAATCCGCTCGATTGGGTATGCCGACTTGCCAGGACCAATGCCATGAAATACTGTGGTTGAAGTTTGTAATATGTTTTCAGAGAGATTCATCTGCCGGAATGTACTGTAATACAAGATGTTGATGTTGCTGCCCTCATCCATGAGGACCTTTGTGAGGGTATAGCCACCCACCTCAGGTGCCACCACCAAGGCCAGACCACCTGGGTTATCAACCTGGCGGATGATCCTCCCTGCTCCATGTGATTGGCTGCTCACACCAATTGAGATATTTGGCAACCGTCGGCTCAACCACGTTGATGGCACTTTGTTTGAGTTTAGGTTGTCGCCAGCAAGTAATGGTGGTGAACACATGGTATTGACCACTATTCAACTTCTTGGGGTTTCTCTAAAACCAAGTTTGATTATTATTCTACTAACTGCCTTGGCTAGAACGCTGCCCATTGCCATTATTCCTCGGGTGCTCAAATCCTGATCCTGAGCCGCCCTGCCCATGAAAGCTTGATCCTGGAAATCCGCAAGATGAGACGCGAGGTGACTGATACGTCTCCAACGTATCCATAATTTTTTATTGTTCCATGCTGTTATATTATCATTCTTGGATGTTTTACCATCATTTTATTACATTTTATATCATTTTTTGGTACTAACCTATTGACATAGTGCCAAAGTGCTAGTTGTTGTTTTTGCTTGTTTTTTTACTTTGCAGAAAATCAATCGCGACAAAAGTTTTTGGAGATTTCTTCTGGACCAGAAGACACCCAATGGACCAAAGAAGTGTCGGGGGAGTGAGCCAAGGAGACCACAACCCACCAGGCCGCGCCAAGGGGGCCTGCCCGTGCCTGGTGGGTTTTGCCCTCCTCGGGACCCCTCTCCACCGCCTTTGATGCCCATAAATTCCCAATTTTTCCAAAAACCCTAAGGGAGTCAACAAAACAAAAATCCATCCAACGCAAGTTCCAGAACCTCGAGATCCAATCTAGACACCATCATGGAGAGGTTAATCTTCATCATAGGTGCCTCTCTCATGATGCGTGAGTAGTCCACCATAGACCTACGGGACCATAGGCAGTAGCTAGATGGCTTCCTCTCTCTCTCTCTTATCATCCTCAATACAATGTTCTCTTGGGGATCTATTTGATGTAAACTTTTGTGGTGTGTTTCTTGGGATATGATGAATTTTTAGTTCATGATCAGTTTCTATCCATAAATATTATTTGAGTCTTCTTTGATCTCTTATATGCATGATTGTTTATAGCCTTGTATTTCTTGTTCGAATATTTGGTTTATTTAGGCCAACTAGCTCGATTTTTCTTGCCATGGGAAGAGGTGCTTTGGATGGGCTCGATTTTGCGGTGTTCTTTCCTAGTGACAGAAGGGGCAGCAAGACACGCATGTATCATTGCTATTAAGTACAATAAGATGAGGTCTATTCCTATGTGAATAGAAATTGTCTACATCATGTCATCGTTCTTATTGCATTACTCCGTTTTTCCATGAACTTAATACACTAGATGCATACTGGATAGCGGTCGATGTGTGGAGTAATAGTGGTAGATGCAGGCAGGAGTCGGTCTACTTATCTTGGACGTGATGCCTATATAATGATCATTGCCTTGGATATCGTCATGACTATCCAATTTTCTATCAATTTCCCAACAGTAATTAGTTCATCCACCGTGCGCTATACTCATGTGAGAAGCCACTAGTGAACCCTATGACCCGTGGGTCTACTTTTCCATCATATTGCTTTCTGATCTGTGTTTTTGCAATCTTTGTTTTCAGATCTGGAAAACCCAAAACCCAAAAATATATTTCTGCATATTTACTCTTTTCATTTTGTGTTCTTGCGAGGTTTATCTCTCCTATCTATCATTACCTAATCTATCTTATTACTGTAGAGAGCGTGACAACCACTCTTTCGCGTGGGTTGCAAGTATTTCTTGTTTGAATGCAGGTGTTGTTTACGTGGATGTGTGATCTTCCTCTACGGATTCATACCTTGGTTTCATAACTGAGGGAAATACTTACCGTTGTTGTGCTGCATCATCCCTTCCTCTTTGGGGAGATACCGACGCAGTCTCAAGCCACGTCAAAGGAATTTCTGGCGCCGTTGTCGGGGAGGAAGCAATCTCATCTACGAGGTTCCTAATCACAAATCTCATGTCCTTGTAATTTCTTTATTTGCCATTTGCCTCTCATTTTCCTCTCCCCCACTTCACAAATTTGCTGTTTTATTCGCCCTCTCTTTTTCATTTCCCTTTTTCTCGTCATGTCTCTTGCTCGCCAATCTCTTCACTATGGCTAGTTCCTCCGTTATTCTGTTTACTCCCGAAAATGAGGTTCTTAATTTTAAACAAATGGAGGGGAGAATCTTAAATATGCTTGGTATAGGATTGCAATGCTCATAATAGATCTAGTCGCAAAGAATGTACCATTGTTCTTCTTCGTTGTTTTTATGTGGGCATCACCACTTGGTATAGATTCGTCCTTGATATGATTACCGGTGGAAACTACTGGATGTGCCCCGATTGGGATGCTTATAATGCTTTAGGAAATTTAGTGGGTTTTCCACCTATCATTGTCAATGAAACAATTTTAACTCTTGAGCATAATATGAAATGGTTAGATGCTATTGAAAAGAAAATGCTCACCGAGGAAAATATCAAGAACTTGGATAAATGGATGCATAATCTTCCTAATAAAATTGGGTCAAAAGCGGGAGACACTCTTAAAATATTAAAGGAAAAGGAACCCATAGTCAATAAAAGAATTGAAGAAAGCCTCACTAGAATTGATAAGTTCGAAGAAACATTTCATAACTTATGTTCGGCTTTCCCTACCGACACAACTATTGAAAAAACTCCCATTAGAAAGGATTGCAAATTCCTAAGAGCAAGGGTACCATGTCTAGTATAAACAAAGAGGATCTTAAAATGATTAGTATCCATCCAAATTTTGTTGAAGTGGTAGCCAACCTTCATGGCAAGAATAATTTTTTCAATCTTATTCCTAGAAGTATTGTTATTGAAAATATCCGTGATATATCCTTGAAAACTTCCTATTGTGTTCTTAAAGAGTTAGCAACTAAGGATGACAATACTTGAATCTATCTTTATGCCTAGCTAGGGGCGTTAAATGATAGCGCTTATTGGGAGACAACCCAATGAATAAATACATTTTTGCTTTTTCCTTTCTGTTTTCGTGTGCTGACACAATTATTACTCTGTTATGATTGTGTTTTTATGATTTATTTAGTGTTTGTGACAATTAAAGCATTTAGGATGATTCATAGGATGAGTAGAAGTGATGCGGAACATGATATTTTAACAGAAACATTGCGTCCAGTATGAATTTTCATTTTTTACTGGAACATGATATTTAGCTGAAACTTTAACACGGTATTGATATACAAATTCTTTACGTTGTCCTAATTTTTCAGAATTTTTAGAGTTCCATTAGTATGGTTTGAGTACAAACTACTACACATTGTTCTGTTTAAGACAGATTCTTTTTTCGTTGCATTGTGTGCTTGTTTTGATGAATCTATGGTTTGTATTGGGGGTATAAGCCATGGTAAAGTTAAAATACAGTATATATAATGCAATAAAAAAATATGAATGGGTTTGCAATAGTACAAAAAGTAGTGATTTGCTTTCATATACTAACGGATCTCACGAAGATTTTGTTGAGTTTTGTATGATTGAAGTTTTCAAGTTTTGGGTGAGATCACGATGGATGAAGGAATAAGGAGTAGCAAACCCCTAAGCTTGGGAGTGCTACCGCACCTCCAAGATATATCCAAAGAAAAACAATCAACTAAGCTTGGGGATGCCCCCGAGTGGCATCCCCTCTTTCTTCTAACGACCATCGGTATTTTACTTGGAGGTATATTTTTATTCGTCATATATCATGTGTTTTGCTTGGAGCGTCTTGTATCTTTGCTTGCTTTGTTTTTCTATTTTTCCTTTGTATCCTTGCTATACACACCTATTTTAGAGAGCCAACATTATGCTATCATTTGTTAGGAATGCTCTATGTGCTTCGCCTAAACTTTTTGAGCTATAGAAATTGCTCTAGTGCTTCACTTATATCTTTTTGAGCACGGTGTGCTTGGATACTTTCTTAGAAATACTCTCATACTTCACTTAGATTAATTTGAGAGTTAACAAATTTCAAAGAAATACTCTCATGCTTCACTTATACCTTTTTGAGAGATGAATTTTTTTTGCTCATGTGCTTCACTTCGATTTGTTTGAGCTTGCCAAAAAGCAATGGCAATATGTGAAACTAGTACCAAAGTGATAGTTATCCAAGGAGGATATAATAAAAACTTTCATGAAGATCATTGGACAAATTAAACTTGATTCCTTGTAATAGTTTTGAAAAATAATGATAGTAATGTTTGAGTCATGTTGATGAGTAATTATGCTTAGTAGGAATATTGGTGTTAAGGTTTGTGATTCCCTATGCATGTACGAAAGTCAATAGTTATCTAATGAAGTTACATCCTACATGTGGTGCATTATTCGGTGTTAGTTATGTTCAATGCTCACTTAAGTGAATTTTCGTTTCTTGGTTTGGTCACTTTGCAATCTATTTGCTAGCCTTCACTTGTACTAAGTAAAAATACTACTTGTGCATCCAAAATCCTTAAACCAAGTTTTGCCTTATGAGTCCACCATACCAACCTATATGCGGTATTTCCATGTCGTTCAAAGCAAATTTGTATGTGGCATCTCTGAATTTTAAAAATAATTTTTCTCTTTTGTGTGCCCGTACCGCTCATGAAACGGTGGGGAGTATCCAATATTTTTCATGCTAGGTGTGTTATTCGCAAGATGAGTATTTATTCACTTGTCATTGCACGAGAGTGTGGCAGTAATAGGGAAGGTATACTTTATGTTGTCCGAAATGAAAAAGAAAAAATATTTACTTTATGTTGTCAAATAATAAATTCCTTGGAAAGTGTTGGTATGGAAGGCAACCGTAGATATGGCCTACCATGGAAAGTGAAAGGAATAAACTTTATTTTCTGTTTGAGAACCTCCTATGATATATCTAGCGTGGAAAGTATTGTGAGCTACTTTGTTGTTTTCGTTCACACGAAAATCATGCCACCCAAAATATTTTCTCTCTCTCAATTTAAACACTTGAGCTCTAAAACCCAGTTTGATTATTATTCTACTGATTACCTTAGCCAGAACGCTGCCCATTGCCATTACTCCTCGGGTGCTGAAATCCTGATCCTGAGCCGCCCTGCCCATAAAAGCCTGATCCTGGAAATCCGCCAGATGAGCCACCAGGTGACTCATACGTCTCCAACATATCTATAATTTGTGCTTGTTCTGTGTTGTTGTATTATCATTCTTGGATGGTTAACCATCATTTTATTACCACTTTATATCATTTTTGGGGGCTAACATATTGACATAGTGCCAAAGTGCTAGTTGTTGTTTTTGCTTGTTTTTTTACTTCGCAAAAAATCAATATCAAACGGAGTTTGATCATGGATAAATGTTTTGCATATTTTTTCTAGATCATAAGACACCCAATGGACCAAACAAGTGTCAGGGGAGTGGCCCGAGGAGACCACAACCCACCAGGCCATGTTAGGGGGGCCTGCCCGAGCCTTGGTGGGTTGTGCCCTCCTCGGGACCCCTCTCCACCGCCTCTAATATCTATAAATTCCCAAATATTCCAAAAAACCCTAAGGGAGTTGACGAAACACAATTCCATCCGTTGCAAGTTCCAGAACCTCGAGATCAATCTAGACACCATCACAGAGGGGTTCATCTTCATCATAGGTGCCTCTCTGATGATGCGTGAGTAGTCCAGCATAGACCTGCGGGTCCATAGGCAGTATCTAGATGGCTTCCTCTCTCTCTCTCTTATGATTCTCAATACAATGGTCTCTTGGAGATCTATTTGTTGTAAACTTTTGCGGTGTGTTTGTTGGGATCCGATGAATTTTGAGTTCATGATCAGTTTCTATCCATGAATATTAACTGAGTCTTCTTTGATCTCTTATATGCATGATTTTTTATAGCCTCGTATTTCTTATTCGAATCTTTGGTTTAGTTAGGCCAACTAGATCGATTTTTCTTGCCATGGGAAGAGGTGCTTTGTGATGGGTTCGATCTTGTAGTGTTCTTTCCTAGTGACACAAGGAGCAGAAACACACGCACGTATCATTGCTATTAAGGATAACAAGATGGGGTCTATTACTACATTAATATATATTCTCTACATCATGTCATCGTTCTTATTGCATTACTCCATTTTTCCATGAACTTAATACACTAGATGCATGCTGGATAGCGGTCGATGTGTGGAGTAATAGTGGTAGATGCACGCAGGAGTCGGTCTACTTATCTTAGACTTGATGCCTATATAATGATCATTGCCTTGGATATCGTCATGGCTAATAAATTTTCTATCAATTGCCCGGCAGTAATTATTTCACCCACCGTGCACTATACTCATGAGAGAAGCCACTAGTGAACCCTATGGCCCCCGGGTCTACTTTTCCATCATACTGCTTTCTGATCTATGTTTTTGCAATCTTTGTTTTCAGATCTACAAAACAAAAAGCCCAAAATATATTGCTTCATATTTACTCTTTTTATTTTGTGTTCTTGCGAGATCTATCTCTCCTATCTATCATTACTTAATCTATCTTATTACCGTAGATAGCGTGACAACCTCTCGTTCGCATCGGGTTGTAAGTATTTGTTTTTTGTGTGCAGGTGTTCTTTATGTGAGTGCATGATATTCCTCTACGTATTGATACCTTGGTTTCATAACTGAGGGAAATATTTACCGTCGCTGTGTTGCATCATCCCTTCCTCTTTGGGGAAATACTGACGCATTCTCAAGCTACGTCAATGACCTGCCAGGACCAAATTGACCCGGATGCCCCCCCAACACGACCACCACCATTGTCTTTGTGATGATTATGGAAACCCTGGTTGTGAAACTCCTGCATGATATAACAATTTTCCCATGAGTGGGTAGCCGGCTTATACTGAGCACCATGTTTGGGACAAGGCGCTTCCAGTGCTTCCTCATGGTTACGTGGCTTATTCCCATTGTAAGCTCCACCGAAGCGATTGTTTCAACGCTGGTTTTTGAAACCAATATTGGTGTTAGCAACAAAGTCTGACCCTCCATCGGGGAACTTTTGTTTTCCACCATTTCCTTGATTATTATTATTAAGTACGAGGGCATTATGTTGCTGACCCTTACCACCTTGTTTTCTTTCCTTTTCCAGACTTGTCATCATATAAATTAGGATCCTTCACTCCATCAGAGTCGGCATACCGGGTAAGTGCATCCATGAGATTGCCGATATCCTAGCACTTATGCTTAAGCCGCCCTAACTTCTGCTTCAAAGGATGGAAGTGACAGTTCTTCTCTAAAATCAAAACATCTTGAGCTGCTGCAATGTTATCTGAGGAGTGGATAATGGTAGCGACCCGACGAGCCCAACGATGGGTCGAATCATCCTCATGTTGTACACAATGCTCCAAATCCACAATTGTCAAAGGCTACTTACAAGTCCCCTGAAAATTCTGGATGAAGCGCTCCTTCAACTCGGCTCAGGTGTTGATGGAATTAGGAGGAAAGTTTTTCAACCATGTACGATCTGGTCCCTCCAACATTATGGTAAAATACTTAGCACAAACAGTGTCGCTGACATCCAACATGCCCATAGCTAGCTCATAACTTTCAACCCAAGCCGCTAGTTCAAGATCTACCATATTGTTCAGTACCTTTCGAGGTCCCTTAAAATCCTTAGGCTTGCGCTTGTTACGTAAAGCTGGCACCAGACACGGAACTCCATTCGATCTGGCATTTGACCCGGCAGCCACTCAAGGTGAAGGAACCACCGAGGGCGGCTGACCAGCCCCCAAGTTTGCCGCCTCTTCTTCTCGATGGGCCCTCGCCACTATTTCTTGAGCGTCCGTAGGCGCAACACGAGGCAAGTCATTCTGGGGCAGAGTACGATGCCGCTCGCTGCTGGAGACTATTGGCAACTCTAAGCATTGGCTGTAGCTATGGCTCTATAAAGGAGTTGAATGCACATAATGTCGACTATATGAATAATTAGCTTGCTCGGCAATCACTGTTTGTAATGGTTCGATGATGTTTCAGGCTTCAACCGCAATCGGCGACTCACCTTCAATAGGGAGTGCGGTAAGTTAGGTTGCCGCTGACACCATGTTATCCATCGGGTTGGAGAAGTGTCCTGGTGGTGTCAAGAACCGTTGTGGTATCGTCTGGATAAGGGGTGGGTCTAGCCCTAGTACTTCCCTCTGATCCGGCTCTGGCTGATGAGGTTGAGTCTCCACCCTAACCCCAGGAATCTCATAAGTTAATTGGGGTATAAGTGGAGCTCTTGGAGTACTTGGGCCTGCTCCTGGCGAATAAAACAAATGCTTGGGGTTCATGAACTAAGGGTAAACAGCTCTCGTGCCTCCTCTAAAAGACTGCATTGGACGCGTTTTGTTCAAGACTAAGCCGCCACACATCCATCTTCAAACGTTCTACCTCTTCATTAACCTGAGCCTCCAACAAAGCTATCGAGGGGTTCTCAGCGTTAATGTCTTCCTAGGCCTTGGTCATCTGTTCCCGTATCTTCGCAATCTTTGTATTGCATTCCGCTTGATTTTCCACTGTGGCCTCGGTCCCGAGTAAGGTGGTTAAGGTGGTCATCAACTCAGATAGAACTTGAGTTGGTGGCCGGACTAAACTAGACCCCCCCAGAAGCTGGTGCCAATGGGCTAAATAGTTGTTGCTCTGGCCACTAACGTTTGGAGAGTCGGCGTCGTTACAGCCATGAATATGGCGGCGCAGCATGGCGGCTTGTAGGGGCCCGGAATACTATCACCATCGGAACAGCCCCCAAGCCTGCCGTCTTCAAGCTGATAAACTGGCCCTGTTTCTCCGATCGAGGATTCATCACCTGAATAGATGAAAGTCTCTCCCCCAGACACGGAGTTTTCCACTAGTTCTACACCCTACATAGAACAACAAATATATGTTTCTCACTAGCTTGACTCGGGGAGGGTTGCGTGCGTCGAGCCGACTCGACAAGGTCGGTGCTGTTGTTCAGCTCGGGTCTTGACTCACCGATCTTGTCGACGAAGACATGAATCTGGCCGAAGGGGACCTGGTACCCATACTCGAATGAGTCGACCTCACGACCCCAGCCGGCATCGTCGACGTAGAACTTTCCGCGGTGACTCTTCGTCATCCTGTCAATGGTGTATCCCTCGATCCCTAGGAAAGTGCCCTTCAAGAACACGAAACCACCGTGCGCCGGCCCGACGGTGGGTGCCAACTATCCGGGTTTTGTCATGGCAGATGTCCTAGTGTGAGGACTTCATCATGAGGACACCACAACTAGGAGGTTAGCTTGTCGGTATTGATCAAAATCCAGAGACAAGGTTTACCCAGGTTGGGCCCCTCACAATTGAGGTAATAGCCTACTCATGTTTTATGCGTATTGCTTTGGTGATCAATACAAGGGAGCGGATTCGCTTGACCTAGCTATTGATCAATTGTAACATAAGTCTATTGGCCTCAGGGGTTCCCCTTTATATAAAGGTCGAGACCCTAGGCTTACTAGAGTCTGAGTCATGCTATGATTCATGACCAAGTATGTCTCTAACTCGCCTTGCCTCTCAAGCAAGGAAACTCCTAGCAATTTCCACCTCTTGGGCCTTGAGTCGCCGTCTTCATGCATTGGGCCGCCAACCGGCTTACTTGGTAAGCCGCCTTGCCAGCATTGTCCTCAACGTCAAGGCCCACCTTGGATATGATTTACAAGCTGCGAACATGCTGATCCGACCCAGTAGGGCGGGTTATACCGTGGAGTTATATCCCTGACACAAGGGGAATATTTTTGGGTCAACTTTACTTGTCCACAAGCTTATGGATGAAGGTGTTTGATGTTGTCCTAGGGCATCTACGAGTATCCAATGGACGTGGGATTTATCGGCAGTAAATGGTAAGACAAATTGGTCCTGATCACAAGTTTCCATCTCATTTGAAAAAAGTACCTAATGTAACCTTTGCAAACCCTATGAATAAACAGATTCAAGTTTGGTTAGATCTATCCATGCTAACCCATTCTCCTTGATACATCACTTGGTGTGGACTCATTAATAGGGGATTAGAACATGTCCACAAAGTTTTAGCACAAATGGAGGCACTCGGCAATGTAAAGTTGCTCAAGTTTGGATGTGGACACACAATGTTTTGGGGCATTTTGGTGAACCAAAATTATTGCGACAGAGATGAAACTTGGCACAATGATCGTGTACGGCATATGTGACTTAATGGATTTTTCCTGGATTTATTTTATAATATTTCTTATGTAATTATTTCAAATACTTGAAATATCCACAAAGCTTTTTCGAAGGTTTTGTCCAATATTTTGAACACGACCATCTATTGAAACTCTTATATATGGAAAATATATGTCCATTGAGTTTTCCTAATTTTTCTCAAACATTTTGGAAACATAAAAATTATTTTTCCCTACAAAAGACCATTTCTGGCCTCTAAAAAGGCATATAAATAAAATACAAAAAACTTGTAAGATAATATTTTTGTGGTTTCGGGAAGCCTTATAGATAATAGGATCCAAATGAAATATTTTAGGCAAAACATCCTCCCTAGTTTGAGGACTTGTAGTACAAACCTCAATTCATGGGTTTTTGAATGCCTAAACTAAATAAATGCTTTTTGGCCAAAATATTATTTTGTAAAAAATAGTTTTAGGTCCTATACACATGGCATGGTCAATGGGCAATTATTTGGATCAAGGTGATGAGTTTTTAGAGTAGGAGGAGGTTTATGGATTAAGGAACAAGCAAGCAATCAAGCAAATAGCAATCAAGTCAAGAATCACAAGCAGACACAAAAAATTCTTGGACCCAATTATTGAGCTCTATTAACTTAGTGCTGTGAGGCAAAACACAATGTGTGACGGACCTACCCCCGTATAATAATCTCGTCCCCGAGATTCCTAGGCTAGGCGTTGAAAGGATACAAAGACTTGGATCGGAGGTAGTCTTTATGTTCTCGTGTTGCTTATTGTTCGGTGTGGTTGTCCCACTGGATCTTGAAGTGCTTGATGATACGGCTTCGACGGCATCACCTAGCTTCGTCCAGGAGGTGGACGGGGTTTCTTACGATAAGTTAGGTGTGACTAATGGTTAATGGCTTGATGAACGGGGTTTGAGCAAGGGTCTGGCTTGCGTGTGTATATCCAAAGTTAGATTACATGGCAAAGTAGAGTGTCCCCGTGACGGTCATGTGGGTTACCCATGTTGGTTAGTGACACCTAGATGTATCATGCTAGACTGGAAGGGTCAAGGTCTTGGTGTATCCTCCTGTTGACAATGAATCATCGACTTCCTTGGAGCAAACGATCTTCCGATGCACGTGGTCTTCAATTATAAGAGCATCGAGGTTTATCAGTGTAGGCTTCTCATTGAGAACCTAGGCTTGAGTAAGGAGTCTAGGCACACTCCCTAGTCATCTGCACTTGCTTCTTGGATATTTGCCTTCGTAGTCACAGACACATGTTCCTAGCGTGTCTTTGAGTGCTTAGTCTACTTGTGTAGGATCGAAAGTATGTCTAGAGGGGGGTGATTAGACTACTTGACCAAATAAAAATTATACCTTTTCCCAATTTTAGTTGTGGGCCAATTTTAGCAATCATAGGAAGTCAAGCACACCCTACACATGCATGTCTAAGAGTGTAGCAGCGCAAAGTAATGACAAACACATGTAGTAGAGATTAGGGTTAGAAGATCAAATCCAATTGTAGACATGAAGATTTTCCCGTGGTTCCAATGGCTGGCGCTATCATACATCCATGTTTATGAAGTCTTCAACCCACAAAGGGTAACGGTCGCGAGAGCCCACGAAGGGCTCCGCCCATAAGGGTCCACGAAGTAGCAACCTTGACTATTCCATAACGGCTTCCGTCTATGAAGGACTAGCCTCACTATGGGTAGATCTCCACAAAATAGGCGATGTCCTTGCCCATACAAACTTCTTGGTTCAACTGCACAACATGAAGTAGGATGCTCCCAAGCAACACCTAACCAATCTAGGAGGCACCACCCTCCAAAAGGTAATAGGCTTGATAGTGATGATGAACTCCTTGCTCTTGTGCTTCAAGATGAGAGACTCCACAACACTTAATCACTCTCTCACAGATTTGGCTTGGTATAAGATATTATTGGGTGGAATGCAACTTGTGGAGGCTAGAAATCAAGATCTATATGGTTATAGTGGATGATCTTGACCTCAACACAAGGATAGGTGGTTCTCTCTCGGAAATTTGGATATGGGAAGTGGGGAACTATTCTGAGTGCTTCTCTTTCTAGTGGGATGTGGTGGAGCGGTATATATAGGCATCTCCAAAAATCCAACCGTTACAACATTATTGACGAAACCGGTGAAACCGAAGCAAAACTCGGTTGTACCGATCTGTTCAAAATGTGGCAACTTTGGGAATCTCGGTGAGACCGATATTACAAACTCGGTGGTATCGAAATGAGTGGTCGAGAGAGTTTCGAGAACTTGGTGAGACCGAACCATAAACTTGGAAATTCCGATTCTATGAAACCAGACACCCGAATCATGGTCACCAAAACTCGGTTGCACTGATGCGGCACTTAGTTGTACCGAGACATTAGGGTTTGGCTAGGGTTCTGTCTGGGAGGAAAATCGGTAGAGCCGAATGGGTTCACTTGGCGGCACTGATTTTGTGAGTTAAGTTTTGGATAGGGTATTTTTGTGGGAGAGCTTGTGCATGTTTTTGTGGCTAGCACTTCTGCACGTGGAGCAATTTGTTCACCAACATTACCTCACCCCCTTTTAATAATATTGGCTTTCCTATGGACTCAAAGTGATTTCTCACAAAGTAAAAAAGAGAGTCTTCTAGCTTTAAGCTTTGCTAATCCATTACTTGCATCTTGGGGTATCTCCTAACAATCCATAGCCATCCCATCATTGGACTTTTCCCTAAATATGCTTACTGGAAACATGAGTCCAATGATATATATGTTGTTATTAATTACCAAAACCACCAAGGGAGCAAATTTGCTTTCAGTCTCCCCCGTATTGGTAATTGATGACAACATATAGATCAAATCTTTGACATATGATGTAATCAATGAATAGAATCATTGGTTTGAGAGGTATGTGATTAGCAAGAGCTCCCCCTAAATTTGTGCACTATTTTGAATTTGCATTTGAATGCAGATGCAGAATCGATTAGGTTCATGGGGCACTCTTCTATGTCACATACATCTTGGTGGTGTGCGAAAATTGTATGAATGAACAACATAGCACAACACATCAAGCAAGAAGTGAATGATCACCTCATAAGCATCTCAAAAGATAAGAGGTTGTAGCAACACATAAGAAGTGCATGATCAAACACCAACAAGTTTAACACAACCGATAAACCAAAAGATTTTAAAGTTTTAGAGAGCAGTAAAAAGCAACACTCTCTCTATCTCTCTCAAATCCCTATGATCTATATAACTTCTCCCCCTTTGGCAACAAGTTACCAAAAGTTCAAAGGAATAGGACTAATTGTCTCTTTGGGACTGACCTCCTTCGGTTGTTGATGTAGGAGTCAAGAGAACCGCAGCTGCGAAGACTTCTGTAGACGTCATGGAAGGGGTTGGAGTGGACACTGGAGGTGTTGATGGAGCTGGTGGGACTGAAGGAGCTGCATCAGGGGCTGATGAAGATGGTCTCATGTCTAAAGCTAGCACTTACATAGATCTGGCTTGGGTCTAGAACTAAGTGCTAGGCTAGAGAGGATGACCATCATCATCATCATCATCATCATCATCATCATCATGTTCTGATGTATGAGGAATGGGTATAGAATCCACTTCCTTCTTGAGCTCATCAACAGTTGTAGTTAGCCCATCAACCATGTTGTTAAAAGTATGAAACTTGTCCTCAAAAATCCTTTTCAGGATCTTCTAGTTCTTCAGTATCTCAGTGATGTCATTCTGCATGCCTTGTATAGAGCTAAGAATAAGGTCCGTCTGCTCATTCCTTGTCCTTTGCACTAGAGCACTAGTGGTTGTGGCTGCCTCAGCTGCTGCCTGTGCAGTAGATGAAGTGGGATGACCTGGGTTCATCACCACAACATTATTCTCAAACTCGGGCTGGAGTGGCATATGAGGTCGATCAAATGCATATACATTCTTTTCAAGCTTGGAGTTGATTAGCATTTGAATGTATGGAGCATATCCATATGATCTCTTTTGGTCAGCAACAGTCCTCTTCATTGTCTCTACAATCAAATCCATGACCCTGAATCTGGTGTGAAGATCAATGTGATGCAGCATGTTGATGGAGAATCCTCTGATCATCTCGTCATCTCCTGACTTGGGCATCAAGGTATACCTCAAGATGGTATTGGTGCTTGGCAAACCTGCCTGCACATAGTACACTGAGCCAAACTTACGTGAATGCACATAGTCAGCAGGGATCTCCTTGTACATCTTAGCAATGCAGCTATGATTCATTTTGGCCCCAGAGTACACATCCAAGTCACCATCTTGTACTAGTGGGGATCAAAAGATGGTAGCCCAGTCTTCTACTATAGATTCATACCTTTCACCTTCAGTCATCCAAACAATTCTACCATCACCATAAAAGTGAGTTGTGGAATAGAATTGTATGATCATCTCATCATTCTAGGGGGTCATCTTCCTACCAAAAATGCTTCAATATCAACGGCTTTCAAGCTAGCACATGGGGGAAGTAATCCTCATTCTCCTTAATGTAGCCCAGTCTACATATCTCATGTCATTTACAAATGGGATCTTGTCTAGGAGAACGGTCTCGTAGAAATCGTGCTGCTCCTTGGTGTAGAATTTGTAGTCTACATCAGTCTTTCTCCTCTGAAAATATGGATCTATAGCTCTCCATTCTCTAAACCCTGAACCCTTCCTCTTCTTCATATCCTCAGCAAGAGGATAGTTGTCATTGTGTTGTGGAAGGTGAGTTCTTAACTTCCTCAAAACTGTCAGTTCATCATCTTTAGGAACAACTCTGGAAGAGGATCCCTTGTTCTTGACTGCAGTTGGAATATCTCTAGTAGTCCTCTTGGACTTAGGAGTTGTGTCCTTCTTGGGACCAACTTTCTTGCTTTTGGTTGGGGCCTGACTGGTCATGGCATCATCAAGCAGCTTCTTCTTCTTCTTGGGAGGAGCCTGGACAATTGGCGCTTCTTCTCCCTCAGCTTCTGCTGGATCTTCATGCATAGAAGTTGGTCTTCCAACAGCATGCACTATCCTCTTCTTGCTTCTCTTCTTGTCAGTTGGCTTCTTGAGCATAAAGCTTCTGGCAGGCTCTATAGACATGGAAGCCCTAGCATTCTCTGGTGCTCTCATTGCCTCAATATTGGCATACTTCTTCCTTACTGGCCACCAAGATGAGGTGGCCTCAGATGTAGACTTCTTGGCAGCTCTATCTACTTTGTCTTGCCTTTGCTTGGCAAGGACTTCATCTGGCAAAAAATCCGAGTCTTCTTCATCTGAGTTCAATTTTCTCCTAGATCTTGTAGCAGCCTTGGGCAAACCATGAGAGCTAGGGGGTGCCTAGATTTTCTGAAGAAGAGTTGGGCTCAGGACTAGTGCCTGGATCTCCATCAATACTGGACTCTCTGGAATCATTCTGGCTGTCACCTAAAGCTGACATACTGTCCCTATGAATGGAGTATAGAAGAGGAGAAGGGTTGAGGATCACAAAAACACAGAATTTTTTCAAAATCTAAACTTAGAAACTTTGGGTTTGAACTCCTGCAAAAGGTATTTCGGCTGCACCGGGTTGAAATTTTTGGAGCCACCGAGAATGACAACTTGCATTAACAGAAACTTGGGCAGCCTTTTTGCTGTAACTGAAAAGATCTTCCCGGTCTCACTGAAGTGGTTCTCGGAAACCCTAAAAACTAAATCAGTGGAACCGATTCTATTAACTTGGTGTCATCGAGATGCATGTTGCGGGTGTTCAGATCCAAAATCCCTTCGTTTTCTAATCTATGGAAGTTTCTTGAAGAATAGAACGATTGCACATCGGGGAATACAGATGAAAACATCCTAATACGCTTGAGTCGGACTTGGAAAGCATGAGGAGATCAAAACCATACCCTAACTTGGCGATGGTCCGACTACGACGACAACATCGCTGGAAATTTTCGTCGACGGCAAGGATTCCAACTGCAAAGGCGCTCGGGAGACAAGGGCGACGACCAAGGGTCCAGTGCGGTAGATTAGGGTTGGGGACTCGGGTGTTTGAAGATGCAACTTTAAAACGTAGGGTCCGCCAGGATAAATTACCCTTCATTGTCGGTGTCACCAATACTAAAATTTTGGTGCCACCGAGTTCCACTGCTGTTAGTTGACACGTAATCTTGGTGAAGCCGAGACTATGGTATCGGTGCTACCGAGGTGCAAAAACAGATCAACCCTAAGTATTCAGTGAAACTGGGAATTTTTTATTGGTTACACCGAGTTGCACTTTAGGGAGGTTTTGGAAGTCAGCCTTGACGAAATGATAGTCCGATTGCTCCTCACACAAAGGGTTTGAGAAGTGCTTGTTCAAGTTTTGTGATGTAGCATGAATAGAACTTGAGACAAAAAAGCATAGATAGCTAGAGAGGGGTCCGAGGCATTCTTGTACATCCAATTGGCAAAAGAAAATAAAAAGGCCAAATAGCTACAATTGGATATCCTCGAATGAGTAAAGATATCTAGACCAACATGGTCACACAGTAAGATGTCAAATGAAATCATGGCAAACATGCACAAACATTCTAGCATCTATCAAGCACTTTGGTGATGATGTAGTCATCTATATATGAGTATATTGACTTAGGAGCCAAGTAAGAATACTTGATCATAGGTCATACTCATGGTTTAGGCACAAGTGGGGTTGCCAATTTTACATAAAGCTTGTTAATGCTCTCACATTCTAAGAGATGCTTTAATTGAAGTCTTAGAGTAAAGCTCCCCCTTGATGTGACATCCCCCTTAAGAGGGGTAATCTAACATTGGGTTTTGTCATAGAAGACTTCATGTGGGTGATGTAGTGGTGGATGCTATTAGTTGATGAAGATCATCTTGAGTTGGGAGCAATCTGATTTGTTTCTTACTCTCCTCACCTACATGGGTTAGTCCAAAACACAAGAGACAAATACAAGCATATATATGGATATGGAGTACAAAGCATACATGATGATGTTCATGGATTCACTAATTACCTTGTCCCTTGATTACCTTTGAGGGAATGTGTGACTCCTTGAACTATTGCATAATGTTGATGTTGATTGCAACTAGTCCTTGCCAATAATGAATGTGAGTGAATTTCATTGGCGGAGTCACCCCTCAAGAACTTCTCTAGTTCTTGTTCTTGGGGACCCACATCAAGATGATGGGAATCCTTGGAGTTCAGGTGGCATTTGTAGAAGTTGAGCTAGTAGAAGCCTCGGAACCCACTTGGCCAAAGCTTGGGACTCATCTTCATATGAGGCAATCTCCTCTTGAAGCTTCTCCTTGCCCTTGAGCTTGTGGTCTTGTTGTGGAAGGTCATCTTGAGATTTTTTTTCCTTGGGAAGCTTGTCCTTGTACGTTCGTACTTCTCCCTTTGAGGAACAAATTTGGGCTTGGAGTATGGACCTTCTTCCCATTCAACTCCATTTGCGTTGAAGTAACCAATACCATGGTTCTTCCGGTATCCTCCGTGCTTGCGTACAATTTCCTCAAATTGCTTATATCCGGCAAGAAATTTGTAGATACCTTTCTCTATAATCCCTTTCAATAGATCATTTTCTTGATCAAGTGTAACTTGGCTAAGAGAGTTGTTAGTAGGATCAATAGAACTGCTAGAAGCAATATCATTGGATTTATCATTTTTATTGCTACTAGTCGAAGAACCTTTCTTGCCTTTGTTACTAATTTTCTTAGCCTTAACTTGTGGAATGAATATAGACAAGAGAAATCATTTCGCTAGATAAGAGGAAGTCCTCTTTCGAAGATCGGCATTGATAGCTTTAAGGAATTCATGCTCTTGCTCCAAAGTGAGCTTCTCGAAGCGGAGCTTCTCATGAGTCCTTACAGGCTCTCTATGATCTTGTAGAGTAGACTTGTGGGCTAACTTAAGAGTGTTTAGTTCTTTAGTTAGTCGCTCTATTTCCAACTTATGATCATCACATGATTTATGACTTATCTTGACTAGAGTGATTACTAACAAGTTCATTTTTACTAGTATCACTAAATTTGTCAAATAGCAAGTCATCATCTCCTAGTGGGTCATCCTCATCACTATTGAAATCAAGATATTTGGGGTGTGATACCTTGGGGCATTTACCCATGAAGAAACTTCCACTCCCTTCATTTGGTGAATCAAATATGTCGTAGGAGTTGGAGAAAACGAGTGCAACTTCGGCAACACCTTCATATTGACTATAGTCGGAGTCGGAGTGATAGCTTCTCTCAGAGTGATGGTCGGATTCGGATCCGAAAACCCATTCACCAACATGAGCTTCATGTCTTCTTCTTGAGTAGCTCTTGGTGTACTTGTCCTTCTTCTCCGAGTTCCTACTTCTCCTTGAGGGTCTTCGTTCATAACGATCATCTCTACTCCTTCTCTCTCTCTTCGAGGTGACTCATCTCTTGAGCTCTTTATTCTAGGTGACTCTTCCCTTCTTTTGTGGGGGGCGTGCACTCATTGGAGTAGTGTCTGGGCCTTACACAACTGTAACAATTCTGGTCACGACTAGATGAACGCTTTTCTTCATATCTTGAGTTGGAGTTCCTTTGTTTGCCTCTAGTATTGTAGAACTTGTTGAATTTCTTGACCATGAGTCTTATCTCTTCATTGGTAACAAGGTTATCTACTGAAGTAGCGGGAGCATCACTTGTGGCTTTGTAAGCACCGCTAGACTTGTTGTGAAGTTCTTCCCTATCTTTCAGTGACATCTCATGAGCAACAATCCTTCCAATAACTTCCGTAGGCTTGAGATCTTTGTAGTTTGGCATCATTTGGATTAATGTGCACACGGTGTCATACATTCCATCCAAAGATCTAAGTAGCTTCTTGATGATGATTTTTTCGGTCATTTCTTCGCTTCCTAAGCCAGCAATCTCATCGTTAATGAGATCTAGTCTAGAGTACACCTCTACGACTCCTTCACCATCCTTCATCTTGAACTTGTCGAGATGACTTTGAAGCACATCCAACTTAGATTCTCTTACGTAATCGGTACCTTCATGCATATCAACCAAAGTGTCCCAAATTTCCTTTGCATTCTCAAGACTGCTGATTTTATTGAATTCTTTGAGGCATAGGTAGTTGAAAAGAATGTCACATGCTTGAGCAGTGTATTGTAACATCTTCAGTTCTTCCACGGTCGCTTCACGATCTGGTTCCTTTCCATCACCAAAGAATACACCTTGCAAGCCAACACGAACAACGGCGCAAATGGCGGGGTTATGACAAAGAATGTGCATCTTCATCTTATGCTTCCAACTAGCAAAATGTGTACCATCAAAGTATGGACCTCTACTGTGATAATTTCGCTCACTAGATGCCATAATATCCTAGGTTGTGAAACCAATACAATGGAGACCAAAGCACAAATACCACTTGTAGGATCGAAAGTATGTCAAGAGGGGGTGATTACACTACTTGACCAAATAAAAATTCTACCTTTTCCCAATTTTAGTTGTTGGTTGATTTTAGAAATGATAGCAAGTCAAGCACACCCTACACATGCATGTCTAAGAGCATAGCAGCGTAAAGTAATGACAAACACATGTAGTAGAGGTTAGGGTTAGAAGATTAAAAACAATTGTAGACATGAAGATTTTTCCCGTGGTTCCGATATATAGGTGGCGCTATCGTACGTCCATGTTTATGGAGTCTTCAACCCACGTAGGGTAGAGGTTGCAAGAGTCCATAAAGTGCTCCACCGATAGGGGTCCATGAAGTAGCAACCTGGACTATTCCATAAGGCTTCCGTCCATGAAGGACTAGCCTCACTATGGGTAGACCTTCACAAAGTAGGCGATCTCCATGCCCATACAAACTTCTTGGTTCAACTCCACAACACGAAATAGGAAGCTCCAAGCAACACCTACCCAATCTAGGAGGCGCCACCCTCCAAAAGGTAATAGGCTTGATAGTGGTGATGAAATCCTTGCTCTTGTTCTTCAGGATGATAGACTCCTCAACACTCAATCACTCTATCATAGATTTGGCTTGGTAGAAGAGATTGATTGGGTGGAAAGCTACTGGGGGAGGCTATAAATCAAGATCCATATGGTTGGAGTGGATGATCTTGACCTTAACACGAGGGTAGGTGGTTTTCTCTCAAACATTTGGATATGGGAAGTGGGGAAATGTTGTGAGTGCTTCTCTTTCGAGTGGGATGTGGTGGAGGCGTATATATAGGCATCTCCAAACATCCAACCGTTACAACATTATTGACCAACTCGGTGAAACAGAAGCAGAACTCGGCTATATCGATCTGTTCAAAATGTGGCAACTTTGGGAATCTCGGTGAGACCGATATGACAAAGTCGGTGGTACCAGAATGAGTGGTCGAGGGATTTTCCAAAACTCAGTGAGACAGAACCATAAACTCGGAAATTCTGAATCTATGAAATCAGTCACCGGAATCGTGGTCACCAAAACTTGGTTGCACCGATGCGGCACTTGGTTGTACCGAGGTGTTAGGGTTTGGCTAGGGTTCTATCTGGGAGGAAAATCGGTAGAGCCAAATGGGAAAACTTGGTGGCACCGATTTTGTGAGTTAGGGTCTGGGCAAGGTATTTTTGTGGGAGAGCTCGTGGGTGTTTTTTGGTGGCTAGCACTTTTGCACATGGAGCAATTTGCTCACCAACATTACCTCACCCCCTTTTAATAGTATTGGCTTTCCTATGGACTCAAAGTGATTTCTCACAAAGTAAAAAGAGAGACTTCTATCTTGAAGCTTTACCAATCCATTCCTTGCACATTGGGGTATCTCCTCACAATCTATAACACTTTTTACTTTTGAGAACTTGGTGAGACCGAACCATAAACTTGGAAATTCTGATTCTATGAAACCAGTCACCCGAATCATGGTCACCAAAACTCGGTTGCACTGATGCAACACTTAGTTTTACCGAGACATTAGGGTTTGGCTAGGGTTTTGTCTAGGAGGAAAATCGGTAGAGCCGAATGGGTTCACTTGGTGGCACCGATTTTGTGAGTTAGGGTTTGGACAGGGTATTTTTGTGGGAGAGCTTGTGGATGTTTTTGGTGGCTAGCACTTCTGCACGTGGAGCAATTTGTTCACCAACATTACCTCACCCCCTTTTAATAATATTGGCTTTCCTATGGACTCAAAGTGATTTCTCACAAAGTAAAAAAGAGAGACTTCTAGCTTGAAGCTTTGCTAATCCATTACTTGCATCTTGGGGTATCTCCTAACAATCTATAGCCATCCCATCATTGGACTTTTCCTGAAATATGCTTAGTGGAAACATGAGTCCAATGATATATATGTTGTTATTAATTACCAAAACCACCAAGGGAGCAAATCTGATTTCAACTCGTCTCTTCATTGCCATTTGTGGGAAGATTTGGGTCGAGTCTCGTCCCTAAGACCAGACTAGAGACTGATAACAAAAACGGGTTCTTACATCTGGGAAGGTTTCTGAGAGGTTCTAAATAAGTTGACTATCCAAAAGTATAGATCAGCCATCTAATCCCCAAGTTCTGAGTTTTGGTAAGTGGGGTGAACTACTTCTGATAGGTAGTTCACCATGATCCAGTCAGGATCTCGTCCTTGATTGGACCAAAAAGGGGCTTGTAATGAAGTCATGATAGTCGTTCCACTCCGTTCCAGGTATCTGAAGGCAGTAGGGACGTCGTGCTCATCATACAACATCAAAGTGGTGGAGTGAGTGGTGTTATCAACTTCTTGGTTCCTTCCTAGTCAAGAAGTGGTAGGTGAGCATTTAAAACAAGGGGCTCTTTAATTTATCATGATGTTCTCTTTAACATCGGTGCTTCTTGACATAGCCTTGCTGATGTAGCCGGTAGAGGAGTGGTATTTGACTTCTTTTGCTTCTTCTTCGTCGTCATGGTTTCCCAACTGTAGTGGCTCTTCATCTTGCTTGGGTAAGAATATCTTCTGCTGTAGGAAGGGTGCTTTGAGGATTCCAACATATTCAAGGTAAAACATTACACTTGAGAAGCATGGCAATCGGTGCTTCTGGGCTTATCCAAATACGACTAAGGTGTTCCTTTGTCTCATTGGGTAAATACGGATGTCATTCGTGAGGACAACAACATATTTCTCCAAGTATCACACAAACACATTGTTGATGGGATCTGTGAGAGAAGTGGGCATAAGTCAACCTCAAAAGGGCTTGACGGTACATCCAATAACCGTAACGTGTGGAGGGTGTGGTCTTGGGGTAAGACAAGGGATTGGATTTTAGAATGACGACATTTTGATTCAACTTGCTCTTGCGAGGTAGCTCGGGAATCAATCTTTGGCCAGTTAGTCCTAATCTTCTGGGAGCTGCATTGTCCTGGGTGTTCTTCGAGCCCACCTTCCTTATGGATAGGATTCGGGTGGTCAAGCTAGAGTATTGGTAATAGTCTTTTGACTTAGAGCCAATGATACGGGGCAAGCCCGTGTGTGTCGATCTTTCACGAATTGGAGGGGGATTCCACAAAGAACACGAAGAACACGAAGGGGAAATCACAAGAGGAAACACTCAAGAACAAGTCCAATCACACATCCACTAGACTCATCACACACAAGATCCACAAGGTACATGAACAACAAAGGGAAAGAAGGATACATGGTAGAGTTCATCCCAAATACCATGGTGAGATGGGGCCTTGATATCCCAGAGGATCTTCCCTCTTGAGGGGCCTTGACATCCACTATGGGATCTTGTCCATAGAGGCATCTACTCCATGGGAGAGGTAGTGGAAGGAGCTAGGCTCAACTATCTAAGAGAAAAACCATAGCTAACCCTAGAATGGAGGTGGGAGATGAGTATATATAGTGCAATCCACGAAGGAGTAAGTGAGGGGGGAAATAGGTACACGGGTCGTGGACCAAGTCTCTGCGCGCAGGCAGGGCCGAAAGTTCCGGGCTCCGGAGGTTACGGGCGAGGTACGAGCAGGGTCCGGGCTATCCAAAGAGTTGGCAAGTCTGGGAGCTGCTCTGGTTGCCGGAGGACAGAAGGTCCGGGCCGACCGAAAGGTCCGGGGTCCGGAGGTTCTAGGAAGGCCGAAAGGTCCGGGGCTTCCAGAATGTCGTCCTCGTTTCTTCTTCCGTCTCTTCCAAGCTTCCCTCGTGGATGGTGTAGTCGTACGTAGGTGCTGGCACTCCTCCTCATCATTCGTGAAGCTCCTACAATACCTATGCATGCACATGAGAGGAGTTTCAAGTAGTATACAATCCTCGAAGGGGTCAAGTGAACACGTGTAAAGAGATGATTCACCTTTATGTATGTGAAGCAGATGTCGCACGTGTCACTTGTCAAAGGGACTCTTGCCATGGTGATGTCCGTAGGATGCTCTACATCATCCCCTCCCCCTTGGTAAAGATCCATCCTTGGATAAAGAACCAAATCACCATGGGAAAGAGATGGCGACATCGTGTAGAGGTGGACGATCACCAATCTCTCATCATCATCAAGCTCTAAAGGGGCACTCTACAATGTCTCACCATCTAGGAATTCCTTCAAAAGGAGAAAATATGACAAACACTTGGAAAAACAAATGTGGTTAGCGTTAGTGCACAACCAATCATTCAAGTGGCGATTCACCGAACAAGTGTTGTCTTCATGCATATTATATGGTGTGACAAAGGATTGTGGCATGGCATGAAAGCATATAAATTGAGCACAAGCAATGCAATCATGGAAACAAGGATGCCCAGGTGAGGTAAGGATGCCAATATGTGAGTCAATAGAACAAGCATCTACCTCAAGGTCATAGAACTCATGCACATAGCAATCAATGAAAGGTCTATGGTAGGCAAAGGAATCATTCACAACACCAAAGAAAATGACATGTCTAGACACATGGGGCAAGTGCAAGACAATCCAAGCATAATGTGCACATGGTGTAGTGAAGATAGTGAGGCACTCAACACAATAGAAAGAGCAAGTGTTCAACATATGTGAGGCAATCAATTCAAGCAAGTAGCAATCAATGTGCAAAGCATGGCAATGGTTGTCATGAACTGCATAAAAGGAGCGCATCGATGATGCAACATGATCAAGCATAGTGATCATGTCGTGCAAGCTAGTAGTGCGGAGATGCAACATACGAGAGAGAATCATGGCAATCATATCATTTGAACAAATAGTTGACATAAATAATCCACATGACATATCGCGAGCACTAACACAAAGCAAGATCAACGTGTCATCATAGGCATGGAGCACAAAGCAAACATGGCAATAACAAGTAGTGTCGCCACCAAGCTCGCAAATATACATACAAATACGAGAAGCATGGGTCATGTGTAATGCAAAGCATGGGTCACAAATGCATGGGAAGGGCATAGAAATGAGCATATCATGCAAAGTGAACATGGCAATATGGGCAAAGGATAGATAATGCACAATAATCCATAACCATGTGAGGGCCATGTAGAATAGATGCACATAGTCCTTGCGCGAGGGGAATGGTT
The DNA here is from genome assembly GCA_022496015.1 of Hordeum marinum. Taxonomy (NCBI): domain Eukaryota; kingdom Viridiplantae; phylum Streptophyta; class Magnoliopsida; order Poales; family Poaceae; genus Hordeum; species Hordeum marinum. The sequence continues at coordinate 300,805,819 of CM039673.1, forward strand.
GGAGACACATTCTGGTGGATCCCAAAGTGTCGTTACTCTCAAGAGCTCTCTTCGTCAACTCATGGAATTGTAAGGTTTGCGAGTGTTCATGTGTACCTACACACAACAAAGGCAAAGGGAAAATTGTGTGCGCATGGTATATGTACACATCATCCGTTAGGATGTGCATGCGCATGTATTCGTTAGGACAAAACGTCCAATGCTCGAATAAATGAGATGCATGTGTGGTCACCGAATGTACATGCACAGTGATCCCAGAGATAATTGCTCACTAAACACACAGAAATTGAATAACAAGAGTCTTACATCCGTTACATACCGGTTTACTCAAATATGGCCTTCATAGCCAAGTCTCGATATGATTGCAGTGGAAATCTTCAACGATAGCGTGAACCCATGCCATCTGCCTTAACCCTACAGGCATTCTGACTGGGAAGCGTCCTAGCTCGCATGACCGTCACCGAGGTAATCTTGATCATAACCTGATCTTTCATGCCTGGCCAATAAAATAACCAGTGGCAAGCCAATGAGTACTTTGAATGTACTCGCAAACAACCCATGTTTGGAACAAGGCAATAACAATGCATGATATAGCACAAATAGGTAAGTTTTCTAGAAAGCTAGTTTTGAGTGCAATGACATGATCAAGTGTCTTAAGTAAGCATGCATCAACCATAGACAGGTGTTCATAAGAACACGTCACAGTCATCATCATAAGTAGGGGTTGAACATCTCATGTTCATTCATCACATCAAGTCCTCAAACTTGTCTCATGTACCGTCTAAACATCTCTTGTTCAATCATCATTCCAAGTCAACCGACTCGACTCAAGTATCAATCTTGTCACCACACACACACCAAGTTTGCGAAAACATCTGGACGTAGTTTAAGCAGCACCACCCAACTGTCCTTGACTGTGGACATGGCTATTCGAATAGTTTTACACTCTACAGAGGTTGCACACTTTACCCACAAGACTCGGGGAACTTCCGTGTCATCCACGACTCACGGTATATAACATACCCGAGGTAAGCACCCGAACAATGCCTTTCCCCTGACGATACTAAACAAAGAGTCCACTCGATTGGTACTCAACCCTCATGATGTACATCACACGAGCCTCGTTCTAATTGTACCATCCATAACGGGACCAACGGTGTGCCCGGTGCCTGTGAAGATAGCGCATGATCGTACATACCAGTATGACCCCATATCGAGAGTGACCACGCCACTCCCGCCACTAGTAATGTGGGATCCTTGCCAGTACCCACCAAGGTAATCAACAAAGCCCCATCCCATAAGGGGTATCGTGGTTGTGCATGTAAGGTTGGGACGGTCGACAAATCTTAAATCTAATCCGTTTTTGAAAACACACCCTCAACTTGTTCCGGCACACCACTTCTTTCTCAAGTGGTCACCCTTCTCATCATCATCTCCCTCGGGCATTAGTGGCACCCGACGGGGTTTTCGAAAGAGTCTTTGAAATCATTTCTCTCCTTTCCATGTTTATGCATAAATCACATCCCACTTGCGTAGTATCTATATGCATTCTAACTAGACCCACCCGCATAACCCTCATAAGGTGGTAGGGTCATGCATGATGCAAGTGTCAATGGAAAAGTATCGGAGGCATCCCATCGAAAGGGGAACACCACATCACATGATCAATTATGATGAAAGTAAAGTGCTATATGACATGCCATAAAAAATGGTTTCTCATCATGGTTAAAGGGCTGGTTGCCTGGCTTAGCAATGTCTTCGAGGTCTTCACACACTTCTCGTCCACTCCGACCACTCCGTCTACTTCGTCAACTATCGTTGGAAACAACCGTAATAAGCAACACAACAAGTAAAGAAGTAAAAGTGCTCTATAAATAGGAGTTTTATTTTTCTTGGACACCTCTGGTCACAAGAAAAATAACCAAGTAGGTTTTGGTGGATGTGGGTGAAGGGGGGAGTTTTGAATGGTGGGAGTGATGGAAATGATGATCCTTTAAGAAGTGAACAAAAAACATTTTTATAAAAATGAGCAGATGTACTCATAAAACAGGGCATGATTTTAGAAACATGAGGGAAGTGGTTTCACTGGATTTGGAGTTGGGATGAATTTTATAGGGATTTTCAAAGTGGGTCACATATGAATAAATGGCCCAATAATTGACATGGCAGAATAAATGTAAGGAAAAATGTTCACCACTTAGTGCATGAATTTAGATACACCTAGGATTTTGAATCACTCCAATTGGAGCTATGATGAATGCTCTAGGGATTTTTACAAGTGGGGCATTCAAAGTTCAAATTCAAATTTGAATTTGAACCCTACATAAAAGTTTGCAGAAAAAATGTGCAATACACATATTCTAATGGTTCAAGATTTTAGGAATCTGAAGAAATATGAATCATCAAAATTGGAGGTCATATCAATTTAATATGGATTTATCTTCCTCTCTGAAAAAAAGAAAATGGGAAAAGGGATTTACCAAACGGGCCACGCACAACCCATCAACGTGGGACAATGACTGGACGGGCCAAGCCGCTCATGCCTGCCTACGAGGAAGCCATGCCGAAGGCGCGTTTCAGGTAATATGCTCCCCTTTCGGGGGAAACGGATACGAGTGGAGGCCGTCTCCACTAAATATGACAACGGTCCCCGCCGGCACCCTAGAGGCTGACCAGCGGGTCAGACAGGAGGCGGGGCCCACGGGCAGGTATGTCGTCCTCCTCTCACCTCAGCCGATTGAGAGCGGACAGGGGCACCGGCGTCGCCCGTGCCGGCAGCCCATGCTGCCTCCGGCGAGTCCCGGCTCACCGGCGAGCTCGAGGAAGGCTAGCGGTTTGGGGGAGCCGCGCAACGTATGCCGGGGAGGGCCACGTCGAGGTGACCACTGACCGAGGCGGGAGCGGTAGACGGCGATGAAGAGCAGGGCACAGCGGCCAACCGGAGGAAGGGAGGGACTGCAGGGAGGATCCCGGAAGCTCTAGGGAGGCACTAGCACATCTAGGCAAAAGGAAGTGCCCGGGTTAGCCCAAATTCGAGCAGTGACCGCCGGCAAGGATTTGGCCATGGTCGTCAATGGATGGCATGAGAGGGGGAATTTGGTGGTCCGGGGAAGTTGCAGGGGCGATAGGTGGCAAAGGGAGCAGAGAGAGGGGCTCCAAGGGGTCTCTTATAAACGGCCTAGGGCACACCATGGACCATGTCCACGGGAGGTGCTCGGGAACGCCTGGCAGGGGAGAGAGGAGGGCAGGGGAGGAGGGGCCCGACCGTGTGGCATGACGAGGACGTCGAGGCGACCTCGGGAGACATGATGCGGAGGCCCAATGATGTCGGGGCAGGGGATTGGGTGGCGGCTACAATGTGGTTGGGCACTGTAGCACACTCTGGAGCGCCATTTTGGCATACCATGGAATGCCAATGGCAGCTTATGCATGGCCACCTACGTCTAGGGCATCTAGGAGGGTATAAACAAAGCGTAGGAGTCCTTGGATCCTCTGGTCAGCCAAAGGTAGAGGAGACAGGTTGAGGGAAAGAGGAAAAGGGGTTGTCCAGGGGGGCTCTTGGGGTTTTACCCTCCAAATAATTTAGCTATGCCCATGAGAATTTTACTGGACATACAAGGTACCTACAAGAGGCTGTGGTAAAAATTTGAGGTCAAGGAGATTAATGGAAGAGGTGAAAACACCAGTTTTGGTTTTCTGCGAGAAGATGTTTGATATAGTTTTGGACAAGAAAAAGTCCACCACTTGATGTGGGATTTAACAGGATAAAACCATGGGTAAAAATAGGAGTCATCACAAGTTTTCAGTCCGTTTGAGAAAAGTTGGCAATACAAATGTCGTCAACCCTAAAAATGGACAGAAATGGGTTTTCTTAGATCTAGCTATGCAAATCCATTCCCCTTGATGCACCACTTGATGTGGTGACACGATTTAGGGACTATAACAAGCACAAAGAGTTTGGGGGCTAATCGGGTAACTTGGCAATGTAATATTACCAGATTCTTGAAATTAGCATAAATGGGTTTGAGGGGATTTGGACAAGTTAATCCATTATCCTTGATGCACCACTTGGTGTGGATGCATTATAGGAGGATTACAACATGTCCAAAAAGTTTGAGCTTAAGGGGAGACAGTTGGTAATGTAGTGTTGCTCAAATTTGGATCTGGACAGAGAGGGTTTTGGGATGTTTTGGTGAACCAAAACAATTGGGATTTAGATGAAACTTAGCAAGATGCCCACATATATCATATGTGACATGCTAGAAATTCCTGGATTTATTTGAGAATATTTCTTATAGAAATATTTCAAATGCTTGAAATAGGCAGAAATGGATTTGATGGGTTTTGTCCAATATTTTGAACATGACCATGTGTTTAAACTCTTATATATTGACAATATATGTCCACTGAGTTTCCCTAAATTTTCTCAAATAATTTTAAAGCATTTAAATAATTTTTCCCTATAAAAGACCATTTCTGACCTTAAGAAAAAGCCTTTAAATAAAATATGAAAATAGTATTTTTAAATAATATTTTGTGGTTTTGGGAAGTTATATATATAGTAGGTTCCAAATAAAGCATTTGGGGAAAAAGAATCCCCCCAATTTGAGGACTTGTAGTACAAATCTCAAATGAGGGGGTTTTGAAAACCTAATTTAAATAAATGCTTTTTGGCCAAAACAATATTTGATAAAAATAGTTTTGGGTACTATTCACATGGCATTATCATTGGACAAGAGTGGGGATCAAGGAAAAGAGTTTTGAGAGTAGGAGGGATTTTATGAATATAGAGCACTAGCAAGCAATCAAACAATCAGCAATAGTCAAGCATAACAAGCACACAAAAGTTTTAATTGGCCCTAATTTTCGATTCATGCTAACTTAGTCATGAGAGGCAAAACACAGGGTGTGACAGACCTACCCCCCTTACAAGAATCTCGTCCCCGAGATTCCTAGGCTAGGCGTAGAGGAGAAGCGGAAATTCAGAGGCGAGGTAGTCTTCACGTTCCATGTTGTTTCCACTCCAGCGTGGTTGTCCTTCTGGATCTTGAAGTGTCTGACAATATGTCTTTGAGTGCACCATTGACTTGGTCTCAGGGTGAACGGGGTTTTGGCAAGGGTCTAACTTGCGTGTGTATTCCAAGGTCAGAATACGTGGCCAAGTAGTGTGTCTGTGTGTTTGTCCTGGGATTGCTCACGTTGGTTAGTGACATCTAGATGTCTCGCGTTAGAATAGAAGGGTCGAGTCTTGGTTAGCTTCTTGTTGACAGGGAAGAACTTATCTTTCTTAAAGCAGGAGGTCTTCAGTCGCAGGTGGTCTCCATCCTTGAGAGTGTTGAGGTGTGTTGTCGTGGGCTTCTCGTCGAGATCTTCTGCTGCTTGAGTAAGTTGCCCACGTAGATTCTTCATTCTTCCTTGGTCGTTTGTCTTCATTGTCATGGACGCACATTGGAGGGACCTTGAGTGTTTGGTCTACTCGTCTCTCCGTGGCAAAGTCTGCACTGAGTCTCATCCCTAAGACTGAGCTGCGAGACTTGGTGTCAAAACGGGTTCTGCTATATGGGAAGGTTCTGAGGGGGGCCCTAGATGAGCGGGCTACCCAAAAGTATAGACCAGCCATCTAGTACCCAGGGTCTAAGGCTTGGCAACAGGGGCGAACTATCTTTGACAGGGGTATACAATGATCGAGTCAGGTTCACGTCCCTGATTGGACCAAAAAGGGGGGCTAGCATTGAGGTCATAAAAGTCACTCCACTCTGTTCCAGGCATCTAAAGGGAGTCGGGATGTCATGCTCCACGTACACCATCAAGGTGGTGGAGTAAGGGGTGTTATCACCTCCTTGGTTCCTTCTTGATCAAGAACTAACAGGTGATTTATAAGACAAGGGGTTCTATCATCCTCTAGACGTGCAAGGGCTTCATCATGCTTGGACGTCGATACTTCTTGATATACTCTAGTTGAGGTAGCTGGCAGAGGAGTAGTGGTTGACTTCTTTCGCTTCTTATTTGTCATTGTCGTGGCTTCGCAATCGTAGTGGTTCTTCATCTTGCTTGGCCAAGAAAGTCTTCTTTTTGTAGGGAGGGTGCTTCAGGGAGTCCAACTTCTTCAAGGTGGAACCTTTTATGCTCGAGAGGCATGGCAATCAGTGTTCCTGGGGCTGGTCCAAACAGGACTAAAGTGTTCCTCCTCTTATTGGGTAAATAAGTATGTCATCCCAGAGGATGACAACCTATTTCCCGAAGTACCACATAAACACATGCTCATGGGGTATGTTAGAGGAGTGGGCACTCACCCCGAATGGTCACTAGTGTCAAGGATTTGCGGTCCATTGAAAACTAGTTCTGCATGTACACCTTCCTTAAGAAAAGGGGTGGGTGGTGGTCAAGGTGGAGTATCGACCATGGTCTTTTGACTTAGAGCCAGAGCCTATAGTCTTATATGACCATGGCATGGTCCAGTCATGCTTCGGGGTTCAAGGGGCTTAGGATGGGAATGAATGTCTATCATCATATTCTGAGCACAACTATTAGATGCCAATAGTATTTCCTAATACTCCAAACAAAATCACCCTATATCCTCGAAGGTATTATCTCATATAAATCAACTCCAATACTACACATGCTACTCATATTTGCAGGGCTTGAGGGAAGGACTATGCTGAAAATCTCATATGCATATTATAGCTAACTCACATGTATCCCTATATAAAAATCCTCAGGATAATTTACAAGCCGCTAAGATTGATCAAGACATTACCAATCCAAGATCTTTTTTCCTTCCTACGAATCCAATTAACCGATCCTCGAATATTATCTACTATTACATGATTAATTACTGCTACAATTCCAGCATTGATGGTGTCCAACATAATCTCCTCGAGTTCACATAATCCACATATCATTGCAAGGACTTATTGTCATGAACTCCCAACCTCATGGCCAACTACACTCCAAGGTCGAGCTTATATAGATCCCTAAATAATCCCTAACATCATCCGATTCCTTCTACTATCATCCACAGAGAAACATGGTATCATGATCAAGATCATTGGACCAAATCCAAATTACTCCGAACCATATGGTTTGATTGATCTCAAGCACCTATTAGAGTCACCTAGTAAGAATTTCACCTAGTCAGCCTTGTCCCTATTTGAATCCAAGGTTTACATCTAGTAAGAATTCCCTACTAGTTACTCCAATCATAATCACTCCACTATCTACATTACTTGCCAAAGTCAAGTCATTAATCCACCAAGAATTTCAGCTTGTTATCATATTTGTCCTACCAATCCAATTTTCTCAAGGGACAAGCAAGTCATGCTACTCTATCAGTCTTGATCCACCAACTTCGTCCACTAATCATTAAGCCTCGTAATCCACCAAAGGGACCGAACTGCTTGCTCGAAACATCCATTATGCCTAGATCAAATCATTGTCCACAATTAGTACATCCTCAGAATGATCCTTCCTATGGCATAAAGGTTCTTGTGCTATAGTAAGAATGAAGGATGTTCGTTCACTATGATCACTAGCTCCATAATGAACCCAGTGCAAAGTGTTATTGAAGCTCAACAAGTGCTCTGGCAAATCCATGTATTAAACACGTTATTCAGAGACTTGTGCTAGGGAAGCTCGTGAGGTCTAGGTTGGTTTGGGGAGGTTTTCCAATCTTGAGAGAAAAGCATAACTCTTCGGGGTTGCGTTTGGTTGAGTACATGGTAGTCGAAGTCTTCGGTGTCGGTTGCTTGTCGAGGTGGATCCTTGGTGTATCCGGTTTTGCTGGTCTTCAGTTGATGAGATTGGGGAGAGGGAAAGTAGCATAGAGGAGCATGCCTAAGGAGGTGGTATGGCGCAAGTGCAATCAAGCAAGTGTCGAAAAGGCCAAACACAAACATCATGGTAAGGTAGGTGATATAGTCGCGCACTTGTTGCCTAGAGCAAAAGTGTGACTCACACCAAAGCACAAACAGGAAAAACAAGCAACACACATCATGGTTCCATTCGAACCATCATACGGACTCGACTTTGCATAGGGGACACACGACCTATCCTACCCTAGGGGTCCTCGGACTTAGTAGTCGTGCTTGCTTCGTGTCTTGGAGAGGAGTCCTCTTAGTCTTCTGGGTCTTCCTCAGGTGTCGCTATGTCTCCGATTGTTGTTCATCAAAACGATCCTGGTTGCGCCTGAAGAGTCCTTGATGACTTCCCAGTCCGTTGAGTCGACGTCGAAGGTGATTCTTCATGGTTGTTGTTGATAGGGTCTTGTAGTGTCCTCGTGATTGTGGCAATGCCTTCTTGTCTCTTGAGACGTCGAGCATTCCAGGTAGGCAACCTTCTATGCAATGGCATTAACAAGGCATGGTAGAGTTGTATCCTACCGGTCACGTTGACGATATCATCGGCACCAAGAGCGGGGGATGATGAGAACCGTTTTCCTGCTCACTATAGTGAGGTGGACCAAACGGCAAGGTTCTCATCCACCGTGTGTTACTGATGTAACAACGAGAGGGACAGGGTTGCTCTATTAGCGATGCATTTTAACGACATTGCAGGTCTCGCGCCCTGGTCATCAAAGGCCAAGGTGGCATCATCCAGGGGCTGTGTCGAAGGTGTCACCATCATCTAAGTCTTGACGTCCTCATCCTTTGATAAGGTGTCTTCTGCTGGTAGCTCCTTGTCTAGTGTTGCCAACTTGGGTCAGAGATATGTTGGCAATCATCTGGCAAGGTGGCTTCCTTCCAAGTTTCACATGAGGATTACAAGGAATCCCACGGTCAGGGGCAAAAGGGTAGTAGCGGCCATTTCCAAAGTTTTGAAAAGTAGACGAGGAGAGCCAAAAGAAAAAAGGTGGAAGTGCTAGGCACAATCCTTCAGTTTATTTGAAAGCTTAGAAGAGTTGAGAAATATGGTAGCCTTTCCACGTGTTTTGAAGGGTCTGGGAAAATAATTTTTCCCTAACTAACGTCCATACTAACTAAGGGCTTCCTACAGTCAGGATGGCTCTGATACCAGCTCTGTGGGGACCCCGACCCATAAGTCGTGATCACCAAATGTACATGCACAGTGATCCCAGAGATCAATGCTCACTAAACACATAGAAACTGAATAACAAGAGTCTTACATCCGTTACATACCGGTTTACTCAAATATGGCCTTCATAGTCAAGTCTTCATATGATTGCAGCGGAAATCTTCAAGGATAGCGTGAACCCATGCCATCTGCCTTAACCCTATAGGCATTCTGACCGGGCGGCGTCCTAGCTCGCATGACCTTCATCGAGGTAATCTTCATCATAACCTGATCTTTCATGCCTGGACAATAAAATAACCAGTGGCAAGCCTGTGACTACTATGAATGTACTCGCAAGCAACCCATGTTCGGAACAAGGCAATAACAATGCATGATATAGCACTAATAGGTAAGTTTCGCAGAAAGCTAGTTTTGAGTGCAATGACATGATCAAGTGTCTTAAGTAAGCATGCATCAACCATAGCCAGGTGTTCATAAGAACATGTCGCATTCATCATCATAGGTAGGGGTTGAACCTCTCATGTTCATTCATCACATCAAGTCCTCAGACTTGTCTCATGTACCGTCTAGACATCTCTTGTTCAGTCATCATACCAATTCAACCGACTCGACTCAAGTATCAATCTTATCACCACACACACACACCAAGTTTGCGAAAACATCTAGACGTAGTTTAAGCAGCACCACCCAACTGTCCTTGACCATGGACACGGATATTCGAATAGTTTTGCACTCTGCAGAGGTTGCACACTTTACCCACAAGACTCGGGGAACTTCCGTGTCATCCACGACTCGCGGTATATAACATACCCGAGGTAAGCACCCGAACAATGCCTTTCCCCTGGTGATACTAAACAAAGAGTCCCCTCGATTGGTACCCAGACCTCATGATGTACATCACATGAGCCTCGCTCTAATTGTACCATCCATGAGGGGACCAACGGTGTGCCCGGTGCCTGTGAAAACAGCGCATGATCGTACATACCGGTACGACCCCGTATCGAGAGTGACCACGCCACTCCCGCCACTAGTAATGTGGGCTCCTTGCCAGTACCCACCAAGGTAATCAACAAAGCCCCATCCCATAAGGGGTATCGTGGTTGCGCATGTAAGGTTGGGATGGTCGACAAATCTTAAATCTAATCCGTTTTCGAAAACACACCCTCAACTTCTTCCGGCACACCACTTCTTTCTCAAGTGGTCACCCTTCTCATCATCATCTCCCTCGGGCATTAGTGGCACCCGACGGGGTTTTCGAAAGAGTCTTTGAAATCATTTCTCTCCTTTCCATCTTTATGCATAAATCCCATCCCACTTACGTAGCATCTATATGCATTCTAACTACACCCACCCGCATAACCCTCATAAGGTGGTAGGGTCATGCACGATGCAAGTGTCAATGGAAAAGTATCGGAGGCATCCCACCGAAAGGGGAACACCACATCACATGATCAATTATGATGAAAGTAAAGTGCTATATGACATGCAATAAAAAATGGTTTCTCATCATGGTCAAAGGGCTGCTTGCCTGGCTTAGAAATGTCTTCGAGGTCTTCACACGCTTCGCGTCCACTCCGAGCACTCTGTCTACTTCGTCAACTATCATTTTGGTGGATGTGGGTGAAGGGGGGAGTTTTGAATGGTGGGAATGATGGAAATGATGATCCTTTGTGATGTCAACAGAAAATATTTTTATAAAAATGAGCAGAAGTACTCATAAAACAGGGCATGATTTTAGAAACATGGGGGAAGTGGTTTCACTTGATTTGGAGTTGGGATGAATTTTCTAGGGATTTTCAAAGTGGGTCACATATGAATAAATGGCCCAATAATTGACATGGCAGAATAAATGTAAGGACAAATGTTCACCACTTAGTGCACGAATTTAGATACACCTAGGATTTTGAATCACTCCAATTGTTGCTATAATGAATGCTCTATGGATTTTTACAAGTGGGGCATTGAAAGTTCAAATTTGAATTTGAATTTTAACCCTACATAAAAGTTTGTAGAAAAAATGTCCAATGCACATATTTGGATAGTTCAAGATTTTAGGAATCTGAAGAAATTTGAATCATCAAAATCAGAGGTCATATCAATTTAATATGGATTTATCTTCCTCTCTGAAAAAAAGAAAATGGGAAAAGGGACTTACCAAACGGGCCACACACAGCCCATCAACGTGGGACAGTGAGTGGACCGGCCCAACCGCTTGTGCCCGCCAGCGAGGAAGCCACGCCGAAGGTGCGTTTCAAGTAATACGCTTCCCTTTTGGGGGAAACGGATACCAGTGGAGGCCGTGTCCACTTAATATGACAGCGGGCCCGGCCGACACCCTAGAGGCTGACCAGCGGGTCCGGGAGCAGGCAGGGCCCGTTGGTAGGTCCATCGTCCTCCTCCCGCCTCAGCCGATCGGGAGCAGACAGGGGCATCGGCGTCGCCCGTGCCGGCGGCCCATGCTGCCTTCGGCGAGGCCCGGCTCACCGGGGAGCTCGGGAAAGGCTGGCGGTTTGGGGGAGCCGCGCAGCGCATGCCGGGGAGGGCCACATCGAGGCGGCCACTTGTAGCGACCCGACTCAAAACGAGTCAAGCCTCTGTGTGTTCTGTGCCATCCCTGGATCAGCATGCTGGCACACACAGTACATCAATGTATATATCAAAGTGCAATCACATGTAAAAACGTAAAACTCATATATACCTTAATATCTCAGCGGAAACAGTCAACGGGAGTGGAGTCCCATTAACACCAACGGCAGGTTGAGTGCAGACCGTAACCCTGAATCGTACTCTTACTCGTCGAAGAAGAGTATATGCAACATGAGGCGTTGCAACCGTGTAGGTCAGTACATTGAATGTACCGGCAAGATCACCATAGTAGAACTGAAGATAAAAACTATTCTATATGCAGTAAGGCTTTGTGGCTCTGTGTCTGAGTTTTTGCATAAAGCTGATTTTATTTCCTTTCCTACAACAAAGGAATATCAGGAATTTTCACTACAGAGTTACCTAACATGACATGGTTCCGCCAACCGATGTCTTAATGCCCACAAGTATCATAAGTTGCCCACAATTAATTATCAGTCTAGTGTTGAGAGTTCAGAGATAGATCCAAGTCCAGTGGCTCAAATTGTCCGTAACCGAGGACACGGCTAATCGATTAGGTTTAACTCCGCAGAGTGTTGTGTACTTTACCCACAAGATTCGTTCCCTCCTGGTAAGTCCTCGCACTGCTGGGTGTTTGAGAACAGGATGAACAAAACATGGTCTTTCAGTGTGTTTCCCTGGCTACTGTCAGTGCCCATCCATTCCTGTAACGACCCGACCTGAAAGGTCGAATCTCCGGTGTTTCTGTACCATCCCAAGATCATGCTGGTACACACACGGTACATCAATGTATATATCAAAGGGAAATCACACAGCAATAATTAATCAAAATCTCATATCGAGTCCTTTATTACAATAATGATTACAATAAAGTGGCTGAAGGGCAACTCATGAGATAACTAAACCATAAACTTGCGTCTGACTCCAAGGGCATCTCACCGAGCATAGAGCGTATCCTCACTCCTGGTCGGAAAAGTACTCTGCAACATGATACATTGTTGCCGTATAGGTCAGCATATTGAATATGCCGGCAAAGTCACAAGAGAGGGGGGTAAAGTAATTCATCTAGTCTATATGCAACTATGGCAGGTGGGGTAGTAAGTTTTTTTTGCATAAAGCCAAATTTTTCCTACCACAAGAGAGGGCAAAGGCATAATTACTACAATGTTGGTTGATTAATGAGATGGTTCCACCAACCAATTCTCATGCCCAAGTCGACATTAATAACCCACATCATTATAAGTACTTGTGTTGAGAGTTCCAGATAGTTTCAGTTCCTTTGGCTCAAGCTGTCCATGACCGTGGACACGGCTAACCGATTAGGTTTGGGTACTCTATAGAGTTTTGCACACGTTCCCCACAAGATTTGATCGCCTCCGTTGGAATTCTCGCACTTCATGGTGTTTGAGAAACGGATGACCAAAACATGGTCTTCAAAAGGGTTTCCCCGAGACTCTGTCGGTTCCCATCCTTTCCTACCGTTCTTCTACATCTCGTAGCACCGCCTGTCCAGGGTCACCACGATATCCAACCAAGCCAGAGCCCATAATGGCTTGTGGCTGTGCAGGTAAGCCTTGGGTCTTGAAGCATCCATCCATCTCTTTGTGCCTGGGTGGACCTTTCCGCATGAATACTGGCACTTCTCCAGCATCATCTAGGCTAACCACTAGTTTCTCCAGGGCGTCGTTCAACCATCATCCACCCAGAGGTAAGTTGAAAACTTGGAGTCTTGAAGACTTGATCATCATGTAGGTCTTGAAATTATTAACTCACAACTCTCATGAATCACACAACCAACCCCGTCCACTAATAGCATAGCAAAAATGTAAAAAAACAACGTTTCCCGGGGCCAATGTGTCAAAGGGTTGAGGGGTACCTACCACATGATACTACAACAAGTAACCAAGTTTCCAGTTTACCTACTTTGCATGCAATTGGGGTGATGGAAGAACTAATGCAATAAAACATAGGTATACATGTCAAAGTGACTTGCCTTGCTGACGATCCTCGTACTCGAGTGTCTCTAGATAACAAGCTTCGCGCTCCGGATGATCTAACGAACCAAACAAGAGCATACCATAAGCATAAACACAAGACAATTCACACAATTCAGCAAGGTTAAACAAACAATACTAAAACCATTCAATAGTATCAATCAAGAGAAAGAAATCAAAATAAAAAATTTGACTCACACAAATTTAGTGTCAACAACTTCTACTACTACTACTTTAAGACAAACAACCAAGCAATAGCTAGTAGAAAATAAATAGTAAAGAAAAAATCAATTTTAGTAAACAGAATCAAATTCACTAAAACTTTTGTGTAAAGAAACACTACTAAAATGAAAATAACTACAATGTTCCTATAACTTTGGAATAAGAAACCAAAACACTAATCTAATTATCATCATATTACTTCACAGAATAGAATTACTAAAATTATTTATTAGAAATCTATCTAAATCATCTAACTAGTTTGTGAAAGTAAAACTAAATGGTTTTATAAAACTATACCTAATGAAAAGATATAAAGATTCCTATAACATCATGGTATAAAACTAAACAATCATTCTAAATATTAGCAAGTAATGTTACATAAATGTTTGAAACAACAGAAACTTATGAAAACTATTAACAAAAGTTAAACTAATTCAGGTTCAAATTAAATTAAAATTAAGAAAACTAAACTACATTAAGAACTAAACAGATTCTGTTTTTGTTAAAAACAGTAACTAAATTCATTCTAAAAATTCTCAAATTGTGTAGAAAGATAGTTTTGACTAATACCAAACAGTGGCAAAAAGATTCACTCAAAAATATATTTTTAAACTCTAGTTATACAGATTTTTGTAATTTAAAAAAACTTGATTATATTCAAAATTATGTTCAAATTTAAAATCTAAGCATACACACATAAACTACATCAAATTTGTGAACTAATGCAAAAAAGAATCAACTAAAAACACTAAATAGTTTGAAAGTTACAACTAAACCTTAACAGAAAACATTCTGTTTTCTAAAACAGAAAAGAAAAAGAAAAAAACTGATCGAACGGACAGGGTGACGTGGCATTCTCTGATTGGTTACGGGGGCTGTGAGATCTGACGATTCGAGCGGACGTCCGAGCTGTAGAGGATACCGGTTCGGGTTTTAAAATGATCTAATCCTAGACGTTGGATCTGGATCGAACGGCTACGGAGGGGTTCGGTGGCTTACGGAGGGGCGTCGAGGTCTTCCGACGAGGTCGACGGCGGCCGGTGGTCGGAGATGATGCCCGAGGGGTCCTGTCGACGGCGGCAGACCTCTAGCATCCGTTGGTGGCGACGGTTGGGGCTAGGGGCGACAGAGGCGAGCTCCTCGAGCTCCTGGAGCTTCGGCTGGGGGTGGAGCTCCGGCGTGGGATTTCGGTGAGTGGAGTGGTTCGGACGAGGGGGAAACGGGTGGAACAGGGTGCGGGGAGTCGGGGCTATTTATAGGGCCGGTGCGGTGGTCGGGGAGGGAAAGAGGAGGGAGATCCGGAGAGGAGGGATCTCCGGCGAGGCCCTGTCGATGCGAGGAGGAAGGTGACCGTGGCGTCATCGGGATCGGGCGGTGGGGCCGGGGCGTCGGAGAGAGAGAGAGAGAGGGCGGCGTCAGCACGTCGGTCGGTCGGCTCGGAGCGTTTTCGGGAACTAAACGCAGGTGGGCCGGCCCGTTTCAAATTATTTCGTTTCCTTTTTAATATCCAGTGCAGTAAAACTCTCTTAAAAGCATTCAAAATATTCCCAAATATAGGAAATATATATCAAAATGATTAGGAGAATAAATTCTATTCAATGAACATTTTTCCTCTGTCATATTGAATACTTTGAAAAAATATTTTTTAAGAAAATGCTTATTTGATTTTAAATCCTTTTGCAATAAAAAAATTCAAATAGCCCCTGGTTCAAATATTTCACCAAGATGCCCCCGGTGTGGAGTGTCATGTTACTCCCCTCTTTTCTTTGAACTTTTCAAGAGGTTTTCAAATAGGTGAAACAAGAAAAAGGGAAAGATGAAACTGCCCTTTCAGAAATTCAAAAGAAACACTTCAACCATTATATTTATTCAAACAATGTGATGATGATGCATAGCAATATATCATAACATTCCAAAATGAAATTTTGGGATGTTACAAACCTACCCACCTTAAGATGAATCTTGCCCTCGAGATTCGGGTTGGCTAGAAAATAGGTGCGGATGGTCTCTACGAAGATCTTCTTCGCGTTCCCAGGTGGCTTCTTCCTCGGTGTGGTGAATCCACAGAACCTTACAGAACTTGATGATCCTGCTACGGGTGACTTTGTTGGTAGTCTCGAGGATTCTGACAGGCTTCTCCTCGTAAGTCAGATCACTGTCAAGTTGTATGGCCTCTAGGGGCATTGTGTCTCTCAAAGGAATATCAGCCATCTGAGCATGGCATTTCTTCAACTGGGAAACATGGAAAACATCATGAACTCCGGATAGTACTTTCCACAATTCCAGCTTGTATGCAACTTTGCCTCTACGTTCCAGAATTTTGTAGGGGCCTATAAATCTGGGTGCTAACTTTCCTTTAACACCAAACCTCATGATTCCTCGAAGTGGGGACACACGGAGATATGCTCGATCCCCTACTTCATATGTCACCTCCTTGCGTTTGTTATCAGCATAGCTCTTCTGCCAGGATTGAGCTATCTTGAGTCGGTCTCGAATCAGTTTGACCTTCTCTTTAGAATCTCTGATAAGATCGGGACCAAAAAGTTGTCGGTCTCCAACACCATCCCACGTCAATGGTGTTCTGCACCTCCTTCCGTATAAAGCTTCGAAAGGGACCATTTTCAGACTGGTCTGATAACTATTGTTGTATGAGAACTATGCGTAAGGTAAGTTGTCATCCCAACTGGACCCATAGTGTAGCGCACAGGCTCTCAACATGTCCTCCAGAATCTGGTTGACTCTCTCAGTCTGTCCATCGGTCTGCGGATGAAAATTTGTACTAAACTCCAGTCTTGTACCCAAAGTTTCATGTAGCTGATGCCAAAACTTTGAGGTAAATTGTGTTCCTCTATCTTACATGATACTCCTCGGAACTCCATGCAGACATACGATCCTGGTCATATATATCTTGGCTAGCTTAGCACTGGTATAGGTGGTTTTCACTGGAATGAAATGAGCCACCTTGGTCAAGCGATCGACCACTACCCAAATGGAATCGTATCCTGAATGGGTCCTGGGTAGTCCTGTGATAAAGTCCATACCAAGCTTATCCCATTTCCACTCGGGTATCGGTAAAGGTTGGAGTAACCCTGCTGGTTTCGGATGTTCCGCCTTTACTCGCTGACAAACATCACATACCGCAACATGTTCGGCAATATCTTTCTTCATACCTATCCACCAGTAACTTTCCTTCAAACTCAGGTATGTCTTGGTGTTGCTTGGGTATATCGAGTATGGTGAATCATGGGCTTCTTGAAGTATCAACTTTCTGAGCTCTGGGTCATGGGGCACATAGATTCGGTTCTCAAACCATAGAGTACCCTGTTCATCTTCATGAAATCCTTTAGCTTTGCCTTCCTTCATTCTCTGCTTTATCTCAGCTATCTCCTTGTCCGATTTCTGGGCTTCTCGAATTCTTTCGGTCAAGGTGGACTGAATCTCAAGTGTGGCAACATATCCTTGTGGAACTATCTCTAACCAAAGCTCTCTGAGATCTTTGGTTAACTCCTGGGGTAATCCTCCGGCTATGAGTGTGTTCACATAACTCTTCCGACTCAAAGCATCTGCCACAACATTTGCCTTTCCTGGATGGTAATGTAATTTCATGTCATAGTCCTTGATTAACTCTAACCATCTCCTCTGTCTGAGGTTCAACTCCTTCTACGTGAAGATATACTTCAGGCTCTTATGATCAGTGTACATGTCGCAACTATTTCCGATAAGGAAATGTCTCCAGGTCTTGAGTGTTTGCACTACGGCTGCTAGTTCGAAATCATGTGTGGCATAATTCAACTCATGGGGTCATAGCTGTCTGGATGCATATGCTACAACTTTTCCCTCCTACATGAGTACTCCTCCAAGGCCTTGAAGGGATGTGTCACAATAAACCTGGAAGTCCTTCTGAATGTTTGGCAGCATCAACACTAGGGTTGTGACCAAACGTTGCTTCAACTCCTGGAAACTGGCCTCACATTCCTCAGTCCAGATATACTTAGACTCTTTCTTCAACAGCTCTGTCATGGGCTTGGCAATCTTTGAGAAATTCTCAATGAATCTCCGGTAATATCCGGCAAGTCCGAGAAAACTGCGGATCTCCTTAACTGAGGTGGGTGACTTCCACTCAGTGACTGCTTCAACCTTAGTGGGGTCTACTGCTATTCCTTCTCCGGAAATAACATGTCCAAGGAATCTGACTTCCGTCAGCCAAAATTCACATTTACTGAACTTGGCATACAACTGATGCTCTCTAAGCTTCTCCAGAACTAAACCCAAGTGTTCCTTGTGTTCTTCCTCGCTCTTGGAGAATATCAAAATGTCATCGATGAACACTATGACAAACTTGTCAAATATTCCATAAACACTTTGTTCATCAAATTCATGAAGTAGGCAGGAGCATTAGTCAAACCAAAGGACATGACTGTATACTCGTATAAGCCATACCTGGTGGTGAAAGTTGTTTTGGGTATATCCTGTTCGCGAATCTTCAGTTGGTGATACCCTGATCGAAGATCGATCTTGGAGAATACTTTGGTGCCTACTAGCCGGTCAAACAAGTCATTAATCATCTGCAGAGGGTACTTATTCTTGATAGTCACCTTGTTCAATGCTTGATAATCGACCACCGTCCTCAAGGTTTTGTCTTTCTTCTCCACCAAAAGAACTGGGGCTCCCCAAGGTGATGAACTTGGGCGAATATATCCCTTATCCAATAGCTCCTTAATCGGCTTCTTGATTTCCACTAAATCATTTGCGGGCATCCGATAGGGTCTCTTGGAAATTAGGGCTGTCCCTGGTAGTAGCTCTATCAGAAACTCAATCTCCCTATCTGGTAGCATGCCTAGTAATTCCTCCAAGAATACATCTGGAAAGTCTCGTACAACCGGTACTTCCTCCTGAACAACTCCTGTGAAGGAATTTAACCGAGCACTCATCTGTGTGCGTCGGGATACATACTTAATCCTCTTGTTCTCCGGTGTGGTAAGTGAAATAGACTTGTTGGGGCAATCAAGGTTTCCTTCATACTTGGTCATCCATTCCATGCCTAGGATTACATCCAATCCCTGGGATTCTAAGACGATGAGGTCGGTAGGAAAAACATGGTTTCCTATATTAAGTTTTAGGGCGTGGCATCCTATCCCTGCCATCATCATTCCTCCTGGGGAATTGACCTTAATGGGCTGACTAAGGGTTCTGGTGGGTAAACCATACTTTTCCACAACTACCCTTGATATGAATGAATGAGTTGCACCAGAATCAAAAAGTACCATAACTAGACGTGAATGCAATAAAAACATACAACCACAGTCTCGGGCTGATCATAGACTTCTTCCGCATCGAGGTGATTCACCTGAGCATGAGGAAACGGATTTGGCTTCTTAGCTGTGGAGTTGCCGTTGTTGTTGCCATTTCCATTCCCTTGCTTGTTCTGAGGGCATTCAGTGGCATAGTGCCCTGTCTTCTGACACTTGAAGCAGGTGATATGGTTCAGATCCTTCTGAACTCGAGCGGGACGGTGTTGGTTGTCGTTCCCACTTCCATTACCATTCTTGAAGCTGCCATAGTTTGGACGATTATTCCCATTTCCTCCATGGTGGTGGCCTCCATGGTTGTGCATTGGATGAGTGTCTCCTCCATACTTACCGGTCCCTGATCCGGTATTTCCTAAGTACGGAGTGTAGCGGGGCTTCTAATGAGCTCCAGAGGTAGACTTCCCCTGTGCATACTTCCTCTTGCGGTTCTCGATTTGTTGCTGCTTCCCCTCCAAGATGAGGGCCTTGTCTACCAGCTCCTGATAGTTGCTGAAGGTAGCCACCATCAGCTGCACGCTCAACTCATCATTGAGTCCTTCCAAGAACTTTTCCTGGTTGGCTGCATCATATGCCACATCACCTGGTGCATAACGAGCCAATGTGCTGAAGTCATCCACGTACTGTGCCACGGAACGGTTCCCCTGGCGTAAGTTGCGAAACTCACGCTTCTTCAGACTCATGGCTCCAGCTGAGACATGTGTTGTGCGGAAAGCTTGCTTGAACTGCTCCCAAGTCGCACTAGCAATGGGGTATGTGGTGGTGTAGTTCTCCCACCATGAAGTTGTTGGTCCCTCTAGTTGATGGGCGGCAAAATGCACTTTTTCAGCCTCAGTGCATCCTGCGATGGTGAGTTCCCTCTCCATCTTGTGGAGCCAATCATCTGCCACAATGGGCTCTGTGCTGCTGGAGAAGGTTCGAGGATTCAGTCTCAGAAAACGGGTGAGGTTGTCGCCTTGAGGTGGAGGGTGGTTGTTGGTCTGATTCTGAATCAACAGTTGCATCAGGGCGTTCTGCTGCTGAAGAAGTTGGGTGAGCTCTGGCGGGAAAGTGAAGTCGGGCTGACGTCGCGGAGGCATCTTGCTGTTTTCAGAGGGGTGAGAATTAGAATAGAACAATGACCTAAAAGGGAAATTCACTACCCATATGCAATGCAGCAAACATATCACACCAAACACTCATTCATTTATTCAACTCAAGGTTCAAACATCGAGATACAAATCTCCATAACTAAACATCGACCTACGTTTTAACGATGAAAATGAAGATACATGGGGCATAACTAAAGTTCTCCTCAAAAGTACATTGTGACGGAGCCTCCTCCGATGGTGATCTCCTCATAGTCATCATCGTTGTTGATCAAAGGAGCCATGTCTCCTTCTGGATGAAGATTTTCACCCATGTCCATCTGTTCCTCCAGAGTTGCGATGCGAGTGTTCAGCTTATCAATCCTCTCTAAGAAATCCTTCACCTCATACTCATGCTCGTACTCGGCTTCCCGTAAGTCAGCTTCGAGGTCAATGTCACGGTTCATCAGCCTCTTGATTGTCTTCGTGTCTGCACGTACCCGAAGCTCCAAGGTCCTGACATGTGTCTCCAAGGTCTGGGTATAGGAAATGGTGGTGTCTTCAGTGGGAGTGGTTATGATATTTCCATTGGCATCCCTGCGACAAACCACGCTAAGTCCTGGTGAAATGGTTCGACCTCTGTATTCCTCCTGAATACGTCCAAGGGCACGATGAATGGCCATGTCTCTCCCAAGTATCCAGCTGGGTGCCACAAACTTCAAGTCGATGGGTTCCTTCCGATTCCCAAAGGTCTTCCCGGGGATGTGCACCTCGATCCTGTAGCGTCCGTCTTGTGGAAAAGACATGATAGGAGTCCCAGTGATGCTCGGCAAAGCAATCCTCACGTCCCTAACGATCCTCATCAGCTCCTTGCCAAAGGGCATCATTGCGTCAGGCTGGCAAAACTCCATGATCAAAACTGGGATGAAGGTGGCCATCTATAAATTTTGAAATAAATCGGAGGGAAGTCAGAAACGAGTAGATGAGAGTATAATAATTTTAAAGACAAAATATAAATAGATCCCAAGGCTTTTCCAATCCTAGAGGTTATGTCCTACGGTTAGCGTGTGCTCTGATACCAATTATGTAGCGACCCGACCTAAAAGGTCGAATCTCTGGTGTTTTTGTACCATCCCAAGATCATGCTGGTACACACACGGTACATCAATGTATATATCAAAGGTAAATCACACAGCAACAATTAATCGAAATCTCATATCAAGTCCTTTATTACAATAATGATTACAATAAAGTGGCTGAAGGCCAACTCATGAGATAACTAAACCATAAACTTGCGGAAGCTCCAAAGGTAGATGAGTCCATCTGACTCAAAGGACATCTCACCGAGAGTAGAGTGTATCCTCACTCCTGGTCGGAAAAGTACTCTGCAACATGATACGTTGCAGCCGTATAGGTCAGCATATTGAATATGCCGGCAAAGTCACAAGAGAGGGGGGGTAAAGTAATTCATCTAGTCTATATGCAAATATGGCAGGTGGGGTAGTAAGTTTTTTTTTGCATAAAGCCAAAATTTTCCTACCACAAGAGAGGGCAAAGGCATAATTACTACAATGTTGGTTGATTAATGAGATGGTTCCACCAACCAATTCTCATACCCAAGTGGACATTAATAACCCGCATCATTATAAGTACTTGTGTTGAGAGTTCCAGATAGTTTCGGTTCCTTTGGCTCAAACTATCCATGACCGTGGACACGGCTAATCGATTAGGTTTGGTTACTCTGCAGAGTTTTGCACACGTTCCCCACAAGATTTGATCGCCTCCGTTGGACTTCTCGCACTTCATGGTGTTTGAGAAACGGATGACCAAAACATGGTCTTCAAAAGGGTTTCCCCGAGACTCTGTCGGTGCCCATCCTTTCCTACCGTTCTTCTACATCTCGTAGCACCACCTGTCCAGGGTCACCACGATATCCAACCAAGCCAGAGCCCATAATGGCTTGTGGCTGTGCAGGTAAGCCTTGGGTCTTGAAGCATCCATCCATCCCTTTATGCCTGGGTGGACCTTTCCGCATGAATATTGGCACTTCTCCAGCATCATCTAGGCTAACCACTGGTTTCTCCAGGGCGCCGTTCAACCATCATCCACCCAGAGGTAAGTTGAAAACTTGGAGTCTTGAAGACTTGATCATCATGTAGGTCTTGAAATTATTAACTCACAACTCTCATGAATCACACAACCAACCCCGTCTACTAATAGCATAGCAAAAATGTAAAAAAAATGTTTCCCAGGGCCAATGTGTCAAAGGGTTGAGGGGTACCTACAACATGATACTACAACAAGTAACCAAGTTTCCAGTTTACCTACTTTGCATGCAATTGGGGTGATGGAAGAACTAATGCAATAAAACATAGGTATACATGGTCAAAGTGACTTGCCTTGCTGACGATCCTCGTACTTATGTGTCTCTAGATAACAAGCTTCGCACTCCGGATGATCTAACGAATCAAACAAGAGCATACCATAAGCATAAACACAAGACAATTCACACAATTCAGCAAGGTTAAACAAACAATACTAAAACCATTCAATAGTATCAATCAAGAGAAAGAAATCAAAATAAAAAATTTGACTCACAAAAATTTAGTGTCAAAAACTTCTACTACTACTACTTTAAGACAAACAACCAAGCAATAGCTAGTAGAAAAGAAATAGTAAGTAAAAAAATCAATTTGAGTAAACAGAATCAAATTCACTAAAACTTTTGTGTAAAGAAACACTACTAAAATGAAAATAACTAGAATGTTCCTATAACTTTGGAATAGGAAACGAAAACAATAATATTATTATCACTAATATTATTATCATCATATTACTTAACACAATAGAATTACTAAAATTATTTATTAGAAATCTAACTAAATCATCTAACTAGTTTGTGAAAGTAAAACTAAATTGTTTTATAAAACTATACCTAATGAAAAAGATATAAAGATTCCTATAACATGATGGTATAAAACTAAACAATCATTCTAAATATTAGCAAGTAATGTTACCTAAATGTTTGAAACAACAGAAACTTATGAAAACTAATAACAAAAGCTAAACTAATTCAGGTTCAAATTAAATTAAAATAAAGAAAACTAAACTACATTAAGAACTAAACAGATTCTATTTTTGTTAAAAACAGTAACTAAATTCATTCTAAAAATTCTCAAATTGTGTAGAAAGATAGTTTTTACTAATACCAAACAGTGGCAAAAAGATTCACTCAAAAATATATTTCTAAACTCTAGTTATACAGATTTTTGTAATTTAAACATATTTGATTAGATTCGAAATTTAAAGTTCAAATTTAAAATCTAAGCAAACAGACAGAAACTACATCAAATTTGTGGACTAATGCACAAAGAATCAACTAAAAACACTAAATAGTTTAAAATTTACAACTAAAACAAAAACAGAGAACATTCTGTTTTCTAAAACAAAAAAGAAAAAGAAAAAAAACTGATCGAACGGACGGGGTGACGTGGCGTTCTCTGATTGGTTACGGGGGTGTGAGATCTGACGATTCGAGCGGACGTCCGAGCTGTAGAGGATACCGCTTCGGGTTTTAAAATGATCTAATCCTAGACGTTGGATCTGGATCGAACGGCTACGGAGGGGTTCGGCGGCTTACAGAGGGGCGTCAAGGTCTTCCGGCGAGGTCGACGGTGGCCGGTGGTCGGAGATGACATCCAAGGGGTCCTATCGACAGCGGCGGACCTCCGGCATCCGTTGGTGGCGACGGTTGGGGCTGGGGGCAACAGAGGCGAGCTCCTCGAGCTCCTGGAGCTTCGGCTGGGGGTGGAGCTCCGGCGTGGGATTCCAGTGAGTGGAGGGGGTCGGACGAGGGGGAAACGGGTGGAACGGTGGGGGGGAGTCGGGGCTATTTATAGGGCCGGTGCGGTGGTCGGGGAGAGAAAGAGGAGGGAGATCCGGCGAGGCCCTATCGACGCGAGGAGGAAGGTGACCGCGGCATCATCGGGATCGGGCGGTGGGGCCGGGGCGTCACAGAGAGAGAGGGCGGCGTTAGCGCGTCGGTCGGTTGGCTCGGAGCGTTTTCGGGAATTAAACGCAGGTGGGCCGGCCCGTTTCAAATTAATTCGTTTCCTTTTTAATATCCACTGCAGTAAAACTCTCTTGAAATCATTCAAAACCTTTCCAAATATAGGAAATATATATATCAAAATGATCAGGAGAATAAACGCTATTCAATGAACATTTTTTTCTCTGTCATATTGAATACTTTGAAAAAATAATTTTTTTCAGAAAATGCTTATTTGATTTTAAATCCTTTTGCAATAATTTGTTTTTCAAATAGCCCCCTGGTTTTATTGTTCAAATATTTCACCAAGATGCCCCTGGTGTGGAGTGTCATGTTACTCCCCTCTTTTCTTTGAACTTTTCCAGAGGTTTTCAAATAGGTGAAACAAGAAAAAGGGAAAGATGAAAGTGCCCTTTCAGAAATTCAAAAGAAACACTTCAACCATTATATTCATTCAAACAATGTGATGATGATGCATAGCTATATATCATAACATTCGAAAATGAAATTTTGGGATGTTACAATTCCTAACGTTGACTACATCTCGTAGCACTGCCCAGCCAGAGTCACAACAAAGATCAACCAAGCCATAGCCCATAATGACTTGTGGCTACACAGGTAAGCTTCCAGGCATGAATTATTCATCCGTCTCTTTGAGTCTGGGTGAAGCTTTCCGCAAGATGTCATGGCGCATCTCCATGCATCCCGGCCATCCACTGGTTACTCCAGGGATACCCAATCAACCATCCTTCACCCAGTAGTGTGTATTGAAAATTTGTTTCTCGAGTCTCGAAGTCATGAGGTCTTGAAGATGCAGGACTTCAAGATGCCTTCATGAAGTTGTCGTCTTGACGTAGAGTCCTCCTTCTCGCACCACTCACGAACACTCATACCAGACCCCGTCTACTTTAGCATAGCATTAAAATAACTAACGTTCCCGGGGCTTTAGTACCAAGTGGTGGGTTCCTACCTCATGCATTCTACTTGACTACAAGAATTTTCAATAACATTGCTGGAGGGATTTGTTGAAAGATATCACTACATGCAATAAAACATAGGTATGAAATAGATGGTCAAAGTGAACTTGCCTGTACTATTGATGAAGAATAATATCGCTAATAACTTGATAGAACTATTCGTCACTCTCCGATGAAAATCTATATAATAAAACATTGCATTCATAACACTTCTAGCAATCAATACTAACAATCAGTAAGCAACACAAAACTAAAGGCAACAACGTTGTGATGAAGGAAATACTTCATCAAATCAACCAAGGGTTGGTTTTCTCTACAAATAATCCTATTTTCAAAAGTAATAAAAAAACAAAGTAAAATATAACAAAAGTATTTTAGTAAATATTTTACTTAGCAAATGAATTACTTTTGAAAATCAACTAAGAACTATGATAAATAACACACTAAACACTATAAGTTTTCTAGCTAATAATCTTAACAACAAGTAAAACAATTGAAAAAATAAAATAAGAGAAAAACAATTATAAAACAATTAAGTTAACAGAAATTAAAACTTATAAAAAAATTATGAAAACAATTTCAAATAGGAAATCCAACTAGCAAGGAAATCAATTTGCAAGTTATTATGAAACTAGAATTGATTTCATGCTATAAAAATAATAAATGGCATAAAAACAAACTTGGTTGAAATACTACTGCTAAGTAACAGAAACAAAGTAAAACCTGCCAACTAATGCAAAATAAAATAAATTAAAACAATTTAAAACAAAAGAAAAAGGAATAAACCTAAAAGAACTAGAACAGAATATGTTTTGCTAAAAATACTAATTTAAAATATTCTAAAAATTCTCAAATTCTACCTACTGATAACTAAGATCACTAATGACCAGTGGCAAAAAGAATCAACTAAAAATATATTTTTAAACTCAAGATATTCACAAAATAAGATTTGAATCAAATCTGTTTCAATTAAATTTAAATATTCAAATATGGTCAAACATTATATCTACAGACACTAGATAAAATTTGTGACACAATGCAAAAATAATCAAATTAAAACAAATCAAAACATAAAAGATATAAAGAAAACAAAATCAGAAACTATTCTGTTTTAAAACAAAAACAGAAAAATAGAAAAAATCTAACTAACGGACAGTGGGTGACGTGGCATGCTGTGATTGGCCGAGGTCGTGTGCGTGCGGGGTTGAAACGAGCGGACGACCTATCCTTAACAGAAAACGGTTCGGTGTTTTAGTCATCTATTCTTATGCGTCCGATCTAGATCCAACGGTGGGAGAGGAAAAAGAGCTCACCGCGGCGGTTGATGGGCTCCGGCGAGGCTCCGGTGATGTCCGAGGTGGTGAGGTGACGGGGGGCGATGCTCCGGTGGTCCTTCGGCGTGGCTGATGGCACCAGTCGATGCGGGCGAGGACGGCGACTCCGTTGGTGTTCTGGGCATCGGCGACGGACTCCGAGGCGGCGACGGCGCTCGGGTGTCGTCGAGGAACGGAGCTCCGGTGGGTGCGGGCCTCGAGCGAGTGGTTGGGGAGGTGCGGACGAGGGTGGCAGAGTGGTTGGTGGGCTCGGACGACGAGGAGGGGGTTGGGGACAAGCTCAGGGTGTCAATGGTGCGGCGGCGGCGACTCTGCTCCGGCGAGCGATTGCGGGCAAGGGGAGGCGTCGGGAAGGGGGATTAGGCGGAACGGGTCGCGGGCAAGGCAGTGAACTTATATAGAGGCTCGGGGTTTCTCGGGGAAGGAAAGAGAGGGAGATCCGGGGTGGATTCGGCCGGCTCCGGCAAGAAAGGAAAGGAGGGAGGAGGAAGAAGGAAGGTGACCGACGGGGTGTCGGAGATCGGGCAATGGGCCTAGTGCGCCAGTGGGAGAGGGAAGCACCGGAGGGAATCGGGCGGCCGATCCGATCTGATTTCGGATCTGGCAAAGAGGATACGGGCCGAAACGTTTCCATTTGGGCCTCGAAGGTTTCCTAATTAAAAGGATTTGTTTCCTTTTATAAAATAACAGAGAAAGGAAAACTCCTTTATGGCCATCAATACATTTCCAAAAAATGAAGATTTATATATTAAATTGACTAGGGGAATAAATGCTATTTAATGCACATTTTTCCACGGCCAAAATAAATACTTTTAAAAAAATTATTTTCAGAAAATGCCTAAATTGATTTTAAATCTTTTTGCAATAAATTTTCAAATAACCCCCTGGGTTTTAGGGTTCAAATATTTCATAAAATAACCCTGGTTTGGAGTGTCATGTTACTCCTCTCAAGATCTTGTCAAGGGTATTTGAATTCCTTCAAATTTAAAATGGAACCAAATATGAAATGAATTCCATATCAAAAAAATTCAAATGCTTTCAAATTCACTCTTCAAATCTTTTTATATTGAAGAAGTCATGTCATCTTCTCTCACTGATTTGAAATGTAGGAATTTGAATTCCAAAAGCATATGGGAAAGTCATGTCATTCCCTCTCATTCAAAAGTTTTCAAAAAGTTTC
The DNA here is from genome assembly GCA_022496015.1 of Hordeum marinum. Taxonomy (NCBI): domain Eukaryota; kingdom Viridiplantae; phylum Streptophyta; class Magnoliopsida; order Poales; family Poaceae; genus Hordeum; species Hordeum marinum. The sequence continues at coordinate 300,833,581 of CM039673.1, forward strand.
AAATTCCACTCAAATTCAATCACTCAATCAAACAAACAATCATTCTAATATTTATTATAACATTCCAAAATTTGGTATGTTACAAACCTACCACACTTAAAATGAATCTCGTCCTCGAGATTTGAAAGGGCTAGAAAGAAAAGGTTAGGGTTTGGGGTCTTCTAACAAATCCATTGTCCTAGAAGTGTGGGGCTACCACAGTTAAAATTAGAGTTACTGGTCCTTCAAAATCATGACAGTCCTTTGGGTGCATATGTCTCTCCACATACTTTACGATAGCTCCTTCGGTGATGCTCTTCCGTTTAATCAAAATCTCGTGTTCTCATAACCAAAATGTATTTCCTCCGATACTGGGTCTTCTTAACTGACAGGTCTCGTGTTCATTCTAAGTAACCTATCGATGAGCTCATGGTGGTCTACCATTAGTGGTTACCCTATAGTGAAATGGGTCTTGGCTTCATTCCTCACCGTAAAATTCCTACGTGTGACAGCAACTGCCATGTACCAGGGTTTTCTTCATACCATTCTAAGGCTTAAACAAAAGCTTCAAAGAACGTCGTCATCTTTACTATGGGTAAGTCACTCAGATTTACCATTCCGAATAGCAAGAGAAATGATAAGAGTAAGTCGTCATGGTGATCAATCCATGCTGCACTGAAATCATTACCTTGTATAAGGTTCAGTGATTCTCGTATTCTAACACTTGGGCTTTCTCACAAGCGTTGCAGAAATTTCTCTTATCAACGAACGAAGTTCGGATAAATCCATTGATTCTGCAAGCTAAGCAAAATATCTATCATTCCTTCACAACTCTCAGGTTGTCGTATACTCCTAAGAAAACGTTTGTTGATCCAATCACAACTTCTTCCAAGTTTCTTCCTTCACAAAGGTAGGGCTTGATCCTTATCGATCCTGAGGTTAGTGATTTGTGGGTTCACTTGAATACTTGAACAGCTTTAACTCACTCTTGGGGTTACTATCGTTTCATATTCCAGCATTACCTTCAGTTCACTCCACCATACCCTTGAGGTAACAATTCACAGACTTATTCTTGTCTAGATTCCATTCTGCGGAATTCATTTCCTTTCCATTGGTCTGTTTAACCTTGGGTATGGTTTCATCACAATCATTCCTTTTCCCAATATTCCAACTTCAAAAGTACTTTGTCACAAAGGTTATCATCCACATAGTTTGATATGGTTCCACATTCTCTTCACCTCTTTCACTTATCCAAACTCCTTAACCGGTAAGGTACCTGTGGTTACTACCACACTTAAAATGAAATGTACACATGCCTACATAGACCATATTTTCTCATATCCTCGAAAATGGTCAGTGATCTTTGTTCATAGAGTAACAGCTCATGTAATTCGACATACGAGAATCATGACACCATAAATTCCATTGACTCATGAATTTATTACAAACTCTGAGACTTCAGTTACATAACTTCAAAATGATAAGAGTGCTACCTATTACATTTATTACTTCCAAAATCCAAAACTCAAACTACTCGTGTTTAGCCTTCTTCTCCGGGCAGGTATAGGAGTAATGTCCTGTCTTGTTGCACCGATGACAAGTGATGTGGCTCAGATCCTTCCGTGTAGAAAACCACGGAGTCTTCTTCTTCTTGGGTTGGGTTCCTTTCTTGATACTTGTCTCATACCTCTTGCAAAAACAGTGTGGCCTCTCCAAGCTACAATGCAAACATCTGATGCCTCTGCTTACTTGGCCTTTCTTCTTGTCCAGGTTGATCATTTCTTCTATCTCCTCAGGATCATATTGCACTTCTTATGTCAGGAAGTCTCCCGGATACTCATTCGGACAATCCTGAGAGATATGTCCTTCTTCTCCACAAGAATTGGTATCAATGTTTGGGTTTGGTATATCTCCCATCATCATGGGTTCTTCTAACTCATTCCCGAGGGCTTCTTTCATTGCATTCCTTCTGCTGCTTCAAGACTTCTTATACCCTGGGGTATATTTGACATTGTGCCAGATAGTGCGTGGTTTCTTCACGCAAGAAACATGTCACCTACCCAGTTGGGCATTCCTCAGCTCGATTTTCTTCACAATGAGGGCATCCTTCCTTGTGTTCTTCCTGGGTGTGTCCTCTCTCTCCACATATCTTGCATGCGCAAATATTCTTCACATCTTTGCAACGGGGCTTCTGGGTGTTGGTGACAACATGAGACTTTTGCAGAGTCATCTTGAATTCTTCCCAAGTGATTGATGCTTGCCTATCATGGATATCTGCATGCATCTTCCACCAATGTGCAGCACCTTCTGCAAAGTACCGAAGAGCATACTGGACCATCTCGTTCCTTGCAACATGGTTAGTCCTTAGGTGATTCTCCATGTCCTGAATCCATTCTTCTGTCTCTAACCGAGTCATCGATCCAGAATACACGAGTCCAGCTTCATTCATCATCTATTGGGTTCAAGGTTGTGGAATGAGATACGAGAGAGAGAAAAAAGGAGGGGATATACACAATACAAACAATGGTTTTGAAAATAGATTTTATTTGTGGCTGTCGAGAAAAAAACAGAAATGATAGCTCAGAAATCATCGTGTCTAACGTGATTATACAACAGGGGTTTGGTCTTCTGGGGGTCATATAAATCTTTTAATTCTTTAGGGTCTTCGAATTCTTTGGGTCTTCACAGCCTTCAGCTCGTGTAGCTTAAATTCTTCTAATGCATGGTGAAATCCTCTTTACTTTGAAGTAGCCATCAATTGTTTCAATGTCTTGTCCTTCTCAAAGTGCTCTCAGTCGATCCTTAGTGTGGTCAAAGGGGAAAGGGTATTTTCTAACTATTTGAGGTAAGCGAGATCATTTGATAAAGCTCAAATAAGATGAGAAGTAAAGGGTCTTTTGAAAACAAAGTTTTTCGAGAAATGGTTTCCTAAGGGCTTTCCAGTTTCTAGGGTCACGTCCTGTAGTCAACATGTGCTCTGATACCATTTCTGTAGCGACCCGACTCAAAACGAGTCAAGCCTCTGTGTGTGCTGTGCCATCCCTGGATCAGTATGCTGGCACACATAGTACATCAATGTATATATCAAAGTGCAATCACATGTAATAATGTAAAACTGATATATACCTTACAATCTAAGCAAAAATAGTCAACGGGAGTGGAGTCCCAGTAACACCAACGGTAGGTTGAGTGCAGACCGTAACCCTGAATCGTACTCTTACTCGCCAAAGAAGAGTATCTGCAACATGAGACGTTGCAGCCGTGTAAGTCAGTACATTGAATGTACCGGCAAGATCACCATAGTAGAACTGAAGATAAAAAACTATTCTATATGCAGTAAGGCTTTGTGGCTCTGTGTCTGAATTTTTGCATAAAAGCTGGTTTTATTTCTTTTCCTACAACAAAGGAATATCAGGAATTTTCACTACAGAGTTACCTAACATGACATGGTTCCGCCAACCGATGTCTTAATGCCCACAAGTATCATAAGTTGCCCACAATTAATTATCAGTCCAGTGTTGAGAGTTCAGAGATAGATCCAAGTCCATAGGCTCAAATTGTTCGTAATCGGGGACACGGCTAATCGATTAGGTTTAACTCTGCACAGTGTTGTGTACTTTACCCACAAGATTCGTTCCCTCCTGGTAAGTCCTCGCACTTTCGGGTGTTTGAGAACAGGATGAACGAAACATGGTCTTTCAGTGTGTTTCCCTCACTACTGTCAGTGCCCATCCATTCCTAACATCGACTACATCTCGTAGCACTGCCCAGCCAGATTCACAACAAAGATCAACCAAGCCAGAGCCCATAATGACTTGTGGCTACATAGGTAAGCTTCCGGGCATGAAGTATTCATCCGTCTCTTTGAGTCTGGGTGAAGCTTTCCGCAAGATGTCATGGCGCATCTCCATGCATCCTGACCATCCACTGGTTACTCCAGGGATGCCCAATCAACCATCCTTCACCCAGTAGTGTGTATTGAAAATTTGTTTCTCGAGTCTCGAAGTCTTGAGGTCTTGAAGATGCAGGACTTGAAGATGCCTTCATGAAGTTGTCGTCCTGACGTAGAGTCCTCCTTCTCACACCACTCACGAACACTCATACCAGACCCCATCTACTTTAGCATAGCATTAAAATAACTAACGTTCCCGGGGCTTTAGTAACAATTGGTGGGTTCCTACCTCATGCATTCTACTTGACTACAAGAATTTTCAATAACACTACTGGAGGGATTTGTTGAAGGATATCACTACATGCAATAAAACATAGGTATGAAATAGATGGTCAAAGTGAACTTGCCTGTATTGTTGATGAAGAATAATATCGCTCTCAGAAATAACTTGATAGAACTATTCGTCACTCTCCGATGAAAATCTGTATAATCAAACATTGCATTCATAAGCAAACACTTCCAGCAATCAATATTAACAATCAGTAAGCAACACAAAACTAAAGGCAACAAGGTTGTGATGAAGGAAATACTTAAGACAAAACTCAAAACAACAAAACTTCATCACATCAACCAAGGGTTGGTTTTCTCTACAAATAATCCTATTTTGAAAAGTAATAAAACAAAAACAAAGTAAAATATAACAAAAGTATTTTAGTAAATATTTTACTTAGAAAATGAATTACTTTTCAAATCAAATAAGAACTATGATAAATAACACACTAAACACTATAGGTTTTCTAGCTAATAATCTTAACAACAAGTAAAACAATTGAAAAAAATAAAATAAGAGAAAAACAATTATAAAACAATTAAGTTAACAGAAAGTAAAACTTATAAAACAATTTATGAAAATAATTTCAAATAGGAAATCCAACTAGCAAGGAAATCAATTTGCAAGTTATTATGAAACTAGAATTGATTTCATGCTATAAAAATAATAAATGGCATAAAAACAAACTTGGTTGAAATACTACTGCTAAGTAACAGAAACCAAGTAAAATCTGCCAACTAATGCAAAATAAAATAAATTGAAACAATTTAAAACAAAAGAAAAAGGAATAAAACTAAAAGAAGTAAAACAGAATCTGTTTTTTAAAAATACTAATTTATAATATTCTAAAAATTCTCAAATTCTACCTACTGATAACTAAGATCACTAATAACCAGTGGCAAAAAGAATCAACTAAAAATATATTTTTAAACTCAAGATATTTAGAAAATAAGATTTTAATCAAATATGTTTGAATTAAATTTAAATATTCAAATATGGTCAAACTTTATATCTACAGACACTAGATAAAATTTGTTACACAATGCAAAAAGAATCAAATTAAAACAATTCAAAACATAAAAGATATAAAGAAAACAAAATCAGAAATTATTCTGTTTTTAAAACAAAAACAGAAAAATAGAAAAAATCTAACTAACGGACAGTGGGTGACGTGGCATGCTGTGATTGGCCGAGGCCGTGTGCGTGCGGGGTTGAAACGAGCGGACGACCTATCCTTAACAGAAAACGGTTCGGTGTTTTAGTCATCTATTCTTATGCGTCTGATCTAGATCCAACAGTGGGAGAGGAAAAAGAGCTCACCGCGGCGGTTGACGGGCTCCCGCGAGGCTCCGGTGATGTCCGAGGCGGCGAGGTGACGGGGGGTGATGCTCCGGTGGTCCTCTAGCATGGCTGATGGCACCGGTTGATGTGTGCGAGGACAGCGACTCCGTTGGTGGTCTAGGCGTCGGCGTAGGTGGTCGGAGGCGTCGGCGCGGGGCTCCGAGGCGGCGGCGGCGCTCGGGTGTCGACGAGGAAAGGAGCTCCCGTGGGTGCGGGGCTCGGGTGAGTGGTTGGGGAGGTGCGTACGAGGGTGGCAGAGCGGTTGGTGGGCTCGGACAGCGAGGAGGGGGTCGGGGACGAGCTTAGGGTGTCAATGGTGCGGCGGCGGCGACTCTGCTCCGACGAGCGATTGCGGGCAAGGGGAGGCGTCGAGAAGGGGGATTAGGGGGGAACGGGTCGCGGGCGAGGCAAGGAACTTATATAGAGGCTCGGAGTTGCTCGGGGAAGGAAAGAGAGGGAGATCCGGGGTGGATTCGGCCGGCTCCGGCAAGAAAGGAAAGGAGGGAGGAGGAAGAAGGAAGGTGACCGATGGGGTGTCGGAGATCGGGCGGTGGGCCCAGTGCGCCAGTGGGAGAGGGAAGCGCCAGAGGGAATCGGGCGGCCGATCCGATCTGATTTCGGATCTGGCAAAGAGGATACGGGCTGAAACGTTTCCATTTGGGCCTCGGAGGTTTCCTAATTAAAAGGATTTGTTTCCTTTTATAAAATAACAGAGAAAGGAAAACTCCTTTATGGCCATCAATACATTTCCAAAAAAGGAAGATTTCTACATTCAATTGACCAGGGGAATAAATGCTATTTAATGAACATTTTTCCACTGCCAAAATAAATACTTTTAAAAAAATATTTTCAGAAAATGCCTAAATTGATTTTAAATCTTTTTGCAATAAATTTTCAAATAACCCCCTTGGTTTTAGGGTTCAAATATTTCATAAAATAACCCTAGTGTGGAGTGCCATGTTACTCCTCTCAAGATCTTGTCAAGGGTATTTGAATTCCTTCAAATTTAAAATGGAACCAAATATGAAATGAATTCCATATCAGAAAATTTCAAATGCTTTCAAATTCACTCTTCAAATCTTTTTATATTGAAGAAGTCATGTCATCTTCTCTCACTGATTTGAAATGTAGGAATTTGAATTCCAAAAGCATATGGGAAAGTCATGTCATTCCCTCTCATTCAGAAGTTTTCAAAAAGTTTCAAATTCCACTCAAATTCAATCACTCAATCAAACAAACAATCATTCTAATATTTATTATAACATTCCAAAATTTGGGATGTTACACCACTGACCGAGGCGGGAGCGGTAGACGGCGATGAAGAGCAGGGCATAGCGGCCAACCGGAGGAAGGGAAGGACTGCAGGGAGGATCCCGGAAGCTCTGGGGAGACCTTGGCACGTCTAGGCAAAAGGAAGTGCCCGGGTTAGCCCGAATTCAAGCAGCGACTGCCGGCAGGGATTTGGCCATGGACGTCGATGGATGCCATGAGAGGGGGAATTTGGTGGTCCGGGGAAGTCGCTGGGGCGAGAGGTGGCAAAGGGAGCAGAGAGAGGGGATCCAAGGGCTCTCTTATAGCCGGCCCAGGGCACACCATGGACCATGTCCACGGGAGGTGCTCGGGCATGCCTGGCAGGGGAGAGAGGAGGGCAAGGGAGGAGGGCCCCGACCATGTGGCGTGACGAGGACGTCGAGACGACCTCGAGAGACATGATGACAAGGCCCAATGTTGTCGGGGCAGGGGATTGGGTGGCGGCTACAGTGCAGTTGGGCACTGTAGCGCGCTCTAGAGTGCCATTTTGGCATGCCATGGCATGCCATTGGCAGCTTATGCATGGCCACCTGTGTCTAGGGCATCCAGGAGGGTATAAACAAAGCGTAGGAGTCCTTGGATGCTTTGGTCAGCCAAAGGTCGAGGAGAGAGGTTGAGGGAAAGAGGAAAAAGGGTTGTCCAGGGGGGAATCTTGATGTTTTACCCTCCAAATAATTTAGCTATGCCCATGAGAATTTACTGGACATACAAGGTACCTACAAGAGGCTGTGGTAAAAATTTGAGGTCAAGGAGATCAATGGAAGAGGTGAAAACACCGGTTTTTGTTTTCTTCCAGAAGGTGTTTGATATAGTTTTGGACAAGCAAAAGGCCCCCACTTACTATGGGATTTAACAGGATAAAACCATGGGTAAAAACAGGAGTGATCACAAGTTTTGAGACCATTGGAGAAAAGTTGGCAATACAAATGTTGTCAACCCTAGAAATGGACAGAAATGGGTTTTCTTAGATCTAGCTATGCAAATCCATTCCCCTTGATGCACCGCTTGATGTGGTGACACAGTTTAGGGACTATAACAAGCACAAAGAGTTTGGGGCCCAATGGGGTAACTTGGCAATGTAATATTACCAGATTATTGAAATCAGCATAAATGGGTTTGAGGGGATTTGGACAATTAATCTATTATCCTTGATGCACCACTTGGTGTGGATGCATTATAGGAGGATTAAAACATGTCCAAAAATTTTGAGATTAAGGGGAGACAGTTGGTAATGTATAGTTGCTCAAATTTGGATCTGGACAGAGAGTGTTTTGGGATGTTTTGGTGAACCAAAACAATTGGGATTGAGATGAAACTTGGCAAGATGCCCACATATATAATATGTTACATGCTAGAAATTTCCTGGATTTATTTGAGAATATTTCTTATAGAAATATTTCAAATGCTTGAAATAGGCAGAAATTGATTTGATGGGTTTTGTCCAATATTTTGAACATTACCATGTGTTTAAACTCTTGTATATTGACAATATATGTCCACTTAGTTTCCCTAAATTTTCTCAAATATTTTTAAAGCATTTAAATAATTTTTCCCTATAAAAGACCATTTCTGGGCTTAAGAAAAAGCCTTTAAATAAAATATGAAAATAGTATTTTAAAATAATATTTTGTTGTTTTGGGAAGTTATATATATGGTAGGTTCGAAATAAAGCATTTGGAGAAAAAGAATCCCCCCAATTTGAGGACTTGTACGAATCTCAAATCTAGGGGTTTTGAAAACCTAATTTAAATAAATGCTTTTTGGCCAAAACAATATTTGATAAAAAATAGTTTTGGGTACTATTCAGATGGCATGATCATTGGACAAGAGTGGGGATCAAGGAAAAGAGTTTTGAGAGTAGGAGGGATTTTCTGAATATAGAGCACTAGCAAGCAATCAGACAATCAGCAATCAAGTCAAGCATAACAAGCACACAAAAGTTTTAATTGGCCCTAATTTTCGAGTCATGCTAACTTAGTCATGAGAGGCAAAACACAGGGTGTGACAGCATGATATAGGAACATGTCATCCATCATGAAAGGTTTGTTATGATGTGTAGCATAATGGAGACGAGAAATATGTAGTGCATCACATGAACTAAAACCATTGTTGTTCATGGCATCCGGAGTGTGCACACAAGTAGTGGGATCATGCAATGTATGGGATGGAACAAAATCTCCTAGTATGTATGAGGAAACTATTGTGATCTCCTCATGTGTAATAGCAGAAGCATAAGTCGGAGAATATGGACAACATCCAAAACAATGCATATTCGAAGCTAGGTGGCCATGGCATGTCATATGATAATTATTGCACAAATGATTCAAAGGAAGCATGGAAATATCATCACAAGAAAAACAAATGCCAATAACCATGGGTTTTTCATCTATGCCATATGAGCAAATGGGATTAATTTTTATGGGATATACATAGGCACTACGGTGAGATTGCAATGATGCAATATGGGTAATTTCACTCATAGCATGTGACAAGTCAAGAGGATTATCAAACATGATGTGACCAATAGAGTTTTCACATGGTATCCTATGGAGTATATCATCACAACTAGGTGAGTCAACATGCTCATCATCATATTCATCATAAATAGGGGGCACATCTAAGCATGAAGAAGACATAGCATGTGAAGTATCCATAAGGTGATCAACATCATGCAAGCAATCAATGTCCACTAGTGGGACAAGAGCATCACCTTCACCTATGTTACCTTTGTCATTCCACTCATGTGGTGTAGGTGAGGTGGCAAAGACCAAATCGTGGTCATCTTCATTGTGATGGAACCATGTGGGGGTGCATCATATTCCACCATGGCCATCGTCTTTTCCAAAGGAGGGACGAAGTCGTCGAGGATCGGCGCGTCATCGTGTATGGGACCTAGCACCAAATGAGAAGACACAATAGAGGTAGAGGTGAAGTTCTTTGAAATCATAGTGGCCTCACATGCCATCGCAACTATCTCACTCTCTCTATGTGGTGGTGGCTCACACACTCCCTCGAAGTAGGTGCACTCAAACTCACATATGGTGGAGTCACTCATCTCACTCAAGTGGTGGGGGTTGTGGCTCTCCTCACATGGGAATTGTGGAAACTTAACGTGTATGGGGCTAGTGGTGAAGTCACTCTCACTCTCGATATGGTGGCAAAAGTCTCTCAACTCATCTCCAAACACCGCCATGGTTGAAGGGAAACTCCCATGCTCAACCATCTTGTCACCGTCGCCGTGGATGAAGGCCGAACATGGCACATCATCACTCTCCTCCATGACCGAAGGGACAATCCCATGCTCGATCATCTCACTCTCGCCTCCAAATATGGAAGCATCATCCTTGCTCACCACCTTGTTGCTTGCCTCCAAAGCATGTTCCTTGAGTGGCTCCATAGTCGTAGTCATCGACCTGCCGTCTTCAAAAAGAGTCATGGTAGACTCGGCATCATCAATGCCACAAAGAGGGATCACGGTGAAGTCGGACTTGGGAGTGTCATCTCGGAGCTCGTCGAGCTTGGGCATCTTGATGGTACCATCCTCATGCTCGTCGTCATGGATCTTGGTCATCATGAAGTGTGCGGGATCGAGTAGACTTGGCCTTGAGTTCTTGTTCCGCCTTGAGAGCACCCAAGTAGAGTTCTTTGAGAGACTCGTAGTTGTTTTTGAAGATAGGCTTGGCGATGTCGTTGTTCAATCCCATCATGAAGTAGAACTTTATCCATATGGGGTCGGTCACGCCGGCTCATGGCATGGCTTTCTTCATCTTCATGAAGTACTCGTCGATGGAATTGGATCCTTGTATGGTGTTCTCCAATTTGCGTTGAAGATGTTCCGTGTAGGTGGAAGGCACAAACTCTCTCCGCATTGCTTTCTTCGTCTTGGACCAACTCATGTCGAAGCTCTTCGAAGATGTGTGAAGCCACCATGTCGACGTGTCACCATGGAAGTTTCATGCGACGCACTTCACTTGTTGTTCGGAAGGGACTTGAAGTAGCTTGAGGTAGCGGTCCATCTTGCGCTCCCACTCGAGGTACTCCTCGGGGTCTTGACTCCCATAGAAAGGAATGTCATGGTCGGTGTCAAGGTCATAGTAGCTCATGGAAGTCGCGAACTTGAGCTTGGGGAACTTCTCTTGAAGTGCTTATTGGCAAAGATGCCGCATATCCAGAGGCAAAGATGCCCTGAAGTCACTTGGCAAAGATGCTAAAGTAGGTGGTGAAGTCATTGAGCGGTGGTTGGTGTCGAGCTCGTGATCTTCACACTTGTACTTTGTCGGATGCCTTGATGTTGGCGTCGTTATTTCTTCATGTCGTTAATGTTGTCGATGCCGATGTGATCTTGCCGGAGATGGATGCTCGAGAGCAGGTGCACTTGAGCGACTTCTCGAAGATGATGAAGACCTCATGCGGTTCTTGATGAGGACCTTGAGCTCCTCCATTTGAGCGTGCATCTTGGCGACGATGATGTTCTTCATGGCATCAAACTCGTCAATGTTGTTGTAGACCGAAGATGGTGTGCTTTGCCTGGCAATCACAAGACTCGAGCAAAGGTGAGTCGGAAATGAGATAAACAATACCAAGATACCGTTCCCAAAGTTGAGGATGTATCCTGATTCACTCAATGTGAATTGAGAGAATAGTGGAATTAGTACCAGACTTGTTCACTCACAGCTACAACATAAAGCTTATCGAGTGGCTTGGTTAGGACAAGTGGCAAAAAATTCAATCAAAATGAAGTCCAAGATATTGTAAATTTTGAGATAAATCCAATGGACTCAAAATGCAAAGCAACTGATCACAAATATAGAGGAGGTCAACAGAGAAACACACGCGGTGGGATAATTGGGCTTGTGCAACTATAGGGATGAGCAAAGCTCGTGTTGCACAAACACAAGGAGAGACGCTAGATTATTGCATGTTTGGGCACGATTCACCACTTGGCACCAATCCTATTCATGCAAGCATAATTTTCCTATTCCAAGTATCCTCATGCACAAGTATCTCTTTTCATGCTCAACTCTTTGCTTATCATCTTTGATCTTTCTTTCTTGCTTAAAGATTTTTTTCTCTTTTTTTCTTCCTTTCCACTATTCTTATTGAGCCTCAACCAACTATATGAGATAAATATCGCAAGATATGCACGGGAACAAGAAATTGCACTAGATGATATTTTCGATGATGCAACAATATGGTATCGTATCACTAAGGTGCACAAGTTTTCGCGAAGCCCGGCAATACTCGGATAGCTAGTCCCAATAGGTATGAAGGTAATTGCAAAGATGGTGGGGCTAACAAGATGCAATGGCAAGGAAGGTAAAGCGTATGACAGAATGTATACCTTCATCACACTTAACCTTTCACGAAGTCGAGGTGAACCGGCCTTGCTTCCGGTTGAAGATGGTCTCAAAGGATGGATGGTTGTTGTCGGTTTCGAACGTCGGTGGTTGATGTGATGATGGACTGATCACCGGTGGTTCATGAATAAGTAACCGTCCCTGAGTATCCTAAACACCTTACGAGACTCAAATCACAACTCAAGAAACCACAAATGCAAAGGTAAACCAAATGGGTTAGGTTGCGGAAGGCTATGGTGGTATTGCGGATGAAATGGTGGAGGGCCTAGGCAAACTTGCCAAAATTTGAAAATTTTGAAGTGGACAAATCTTGGTAAAACCAATATGATAAGCTTGGGCACGTCGATAGCTTCAAAACGAGCCAAAGAACACTCAAATCGGAGTTCAGGAGCGAAAGTTACGGCCAAAACGATGAAATGGCTGAAGCTGAAATCTAGGAAAGACTCTGGTTAGACCAGAAGTTCTGGGCCTGGCGGAACTTCCGGGCTCTAGAAGTTCTGGGGGGTGGAAGTTTCGAGGGGGTGGGGAAAATGTGTGGAAACTTTCTGGTTAGCCCAGGAGTTTCGGGGGAGGGACGGAAGTTACGGGGTCCGGAAGGTAGGGGAGTGCCCGGAAGTTCCGGGGATCGCAAAAACAACTCCGAGACGAACCCTAATTTCTGGATCCAAGAACGGGGGCGGAAAAACTCGATTTTTAGGGCGAAATTGGAGGGGGAAAAGGTGGAATTAGGTCTAGGGGACGCCAAGGGAGGTAGATCCACTTGCCAAACACCAAATCCAAGGATCAAAATCAACAAAAACTCACAAGAACAACAAATCACAAGAAAATTTTGGGGGCTATTGTTGGTGGGCATTTTCGAATTGGGTCGAAATCAAACAAAATCAAGCTAGAAAATGAAGAGGGGGGACTCCAAATTCGTGTGAAACGTGGCTCATGATACCAATATGATACGGGGCAAGCCCGTGTGTGTCGACCTTTCACGAATTGGAAGGGGATTCCATGAAGAACGCGAAGAACACGAAGGGGAAATCACAAGAGGAAAACACTCAAGAACAAGTCCAATCACACATCCACTAGACTCACCACACACAAGATCCACAAGGTACATGAACAACAAAGGGAAAGAAGGATACATGGTAGAGTTCATCCCAAATCCCATGGGGAGATGAGGCCTTGATATCCCAGAGGATCTTCCCTCTTGAGGGGCCTTCACATCCACTAGGGGATCTTCTTCATAGAGGCATTACTCCATGGGAGAGGTAGTCCAAGGAGCTAGGCTCAACTATCTAAGAGCAAAACCATAGCTAACCCTAGAATGGAGGTGGGAGATGAGTATATATGGTGCAAGCCACGAAGGGGTAAGTGAGGGGCAAAATAGGTACACGGGGTGCGGCCCAAGTCTCTGCGCACAGGCAGGCCCGGAAGTTGTGGGATGGACGGAAGTTCCAGGCTTCAGAGGTTCCGGGCGAGGTACCGGCAGGGTCCGGGCTATCCAGAGAGTTGGCACGTCTAGGAGCTCCTCTAGTTGCCGGAGGCCGGAAGGTCTGGGCCGGCCGAAAGATCCAAGGTCCGGAGGTTCCGAGAAGGCTGGAAGGTTCCGGGCTTCAGAATGTCGTCCTCGCTTCTTCTTGCGTCTCTTCCAAGCTTCCCTCGCGGATGGTGTAGTCATACGTAGGTGCTGGCACTCCTCCTCGTCATCTATGAAGCTCCGACAATACCTATGCATGCACATGAGAGGAGTGTCAAGTAGTATACCATCCTCAAAGGGGTCAAGTGAACACGTGTAAAGGAGATGATTCACCTTTATGTATGTGAAGCAGATGTCGCACGTGTCACTTTCCTAAGGGACTCTTGCCATGGTAATGTCCATAGGATGCTCCGCATCAGCCAAGGCCTATGCTCATGATCCGACCATGTTATGGTTCAGTAAAGCTTAGGGGTTAAGGATCTTAGGATGTGAGTGAACGTCCATAATCTTATCCTTGAGTATCGTTCTTGGATGCCAATAGTCCTACCTATTAATCTATCCAAAAGTCATCCCATTCGCCACCAAATGCGCCCAGCCAAGTACGGTGGGAGACCTGATTGGCCCTCTCCATACCATTGATGCCTTGGTTCACTATGTCTACCAATGCGATCACAAGGATGTCTACTTCGACTTTCTCCTCCTTGGTCACAATCAGTTTCGGAAGCCTCCAAATGCGCCTAGCCGAGTACGGTGGGAGACCTGATTGTCCCTCTCCGATTGGGATGTCCTGGCAGTAAAAACAAGTCCCTTGCCAACCCTTGACCGTGTCGGGAAAATTCATTTGCGGAAAACTACCCTTTCCTATCAGCTGGATGCCTAAACCCCCCACACAACTGGTATACATTCGTCTTCCCTCCCGTCTGAGCGGATTACTTTATGGTCATCACTTAGCATGTGAATAGGTGTTTGCACAGACCCCAGTGAGGGTGACAACCGAGGAAGTTTCGCAACGGGAGATGAAGGCCACCAAATAGGAAATTGCATTGGGGTAAGGTGGTGGAGATGAGCCCAGTAGAAGTTCAAGAAGGCTCGGAAGAATGGTTGGGGAGGCAAGCGAAACCTCGATCGATATGAGTTGTGAGGAGGACCTGCTCATCCCCACATGGCATTGGCTCGACATCACTTGCTTCTGGCAGCCGCCAGCTTTCTGCGACTAGGAGGCCCTGTCTCTTCAGCTCCTTCAACCGACCGGTGGTGGTCTGTGGCGGCATCCAATCGCCCTCGACGAAGCCTGCGGGCACACCTACACTCGAGAAGGACCCGCGTGAAGCCTTCTTCACCTTTTCATCCTTCGCGGTCGCGCTCCTCATCATCTTCAGAAAACTTGGGTGGCGAATCAGTGGGGCTGTGGTGCAGGCGGAGCTCTCGGCAGGATAGAGGAGAAATAGAAGAAGTGGGGAATGGGAGTTATCTCTATCTTCCCCCCTCCTGGTCAAGTCTTATACCTATTTTGGCGGATTCATGGCCGTGAGATCAGCGGTCATCGCGCAATCGACGGGCGGTAGCAGATTCCCAAAATCTTCCGGGCAGCATTGTGGGGACGCGTGGCGATATTTGCGTCATGGGAATCGAGGCGCCGCATCCACTTTCCCCACTTAGATGTAACCGCCCACGCCCTCCCCCCCCAACTTCTAAATCTCTAGGGATTACACCGCAACATGGTCTGAATGGGCGCCGCGCCAACTGGTGTGCTCCGACGTGTCAAAACCCACTGAGTGAGCGAAGAAGAATCATTTACCATGATATGTCTCGAACGTATCTATAATTTTTGATGATGTCATGTTATTATATTATCTGTTTTGGATGTTTTATATGCATTAATATGCTATTTTATATTATTTTGGGGACTAACCCATTAATCTAGAGCCTAGTGCTAGTTTCTAGTGTTTCCTTGTTTTTGAGTTTTGCAGATATGGAATATTAAACAAAGTCCAAACGGAATAAAATCTTCGAAATGATTTTTTCTGGAAGGAAACAAATCCACAAGACTTGGAGTGCACGCCAAGGGATCTACCAGGAGATCACAAGCCTGGTAGGCACGACCACCCCCTGGTCGCGCCTGGCAGGCTTGCCATCTCCTGGCAGGTCTCCTAACCCTATTCTTCGTCCTATAAATACCCAAATATTCCCCAACATCAAAATGATCCACACAAATACTTTCCCTCTGCCAAAAGCCTCCATTCCCGAGAGATCCAATCTTGGAGCCTTTTCCGGTAATCTATCAGAGGGGGTTTCTATCAAGGACGACATCTACATCAACTCCATTGCCCCTCCGATGATGCGTGAGTATTCCACCATAGACCTACAGGTTCATAGCTAGTAGCTAGATGGCTTCTTCTCTCTCTTTGATCTTCAATACCATGTTCTTCATGATCTTCATGGAGATCTATCCGATGTAGTACTCTTGTGTGGTGTGTTTGTCAAGATCCTATGAATTGTGGTTTTATGTTCAAATTATCTATGAATCTTATTTGAATCTTCTCTTAATTCTTATATGCATGATTTCATATCCTTGTAAGTTTGTTCGAGTTATTGGTTTGGTTTGTCCAACTAGATTGGTAATTCTTGCAATGGGAGAAGTGCTTAGTTTTGGGTTCAATCTTGCGGTGTCCTCACCCAGTGACATAGTAGAGGTAGCGAGGCACGTATTGTATTGTTGCCATCAAGGGTAACAAGATGGGGTTTTCATCATATTGCTTGAGTTTATCCCTCTACATCATGTCATCTTACTTAATGTTTTACTTTGTTCTTCATGAACTTAATACTCTAGATGCAGGCAGGAGTCGGTCGACGTGTGGAGTAATAGTAGTAGATGCACAATCGTTTTGGTCTGCTTGACACGGACGTGATGCCTATATGCATGATCATTGCCTTGTATAACTACATGATTATTCGCTTTTCTATCAATTGCTTGATAGTAATTTGTTTACCCACCACAATATTTTCCTTCAAGAGAGAATCCTCTAGTGAAACCTATGGCCCCCGGGTCTACTTTCCATAATGTATTTTTAGAGCTATAAACCAAAAAATACTTTGCTGCAATTTATTTACCTTTTACTCTCTGTTCTCGTTTACATCTATCTCTATCGGATCTAACCCTTGCAAATAACCGTGAAGGGATTGACAAACCCTTTATAGCGTTGGGTGCAAGAGTTTGATTGTTTAGGTGCATCCATTGGTAACTTGCTTGTTCCTCCTACTAGATTGATACCTTGGTTCTCATCAACTGAGGGAAATACTTATCTACTTTGTTGCATCACCCTTTCCTCTTCAAGGGAAAACCAACGCATGCTCAAGAGGTAGCAGACCACTCGGATGAATTCTTGACTATCATAGGAACATCCGAAAGGTCAGCATTTTTTAGCAGTACCAGTCTGAATTTTCCACAATATTACACTCAGGTCTCTAGATATTCTCTCTCGAGAGTGAATTCAACTCTAGTCGAGTGACTCACAAAATCTGTTATGGTTTAAAAGCCAAGTGAGAAATGACCTAACTCATTTCCTAACGTCCCTGGGACGTCGATGACATCACTACATGTCGCTCACTCGTCCCCCCAAATCTCAACTGATTGGGGGGCTACTTATGAGGTCACCTACCCGAGGTAGGGTCAAGGAACATATATCTAGGGCTCACTTGGGGTCCCACATGATCATGAGAGTCCCTGGACTACTTTAGCATTCGGAAAATTCTTTTAGATCCACTCGGATCCTTAGAAGTCACTCGGACATCATTTTCCCAAGCTTCGACACTCGGGCGAGAAGAAGCAGAGGCGATGCAGGAGCAACAACGTTCGAGAGAATTAACTCGCCTTAAGTGATGTAAATATGACATTACCTATAATGATCCCGGTTAACACAACCATTTATAGTAACTCCGACAGTCACTATCATTAATACCCTCGTGATGGCGCTCGGCAGGAGGTGGCGCACTCTATATAAGTCACTCCCTGGCGCGAGGTTACGAATTCCCTATAATCAGATAAACCTATAAGCAAACACTAAGCCCGAGGGCTCAAGACGTAGGGGCTTTACCACTTCCGAGTGGGGCCTGAACTCGTACATCTGAGTGTTACACTTGTGTTGTAGCTACGCTTTGCCTTTACTCGTACGTACCCCCCGTACTACTATCAGTCTTACTCCCACTACACGACACATGGTCATCCGTTCCAGCACGACCCTGTATCGAGAATGACCACGTCACTCCCGCCACTAGTAATGTGGGCTCTGTGCTAGCATTGACCAAAGTAATCAACAAAGCCCCATCCCATAAGGGGTATCGTGGTTGTACATATAAGGTTGGAGTAACGGTTGCAACTTAAACCAATTCGTTTTCGAAAACAACACACTCACTTGCCTCAATATACCACTTCTTTATCAAGTGGATACCTAGCTCAACATCATCTCCCTCGGGCATTAGTGGCACCCAATGGGGTTTTCGAAAAGGTCTTTGGTAAACATTTGTTTTCCATCTCAATGCATATACCCGTCCCACTTGCTTAGCAACTACTTAGCATCCTAACTACTTCCCACCCGCATAACCCTCATAGGAAGATAGGGTCATGCACAATGCAAGTATCAATGAGAAATGCATCGAAGACCAACCTGGCAAGGTTGTCACCGCATCATCAACATGCTTCTCAATGCAACGAAATAAAAGTGCTATAATTTCATGCAAGAAATAGTTTCATCGACATGGTCAAAGTGTTCTTGCCTGGCTCAACAAGGTCATCGGGTCTTCACACGCTTCTGGTCCAACTCAGAGCACTCCGTCTACTTCGTCAACTAACGTCAGAAACAGCCATAATTAGCAAGACAACAAGAAGGGAAAAATAAAAGTGTTCTAACATAGGAATTTTATTGTTCTTGGACATCTCTGGTCATAAGAAAAATACCTAAAGTGGCTCTACTGGAGTTGGATCAATGAGCCTTTTTGAAAGTTGGAAATGGAGGAAATAATGATCCTATAAGAAGTCTACAGATTTTTTTTATAAAAATGAGTGGAGGCATGAGTTTAGAAACATTTAGAAAGTGGTTTCACTATATTTGGAGTTGGGATGAATTATCTAGGAGTTTCCTAAGATTATATAAATGGGACATGGAGCCATTTATTAGATCCAATAGAAATAAAGGTGTGTAAAAATATTAACCATGTTTAGATAAATAAAGCATGATTTTTGGAGTCTATGGAAATTTGAAGCTATGATGAATGCTCTAGGGGTTTGCAAAGGGGCCTTTGGGAGGTTCAAGTTCAAATATTGAATTTGAACAGAACAAAATGTTTTCTAGAAAAATGTGCAATGCATATATTTGGTTATTTCATGATTTTAGGAACACCTAGAATTTTGAATCATCAAATTTGGAGTTAATATTATTTTTATAGAGATTCTACAAGTTTCTACAAAAATAGAAAATGAAAAAGGTTTTACCTAACTGCTAAAGTGCGCACAAGGCGCGGGACAGGGAATGGGCCGTCCCAGTGACTCGGTCAGGCTGGGGGAGCGGTGACGCCGAAAGGGCACCCGGGGGTTACGCCTTCCCCGAGCGAAGGCGCCTGTCTGGTCTTCCCGCCTCCACTTATCGCTGGGCCCGACCCACTATGTCGCTGACACACGGCTCCCGCCGGGGAGGGCCTCCTTCCTCCTCCCGCTCGAGCAGAGATGGAGTAGGGTAGGCAGAGCCGAGTGGTGACGGTGCTCACCCCGGCTGCATCGGCGACCTCCGGCGTTGCCCCAGCCATCCTCGAGTGCACGACAACAAGGCGCCTCCATCCCCACACCGCACGGACGCCGAGGGGCACCTGAACGATGGCAGGCGGATGGCGGTGACGGTGAACTTGGACAGGGCAGCGCAACCGGGGAGAGAAGATATGGAGCTGAGGGGGAGGAGCAATGTGACGCTAGGGGCTCTCGCGTTGACTAGAGGGGGAGGGAGCAACCGTGGGGCTCAGATTTGAGTTGCGGCCGTCGGAGGAGTTTCGAATACAGGGAGGGAGCAACCGTGGGGCTCATATTTGAGTTGCGGCCGTCGGAGGAGTTTCGGATACAGGGATGGATGTAGGGTACAGGAGGAAGAATGGGGAGGTCAGGGAGGTAGCTGAGAGGGAGACGAGTGGACTAGGGGCGTTCAGGGTGCTCGAGGGAGGTAAATGGAAGAGGGCGACGAAGGTGATCTCGGTTGGCCTCCATGGTGCCCTTGAGTGCAGTGAGCACGCGCACTTGAGCAGCCTTGGAGCCATCCTAGCATTTCGGAGGGGAATGGGAGGTGAAAAGGAATACCCTGGCGCGCGTGAACATCCTGCTACAGCCAAACGCGAGCTACACACTAGTACGTCCGCCTGCTATACAAACGTTTTTTAACCCCTTTCTGTGACGTAGTCTCTAACCGTCGCCTTACATGTGTGGGTGATAGGGGGCCTATCGCGCACGACCCGAAAAAATCAGTTGGCGATGCTTGCTCCCGGTTACACACGATAGGCAAAATTATGGCGTGTGTGATTGGAAGGACTATCCCAAACAGGTATTTAGGAGAAATCGTGTGAGATGTGCATACCATCCCACACAGTGAATCCCAAACATATGTTTCCATTCGTATTGTACATCACACATAATTTTCTGCATAACATCGTTTGTGTTAGGGGTGGCCATCACGCACAGTGCGTAGAAGAAATCGTTTGGCATAGGGCTATCCATCACACACACGTTTTATGTGAAAATGTTTGCAAATGGGTGTTCTAACACACAGTTTGCGCCTAGAAATCGTGTGTGATTGTTCACTGATCCAACACGCCAATTCTCTAGCAAGCGTGTGGATTTTTTAGGTCATCGCTGACGGTGTTCTATGACAAACCGTCTGCAATATGAAACCCCAATAATTAGGCTAATTGCTCTATTACTTATAATCTAGCTAGTAAACAAATTGATACTTCATATCAAGCACACAATATATTTCATTTTATATTATGGCAACCAGGATTTCATAATTGAAATACATCACAGTACAAAATCATATAGGCATATACTACCTAGCTACCCAATTACATGACAGGACCGAGTTTCACATGAAATATCTAAAACCTTTAGAAAATAGCATCATATACGGTAAATAGACAGATGAATCTCGTCTAGAAAACTATTGAAGCGGAAGGCAAATATTGAGCCTTCACTAATGTCGAAGTTTCTTGCAACTTTATGCCAGTGTCTGTGGATGGTTGCCCGTCCATCCTTCATCCTCTTGAGGAAGACATCAAGATTATACCATGGGTGTTGTATGAATATCTTCCTCGCCTCTTTTGACCATACAGGTGGTTTGAGGCGTACTCATCGATGAAATGCTTTGGAAAGGACTAGAAACAAATATATGCGTAAATTGCATTTCTAAAAATTGAAATGTCACAAAGGGAAAAAGACAAGGTAAAAGAGATAGTACCATCCTATAGTTCACTAATGTCTTCTTCATAATGTGCTATTCGCAAAAGGATCATGAAAGTGCAAACCTCGATGGTAAACCTTAGTGTCTCCCATTGTTCCCCGTGTAACATGTTTAAGAATAGATATTGATTAGTAAAATCTCTGAATGAAAGATAAATGCATTGCATATCCAACATATGAATTCAAGCCACATGGAAAAGCCAAGCGTGCTAAGAACTATGAAATATAGAAATTGTAGGTTTCACGTGCATAACAAAACAAAATTGTACCAACAATAATTGAACATCACATTGCAGACGATCACCAAAACAACTGAACCAAATAGTTAACTAAGCATCACATTGCACAATATAAGATAGTAGTAGAATGTCAGATTGCATACTAGCATTACATTGCATATTTCACTAGAGTTTCTTAAGGGAAGGCAGGAGTAGCACATGTAGCAGGTAAAATAAACATGTGTAACACGCGTAGCTAGCTGAACACGGGTCATTAGTAATTAAGCTTAAAAAAGATATACCTTGTCGTTGGAGATATCGATAATGCTGGGATTGGACGAGGGTGAGGCCTCCACATCATGGGTGCCCTCCTCGTAGTGGTGAGTTGCCTCGGCCTGTCCGGGCACCAACCTGCCTGCTATGGAGTTGAGGAAAGCACGGGCACGCTGAGAAAAACAACTCGGAGTCATCATCGAAGGCAACATCGGAGCCCTGGACAAAACACAACGAGATGTTGTTCAAAGCACACAACCGCGTGGCAGCATCCGCGCATGAGGCGTCGGCGGTGGCCTCGATGTCTAGATGTTGCTCCAAGATCTAGGGGCCAGCATGCATGGCAGCCATCACGGCCTCATCCGCGCATGCGATCGTGAGTTTCTTCTGCGCTGCGAGGTGCTCCTTGAGATCCTGGCTATACTGTGTGCAACATGTCTTTCGGTGGTGATTATGTGGGGGGTGGATCGGTGATTTTGGTGGAATGTGTCGCGCCGACAGTCGGGCCATGTGGAATGGAGGAGAGGGGGTGGGGGAGGGGGTATGGGGAAGATTTGGATTACGTGACTATAACTAGCAGGATGAGGTTGAGCAGCAGGAAGGAGCGTCACCGGCGAGGAGGCAGCGTTGCAAGCAAGCAATGAAGGTTTGAACTTAGGAAATGAAGGGGGCAGGGGGAATGGGAAATGTGGCTTTTGGTTGGTATGAGGGGAGGGGGGTAGATATTTGCACGGCAGCCCAAAATTTCGTTCGATGTGGCGAAAAAGTAGCACGCACAGTCACATCGGACATAGTACCATTACCATTTTATCTCGTGTGTGATGAGTCTGAACGTGGAAATTTTGGTCTACAAGCTTCCGGTGTAAGATATTGGATTCTACATTGCACACGATACTTGCATTTCATGTTCATTTGGAAGAGAAAATGGGGATACGGTGGCAAATATTGGTCTGAATTTCCCTCGTTACATTGGTCATTTCTTAGTTTAACAACACTTGAAAATTTGAGTAGTACACAAAAGAGCCTACAACACTGCCCGCACTTACTTAATTGAGCAACTAATAAACATTAGTTAATTGACTTAAACATTACTCTAACAAAAGACCATCGCTCTAGACAGAGACTAATATTCTGCCTGGCATTCGTCGATCTCCGACGCCTCCTCGATGACCAGCTCCCGCTCGACGAACTCCAAGGAATGGAGATCCATTGGATCTATAGCCACATACTCCAGCATCTCGCAGTCTTCGTGCACCATATCTTTGGATAAGGCCGCAATGAGACGGGCGTGGGCGGCCTTGCTCCGGCATGGATGGCCAAAATCTTGCCTAGGGAGGCCGCCCATGAACGGACGCCTGCTAGAGCACACTTAACGATTACCAACTCAAAGAAGGTGGGTTGTCGGCTGGTGTTGGAGAAGGCAGATGTTATTTGTGTAGCGACCGACACGAGATGGGCGTGGGCGGCCTCAAGATGGGACTAGGCGTCCGCCATCAAGGCTACGACGACCGTCGAGGAACTGACAACTAATGTGTCGTTCTCGCCACTTGCTATCCCCGTTACGGTTGTTGCTGCCGCCCTCTCAGCTGCAGCAGTTGCCCTTTTGGTTGTTGCAGTAGCTCTGTCGGAGGTAGCGGTCGCGTTCAAGCATGTTGAGAGCGCGCTCATGGCTGATGTAACCGCGCTCGGGCTGGAGTCGGTTGTCGAAGTTGCCCTCACGATGGGGATCCACGTCCCCATCTTTCACTGGCGACGATTGAAAAGTAAAATGGGCTGAGAAGTCAGTGTGGTAAACTCCCTGGCGGTGTGCTACAAACGACGAAGCTTCAGGCCTAAGCCATGTATTACGAGGATTGGCCCAAGTTATTTATTACTGCATCACAAACGATTCATGAACGTCAACTGTTTGTGAAAGACATAATCTTCAGAATGTTTTCAAAACAAAAAATGATGTTAATTCGACAAAGGACGGTGTTTGGATTGCAATAAGATTTATGTGTAGTGAACACTGACCAGTAGTTGTGTCGTGCTAAAATATGGAATTATTCAGGGTCTGTTTGGCATTTTTACAAATTAATTGAGTTTTCTAGACATTTAATGTGTATAATTGAAATTCGAACTATCATCCCAATGTCCGTGCATCGAAATGGGATGAAAAATCATATTAGTGTCTATGGCTTCATCTTTAGGTCATGGGCAATAAATGGGAATGAACTTCAAACATCTTAGCATCTTGGCTCGGGTACAAACTTTGAGAAACTTGGTTTTAAATTAGTGTAAATCCAAAACACGTCAGAAATTCTAAAAACTTGGAATGTTGTCATGACATGGCACATCTGTGCCATGGTAAAAAACATTGTCCAACATGGGAAAATTATAGTCACTAGTCCCTTACAAAACAGAGCTTCTGACTTCAATCTTTGAGGTCCCGATAAGGAAAATGTCACCTTATGTAGGTAAAGCGACATCCGCGCATCTTCTCACCATGAAATTTTGTTAGAGGCAACTCGCACCAGTAAGAGTGTCTTTCTAAAATATGGATTTATTCAGGATTCTTTTCTCATTTTCATATTGTAATTGAGTTCTCTATGTATACAATGTGGATAATTAAAATTTGAACTAAAATCACAAGGTCCGATGCATCAAAATGGGTTGAAAAATCATATAAGTGTCCATGGCTACTTTGCGCCCCATGCAAGATATGGGAATGGATTTCAAACATCTCGGGGTCTTGACTCGGCCACATACATTGAGAAACTTGGTTTTACATTCATGTGTAAATCAAAAACTTGTCAAAAATTAGGAAACTTGGCATGGTGTCATGGCCTGGCTCATATGTGTCCTGATTATAAATTGACCAATTTGGGACAAGTTTTGCCACAAGCCCTTACAAACCTCCGCTACTCACGAGAAGCTAGCTTTTGTGGTTTCTATAAGGAGCGTGTCACCTTATGTGGGCGAATCAACACCCACTGCCTCTTCTCGTCTTGAACTATATATTTCTAGAGGCCACATATACAAAAATGAGCGTTGTTCCAAAAGATGAAATTATACATGGTTCGTTTGGGCTTTTTATATATTAATTAACTTTTATATGCATTATTTAACGTGCATAATTCAAATTTGAACTAAATTCACAAGGTACGGTGCATCAAAATGGGTTGAAAACCATATAAGTGTACATGCATCTTTAGGATCCCATGCAATATATGGGAATGACTTTTAAACATCTCATGATCCTGGGTCGGCCATACAAACACTAAGAAACACGGGTTTTAAATCATGTGTAAATCAAAAAGTAGTGAGAAAATTCATGAAACTTCGCCATGGTGTCATAACATGCGTGGCTCATATGCGCCATGGTAAAATAATGTCCAATTTGGGACAAGTTTTGGCTCAAACCCTGCACAAACCAAAGGTTAATTATCATGCAAAGCTTTGTTGCTTTGATATGGAATGTGTCACCTTATGTGGACGAATCGACATCCGCTTCCGCTTCTCGTCTTGAACTATTTTTATAGGCCACATATACCAAAATGAGAGTGTTTTGCCAAAATATGAAATTATACATGGTTCGTTTGGCTTTTTATACATTAATTGACTTTTATATGCATTATTTAACGTGCATAATTCAATTTTGAACTACAATTAGAAGGCTGGTGAATCTAAATGGGTTGAAATCGTATAAGTGTACATGCATCTTTAGGATCCCATGTAATATATGTGAATGAATTTCAAACATCTCGCGGTCTTGGCTCGACCACAAAAACATTGAGAAACTCGAGTTTTAAATCATGCGTAAATCAAAAACTAGTGAGAAAAATCATGAAAATTGGCATGCCGTCATAACATGCATGGCCCATATGTGCCCTGGTAAAATAATGTCCAATTTGGGACAAGTTTTGGCACAAGCCCCGCACAAACCAAAGATTAATTATCACTTGATGCTTTGTTGTTTCGATATGGAATGTGTCACCTTATCTGGGCGAATGAACATATGTTGCCTCTTCTCGTCTTGAACTATTTCTCTAGGCAACATATACTAAAATGAGAGTGTCGTGCCAAAATATGAAAATATACATGGTTTGTTTGACCTTTTTATACATTAATTAACTTTATATGCATTATTTAACATACACAATTCAAATCCGAACTACAATCACAAGGTCCGGTGCATCAAAATGGGTTGAAAACCATATTAGCGTGCATGCATCTTTAGGTCCCATGCAAGACATGTGAATGAATTTCAAACATGTCGGGGTCTTGGCTCGGGCACACAAACATTGAGAAACTAGGGTTTTAAATCATGTAAATCAAAAACTCGTCAGGATATTCATGAAACTTGGCATGGTTTCATGAACATGGCACATAAAGGCGTCATAGAATTTTGTTTTCCTATTTGATACTCGTTTTTTAATATATATATATATATATATATATATATATATATATATATATTCTTCTAGAGCCAACATTGAGAATATTAGTTAAATTATACTCCCTCCATCCTAAAATTCTTGTCTTAGATTTGTCTAGATATGAATGTATCTAAATACTAAAATATGACTAGATACATCCATTTCTAAACAAAACTAAGACAAAAGTTTTGGGACAGAGGGTGTAGTAAATCTAGAACACACATAAAATTCAAGAAATTTGGCATGGCGTCATTATATAGCACAAATATGCGGTGGTATTTTTCATGTCATTAATAGCAAACAAAAGCTTTTTGGAACAAAGAACGGTCACGTTTCAACGCAAACGGATGCATTATTTTCAAACCGTTAGCGTTCTACTGCCCTTTACGTGCTGCCAAGAGTCGCACTCTTTTATTGCCTAGGGCTTAGGAGGTGTCGTGTGAGCAGCTGCTTGAGTTGATAGTAGGCGTGCGAGCTGGCATCCGCCGCACAGGCTCACCGGGAGGCGTGCGGGCAGTACGCCGAAGACTCAGCGGGAATCGAGCCCTTTGACCTCCGTATCCGCTCTCCTCGCTTCTAACCTGTCCATCAATGGTGCCCGAGCTGCCCACTCACTCACAATCCTCCATATATCTTAGCCTCACATTCCCCTCCATCTTCATACCTCCACGACGACCTACGTCATGGTGCAGAAGGATCATATGACACTAGTCTTCCGGTTTGGTGAAGTTGACACCGAGCCGGAAGAGATAGAGCATACAGACGAATGGGGTGCCATGGACATGGCCCAAGAGGAGTTGCATGCCAAGGGGATGCTGCCCCGATGCACTCGCCATCAACCATCACCGCGCCCGTGCCAGCCACCATCCTCGTGGCATTGACGGGTTGTTCACCCAGCATCATCGCAGCGCTGGAAATCGCAGGAGTTAGGGAGGTCCCCGCCGACCCGCGTGAGCTCGTGTACTTGCAAGCGCTAGCGCTTCCTCCTACCCTCGTGCTCGTGCACACCCTTGCACATGGCACGCCAGTCCTAGTGCGCGTGCCCGCACCGACGGCACCCGACCCCTTGCACGCACCAGCACCCGTCATGCCCCCCTCAGCGGATTCGGTCGCCGCCATCGACAGCTTTCTTGCAGCACCCCTAGTTGCCGCCCCTTGGCCACATGCCCGTTGATACGTCTCCAATATATCTTTAATTTTCTGCTTGTTCCATGCTGTTATATTATCATTCTTGGATGTTTTACAATCATTTTATTACAACTTTATATCATTTTTTGGGACTAACCTATTGACATAGTGCCAAAGTGCACGTTGCTGTTTTTGCTTGTTTTTTACTTCGTAGAAAATCAGTACAAAACGGTGAAAAAATGATGCAGGGAGTTTCGTGGACTTTTTACGGACCAAAAGAAAGAAGATGGTCCAAAGAACATCAGACGAGGGGGCGAGGGGGGCTAGGGGGGCCAGCACCCACAAGGGTGCGCCAGAGGCCCACTGGCGTGACCTGGTGGGTGCTGAGGCCCTCGGGCACCCCCTCAACTCACTATCGATTCCCAGAAAATCCGAAAACCTGAGGAGAGTCGACGAAACATAATTCCAGCCGACGCAAGTTCCAGAACCTCAAGATCCAATCTAGACACCATCACGGAGCGGTTCATCTTCATCATACATGCCTCTCCGATGATGCATGATAGTCCACCATAGACCTATGGGTCCGTAGGCAGTAGCAAGATGGCTTCCTCTCTCTCTTATGATTATCAATACAATGGTCTCTTGGAGATCTATTTGATGTAAACTTTTGTAGTGTGTTTGTTGGGATCCGATGAATTTTCAGTTCATGATCAGTTCCTATCCATGAATATGATTTGAGTCATCTTTGATCTTTTATTTGCATAATTACTTGTAGCCTCATATTTGTTCTTCGAATCTTTGGTTTAGTTAGGCCAACTAGATCGATTTTTCTTGCCATGGGAAGAGGTGCTTTGTGATGGGTCCGATCTTGCGGTGTTCTTTCCCACTGATAGAAAGGACAGCAAGACACACATTTATCATTGCCATTAAGGATAACAAGATGGGGTTTATTCCTACATGAATAGATCTTGTCTACATCATGTCATCTATTGTGTTACTCCGTTTTCCATTAACTTGATACACTAGATGCATGCTGGATAGCGGTTGATTTGTGGAGTAATAGTGGTAGATGCAGGTAGGAGTCGGTCTACTTATCTTGGACTAATGCATATATATAATTATCTTTGCCTTGGCTATCATCATGACTATTCAATTTTCTATCAATTTCCCAACAGTATTTTGTTCACCCACCGTGCGCTATACTCATGAGAGAAGCCACTAGTGAACCCTATGGCCCTCGGGTCTACTTTTCCACCATATTGCTTTCCGATCTACATTTTTGCAATCTTTGTTTTCAGGTCTACAAAACAAAAAAACAAAAACTATATTGCTGCATATTTACTCTTTTATTTTGTGTTCTTGAGAGATCTATCTCTCCTACCTATCATTACCTAATCTATCTTATTAACGCAGAGAACATGACAACCTCTCTTTCGCGGCGTGTTGCAAGTAATTTTTTGTTTGTGTGCAGGTGTTGTTTACGTGGGTGCGTGATCTTCCTCTACGGATTGATATCTTGGTTTCATAATTGAGGGAAGTACTTACCGTTGCTATGCTGCATCATCCCTTCCTCTTTGGGGAAATACTAACGAAGTCTCAAGCCACGTCAAAGGAATTCCTGGTGTCGTTGCCGGCGAGGTAGCAATCTCATCTAGCAGGTTCCTAATCACAAATCTCATCTCCTCGTAATTACATTATGTGCCATTTGCCTCTCGTTTTCCTCTCCCACACTTCACCAATTTTCCATTTTATTCGCCCTCTTTTTCCTCTCCCACTCTTCCTTGTTTGCAATCTTATTTGCGTAGTCAGGATGACTCAATAGAACACCAAGTTGTGTGATTTTTCCAATACTAATAACAATGATTTTATTAGTAAACCTATTTCTCATCCTGCAACTAGTGCGGAGTCTTGTGTTATTAATGTCGCTTTGTTGAATCTTGTCATGAAAGATCAATTTGCCAGTAATCCTAATGAGGATGTCGCATCCCATATCAACACGTTCGTTGAATTATGTGATATGCAAAAGAAAAAAAGATGTGGACGATGATATTTTGAAGTCGAAATTATTTCCTTTTTCCTTGCGGGATCGTGCAAAAATTTGGTTTTGCTCTTTGCCTCGTAATAGTATTGATTCTTGGAATAAGTGCAAGGATGCTTTTATCACTAACTATTTTCTGCCCGTGAAAATTATTTCCCTTAGGATGAAAATCATGAATTTTAAGCAACTTAAGCATGAACATGTTGCCCAATCTTGGGAAAGAATGAAGTTGATGATAAGAAATTGCCCTACACATGGTTTAAATATTTGGATGCTCATACAAAAAATTTATGCGGGATTGAATTTTGTTTCTAGAAATATTTTAGATTCCGCCGTGGGTGGTACTTTATGGAGATTACTTTGGGTGAAGCTACTAAATTGCTAGATAATATCATGGCTAATTATTCTCAATGGCATACCGAAAGAGCAACTACTAGTAAAAAAGTAAATTCGGTAGAGGAAATTAGTTCTTTGAGTGATAAAGTTGATGCTTTGATGAAATTGGTTGCTAGTAAAAATGCTCCTATTGATCTTAATGGTGTACCTTTGTCTAATTTGATTGAGCAAAATAATGAATCCGTAGTGTCGTGGGACTGAGGACCTATGGGATCAAAGGGACCCCTTTCGGTTCGGCGGGGGAGAAGGCTCGCACCAAGAGCTGATCTGATGAACAACACGCGGGGATTTTACCCAGGTTCGGGCCGCAAGGATGCATAAAACCCTACTCCTGCTTGGTTATTTTGAGAGTGTTCTTAGGGTTCTAGCTACAGGGGCGCTGTGAGAAGCTGCCACGCGTGTGAGCTAAAAGGTCCCAAGTCAAAAAGCCAAAAGACTAAAAGTTCAAAAGTCCAAAGGTCAAAAAGTCCTCTACCGTATCTCCCTAGGCCTCCTTTTATACTCTAAAGGGGATCCCAATAGTGGCGTACAGTGCGTACACAGGGTGTATAGAGCGACAATGCTATCATACCTAACACTGATGGAGTAGGACAGGCGCATTTAATGCACCGTCAGTCATCTTTGTCCGTCTGTAGGATGGGACAGGAGTCCGTCCCATCGGCGCCTCTTATCCCCCTCTAGCACCGACGCTATGACACGTGTCCAGGCGGGGCGACACCTGGCATGTGCGCTGGCAGGGCTTTGATGGGGCTTCGCCTTGCCGGGGCTTGCCGGGGCCTTGACTTGCTTGGTGGTTTGGTGGTCATCCCGGCAAGATCTTGTCGGGGTTCTTGATTCTTTTGTGCTTGTATGTGGCAAGTCCCTGCTGGTCCTCATCGCCAGGGTGGCTACTACAGCCCGTACATGAGTAAGGGTCACTGGAGAGCTCAAAACTCTAGTGCACCGACACGAGCCCCTGGGCCTGGGCCACACATATCGCGAGGCATTGTTGGGCTAGGCACAAATAGTGCACGGGCACGCGTAGCAGGAGCTTGCGGTTGCGATCATTGCTCTTACTGTGCCTCCCCATGATACCCATTGAATGCGGGACGTGGGATATGTGTGCAGCGCGGCCATCAAATTTTTAATTACTGCATCAGGTCGTTTCTGCCACGCACACCGCATGCATAGTGGTGAGCCATCAATGGGCACCCGTGACTTAAAGTCCCTGGTAAAGGAAAAAACTGCAGCGCCGTGGATTGGAGCCACGGGGCAGTTGTTGTTCGACCCGTGATCGAGGGCGCCGCTATTGGAGGAGGTGGGCGGCGACCCTTGGAGCGGGGGAGAGCTAGCCCCTGCGCTTCCCTCTATAAATTGAGGGATAGCGAGGGCGGTGCTCATCCATCCTTCTTCCCTCTTCCGAGTGTGAACCTCCATAGCTTGCCCTTTCACGTCTTTCCAACCTTCAAGTAGCGCTCACCCTCAGCCATGAACAGGGGGCGAGGGCGGCCACCGTCCTCAGCTCCAAGGAGGAGCTCTCATCAGGATCATGCCACCGCTTCAGCCACGGAGGCGGAGGGTGGCCCGAGCACGCGTGGTGGAAGGGGCACGAGGGGTCATGGCCACGGAGGCCGAGGTCAGGTGAGGTGGAGTGCTGCTCCACCCCCTCCTCCGATGCCAGGCCTCTCCCTTGAGGAGACCCACGCCAAGGGGACGGCACTGAACTTCATCCTCGAGCGGGTCGGTCCCCTCCGGAGTCATCTGCGCCTCCCTCACCTCTTCGCTAGGGCGATGGAGGTCGACGAGCCGCTCATCCTGTGGCTACGGGTGCATGGTTGTTGTAACGGCACGACACGGGTAGACATCGAGTACCCAATGAATCGCATCATGTTTCTCAGGCACAGCTAGAAGACCTTCGCCCGTGCCCACAACCTCCAGGTGGGGCATGTCCTTTGCTTCAAAATGACGGCGGCCAATCTGCTCTCCGTCAAGATTTATGGGCACTCCGACGTTTGCCTCAGATGCTGCAAAGAGAGCTCGAGCAGTGCCGCAAGCTTGTCCTCGAGCGAGAGTGATGAGGAGGACAGCGGCAAAGACGACGACAATCAGTCCGGTCTTCAGGCGGTCAAGTCAGAGCCTAACGACTCGAGCCCAGACTGACCGCCGGCCGAACCATCACCGCCAGCCTCACGCCTTCCCCCTCCCGGCAGGACAACCTTGCCGGGGGCCTTTGTCTTGGGAACTGCCTCATCTTCTAGCTGGATCTTCCGGTAGGCCCACGGACTTCGGCTTTTGGGTTCCATCCCCCTTTTTGCCCGCGCTTGCCTTCTCCACCGTGCAATGCTGGTCCAGGAGGGGCTAGGTTCTTGCGTGCCCATCTGGACGCCCTGCCTCTCCGCGCAGTGCTTGTCCAGAGGGGTCTGGCCGGGCTTCTGCCGGGGGCCTCTCGCCATCTTTTTCTTCTTGTAGCTCGCCTCCCATTTCCATCCTTTTCTTCTTGTAATCTCCCCTAGGTTAGAAAGTCAAATAAAGATGTACTTAGGAAAAAGCAACGCCTCATGTAAATTTCACCCTATTTTGAATGACTGTATGTTATCTTCCTTGTTAGACTGTTTCTTTGCATGGAACTTTCCCTACGCCCTCTTGGAAGAATCTTGTCGGCGTGTGTATCCCTTCTACGAGCGCTTTGAGGAACGGGTCCTGAGCAGCCTGCTGGCGGTGCCATTGTCGGCAAGATACCTTGGCGTCCTTGGTGCGGCCGTTCAAGGTGTTGGTCGCGCTCGAAACAGAATAAGGGCGCGAGCGCTGTCACTTGAGTCATTGAGCGGACTTGAAACGAAACAAGGAGCGCAAGCGTGACCACTTAAGCCGTTGAGCAGTCCCGAAACACAGTGAGGGCGCAGCCAATCGTGACAAGGTTCCCGTGCGTGCAGGTTTCCCATACAGAGGTCGAAATCATCCAAGGAAAATAATTCCATAGTAAGAATTCACTTGGGGTTTTTCAACTTATCTTTTCGTTGCCGTACTCCTTTTGATAAGATTTTTTTGGGATATCACTCATAGGTATCCATACTACCATCCCCCCCGGGCAAAGCTGCATGTGAGGTAACCTTCTGTCCTTTGAGAAAAAGAAAGAAGAGAAAAATATGGATATGGAACCTTGGCGGTCCGTTAGCTCTTGTCGGGCTTAAGTGTAATGCAATATCTTAGACAAACATGCACATAAGTAAACATGAGAATCAATCAAGATTTGCAGAACACTTATGTTTATTCAACTATGCACAGGGTCTGAGCCTGGCTTTGTACCAAGGATTACATGCTTCAGCGGCAAGACTTGTACAAAAGGGGGTTGCCGAGAGGCCCGACAACCGTGCCTCATGGGTAGAACTTGCGAAGATGTTCAGTATTCCAGGAGTTGCTCACTGGGATGCCATCTTCGGCCTCCAGGCAGACTGTGCCAGGCCTGGTGACTCGTACTACCCGATAAGGTCCTTCCCACTTTGGCGTCAACTTGTTGGAATTCTTGGTGGACTAAACTCGCCAAAGAACAAGGTTGCCTTCCTCAAGACTTCTGGCATTAGCTTTGCGGCTATGGTAGCGGCACAAAGCTTGCTGGTAGTGCGCAGCTCTCACAGCGGCCTGAAGACGGTCTTCCTTAAGGAGTGTCATGTCATCTTGCTACAACTGCTCTTGCTCGAGCTCATCATAAGCGGGCACTTGAGGTGACCCGTATATGAGTTCCATGGGGAGAAATGCCTCTGCCCCATATACGAGGGAGAAGGGTGTCTAACCGGTAGCTCGATTTGGTGTCGTCCTGATTGACCAAAGAACCACCGACAACTCATCAATCCAGTGCCTTCCACACTTGCGCAACTTGTCGAAAGTTCTTGTCTTGAGGCCTCGCAGCACTTCAGCATTAGCCCTTTCTGCTTTGTCGTTGCTCCTTGGGTGGGCAACAGAAGCAAAACAGATTCTGCTGCCAAGGTCTTGGACATACTGCATGAAGGTGTGGCTCGCGAACTTTGTGCCATTGTCAGTGATGATCCTATTGGGAACACCAAAGCGGCAGACTAGTCCTTTGAAGAACTTGACGGCTGACTATGTTGTCACCTTTCTCACTGCTTCCACTTCCGGCCACTTTGTGAACTTGTCGATTGCGATGCACAAGTACTCAAAGCCCCCGGCAGTGCGGGAAAGGGGCCCAAGATGTCGAGCCCCCAGACTAAAAATGGCCATGAGAGAGGGATTGTTTGAAGGGCTTGAGCTGGTTGATGTAATTTCTTCGAATGAAACTTACTTGCTTCACACTTGGTTACTAATGTAGTTGCATTCTGGAGGGCACTAGGCCAAAAGAAACCTTGCTGGAATGCCTTTCCGGCAAGTGCTCTTCATCCTATGTGGGAGCCACATATGCCTCAGTGTATCTCTACCAACAGCTCCGGTCCATCCACCCAAGAAATGCACTTGAGTTTCACGACATTCAGTCTCTTTCTATACAGGACGTTGTCTATGAACTGGTACATATGAGACTAGTAGGCTACTTTCTTTGCTTCCTCTTGTTCCTTAGGGAGTTCACCTGTTTGAAGGAAACAAACGATGTGATGTGCCCATGCTGGAGCCTGGGGCTTGACAACAAGGACTAAAGGCATATCCTCTGCCGGGGGAGCGTTTGTCTCAACGACAAGGGCCTAAGGCCCCGCCGGAGCCTGCTACCCTCCCCCCCCCCCCCCCCCGCAAGCTTGGCGGGAGTGCGTGCTTCCACGACAAGAGCTGGAGGCTCCGCCGGAGCAAGGCACTCACCAGCAAGCCCGATGTTGTCCTTGGCATCCTCCTCGCCGGCGGCTTCTGGGAGCTCTACCAAGAAATACTTGTCGGAACTCAACTTCCTTCTTTTCTATTGTCCAGGTTATGGTGCCATGGAGGGTTGAGTCAGTCGAAGCACGGAAGTTCCTGGTTTAACAAGAAACTTAAGGGCAGCACACTTTGACAGGCCATCAGCAACGCTGTTCTCTGCACATGGAACGTGCTCGATTTGTAGGCTGTCAAAACGTTCTTCCAACTTCCTCACTTCATCTACATAATCTTCCATCAATGGACTCTAGTAATCTTTCTTCACTTGCCTGATGACAAGCTGAGAATCACCCCTGACAATAAGTTTCTTGATCCCAAGGTCTGCAGCGATCCTAAGACCGGCAAGCAGCCCTTCGTACACGGCAGTGTTGTTCGTTGATCTCTCCCAGGTAAAGTGCATCTGAATCACATATTTGAGGTGCTCTCCGGTGGGTGCGATAAGCAGCACTCCGACACCGGCGCCTTGCAATGAGAAAGCCCCATCAAAATACATGATCTAGTCTTGATTGGTTTCTTTGCCGAGGAGAGTTGACTCCGGAACTTCTTCATCGGGCGTTGGGGTCCACTCTGCAATGAACTCTGCCAAGGCTCTGCTCTGAATGGTTGAAGTGCTTTCAAACTTGAAACCAAAGCTTGACGGTTCCAAAGCCCACTCTACAATCTTGCCGGTAGCTTCTGGGTTCCCTAAAATCTGCTGAAGCGGGAAGCGAGTGGCAACGGTGATCTCATGTGCTTGGAAGTAATGGCACAGCTTCCTCGAGGCCATAAGAAGGTCGAAGAGCAACTTTTGCATGCCAGAATATCTTGACCTAGCCCCATGCAAGAGGGAGCTGACAAAATAGACTAGGCGCTGCACCACCTTCTTCTTCTGGATTGTCTCATTCAACTGGGCACGTCCTTCCTTGCCGGCACCAGACCCTACTAGGGAATGCCCTGGCTCGTCGCTTGGTGGCCCTGCCATTGTCGCTGCTTCTTCATCAACTTCTCTTTCAGCCACTAGTGCAGCACTCACCACTTGATTTGTTGCCTCCAGATATAGCAGCAACGACTCTTGTGGTTTTGGCGCGACTAGGACTGGAAGAGAGGAGAGTTACTTCTTCAAATCCTGCAGCGCTGCCTCTGCTTATGGAGTCCATTTCATTAGACCTGCCTTCTTCAAGATTTTGAAAAAGGGCAGGGCGCGCTCTGCAGATTTTTAGATGAACCTACTCAGAGCAGCAACACAGCCGACAAGACGGCGCACATCTTTGACACGTCTTGGTTCCTCAATTTGCTCAATTGCTTTGATCTTGTTGGGATTTGCTTCAATTCCTCATTGAGATACAAAGAACCCAAGAAGCTTGCCGGATGGGACGCCGAACACACACTTCTCAGGGTTGAGCTTCATGTTGATCTTGTACAGGTTAGCAAATGTTTCTTCTGGGTCTGATATGAGCGTAGCCTTGTCCTTGGTTTTGACCACTATGTCATCCATATAAGCCTCCATATTTCTATGTAGCTAGGGCTCAAAACCAATCTGGACTACTCTTGCAAATGTAGAACCAGCACTTTTCAACCCGAAAGGCATACACAAAAAGCAATATGTACCACATGGGGTGATAAATGCGGTCTTCTCCTCATCTTCCTTGGCCATGAAAATCTGATGATAACCGGAATAGGCGTCAAGAAAAGACAACAAGTCGCAGTCGGTGGTGGAGTCCACAATCTGGTCGATGCACGGCAAGGGAAAAGGATTTTTGGGGCAGGCTTTGTTGATGTCTATGAAGTCAATGCACAGCCTCCATTTTCCATTTGCCTTGCACACTACAACTGGATTAGCCAACCACGTTGGATGAAGTACTCCTCTGATCAAGCCAGTCGCTTCTAATTTCTTGATCTCTTCGACAATGAATTGTTGCCGCTCCAAAGATTGCTTCCGGACCTTTTGCTTGATGGGCCGCGCGTGTGGGCAGGCGGCAAGGTGGTGCTCAATCACCTCCCTGGGAACACTAGGGATATCAGATGGTTGCCATGCAAACACATCGACATTCGCCCATAGGAAGGTGACGAGCGCACTTTCCTATTTGTCATCAAGGGTGGAACTTATGGTGAAAGTTCCCCCATGCCATCCTCCTTGGCGGGCACCTTCTTGGTCTCTGGCGGAGCTGCCTTGGACTTCTTGCTCTTGCCGGTGGATCTCTCGGCACATCGTCAACGGGAGCGTATCACCCCAAGGAGGTGCGCTTGCCGGAATGTGCGCGAGAGGCCTTTTCGGACTTCTTCCCCCCGGGAGCTTCAGCGGTGGGATCAAGTGCCTTGGCGGCAGGTGCTGCAACTGCCCCCGGTAGAGTTGGTCGGCGCAGATAAGTGCGCTTTTCTTGTCGGAGTTTATCATGATAAAGCTCATCAGCCCGGGCATCTTCAGCATATTGTAAGCAAAGTGGGTGGCCGCCATGAACTTGGCCAGTGCTGGGCGACCAAGGATGCCATTGTATGGCAACGAGATCTTGGCGACGTTAAAAACGATCTTCTTTGTTCTGAAAAATTGATATCACTACCAAATGTCATCGGTAGCGTGACCTTGCCCTTCGGCTGAGTTCTCCTTGAATTAACCCCTTGGAAAGTGTCTGTCGGCTCGAGATATTCATCAGGAATTTGCAGCCTCTAGATGACATCAGGCGAGATCAGGTTCAAGCTGGCCCCACAGTCGACTAGCATCTTCGTCACCTTGAGGTTGCGAATTGTTGGCGAAACCAACAACGGCAGGTACCCGACCGCAATTATGCGATCATGGTCATCCTCGGTGTCGAAGATGATAGGAGTGTTGGACCAGTTTAGAGGTCTCTGGGCACCGATAGAGGGCTCCGCGTTGTTAACCTCGCGCGCCCACTGTTTAAGTTGGCGGTGAGAGGAATTCGACGAGGCACCTCCCTCGATGCACATCATCTTTGTAGCCTTCTAGAACTCATGCTCGCTGGACTCGCCATCCTCTTTGATGTCATCATCATCACCCTCTTGCTTGTCATGGCCGCGCGTGGGCCGATCTTTTTGTTGCTTGGGCTTGCTGCGGCGACCTCCTCGGCCAACGCACTTCTTGCCGGACCCCTCAGCACCATCCTGGCCCTTCTCCTTGTCTCGCTTCTCGTACTCGGCTTTTTGCTTCTTGGCAAGCTATTCAACCTGCCGACAGTCTTGGAGATCGTGGCCTTTTGTGCGATGGATCTTGCAATACTGCTTGCCGGAGTCTTCTGGCTTGTCGACAGCCGCCATAGCATGGCAGGAGGCGCATCCGGCAACATCGTCATTGGGGTCACCAACCTTGCCTTTCTTGGCGGTACCGGGGTTACCGGATCCCTTGACGGCAAGCACGGCCTTGCCCTTGCGTTTCTTGTTTCGCCGCCGGCCCTTCTTTGTCGGGGTGGCGGTGTGTTCATCTTCAGAGTCCACCCCTATGCCAGCGTCTTCGCTGGGGAGTCTCCTCCCTTCTTTAGCCGGAGCACATTTGTCTGCCAGAGCATAAAGCTCGGCAACATCCATGACCCTGTTCATCGCCAGCTCTTCCCACATCCTGCGGTTGCGCACGTTCTGATGGAACACGCTGATAACAGTGGCAGGGTGAACGTCTGATATGTTGTGGTGCATGTGGCTGAACCTTTGGATGTACTTGCACAAAGTTTCACCCTCCTTCTGAGGGATGATATGCAAATCACTTTCCTGGCCAGGAGCTTGATGACCTCCTGTGAAGGCGCCAACAAACTCGTGGCACGGGTCTGCCCAGGAGGCGATGGATCCTTCTGGCAAGTGCATCAACCACGACCTGATGTTAGGCTTAAGCACCGTCGGGAAGTAGTTGGCGAGTATCTTGTCATTGCGACCCCCGGCAGCTTGCACCGCAATGGTGTAGATGCTTAGGAACTCCGGTGGATGAGTCTTTCCATAACACTTCTCCGGGACTTCTGGCTTGAGCGTGTGGGAGTTGGGCCACTGGACTTGCCACAGCTCACGAGTAAATGCTGGACAACCCACCCCGTAAGGTAGGCTGACAGGATACCTTGGCACAGGCTTGTCCATAGTGGGCCCCACGCGCCTATCAGATTGAACGCGCGCTTCCCGCCACAGCTCGATTGCAGTTCGAGTGTCTTCCTTGCCTCATTCCTGAAGAACTTGATGCTGGTCGCGGCGTGTCCGTGGGTCAGACGACGCCGTTGAGTAATCATCGTAAGCATCGGTCCGTCGAGTCGGTGACCGGTGTTGTTGCTGTGGAGGAGAGTGCACCAAGGTTGCACCGCCTTCGGCCTTCTCACCACCAGCGTGACCCGGCTCGGGGGACCAAAACTTATCTGTGAGGCTAAGGAGGCTCTGATGGTGGCTCTCCATTCGTCGATCTTCTTCGCATAAGGAGGGAAGTTTAGGAGTAGCTGTGCTCACGCCATTGCTTCTTCCGATGTGGTCGGTAGCGAACGGCGTGAGGAACGCGAGGTGCTCTGACTTCAAACTGTGTTAGAAGGAGCACCGTCGGGGTCACATGACGGAACGCCAATCTCTCTAGCATGTTGGCGAGCATACTGGTCCCATGCACCTTGGGAGTGATGC
Source organism: Hordeum marinum (assembly GCA_022496015.1). Taxonomy (NCBI): domain Eukaryota; kingdom Viridiplantae; phylum Streptophyta; class Magnoliopsida; order Poales; family Poaceae; genus Hordeum; species Hordeum marinum. The sequence continues at coordinate 300,872,622 of CM039673.1, forward strand.
GCAGGAAATTTTCCGTGGGGACGTTGAGAACTATGGGCGTCGTGGCACGGCTCTTCGTGCGTGTCCTGGGAAGGTCGCGGCGTAGGCGCTGGCGTGGGTGCCCTGGAAGATACCCTTCTGCCCCCAGAGTTCGCCGTACCACTCGTAGGCGGTACCGCTCCGTCTTGAGACCTAGCGGCATGGGGGTTCCCGCCGCCACCATGGGCGTCTCTACGGCGGGCTTCGCCGCTTGCTTGGCCTTGATCACCGGAGCGTCGTAGAAATTATGAACCTCCACCTCCTCCTCCTCCTCCTCCACACGCATCTACGATGTCACCTGTCTGCGCAGATACAGGTACAACTGATGCGGATGGGCCAACCACCGTTAGGCCCTTCTTCTTGGGGGCCATGGCGATGATGAGTATGAAGGAACTAGCGCACTGATTAACAGAACATGTTTTGACGACCTAATTCCCCCTACCTGGCGCGCCAAAGATGTCATGGGAACGAGCACCTATGGGATCGGAGGGACCCCTTTCGGTTCGGCAGGGGAGAAGGCTCGCACAAAGAGCAGGTTTGATGAACACCACGCGGGGATTTTACCTAGGTTCGGGCCACAAGGAGAAACACAACATGTTCCCTTGGTGGTTTCGATAATTCATGACAACATACTTTATCTCTTGGACTAACACTTCTATCTAGTGTATTTCAGATAATAGTCCATGGAGACTTGAGTTGGCAAAAGGATTGTGGAGATTGTGGAATCACCCCAAGATTCAAGGAAATATGTTGGTAAAGCTTCAAGCAAGAGGACTCTACATTTTACATTTGTGAGAAATCACTTTGAGTCTATAGGAAAGCTAATACTGTTAAAAGGGGGTAAAGTTTGATGGTGAACAAAATGCTCAAACGTGCACAAGTGACAGACACCAAAACATCCACATACTCTCCCACCAAAGTATGTCCTAAGCCAAACATGCAAATCGGTGCAACCAACATTCCTATCCCGGTGCCACCGAGTTCCAAAACCTAGACAGACTCAGCCAAACCCTAACGCTTCGGTGCAGCTGACACTGCATTCGATGCCACCGAATTGGGTTGCCAACTTCCTGTTACACAAGTTCTCATTTTCGGTACGACCGAGAATGGTTAATCGGCGTCACCGAGTCTGGTAAATCTGACCGTTGGTCACCCTGTCGGTGCAACCGAGAATTGTATATCGGTCCCTCCAAAATTCAAAAGTTGCCACTTTTAGTCACTTCGGTACCACCAAGATTTACACATCGGTGTCACCGAGTTTGACTTATTGTGTGTAATTGTTGGATTTTTGGGGATGCCTATATATACCCCTTCACCACCACCCACTCGAAAGAGAAGCACTCAGAACTATTCCATACCTATCCTACTCCGTTTTCTGAGAGAGAACCACCTACCCTTGTGCTGAGGTCAAGATCTTCCACTCCAACCATATGGATCTTGATTTCTAGCCACCCCAAGTTGCTTTCCACCAATCCCATCTCTTCTAGCAAGCCAAATCTATGTGAGAGAGATGGTGTGTTGAGGAGTCTATCATATTGAAGCACAAGAGCAAGGAGTTCATCGTCATTACCGAGCCTATTACCTTTTGGAGGGTGGTGCCTCCTAGATTGGTTAGGTGTCGCTTGGGAGCCTCCTACTTCGTGTTGTGGAGTGAACCAAGAAGTTTGTAAGGGAAAGGAGATCGCCTACTTCGTGAAGATCTACCCATAGTAAGGCTAGTCCTTCGTGGACGGAAGACGTATGGAATAGTCAAGGTTGCTTCTTCGTGGAACCTTCCATGGGTAGAGCCCTCCGTGGACTCTCGCGACCGTTACCCTCCGTGGGTTGAAGACTCCATAAACGTATATGTACGATAGCACCACCTATTGGAACCACGGTAAAAATCTTTGTGTCTCCTATTGTGTTTGATCTTCCTATCCCATCTCTTTACTTACATGTGCAATGTATTTACTTTCCGCTGTCATACTTGCAGACATGCATGTGTAGGGTTGTTAGACTTGCTAGACTTGTTAGAACTACTAAAATCTGCCAACTAAATAACTTGGGAAAAGGTTAGGTTTTAAATTTCTGCTAGTAGTCTATTCGCCCCCCCCCCTCTAGACATGCCTCTCTCGATCCTACAATTGGTATAGCTTTGGTCTCCATTGCTTCGGTTTAATCACCATGGAGGAAGATGGATGTGTCTAGAATGGAGAGTTTGAGTTGTAGAGTGCCCATTCTTGATGGAGAGTATTATAGTCAATGGAAGAATGCCATGATCGATCTATTCAATAGATTCCATTTGACTAAACATGTTGAAAATCCCTATGTGCTCCCCATTGATGAATTACATCCCACACACGAATAGGAAATTAACATGCTTGGTAACCTAAGAACTGTCAATCTTATTGTTAGAGGTTTGCCAAGATTCGTGCTTTCTCAAATGAAGAACTTTGCTTGTGCTTATACCTTATGGACTGATTTGGAGAAACGATATCCAAATCTTTCCCTAGGAAATCTTGATGAAATTCTTCATAAAACCGTTGCCTTCCACAAAATGAAGCCTAGTGATCTAAGCTTTGATAAATGCCTATTTGTGCTTCATGATCTTATGTGTGCTAAAGGAGATGTCACCACTATCAACAACATTATATTTGAATCCATTTCCATTCATAAACTTGAGCATTGTCATGATCACTATTCTAACGAATCCCTTGTTCTTTATGACGAGGATTTCCCACTTGATGATGACAATGTGGAACATGGATACTATGAAGAAGATGAGTTGTTTGACATCGAGTATGAGAATATCATGAAGAATCCGAGTCTTATGGCAAACTTTAGAGATTACATGTCTGGAGGAAAAGATTGGATTCTTGACAATAGATGTACGGATCATATGACCGGTGATAGAGACATGTTCCAAGAGATCATGCCTAATCAAGGTCCGCGACGGTATGTGACCTTTGGAGATAACTCTAAGGGTAAGGTACTTGTCCTTGGTAAGGTGGCCATATCCCATGATAGCTCTATTCAAAATGTTGTTCTTGTTGAATCCCATGGCTACAATCTTCTTTCCGTATCTAGACTTGCCGACTTCGGTTTCAATTATTCATGAAAGTCGATTACCGAGTGTTTCGTCAAGATAATCATAAAATGGTCTTTACCGGTTTCCGTAGAGGTGATCTATACATTGTTGATTTCACTAAAAGATCCAAGCCTCGCACTTGCTTAATTGCAAAATCTTCTAAAGGTTGGCTTTGGCATAGAAGACGTGGACATGTAGGCATGCGCAATCTAGATAAGCTAATCAAAGGTGATCATATACTTGGTGTTAAAGATGTTATCTTTGACAAAGATAGACTTTGTAGTGCTTGTCAAGCTGGAAAGCAAGTAGGTGGAAGTCATCTCGTTAAGAATATCATGACTACTAGGAGACCACTCGAGTTACTTCACATGGATCTTTTTGGTCCCAATGCGTACAAGAGTCTCGGTGGAAATTCCTATGGTCTAGTTATAGTTGATGATTTTTCCATATTTACGTGGGTATTCTTTCTTGATGATAAGTCGCAGGTTCAAAAGATCTTCAAAAACTTCGCTCGCAAAGTGCAAAATCAGTTTGAAGTGAAGATCAAGAAGGTTCGAAGCGATAACGGATCGGAGTTCAAGAACACCCATGTGGATACCTTTCTTGACGAAGAAGGTGTCTCACATGAGTTCTCGTCTACATACACACCTCAACAAAATGGAGTTGTTGGGAGGAAGAATCGTACGCTAATTGAGATGGCAAGAACGATGCTTGACAAATACAAGACGCCAAGACACTTTTCGGCAGAAGCCGTTGAAACAGCATGTCATGCCACAAACCGACTTTACTTGCACAAGCTTCTCGGTAAAACGGCATACGAGCTACTCACCGATAACAAGCCCCAAGTTTGATACTTCCGGGTATTTGGATCAAAGTGCTACATTCTTGATAAGCATTGTCGTACTAAATTTTCTCCTAAATCTCATGAAGGATTCCTACTTGGTTATGGATTGAACTCTCACACTTATCGTGTCTACAACAACTTCACCCAAAAATTTGAAGAGACGGTAGATGTGAAGTTTGATGAATCTAATGGTTCGCAAGTCAAACAATTGCCAAATGATGTATGTGATAAGGATCCTTCGGAAGCCATACTAGATCTACCCATCGACAAGATTTGTCCCATGGTGGTGAAGGAAAGTACTTCATTAACTCAAGTGGAAGCCCCTACCTCACGTCAAGGTGAACCTCAACACGACATGGAGGCATCCACAAGCGGTACATGACAAGATGATGAAGAGGAGGAAGTGCATCATGAAGATCCACCACAACCACCTTCACGACTACCTCAAGGGAATGACACCTTCAACAACAACGAAGATGAACGAGATGATAATGAAGAAGAAGAAGCTCCACCATCCAACAATCGGAAGCTGACCCGTGTTCGAGCTCAAGTGACCAAGAACCATCCCCTAAACCAAATCTTCGGTGATATACAAACAGGGAGAATCACTCTCTCTAAAACCCGTTTTGCTAACTTTTGTGAGCATTATTCCTTCATCTCTAGCATTGAGCCTTCGAAGCTAGAACAAGCTCTTGAAGATGCAGATTGGGTGAACACAATGCATGAAGAGCTACACAACTTCGAGAGGAACGAAGTGTGGACACTCGTGGAGAATCCCGAAGATGAGCACAACATCATCGAAACCAAATGGGTGTTTAGGAACAAACAAGACGAACATGGTCAAGTTGTACGCAACAAGGCTCGTCTCGTATCTCAAGGATACACGCAAGTCGAAGGTATGGACTATGGTGAGACCTATGCCCCCTTTGCTAGACTTGAAGCAATTCATATTCTTCTTGCCTATGTTAATCACCATAATATCATGCTTTATCAAATGGACATCAAAAGTGCATTTTTAAATGGTGAAATAGAGAAATAAGTCTATGTTAAGCAACCACCTGGTTTTGTGAATCCTAAGAAACCTAATCATGTTTACAAGCTTCACAAAGCTCTTTATGGTCTTAAGCAAGCCCCTCGTGCTTGGTATAAATGCTTAACGAAGTTTCTCATCGAAAAAGGTTTTGAAATTGGTAAAATTGATGCAACCTTGTTCACTAAGAGAGTTAATGGAGAATTATTTGTATGCCAAATTTATGTGGATGATATTATCTTTGGTTCCACTAACCCTCAATTTAGTGAATGATTTGGAAGGTTGATGTCCGAGAAGTATGAGATGTCTATGATGTGTGAGCTAGAATTCTTTCTTGGATAAGGAACTTTCATCTCTCAAACTAAGTTTACCAAGGACTTCATCAAGAAGTTCAACATGCAGGATTACAAAGGTATGAAAATTCCTATGCCCACTAGTGGACATGTTGACCTTACCAGGGAGGATGAACCGGTTGATCAAAAGGTTTATCGATCTATGATTGGTTCATTGTTATATCTATGTGCATCTCATCCTGATATTATGCTTAGTGTTTGCATGTGTGTTAGATATCAAGTTGCACCTAAAGAGTGTCATCTTTTGGCTATGAAACGTATTGTGAGATACTTGATACAAACACCAATCTTCGGCATTTGGTATCCCAAGGAATCTTCTTTTAATCTTATTGGCTATTCCGATTTGGACTATGCCGGAGACAAGGTTGATAGAAAATCCACCTTGGGTACTTGTCAATTTTTAGGTAGATTTCTTGTGTCTTGGTCCTCCAAGAAACAAAACTCGGTATCCCTATCTACTTCCGAAGCTGAGTATATTGCTGCTGGATCTTCTTGTGCGCAATTACTATGGATGACACAAACGCTTAAGTATTATGGTATTCATGTTAAAAATGTTCCATTACTTTGAAACAATGAAAGTGCTATTAGAATTGGACATAATCCTATGCAAAATTCTCGAACCAAACATATTCAAGTTCGACATCATTTCATTCATGATCATGTTGCCAAAGGAGATATCAATCTTAAGCATGTTCACACTAACAAGCAATTGGTTGATATCTTCACCAAGCCACTTGATGAGAAAACATTTTGTCATTTGAGGAGTGAGTTGAACATCATTGATGCTTCAAATTTGAGCTAGACTCACTCGGTTGCAAGCAAGGGCATGAGCTTTATTATTATCTCCACATTCCCGTAACTCATTATCATATGCCATGGAATTATATGCTCCCTTGTATTGCATCTAACCTTTTGTAGGTACTTGGAAGAACTTCATTCCACAAGATTTCCATCAACTCCAATCATAAGCAATCTTGTCATTACCAAGTATCCACAACCTCTCTTGATGATGGAAGGAAGAATACAACAAAAGCATATCCTTGACATATATTTGATCTTAGTTGCAAAATCTATAAGTGGTATCATGTCAATAGGATATATCAATTGTTCTTCCTTGCATTACTAACCTTTGTAGGTGATGAGTGTACTATAACACGAAGGATTGCTTCAAACTCAAGATGGTCTTCATCAAACTCGAGCATCCTCAACAAGTTCACCTACGAGCAACGTCACCAACATCAATCAAGGTATGTACTCATATCCTTGAAAAAGCCTTACTCCAAGACATGGGCTAAAGAAACTCAAGTGGTATGAAGACTTCAAAATGCTTAATCGAGAAAAATGGTAACCCCATTTCAAGCTTAAATGATGAGTATGACCTATGATCAAGCATTGTTGCTTGGCTCCTAAGTAAATATACTCTAATATAGGTGACCTAGTCACCGCCCATCATGTAGTTAAGAATCTTGCATGGTTTTCTCTCTATTCGTATGATTTCTCATAACCACTCAAATCTTATCTATTTGATGTCCTTTGTAAATCTTTCATTTGTTTTTCTTTTTGAAACAATTTCGTTTGTCTCTTTGAAAACATAAACTTGGTTTATATTTCAGAGACACCGATATAGATAAGTCGGTCCTACCGGATCTGCAGATGAGTTGCACAACAAAATCTTGGTACTATCGATTTATTCATCCCGATGTCACCGATTTTTTTTCTTTCTTTCAAATCTGAGTTTCTTTGATATTGCTTATTTACTTCTGTTCTTGAGATATTCTTGTTCCTTCGATGACCCCTTCCTTAAAAAAATATTTATATATTTAGGGGGAGAATAACAAACAACACTTAGGAGGAGAAATTCTTTATTCAAGGATCCCTAGCTCCAAGGAGAAGAAACCTCGAATTTGCCAAAGGGAGAGAAGTTACTTTCAATGATTCCCTTAGTCTTCTAAATGGACCCTACTTTCAATGACCCTTGATCTCCAAGATTCCGTCCTTATCAATGATCCCTGTCACTACTCCCAAGTTCAACCTTTTTGGTACATTATGCCAAAGGGGGAGAATATCAAAGCTTCATGCTAAAGGGAGAGTTACATGCTGATGCAAAGGGGGAGATATGATTTAGGGGGAGAGGAAAATTTTCACACTTATATAATCAAGGAGAGAAACAACAATGTAGGAGAAGAAAACTACTTTTGGAGATGAGTCTCAAGTAACAAAGGATTGCTTTTCTCACCCTATCCGATCCCAATATCTACATGCTGAGATTCAGGGGGGGATGTACTACCATATTTATATCAAAGGGGAGAAAAGATGTAATAGTTTAATGCTAAATGATCTTGGAGACATATCAATTGTAAGGAATACTCTTTATATATGTTCTCAATATATAAAGTACCAAGATTTAGTATTTACTTATTGAGTTCTATTGCTTTTGTTCAGTAGAATACTCTTGTGTTTTCTAACATTGTTTTCTCAACTGTGTCTCTACTACTAGAATGCTCAAGAACTCAAGGTAAGTATATGCATCATATCTTTGATCAACATGATCTCTTGCTTATTGCACATATTGTTTGCAAGAGTGAAGTCTTGATCAAGGATATACATTTCATTCACATATATTGATGCATATAGCCATGATACACATGACTCTTACATCCCTTTCATTCATATGTGTGTCCATGCACTCCAAGGAACATATCCTTTAAAGGACTGCACACATTTAGGGGGAGAAAATCTAAGTCATGTGTCTCTCAAAGTCTCCATTGCATTCATGCATATCTTTAATTGAAGCTTTCATTATATGTTGTCATCAATTACCAAAAAGGGGGAGATTGAAAGCACAACATGCTCCCTTGGTGGTTTTGATAATTCATGACAACACACATTGTCTCTTGGACTAACACTTCTATCTAGTGTATTTCAGATAATAGTCCATGGAGAGTTGAGTTGGCAAAAGGAGTGGGGAGATTGTGGAATCACCCAAAGATTCAAGGAAATAGGTTGGCCAAGCTTCAAGCAAGAGGACTCTACATTTTACATTTGTGAGAAATCACTTTGAGTCTATAGGAAAGCCAATACTATTAAAAGGGGGTAAAGTTTGATGGTGAACAAAATGCTCAAACGTGCACAAGTGACAGCCACCAAAACATCCACATACTCTCCCACCAAAGTCAGTCCTAAGCCAAACATGCAAATAGGTGCAACCAACATTCCTATCCCGGTGCCACCGAGTTCCAAACCCTAGACAGACTCAACCAAACCCTAACACTTTGGTGCAGCCGACACTGCACTTGGTGCCATCGAGTTGGGTTGCCAACTTCATGTTACACAAGTTCTCATTTTTGGTCCGGCCGAGAATGGTGAATCAACGTCACCGAGTCTAGTAAATCTGACAGTTGGTTACCCTATCGGTGCAACCGAAAATTGTATATCGGTCCCTCCGAGATTCAAAAGTTGCCACTTTTAGTCACTTCGGTACCACCGAGATTTACACATCGGTGTCACCGAGTCTGACTTATTGTGTATAACGGTTGGATTTTTGGGGATGCCTATATATACCCCTTCACCACCACCCACTCGAAAGAGAAGCACTCAGAACTATTCCATACCTATCCTACTCAGTTTTTTGAGAGAGAGAACCACCTACCCTTGTGCTGAGGTCAAGATCTTCCACTCCAACCATATGGATCTTGATTTCTAGCCACCCCAAGTTGCTTTCCACCAATCCCATCTCTTCTAGCAAGCCAAATCTATGTGAGAGAGATGGTGTGTTGAGGAGTCTATCATATTGAAGCACAAGAGCAAGGAGTTCATCGTCATTACCAAGCCTATTACCTTTTGGAGGGCGGTGCCTCCTAGATTGGTTAGGTGTCGCTTGGGAGCTTCCTACTTCGTGTTGTGGAGTGAACCAAGAAGTTTGTAAGGGCAAGGAGATTGCCTACTTCGTGAAGATCTACCCATAGTAAGGCTAGTCCTTCGTGGACGGAAGACGTATGGAATAGTCAAGGTTGCTTCTTCGTCGAACCCTCCGTGGGTAGAGTCCTCTGCAGACTCTCGCGACCGTTACCCTCCATGGGTTGAAGACTCCATAAACATGGACGTACGATAGCATCACCTATCGGAACCACGGGAAAAATCTGCCAACCAAATAACTTGGGAAAAGGTTAGGTTTTAAAATTCTGCTAGTACTCTATTCACCCCCCCCTCTAGACACGCCTCTCTCAATCCGACACAAGGATGCATAAAACCCTACTCCTACTTGGTTGTATTGAGAGTGTTCTTAGGGTTCTAGCTACAGGGCCGCTGTGAGAAGCTGCCACGCGTGTGAGCTAAAAGGTCCTAAGTCGAAAAGCCAAAAGACTAAAAGTCCAAAAGTGCAAAGGTCAAAAAGGCCTCTACCGTATCGCCCTGAGCCTCCTTTTATACTCTGAAGGGGATCCCAACAGTGGCGTACAGTGCATACACAGGGTGTACGGAGCAATAGTGCTATCATACCTAACACCGACGGAGTAGGACAAACGCATTTAATGCACCGTCAGGCATCTCTGTCCATCTGTAGGACGCGACAGGAGCCCATCCCATCGGCACCGCTTAGCCCCCTCCAGTGCTGATGTCGCGACACGTGTCCAGGCGGGGCGACACCTGGCCTGTGCACTGGCAGGGCTTTGTCAGGCTTCACCTTGCCGGGGCTTGCCACGGCCTTAACTTGCTTGGGGGTTTCATGGTCATCCCGGCAAGATCTTGCCGGGGGTCTTGATTCTTCTGTTCTTGTACCTAGCAAGTCTATGGTGGGCCTCATCGCCAGGGTGGCTACTACATCCCGTGCACGAGTAAGGGGCACTAGAGAGCCCAAAACTCTAGTGCACCGACACATAGATGTGAATTTTGTCTCGCGCAACAATTTCAATAACAACACTTATAGAGGTAATTTTTATCCTATGCCTTTTCCTGAAATTCCTCCAATAATTATGGTAATTCCAATGGTAATTCTTCTTCCAATAGTAATAGGAACACCTATGATCTTTAGAGTAATATTAAAGAATTTATCAATGCGCAAAAGGCTTTCAATACTACGATAGAAGAAAAGTTGAATAAGATTGATGATATGTCTAGAAGCATTGATAGAATTTCTCATGATGTTGAAAATCTCAAGTTGAAAGCTTTTGTGCCTAAGATTGATGAATCTATTAAAGCTTTATATGTCTCTATGGATGAAAGCAAGAAAAGAACCACTATGCTTAGAGCTAAAAGAGAACTTTTAGAAAAATCATCTTCTAGTGATTTCCGCTATAAAAATGATGAAGATCTTAAAGTGATTATTGTTTCTTCTATTGATTCCTTATTTATTAATGTTTAAAATGATAATAAAGGGACTTAATAGGAGTCAACTTTATCTAGGAGGCGTCTCAATAATTTGGAGGGTGAAAATCTTGATGAAAATTTTGATAAAAGTGGGTTTGAAGAGGTCAAAACTTTAACTAGTGATGTGCCCATTATCTTGGATTTTAAATATTTTAATTATGATAATTGATCTTTGATTGAATGTGTTTCTTTGCTGCAATCCATGTTGAGTTCACCCCATGCTTATGAGCAAAATAAAGCTTTTACTAAACATATCGTTGATGCCATGATGAAATCTTTTGAAGAAAAGTTGCAGTTGGAGATTTATATTCCTAGAAAATTTCATGATGAGTGGGTACCTACCATTAAGGTCAAGATTAAAAATTATTAATTCTTTTCTTTGTGTGATTTGGGTGCTAGTGTTCCCATGATTCTGAAATCTCTATGTGATATGCTTGGTCTTACCAACATTGAAGAATGCTCTCCTGATTTGCACTTGGCGGATTCTACTATTAAAAAGACTTTGGCAAGAATTAATGATGTTCTTATTCTTTCAAATAGGTTTATGTGCCCACTGATTTTATTGTTCTTGATATTGATTGAAATCCGGCTTGTCCCATTATACTTCGTAGACCGTTTTTATGCACTATATGTGTCCTGATTGATATGAAAGAAGGCGATATTAAGTTTCAATTTCCCTTGAGAAAGGGTATGGAACACTTCCCTAGAACTAAAATTAGTCCATCATATTAATCTATCATGAGGGCATCCTACGGATCCAAAACCAAAGATGACAATACTTGAATCTATCCATTATCCTAGCTAGGGGCGTTAAACGATAGCGCTTGTTGGGAGGCAACCCAATGAATAAATATTTTTTTGCCTTTCCCTTTCTGTTTCTGTGTGTTGACACACTTATGCCTCTGTTATGATTGTGTTTTTAGGATTTATTTAGTGTTTTTACCAATTAAAGCCTTTAGGATGATTCATAAGATGAGTAGAAACAATGCTGAATCTCAAACAGAAACTTTGCGTCTAGTATATAAATTTTCATTTTTTTACTGGACGTGATATTGAGCTGAAATTTTAACACCATATTTATATACAAATTATTTACGTTTTCCTAATGTTGCAGAATTTTAGAGTACCAAAAGTACGTGTAGAGTACAAATTACTACAGACTATTCTGTCTGAAACAGCTTCTGTTTTCGTTGTATTGTGTGCTTGTTTTGATGATCTATGGTTTGTATTGGGGGGTATAAGCCATAGTAAAGTTAAAATAAAGTAGGTATAACTCAATAATAAAATAGGAATGGGTTTGCAATAGTACCTAAAGTAGTGATTTGCTTTCTTATACTAACGGATCTCACAAAGATTTTGTTGAGTTTTGTGTGATTGAAGTTTTCAAGTATTGGGTGAGATCACGATGGATGAAGGAATAAGGAGTAGAAAAATCCTAAGCTTGCTGATGCTACCGCACCCCCAAGTTATATCCAAATATAAACAAGCAACTAAGCTTGGGGATACCCTCGAGTGGCATCCCCTCTTTCTTCCAACAATCATTGGTATACTACTTGGAGCTATATTTTTATTCGTCACATATCATGTGTTTTGCTTGGAGCATCTTGAATCTTTGCTTACTTTGTTTGTTGGTTTTACCTTTGTATCCTTGATGTAAACACCTATTTTAGAGAGCCACAATCATGCTATGATTTGTTAGAATTGCTCTATGTGCTTCACTTAAACTTTTTGAGCTATAGAATTGCTCTAGTGCTTCACTTATATTTTTTTAGCATTGTGTGCTTGGAATTTTTTTTGTATAAATACTCTCATGCTTCACTTAGATTAATTTGAGATTTAGTAAATTTTTGAATAAAACCTCTCATGCTTCACTTATACCTTTTTGAGATATGAAACTTGTATACTCATGTTCTTCACTTATATCCATGTGAGCTTATCAAAAGCAATGGCAATATATGAAACTAGTCCCAAAGCGATAGATATCCAAGGAGGATATAATAAAAACTTTCATGAAGATCATTGGACAAATTAAACTTGATTCCTTGTAATAGTTTTGAAACATGATGATAGTAATATGTGAGATATGTCAGTGAGTAATTATGTTTAGTAGGAATATTGGTGTTAAGGTTTGTGATTCACTATGCAAGCACGAAAGTCAATAGTTGTGCTACAAAATTAGATCCTACTTGTGGTGCATTATTCAGTGTTAGTTATGCTTAATGCTCGCTTATGTGATTTTTTGTTTCTTAGTTGGATGCTTCTCAACGTCATGCTAGCCTTCACTTGTACTAAGTAGAAATACTACTTGTGCATCCAAAATCCTTAAACCAAGTTTTGCCATATGATCCACTATACCTACCTATATATGGTATTTCCATGCCGTTCCAAGAAAATTTGTATGTGTCATCTCTAAACTTTCAAAATAAATTTTCCTTTTTCTGTGCTCATACTGCTCATGAAACGGTAGGGGTGACCTATATTTTTTCATGCTAGATGTGTTATTCTCAAGATGAGTGTTTATTCAGTTGTCATTGCACGAGAGTATGGTGGTAATAGGGATTCCTAGTCCCAAAATGAAAAAGAAAAAAATATTTACTTTATGTTGTCAAATAATAAATTCCTTGGAAAGTGTTGGTATGGAAGGCAACCGTGGATATGGCCCGCCATGGAAAGTGAAAGTTTGGTGGTAAAAGGAAAAAACTTTGTTTTCTGTTTGGGAACCACCTATGATGCATCAAGTGTGGAAAGATATTGAAATCTCTTAGTCGTTTTCGTTGACAGGAAAGGCATGCCACTCAAAATATGTTTTCTCTATCAATTTAAACACTTGAGCTCTGGCACCTCTCCAAATCACTACTTCCCTCTATGAAGGGCCTATCCATTTACTTTATGCAATTTTTATTTTTCAAACTCGAGTCTCCATCTTCTCTTATAAAGAACCAACTAGGGGGCACTATGATCGTACTTGAGAATTAGGTGTAGCTAATATTAGACTGTGTATTGTGAATCGATCAATGATTGAGCATGATGGGGTAGGGATAACTTGCTTTAGCGTTGATATTTTGAAAGACATGGATGCTTGTCGATATGCTTGAGTATTGAAGTCATTATGTTAAAACTAGACTATTGCTTTGAATCATTTACAAGTCCAAATGTCCATGATATACAAAGAGGAAAAGAATGTGACGAACATGTTAGGCAGCATTCCACATCAAAAATTATATTTTTTTATCATTTACCTACTCGAGGACTAGTAGGTATTAAGCTTGGGGATGCTGATACGTCTTCAATGTATCTATAATTTTTTCTTGTTCCATGCTGTTATATTATAATTCTTTGATGTTTTACAATCATTTTATTACAAATTTATATCATTTTTTGGGACTAACCTATTGACATAGTGCCAAAGTGTCAGTTGCCGTTTTTGCTTGTTTTTTACTTCGTAGAAAATCAGGACCAAATGGAGACAAAAATGGTGCAGGGATTTTTGTGGATTTTTTACAGACCAGAAGAAAGAAGATGGTCCAAAGAACATTAGAAGAGGGGGCCAGGGTGGCCAGCACACACAAGGGCGCTCCAGAGGCCCCCTAGCGTGACCTGGTGGGTGTTGAGGCCCTCGGGCACCCCCTCAACTGACTATCGTCCCTATAAATTCCCAGAAAATCCAAAACCCTGAGGAGAGTCAACGAAACACAATTCCAGCCACAAGTTCCAGAACCTCGAGATCCAATCAAGACACCATCACGGAGGGGTTCATCTTCATCATAGGTGCCTCTCCGATGATGCGTCAATAGTCCACCATAGACCTACGGGTCTGTAGGCAATAGCTAGATTGCTTCCTCTCTCTCTTATGATTCTGAATACAATGGTCTCTTGGATATCTATTTGATGTAAACTTTTGTGGTGTGTTTGTTGGGATCCGGTGAATTTTGAGTTCATGATCATTTTCTATCCATGAATATGATTTGAGTCTTCTTTGATCTCTTATTTGCATGATTACTTATAGCCTTGTATTTCTTGTTCGAATCTTTGGTTTAGTTAGGCCAACTAGATCGATTTTCTTGCCATGGGAAGAGGTTCTTTGTGATGGGTTCGATCTTGCGATGTTCTTTACTAGTGATAGAAAGGGCAACAAGACACGCATGTATCGTTGCCATTAAGGATAACAGGATGGGATCTATTCCTTCATCAATAGATCTTGTCTACATCATGTCATCATTCTTATGGCGTTACTCTATTTTTCCATGAACTTAATACACTAGATGCATGTGGGATAGCGATCGATGTGTGAAGTAATAGTGGTAGATGCAGGCAGGAGTCGGTCTACTTATCTTGGACGTGATGCCTATATAATGATCATTGCCTTAGATATCATGATGACTATTCGATTTTCTATCAATTGCCAAACAGTAATTTGTTTACCAACCGTGTGCTATACTCATGAGAGAAGCCACTAGTGAACCCTGCGGACCCCGGGTCTACATTTCCATCATATTGCTTTCCGATCTATGTGTTGGCAATCTTTGTTTTTAGATCCACAAAACCAAAAACCCAAAAACATATTGCTGCATATTTACTCTTTTATTTTGTGCTCTAGAGAGATCTATCTCTCCTACCTATCATTACCTAATCTATCTTATTACCGTAGAGAGCATCACAACCTCTCTTTCACGTCGGGTTGCAAGTATTTGTTGTTTGTGTGCTGGTGTTGTTTACGTTGGTGCGTGAACTTCCTCTACGGATTGGTACCTTGGTTTGATAACCGAGGGAAGTACTTATCGTTGTTGTGCTGCATCATCCCTTCCTCTTTAGGTAAATACCGACGCAGTCTCAAGCCACATCACCCATCGATCGCGCGATGACCGGCTCTTTGACTGTGAAGTCCATAACATTCTAGTATCTGTTGAAAAACTCTACAACTGTGTCCCGGAGCACGTGAACGCTGTCGCAGGAGGCCGCTGTCGCTGCAACTAGTTTTCTTTATATCGTATCTCAGTTGTATGAATGTAAAGTGAAATCTTGACTAAATGAAATCTATGGTTTGATGAACTAAGTATTTATCTCTGAATTCACGTAGAAAACAAAAAACCATCATAGTTTTATCTGAATGAACACACATCACAAACGATTCAGGTTGAATACCCATTGAAGATCGACAACTATCTTCGCCCGTAAGCCAAGTCAAAATATTGGCGCGAAGGATTGGTCCAACGTGTCATCGCAAACGTTTCTCGAATATGATCCGTGTGCCTAGTACATACAATCCGAGAGGATTTGCATCTATCATACTGGGTAAGAAAATATTGGCATCTGTCGATCTAGTAATAGTGGCATTTGTCAACATTGTAGCACTAGCATTTGTCAAGTATTGCAGAAACAAAATCACAATTAGGGTGTAATTTTGCAACTAAAATTCACTTTAAACATGGATTTCATTCATACATTAAGCATTGGTCTTTGTATAATACAGTTCAACTAGACAAATGAACCGAACAAAGTTTTCCCCAATTGTTGCCAACCACGTACTAAATTAGCTAGTTCAACTATACACTGGCTAATTAAAGTACGTGGTACAGTTCAACCATATCTATAGTTAGATGAACTGAACAAAATAGCCCCCAAATACTAGTACTACGAAGGGGCTTTGTACTACTTCCAGCAGAATCGAGCATGCTCAGTAAGAGCAAGTAGAGGAGGAGCCTGCCGACGAGTTGGCGTAGACATGTCTGTAGCCTGCCAGTGCTGCCCTCCGACGCTCAAGACGCCCCTCCTCGAAGCGACGGGACTCTGCATAGATCTCGCCATTCGGCACCGCCGCTGTGGATTCTCCTCTATCCATGATGTCGGTGAGCTTCTTCGCGTGTGCGACCTCGCGCTCCACCTCCATCTGTAGGAAGTAGATGTAGCACGCAAGGGTTGTGGCGTAGAAGCCCAGTGGTGTGCCTTTGGCAGACCCCACCTCCCGCATTCGAGCCTTGGTGGTGGCGCGGGTTACGACCCCGCAGCCTGACGGTGGGGTCGTGGCAAAGACGGACGACGGTGGGGTGGAGGCCCCGGCGACGGTCGGCGTGGTGGCGGCCACGACCGCCATCGGTAGCAGCTGCCTTCGGGCAACGGTGGTGGAGCATGTAGTTGGTGGCGTGCGCACACCCACCAGGGACGCCACGTGTACTACATGTTGGAAATATGCCCTAGAGGCAATAATAAATTGGTTATTATGATATTTCCTTGTTCAGGATAATCGTTTATTATCCATGCTATAATTGTATTGATCAGAAACTTAGATGCATGTGTGGATACATAGACAAAACAATGTTCCTAGTATGCCTCTAATAACCTAGCTCATTGATCAAAGATGGTTAAGGTTTCCTAGCCATGGACATGAGATGTCATTTGATAATAGGATCACATCATTAGGAGAATGGTGTGATGGACAAGACCCAAACTACAAACGTAGCATATGATTGTGTCAGTTTATTGCTACTGTTTTCTGCATGTCAAGTATATGTTCCTATGACCATGAGATCATGCAACTCACGGACACCAGAGGAGTTCCTTGTGTGTATCAAACGTCACAACGTAATTGGGTGACTATAAAGGTGCTCTACAGGTATCTCTGAGGGTGTCTGTTGGGTTGGCATGGATCAAGAATGGGATTTGTTACTCCGTGTGATAGAGAGGTATCTCAGGGCCCACTCGGTAATGCAACATCACAATAAGCCTTGCAAGCAATGTGACTTAGTGTTAGTCATGGGATCTTGTATTACAAAACGAGTAAAGAGAGTTGTCGGTAACGAGGTTAAACTAGGTATGGAGATACCAACGATCGAATCTCAGCAAGTAACATACCGAAGAACAAAGGGAACATCATACGGGATTAACCGAATCCTTGACATAGAGGTTCGACCGATAAAGATCTTCATAGAATATGTGGGAACCAATATGGGCATCCAGGTCCCGCTATTGGTTATTGACCGTAGAGGTGTCTCGGTCATGTCTACATAGTTCTCGAACCCATAGGGTCTGCACACTTAAGGTTCGGTGACGTTTCGGTAGTATAGAGTTATGTATGGTGGTGACCGAAGGTTGTTCGGAGTCCCAGATGAGATCCCGGACGTCATGAGGAGCTCTGGAATGGTCCGGAGGTAAAGACTGATATATAGGAAGTTCTGTTTTGGTCGCCGGAAAAGTCTCGGGCTCATCGATAGTGTACCAGGAGTGCCGGTAGGGTACCGGGAGACCATCGGGAGGGGTATTTCGACCCAAGAGGCTACATGGGCTGCGGGAGAGTGAATACCAGCCCTTAGTGGGCTGGTGGAAGTCCCACACAAGTCCCATGCGACTGGGAGAGAAAAGCCCAAAGAGAAAAGGTGGAAAAGGCAAAAAAGGCAAAGTAGGAAGGAGTCCTAGTCCTACTAGGATTGGAGGAGGATTCCTCCTCTCCTCCCAAGTCGGCCAAAGCCTAGAGGGCTTTGCCCTTGCTCCAAGCCTTCTCCTCTCTTCCTCTTATATATACTAGGGGTTTTAGGGTTTTCGCACTAGATTTTCAGCCACGGACTACCCGTTCCTCTAGTGCATAGTTTCTCCTCTAGATCGGTTTTCTGCAGTGCTTAGGCGAAGCCCTGCCAGAATAGCTCCACCACCATCGCCGCAATGTTGTTATGCTGCTGGAGAACTCGTCTACCTCTCCGCTCCCTCTTGTTGGATCAAGAAGGCTAAGATCGTCATCGAGCTGTACGTATGCTGAAGGCGGAGGTGTCGTCCGTTCGGAGCTAGATCGGAAGGACCGTGATCAAGATCGCGGGACAGATCATCATGTGATCGCGGGATGGATCGTGATGAGTTCGCGGGATGGATCGTGATTGGATCGCGGGACGGATCGTGATGAGATTGTGAGACGCTCGGCGATTTGGATCGCGAAGACGTTGGACTACACGAACCGCGTTTCTTAACGCTTCCCGCTTAGCGATCTACAAGGGTATGTAGATCCACTCTCCCTCTCGTAGATGCTCATCACCATGGATAGATCTTGCATGTTCATAGGAAATTTTTTGTTTCCCATGCAACGTTCCCCAATAGTGCCATCATGAGCTAGGTCTATGTGTAGATGAGATCTCAAGTAGAACACAAAGAGTTTGTGGGCATTGATGCTTAGATTACTTCCTCACTTGGTTGTGTTTTGGTTCAGCGGTATTGTGGGATGAAGCGGACCGAACCAACATTACTCATACGCTTACGAGAGACCGGTTCCCTCAACTACAACTTGTTGCAAAAGATGGCTGGCGGGTGGTAGTTTCTCCTACTTTAGTTGGATCGGATTCGACAGAGGCGGTCCTTAAGAAGGTTGAAAAGCAACTAATGAATCACCGTTGTGGTTTATGCGTAGGTGATAATTGTTCTTACTAGATACCCGTAGCAGCCACGTAAAACATGCAACAACAATTAGAGGACGTCTAACTTGTTTTTGCAGGGTATGTTGTGATGTGATATGGCCAATTACGTGATGATATATATGTGATGTATGAGATGATCATGTGTTGTATAGAATATCACGACATGCATGTCGATGAGTATGGCAACCGGCAGGAGCCATAGGGTTGCCTTTAATTATTGTATGACCTGCGTGTCAATCATTAAGCGCTATGTAATGCTTTACTTTATCACTAAACGGTAGCAATAGTAGTAGAAGCATGATGGGCGCGACAACCCCGATGGCGACACGTTGATGGAGATCAAGATGATGGAGATCATAGTGTCGTGTCGGTGACGATGGAGATCATGCCGGTGCTTTCTAGATGGTGATCAAAAGCACAAGTTCATGGCCATATCATGTCACTTATGATTTGCATGTGATGTTAATCCTTTTATGCACCTTGTTTTGCTTAGGACGACGGTAGCATTATAAGGTGATCCCTCACTTAAATTTCAAGATGAATTGTGTTCTCCCAGAGTGTGCACCATTGCGAAAGTTCGTCGTGTCGAGACACCACGTGATGATCGGGTGTGATAGACTCTACATTCACATACAACGGGTGCAAGCCAGTGTTGCACATGCAGAACACTCGGGACACAAGAGACCGAAAGGTCGAACATGAGTCATATAGTAGATATGATCAACATGATGATGTTCACCATTGAAACCACCTCAACTCACGTGATGATCGGACTTGAGTTGGTGAATTTGGATCATGTATCACTCGAATGACCGGAGGGATGTCAATTTGAGTGGGAGTCTTAAGTAATATGATTAATTGAACTCATTATCATGAACTTAGTCAGTAGTGCCTTTGCAAATTATGTTGTAGATTACTAGCTCACGCTGTAGCTCCCTTGTATTTTTATATGTTCCTAGAGAAATAGAGTTGAAAGATTATGGTAGCAATATTGCGGACTGGGTCTGTGATCTGAGGATTGTCCTCATTGCTGCACACAAGGCTTATGTCCTTAATGCACCGCTCGGTGCGCCAACCCCTCTAGCGTCGTTTGTAGATGTTGTGAACATCTGACAGGCACGTTCTGATGACTACTTGATAGTTTAGTGTGTCATGCATTACGGCTTAGAATTGAGGCTCTGAAATGTTTTGAACTTCACGGAACATATGAGATGTTCTAAGAGCTGAAATTAGGATCTCAAGCTCATGCCCGTGTTGTGAGATATGAGATCTCCAACAAGATCCTTTGCCTGTACGATGAAAGAGAATAGCTCGATCGTAGAGCATGTGCTCAGATTGTCTGGGTGCTACAATCGCTAGAATCGAGTGGGAGTTAATCTTCCAGATAAGATAGTGATTGATATATTTCTCCAAGTCACTGTCACTAAGCTGCTAGAACTTGATGATGAACTATAAAATGTCAGGGATATAATTAATGATCCCTGAGTTGTTCGCGATGTTTGACACCACGAAGGTAGAAATCAAGGAGCGTCAAGTGTTGATGGTTAGTAAAACCACTAGTTTCGAGAAGGGCAAGGGAAAAGAGGGAAACTTCATGGATGGCAAAGTCAGTTGCTGCTCTAGTGAAGCAACCCAAAGTTGAACCCAAACCTGAGACTAAGTGCTTTGATTATGAGGAGAGCGGTCGCTGAAGCGGAACAACCCTAGATACTTGGTAGATGAGAAGGCTGGAAACGTCGATAGAAGTATATTTGATATACGTGTTATTGATGTGTACCTTGCTAGTACTCCTAATAGCACCTGGGTATTGGATACCGGTTCGGTTGCTAAATGTTAGTAAATCGAAATAAAAGCTACAGAACAAACGGAGAACTAGCTAAGGGTGAGGTGACGATGTGTGTTGGAAATGTTTCCAAGGTTGATGTGATCAACATCACATGCTCTCTCTACCTTCGGGATTAGTGACGAACCTTAGTAAATGTTATTTGGTGTTTTGCATTGAGCATGAACGTGATTAGATCATGTTTATTGCAACACGGTTATTTATTTAAGTTAGAGAATAATGGTTATTCTATTTACATGAATAATACCTTCAATGGTCATGCACCCAGTGAGAATGGTTTGTTGAAATCTTGATCGTAGTAATACACATGTTCATAACATTGATGCCAAAAGATACAAAGTTAATAATGATAGTATCACATACTTGTGGCACTGCCGCTAAATATCACATTTGTATAAAGCGCATGAAGAAACTCCATGCTGATGGATCTTTGGACTCATTCGATTTCGAATCGGTTGAGACATGCGAACCATGCCTCTTGGGCAAGATGATTAAGGACCCCGTTTTCCGGATTGATGGAGCGGGCAAGTGGTTTATTGGAAATGATACATGTTGATGTATGCAATCCAATGACTCTTGTAGTGTGTGGTGGATATCATTATTTTCTTACCTTCACTGATGATTTGAGTAGATATAGTGTATATTTACTTAATGAAACACAAGTCTGAATCGTTTGAAAGGTTCAAGCAAATTCAGAGTGAAGTTTAAGATCATCGTGACAAGAAGATAAAAATATTTGCGATATGATCGTGGAGGTGAATATCTGAGTTACGAGTGTGGCATGCAACTTTAGACAATGTGAAAGTTGTTTCACAACTCACGCCACCTAGAACACCATAGTGTGATGGTGTGTCCGAACGTCATAGTCGTGCTCTATTGGATATGGTGCATGCTATGATGTCTCTTATTATTTTGTTACTATAATTTTGGGGTTACATTAGAGACAACTACATTCACTTTAAATAGGGCACCATCTAAATCCGTTCAGATGACACCGTGTGAATTATGGTTTGATAGAAACCTAAGATGTCATTTCTTGATGTTTGGGGCTGCGATGCTTGTGTGGAAAATGTTTTCACCTAATGAGCTCGAACCCAAAGCGGACAAATGCATCTTCATCGAATACCCTAAGAACAGTTAGGTGAACCTTCCATCTCAGATCCAGGCATAAAATGTTTGTTGCTAAAATAGGGTCCTTTCTCGACAAAGAGTTTCTCTCGGAAGAATTGAGTGGGAGGAAGATGGAACTTGATGAGGTTGTTGAACCTTTGTTTCAACCAAAGAGTAGGGCAGCTCAGGAAGATGTTTCTGTGAAGCCTACGTTAGTTGAAGAGGAAGTTAATGATGATGATCATGAAACTTTGGATCAAGTTACTATCGAACCTCGTAGGACGACAAGGACGTGTACTGCTCCTGAGTGGTACGACAACCTTGTCTTAGAGGTCATGTTGTTGGACAACGATGAACCTACGAGCTATGAAGAAGCGATGATGGGACCGGATTCCGACAAATGGTTAGAGGCCATGAAATCCGAGAAAGGATCCATGTGTGAAAGCCAAGTATAGACTTTGGTAGACTTGCTCGTTGGACGGCAGGTCGTCGAGTACAAATGGATCTTTGAGATGAAGACAGACGTTGATGGTGAATGTCACCATTTATAGAGATCGACTTGTTGCAAAGAAGTTTCCGATAAGTTCAAAGAGTTGACTGCGATGAGACTTTCTCACTCATAGCGATGCTAAAGTCTGTTGGAATTACGTTAGCAGTTGCTGCATTTTTCAATTATGAAATCTGTTAGATGGATATCAAAACATCGTTTCCTTCCTTAAGGAAAGGTTGTATGTGATACAACCGGAAGGTTTTGTCAGTCCTAAGGATGCTAAAAGGTGTGCGAGCTCGAGCAATCCATGTAAGGGCTACAACAAGCATCTCGGAGTTGGAATACACACTTTGATGAGGTGATCAAAGTTTTGTAGTTTATACGAAGTTTACGAGAAACTTGTATTTACAATAAAGTGAGTGGGAGCACTATAGAATTTCTGATAAGTATATGTGGACGACATATTGTTGATCAGAAATAATGTAGAATTTCTGGAAAGCATAAAATGGTTGTTTGAAAAGTGATTTTCAAAGGAAGACCTGGATAAAGCTACCTAATTTTTGAGCATCAAGATCTATAGAGATGGATCAAGATGCTTGATGAGACTTTCAATGAGTACATACCTTGACAAGATTCTGAAAGAGTTCAAAATGGATTAGTCAGAGAAAGAGTTCTCGCCTGATTTGTAAGGTGTGAAGTTGAGTGAGAGTAAAAGCTCGACAACGGCACAAGAAAGAGAAAGGACGAATGTCGTCCCCTATGCCTTAGCCATAGGCTCTGTATAGTATGCCATGTTGTGTACTGCACATGTGTGTGCCTTGCCACGAGTCCATCAAGGGGTACAACAGTGATCCAGGAGTGGATCACTGGACAACGGTCAAGATTATCCTTAGTAACTAAAAGACTAAGGATATGTTTCTTGATTATGGATGTGATAAAGAGTTCGTCGTAAAGAGTTACGTTGATGCAAGCTTTAACACCAATCCGGATGACTCATAGTAGCAATCTGGATACGTATAGTGGAGCAGTCATTTGGAATAGTACCAAGTGGAGTGTGGTAGCAGTGTTTATAGTTTGACATAGAGATTTGCAAAGTACACACGGATCTGAATGTCGCAGACCCATTGACTATAAGACCTCTCTCACATGCAAAGCATGATCCAACCCCAAAACTCATTGGCTATTAGATTCATAACAATGCGAATCACATGGTGATGTGAACTAGATTATTGACTCTAGTGCAAGTGGGAGACTGTTGGAAATATGCCCTAGAGGCAATAATAAATTGGTTATTATCATATTTCCTTGTTCATGATAATCGTGTATTATCCATGGTATAATTGTATTGATCGGAAACTTAGATGCATGTGTGGATACATAGACAAAACAATGTTCCTACTATGCCTCTAATGGACTAGCTCATTGATCAAAGATGGTTAAGGTTTCCTAGCCATGGACATGATATGTCATTTGATAACGGGATCACATCATTAGGAGAATGGTGTGATGGACAAGACCCAAACTACAAGCGTAGCATATGAGCGTGTCAGTTTATTGCTACTGTTTTCTACATGTCCAATATATGTTCCTATGACCATGAGATCATGCAACTCACGGACACCGGAGGAGTGCCTTGTGTGTATCAAACGTCGCAACGTAACTGGGTGACTATAAAGGTGCTCTACAGGTATCTTTGAGGGTGTCTGTTGGGTTGGCATGGATCAAGACTGGGATTTGTTACTCCGTGTGACGGAGAGGTATCTCAGGGCCCACTCGGTAATGCAACATCACAATAAGCCTTGCAAGAAATGTGACTAAGTGTTAGTCACGAGATCTTGTATTACGAAACGAGTAAAGATACTTGCCAGTAACGAGGTTGAACTAGGTATGGAGATACCGACGATCGAATCTCGGGCAAGTAACATATCGAAGAACAAAGGGAACATCATACGGGATTAACTGAATCCTTGACACAGAGGTTCGACCGATAAAGGTCTTCTTAGAATATGTGGGAAACAATATGGGCATCCAGGTCTCGCTATTGGTTATTGACCGTAGAGGTGTCTTAGTCATGTCTACATAGTTCTCGAACTCGCAGGGTCTGCACACTTAAGGTTCGATGACGTTTCAGTAGTATAGAGCTATGTATGGTGGTGACCGAAGGTTGTTAGGAGTCCCAGATGAGATCCCGGACGTCATGAGGAGCTCCGGAATGGTCCGGAGGTAAAGATTGATATATAGGAAGTCCTGTTTTGGTCGCCGAAAAAGTTTCGGGCTCATCGGTAGTGTACCGGGAGTGTCGGTAGTGTACCGGGAGACCATCGGGAGGGGTATTTCGAGCCAAGAGGCTACATGGGCTGTGGGAGAGTGAATACTAGCCCTTAGTGTGCTGGTGGAAGTCCCATACAAGGCCCATGCGGCTGGGAGAGAAAAGCCCAAAGAGAAAAGGTGGAAAAGGCAAAAAAGGCAAAATAGGAAGGAGTCCTAGTCCTACTAGGATTGGAGGAGGATTCCTCCTCTCCTCCCAAGTTGGCCGAAGCCTAGAGGGTTTTTCCCTTGAGACAAGACTCCTCCTCTCTTCCTCTTATATATACTAGAGGTTTTAGTGTTTTCGTACTAGATTTTCAGCCACGTGCTACCCGTTCTTCTAGTGCATAGTTTCTCCTGTAGATCGGTTTTCTGCAGTGCTTAGGCGAAGCCCTGCCGGAATAGCTCCACCACCATCGCCGCAGTGCTGTTACGCTGATGGAGAACTCATCTAAATCTCCGCTCCCTCTTGCTGGATCAAGAAGGCGGTGATCATCATCGAGTTGTACGTGTGTTGAACGCAGAGGTGTCGTCCATTCGGCGCTAGATCGGAAGGACCGTGATCAAGATCGCGGGACAAATCGTGATGTGATCGCGGGACGGATCATGATGAGTTCGTGGGATGGATTGTGATTGGATCGCGAGACGGATCGTGATGAGATCGCGGGACACTCGGCAATTTGGATCGCGAAGACGTTCGACTACACCAACCGCGTTTCTTAACGCTTCCCGCTTAGCGATCTACAAGGGTATGTAGATCCACTCTTCCTCTCGTAGATGCTCATCACCACGGATAGATCTTGCATGTGCGTAGGAAAATTTTTGTTTCCCATGCAATGTTCCCCAACACTACATGCTTCAGAGGACTGCCGCGCCAACGCGGTGAAGCCTCCCAGCTGTAGTTGTCCTCTGGCGGAGTGGCTCGATGACGACGAATGACCGAGGCCATTGGCGATTGGGGGAGAAGCAAACTAGACAAGCTACGGGGAGGGGGATGAAGGCAATGTGGAGTTGCCGACCGTGAGGGTTTATATAGCAGGTTGGCAAGCATTGGGGATTTCACCGAGCATGGCGGGAAGCTAGAGCCATAGAACGGTTTTGTGCGCGGGTACCTGCGCGAGTCTGAGCAGGAACGGGACCATCAAGCGGGCGCGTGGCCAAAACCCAAAAGCGGTGCCGAAGCGTGCACTAGAATACTCGGGCGGTAACACAGTGACAAGGCGTGAGAGAGAAGGACGGACTAATGCGGAGGCACACGATCAAAATAATAAAACATCTGTGATATTAATACAGGGAAACAACACTTCCCAACGTAGCGTTTGTAATGATTTCATCCATCGCTGACAATTATTTGGCAGCAATTGTCTTCCCACAACACACAACTTGTCAGTATGAATTGTCTATGTTATTTGTGGTGTTCGCACACGATTCTCATTACTCACCACTTTGTTGTATATCGCACACATCCTGTTATCCCGAGTTGTTTGTGTTCTGCTATATCAGCGCACACAGTTTATCCAAGTGAACTGTATGTCGTACTTTGCACACGTATGTAGTTTTGGTAACCCCTTTTGTTATCTTCTCTAATCACAAATGGTTCATAAGAACAAACTTTCTACCTTAGATCACACACATAACTACTTTCTGAATCGTATTTGATGGATCCACCTTCACACACAGTTCGTGCCATTAGCAACGGAGCTTGCACTATACCGTTTGCGATTCATGCATCACACACAGTTTCGTCGAAGGGTCTCTGATTGATGTGGCGTGTTTGGACCATTCTGTAGTAGACAACGACAAGTGGCAGAGCGTCGTTTCTGCAGGTCAGTTGCGTGGTCGCCATGCCAATGCATGTCCAGGATGACATTTTGGTCGGCCAAAGATGTCTGGCATGTGAGGCACACATGGTAAAGGGCACTAGTGAAATTTGATTGCCTATGGAGCTAGGTGGGGTTGGTTTTGACTGCAGGTAGTTTGCAGCAGAAAACTTGGGGCTCAACCAAAGGGTTTTGACTGCATGTCATTTGGGACAAAACCTTGTCTAGTGGCTTAGGTATGGAAGGACTACTTGACCACCAATTTTTAGCTCAGGGAGATAATAGTGCAAAGTAGTTGTAGTTCAAAGCTACATTTGATGCCAAAACTTAGGTTTGGATGAACTGCTCATTATTTCCATATGATCATGTCATATTTGGGTGTGGTTAGATGCATTAGAATGCAAGAGAGGTTCTGGGAGAGTTTGGGAGCAATGACCAGTACCCAATGGAAGGAGAGGGGGAAGGAGAGGTGCTACCAGGGTCAAAAGAGAGGGAAAGTGAGGGAGTTACCCCCAAATAATTGGGCACGTGCAAGGGGAATGGAATATGTTCTGGAATAAGGGGGGTAGAATATGTTGTGGTAAAAAGTTGGAGTCAAGCGGAATCTTTTTGGGTCAACTTTGCTTGTCCGCAAGCTTATGGTTGAACGTGTTTGATGATATCCTAGCGAATCTAGGGGTATCCAATGGACCTAAGATTTACCAACAGTAAATGGTAAGAGCAATTTGTCCTGGTCACATGTTTCCAAATCATTTGAAGAAAGTACCTAACATAACTTTTACAAACACTAGGAATAAACAGAATCAGGTCTGCTTAGATCTAGTCATGCTAATCCACTCTCCTTGATGCACCACTTGGTGTGGATGCATTATTAGAGGATTAGAACATGCCCACAAAGTTTAAGCACAATTGGAGGCACTTACCAATGTAAAGCTGCTCAAGTTTGGATGTGGACAGAGAGTGTTTTGGGGCATGTTGGTGAACCAAAATTATTGGGACTCAGATGAAACTTGGCACGATGATCACATATGGCATACGTGACATGATGGAATTTTCCTAGATTTATTTAATAATATTTCTTATATAAATATTTCAAATACTTGAAATATCCAAAAAGGTTTTTTTGAAGGTTTTGTCCAATATTTTGAACATGACCATGTATTAAAACTCTTATATATGGAGAATATATGTCCACTGAGTTTCCCTAGATTTTCTCAAATATTTTGGAAACATAAAAATAAATTTTCCCTACAGAATACCATTTCTAGCCTTAGAAAAAGGCATTTAAATAAAATAAGAAAACACTTTTAAAATAATAAATTTGCGGTTTTGGGAAGTCTTCTAGATAATAGGATCCAAATAAAATATTTGAGGAAAAACATCCTCCCTAAATTGAGGACTTGTAGTACAAACCACAATTCACGGGATTTTGAATGCCTAAATTAAATAAATGCTTTTTGTCCAAAATAATATTTTGTAAAAAATAGTTTTAGATCCTATACACATGACATGGTCATTGGTCAAAGATTTGGATCAAGGTGATGAATTTTGAGAGTAGGAGGAGTTTTAGGGATTAAGGCACAAGCAAGCAATCAAGCAAATAGCAATCAAGTCAAGCACACAAAAAGTTTTTGTTGGACCAAATTCTTGAGCTCTATTAACTTAGTGATGTGAGGCCAAACACAGGGTGTGACACCTATCAACATTACAACAAGGGATTTCAATATCTTCCATGCTAATCACATTATTGGTAGCTCCCAAACTGAATTGAAATTTTACTCCCCCTCCACCACTCAAACATATTCCATGGCTGACCGAATCCATGGGTGCCATCGAGACAATCAACTTTCTAGGAGGAGTTCTTATTTATTTATTTTTGTATTATGCACGACTGGGCATCCTTTTACCAGCCTCTCTCTTACAATGACAAGTGAATAAACACTCATCTTGAGAATAATCCGGTTGGCATGGAAGATAATGACCGCCTCGTCCCTCCATGAGCGGTACAAGCACAAAAAACAGATTTTTATTTGATTGTTTAGAGCTTGCACGTGCAAAATTACTTGGAATGGTAGTGAAATACCATATATAGGTAGGTATGGTGGACTCTCATGGAAGAAACTTGGCTCAAGGATTTGGATGCACAAAGTAGTATCTCTTGTCACCCTCCAAGCAAATGGGACACTCTCTAGCTAAATTTTACTCATCTCCAATACCTTTATCATCTATATTCATAGAGGTAAATAAGGATTCAATAGTTGAAGTACCAATCATTTTAAGATCTTCATCATGATTCCGGTAAAAACAGGGTGGAAGAGCTTTTTCTAAGAATCCCTGCTTAGCTTTCAACTTAGCAGTCCTCTCCTTAATTTCACCAATATATATTTGGATATATTTAATAGTCTAATTAAAATCAATCTTGGGTTGCAAATTTTTACTTTTGAGAGTTTCTACATCAAGAGCAATTCTATCCATGTTTTTAGCCAAAGTATCGATCGTATGCAATTTTTCTTCTACCATGGTATTTAAAATATTTTGAGAACCAATAAATTTTTTAATTGTGTTCTCAAGATCATAGGTTATCCTATTAGCATTTGTAGAAGAATTTACATAAGAATTACCATAAGAATTTCCATAGTTGTTAGAGGATTACCGAGCTACGGCCTAGCATTGAAATTTCCTCTATAAGCATTGTTGCTGAAATTGTTTCGCGAGATAAAGTTTACATAAATATCATCATTATTTTTCTCAATCAAAGTATACAAAGGCATATCATTTGTATCAACATGAGTATTTTTGCTAGCAACCATATTCATAAGAGCAGCCAGTTTTTCACTCAAAATAGCGATTTTCTCAGCAGAAATTACCTTCTTACCAGTTGGAGCTATCTCGGCATGCCATTGAGAATAATTTGTCATGACGTTGTACACAAGTTTTTTGGCCTCTCCCAAGGTCCTATCCATAAAGGTACCACCTGCAACAGAATCTACAAGATTTCTAGAAACAAAGTTTAGTCCAACATAGAAATTTTGGATAATCATCCACAAGTTTCACCCATGAGTAGGACAATTTATAATCATCAGTTCCATTCTCTCCCAAGGTTGTGCAACATGTTCTTGATCATGTTGTTTAAAATTCCTTATTTTATTTCAAAGGGAGATGATCTTAGCAGGAGGAAAATACTTGGCAATAAAAGCATCTTTACACTTATTTCGTGTTCCAATACTATTACGTGGTAAATATGAAAATCAAGGCTTAGCTTTATATCTTAATGAAAAAGGAAAAAATAATAATTTCACAAGATCATTATCCATGTCCTCTTTCTTTTGCATATCACAAAGTTCAACAAAAGTATTAAGATGAGAAGCGGCATCCTCATTAGGACTTCCCGAAAATTGATCTTTCATGACAAGATTTAACAATCCAACATTAATATCAAAGGCATCCGCACTAGTGGCGGGTGGTATAGGAGTACTAATAAAATCATGTTTATTAGTATTTGAGAAGTCACACAAATTAGTAGTATCTTGAGACATGGTGAGCGAGCAAGCAAAGTAACAAGCAAAGCAAGTAAACTAGCAAGTAAGTCAGTAAACTAGTAACAAGCAAAGATTTTTTTTATGAGACAAACTAAATATAACAGCAAATAAAAATAAGAACAAGTGAATGATAATTTGTGTGAAGTTACTTGATAGTTGGTGATGATATTCCCCGGCAACGGTGCCAGAAATCCTTCCTGATACTTTTGATGTGCGTTGGGTTTTCCATGAAGAGGAACGAGTAATTGCAGCACAATACGAGTAAGTAGTTCCCTCAGTTATGAAACCA
This sequence comes from Hordeum marinum, assembly GCA_022496015.1. NCBI lineage: Eukaryota > Viridiplantae > Streptophyta > Magnoliopsida > Poales > Poaceae > Hordeum > Hordeum marinum. Next base: position 300,903,089 of record CM039673.1, read on the forward strand.
ATGTTTATCTAACCAATAGGAATATCAATCCACAATCGTCTTCAACGCCTGCTAACAAAAGAGAAAATAACTTGCACCCAACGCGGCCAAGGGGCTTGTCAATCCCCTTGATCTCGTTATTTGCAAGCAATTGAAGTGTGTAGATAATTATAAATTGCAAAATAAAATAAAAATAAAATAATAACAACAAGGTATTGATAGGTTTGTAAATATATAAGTGAATAGACCTGGGGGCATACTTTTCCCTAATGACATCTCTCATGAAAAGTTGGCGTCCGGTGGGTAAAGAAATTACTGTTGGGCAATTGAGAGAAAAGCGCATAGTTATGTGGTATTCACGGCAATGATCATGTGTATATATGCATCATGTCCAAGACAAATAAGTCGACTCCTGCCTGCACCTATTACTATTACTCCACTTCGAGAGTGCTTCTATGCTTGCCTATCTATGTACTAAGTTCATGACAAACAGAGTAATGCATGGAGAACGATGAAATGATGTATACAAGTAAACTCAAACAATATTAATAAACCCTATCGTTTTATCCTTAGTATCGACAACACAAAGACCCATCTTGTCCCCTACTTTGTCACTGGGATATAGAAACTCGTCAGGTTGAACCTACCACAACACACCTCTCTCACCGAAGAAATATCAATCTAGTTGGCCAAACTATTTCAATAGGTTAGAGAGAATTACGAAGGTATCAAAATCATGCACATAAGAATCATATTCAGAATTCATAGAAGACTCAAATATTTATCATGAATAATCTAAACATAAACCCAAAATTCATCGAATCCTAACAAACACATCATACAAAAGAGTTACATTAGATGGATCAAAGCGAAGATGCGATGACCATTGTATTCAAGATCGAGAGAGAGAGAGAGATCTAAGTAGTAACTACGGACCCGTGGTCTATGGTGAGCTACTCACACATCATCATGAGGGCAGCAAGGTTGATGAAGAGGCCCTCCGTGATCGATCCCCCCGCCCGCAGGGTGCCGAAACGAAGCTCCAGATGAGATTGCGTGGGAACAAAGACTGGCGGCGGCCAAAAAAAGTGTTTCGGGATGCCCCTAGGGTTTTTGGAATAAATGTGAATTTATATACCAAAGAACATGGTCAGGAGGCCTGCCAGGAAGGGACAAACCATCAGGGCGCGACCACCCCCTAGGCATGCCCTGTTGGCTTGTGCCTCTCTCGTCTGGCCCTCGGTCTTCTCCCAAAGCTTTCATATCTTATTTTGGTCCAGAAAAAATCATAACAAAGTTTCGTGGCAATTGGACTTCGTTTGGTACTGTAAACTTGAAAAGTAAAAAACATGTAGAAGATAGGAACTAGCACTAGGCACTATGTCAATAGGTTAGTGCTCAAAAATAGTATAAATTGGTAAATTATTACTCAAAAAGTATCCTAAAATGGTAATATAATAGCATAGAACAATCAAAAACTATAGATACGTTGAAGACGTATCAGTTACATATAGAGTAGATGTAAATCCTCTATAATACTAAGCTCCCTAGTTTTAAAGAGTCTACATTCAATTGAGATCTCCAATTCAAATTGGTTTATCTCATTTTGACTGAGTCAGCAATTCTATTATCTCTCTAATTCAATCCTTTTATATGTACATTGTATTTCCTATTTTTTAAGGCCTCGCTTTAATTGGTTATTCAATTTAGAATTGGGTCGCCCGATTTTGATCGGGTCAATAATTTCTCAAGGCACCCTCTCATTTAACTCTTTTAATTATGTATATTCTCTATTTCTGGCCCTCTTCCATTCAGTTGAGGTATTGTCTGAATTTGGTTTAGGATTTTAACCGGGCCAATGATTTTTTAAATCGATTGTGAGCAGTCGGCCTGTAAAAACATCTTAATCTCGCGCACCTTTCCATCACCTAGGAAAAAGAAAGCAATCATGTGATATTGTAGCATCAATATAGTACATGCAGCTATCGACACAGAAATTTTCTCACATAAATATATGTTGGTTAGCAGATAACGCATAACACACTACAAAAGTCCCATTGTATTATAAATATAAATAAACACACTCCATCCTCTTCCTCACCCACCAAATTAAATATTCCATAAGTTCCAAAATATAAAGGGTAATAGTTTTTTGAAAAATCCAATTTCTTTAACTTTGACCAAGTTATGAGCAAAAAAATATATACCTTGTATTTTAAAACAAAGTGTTTTTTTGTTAAGAACCTAATAACACCGACGACGTAGCAAAGTAAAGCATGCCCGACCCTTCTATTTTTTTGTACTCGCTAGTCGATCGCCAGTCTCGCTCTCGCGAAACTGCTCCAACGAGAGATCAGGAGGCGATCTCCTGCCTCTTTTCAATGCCAGCGAAGCCGCGGGTCATCGTCCTCTCTGTCGGGCGTTCCCGTGGCGGGAGTTGGTAGGGATCCGACAATCTTCTTGGTAGATAGATATGATATGCATAGTCTTCTATCAGAGGTGTTGCATCAATTGTGGAGACAACATCACGTCGGAATATCTGCTTCTACTCTTCCTCCATCTCGGTGACGTTGTAATGGATGGCACTGAGGAGCAGGTGACTCGATCTTCTTGCCAGTCTCTAGATCCGGTGAGATTTGTGTCTGATGGTCGATGCACGTCACTTTTCTGTGTGGCGTTGCTATCGATTGTTGCGGTTGTGTTTGGTGTCTTGCAGTGGGATGCGTGGATGGCGGCAAGCAGTGACGTTCATCTTCTTCGACCACATCGAATGAAGTTGATTGTGCTGGGATCTAGTAGACACGGGGAAGAACCCCATTCGGCGTGCCACAAAGTTTCGGTCTCATCGCTTGCGACAGTCCAGTTCATCGGCTCGAAAAGCATCATTGTATCTGAAGGTGCTCCTACAAATCTGGGTATGACGGCAACTCCCTTCTTTCTTCAATGTTGCCTCGGTGACCACAGAAGATGAAGGTGGACAACGCTTCGGTATGGCACAAGATTCTGCTCGAGTGAAATTCTAGTGTTGCCTCTTGCAAGTCTTTTGATGCAAAACTACAAGACATCTCTGTACGTCTCCTGTAATGAGATTGTGTGTACTCTTTATAATCCGTTTTTCTAATGAAATATGTGTGGTTACTTAAAAAAAAATCCAGTTTTTAACCAAAGTAGTAGAATGATAAACAACTATAGTCATTCCATGCACTATTCGAAAATTCAAAAAAACACGTCCATCTTGCAGTGATTCAATGCGTGACTAGAAAGACTTAAGGCTGGTCGTAATGGTAGTATAATAAATAGTATTCCCTCCGTCTCGAAATAAGTGACTCAACTTTATACTAACTCTAGTACAAAGTTAGTACAAAGTTAAGTCACTTATTTTGGGACGGAGGGAGTATCATGCATGTCAACTAAGCAACCTTGATGAGGTGGCATAGAATTAAATGAAGAAAGAAAGGATTGAGTATCATATTATGATATCGTATCATATTAAATATTGTGCTACTATGTGTCATACATGACAGTAAATAAATTATTATATGATAATAACATATAATAATATGCATTACAAATATAGTATCATACACTAGTATCATATGCATGATACTAATGTATGATACTCTTAATTACAACCAGCCTAAACGCTTGTTGGATGAAATTCTGGACATCAGCTAGATTGGTCTACACATTTCCTTTGGAGACCAGAAATGCGAGGACGCGCAAAAAAGTCAGAGCTCATGATTTTTCTGTCCTTGAATTGAATCCACGAACCAACGGCATTTCCATTCAGGAATTAAAGTCGAACATTGACTTTTCCTCACTCCCCGTCCCACACGACATGCCAAGTTAGACGTGAACGAAGGAACAACAAAGGAAAGTCTCTGACAGGTGGGTCACGAGACCAGCACATCATTGGCACCATTCACATAACTGTTTCACGTAGTACGAACCACCCATTTCGATTTTTGGGGCGAAAGCGTCACGAGATTATCGTTTCATGCAAAGTCTCCTCTTGCAAGTTGTGTACTACTCCTAGTACAGTAGTAGGATGTAACAGTCGTACTGACAACCGGGGCAAATTCAGTTTTTTCTTGCCTGGGGCCGGGTGTCCGGAGCCATGAGGCGGAAACTATGGTATACGTAGCGCAAGGCGGTCGCTCGTCTTGCAGTTGGAACCAACTGGTCCCGTGCCCCCGACACGCGTACCGCGGTTCCATAGTCAACTTCCTCTCTCCATCCCAGCCGTCCGTACCATCCAACGGCGGGAGATGCCCACCGGGAAACACCCGGTAAGCCCGTTTTTCTGCTCTGGGAAGCACAGGATCTGAGCCGTCGATCGGGCCTCTGCTTTGACCAAACTGGTCCACCATCTGACCACCACCCGCTGCTCCCGGTTACCGCCTCGCCTTGTTTTATAATCCGACCTCCCTCGCGTCCCCCTCACTTCTTCTTCTTCCCCCATTATTTCCATTGTCCGGCGAGCACCTATCTTATCTTGGGAGGCGGAGGCGGTCGCGATGATGACCATGGATCTGATTGGAGGATACGGGAGGGCGGACGAGCAGGTGGCCATCCAGGAGGCGGCGGCGGCGGGGCTGCGCGGGATGGAGCACCTCATCTTGCAGCTCTCCCGGACAGGCACCAGCGAGAGCTCGCCGGTTGGTTCGTCGGAGGCGCCGGAGCAGGGGCAGCAGCAGGTAGATTGCCGGGAGATCACTAATATGACCGTGTCCAAGTTCAAGAAGGTGATTTCTATCCTCAACCACCGCACCGGCCACGCCAGGTTCCGGCGCGGGCCTGTGGTGGCGCAGTCCCAGGGCCCCGCCGTGTCCGAGCCGACGCCGGTGAGGGCGTCTTCCTCGCGGTCGATGACGTTGGACTTCACCAAGGCGTCTTCCGGGTACGGAAACGACCCCGGATTCAGCGTCTCGGCCGCGAGCTCATCCTTCATGTCGTCTGTGACCGGCGACGGGAGCGTGTCAAACGGACGCGGGGGCGTGTCCTCGCTGATGCTCCCGCCGCCACCTTCGGCCAGCTGCGGGAAGCCACCGCTGGCGTCCTCCGCGGCATCCACCGGTGCCGGTGCCGGCCAGAAGCGCAAGTGCCACGACCACGCGCACTCCGAGAACGTCGCCGGCGGAAAGTACGGCGCCTCTGGTGGCCGCTGCCACTGCTCCAAGCGCAGGTTAGTAGTCTAGCAGATTCGATTCATCGAGTACTGGATTTTGTTTTCCGTCTGCCGGTGTTATGCATTTATGTATTGTTGCTGCTGAACAAGAAGACTGAATGAATCAAACCCGCAGGAAGTCCCGGGTGAGGCGGATGACTCGCGTGCCAGCGATCAGCTCGAAGGCGGCGGAGATCCCCGCCGACGACTTCTCGTGGCGCAAGTACGGGCAGAAGCCTATCAAGGCTTCCCCCTACCCACGGTGAGGCAGCATCCCTTCCCTTCCCTCCGGAAAACTTGCCACCAATTAAGACGAGTAATCTTCCGGGTTGTGCAGTGAACTAACCACCAGTTACTCGGTGATATGCATGCAGAGGTTACTACAAGTGCAGCACGGTGCGCGGGTGCCCGGCGCGGAAGCACGTGGAGCGCGACCCCAGCGACCCCTCCATGCTCATCGTGACCTACGAGGGCGAGCACCGGCACACCCCCGTGGACCAGGAGCCGCTCACCCCGCTCCTGGAGCTCTGAAATCTCTTCTCGTTACTGTCGTCCTCAGCATGTTAATTCAACTTAGCTCATCACCATGTTCCCTTCGTTACTGTTACTAGCATAATATCACTAAGTGTAGAATTTCTCTTTCTTTTGGTCGCATCAGTGTAGCAGCACTAAGCATGTAAAAGAACAAGTGTTGTAGGAAAGCTTTGAGCTTTGAAGAAGAAAAGTGAGTGGTAGCCAAGAGAAAGAGAAGGATGTGTTTTGACTTTTTGACTGCAGTGAGTGAAACAGGTTTTTCAGAGTTGGATTTGAACCCGTGGCTCGGGTTCGGGGGGCTCAAAAGAGGAAGGGGCCCGGTGGTTGAACGGGCAAATGCTTTTGGTCCCGGGTGGGGCCGGCGCGACAGGGACGGGACGGGGGGGGGGGGGGGAAGCGGTCAAGGAACGCGGCAGGTGGTCCCTATCGGCGCCGCTGGCGTCGTTGACTCGTGTTGCTCCTGCGGTGCGGTGCTCTGCGCGATAATTTTTTGTTTGTTTGCTTGCTTGGGCTCGTTTGGCGTGCGGTGCGGCTGGCTACGTCCACACCCGCCAGTGTGGACGTCCGGTCGATAGCGTCTTGGTTAGTTCGCCAACGGTGTCGTTGAAAATCGGGCGTCGAGCTTTAAAGTAGCTGTTGTGCGGTGCTTGTAGTGTTGAATTTCTTTCCTTTATCTAATTTATTTATGCTGGTGTCCGTTCGGTCATGAATCACTGCTGCTATAGTTTTTCAAGATCAATAGTACTCTGCCGAGCCGCGGAGTAGTTTATTTCAACAGGGAAGAGCTATAATCTTTTTCTCCGCAATAAGAGAAGAGCTATAATCTTTCGGCAAGAGTTTCTGGATTATAGACGCGTTTGGTTTTTTAAGGTCGTTTTTTGCACTTTATATGTTTGTCTCGGTTGGGTTTGGTTGAGCTAATGCAAATAAAAAACAACATTTACATGCTCATTTATTTCCTACATACCCTCTAGTCTGCTTATGTCGAAAGAAAAGGCATGTTGTTTGATTGCGGTCTTGTCCTTGTTTGGGGACAAAACACAAATTCAATTGTTTGGTTACATGCAAGACAATTATTTCACAACCTTTTCATGGTGTTACCTAAGACACACATAGATACAATAAAGTAGAGCATACAAAATAAACAGAGACACACATAATATAGTCTTAACCATGCATTAGAACAAGTTCAAACATAGTAAGATAAGTTCTAAACCAAACTGCACCACATAATATAGTCTTGAACCAAACCAAGCAGCATAAGCTTCCTAGACGGTCACAACAAAGGCCTTGTCATACTTCTTGCATTTGGTGAACCTCACAATGTCGTCATTGAAGATGACCACTTTCAACCTGAAGGTCACTATGTACCCTGATCTTTATATGATGAACGGCGGCGAACGACGTAGACCCCTGCTCAAGGGTGACCTTGTCGTCGATCACCCGGATCGTCACCCTCCATGCGCAACCGGTGTTTGTCTTTAACTAAGCTACATAGGGAAGGCGAGGAAGTGCTTCGTGAAGTCTAGAGGCAAAGTCGGGCTCTCCAGCTTCGAAGCAAGGATCGCCCTGCGGGAGTGGGTTGGCCCTGACTCCTCGTGGCAGTGCCCCTAGTTCCTCCTTGGGGGGTGGGGGGCTCCTGCACCACCACATCGTCCTCCAAATGGCGGCATGACCTCCTTGCCCTTGTCCAATGGTGACAGGACTTCTTTGCCCTTGTCCATTGGCGGCGCAATCTCTGTGTCAATCGGCATTAAGAACATCACGAAGTCCAAAGGTCAACATTCATTCATATCGGTCTAACGCTCCTATACTTACACATCCTACTTACCCATCTCTGCACTCAAAACCTCTCTTCACCTCTCTGTTTCACCATCGCTCCATCGCCATGAACCTCATCCCCAACCCCTCCCTATGGGGCATTGGATGGAGGGCCTTCTTCCTCGAACGCTCGCTTGGTGACCGCACCAAGTTCTAGAACACCAAGGAAGTGTGCTCGAACTTTATCAACATCGAAGACATGCACAAGGAGGCAGACATTCTGGTAAATAAGGCTACGACGGAGGAGCTGAAGACACTGATTCCTAACCCAACAAAAGGCGCTATTTCAGTGGACATCCTTCGCTTGGCCATGAATCAGGCAGGCCAATGTGCCGCAGCGTTCTGGACTAGGACAATAGTGCCACCACAGGACGACCACAATGTGGTTCAGATGGTCGTCAAGGCGTCGGTGGCAAGCGACCGTGCAAGACCCACCGTTCTCTACGAAGATGAAGAGGACGATATTGCGGCTGGTGCAGTAGACACGGGGGAGGAACAAAAGAAGACGGCAACACCCTACCGCCCGAAGCACCTCTAAGGTCGCCGCAACTAGGATTAGGTGGTTAGAAACTAGTTTTACACCAATCCTCGCCCCCGAGGTAATAGAAAAGGACCGTAAGAATCCTAGAATCCATCGGTGATGAACCAATGGGTTATACTGTTCATCGGTCGTGTTTCCCTAAACCAAACCCTCGCTCCTGATATGTTCAGTCCCCTCCCTGCTCCAATATTGTCCGCAAATCAAATCTACCCCGACTTGAAAGTAATAAATCGAGAGACAAGGTAAAGGCTTACCGCCATTGCCGATGCGCTAATCAACTCGGTGCTCGCCGTCGTCTAGGATCGTCTTAAGGTGAGTTGCTTCAATGCGCGTCATCGCCGGTGTGAGTGTAGAAGAGAGGAGAGAAAGTGACGAGGGAAGGAAGGTGGGGGTAATTTACGACGCGGCTTTGGGAAACAATGCGACCTCTCGAGACCACATCCATACGTGTAACCACCTATGCCAACGTGTCTCGGGTTGTATTTGTTGGAAATATGCCCTAGAGGCAATAATAAATTAGTTATTATCATATTTCCTTTTCATGATAATCATTTATTATCCATGCTATAATTGTGTTGATGGGAAACTCAGATACATGTGTGGATACATAGACAACACCATGTCCCTAGTATGCTTCTAATAGACTAACTCGTTGATCAAAGATGGCTATGGTTTCCTAGTCATGGACATGAGATGTCATTTGGTAACGGGATCACATCATTAGGAGAATGATGTTATGGACAAGACCCAAACTACAAACGTAGCATATGATCGTGTCAGTTTATTGCTACTGTTTTCTGCATGTCAAGTATATGTTCGTATGACCATGAGATCATGCAACTCACTGACACCGGAGGAGTACCTTGTGCATATCAAACGTCGCAACTTAACTGGGTGACTATAAAGGTGCTCTACAGGTATCTCCGAGGGTGTCTGTTGGGTTGGCATGGATCAAGACTGGGATTTGTTACTCCATGTGACGGAGAGGTATCTCAGGACCCACTCGGTAATACAACATCACAATAAGCCTTGCAAGCAATGTGACTAAGTGTTAGTCACGGGATCTTGTATTACGGAATGAGTAAAGAGACTTGCCGGTAACGAAGTTGAACTAGGTATGGAGATAAAGACGATCGAATCTCGGGCAAGTAACATACCGAAGAACAAAGGGAACATCATATGGGATTAAGTGAATCCTTGACATAAAGGTTTGACCGATAAAGATCTCTGTAGAATATGTAGGAACCAATATGGGCATCCAGGTCCTGCTATTGGTTATTGACCGTAGAGGTGTCTCGGTCATGTCTACATAGTTCTGGAACCCGCAAGGTCTGCACACTTAAGGTTCGGTGATGTTTCGGTAGTATAGAGTTATGTATGGTGGTGACCTAAGGTTGTTCGGAGTCTCGAATGAGATCTCGGACGTCACTAGGAGCTCCGGAATGGTCCGGAGGTAAAGATTGATATATAGGAAGTCCTCTTCTGGTAGCCGGAAAGGTTTCGGGCTCATTGGTAGTGTACCGGGAGACCATCGGGAGGGGTATTTCAACCCAAGAGGCTACATGGGCTGTGGGAGAGTAAATACCAGCCCTTTGTGGGCTGGTGGAAGTCCCACACAAGGCCCATGCGGCTAGGGAAGAAAAGCCCAAAGGGAAAAGGTGGGAAAAGGCAAAAAAAGGAGGAATCCTAGTCCTACTAGGATTGGAGGAGGGCCAACCCAAAGGAGGCTTGGCCCTTGTGCCAAGGCCTCTCCTTCCTCCCTCCTATATATACTGGTGGTTTTAGGGTTCATCGTGTCGAGACACCACGTGATGATCGGGTGTGATAGACTCTACGTTCACATACAACGGGTGCAAGCCAGTGCTGCACATGCAGAACACTCGGGTTAAACTTGACGAGCCTAGCATGTACAGACATGGCCTCAGAACACAAGAGACCGAAAGGTCGAACATGAGTCATATAGTAGATATGATCAACATGATGACGTTCACCATTGAAACCACCTCAACTCACGTGATGATCGGACTTGAGTTGGTGAATTTGGATCATGTAGCACTCGAATGACTGGAGGGATGTCAATTTGAGTGGGAGTTCTTAAGTAATATGATTAATTGAACTCATTATCATGAACATAGTCAGTAGTGTCTTTGCAAATTATGTTGTAGATTACTAGCTCACGCTGTAGCTCCCTTCAATTTTTATATGTTCCTAGAGAAATAGAGTTGAAAGATGATGGTAGAAATATTGTGGACTAGGTCCGTGATCTAAGGGTTGTCCTCATTACCGCACAGAAGGCTTATGTCTTTAATGCACCGCTCGGTGCGCCAACCCCTCTAGTGTCGTTTGTAGATGTTGTGAACATCTGACAGACACGTTCTGATGACTACTTGATAGTTTAGTGCGTCATGCATTACGGCTTAGAATTGAGGCTCCGAAACGTTTTGAAGTCATGGAACATATGAGATGTTCTAAGAGCTGAAATTAGGATCTTAGGCTCGTGCCCGTGTTGCGAGATATGAGATCTCCAACAAGATTCTTTGCCTGCAAGATGAAGGAGAATAGTTCAATCGTTGAGCATGTGCTCAGATTGTCTGGGTGCTACAATCGCTTGAATCGAGTGGGAGTTGATCTTCCATATAAGATAGTGATTGATATAGTTCTCCAAGTCACTGTCACTAAGCTACTAGAACTTGGTGTTGAACTATAAAATGTCAGGGATAGAAATAATGATCCCTGAGCTGTTCGTGATATTTGACACCGCGAAGGTAGAAATCAAGAAGGAGCATCAAGTGTTGATGGTTAGTCAAACCACTAGTTTTGAGAAGGGCAGGAGCAAGGAGGGAAACTTCATGGATAGCAAGTCGTTGCTGCTCCAGTGAAGCAACCCAAAGTTGAACCCAAACCCGAGACTAAGTGCTTCGATTATGAGGAGAGCGGTCGCTGAAGTGGAACAACCCTAGATACTTGGTAGATAAGAAGGTTGGCACGTCGACCGAAGTATATTTGATATACGTGTTATTGATGTGTACCTTGCTAATATTGGATACCGGTTTGGTTGCTAAATGTTAGTAACTCGAAATAAAAGCTACGGAATAAACGGAGAACTAGCTAAGGGTGAGGTGATGATGTGTGTTGGAAATGTTTCCAAGGTTGATGTGATCAACATCGCACGCTCTCTCTACCTTCGGGATTAGTGACAAACCTAAATAAATGTTATTTGGTGTTTTGCGTCGAGCATGAACGTGATTAGATCGTGTTTATTGCAACACGGTTATTCATTTAAGTTAGAGAATAATGGTTATTCTGTTTACATGAATAATACCTTCAATGGGCATGCACCTAGTGAGAATGGTTTGTTGAATCTTGATCGTAGTAATACACATGTTCATAACATTGATGCCAAAAGATACAAAGTTAATAATGATAGTACCACATACTTGTGGCACTGCCGCTAAATGTCATATTGGTATAAAGCGCATGAAGAAAATCCATGCTGATGGATCTTTGGACTCATTCGATTTCGAATCGGTTGAGACATGCGAACCATGCCTCTTGGGCAAGATGACTAAGGACCCCTTTTCCAGATGGATGGAGCGGGCAAGTGATTTATTAGAAATGATACATGTTGATATATGCAATCCAATGAGTCTTGTAGCGTGCGGTGGATATCGTTATTTTCTTACCTTCACCGATGATTTGAGTAGATATAGTGTATATTTACTTAATGAAACACAAGTCTGAATCGTTTGAAAAGTTCAAGCAAATTTGGAGTGAAGTTTAAGATCATCGTGACAAGAAGATAAAAATGTTTGCGATATGATCGTGGAGGTAAATATCCAAGTTACGAGTTTGGCATACAACTTTAGACAATGTGAAAGTTGTTTCACAACTCACGCCACCTAGAACACCATAGTGTGATGGTGTGTTCGAACGTCATAGTCGTGCTCTATTGAAAATGGTGCTTGCTATGATGTCTCTTATCGTTTTGCTACTATAATTTTGGGGTTATGCATTAGAGACAACTACATTCACTTTAGATAGGGCACCATATAAATCCGTTGAGACGACACCATGTGAATTACGGTTTGATAGAAACCTAAGATGTCATTTCTTAATGTTTGGGGCTGCAACACTTATGTGAAAAAGGTTTACACCTAATGAGCTCAAACCCAATGCGGACAAATGCATCTTCATAGAATACCCTAAAGACAGTTGGGTAAACCTTCTATCTCAGATCCAAGCATAAAGTGTTTGGTGCTAAAACTGGGTCCTTTCTCGAGAAAGAGTTTCTCTCGAAAGAATTGAGTGGGAGGAAGATAGAACTTGATGAGGTTGTTGAACCTTTGTTCAACCAGAGAGTAGCGCAGCGCAGGAATTTGTTTCTGTGAAGCCTACGTTAGTTGAAGAGGAAGTTAATGATGATGATCATGAAACTTTGGATCAAGTTACTATCGAACCTCGTAGGTCGACAAGGACGTGTACAGCTCCTGAGTGGTACGACAACCTTGTCTTAGAGGTCATGTTGTTGGACAACGATGAACCTACGAGCTATGAAGAAGCGATGATGGGACTGGATTCCGACAAATGGTTAGAGGCCATGAAATCCGAGAAAGGATCCATGTGTGAAAGCCAAGTATAGACTTTGATAGACTTGCTCGTTGGACGGCAGGTCGTTGAGTACAAATGGATCTTTGAGATGAAGACAGACGTTGATGGTGAATGTCACCATTTATAGAGCTCGACTTGTTGCAAAGAAGTTTCCGATAAGTTCAAAGAGTTGACTGCGATGAGACTTTCTCACTCATAGCGATGCTAAAGTCTGTTGGAATTACGTTAGCAGTTGCTGCATTTTTCAATTATGAAATCTGGCAGATGGATATCAAAACATCGTTTCCTTAACGGTTTACTTGAGGAAAGGTTGTATGTGATACAACCAGAAGGTTTTGTCAGTCCTAAGGATGCTAAAAGGTGTGCAAGCTTCAGTGATTCTTCTATGAACTGAAGCAAGCATCTCGGAGTTGTAATATACACTTTGATGAGGTGATCAAAGTTTTTGAGTCTATACATAGTTTACGAGAAACTTGTATTTACAATAAAGTGAGTGGGAGCACTATAGAATTTCTGATAAGTATATGTGGATGACATATTGTTGATCAGAAATGATGTAGAATTTCTGGAAAGCATAAACGGTTGTTTGAAAAGAGTTTTTCAAAGGAAGACCTGGATAAAGCTACCTAATTGTTGAGCATCAAGATCTATAGAGATAGATCAAGATGCTTGATGAGACTTTCAATGAGTACATACCTTGACAAGATTTTGAAAGAGTTCAAAATAGATCAGTCAGAGAAAGAGTTCTCGCCTGATTTGCGAGGTGTGAAGTTGAGTGGGACTCAAAGCTCGACAACGGAAGAAGGAAGAGAAAGGACGAATGTCGTCCCCTATGCCTTAGCCATAGGCATTGTATAGTATGCCATGTTGTGTACCGCACCTGTGTGTGCCCTTCCATGAGTCCGTCAAGGGGTACAAGAGTGATCCAGAAGTGGATCACTGGACAACGGTCAATATTATCCTTAGTGACTAAAAGACTAAGGAAACATTTCTCGATTATGGAGGAGATAAAGGGTTCTTCGTAAAGAGTTACGTCGATGCAAGCTTTAACACTAATCCGGATGACTCTTAGTAGCAATCCGGATACGTATAGTGGAGCAGCCATTTGGAATAGTACCAAGTGGAGTGTGGTAGTAGTGTTTACACTTTGACATAGAGATTTGCAAAGTACATACGGATTTGAATGTCGAAGACCCATTGACTATAAGACCTCTCTCACATGCAAAGCATGATCGAGCCCCAGAACTCAGCGGGTGTTAGATTCATAACAATGCGAATCACATGGTGATGTGAACTAGATTATTGACTCTAGTGCAAGTGGAAGATTGTTAGAAATATGCCCTAGAGGCAATAATAAATTAGTTATTATCATATTTCCTTGTTCATGGTAATCGTTTATTATCCATGCTATAATTGTGTTGATCGGAAACTTAGATACATGTGTGGATACATAGACAACACCATGTCCCTAGTATGCCTCTAATAGACTAGCTCGTTGATCAAAGATGGCTATGGTATCCTAGTCATGGACATGAGATGTCATTTAGTAACGGGATCACATCATTAAGAGAATGATGTGATGGATAAGACCCAAACTACAAACGTAGCATATGATCGTGTCAGTTTATTGCTACTGTTTTCTGCATGTCAAGTATATGTTCCTATTACCATGAGATCATGCAACTCACTAACACCGGAGGAGTACCTTGTGTGTATCAAACGTCGCAACGTAACTGGGTGACTATAAATATGCTCTATAGGTATCTCCGAGGGTGTCTGTTGGGTTGGCATGGATCAAGACTGGGATTTGTTACTCCGTGTGACGGAGAGGTATCTCAGGGCCCACTCGGTAATACAACATCACAATAAGCCTTGCAAGCAATGTGACTAAGTGTTAGTCACGGGATCTTATATTACGGAACGAGTAAAGAAACTTGCCGGTAACGAGGTTGAACTAGGTATGGAGATACCGACGATCGGGATTTGTTACTTCGTGTGACGGAGAGGTATCTCAGGGCCCACTCGGTAATACAACATCACAATAAGCCTTGCAAGCAATGTGACTAAGTGTTAGTCACGGGATCTTATATTACGGAACGAGTAAAGAAATTTGCCGGTAACGAGGTTGAACTAGGTATGGAGATACCGACGATCGAATCTTGGGCAAGTAACATACCGAAGAACAAAGGGAACATCATACGAGATTAACTGAATCCTTGACATAAAGGTTGGACCGATAAAGATCTTCGTAGAATATGTAGGAACAAATATGGGCATCCAGGTCCCGCTATTGGTTATTGACCGTAGAGGTGTCTCGGTCATGTCTACATAGTTCTTGAACCCGTAGGGTCTGCACACTTAAGCTTCGGTGATGTTTCGGTAGTATAGAGTTATGTATGGTGGTGGCCAAAGGTTGTTCGGAGTCCCGGATGAGATCCCATACATCATGAGGAGCTCCGGAATGGTCCGGAGGTAAAGATTGATATATAGGAAGTCCTATTTTGGTAGCCGGAAAGGTTTTGGGCTCATCGGTATGTACCGAGAGTGCCGGTAGTGTAGCGGGAGACCATCGGGAGGGGTATTTCGACCGAAGAGGCTACATGGGCTGTGGAAGAGTAAATATCAGCCCTTTGTGGGCTGGTGGAAGTCCCACACAAGGCCCATGCGTCTAGGGAAGAAAAGCCCAAAGGGAAAAGGTGGAAAAAGGCAAAAAAAGGAGGAATCCTAGTCCTACTAGGACTGGAGGAGGAGTCCTCCTGTCCTCCCCACTTCGGCCGACCCAAAGGAGGCTTGGCCCTTGCGCCAAGGCCTCTCCTCCCTCCCTCCTATATATACTGGTGGTTTTAAGGTTTTTGCACTAGATTTTCAGCCACGTGCTACCCGTTCCTCTAGTGCATAGTTTCTCCTCTAGATCAGTTTTCTAAAGTGCTTAGGCGAAGCCCTGTCGGAATTGCTCCACCACCATCGCCGCGGCGCCGTCATGCTGCTGGAGAACTCATCTACCTATTCCCTCCCTCTTGCTGGATCAAGAAGGCGGAAATCGTCATCGAGCTGTACGTGTGCCGAACGCGGAGGTGCCGTCCGTTCGGCAGCTAGATCGGAAGGACCGTGATCAAGATTGTGAGACGGATCGTGATGAGATCGCGGGACAGATCGTGATGAGTTCGCGGGACGGATCATGATTGTATCGCGGGACGGATCGTGATGAGATCGCGGGACGCTCGACGATTTGGATCGTGAAGACGTTCGACTACACTAACTGCGTTTCTTAACGCTTTCCGCTTAGCGATCTATAAGGGTATGTAGATCAACTCTTCCTCTCGTAGATGCTCATCACCATGGATAGGTCTTGCGTGAGCGTAGAATTTTTTTTGTTTCCCATGCAACGTTACCCAACAGTATTGTACCACTCGGACCTTGCTCCCAAAAAATGATCGATTCGTCAATTTATCTGAATGTAGGCGAGCGGTGCTTTGGCCAAGTTTTTGATGCTATTCAAATAATCAAACAGATAAAAAAAACTGCCCACACATGTCTCAACATAATGGAGACTAAGGACCTATTTGGTTGGTGACATAAATTGTGAGAGTTATTTAGCCACACTTGTGGCGTGCCACAAAATGTGGCGGACAAATCCATCGCCACACTTGTGACGAAAAAGTCTACTTCAAAATACACAACAGATTGTGGCTTGCTAAATCTTAGTAAGCAACCAAACGATAGCGTAGAGAGCTGTGGCGTGCCGCACCTTCGCCATGGCAAGATGCGGCTGGCATCCAAACAACCCCTAAGAGCATCTCCAGTCGCGGACCTGAAGGACCCCCCAGGCCGCTTTTTTATCGCCGACGAGCGAAAACCCCCCTAGCCGCGGCCTCAGGACGCCGTTTTTCGCCGGTTGAGGCCTTTTTTTGAGCCGGCAAACCCAGGCCGAACCCAGGGCGCTGGGGGTCTCTTGGGGGCTCCGACGGTAACAAATCGGCGTGTGGGACACCATTGTGAGGCGAATCTCGCCCCTTCTTTCCTAGCGCGAGCCACTTCTCCACGATGCCGACCCCTGCGACACCGGTGACCCTCGCCTGTTCACGGCCCCTGCGCCGCCGCTAGAAGACCCCACTTCGCCCTGCCTCGCCGGATTTCGCTTCCCTGACCCTCGCCCATACCCTCACCCAAGCCACGTCGGAGTCTGCTCGCCTGCTCGCCCATCACGCCGGAGTCTGCTCGCCTGCTAGCCCTTCATGCCGACAAGGTGTTCGACGTTTTGCCGGCTCGGCCATGGACTCGGACGATGAGGAGGCGTTCGCGGCCCTGTTGGAGTAAGAAGCCGAGGCCGACGCCGCTGACGAGGAGCACCTCATGATACTGTCCTCGCTGGCCGGCCTGTTCGTCAACAATGACAAGCCCCGGCGAGGTGGCTCAAGGCCAGGGTGGTGCAAGAGCAAGCAGAGGCATCGGATGGAGGGTTATTACATGCTCTACGCCGACTACTTCGCCGACTCTCCATTGCACGGTGAGAAAGTATTTCGGCGTCGCTACCGGATGAGCCGGAAGCTCTTCCTCAGGATTGTTAATTCCGTCCGAAAGTTCGACAATTTTGTTTTGCAAGAAGGATTGCACCGGCACAGTTGGATTCTCCGCACTTCAGAAATGCACCCAAGCTATGAGGATGCTTGCATACGGAGCTCCCGCGGACATACAAGAAGACTATGGGCGAATGGCCGAGCCCACCATCATTGAGTGTCTGTACAAGTTCTACAGAGCAGTGGTGGCAGTGTTTGGACCATAATATTTGCGATCACCCAATGTTGAAGACACCACTCGTATCCTGGCACAGAATGTAGCAAAAGGATTTCCAGGAATGCTTGGAAGCATCGACTGCATGCATTGGTCATGGAAAAACTGCCCATTTTCTTGGCAGGGGATGTACAAAGGCGCCGAAGGTGGTTGCAGTGTGGTACTTGAGGCAGTAGCCACACATGACCTATGGATTTGGCACTCCTTTGGTATGCCAGGAACTCACAATGATATCAACGTATTACAGTGCTCGAATGTCTTTGCCAAACTTGTTGAAGGTCATACTGCTCTGGTGAACTTTGAGGTCCATGAACGCCAATACAACAAGTGATACTACCTAGCAGATGGTATCTATCCGAGATGGTCCACATTTGTGAAGACTATCTCAAAATCCGTGGCGCCAAAGAAGGCACACTTGCTAAGTGTCGGGAGGCTTGCAGGAAAGATGTCGAGCGAGCATTTGGTATGCTCTAATCACGATTTGCTGTTGTCAGGTACCCCGCTATGACCTGGTCCAAAAGGCAGATGTGGGAGATCATGAATTGCCGTGTCTGCTTGCATAACATGATCATTGAGAGCGAGCAGGAAGAGTCAGTGTTTGGCCCTGAACCATATCACAGGATGAGACCTCTTGCAGTTGTTGATCACCAGGTACCAGCAACATGGTCTGCCTATCTCAATATGCGGAAGGAGATCCGAGACCCACAAGTGCATCAAGAACTGTAAGACGATCTGGTGGAGCACCTATGGAGGCTTAAGGACAATGCCTAGCTTGATTTGTTTTAATTTATGTTGGAATTTGTTTCATTGAACTATTTGATTTTGTATTAATTTCTATGATAAACTTTCGTATCAAATATTCAGTTTTTTGTTGAATTTTATGCCGAAAGAGCGCCGATTTTATTCATTTTGTGCCCAAAAGTAGCCGATTTTGTTGATTTCAAAGCCGAAATAGCGTCGAAACGGGGCCGATGTTGGACCGATTCTACGCTGATAATGGACCGAAAACGACGATTATGGGGCGACCCCGAGGGTTCGACTGGGAAGCCGACCCCCAGTCCGATTTTACCGCCAGCTCGCCCCCAGGCGACGCTATTTTGACCCCCTAGGAAGGCCAATGGATGGAGATGCTCTAACAAACGCGTCCTATACTTGCTAGGCGCTGCTGCTGCTCCTCTCCGGCCACCATCTAGAAATGCTAGGAAATAATAATAACCAGGTTCCTGCTGATTGTTTGTAGTATATCTGTGACGCTCTCGACTGTCATTTCACATAAGCCGGCATCGAATTCTTCAACAACTTTGAAGGGAGACTTTGGATTACGCGATGAAAACAATAGATGAAATGCTGACAGCAGTCGCACTTTGTGTTTTTTCTTTTGTTGAAAGAGAAGCAGGTGTGCTATTTGACTCACTCGATCCCTTCTTTCCTCCTAATCTTAATCTCTCCATGTGACGTGGGGTCACGACCTCCATGACTCGTTCAAGTGGCCGTGGCATCTTGTGCCTCGTCCTGTCGTCTGGTAGTAGTATTATTTTGGTGGGGTTGGGTTGGCTTTTTGGAGTGCTGCGGTTAAGACTTGGTTCGATTTTGCTTGGATATGTTGCGGAAAAGGCCTGGAAAGAGGCGGAGACAATCAACGTGGGTGGAGAGGGAGATAAAGTCAAAAGGGCATCTTTTCGGTTCATATGTTTCTATTGTGTGTTGGAGGGAAGTGCAGGTGGATTTGTTCCGTTTCGCGCGAATGTGTGCCGCGTTTCCACTCCTACCAACTTGCTGGATCTTCTACGGTGCCAACAGCACGCACACGTTTATACATACACACAAAAATGTTAAGGACTCGCTGTTCATCAGCACACGCACGAATCAGCAAGCAAATAAGAGCACCTACATCTAGGCTTGCCAAATTCGGCACCCTACGCGTATATTATGTTTACAATCGTGTATCTTAAATCCGGTATCCTATATTCATACTAAAGCTTACCACGAAAACTAAGCCACCTATATTTGAACGGACAAAGAAATACACACAATTAATATTTTGACATAAAAAACACTCCAATTCACATAATCCATATAATTGACGGATATGTTCTAAACTAGATTACTAATAACTGAAAAACAGAGAGACAACGAAGCTTCACCACTTCATCATCGACCCTTTGCCCTTCCGGTCAAAGGTGTTGTTGTAGGCGTCCGGGTAGGCGTCGGCGACAAGAGGTGGGTTGTCAGAGCCGTCGATGATGTTAGAGGAGGAGGAGTCAATGAAGCCCGTCATCCTTCCGACGGCGTGGTCCTGCTGTCTCTTCAGCTTGGACCTCTCGCCGCCTCTGCCTCTGCTACCTCACTCGCGAACTGCTCCTGTCCTAGGCAGAGCGTCTTCGTGTTTTTGCGACGGAGCCGATGAGAAACCATCTTCGTCGTGGTAACCGAGCGGCGATAGACCCACGGGAGTAGGCGCCCCTTATTATCGGGCACCGCCGGCAGCCCACGACGGCGATGAGAGGACTGTGCAGTCGCATCTGAGGCCACCACCTTTTCCCTAGCCCGCTGCCTCTCATAGCGGGCGGTGCGCGCTTCAGATTCGGGCATGCGCTTCCGCGGCGCAGAAGGAGCGGGCACTAAAACTTACCGTTGCCCTTGCGGAGCATGTGCCGAAGAGTTAGGAGGGCGGTACGCAATGAGTGCACGTCGAGATAGCGGTACATGGATGATGCCCCGCGCGGAGCTCTGCGCGGTGCAGGACGGGCCAACCTCGGCAACGACGTTGCAACAACGGGCAATCTGGGATGGACTAGATCCGGAGTTGGCACCTGAGTCCACCCATGAGCACTGCAGCGCGATGCGGAGGGCCAACTCCTCGTCGCTAGCAGCATCACGAAGGAATGTGTTCCAGTCATCGTCGCATCCTTTGCCTTCGCCGCTACCGGAGCTCAACATGGTGGATGGGATCAAACTGGGGAAAGGAAAGAGAAAAGAGACGGGGAGTGGGGCAAAATGAGTCACTTAGGGTTTGCTCTAGATAAGGTTTTTGCGGGGACATAATGGGGTCATGGTGGGTCGGGCTGACATGGTGGACACTCCTGGGTGCCTCCGGGCCACCTCATATCCGCCTCATATTTGGGGTGGATACTGATACATCTCCGACGTATCTATAATTTTTTATTGTTTCGTGTTATTATATTAGGAAAAGATTGTTTTTGCCACTCTAGCTTTCGTCAATTTTCCTTATGCCACTCTAAATTTTGACGTTTTACTTTTGCCACCGTTAGCTTTTGACAATTATCAAATTGCCACTCTGTGGCATAAACAAAAAATTTAGTGTGGAAATTGTGATACATTATTAAATCTAAGAGTGGCAAAAGTGAAATAAAATTATATGCTTTTGCCATGGAATGGCAATTGTGATAATTTTCAAGAGCTAGAGTGGCAAAAGTGAAATGCCAAAATCTAGAGTGGAATAAGGAAAATTAGCAAAATCTAGAGTGGCAAAACAATTTTCCCCTATTATATTATATTTCTTGAATACTTTATATGCAATTATATGATGTTTTCTATCATTTTTGGGGACTAACGTGTTAAACTATTGTCCATTGCTAGTTCCTATTTTTTCCTGTTTTGAACTTTTCAGAAAATAAATATCAAACGGAGAAGTTTCTAAGGAGGCCAGAACACCCATGAGGTGGCCACGAGCCGCCAGTGCATGCCCTGGGGCTAGGGTGCTCCCCCATGGCTCGTGGGGCCCTTGTGGCACCTCCTGACCTAATTCCATTTCTGTATATTCTCAATTACCCCAAAACATTAGAGAGACACCATAGAAACTTTTTCCGCCGCCGTAAGTCTCTGTTCTTCCATGATTCCATCTGGAGGCCTTTTTCGGTACTCTGTCGGAGGGGAATCGACTATGGAGGCCGTCTACATCAACATTGCTGCCTCCATGGTGATGTGTGAGTATTCCACCACAGACCTATGGGTCAATAGCTAGTAGCTAGATGGCTTCTTCTCTCTCTTTGATCTTCAATACAATGTTCTTTGCAATTCTCGAAATGATCTATCCGATGTAATCTTCTTTTGTGGTGCGTTTGTTGGGATCCAATGAATTGTGGGTTTATGCTCAGATTATTCACTGAAAGTAATATAGTCTTTGCTTAACTTTATTATGCATGATTGTTATAGCTTTGCAAGTCTCTCCGATCTATCCATTTGGTTTGGCTGACTAGATTGATTTATCTTCAGTGGGAGGAGTGCATTGTAGTGGATTCAATCTTGCGATGCTCTATATACAAGTGAAAAAAGGGGGCAAGACATGTATTGTATTGTTGCCACTAAGGATAAAATGACGGGATCTGAACACATTGCTTGTCTTACTTTGTCTACACCATGTCATATTTCTTAAAGCATTGCTCTATTTGTCATGACCTTAATGCCATAGATGCATGATGGATAGAGGTCGATTGGTGGAGTAATAGTAGTTGATGCAGAATTGCTTCGGTCTACTTGTCATAGATGTGATGCCTATATACATGATCATTGCCATGAATAACATCATAACAATGTGCTTTTCTATCAATTGTCAAACAGTAGTTTGTCTACCCATCGTATGCTATGTGAAAGGACGTGGATGTCGCCTAGAGGGGGAGGGGGTTGAATAGGCGCTTTAAAATAATTACGGTTTAGGCTTGAACAAATGCGGAATAAAACTATCGTTTAATTAGTCAAGCACAAAACCTAAAACAACTAGGCTCACCTATGTGCACCAACAACTTATGCTAAGCAACATATACAACTAGGTGATATCAAGATATATAGCAAGAAACAATATGACTATCAGAAAGTAAAGTGCATATTCAAAGGGGCTCGGGTTAGAGATAACCGAGGCAAGCGGAGACGATGATGTATCCCGAAGTTCACACCCTTGCGGATGCTAATCTCCGTTCGAAGCGGTGTGGAGCCATAATGCTCCCCAACAAGCCACTAGGACCACCGTAATCTCCTCACGCCCTCACACAATGCAAGTTGCCGTGATTCCACTAAGGGACCCTTGAGGATGGTCACCGAACCCGTACAAACAAGGTTGGGGCAATCTCAACAACTTAATTGGAGGCTCCCAACGACACCACAAAGCTTCACCACAATGGATTGTGGCTCCGAGGTGACCTCAAATGCTCGGGGCAATCTCCACAACCTAATTGGAGACCCTGAAGCTTTCCCGGAGCTTTGCACCACAATGATTGAGCTCTGAGGCACCACCAACCGTCTAGGACGCCAAAGCACCCAAGAGGAACAAGCTCTAGGATGCTCAAACACCCAAGAGTAATAAGCTTCTCAACTTTCACTTCCACGTATCACCATGGAGAACTCAAACCTATGCACCAAATGCAATGGCAAGGGCACACGGAGTGCCCAAGTCCTTCTCTCCCAAATCCCACCATAGAAACTAATGCTAGGGAGGAAAATGAGAGGAAGAATGAAGAAGAACACGAAGAACTCCAAGATCTAGATCCAAGGGGTTCCCCTTACTTAGAGGAGAAAGTGATCGGTGGAAATGTGGGTCTAGATCTCCTCTCTCTTTTCCCTCAAGAACTATCAAGAATCATTGGAGGGATTGAGAATCAGCAAGCTCGAAGAAGGTCAACAATGGGGGGGGGGGGCAAACACGATCTCAAAATATGAGGTCCATTGGGGAAGAAGACCCCCTTTTATAGGTGAGGAAAAATCCAACCATTATCCCCACCCTCAGCCCCGCGCGTCGCGGTACTACCGCAAACTACCATGGTACTATGGCAAGGGCTTGTGGTACTACCGCTGCGACATGCGGCACTACTGCTCGCACGGAAGTATCAGACTCAGGCCGATTGCACTAGGTAGCTAGCGGTAGAACCGTCGGAGCGGTACTACCACGAGCCCATGCGGTACTATCACATGGTCGGTAGAGACTGGCACTTGGAGATGCATGGAAGTAAAAAATTACTTCCATGCCTACCTCCGTTGAGGGCAAAGCTACGAAAAAGTCCGGCACGGTAGTACCGGAAGACATTTGCGGTACTACCGCTTGAGGGGCGAAAGTAAATAATTACTTCCGTGCAACTTATGATACTACCGCCCTTGAGACGGAAGTAAAAAATTACTTCAGTGCAACTTGCGGTACTACCACACCGAGGAGCGGTACTACTGCTAGCCACTATACTGCACACCTTCAACTACTCAGCTAGGAAAATGGAAGGATACAGTCAAAACCAAAACTGCCACAACTTGTGCAAATGAGCTCCGAATTGAGCAAACTCAAGCTTGTTGGATTTAGGTTGACAAGAGCTATCCAACATCGAGATGAGAAACCTCTTTCAATGAAGAATTGACAAAAACTCCAACATCGAAAACATCATAGAAGATGCATATCGACTTCGTTTTTGATGAACTTGAGCTTGTCATGAAGTTGACCATAAGCTCAAGAAACCTCAAAGAGAAAAACCAACCAAGAACCAAGAAAGATGATGATGCCAAGAATGCAATGGTTTGAGATCTCGACGAACGATACGATCTAGCTACTCACTTGAGATCCCCCTTGATAGGATGGCTACCTATCCTATAATCCAATCTCCCAACTACCACTATGAGACCGGTAAAAATAGAAAACCCTATCAAGGTCAAACCTTAGCCTTGCACATAGTCCACTTGAGCTAGATGATGACGATCTTGACTTCCTCAACACGGACCACCTTTCTTGATTGCGTTGGTGTGATGAAGACTAGATGATTGCTCCCCCATACTCCACTATGGGTGAGATAATCTTCGGTACATCTTCACAAGTCCATTGACACCACAATGGACGACAAGCTTCAAGCATGGTCTCTCTATGATGCTTCACTAGAACTTGCACACCCCAACCTTGATGACGATTACCACAAGTCCATGGGTTGTATGGGATCTTCATCTTGATGCAATCCCATGGAAATATGCCTAACCCCACAAAGAACTCTCACAAGGAACATGGGTTACACAAAGCGCAATGGCCAATGCTTACCATACCATGGGATCACTTGATACCTCTCAGTACATCTTGTACGCTGTGTGTGTTGATCACTTGATTCACTCTTTGACTTAGTCTTGATCAACCTTGTATCTTATCTTCTATATGACCAATCTTTGGATAAACATTGTATACCACCTTGGTCATCATATAAACTCCTTGAAACCAACAGATGGACTTCAAGAAGTACCTACGGAGAGATCCTTCGAATATAACTCAAGGCAACCATTAGTCCATAGGGATTGTCATCAATTACCCAAAACCACACATGGAGAAATCTGCTCTTACACTATGCATTCGATAGAGAAACCTCAACTGAAAACTATGGCCCCGAGGTCTATTCAAATCATATTGCTAAAAACTTAAAACCTTGCTGCATATTTACTTTCCTTTTTATTTTTATTTTATATTTATCTATCTATCAATAAACTCCGCCTATGTTGTCTCAACATAGCCGGTCCCAAGCCCGAGTAAAGGAGGAGGGTTGTGATAGGCTTGGCGAGCCAACGTGAAAACCCAGCCACTCTTATGGAGATGAAACCCAAAAGATTTTCGTTGGGGCGTAACCCTCTCAGCGACGCGCCACATCGGAACCCGGGTGTGGTGGAAAATGGGCAAGGGCCGGGCCGTCACCCCCCAGGTGGCGCACCGTATCGTGATCTGGATACGGTCGCAAGTGAGCGAGGATCGGGTCGTCGCATCCTTAGTGGCGCGCTACATCGGCGCCCGGGTGTAGTGGAAAATGAGCGAGGGTCTTCGCATTTGACTCGACGAGTGCGAAGGGTAAGGAAGCTAGCCGAGCCTAGGAGGATTCGATTAGGTAGCTGGAACATAGGGTCTCTGACAGGTAAGCTTCGGGAGGTAGTTGATTCAGCGGTGAGGAGAGGCATTGGTATCCTTTGCGTCCAAGAGACCAAATGGAGGGGACAGAAGGCGAAGGAGGTGGAGGGTACCGGCTTCAAGCTGTGGTACACGGGGACGGTTGCAAACAGAAATGGAGTAGGCATCTTGATCAGCAAGAGCCTCAAGGATGGAGTGGTAGACGTCAAGAGACGTGGGGACCGGATTATCCTGGTCAAGCTGGTAGTTGGGGACTTAGTCCTCAACGTTATCAGCGCTTATACCCCACAAGTAGGCCACAATGAGAACACCAAGAGGGAGTTCTGGGAAGGCCTGGAGGACTTGGTTAGGAGTGTACCGATCGGCGAGAGGCTCTTCATAGGAGGAGACCTCAATGGCCACGTGGGCACATCTAACACATGTTTTGAAGGGGTGCATGGGGGATTTGGCTATGGCATCAGGAATCAAGAAGGAGAAGATGTCTTAAGCTTTGCGTTAGCCTATGACATGATCGTAGCTAACACCTTCTTTAAGAAGAGAGAATCACATCTAGTGACTTACAGTAGTGGGCAGCACTCTAGCCAGATTGATTTCATCCTCTTGAGAAGAGAAGACAGGCGTGCATGCCTAGACTGTAAGGTGATACCTGGAGAGAGTGTTGTCCCACAGCATAAGCTTGTGGTTGCTGACCTCCGTTTTCGGATTCGTGTCCAGCGGGACAAGCGTGACAAAGTCGCTAGAACGAAGTGGTGGAAGCTCAAGGGGGAGGTAGCTCAGGTGTTCAAGGAGAGGGTCATTAAGGAGGGCCCTTGGGAGGAAGGAGGTGATGCAGACAACATGTGGATGAAGATGGCGACTTGCATTCGTAAGGTGGCCTCAGAGGAGTTTGGAGTGTCCAGGGGAAGTAGAAGAGAAGCTAAAGATACCTGGTGGTGGAATGATGTTGTCCAGAAGGCAATCAAGGAGAAGAAAGATTGTTTCAGACGCCTATATCTGGATAGGAGTGCAGACAACATAGAGAAGTACCAGATGGCAAAGAAGGCCGCAAAGCGAGCTGTGAGTGAAGCAAGGGGTCGGGCGTATGAGGACCTCTACCAAAGGTTAGACACGAAGGAAGGCGAAAGGGACATCTATAAGATGGCCAAGAGCCGAGAGAGGAAGACGAGGGATGTTGACCAAATCAAGTGCATCAAGGACGAAGCAGATCAACTCCTGGTGAAGAACGAGGAGATTAAGCATAGATGGCGGGAGTACTTT
The DNA here is from genome assembly GCA_022496015.1 of Hordeum marinum. Lineage (NCBI taxonomy): Eukaryota > Viridiplantae > Streptophyta > Magnoliopsida > Poales > Poaceae > Hordeum > Hordeum marinum. The sequence continues at coordinate 300,929,654 of CM039673.1, forward strand.
GACAAGTTGTTCAATGGGGAGAGTGAGAGCTCTACCATTGATCTGGATGACTCCTTTGATGATAGTAGCAGGCGTTTTGTGAGGCGAATCCAGGAGTCGGAGGTCAAGGAGGCTTTAAAGAGGATGAAAGGAGGCAAGGCGATGGGCCCTGATTGTATCCCCATTGAGGTGTGGAGAGGCCTCGGGGACATAGCGGTAGTATGGCTAACCAAACTTTTCAACCTCATTTTTCGGGCAAACAAGATGCCAGAAGAATGGAGACGGAGTATATTAGTACCAATCTTCAAGAACAAGGGGAATGTTCAGAGTTGTACCAATTACCGTGGAATTAAGCTGATGAGCCATACAATGAAGCTATGGGAGAGAGTCATTGAGCACCGTGTAAGAAGATTGACAAGCGTGACCAAAAATCAGTTTGGTTTCATGCCTGGGATCAACCATGGAAGCCATTTTCTTGGTACGACAACTTATGGAGAGATATAGGGAGCAAAAGAAGGACTTGCATATGGTGTTCATTGACTTGGAGAAGGCCTATGATAAGATTCCGTGGAATGTTATGTGGTGGGCCTTGGAGAAACACAAAGTCCCAACAAAGTACATTACCCTCATCAAGGACATGTATGATAATGTTGTGACAAGTGTTCGAACAAGTGAGGGCGACACTAACGACTTCCCAATTAAGATAGGACTGCATCAAGGGTCAGCTTTGAGCCCTTACCTTTTTGCCTTGGTGATGGATGAGGTCACAAGGGATATACAAGGAGATATCCCATGGTGTATGCTCTTTGCGGACGATGTGGTGCTAGTCGATGAGAGTCGGACGGGGGTTAACAGGAAGTTGGAGTTGTGGAGGCAAACCTTGGAATCGAAAGGTTTTAGACTTAGTAGGACTAAAACCGAGTACATGAGGTGCGCTTTCAGTACTACTAGGAACGAGGAGGGGGAGGATGTTAGCCTTGATGGGCAAGTGGTGCCTCAGAAGGACACCTTTCGATATTTGGGGTCAATGTTGCAGAAGGATGGGGATATCGATGAAGATGTGAACCATCGAATTAAAGCCGGATGGATGAAGTGGCGCCAAGCTTCTGGCATTCTTTGTGACAAGAGGGTGCCACAAAAGCTAAAAGGCAAGTTCAATAGGACGGCAGTTCGACCCGCAATGTTGTATGGCGCTGAGTGTTGGCTGACTAAAAGGCGACATGTGCAACAGTTAGGTGTGACGGAGATGCGCATGTTGAGATGGATGTGTGGTCACACAAGGAAGGACCGCATCCGGAATGATGATATACGAGATAAAGTTGGGGTAGCGCCAATTGAAGAGAAGCTTGTCCAACATCGTCTGAGATGGTTTGGGCATATTCAGCGCAGGCCTCCAGAAGCCCCAGTACACAGCGGACGGCTTAAGCATGCTGATAATGTCAAAAGAGGCCGGGGTAGACCGAACTTGACATGGGAAGAGTCTGTAAAGAGAGATCTGAAGGACTGGAGCATCACCAAAGAACTAGCCATGGACAGGGGTGCGTGGAAGCTTGCTATCCATGTGCCAGAACCATGAGTTGGTCGCGAGATCTTATGGGTTTCACCTCTAGCCTACCCCAACTTGTTTGGGACTAAAGGCTTTGTTGTTGTTGTTGTATTTATCTATCTATCAATATCAGAAGTAATCATTGGAAGTAACGAGTTCAAGGGGCTTGACAACAGTCTTGCCTGTGTTGGGTGCAAGTGTTTGGTTTTGTGTGTGTAGGTATTATTGACGTAAAGTTGTCGTGATTCTCCTACTGGTTCGATAACTTTTGTTCTCACCGAGGGAAACACTTATCGCTACTATATTGCTTCACCCTTTCTCTTCGGGGAAAAACCCAACGCAACTAACAAGTAGTAGATACGTGGGGTGCCAAATAGTCCGAGGTTTGGGTCAGGTTTGAGGCAACTCAGTGGGCCTTTTTATTTTGACCGTTTAGTGACTGGTCCGTCCACCAGTCGTTTATGACCGGTTTGATTCGCCCAACTATAGATGCTATAAGAAACTTCATTTAGGGGAAGAAAATTAGAACCTTACACCTTGAACAAAATAGATTGTACAACAAGCATTTATAGATTATTTTTTGCAAATTAGCAATATACAAAAGGTTATACTTTGGTCATCTTCAACGTGTCTCACCTAAACACCGAGAAATGTTCGAACCATCGGTCCCGAGACTTTTAGCCATCAAAGCGACTCATCAAATCCATCCAGACTAGTTGAGATGTCCCAAAATCCACAAACTGGTTCCACATCGGGGAGGCCTTAGAGAGTCCGGACGCATGCCACATTAGAATCTGACACCCTAGCCTACTCCAAAAGTCACACGAAGCCCCCGTTTTTTATAGCATCCATGCTCCTGGAGACCACCATTATCGCAACACCACCCGGGACGTCACCTAGGCCCTGTCGGACCTTTGCCACTTCACCCAATGCCTACTAGCCATGGCCTACGCCGACGTACTCCTCCGAATCCGACTGTCGCCCGGGTCCCTACCGATGTCGTCCAAAGCGGCACCTCGCCCGACTAGTGTTTTGTCAAATATCATAGCAAAGCAAATTATGTTGTAGTTGTTTACTTTGAAGAAATCAAGTTGGATTTAGATGAGGAGTACTTCTACGTCGAGTTTACGGATTTGTCTTCATGAGATCATGAAGAAGACGAGGATGAAATGGTAACAATGGGATCAATTCTTGAAGAAATGGAGAATGCGGAGGAGCATTTTCTCAACTTCAACGGCCCAACAAAGGGACATCGAGTGTTCAATTGACAGAGGGCACATGGGCATATGCCTCTGTATGAGAATTACTTTGCTTCCAATGTGCTATTCAAACCCTATGTCTAACATCGATTTTCGTATGCGGTGATGTCTGTTTAGATGCATCTACCAAGGTGACATGCCCTGTGATGATTACTATGAGCTGAAGAGAACGTCATTGGCCACATCGGGTTCTCTGGTTACGAGAAGTGCACAATGCTATGAGGATGCTTTCATATGGCACAACCTCAGATTCATGGAAGGAGTACCTCATGATGTCTAAAAGCACATGCCTCGAAGCCATAATTAGATTTTCTACTAGAGTGATCAAGGTGTTTGGACTAGAGTACTCTAGATAACCAAATGTCAAAAACACAACAAGGATCGTGCCACTTGGAGAACTAATATTTAGTTGTTATGTTCCGATTTTTCTTTGTCAGATAGAATTTGAATTTTATGTCCAATGCACTAACGCTTTCTTCACCCCCCGTATATCTGGTGCCAAATGATAACCCACAAGTATAGGGGATTGCAACAGTTTTCGAGGGTAGAGTATTCAACCCAAATTTATTGATTCGACACAAGGCGAGCCAAAAAATATTCTTGAGTATTCGTCGATGAGTTGTCAATTCAACCACACCTGAAAGACTTAACATCTGCAACAAAGTATTCAGTAGCAAAGTAGTATGGAGGTAACGGTAACGATGGCAAAAGTGACAGTAGCAGTTTCGTAGTGATTGTAATAGTAGCAACGGAAAAGTAACTTAGCAAAGATCAATATGTGAAAATCTCGTAGGCAATGGATCGGTAATGGATAATTATGTCGGATGGCATTCATCATGCAACAGTTATAACATAGGGTGACACAGAACTAGCTCCAATTCATCAATGTAATGTAGGCATGTATTCCATATATAGTCATACGTGCTTATGGAAAAAAACTTGCATGACATCTTTTGTCCTACCCTCCCGTGGTAGCAGAGTCCTAATGGAAACTAAGGGATATTAAGGCCTCCTTTTAATAGAGAACCGGACCAAAGCATTAGCACTTAGTGAATACATGAATTCCTCAATCTACGGTAATCACTAGAAAGAATCCCGGTTATTGTCACCCTGGGATGCGGATCATAACTCGTAATAGGTGTCTACAACTTGCAAGATAGGATCAAGAACACATATATATATTCATGAAAACATAATAGGCTCATATCTGAAATCATGGCATTCGGGCCCTAGTGACAAGCATTAAGCCTAGCAAAGTCATAACAACATCAATCTTAGAACATAGTGGATACTAGGGATCAAACCCTAACAAAACTAATTCGAGTACATGATAAATCTCATCCAACCCATCACCATCCAGAATTCCTATGATGGGATAACTCACGAACGGCGGAGAGCATCATGGAATTGGTGATGAAGGATGGTTGGTGATGACGACGGAGTCGATTTCCCCTCTCCGGAGCCCAAAACGGACTCCAGATCTGGCCTCCCAAGGAAGAACAAGAGGTGGTGGCGGCCCCGTATCGTGAAACGCGATGAACTCTTCTCCTTGATTTTTTCTCCACGAATAGGAATATATAGGGTTGGAATAGAGGTCGGAGGAGCCACAGGGCCCCCACAAGCTTTCCAGGCACGACTAGGGGGGTGGCCGCGCCTGGTGGGCTTGTCACATGTGGGTGGCCCCCTCCGGTTGATTCTTTCGCCAGTATTTTTTATTAATTCAAAAATTAATCTCCGTAAATTTTTAGGTCAATCCGAGAAATTTTATTTCTGCACAAAATAACACCAAGGCAATTCTGCTAAAAACAACACCAGTCCGGATTAGTTCCATTCACATCATGCAAATTAGAGTCCAAAACAAGGACAAAAGATATTGGAAAAGTGGATAGGATGGAGACGTATCACCAAACTATCACCCTTTCGTTATATACTTAATAATCGAATTCGCTATGTTTGTGTGGGAGGCTCCCACCAAAGAGAGATCCAATTTGAGTTTTTCTACAACAAGCTAGAAGCGTAGACCCATACCTTGTACTCTCTTTCTTTCGGTTTAGCTCGCATTAACACTTTTCAAACTAAATAATTCTGCATAAATGATGACACTTAGTTGATGAAGGAGTAGCAAGAGGGTTTCCACGTATGCTAGTTGTAACGTTCCAAAATTTCCAAAATATTCGATGTTAATAATAAGATATTACTTAGTAAATTGCTATGATTTTCATGAGAAATTAAATCTTTTTGAGTCTTTTTTTAAAGCTTTCTAAGCCAAGCCATAAAAGTTGAATAATCATGTATCCAGTAAAAAAGATTCTTGAAGGTTTATTAAAAGACTCGAATTACATTTTTTCTTTTGGACTCCTTTGAAATATTTTGAAATCATATTCAAAATTTTGGAGCGAGAACAAAATGAAATTCTCAAATATGGTGAATAAATATTTCACAAAAGATCTATTTGAAATTTGAAGTTCTTTTGAATTTTGAGTTCATTTTGAATTTGAAATTTATTTGGATATGTTAAAGGCATTTAAATAATTCTAATAAATCAAATATTATAATTGAGAGGATACAAAACTAATTCTCTGAAATATATTTGGAAATGTTTAATATTGCTCAAATATCAGTTCCCTGAATTTACAAAACCATAAAAATATTTCTGAGCAATTAATGAAATCCTAAATGCATTAATAAAAGGAATAGTGTAAAGAAATAAATTTATTTATTGCTTAAACCAATTTCTAACAAGTCCAAATAATAATTTTGTGTATGTGATTTTTTCAAATTTAACTCTGTCCCTTAATAGGTAATTAAGTCCTAACTTAACTAGCTACAAAGCCCCTTGTCTTTCTTCTTATTCTCCAACTACGTGCGGGAGCACTCCGCCAAGTCAGAGCTTAGCTCGACTTAGACAGTAGCTCACTACAAGTAGAGGATGAGGACGAGACACTCATCTAGTCTGTGAGAACCTATGCGACTGCCTCGTCCCCGTCTGACCCTCGCCTATCGTCGGGAACAGCTGCATCCTCGGATTCACGAACATGAGCCACCACCATCGGTTCCCACATCGCCAACCGCCTCACTCTCGTGAGCCCCTGCCTCCATATACTCCTGCTGTCACAATCTTGCTCTGTTTTAGTAAACAACGAAGGGGTATTAGCCAATAAGAAACTAACACGTGGGAGACAATTTCTATTAATTCCTTTTATTTTCCAGATTTATGCAAAAACTTTATAAAATAATATCTCCCAAACCACAAACTAGGAATTTAAAAAATTATTGATCTGGATTCCTTGAAATATTTTTTCGAATTTGATAATTTCAAATTCAATTCAAATTGCAAAAATAAATTTGAGTAAATTTAGTACAAATTTTAATCTATAATTCATATGAAAATATTTCCTTCACCAACATTTATACTTAAGATCATACCTTTATGTTAGTACACATTCCATATTTTCCCAACTATATTTAGTTCATGTTTTGACTCGAACTCCTCAAAATGACCTTATTTTGTGATCTCTTCTTTAATTTAAATACGATTCTTGACTAAATCTACGTAGGATCATCGGGAACTTCCATGGCCATATTATCATAATTGCCAAATTGTACTTAGGAAACTATTAGATAAGTTTCTTTAACATAAACGTTTATGCCATCCAAACTCCATGTACCAAGTTCATATGGTTTAAACCTAAGACCAATTGATGTTTCCTAGTGAAGCTTGAACTTTCAAATCCTTTGAATCAAATTCAATTGGATTATGCTATACCCATGATCTTCGTTTTGAATCCTTTGACTTGACTCTATAGTATGACTTATGTCATGACTCCTTTGAAAACAAAGCTTGATCCTATCCATAGTTGACTAACTCAATACATCACCATGCCCTAATAATTCTCGTAGTAATATTAGAAATCAAATAATTTGTATTTTTAAATTGGATCTTTATTTAGATTTTGTTGTGTGTTGAAATATTTTGTTTCTTTTACCTTTAGATGTAACATAAAGAGAAGGAGAGACGACTAAGAGGAGAGTAGAATATTTCATCTTCAAGAACCCAAGCAATTTGCAACTTGACCATGCACCATCCTATATGTTTGTAATATGCATGAACTCTTTAAATTCTAGTAATATGCATGTGAAGTTTTACCAAAGTTTTATGAAGTATATCTTGCTACTTAAACCCTAGGTACAAAGCTTATATTTATGCTTAGCCATGCTTATCGAAATGGGGGTAAAGAACAAGTTTTAAATGTTAAACTTGCTATCTTTCGGAGCATTTTATGCAAAATATTTTTGAAACAAATGCATATATTATTTTACGTTGACTCTATGTATGAAATGGTATGACGAGGGCATCCACAAGTGATTGTGCCTGACTCGGGTCTTGCATCGAATGTGCCCGACTGGGGATGTGCACACAGGTTTTTAGTGGGAATTGTCACCCAGAAGAATGAGATCTTCCAAGTGCATTACGAAGGTGCTTCAAGTACAACGACATGTTATATGGGTACTAAATGGAAACCCTTACTTTAGGACCGCCATCAAATAGGGCCCTCAAAACCTAAGTTGTGGGCGCTTGATAATAGGTATAAGGTTTGTTATGGAAAGGCTTCATCACAAACTTCTCCTAGCTGTGCACTGACACTTGTGATCTGTGTTGGGTTCTCCGTGAAGAGAAACGGATAATTGTAGCACAATACGGGAAATATTTCCCTCAGTTATGAAACGAAGGTTTATAGAACCAATAGGAATACCAATCCACAACCGTCTTCAGCTTCTCCACACAAAAGAGCAAACAACTTGCACCCAAGGCGGGCAAGAGGGTTGGAAATCCCCTTGATCTCATTATTTGCAAGCAAGTGAAGTGTGTAGATAATAATAGATAATTATAAATTGCAAAATAAAAAAAGTAAATAAGAACAACAATGTATCGATAGGTTTGTAAATATATAAGTGAATAGATCCGGGGGCCATAGTTTTCCTTAGCGGCATATCTCATGAAAATAAGCATACGGTGGGTAAACAAATTACTGTTGGGCAATTGATAGAAAAATTCATAGTTATGCGGTATTCACGACGATGATCGTGTGTGTATATGGGAATCACGTCCAAAAAAAATAAGCTGGCTCGTACCTGCACCTATTACTATTACTCTAGTTCAAGAGCGCTTCTATGCTTGCCTCTCTACATATTAAGTTCATGACAAACAGAGCAATGCATGGAGAACGATGCCATTATGTAGACAAAGTAAACTCAAGCAATATGAATAAAACCCATTCTGTTACCCTTAGTGGCAACAACACAAAGTCGTATCTTGTCCCCTTCTGTCACTGGGATATAGAAACTCGTCAGATTGAACCTACTACAACACACCTCTCACTAAAGAAAGATCAATCTACTTGGCCAAAGCAAATCAATAGATCAGAGAGAATTAGGAAGCTATATGATCATGCAATTAAGAATCATAATAATTTCATAGAATACTTAAATACTTTTTATGAATAATCTGAACATAAACCCACAATTCATCGGATCCCAACAAACACATCGCAGAAAAGAGTTACATCGGATGAATCAAAGCGAAGATGCGATGATCATTGAATTGAAGATCAAAAGATAGAGAGAGAGATAACCATCTAGGTACTAACTACGGACCCGTAGGTCGTGGTGAAATACTCACACATCATCATGAGGACATCAAGGTTGATGAAGAGGCCCTCCGTGATCGATCCCCCCTCCGGCAGGGTGCCGGAACAGAGTTCCAGATGAGATCACGGTGGAACAGAGACTTGCGGTGGCGGAAAAATGTTTCAGAACTGACCGTAGGGTTTTAGGAATATATCTAGTTTTATTGGCCTAAGAATAGGGTAAGGAGGGCTGCCAGGGAGGCCCAAGCCACCAGGGCGTGGCTACCCCCTGGGCACACCCTGTTGGCTTGTGGCTCCCTCGTGCGGCCTCCGGTCTCCTCTCGAAGCTTCCAGGTGTTATTTTGGTCCACAAAAAATCATAAAAAAGTTCCTGGACAATTGGACTTCGTTTGGTAGTGTAAACCTAAAAAGTAAAAAACATGCAAAAAATAAGAACTGGCACTGGGCATTGTGTCAATAGGTGAGTGCTAAAAAATAATATAAATTGGTAAATTATTACTGAAAAAGTATCCTCTAGAATGATAATATAATAGCATGAAACAATAAAAAACTACAGATACGTTGGAGATGTATCAAGCATCCCCAAGCTTAATTCCTGCTCGTCCTCGAGTAGGTAAATGATAAAAACATAATTTTTGATGTGACATCCTACCCAATATGTAATATTTTGCATGTATGATCACTAAGAAACGATGAATTAACAAACATCAATATGATAATACTTATTAGCACAAGCAACTAAATCATCAATCTTTCAAAATATACGATCCTAAAAGAATGTTTACCCCCCATTCATCTTATATTATTAGCAAGGCATGTCTTCGTCTTCACCACATTAATATAAAAGTCAAGCACCACAGTGTCCAAGTCATGCAATTGGATCGTACTTTTCCAAAGTGCATCAACTTTTTATTCTTCACGCAATACATTAGCATGAACCATGGACATAGCATAAGGATGGAATAGAATTTGGTGGTAGATATTAAAGGGGTAAAAGCGGAGAAGAGAATCTCACATCAACTAGGTGTATCAACAGGCTATGGAGATGCCCATTTATAGATGTCAATGCAAGGAGTAGGAATTGCCATGCAAATGATGCACTAGAGCTATAGGTGTATGAAAGCTCAACTAAAACTAAGTGGGTTGTGCATCCAACCTACTTGCTCATCAAGACCTCGGGCATTTGAGGACCCCTGTCATCGGAATATACAAGAGAAGTTAATAAAAATGATAAGTGATTCCCACTAGCATATGAAAATGACATAACATGAGACTCTCTATATGAAGAATAAGGTGCCACTTTGAAGCACAAGTGTGTTAAAGGATAGTAGCAAAGTCCCTTCTCTCTTCTACCCTATTTTTTTCATGGTGGGCTCATTTGGCCTCCCCCATTTTTATCTCCTCACTGGGACAATGCTCTAATAATGATGGTCATCACACTTTTATTTACCTACAACTCAATATGAAAACTCGATATGAAGAACTTATGGAACAATATGACTTAATATGATTGCCTCTAGTAGTGTACCAGGATGTGCAATGATCTAGCATGACATGTAAGAATATAATGAATGGTGGCTTTGCCACAAATACTATGTCATCTCTATATGATCATGCAAGGAAATATGATGATGAACGAACTAGTCATATAATGTGACGGTGGAATTTGCATGGCAATATATGTCGGAATGGCTATGGAAATGCCATAATAGGTAGGTATGGTGGCTGTTTTGAGGAAGATATAATGGGGATTATGTGTGGCAGAGTGTATCATGTCACGGGGTTTGGATGCACCGGTGAAGTTTGCATCGATCCTCGAGGTGAGAATGGGCAAGGCACGGTATAGAAGAGGCTAGCAAAATATGAGGAGGTGAGACTGTGTATGTCCATGGTTTCACATTAGTCATGAAGAACTCATATAATTATTGCAAAGTTTTATTAATTTTATCACAAATGAAAGTACTACTCGCATGCCCCGATGGAGGACGTTGGGAGGAGTTAACCATCGCGCACCTTCGACCCAAAACGTCATGCCTTTTTAATATTTAGACAAACAAGAAATTAACACCCCTTAATAAGGATACCTCTACAAACTAAAAATGATGCACTCACACCTTTTTCATAGTACCACATCAATATCATTAACCCACAATTTCTCTTTTATGTGCTACATGCTGGTTTTGATTATCATTCATTGAATACCTATTATTTTTGGACTAATCTCATAACCCATGCAAATTGCCGTCACTATTTATTAACTCTCAAACAAATATAAGTGAAGAACGAGAGTGCAAATATTTTTATAAAATCTATACGCCACCGTGCACAAAATGATATAAGTGAAGTACTAGAGAAACTACTAAGATCAAAAGATATAAGTGAAGCACATAGAGTATTCTAACAAATTATGATGAAGGCGTGTCTCTTTCAAATAGGTGTGTCCAACAAACAATGATTGTGGCAAACTAAAGAAATAAAAGCAAGCAAAAGCAAATGACGCTCCAAGCAAAACTCATATCATGTGACAAATAAAAATAGGGTTTTTTACATCTGTGCCCCTAGTTCCTTAGTTGTGCTCATTCATCCCCACATCCTTAAATTTTTCTCACTTTTCCCCACTCCCTAGACCGAAACCCTCACCAAACGTCACAACGGAGGATACCATCGGGTCAATGGTTTGACCGTTAACTCTAACGAGTGGGGCCATGCTGAGTCCATCCTGCCCCACTTCCGGCCACACGGACGCCGAACGGACGTGCACACGCTTTCTCCTCGTCTGCCTCGGGGATGCATGGCGGACTTCCAACTACCCCCACAACCAAAAGTAAATGCGCATGCGCGGCGGGCCCCGGTCGTCAGCCAGCCATGTTTGGGTCATCGTCCTTCTTTAAACGGAAACCGGCCAATCCACATCACCTTCCATCCTTCCAGAGCCGCGCCTGCCCCTCCACCCCCGGCAAGATACAAACCCTAGTCCACCGATGAAAAAACCAAACCCTAGCCAATAGCCACCATGGGCATCTTCTCAGGGGTTGTCTCGAGCTTCGGCAAGAAGAAGGGCAAGGCCCCCGCCGTCCCTTGGCGCGCGCTACTGATACGCCTCCAACGTATCTATAATTTTTGATGATGGCATGCTATTATATTATCTGTTTTGGATGTTTTATATGTATTAATATGCTATTTTATATTATTTTTGGGACTAACCTATTAATCTAGAGCCAATTGTGAGTTTCTGTTTTTTCCTTGTTTTTGAGTTTTGCACATATGGAATATTAAATGGAGTCCAAGCAGAATAAAACCTTTGGAAGGAATTTTTCTGGAAGGAAACAAGTCACCCAAGCTTGGAGTGCACGTTAGGGGAGGTGCCAGGGCGCCACAAGCCTGCTAGGCGCGCCCCCCTGACCGTGCCTAGCAGGCTTGTCGCCTCCTGGTAGGTCTCCTAACCCTAATTCTTGGCCTATAAATACCCAAATATTCCCCCAACATCAAAAAGAGCAACGCAAATACATTTCCGCCACCGAAAGCCTCCGTTCCCGAGAGATCCAATCTTGAAGCCTTTTCCGGTAATCTGTCGGAGGGGTTTCGATCACGGAGGGCATCTACATCAACTCCATTGCCCCTCCAATGATGCGTGAGTAGTCCACCACAGACCTACGGGTCCATAGCTAGTAGCTAGATGGCTTCTTCTCTCTCTTTGAGCTTCAATACCATGTTCTTCATGATCTTCATGGAGATCTATCCGATGTAATCCTGTTTCGTGGTGTGTTTGTTAAGATTCGATAAATTCCGAGTTTATGCTCAGGTTATCCATGAATCTTATTTGAATCTCCTCTAATTTCTTATATGCATGATTTCATATCCTTGCAATTATCTTCAAGTTATTGGTTTGGTTTGGCCAACTAGATTGGTAATTCTTGCAATGGGAGAAGTGCTCGGTTTTGGGTTCAATCTTGCGGTGTCCTCACCAAGTGACAAAGTAGGGGTAGCGAGGCACGTATTGTATTTTTGCCATCAAGGGTAACAAGATGGGGTTTTCATCATATTGCTTGAGTTTATCCCTCTACATAATGTCATCTTTCTTAAAGCGTTACTCTGTTTTTCATGAACTTAATACTTTAGATGCAGGCAGGAGTCAGTCGATGTGTGGAGTGATAGTAGTAGATGCAGAATCGTTTCGGTCTACTTGTCACGGACGTGATGCCTATATGCATGATCATTGCCTTGGATAACTACATGATTATTCACTTTTCTATCAATTGCTTAACAGTAATTTGTTTACCCACCATGATATTTGCCTTCAAGAGAGAATCCTCTAGTGAAACCTATGGTCCCCGTGTCTATTTTCCACCATATATTTTCAGATTTATACTTTCTGCAATTTATTTGCCTTTTACTTTCCGCACTCATTACATCTATCTCTATCGGATCTAATCCTTGCAAATAACTATGAAGAGATTGACAACCCCTTTATAGTGTTGGGTGCAAGAGTTTGATTATTTGTTTAGGTGCATCCATTGGTGACTTGCTTGTTCCTCCTACTGGATTGATACCTTGGTTCTCAAAAACTGAGGGAAATACTTATCTACTTTACTGCATCACCCTTTCCTCTCCAAGGAAAACCAACACTTGCTCAAGGGATAGCAAGAAGGTTTTCTGGCGCCGTTGCCGGGGAGGATACACATCAAGCCTACCAAGTACCCATCACAAACTCATTTCTTGCATTTACTTTATTTGTCATTTGCCTCTCGTTTTCATCTCCCCCACTTCTAAAACTATTTTCAGAAAATATCAAAAATATTTGCCTTTTTATTCGCCCTTCTTTCACTTGCCTTTCGTTTGCTTGAGCTCATGGCTAGTCTTACTACTTGTTGACACCCGACTTTGGCATGGTCGAAAACATAATTAAGAAGGTCTCAAATGGAAAAGTGTTCAAAGTAAGAAAGTTCCGTATCGTCGAAATAAGATACTTTGATATTTGGTCCATAGCCATCCGATCTCATCTCTAAGGCCGAAGTTGTGTTCAAAGTACTGAGATTTTGTATGCAGAACACTATTCGGATGATTACGCCCCCAAGACGACATCATATGAGAAAAGTTTCTATAGGGATTGTCTTCGTCTCGTCGAAACGGTTGATTTTGATATAAAAAATGTTTCAATACGAATATGTATAAATATCTAGAGCCTTCGGAATGCAGCCCTGCCAGGAGGCAAAATATGGCGTGCCCCACCAGACACGTGTGTGATGGGTAGCGCCACCAATCAGCTGTTGTGCGTAAGAGATTCGACCCTAAAGATGGCTTGGAATCAAAAAACGTTCAACACGAAAGTTGTTCGTCTCGTCGAAGTGGTCAAATTTGCTTTTGGGATCATCTTCATCTGAGGTGGTTTGTGGCCTGTGGGACCTAAAAACCGAACTAATGTTCCAGACATACGTAAATCCGAGGTCCCTCCCGGGCGCGTGGGGTTTCGGGTTCTCAAAAGCACCCGGGGGATTGCTTGCGTACCACGCTTCCGGACGAGTCTCCTTCGACGTGAGCTGCGGTGCATCATCCCCAGCGTCGAGGGTACACGGTGACGTGTTCGTGTGCGAACACACTTTTTGGCGACTCCGCTGGGGACGAAGCTTTGAACGGTCTCCAACCCGTTCTTGCTACGAGGAGAGCGTCATCAAGCAGCTGCAATCTACATGGTAAGATGTATCATAAATCTGCTTATGTAGATGCAAATAGCCATTATATTGCTATCACTAGATCCTTTGATGGGCATACCATGTCGGCTAGCCCTAACGAGCAAAGGCTGACTAAGTATCCTGTTGGAGAAGCTTGGGAATTACATAATTGTGACATGCAACTTATAGATCCAAACTTTCGTGCATTGGCAACTCCAATATGCCGGTGAACAACACGATGAGTTCGAGTGATCAATGGATGAGGTCAAGCCAAAGCTCACAAGAGATTGCCTCAATAATTTTACTACACCGACTCTTGACGATTTACCAACAGAATGTCGACAGGCTTATGAAGCACTCAAGAAGAAGCGCGAAGAGGAAGATTTCCAAGAATATGTCAAGTTCCTTCCTCCATGCAACAATCATGTTGGCCTTCTATGATGTTACAACAAGATAAAAAAGAAGCTTTGCAAACAAATCAACAAAAAAATATTCATTCGGCTAGTATGTTGGATCCGGTTGAAACGAAGTCAAATATGACTAAGTCATCTATAGCCGAGTCAAATGTTTCCTTTAAAGCCAAGACAATGATGTATTCGATTGGAACCAAATTGAACACCGAGATGGTTAAGGCCGAGCGCATAGAGTCAAGACCGAGTGCATCGAGCCAGTTAAGGTCGAGTGCAAGTCACCCGAGTGCATCGAGCCAGCCGAGTACATCATGCCAGCCGAGTGCATGGATCCATCCGAGTACATCCTTGGCTAATGCCGAGTGCATCAACCCAATCATTGCTAGGTGTATCAAAGTAAAAGATGCAATCTTCACCGAGCTAAGGAACGACAAACACAACAAATTGGCCGTGCTCGATTTTTCTGGATGTGAGGGAGCTTACATGCTGCCCTATGAGTTTCGTGCCAAAGAAATTTATGAGCATCAAGAACAAAGTAATATGGCCGAACACAGTTCGATTAAAGATGACCAAGTGATGATGCACAAGATCTGAGTGGAATCCATTTGGATAGTCCGAGTGAAATCTACACGGGAAATCCAAGTGATGATGCACAAGATCCAGAAGAAGAGGAAGGGGCATTAGGGAATTATTTAGAAGTGGAGAAAGATATTGTTCCAATTATGCAACCATCTTCTCCTCCCAACGTCTTCACAAAGGTACGCCTAGATGACAGTTTACTCGATTTTCGATTCGGTCAAAATCATATTGCCGATCCACCCGTTAGGCAGATTCTAATTAATTTTGAAAGACCAATCGAGATGAGTAATCTGTTTGTTTGGAATAATCTTGTCACTATTCATGCTGATCAACACATGGCACCATTCACAGAAGCTAATAGTGACGACTTATCACAACCAAAGTTGTTCACGTCATGTCGGATAAACTTTATATTCATATGGACAAATTTGTTTGTTTTATGCCTAGCTAACATTTGGTCTCAGATGAGACGTATATTCTGTAATTATTTTGGTTGCAAAAACATAAAGCCAGGTCCAAAGTCCTCCGAAATAGCCGATTCAAGAGCATCGGGAAAGGAGGACGAAAATCAATGCATAGCCGAGTCGGATGATGTTAAGTCGGCACCACTCAGTTGTTTTGTTTCAAAGCCGGTATCACAATATCAGTTAATCGATGAGCAGTCTACCTTCAGTCCGGGTATATGTGATCACATCGTCGGTGCATCACCGACTAATCCTATTATTATAATTGATCACGATGTCGAGCTGTCATAACAAGAACAAGTGCAATGTTCGTTTGAACAGAATGTCAAAGACAACAATGTGATTCATAAAGCCACACAATCGGCCAACAGAGGACGATTGGAGCTCGTTGAGGCACAAGCATACAGCCAGTCGACTCAGATTGGTTTTGATGGTGATCAAGTGTTGACTCAGCTACCTCAAGCTGGCTCATCCAAAGACGGACATGTATATGCTAATGATGATGGGATCAAATCTTCAAGTGAGGTAATTATTCAAAAATGCATCAGCAATAATATTGAAGACAGGAATTCCATCAAAGTTACAACTGACACATCTAGCACCGGGGGGTAACAAGAAAATTCAAAGACCGATGCACTCAAAACCAAAGAAAGCAAAGGCCATGGTAAGCACAAAGGTAAAAAGCCGAAAGTCACTTTCGCGCAGTTATTGGAAAAATATCAGAAGATAAGTGAGGCAAAGAGTGCTTATTGGCCGAGTGAAACAAATGCATCGAAGTCACCCCCAAGGAATAAATCTGAATACTAGGATTGGCGAAGGAAGAAGTTGACTCCATATCCTCCTTTTGGGCCACCAATGCCGATGTCATACGTACCTCCTCATGCCGACTATTATTCATATCAATCATGGGACAGGTATAAATCGAGGGATCACCGTCCATCATATTCTAAACCACCTCACCAAAATTATGCAGCTTCGAGAGGATCATTGTTTGTTCAACAACCACATGTTAAAGACCGACTCAACCAAAAAGAATCGGTTCGGAGCTTGGCGAAAAAGATGGACGTGGTCAAGAAAATTTACCAAGTAAAAAAGGATGGCCGCAAGTGTGCTCTTTCAGCTCTGACTCCGGACGACAAAAAGCCGGCTGAGTCTATGTTGGCTACTAAAGGCAAGGAGATGAAGCGTGTAACTTTCAAGGATCCAATTGCCAAATTTCAACAGGCCAAGTTGGAGGTTCCCAAAGCCAAGAAAAACTTTCCAGTGCATAAAACAAAGCCACAACCAAGATGCCCACTTGGCTTATCATATTCGCAAGAGAAGAAGCTGAAGTGGCTTAGGGCCTATGAGCTGGAGAAGAGGAACATGGCGTGGGTTCCCAAAGGAAGTCGTCAAGGCAAGAATGATGTGACAACTCCTGTTGCAGGAGTAAGGGAGGACAAGCGTGAAGCC
The DNA here is from genome assembly GCA_022496015.1 of Hordeum marinum. Lineage (NCBI taxonomy): Eukaryota > Viridiplantae > Streptophyta > Magnoliopsida > Poales > Poaceae > Hordeum > Hordeum marinum. The sequence goes on from CM039673.1 coordinate 300,946,660, forward strand.
AATAGGCAAAACCAACAATTTTCGTGTCACAATATGGTACTCCAGACAATGCATCACCCATGTTCTTCAACCGTCCCATCAGAGTTTGTGCCCAACAATTTATCACCAGCTGAAATTTCTGTTTTATTTTGGCTGTTCACACTTTGGTGGGCAGGTTCCCCAGATCCTTTGAGATGAGGACGCATGGCCGATGTTTGCATATCGCCTTGAGATTTCATTGTGTTGGCAATGCCGGCATCTAGCTAACGGTGTTCATCATGGTTGTCTCGTACTTCTATAGCCGCTTCTTAGTATTTGTCAATACTGACAAGACCGACTTAATTATTGGGTTGACCATTAATTAGGGGCCTGGTGTACAAAAGGCTTCAACTCCTGGTGATAGATATCTGCAGGATCCAAGTCAGGAGATAGACATTGTTCGGCGGAGGCTTGATGGGATACTTTGATCAACAATGAGTTGAGTCGCCGAACAACTGACGATATTCTTTTGAGTGCATGGTCATAATTGTTCGACAACTATTGTGGAATGGTTCTAACATAGGCAAAGGAGTGTCTGGACAAAGCAAGGCCTAGAATGACATGAGAGACTTGCGTGGAGGCCTTTGCGACATCTATTGGTTGTTCTCAAATGACTGTCATCTAAAGAGGTTCCACTCGAGCAACAATAGACCTGATCATATGGTGATAATGATTATCGTCCTTAGCATGCACAACCGACGGAGTGTTGACATCGTGTTTAGAGAAAATACATTGCAAATTATTTTTCGGTATACAAGTTTTACCGAAAAACAAGGGGGCATGTGTTGACACCTGACTTTGGCATGGTAGAAAACCTAATTAAGAAGGTCTCAAATGGAAAAGTGTTCAAAGTGAGAAAGTTCCATATCATCGAAACAAGAAATTTTGATACTTGGGACATAGCCATCCGATCTCATCTCTAAGGCCAAAATTGTGTTCGAAGTACTGAGATTTTGTATGCAGAAAACTATTTGGATGATTACGCCCCCAATATGGCCTCATATGAGAAAAGTTTCTACTGGGATTGTTTTCGTCTCATGGAAATGGTCGATTTTGATATAAAAATCGTCTCAATCCAAATAAGTATACAAAAGCTAGAGCCATCGGAATGCAACCCTGGGAGGAGGCAAAATATGGCGCGCCCCACCAGACACGTGTCTGATGGGTAGTGCCACCAATCAGCTGTTTTGCGTAAGAGATTCGGCTTGCAAGATGGCGTCGAATTGAAAAAGGTTCAACACGAAAGTTGTTCGTCTTGTCGAAGCGGTCAATCGTTTTTGGGATCATCTTCATCCGAGGTGGTTTGTGGCCTATGGGACCTAAAAACCTAACTAATGTCCTAGACATACCTAAATCTGAGTTCGGTTAATTTTGGAAAGATTTGGACGTGATTTGGAGTCCTTTTCTTGTATAGGAAGTCTACATGCCTCATAAATAGATGAGAGGTGACGGCCGATTGAACAACACACAATCGAACAAACACATCTACTAATTTTTCGTGTTCATCTATCCCCTACCCTTGTATCTTTCTTCTCGTTCTTCTTTCGTTCTTCTTCTTGGAGGGCAGCGATCCATGAGGCCCTAGGGGCGATCAGGTCAACCTAGAGCAGCCCATAGCCACCGCGTGCCCTGACGGGGTGACTCCCGGGTGTGTGGGGTTTCGGGTCTACAAAAGCGCTCGCCAACTGTCTTGCGTACTACGCTTCCGGACGGGTCTCCTTCGATGTGAGCTGCGGTGCATCACCCCCGGCGTCGAGGGTACACGGTGACGTGTTCGTGTGTGAACACACTTTTTGGCGACTCCGCTGGGGACGAAGCTTCGAACGGTCTCCAACCTGTTCTTGCTACAAGGAGAACGTCATCAAGCGGCTGCAATCTACGAGGTAACATGTATCATCAATCCTCTTACGTAGATGCAAATAGCCATCATGTTGCTGTTGCTAGATCTTTCAATGGACATGTCATGTTGGACAGCCCTAATGAGCAAAGGCCGACTAGTTATTCTGGTGAAGGAGCTTGCAATTTACATAATCGCGACATGCAACTTATGGATCTAAACTTCCGTGCATCGGCAACACCTTTCAATATGCCAGTGAACAACGCAATGAGTTCGGATGCTAAATATAAGACATCTTGTGTATAGGAATGTGTCCTGCAATTTTATTCATCGACATCCGACTCGCAATATGCGGGTTCATCCCCAAACATGTCGATGGATGGGAGAATCGGCCACGCTTCCATAAGCTATTTGGCCGATTATCCCCAATCATCATATACTACAGCTCATGAGATTAATTGTTCAGCTACATATGCAACTAAAAATATTCATGACTCGGCTCGCCTTCATGGTTATGGCCGAGTGAATGGAGATTCTACAGGAGCATTTGTGTCTAATATTGTAGGAGATGAGGTGGCTTTGGCTGCATTAAAGTGTTTAGCCCAAAATAAGAAGATTAGCGCTCTTTTCTCGCGAGCAACATGATAAGGGGTTTGTTCCTTATTATGAGGAAATAAGAGCTAGGGTTTTGCAAGAAGACGAACTATTGCCAATTGATCAAATTGTCAAGAGAAAACATTCAACAACAATGCCTATGTCTTCGCCTATCGTTGTAGCATGTTATACACCCCCAATACAATTGCAAAATTTCGACAACATCAATTCATTGCCGAAAGATCCTAAAAGCAATGGGGGGCAAGTCGATCGATCTAGAGATGAGTCTGAAGAAACACTACTATAACTAATACTCCCGAGTATAGGTTCTTAATTCTAAGCAAAGGGTGGGAGAAAATTTATAAGATGCTTGGTACAGAATTTGCAATTCAAAATAGACCTATTTGTAAGCAATCTACTACCGTTCTCTTTCGCAATTTTTAAGTGGGCATCACTCCTTGGAATAGATATGTTCTAGATACCATCATGGGAGGGATTTTTTTTGGGAAGTCATACCTTTTACTCCTATTGTGCTATGGTAAATTTGTTTGGATCACCCCCAATCATGGTTAATGGGACTATTTTAACTCTGGAACATGTGATGCAAAGGATTGATATTATTGAAAAAGTTTTGCTATAGTTGAGCTCATTGAAAACTTGGATAAAAATATTCATAATCACATTACTCAATATGGATCTAAAGTAGGAGTTACCTTAAAAATCTTAAAGAAAAGGAACCCATAGTTAATGACAAATTGGAACAAGATTCCTCTAGAATTGGCATGCTAGAGGACATCATTACCAACTTGGGATCCGCTTTTGCTTTAGTACAAACCCCTCCAACTCCTTCGCCTCCTAGGGATGCCAAGTTTGTTTATGTTCCTGAAAATAAGGGTGAAACTTCTAGTAAAGATGAAGATCTTAAGACGATAAGACTTAACCCCAACTTTCTCAATATTATTAAGGAACCAATTTCCACCATTGAGTCTCTTGATTTTTTACCTAGGAGTATTATCATTGATAGGAACAACGGGCCTCCTAGGTCTTATAAGTGTGCAATTGAGGAGTTACATACCAAAGATGACAATACCTAGATCTATTGCGTTTTCCCTAGCTAGGGGCGTTAAACAATAGCGCTTGTTGGGAGGCAACCCAATTTTATTTTTGTGTTCTGTTTTTGAGTGTTTCCCACATTATTACTTGTGTAGTAATTGTGTTTTGGTGTTTTAATTAGTGTTTGAGCCAAGTAAAACCATTGGGGTGATCTATGGTAGTTGTTGATTTGATCTTGCTGAAAAACAGAAACTTTTGCGCTCAGTCCAGGAATTTTACAATTTGTTTAGAGCGTCGAATTGATCTGAATTTTTTACACAAGATTGATATACAAATTTCCAAGGTTTTCCTAATGTTTCAGAATGTTTTGATCTACAGAAGTATACGAAGTTTCTAGATTGCTACAGACTGTTCTGTTTTTGATAGATTCTGTTTTCTTTAAGTTGTTTGCCTATTTTGATGAATCTATGGGTTGTATCATGTGGTATGAGACATGGAGAAGTTATATTACAGTAGGTATAACATCAATATAAATAAATAATAAGTTCACAACAGTATCTAAAGTGGTGATTTATTTTCTTATACTAACGGATCTCACGAGTTTTCTATTAAGTTTTGTGTTGTGAAGTTTTCAAGTTTTGGGTAAAGATTGGATGGACTATGGAATAAGGAGTGGCAAGAGCCTAAGCTTGTGGATGACCAAGGCACCCCAAGTCGTATTCAAGTATGCCAAAGAGCCTAAGCGTGGGAATTCCCCAGAAGGCATCCCCTCTTTCATCTTCAATCCATCGGTAAATTTACTTGAGGCTATATTTTTATTCACCACATGATATGTGTTTTGCTTGGAGCGTCTTGCATGATATGATTCTTTGCTTGTTAGTTTTCCACAATCATCCTTGCTGCACATATATTTTGAGAGAGACATGCTGAATCATATATTTATTAGAATACTCTTTGTGCTTCACTTATATCTTTTGAGTTGGTCAATTTTGCTCTATGGGCTTCACTTATATCTTTTAGAGCACGGTGGTGTTTTCGTTTTATAGAAATACTTGAACTCTTGTACCTCACTTATATTATTTTGAGAGTTTCTAAAAAAAGCATGGTAATTGGTCTGGGTTATGAATTTAGTCCTAATGGGATAGGCATACAAAAGGGATATAATAAAAACTTCCATATTAAGTGAATTGAGTATTTATGAAAAGTTTGATTCCTTGCATAAAGTTTTAGGATATAAAGATGATAATGTGAAGAGACATGTTAGGAAGTAAATTGTGATTTGGTAAAAATACTTGTGTAAAGGTTTGTTATTCCCGTAGCATGCACGTATGGTGAACCGCTATGTAAGCAAGTCGGAGAAAAAATTGTTTATAGATTGTTGACCTTTGTGTGAGGGTTGGGGGCGCGCGATGGTTAACTCGTACCAACCTCCCCCTAGGAGCATGCGTTTAATGCTTTGCTTCAATGACTAATAGACTTTTGCAATAAGTATGTGAGTTCTTTATGACTAATGTTGAGTCCATGGATTATACGCACTCTCACCCTTCCACTTTTGCTAGCCTTTCTAGTACCGCGCAATTTTTGCTAGTGAACAAACACCTTCCTCAAAACAGCCACCATATACCTTCCTCAAACAGCCACCATACATCTTTCCTCAAAACAGCCGCCATACCTACCTATTATGGCATTTCCGTAGCCATTCCGAGATATATTGCCATGCAATTTCCATCGTTTCCTTTTATGACATGCACATCATCACTTCCATATTGCATATAGTCATATTTTGTCATAGGTATTGAGTTGTAATTTTCCTTTTGAGTTGTAAGTAAATAAAAGTGTGATGATTTTCATTATAGAGCATGTCCCATGTGAGGAAAGGATGATGGAAGCTATGATTCCCTCACAAGTGGGGATGAGATTCCGGGCTTCATGAAAAAAAGAGGCCAGCAAAGCCCAAACAAAAAAAATGAATAAAAGAGGCCTTAGAAGCCCCACAAAAAAATGAGGGAAAAGAGAGAAGGGACATTGCTACTACCTTTTTCCACACTTGTGCTTCAAAGTAGCACCATGATCTTCATGATAGAGAGTCTCCTATTTTGTCATTTTAATATAGCTAGTGGAATATTTTTATTCATGATGCACGTCCACTTAGTTTCTTTTTGAGCTTTTATACACTTATAGCTCTAGTGCATCCGGTGCATGGCAATCCCTACTCACTCACATTGATATCTATTGATGTGCATCTCCATAGCCCGTTAATACACCTAGTTGATGCGAGACTATCTTGCCCCTTTTTCTTGACAACCTACACCATATTCTATTCCACCTATAGTGCTATATCCATGTCCCGCGCTCATGTATTGCATGAGAGTTGAAAAAGTTTGAGAAAATAAAGGTGTGAAAACAATTGCTTAAATTTTCATCGGGGTTGTGCATGATGTAAATACTTTGTGTGGGGAAGATGGATCATAGCCACACCATATGATATTGTAGGGATTACTTTCTTTTGCCATTATATTTTGAAGAGATACAATTACTTTGCTAGTATGCTTGAAATGTTATTGTTTCTATATCAATATTAAGCTTTTGTTTTGAGTCTTACAGATCTGAATATTCATACCACAATAAAGAATATTACTTTGATAAATATGTTAGGTAGCACTCCACATCAAAAATTCTGTTTTTATCATTTACCTACTCGAGGACGAGCAGGGATTAAGCTTGGGGATGCTAATACGGCTCCAACGTATCTATAATTTTTGATGATGACATGTTATTATATTATCTATTTTGGATGTTTTATATGCATTAATATGGTATTTTATAATATTCTTGGGACTAACCTATTAATCTAGAGCCAAGTGCCAGTTTCTGTTTTTTCCTTGTTTTTGAGTTTTGTAGATATGTAATATTAAACAGAGTCCAAATGGAATAAGACCTTCGGAAGGAATTTTTTGGAAGGAAGCAAGTCATCCAAGCTTGGAGTGCACGTCAGGGGAGGTGCTAGGGCGCCACAAGCCTGCTAGGCGTGGCCCCCCTGGCCGCGCCTAGCAGGCTTGTCGCCTCCTGGCAGGTCTCCTAACCCTAATTCTTAGACTATAAATATACAAATATTCCTGCAACATCAAAAAAGCAACACAAATACTTTTCCACTGTCGGAAGCCTCCGTTCCCGAGAGATCCAATCTTGGAGCCTTTTCCAGTAATCTGCCAGAGGGGCTTTCGATCATGGAGGGCATCTACATCAACTCCATTGCCCCTCCGATGATGCGTGAGTAGTCCACCATAGACCATGGGTCCATAGCTAGTAGCCATATGGCTTCTTCTCTCTCTTTGATCTTCAATACAATGTTCTTCATGATGTTCATGGAGATCTATCCGATGTAATCCCCTTTTGTGGTGTGTTTGTCAAGATCCGATGAATTGTGAGTCTATGTTCAGATTATCCATGGATCTTATTTCAATCTCCTCTGATTTCTTATATGCATGATTTCATATCCTTGCAAGTCTCTTCGAGTTATTGGTTTGGTTTGGCCAACTAGATTGGTAATTCCTGCAATGGGTGAAGTGGTTGGTTTTGGGTTCAATCTTACGGTGTCCTCACCCAGTGACAAAGTAGGGGTAGCGAGGCACATATTTTATTGTTGCCATCAAGGGTAACAAGATGGGGTTTTCATCATATTGCTTGAGTTTATCCCTCTACATCAAGTCATCTTTATTAATGCATTACTCTATTCTTCATGAACTTAATACTCTAGATGTAGGCATGAGTCGGTCGATGTGTGGAGTAATATTAGTAGATGCAGAATCGTTTCGGTATACTTTTCACGGACGTGATGCCTATATGCATGATCATTTCCTTGGATAACTACATGATTATTCGCTTTTCTATCAATTGCTTGACAATAATTTGTTTACCGACCATGATATTTTCCTTCAAGAGAGAACCCTCTAGTGTAACCTATGGCCCCCGGGTCTATTTTTCATAATATATTTTTAGATCTATACTTGCTAAAATTTATTCACCTTTTACTTTCCGCACTCATTACATCTATCTCTATCGGATCTAATCCTTGCAAATAACCGTGAAGGGATTGACAACCCCTTTATAGCGTTAGGTGCAAGAGTTTGATAATTTGTGTAGGTGCATCCATTGGTGACTTGCTTGTTCCTCCTAGTGGATTGATACCTTGGTTCTCAAAACTGAGGCAAATACTTATCTACTTTTCTGCATCACCCTTTCCTCTTCAAGGAAAACCAGCACATGCTCAAGTGGTAGCATCTACCCCCGCCATCCTCTTCCCGTTTGCCTCGGCAGCGGATTCGCATCCTAGTGCACCAGGTGATGTGGCACTAGGAGCACACCGTCCCTCTCCCCTACGCCGACGTGATCTAGCCACAAGACTGGGACTTGGATCTAGAGAGGATCCCAGTGCCGGCGGTTCCATAGTTGACGCGGGCACATGCAGAGGAGGTGAGGCGCCGGCGGCAGCAGCTCGATCCGGCCTATACTGCAGACTCTCCCAATTGGGAGGTTTGGTTTGTGTTTAAGCACGCGGAGCAGCGCCGACGTGGCGTCCGCGACATGCGGGCTTGCACTCCGCCGCCCCTCATCGTGTGCGATGAGGACCAGGAGGTGAAGTCCGCATACCAGCAGGCGCTGGCGCTGGCAGCTGACCTCCGTGAAAGCAAGGAGGAAGATCAACGCAAGGAGGAGGAGGAGGAGGTGGCTTACCAGGCACGGATTGCCGAGGCCATTGCGCTCTCCACTGCTGGCCACTACGTCATGGCGCCGCTGGCACCGCCATCCCCTACCAGGCTCGAGGAGGCACCTATAGCCCTCACTCCCCACGAGTACGTGTGGGAGGGGGTAGTGCGAGAGTGGGTGAGCGTGCCACCCATATGGATGTTGGCGACGCCGGAGCAGGAGTGGGACTACCTTGAGTTCTGGCGACAACAACACCTGCGGTCGGAGCGTCTCGAGGGTCAGTGACTCGAGGAGTTGGAGAAGGACGCCGAGGGAGAGGAGGAGGAGCACCGTGCCGAAGTGTAGGTAGTGGCAATGCAGCCACCTACTGACGACATCGCTACCGCATGGGAGACATCACTCCCCTTGGCTGGCCTGGCGCCAACCCTCGTCGACCTCACCGGCCCCGACGACGGTGATGACGACAAGGAAGCCTAGGGGGAAGCGCCCCTCCTTGTTTTCATTTTTAGTTTTAATGTTTTTAGTTAATGCCTCGCAGACTTGTGAACTCTCTCCTGGCAGACTTGTGAACTCTTGCCAGCCTTTGTGGCCGCCATTAATGTATAACAAAATTTAACGCAGGTTGATGCGGTTTGATATGCTCTGTCGACTCTGATGTGATGTTTGAATTTTGAGTGACATTTGAATTATAAGCAACATTTGTGTTAATGTTAGCTTAAACCCTAAACCCTAAACCTCTGTGATTTTAATGATCATGTTAGCCTAGGTTGCAATGGTCTAACAACAAATAAAACAAAAATACAAACAAATGATCATGTTAGCCTATGTTGGTGAGCTCCGAAAAGTTAGGGTAAACTTTCCATTTCCAATATAAACCAAGATTTTTTTGTCGGAACCATGTCACATACAACGACATTGTGCGCAGGTCTTCCATTTTTTTGAATATTTTTGAATTTGTCTTCTCATTTGAGCTTGGAGATGGTAGCTTACCTCACAAGAATTTGAGGTGATTTAGAGGAGGTCAAAGAAATTTGAATTTGAGAAATGTGCTCCAAATAAGCTCCCAGGCTAGGGTAAACAACCCCATTTGTAATAAAGTATTTTTCGACCTACTCTAAATGAGACAAATGTTTTTATTAACACCTATTTAATCTATATAGTGTAGGTTTGAAGTCTCACTATTTTTTGAAGTAATCTTCATATTTTTACATTTCTTTTGAAAAATATGCTTTAATATAAAAACTATTAAAAACACATTTAAAATATGAAAATGGAAAACTAAGTTCAGGTCCTTCTTATTCACTTTGAAATAAAGCTTTGGTGATTTTTTTGTTTTTTCTAAAATTTTCAAACAGAAGGTAACCCTACCTCCTCTCCTTGAACTCTATGAAATGTTGTACGAGATAGATCATATGTGTGAATGTTTTTTCATGAAAATGACCATTGACAAAGTTTATGATTTTTGGTTGGTAACATGTCACATAAGACAACATTGTGCGTAGGTTTTATGTTTTTAAATTTTTTAAATTAATGGTGTTCATTTGACCTCAATCGTGCTAGCTAGTTTTTTTGAAAATGTCCATATACCAAGTTTAGTATTTTTTTTTTAGTTAGCGTGTCTTATAAAACGATGAACGACGAAGGTTTCCTATTTTTTTGATTTTTTTAAAACTAGTTATGCTGAGTCAAAGCCTTGAAAACCCCGTTGACCAGCTCAAAACCCCTCAAAACCCCTCCTAACCCTAGCTTCGAACGTCACCCATCTGCTCATATGGACGGCTCCGCATCGTTGGATCATGGGGCGATCCGCGAGAGGCGATCTTATTGGTTGTGCTCGGCTGCTCGCCCACCATTGACTCCGTGAGAAAAACATAGTTATTGGGCCCAAAATGAAACCAAACTCTGGTTGGCCCGTCGTCGGATATGTTGATGATCTTCGTGCCCTCCGGTGGATAAATGGCCGCCTGTTGCGGCTCCACCCGCTCCGGCACCTACGGCTGCTTCGCTGTCGCCTCCTCTGCCTCTATCTCCACCTCCAGCTCGTTGAACATGGTGTCGGACTCCGCCTGCCTCTGTTGGATGAGCCGACGGTTGGCCCTCACATTGTCCTCATCCCGGATGGAATCGAGGACGGCCTGCTGCTCCGCCATCTCCTCCGGCTGGTCGGCGGAGACCTCCGCCTTCGTCTCTGGGTCGTCCTCCTCCATGGCCATCGGCTGATGCACCTCCTCCTCCTCCTCTTCCTCCTCCTCCTCCTCCTCTTCCTCCTCCTCCTCCTCCGTCTCCGACGAATCTAGAGGGAGACCCGCAGTGATGCAGGCGGCACGACGAGCCTGCATTTCCGCCTTGATTTGCAGGCGCCGCTCCCGAGTGAGCTGCACGTATGTGGTAATGAGGTGCTGGACCATCCTGACGGTAATAGAAGTGCGAGAGGAGGCGTATAGTATCGAGCGGTGGCGGGGTGGAGGGAGGAGGAGTATGTGCAAGGGCTAGGGGACGACAGCCGGCTTAAATAGCCGGGGAATGGCCTTGGGCGGCGATTCGAAGCGGCGCCATGCGACGTTCACACCACTGTCGAAACACCCGTCGGACAGTCGGGTTTCCCAACGAGTCCGTGTGGGACCATGCCATTATCCTGACGTGGCGGGCGTTTGTGAAAAGACACCTGCAAAATGGGATGGAGGGAGTGGTGTGCTTCGGCCCAACAGTCCACCAAAACCGGTCCCACTCGTCAGATTTAATGGCCAGAGGCATTGACATGATAGCGTCATCCGTTGTAACCTGCTCTGAGGGTTTCGGGTAAGAGAGTGGGGAAAGTGAGAAAATTTAAGAGTGTGGGGATGAATGAGTACAACTAAGGAACCAGGGGCACAAAAATAAAAATCCCATAACACTACTAGGAAAAGGCCTGCTAGTGGCGCACCTGTTTTGGCCACTAATGGCGCACTACAGTTGCGCCACTAGCATCACGCCACTAGTAATTAATACTAATGGTGCACCCCTGGTGCGCCATTAGTACACCAGATACTAATGGCGCACCAGGGAGTGTGCCATTAGTATACACACGGTGCGCCATTAGTATGCCTCCCAGAGGGCCATATTTACCTTGTGCTCTGGCTTACTAATGGCGCACTTGTAGATGATGCACCACTAGTGTGCTTACTGCAGTGCGCCACTAAAGTGAAGAGTGGTGCGCCACTAGTATGAATATTAGGGATTTTTTTCTTTTCTAATATTTGCACAAGTTACAAGACATATTACTGCACAGAATATAGACAACACAACATATAAACAGCAGATTTATCGAATACAATAGAAGATTAGTCTCCGAATACAATTCATCATATTAGTCTCCGAATTTAAAATACCGAACAAAGTTAGAACATTACAAGTCTCGAGACCGCGACTAGCGAGTTTGTCTTCACATTACAAGTCGATATCGATCATCTAAACTACCATCACACAGAAGAGAGCTGCAGTCATCACGATGAGCATCATCGCGATGAAACTGGTCTTCATCCGGTTCCTCCGACGCTCCCTCCTCTCTCCCGCTAGATAGCGCGCGTATCTAGCTTCCGCCTCCGCCCTAGTGGTGTACCCTTTGTAACTGTTACCGCTGAAACGGAGAACCTGTCTCCAACACTCCTCCCAGTCGTCGTAGACTCCGGGAACCTTACCCTTGTACACGGCATACGATGGCATCTCTATGCACTAGCCAAACAAAACGTTAGTAGCAATTCACAGACAATACATAAGCAATATATAAGTATGCAACAAAAGGATCGGAAGAGAAAAGCAACACATTAATAGCACGATTCATGGTCCTTCTAATAAATAGCATTGATTACATATAAGTTGAACGACTGTCCAAACCAAAGAGACATACAAGTTCATTAAAGTTTAATATTACAACATGAGCCAATCGACATTTCAGAACTACATAGCATCACTACTTTCAACTCGACTCAGGGACCGGAGCGTGGATGAAGCCGCCGTCTTTTGTGATGGTCATGAAATCGTGGGCGTTGTCAGCCTGCATTTGTAGCGTTGTTTCTATCTCACTATTGGACGGTTGATATCTGAGGTAGAACTGCCCCGAGGAACGAAGGACATCTTCATGGATGATTTCCGCAAACTCTGACTGGATGCGATAGAATTCTTGTCTGATGTCCGTGTCCTGGATTGCCGACAAGCGTGTGGCCCAATCTTTGAGATTATTTGGTAGCAGAAGGTGATGCTGGTCCCGAACGATCGCCCGCATGTGATGGACGGCGTAGTAGGCATCCTTCTGACTACCAGGCGGCTGCTTGACGCAGGGGAACGTCGTATTGTGGGTGAACACATGCTTGCCGTACCTACGAATTGTCCTGATGAAGGTGCCTCCAGATCTGGCGTAGCCGGGGAGAACATCATCAAGAACTTTCTTGATATTTGTGTAGTATTTCTTCGATTGACGTTCCGAGTCGAAATACGTGGCCATGGAATATTTTGGGCTTAAGAGGATGAGTGTGCAATGTATGTCACTGAACAAAACATGGAATGTTAGAAAAAAAAGAATGATCGAAATCTAAGAAATCATATGTTACGGGGCGGTGAGGGGATGACTTACTCGGGAAAGTAAGGCACGAGGAAGTTATCCTTATCTGGGTTTGCCAGAATGACGCCTTCGAGGTGTGAACTCGCGACTTGCCGGTCCCCAGCACTGCCCAAGATCTTGGCACGCATGTAGAAGGGGTCGACTATCACGATGTCCGGGGTCTTGTCTCTAATGATCCGCATCTCCATACTCAGCGAAAATAGCCGAACAAAGGTGTAGTGCAGCGGATGAAGGTTAAACATAGCGAATATGTCATCAAACCGCAGGACGCTCGTACCCCCGATGGTGCTATCCACAAAGCCCTTGCCCTCTGGCACCTTGGCCACGAAAACCGGGTAAGCCACATCATTCTCGGAGAGACGCCGCTTCTCCAAAGAAAGAACATTGTCATGCAGACTCCGCATAGCACCGGTTGCAGCATTGAGCAGATTAGTCGGTAGCATCGGCCTACCCTCCACATGCACCCTCCTCGAGATATCCTTAGGTGAAGGTGGCCCGTCCTGAGCACGGATCGTACTCGGTGCCGGCTGGCTCGCATCGCCCTTGTTATTCTTTCTTTTCGGTCCCTTCTTCTTCTGCTGTAATGGGATCGAGTTCTGCTCACAGACCGCCTTCTTGAGTGTGTTGGGGCTGATAATATTTCGCACCTCGGCTATCTGAGGCTCGGTGAAGGCAGTAGCTGGAGGCGTCTCCTGAGAACTGAACGCTAGACGACGCCTATTGCAATTGGGTTTCTCCACGGTACCAACTAGATCGCGGTCGTCTTTTGCAGGGTTGGGTTCTTGGGAAGGAGGCCCGAAGAATTCGTCACCGTACCCATGTTCGACAAAGTACTTATCGATGTTGGTAAATGTACCATCGTCATCGTCCGGATCCGGTGCCATATGCATGTCCGGATCCTGTGCCATATGCATGTCCGGCATGTCCGGTAGCGTTGCGGCGGTCTTGCCATGGCTTGGCGCCGGCACGAATGACGGTGTTGTCTTTGTGGTGGTGTCCCCCACCCCCAAACGAATCTGGCTCTTCGGCCAAAGCAGGGGCCAGCTTACGCAGGCGCTGAGGGTCATCACATCATCTTCGTCGGCCCGAGCGGGTCGAATCAAAGGTAACAAGTCGTCGCAGCCTGGCAGCACCCGAACCAGTTCAACCCTGTACACGGTGGGTGGCATCGGATTACCGTGGAACACGGGGTTGCCCGGTTGAACGATTCTGCCCTTGGCGACATCGATCAACTCGCCGCCCACGAAGTGCAGGAGAGTGCATGGAACGTCGGCGGCACCCTGCGAAAACATGTAGGGCGTCAGGGATGCCTAGTCAAAGGCAAGGAGATGAAGTCATCGGCCTAGAGGCTTAGTTAGCGTGATGGCGTCGAGCTCGGCTAATGTCGAGGGAATGCCAATGGCGGGCATGCAACTGATGGAGGGACCGCTTGCTGCCGAGGTGCCGGCCGGCGTACACCCAGGTGCATTAAGCTCCAATGCCCGTGCCGACGCCGGAGACACCAATACTGCCTCTGCCGGAGACACCAATGGTGCCTCCTGCGCATTGTGCGAGTTGCTAGCCGTGAAGCTAGGAACCGGGGGCGGCCCCTGTTGGCCGCCCGCAATCCACGTCTGCAGCCCCTGAATCAAGGTAGGCACAATGGCGGTGAGCGTCGTTCCCAGTTGTTGTTGCACTTGCTCTTGGACCATCTTCGGAATCCGCGCCATTTGTGCCTTGAGTTCTTGAACCTCACGCGACTGGCTTTCCGAGCTGGTCTTTCTCTCCTTTCGCACACCAGCGTTATAGTATGACGACCATTTTGTGGACAAGCCTTTGCCGGCCACACGACCAGCTGACGACGGCTTACTGAACTTATCCTTGTTTTTCATTACGTTCAACGCCCTATTTAAAGTGTTGTCCCAAGGGGAGCTCTGAGACGACCCCGCGCTACTACTTTTAGTCTCCTGCGGAACGAATGTGAACCATTTAGAAATTTGTCTTCATTAATTAGAATGCAACCATATGGTGCTAATTACGCGGGGGTGTATTCCTTACCAGAACACGCTCAAGCGCCTTGGTCTTCGCATCGGTGGTAAGCTCCTTTGTTACCGGGTCCACCTTGTACCGGGCCCTGACATAGTTCCTGGTCTGCTTGTCACGCTATTTCTCGAAGCGGGGCGGTTGGCCTTGCTCGGCACGCTCCGCGTCCTCCTTGTCCCATATAGGTTTCGCTACTCTGTAACCGCCGGGACCGAGTTGGTGAACCCCTAAGTTCAAGTCCCGCATATCTTTCCCCCACTGACTTGA
Source organism: Hordeum marinum (assembly GCA_022496015.1). Classification (NCBI taxonomy): domain Eukaryota; kingdom Viridiplantae; phylum Streptophyta; class Magnoliopsida; order Poales; family Poaceae; genus Hordeum; species Hordeum marinum. Next base: position 300,961,755 of record CM039673.1, read on the forward strand.
TTCCACGGTTGCGCTGCTCTCGCACTTGATTTTGAACTCCTTGTGTCATTTTCGCTGATTGAAGGATTTTTCGCCTTGATCTTCTCATAACTATCACCTTTGTCAATCATTTTCTTCACCACGCTTCTCCAAGTAGATAGGGCCATGCTCATATTCGTGAGGGCGGCACTGTTCACTTTATTCCCTGAGAGGCGTGTGTTTGCGATGTCACCAGGGAACTTGTATCGTTCGTGCAGCTTCGTGAAGAGGAGGCTGCACAAATTCCCTCGGTCAGGATGCCTTAGGTTCTTGGTGTTGATCGAGACGGTGCTCCGGAGAATGCACCCGAGCTGAACCGAGTACCCCTTGACTAATTCTTTGGGCGCTGTTGGATGCCCCTCGGAGGACACTTTAGTAAATTCCTTCTTGATGATGCCGAGCACGTTCGGGCGCCGGTCCTTCCGTTGCCTCTTCGGTTGGCTGCCATCTGTGCATGCGCTGCCATCATCAGTGGTGGCATCCTCGGCAGCACCATCAGTGGTGTCATCCCCGACGCCACTAGGGGTTGTGTAGTTGGGATCGGTGTCTTCCGCGGCGTCCTCATAGCGGTGAGGTTCTTCCGCCATCTCCTAGGACAGCTCCCAGAATGCCTTGCCCGAACCGCCGGCCTCATCGTTGTGGGCCATGTTTCGCTCTAAATAGGAAAAAAGTTTGGTCAAAAAGTTGGTTATTGTCAAGGGCCTACAAAACTGAATTTTGGAAATCTACAAAATGAACAAGCTAAGGGCTACAAATGCCCGCAAGGCTTCAAGGGTGACGGCATAATGGCTCAATGTTATTTCAGGGTTGGTTTGTGAGGAATTATCATGGTCTCATCATTTAGGGTTTGTCGACACCGAGGCATCCTAAGATAATGCTGCTCAAGATTCAAGGCCGGAACGAGGGCACGGTCCAGGTATATATGTATACAATATTTGTTGATAATAACAAGTTGTTCAGGTGACAATGTGTGTACTGATTTTGTGGTTGTGTTGCGGACGTAGGTGGTCAGAATGATCGAACCACAGAATCACCCATTGGAGCTAAGTGGCAAAGTAAATATTTTCAAAAATTATGAATTGGCTCATTTAGCTGTAAAGGCTTGTCTTGCCCTTGCCCTGGAACCTGACAACGAGGAACACCTCGTGATCCTCACGTAAGATACTGGTGACTACATATCAGTTTATGTTTATGTAGTTCTGTGACTACATAAAAGTTTGTTTTTATATACTTTTGTGACTACATATCAGTTTATGTTTATCTTCTTTTGTGACTACATAAAATTTTATGTTTATATTCAATCTTTTCAGAATTGTGGAAAAGCTAATCGAAGAGAATGCAAGTACAACTGGGCCTTTGCAGGCAAGCTGAGAGTCAGTCTTCGATGACATGTGCTAGTCTCCGATGACAATGTCTCGGGGATACACCTGTCACAACTTCTGGGTACTGTTTGATTGAACTTGTGTAGTTAGCCTAGCTGTCTTTACCCCTAGTTATTGTTGGAGTCTGATTATATATGTCAGGGTTTCCAGTCTGAGACTGGCCTCATGGTGTGAATCTTGCATGATCCGGTTGCTATATGTTGTGGTTCTTTGCAATCCAGCAATGCGAGGTCACTCCGAATGTTTCCAGCCATGGGAGTTTTGAGTCTTTTGCAGTCTGATGATATATGTGAGGGTTTCCAGTCTCATACTGGCCTCATGGTGCGGATAAACAACCTTAGTTCCTATAAAAAAATGTTTGATGGAACCATGATGGTCCCCTGTTCTTTTAAACTAGAACATTTGCTTATGTTTAGGGGTTATATTCTGTTGCCCGATTGGTTTATATGGTTGATGTTTATTCGAAGTTTAGGTGCATGTGGGCAGAGCAGAGTAGGGAGAAAACGACTAGGGGAATTCAAACCCCGGCCCATGCATTAGTCGCAAGTACCCCATATGTCCTATTTTTAGCAAAGTCATGCTAAAATTCACGGAAAATTTCAACATGACCTTTGCTGAAAATAGGACATATGGAGTACCCGAATTTGCCGGAACGGAAGTCAATCAACATTCGGGCAAACTCAAGGGCCTCTCGGGGTACCTGCAAAATCATTATCCAATGAAGGAATTGCTTTCCCATCAGTTTTAGAGTCATGGACGTCTCGTGACTGAACTTATTAATTACTTTCATGTTTCTGGAGCTTGCAAAGCAAAGCAAAACTATTCCCCACTCAAAGATAAAAAATCTCAAAAATATTTTCTTCAAAATCCTGCAGATACAGAAGCTTGTATTTTTGTCAAAGAACCATGCTTTTATGTTTTGAATGAGAATCATCATATGTATAAGTTTTTGAACGGAGTTATGACAAGAAAGCCACAAATCAAGTGAGAAACTCTGCTGTAGAAGATTTTTACAGTAATATGTTAGATAACACACAAACTGCTACTCTGTTGAATTAATTCCTCTGCCAAAATTACAAGGAACTATAGATACATACAAGATGTGACCAGTTCATCACAGAACTACTAACAAAAGCATTTGATTCCAGAGCAGTAGTCTGTCCTATGATGCATAATTCAAACCTATAGGGTTAGGGTTAGGGTTCGTCACCAGAGGAGGGGGCCGAGGTCGGGGCGGATCTCCCCCGCTCCCGCGATCGTCTAGTGGAGCACGCCGGGCCGGTCAAGGGGGAAATCGGTCGAGGGCCTCACCGAGGTGCTCGACGACGAGGTGGACGAGGGCGGCTGAGGTTGTGGAAGACAGCAATGGCGACGATACGGTGCAACTCCGATCGATTGAGAGCCCGTAGATGAAGAAGCAGTCGACGGCGGTCCTCCTGGACGTCTCCCTGCGGCACGGGGTGACTGGTGGCGGCGCAGTGGGTCGAGGCGAGGCAGAGGTTGTGGCGCACGCGGGTGAGGGTGAGGTTGGTGTCGGCCCTGCGGCGCTGCTCCGGCGAGAGCGGGGTTGGGTCGGAGGGGGAGGAAGGGGAGGGTGGGGAGAGGGAGGCGGCAGGGGCGCGGATTGGGAGCAGACGCGTCCCACGGGCAAGGACGGCGGCGCACGTAGGGGCGGCAGTGCAGTGGGTCGGGGCGGCGCGCAGTGGGTAAGGGATGAGAGAGAGATGTGAGATTGGGGATCGGGGATTGGGGATTTTAGTGGGGGGAGGGTTAGCAATGGCGCATCTTCTCCTGGTGCACCATAAGTACCTTGATAGCAATGGCACACCTGCTAGCGGTGCGCCATTAGTAACTTTTTTTGGATTTTTAGTTGCAAAACATTTGTGAATTGGTAAAACATTTATGAATATGAAAAAATATCATCAAATTTGAAAAAATATTCATGAATTCAAAAAGTGCCCATGAAATTTAAAAATATTCATGAGTTCAAAAAATATTGACAAATTCAATACTTTTTGTGAGTTAGAAATTCAATAACAGAATAAACCTAATTAAATAAAAATTGGTATACTAATGGCACACCTCCTAGGGGTGCGCCATAAGTACCTTGATAGCAATGGCGCACTTACTAGCGGTGCGCCATTAGTAACTTTTTTTTTTGGATTTTTAGTTGCAAAACATTTGTGAATTGGTAAAACATTTATGAATATGAAAAAATATCATAAAATTTGAAAAAATATTCATGAATTCAAAAAGTGCCCATGAAATTTAAAAATATTCATGAGTTCAAAAATATTAACAAATTCAATACTTTTTGTGAGTTAAAAATTCAATACCAGAATAAACATAAATAAATATTCATGAGGACTAGAACAGAAGAAATGTCATTTCCATATGTCGAAATACAATCGAGAAATGAAGACTACAATTTAAATACAATCGATCTTAGCTAGCTATCTTTTCACAATCTTCTTGCCCTTCTTTTTCGCAAATGGAGTTCTTCTCTTGAACGGACGTCCTTTAGGTAGGGTGGTCCTGCTTCTTCTTGTGGTGTATGCTAGTACTTCATCGTCGCCGTCATGTTCCATCTTCGGGTCGCCGTACTTGTCGAAGTCTTGCTCATTGGCGACTCCATCCATTCCGATGATCTTCCTTTTGCCTCTCCTCACGACAACATGACTGGGCTTTGACAGGTCGGTAATGAAGAAGCATTGGTCCACTTGGGAAGCCAGTACCCATGGCTCATTTTTCACGGTGTCGTTTGTGCCCGCGGTGTTGGATTTAGCTTCAGGTATAACCATGGTGGTGAAATACCGGTCTTCTTTTAGGACGCTCTTGGCCCATCTGATACGGAACATCGGGACCTTCTCTCCAGCGTAGCTCAGCTCCCATATCTCCTCGATACTTCCGTAGTATCTGTCCTTGTCGTTACCGGTGTAGGATTCCATCGTTACCCCGGAGTTCTGATAACCATCGCTCTTCATGTCCTTTCCCTTGGTGTAGAATGTGTAGCCGTTGATAACGTACGCCTCATATGTCATCAGGTTGTGCTCGGCGCCCTGTGACAAGGCGAATATGAGTTGTTCTTCCGCGGAAGAATCCTCATGTAAAGGGTACGACAGAAGCTTCTTCTTGAACCAACGCATGAAACATGAGTTGTGCTCTTTGATTATATCTCCGTCCGTCCTTTGTTGGCCTCGGTCATTGTATGTCTTCTGAATAAAGGTTTTGTGCTCTACCACCCAAGGATCGACCACGTCTATGTGTTGTAGCGCGACTAGGTTTGCTCTTTCAAAGTCGGCGAGTCGACCCTCAAAGTTGACATGCATTTCGCGGCGACCCTCACGGTGACCCCATCTAGCGAGCCTGCCGAGGTGCCTGTTGAAGGGAAGACCAACAGGGTTCTCGATGCCTAGATAATTCGTGCAGTAGGAGATGCACTCTTCGGTCAGAAAGCCCCTGGCTATGCTTCCCTCTGGACGTGACATGTTGCGAACGTATCCTTTGATGACACCATTCATCCTTTCGAATGGCATCATGCTGTGCAGGAACGTCGGCCTGAGTTGGATGATATCCTCCACGATATGGACCAGCAGATGCACCATAACGTCGAAGAATGCGGGCGGGAAGTACATCTCAAGCTCGCATAGTATCACCACGATCTCTTCCTGTAGCCTTCTGAGTTGCCTCACGCCAGTCGACTTCCGAGAGATGATGTCGAAAAAGTTGCATAGGACAAATAGCGTTTCATGGACGTGCGCGTCCATGATCCCACAGATTGCAACTGGAAGTATCTGCATCATCAACACGTGACAGTCGTGAGACTTCATCCTGCTGAACTTCTGCTTCGCTGAGTCTAGGTATCTGCTTATCTTCCCCGCGTAATCGTAAGGAAGTTTTACTCCTACAAGGTAGGTGAAAAACTGATCGATCCCCTCCTGACTTAGAGTGAAGCACGCGGGACGGAAGTCATTTTCGGTCTTCTTGGCCTTTCTGCCTTTGCGACGACTTTCCGTGTCCTGCTTCGCCTCATCATCATCATCATCATCATCATTATTAGCGTGAAGCTCCTTCCTGATGCCCATTGATTTCAAGTCTGCCCTTGCTTTTGGCCCATCTTTGGTCCTCTCTGGCATGTTGAGGAGGGTACCAAGCAGACTCTCGCACACGTTCTTCGTGATATGCATGACATCAAGGCTGTGAGGCACACGGAGGATCTTCCAGTACAGCAAGTCCCAGAAAACAGACCTCGTTTTCCATACCTTCAGGAGCGGCTCTGGCGCCTTTCACTTCTTTCCCGGCTCTGGCGCCTTCTCTCGGCAGTGGGCACTCTTTCCAATTTTTCAACAGCTTGTCTATTTCCTCGCCGCTCCTCGTACGCGGGCGTCTTCGGGGTTCGGTTTCACCATCGAATAGATCCTTGCGTTTTCTCCATGAGTCATCGTCGCGAAGCCACCTTCGATGTCCCATGAACACGGTTTTCGAAGACCCGGGATCTCTATCTAGCTGGCGATATGTTGTGTCATCCAAGCACCTGACACATCCAGAAAATCCGTGGACCACCTACCCCGCGACATATCCGTAACCGAGATAGTCGTGCACCGTCGTGAGCAGTGCGGCTCTCATAGGGAAATATTCTTTCTCTGCGGCGTCCCACGTATTGGCTGGCGTTTTCCACAGCGTGTCTAGCTCCTCTTTCAGCAACCCTAGATACAGATTGATGTCGTTCCCTGGTTGTTTCAGTCCTTCAATTAGAATACTCATGTGAATGTACTTCCTCTTCATGCACAACCAGGGGGGAAGGTTGTACATCCACACAAACACAGGCCATGTGCTATGTGTGCTTCTCTGGTTGCCAAACAGATTGACTCCATCGGTGTTCGCGCCCAGCATGATGTTCCTTGGATCGTTCCCAAATTCTGGGTGTTCGAAGTTCAACGCTTGCCATTGGCTCGCATCCTTAGGGTGAGTCAGCATCTTGTATTTTTTATTTATCTCCGGATCATTTGCGTCATCTTCTCGCTTCTTCTCCTCCCTATCCGCGTGCCAACGCATGAGCTTTGCTACGTTAGGGTCCGCTAAATACCGCTGCAGACAAGGAGTGATCGGAAAGTACCACACCACTTTTCGAGGAGCTTTCTTCCTCTTCTTGTATCGAGTGACGCCGCACACCGGACATATGGTAGACTATGCGTGCTCGTCCCGATAAATGATGCAATTTTTCATGCACACATGGTATTTCACGTGCGGTAAATCTAGAGGACACACGATTTTCTTCACCTCCTCGAAATTGGTCGGGCACTTGTTCCCCTTGGGAAGACGTTCGTGCCAGAATGACATGTTCTCGTCGAAGCATGCGTCGGTCATTTTGTGTTTTACCTTCATCTCCAGAGCCATGAGCATTACTTTTAGGCGGGTATCCTCGGTCCTGCATCCTTCATACAATGGAGTAACCGCGTCTATCTCCAGTTGATCCAGCTTGGCTTTCTCTCGGGCGGCAGCTCTTGTGTTATCCGTCTGCTTGAGAAGCACCTCTTGAATATGAGGGTCCTGCACTCAGCCCATCGTTGTCTGCTTCGGCATCTTCATCTTCATGATCATGCCCTTTATCTGCTCCGGCATCTTCGTCATCATCATGTCCGGCATCTTCTACATGATGACTGTGTAGTGCATCTACTTCGTGATCATGTCCTGGAGATTCTTCGTCTTCTCGCCCGCCCTCGCCGCGGTTGTCTTGCTCATGCCCTTCCTCATTTCTTTCCCGGGCCCCATGGACGACTTCATAATCATCTTCATCACCGTGCCACCGATAGCCATCCATGAAACCACGCAAGAGCAGGTGGTCCCGCACCTGTACGGAATCCGGGTCCATAAGGCTCGTCATCTTGCATCTTCGACACGGACATCTTATCTCCATCTCGTTATTTTGAAGCATCTCGGCCTTCGCGGAGCTCAAAAACCTATTCACGATGCCTTCGGTCATCGTGCGGACCATGGTCACCTGCGGGGTAGAGCAAAACGATATTTTAGAACCAAGAAAAAATTGGGCATGACTTTGCCTAAAAATAGTACCAAAAAGAATGCATAGTGCCAAATTCTCGCCGAAACGGAAATGAATCAACATTCCGGCAAAATATTGGCAACTATCGCATTTAAAATACCGGTACCTGCAAACACAAACATATATGCAACACCACAAACATATGCAACACCACAAACATACATAGATCTAGCTAGGCCATAAAAAGTGCATGTGCACGTTGTTGGAGGGAGAAAAAAGTAGATCTACAACATAAAGAAAGCTTTCCCCTTACTTACCTATCAAAAAAGGTAATTTAACCACTTAATTTGGATGAATCTATGGTGCAAATGAGGTGAGGAGGAGGAGGCAGCCGAGACAAGCTTGGAGGAGGAGGTGGAGAGAATGAAGTGGGATAAGTGAGTGTGGTAGGTGGCTGTCCAAAATATCTAGCTGGTCCTAGGTTACTAATGGCGCACCGCCTATAAATGCGCCATTAGTAACCCTGGTTACTAATGGCTCACAAGTTAGGTGGTGCGCCATGACTAGTTTTGCAAAAAAAAAATGTTAGTAGTGGCGCATCGTGTGTGTGGTGCGCCATTACTAGCTTGAACTTGTAATGGCGCACTAGACACTGGTGCGCCATTACTAGTTATGAAAAAAAGTAAAAAAAATTGTTAGTAGTGGCGCACCTGGTGAGTGGTGCACCATTACTATTTATAACTAGTAATGGCGCACTGTGCCCTGGTGCACCATTACTAGTTTTGGAAAAATAATAATAAAAAAAGTTTGTTAGTAGTGATGCACCGTGGGTGTGGTGCGCCATTAGTGTCCATCACACTAATGGAGCACCAACACATGGTGATCCACTGCTATATAACATGTGGTGCGCCATTAATGTCCATATTATCTATAGCCCTTTTCCTAGTAGTGTAAAATATAGCTCCAAGTGATATACCGATGGATTAAGACAAAAGAGGGGATGTATTTCGGGGCATCCCCATGCTTAGACACTTGAGTCTTCCTAGAATATTACCTTGGGGTGCCTCGGGCATCCCCAAGCTTAGGATATTTCTAATTCTTATTCCTTTGTCCATCTTGATAACACCCAAAACTTGAAAACTTTAATCACACAAAACTCAACAAAACCTCGTGAGATCCGTTAGTATAAGCAACATATCAAATACTTTAGTTACTGTTATAAATTGATTCATATTTCATTATTGCATAATAGGTACTATATTCTAACTTATCCATGGCTTATACCCCCCGATACAGTCCATAGCATCATCAAAACAAGCAAACTATACAAGCAAAAATCAGAATCTGTCTAAAACAGAACAATCTATAATGATCTGTAGAGAACCTATAGTTTTGTAACTCTAATAATTTTGAAACATTATTTAAACCTGAAGAATTTGTATATAAATACCGTGTAAGAAATTCATAGCAAAAAGAGATTCCAGTAAAATTAGAGAAATTCTGCACTGGACACTAAAGTTTCTGTTTTTGCACCGTATCAACTCTACTCATCATGTAAGTCATTCCAAAGTCTTTACTTGGCACAAATACTAATCAAAACATAAAAACACAATCATTGCAAATTAAATAATTATATTATTACACTAAAATATAAATTAAAAATAAAAACTGAAGATAACTATTGGGTTGCCTCCCAACAAGCGCTATCGTTTTATGCCCCTAGCTAGGCATAATGCATATGATCAAGTGGTGTCATCTTTGACACTCCACCCATAAGTGGCTCTCATGATTAATTAATAAGGTGGTTTAATTCTCTCTCTAGATAAGTGTTTCATCCCTTTCTTTAATGGGATTTGGAACCTTATGTTTCATTCTTTCATATCAATAATTGCACCTATAGTTCGTAAGAAAGGTCTTCCAAGTATTATGGGACAAGTAGGATTGCAATCAATATGAAGCACAATGAAATATATAGGCACATAATTCTTATTTACAATAATAAGAAAATCATTAATTCTACCTAAAGTATCTTAATGGTTGAATCCGCAAGATGCTAGTTTAGGGAACACTCTTGAATATTAGTGAGACCAAGCACATCACAACGAGATTTAGGTATAGTTGAAACACTGGTACCAAGGTCACTCAAATAATTACATTCATATTTACTTATATTTATTTTGATAGTAGGTTCCCACTCATAGTGCAATTTTCTACGAATGGAAACTTCAAGTTCATGTTTCTCATCATAAGCTTTTACCATAGGTTCCACTATGTGGTTAGTGAAAGCCTTGTTTTGTTCATAAGCATTGGGTGAGATAATAATCATTTGAAACAAGGAAATACATTGAAACAAGGAAATACATTCTACTAAAGAGAAACTTTCATAATTAAACTCCTTGTAACCCAAGATAGTGGGCACATCACTAGTTAAAGTTTTGACCTCTCCAACCCCACTTTTTCAGTTTTAGCATTAAAATCATCACCCTCCAAGCAAACGGGAAGATCTCTCAATAAAGTTGACTCATCTCGAGTCCCTTTATCATGTATATTCAGAGAGGTAAACAAATATTCAATAGGATAAGTACGTACAAATCATTTTAATATCTTCATCATGATTCCAGTAAAAACGAGGTGGAGGTGCTTTTTCTAAGAATTCCCGCTTAGCTTTCAAGTTACCTGTTCTCTCCTTAATTTCTTTAATAGATATCTGCATAGATTTAGTAGTCTCATTAAAATCATGCTTCGGTGGCAAAGTTTTACTTTTGAGAGTTTCTACATCAAGTGCAATTCTATCCCTGTTTTAAGCCAAAGTATTGATCGTATGCAACTTTTCTTCTACCATAGTATTAAAAATCTTGTGGGAACCAATAAATTCCTTAATTGTGTTCTCAAGATCAGAATGTATCCTATTAGAATTTTAAGAATAATTTCCATAAGAAATATCATAAGAATTTCCATATTTGTTATAGGAATTGTCGGGGTACGACTTAACATTGAAATTTCCTCTATAAGCATTGTTGTTGAAATTGTTTCGCGAGATAAAGTTCACATCAATAGCATCATTATTTTGCTCAATAAAAGTAGAGAAAGGCATATCATTTGGATCAACATGATTATTTTTCTATCAACCATATTGATAAGAGCATCCACTTTTTCACTCAAAGTAGCGATTTCCTTAACAAAATTTACCTTCTTACCAGTTGGAGCTCTCCCGGTATGCCATTGAGAATAATTTGTCATGATGTTGTCCAGAAGGTTTGTATCCTCTCCTAAGGTCACATCCATAAAGTTACAACCTACAACACAATCTAGAAAATTTCTAAACACAAAGTTTAGTCCCGCATAGAAATTTTGGATAATCATCCACAAGTTTAACCCATGAGTAGAATAATTTCTAATCACCAATTTCATTCTCTCCCAAGCTTGTGCAACATGTGATGCATCATATTCTTTAAATTTATTATTTGATTTCTAAAGGAGATGATCTTAGCACTAGGAAAATACTTGGCAATAAAAGCATCTTTACACTTATCCCATGTTCCAATACTATTATGTGGTAAAGATGAAAACCAAGCCTTCGCTTTATCTCATAGTGAAAAAATAAATAATTTTAATTTCACAACATCATTATCCATGTACTTTTTCTTTTGCATATCATATAGTTCAACAAAAGTATTAAGATGTGAAATGGGATCCTCATTAGGACTTCCTGAAAATTGATCTTTCATGACAAGATTTAGCAATGTAGCATGGATATAAAATGCACCCACACTAGTGGTGGGTGGTATAGGAGTACTAATAAAATCATTATTATTAGTATTTGAAAATTCACACAACTTAGTAGTATCTTGAGACATGGTGACCGAGCAAGCAAAGCAAGTAAACTAGCAAGTAAGGGAGTAAACTAGTAACAAGCAAAGATAAATATTTTTGTATTTTTGTTTTTTATGAGGCAAACTAAATGTAACATCAAATAAAAATAAGAACAGGTAAATTATAATTTGTGCTAAGTTACTTTATAGTGGTGATGATATTCCTTGACAACGGTGCCAGAAATCCTTCCTGATACTTGTGATCTGCGTTGGATTTTCTTTGAAGAGAAACGGTTAATGGCAACACAATACGGGTAAGTATTTTCCTTAGTTATTAAACCAATGTTTATTCAACCAATAGGAATACCAATCCACAATCGTCTTTAGTGGTTGCACACAAAAGAGCAAACAACTTGCGCCCAACGTGGGTAAGAGGGTTGTCAATCCCCTTGATCTTGTTATTTGCAAGCAAGTGAAGTGTGTAGATAATAGTAGATAATTATAAATTGAAATAAAATAAAAATTAAATAAGAACAACACGGTATTGATAGGTTTGTAAATATATAAGTGAATAGACCCCGGGGGCATACTTTTCCCTAGCAGCATCTCTCACGAAAATAAGCATACGATGGGTAAACAAATTATTGTTGGGAAATTGATAGAAAACTGCATATTTATGCAATATTCACGGTAATGATCATGTGTATATAGGCATCATGTCCAAAACAAATAGGCCGACTCCTGCCAGCACCTATTACTATTACTCCACTTCAAGAGCGCTTCTATGCTTGCTTCTCTACGTATTAAGTTCATGACAACCAGAGTAATGCATGGAGAACGATGACATGATGTAGAGAAATTAAACTCAAGCAATATGAATAATACCCATTGTGTTATCCTTAATGGCAAAAACACAAAGACATATCTTGTCCCCTTCTGTCACTGGGATATATAAAGTCGTCAGATTGAACCCACTACACCGCACCCCTCTCCCCAAAGAAAGATCAATCTACTTGGCCAAAGCAAATCAATAGACCAGAGAGAATTACGAAGCCATAATGATCATGCAATTAAGAATCATAATAATTTCAAAGAAGGCTCAAATACTTTTCATTAATAATCTAATCATAAACCCACAATCCATCGGATCCCAACAAATGCACCGCACAAAAGAGTTACACGGATGGATCAAGCGAAGATCCGATGGACATTGTATTGAAGATAAAAATAGAGAGAGAGATAGCCATCTAGGTATTAACTATGGACGTGTAGGTATGTGGTGAACTACTCACACATCATCATGAGGGCAGCAAGGTTGATGAAGAGGCCCTCCGTGATCGATCCCCCCTTTAGCAAAGCGCCGAAACGGGGCTCCAGATGAGATCGCAACAGAACAATGACTTGCAGCACCGAAAAAAGTGTTTCAGGACTTCCCCTTGGGTGTTTGGAATGTATGTGAATTTATAGGCCATAGAACAGGGTAAGGAGGGCCTCCAGGGATGCACCAGCCATCAGGACAGGACCACCCCCATGGGCGCACCCTGTTGGCTTGTGGCTCCCTCGTATGTGCTCCAGTCTCCTTACGAAGCTTCCAGGTCTTTTTTGGTCCAGAAAAATCATACAAAAGTTTTGGGGCAATTGGACTTCATTTGGTACTATAAACCTGAAAAGTAAAAAAAACACGTAGAAAACAGGAATTGGCACTGGACAGTGTGTGAATAGGTTAGTGCTAAAAATAATATAATTAAATTATTACTCAGAAAGTATCCTAGAATGATAATATAATAGCATGAAACAATCAAAAATTATAGATACGTTGGAGACGTATCATGTGCCAAAGTGAGCAACCATAAATGGGATTGGTTGTGTCATGTGGGAACATGTATGACCTTACAGAGGGTTAAACCTAATTGCTTAGTCATGCCCCCGATTATGAGTAATTTTGAGAAACTAAGGACTCAGACTGAAGTAGAATCTCCCCTTTCTTTTCTCAAAATCTTATTTAAGGGCCTAGGCTGAGGATTGAGCACACAGAATGTGTCTAACTTCAAACATATGTATTTTTTACCTAGGTTGGAGATATGAGCCGTGGTGCATTTATCCAAGTGTTCACCCTAACCCTATTTGACTAAGAAAGTTTATAAAACTTAGTATAGGTGAAAATTGGCCTTATGCAAAACCAAATTTACACCAATACTTACTCTACATATATATTTTATTCTAATTTCGTTTGCAACTTGTGAGTACATTCCATGCACTCATGTGCGCCTATCTTGTGCAAATATAAATGAATTAAGAGATGACATGGTTATGGTTTACACTCGATGAGCCTAATTGCATTACTGGAGCCCAAGCTTAGTAACTATGTATCTTTCTGTGGTATTATGAGCAATCTTGAGCTATGCAAATGGTATGTATTTACATATTATTGATCTATCATTTGTAGCATATGATGTATGTTTTACTCATATTCACTGCTGTTATTGTGTGTACTAGGAATGATCTAGGGATATGATACGTCCATTTTGCATCAGGCTTTTATATTGATATTTATTACATTATGAGTTGTTATTACATGTTATGGTACAATATGTATGCCTCTTCTCTCTTATTTTACAAGGTTTACATGAAGAGGGAGAATGCCGGCAGCTAGAATTCTGGACTAGAAAAGGAGCAAATCTGAGATACCTATTCTGCACAACTCCAAAAGTCCTGAAAATTTAGAGTGAATATTATTGGAATTAATAAAAAATACACGCGCAAGAATCTACCAGAGGGGGGACACCAGCAGGCCAGAAGCCTGCTAGGCGTGGCCACCTCCCCTGGCCGTGCCTAGCAGGCTTTTGGGGCCCCTGTGGATCCTCCGATGCCCATCTTCTACTATATGAAGCGTTCTGGCCTGGAAAAAAGCAGAAAAGAGCTTTCGGGACGAAGCGCCGCCGTCTCGAGGCGGAACTTGGACATAACCAATCTAGAGCTCCGGCAGGGGGGTTCTGCCGGGGAAACTTCCCTCCCAGAGGGGGAAATCGAAGCCATCATCATCACCAACGATAATCACATCAAGAGGGGGTCAATATCCATAAAAATCTTCACCAACACCATCTCCTCTCCAAACCATAGTTCATCTCTTATATCCGATCTTTGTCTTAACACCTTAGATTGGTACCTGTGGGTTGCTAGTAGTGTTGATTACTCCTCGTAGTTGATGCTAGTTGGTTTACTTGGTGGAAGATCATATGTTTAGATCCTTTATGATAATTAATACTCCTCTGATCTTGAACATGAACATGTTTTGTGCATAGTTACGTTTGTTCCTGAGGACATGCGATAAGTCTTGTTATAAGTAATCACATGAATTTGGTATTTGTTCGATATTTTGATGAGATGTGTGTTGTCTCTCCTCTAGTGGTGCTATGTGAATGTAGACTTCATAAAATTTCACCATTATTTGTGCCTAAGGGAAGGCATTGGGAAGTAATAAGTAGATGGTGGGTTGCTAGAGTGACAAAATCTTAAACCCTAGTTTATGCGTTGCTTCGTAAGGGGCTGATTTGGATCCATATGTTTCATGCTATGGTTAGGTTACCTTAATTCTTATTTTGTTGTTGCGGTTGCTTGCGATAGGGGCTAATAATAAGTGGGAGTTTTGTCCAAGTAAGGGCAGCACCCAAGCACCGGTCCACCCACATATCAAATTATCAAAGTAATGAACGTGAATCAAATGAGCATGATGAAACTAGCTTGACAGAAATTCCCATGTGTCCTTGGGAGCGCTTTGCTTTATATAAGAGTTTGTCCTGGCCTTTACTTTGCTACAAAAAGGATTGGGTACCTTGCTGAATCTTTGCTACACTTGTTACTTGTTAATCATTACGAATTATCTTATCACCAAACTATATGTCACCGATGATTTTAGTGCTCGTAGAGAATACCTTATTGGAAACCGCTGGTCATTTCCTTCTGCTCCTCGTTGGGTTCGACACTCTTACTTATCGAAAGGACTACGATAGATACCCTATACTTGTGGGTCATCAAGACTCTTTTTTGGCGCCGCTGCCGGGGAGTGAAGCGCGTTTGGTAAGTGGAATCTGGTAAGGAAAAATTTATATAGTGTGCTGAAATTTACTGTCACTTGTCACTATGGAAAGTAATCCTTTGAAAGGCTTGTTCGGGGTATCTTCACCTCGACCAGAAACACAAAGAGTTGTCCCTCAACCTACCGAATCTACTGAAAATATTTATTATGAAATTCCTTCGGGTATGATAGAGGAATTGCTGGCTAATCCTTAGGCAGGAGATGGAACACTACGTCCTAATTTGCATCTAATCTATGTGGATGAAGTTTGTGGATTATTTAAGCTTGTAGGTCTACCCGAGGATCACGTCAAGAAGAAGGTCTTTCCTTTATCTTTTAAGGAAAAGGCATTGACATGGTATAGGCTATGTGATGATATTGGATCATGGAGCAACAACCGATTGAAGATGGAATTTCATCAGAAGTTCTACCCTATGCATCTAGTTCATCGTGATCGGATTTATACTTATAATTTTTGGCCTCATGAAGGAGAAAGAATCTCTCAAGCTTGGGTGAGGCTTAATTCAATGTTATACTCATGCCCCAATCATGAGCTCTCGAGAGAAATTATTATTCGGAATTTTTATGCTTGGCTTTCTCGTAATGATCAGTCCATGCTCGATACTTCTTGTGCTGGTTCCTGTATGAAGAAAGATATTGGCTTCAAATGGGATTTATTGGAAAGAATTAAACGCAACTCTAAAGATTGGGAACTCGACAATGGTAAGAAGTCAGGTATGAACCTTAAGTTTGATTGTGTTAAATCTTTTGTGGACACCAATGCTTTTCGTGAATTTAGCACTAAATATGGACTTGACTCTGAGATAGTAGATCCTTTCTATGAATATTTTGCTGTTCATGTTGATCTCCCCAAGGAGAAGTGGTTTAAATATCATCCTCCCATTGAAGTGAAAGTAGTCGAACCTATTAAAGTTGAAGAGAAAACTACTACTTATAATGTAGATCCTGTTATTCCCACTGCTTATATTGATAAACCACCTTTCCCTGTTAGAATAAAGGATCATGCTAAAGCTTCAACTGTGGTTCGTAAGAGCTGTGCTAGAACACCTACACCCCCTGAGAAAATTAAGGTTGAGTGTAGTATTGCTATGGTTAAGGATCTCTTGGTTGATAATATTGATGGGCATGTTATTCAATTCTGTGATGAAGCTGCTAGAATTGCTAAACCTGATACTAAAGATAAACATAGACCCGTTGTTGGCACGCCTAATTTGCTGTTAAAATAGGAGATCATTGTTATCATGGCTTATGTGATATGGGTGCTAGTGTGAGTGTAATTCCCTTTTCCTTATATAAAGAGATTATGAATGATATTGCACCAACTGAGTTAGAGGAAATTGATGTTACAATTAAACTTGCTAATAGAGACACTATATCACCAGTTTGGATTATTAGAGATGTTGAAGTCTTGTGTGGGAAAATAAAATATCCTACTTATTTTCTTGTTCTTGGTTCCCCACAAGATGATTTTTGTCCCATTATATTTGGTAAACCCTTCTTGAATACCATTAATGCCAGGATAGATTTGAGAAGGAAAGTGTTACCATAAGTTTTGGTGATACGTCTCATGAGTTTAATTTCTCTAAATTTTGTAGACAACCCCATGATAAAGAATTGCGTAGTAAGGATGAAATTATTGGTCTTGAATCTATTGTAGTGCCTCCAACTGATCCTTTAGAGCAATATTTGCTAGACCATTAAAATGATATGCATATGAAGGAAATGAATGAAATAGTTGATTAGCATCCTATTCTGAAACACAACTTGCGTGTTGAAATACTTGGGGATCCTCCTCCGCCCAAGGTTGATCCCGTGTTTGAGCTTAGACAATTACCAGATACTTTGAAATATGCTTATCTGGATGAAAAGAAGATATATCCTATTATTATTAGTGCTAACCTTTCAGATCATGAAGAACAGAGATTATTGAAAACTCTGAGGAAGCACCGTGCTACTATTGGATATACTCTTGACGATCTTAAGGGCATTAGTCCCACTCTATGTCTGCACAAAATTAAAATGGATCCTGATGCTAAACCAGTTGTTGATCACCAACGACGATTGAATCCTAAGATGAAGGAAGTGGTAAGAAACGAAATATTAAAGCTTCTGGAGTCAGGTATCATTTACCCTATTGTTGATAGTAGATGGGTTAGTCTCGTTCCTTGTTTCCCTAAAAAAGGAGGTATTACAATAGTTCCTAATGACAAAAATGAACTGATCCCGCCGAGAATTGTTACAGGTTATAGAATGGTAATTGATTTTAGGAAATTGAATAAAGCAACTAGAAAAGATCATTACCCTCTACCTTTCATTGATCAAATGCTAGAAAGATTATCCAAACACACACATTTATGCTTTCTAGATGGTTATTCTGGTTTCTCTCAAATACCCATGTCAAAAGAGGACCAAGAGAAGACCACCTTTATGTGCCCTTTTGGTACCTTTGCTTATAGACATATGACTTTTGGTTTATGCAATGCACCTTTTACCTTTCAAAGATGCATGACTGCTATATTCTCTTATTTTTGTGAAAGGATTGTTGAGGTTTTCATGGATGATTTTTCCGTTTACGCAACTTCTTTTGATGATTATTTGAGCAACCTGGATCGAGTTTTGCAGAGATGTGAAGAAACTAATCTTGTCTTGAATTGGGAAAAGTGCCACTTTATGGTGAATGAAGGCATTGTCTTGGGACATAAAATTTCCAAAAGAGGTATTGAAGTTGATAAGGCTAAAGTTGATGCTATTGAAAAAATGTCATGTCCTATAGATATCAGAGGTATAAGAAGTTTCCTTGGCCATGCTGGTTTCTATTGGAGATTTATTAAAGATTTCTCTAAGCTTTCTAGGCCTCTCACTTATCTTCTACAAAAAGATGTTCCATTCGTTTTTGATGATGATTGTGTAGAAGCTTTTGAAATTCTCAAGAATGCTTTGATTACTGCACCTGTTGTTCAACCACCAGATTGGAACTTACCCTTTGAAATTATGTGTGATGCTAGTGGTTATGCCGCAGGTGTTGTTCTAGGTCAAAGAGTTGATGATAAATTAAATGTTATTCATTATGCTAGTAAAACTCTAGACAGTGCTCAAAGGAACTATGCTACCACTGAAAAAGGAATTTTTAGCAGTTGTGTTCGCTTGTGATAAGTTTAGACCTTATATTGTTGATTCTAAAATAACTATTCACACTGATCATGCTGCTATTAAATATAACATGGAAAAGAAAGATGCTAAACCTAGACTTATCAGGTGGGTTCTTCTGCTACAAGAATTTGATTTGCATATTGTTGATAGAAAGGGTGCTGATAAGCCCATAGCAGATAACTTGTCTAGGTTAGAGAATGTTCTTGATGACCCACTACCTATTGATGATCTTTCCTGATGAACAATTAGCTGTCTTAAATGCTTCTCGTAATGCTCCTTGGTATGCTGATTATGCTAATTACATTGTCACTAAATTTATACCGCCTAGTTTCACATACCAACAAAATAAAAAGTTTTTCTATGATTTAAGACATTACTTCTGGGATGACCCACACCTTTATAAAGAAGGAGTAGATGGTGTTATTAGACATTGTGTACCTGAGCATGAACATGAACAGATCATACAGAAGTGTCATTCTGAAGCCTACGGAGGACACCATGCTGGAGATAGGACTGCACGTAAGGTATTACAATCTGGTTTTTATTGGCCTACTCTCTTCAAGGATGCTCGCAAGTTTGTCTTGTCATGTGATGAATGTCAAAGAATTGGCAATGTTAGTAGACGTTAGGAAATGCCTATGAATTACTCTCTCGTTTTTGAACCATTTGATGTTTGGGGTTTTGATTATATGGGACCTTTTCCAATGTCCAATGGGTATACTCATATATTAGTTGTTGTTGATTATGTTACTAAGTGGGTAGAAGCTATTCCAACTAGTAGTGCTGATCATAATACCTCTGTTAAGATGCTTAAAGAAGTTATTTTCCCTAGATTTGGAGTCCCTAGATATTTAATGACTGATGGTGGTTCATATTTTATTCATGGCGCTTTTCGTAAATTGCTTGCTAAGTATGATGTTAATCATAAAATTGCATCCCCTTATCATCCTCAATCTAGTGGTCAAGTATAATTAAGCAATAGAGAAATTAAATTGATCTTGAAAAAGACGGTTAATAGATCTAGGAAGAATTGGTCTAAGAAACTTGACGATGCATTATGGGCTTATAGAACTGCTTAAAAGAATCCTATGGGCATGTCTCCGTATAAAATGGTTTATTGTAAAGTATGCCACTTACCTCTAGAGCTAGAGCGTAAAGATTATTGGGCAATCAAAGAGCTCAATTATGATTTCAAACTTGCTGGTGAGAAGAGGTTATTTGACATTAGCTCACTTGATGAATGGAGAACCCAGGTCTATGAGAATGCCAAGTTATTTAAAGAAAAAGTTAAGAGATGATATGATAAAAGGATACAAAAGCGTGAATTTAATGTAGGTGATCATGTCTTGCTATACAACTCTCGATTAAGATTTTTTGCAGGAAAACTTCTCTCTAAGTGCGAAGGACCATATATCGTCGAGGAGGTATATCGTTCCGGTGCCATCAAGATCAACAACGCCGAAGGTGGTGAACGGGCAAAGAATCAAACACTATATTTAGGGTACTTCCATTAATGTTGAAACCAATGTTATCAATACTATAACTCCCGAAGAGCATATTAGGGAGACTTACCAGAACATTTCACACTCTGGAAAGGAATAGGTATGTGGTATGGTATGTAAACAGACTCCGAAACTTTCCCAATAGAAATTTTACTCAGTTTTGGAATAATTAAAAAATAGGAAAATAAAAAGTAGTCCGAAGGACGCATGGGGAGGCGACAAGCCTGCTAGGCGCGACCACCCCCTGGCCGCGCCTAGGGGCTTTTCACCACCCCGTGCGCCTCCCCGGACTCCGTTTTCTTGTGGAACACCCCTTCGAGTCGGCAAAAAATCATTATATAATCTCCCGAGGGTTTCGACTTTCGTATCATGGCAATACCTCATGTTTTTGTTTTGAGTTGTTTTTGTAGCAGATTTAGAGCATGATGTCATCCCAAGAGTCTACCGAGGCGAGTCGTGTTTCTCACCCAGCACAGGAACCTGAGGCATACATTGAATCTAACCACTTTGGGCGAACCACGGAGGAGGATATGGAGGCTGACTGAAAAAGGGTGGATACCATGGAGGAAGACCAAGAAGTTAACTCTCACCCACAACCTAGGGCCATGTTGGAGGAATGTCTGAGCATAGCAATCCCGAACTCGGTCATTCCTCCCAATGCTAAATTTCTTACTTATGAAAACCTGAAAAAGAGTTTTGTGTTTTCACTCGCAGAAATGAGACATCCCTGGGTGAAGGGATCTCTATCCATCAACGGAAAATTTCACAAGGAAGTAATGGATCTCAGGCAGCAAAATAATGAGCTTGAAGAGGAGAATCGAATTTTTAAGGGTATCAGCGCTGAGAACATCGCACCATCACGTCCGAAGAAGGACACCTGACCACATGGATATGGGAACTCCCCTTGGCTTGTGCCAAGCTTGGGGGAGGCGCCCCAGTATCGTATCACATCACAACTTTTTCCTTTTTCGTTTTCTTTATTATTCCTATTTTGATCCTTTTTTATTTTGTTTTGATCTAGTAGAATAAAAGTTTTTAGTATGATCCACCTTTTAGTTTTTCCTTTTGCTCCCCTTATGTAACCAAGTCCGAGAGTTATATAATAAGAAGTAGTTTTGATGAGAGGGATTTGCTAGATTACTATGCTCTTGAAAGTAATGAATATAGAATAATAGAACAAAAGCAAAGCGAATACATAGTGATCTTATGGGAGTGATGACTTCACGTATAAAAAGTATGGTGATTGAAATTTGTTGGGAGTTAACAAACATAGTAATTGGTCATTCATGTAATTGAAAGGAAGTGATAAGGAAAGAGAGATTCACATATAAATATATTATCTTGGACATCTTTTATGATTGTGACCACTCATTAAAATATTACATACCAAGAAGTTGATGTTCGACAAGGAAGACAACATAATAGGTTATGTTTGCTTGCCTCCGGATAGAAGGTATATGGTATTAGATCCTCCAACATGTAGTGCTTGCTTCCACCTAATATTAGCCAAAACTTCCGCACCAAGTAGAGATACTACTTGTGCATCCAAACACCTCAACCTTGTTTTGCCATGAGAGTCCACCATACCTACCTATGGATTGAATAAGATCCTTCAAATAAGTTGTTATTGGTGCGAAATACAATAAAAATTGCTCCTAAATATGTGTGATCTTTTATTGTAAGTGAAATAAGTGTTGTACGAACTTGTGAAAGTGAAGAAATAAAAGCGACAGACTGCATAATAAAGGTTGCTATCACAAAGGGCAATACAACACAGCGTTCCTCTACACTAAGAGTTTGTGCATCCAAAAATAAAATGCGCATGCCAACCTCTGCTTCCCTCTGCGAAGGGCCTATCTGTTACTTTAATTTTCTAGTACTTATCTTTATGCAAGAGTCATGGTGGTTTTCACCACTTCCTATATGTTGTCTCTCTTGGCAAGCATTATGTGTTGGGGAATGATCTAGACTCATATATCCACTCGGATGTGGGTGATAACGAGTTATTATTGTTGACATCATCCTTGAGGTGAATAGTTGGGAGGCAAAACTATAAGCCCCTATCTTTCTCTTCATCCAATTGAAGCTTTGATATCGCGTGAGTGCTAGAAATTGTCAAAGACTAAAATATGATTGACTATGTGGATTTTCTTTACAAGCTCTTATATTGACTCTTTCCGATGTTATGATAAGTTGTCAATTGCTTCAATGACTGAGACCATAGTTTGTTGGTTGTCAATAGAGTTCTTGGTTCATACTTTATCTTGTGAATGAATTGTTACCATAGTATATACAATAGCATACAATGAGTATTGCTGTTATAAAGTTGATCATGATGCCCTCATGTCCGTATTTTATTTTATTGACACCTCTATCTCTGAACATGTGGACATATTCATTGATCTTGGCTTTCGCTTGAGGGAAAGCGAGGTCTAAGCTTGGGGGAGTTGATACATCCATTTTGCATCATGATTTTATATTCATATTTATTGCATCATGGGCTGTTATTACACGTTATGGTACAATACTTATGCCTTTTCTCTCTTATTTTACAAGGTTTACATGAAGAGGGAGAATGTCGGCAGCTAGAATTCTGGACTAGAAAAGGAGTGGATCTGAGATACCTATTCTGCACAACTCCAAAGGTCCTGAAAATTTACGGAGAATATTATTCGAATTAATAAAAAATGCTGGCACAAGAATCAACCAGAGGGGGTCACCCGCAGGCCACAAGCCAGCTAGACGCGGCCACCCCCTGGCCGCGCCTAGTAGGCTTGTGGGGCCACTGTGGCTCCTCCGACGTCCATCTTCTTGTATATGAAGCGTTTTGACCTAGTAAAAAAAATCAGAAGAGAGCTTTCGGGACGAAGCACCGCCGTCTCGAGGCAGAACTTGGACAGAACCAACCTAGAGCTCCGACATGGCTGTTTTGCCGGGGAAACTTCCCTCCCGGAGGGGAAATCGAAGCCATCGTCATCACCAACGATCCTCTCATCAAGAGGGGGTCAATCTCCATCAACATATTCACTAGCACCATCTCCTCTCCAAACCATAGTTCATCTCTTGTATCCAATCTTTGTCTTAACACCTCAGAGTGGTACTTGTGGGTTGCTAGTAGTGTTGATTACTCCTTGTAGTTGATGCTAGTTGGTTTACTTGGTGGAAGATCATATGTTCAGATCCTTTATGATAATTAATAATTATATGATCTTGAAGATGAACATGTTTCGTGAGTAGTTACGTTTGTTCCCGAGGACATGGGATAAGTCTTGTTATAAGTAATCATGTGAATTTGGTATTCGTTCGATATTTTGATGAGATGTATGTTGTCTCTCCTCTAGTGTTGTTATGTGAACGTCCACTACATAACACTTCACCATTATTTGGGCCAAGGGTAAGGCATTGGGAAGTAATTAGTAGATGATGGGTTGCTAGAGTGACAGAAGCTTAAACCCTAGTTTATGCGTTGCTTTGTATGGGGCTGATTTGGATCCATATGTTTCATGTTATGGTTAGGTTACCTTAATTCTTCTTTCGTAGTTGCGAATGCTTGCGATAGGGTTTAATCATAAGTGGGAGGTTTGTCCAAGTAAGGGCAGCACCCAAGCACCGGTCCACCCACATATCAAATTATCAAAGTAACGAACGCGAATCAAATGAGCATGATGAAAACAAGCTTGGCAGAAATTCCCATGTGTCCTCGGGAGCACTTTGCTTTGTATAAGAGTTTGTCCAGGCCTGTCCTTTGCTACAAAAAGGATTGGGCTACCTTGATACACCTTTTCTAAAATTGTTACTTTTTAATCGTTACGAATTATCTTATCACAAAACTATCCGTCACCAATAATTTCAGTGCTTGCAGAGAATACCTTACCGGAAACCGCTTGTCATTTCTTTCTGCTCCTCCTTGGGTTCGACACTCTTACTTACCGAAAGGACTACGATAGATTGCCTATACTTGTGGGTCATCATGATAACACATTAAGCACAAAGATTTGGATGCTATAAATCTGGATCATTACAAATTGGTATCAGAGCATATGTTGGTTGTACGACATGAGCCTAGAAAATGGCTTAGAAATAGGAAGACCTTGATTGGAATAAATTATTCAGTAAAAATTAATAGCATTCTTGTAGCCTTCGGTTTTCTTCACCATTGTTATTACCGTCTGTTCAAACTTTAGATGGAAAACCTCATAGACTTAAATGCCCTTGGCACTGAGAGGTTATACATAATTTTAGGGAGAACTAAAAGATTACACGTAAATTATGTTTATAAAGGATGCTAAGCAAAAGCATCTCCAATACTGAAGCTTATATCCAAGAGCTTGAAGAAGAACTAGAGACACTCAAGACTAAGATGGATGTGAAGAATCTGGAGATTATCACTACCAAAGAATATCTCAAATGATTCAAATAGTATCCAAGCCCTAAATAACTATACACTATGAGTGGTGTATACAACCATGCCAGCTTATGTGGATGACGATTACATAGAAATTGTTTGAATGAAATATATGAGTGAATTTGGATTTATTGGAGTTTACGCTATTGATTTAACTATTGTTGATATTTCAGTTGTCTGATTTGGGATTTTAGATTTTAGGATACAAATTCCGTTGGTTTGTACTATTTATTCAACCTTGAGAGGCGCGAGCTATTGATGATGTATCGAAAACAATTGCATGAGTGAAACTTCATGCATTGAAGACTTCCAGGAACTGAAGAAATGAAGACTTTATCATAGAACAGTAGTAAATGAGTTTATTATAAACTTTAGGATTGTTAGGATATAAGAGTTAATTGATTGTGGTGTGTGTATCCATATCTCTTTCTCTAAATCTCTATCTTACCACTGACCAAGCCCGTGAACCCCAAGGTAAAAACAAAACCAATTGGTATACATTGCAACCAAACTCTTTGGGGTATGAATTATTCATTCGCAAAGTGAACACAATTCTTGAACAAGGAACATCCATATTGCTTTGGATGCATATTGCGGACACAATCTATGTACAATGTGCGCACCCAAAAGCATTTTCCAATTTTCTAGGAGAAGACCTCTTTACGAGGAGTGAGGATGACCGAGTGTTAGTACGTGATTCACCTATCTACATATGGAATAATGATTTGAGTACATGAAGGATTGGCCCCCATACCATAGACTCTTATGATATACTTTCATATGTTTGATTGGATTTCAAAGAGACTTGGAACCCTAGTAGAGTTTAAATATACTTTCTGACCATTATATTTATAGATGGGCAATTGTGCCTAAAGCAAACTAAATGGTCAGAAAGGAACTTAAAGATCTACATGGTGTTCCATTTGAAAACTATTTGGTTCAACCACCATGAGATTTTTGGCAGGCAGCTCTAGAACTTATGGATTTGAGAAGGACTTGTTCTTTTGGGGAAAACTCAATTCTTACCAAAAGAAGATTTATTATGAACCATCATGGAATAAATAAATTGTGGAATCCCCAAAAGTTTTGTAAAGGGTGGTAGCTTCCTAATGCCCTAGAAGTATAGTTGATTCAATCAACCAACTAGCGAAGACTCAAGAATGTTGCGACGAGTCTCATACTTAGGTATGATGAGGTAGCAGAAGCATGCATCATTCCCTCGAGCTGGAATTCTAGAACAAGTTGCAAAGCCTACACCCGTTATGCCAACACATGGGGAAGCAACAAAAGAAAACCCAACCCTAACCCATTTCTTGCTAGCCTTGCAAATCTCGAGGGCAATATTTTTTAAGGGTGGTAGATTTATAACAATGCAAAATTTCCAAATTTTGAAATGTTAATAATAAGATATTACCGAGTAAATTGCTATAATTTTCAAGGAGAATTAAAACCTTTTGAGTTTATGTCTAAACCTTCCTAAGACAAGTCATAAAGTTTGCCTAATCATTTATCCAATAAATTTTTTGTTGATGGTTTATTCAAAAAAATCAAATTGAATTTATTTCTTTTGGAGTCCTTTGAAATATTTTGAAACCATATTACAAATTTTGAAGTGGGAATAAAATAAATTTAAAATATGGTGAATAAATATTTCATAAAGGATCCACTTGAAATTTGAAGTTCCTTTGAATGATGTTATTTCGAATTTGGAATTTATTTGGTCCTTTTAAAGACCATTGAATTTTTTGAAACAAACCTAATATTATAAATGCAAGGAGATAAATCGACTTCTCTAAAAATATATTTGGAAATATTTAATATTTCTCAAATATAAATTTTGTGAATTAATAAAACCCTCAAATATTTTTGAGCGAATTATAAAAGTACATAAAGCATTAATAAAAGTAACAGTGCATAGAAATAAATTTATTTATTGGTAAAACTGGTTTCCAAAATGTCTAATAATAATTATGTTTATGTGAACTTTTTTTAATTTAACTTTGTCCACTAAATAATCAATAAAGTGCTAACCTAACTAGCTAATGGGGCTAAGAACCTTTTTTCTTCCTCTCCAACTGCGCGCACAAGTGCCACGCCTAGCCAGAAGTCTAGTGCCCTAGAAAAAAAGCTATAACTCTGGTCGAATTTATTGGCAGTTCACTGCCAGAGGAGGATGAGGCCGAGACCCTCATCTAGTCCGTGAGACTATGCGATCCCCTCTTCCCCGACTACCCCATTCTCATCGTGAAAATAGCAGTACCGTCGGATCCACCAAACCAGATCCGTCACCACCTCCCATGTCGTTGAAGCCTCACACTGGTGAGCCCTTGCCTCCATCTATTTCGTACTGTGGATCTTATCCGGCGGGTCACAACTTCAGCAACTAAGAAGCTAACATGTGCCATGTCTTTTTATTTTCCAGATTTATGCCCAAACTTTATAACCATAACTCCGAGTTTAACACACATTTTATCCTGGATTCCATGAAACATTTAGTTTGTTGTGGAACTAAAATTTTCAAATTTTGATAAGTTCAGATTAAATTCAAATTTTGGAATACAATTTTCAATAAAATTGGTGTAACGTTTAATCTAAAATTTATAGGAAAATATTTCCTTCACTAAAATTAACTCTTTGGATCATGCCTTTCTATTAGAACACATTTCGTATTTTCCCAACCATATTTAGTTCATGTTTTGACTCAAAGTTCTTAAATTGACCTTCTTTTGTCACATTTTTGTCTCTTCTTTATTATAAATTTGATTCTTGACTAAATCAACTTAAGAAGATCATCAGGAAGCTCTTTGATCATATTAACATACTTCCCAAACTATACTTAGGAAATTATAAGATACATTTCTTTGGAAATCCAATTTGTCTCCTCGGAAGATATGCTCCTACCCATGGAAAATAAATTTCGAAATATCAGAAAAATCCCAATAAAAGTTTAGGCATTCTTTTTCACCTCCAAATGCTACCTAAATTTTTTTAGGCAGAAAGGTTAAGCTGTTTGACCTATGCAAAAAAACCAAAACAAATTGAACATCAACTGTTACCGCAAAATGTCACATCCAAATTTGTTTTTTCACTAAAGATAAACCACTAGTCCATTTCGCATGAAAATTACGAAACATGCTTGCCACACTAACACAAAATCTAATATTTTTTAAAACATTTAGTACTACTTTTTAATTATTGTTCATGTGGGTGCAAATGCACCGAGAGCCAACACACACACCCCCACACATTTCTTTAACATAAACCTTCATGTCATCGAAACTACATACACCATATTTGATATGGTTTAAACCTAAGACCAATTGATGTTTCCTAGTGAAGCTTGAACTGATATAAAATGCTCTTGATGGAATTCAATTGGATTAGGATATACCCATGAACTTCATTTTGAATTATTTGACCTGACTCTAGAGATGACTTATGTCATGATCCTTTCAAAACAATGTTTAATCTATCCATAGTTGACTAACTCAATACATCACCATGCCCTAATAATTATTGTATTAATATTCGGAGTCAAATAATTTGTATTCTTAAATTGAATCTGCATTTGGATTTTTTTTGTGTTGAAGTATTTTTTTCTTTAACCCTTAGATTTAACATAACGAGACGGAGAGACGACCACGTGTAGAATATTTCATCGTCAAGAACCAGGGCAAGTTGCAAATTGGTCATACTTTGTCCTATACTTCCATAATATGCACGAACTCTTTAAATTCTAGTAATATGCAAGTGAAGTTTTACCAAGTTTTTACAAATCATATGTTGCTAGTTAAGCCCTAGGTGCAAAGCTTATATTATGGTTAGCCATGCTTATAGAAATGGGGGTGGGCATAAAAACAATTTTAAATCTTAAACTTGCTCTCTTTTGGAGCAATGTTTTGCAAAAAACTAGGATATATATATATATGAACGTCTACAAGTGATTGTGCCCTACTAGGGTCTTGTCACGAATGCACGTGACTAGGAACGTGCACACACATTTTTGGTGGGGACCGCCGCCCAGAAGAATGGGATCTTCCAAGTGCAATACAAAGTATCTTCTAGTACAACCACATGCTAATATGGGATCTGATTTAGCTTGGTACTAATGGAAAACTCTTACTTCAGGATCGCCATCGAAGAGGGGCCTTTAAAGCCTAACTAGCGGGCAGCTTGATAATAGGTATAGAGGTTGTTACGGAAAGGCGTCATCACAATCTCCTCCGAGTCATCACCAAAGTGAGAAACGATAAATGGGGTTGGTTGTGTCATGTGGGGAATGTGTACGACCTAATCATTTAGCCGTGCCCCATCGACTATGAGAAACTTTGAACAACTATGGACTTGGCTGAAGAAGAGTCTACCATTTCTTTTCTCAAAATATGATTTAAGGGTCTACATTGAGAATTCAGCACTAATAATGTCTTTCACTTCAACCATATGTATGTTTTTCCCTACGTTGGAGATACGGCCTTGGTGCATTTATCCAAGTGTACTATTTGAAATACAAAGAAACTTTATAAAACTTAGTATAGGTGAAAATTCGCTTTAGGCAAAACAAAACCTCCACCGATAATTACACAACATATATATTCAGTTCTACTTTCGTTTGCAACTTGCGAGTACATTCTATGTACTCATCTATACCAGTCATGTGCATATATGGATAGATTAAGAGATGAGATGGGTTATGGTCTACATACAACGAGTCTAGTGTTGTTGATGGAGCCCAAAATTTGTAACTACGTATATTTCCATAGTATATGATACACCTTGAGCTCTGTCAGTGGTATGTATTTACATATTCTGAATCTATCATTCCATTATGGAACTGAAAGATCCCCAGTAAATCCTATGGACTAGCTCATGTGTTGTTGATGGTTTTGTTTTCCTTAACATATGTATTACTAATGTAATAAAGACATAGGCAATAATAAGAAAACTTTGTTAAAGTAATAATGGTGTTGGATAGGCCCAACTTATTAAATAATGCGAGATCACGTCGTCCATATGTTATCAATATTTTGTATAAAGTGTTAACGTTTATTCATGTTCTTAGACCATGATAATATCATATACCCAACTTCCGTATAGTTACTTTGGGGTTTCCAAATGTCACTCCATAACTGGATGATCAAAAAAGCAGCTTTTGGGTATGTTGGAAAAGCATGTTGTGGTCTTCGATATATCAAATCTGGGATTTGCTCCGCCGGCGATGGGGAGACACACTCTGGGCCCATTCGATATTCTGATGTACTTCATCATTTGGGCATGCATCATGAAGAAGGTGTTAGTCATGGGGACACCATAAATGCAGAAACAAGAAAAGAGTACAAACAAATAACATGGATAACTCGGTATAGTGCTCAAAACATCAATCATGGGGATACCTTATCAGTCTCTCCTAGAGTCCTATAACGTATTCTGAAGAAAAAAGATTGTGTACAATAATAGAAGGTTTTCTTGATAAGTATTTCTGATTATATGTGGGGTAGTATTGTGGCTATCCATATCCCACTAATAATTATTGACCTAAAGATGTTTTGAATATGCCCACATGTTATGAAACCTATAAAGTCACGCGCTTAATTAGCTAGTGGTATGTAAGAGATATAGGAGATAATTTAGAATTAAAGGACGGGGTCCGGAAGTGTTCTTGGAGGTCCTACGAGTGTCTCCATGATGTCGTGAGTGTCCCAGAAGTACCAAATAATGTACGAGAAGTCCTTGAAAGCCACCGGAAGGTTCCGAAAGGTAAAAGAACTTTGCAAAACTTTCTAGAAGTGTCCTAGTAGGCTTTATATAATGGGATAAGGGAAAGACTCCACATGGGCAACCTTGGGCCAGTCCCAAATGGTCTTCTTGGGTGTAATTCAACTGAATGGGAGTCCTTGGGGGACTCCACCTCCCGTGTAGGATCAAAAGTATGTCTAGAGCGTCGTAAATATATAGACTACAAGCTAAATCTATGGACTCGTCTCCCAATTTTAATTATTCGTTGATTTTATCTTAGCTAGTGAACCAAGTAACATCCTACACATGCAAGTCTAGAGTATAGCGAGTGGAATGTAAGACAAGCAAGTGAGAGTAGTGTAGATAGTATAGTTTAGAGATACGCAAACACAAGAGTGACACGGTGAAGATTTTTAATCCGTGGTTCTGATAGGTGGTCCTATCATACATCCATATTGATGGAAGATTCAATCACAAGGATTGGAGTTGTGACTTTTCACGGAGGAATCGTGTCCACGGAGGGTACACACCCACGAAGGGTCCATGAAGAAGTAACCTTACCTATCCTACCATGGATTACACCCACAAAGAACTAGCCTCACTCAGGTAGATCTATAGGAAGTAGGAGATATCCAAGTCCTCACAAACTTGTTGGTCTCTCCACAATATTTCAATATTCCCAAGAACACCTAGCAAATCTAGGAGGAACCACCCTCCAAAAGGTAATGTATGGTTTTTTGACAATGTTACTTGATCTTGTGGTTTAAATGATAATCCCCTCAACGCTCAAATGCTCTTGCTATTTTTGGCCTTTGTTAGGAGAGGTTTGGTTGGAAAGCAATCAAGTGACTAGAAATCAAAGTGTCAATCATTGGAGTGGAATCCCTTTGAAATCAACACGAGAAGTGGGAGCTCTCTCTCTCAGAAAAATGGATATTGGTGGCGTTTGCTTCAAGAGACAATGGTGGAGTGGGTGGGGGTATATATAGGCAGGACCAGAAATCTAACCTTAACACACACTTCTCCACGCGTTGGTGAGTCCAACTAAAACCACTCGCTCATGCCGATATGTAGAAAAGGTATAAACTTTGAATCGTTCAGTTAGGGAGGGTGAAACTAATTAGTGGCTCCAAGAGGTGCTGACCTAAGCTATTCACACACTTTGGTGTCACTGACTGAAACCGTTCGAAAATTCTGAATGAACTACAAATGATGACAGAAGGCTGGCGAGCGCTCTTCAGGCAGATGACGAGTCCAATTTATGTGATGATTTTAGTAGTTATTTTTTACCTACATGGTAGGATGTGTGAAATTTTATCGCGTTCACGGACTAGTTTTTGTCGGTATTCCACACGTAAATGCCTTTTGGAGCAAATAATATTTTTGAAAGGAATCAGTAGAAATGGTAGTGGAATCACATTATTTAATGTGATAATCCACTACCATAAAAGAATGAGGCACAAGTACTAAATGAGGAGTCCATGCGGCGCCTCCATATAAAATGAAGTCCTTCCATAAGATCGTGCCTGCTCGTATGGGTGGTTATATGAGGTGCCAGCACTCCCGCCTCGTCTACTATTTCCACCCAATGAAATCGAATCAGGGATCAGACGAACATGCGCACCAAAAACTCATCTAGAAGAAAAAACCCTAGCCTCCAGGGCATTCTCGAAGGAGGCTTTGTAAGGAGGAGATCGCCATCTTCACCACCAAGCACAAGCGGACATCAACCTCATCACCACTTTGATCATCATCATGATCACCACCACCAATGTCATCATCATCGTCATCATTGACAACCGACAAGTGTAGGGGATCGTTTGTAGCCTTTTTTTGATAAGTAAGAGTATCGAACCAACCGAGGAGCTAAAGGTAGAACAAATATCCCCTCAATTTCTATCGACCACCGATACAACTCTACGCACGCTAATGCTTGCTTTACCCAGAACAAGTATGAAACTACTTTGCGGGAATAAAACTAGAAGTACTTTGTAAGATAATAAAGAACGTGTAAATAAAAGTTTGGTGCTATTTTAATAAAAGAACAATAAAAGTAAATAGCGTAGTGAAATGATTTTTGTGTAACGCAAGAGAAAGATTGTCCTTGGGCAATTGAATATAATATGATATATACTTGTTATATGCAATGATGGAGAGCCATTCGTAACACACTTTCTGTACTTGGATCATATGCACTTATGATTGGAAATCTAGTAAGCATCTGCAACTACCAAAGTTCATTGAGGTAAAACCCAACCATAGCATTAAGTACCAAGTCCCCTTTGCTCCCATTCACAACAACCCACCTATTCGGGTCTGTGCTTCTGTCACTCACGCCACTCACCATAGGCAAATCATGAACATAATGCAACACCCTACATAGGGAATCCCTCATGTTTGGGCAACACAGAGGGCACCATAAGACAGAACCATATGAATATACAACTCATATCAATAACATCATACCACAATTAACCCATCGGTCAAAAAGGATCAACTCAAACATCATAGGATAGCCACATATCATTGATAAATAATATATGGAGTTGAGAACCATGTTTAAGTTGAGAATACAGAGGGGAATAGAGGTTTTGCACCGCTGCATAGAGGGGGAGAGAGTTGGTGTTGATGGCGGCAAAGTTGTTGGTGTAGATCGCCGTCACGATGATTGCCAGTGCATGAATCTAAAACAGAAACTTTGTCTCCAGTGCACGAATTTTCATTTTTTACCGGAACATGGTAATGATCGATAATTCTAACAAGGTACTTATATAGAATTGTTATAATTGTTAAAGTTACAGAAGTACAGGTAGAGTATAGATTACTACAGACTGTTCTGTCTAAATCAAATTCTGTTTTCGTTGCATTGTGTGCTTGTTTTGATGAATCTCTGGCTAGTGTTGGGGGGTATAAGTCATGCTAAATTTAGAATACAGTAGATATAATGCAATAATAAAATATTAATTGGTTTACAACAGCACTTAAAGTGACATTTCGCTTTATTATACTAACGGATCTCACGAGAATTTTCCCAAGTTTTGTGTGATTGAAGTTTTCAAGTTTTGGGGGATATCACGATGGATGAAGGAATAAGGAGTAAGAATAGCCTAAGATTGGGGATGCTACAACACCCCCAATATATTATCCAAAGAGTAACAAGAAACTAATCTTGGGGATGCCCCAAGTGACATCCCCTCTTTCTGCTAACAACCATCGGTATTTTACTTGGAACTATATTTTTATTCATCACATATCATGAGTTTTGCTTGGAGCATCTTGTATATTTGCTTTGTATTATTGTTATCCTTGCTCAACACACCTATTTGAGAGATCCAAAATTATGCTATGATTTTCTAGAATTTCTCTATATACCTCACTTAAATCTATTGAGCTATGAAATTTCTCTAATGCTTCACTTATATCTTTCTGAGCACGGTGTGATGTTACATTTTTGAAGAAATTCTCTCATGCTTCACCTGTATTAATTCGAGAGTTAGTAATTTTGAAGAAATCCTCTCATGCATCACTTATATTATTTTGAGTTATGAAACTTCTATGCTCATGATATTCACATATATGTATGTGAGCTTGTCAAAAGCAATGGATATATGTGAAACTAGACCCGAAGTGAAAGATATTCAAGAGGGATATAACAAAAACTTTCATGAAAATCCTTGGACAAATTGAACTTGATTATTTGTAATAGTTTTGAGACATGACGATAGTAATATGTGAATTATGTTAGTGAGTAATTATGCTTAGTAAGAATATTGATGTTAATGTTTGTGATTCCCTATGCAAGCACGAAAGTCATTAGTTGCACTACTAAATTACATCCTACTTATGGTGTATTATTCGGTGTTAGTTATGCTTAATCCTCGCTTATGTGTTTTTTTGTTTCTTGGTTGGATGCTTCTCAATCTATTTGGTAGCCTTCACTTGTACTTAGTAGAAATACTACTTGTGCATCCAAAATCCTTAAACCCAGTTTTTCCATATGAGTCCACCATACCTACCTATACACATTATTTCCATGCCGTTCCAAGCAAATCTTTATGTGCCATATCTAATTTTCAAATTAAAATTTCCTTTTTGTGTGCTCATACCGCTCATGAAATGGTAGGGGTTGACCGATATTTTTCCATGCTAGATGTGTTATTCTCAAGATGAGTGTTTATTGACTTGTTATTGCACGAGAGTACGGTGGTAATAGGGATGCCCATTCTCGAAGTGAAATGAAAAGAAAGATTTTTTTACTTTATGTTGTGAAATAATAAATTCCTTGGAAAGTGTTGGTTTGGAAGGCATCCGTGGATTCGACTAGCCATGGAAAGTGAAAGTATGGTGGAAAAAGGAATAAACTTTATTTTCTGTTTGGGAACAGCTTATGATGTATCTAGCATGGAAAGATATTGAAATCTTTCGGTCGTTTTCGTTGAGAGGAAAGGCATGCCACCCAAAAATATTTTTCTCTATAAATTTAACCCTTGAGCTCTGTCACCTCTAAAAATCCCTACTTCCCTATGCGAATGGCCTATCTATTTACTTTATGCAATTTTTAATTTCAATTTGAGTCTCCATCTTCTCTTATAAAGCACCAACTACGAGGCACTATGATCGTACTTGAGCATTAGGTCTAGCTAATATTTGAGTGAGTTTCATAAATGGATCAATGAGTGAGCATGATGGCTAGGGATAACTTGCTTTAGAATTGATATTTTGAAAGACATGGTTGCTTCACTACTACAGAATGGTCCAAACACGACACATCAATCAGAGACCCTTCGATAAAACTGTGTGCGATGCATGAATCGCAAATGGTATAGTGCAACCTCCATCGCTAATGACACGAACTGTGTGCGAAGGTGGATCCATCAAATACAATTCATAAAGTAGTTGCGCGTGCGATCTATGACAAACAATTTGTTCTTATGAACCGTTTGTGATTAGAGAAGATAACAGAAACAATTACCAAAACTACATATGTGTGCGAAGTATGACATACAGTTCACTCGGATAAACTGTGTGCGCTGATACAACAGAACACAAACAATTTGGCATAACCAGATGTGTGTGATATACAGCAAACAGGTGAGTAATGCCAGATATAACATAGACGATTGGTGCTAATAACCTGTGTGTGTTGTGGGGAATTTTTTGCTAGTATATAGCTATTAGCGATTAATGAAATCATCACCGACAGATTTGGTAGTTTAGTCCGTGTGTATTGTGATTTGCTCGGTCTGCAGAACATCAATGTTGCACCTACAGAAAAACAACATATGTACTTACAAGAACATGATTGTATAAACAAAAAAGAACACAACATAATTTCAAATATTGTATCACAAATGCCAACAATATTACAAGGTTCAAATTCCAGCATAACGAGGCCCAAATTTGAACATTACAAGGTACAAACTGACATTAGAAATCAAGTCCAATCTTCAGGATCCATGGGATGAAATATTTCTACGAAGGGATCATCCACCGAGAAGTCATATACCGGCTTGGTAGAATCATTTCTGAATAATCTGTCATATGAACTTCCAAAGTGAAAATCAGCTTTTGCAGAGCCTTTTCCATTCCGCTATACATGCCTCCACTGGTCAGTAAACCATCCATTGTGGTGCACTAAATATAGTGCAAACCTCATTACCTTGAGCACCCTTGCTTTCTCAACAAAGAAACTGGCAAATTTAATCTCTGGATTGGTGCCTCGGTACTCGTTCAAGGTAATTTCCATGAGATGGAATTGAAGGAATTCGATGGGATTGTTATATTGCGCCACCTTTCCCACTCGAACTCCTGCTTGTATATGCAAACGAAGAGAACACATCAGTGCTAAGATGCAGTATCAAACACTACCGACCTCTTTTATTTGCATGATTTATAAAATACACTAATATATTGACATGCCATCTTCGATCGTTCATGATTAACATCTCAAAAAATGTATAGTACACATTTCATTGTAATCATGGGTAAAAGTACCAACAAATTGAACTCCGTTGTGGTTAAGAATTAACATGAAAGGAACATCACCTCGACTTATAGCTTCTCCGTGCACGAAAAGCATATAAGGAACATAACATCTTCATCCAGATTGGGGCTGATAGATTGTAGTGCCAAGATCTTCATTGTGCGCAGAGACAATGTGACATACAATAATAACAATGATAAGAATATTGTTGTACCTGAATGGGTATGGATCCAGCCGTAACAACTTTAGGGAATTCAGCACACGAATAGCCCAACAGTGTCAATTTCGGTGCGCCAATGACCTTGATTCTTGTTTGACCTTCTTTATCAAGTACAAACAATCTCTCTACGAAAGGCGCATTCTCAATGACCATATTATGAAACTCCCCAACTGACAGCATGTTGCAACACCGGCCATGCACATAAATCCTACGGAGATTCATCGTAGCGATGTGGAGGCTACTGAACCCAAACATCATCTGAAGACGAAGGTACTCGAGAGTTGTATAGCCGCCGAGCAGGCGCTCCAAATCCAACTTCGAGATGCTGATGCCAATGAGCTCGAGGTGCTTCAGTTTAGGGAGACGAAGAGCGTGAGCGGCATTAATCATGGGGAAAAGGCACCGCGTGAACATAGAGCGGCACAGCATGTGCGCGAGGCAGAGGATGGGCGGAGGCAGCGAGCGCCCATGTCCATCATCAAAGTTGAGCTCCTCGAGCTGATCTAGGGCGTGGGATAAGAACCAGTCATGAAACTAGGGTTCGACCTTGCAGTTTGAATGGAAAGTGCTGATGGCAAGGCCTCTAGCGGGCGTAGTGTGCATGGCGAGGATGTGGACAA
This sequence comes from Hordeum marinum, assembly GCA_022496015.1. Classification (NCBI taxonomy): domain Eukaryota; kingdom Viridiplantae; phylum Streptophyta; class Magnoliopsida; order Poales; family Poaceae; genus Hordeum; species Hordeum marinum. Next base: position 300,998,677 of record CM039673.1, read on the forward strand.
TGCGTCCAAGCGTTTGCGATCCCAGGAGTAGATCTCGTCGTCATCGAGGTCATTGGGGGTGGAGTGCCATAGGGGGCACCGCCGCCTGGAGAGGATGGTGGTCTCCAGGGCATATTTGATGGGGAGGAGGGACATGATGGTTACCAACATCTCGTCAAGGATACTGCTGATGAAGTCTACACTCGCCGGAGGCTCGTGTGGTTCAGCCTCCACCCGCCCACTACTAGGAGAATGCTTATAGATAGGATTTTAGCGGTAGTGCTTGTTTATCGGACGACGCTACTGCTAATTAGTAGGCGCTTTCAGAGAAAGGCGCTACGGGTATGTTGTTAGCAGTAGCGCTAGACTGTGAACCAGCGCTACTGCTAATCGGTCCCATCCCAACCGACGGTGGCGACCGGTCGTAGTAGCGGCTGTCAGGGAGCAACGCTACTGCTAAAGGCATATCAGTAGTGCTCTTCCCCTCCTAGCGCTACTGCTAAGTACCGGTCCCCTTGACTTATCATCTCCCTCGCATGCCCCTCTCACTCCTCACTCTCAGATGTCTCCCTCGATCTCGCGTCGCCACTCCCACACCCCCGCGGTGACCCTCCCCACGTGGCGGCTCCTCTGCGACGGACCTCCCCATGCGGCGGCTCCCCGTCTCGGCCCTCCCCACGCTGCGGCTTCTCGTCCCGGTCATCCACGTAGAGGTATCTCTCCCTCTTCCTCCTCTCTTCCATGGATGGATGAAATTTAGATGGTTAGATGAATGGATGGATGAAATTTAGATGGTTAGATGGATGGATGATGTGAATGTATGCATTTAGATGATTATGAATGGATGCATTGAGATGGTTTTGAATGGCTGCATTGAGATGATTGTGAAGAGATTGTATGCTCGGATGGAGAGATTTGTTCTATGTGATGTCTACTTTATATCCATTGTTAAGCAAATATGATGTCAAATTTACATGGATTCCCATGTCTCCTAAACGTTCTCGTGAACAGGAGTTGGAGTGGCGGACGTAGTGGCAGGCACGGGAAAAAGGATTGACGATGCAGTGTTCGGATGGAGGGATTGTATGTGGGAGCTGAAAGAGGCACATAATAAGTTCCGAGAGACTCAGTCCAGTATCTGGGAGCACGAAGTCAATGCGTGCAAGACTTATGCCGAAACACAACTAAACGTTGCGGTAGACATCATCTTCATGGAGGCCAACACTGCAGAGCATGCTCGGATGCCGCCTCAGAGTAGTCCCCACTTGGTTATGGAATGGGCGCTATAACAAGTGACATCTTCGTGCTCGGCTCAAAGAGCCCGATGGGGAAGTGTGCGTGGGGTACTTCCACTGAGAATGCCCCCACCACTACTAGATTCTGCTCATTAATAGTATTGTAGTAAGATTAAGTTCTAGTTTAAGGTTTAATAGTATTTTAGTAAGGCTAATAGTATTGTAGTAAGATTAATAGTATTGTAGTAAGATCAATAGTATTGTAGTAAGATTATTGGTCTCGATCTACCAGTTCGGTCTGGATTTGTAAGGTTTTTGAAGTCTAGTTATCTGTTTGAACTCAAGTTGTCATCAATTAATATGTATATAAACCCACCCACTTCTGTTGACTATTGAGACTGTTGCTACATGGGACCCACCAGCGATACCGGTAGTTACAATAGTGATGTCATTATCAGTTAGCAATAGAGCTGGTTTAGCGGCGCTACTGCTAATATTTAGCTATAGCGCTGCATAAACAGCGCTACTACTAAGACTTAGATGTAGCGCCATACAAGTAGCGTTGGCTCCGGCGCTACTACTAGCCCTATTTCCAGCGCTACTACTAGCCTTTCTCCTAGTAGTGGCCCCCGCTTGTTGGCCGCCTCATCGTCCATCGAGAAAGGAGGCAATCTGTGTTGGTGGCCCAAATAGATAAAAATAGAGGAGAAGGTGTAGCACAAATGGAGAACTTGGGAGCGAATAGGGTTGTGGGTGGAAGTCCGAGGTCAAAGGGCTTGATTCACGGTGAGCCAGCTGCGCCTACATGGCGGACTGCTCGCACACATACCTTTGAGCATGCGCGGCAGACTCCTCACACGCGTCCGGTCTAATCAAACCTGCACTCATAGCATAGGCAGGGCCCACCTCTCATAGAGGTAGGGCCACACGTGTGCTCGATCAGCCCGTTGCCAAATGGTTTCTAAAAACCATAAAGTGTTCCATGTTTGGGAACTAAAACCATCAATAAATATTGAGCTTCTTTCCTTCCACATTCCAAATTACCATGCACTAATTTTTTTCACAAATCAGTTCACACCTACCAAACCTAAATGTGTTCTCATTTAGCATCTGTATACTGCAGTAGGCTATAAAAACACAAACTCGCACTCGAGAATTACCGCACATTCTTCACCCCCGCCACCAAAAAAACAGGACTTTCTTTGTTAGTCCTTCATTTCGTCTGCCATGGCCGGTAGGGTTTTTTTTGGGTCGAGATATAATCAGGAAAGAAAGACCAAAGCCACGGAAGCAACCGAGAGGTCCCGCCGCTGCGATGCGGAAGCACCCGAGAGCTCCAGCCACATCGCTTTGTCCGTAGTAGAGATGTCCGATGGCACCGCGAACGCCCGAGAGGATCTATTGTGGAGATGCGACATCTCTCATAGTCACAAGCACATTCGCCTCAGAGGTGAACTGGAAAATTTGGCAGTCTTTGATTTCTCAGCCAACGACGACATGTAGATTGAGCTCGATAGGAAGGACGCCTGGATCGATGACCTTGTGAAGCTGCTGGAGAAGAGCGACACCTCGGTTGATAGGGCGACCGGCCTCGTGGAGAACTTATGGAGGAGAACGACACCTGGAAGAAACTGCTCGAGAAGAAAAGTGCCTCGGAGGGGAGTCTGAAAGAACTCTTTGAGGAAGTTTTGGGAGACTTGGCGAAGCTCTACATCGAGTGGGAGGGGCTGGTGAAGGAATCCGTGGAGCATGTGAAGGAACTTCATGCGTACACGACGCAGGCCATCGATCCTCTCGAGCAAAGAGCCCGCGCCATGGCTGCAATACGGAAGATGTTGGATGAGAGGCGACATGAGATGGAGGTCATGGAGGCGATGAAGAAGGAGATTGGGGAACTCCGCTCCCAGTAATCCATGAAGAATTAGATAGCAGCGGGCCAGATGGTTTTCTTTGTCTTCCTTCTTCTTTTGCTCCTGTGTCTTTGGGGAGTTGCCACATGTGGCATTTCATTATTATCATGCATATGTAAGAAAATTATTATCTTTACCTGTGCTAATTTGTTGTTATATTGTTCCGTTCATTTGTACATGTATAAGAGTAAAAAACATATGAAACGTCAAAGTTCTCGGCTAGGCATGAAAAAAACAGTGATCACAAGCAAACTAGTCCATCCGTCCAGGCACATTAACCACATGATAAACAACAGGTAGGACGCCTTTAATTCAGAAGTTGGGAGTGAGGCGAGCGGGGGGTGGGGGTGGAGGTCAAAGTATCACTTCCCGATGAGCATGCGCAGTAGACTCTCATGCGTCTTGTCGAGCATGCACGGCGGACAGCTCTCACGCATCTTGTCAAGCCTGCCGGCCATTCTTCCCAGTCACTCACCGGCTGGACTAGTCTTGAACCCCATTATTGACGGATACATGCTACATAAGGTGCTAATGGAAGGTGGCAGTGGTTAACAGCTAATATATGAAGGCACCTTGGCAAAATTGCAATTCGACTGATCTTGCATCGAACATAGCAATACAACCTACCGAGGAATCATTCCAAGGAAAGAGGCGCGCTGTTCCAAACGTATCATCCTTGATGTAGTGTTCGGCACGCTCGAAAACTACCGATCCGAAGAACTACTCTTTCACATCGTACCCTTCCCAAGAGGCTATCACGCCCTATTGGGACGTGATGCCTTCACAAAGTTCCAGGCTATACCCCCTTATGGGTACATGAAACTTAAAATGCCAAGACCAATTGGAGTAATCACGATCTCCAGTGATCCGAACATAGCCCTTCGGGCTGAAAACAAAACGGTAGCACTCGCCGTCGAGGCATTAGCTGAGACTTTCACTACAGAAGAACTGACCGCATTACGGTCAACAGTTAACAAGGATGATGTGATCCTTAGCAAAAGGCCCAAGTCCACGTCCTTCAAACCCGCATAGGAAATCGTCAAGTTTCAAGTACATCTGACAGACCCCAATAAGACATCATCCATCGGAGTCCAGATCGATCTCCTTGTGGATGAGGCACTTTGTATTTTTCTTCAAGAAAATTGGGACATTTTTGCCTGTCATCCTTCCGATATGCCCGGAATCCCACGTCGGCTTGCCGAACACAGTCTGAATATTATTGTAGGCTTTAAGCCCATTAAACAGACTATACGGCGCTTCTCCAAACCCAAACGACAAGCTATGGGGGAAGAATTAGCTAAACTTCTACAGGATGATTTTATTCGGGAGATCAAGCACCCCGAATTGTTGGCAAACCTGGTGATGGTACCAAAGAAAGACAAGTCCTTGTGGCTGTGTGTCGATTTTAAAGACCTCAACAAAGCCTGTCCTAAGGACCCTTTCTCCTTACCAAGCATAGACTAGATCATTGACGCCACAGTCGGACACGATTCATTGTGTTTCCTCGATGCTTACTCTGGATACCATCATATCAAAATGAAGGAATCCGATCAAGCAGGAACCAAATTCACCTCCCCCTACGGGCCATTCTGCTTCAACACGATGCCTTTCGGGCTAAGAAACGTTGGGGCCACATACCAGCGCATGATCCAGACATGTCCCGCATCTCAAGTCGGTAAGACAGTCGAGGCGTACGTGGACGACGTGGTAGTTAAGTCCAAACACGTCAGCCAGTTGATCGACGACCTACGAAAAACCTTTGCCAGTCTATGCGTATGACATACGACTCAATCCAAAAAAAGTCTATTCGGAGTTCCTTCTGGTAAGCTGCTTGGATTCATCGTCTCCCATAGAGGAATAGAAACAAATCCAACCAAGTTTCGCGCCCTATCGGAACTTGCAATTCCTACAGTGCTGAAGCATGTCCAAAGGCTAGCTGGGTGTGTAGAGACGTTAAGCCACTTTATATCCCGCCTGGGAGAGAAAGCTTTACCTCTATACAAGCTACTGAAACGGACCAACAACTTCAAGTGGACTGACGAAGCAGCGGCTGCGCTAGAAGAAATTAAAACACTACTGGCAACCAATCCCATACTCACAGCACCAGGCGCCGGTGAGCCCATACCATTATACATATCGACCACCAATCAAGTGGTCAGCGTGGTGCTCGTTGTTGAACGGGATGTGGAAGGAGACAAATTCTAGACTCAAAAACCAGTCTATTACGTGTCATTTCTGCTAACGCAGTGCAAGTCCAGATATCCACACTAGCAAAAGGTAGCCTACATAGTGTTTATGGCATCAAGGAAACACATACACTACTTCCAAGAGTTTGTGGTTACAGTGGCATCCAAAGTCCCCTTGAACGATATAATCAACAACAGGGACTCCACCGGCCGCATAGCCAAGTCGGCCATTGAGCTCCTTCCCTTTAAAATAACCTATAAGCCATGCCATCCATAAAATCTCAGTTATTGGTTGATTTCCTGGCTGAATGGACAGAGGCCGAGCTCCCCAAGGAATACAACGCATACTCCCACTGGACAATGTACTTCGATGGATCAAAATCCTTGGCCGGACAGGGGGCTAGAGTTATCCTCACATCCCCCGCAGGTGACAATGTGCGATACGTGTTGCAAATCATGTATGCCGACTCCAACAATGTAGCTGAATACGAAGCTCTGCTTCATGGTCTTCGGATGGCGGTATCAATGGGCATACGACGGCTAGAGGTACGGGGAGACTCCAACTTGGCCATCTCCCAAAATTAATGGCGAATTCGATGCCAAAAACCCGAAGATGGTGGCATATAGAAATTTCATCCTAAAAATATTTTCTCGGTTCGAAGGGTTGGAATCCCACCATGTTGCTCGTGAAAACAACCAAGCCGCCGACGTATTGGCTCGTATGGGAGCCAAACCCGACCCTGTCCGAAGAAACACGTCTCTAGAGCGGCTCTTCAAGCCATCCATCGTGTGGCATGACGACGACAAGGGCGCCAGTTCAAATATGGTGGATGAGGTTGTTCCCCCTATAAATGAACCCGACGATCAAATCATCGACGGCTCCGTCATGGACGAAACGCCTTCGGCTCATGAGTTAATGGCCGTAATTGCACCGTGGTCAAAGCCCTACCTCGCCTACCTTCTCTGCAAGGAACTCCCCAAAGACCAGACAGAGGCACGACACATAGGTTTACGATCCAAGGCCTACAAACTACACGAGGGAGAGTTATACAAGAAAAGCACCATCGGCATATTACAGCGGTGCATATCCGAGGAAGAAGGATGGGAGCTCCTAGCCGAAGTTCATGCAGTCATGGGCGACCACCACGCCACGGCAAGAGCCTTAGTTAGCAAGGCCTTCCGAGCTGGTTTCTTTTGGCCCACAGCTCAGACGGACATCCAATCGCTTGTCAAACATTGCATAGGGTGTCAACTCTTCGCAAATAAAAGTCACATGCCCACAACAACTCTTCGGAATATTCCGATCACTTGGCATTTCGCGGTTTGGGGGCTGGACATGGTCGTACCCCTTAAAGGGGGGACCAAGAAAAATAAATACCTACTAGTCATGGTTGACAAATTCACCAAATAGATAGAAGCAAAGCCCATCAAATCGGCCAAGTCCGGACTAGTGATCGACTTCATCTCCGGCGTGGTACACCGTTATGGTGTCCCGCACAGCATAATAACGGATAATGGATCCAACTTCACGGCCCAAGAGGTCAAGGACTGGTGCGAAAAAATGGGCATAAAGCTTGATTACACGTCAGTCTATCATCCGCAGACCAATGGACGAGTCGAACGAGCAAACAGCCTCATTATGAGCGGCATCAAGCCACGTTTGGTCCGATCTCTTCACGAGCCTGACTGTCATTGGGTGGAGGAACTCGACCCCATTTTATGGGGCCTGTGCATCACCCCGAACAGATCAACGGGTTACACACTGTTCTTCATGGTCTATGGGGGCAGATGCAGTCCTCGCTTGCGACATTATTCATGAGGCACCAAGAGTGAGCATGTATGAGGAAAAGGAGGCCAAGTTGGATCGGCAGGATGACCTAGACACCTTAGAGGGAGAGCGCCACACAGCTCAGGCTCGCTCTATGTTTTACCAGCAGCAAGCACGACGCTACGAGAGTAGAGAGGTCAGGGCAAAAGCGTACAACGTAGGTGAACTCGTCCTATGGCTCCTGGAGAAGCAGAAGCATAAACTCAACCTCAAATGGGAAAGCCCCTTCATCATTGACAAAGTACTTGCGGGAGGAGACTATCATCTTCGAAACGCGTCGGACAATCGCCTTGAACCAAACCCATGGAACACAGCTCGTCTTTGGTGCTTCTACGGATAAACCAATGTCGTCCAATTCTCCATTTTTTTTCTTTTTCTCATCTTTACTTTTTCCTTGTTCTTCCCTTCCGACTTTGCTGTTTGATAGGATTGATTTCTTTTTTATGTTCGGTCAAACTGATCTTGTTCTAAGGCTATCGGCATACACTATAAAGTGTTAAATCCGAACATAGCACCCTGGGGCTTCTTCTTGAAGCCAACGTTTTTATATTGTAAGTATTTAATCACACTTATCATGTACACACGTTTCCTTTGTCACGCTCAAGCCATCATATGCATCAATTCGAACTAAGACTTTGCCAAGCTAGGTTGCCTCGCTCCTTTGTTTACCCTCTACGTACCCGATTGTTCGGCTAGAGGGTAAAGGAAGCACCTCTGCGATTGTTACTACCGGGTCATACGGATACATAGCTCAGACGGGTGAAGCCGAAAGCCAACTATCTTACGTAGACAATTGGTCATTCGTGATGGAAGCACTTAATACGGATATGGTCGTTATCGCCATTGTTTGGGTTCGTTTTTTCTAAAAACACCCTTAGCCGCATACTAGCTTCGTAGGGGACCGAGGAAAGGTATTGATATAAGTAATATTTTCCTCGAAAGATGTTTCTTATGCTAAGCAGTAATATAACATATCTCTCTGCGTGCTTTCTATCTGTTTGTACTACATGGTTGAATTGCTTGGTCCCCCAAACACAATTCACTCTATTGGAATAACAAATTGCAAGCGACACTCCCGCGCTCTTCGCACAGGAGGGAGAAGCTGATGGCCGGTTAAGACAAAGTTTACAACACAGATTGTTCGTATGAAAGTATATAAAATTACACATTCGGCTATCGATCTAATTTATCGATTATGGTGTCCAGGGAGTAGTCTTCCTGTGAAAGGCGGGCGACAGGCGTTACTTGGTCAAACACTAGGTGGAGGGGCACTTCTTGACCATCCGATCCCACGGGACCAACCCGAGCCATCCGCTCGGGGTCAAGTCCGGTGTAGCGGGTCTTGATCATTGCCCACGCCTCCCATGCTCCCTCTCGGCAAGCCGATGTCTTCCATAACTCAAACCTGCTTCGAGCTCCCTTGAATCTATCAGTCAGTTTGGATATCCCTTCCGGTGGCTGTTCGGTAGGCCATAGCGCTTTTACCATGCCTTTCATTGCTTTCTGAGCACGCACATGGAGGGCGGACAACTCTTTTACAAAGTTCCCCCGGTAGGATCCGAACTCTTCTTCAGGTTGCCCAGACAGAAGTCCTATACATGAGGGAAATACATTCTTATCATACTTCCTTTATACGAAGTACTTACTAATGTTCGGATCATACTTACCGAACATGCCCCTCTGAAGTTTCTGATTTTCTTCTTGGTCCAGGGCCAATTGATCCTTTAAATTCTCCATTTCTTCGGACTGTTTTTTCTTCTCTACTTGGAGACGGTTCATAACACCACACCCAGCCTCATGCTGGGACTCAGCATACCGATGACCTTCTCGGGCTTCATCCAACTCTCTTTGCATATGCCATATGGATTGGGCTGCTAAATAGAATCCTTGCATCAGCATGGACATTTACTAGAACTTAACAGCACCGGTATACTCACCATGGGCTTCCTGGGTGAAGCTCTTCACTTGCTCTAGCTCCGCCTTCACGGCATGAACATGTGATTTGCTCTCCTTTAGCTCCTTGTCCAGTTGCACGTTCTGTTGCTTCGAAGCCTGCATTAGCAGCACAACAACGTTAAAGACCCTTAATTTGGTTGTTTCGAACCAATTTAAGGCTCGGGGATACTGAGTTTACATGAGTGTTCGGACTCTGTAAAAACCGATTACTTACCTGCATGCTGGCCGATATCAACTTCATAGCTTCGCCGAACCCGGCTCAGGTAGCACCAATGTGCGCATCTGTCGAGTGAAGGGCGTCGAACTCTTGTTCGAAGAATATTGGGTGTCGCATGGCCTCCCATCATCGCCGATGATTCATGGCACTTCTCACTTTTAGTTTGGTAATGGATATGCCATCACCAGAATCGACAGATACTGGATTGTCCATGGGGGCTCCTATAGCAGGATCGGCATGAGCTGTGGCTCTGGAATTTTGGGGTTCGTCGGACACCCTGGCGACCTCTTTGACGGGAGAAGACTAGGCATTTCTCCTAAGTATTTCAATGGAGTAAATTGTCGTAAGTCTATTGATTATGATAATAAGCGGATAACCGAACAATGTACCTTTGGGTTGAGCGGGCAGACTGATTCGTCCTCGCGGCCGGCTCTTCAGTAGGATCCCTGTTGGCTTCTGTTTTGGCCACAGTCTCGGTTGACGGCATATGGCGCGTGGATCGATGATGTTTGGGAGTGGGAGCCGGCGCTTTCGAGGCACTGTTGGTAGCTTTCCTCTTGCGGGACGAGTTCTTCTTCTTCTTGTCTGTGGCAGGGATGGAGAACAACCCGGGGTAATCGATTATGATAGCCACTGGGGATTGATCGAGACTAACCTGATAAGAGACTCCGTCTTCAAAATCAATTAGAAGATCCGGGTCCTCATGGAAACCCGGATCATCATCATGTGAATAGCTTTCGGGCTGCGGAGCCGGACAGTTGATTGTCTCAGTGAAGCACCTCCATTCCTATTCACACAAGACTTCGGTCAAATGAAGTAAGGGATGAAAACCCTGAACTATTCAATAGGATTGTGGGTTGAATATCCTTCCTTGGTGGTCTGCCGAATAAAGTCCTCTTGTTCCCCTTTGTACAGGTCGGCAAGGGCGGCGGCTAATGCCGCCTGGTTGGCAGGCCCTAGTCTTCGAGAGTGCGTGGTGTCTCTTGTCCCGTTATAGCGCCACAAGGGGTGCACCCACTGTTGGAGGGGTTGCATGCATCGGGAGATGGCAAGCGTCCATGACATCAATCATGGTTAGTTGATGATGGGCAAGCATCCACACCTGAGCCGCTAGGCATTGCACTTCGACGCTTTCTTCCTGGGATGGACTCCTTGGTCGCCAGTTGTACCTTTTCTTCAAGGGGGCGTCAGAGTATTCGAATAGACCTGTTCGAGCTGGCTCGAACAGGGGGACGTCTTCAATGTAAAAACATTCCAAAGTCCACTCTTCGCATTCCTTCGGTGTACCCACCGGATACCCCGTCCCTGCTATATAGCACACTTCGGCTCCGCCGACCTCCAAAATTGTCTTGTCCCGAGTTCGAGGGATGGGACAGAAATATTTTGTCCACAATTCGAAATGCGCCTCTCAACCTAAGAACATCTCGCAGAGGGCAACGAAGCCTGAGATGTGCAAAATGGACCCCGGAGTAAGGTGGTGAAGCTGGATCCCATAGAATTTTAGCAGTCCCCTTAGAAACGGGTGGTTGGGAAACCCGAGGCCCGCAGGAGAAAGGGATGAAGCATACACGTTTCCGCTGTGAGGGTTGGGGAAACGCTCAGCGAAAGCTTCGTTGTTGTAGGAGATTAAACCTGCGTGGGTCACTGCTATATCTGAAGGAGGGAGATACCCCTAGGTCTCTAGATCACGGAGCCGCAGGAGTGCTATGGAGTAGCTAGTCCAATCCCCTCGACGTGAACCGTAGGGGCGCCCAGAGGAGCTGGGGGCGTTAGCCATGTTTTTCGTCGATTTCCCGCTTGGAGCGCGTTTCCGATGGGGAGGGAGAGGATGTGGTCTGAACCTCAATTTTGTTCGATTAAATGGGTGATGTCTCTGTTGCAAAGGGGTAAGATTGTAAAAATCACTAACCACTTGCCTCCCCATGACGTGCGGACATCGAGGGACACAGGTGGTTATTATAATGGACCTACGCTCCCAACGCTTGGGATCTTGCCGAAGACTGGTCGATTGCTAAACAAGGAGGAGTGAGGGACTCACCTCGCAAGCCGAATATGATGACACGAGGAGATTGACCGGATATATATCGGCGTTGATGGCTAGTCCAGGGGATACTAAGGGAATCCTGGATTAGGGGGTCCTCGAATCGACGACCTATTGCTTATGGGCCGAAACTGTCTGGACCGCAAGGTGGGCATTGGATGAACAGGGTCACCGTTGCCAGGATGGAAGCCTTGAGGAGCCATAACGTATCCTCCAAGTCGTTGATCGTAGATAGCATGTTTATCTCTTCGGCATGTAACCGACCATGTGTAAACCCTTGACACCCTCAACGTCTATATAAGCCGGAGGGTTTTGGGTTATAGAGACAAAACAACTCATCTAGGGTTAGCTGTTCGATCTCGAGGTAGATCAACTCTGTAACCCCCCATACCATCAATACAACCAAGCAGGACGTAGGGTATTACCTCCATAGGAGGGCCCGAACCTGGGTAAATCTGGGTCCCCTTCCTCTCATGTTACCATCAATTCTACCCTCACAGTCTGGGACCCCCTACCCGAGATCTGCTGGTTTGACACTGATAGCAACGGACAGCTCGCACTCATCTAGTCGCGACTCCACGGGGGAAAGCTCACATGTGTCCTGCCATCAACCTACAGCTACACACACGACTCCCCATATCAAGTACTTCCTCCATTTCTTTTTAGTTAGCATATAAAATTTGGTGAAATTCAAAATTTGTAAAGTTTGTCTAGATTCATAGAAAAATAAATAAATATTTATAATTTAAAATCAACATTATTAGATGCATCGTCAAATTAACTTCCATACTATCTAAACTTAGCATTGTAGACATTGATGTGATTTTTTTATAAATTTAGTCAAACTATGTTTAGCCTAACTTTGACCAAATCCTATATGAGAAGTCAAAAGAAATGGAGGGAGTAAAAAAATGGATGCGTGGCACCAAATGGTTATCATACAAGTTTTGTATGTATTGGAATTCAATAAACCAATATTATCAATGACTTCGGCCGAGCTATCATGCCTAAATGTATCTAATTCATTCACATTCGTGTGAAAAGGCCCCTAGAAAATCAACTGATGTATAAAAAGGTCCAATTTGGTGTACTCACTAGTAGAATGTCTATCAGTAGTCCCGGTCGGGATGTGCCTTTAGTACCGGTTCCCCAACCGGTACTAAAGGGTCGGGACTAAAGGTCCAGACCTTTAGTACCGGTTGGACCACGGACCGGTACTAAAGGCCCACCACGTGGCTGCCTGTGTGGGCTGGTGGTGGAGGAACTTTAGTACCGGTTGGTGATACCAACCAGTAGTAAGTGTTCTGTTTTTTTTCCGCTTTTAATTAGGTTTTAGTTTTCCTCTCTATTTATTGTGTTTTCCATTCATTTCAAATTTATTTTACGGTGCTACATACCGTAAACATTAATTACACAAGTTGATGCATATATATATGTATATATATATATGTATATATAATATATACATATATATACATGTAATATAATATACAATATCTCATACACAGTGTATATACAAATGGAATTACATATCCATATATATATTCTGGACTTATAACTTATGGCCCAAAACCCGACCGGGACTAGATGAAATCTCAGTTTTCTACTACTGATTTGCTGGCATTATTGAGGCGGCGGTAAGTAATAGTGCTCTCCATTTACATCAATGAACATGTTGAAGAAGAAATGCCGCAAATTCCTCTTGAAGTGCTACAAAGCATTTCTCGGGTGAGAGCTTCGACATCATCTGCCAAACCTGGATCTGTCTTTCACGTGCTCCTCTGCGACGTATACGGCCTTCGGTCTGGATGCGAATGTTCTCGCAGAGGAAGTATCCACGTAAATTTGTTCCCTGTGTCTTCTTCGCGATGTATACGGCCTTCGGTTTGGATGCGAATGTTCTCGCAGAGGAAGTATCCACATAAATTTGTCCCCTGTGTCTTTTTCCACTTCAGCTTCGGTTTCCATTGAGGACCGTCATGATTTTTTCTATCATCTTTTTCCAAACACTACGCGGCAAATAAAAAGAATGAAAGAGTTATTATAATTACTTTTGATATCAGGAAATAATGAAAGAAAGCGAGGTCGATAAAGATTGAAATTACCGTTCTATCATAAAATACAAGTCCACGTATGATTTTTCTAGTGTATCTAGTGAGTCGTACACTTGAACATGTCCATCCGCGGGGATAATATTTAGGAGGATATAGTGGTCTCTACATAGAAGTTTATATAATTAAGCAGGCATGCATATAACTCATCAACTACACTTGACAGCGAGCTAGTAAGCAAAAATAGAATGAGTAGTATACAAGAGAGTAAACACTCACCCCATATTGTAAGGAAATATTATAGTAGATTTGGTATTCATTAGTGCCTCTAGAAAATTTTCCAAGAGATCTTCTGTGTCCTTGGCATAATGTTTTACCACATGACCATTAAGGATACTTGGGTCGATGAACCCAGTGTCATCGATTCCCTCTTGTTTCCATTCCCACATCTTCAATCTGCATAATAGCGTAAAAAAGAACATATATAGTGAGGATAAGCCAATGAACGATATCTTAGCTAGAGACTTAAATTATTAAAGATATAAATCACTTACAGACAATAACAACTGACGAGAGTTTTGTCGATAGAGTCCATATGGTATAATTGGAAAAGTTCTGAGAATTCAAGACATATGTCACATGCATTGACGTAATGCTCTTTTCTTACTTTGACCACGACCACCGTCGTCCCTCGCTTTGCTTCATGAAGGTACCAATCAAGCAACCATCGCATTGCAGTTGGTAGTTCCTTGTACTGCTTAGGTGCGACAAGTGGTTTTCTGACGGCATATTGCATTACGTACTTAGTTGCACCGTACCCGCAGATTTCCTCGGTGCCAAGGATTTGGCCAAGAGTGAGACCTACAGCCTCTACTTCTTCGAGGTCGATTGGGTTGCCTTACACGTCGACTGGTTGGATCGATTTCTTGCTTCGATTGGTACTCACCTTGAGCGGAGAGATCGATTGCTTGGATTGTTCTCCGAGCTGGGAACCTTTTTCCCGCTAGTAGTACCACCTATCGTTGATGTCGTACTTCCCGACTTCTTCCTTGGGCTAGGCCGACTTCTCTGCTCACTTGCCTTCTGAATCTGTCGCTTATAGTCTGTCAGCATACGCTCGACATATGCCGGGGGTCGATCAATCAAGTGTTCCATAAAGTGCTCTCGGACTTCCTTGGGTATTACCTCCTTTGGCGGCACGGTCTTCATCGCAGAAAAAGGCTTTCACTTGGCAATCGCTTTCAATTTTGTTGTCCTCTGGTGTCATGTCGTAAGGCAGCTTCCTTTTGGCCAGAGGCTCGGGTTTCTTCTTTGCTTTATTCCGAAGAGGACTGCTATTGGCCTTCCTCTTTTGGGAGCCCTGCTGGCGAGACCGCTACCGGGTGGAGTCGGCTCATGTGGTAGAGATCGATATCGACGATATGGACTCGCGTCGTGTTCCGTCCCGAGGTTGGGAGGACTACTGGCAAGGTGGGGAGGACTGCTGGCGAGGTGGGACGCCTCTCGAGGTGGGAAGGACTGCTGGGGAGGTAGGGAGGACTGCTGGCGAGGTGGGGAGGACTGTTGGCGCTGCGATGCCTCTGGTTGGGATGCCTCGTGCTGGACATCGATACTCGGAGGAGCCGGTGGCCTTAGTGCCGACTGTGGAAAGATGATGCAGTCCTTACTCCATAGAATGAGACCACGGCCGGCTTCTGCCAATGTGGACTCTCCCTCACCTCCAGGGATGTCAAGCAATAGTTCATCATATCCTGGCTCTATTGCGTCCACCGTGATACGAGCATACTCAGCTGGAACCGGATTGCAATGCCAGAGAACATTAGGTGTATTTGGTAAAGCATAGCCCGTCGCGACCCGCACGGGTATGTTCTTCATTTTCTGGATTAGCTCACAAGATGTCTTCTTGGTGATATCATCCATGGGGGTGTGACCCAGTGGTGCCACCGTGGAACCCACGCTGCTTTTCGGTAGTGTAGATGGGACGGGTTCCCCTGCCTCCTGCTACGGAGTTTCCCTTTGCTGGGTCAGCATCTGTATCTGCAGCTGTTGTTGCTCATACTTCTGTTCCAACTTTCAAAGTCGGTCTGCTTCCACCTTCTTTTTTCTCGAACGACTTTTATAACTGTCCGTCCATCCCGCAAACCCCTCGTACCACGGAACGACGCCCACGCCTCGTGTTCGGGATTCCCGAGGGCGCGTGTAAGCTCATCGTTCTCTCTATCTGGGTGAAACCGTCCTTCTTGGGCAGCTTTTATCGCATCAATCAACTCATCTGATGCATGGTTCAGACTGGCTAGTGCAATAATCTTCCCTGTTGCTGGGTCCAACTTTCCCCCATGCGCAAAAAACCAATTGCTGCACCTCCGGGGCCAGTGGAAGATTACTGGAGTGATCCCTTCAGCATGCATCTTATTCTCTAATGCATCCCACTTAGGAATGGCTGACTTGTATCCACCTGTCCCTAGTTTATGGTGATACTTTTTTTCTCCGCATTTATCTTATTCTTTGTTGACTTCTCCATAGCATCTTCCGATGTCTTGTACTCGATAAATGAGTTCCAGTGATTCCTTACCTTCTCGTATATTCCTATGAATTCGGGCGCCTTCTGGCCTCTAGCGTTGTACTCGGTCCATAATCTTTTCTTCCAAGTCTGGAACGCGCCGGCCATCTTATGGAGAGCAAACTCCTTGACTTTGTTCCTTTGGCGTTCCGAGAGAGAATCTGGTAGGATGCAATGCTCCATGAGATCTCGCCAAAGGGTATCTTTAATTCTTGTATCGACATAATTCACTCCTGGTTTTGGGTGGTTTGGTTGAATCCATTCTTGCATTGTGATCGGGACTCCATCCCTAACAACCACTCCACATTGATGCACACATGTCTTCGGACCTGGCCTCCAAAGCTGCCATGCAGCGACGGACGTGCTCGTTCTCCTTGCTGACATGGTATTGTACCACCTCCGCGGGGGACTCTAGCCTCCGAAAACTGCGTGGCCCATGCGGCCGCTACCATAGAACCTCCGGGTCGACGACGGGTTGGCTCCTCACAAAGCTGCGTCACCCGGAAGGCAGCACCTCCCAGTTTCAGCCCGGCGGAGCCCAATCCATGACAGGGCCCCTCGGCTCAAGCGAGTGACTTCCTCTGATGACTCGACGACGAGGATGCGGGATTGGCATCGTCGACGTCGAGATGAAATACTTAATTATGAAGAAAAAAACTTAGCAAAATTAACACTTAGCATCTAACAAATTAAATAACACTTAGCATGTAACAAAATTAACACATACCCTAATAACCTAAGGACCTACCTAACAAACTAACTAAACTAACTAAACTAACCTGATAACCTAACTAACTAACTAACTAAATAGGGGTGATGTGTCGGGGTTGATGTGTCGGGAGTGTTGTGTTGGGGTCGGGGTGCTGTGTCATGGTCGGGGGTGCCGTGTCGGGGTGTCGTGTCGGGGTCAGGGTGTCGGGGGGTGTCGGGGGGGGGGGGCTAAACTAAACCTAAACTAAACCTAAAACTAAACTAAACCTAAACTAAAATAAACCTAAACTAAATTAAACCTAAACTAAACCTAAACTAAACAAAATCTAAACTAAATTAAACCTAAAAATAACCTAAACTAAACAAAATCTAAATCTAAACTAAACTAAACCTAAACTAAACCTAAACTAAACCTAAACTAAACAAAATCTAAACTAAATTAAACCTAAACTAAACCTAAACTAAACAAAATATAAACTAAACTAAACTAAACTAAACTAAACTAAATTAAACCTAAAAAAACTAAACTAAAACCTAAACTAAACAACAAAAAGAGGGCAGACTCACGGCGACGGCGGCAGGGGCGGGGGAGGCAGGGGCGAGGGCGGCCGGTGGCAGGGGCGGGGGTGGCCGGCGGGGCTGCGGGCGGCGTCGGGGCGGCGCGCGGCATCCCGGTGGGGTTGCGGGCGGCGGGCGGCGGCGACGGCAATTTCCGGCAGCCTGGCGGCACGCGAATGACCTTCTCCTGGTGCGTGGCTCGCACTTGGACAAGGAGATAGTATTTATACCTATCAAGCCTTTAGTACCGGTGCGAGGCTCGCACCGGTAATAAAGACCCTTTATACTGGTGCGAGCCACACACCGGTACTGAAAGTCCTCCCCAAAAAAGCGCAGGGCGGTGGACCTTTAGTACCAGTGTGTGGCTCGCACCGGTACTAAAGGTTTTTTTAATTCATTATTAGTTATTATTTTTCGAAAAAACCCTAAACTTTAAAAAATCATAGAAAGAAACTATGACTCCAATGGAAATAAATAATATATGAAAAAATATCAAAAAAATATAAAAAATCTGTTTATGGCGTTTCCATGCATGTTTGAACAACTTAAACAGCTGTATAAGACAAGTTGATTAAATGGCATTTGAAATGTCATATCTCGAGTTTGAAAAGCAATACAAATGAAATCTGAAAAGGTTGTAACTTTGCATGACATCATAATTTCACCCACATAGCAACTTGTAAAGAGTTGAGAGGGTTACGGCAAAAACTGGATGCACTTCGTGCACAAATTGGTCAATCTCTTTCGAAGTAAGAGGGTTTCGGACGAAAACTCATCTATTACAAAGGGATTTCATTTTTAATTACTTATTTTAACTCCATACTTTTTTGTGTTCAATATGCACCATTCAAAGGCACATTATCAATTTTTAACCCTTTCTGACTTCATTTGATATTTTTCATGCATTTAATGATTTATTTTGAGCTAAATGACCCTAAATTTGAAAAGCAGTACAAATAAACTCTGAAAAGGTTGTAACTTGGCATGACATCATAATTTCACACACATAGCAACTTCTAAAGAGTTGAGAGGGTTACGACAAAAACTGGATGCACTTCGTGTACAAATTGGACAATCTCTTTCGAAGTATAAGGGTTTTGGACGAAAACTCATCTATTACAAAGGTATTTCATTTTTAATAACTTATTTTAACTCCATAATTTTTGTGTGTTCAATATGCACCATTTAAAGGCACATCATCAATTTTCAACCCTTTCTGACTTCATTTGATATTTTTCATGTACTTAGTGATTTATTCGGAGCTAAATGACCCTTTGAAAAGCAGCACATGAACTCCAAAAAGGTACTAAAGGTCGGCGGGGCTGCGGGCGGCGTCGGGGCGATGGGCGGCGTCCCGGCGGGGCTGTGGGCGGCGTTTGGGCGGCGGGCGGTGGCGACGGCAATTTCCGGCAGCCTGGCGGCGCGCGAATGACCTTCTCCCTGTGTGTGGCTCGCACCGAGACGAGGGAGATAGTATTTATACCTAGCAAGCCTTTAGTACCGGTGTGTGGCTCGCACCGGTACTAAAGACCCTTTAGTACTAAAGGTTTTTTTAATTCATTATTAGTTATTATTTTTAGAAAAATGCCTAAACTTTAGAAAATCATAGAAAAAAACTATGACTCCAATAGAAATAAATAATATATGAAAAAATATCAGAAAAATGTAAAGAATCTGTTTATGGCGTTTCCATGCATGTTTGAACAACTTAAACTGCTATATAAGACAATTTGATTACATGGCATTTGAAATATCATATCTCGAGTTTGCAAAGCAGTACAAATGAAATCTGAAAAGGTTGTAACTTGGCATGACATCATAATTTCACCCACATAGCAACTTCTAAAGAGTTGAGAGGGTTGCGGCAAAAAGTGGACGCACTTCGTGCACAAATTGGTCAATCTCTTTCGAAGTATGAGGGTTTCAGACGAAAACTCATCATTACAAAGGGATTTCATTTTTAATAACTTATTTTAACTCCATACTTTTTGTGTGTTCAATATGCACCATTCAAAGGCACATCATCAATTTTTAACCCTTTCTGACTTCATTTGATATTTTTCATGCATTTAATGATTTATTTTTAGCTAAATGACCCTAAATTTGAAAAGCAGTACAAATGAACTCTGAAAAGGTTGTAACTTGGCATGACATCATAATTTCACCCACATAGCAACTTCTAAAGAGTTGAGAGGCTTACGACAAAAACTGGATGCACTTCGTGTACAAATTGGACAATCTCTTTCGAAGTATAAGGGTTTTGGACGAAAACTCATCTATTACAAAGGTATTTCATTTTTTATAACTTATTTTAACTCCATAATTTTTGTGTGTTCAATATGCACCATTCAAAGGCACATCATAAATTTTCAACCCTTTTTGACTTCATTTGATATTTATTATGCATTTAATGATTTATTCTGAGCTAAATGACCCGAAATTTGAAAAGCAGTACATGAACTCTGAAAAGGTACTAAAGGTCGGCGGGGCTGCGGGTGGCGTCGGGGCGGCGGGCGGCGTCCCGGCGCGGCTGTGGGCGGCGTCTGGGCGGCGGGCGGCGGCGACGACAATTTCTCGTAGCCTAGCGGCGCGTGATTGACCTTCTCCCGGTGTGTGGCTCGCACCGGGACAAGGGAGATAGTATTTATACCTAGCAAGCCTTTAGTACCGGTGCGTGGCTCGCACCAGTACTAAAGACCCTTTAGTACCGGTGCGAGCCACACACCGGTACTAAAGGTCCTCCCCAAAAACACGCGGGGCGGTGGACCTTTAGTACCGGTGCGTGGATCGCACCGATACTAAAGTTTTTTTTAATTCATTATTAGTTATTATTTTCAGAAAAACCCCTAAACTTTAAAAAATTATAGAAATAAACTATGACTCCAATGGAAATAAATAATATATGAAAAAATATCAGAAAAATATAAAGAATTTGTTTATGGTGTTTCCATGCATGTTTGAACACCTTAAACTGCTGTATAAGATAATTTGTTTAAATGGCATTTGAAATGTCATATCTCGAGTTTGAAAAGTAGTACAAATGAAATCTTAAAAGGTTGTAACTTGGCATGACATCATAATTTCACCCACATAGCAACTTCTAAAGAGTTGAGAGGGTTACGGCAAAAAGTGGATGCACTTCGTGCACAAATTGGTCAATCTCTTTCCAAGTATGAGAGTTTCGAACTAAAACTCATCTATTACAAAGGGATTTCATTTTTAATAACTTATTTTAACTCCATACTTTTTGTGTGTTCAACATGCACCATTCGAAGGCACATCATCAATTTTCAACCCCTTCTGACTTCATTTGATATTTTTCATGCATTTAATTATTTATTTTGAGCTAAATGACCCTACATTTGAAAAGCAGTACAAATGAACTCTGAAAAGGTTGTAACTTGGCATGACATCATAATTTCACCCACATAGCAACTTTTAAAGAGTTGAGAGGGTTACGACAAAAACTGGATGCACTTCGTGTACAAATTGGACAATCTCTTTCGAAGTATGAGGGTTTTGGATGAAAACTCATCTGTTACAAAGGTATTTCATTTTTAATAACTTATTTTAACTCCATAATTTTTGTGTGCTCAATATGCACCATTCAAAGGCACATCATCAATTTTCAACCCTTTCTTACTTGATATTTTTCATGCATTTAATGATTTATTTTGAGCTAAATGACCCTAAATTTGAAAAGCAGTACAAATGAACTCTGAAAAGGTTGTAACTTGGCATGACATCATAATTTCACCCACATAGAAAGTTCTAAAGAGTTGAGAGGGTTACGGCAAAAACTGCAAGCACCTTGTTTACAAATTGGGCAATCTCTTTCGAAGTATGAGGGTTTCGAACGAAAACTCATCTATTACATAGGGATTTCATTTTTAATAACTTATTCTAACTCCATATTTTGTGTGTGTTCAATATGCACCATTCAAAGGCACATCATCAATTTTCAACCCTTTCTGACTTCATTTGATATTTTTCATGCATTTAATGATTTATTTTGAGCTAAATGACCCTGAATTTGAAAAGCAGTATAATTGAACTCTGAAAAGGTTGTAACTTGGCATGACATCATAATTTCACCCACATAGAAACTTCTAAAGAGTTGAGAGGGTTACGAAAAAAACTATTACAAAGATACCATGCTAGAAAATGCATGCATGTCCTTCACATAGAAAGTGATGACGGTGAAGTCGGTCACGTCCCAGAGTGGGATCTCGCGGTGTAAGACTTTTTCTGCGTGTTTGTCCCTTGCTTGTGATTGCGCCGTCACCATGGAGAATCTTCATCATTTAACAGGATGCTTGGGTCAGTCTTCACTCTGAAGGGAGGGATTTCATGAAACTTTTCATAATCTTCTGACATGTCTGTCTTGTCCTCCACTCCCACAATGTTTTTCTTTTCCCTGAAAGAACTATGTGGCGCTTTGGCTCATCGTATGATGTATTCGCTTCCTTATCTTTTTTTCTCCTCAGTTTGCTAGACATGTCCTTCACATAGAAAATCTGAGCCACATCAATGGCTAGTTTGAATGAGTCGTCTGTGTATCCAAGATTGTTGAGATCCACTGTTGTCATTCCGTACTTCGGGTCTACCTGTACCCCGCCTCCAGTATATTTGACCCATTTGCACCGAAACAAAGGGACCTTAAGATCAGGTCCATAGTCAAGTTCCCACATCTCCTCTATGTAACCATAATATGTGTCTTGAAAGTTAGTGGCATCATAGCGGACACCACTATTTTGGTTGGTGCTCTTTTTATCTTGTGCGATCGTGTAAAATGTATTCCCATTTATCTCGTACCCTTTGAAAGTCGTTACAGTCGAACTTGGTGTCTTGGCCAACTAGTACAGTTCATCTGGAACATCATTGTGATTGATGAGCTTTGTTTGCAACCAACCGGCAAAACTCTTCATATGTTTACGTTCAATCCAGGGGTCAGACTGCTCCGGGTTCTTGGACCATACAATATCCTTGTGTTCCTCCATATATGGAGTCACCAAGGTGGAATTTTGTAGAACCGTGTAGTGTGCTTGAGTGAAAGAATGCCCGTCCATATTTATTGCTTCTTTCTTTCCTAATGTGCCTTTTCCACCCAGTCTCCCCTCATGCCGCATTTCAGGAAGACCAATCGGCTTAATGTCAGGAACAAAGTCAACACAAAACTCAATAACCCCCTCTGTTCCATATCCCTTGGCGATGCTTCCTTTTGGCCTAGCACGGTTATGAACATATTTCTTTAAGACTCCCATGAACCTCTCGAAGGGGAACATATTGTGTAGAAATACAGGACCCAGAATGTAATCTCTTCAACTAGGTGAACTAGAACGTGCGTCATAATATTGAACAAGGATGGAGGGAACACCAACTCAAAACTGACAAGACATTGGAACAGGTCATTATGTAAACTTGGTAGGATTTCTGGATCGATTACCATTTGAGAAATTGCATTGAGGAATGCGCATAGCTTCACAATGGCTAGTAGAACATTTTCCGGTAGAAGATCCCTAAGTGCAACCGGAAGTAATTGCGTCATAATCACGTGGCAGTCATGAGATTTAGAATTTGAATTTTTTTCTCTGCCATATTTATTATTCCCTTTATATTCAACAAGAAGCCAGACGGGACCTTGATACTGAGCAGACATTCAAAACAGATTTCCTTCTCTTCTTTCGTAAGAGCGTAGCTGGCAGGACCTTAATACTGCTTTGGAGGCATGTCGTCTTTTTCGTTGATTCTTTGCTTGTCCTCCCGTGCCTCCGGTGTATCTTTTGTATTTCCATACATGCCCAAGAAGCCTAGCAGGTTCACATAAATATTCTTCATCACATGCATCACGTCGATTGCATTGCGGACCTCTAGGGCTTTCCAATATTCAAGTTCCCAAAATATAGATTTCTTCTTCCACATGGGCGCGTGTCCTTTGGCGTCATTCGGAACAGATTGTCCGCCAGGACCCTTTCCAAAGATTACCTATAAATCCTTGACCATATAAAATATATATTCACCAGTACGGAGGCCAGGCTTCTTCCGGTTATCTGGCTCACCTTTGAAATGGTTGCCTGCCTTTCTTAAGATATGCTTGATCGGTAGAAATCGACGATGTCCCACGTACACATTCTTCTTACATTTATCCAAATATATACTTTCAGTATCATCTAAACAGTGCGTGCATGCATTGTCTCCCTTGTTTGTATGTCCTTAAAGGTTACGAAGAGCAGGCCAATCATTAATGGTTACAAACAGCAACGCTCGTAGGTCAACTTCCTTCTGTGTGTGCGCATCCCACACACGTACACCTGGTTTTTTCCACAACTGTTGAAGTTCATCAACTAGTGGCCTTAGGTAGACATCAATGTCATTGCCGGGTTGCTTAGGGCCTTGGGTGAGCACTGGCATCATAATGAACTTCCGCTTCATGCACAACCAAGGAGGAAGGTTGTAGATACATAGAGTCACGGGCCAGGTGTTGTGACTGGAGCTCTGCTGCCCAAAAGGATTCATGACGTCTGTACTAAGACCAAACCATAAGTTCGTTATGTTAACTACAAAGTTCTAGAACTCCCTCCCAAAATTTCTCCACTACGACCCATCAGCGGGTGCTCTCAACGTCCCGTCTTTCTTACGTTCTTCTTTGTGCCATCGCAACAACTTGGCATGCTCTTTGTTTTGGAACAAACGCTTCAACCGTGGTATTATAGGAGCATACCACATCACCTTGGCAGGAACCCTCTTCCTGTGGCCTTTGCCCTCCACATCACGAGGGTCATCGCGGGGGATCTTATAGCGCAGTGCACCGCATACCGGGCATGCATCCAAATTCTCATACTCCTCACCGCGGTAGAGGATGCAATCATTAGGGCATGCATGTATCTTCTGCACCTCTAATCCTAGAGGCTAAACAATCTTCTTTGCTTCGTACGTACTTTCAGGCAATTCGTTATCCTTTGGAAGCATCTTCTTTATCATTATGAGCAATTCTTGAAATCCCTTGTTAGTTACACCATTCTTCGCCTTCCATTGCAGCAATTCCAGCGTGGTACCTAGCTTTTTCTGGTCATCTTCACAATTTGGATACAATAATTTCTTGTGATCCTCTAACATGTGTTTCAACTTCAATCTCTCCTTATCATTTTCACAGTTTCTCTTTGCATCAGCAATGACCCGACCCAAATCATTAGCGGGCTCATCTGATGCCTCTTCTTTAGCTTCCCCCATTGATGCCTCTTCTTCAGCTTCCCCCATTTTTGTATCAGCGAAAGGATACTTGTCATCATCCTCTTCTTCTTCATTGTCTTCCATTATAACCCCTCTTTCTCCGTGCTTGGTCCAACAGCTATAGTCGGACATGAAACCGGACTTCAGCAGGTGGTAGTGAAGGGTTTTTGAGGTAGAGTAATTCCTATCATTCTTACAGTCACGACATGGACAACACATCAAACCATTCTGCTTGTTTGCCTCGGCAACATGAATAAAATCACGCAGGCCATTAAGAAACCCTGGACTTAGTCGGTCATCGTACATCCATTGCCGGCTCATGTTCACTACACAACATCGAAGTGACCAAATTAATACAACTTCATCATCACATTACAACCAAAAGTAGAGCTAGCAATGACCAAATGTTATTACTACAAATAATAGATACTTATAGTTCATACATACATCTCATAAAACAACATACAACTATCTAAATATGTAAATGCAACAACAAATGCGATCATAATCGCAACAAAAGTAACAATTGAGCCAACAGCATAATGATACCAAGCGTCTTTATCAATGGCATATTTTCTAATCTTTCTAAGCTTCAAGTGCATTCCAGCCATCTTATTCTTGTGATCATCGATGATATCGGTAACATGCAAATCCATCCCATCTTCTCATCTTCAGTTCTTTTCAATTTTTCTTTCAAATGAGCAATTTCTTTTTTAGCTTGTGTTAATTTCTCAAGTAGAATTGCATAGTCGATTGGAATTTCTGGTTCAACTACTTCCTATAGATAAAAACATCTACATCAATTTGGTGGCATAATTAATTGTCATAGACATTAGATGATGTGTGAAATAGTTATACAAGATAACGACATACCACATCTGAATCATAGACTGGACGAGGGCCGACGTGGGCGGATACCATAACCATGACACTATTGAATAACTAACAATAATACAAGTAAGTAAATTGTACACGCAGCTATCTAAATCATACAAATAATTAAAAAAAGGTTTTAAGAAGAACAAGAGGCTCACCAAGGTGGCCGGTGCCGTGACGAGACGGTGCGGACGATCGACGATGGTTAGGACGACCGGGGATGGGAAGGCACCAAATAAACCACACCTACACATATGCAACCTAACAAGTTAATTTGAGCTCAAATTGCATATAAATCAAATAAACTCCCACATAATGATATCACTCCTCCAAAACCTAGCTAAAACCCCACAAATCACATATCTTTGAGTATACCACAAGCTAATTAGCAATGAGAGATGAAGGAGAAAAGTTGCTAATCTTTATGAACACTTGGATAGATGGGGTGCCTTTAAATCTTGACAAATCCTTGGCAAAATGGAGGATGAGGTTCGAGCAAGAAGAAGAACAGGGGAGAAAACAGAATAATGAGAGCCCCTTCGATCGGCTGCGTACGAAGCATATATGTAGGACGTCTTTAGTATCGGCTAGTGACACCAGCCGGTACTTAAGGTTGCCCTTTAGTACCGGTTGGTGTAACCAGCCGGTACTAAAGGTGCACGCGGGGCCCAAGTCTGATCAAAATCCTACCACGCCCCCTTTAGTACGGACTCGTGACATGAACCGGTACTAAAGATCCCTCACGAGCTGGTAGTAAAGGTTGCCCTGCTCCTAGCCGTTGGAGCCGGCACGAACCGGGACTAATACCGTCTTTAGTACCGGCTCGTAACCAGACCAAGACTAATGCTTGGGACGAAAGGTATGTTTTCTACTAGTAACTAGAGGACACATTGAATGTACTTTCGTCACAAAAGGTGACATGTTCCCTATCGAAACCACGAGGCCAGAGCATGTGCATCTAGTTCAAAATTTGAACTGCGCATATTAAATCCCTAGAAAACTCAATTAATGAAAAAGGGGCTAAATCGGTGGACTAACGACTCATTGAATGTAGTTTCACCAACAAATGTGACATGTTCCCTATCAAAATCACAAGGCTTCTTGAATAAGCTTTGGCTTGTAAGATTCATGTCACAATATTTGTCCCAAATTTGCCAGAAAACAAAAATGCACACCATAGATGTTTCGTGGCATGACACTATCTAAGTTTTGTGAATTCATGGGAAGCTTTGGGTTCTCTCGGACTTTGAAACCAAGATTATCAACGTTTGCGGTCTAGTCACGACACCGAGATGTTTGTAATTCGGTGACCATCAGTGCATGAGATCTAAACATGGACCCAATGACACAAAATGGTTTTTAATGCATTTTGCTGTGTTGCAGCCTGTGCTTGTAATTCAAACCTGAGCTCTTCACATTAAGTGCATGCCTAGAAAACTCAAATGTCATTTCGACCACAAAGGTGACATGTTTCATATCGAAACCACCATACTTTGTCGAGTTGGAAGCTCCAATTTGTAAGAAGTTTGTCCCAAAACTTATATACCATGTCCTATAAGTGTTATGCCGACACGCCGGTTTCAGTAATTTCACATTTTAGCATTGCACTTGTATTGGCCTATGTTGCATGCAGAAAAAATATCAACGCAAGAAGACACATCGAATGCCGTTCCCTCTATAGAGGTGACATGTTCCGTATGGAAACCACAATGGTTCTTGAGAGAAGTTTTGGTGTGCAAGAGACTTGTCCCACATTGGAAAAAAATTTATCATGTCGTATAATTGTCGTGTCATGACACCGGGGTAAGTTTCAAGAATTACAAACGAGTTGTGGATTTATGATGATTTAATAGCCAAGTTCATCAATGTTTGTGGCCTCATCATGACTTCGAGATGTTTGCAATCCATTCACGTTCGTTGCATGGGACCTAAACAAGGAGCCTAAGGACACAAATACCTTTTTTCAATCCATTTTGGTGACACGAAGCATGTTCGTTAAGTTCAAATTTAAATTATGGACATTAAATGCCTACAAACTTGCTTAGTGTACTATGCAAAAAGCTAAATGAACCATGAGTAATTTAAAGCGGTTCTATACGCATGTCTGAAGCTCGTGCGTGTGTAAGCACGATGTGTGCGTGTCATGCTAGCTTGAGCTTCCTTCTTTGAGAAGTTATCCAGTTTGTACTAAAATGATGCTTTTGTTGGGGAACGTTGCATGGGAAACAAAAAAAATCCCTACGCACACGCAAGATCTATCCATGGCAATGAGCATCTACGAGAGGGAGAGTGGATCTACATACCCTTGTAGATCGCTAAGCGGGAAGCGTTAAGAAATGCGGTTGATGTAGTCGAATGTCTTCACGATCCAAAACGCCGAGCGCCCTCTGATCCCTTCATGATCCATCTTGCGATCCAATCATGATCCGTCACGCGATCAAATCATGAATCGTCTCGCGATCCTGATCACGGTCCTTCCGATCTAGCGTCGAAAGGAAGGCACCTCAGCGTTCAGCACACGTAATACTCGATGAAGATCACCGCCTTCTTGATCCAGAAAGAGGGGGCAGAGAGGTAGATGAGTTCTCTAGCAGCACGATGGCACGCTGACGGTGGTGGTGGAACTATTCTGGCAGGGCTTCGCCTAAGCACCGCCGAAACTAGACTAAAGGAGCAAATGATCTAGACGAAGTAGAGGGAGCACTTGGAAATTAGGGTTGGCCCTCCCTTCTAAATCCTCTAGTATATGTAGGAGGGAAGGAGGGGAGGAGTCAGTCTCAAACCCTCAAGGTTTGGCCGAAATGGGAGGTGGAGGAGTCCGACTCCAATCCTAGTAGGAGCGGGATTCCTCCTCTCCGCTTCGAAACCCTTTCCACCTTCCCTCCTTTGCGTTTTTCGCACCCCTAGACACATGGGCCTTAGTGGGGGGGGTCGTCCAGCCCACTAGGGGCTGGTTTGACTCCTCCCACAGCCCATGAGGTCCTTTGGGTCGATACACCCCTCTCGATGGCTCCCGGTACCCTCCCGACACTCCCGCTACACTACTCAAGTACCCGAAACTTTTCCGATGACCAAAACAGGACTTCTTATATATCAATCTTTATCTCGGGACCATTCCGGATCCCATCGTGATGTCTAGGATCTCATTCGAGACTCCGAACAACCTTCGGTCACCACCATACATAATCTACTATATCGAAACGTCACTGAACCTTAAGTGTGCAGACCCCACGGGTTCGACAACTATGTAGACATGACCGAGACACATCCATGGTGAATAAAAAATAGCGTAACTTGGATGCCCATATTGGTTCCTACATATTCCATGAAGATCTTTATCAGTTGAACCTCTATGTCAAGGATTCAGTTAATCACGTATACAGTTCCCTTTGTCAATCGATATGTTACTTGCCCGAGATTCGATCGTCGGTACCTCCATACCTTGTATAATGTCCTTACTAGCAAGTCTCTTTACTCATTCTGTAATACGAGATCCCGTGGCTAACACTAAGTCACATTGCTTGCAAGGCTTATTGTGATGTTGTATTACCGAGTGGGCCCTGAGATACCTCTCCGTCACATACACACAAGTTATTCCTCCGGTGTTAGTGAGTTGCACGATCTCGTGGTCATAGGAACATATACTTGACATGCAGAAAACTAAAGCAATTAACTGACACGATCGTATGCTATGTTTATAGTTTGGGTCTTGTCCATCACATCATTCTCCTAATAATGTGATCCCGTTAAAAAATGACATCTCATGTCCATGGCTAGGAAACCTTGACCATCTTTGATGAACGAGCTAGTCTATTAGAGGCATACTAGAGACATGGTGTTGTCTATGTATCCGCACATGTATCTGAGTTTCGGATTAGTACCACTCTAGCATGGATAATAAAGGATTGTCATGAACAAGGAAATATGATAATAACTAATTTATTATTGCCTCTAGGGCATATTTCCAACAGTCTCCCACTTGCACTAGAGTCAATAATCTAGCTCACATCGCTATGTGATTTACATTGTTTATGAATCTCACCCAATGAGTTTTGGGGTTCGATCATGTTTTGCATGTGAAAGAGGCTTTAGCCAACGGGTCTGCGACATTCATATCCGTGTGTACTTTGCAAATTTCTATGGCATACTATAGACATTGCTACCACGCTCCACTTGGAGCTATTCCAAATTGCTGCTCCATTATACGTATCCGGATTGCTTCTAAGAGTCATCCGGATTGGTGTTAAAGCTTGCATCGACGTAGCTCTTTCCGACAAACTCTTTATCACCTCCATAATCGATAAATATTTCCTTAGTCCTCTAGTTACCAAGGATAATTTTGACCACTGTCCAGTGATCCACTCCTGGACCACTCTTGTACCCCTTGATAGACTCATGGCAAGGCACACACTAGGTGCGGTACACAAAATGGCATACTATATAGAGCTGATGTATAAGGCATAGGGGACGACCTTCGTCCTTTCTCTTTCTTCTTCCGTGGTCGAGCTTTGAGTCTCATTCAGCTCCACACCTTACAAATCAGGCAAAAACTCTTTCTTTGATGGATCCATTTTGATCTCTTTCAAAATTTTGTCAAGGCATGTACTCATTGAAATTCTTATCACACGTCTTGATCTATCTCTATGGATCCTGATGCCCAATATTTAAGTAGCTTCATTACAGGTCTTCCTTTGAAAAACTCCTTTCAAACAACCCTTTATGCTTTCCAGAAATTCTATATCATTTCCGATCAACAATATGTCATCCACATATACTTATTAGAAATTCTATAGTGCTCCCACTCATTTTCTTGTAAATACAAGTTTCTAATAAACTTTGTATAAAATCAAAATCTCTCATCACCTCATCTGAGCGTATATTCTATCTGTGAGATGCTTGCTCTAGCCCATAGAAGGATCGTTGGAGCTTGCATACCTTTTAGCATCCTTAGTACTGACAAAACCTTCTGGTTGTATCACATACAATCTTTCCTCAAGCAAACCGTTAACGAAACGATGTTTTGACATCCATCTGCTAGACTTCATAATTGAAAAATGTAGCAACTGCTAACATAAATCCAACATTCTTTAGCATCGCTACGGGTGAGAAAGTCTCGTTGTAGTCAACTACGTGAACTTGTCAGAAACTTCTTTTCGACAAGTCGAGCTTTATAAATGGTGACATTTACCATCAGTGTTCGTCTTCTTCTTAAAAGTCCATTTGTACTCAACGGCCTACCGTTCAACGGGCAAGTCTCCCAAAGTCCATACTTGGTTTTCATACATGGATCCTTTCTCGGATTTCATGGCTCCTAGACATTTATTGGAATTCGGGCCCACCATCGCTTCTTCATAGCTCGTGGGTTCACTGTTGTCTAACAACATGACCTCCAAGACAGGATTGACTCACCACTCATGGGTGGTACGAGTCCTTGTCGACCTACGAGTTTCGAAAGTAACTTGATCCGAAGCTTCACGATCATCATCATTTTCTTCCTCTTCACTTGGTGTAGGCGTCGCGGAAACATCTTTCTGTGTCATGCTACTATCCAACTAAAGTGAGGGTTCAACAACCTCATCAAGTTCTACTTTCCTCCCACTCAATTCTTTCGAGGGAAACTCTTTCTCAAGTAAGGACCTGTTCTTAGCAACAAACAGTTTGCCCTCGGATCTGAGATAGAGGGTATACCCAACTATTTCCTTAGGGTATCCTATGAAGATGCACTTTTCCGCTTTGGGTTTGAGCTTATCACATATAAGTATCGCATTCCCATAATCTAAGAAATGATAGCTTAGGTTTCTGCCAAACCATAATTCATGCAGTGTCATCTCAATGGATTTTAGATGGTGCCCTATCTAAAGTTAATGTAGTTGTCTCTAATGCATAACCCCAAAATGATAGTGGCAAAACGATAAGAGACATCATAGTATGCACCATATCCAATAGAACACAACTACAATGTTCGGACGGACAATCACACTATGGTGTTCCAGGTGCCGTGAGTTGTGAAACAACTTCCACATTGTCTTATGTTGTATACCAAACTCGTAACTCAGATATTCACCTCAACGATCATATCATAGACATTTTATCTTCTTGTCACGATGATCTCATACTTCACTCTAAATTTTCATGAACTTTTCAAACGTTTCAGACTGGTGTTTCACTAAGTAAATATACCCATATCTACTCAAAGCATGAGTGAAGGTAAGAAAATAACGATATCCACCACACGCTACAACACTCATTGGAGAGCATTCGTGAAAAGGTATCATTTCCAATAAGTCACTTTCCCCATCCATCATACCGGAAAACGGGGTCTTAGTCATCTTGCCCAAGAGGCATGGTCCGTATGTCTCAACCGATTCGAAATCGAATGAGTCCGAAGATCCATCAGTATGTAGTTTCTTCATGCGCTTTACACCAATATGACATTTAGCGGCAATGCCACAATTTTTTGCTACTATCGTTATTAACTTTGCATCTTTTTGGCATCAATATAATGAACATGTGTATCACCATGATCGAGATTCAATAAACCATTCACACTGGGTGTATGACCATTGAAGGAATTATTCATGTAAACAGAATAACCATTATTCTCTAACTTAAATGAATAACCGTATTGCAATAAACATGATCTAATCAAGTTCATGCTCAACGCAAACACCAAATAACATTTATTTAGGTTCATCACTAATATCAAACGTAGAGAGAGCGTGTGATGGTGATCACATCAACCTTGGAAACACTTCCAACACACACCGTCACCTCACCCTTAGCTAGTCTTCATTTATTCCGTAGCTATTATTTCGAGTTACCAATATTTAGCAACTGAACCGATATCTAATACCCAGGTGCTACGAGGAGTAGTAGTAAGTTACACATGAATAAAACATATATCAAATCTACCAAGTATCCAGGGCAGTTCCGCTTCAGTGACCGTTCTCCTCATAATAGAAGCACTCAGTCTCAGGTTTGGGTTCAACCTTGGGTTTCTTCACTGGAGCGGCAACTAACTTGCCATTCTTGAAGTTTTCCCTTCTCGCCCTTGCCCTTATTGAAACTAGTGGTTTTACCAACCATCAACACTTGATGCTCCTTGTTGATTTAAACATTTGCGGTGTCAAACATCGCGAATATATTAGGGATCATTATTTCCATCCCTGATAGGTTTATAGTTCATCATGAAGCTCTAGTAGCTTGGTGATAGTGACTTGGAGAACTATATCAATCACTATCTTATCTGGAAGGTCAACTTCCACTCGATTCAAGCGATTGTAGCACTCAAACAATCTGAGCACATGCTCACCGACTAAGCTATTCTCCCTCATCTTGCAGGCAAGTAATCGTTGTTGGAGGTATCATACCTCTCAACATGAGCACCAGCCTGAAATTTAATTTCAACTCTTGGAACATCACATATGCTCCGTGACATTCAAAACGTGTTTGGAGCCTAAATTCTAAGATGTAACGCAAGACGCGCTGAACTATCAAGTTGTCAGCAGAACGTGCGTGTCAGATGTTCACAACATCCATAGTCATTGTTTGAGGGGGTGGCACACCGAGTAGTGCATTAAGGACATAAGCCTTTTGTGTAGCAATGGGGACAATCCTCAGATCACGGACCCGCTCCACATTATTGCTACCATCATCTTTCAACTCTATTTCTCTAGGAACATATAAAAATTTCAAGGGAACTACAATGCGAGCTAGTAATCTACAACATAATTTGCAAAGACATTTTGACTATGTTCATGATAATGAGTTTAGTTAATGATATTACTGAAAAACTCCCACTCAAAATGACATCCCTCCGGTCATCCGAGTGCTCCATGATCCAAATTCACCAACCCAAGTCCGATCATCACGTGAGATGAGGTGGTGTCAATGGTGAACATGTCCATCTTGATCATATCTACTATATGACTCATGTTTGACCTTTCGATCTCTTGTGTTCCGAGGCCACGTCTGTACATGCCAGGATCGTCAAGTTTAACCCGAGTGTTCTACATGTGCAACACTGGCTTGCACACGTTGTATGTGAACGTAGAGTGTATCACACCCGATCATGACGTGGGGCTTCAAAATGCCGAACTTTCGCAACGGTGCACACTCGGGGAGAACACAATTCTATCTTGAAATTTTAGTGAGGGATCACCTTATAATGCTACCGTCTTCCTAAGCAAAATAAGATGCACAAAACGAATAACATCACATGCAAATCATAAGTGACATGATATGGCCATGAACTTATGCTTTTGATCTCCATCTGTAAAGTACCGGCATGATCTCCACCGTCACCGGCATGACACCATTATCTCCATCATCTTGATCTCCATCAACGCGTCGCCATCGAGGTTGTCACGCCCACCATGCTTCTACTACTATTGATACCACTTAGCGATAAGGTAAAGCATTACATAGCACTTAATGATTGACATGC
This sequence comes from Hordeum marinum, assembly GCA_022496015.1. Classification (NCBI taxonomy): domain Eukaryota; kingdom Viridiplantae; phylum Streptophyta; class Magnoliopsida; order Poales; family Poaceae; genus Hordeum; species Hordeum marinum. The sequence goes on from CM039673.1 coordinate 301,032,461, forward strand.
AGGTCATACAATAATGAAAGACAACCCTATGGCTTCTACCGGTTGCCGTACTCATCGACATGCAAAACATGATCATCTCATACATCACATATATCGCATCATGTAATTGGCCAAATCATATCACAACATACCCTGCAAAAACAAGTTAGAAACCCTATAATTGTTGTTGCATGTTTTATGTGGCTGCTACGTGTATCGAGAAAGAACGATTTTTACCTACGCAAAAACCACAACGGTGATACACAAATTTCTATTCAACCTTCTCAAGGACTGCCTTTGTCGAATCCGATCCAACTAGAATAGGAGATACAGATACCCGCCAACCATCTTTATGCAACAAAGTCACATTTCAGTCAATGCAACCGGTCTCTCGTAAGCGTACGAGTAAGGTTGGTCCAGGCCAGTTCATCCCACAATACCGCCGGATCTAGAAAAGACCAAGGGAGGAAGCAATCTGAGCATCAATGCCCACAAACTTCTTTGTGTTCTACTCGTGGTCTCATCTACCCATAGACCTAGATCATGATGCCACTGTTGGGGAACGTTGCATGGGAAACAAAAATTTCCTACGCACACGCAAGATCTATCCATGGTAATGAGCATCTACGAGAGGGAGAGTGGATCTACGAGTGGGAAAGTGGATCTACATACCCAAACAGCCGAACGTCTCGCGATCCCATCACGATCCATCTCGCAATCCAATCATGATCCGTCCTCCGATCCCATCATGATCTGTCCCGCGATCAAATCATTAATCGTGTCGCGATCCTGATCATGGTCCTTCCGATCTAGCGCCGAACGGACAATGCCTTCGCGTTCAACACACGTACAGCTCGATGACGATCTCCGCCTTCTTGATGTAGTAAGAGGGAGCAGAGAGGTAGATGAGTTCTCTAGCAACGTGACGGTGCTGGGGCGGTGGTGGTGGAACTTTTCCGGCAGGGCTTCGCCTAAGCACCACCGAAACTAAACTAAAGGAGAAAACAATCTAGAGGAAGTAGAGGGAGCACATGGCAGTTAGGGTTGGCTCTCCCTTCTAAATACTCTAGTATATATAGGAGGGAGGGAGGGGAGGAGGCAGCCTCAAACCCTCAAGGTTCAGCCGAAATAGGAGGTGGATGAGTCCTACTCCAATCCTACTAGGAGTAGGATTCCTCCTCTCCCCTTGGAAACCCTTTCCACCTTTCCTCCTTTGGATTTTTCCCACCCCCAGTAGCATGGGCCTTAGTGGGGGTTTCGGCCAGCCCACTAGGGGCTGGTTTGACTCCTCCCATAGCCCATGAGGTCCTTTGGGTCTAGACACCCCTCCCGATGGCCCCCGGTGCCCTTCCGGTAGTCCCGGTACACTACCGAACTACCCAAAACTTTTCTGGTGACCAAAACAGGACTTCTTATATATCAGTCTTTACCTACAAAACATTTCGGATCTCCTCGTGACGTTCAGGATCTCATCCGGGACTCCAAACAACCTTCGGTCACCACCATACATAACTCTACTATACCGAAACGTCACTGAACCATAAGTGTGCAGACCGTGCGGGTTCGAGAACTATGTAGACATAACCGAGACAACTCCACGGTCAATATATAATAGCGGGACATGGATGCCCATATTAGTTCCTACATATTCTACGAAGATATTTATCGGTTGAACCTTTATGTCAATTATTAAGTTAACACCGTATGCAGTTCCCTTTATCCATTGGTATGTTACTTGCCCGAGATTCGATCATCGGTATCTTCATACCTTATTCAATATCCTTACTGGCAAGTCTGTTTACTCATTACGTAATACAATATCCCATGGCTAAAACTTCGTCACATTGCTTGCAAGGCTTATTGTGATGTTGTATTACCGAGTGGGCCCTGAGATACCTCTCCGTTACATGGAGTAACAAATCCCAGTCTTGGTCCTTGCCCACTCAACAGACACCCTTCGAGATGCCTGTAGAGCATCTTTACTATCACCCAGTTACGTTGTGACGTTTGATACATACAAGGTATTCCTCCGGTGTTAGTGAGTTGCATGATGTCATGATCATAGGAACAGATACTTGACATGCAGAAAACTATAGCAATAAACTGACATGATCATATGCTATGTTTATAGTTTGGGTCTTGTCCATCACATCATTCTCCTAATGATGTTATCCCATTATCAATTGACATCTCATGTCCATGGCTAGGAAACCTTGACCATCCTTGATGAACGAGCTAGTCTATTAGAGGCATACTAGGGACATGGTGTTGTCTATGTATCCACACATGTATCTGAGTTTCCGACCAATACAATTCTAGAATGGATAATAAAGGATTATCATGAACAAGGAAATATGATAATAACTAATTTAGTATTGCCTCTAGGGCATATTTCCAACAATTATAGCCAAAGACGCTTCTCCCGCCACTGCCCCGATCGGTCTCCCGCCACTCCCCCAATCGGTTTCCTGCCGAAGCGCTGGCCCTGTCATCAACCTCCTAGACGAAGAGGACGAGACGGAGCAGGCCAGAGTGCATGGAAAAGCGGCATCACGCCATCGATCATGAGCAAGACGTCATCATCAGCCCCCATGCCACCATCGCACACGGTTTCTAGTACTACCAGAAACGTCTACGATGTGTGTCAGTCCCACCGATTTCCCATCGGGTATGCCTTGTATATGATAGGAGGCAACCACTACAACCAAGACGCATCTTTCTAGCTCGTGACCCATTCGAATGGAACTCGAAAGTTAAGTGTGCTTTCGGTGGAGTAGTCAAGGATGGGTGACTGGTTGGGAAGTTGCTTGATTTCAAGGTTCATTTAGGCGATGTGATATAATAACTATAGGCTTAAAAAATGCCTATAGTGATACGTCATTCTGGCTAAATAAATCTTGAGATCCTTGTTTTGAAAATATCCATGATTTTCTTTTGCTTCTTTTGCTGTTTTGAAAATGTATGTCCAGTTATCTCAACTAGGTGCATGCCACATCATAGATAGTGTACCGTTGTCTATTAATTGTTGAAACACTAGACAACACCATTTTTGCATATACATTTGGCCATATGCAGGGGGATGGTGTTTATCTAGCCCCGCTCAACTGGTCTTCGCCGACGCGCTAACTCGTGGGACCGCGTGATCTATATATCCCTCTTGTCCAACGACAATATGTGATGGTTTGACCATATTAAGGTATAAATTCTCTTGGTTGTCTTACGAAAATTCAGACATGGATAAATGAGTGACAAAGTTTGAACTAGGTCATGTATTCATATGACCACATATATCCTACGACACATAGTGTAGGGGGCAACACCCTATGTTGTGTTTGTCATGAAACCCTTTTCTGTCACATTGGACACTTTTAGGAAGGCACATATGCAGCATGTGCCACACATTAAAGTTGCGCATTGCGAATTTAAACATGACAACACCATGTTCGTACATGTATATACTTCATCCAAACCTAATTACAAGTCTTTTTTTAGAGATTTCACTACAAACTACATATATATTTAGGAACGAAGGGAGTATATATTTGCGCCACTAGAAGTCGTGGTTGTGTTTTAACCCTCTCTTGCATTTTTTTCTCGTTTAAAATAGCAAACGAAACTGCCGAATCAACCGTATGCGATTGTACCCCGAGCAGAGACGAGTGTCCTACTCTAACCGTGTGTGATGCCAGGATTTTCTTAAAAAAAACGTGTGTGATGCCTGTACACAGCAAAATCGGCCTTGCCTAGTGGTGCCAACCGCAAGTAACAGCCAGTGTAAAGGGGTAATGTGCACAGTACAAATCCGAACCCAACGTTGACCTATAAAAGATCTCGTCGGTGGCAGCTAACATCTCTTTTCCCATCGATAGCTCGCCACCACCAACACACACACCAACTGGAACCATTCCTCAACCATGGGTATGTGCATGACGCTTTCTTGATAGTATTAGACGACGACGTGGTAGAGGATTTCGATGCGTTGGCCGCCATGGTGGGCAATGGCAAACTGCCAGCTGCCGCGACCGGCGAAGACGGGGTAGAGGATTTCGACGCGCTATCCTCCATATCGATCAATGGTCAACCATCATCTGCCGTGACCGATGACAACGATGACGACCCTGAGTTTTAACGTCGGATGCTGATGGCCATCGCTCTGTCTGTCTAGGAATCGGGCCTCGATGCGTTCCTATGCGACAAGGGCAAGTCTCGTCTCAGTGTGGGGGTGGAACAATCTATTGCATGTATGGATGGCATCCGCAACACAGCTAGGTATCTGAAGCGACAGAAACGACGGAAGAGTGCGAAGAGGAGGCGGAACTCGGATGCAAAGGGCAAAAAGAGGCGGGGGCAGGGACAGAAGGTGGCAGAGCTGGCTGCCGCGTGCCTCTCAGCCGTGTTGGAGGCCAGTGCAGACCTTGTAGCTATGCCGGAAGCCCTGGCAATAGTAGCCACGGTGACCAGGTACGCAGCTCAAGTGAGATCGGCGCCCTTATGTATCCCGATGGCCCACCTAGATGCCACGACATCTTCGTTGAGAACGGCAAACTCGACGAGAGGCGCCGCAACGCTCCGGCGAGGTAACCCTGCCGGTCTCTGCCGTGGAACCAGTGGAGCTCATCGACTTGACAAGCTCCTCTGAATACTTGTTCTGAGGTGAGGAAGATCATGAGGAAGGTGGATGCGTGGTGGTTGTATGCATCCATGGCGTAGTGAATATTTTGTGTAGTTCATATTCATGTAAATTGATGATTTTTTTGTAAATTACTGAGCGTATGAACTAAGTCAACTTATCCGCTGCAAAATAAGGCATTTTGTGTTGAAATTTTTCCAAATGTTTGTGTCATCTGTTTGTGGGCATGTGGAAATTAGGATGAATTTTACATCTGCGACTGAAATTGACGATGAACCGTGTCAGATGAACCTGCCTTCAGAAATCTTAGAAAGAGCTACCTGCCTCGAGCGATGCAAAAATTCGTGGTTTCGCGGCACGACATTTCGTTACGGTGAAGAGCGTACACACTTTATTATGTTTGTACCATGTGCGATCTTGGTTGCTCCCACCAAGTTCGTTTGCCAAAATTTAATTGGAAGTGGTATTTCAACTGCATGCCGCCTTTCCTCGTCCACCGCATCGACCCTATAGTAAAATTTCAACTATCGAGGCATTTGCAAAGTGGCCATCCCTTGTCCACCACCTTCTCCACCCACACCATTACTACTAAAATTTTCAACAGTAGCGACGCATCTGACACCCCCCATATGCACAACACCCCTCCCCCTTCCTCCCCCGCTTGAACCGTAGCTCGCCGCCGCCGCCTCCCACCACCAACCTCTGCCGGTCTGCCCGTGGCTCATACTTAAACAAGTTCAGGGGATACAGCTCCACGATATGACCCTCCTGGTGGGCCGGGTCAACCTATTGGCGGCTTGATATTTGTGTCTAAGATGGGCCTTGTTGTGAACACAGAAGATAAGATGATCTACCGAATAGGCCGATGGTGATCCAACACGAGAAGATTCCGGCTTAGAGCCTAAAAGGTGGTAGACGCTGAAGACCTTCCTTGCTTGAAAGGCAAGAAAAATATAGAGACATGTTAGGTTACGGGGTGATGTTTTGACCCGGATGTCGGTGTCAAAACCGGCAGATCTCGGGAAGGGGGTCCCGATCTGTGGGTCTTAGATTGATGGGTAACAAGAGACAAAGGAGACGATATTTACCCAGGTTTGGGCCCTCTTGATGGAGGTAAAACCCTACGTCCTACTTTGTTTGATTTTGATGATGGTGTATCGAGTACAAAGTTGATCTACCTCAAGATCGTATGTAGTGGTCTAAACCCTAAGAGCTATGCTCGTATGATGATATGATCTATGATAATATGATTGTTCCTAATGACTAGCCTCGCCTCGGCTTATATAACACACCAGAGGCCTAGGATAACGAGAGTCCTAGTCGGCTATGTCGATGGAGAGGAGTCCTTGTCTTGATCACCAAGTCTTGTGGAATCATCCTCATATGCATCATGGGTTGTCCGAACTGGCCCATTAATGAGCCGCCCTGGGGGTCGTCGGCTCGACCCACCTATCGGGACATGACGTGGTGAGTACCCCCTAGTATAGTACATCATCAGTAGCCCCCTAAATAGGTTTTCAAGTTAGGGGTGCTCCTCGGTTCTTACGAATAGTTCTTCTTATTTGGTCGTCAGCCTTGAAATCTGGTTCGATAAATCTTCCCATCAATGATCTCGAGGATCGCCGAGGTGAATCCGAAGAGTTCAAAAGTCGGGCATCTGAGGAGCCGCTTTAAGTTATAAGCCTGTATTAATGCCTCATTATTTTTACGACACAACTTGGGTCTGAAGTGTTTCCCGTGTGGTGGTATCCTCTTGTGTCTGAGATCCAACGTCGGACTGTATCCGAGGTGTCTTTTTGAGCCCGAGCTCCGACGCTGGTTGGCATCCGAGATGTCATAGGATACCTCGGTCTCTGAATATTTGAAGTGTTTCATATGAGCTTATATATCGGGATAGTCTTTTATGGAGCCAGCCGTTCGCAGTCGAGCTTTATGCCGGATTGCTTCCGAAGTGTCTTCAATGTTGACCTTTATGCCGGAATGCTTCTGAGCTCCAACGCCGGACGGCATCCGAGCTCCAACGATGGTTAGCGTCCAAGGTGTCATAAACTACCTCGGTCTTTACAAGATTGAAAAAATTCAACCAAGCTTAATGCCGGAAATGCCCTATATGGAGCCAGCCACTTGCGCCCGAGCTTTATGCCGGACTGCTTCCGAGGTGGGGCACCACCTCGACCGCGGGCTGATTTTTTGTCGATATTTTTGATTAGTGCAATTTATTCTCTCCCGAGATATATAGCCAGTAGCCCTCAAGGTGCGTGTCGGTCTAAAACCTGAGATGCCCCTGAAGGAATAATAATACTCAAAATAAAACCCCTAATCCCAGTAGCCCCTGAGACTTAGGTCGATTTGCAAAATCGGCCTGAGGATCAAGTTCTTTCTTGGTGGCATTCATTAGGGATGTAAACTCTGTACGCAGTAGTTTCCGAGACTCGGGTTGGGTGCGGCCGACCAACCTAAGGATCGAATCTACTCAAAAACCGTATTGCACTTTGAATTTGTTGCATTGAATAGGCAATGCAGTAGCACCCGAGCCTTAATTTGGGCACGAGTGGTCGAATTTAGGATTGATATTTGTTTGACACAAACTTTGTTACGTTTGACACAATTTATGTGTAATGATTCTATGTATCGAAGTACTTTACATCATTAATGCTCAGATCCGCATTGTACAAAACTTTGTTGACTGACCATCGGCTTCAACCTCCTCGGCCAGTAGCGGAGGAATGTTTGTCCTACTTTATAATGCCTTTATAAAGGCAAAGATTTATGGCAAACAAGGCAATCCGGCCATACGATTTTATAAAGAAATGTATGCGGAGAGATATGTTATATTACTATGTACGAAATATCTTCTTGGAGAAATAGTTCATTTATAAGTTCCTTTTCCCAAGATGTCATGTTGGCCATGATCATGAAACCCCAACTCCGATCATTGCGGGAGGAAAAATATAGAGGATTTAGTTTGGTGAATGTTACCGAACTTTGTGGTCTTTAATGAAGCAAAATTTTCACTTCTGTAGTTGCTGACCAATTATATTCTTAAGTTGGCTAGCTTTTGGCTTCACTCATTCTAAGGTACTAACCCAGATGACCAGGAAGTAACAATCACAGAGATGCTCCCTTTACCCCTTAGCTGAACAATCAGGGATGTAGGGGATAAGCACAGGATCCGAAATACCCAGCTTGGCCAAAATCTTAAATCAAATTGATGCATATTTATGGCGTTATAATGATGATTACGGAAGGCAGCACCTGCATACCGAACACAAATGCTTTTATGCTATATGCTATTTTGACTCCCTTGTGTCCATTAATCATTTGAGAGTGGCCCATCGTTGGCTTCTACCCCTTTGTAGATGCTACGCAAGGTGTTTCCGCAACAACAAGACAACCCTTAGCCGACATCTCGGTGCCCAGAGGCGGTTGTGTTAGCGGAAACAAGGCAATCATATATCCGGGCTTTTTAACTTTCACTTAGTCATATGAGCATATGTTTGGGGGCAACTTAATAGCCCCCGGTATAAGTGGACTCCTCGGATTATTCGAGGTTGAACCACCTACATGTCACGCCCAAGATGCAATCCTATCCCTATTTTGGCACGAGGGCCTCGACAGGGATAGAAGCACATCTCGTCGTGCTGCAAGAATGGATATCATTACAATTACATGTACCGAAGAGATGATTATACGGAATTGGCCTACACTCGCCACAGGCTACATCAAGATCACATCAATACAACAACATAATCAAACAACATATAGAAGAGCAGGGTCCGACTACGGATGAAATCAAACGATAAAATGACATCCATCCTTGCTATCCCAGGTTGCTGCCTGGAACCCATCCTGGATTGACGGTGAAGAAGAAGAAGAATAACTCGAAATCAAACAAGCATCACGCTCACGTTAGAGTATCACATTACCTATACCTACAACTGTTGTTGTACTAATCTGTGAGCCATAGGGACTCAACAATCTCATTTCCAAGGGTATCAAGACTATTAAAGCTTAATGGGTGAGGTATGGTTAAGTGGTGAGCCTGCAGCAAGCGACTAAGCATTTATTTGAGTGGCTAACTTACAAATACAGACAACAGAGTATGGTGGTCTACGCATAACAGACATGAACTAGTAATGATCACTAAGTGATCCTGAACACCTACTTACATCAATCATAACCCCACCGTGTTCTCCCTCGAATAAGGACTCACGAGAAGAGACAGTCATGGTTACGCACACAGTTGGTGTATTTTATTAGAGTTTACTTCAAGTTTGCTCTGACCAGGTATTAAACAAAATATCCAAGTTTGCCACATAACCGCGGGCACGGCTTTCTGAAAGATTTTAACCCTGCAGGGGTGCTCCAACTCGTCCATCACAAATTAACCACACGCCGCGGGAACAACCTCGACCACGGATCTTGTGATCTTCCTTGGAAATTCCATAGGAAATCCGCCACCACGAGATAGCCCGAAGAAAAATCAGAATTCCTCACTCAAGACATTCGAGAAAGGTAAAACAAATCCAGCAAGGCCTCCCGGTGAGCCACATCCGCAGCTAGAGCCATGCGCTCTCTATCCACGGGCATCATCTGTCTATGCGAAGTGGACGGTAGCCTGAAAATGCCTCGAGTTGCCCCAAGGTGGCACCGCCGACTGCTAGGTAAGTGGACCAACACTCATGAGGAGCACTAGCCCAGTTTGTTGATTAATTATCCACGGGGTCTGGAAAGTCCCTAAGCAAGTTTTATTAGGTTGGCAAATGGTAAAACCAATGATGGGCCTTCCGGATAAGTTTTATCCCAAAACGAAAATCAAGGGGGTCCCCATAACAACCCCGAGCATGTTAGGAGTGCTCAGTTATGGACCATAACACCGGTTCATAAGTAACTAGGGCGGCAAGAGTGGAACAAAACACCGAGCAAAAGGCCAATCCTTCCATCCTTTACCAAGTGTATACGTGCATTAAATTAAATAGCAATAATATTGTGATAAGAAAAGAATGTCCATGTTGTCACATGGAAGTAATTGCACCTACACCTAGAAACGCTATAAGAAGGGCTGAGCCAGCGGTAACATAGCCAAACAAAGGTTTGCTAGGAAGGTGGAGGGTTAGAGGCTTTTCATGGCAATGTTGGGAGGCTTGTAAAACAAGTGGTAGGTAACGTGACATAACGATCAAAGTGGGACAACCAGCATAGCAATGATAGTAGCGGTATCCAGGGAAACGTGTCATCTTGCCTGACATCCCGCTCGGAAGAAGAACGAGTCCATGAAGAAGACGATCCAACGTAGTCGAACGAATCCTCACACGTCGAACTCTTTCGAAACTCTATTGAGAAGAAGCAAATCGGAAACAACAATCAACACATGATAAACACCACAACTTATTCATGGCATGATGTGCAACCAAATATGATGCATGTCTGATTGAATTATGCAAGGCATGACATGGCATGGCAAGAACAACAAACAACTACTACATATTAAGTGAAGTTCAATATGTAACGGGTTGCATATTGATGAAACTCCATGTTTGAATTATTTAGTTCACTCCCGTTTAGGTACTCATCAATATTAAATATTTTCAAACATGGAAAGAGGTGAAGCATGAACAATTATATCATCTAGGCATTTTAAATGGGCCCGGAAGCAACATATAGCATTTCCGAAACATCCCCATAAGCATAATATGAATTTGGTAAAGATCTGTCCTAACACAATTTTAGAGTTGTTAAACAGTAAAATAAATGTCACCATGTGATTCTACACGTTTTTCTAGACAAGTTTCATATATGAAACATTTTAAACGGAGCTACGGTTATTTAGTTATGCAATAAACTGTTTTTAACATGACATATACGCAAGATCATACAAACAACAGTTTTACATATTTTATCATGGATGAAAGTTGGATATTATTAATCTACATGAAATTCTATACATTTTACATATATGACATGTTTTTATTGAAGTTGCCAAAATAAAGATAATAGACAAACAAATTATGCATGAATTCTGCCCAAAGAACAAAACAATAACTAAGTGGAGATGGATTCGATCAAGCTACAACACAATCTAGCCCAACGTGGCTGTGGAAATAAACAAAGAAAGAAAAAAACCCAAATACAAAATACGAGGGCACTAGGACTTGATGCTAGGACCTCCCGGTTTGCAACACCAGAAGCTGACCGGTTGAGCTTCAACGAGATTGTACAGAACTATGGATTTGGGGCTAGATGAATCTTCGTACCGAGCAAATATAAACCTTTGAAATAAAAAATAGGCAAAAGAAAACAGGGGCTACAGGGATTAGAACCTAGGACCTCAAGCATAGAAACGGTTAGCGCTAGCCACTGGTGCGTTTCTGTCCAAGAAGGGGCGCTGCACAATTATAACTACATGAACGGCGAGAATTGATTTTCTCTGAACACACGGGGATCTCACTGATCTAGGCAGCAGTCAACGCGGTGGCCAAGAGGGGGCTATGGTGAGATGAGAGGGAGGTTTGCGGCTCGTGAAACCAGGTTTCAAAACACGGAAAAAACGTTCGTTAATAAACCGATGACCGCACTTCTATGGTTGACCGTTCGGATATCAAACGAATTCGGAATTCGGCAGGACGTCTACTTACAATATAAGAAGATCACACACCAAGTTCCGACCCAATCCGAGAATATTTTATATGCACTTTTAAAAACCAATAATTTTGCAATGCTGCAGGCGCGTGTGTGTGTGGTTTGTCTCAAAATGGTCAGCGACGAGAACGGAGAGAACCGGCGAACACGAACGGATTCAAGTTTTCGAAAAAACAAGTGACTATGCTATGCAAATGATGCGAATGATCCAATGATGAATGCGACAACCAAACGAGATGAGAATGGAAATAAAAGGGGAATCTTCTGCAGAGTCGGTCCCGGGCTGTTACACTACAACTTGGACTTTTTAAGAAAGAAAGGTCCTTACTTTTAATCGGATAACCTTGATCGGCTATATTTGGTTGAACACCGCCTGTTGTTCGCTGACCGATTTACACTGGTTGTGAAAGTTAGCTTTCGGCTTTCTTCAACTGAGGTACTTAACTAGTTAAGCCGGAAGTTACAATCGCAGTGGTTCTCCCTTTACCCCTTAGCCGAACAAAGCGGAAACATAAGAGGTAAGCATAGGAGCCGGGCAATCCAGCTATAGACCAAAGACACAACTCGAAATCAATGCATATAAATGCAAAATACTGAGGACACTTTGCCAAGGACTGCATGGAGTAACTCTGTTTTTGGTGAGTTTGATGTTAACCGCAGACCCCCTTTAATACTGCCGATGCGTGAAATGCATTTGGCATTGTACTGCAAGAGTTATGGTTAGAAATAACAAAAAAATTACACACAAAAACTTAATATTTAGACAAAAGAAAATTGTGCCAATCCAAAATTGGTCTAAAATTTAATTTGTGCCTTGGTCGTGCTTTAACATTTTACATCCGATCTCCAGACTGCAAGCGGGTGAGCCTTTGGCTTGAACCTCCATATCCCTAAGGCGGAGTGTTTCTCTGAGACCTGTTTAGCGAACTAAACTCGAGCGGTTTTATAAATAATCCAGGCTATCCGGCTATTGACCACACGCTAGTGTCGGAAAAAGGAGTAGTAGAAAAATCTTTTGCAACAACTAAGAAAAAAACACAATTATTGTAAAATGGCTCATACAAATTTAAGAGCCCCTGGTTAAATCGGGTAAATAGAACTTTTAATAAACAAAGTTTCTTTGCTTAACAAAAAATACAATGCTTGGTTGCACCGAACAAAAAAATAAAATTTCAAAGAGAGCTGAGGACGAAAACGACTTAGGTTGTTTATGCGGTCAGTGCGGTTCGGAGTTGTGACGGTACAAAGACGTAGTCCTTGGTTTGGCCGGTGTCCCAACCCCCAAGACCAAGGTAAACGAGCATAGATCTCACACTGAGAAGTGGCAACGCAACACGGTTGCTGTGGTGAGGCCCCCGGTGCAGCCGAGGAGAGTAGTTTGGCAGCGTGACGACGAAGCACCCAATTATCACGGGAAAATAAAGTGTTTTAATAATTAAATTTTATTTAACACAAATATAATGCTTGGTCGAACCGAGAAAAAGTTAATAATTGAAAAAAGTTGAGCATGAAAGCGACTTAGCTGGTTAATGTGCTTGTGACGTGTGTCGAGCTTCTAGTGGGTCAATGTCCCAGCCCCCAAGCCGGTCATGAGGTAGCCGAAGAAGAGCTCGACTTGATGTAGTGACAACAGAACACTTTCGATGGGCCGAGGAGACACTCCCATTCCATTCGAACAAAAGGAGTAGTTCGGCAGCGTGACAGTGAAGCCCCCACGTCCGTCGGCAATGTAGGCGCGCCAAGGTGACCACAAGACACAGCCGAAGTTGATTACCTATGCACACAATATAGTGCAAGTTAAGAGTAATAACAAATAAAGGTAATATTAGTTTGTAAAATTCTTCTACTTAGTTAATTTAAGTGAAGCAAATAAATAAAGGTACCTAGGAGGCTAAGCAAAGAGTTCGTCTTGATGAAGTGGCGATGCTGCACGGTCGATGTGGCGAGGCGAAGTCCCCGTTCCAGCTAACATGGTGAAGCTAGTCTGCTGGTGACGCCGAAGTCCCTGATGCAGGTTGATGAAGAGATGGCAAAGCCCCCGGTCTAGCCGAGGTGACGGAGCAAGTCGGCTGGTGCTGCCGAAGTCTCATGCCAGTCGAGGTGTCAAAGCAGGTCGGTTGGTGATGCCGAAGTCTCTAGCCAACCGAGGTGTCGGAGCTGGTCGGGTGGTGACGCCGAAGCCCCCAGAACAGGTTGATGAGGAGATGACGAAGCCCCCAGTCTAGGCGAGGTAACGGAGCAGGTCGGTAATATGATGCTAGGCCCATGCCAGCCAAAGTGTGAAAGCATGTCAGCATGGTGCACGTCAGCTTGAAAAACCGATAGCGAGGCAATGCCGACGCGGGTCGGAATTCGTGACGCGGACAATGATGGATTGTTGAAGCAACGAAGCACCCGACCCGTACATCCTGTGGATGACGAGGTTCTCTTGATGATTATTCAGCACCCGCAATGCCAAACTCTAGGCCGGCGAACCAAGATGATGAGAAAATTTCCTTTAAAAAGGGCGTTTGACAACCCGTTCATGAAAAATATGAACTCAGTCGGCTTCATTTTCTTGCAGAAAATAGATCCAAAATTTGTTGTACTCATCGGACATTTCCCGGAGTTTGGATGGTCAGATCGGCTGAAATTTTGAGGGGTGATCGGTATAATAATTCCGCAGCCAGTGAACGGTAGGATTTTCCAACGGATGTGCGAGCTGAATACTGGACACCTCGCCCTAAACTCATCCAGATTCCCGTCCAGGTTCGACATGGCTCCTGTATATCGAAGATTGCCATAGACTCCTCCATCAAAATGAGACAAAATTTTGCAGGGTTATTGTAGATACAGTTCCGCATAATTCCACTAAAGCAATCATCAAAGCAATGCTTGAGGAAACAGGGACGATGAACACAAATTTGCCATCCTGAAAAACTACAATATGCAAACGAGCCATCGATCCTTCTAGCAATCTCACAATGGAACTCTCAATGAAAGCACCAATTTCGGTGTCAAAACCGGTGGATCTCAGGTAAGGGGTCCCGATCTGTGGGTCTTAGATCGATGGGTAATAGGAGACAATGGAGACGATATTTACCCAGGTTCGGGTCCTCTTGATGGAGGTAAAACCCTATGCCCTGCTTTGTTTGTATTGATGATTGTGTATCAAGTACATAGTTGATCTACCTTGAGATTGTATGTAGTGGTCTAAACCCTAAGATCGATGCTCGTATGATGATATGATCTATGATGATACGATTGTTCCTAATGACTAGCCTCGCCTCGGCTTATATAACACACCAGAGGCCTAGGATAACAAGAGTCCTAGTCGTCTACGTCGGTGGAGAGGAGTCCTTGTCTTGATCACCAAGTCTTGTGGAATCTTCCTCGTATGCATCATGGGCTATCCGAACTGGCCCATTAATGAACCGCCCTATGGGTCGTCGGCCCGACCCACCTGTCGGGAGACGACATGGTGATTACCCCCTATTCAGTGCAACGTCACCGGACACTGTTGTAAAACCTGGGGTCTTGTCATATATATAAAGGCAAGCCCCAGAGGCAAAAAGATAAGTTAGTCACCCTCAAAAAGCTAGGTTAGCAATCCCGCATCCTTGTGATGGAGATCTCCATCAATCTAGACATAAAGCAAGACATAGACTATTACCTCCATCGGAGGGGCCGTACCTGGGTAAACCTGTCGGTGTCAAAATCGGTGGATCTCATCTAGGGGGTCCTAAACTGTGAGACTAGAATCGATGGTAACAGGAGACGAAGGGGACATAGATTTACCCAGGTTCGGGCCCTCCTATGGAGGTAATACCCTATGTCCTAATTGGTTGTATTGATGATGTGAGGGGTTACAGAGTTGATCTACCTCGAGATCGAACAACTAACCCTAGATGAGTGGTTCTGCCCCTATACCCTAAAATCCTCCGGCTTATATAGATGTCGAGGATGCCTAGGGTTTACACAAGGTCGGTTACATGCCGAAGAGATAAACATGCCTATTTTCTACATCACACATGGAGTGCAAGCTGTGCTTTCCGAAGCTTCCATCTTGGAGATTGGGCCTTCATATCTTCGAGTGTTCGATAAGTAGCCTATATAGTCCGGCCTAAACAATAGGTCGGCTATGCGAGGACCCCCTAATCCAGGATTCCCTCAGTAGCCCCCGAACTTGCCTCCAACGCCAAGGGTCTTTAGATCCAATTGCTTTGCAAACAGAGTCTCGACTTTCAAGGTGAGTTCCTTCCCGCCGAACTATAGTTTAGCCTCCGATGATAAGTAGTTTTCTGCATCGTGGCACGTCCGAACACTGCAAATTGGTTGGCCCTGAAGGACAAACGTCAGGGGGCAAACAATGTTCCTCTGATGACCTCTCTGACGAAAGGTCACGGCCCACCACGACCGCTAGGCCAGTTACATAGACTCGATTGACGGTTCGAGGCCATTTTAATCATCACGATCTACCAATATACCGATCATGTCCTGTTTTATATGGGATATACTGAATCACGCGTGCGCAATGGCTCGCACGTCTCGAGAAGTGGAGAGGTTCATGGCACAGCAAGGGGAGTCCAAATCGATAGGCCTCATAAAAAGAGGAGGAAAACCCGGAAGGCTATTCACGCTCTCCATTCAACTTCTCCGCCTCCCATTCCTTTGCGACTCTGAAGCTCATCTAGGTCTCTTCACCCCCACCTCCAAGATCAGCAATGGCGGGATCCAACGGCCAATGGGAAGCTTCCACGACCACCCATCAGGACATTCTCGACCTCAAGAAGGCTGGTTACTTCTTCGCAGACATCCCTCACCGTGTGGCAGAGGAGGGCCAAGTGATCCCCACCCCCAAGCTAGGCGAAAGGGTGGTGTTCATCCCCCACTTCATCAGAGGACTGAGTTTTCCCCTCCACCCCTTTGTTAGGGGGCTAACGTTCTTCTACAGCCTCGACTTCCACGACCTCCCGCCGAACTCTATCATGCACAACTCGGTGTTCATCCTCGTCTACGAGGCCTTCCTGCGCATCGAGCCACACTTCGGGCTCTGGCTTTAGTTATTCAAAACCAAACCCAAGTGTGTCGACGACAAGCATGCAGATTGCGGTAGGGCCATCATCGGCAAGCTCACCCATGTCGGGTCGCCATCAGGCACCCTTATTGACAGCATCAAGGGGTGGCAGAAGGAGTGGTTCTATGCCACCGAACCACAACAAGAAGGTCAGTATCCCGCTGCTGCATTCAAATCCAGTCCGCCCACCTAACTGGTTGCATGGCTTGAAAAGGGCCTTGTCTAGGGATCGGGCAAGAAGGTGAGCGACCTACAGAAGCGCATCCGCTCGATGGTCAAGGAGGGCACCAAGTTGACCGATGTGGTCCAGGTGATGCTCCGGAAACACATCCTCCCTTGCTAGTGCAAGGGCACCCCCCTATGGGCTCATGAGCTAGACGCTGAGCCCATAGTCAGGAATCTCTTATGCACGACATGGGAGAAGTTATGGAAGGCACTCTTCAAATCATAGAAGAGTTGGCCATCCGAGGAGGAGGACAAGGGTCTGCACGCCGCCAAGCCAGATTCCGAGGTACGATACACCCCATCTTGGTCGGCTTCATTACATACGAAAATCTCATAACCACTTATCCGATTTGTCTTTGCAGAGATGGCTGGAGAAAGCCATCAACATTAATAGTCAGGCGCCTCAGCCCGAGACGAAAGGACCGGGCTGTTAGCAAAAATGCAAGTGGTAAAGCCTTATGAGGCTCCCACGAAGAAAGAGAAGAAGAAGAAGAAACCAAGCTAGGCTGGCATCCGCATCAAGGACCATCCTAACACAGCATCCGAGGATACCCCCGCCTCCTCGAATTAGGAGCAGGCTGAGAAGGAGGAAGAGGAAGAGGAGGAGGACGACGACGACATAGAGGGCAAGGGGGAGGCAATTCCCCCCGTGTCAGGAAAAGAGCGGCGTCTTTGGATGCTCCGGAGCAGATCCCTCCTCCTGCCCAGAAGAGGGCGCGGCAGACGTGGGTGATTCTGGCCGACAATAGTTCAGACTTGGGCACCACATCTGAAGACCTCGAGGAGGTTCCACGAAGGAGCCTACGGGTCAAACCCCCTCCAAAAAGGTTAGGATCCAAAGACCCTCCTATTCATTATGAATAGATTTAGAGTTTGTTAACATGCAGGTGATTGACCTTGCAGCCCCTCACGCATTATCCCTACCGAGATGATATCGGACGGGGAGACCCCGCCCGCCGAACTGGCGAAGAGCGGGGGTGCCTCACATACCACCACTCTAGGCGCCACGTGGGACGCCATGGAGGTGTCGTCCCAGCACACTCGTATGGAGGCGGACACCAGTGGCGAGGGAGACCATACCTTGGCCGGGGCTAACGCCTCGGCCACTGAAGGCCGAGGGGCAACACCCCATCCGAATATCGAGGAGGCCGGGCGAGCGGGCGCTCAGTCCCCTCCGAGAACATCTTCAGAGCGCACTATGCCTCTAGAGGCACCGGTCCAATACCCGAGAGGTGATCGGGGAATCCGATCATCACCGACACCACCGACCAATAGGTGGTCGGTCATGGAGGAGGCTCTATCGAGCGCCTCCATCCCCGAGGATAACCGTACTCTTATGGGTGCGGTACTACACAACATCCAGTCCATTGACAACGGACTAAAGGAGGCCTTCAAAGGTCTTCTTACGGGTTTTCAAGTAACTCACCCGATGTGCTTATTTGCAAACTTTTTATTTATTCATATTATATACATGGCAGCCCTCGAGCCCTAGGTGAGGTGAAAAAGCTCACCTAGGGGTCACGTCTGTATCCGATATCGAACTAGATACACTTTAAGGTGTCCAACATGTTAGAATATCTCAACATATGATCGAATTGTCTATAATTCGGGAATTGAGAGCCCATGTAATGTATCGACTGTGTGTGTAATGTAGGCTTCGTCATTGGTGGCGGCCATAAATGGAGCCAAACTGGAAGAGTTAAATCGGAAGCTTAAGAGCTCCGAAGACGAAGTTGAGGCCCTTAGCCGAAGGTTTGACGAGGCTCAAGGTATGTCAAAACAGAATCCAAATGCCTTTGTCTGAACTCTATCGTCCTGATACTTGTCAATGTAGCTTTTTCACATCGTATAATGCACGCGCATCCTCGGCGAAGGAGATGGAGAGGCTCAAGGCCGAGCTCCAGCATGCGAAGGACGAAACGGCTGTCGCCCTTTCCGCCATTCGGGACACCAGTGGCAAGCATGAAGCTCGTGTGGTAGAGGTCCAGTAGGAGCTCAACAACGCCAGCAAAAGATGCGAGGCCTTGGAGCAGAAGAATAAGGTGAGCTCGGTCGAACTGTCCACTTTAAAAACCAAACTGTAGAAGGAGCAGATGGACAGCCGGTTCTACGAGGAGCAAGTGCGCCGAGCCAAGGACATAGCAGATGGTAAGCCGTACTCACTAAAGTGCGTATTCAGGGATAGCAAATTCACATTGCTTACCCGAGTGTGACGATCATCACGCGCATCTTCCGATCTCCAGAAGAGCATGGCGGACGCCAATCAGCTATTCACTTTGTAGGGAGAAGGAGATGAAGTTCGGCTGTCCTGGGCACAGTTTCAAGCCGCCGAACGTCCTCCTCTTCTGGTGGAGTTGTTGAAACAGCTGATGGAGCTGCACCAAATGGCGGAGCCGGCCATGAAGGACCTCTGCATCTGCTTATGGCCAGGCGATCCATTGCGAGGCAACTACTTTGGCCTGGTGCAGAGGTTGATTGCTGCTTCGCCCCGCCTCGACACCGTCAAGCGCTCCTCGTGTATCGAAGGAGTCAAAATGGCCCTTGCGAAGGACAAGGTGCACTGACCGGTGCTAAATCCGATGAAGTTAGCCACCAACCCATGCCACCCAGGAAGGAGCATCGACACCCCGAGCTATACTTCAATGGAGTGATGGAGAGTGCTTGGGTGATAGCGTCATAGTGTTTGGGTGATAACATGTTTGAATCAGCTATAATGCGTCTGAAGACTTGCCCAAACTTTTAATGACATTAGTATTTATTCTTATATTTGTTTAATGCTGAAAGATGCAAATCGTTGGCTTCCGTCCCCATGTAGAAACTACATGATGTGTCTATGCCAATGCACTATGTCCCATAGCCGAACGATCGGAATCCGAAGGCGGTATAGTGCGACAGACTAGGCAGTCAGACTATAGTGCTTTATTTGTTTCACTTAGACGTATGGGCGCGAGAAGGACTACAGGAAGTTTATAATTAGCCACTGAAGTGTTGTGATGTTCGGACGAACCGTTGCCAAAGCCGGTATCACAATGTTTGTGCAAAGGGTAGGTTCCTCGTATAACACGGAATAACCGCATACGAGGATTGAAGTATAATACTTCCAGCTCGGGGTTCACAGACTGGATCGGGCATACTATGACAGTCCGTTTTCGGCTTTCTCCCCTGATGTGCTTGACCAGACTATCCAGAAGCACAATCGCATGGGTGCTTCCTTTTCCCTTTTAGCTAAACGAGCGGAACGTAAAGGGGCAAGCACAAGAGCTGGGCAAACCAACTTATTGACCAAAGACATAGTTCGGAACCGATGCATATAAAGCAAATGCCAAGACGCCAAACACATGATAGATAAGGTGATTTGTGTTTGAACTCGAGCCCCTGGTCTACTAGTCAGTTACCTCGCATCAAGCTGAACAGGTCCACGAACAGAGGGAGAGAGGAGAAAAAATAAGCACCGAAAAAAGGACAGATGAGGCAAACTTGCGCCACGCAATTTGCATTTTCTCAACAACTCTTATAGCTCGAATTTCTGAAGCAACTGTTTATAGGTATACGAAAGAGATGAAAATATATAGGAGTTGTTGTACCAGGGGTCTCCAATTGATAACCTGCCATCCTCGATATGCCCTGTTGCTAGTTGACTCCTCCTCTTAGATGCACCTTGATGGCTGTTAGTGTTCGGCGGATGGATCTTGCAAGTAAGGTCTTGAGAGGCCTCCTACTTGTAGCTAAGATTTATGCCATAGGAAGGCTCCTTTAGGAGCGCCTGCATTTAGTTTGAAGACATGTTGATGGTAGAGGTTCAGACCAACCAAACACCCATCTTTATTTCCCCATCGCTACCCATGGAATTTTAAGTGCGAAGTTGTGCCTTCTTAGCACGTACTTTTCTGGTCTTAGGGTTGTGTGGTGGGGGGCGAGTCCCTATAGAAGGGAGGGGGAAGGATCTGAGTTTTCGGTCTGAAACCGAACTCGCTTCCTAGCCTTGTGTGCCTCTATGGCGGATGTCAGAACTTGTCGATCTTCTTTGTAGCTGAATTCGACCGCTACGGACAGTGCATGTTCCCCAGTTCTAAGGGAGCACTTTGTATTACCATTGACAGTAATGACCCCCTTGGGGCCTGACATCTTGAGCTTGAGGTATGCATAGTGTGGGACCATGTTGAAACGAGCGAACGTTGTGCGACCAAGCAACGCGTGATAGCCGCTGCAGAAGGGCGGAATGTCGAAGATCAAGTCTTCGCTACGAAAGTTATCGGGCAAGCCAAAAACAACTTCCAAAGTTACGAAACCCGTACGTCGGGCCTTAATGCCTGGGATCACTCCTTTGATGCTAGTGGTGCTGGGTTTGATCCTTGATGGATTTGTGCCCATATTTTTCACCGGATCTAAGTAAATCAGGTTGAGGGTACTTCCTCCGTCCATTTGGACTTTTGTGAGGTGATACCCATCTATAATGGGGTCTAGGACGAGGGCCGCCGAGCGCCCATGATGGATACTTGTCGGGTTATCAAGCCGATCAAAGGTGATCAGGCATGCCGACCATGGGTTGTACTTCGGGGCTACGGGTTCCACAGCGTAGACCTCCCAAATGGCGCGCTTCCTCTCCTTCTTGGGTATACGGGTGGCGTATAACATGTTCACCGTTTTGACTACAGGAGGGAATTTATTCTGTTCACCACCAATTGGACCCCGAGGCTCATCCTCGTCCTTGTTGCGAGAGCTTTTGCCTTGGTCCTCGGGTGGTATCTTGCCATTTTGTTTAAACACCAAGCAGTTGCGGTGTGTGTGGTTGGCGGGATTTTCCGAAGTCCCATGGATTTGGAAAGGCCTTTCCATGATCTTCTCCAACTCAGTGGGTCCGTCGTGATTGCCTTTAGGAGGCTTCTTCCGCTGCCCAGGTCAGGAGTTGCAGAATCCGGCGTTTACAGTCGTGTCATCAGCATCGCTATTATTGTGACGACGCTTATTCTTATTGCGCTTTGGTTTTAAGTTTCCATCCGGGCTTTAGATTCCACGGGATCTTCGGAATTGTGGGTGCATCTTGCCAGCAAATTGTCTTCGCCCGCGCAAAAGTGGGTCATGAGGGAGGTAATGGCGGACATGGTCCAAGGTTTGTCCTGGCCTAGTGGGCGAGCCAGCCATTCGTCCCAAATATTGTGCCAGAAGGAGGCTATGGCTTTAGCGTCTGGACAGTCGATGAATTGGTTCTTCTTAGTCAACAACCGATTCCAGGATTGCCGAGTAGACTCGCTGGCCTTCTGGATGATGTTGCTGAGATCAGAAGAGTCCGTAGGGCGGACATAGGTTCCCTGGAAGTTAGAGCGGAATGCATCTTCTAGGTCTTCCCAGCATCCAATGGAGTTTTTGGGGAGGCTGTTTAACCAGTGCCGAGCTGATCACTTAAGCTTAAGAGGCAGATATTAGATGGCATGGAGATTGTCTCCTCACGCCACGTGGATATGAAGGAGGAAGTCCTGAAACCATACGGTTGGGTCAGTGGTCCCATCACACTGTTCTACATTCACGGGTTTAAACCCCTCAGGGAACTGATGTCACATTACCTCATCTGTGAAGCACAATGGGTGAGCGACGCCTTCGACCCGTGCTATGTCACGCATGTATTCGACATGTGTGTAGCGACCCGATCTCAAGGGATCGGAGTCTCTATGCTTAAGTGTCATCCCTGGATCGTTATGCTGACACACACAGTACTTGAGGATTTACAATAGAGTTCAATCACACATTTATTACATCGAGAATCCTCAAAGATTATTTATTACATTAATGTGGCCTAAGGCCAAATAAAGCAAAGTAATGCGGAAGCTAAAAGTGTAACGAGTCCATCAACTCCACGAGCAAGCTGAGTGCAGAACAACGACCTATCGCACCTTATTCGTCGTCGGATAAATCTGCAACATGATAAGTTGTAGCCGTGTAGGTCAGTACATGGAATGTATTGGCAAGTCACATCATAAACTGTAATGAGCCTACATAGTACATGCAATTTGGCTGGTGGAAAGCTCTCAGTTTAATCTTGCATAAAGCTAGTTTTTCCGTATCAAAAATAATTGCTCTAGTTCTACAAATATCATAAGTCTGAGATGATGCCCATCTCAATCATTCCAAAATTTTGTACCCAGTTGATTAGTTAAGAGTGATAAGATCTCCCTATATTTCCACTACTAAAAGCTCAAGTTGTCCACGACCGGGGACATGGCTAATCGATTAGATTTTTAACTCTGCAGAGGTGGTGCACTTTTCCCCACAAGACTCGACCACATCCTTGATCTAAAGGTCGGGACATAGTCTTTCGAAAGCATTTCCCCTAACCCACGGATAGGCCGGTACACCTACATCATCTACATCTGCCAGCCTATCCCGGAAGAGGTCATACCATCTACTCAACTAAGCCAGAGCCCATATTGGCTTTCGGCTGCACACGGAAGCTTCTAGACATGAAATTAAGATTGATCCCTTTGAGCCTGGGTGGACGGACCACTAGTGTGCACTCCCATGGAATCCCATGAATGCTCCCACTGTACTTCGCCACCATACCAACCAATTTCCACCCAGGTAGTTCATTAGAGTTGGTCCTAGTTACTACTTTGTCACTCACATCTCAAGGTGATAACACTCCCCAATCCACGTCTACTTTGGCGAGGCATTGTAACATAACACGGTGGCGACAAAGTTGGTATAGTTCATACCTACCTCAAATGAACTACTGGGCAATAGTAAAACCAACAAGTCTAAGCTCCTACCATGCACTCGTACATCAAAGGACTATGTGCAAAAATAAAACATAGGTAAAAACTGATATGATCAAATGTAACTTGCATTCGTGCTGGGAGTGAAGCTCTAGGGAATGGTAGTACTCTGCTTTGCACTCCGGACAATCTATCACAAAGTAAATAAACACACATAAACAAGCATTCATACCATTCAGAGAAAACATGCAACAAAATATTTCCAAAAGCCAAATAAAATCCAACACAAGTCATTAACATGAAAATTTTCAAAGTATAAATAATGTTCAAAATTCGTGACGTGCACTAGTGTTCCTACAAGGCATTCTAGAAAAATTATGATGAGCAGAAAATAATTGTGTAGAATATATAGTGGCAAAATTTCATGGCAAAGGATTTAGTTTGTGTGACGTGGTGCAAAAAGAATCACTTCAAACGGGAATACCGTTTGAAAGATATGGCCTAATGAATTTAAATTCAAATCCTCAATAATTTCAAATTTGAACTTGCAAAAATCTGCAACTACGGGTTTTCTGGTTAGGGCTATTCGAGACGAAAATTTAGCCGTTGGTTTCATCTCGTTTCGATCTATGGTTAAAAAGTTAAGGCCGTTTGAAGTTTTGAAACAATTCTGAAAAAACTGCTACAGGAACGTTTCTGAAAATACTAAATTGTGAACGTTCGCGTCTAGAGCACCAAGTGGATGGCTCTGGTTGGCTGACTGCGTTTGTCGCGGTGGCTACGCGGTGAACATTCACGAAATAAGTAAAATCCTTCGGTTAGCTAGACTAAAAAGAAAAAACCGACGTTCGATTTAAATAAACCGCACGGTTTATATTAAAACGCGGTTAACCGCATACCTCTTTGGTCCAATAAAAAAAACCAATCTAATCTACAGGTTCAAATCTAGAAAACCTACTCTATCTAACTAAACGAGCGAGGGGAGCGGTTACACAGAGGAGCACGATGTCGGGCAGGAACTAGGTGACGACGAGGCGGCAGCTCCGGCATGGGCGATGTAGGCGGGGAGGTGCGGCTTGGCGAGGGCTGCCGAACGCTGGTGACGGCGGATGGCGGCGACGACCGGAGGGTATGGAGCGACGGCGGAGGTCCGGTGAACTCCGGCGACGCAGGTCATCGGGTTGGCGGCTCCGGCGAACCTAGGGGGACAAAAAAATGTCAGGGAGGTGCGGGAGTCTAAGGGGATCTGATGTCATGAAGATAAAAGGGCCATGGTGGTTCACCAGCGTTGTATTCCTCCGGTGAATAGACTCCGGGCAGCGAGATGCGAACGGACGGGGCGGCGGCTACGAGCGGCGATAGGTGGTGCGGCTTGGCTGAATGGAAAGAGGAGGCTCGGGGCTATTTATAGGCGCGGCTAGGAGGGCTGGGGCTGCAGGATAAGCTCTATCCCAAGAGCTTCGTGCGGCTGGTGTGGGAGCTGCGAGGGCTGGGTTATCCAGCGGGTTGAGCGGGAGGTTAGGGAAGATGGGGTCGGGCCCCACCTGCAGGTGCGTGAGAGAGAGGGAGACAGTTGACTGAGAGGGAGAGATGCGATTGGGAGGGAGCGAGCGCTGGGGCTGCTCGCTGGGCGAGCGCCTCGCTCGGCCTGGCTGGCTCGGGCGAGCGGCCTGGTGCCTGGCTCGGCCGTCCTGGGTGCGTGCGTGTTTTTCTTGTTTCTCTTTTTTTTGAAACTCGTTCTTTTTAGATCCGAAGGAGAAAACAAAAAGAAAAAATATTAGAAAAAATCCTAAAATCCTTATAGCTAATATAGAACACAAGGAACATTAATTCCTGCTCTTAGCATTTAGAAAATATTTTCCTAAAGAAATGATTTAACTTTGGCTAGCAAAATAAATTTTAAATGCAACTTTAAAACACCAAATGCAACGCAAATGCTATCCCACTCCTTTATATTTTGAGGAAGTCATATTATCCCGTCTCTATTATTTTATGTGAGTGGAAAAACTTGAACATCATAAACTCCAAATGCAATAAATCATGAGATGCAATATGATGATCCTATTAACATCCTAATTTGGTAAAATTGGGATGTTACAGTGTATGTGGGGCCGGTTGCGTTCCCGGACTATGTCGTTTTGGTCGAACCATGGTCTATATCCTCCTCGTCTATCGGGCGAGTACTCTCTGGATCCATAGATGGATTTTGTACGGCCTGCTCTGTGATCCAGGTCATCTCACAGGTCGAACCTGTCAATGGGCTCTAATGGCTCCTTACCCCATCTTTGGGGCACTACTGGTATATAACCGGTGGCGTCAGCCGTCTTGTCCCGACCATGAGGGGGCGGTCGGGCTTGTTGTATGGAGTACAGTTTTGAGATGGAGTATCAGTGAGTTCATCATCGAATTGCGGCAGCAGCCTTCTCCGAGGGTAGTTGTTGGCCTGGTTCGACAGACCGGTGTTGTATACCTCCTCGGCTGATAGGACTTTCGTCCATCGATCATTGAGGTCGTCTTGTTCGGCTTTGAGTTGTCGTTCTTTAGCCTTTAGGCTGCGAGCCATTGCTATGAGCCGTTGCCTGATTTCTTCCTGGTCTTCGAGTTTATCAAGGATGTACAAGTCATCGGCTTCTAGTATATCTTCCTCCTTGACGGGGGGAAGGTAATTATCGTCTTTGGAGTCATTGATGTTATCAGGGTTGTTTTGGTCCTCAGGCCCTTCCGGACCCTCTAACGGGTGCTCGGGGATATCAGGATTTCCATGGTCAATGGGGGGATTACCGTTCCCATTGTTGATAATAGCTTTCCCTTCCCTTCTTGCCTTTGGACGGCTTATGCGGTTTCCGGTGCCTTCATGGTGCATCGCCTAATTTGTTGCCATCGTTGTTAGGCGTGTTGTTGCCATTAGTGGCAGGAGTATCTACCATGTAGACATTGTATGTGGAAGTGGTGGCCCACCTCCCGGTGTTAACGGGGGTGGGAGCACGGTCTTCTTCATCCATGTATTCTACCTCCTCGGAGTCATAGTCCCGCATGTCGGTTAAATCCTCGACAGTGGCTATCAAGTGGGTTGTGGGTGGGTCAAAAAATTCAACCTGGCCCGCACCATAACCTAACTGAGCATAGATTAGAGATGGATCATCGGTGATCTTCATCCACAAGATCCGATCCAGGGCCTCATCGACCGCTGAGGGACCGATTGGATCTAACTATTCGGAAGTTGTGGGGTTAACCTCCAAGACGTTCGGACATGGGAAGTGTTCGGCTAGAGCACGTGTTCGGTCATCTCGCTTAATGGCCGAACCAGGATAAGAGATCGGCTCATTGCTATGGCTGAACCCATTGGCATGTCCAAAGAAGGGGCTCGAGGTTAAAGCCTCAGAGTCCTTGGAGGCTACATGCGAAGCTGTGAGCCCGATTAATGACAAGTCACCCCGAGATCGATGGAGAACTCTAAGTTTCCAAATCTGACCTCTTGATCAAGGGGGAAGCTCTCAACGCGGCCTAGATGGCCAGCAGAATCAGTGTGCAACACAACACTGTCGAAGGCAAAGATCTGTCCGGGGACAAAAGTGTCCATGTGGCGGACCTCTTCATTGATGACAAGGCGAGACGTCGATTCCATCTTGCTCATGGAGGAACTCTCAATGAAAGCACCAATGTCGGTGTCAAAACCGTCGGATCTTAGGTAGGGGGTCTCGAATTGTGAGACTAGAATCTACGGTAATAGGAGACGAAGGGGACACAGATTTACCCAGGTTTGGGCCCTCCTATGGAGGTAATACCCTACGTCCTGCTTGGTTGTACTGATGATGTGAGGGGCTATAGAGTTGATCTACCTCGCGATCGAATAGCTAACCCTAGATGAGTTGTTCTACCCCTATACCCCTAAACCCTCCGGCTTATATAGATGCCGAGGATGCCTAGGGTTTACACAAGGTTGGTTACGTGATGAAGAGATAAACATGCATATTTGCTACATCAAACATGTAGCGCAAGTTGTGCTTCCCGAAGCTTCCATCTTGGAGATTGGGCCTTCAAATCTTCCAATGTTTGGTAAGTATCCCATATAGCCCGGCCCATAAACAATAGGTCGGCTATCCGAGGACCCCCTAATCCAAGACTCCCTCAAAACTTGCCTCCCGTTCTCATTCGATCTCTTTGAGTTGCCACCCGTCAGCAATGGCCTCACACCTAAGTCCTTGCATGAGGACATTTGACATGACAAAACCATGACAGTTGGCACCCACCATGGGGCCTTCATCCGGTCGGATTGAGAATTCAAAGGGAACCTGTCCAGGGTTCGGGAAATTCACGGTTGATCAGATGATCAAATGTCGCCATGGCATGGTTTGCATCGACGATCTAATTTGGGGGATCTAGGGCGGCTCGTCCTAATATGAGCGCCCGATTTCCCTTGATGGGTTTGATACGACCATTGCCGAGCCGGATCTCTACATACACACTAAGGATCTGGCTCGGCTCGTGTGATCCGATCAGGCGCAAGCCAGTTGACGTCACGTTTTCGTCGGCTTCACACTAGGAGTTTCCCTTGCGGATGAACTGCCAAACAGAGACGCCGTGCTCGGCAGTTCAGACGATGATTCTTCTATAGGAGAAACTATATTAATCCGTCCACTCTACGATGGCAGGCTCAGAGGATTCCTAGAGATTGAGGCTCCCAAGGAAGTCCATTAGTTGGCTAGGCAAGCCGCCGTTTACATGGATGGAGTCACGGTGGCTTAGAACCCACCGACACTAAGAGCAGTTTTCGGGGCAGGCGGATCGGGTAAAATGCCAGCTCAAGCGGTGGCCGGTTTATTGGTCGAGATGGCAAAACTTGTTGAAAGCCCCATAATAGTAGAAAATTAGGAGGGGCGTAACATGGAGTTGATCAAGCTGAGAGACCAGATAACCGAGCTATAGAAGGAAATAGATCATGAGTATGCTAGGATGGCGGAACTACAGGCTCGCATACACGATGATTCAGAGCGTCTTAAGACCAAGGCTTGGTAGCTTGAACACCAGAAAGAGGCATGTGAGTTAGTTTGTCAAAGTAGACATTGAAGCCAGCTACCACTAAATCTTGAGCTGTTGCAACTCTTCAACACCCCTCAGCTGACGCTGGGGGCTAGGCAACTACTTAGAAACCAGCAGCACGAGCCGCCCCAGCCCCCACCAGTTCCTTTGCCGCCACAGCATTTCCAGACGTCGCGGGGTCACTTCTCTAACCTCGTTGATAACATGCTGGCTATGACCCGACACCTGGAAACATTACCCATAGTAGGGAACACCCCTGAAGATATCGAGGCAAGGAACGCCATCGAGATGTTGAAAACAGCGGTGCTACAGCAAGTGCAGTACTACTACAACCGCGATCGGATGCACTCCACCCCGTATGCCAGCAATGGTCAAAATCATCATTTGGAATCCCCAACTTTCTCTAGCATTGGTTGTAGGCACCAACCCCAAATTTTGCTGACCCAGCCTTTGCAACCAGGGGCGCAAGAAGTTTTGGATGTGGATAGAAGGATGCGGCAAGCAGAGGCGGAGGTAGCATCATAGGTGAACCAACAGCAACCTCCACAAACAGAAGCCGGAACCAACAGTAGGACAATCGGGATACCTTGTCTGTCGCCGGCTCTTCGCGTAGAGTGTATGCCTAAAGACTTCAAAGGGTCTCGTAAGGTGCCAAATTGCACGTCGGATCTTGAGCCGACAGCTTGGATCGAAAGTTATGAGTTGGCGATGGATATGCTCTATGTCAGTGACGCTATGTGTGCCAAGTACCTGACTATGATGCTTGAAGGGCCGGCTAGAACATGGTTAAAGAATATGCCGCCCAATTCCATCAATACTTGGTTAGGTCTTAAAGAGCGGTTCATAAAGAATTTTCAAGGGACGTGCAAACGCCAATGACTATTGTGGACCTGTAACATTGCGTCCAGTGAGTCGATGAGTCGGCCCATCATTGGACCCACCAGGTCATAGAGAATATACACCCATCAGATAGCATCTCGGCATCTCAAGTTGTCCTGATCTTTGAAAAGAATCGCCACTTCCAGCCACTGGTGTTGAAGCTTGGGCGACTCAAATGAAAAGTGCAAGACATGGGCATCTTAATGGATGTCCTCACCAGGTATGCCGAGTCAGATGGGATGAAAGACCCCTATTCAGGTGAGGATAAAACTGGTAAAGGCAGCAAGGGAGAAGGTGACAAGGGCCAGCATAACCATGGTCGTAACCAAGGGCACCAGAATAACAGTGGTAAAAGGAAGCAACTAGACGGCAGGTCAGATTTCATCACCAATACCAATGTGGGTTTTAAAAACCAATGTCGTAATGGTCGTCCTGGAGGGGCTTACAATGGGAATAAGCCTCGCAACTACGAAGATGCGTCAAGTCGCCATGTCCTAAACATAGTACCCCGGATAAGCCGTCTTCCCATTCAGGGGAGAATTATTACATCATGTAGGACTTTCATAACCAGGCCTTCCAAAGTCATCCAGGAGGAAATGGTGGTGGGCACCCCAGCCAGCATGGCCCTAATGGCTCGCAGGCCGGCTCAAGTGCTGGTTTCCAGCATCAGGCGAATAATGGCAATGGACAATATCCTGGCTAGAATAACCAACACAATAATCAAGTTGGTTTCCAAAGCAACTCCAAGGAGATGAACAACTGTCAATATCACTAGTACTTGAGTTCGAAATCATTTTACTTGGGAGGTTTGCAGAAAAAAAGCATATGCCACCAAGAAGGAAATAAACCGGCCTAGAGCACCGCTCGTTTACGGCTATACTATCTTTGGAGTCACCAGCTCCTTTAGTTTTGTATTTATTCCCTTTCAAGTTATGTACTCATTTATGTTTCAATAAAGCCGGCATACCCGAAATACAGAGTTTTTGTCGTTTGAGACACCAATCTGGCAAGAGCCTTTATTTATTGGGCACATAGGGGGCTTCCAACTCACAGAGTTTACCTTTCTCACCTTTGTTACCCAACAAAAACGCCACAAAAATATTGGGGATTTGGGGGCTTCCAACTCATCGAGTTCAGCTTCTCACCCTCTTGACCCGGCAAAAGAAAAACGCCATATGTGGTTAAACCTGCCTGTATGCTTGATGCGACTCGGATTAGGTGATCCCATGTACTCTTAAGAGTCAATCCTTTTTCAGGGACCCTAGACTCCTTAAGGTTAAAACATCGGCTTGAGTCACGAGAGATCTGGCATACAGAGAGCTAGGATAAACCATGGGTTATCATACCCGCTTGACTGAAGCCAGTCTCGAGCCTCGAAAGCCGGTCTTTATGTTGAGCCTCGAAAGCCGGCAAAGCCTTTCATAATTTTGTCGACATAATATGACAATATACGAGTAAAATGTTGTTGTTTATGTCTACTATGCAAGTTTAAAACCAGGTTGGAATATAAAAACCGGTTTTGTTTGACTAAGCCTCGAAGGCTAGCCCTTTGTTGCCAAGCTTATTGTGCCAGCTTACATCTACTACAATTTTTTGTAGGGTCATCCAAAACTTGAAGCCTTGGGTACTAAAACCCCTTGGCCGGCTCTAAATCCCCTAAACGGTTGTCTAACCATCATAGAAATATTCAAGGCAAAGCAAAATTAATGAAGCAACATCTAGCCATTAGAAGAGGGAAGCAAGTTTAGATGCCTTAACCAAAGAAAAACATGCACGAACGCATGCCAAAGTTTCAAGGGCCGCGAGAAGCTACTCCTATTATAGACTCTAGTCAAGAGTCACAAAATATTTGCTTGTCCCAACACTTGGGGGCTACAAGCGACTTAAATTGTTTATACATCACGCCTGGGATGTATTCCCTTCACCGTCTCGGCTTACCTCCGGTTGTTCCCTCACCTGAGCCGCCTCCGGGTCAACCTCCGCTGCCTCTGCGGGCTCTATGATCTGAAGATTGTCCATGTCCAAATTGGATTGTGTTAGGTCATGGAATACAGCCTCTTCATTTATAATAGGGGACGGGTCAACTTCAGGAGCGAAAGTATGCTTACGGCGCCGAGGGACTAGATCTGTTGATATAAAGCTGGGCGGTTGAATCCTCGAGTTGCTCACATTATAAGCCACCTGGTATTTATTTAAACCCATCCTAGCAACGTGCCGTGTGGCCAACAACCGAGCCATCCTGACACACTTCAGATAGCCAGGGCGGCCAAAAGCTTTGCCATCATCTTCAAGCTTAGGAAAGCCTCTAGCCATTTCTTCAAGATGAATCTCATTGGCATAAGCGAAAGCCCAGCTCAAAGTTGTGGTCGCACAAGAGCGGGAGGCTGATCCTTTCAGTTTGTCGATTTGCTTGGGCAGAGTGGAAAGCACTTTTAGCATATCCTAGATCAGTACCATCGACTCTTTCTCCCCCCATTACGGCTTTGATGGCAAGCCTCCCTCTAGTATAGAGTTGCCCAGTCAGAGCGTACATGGCTTTCAGCATAAGCATGCTGTTATCTTGGAAATTGGAAGTCCTAGGGCCTATGAAAAAAAATAAGTATCAAGGCTGTTGGGAGTTATGCCTACCAAACGTCAATTTTTTTGCAAGTTTACAAAGGGAGACTTCCCAAAGATACCTTGAGTCATAACAACAATATGTTGCTTTAATCCCGCTAATTCTTCAGAAACGGGCTTCACCTGACCCATTGCATGTTCTACGCGCTTTAGCAAGGTGGTTTTCTCAGCATCAAAGGTCTCCTTTTGTGTTTCGAAAAGCCCCTTGATTTTTTCCACTTCCTCCAAAGAGAGGCGTAGTTTCTCTTTAGCGGTGTCTTAGGCACTCTGTCCGATTTCCAATTTTTTCTTCAAGCTGGTCACACTTGACTCGGCTTCCTGTAGGGCCTTCTGCATAAAAGAGCAAGAATATTCAATGATAATGAAAAGTGCAAGTTTCAATTCCATGCAATGAAGGATTATGACAAGTATCAAGCAAACTGGAAGCAATATCCTTGACACTTGGGGGCTAATGTATATTATTTTTATCAAGCTTGAAATATCAAAGGCTCGACTCATCTCATGAGGATGAGCCGGCCCTTGGGGGCTACAGGTCTAATTCTTTTAAATATTACAAAGACCAGACTCATCTCATGAAGATGAGCTTTCCCTTGGGGGTTACATGTCGAATTCTTTTAAATCTTATAAAGACCCGACTCATGTCATGAAGATGAGCCAGCCCTTGGGGGCTATAGGTCGCAAGTTATGATTATCAAAGACCATCTCAAATCAAGAAATTGAGTTGACCCTTGGGGGCTAGATAGGGATACACCAAGTACAAAATAGAGCAACGTACCTCATATTTATTTTCATCATATTGACAAGGCCAAATTTCATCTCCCGGATAGTGGTAAGGCGATCTAGCTAACCATCATGGAGTTCTTCAGCACTCATGCTCTCGTAATTTGGGACCTCCAGCTTGGTTTTGCCTCTAACTGGCATTTCTCGTTCTTCCTTGGCAAAAAATTTGGACAACACGGTTGAGACCCCTGGGGCGGCATAACCTGACCCGGTAATGACAACTTCATCCTTGCTGCAAGGAGCTTCTTTAGTAATCTTGGGAGGACTCGATGGCTCATGATTCATGGTCGAGTCAGCTTCAACACCCACTACATGGGGACTTTGTGGATCAGGTTGTGGTGCAATATCAACGTGAAGCCCCTGATGACCATCAGGATGACTTGCCTGGACTTCGGGAGTAAACAAGGAAGTGCTTCCCAGCTTAGGGGCCTCGGGATTGGTGGACGTCCCGCCTAATTTCTTCTTCTTAGATTTAGCCTGAGCCTTATGAAATAAGGAAAAAATATCAGGGAAAACACTAAAAAGTGTGTACAAGTAAAAAATTAACAAGGAACTCACCCTAGGTTGATCACAAGAGGTGGTAGCTTAGAAGCAGTTGAGTCACCCAACGAAGGAGGTGACTCCTGTTGATAAATTAAAGAGATCAATAATTTGAAGATAGTTGTGGAGAAAAGAAGAGTAAGGTGGAAAGGTACCTGAGACGGGCATTTACGGGCAGCCAGCTTGTTGGGTAAACTGGCTGCCAGATCCCCACTACCACTTCGCGTCTTACGTTCTGACATATGTTGATTTCGCTTCAAAATAAAGTTGGGATCCAAGTGAGCACCCGGGTTAGAAAAACGTACTTTCTAAAAAGCTTTCCTTGTTTTCTTGGGTGATTAGTTTTTTGAGACTGTGGAGATGGAAATTAGCTCAACATCTTCAGGTGGAATCATATCGGCATCACCCTAAGGAAAAGTGATGTTAGTTGAGTTCATTAAAGCATAGCTAAAGGAGTTTAATTTCTACGTCTGATTGAGCCCTGGCTGTCTCAGACTCATCCATGGGAGATGATTCCTCAATGACCACCTTATCTTTCTTTGAAACTGGAGGAGCTTTGGTCTTCTTGGCAGCGACTTTCGCTCATTTCTTGCCACACAATGGCGATTTGGCCTATTGAGTTGAAATAACAAATAAGTAGTGAGAAATTAAAATAGGAAGCACTGGTGAAAGTTATATGTAAAATCCTCAAAGGTCCTTATGGGAGGAGTCTGTTTATGAATATAAAAGGGCTTCAGTCCATCTTGACTGCAAGCAGACAGGCTTTTGCCGAAGAGCTTCTTCACCAATCGATTTACTTCGCCTGTGTATAAAGTGATGTAGCTAAACCTCTAAGGGTCGCTCAACTCGCTAGAATAGGAACGCATCAAGATGCCTAGGAGGCTCAACAGCAGAATGCTCCAAGATACCCAACACCAAGTCAGGTCCACCCCGGTTAAACCATTAGCTATCAAGGCCCTCAGTTTTGGATATAAACTAGATTGCTATGCACTCTCTTCTAAAGAAGCCCAGCCACGTAGCTCGAAGGTCATGGGGAGACAGTCCTGTCTATAACCCAACAAGGGGTTCTCATCATCCGGTGCCGTGTTTTGACGGTAGAGCAGTTCTTATTCCAACCCTTTGGGGGACTCGGCAGGGTAGTGACAGGGAAGGCGACATCCCACGAAGTTTGGCGGTTTAGGTAGAAAAATTCCCTAAAGAGAGGGACAAAGGGTTCTATCTAAAGGTATACCTCGCAGAGTACTTGGAATTGGTAGAGGTTTAATACAGAGTTGGGGGTCAAATCCTGAGGGTGAAGATTGGAGAAGTGCAGGGCATCCAGGAAGAATTTTGACCCGGGGGGAGAAAAACCTGTGAGAAGTTGGTCTAAGAAAATCACCACCTTTCCTTCTACCGGCTTAGGGATCTCTTCTCCAAAGGCAGGTCGCCAGCCAATTGATTCCTTAGGTGGTAAATATCCTTGTTTGTGATAGTCTTGAAGGATGGCCTTAGAAATTTGGGAAATCGCCTAGTTCCAAGAAGAAGTTTTCGACATGACGGGCTACCTGAATAGAGTGAAATGGGGTCGCTTAAAATAACACTACTAACAAAGATGGTCTTAAAACTATTATGAGGATAAGACTCGCCCTAAAAGGTTATCATGGTTGATTCGGCAAGGTTGGATCAAGGAGGGTTAAAATTATAAGCCAGCGTAAAATGTGTCCAGTTCATTCTAGCACATGACGCGCCCGGTTGTCACTAAGTATGAAAGGAAACAAGTTTCCATCGAACCAACTATAATTATGGATCTACAAAAGGCTTGGAAAAGAAAAATATTCCTTAACCCTAGTATGCAATTTGAGAAGCAACAATGACCTAATGTGCGGGTTTTAAAGGGAGGTTTGGAGATGCTATGTGAGAAACGAATCTACCGTTCGCCCCGTTCCGTTTCTATAGAGTAAATCATGAAGTGGAAAATACGAAACATGCATTGGTAATCAGCTTGGGAAGAACTACTCTATGCATGAAGAACCCTGGTGAACAACCATGGATCTAGAGAGGAAAGGAGGTTACCTTACAGAAGGAATCATAGGAGGAGAAGGTGAGTAACTCGACGAGCAGTGCGAACTCGATGGGAGCATGGAATTTTCGTCTTTGTAAGGATGATCTCCGGCAATGAACGGACAATGGTTCGGTGGAGTGCTCGAGCACGAGGAATAAGAAGTGAATTGAGAGAAGTGAAAGTGGGAAAAGAATCATGTGTTAAGTATTTACTAAGGAAGGACCAGGAGGAGAAATGGCAAGCACCAAAATCAAGGCGACACGGTAAATTTCGGAAGTGATGGCGCCTCGATTTTTGGGAAAGTTAGATACGGGCAGATTTGTTGAAAGTCACCATTGGTCTTTTAGTCTCTGATGTATGACATTATTTGATGGATGTTGGAAAATTGACAAGTTCGGAAACGTCATGAGCTGGCGTTTGGAGATACCGATAACACATAACTATGAGCAGAAGATAAGCCGCCTGATGAAGTGAGACAGTTTGACATGAATGAATTCAAGTCAACCTGGGGCCTAATGTCGGGGATATAGCTCCATGATATGACCCGCCTAGTGGGCCGGGTCAACCTATTGGCGGCTTGATGATTGTGCCTAAGATGGGTCGTGTTGTTAAGACAGAAGATAAGATGATCTACAGAACAAGCCGATGGTGGCCCAACATGAGAAGATGGCGGCTTAGAGCCTAAAAGGTGGGAGACGCCGAAGACCATACTTGCTTTCAAGGCAAGACAAAGGTATAGATATGTTAGGTTACGGGGTGATGTTATGATCCAGACTCTGTTGTAAAACCTGGAGTCTTGACCTATATATAAAGGCAAGCCCCCAGAGGCAAAAACCTAAGTTAGTCACCTTCGAAAACCTAGGTTAGCAACCCCACATCCTTGTAATCGAGATCTCCATCAATCAAGACACAAAACATGACGTAGGCTATTACCTCCATCGGAGGGGCCGAACCTGGGTAAACCTGCCTCCCGTTCTCGTTCGATCCCTTTGAGTCACCACCCGTCTACGATGGCCTCACACCTAAGTCCTTGAACAAGGACATCTCTCGTGACAAAACCAGGACAGTCCCCACTGATCCACATACCCCATCACCGCCCTGAGTGTTTAGATGAGGCCAGCGGCGTCACTTTCCCCTAGATCCCCATCTCTTACTCCAGATAGTCATAGCGTAATCAATCTGACCACTTCTTCCATGGACCTCGAGGAGTGTACGAGAAAAAAGAGGTCTATCATGGGCTCTCCACCATACCCTGGTGAGGTGGGTGTCATTCGCACCAACCCTTTGATCCCGGACGAACACCTCATCGTAGGAGCCAGTGAGGACACTGCCTACATTGCCATGTCGAAGGCTTCAAGTCTGTGGGAATGTATGTTCCTGTATCTCAGGATAGACGGCTATGACATCAAGCTCGTCAATATCAATGGCTTCACGCGGGCCATGTCACAAGTTAAGTGGTCCACCGACAACGCCTCTAGTTCAACCGCCGCCGATCTCTCCAAAGGCCCGGCCGTTGATCTCCTCCGCCTCATGGTCATGGATTTGCGAACCTTGTAGACCATCAAGCCCCTTTTTTCATTTCTGAAGGAAACATTCTACGGTGGTCGCTTGGGATCCTTAGCTCCAAAGTCAGATCTCATCCACCAAGATAATAGCACACACTACGATTGTTACAAGGGGAAACATGCCATATGGGACATCAGGGAGCGCACCCTGGGCACCTCATATCCCAAGTGGACGGAAACCATCCGTGACACGTGAGGCAACATACTCTGAGAAAATCATACCTTTTAGCCGTCTCATACCCATTGTTGTTGTAGCTTTTTCCATGCCATAATAATGTAGTGTTTAATTCAGCATTTGTCAAGTTGTGAAGCACATGCCTTGCTTTTCTATATCTAGTTGTTAGGTTGGTTGCATTGAGTATTTGTCCAGTTTTCAATGGCTATAGTTGGTTATTACAGTGAGCATGAATGCCTTGTTTCTTTGAATTATTCACAATGTGATGTTCATTATGAGCAAGTATGAACTGTGCAGTTCAATTTCATCAATACCACATGTTACGTCTACTGTTGTTAACATGTGCCCTTAACTCCCGCTTTAAACATTTATGCCTTGTTTCTCTGAATTTGGTTTCTAGGTTGGTTGTAGTGAGCATTTGTCTAGTTTTCAAGTAGATGCCTTATTTTTCTGTATCTGGTTGTTAGGTCGATTAAGGTGAGCATTTGTCTAGTTTTCAAGAAGACGCCTTGCTTTTCCTCATCTGGTTGTTAGGTTGGTTCCATTGAGCATTTGTCCAGTATCAAATGACTATATTTGGTTGTTATAGTGAGCATATATGCCTTGTTTATTTCAAGAAGATACCACGTATACTTGGTTGATGTTAAGCCTGAGGTACTTATCATGACTTTACATGTACTTGCACAGGACAGCAATGGGAGTGGCCAACGTTTTCCACCGAGGTTCTTTTCATCCCTCCGCTTATACTCCATCCGTTCCATCTTGTAGATTTTTGTGATGTATCTACATATAGCATCTAAAATGTATACAACATAAAATTTTGTGATGTATCTAGAAATGGAATTGCAATCCTAGATGTAAATGTTTTTCTCTACAAACCTGGTCAAAGTAAGTTAATGTTGACTTCTCAATATATTACACCATTCTACAACTGCATTTTAGCTTCTAACATTGGTATCTTGCTCGTAGGTACATATGTCTTAGGCAAAGATTCATTCCTGGACCCTTTTTGTGTGCGGGAAATGAAATATTCATGAACCAACATCAAGTGATGAAACTGAAAATGATTGTTTGGTAAAAGATACGAACAATGCCATTTAGAATATTTGTTTACGCTCTATCCAACACAACACTGAGCTATAGGATGGTAACTACAAACTTTGTAGGCTTCTATTAGTACTGCCCATAATGAGTTTTCACACAACAATGTCTGAATCTTTTTCTTTTGCAGTGCTTCCCAAGGCAGTTTACTCAAGATTACCTTGCAAAGTACATGATTGTTGGACATGCAATGAAGGTTAAAATATATCATCGAGACTACAATGAGCATCAAGAAGTCGTAATGAAGCCAGTGAAGGATGGGCGGGCGAGCATCACTAGGGGCTCGCCTAGAGTCATTCGTGCGTTAGGCATGGAGGAGGGCACAATATGGGTATTCCGCTCCACCTTCTCTAGCATACAAAATGTCTCTCGGCTCTCTCTTTACCGTCTGTAGTACAACCGTGCTTCCATCATTCTTTGTTTGTCCCTAATACGCCTCCAACTTATCTATAATATTTCCTTGGTCCGTGCTGTTATACTATCAATCTTGGATGTTTTACAATCATTTTATAGCAACTTTATATCAGATTTTGGAACTAACCTATTGGCATAGTGCCAAAGTGCGAGTTGCTCTTTTTGCTTGTTTTTTTACTTTGTAGAAAATCAGTACCAAACAGAGCCTAGACGCTGTGGGGATTTTTGTGGAATTTTATTGGACCAGAAGGAAGCAAATGGGGCAAAGATCACCATAAGAGGGGGGCCATGGTGGCCAGCCTCCACCTGGGCATGCTAGAGGCCCCTGGCGCAGCCTAGTAGGGGGTGGGAACCTCGAGCACCCACTCAACCAACTATAGATCCTATAAGTTCCCAAAAAATCAGAAAACCCTAGGGGAGTCGACGAAACACAATTCCAGCCGCCGCAAGTTCCACAACCTCGAGATCAAATCTAACAGCATCACGGAGGGGTTCACCTTCTTCATAGGTGCCTCTCCGATGATGCTTGAGTAGTCCGCCATAGACCTACGAGTCCTTAGGCACTAGCTAGATGGCGTCCTCTCTCTCTCTCTCTATTTCTCAATAATAGGGTCTCTTGGAGATCTATTTGGTGTAATGACTTTTGTGGTGTGTGTGTGTTCGGATCCGATGAATTTGGAGTTTATGATCAGTTTCTATTCATGAATATGATTTGAGCTTTCTTTGATTTCTTATTTGCATGATTACTTATAGCCTCGTATTCTTCTTTGAATCTTTGTTTTATTTAGTCCAAATAGATTGATTTTTCTTGCCATGGGAAGACGTGCTTTGTGATGGGTTGGATCTTGCGGTGTTCTTTCCCAGTGACAGAAGGGGTAGCAAGACACGCGTGTATCATTGCCATGAAGGAGAACAAGATGGGGTCTGTTCCTACATGAATAGATCTTCTCTACAACATGTCACCATTCTTATTGCATTCATTCGTTTCTCCATCAACTTATTACACTAGATGCATGTTGGATAGCGGTTGATGTGTGGGGTAATAGAAGTAGATGCAGAATCGTTTCTATCTACTTGTCTTGGATGTGATGCCTATATAATGATCATTGCCTAGATATCGTCATGATTATTCGGTCTTCTATCAATTTCCCCATAGTAATTTGTTCACCCACTGTGCGCTATACTCATGAGAGAAGACACTAGTGAAACCTACTGCCCTGGATCTACTTTTCCAACATATTGCTTTCCGATCTACTATTTTCTTCTTTTGTTTTCAGATATATTAATCCAAAAAACCAAAAATTACCTTGCTGCACTATTTTTTAACTTATTTTACTTTGTGTTCTTGCAAGATCAACTTGCCAGAACTATCATGACCTAATCTATCCTACCACCA
This sequence comes from Hordeum marinum, assembly GCA_022496015.1. Lineage (NCBI taxonomy): Eukaryota > Viridiplantae > Streptophyta > Magnoliopsida > Poales > Poaceae > Hordeum > Hordeum marinum. The sequence continues at coordinate 301,072,244 of CM039673.1, forward strand.
TAGAGAGTGTGAAAACCTCTCTTTCGGTCGGGTTGCAAGTATTTGTTATTTGTGTGCGGGTGTTGTTTATGTGGGTCTGCGATCTTACTCTACGGGTTGATACCTTGGTTTCCTAACCAAGGAAAATACTTACCATCGTTGTGCTGCATCATCCCTCCTCTTTGGGGAACTACCGATGCAGTCTCAAGCCACATCAAAGGAATTTCTGGTGCCGTTGTCGAGGAGGAAGCAATCTCATCTACCAGGTTCCTAATCACAAATATCATCTCCTTGCAATTTACATTAATTTCCATTTTCCTCTCCCCCACTTCACAAATTTGTCATTTTATTCGCCCTCTCCTTTTCGTTTACCATTCTCTCGTCGGATGTGTTGTTCGCTTGCAGTCTTGTTTGCACAGTTACGATGACTCAAGAAAACACCAGTTTGTGTAATTTTTCCAATACCAATAATAATGATTTTATTAGAACTCCAATTGCTCCTCCCACCACTAGTGCGAAGTCTTGTGATATTAATGCAGTTTTTTGAATCTTGTCATGGAAGATCAATTTTCCGGGCCTCCTAATGAGGATGTCGCCTCCCATCTAAATACCTTCGTGGAATTATACGATATGAAAAATAAAAAAGATGTGCACAATGATATTGTGAAGTTGAAATTGTTTCCTTTCTCTTTGAGGGATCATGCAAAAAAATTGTTTTCCCTATTTGCCTCGCAATAGTATCGATTCTTGGGATAATTGTAAGGACGCTTTTATTACTAAGTATTTTCCACCCGCGAAAATTATTTCCCTTAGAACTCAAATCAAGAATTTTAAGAAACTTGAGAGTAAACATGTTGCACAATCTTGATAAAGAACAAAATTAATGCTAAGAAATTGTCCTACTCATGGTTTAAATCTTTGGATGATCATACAATTTTTTTAAGCGGGATTAAATTTTGTCTCTAGAAATCTTTTAGATTCCGCCGCGAGTGGTAATTTTATGGAAATTACTTTGGGTGAAGCTACCAAATTTCTAGATAATATCATAGGAAATTATTCACAATGACATACCGAAAGAGCACCTACTAGTAAAATGGTTAATTCGGTAGAAGAAATTAGTACTTTGAGTGAAAAAATTGATGCTCTTATGAAGTTGGTTGCTAGTAAAAATGCTCCTCTTGATCTTAATGATGTGACTTTATCTACTTTGATTGATCAAAATAGTGATTCCATAGATGTGAATTTCATCTCTCCAAACAACTTCAATAACAATGCTTATAGAGGTAATTTTAATCCTAGGCCTTTTCCTGGAAATTCCTCTAATAATTATTGTAATTACTATGGTAATCCCTATATAATAATAATAATAATAATAATAATAATAATAATAGGAACACCTCTAATATTGAGAATATTTTTAAAGAATTTATCAATGCACAAAAGTCCTTCAATAGTACGATAGAAGAAAACTTTAATAAGATTGATGATATGTCTAGAAGCATTGATAGAATTTCCAATGATGTAGAAAATCTCAAGTTTCATGCTTTTCCACCTAAGATCAATGAATCAATTAAGACATTATATGTTTCTATGGATGAAAGTAAGAAAAGAACCGCTATGCCAGAGGTAAAAGAGAATTTTTAGAAAAAGCATTTTCTAGCGATTACTTTCATAATAATGATGAAGATCTTAAAACAATTGGTGTTTTATCTATTGATTCCTTGTTTAGTAATGTTAAAATTGGTGATAAAGGGACTGTACTAGAGTCAACTTTAGCTAGAGGGCGTCCCAATGATTTAGAGGGTGAAAATCTTGATGAAAATTTTGAGAAACGTGGGTTTGGAGAGGTCAAAACCGTAACTAGTGATGTGCCCACTATATTTGATTACAAAGACTTTAATTATGAGATTTGCTCCTTGGTTGATTGTATTTATTTTCTGCAATCTATGATAAATTTACCCCATGCTTATGAACAAACTAAAGCTTTTACTAAACATATCATTGATGCCATGATTAAATCCTTGGAAGAGCAGTTGGAACTAGAGATTTCAATTCCTCGAAAATTACATGATGAGTGGGAACCTACCATTAAAGTCAAGATTAAAAATTATGAATTCTTTGGTTTGTGTGATTTGGGTGCTAATGTTTCCACGATTCCGAAATCTCTATGTGATGTGCTTGGTCTTACAAATATTGTAGAATGCTCTCCCAATTTGCACTTGGCGTATTCTACTATTAAAAAGCCTTTGGTAAGAATTAATGTTGTTCTTATCCTTGCAAATAGGAATTATGTTCTAATTGATTTTATTGTTCTTGATATTGATTACAATCTGTCTTGTCCTATCATACTTTGTAGACCATTTTTACACACTATAGGTGTCGTGATTGATATGAAAAAAGCAATTTTAAGTTCCAGTTTCCCCTTGGAAAGGGTATGGAACACTTACCTAGAACAAGAATTAAACCACCATATGAATCAGTCATGAGGGCTTGTATGGATTGCAAACTAAGGATGACAATACTTGAATCTATGTGTTCTGCCTAGCTAGGGGTGTAAAACGATAGCACTTGTTGGGAGGCAACCCAATGAATAAATTGTTTTTATCTTTTGATTTCTGTTTTTGAGTGTTTTGCACAATTATGATTCTGTTATGATTGTTTTTAACATTTTATTTAGTGTTTGTGCCAAGTAATGCATTTAGGATGATCCATAAGATGAGTAGAAACAATGGTGAATCAGAAACAGAAAATTTGTTCCAGGGGCACGAATTTACATTTTTTACTGGAACATGATATTGATCTGCAATTTTTACACGGTATTTATATAAACATATTTACATTTTCCCAATTTTTCAGAATTTTTAGAGTTCCATAAGTATGGGTAGAGTACAGATTACTATAGACTATCCCGTTTGAAACAAATTCTGTTTTCATTGCATTGTGTGCTTGTTTTGATGAATCTATGTCTTGTATCGGGGGGTATGAGTCATGGTATAGTTAGAATATAGTAGGTATAATGCAAAAAGAAAATATGAATGGGTTTACAACAATACCTAAAGTGGTAGTTTGCTTTATTATACTAACGGATCTCACGAGAATTTTGTTAAGTTTTGTGTGATTGAAGTTTTCATGTTTTAGGTGAGATCACGATGGATGAAGGAACAAGGAGTTATAAGAGCCAAATCTTGGGGATGCTACAGCACCACAAGGTAATATCCAAAGAGTAAAAAGCAACTAAGCTTCGTGATGCCCCGAGTGTCATCCCCTCTTTCTTCTAAGAACCATCGGTACACTACTTGGAACTATATTTTTATTCATCACATATCATGAGTTTTGCTTGGATCGTCTTGTATCTTTGCTTTATTTTATTTTTGTCCTTGCTGAACACACACCCATTTCAGAGAGCCAAAATATGTTATGATTTGTTAGAATTTCTCTTTATGCTTCACTTAAATCTATTGAGAAAAGAAATTGCTTTAGTGCTTCACTTATATCTTTTTGAGCACGGCGTGCTTTCACATGTTTGAAGAAATGCTCTCATGCTTCACTTATATTTATTTGAGAGTTATTAATTTTTAAGAAATCCTATCGTGCCTCACTTATATTATTTTGAGAGATGAAACTTTTATGCTCATGTTCTTCACTTATATCCATGTGAGCTTGTCAAAAGCATTTGCAAGATATGAAATTAGTCCCAAAGTGATAGATATTCAAGAGGGATATAATAAAAACTTTCATGAAAATCATTGGACAAATGAAACTTGATTCTTTGTAATAGTTTTGAGACATTACAATAGTGATATGTGAGTTATATTGATGAGTAATTATGCTTAGTAAGAATATTGGTGTTAAGGTTTGTGATTCCCTATGCAAGCATGAAAGTAAATAGTTGTGCTATGAAATTACATCCTACTTATGGTGCATTATTCAGTGTTAGTTATGCTTAATGCTAGCTTATGTGATTTTTGTTTCTTGGTTGGATGCTTCTCATTCTATTTGCTAGCCTTCACTTGTACTAAGTAGAAATACTACTTGTCCATCCAAAATCATTAAAACAGTTTTGCCATATGAGTCCACCACACCTACCTATATACGGTATTTCCATGTTGTTCCAAGAAAATTTGTATGTTCCATCTCTAATTTTCAAAATAAGTTTGACCAATATTTTTCCATGCTAGATGTGCTATTCTCAAGATGAGTGTTTATTCACTTGTCATTGCACGAGAGTAAGGCAGTAATAGGGATGCCCATTCCCAAAATGAAATGAAAAATAAAATAAATTTACTTTATGTTGTCAAATAATAATTTCCTTGGAAAGTGTTGGTATGGAAGGCAACCGTGGATTCGGCTATCCATGGAAAGTCAAAGTATGGTGGAAAAAGGAATAAACTTGCTTTTCTGTTTGGGAACCACCTATGATGCATCTAGTGTGGAAAGATATTGAAATGTCTCGATTGTTTTTGTTGACGGGAAAGGCATGCCACTCAAAATAATTTTCTCTATCATTTTTAAACACTTGAGCTATGGCATCTCCACAAATCCCTACTTCCATCTATGAAGGGCCTATCTATTTACTTTATGCAATATTTAATTTTTCAATTTGAGTCTCCATCTTCTCTTATAAAGCACCAACTATGGGGCACTATGATCGTACTTGAGGATTAGGTATAGCTAATATTTGAGTGTGTATTGTGAATGGCTCAATGATTGAGCATGATGGTCTAGGGATAACTTGCTTTAGCATTGATATTTCGAAAGACATGGTTGCTTGTTGGTATGCTTGAGTATCAAAGTTTTCATGTCAATATTATACTATTGCTTTGAACCATATGAAAAGTCCAAATGTCCATGATATGAAGAAAAGAATATGTGATGAACTTGGTAGGCAGCATTCCACATCAAAAAATTGTTTTTATCATTTACCTACCCTAGAACGAGTAGGAATTAAGCTTGGGGATGTTGATACGTCTCCAATGTATCTATAATTTTTTGCTTGTCCCGTGTTGTTATATTATCAATCTTAGATGTTTTACAATCATTTTATAGCAACTTTGTATCATTTTTTGGGACTAACCTATTGACATAGTGCCAAAGTGTTAGTTGCTGTTCTTTCTTGTCTTTTACTTGGCAGAAAGTAAGTACCAAACTGAGCCCAAACAGTATGGGGATGTTTGTTGATTTTTTTGGACCAGATGGAAGCGGATGTATGAAACAACACTAGAAGAGGGGGGCCAGGGTGGCACCCTTCACCAGGGTGCGCCAAAGGCCCCTGGCATGGCCTGGTGGAGGGTGGGCACCTCGGGCACCCCCTTAACTGACTATCGAGCCTATAAATTCCCTAAAAATCCAAAAATCCTAGGGGAGTCAACGAAACACAATTCCAGTCGCCGCTAGTTCTAGAATCTCAAGATCCAATCTAACACCATCACGGAGGGTTCATCTTCTTCATAGGTGCCTCTCCGATAACGTGTGAGTAGTCCACCATAGACCTACGGGTCCGTAGGCAGTAGCTAGATGGCTTCCTCCCTCTCTATGTTTCTCAATACAATGGTCTCTTGGAGATATATTTGATGTAATGACTTTTGCGGTGTGTTTGTTGGGATCCGATGAATTTTGAGTTCATGTTCAGTTTCTATCCATAAATATGATTTGAGTCTTCTTTGATCTCTTATTTGCATGATTACTTATAGCCTCATATTTCTTCTTAGAATCTTTTGTTTAGTTAGTCCAACTAGATTGATTTTTCTTGCCATGGGAAGAGGTGCTTTGTGATGGGTTTGATCTTGTAGTGTTCTTTCCAAGTGACAGAAAGGGCAGCAAGACACGCATGTATCATTGCCATTAAGGATAATAAGATGTGGTATATTCCTACCTAAATTGATATTGTCTACATCATTTCACCGTTCTTATTGCATTACTCTGTTTTCCCATGAACTTAATACACTAGATGCATCTCGATAGCGGTCGATGTGTGGAGTAATAGAAGTAGATGTAGAATCATTTCAGTCTACTTGTCTTGGACGTGATGCCTATATAATGATTATTGCATGGATATCGTCATGATTATTTGATCATCTATCAATTGCCCAACAGTAACTTGTTTACCCACCGTGTGCTATACTCATGAGAGAAGACACTAGTGAAACCTACAGCCCCTAGGTCTACTTTTCCAACATATTGCTTTCTGATCTACTATTTACAACTTTTGTTTTCAGATCTATTGATCCAAAAAAAGAAAAATTCCTTCCTACACTTTTTGTTTATTTATTTTACTTTGTGTTCTTGCGAGATATATGTAGCAAAACTATCATTACCTAATCTATCTTATTACCGTAGAGAGCGTGACAACCTCTCTTTCGTGTCGTGTTGCAAGTATTTGTTGTTTGTGTGCAGGTGTTTTCTGCGTGGGAGTGTGCTCTTCCTCTACAGATTGATAGCTTTGTTTCATAACTGAGGGAAATACCTATCGTCGCGGTGCTACATCATCCCTTCCTCTTTGGGGAAATAGCGACGGAGTTTCAAGCCACATCATGGTCTCTTGGAGATCTATTTGATATAATGACTTTTGCGGTGTGTTTGTTGGGATCCGATGAATTTTGAGTTCATGATCAGTTTCTATCCAAGAATATGATTTGAGTCTTCTTTGATCTCTTATTTGCATGATTACTTATAGCTCGTATTTCTTCTTCGAATTTTTGGCTTAGTTAGGCCAACTAGATCGATTTTTCTTGCCATGGGAAGAGGTGCTTTGTGATGGCTTTGATCATGCAGTGTTCTTTCGCAGTGATAGAAGGGCCAGCAAAGCATGCATGTATCATTGCCATTAAGCATAACAAGTTGGTTATATTCCTACATGAATAGATCTTGTCTACATCATGTCACTGTTCTTATTGCATTACTCCATTTCTCCATGAACTTAACACAGTAGATGCATGCTGGATAGTGGTCGATGTGTGGAGTAATATAAGTAGATGCAGAATCGTTTTGGTCTACTTATCTTGGACGTGATGCCTATGTAATGATCATTGCCTAGATATCCTCATGATTACTTGATCTTCTATCAATTGCCCAACAATATACTCATGAGAGAAGCCACCAGTGAAACATACGGCCCCCCAGGTCTACTTTTCCAACATATTGCTCTCCGACTACTATTTTGCCTTTTTATTTTCAGATCCGTTAGTCCAAGAAAACCAAAAATACCTGGCTGCACTTTTTGTTTACCTATTTTATTTTGTGTTCTTGCGAGATCTATTTGCCAAAACTGTCACTACCTAATTTATCTTATTATTGTTGAGAGCTTGACAACCTCTCTTACGCCTCGGGTTGCAAGTATTTGTTACTCCCTCCGTCCGGAATTACTTGTCACCAAAATGAAGAGAATTGGTTGTATCTAGAACTAAAATACGTCTAGATACATCCATTTCCATGACAAGTAATTCCGAACGGAGGGAGTATTTGTGTGCACATGTTGTTTACATAGGTGCTTGATCTTCCTTTACGGATTTATACCTTGGTTTCATAACCAAGGGAAATACTTACTGTTGATGTGCTGCATCATCCCTTCCTCTTTGGGGAAGTATCGAAGCAGTCTCAAGCCATGTCAAAGGAATTTCTGGCACCGTTGTCGGGGATCAAGCGATCTCATATACCAGGTTTCTAATCACAAATCTCATCTCCTTGCAATTTACATTATTTTCCATTTGCCTCTCATTTTCCTCTCCCCCGCTTCACAAATTTGCCGTTTTATTTGCTCTCTCTTTTCCGTTTGCCTTTTTCTCGTCGGATCTCTTGTTCCTCTACTTTTTCACTATGGCTAGTTCTTTCGTTATTACCTATACTCCCGAGAATGAGGTCCTTAAATTTAAACAAATGGGAGGAGAGAATCTTAAAAATGCTCAGTATAGGATTTGCGATGCTCATACTAGATCTATTTGTATGGAATCCACTATTGTTCTCCTTCGCTATTTTTATGTGGGCATCACCACTTGGTACAGATTCGTCCTTGATACGATTACCGATGGGAATTTCTTGATGTGCCCTACTTTGGATGAATATAATGCAATGGGAAATTTAGTGGGTTCCCCACCTATCATTGTCAATGAAACAATTTTAACTCTTCAGCATGTTAAGAAAAGGTTAGATGTTATTGAAAAGAAAATGCTCACCGAAGAAAATATTGAAAATTTGGATAAAAGGATGCATAATATTTCTAATAGAATTGGATCAAAGGAGGGAGATGCTCTTCAAGTACTAAAGGAAAAAAGAACCCGTAGTCAATAAAAGAATGGAGGAGTGCCCCACTAGAATTGATAAGTTGGAAGAATTTATCCGTAACTTAAGTTTGCCATTTTCTACCGTACGACTAATGAAAAAACTCCCATTAGTAAAGAGTGCAAATCTATGCAAGTTCCTAAGAACAAGGGTACTGCTTCTAGTAGAAACAATGAGGATCTTAAAATGATTAGTATTCATCCCAATTTTGTTGAAGCGGTAAACAATCTTAATGGAAAGAACAAAATTTTGAATCTTATTCCTAGAAGTATTCTTGTTTAAAATATGCATGATAGATCCTTGAAAAATTCTCGTTGTGTTCTTAAGGAGTTGGAAACTAAGGATGACAATACTTGAATCTATGTGTTTTCCCTAGCTAGGGGCGTAAACAATAATGTTTGTGGGAGGCAACCCACAACAACAACAACAAAAAAGCCTTTAGTCCCAAACAAGATGGGGTAGGCTAGAGGTGAAACCCATAAGATCTCACGACCAACTCATGGTTCTGGCACATGGATAGCAACCCTCCATGCACTCCTGTCCATGGCTATTATTTGTGATGCTCCAATCCTGAAGATCTCTATTTATGGACTCTTCCCATGTCAAGTTTGGTCTACCCCGACCTCTTTTGATATTTTCAGTATGCTTTAGCCATCCGCTATGCACTGGGGCTTCTCGGGCCTGCGTTGAATATGTCCAAACAATCTCAGACGATGTTGGACAAGCTTCTCTTCAATTGGCGCTAACCCAACTCTATCTCGTATATCATCATTCCAAATTCGGTCCTTCCTTGTGTGGCCACCCATCCATCTCAACATGCACATCTCCACCACAGCTAACTGTTGCACATGTTGCCTTTTAGTCGGGCAACACTCAGCGCCATACAACATTGCGGGTCGAACCACCATCCTATAGAACATTCCTTTTAGCTTATGTGGCACCCTCTTGTCACTCAAAAATCCAAAAGCTTGGTGCCACTTTGTACGTCCGTCTTTAATTCGATGGTTCACATCTTCATCAATATCCCCATCCTTCTGCAACATTGACCCCAAATATCGATAGGTGTCCTTCTGTGACACCACCTACCCATCAAGGATAACATCCTCCTCCTCCTCGTGCCTAGTAGTACTGAAAGCCCACCTCATGTAATCGCTTTTAGTCCTACTAAGTGTAAAACCCTTCGATTCCAAGGTTTTCCTCCATAACTCCAACTTCCTGTTGACCCCTGTCCGACTCTCATCGACTAGCACCACATCGTCCGCAAAGAGCATACACCATGGGATATCTCCTTGTATATCCCCTGTGACTTCATCCATCACCAAGGAAAAAATATAAGGGCTCAAAGCTGACCCTTGATGCAGTCCTATCTTAATCGGGAACTCATCAGTGTCGCCATCACTTGTTCGAACACTTGTCTCAACATTATCATACATGTCGTTTATGAGGGTAATGTACTTTGCTGGGACTTTGTGTTTCTCCATGGCCCAGCACATAAAGTTCTGCGATATCTTATCATAGGCCTTTTCCAAGTCAATGAACACCATATGCAGGTGAGGGAGTCCTCGATTAGGGGGTCCTCGGATAGACGACCTATTACTTATGGGACGAACTGTATGGGCTGCAAGGTGGGCATTGGATGATCACGGTCATAGTCGCTAGGATGGAAGCCTCGAGGAGTCGTGACGTATCCTCCAAGTCATTGATCGTAGATAGGCATGTTTATCTCTTTGACATGTAGCCGACCATGTGTAAACCCTTGATACCCTTGGCGTCTATATAAGCCAAAGGGTTTTAGGTTATAGGGATAGAACAAGTCATCTAGGGTTAGCTATTTGATCTCAAGGTAGATCAACTCTATAACCCCCCATAACATTAATACAACCAAGAAGGACGTAGGGTATTACCTCCATAGGAGGCCCCGAACCTGGGTAAATTTGTGTCCCCCTCGTCTCCTATTACCATCGATTCTAGTCTCATGGTTCGGGACCCCTACCCGAGATCCGCCGGTTTTGACACCGACATTGATTCTTTCATTGAGAGTTCCTCTATGAAGGCCTAAGGAATCGATGGCTCGCCTCGTCACGAGCAACGAGATCCACATCCAGGGTATCCTCACCCCCGATCAGAATCTCGCAGGCGGTGACATCTTGTCACACGCCATCCTGATCAGCCACCATGGCCAGATCGGAAGCTTTTCCCCCGATCAGAGGATCAAGTTCAGAACCTTAGAGTTCGTCGCTTATTCATGGGGAGTACTCGCTCTAATGGAACCCTCGACCTTTGAGGAGAAGCATGTAAGTCCGGACGCCTCGACGCCGAAGACATCAGGCCCTGCTTCTATACAGAACACGGATCCGCTTTCACGCGGCTCCGAAACTGTCACGCCGCTCATAGAATCTACTCACCTCAGCGACATGCATCCTACCATCACCTCATTCCTAAACGAGTTGTTCGATCGGATCGAAGCCATGCGTATGTCGGATGACCAGGTTCCGGTCTATGACCGGCTCGGGATCAGGCCCGATTATAGGGAGAATCATGACCCTCCGGACATCCACCTTGTCGCTAGCATCGAGTGCCCAGCCGAGGATTCGACCCAACATCTAGAACTGAAGACAGTCTACACCCCGGTCTCTGATCACCGAAGCTTCATTGGCGAATCAGATGGCGGAAACCACCCTCGAGCCTGATCGTCATCGGCCCGGGACCTACTACACGGTTCGGAATATGTAGTTCTGAACACTCAATGTGGCATGGAATTGAATTTTTTCCCACCCACCACCCAAGACGATCATTCCGGCATCGCACCAAAGCCCGCATCCTCAGACTTTTGGGATGTCAAGCAATTACAGGGATAATCGGTCCATCACTTTTGGGCCAGACTCCTACTCGCTCAAAGCAGAGAAAAAGGTTTTAGTGACCAAGAGATAATGGCAATTTTCATTCGCAGTTGCCATGATGAAGGGATAATTAACACCTTGGCCCGCACACACATTCGTGACATTCCGGAGTTATCTGATTTGGTATAGAAATATTGTGTCATGGAAAGCGCTTGGCAACCTGAACAGTTGTTTTCAGAACCAACTTTCCCCAAGAACCCTAGCGGAGATCGGAAAAAGAGGGTACCTCCAAAGCGGCTAGCAAGATACAAACCCGCCGAAAAAAGAAACAGGCCTCCTTCAGGGGTTGGCACTGTCCTTGATGGACTACTAGATAAACCTTTCCCTATACATTATGTGTTGCTAAACACAAGCCCGACTCATAGCCTTAGAGCTTGCTGGGTCATCAGGCAAGTGGCAAAGAGCGGCAAGGCTATCCTTGAAACACCTCCGTTGAATGGGCGATCCCCATCTTTGCCCAAATACAATGCTGAAGTCCAGACGGTCTATGGGACGTTTACCTCAAGGAATAGGAGGAAAAGGGCTCTTAGAGAGCTCGAATAAGTCTACCATGTGGCAGCAACTAGCACATGGGCAGACATACCGATTACCTTTGGACATACTAACCAGCCAGCCATTCTTCTCGGTCACTCACCGGCCGCACTAGTCTTGAACCCCATTATTGAAGGATATGGGCTAAACAAGGTGCTAATGGACGGCGGTAGTGGTTTAAACCTAATATATGAAAGCACCTAGGAAAAAATGAAATGTGACTAATCTCGCATCGAACATAACAATACAACCTTCCGGGCAATCATTCCAGGGAAAGACGCGCGTTGTTCCAGACGTATCGTCTTGGATGTAGTGTTCGGCACGCTTGAACACTACTGATCCGAAGAACTTCTCTTCCATATCATACCCTTCCCAAGAGGGCATTACGCCCTATTGGGACATGATGCCTTCACAAAGTTCCAGGCTATACCCCATTATGGGTACGTGAACCTTAAGATGCAAGGACCAAATGGAGTGATCACGATCTCTAGTGATCCGAACATAGCCCTTCGGGCCGAAAACAAAACGGCAACACTCGCCCTCGAGGCATTAGTTGAGACTTTCGCCACAGAAGAACTGACCGCACTACAGTCAACAGTTAATAAGGATGATGTGATCCTTAGCCAAAGGCCCAAGGCCACGGCCTTCAAACCCGCAGAGGAAATCGTCAAATTTCAAGTACATCCGACGGACCCCAATAAGACAGCATCCATCGGAGCCTAGCTCAATCCCCTTATGTATGAGGCATTACGGAATTTTCTTCAAGAATATTGGGACATTTTTGCCTGGCATCCTTCTTATATGCCCAGAATCCCACGACGGCTTGCCAAACACAGATTGAACATTATCACAGGATTTAAGCTCGTAAAACAGACTCTACGTTGCTTCTCCGAACCCAAACGGCAAGCTACGGGGGAAGAATTAGCTAAACTCCTAGAGGCCATTTTTATTCGGGAGATAAAGCACCCCAAATGGTTGGCAAACCTGGTAATGGTACCAAAGAAAGACAAGTCCTGGTGGTTGTGTTTCAATTTCAAAGACTTCAACAAAGCCTGCCCTGAGGACCCTTTCCCCTTACCACGCATAGACCAGAGCATTGATGCCACAGCCAGACATGATTCACTGTGTTTCCTCAACGCTTACTCCGGATACCATCAGATTAAAATGAAGGAATCCGATCAAGCGACAACCACATTCATCACCCCCTACGGGCCATTCTACTTCAACACAATGCCTTTCGGGCTAAAAAATGTTGGGGCCACATACCAGCGCATGATCTAGATGTTTCTTGCGACTCAGGTCGGTAAGACAGTCGAGGCGTACGTGGACGACGTGGTAGTTAAAACCAAACACGTCAGTGAGCTGATCGACAACCTACTACAAAACTTTGCCAGCCTACGCGAGTATGACAGATGGCTCAATCTGGAAAAATGTGTATTCAGAGTTCCTTCTGGTAAGCCGCTTGGATTCGTCGTCTCCCATAGAGGAATAGAAGCGAATCTAGCTAAGATCCACACCCTATCGGAACTTGCATGTAACATCCCAAAATTTCATTTTGGAATGTTATGATATATAGCTATGCATCCTCAGCACATTGTTTGAATGAATATAATGGTTGAAGTGTTTCCTTTGAATTTCTGAAAGGCCACTTTCATCTTTCCCTTTTCTTGTTTCACCTATTTGAAAACCTCTGGAAATGTTCAAAGAAAAGAGGGGAGTAACATGACACTCCACACCGGGGGCATCTTGGTGAAATATTTGAACAATAAAACCAGGGGGCTATTTCAAAAATTATTGCAAAAGGATTTAAAATCAAATAAGCATTTTCTGAAGAAAAAAATCAAGTATTCAATATGACAAAGGAAAAATGTTCATTGAATAGTATTAATTCTCCTGATCATTTGGATATATATATTTCCTATATTTGGAAATGTTTTGAATGCTTTTAAAGGAGTTTTACTGCTCTGGAAATAGGAAAACGAAACGAATTAATTGAAACAGGTCGACCCACCTGCGTTTAATTCCCGAAACCGCTCCGAGCCGACCGACCGACGCGCTGACGCCGCCCTCCCTCTCTCTTAACGCCCCGGCCCCACTGCCCGATCCCGAAGATTTCGCGGTCTTCTCATTCCTCCCCGCGCACAGGACATCGCCGGAGATCCCTCCCGCGACGGATCCGCCTCCACCTAACTTCCCTCGACCACCCGCGGCCCTATAAATACCCCGGCCACCCTCCGCGCTCCATTTCACCCCGAGCCCCCACTCTGCCCTCGCCAGAACCACCCGCACGAGCTCGCCGGAGTTCAGATCCCCACCGACGCTTCCAGAGCACCTGGTCGTCGCCACGCTCGTCCCCACTCCCCTCCGACACCACCAAAGTACGCCGGAGACCCGCCGCCGTAGTTTGAAGCCCTCGGACGCCGTCCTCAACCACCGGAGCACCACCCCCGTCGACTCGCCGCCTCGGCCTCGCCGGAGAAGCTCCACCGCCGGCCACCCTCTCTCTGTGAGCCCCTCTCCCCTCCCTAGATCGTTCGATCTAAATCCAACGCCTAGGATTAGATCATTTTAAAACCGAACCGGTACGCGCTAAGCTTCGGTCACCCGCCCGCAAACGCCCGCCCGCATGCCCTCTCGGCCAACCACAACCCACCACGTAGCCTCTGTCCGATAAGTTTTATTTTCCCTTTTTCTGATTCTGTTTTAGAAAACAAAATGATTTCAAATCTTATTTTTGTTATATCTTTTAAACTATTTGGTGTTTTTAGTTGATTCTTTTTGCATTATCTCACAAATTTGATGTAGTTTATATCTGTATGCTTAGATTTCAAATTTGACCTTTAAATTTGGAATCTAATCAAATTTGTTCAAATTACAAAAATCTGTATAACTATAGTTTAAAAATATATTTTTGAGTGAATCTTTTTGCCACTGTTTGGTATTAGTTAAACCTATCGTCCTACATGATTTGAGTATTTTTTGAATAAATTTAGTTACTATTTTAAACAAAAACAGAATATGTTTAGTTTTTAATGTAGTTTTGTTATCTTAATTTTAATTTAATTTGAACCTGAATTAGTTTAACTTTTGTTAATAGTTTTCATAAGTATTTGTTATTTCAAATATTTGGTAACATTACTTGATAATATTTAGAATGATTGTTTAGTTTATGCCAAGTTGTTATAGGAATCTTTATATCTTTTTTTTCATTAGGTATAGTTTTATAAAACAATATAGTTTTACTTTCACAAACTAGTTAGATGATTAAGTTAGATTTATAATAAATAATTTTAGTAATTCTATTCTGTTAAGTAATATGATGATAATAATATTAGTGTTAATAATATCATTGTTTTGGTTCCCTATTCCAAAGTTATAGGAACATTCTAGTTATTTTCATTTTAGTAGTGTTTCTTTACACAAAAGTTTTAGTGAATTTGATTCTGTTTACTAAAATTGTTTTTTCTTTACTATTTCTTTTTCTACTAGCTATTGCTTGGTTGTTTGTCTTAAAGTAGTAGTAGTAGATGTTTTTGACACTAAAAAATTTTGTGAGTCAAAATATTTTATTTTAATTTCTTCCTCTTGATTGATACTATTGAATGGTTTTAGTATTGTTTGTTTAACCTAGGCTGAATTGTGTGAATTGTTTTGTATTTATGCTTATGGTGTGCACTTGTTTAATTCGTTAGATCATCCCGAGTGCGAAGCTTGTTATCTAGAATCACTTGATTACGACGATCGTCAGCAAGGCAAGTCACTTTGACCATGTATACCTATGTTTTATTGCATTAGTTCTACCATCCCCCCAATTGCATGCAAAGTAGGTAAAATGGAAACTTGGTTACTTGTCGTAGTATCATGTGGTAGGTACCCCTCAACCCTTTGACACATTGGCCTCGGGAAACGTTGTTTTACATTTTGCTATGCTATTAGTAGACGGGGTTGGTTGTGTGATTCATGAGAGTTGTGAGTTAATAATTTCAAGACCTACATGATGATCAAGTCTTTACGACTCCAAGTTTTCAACTTACCTCTGGGTGGATGATGGTTGAACGACGCCCTGGAGAAATCAGTGGTTAGCCTAGATGATGCTGGAGAAGTGCCAGTATTCATGCTGAAAGGTCCACCCAGGCACAAAGAGATGGATGGATGCTTCAAGACCCAAGGCTTACCTGCACAGCCACAAGCCATTATGGGCTCTGGCTTGGTTGGATATCATGGTGACCCTGGACAAGCGGTGCTATGATATGTAGAAGAACGGTAGGAAAGGATGGGCACCGACAGAGTCTCGGGGAAATCCTTTTGAAGACCATGTTTTGGTCATCCGTTTCTCAAACACCATGAAGTGCGAGAAGTCCAATAGAGGCGATCAAATCTTGTGGGGAACTGTGCAAAACTCTGCAGAGTACCCAAACCTAATCGATTAGCCGTGTCCACGGTCATGGACAGTTTGAGCCAAAGGAACTGAAACTATCTGGAACTCTCAACACAAGTAATTATAATGATGTGGGTTATTAATGTCAGCTTGGGTATGAGAATTGGTTGGTGGAACCATCTCATTAATCAACCAACATTGTAGTAATTATGCCTTTGCCCTCTCTTGTTGTAGGAAATTTTTTGTCTTTATGCAAAAACTTACTACCCAACCTGCCATATTTGCATATAGACTAGAAGATTACTTTACCCCCTCTCTTGTGACTTTGCCAGCATATTCAATATGTTGACCTATACGGCAGCAACATATCATGTTGCAGAGTACTTTTCCAACCAGGAGTGAGGATACGCTCTACGCTTGGTGAGATGCCCTTGGAGTCAGATGGACTCGACTACCTTTGAAGCTTCCGCAAGTTTAGTTATTCTCATGAGTTGTCCTTCAGCCACTTTATTGTAATTCTTATTGTAATAAAGAACTCGATATGAGATTTCGATTAATTATTGCTGTGTGATTTCCCTTTGATATATACATTGATGTACCATGTGTGTACCAGCATGATCTTGGGATGGTACAGAAACACCGGAGATTCGACCTTTCAGGTCGGGTCGCTACATTGCAATTCCTACGGAGCTGAAGCATGTCCAGAGGCTAGTTGGGTGTGTAGCGGCGTTAAGCCGCTTTATCTCCCACCTCGGAGAGAAATATTTACCGCTCTATAAGATGTTGAAACGGACAACAACTTCAAGTGGACCGACGAACCAGCGGGTGCGCTAGAAAAAAATTAAAACACTACTGGCAACCAATCCCATACTCACAGCACCAGGCGCTGATGAGCCCATGTTGTTATACATATCGTCCACCAATCAAGTGGTCAGTGCGGTGCTCGTCGTTGAACGATATGAGGAAGGACATAAATTCCGGACTCAGAAACCTAAAGATAGAAGTGCTAACGCAGTGCAAGTCCAGATATCCGCACTACCTAAAGATAGCCTACACAGTGTTTATGGCATCAAGGAAACTCACACACTACTTCCAAGAGTCTGCGGTAACAGTGGCATCCGAAGTCCCCTTGAATGATATAATCAACAACAAGGATGCCACCGGCCGCATAGCTAAGTGGGCCATTGAGCTCCTTCCCTTTGAAATAACCTATTATCCACGCCGTGCCATAAAATCTCACGTATTGGGAGATTTCCTAGCTGAATGGACAGAGGCCGAGCTCCCCAAGGAATACAACGCATACTCCCATTGTACAATGTACTTCGATGGATCCAAAACCTTGGCCGTACTGGGGACTGGAGTTATCCTCACATCCCCCATAGGCGACAACATGTGATACGTGTTGCAAATCATGTATGTTGACTCCAACAATGCAGCTGAATACGAATCTCTCCTTCATGGTCTTCGGATGGCAGTATCAATGCGCATATGACGTTTGGAGGTACGGGGAGACACCAACTTGGCCATCTCCCAACATAATGGCGAATTCGATGCCAAAAACCTAAAGATGGTGGCATACAGAAATGTCATCCTAAAAATATCTGCTCGGTTCGAAGGGTTGGAATTTCACCACGTTCCTCGCAACAACAACCAAGTCGCCGAAGTATTGCCTTGTATGGGAGCCAAACGCAACCCTATCCCGAGAAACACCTTTCTGGAGCGGCTCTTCAAGCCATCCATGGTGTGGCATGACGAGGACAAGGGCGCTAGTCTAAATACGGCAGACGAGGTTGTTCCCCCTATAAACGAACACGACAATCAAATCATTGGCGGCTCCGTCATGGAAAAAACGCCTTCGGATCATGAGGTAATGGTAGTAATTGCACCGTGGACAGAGCCCTTCCTCGCTTACCTTCTTCGCAAGAAACTCCCCAAAGACGAGATAGAGGCACGACGCATAGTTCGGCGATCCAAAGCCTACAAAGTACATGAGGGTGAGTTATACAAGCAAAGCACCACCGGAATATTTCAATGGTGCATATCTGAGGAATAAGGATAGGAGCTCCTAGCCGAAGTTCATGCAGGCGTGGGCGGACACCACGCCGCGGCAAGAACCTTAGTTAGCAAGGCCTTCCGAGCCGGTTTCTGTTGGCCTATAGCTCGGACGGACGCCTAGTCCCTTGTCGAACATAGTGTAGGGTGTCAACTCTTTGCAAATCAAAGTCGCATGCCCCCAACATCTCTTCGGACTATTCCGATTGCTTGGCCTTTTGCGGTCTGGGGGCTGGACATGGTCGGACCCATTAAAGGGGGGACCAAGAAAAACAAATTCCTATTGGTAATGGCAGACAAGTTTACTAAATGGATAGAGGCAAAGCCCGTAAAATCGGCCAAGTTCGGGCCAGTGATCGACTTTATCTCCGGCGTGTACACCGTTACGGTGTCCCGCAACAAATAATAAAGGATTATGGATCCAATTTCACGGCCCAAGAGGTCAAGGACTGGTGCACAAAAACGGGCATTACGCTCAATTATGCATCAGTCTATCATCCGCAAACCAATGGACAAGTCGAACGAGCAAACGGTCTTGTTATGAGAGGCATTAAGACATGTTTGGTCTGATTTCTTCATGAGTCCGACTGCCATTGGGTGGGGGACCTTGACTCTGTTTTATGGGGCCTACGCACCACCCCAAACAGATCAACGGCTTACACACCGTTCTTCATGGTCTATGGGGCAGAGGCAGTCCTCCCCTGTGACATTATTCACGACGCACCAAGAGTGCACATGTACGAGGAAAAGGAGGCCGACTTGGATCGGCAAGACGACCTAGACACCTTAGAGGGAGAGCACGACATAGCTCAGGCTCGCTCTATGTTTTACCAGCAGCAAGCACGACACTACTAGAGTAGGGAGGTCAGGGCAAAATCATACAACGTAGGTGAACTCGTCCTACAGCTCCCGGAGCAGCAGAAGCATAAACTCAACCCCAAATGGGAGGGCCCCTTCATCATCGATGAAGTACTCGCGGGAGGAGCCTATCATCTTCGGAGTCCATCAGACAATCGCCTTGAACCAAACCCCTGGAACGCAGCTCGTCTTCGACGCTTCTACGGATAAACTGGTGTCGTCCACTTCTCCAATGTTTTTCTTTTTTTCGTCTTTCTTTTTTCCTTTTTCTTCCCTTCCCACTTTGTTGTTCGATAGGATTAATTTCTTTTTCTATGTTCGGTTAAACCGATCTTGTACTAAGCCTATCAGTATACAATATAAAGTGTTAGATCCGAACACAGCACCTGGGGGCTTCTTCTCGAGGCCGTCGTTTTTATATTATAAGTATTTACTCACACTTATCGTGTACACATGTTTCCTTTGTCAAGCTCAAGCCATCATATGCATCAATTTGAACTAAGACTTTGCCAAGATGGGTTGCCTCACTCCTATGTTTACCCTCTATGTTCCTGATTGTTCGTATAGAGGGTAAAGGGAGCACCTCTGTGATTGTTACGACCGGGTCATATGGATACATACCTCAGACGAGTGAAGCCTAAAGCTAGATATCTTACGTAGACAATTGGTCGGCCGTCACGGAAGCACTTAATATGGCTATGGATGTTATCGCCATTGTTTGGGTTCGATTTTCCTAAAAATACCCTTAGCCGCATACTAGCAGTATGCCGACCTTTACCTACGATCTCCGTAGGGGCCCGAAGAAAGATATCAATAGAGGTACTATTTTGTTCGGAAGATGTTTATTACGCTAAGATGTAATATAACATATCTCTTTGTTCGCTTTCTGTCTATTCGTACCGCATGGCCGGATTACCTGGGTCCCCAAACACAATTCGCTCTTTTGGAATAACAAATTGCGAGGAACACTCCCACGCTCTTCGCACGGGAGGGAGAAGCCAATGGCCGGTTAAGATAAAGTTTACAACACAAATTGTTCGTACAAAAGTATATAACATTACACATTCGGCTACCGACCTAAGTAATCGATTACGGTGTCTAGGGAGCAGTCTTCTTGTGAAAGGCGGGTGGTAGACATCACTTGGTCATACACCAAGTGGATGGGCACTTCTTGACCATACGATCCCATGGGACCAACCCGAGCCATCCGCTTGGTGTCAAGTACGGTGTAGCGGGTCTTGATCATTGCCCACGCCTCCCGTGCTCCTTCCTGGCAAGCCGATGTCTTCCACAGCTCGAACCTGCTTCGATCTCCCTTGAATCTATTGGTCAGTTTGGACATCCCTTCCGGTGGCTGTTCGGCAGGCCATAGCACTTTTACCATGCCCTTCATTGCTTTTCTAGCATGCTCGGGGAGGGTAGACAGCTCCTTTAGCATGTTCCCCCGGTAGGATCCGAACTCTTCTTGATGTTGCCCGGACAGACGTCCTATACATGGAGGAAAGAGATTCTTATCATACTTCATTTATACGAAGCACTTACCATTGTTCGGCTCATACTTACCGAACATGCCCCTTTGATATTTTTGATTTTCTTCTTGGGCCTGGGCCAATTGAGCCTTTAAATTCTCAATTTCTTTGGCGTGTTTTTTCTTCTCCACTTGGAGACGGTTCATAACACCACACCCAGGCTCGTGCTGGGACTCGGCGTATCGCTGAGCTTCTCGGGCTTCATCCAACTCTCTTTGCATATGCCCTATGGATTCGGCTACTAAATAGAATCCTTACGTCGGCATGGACATTTACTAGAACTTAGCAGCACCGATATACTCACCATGGGCCTCCCGAGTGAAGCTCTTCACTTGCTCTAGCTCCGCCTTCACAGCTTGAACCTGTGATTGGCTCTCCTTTAGATCCTTGGCCAGTTGCACGTTATGTTGCTTTGCAGTCTGCATTCGCAGCACAACAGCATTAAAGACCCTTAATTCGGTTGTTTCGAACGAATTTAAGGCTCGGGGCCTACTGGGTTTATATGAGTGTTCAGACTCTATAAAAACCGGTTACTTACATGCATGCTGTCCGATATCAACTTCATAGCTTCACCGAACCCGGCTCGGGCAACACCAATGTGCGCGTCCGCCGAGTGAAGGGTGTCGAACACTTGTTCGGAGAATATTGGGTGTCGCATGGCCTCCCATCATCACCGATGATTCATGGCACTTCCCACTTCTGATTTGGTAACGGATACACCATCACCAGAATTGGCAGGTACTGGATTTTCCATGAGAGCTCCTGTAGCGGGATCGGCATGAGTTGTGGCTTTGGAATTTTGGGGTTCGTCGGACGTCTTGGCGACCTCTTCGATGGGTTGGGCATTTCGTCTAAGTATTTCAATGAAATAAATTGCCGTAAGGCTCTATTTATTATGATAATAAGAGTATAACCAAACAATGTACCTTTGGGTTGAGCGGGCAGGCTGATTCGTCCTCGCGGCCGGCTCCTTGGTAGGATCCTTGTGGGCTTCCAATTCGGCCACAGTCTCGGTTGGGAGTCAACGATGCTTGGGAGTCGGAGCTGGTGCTTTCGGGATGCTGTTAGTAGCTTGGCTCTTGCGGGACGAGCTCTTCTTCCTGTCCGTGGAAGGGATGGAGAACGACCCGGGGTAATCGACTATGATAGCCACCGGGGATTGGTCGAGGCTAACCTGATAATAGACTCCATCTTCAAAATCAATTAAAAGACATGGGTCCTCATGGAAACCCGGATCATCATCGTGTGCGTAGCTTTCAGGCTGAGGAGTCCGATAGTTGACTGTCTCGATGAAGCTCCTCCATTCCTATTCATGCAAGACTTTGGTCAAATGAAGTACGAAATGGAAACTCAGAACTATGTTTGTAGAGGGAAAATGGTTTACCCATTCGATGGGATTGTCGGTTGAGTATCCTTCCTTGGTCGCCCGCCGAATAAAGTCCTCTTGCTCCCCTTTATACATGTTGGCAAGGGTGGCGGACAACGCCGCCTGGTTGGTGGGCCCTAGTCTTTGGGAACATGTGGTGTTGCTTGTCCCGTTATAACGACGCAAAGGGTGCACACTCTGTTGGAGGGGTTGCACACACCGGGAGATGGCAGCGGCCATGACATCGATCATGGTCAGTTGACGGTGGACAAGCATCTGCACCTGAGCCACCAGGCGTTGCACTTTGATGCTTTCCTCCTAGGATGGACTTCTCGCCCGTCAGTTGTATCTTTTCATCAACGGGGCGTCGGAGTATTCAGGTAGACATGTCCGAGCTGGCTCGAACAGGGGGACATCTTCAATATAAAACCATTCCAAAGTGCACTCTTCGGATTCCTTCGGAGTACCCACCGGATACCCCGTCCCCGCTATATGGCACACTTCGGCTCCGTCGACCTCCAAAATTGTATTGCCCAGAGTTCGGGTGACAAGACGGAAATATTTTCTCCACAATTCGAAATGCGCCTCGCAGCCTAAGAGAATCTCGCAGAGGGAAACGAAGCCTGAGATGTGCAAGATGGACCCCAGGGTAAGGTGGTGAAGCTAGATCCCATAGAATTTCAGAAACCCCCTTAGAAACGGGTGGATGGGAAACCCGAGGCCCCATAGGAGAAAGGGGATGAAGCATACACGTTCCCCCTGTGAGGATTGGGGAACACTCAGCGAAAGCTTCATTGTTGCAGGAAATCAAGCCTGCGCTGGTCACCGCCATATCTGAAGGAGGGAGATACCCTTGGGTCTCTAGATCACGGAGCTGTAGGAGTGCTCGGAGCAGCTAGTCATGTCCCCCGGATGTGAACCGTAGGGGCACGCAGATGAGCTAGGGGCGTTAGCCATGTCTTTCATGGGTTTTTCGCTTGGAGCTTTTTCCGATGGGGAGGAAGAGGATGTGGTCTGAACCACGATGTTGTTTGATTAAATGGGTGATCCCTCCGTTGTAGAGGGGTAAGATTCTAAAAAATCATTGACCACTCGCGTCCCCATGATGCGTGGAAATCGAGGAACACGGACAGTCATTATAACGGACTATGCTCCCAACGCTTGAGATCTTGCCGAAGACTGGTCGGTTGCCAAACAAGGAGGAGTGAGGGACTCGTCTCGCAAGCTGAAGATGACGACACGAGGAGATTGACCGGATATATATCGGCGTTGAAGGCTAGTCCAGGGGCTACTGAGGGAGTCCTGGATTAGCGGGTCCTTAGATAGATGACATATTGTTTATGGGCCGAACTGTATGGGCCGCAAGGTGGCCATTGGATGATCAGGGTCACCGTTGCCAGGATGGAAGCCTCGAGGAGCCGTGACGTATCCTACAAGTCGTCGATCATAGATAGGCATGTTTATCTCTTTGGCATGCAACCGACCATGTGTAACCCCTTGACATCCTCGGCTTCTATATAAGCCAAAGGGTTTTAGGTTATAGGGACAGAACAACTCATCTATGGTTAGCTATTCGATCTCAAGGTAGATCAATTCTGTAACCCCTCATAACATCAATACTATCAAGCAAGACGTAGGGTATTACCTCCATAGGAGGGCTCGAACCTGGGTAAATCTGTGTCCCCTTCGTCTCCTGTTACCATCGATTCTAGTCTCACAGTTCGGGACCCCCTACCCGAGATCCGCCAGTTTTGACGCCGACAACAGGTCCTTATTTTGCTCCCTATATCTCTTCATAAGTTGTCGTTCAAAGAAGACGGCTTCCATGGTCGACCTCCCGGGCATGAAGACAAACTTATTTTTGGTCACGCTTGTCATTCTTGTTAAGTGGCGCTCAATGACTCTCTCCCATAGCTTCATTGTATGGCTCATAAGTTTAATTCCACGGTAATTAGTACAACTCTAAACATCCACCTTGTTCTTGAAGATTGGTACTAATATAGTCTGTCTTCATTCTTCTGGCATCTTGTTTGCCCAAGAAATGATGTTGAAAAGTTTGGTTAGCCATACTATGGCTATGTCCCCAAGGCCTGTCCACACTTCAATGGGGATACAATCATGACCCATTGCCTTGCCTCCGTTCATCCTTTTTAAAGCCTCCTTGACCTTCGGCTCCTGGATTCACCGCACAAAACGCCTGCTAGTATCATCAAAGGAGTCGTCCAAATCAATGGTAGAGCTCCCACTCTATCCATTCAACAACTTGTCAAAGTACTCTCGCCATCTATGCTTAATTTCCTCGTTCTTCAACAGGAGTTGATCTGCTCCGTCCTCGATGCACTTGATTTGGTCAACATCCCTCGTCTTCCTTCATGTCTTGGATCTTGGCCCTCTTATAGATGTCCCTTTTGCCTTCCTTCTTGGCCTACTTGCAGGGCATACGCACTGATAACATTGAGAAGTAAGTCCCCAACTACTAGCTTGACCAGGATAATCTGGTCCCCACGTGTCTTGAAGGCTACCACTCCATCCTTGAGGCTCTTGCTGATCAAGATGCCTAATCCATTTATGTTTGCCATAGTCCCTGTGTACCACAGCTTGGAGCCGGTACCCTCCACGTCCTTTGCCTTTTGTCCCCTCCATTTGGTCTCTTGGATGCAAACGATATCAACGCCTCTCCTCAACGCTCTATAAACTACCTCCCTTAGCTTACCTATGAGAGAACCTATGTTCCAGCTACCTAAGCGAATCCTCCTAGGCTGGGCTATCTTCCTTACCCTTCGCACTCGTCGAGTCAAATGTGAAGACCCTAGCTCAATTTCCACTACACCCGAGCGCCGATGTAGCGCGTCACTAAGGATGCAACAAACCGATCCTCGCTCACTTGCCACCGTATCCATATCATGATACGGCTCACCACCTGGGGGTGATGGCCCGTCCCTTGCGTATTTTCCACCACACCCGGGTTCCGATGTGGCGTGTCAGTGAGAGGCTTACGCCCCAACAAAAATCTATTGGGTTTCATCTCCATAAGAGTGGCTGAGTTTTGATGTTGGCTCGCCAAGCCTATCACAACCCTCCTCCTTTACCCGGACTTGGGACCGGCTATGTTGAGACAACATAGGCGGAGTTTTGTGGGAGGCAACCCAATGAATAAAATATTTTTATATCTTACTTTGCGTTTTTGCGTGTTTGCACAATTATGCCTTTGTTATGATTGTGTTTTTATGTTTTAATTAGTGTTTGTGCCAAGTAAAGCCTTTAGGATGATTCATAAGATGAGTAGAAACAATGTTGAATCTGAAACCGAAACTTTGTCTCCACTGCAAGAATTTTCATTTTTTTACTGGAATGTTATAATGGGCTTAAAATTTACCACGGTACTTCTATATAAATTCTTTATGTTTTCCTATTTGTTTAGAATATTTTGATTTACAGAAGTATGGATAGAGTACATATTGCTATATACTATTCTCTCTGAAACAAATTCTCTTTTCGTTGCATTGTGTGCTTGTTTTGATGAATCTATGGCTTGTATTGGGGGTATAAGTCATGGTAAAGTTAGAATATAGTAGATATAGTGTAATAATAAAATATTAATGGGTTTACAACAGCACTTAAATTGGAAATTTGCTTTATTATACTAGCGGATCTCACAAGAATTTTGTCAAATTTTGTGTGATTGAGGTTTTCAAGTTTTGGGTGAGATCACGATGGATGAAGAAATAAGTAGTAAGGAGAGCCTAAGCTTGGGGATTCTACAACACCCCCAATATATTATACAAAGAGTAACAAGCAACCAAGCTTGGGGATGCCACAAGTGGCATCCCCTCTTTCTTCTAACAACCATCGGTATTTTACTTGGAACTATATTTTATTCGTCACATATCATGAGTTTTGCTTGGAGCGTCTTGTATCTTTGATTTATTTTATTTTTGTCCTTTCTGCACACACCTATTCAAGAGATCCAAAATTATGCTATGATTTGCTTGAATTGCTCTATATGCCTCACTTAAATCTATTGAGCTATGAACTTGCTCTAGTGCTTCACTTATATCTTTTTGAGCATGGCGTGCTTTTACATTTTCGAAGAAATGCTCTCATGCTTCACTTATATTAATTTGAGAGTTATTAATTTTGAAGAAAATCCTCTCATGCATCAGTTATATTACTTTGAGAGATGAAACTTTTATGCTCATGATCTTCACTTATATCTACGTGAGCTTGTCAAAAGCAATGGCAATATATGAAACTTGTCCCAAAATGATAGATATTCAAGAGGGATATAATAAAAACTTTCATGAAGATCATTGGACAAATTAAACTTGCTTCTTTGTAATAGTTTTTATATATGACGATAGTAATATCTGAGTTATGTTAGTGAGTAATTATGCTTAGTAAGAATATTGATGTTAAGGTTTGTGATTCCCTATGCAAACACGAAAGTCAATAGTTGTGCTACGAAATTGCATCCTACTTATGGTGCATTATTCGGTGTTAGTTATGCTTAATGCTCGCTTATGTGATTTTTTATTTCTTTGTTGGATGCTTCTCAATCTATTTGCTAGCCTTCACTTATACTAAGTAGAAATACTACTTGTGTATCCAAAATCCTTAAACCCAGTTTTGCCATATGAGTCCACCATACCTACCTATATACGGTATTTCCATGCCATTCCAAGCAAATTTGTATGTTCCATCTCTAATTTTCAAAATAAAATTCCCTTTTTGTGTGCTCGTACTCCTCATGAAATGGTAGGGGACCGATATTTTTCCATGCTAGAGGTGTTATTCTCAAGATGAGTGTTTATTCACTTGTCATTGCATGAGAGTATGGCGGTAATAGGGATGCCCATTCCCGAAATGAAATGAAAATAATGAATTTTTTACTTTATGTTGTCAAATAATAAATTCCTTTTATAGTGTTGGTGTTGAAGGCAACCCTAGATTCGGCTAGCCATGGAAAGTGAAAGTATGGTGGAAAAAGGAATAAACTTTATTGTCTGTTTCAGAACCGCTTATGATGTATCTAGCATGGAGAGAAATTGAAATCACTTGGTTGTTTTTGTTGACAGGAAGGGCATGCCACCCAAAATATTTTTCTTTGTCAATTTAAACCTTGAGCTCTGACACCTTTACAAATCCCTACTTCCATGTGCGAAGGGCCTATCTATTTACTTTATGCAATTACTATTTTCAATTTGAGTCTCCATCTTCTCTTAGCACCAACTAGGAGGCTATGATCATACCTGAGCATTAGGTGTAGATAATATTTGAGTGTGTTTCATGAATGGATCAATGATTGAGCATGATGGACTAGGGATAACTTGCTTTAGTGTTGATATTTTGAAAGACATGGTTGCTTTTTGATTTGCTTGAGTATTAAAGCTTTCATGCCAAAACTAGACAATTGCTTTGAACCAACAAAAAGTCCAAATGTCCATGCTACAAAGAAAAGAATATGTGTTGAACATGTTAGGCAACATTCCACAACAAAAATTCTGTTTTTATCATGTACCTACTCGAGGACGAGTAGGAATTAAGCTTAGGGATGTTCATACGTCTCCAACGTATCTAGAATTTTTGCTTGTTCCATGCTATTATATTATCAATCTTGGATGTTTTATATTCATGTTATAGCAACTTTATAATCATTTTTTGGGACTAACCTATTGACATAGTGACAAAGTGGCAGTTGTTATTTTTGCTTGTTTTTTACTTCGTAGAAAATCAGTACCAAACGAAGCCCAAATGTCACGAATTTTTTTGGAGAATTATTTTTAGACCAGAAGACACCAGATGGGCCAGACAAGTCCTAGAGAGGAGGCCTGATGTGGGGAACATCCACAAGGGTGCCAGAGGCCCCTAGCATGGCCTAGTGGGTGGTGCCCACCTCGGGACCCCCCCTCCACCGACTGTCCCCCCTATAAATTCACAAATATTCAGAAAACCCTAGAGGAGTCGAAGAAACACAATTCCAGCTGCCGAAAGTTCCAGAACCTCGTGATCCAATCTAACACCATCACGGAGGGGTTCATATTCATCATAGGTGCCTCTCTGGTGATGCGTTAGTAGTCCACCATAGACCTATGGATCCATAGGCAGTAGCTAGATGGCTTCCTCTCTCTCTTATGTTTCTCAATAAGATGGCCTCTTGGAGATCTATTTGATGTAATGACTTTTGCTGTCTGTTTGTTGGGATCCGGTGAATTTTGAGTTCATGATCAGTTTCTATCCATGAATATGATTTGAGTCTTCCTTGATCTCTTATTTGCATGATTACCTATAGCCTTGTATTTCTTCTTCAAATCTTTGGTTTATTTAGGGCAACTAGATCGATTTTTATTGCCATGGGAAGAGGTGCTTTGTGATGGGTTCGATCTTGTAGTGTTATTTCCCAGTGATAGAAGGCGCAGCATGGCACACATGTATCGTTGCCATTAAGGATAACAAGATGGGGTCTATTCCTACATGAATAGATCTTGTCTACATCATGTCACCGTTCTTATTGCATTACTCCGTTTCTCCATGAAATTAATACACTAGATGCATGTTCGATAGCGGTTAATGTGTGGAGTAATAGAAGTAGATGCAGAATCGTTTCGGTCTACTTATCTTGGATGTGATGCCTATATGATCATCATTGTCTGGATATCGTCATGATTGTTTGATCTTCTATCAATTGCCCAATAGTAATTTGTTCACCCATTGTGCGTTATACTCATGAGAGAAGCCACTAGTGAAACCTACGCCCCCCAGGTCTACTTTTCCAACATATTTCTCTATGATCTACTATTTTGCCTGTTTGTTTTCAGATTTGTTAATCAAAAAACACAAAAATACCTTGTTGCGCTTTTTGTTTACCTATTTTATTTTGTGTTCTTGCGGAATCTATTTGCCAAAACTATCACTACGTAATCTATCTTTTTTATTTCTGAGAGCATGACAACCTCTCTTACACGTCTAAAAGCATAATATCCTCCCTTGGTGGTTTTGATAATTCATGACAACATACATTGTCTATTGGACTAATACTTTTACCAAGTATATTTCAGGTGAAAGTCCATAGAGAGAGATGGGTTCACAAAAAGGAGTGTGGAGAGTATCCCTAGAAGAAGAAGGAGAAGAAATAGCATTGGAAAAAGCTTGAAGCAAGAACTCTATATTTTTCTTTGTGAGAAATCACTCGGAGTCCATAGGAAAGCCAATACTATTAAAAGGGGGTAAGTTATTATTGGTGAAGAAAATGCTCATACATGCACAAGTGATAGTCACCAAAAACACCCTCAAGCTCCTCCACCAAAGTCTGTCCAAAGACAAATATTTGAAATCGGTGCAACCAACAATTCCCACTCGGTGCCACCAATTCTCAAACTCAGACAGATCCATGCCAAA
Source organism: Hordeum marinum (assembly GCA_022496015.1). Lineage (NCBI taxonomy): Eukaryota > Viridiplantae > Streptophyta > Magnoliopsida > Poales > Poaceae > Hordeum > Hordeum marinum. Next base: position 301,101,506 of record CM039673.1, read on the forward strand.
CCCTAGCCATTCGGTGAAACCGATTCTGGTTTGGTGCCATCGAGTTTAGGTTACCAACATTCTGTTACCTCAATCCTCAAAATTGTTCCCACTAAGTTTGTTGGATCGTGTCACCAAGTTGCGCAATCTGATCGTTGGTCACCCAATCAGTGCAACCGATGTTTGTATATCAGTCTCACCGAGATTCAAAAGTTGCTACCTTTGGAGCAACTCGGTACCACCGAGATTCACACATCGGTGTTACCAAGTTGGTCACTTAAGGTGTAACAGTTGGATTTTTGGAGATGCCTATATATACCCCTCCACCACCACTCACTCACAAAAAAAGCACTCAGAACATATCCCCACCTACCCTATTAGATTTTCTGAAAGAGAGCCACCTATTCATGTGTTAAGATCATTCCATTCCATTCCAACCATATGAATCGTGATCTCTAGCCTCCCCAAGTTGCTTTCCACCCAATCAATATCTTCCACCAAAGCTAAATATGTGAGAGAGTGATTGAGTGTTGAGGAGTCTATCATCTTGAAACACAAGAGCAAGGAGTTCATCGACATTATCGAGCCAATTACCTTTTGGAGGCTGGTGCCTCCTAGATTGGTTAGGTGTCGCTTGGGAGCCTCCTACTTCGTGTTGTGGAGTGAACCAAGAAGTTTGTAAGGGCAATGAGATCACCTACTTCGTGAAGATCTACCCCGAGTTAGGATAGTCCTCTGTGGACGTAGGCCATCATGGTATACTCATGGTTGCTTATTCGTGGAACCCTCAGTGAGTAGAGCCCCACATGGACTCTCGCGACCATTATCCTCTGTGGGTTGAAGACTCCATAAACATGGACGTATGATAACACCACCTATAGGAACCACGGGAAAATCTTCGTGTCCCTCATGCATTTGATCTCCCTATCTCAACTCCTTACTTTCATGTGCAATGTATTTACTTTCCGCTGCTATACTTGATGACCTGCATGTGTAGGGTGTGCTAGAGTTGCTAAAATTGGTAAAATCTACCAACACTTAATTTTGGATATTGTGTAGATTTTAATTTGTGATAGTAGTCTATTCACCCCCCTAGACATACTCTTCTAGTGATCCCACAATTGGTATCAGAGCACTGGTCTCCATTGCTTCGATTTCATCATCATGGAGGAAGCTGGATGTGTCTAGTATGGAAAGTTTCATTGTAGAGTGCTCATTCTTGATGGAGAGTACTATAGTCAACGGAATAATGCTATGATCGGTCTATTCGACAAATTCCATTTGAGAAAACATATTGAAAATCCCTATGTGTTCCCCATTGGTGAATTGCATCCCACACACAAAGAGGAAATTTACATGATTGGTAACCTTAGAATTTTCAATCTTATTATAAGAGGTTTACCAAGATTTGTGCTTTCTCAATTGAAGAACTTTGCATGTGCTTATACTTTGTGGAAGGATTTGGAGAAATGATATATAAATCTTACATTAAGTAATCTTGATGAAATTCTCCATAAAACTGTTGCTTTTCAAAAAAATGGAGCCTAGTGATCCAAACTTTGATAAATTCCTATTTGAGTTTCATGATATTATGTGTGCTAAAGGAGATTTCACAACTATCAACAACATTATGATTGAATCCATTCACATTTATAAACTTGAACATTGTCATGGTTACGATTCTAACGAGTCTCTTGGTTTCTATGACGAGGAGATCCCACCAAATGATGACAATGAAGAACATGAATACTATGATGAAGATGAATTGTTCGACATTGAGCATGAAAGACCATCCGGAATCTAATTCCTATGGAAAACTTCAAGGATTACATGTCCAAAGGAAAAGAGTGGATTCTTGACAGTGGATGTACAGATAATATGGCTAGTGATAAAGACATGTTCCACGAGATCACGCCTAATCAAGGTCCTCGGAGGTACGTGACCTTTGGAGACAACTCTAAGGGTAAGGTACTTGGCCTTGGTAAGGTGGCAATATCTTATGATAGATCTATTCTAAATGTGAAGCTTGTTTAATCCCTTGTCTATAATCTTCTTTCCATATCTAGACTAGCAGACTTCGGTTTAAATGTGCTATTTACCAAAGTAGATTACCAAGTGTTTCGCTTTGATAATCATAAAATTGTCTTTACCGGTATTCATAGAGGTGATCTATACATTGTTGATTGCACTAAAAAGGCCAAACCTCGTACTTGTCTCATTAAAAAATCATCTAAAGGTTGGCTATGGCATAGAAGGCTAGGACATGTAGGCATGCGCAATCTAGATAAGATTATCAAGGGCAATCACATTCTAGGTGTTAAAGATGTTATCTTTGACAAAGATAGGCTTTGTAGCACTTGTCAAGCACGAAAGCAAGTAGGTGGAAATCATCCGGTCAAAAACATCATGACCACTAGGAGACCACTCGAGTTACTTCATATGGATCTTTTTGGTCCCAATGCTTAAAAGAGTCTCGATGGAAACTCTTATGGTCTAGTTATAGTTGATAATTTTTCTAGATTAACATGGGTATTCTTTCTTGATGATAAGTCAGAGGTACAAATAATCTTCAAGAACTTTGCATGCAAATCACAAAATCAATTTGAAGTGAAGATCAAGAAGGTTCGAATTGATAACGGGTCGGAGTTCAAGAACACCCATGTGTATACCTTCCTTGAAGAAGAGGGTATTTCACATGAGTTATCGGCTACGTACACGCCTCAACAAAATGAAGTTGTTGAGAGGAAGAATCGAACCCTCATTGAGATGTCAAGAATGATGTTTGACGAATACAAGACGCCAAGACACTTTTGGGCAGAAGTCGTGGAATAGCATGTCATGCCACAAACTGACTCTACTTGCACAAGCTTCTCGGTAAAACGACATACGAGATCCTCACCGGTAACAAACCCCTAGTTGGATACTTTCGAGTATTCGGCTATAAGTGCTACATTCTCAATAAGCATCGTCGTGCTAAATTTGCTCCTAAATCGCATGAAGGTTTCCTAGTTGGTTATGGATCAAACTCTCACACCTACCGGGTCTGCAACAACTTCACTCGAAAAGTTGAAGAGACGGTAGATGTGAAGTTTGATGAATCTAATGGTTCGCAAGTAGAACAATTTTCAAATGATGTAGGAGATAAGGATCCTTCGGAAGCTATCCAAGACTTGCCCATCGGCAAGATTCGTCCCATGGAGGTGAAGGAAAGTACTTCATCAACCCAAGTGGAAGCTCCCACTTCGGATCAAGGCTACCGACAAAATGACACGAAAGCATGCACAAGCGGTACACGACAAGATGAAGAGGAGGATGAAGTACATCATGAAGATCCATCACAACCTCCTTCACCACCACCTAAAGGAGATGACAACATCAACAACAACGAAGATGAAGGAGATGATAAAGAAGAAGTTGCACCATCCAAAAAGCCAAAGCTACCCCGAGTTCGAGCACAAGCGACCAAGAACCTTTCCCTAAACCAAATCCTTGGTGATATACAAACAGGGAGGATCACTCGCTCTAAACCCCGCTTAGCTAACTTTTTGAGCATTATTCTTTCATCCCTAGCATTGAACTCTTGAAGGTTGAACAAGCTCTTGAATATGCGGATTGGGTGAACGCTATGCATGAAGAGCTTCACAGCTTCGAGAGAAACGAAGTGTGGACACTCGTGGACAAGCCCAAGTACGAGCAAAACATCATCGGCATGAAATGGGTATTTAGTAACAAGCAAGGTGAAGACGGTCAAGTTGTACGCAACAAGGCTCGTCTCGTAGCCCAACGATATACGCAAGTCGAAGGTATGGACTACGGTGAGACCTATGCTCCCGTTGCTAGACTAGAATCCATTCGAATTCTTCTTGCTTATGCAAATCACCATGACATCACCCTTTACCAAATGGATATTAAAAGTGCCTTTTTAAATGGTGAGATTGAAGAAGAGTTCTATGTTAAACAAACTCCTGGATTTGTAAATTCTAAGAAACCTGACCACGTTTACAAACTTGGAAAAGCTTTATACGGTCTTAAGCAAGCTCCTCATGCTTGGGATAAATGCCTAACAAAGTTTCTTATTTAAAAAGTCTTTGAAACTGCTAAAATTGACACAACCTTATTCACCAAGAGAGTTAATGGTGAATTATTTGTGTGCCAAATTTATGTGGATGATATTATCTTCGAATCTACTAACCCACAATTTAGTGAGAAATTTGGAAGGTTGGTGTCAAAGAAGTATGAGATGTCTATGATGTGTGAGCTGAAATTCTTCCTTGGTCTACAAATCAAGCAAATGAGAGAAGGTACTTCCATCTCTCAAACCAGGTACACCAAAGACTTGATCAAGAAGTTCAACATGCAAGGGTGCAAAGGTATGAAAACTCCCATGCAAACTAGCGGACACGATGACCTCACTAGGGAGGGTGAACTGGTTGATCAAAAGGTTTATCGCTCAATGATTGGTGCATTGCTATATCTATGTGCCTCCCGTCCCGATATTATGCTTAGTGTTTGCACGTGTGCCCGATATCAAGCTGCACGTAAAGAATGTCATCTTAAGGCGGTGAAACACAATGTGAGATAATTGATACATACACCAAACTTTGGCATTTGGTATCCCAAGGGATCTTCTTTTAATCTTGTTGGCTACTCCAACTTGGACTATGCCGGTGACAAGGTCGATAGAAAATCCACCTCGGTTACATGTCAATTTCTTGGTAGATCTCTTGTGTCTTGGTATTCCAAGAAACAAAACATGGTATCTCTATCTACCGCCAGAGCTGAATATATTGTTGTTGGATCATGTTGTGCGCAATTTTTATGGATGACACAGACACTTAAAGATTGTGGAATCTATGTGAAAAATGTGCCATTACTTTGTGACAATGAGAGTGCTATTAATATTGGTCTTAATCATGTGCAACATTCTCAAACCAAGCATATTCAAGTTCAACATAATTTCATTCATGATCATGTTGCCAAAGGAGATATTAATCTTAAGCATGTTCGTACTAACAAACAATTGGCTGATATCTTTACTAAGCCACTTGATGAAAAAGTGTTTTGTCATTTGAGGAGTGAGTTAAACATCATTGATGCTTCAAACTTGAACTAATCTCACTCGGATGCATGCAAGGGGATGATCTTACTTAACCATTCCATGATATTGTCTTGAATATCATATATCTTTGAATTCTATGCTCCCTTGTCTTGCATGTAACCCTTTTGTAGGTACTTTCAAGAACAACACTCCACAAGATTGCCATCAACTCATATCTTAAGCAATCTTGTCATGACCAAGTATCCACACCTCTCTTGATGATGAAAGGAAGAAGACAACAAAACATATCTTTGACATATAGTTCTCAATTGATATAAACTCACAATTGGTATCATGTCATTTGAATATATAATGTTCTTCCTTGCATGACTAACCTTTGTAGGTGAAAAGTGAACGGAAACAACAAGGGTTTATCCCAACTCAAGATGAACTTCATCAACTTTGAGCATCCTCATCAAGTTCACCTACAAGATACGTCATCAACATCACTCAAAGGTATGTACTCATATCATTGATACATCTTTACTCCAAGTCATGAGATAAAGCAACTCAAGTGATATGAAGACATTAAATGCTTAATTGAAAACTGGTAACCCCATTTTGAGCTTAACGATGAGTATGACCTATGATCAAGTATTCTTGCTTGGCTCCTAAGTCAATATACTCTTATATAGGTGACCTAGTCACTGCCCATCGTCTAGTTAAGAATCTTGTTTGGTTCACTCTCTATATTGCAAGATCTCTTGGAACCACTCAAATCTTCTCTAGTTGATATCTCTTTGACAAATATTTTGCATTTCCTTTACAAAATCCTTTTCATACTTTTTTACAAATTTTCAAAATAAATTTGCAAGTTTCAAAAACATTGCCAAGTTTCTGTTTTATCATCAGAGCCTTCGACCCCAAAGACTCGATTCTACCGATTCAGCAGATGAGCTGCATAACAACATATCGGTACCACCAACTTGTTTGTCTCGGAGTCACCGATTTGATATTTTTTCAGTCTATGTCAGTAAATCCTTGTTTCCTTAGTAATGCCATAGTGATATTTTCAATTCTTCGATGATCCCTTTATATATATTTAAAAAGGGGGGAGAAATCTACTCAAGGATCCCTAACGCAAAGGAGGAGAAGTCCTACGCACTCTCGATGTAGCCAAAGGGAGACAAACTACTTTCCTAATGCTATCTATAATTTTCATATTCTATGAACCCTACATTATGTGACCCTTGGTCTCAAGGATCCCTTCTTGATCAATGACCCATGTATCTGACCCTAAGTATGACCTTTTTGGAAATTAATGCCAAAGGGGGAGAAATACCAAAGCTTCAAAGCTAAAAGGGGAGATACATGCCTATGCAAAGGGGGATATATAATTTAGGTGGGGAGGATAATATCAAAGTTTGTACTTATATAGACAACGTGAGAATACCAAAGTAGGGGGAGAAAATATGATTAGGACAAAGATGTGTTTATTTCATTTGACTACTCATGTTAGACTTTTCTCACCCTATCCAATCCCAATATCTATATACTAAGATTCAGGGGGAGAGGATGACCTACTATTTCACATCTAGGGGAGAAATATCTAAATGTTCTTGGAGACATATCAATCCTAAGGAATACTATCTTCTATACGTTCTCTATATCTTGGTACTTTTGAGTTCTGTTTCTCTTGATTAGTTGAATACTCTTGTGTATCCTAACATTGTTTTCTCAAGTGTATTTCTACTACAAGGATGCTCAAGAACTCAAGGTAAGTATATGCATCATATCTTGGATCAATATGATCTCTTGCTTCTTGCACATATTTTTTGCAAGAGTGAAGTCCTGAAAAAGGATACACCTCATTCATATACATTTGATGCATATACCCAAGATACGCATGACTCATTATATCCCTTCTACTACATGTGTGTCCATGCATTCCAAAGCAACTATCCTTTAAAGGGATTGCACACATTTAGGGGGGCAAGTCTAAGTCATGTGTCTCTCAAAGTCTTCATCATATACATGCATATCTTTATTTGAAGCTTTTATTTTATGTTGTCATCAATTACCAAAAATGGGGAGATTGAAAGCACAATATGCTCCCTTGGTGGTTTTGAGAATTCATGACAACATACATTATCTCTTGGACTAATACTTTTACCAAGTATATTTCAGGTGAAAGTCCATAGAGAGAGATGGGTTGGCAAAAAGGAGTGTGGAGAGTATCCTCAGAAGAAGAAGGAGAAGGAATAGCATTGGCAATCAAGAGGACTCTACATTTTACTTTGTGAGAAATCACTTTGAGTCCATAGGAAAGCCAATACTATTAAAGGGGGGTAAGGTATTATTGGTGAACAAAGTGCTCATACATTCACAAGTGATAGTCACCAAAAACACCCACAAGCACTTCCACCAAAGTTTTTCCAACGCCAAATATCCAAAATCGGTGCAACCAACAATTCCCACTCGATGCCACCGATTCTCAAACTCAGATAGACCCATGCCAAACCCTAGCCATTCGGTGCAACCGATTCTGGTTTGGTGCCACCGAGTTTATGTTTCCAACATTCTGTTACCTCAATCCAAAAAATTGGTCCCGCCAACTTTGTTGGATCGGCGTCACCAAGTTGCACAACATGACCGTTGGTCACCCAATCTGTGCAACTGAGATTTATATATCGGTCTCACCGAGATTCAAAAGTTGCTACCTTTGGAGCAACTCGGTACCATCGAGATTCATACATCGGTTGCACCGAGTTGGTCACTTAAGGTGTATCGGTTGGATTTTTGGAGATGCCTATATATACCCCTCCACCACCATTCACTCGCAAAAAAGCACTCAGAACAGATCCCCACCTATCCTATCAGACTTTCTGGGAGAGAGCCACCTACTCATGTGTTGAGATCATGTCATTCCATTCCAACCATATGAATCTTGATCTCTGGCCTGCCCAAGTTGCTTTCCACCCAATCAATCTCTTCCACCAAAGGAAAATCTGTCAGAGAGTGACTGAGTTTTGAGGAATCTATCATCCTGAAGCACAAGAGCAAGGAGTTCATCGACATTATCGAACCTATTACCTTTTGGAGAGTGGTACCTCCTTGATTAGTTAGGTGTCACTTTGGAGCCTACTACTTTATGTTGTGGAGTGAACCAAGAAGTTTGTAAGGGCAAGGAGATCGCCTACTTCATGAAGATCTACCCATAGTGAGGCTAGTCCTTCATAGACAGAAGCTGTTATGGAATAGTCATGGTTTCTACTTCGTGGACCCTTATGGGTGGAGCCCTCCGTGGACTCTCATGACTGTTACCCTTTGTGGGTTGAAGACTCCATAAACGTGGACGTACGATAGCACCACCTATCGAAACCACGGGAAAAATCTTCACGCCCCTCATGTGTTTGATCTCCCTACCTCATCTCCTTACTTTCATGTGCAATGTCTTTGCTTTCCACTGCTATACTTGATGACTTGCATCTGTAGGGTGTGCTAGACTTGCTAAAATTTCTAAAATCTGCCAACACTTAATTTTGGATATTGTGTAGATTTTAATTTGTGCTAGTAGTCTAATCACACCCCTGTAGACATACTCTTATAGTGATCCCACAACATCGGGTTGCAACTATTTGTTATTTGTGTGTGGGTGTTGTTTACATAGGTGCTTGATCTTCCTGTGGGGATTGATACCTTGGTTTCATAATTAAGGGAAATAGTTACTATCGATGTGCTGCATCATCCCTTCATCTCTAGGAAATACCGACGCAGTCTCAAGCCACGTCAAAGCTCAATATAAAAACTAAGTGAGTGGACATCTAATTACATAATGAAAAATTCCCACTATTATATGAAAGTGACAACATAGGATACTCTCAACATGAAAAACATGGTGCTACTTTGAAGAACAATTGTGGAGTTAGCATGCCCTTCTCTCTTTGTCTCTAGTTTCTTTTTCTTTTTCTTTTTTTCTCTTTTTATCTTTATTCCTTTGTCCGGAGCCTCATCCCGACGTGTGGGGGAATCATAGTTTTCATCATCCTTTCCTCACTGGGACATGCTCTAATAATGAATAATGATGATCATCACACTTCTACTTACTTACAACTCAATATCACAACTCGATAGTAGAACAAAATATGACTCTATATGAATGCCTCTAGCACTGTACCAGGATGTGCAATGATCTAGCATAGCAAAGATATCAAAAAATGGACAAGCCATGGAAACATCATGCTAGCCATCTTACGATCATGTAAAGCAATATGACAATGAATGCTCAAGTCATCAAAACGGAAGCGGTTGAAGCTGCATGGCAATATATATCAGAATGGCTATGGAAATGCCATAAAAGGTAGGTATGGTGGTTTTTTTGAGGAAGATATAATAAGGATTATGTGTGACAGAATGCATCATATCACGGGGTTTCGATGCACTGGCGAAGTTTGCACCAACTCTCAAGGTGAGAAAGGGCAATGTGTGGTACCGTAGAGGCTAGCAAATTGCAGAAAGGTAAGAGTGCGTATAATCAATGGACTCACATTAGTCACAAAGAACTCGCATATTTATTTCAAAAGTTTATTAGCCCTCGAAGCAAAGTATTACTACGCATTCTCCTAGGGGGGAGGTTGGTAGGAGTCACCAAGATAGACAATCAAGGATAAATTACCTTAACACCAATATCTTACTAAACACGGTCATCCACTAGTACCTCCCACATATTATCATCTCTATATCGCAAAAATATTAAAAGGAATCAAACATATCATATTCAGTGATTTATAAGTTTTATGTAGGATTTTATTACTAACCATGTGAATTCCCAATTTCTGTTGAATATCTAAATAGATATAAGTGGAGCAATAGATTTTGATTCTTTCTACAAAATACCATGCTCTAATAAATATAAGTGAAGCCAAAGATCATTCTACAAATAACGGTTTTCTATGTGAAGAGAAACATGCAATCGAAACTTCAAATGATATAAGTGAAGCACATGAAGCATTCTATAAAGCCATACTCACAAGTTATAAGTGAAGTGCAATGAGCATTCTATAAATAAACCATGGAATATATCATACCATCATTGTGCATAAAATAAAAGTGACAACTAAACACAAAATATGCTCCAAGATTTACACATATCACACGAACTAAACGAAAACTAAAACATACCAATAATTGTTGAAAAAAGATGGGATGCCTTCCGAGGCATCCCCAAGCTTAGATGATTGAGTACCCTTGGATATTTACTTGGGTGCCTTGGGAATCACCAAGCTTCAACTCTTGATTATCCTCCTTCTCCTCATATCGAGACCTCCTCGATCTTTGAACACTTTATCCACACAAAACTTAACAGGAAATTGGCGAAATTTGTTAGTATAATAAAGAAAATTTCTACTTTAAGTGATGTTGCAAACCCATTCATATTTTATATTTCCATTATCCCTGCTATATTATAACTTCTTCATGGCTTATACCACCGATAAAATCAGTAGTTTCATCAAAACGAGCAAAATAATGCATCAAAAACAGAATATGTCTTAAAGAGGACAGTATGTAGTAATGTGAAATTGGACCATACATTCGTAACTCCAAAAATTCTGACACATTAGGACGAAATAAATATTTTGTGTAGAAATACTTTGTAAAAATTTCAGAAACTGTTGACATTTCAGTAAAAAAATGTAAATTCATGCACTACAACCAAAGTTTCTGTTAATACACCGCACATACCAACAAGCAATCTAATCATACTAAAGGTAAATCTTGTCAGATTATTTTAATAATACAATGGATTTTTACAAGGGGATAATTATTTTTGTTGAAAAGTCTCTATGGTTCAATATTTACAAAGTTTCCATGGGCTTGAACAAAGTTCAAGGCTAGCCCCCACTTCAACGATGCTCATCATCTCCCTCACTTTCACCTTTCCTTTTGTGAAGCTTTAGGTTCCCCTTTATATTTTTTTGTTTTTAAACTTTATAAAAGCACTTAAAATAATAAAATGACAATATGAAACTAACGAGTTGTCTCCTTGGCAGCGCTTTCTTTAAAGCCATTAAGCTAGGCATAAAGTGCTCAAGTAATGGATCCGCCCGGATCCAAATGTATATCCAAGCCAATTTTAGTTAACAATGATTTGTAATTTAGTAGTGAGCACAAAGCAACATATATCATGCAATGTCGAAGTCTAACTCTCTTTCTATCAATCAGCATGTAATACAAGAACAATTCATGCACATTAAGTAAAGCCTAGCGCATAATTTAAATAGTTTCTTGCAATTTTATAGTATTGGAAACATAGAGAGGTGAATATGTAGTTCCTCTCTCATAATAATTGCAAGTAGGAGCATCTAGCTCATGCATATTATATTCATCAAAATCATCATGTTTTGTAGCAAAATGCAACCCATCAATATAATCCTTAACAAGAGAAAACTTCTCTGATATAGTGTAGTTGGGACAATTCTAAAAGATAATAGGACTATCATGTGTGGGTGCAATAGCAAAAATTTAATTTTTAACATAAGTAAATATATCAAGTTCATCTCCATAAGCATAATCCATATTGGCATCTTGGCCACAAGCATAGCAAGCATCAATTTCATCAAAAAGGGATATTTCAAACAAATCATGGCAATCATCATAGCATTCATCCTTCGGTATGTGCGAAGGGTAATTAAACAATGTATGAGTTGAAGAGTTACTCTCATTATAAAGTGGGCACGGGTAGCTAATCCTCTCTTCCTCATTTTGTTCTTCACTCTCCTCCTCATCTCTTTCATCTAATGAGCTCACAGTTTCAACAATTTCTTCTTCCATAGATTCCTGCAAAATATAATTCTCTTCAAAGGCAGCGGTCATTCTTTCAACAAATTCTTAAACATAAGCATTGGAAGCATAGTTTTCATAGAAATATTGAAGTATGGAAAAAATTTCAGATTTGTAAAGAGTAGCATCATACTTTTCAATCAATGTAGCAATTTCATAAGCACCCTTAAAAGCAACAAATTCTTCAATTTCTTCATCATGAAAATAACAATAGGATTCCTTGGCATAAGAAGATACTATTTCATTATAATTAAACACAAATTGGTAGGGGAGGTGTTTTTAGTTTCCTCATAACAACAAGTAAAGTCATGTATTTCGCATAAATTCCAAGCATAGCAACACAAACTATTAATTTGATGCCATAAAAGTTTCCCTTTTTGAGATAAGCGGTGTCGCACATCATGGGCATGCTCATTTAATGGTTTCCCTCAACTAATCTAGTTGGGGTTTCAGCACGAGCACAAAGGGATCGAAGATGATCCTAGTAATAAGCTTCGATAGTAGGGAACACTAGTGTTTCCTCAACTTTTGCAGCAGCAAGTACATCTAATTTTTTGGTATTTTGCGTTTCCTACCCATATTTAAATATAGAAAACAACTAATAACAGAAAATAAAAATTACTTAGTGATAAAGCAAACAAGCACACACGAGAATATTCACCCCACGCTATTGCTCCCCGACAACAGTGTCGGAAAAAGGTCTTGATAACCCACAAGTGTAGGGGACAGTTTGTAGCCTTTCTCGATAAGTAAGAGTGTCGAACCCAATGAGGAGAAAAAGGTAGAACAAATATTCCCTCAAGTTCTACCAACCACCGATACAACATTACGCGCGCTAATGCTTGCTTTACCTAGAACAAGTATGAAACTACTTTGCGGGGATAAAACTAGAAGTACTTTAAAACATAATAAATAACATGGAAATAAAAGTTAGGTGATGTTTTAATGAAATAAGAATAAAAATAAATAGATTAGTAAAAATCTTTTTGTGTAACGCAAGGGAAAGATTAACCCTAGGCAATTGAATACACTATGATATATAATTGTTATATGCAATTAGGAAGAGGCATACGCTAACACACTTCTCGTACTTGGATCATATGCACTTATGATTGGAACTCTAGCAAGCATCCACAACTACCAAAGTTCATTAAGGTAAAACCAAACCATAGCATTAAGTATCAAGTCCCCTTTACTCCCATAAGCAACAATCCACCTACTCGAGTATGTGCTTCGGTCACTCACGCCACCCACCATTGGAAAATCATGAACATATTTCAACACCCTATAGCAGGGATCCCTCACGTTTGCACGACGCGGAGGGCACTATAAGAAAACACCATATCAACATACAACTCATATCAATAAGATCATACCACAATTAACCCATAGGACAAAAAGGATCTACTCAAACATCATAGGATAGCCACATATAATTGTTAAATAATATATGGAGTTGAGCACCATGTTTAAGTAGATGTTAGATCAGGGAAGAGAGGTTTTGCACCAATGCATAGCGGGGGAGACAGTTGGTGTTGACAGCGGCGAAGTTGTTGGTGTAGATCGCCGTCATGATGATTGCCCTCGCGGCGTTCCGACGCCACCGAGAGAGAGGGGGAGAGAGCCCCCTCCTTCTTCTTCTTCCTTGGCCTCCCCTAGATGTGAGGGGAGCTCCCCCTCCGGTCCATGGCCTCAATGGCGGCAGAGGGGTAGGAGCCCCTTGATACGTCTCCAACATATCTATAATTTTTTATGATGTCATGCTATTATATTATCTCTTTTGGATGTTTTATATGCATTAGTATGATATTTTATATTATTTTTGGGACTAACCTATTAATCTAGAGCCTAGTGCCAGTTTTTATTTTTTCCTTGTTTTTGAGTTTTGCAGATATGGAATATTAAACTGAGTCCAAACTGAATAAAGTCTTTGGAATGATTTTTCTGGAAGAAAACAAATCCAACAGGCTTGGAGTGCACGTGAGGGCACCTCCTAGGAGGACACAAGCCTGGTAGGCGCGGCCACCCCATGGACGCGCCTGGAAGGCTTGTCATCTCCTGGATGGTCTCCTAACCCTATTCTTCATCCTATAACTACCCAAATATTCCATCAACACTAGAACAAGCCATGCAAATACTTTTCCGCCATCAAAAGCCTCCATTCGTGAGAGATCCAATCTTGTAGCCTTTTCTAGTAATCTGCCGGAGGGGGTTTCGACCACGGAGGGCATCTACATCAACTCCATTGCCCCTCCGATGATGCGTGAGTAGTCCACCACAGACCTACGGGTCCATAGCTAGTATCTAGATGTCTTCTTCTCTCTCTTTGATCTTCAATACCATGTTCTTCCTGATCTTCATGGAGATATATCCGATGTAATCCTCTTTTGTGGTGTGTTTGTCAAGATCCAATGAATTGTGAGTTTATGTTCAGATTATAAGTATTATTTGAATCTTCTCTGAATTCTTATATGCATGATTTCCTATCCTTGTAAGTCTCTTTGAGTTATTGGTTTGGTTTGGCCAACTAGATCAATAATTCTTGGAATGGGAGAAGTGCTTGGTTTTGGGTCCAATCGTGCGGTGTCCTCACCCAGTGACATAGTAGGGGTAGCGAGGCACATATTGTATTGTTGCCATCAAGGGTAACAAGATGGGGTTTTCCTCATATTGCTTGATTTTATCCCTCTACATCATGTCATCTTTCTTAATATGTTACTTTGTTCTTCATGTACTTAATACTCTAGATGCAGGTAGGAGTCGATCGTTGTGTGGAGTAATAGTAGTAGATGCAGAATCGTTTCAGTATACTTGACATGGACGTGATGCCTATATGCATGATCATTGCCTTGTATAACTACATGATTATTCGCTTTTCTATCAATTCCTTGACAGTAATTTGTTTACCCGCCATGATATTTTTCTTCAAGAGAGAAGCCTGTAGTCAAAGCTATGGCCCTTGAGTCTACTTTCCATAATATATTTTCAGATCTACAAACCAAAAATACCAAAAATACTTTGCTGCAGTGTATTTACCTTTTACTTTCCGTTCTCGTTTACATATATCTCCATCGGATCTAATCCTTGCAAATAATCGTGAAGGCATTGACAACCCCTTTATAGCGTTGGGTGCAAGAGTTTGATTGTTTGTGTAGGTGCATCCATTGGTGACTTGCTTGTTCCTCCTACTGGATTGATACCTTGGTTCTCAACAACTGAGGCAAATACTTATCTACTTTGCTGCATCACCCTTTCCTCTTCAAGGGAAAACCAACGCAAGCTCAAGAGGTAGCAAGAAGGATTTTTGGCGTCATTGCCGGGGAGGATACATAGCAAGTCAAGACAAGAACTTTCCCGTCAACTTGCCAATTTACGAGCATTGCTGGGGGAGATCTACATCAAGCCTACCAAGTACCCATCACAAACTCATCTCTTGCATTTACATTATTTGACATTTGCCTCTCGTTTTCCTCTCCCCCACTTCTAAAACGATTTTCAGAAAATACCAAAAAGATTTGCCTTTTTATTCGCCCTTCTTTCGTTTGCCTTTTCATTGTTGTGCTTGCTTGTGTTTCCATGTGCCTTCTATTTGCTTGCATCTTCGCTTGCTAAAAATCTATTGATACGGATCCTCATCCACTTGCTAATCTTTTCAAATTATGATGAGCCAATTGCTAGTGAGTTGAGTGCACTTGATTATCTCTATGAAGTTTTGTTTGAAAATGATGAATCTGAAAACTTTGATGAAGTGTTGAGAGAAGAAATTTATAAGGAGAGTCATGATAGTTCCTTAAATGAAAAGCATGATTTCCATGTTGTTAGTATGAATTCTATCAATATCCATGATGCTAATGATATGCAAAACCACAAGCTTGGGGATGCTATGCTTGATGGATATGATATTCTTTGTTCCCCAAGTTTTGATGATGACATGTATGTTATAATTTACGATGGAAATAATGCTTTATTTGATAGTTATATTGTGAAATTCCTTCATGATGCCACTGAAAACTATTATGAGGGAGGAACATATGCTTGTAGGAATTTCAATAATATCAAGTTTCCTCTCTATGTGTTCAAAGTTTTGAAGTTATGCTTGTTTTCCCTTCCTATGATAGTTGATTTTTGTTCCCATAATTTGTTTGCTCACAAAAACCCTATGCATAGGAAGTGGGTTAGACTTAAATATACTTGCCATGTGATTCATTATGTTACTATTGTTGCAAATAGGAATTATGTGCCCGTAGATTTTATTCTTCTTGATATATATTGCAATCCTACATGTCCTATTATTCTCGTTAGACCTTTCCTTAGAACGATTGGTGCAATTATTGACATGAAAGAAGGAAACATTAGATTCCATTCTCCATTGAGGAAAGGCATGGAACACTTTCCTAGAAAGAAAATAAGATTTCCTTATGAATATATTATGAGAGCTACTTTTGGATTGCATACCAAAGATGACAATACCTCGATCTATTGCGTTTTGCCTAGCTAGGGGTGTTAAACAATAGCGCTTGTTGGGAGGCAACCCAATTTTATTTTTGTGTTCTGTTTTTGCTTCTGTTTTTGAGTGTTTCCCAAATTATTACTTATGTAGTAATTGTTTATTGGTGTTTTAATTAGTGTTTGAGCCAAGTAAAACCATCGGGGTGATCTATGGTAGCTGTTGATTTGATCTTGCTGAAAAACAGAAACTTTTGCGCTCAGTCCAGGATTTTTCTAATTTTTTCAGAGCGTCAAATGAGTCTGAAATTGTTGAAAAAGATTTATGTATAAATTTTACAGGTTTTCCAAAATTTTGAGATTTTTTTGAGTTACATAAGTATACAAAGTTTTTAGATTACTACAGACTGTTCTATTTTTGACAGATTCTGTTTTCCTTGAGTTGTTTGCCTATTTTGATGAATCTATGGGTTGTATCATGGGGTATGAACCACGGATAAGTTATAATACAGTAGGTATAACACCGATAAATAAATAATGAGTTCACAACAGTACCTAAAGTGGTGGTTTATTTTCTTATACTAATGGATCTCACGAGTTTTCTGTTAAGTTTTGTGTTGTGAAGTTTTCAAGTTTTGGGTAAAGATTTGATGGACTATGGAATAAGGAGTGGAAAGAGCCTAAGATTAGGGATGCCCAAGGCGCCCCAAGTCATATTCAAGGATTCCAAAGAGCCTAAGCTTGGGGATGCCCCAGAAGGCATCCCCTCTTTTGTCTTCAATCCATCGGTAATTTACTTGAGGCTATATTTTTATTCACCACATGATATGTGTTTTTCTTGGAGCGTCTTGTATGATATGAGTCTTTGCTTCTTAGTTTGCCACAATCATCCTTGCTACACACATCTTTTGAGAGAGAGACACTGAATCGTGAATTTGTTAGAATACTCTATGTGCTTCACTTATATCTTTTGAGATAGGCAATTTTGCTATGTGCTTCACTTATAATTTTTAGAGCACGGTGGTGTTTGAGTTTTCTAGAAATAATTGAACTCTAGTACCTCACTTATATTATTTTGAGAGTCTCTAAACAGCATAGTCATTGGTCTAGGTTATGAATTTAGTCCTAATATGATAGGCATCCAAGAGGGATATAATAAAAACTTCCATATTAAGTGCATTGAGTATTTTTGAGAACTTTGATTCCTTGCATAAATTTTTGAGATATAAAGATGGTAATGTTAAGAGTAATGTTAGGAAGTAATTGTGATTTGGTAAAAATACTTGTGTAAAGGTTTGTGATTCTCATAGCATGCATGTATGGTGAACCGTTATGTAAGGAAGTCGGAGCATGATTTGTTTATAGACTCTCGATCTTTGTGTGAGGGTCGGGAGCGCGCGATGGTTAACTCCTACCAACCTCTACCCTAGGAGAATGCGTTTAATACTTTGCTTCAATGACTAATAGACTTTTGCAATAAGTATGTGAGTTCTTTATGACTAATTTTGAGTCCATAGAATATACACACCCTCACCGTTCCACCTTTGCTAGCCTCTCTAGTACAGTGCAACTTTCGCTGGTACAACAAACACCTTCCTCAGAACAGCCACCATATACCTTCCTCAAAACAGCCACCATATATCTTTCCTCAAAACAGTCACCACACCTACCTATTATGGCATTTCCATAGCCATTCCGAGATATATTGTCATGCAACTTCCACCGTTTCCTTTTATGACTTGCACCATCACTTCCATATTGCATATAGAGTCATATTTTGTCATAGGTATCAAGTTGCAATTTTATTTTGAGTTATAAGTAAATAAAAGTGTGATGATTATCATTATTAGAGCATGTCCCAGGTGAGGAAAGGATGAAGGAAGCTATGATTCCCTCACAAGTGGGCATGAGATTCCGGACTTTATGAAATATAAAAGAGGCCAACAAAGCCCAAATAAAAAAAAGAGGCCTTAGATGCCCACCCAAAAAATGAGAGAATATAAAAAATGAGAGAAAAGAGAGAAGGGACATTGCTACTATCTTTTTCCACACTTGTGCTTCAAATTAGCACCATGATCTTCATGACAGAGGGTCTCCTATTTTGTCACTTTCATATACTAGTGGGAATTTTTCTTTATATAACTTGGCTTGCATATTCCAATGATGGGCTTCCTCAAATTTGCCTAGGTCTTCATGAGCAAGCAAGTTGGATGCACACCCACTTAGTTTCCTCTTGAGCTTCCTATACACTTATATCTCTAGTGCATCTGTTGCATGGCAATCCCTACTCACTCACATTGATATCTATTAATGGGCATCCCCATAGCCCGTTGATATGCCTAGTTTATGTGAGACTATCTTCTCCCTTTCCTTGACAAGCTCCACCATATTCAATTCCACCTATAGTGCTATATCCATGGCTCACGCTCATGTATTGCGTGAGAGTTAAAAAAGTTTGAGAAAATAAAGGTGTGAAAACAATTGCTTGACTTGTCATCGGGGTTGTCCATGATATAAATACATTGTGTGGGGAAGATGGAGCATAGCCAGACCATATGATATTGTAAGGATAACTTTCTTTTGCCATTATGTTTTGAAGAGATACAATTGCTTTGCTAGTATGCTTGAAATGTTATTGTTTTATATCAATATTAATCTTTTGTTTTGAGACTTACGAATCTGAATATTCATGCCACAATAGAGAATATTACATGGATAAATATGTTAGGTAGCACTCCACATAAAGAATTCTATTTTTATCATTTACGTACTCGAGGACGAGCAGGAATTAAGCTTGGGGATGCTGATACGTCTCCAACGTATCTATAATTTTTCATGATGTCATGATATTATATTATGTGTTTTGGATGTTTTATATGCATTAATATGCTATATTATATTATTTTGGGGACTAACCTATTAATCTAGAGACAAGTGTCAGTTTCTGTTTTTTCCTTGTTTTTGAGTTTTGAAGATATGGCATATTAAATGGAGTCCAAACGGAATAAAATCTACGGAATGATTTTTCAGGAAGGAAACAAATCCAACAGGCTTGGAGTGCACGCCAGGCACCTGCCAGGAGTTCACAAGCCTGGTAGGCACGACAACCCCCCTGGCCGCGCCTGGCAGGCTTGTCGTCTCCTGGCAGGTCTCCTAACCTAATATTTGTCCTATAAATACCCAAATATTCCCCCAACACCAGAATGAGCCACGCAAATACATTTCCGCCACCATAAGCCTTTGTTCCCGAGAGATCCAATCTCGGAGCCTTTTCTGGTAATCTGCCGAAGGGGGTTTCGATCACGAAGGACATGTACATCAACTCCATTGCCCCTCTGATGATGCGTGAGTAGTCCACCATAGACCTATGGTTCCATATCTAGTAGCTAGATGGCTTATTCTGTCACTTTGATCTTTAATACCATGTTCTTCATGATTTTCCTGGGGATCTATCCGATGTAAACCTGTTTTGTGGTGTGTTTGTCAAGATCCGATGAATTGTGAGTTTATGTTCATATTATCCATGAATCTTATTTGAATCTTCTCTAAAATTCTTATATGCATGATTTATATCCTTGTAAGTCTCTTCGAGTTATTGGTTTGGTTTGGCCAACTAGATTGGTAATTCTTGCAATGGGAGAAGTGCTTGGTTTTGGGTTCAATCTTGCGGTGTCCTCACCCAGTGACATAGTAGGGGTAGCGAGGCACGTATTGTAATGTTGCCATCAAGGATAATAAGATGGGTTTTTCATCATATTTCTTGAGTTTATCCCTCTACATCATGTCATCTTTCTTAATGTGTCACTCTGTTCTTCATGAACTTAATACTCTAGATGCAGGCAGGAGTCGGTCGATGTGTGGAGTGATATTAGTAGATGTAGAATCGTTTTGGTCTACTTGACACAGACGTGATGCCTATATGCATGATCATTTCCTTGGATAACTACATGATTATTCGCTTTTCTATCAATTGCTTGACAGTAATTTGTTTACCCACCATGATATTTTCCTTCAAAAGAGAAGCCTCTAGTCAAATCTATGGCCCCGGGGTGTACTTTCCATAATATATTTTCAGATCTATAAACCAAAAATACCAAAAATACTTTGCTGCAATTTATTTACATTTTATTTTCCGTTCTCGTTTACATCTCTCTCTATTGGATATAATCCTTGCAAATAATCGTGAAGGGATTGACAACCCCTTTATAGCGTTGGGTGCAAGAGTTTGATTGTTTGTTTAGGTGCATCCATTGGTGACTTGCTTGTTCCTCCTACTGGATTGATACTTTGGTTCTCAACAACTGAGGGAAATACTTATCTACTTTGCTGCATCACCATTTCCTCTTCAAGGGAATACCAACACAAGCTCAAGAGGTAGCACCCCTCCGAGGTTGGATCTCCCTCTCTGTTCTCTTCTCTTTCGCGCTCGTGTTTTCAGGACAAAAATCATTTCTGATATTCCCGGAGATCCCTAACTCTGATTGCGCTAAGATTTTAACATGTTTTCTTCGGATATAAGTTTCCTTGGGACCTTTTTTGTTGATTCCACCTCCTAAAATTCATAAATATTCCAAAATATTCTCTCTAAATTTTTATCGCGTTTGGACTTCATTTGGTATGGAATTTCTGCAAAACAAAAAACACACAAAAAACAGGAACTGGCACTGGGCACTAGATCACTATGTTAGTCCAATAAATCATATAAAATGTTGCAAAAAATATGTGAAAGTTTTATAATATTGGCATGAAACAATCAAAAATTATAGATACCATGGAGACGTATCAATCATCATCCACATACATCTCATTATAACATCAGGAACCCTAGTGGATCGTCGTGTGTGTCATGTGTGTGATCCCTTCATGTTCACCATTACTATCGTCATCATGCTCGTTGTTTCCATGTGTGAGTAGACACCTAATTCTCGGGTATACAGATGAACCTTGGTATGTATAGGATCAGAAATATTATGTTGGATATAAGATCCCCTGTTGAATTCTTAGCTATATAAAGTTTGTGAATGTTGTGATGGGGCGCCACTCAATATTACCCTTGAAAGACCACAAAGTGTACGTATCATAGTCGTTGTAAATGTTAGGATGTGAAGATAATTTGAGATGACGGTAATTCTAGCTTTTGCAATTGACAGGGGATTTGGAGAACCCTTAGAGAGGCAGCATCCATGAGGTAACCCTTAATCACCTTAGTCGTAACTTGCAGGGGAGAATACGGTAGTGGCGTGCATGGCATGAACTCTACTTAGACTAGAACATGTTATGTACCCGGATCCACCTAGCATAATCGATAAGAGTGTCTCAAGTATCTAGACCATACTATTTGGATGCACAGGTTGCATTCCAAACATGCCAATGGGAACACTGGACTCGATGAGAACACTTTACTACTCCTTTGTAATTATCAATTGCTACTCATGCTTCTATTTTCTATTTACTCTTATGTTATTTACTTTCAGCTTACTCTACACCAAAATAACAATTTACTTTCACCTTCAATTAAATTGTCTAGAGTCTACACTTACTTGCAAGCACAAATCCACAATCCACTACAAGAGGCAATGTTTAATTCTTGTGCTCCTTGTGGGATCGGTACTCTTATATTGAAAGGGCTACAACTAAACTTGGTGCACATGGAGGTCATAATGACACCTAACGGTCGTCTTGCTAAGATCGATGCATCTAGGGTTTAGGACAATGGCTATATTTGTACGACTCAATGACCCTGATAGAAAATGGTTCGATGAGTTCAATTTCACTTTTGGGTTTGATATAGTGGGAGATTGTGAAATTTTTTGAGGCTTTTGGAGTTTGATCTTAAAGCACTTCAGAAAAGAACTCATCTTGTCAACATCAACCCATTTTAATAGTATTGCATAGTTATGGACTCAATGTGATCTTGGATAACTTAAATATAAAATGAAGGGTCTTAATGCATGGACCAGACTTGTCTTTAGCATTTTTAGGAGTCCAATTCCACTTCCCATGTTGTACCTAAAATGAACTTTCCTGAAATATTCTTTGAGCGGACATTTGTTCAAGGATATATACATTGTTATGAATTACAAAACCACCCGGGGATGAGATGCGCATTCATCCTGGTTCGATCAACTCCAGGGGAAGATTTCCCACCCCCAGCTTGGACCTAGAAATATATGGGTGGGGTGCATCCAAAAGACACAACAAGCCTCAAGGCACACATACCCCTCCCCTCCAACTAATGCCATGAATATCGCTTTCTACCTCTAGTTCTCTCGGTGGGTTTTCGTGCTGGTCCACGAAGGGTTGTTGTACCTCTAGAATGGTACGTGTGGATATCCTAGAGGTGTCACAACTTTGTGACTAGATCAACATATCGTCCTAGAGAAATTCTTGTGGACAGAAGGTATAACCTAGCCACGAGAACCATCAAGCTTAACCAACTCTTCCTTCCCTACTTTCGTTCTTTGGATTGTTAGTGAGATGCTCATAATGTGTACCTCCATAGTTTTACTGGACATATTTTTTATCATAACACCCCCTACAATAATGGATTCCGTGTAACTATAATATTCAAAAGAAAAATGAAAAGTCCATCTTATGGGACATCATAGTTCTATCCCTTACTTTCAAAAAAGGTCTCGTATTTCCCCGGAAAACAACTCGGCACGGTTGTAAAACAAGCTAAGTGGAAGAACATGCAGTTCACTCGCCCACCTCCTTGCAGTTTGGACGCGTTAACAAAAGGTTAGAAAAAAATTCATGTAGTTCACTTGTTCATGTCAAAAACAATCTCTTCCGGTACATCATACTATGCTATCAACCGTTACACTTCGGTTTCATGTGGAATGCAATCCACTAGTTGATCTTGGATCAGGCAAAAAACGATACCCACTTGTCAATAATTGCAAAATTACTCTTAAACCGTAAGAAATTAAGGGGAGTGTTCCAATGAATCATCATTTGCATCGTTCCAATGAGCATTAAAAAGGGTTAATTGGATCTATGCCACTGCGTCTTTCATGAGTTGGAAAATGCCATTACAATTTCGCACATTAGGAAAATGCCATCACAACTCTTCCAACCTCTTCTATACGCTATTATATTAAATTTAAGACACCAATACCCTTGTCTTCCTCCTTTCACCCTACCACCATATTCTCTCTTCTACCAAACCAACAACTGTGCCATTAACTCCAACAAACATCTTTCTTTTCTGCTAGTCATACAACTGCATGGTCTATAGAGGATTGGTTATTGAACTAGCCTCAACGTGCATGTATATAGCGAGGGAGTCATGGACTAAGGGGTCCTCGGGCCATCGGCTTATCTCTTAATAGGCTGGCTTGGTAGGCCATTCTCTCGTTGTCGTAGGAAGGGTCGGATACATTTAGAGCCCACATTCCTAAAGGAAGTCCCGAAGGCGCGTCGTGCACTCCAAGTCAAGATGAGAAAATTGACATCTCCATCCTCGGCAGGAGACCTACCATGTGTAAACCCTAGTACCCCCCCCCCCCCCCCGGTGTCTATATAAACCGGGAGGGTTTTAGATCGTAGGGTAAGAAAACTCGTCTAGGGTTTATCTATTTGATCTCGAGGTAGAGCAACTCTGTAACATTCATACCATCAATATAATCAAGAAGGATGTAGGGTTTTACCTCCATGGGAGGGCCCGAACCTGGGTAAACATCATCTCCTTCGTCACATATTACCATCGATCCTAGTCTCACAGCTCGGGACCCCTACCCGAGATCCGCCGGTTTTGACACCGACATTGGTGCTTTCATTGAGAGTTACACTGTGATCACCAAAGGAATCGATGGCCCGCCTTGTCATCAACGAAGAAGTCCGCAACATGGACACCTTTGTCCCCGGACAGATCTTCGTTTTTGGCAGCATTGTGCTGCATGCTGAGCTGGCCGTCCGTCTTGGCTGGGTCGAGAGTTTCGCCCCTGATCACGAGGTCAGATTCGGGAACCTAGAGTTCTCTGTAGACTCTCGGGGCGATCTTTAGCTAACCGGGCTCGCGGTCTCGCCTGTCGTGCCCGAAGTCTCTGAGGCTTTAACCTCGGATCCCGCTTTCGGTCCCGCCCATGGGATCAACCCTAGCGATGACCTGACTTTTAGTTCGGATCTGGCCATAGCGCCAGACGTTCGGATACCTGTTCCTACCGAATACTCCCCTCGCGCAGATGCATCGGAGGTTAACTCCGGAAGCTTTGAGCAGGTTGACCCGATCAAGCTCTCGACACTCAACGAGGCCCTAGATCGGATCTTGTCGATGAAAGTCACCAATGACCCAACTCCGATCCATGCTCAGATTGGTCTCAAGGCGGGTCAAGAAGAATTTTTCATCACACCCACCACCCACTTGATAGACACTGTCAAGGACTTAACCAACATGTTGGACTATGCCTCCGAGGAGGCAGAAGACATGGATGAGGAAGATTGCACTCCCACCCCCATTAACACTAGGCGATGGACTGCGACCTCCACCTACAACGTCTACATGGTGGACACTCCAGCCGATAACGGCGAACACACACCCAAAAATGATGGCGACAAATTGGGTGAAGCGCCGTCAAGGTGTCGGAAGCCGCACAAACAATAAATGGTAAAAAAGGGAAGAAAAGCTATCACTGGCACCGGGGACGGAGCTACCCTGGAAGACCTTGCGATCCCGATATTCTCGAACATCCGCTAGAGGACCAGGAGAGGCCGGAAGATCAATGCAACCCCAGTGATCTAAACGATTCCGTGGATGACAACTACCTCCCCCTGTCGAGGAGGAGGACATCTCAGAAGCCAATGAATTTTCCATCCTCAAAAACCTTGAAGATCAGGAACAGTTCAGGCAACAACTTATAGCCACGGCCCGCAGCTTGAAGGCAAAAGAATGGCAGCTTAAGGCCGAACAGGACAACCTCAACGATAGATGGATGAGGGTCCTATCACCTGAGGAAGGATATGGTACTGGTCTACTGGACCAACCCAATATCTATCCACGCCGATGATGAGCTTATGGATATGCCGTCTCCCAAAAATACTGCATACGACAAGCCACACCGCCCTCCTCAAGGACAAGACAGGACGACTGACGACACCGGTTATAGTCCAACGATACCCCGAATGCGGTGAAAAGAGCCAATAGAGCCCGATGATAGGTTTGACCTGCGACACGACCTGGACTATAGAGCACGTCCTATGAGAACCATCTATGGATCAAGAGGGTACTCACCCGATAGACGGTAGGGGTACCGGCCTTGGCTCGACCGCAATAATAGAGGTCGGTAAAGAAATCGGGCCAGAACATATGCCGATTACCGGCGCGACATAGCTCGGGTCAGAGGCGCTGCCAACCCACTGTGCTTCACAGACGAGGTAATGTAGCATCAGTTCCCGCAGGGGTTTAAACCCATGAACATAGAGCAGTGCAATGGGACAACTGACCCAACAATATGGATCAAGGATTTGCTCCTCCACATCCACATGGCGCGAGGAGATGATCTCCACGCCATAAAGTATCTACCCCTAAAACTTAAGGGGGCAGCTCGGCACTGGTTAAGCAGCCTCCCTAAGAATTCCATCGGGTGCTGGGAGGATCTAGAGGACGCATTCTGATCTGACTTCCAAGGCACCTGTGTTTGGCCATCGGACTCCTCCGACCTTATCAACATCGTCTAGAAGCCAGGAGAGTCTCCACGGAAATTCTGGAATCAGTTTTTTACAAAGAAAAACCAGATCATTGATTGCCCGAACGCCGAGGCAATAGCCTCCTTCAAGCACAATATTCAGGATGAATGGCTGGCTCGCCAGGTCAGCCAGGATAAACCTAGGACAATGTCTGCCCTTGCATAACTCATGACTCACTTTTGTGTGGGTGAGGATAACTGCCTAGCAAGACAGAGCCACAAAC
Source organism: Hordeum marinum (assembly GCA_022496015.1). Classification (NCBI taxonomy): domain Eukaryota; kingdom Viridiplantae; phylum Streptophyta; class Magnoliopsida; order Poales; family Poaceae; genus Hordeum; species Hordeum marinum. The sequence goes on from CM039673.1 coordinate 301,127,719, forward strand.
CCGAAGAACCCGGAACCTCCGAAGTTCGGGACAGAAACAGGAAACCAAAACGCAACAAGAATAAGCTTCGGCACAGCAATAGTGATGCCGATGACACAGTCGTTAGCGCCGGCTTCCGCAATTCCTGACCCGGGCAGCTGAAGAAGCCTCCCAAAGGCAATCGCGACAGACCTACCCCGCTAGAAAAAATCATGGAGAGGCCTTGCCATATCCATGGCACTCAAGAGAAGCCTGCCAAACACACCAACCGTAACTGTTGGGTGTTCAAACAGGCCGGCAAACTTGCAGCCAAAGATCAAGGCAAGGGCCCATGAAGCAAGGATGAGGATGAGGCATGCGGTCTGATCAGCGACAGACAGAAGCAGTTCCCTCCAAAGGTAAAAACCGTGAATATGATATACGCCACTCATATACGCAAAAAGGAGAGGAAGTGCACCCTTCGATAGGTCTACGCCACTCATATACGCAAAAAGGTAGCCCCAAAGTACAAGCCAAGGTCAGCGTACCCGATCACCTTTGACCGACGCGACCACCCGACCAATATCCGTCATGGGGGTTCAGCCGCCCTCTTCATAGACCCCATCATAGATGGGTATCACCTCACTAAAGTCCTAATGGATGGAGGAAGTAGCCTTAATCTGATTTACTCAGACGTGGTGAAAAAGATGGGTATAGATCCATCAAGGATCAAACCCAGCAACACTACCTTTAAATGAGTGATCCCAGGCGTCGAAGCCCGGTGCACGGACTCTGTAAGCCTGGAAGTAGTGCTCGGTTCGCCCGATAACTTTCGAAGCGAAGACTTGATCTTCGACATTGTACCTTTCCGAAGAGGCTATCAAGCAACCCCCTATGAGGCACAGGAATGGACAGACGACAGGGCATATTGAGGACATCAGGCCACCCATCGAAGACCCCTGGTATAACCCCTCCTGTAAACGTCATATCTCATCTTCAAGTTCCTGTAAACAGTTGCTTCGGCAATTTGAGCTATAAGAGTTATTGAGCAAAATATAAGGCCATTGTGCATGGCCGTTTTGTTGTCTTTTTGGTACATACTCTATTTCCTCCCTCCTCAACGCTTCTCGCGAAACTGTTTGGTACACATTACGACGCAACCGGCTAATAGACCGAAGGCTCGAATTTAAAATATCACCGTAAGCATAATTGACCATGTGTTCAGCGTCTCGGAGTTCACTTATATGAATTGGTTCCGAACTATGCCTTGGGTCAATAGTTGGGTTGCCTGGCTGTTGTGCTTGCCCCTTTATGTTCTGCTCGTTCGGATAAAAGGGCAAAGGGAGAACCACTACGATTTTGTTTCTAGCTATCCTGGTCAAGCACCTTAGGGGAGAAAGCCGAAATCTGGTTGTCATAGTATGCGAGAACAGTGTGTGAATCTGAGCATAAGTGTTATACTAAAAACTTCGTTAGAGGTTATTATGTGTCATACGATGGGTTTGATATTCGTAACAACCATGTGGTGCTGGCTTTACCCGCGGTTCATCCGACCATCACAAACCACTGGGGGCTAGTCATCAGCCCCCGCATTCCTTTTTCACGCTCCCACGGCTAAGTGAAAGCAATAAAGCATTATGGTCTGATTGCCTTGTCCACCTCACACTGCCGCCTTCGGGTACCGATAGCTCGGCTAAGGGTCACAGTGCGCAGGCAGAGACACCTCGCATAGTATCTACATGGGGGCTGAAGCCGGCGACTCACAACTTTCTGTTTAAACGGCCACACGGGAGTTATAGCGAATGTATGCATAAAAGACATGATAAACCATGCATCATAACCATAAAAGCGTTCAAAGGTCTCCGAAGAAATTACAACGTCTTTACTCATAAATGTTATGTTTTGAGCACTGAGCCTCTATTGCCCGAGCACCCTCCATCACTACAAAGAAGTATCGCCAAGGGCACCCATGCTTCTTTCCAGGGGCGGAGGAGTAGTGGCTATCTTCGTCGGATCAAGCCCCGGCCAGTGCACCTTGGCCCTTGCAAAGGCCATCCGAGCTCCCTCGATGCAGGAAGGACGCCTTAGCCCGTTAATCCGAGGTGTGGCATCACTCGGCTTCCGCACCAGGCCGAAATAACTGCCTGGCAATGGCTCATTGGGCCATAGCCACATGCAGAGATCCTTCATGTCTGGCTCCTCCATCCGGAGTAGCTCCACCATCTGCTCCATCTGCTCGATGAGGAGAGGAGAGCGCTCGGAGGTTTCAAATTGCGCCCAAAAGAGTCGACCCTCATCTCCCTCTTCTCGCGAAGCGGAGAACTGGTTCGCATCCGCTACACTCTTCAGGAGGTCGGAGCTAGCGCCTGTGGAATGCCACACCTGGGTGAGCAATGCGAACTTGCTATCACCAAAGGCACGCTATAGTAAATACGTCTTACCATCTGTGATAGCCTCAACTTGGAGAATTTGTTCTTCAAAGAACTACCTGTCCATCCGCTCCTTATGGAGGTCGGCTTTCAGCGCGGATAGCTCAATGGCTTGTTCCTTGCCCTTCTAAGCAAGGTCCTCGCATTTTTGGATGGCGTCCTTAAGCTCCTGCTGAACCTCCCCCACCCGAGCCCCATGCTTTTCCCTCGTGATTTTTAATTCGGAGAGCATGGTTGCTGCCTATTCGGCTATTGCCTTCTCTTCCACAGCCTCCTGCTTCATCTGTCGCAGCTCGGCCTTGAGTTTCTCGACTCCCTTCACCGAGGCTACGTATTCAATAAAACATATAATTATACTAGGTCAACAGTGCGAATCACTAATGCTTAATAGCTTGGATATTCCAAGACGGCTTAACTTGCGCCTCGTCGAACCTCTTGTTTAGAGCGTTAAGCTCCTCTTCAGAGCTCTTGAGATTCCGGTTTAGCTCATCAAGCTTTGCAGCATTAACGGCCGCTATTGATGCCAAAGCCTGTAAATAACACATATTTATCAGTTTATATTAGTTCAAACACCCAAACTATCAAGACCACGACCCTATGTTCGGTACTCTTAAGGACTGTTAGAACAGTATAGGATGAATAATGTTGCATACATTGTTTGGTCATTTCTTTGCATTTGACCCCCGGGTGATTTTTTCTAAACTCACCCAGGGCTCGGAGGCTGCTATATATAATGATAGCACAAACTTAATAAATTAATATTTCAGGAAAAGAACATTACGTGGCTCACCTGGAAGCCTGTTAGGAGACCGTTGAAGGCCTCCTTCAGTATGCTATCAATGGACTGGATGCTTTGCAAAACCGCACCCATAAGGGTGCGGGTGATCCTCGGAGATGGAGGCGCTTGATAGATCCCCCTCCATGACCGCCACCCAATCATCGGTGGCGCCAATGGTGATCGCTTAGATCGATCTCTAGCTGAGGATTGAACCAGTGGCTCCGGAGGCATGGTGCGCTCCGGAGATGACCTCGGAGGGGACGGGGCATCCCTTTGTTTGGCCTCCTCAGTGGCCGGGAGGGGCTCCTCCTCCCAGTTTTCTATGGCCAAGGCATTAACCTCGGCCATAACATCATCACCCCCACATCCTGTGTTTGGCTCCAAGAGAGCCTGGTGGGATGACACCTCCGCGGCATCCTTCGTGCTCCCTAGAGGTATGGGATGCGACGTGGTCCCGCTCTCCACCAGCTCGGCGGGTGGACTCTCCCCGTCTGAAACTTGGTCGATGGGGGGACGTGTGGTGAGATGCAGATCAAAAGGCGCTCACACATTCATAACATTAAAAGCTAGGCATAAATAGCTCAAGGAGTCTTCAGATTCTTACCTTCGAGTTGGCGGCTTGACCCTTAGGTTCCGTTGAGGAACTATTGAAGTCCTCGGACTCAGTATCCGAGTCCGAAATGTCGTCGGGCAGGACCAACATCGCCCGAGGTACCCTTTTTGGAGCAGGAGGAGGTACCTCCTCCGCAGTGTCCGATGACACCGCCCTCTTCTTTGTGAGGGCGGAATCCCCCTCCTCATCGTCCTCATGCTCTTCCTGATGGTTAGAGTAGGCATGGGTTTCCTTGGACGATACGTTCGGCTAGTCCTTTATGCGTAAACCTCCTCGACCCTTCTTCTTTTCTTTATTTTCTAGCGCCTTGTAAGGTGCCGCGACGAGCATCTCCGACAATAGCTTTGACCTGGGGCCTTCGGGCTGTGGTGTTGGGCAGTTGATGTCTGTGGCTTCGCTCAACTATTTCTGCAAACATGATGGGAAAGGTCTTTAGATTTTCTGTCGGAAAATAGAGCCGGTCAATTGAAATTATGTTATACCTGGGTAGGAGGGTTATCGGCATGTAGGCCCCAATCCTCCTCTTTGGCTGGCCAGCTTTTCTGAGCCTTGAACAACGCCTTCCACAGTTTCTCCGGTGTGGTGCGGAAGAGCTGACGAATGGTAGGCTCATCGTCAAGCTGATAAGCCCACATGGGGGAGTCCCGGCGCTGACAGGGAAGGATACGACGCCGAAGCATGATCTGGTCTGTGTTAACTAGCTCGATCTTGGCCTTGTCATCGAGGTGATGCGCTTCTGCAGCGTGTCCACCTCCGCATCCGACCCCTGGTCGAGGCCCTTTTAGAGCCATGAGGTCAATCTTGTCGGGGGTCCGGATCTGAAATCGGTCGGAGCAACCCGACCTTCTTCCCTTGGCTCGGTGATGTAAAACCACTCCTTTTTGCCAGATCTTGATAGTGTCGATGAAGGTGTCGATCGGCCATCTGACGCGGGGGAGCTTGCTAATGACCGCCCCTCTGCAATCTGCGTGCTCGCTCGCGACGGTCTTTGGCTTGACGTTAAAGACCTTGAGCCACAGGCCGAAGTGATGTTCGACCCGCAGAAAGGCCTCACAAAAGATGATAAATGCCTATATGTGCATATAGGAGTTCGAGGAGAGGTCGTGGAAGTCTAGTACATAGAGGAACATGAGCCCCCGAACAAAGGGATGGAGTGGAAAGCTTATTCCCTGGATGAAGTGGGGGATGAATACCATCCTCTCGCCTGGCTTCGGGGTGGGAACCACCTGGCTCTTCTTTGGAGCACGGTGGTCGATGTTGGTGGGGAGGTAACCGGCCTCCTTCAGGTCTCGCATGTCCTGGTTAGTGATCGTGGAGGCCTCCCACTTGCCATTGGAGCCCAAACCCACCATGTCTAGAGCTTGGAGGAGAAGTTGAGGAAGAACTGGATCTAGGCTCTCGGAGCTTAGGGAGATTGCGGAAGCAGAGGATGAGAACGGGTAGCGTGAATAGGCCTTGAGGGTTTTTTCCCTTTTACGAGGCGTGATGGCGATTAGCCTCCATTTACCATGCCGCAAATCCCTCCGCTTCCCGAGGCATGCGTGCCGTTATACACGCATGAAGAAACTTGATATGATTAATCATATCCCGTGTGAAACGGAGCACGATTTATGCATTGAAGAATCGTGTTCAGGCAAAAACTGGCTCGAACCGCGAATCGAATTTTCATAACTAGTTCAGTGGTCGAGGTTGGCCACGACCCTTCATCAGAAAGGTTGTTAGTATACACTGTTTACACTTTGACATTTGGCCTTCGGGACTAAGAGACTCACGGTGTTCGGACGATCATATGATCGAGTGTGTTACGCGTCATCGGAAGCCGAACTAACTTCGACCGATCATTAAATTGGAAGAAGAACTCACCCCACAAGCCGAAGACTCTGGTCACATGGAGAAGCCGAAGCTAAGACCCTTGGCGTTGGGGGCTAGTTCAGGGGCTACTAGGGGAGTCCTGGAGTAAGGGGTCCTAGGGATGTCGGCTTATGTCTTAATAGGCCGGCTTGGTGGGCCATTCTCTGGTTGTCGCACGAAGGGCCGGATACATTGAGAACCCACGTTCTATAAGGAAGTCCCAAAGGCGTGTTGTGCATTCCAAGTCAAGATGAGTAAATCGACACCTCCATCCTTGGTAGGAGACCTACCATGTGTAAACCCTAGTACCCCCGGTGTCTATATAAACCGGGAGGGTTTTAGATCGTAGGGCAAGAAAACTCTTCTAGGGTTTAGCTATTCAATCTCGAGGTAGATCAACTTTGTAACCTTCTTACCATCAATATAATCAAGAAGGACGTAGGGTTTTACCTCCATAGGAAGGCCTGAACCTGGGTAAACATCGTCTCATTCGTCCCCTGTTACCGTCGATCCTATTCTCACAGCTCGGGACCCCCTACCTGAGATTCGCCGGTTTTCACACCCACACATAGAAGACAACAAAAATGATTAATTATTCATGTACAAAGATATCCACATTATACAGCTGATTGATTTGTTGATTAATTCCTCATGTGCAAAGCTAGCCACACTTTCTAGCTAATTGATTTGTCGTCGGCCGTCGTCCAATGGGACATGCCTGCGAAAGTTTAGACCCACTTTATCATTGAGTGATTCTACACATCATTGATATGCCGATCCTGTCGGCATGACATGACACTGCAATACCGTATCTTGCATGTAAAAACTATGGATACATGATGACCGAGGTAGCATTCTTGTGGCAGAGAGATGCAACGGTTGCACAACTCATACGACACCGTCCAAGAAGGCGCGCGACCCCATACAATATGCATGGTCGGTGCTCGAAGTTATTTTTTTCACGAAACCATGCTCATCAGAGTTAATGGAAGGTCAATTTGGTAGAAGAGAAGATGAGGGGAGGTGAAAGGAGGAAGACAAGGGTTTTGTGTCTTAAATTTAACAAAATGGCATATAGCGGAGGATGGAGGAATTGTAATGGCATTTTTTCAATGTCAACAATTGTAATGGCATTTTACCAACACGTGAACGTTGTGGTGGCATAGATCAAATTAACCCTTTAAAAAATCATGTAGTTATGCACAATGCCACTCAATGGGTACCACACCGTATTCAAAATTATTTTTAAAATCATCAGGAAACTCAAAAAGTGTTGTACAAGAAAATGTATCAACTAGTCCATATCTCACCAAAGGTGTATCGAATGCCTCATTTCAACAAAGGTTCAAAAATTATCTCAAAAACGGCAACAAAAAATCACGTGTAGTTATTTCAATCTAGATTGCAGTTTTGTTGCCTGTTGGATGTAGTTCACTTGTTAGTTTTGGGATTCAGTAAAAAAATGTCTGCTTTTCATAATTTCAAAACTTCACTTGAACGGTGATGGATTAGTGGGTGTGTTCTACATCAAAAAGTTTTGCCTCGTTGCTATATTTTCAACGGTATATTGTTTGCTCCATTTTCATGAATGGTTTGAAAAAATCGAGAACATATGATCTATTTCACTTGATAAGTACCACATCATTTTTTGAAATGCTTTTAAACCGTAAGAAATCTTGAGAAGTGTTCTACTGCAATGATTTTGTCTACTGTGTGCCTTTCCAACGATATATCATATGCGTCATTACAATAATCAGTTTAATAATTGTATAAAAAATAGTATCAAAAATGCTCGTATTTCACAAGTTCATCACTATGCAGTTCACGGTCTCTCTGTTCTGTTCAAAATTATACAACCGATTCCCGCCAGTAACCCATGGCACAATTCACTTATGAATCCTATAACTACAGTTGCAAACAATGGGAGTGTTATATAAATTGGCACTACAAATTTTGTCGAGCGAAACTTTGTTTTCCATCCACCACAATCTAAATTCTGAAGTCTACTACTCTATACTGGAGTTCAACTCCTCACTGAGAGCTGATGGCATACTAGTATTTGACGATTGCGTCGCTGTTGTCCGGCTGATAATGCTTGACCCAATAGTGGTAGTGCTGACACCGTACTCCATGGTGGAAACTTCGAAGGGCTGCAGGTACATAGCCACCGGCAACTTGGGCGGCAGCATCGGCATCCTGAACTTCCTTTACTTTATCCCCTCGGCGGCCTGCCTCATCACCGGCCTCATCTTCGGGTTGGGGTGCGTGGACCACAACCCGATGGCCACCACCCACTCCACCTCCCACTGGTCGAACATGCCACCGAGACGCTCGTTAGCAGCATCGAGGCCGGCGCCCCTACCGTAGAGGTCCCATGCACACTGCAGCAGGCAAAAACCCTGGCCATCTTTCGCACTAGCACTGGGTGGCGCCATCGGTCACCGCCCGCACACGATCTCCAGCAGCGTGACGCCGAGCTGTACATGTCGGAATCCGTGGATGCCTTGCCGGTGATGACGCACTCCTCGTCGAGGTAGCCCAGAGTCCCCGCCATGGTCGTCATTGCTTGCAAGCTCATGCCATGGTCGATGAGACACAAGAGGCCAAAGTCGCCTAGGTTGGTGTTAAAGGACTCGTCCAGCATGATGTTGCTCGGCTTAATATTTCCATGGAGGTGAGCCAAAACTTAACAACAACAAACGAGAACCCCTCAGGTCACTCCCGTGGGAGGCCAAGGGGGCGAAACCCAGTCACCCCAGCACAGATCCATCAGGCCTCTTCCCCCGTTGTCGTCAGCAGAGGTCACCGAGCAAAGCCTGCACGGCTCGGTGGCGGCGGGACACTTCCACCTCTCGTCGGAGCTCTGCAGCGCGGGCTGCCCATCTTGGCGGGATCCAGGGTGCTCCTCACGCGCCGGTGCATTCACGGGGCAGAGTGTCGTGCTCGAGCGCGTGGAGGCACGCGTTCAACGGCGCAACGAGGCTGCATCGGGGAAGCCGCGGATCTGGCGGCTCCAATGGAGGGTGGCCAAGCCTGACGGCTCAAGGGTGTGGGATCCGGTGCTGGGTCATGGATCCGTGTAGCAATGGCTTAGGGGCGTGGGATCAAGGGCATCCCGCACGCGCCAGTGCATGCACGGGCCAGGCTGACACAGGTACGGCAGCGCAGCAAGGCTGCATCGGGAAGGCCATGGATCTAACGGCTTCAAGGAGGGTGACTGCATGCGGTGGCTCGGGGGCACGGGATCCGGTGCTGGAGGGAGCGGGACGACGGGCGTTGGGGCATGAAGGGGCTGTCTGGTGCGGGGAGGCCTGGATCTGCCAGGTCGTCTGGTGCTAGCGTCCCAGAAGGGGCACTGCCAGCTGCTGCTGGTTCCCGTTTGCCGCTTGTTCGAGAAGGAGGCTTCGATCATGGTTGGATGCGGGGTGCAGGACTCAATCTGGTCTTTGCAGGTCTGTTGTTGGGAGGCTCGCTGGTGGCCCTACACAACGGTGGCGTGCTCGCTATGTGGGGGTGTGTGGTCCAATGGAAGTACGGGTTGACCTCGGCCTGCTGCACGGGAGTGGCTGCTAGGGTGAAATCCTGGACGGTGCTGGCCGGCCGACGGCGTCGGCGCCGTGGGCATCGTTATCCTCCTTGAACACGTCTTTGGGAATCTCACAACTAGTTCTCCCGGATCAAGTCCTTCGGGTGAAAGCCCAGATCCTTCTATAGGGTCAGGCGGTGGCATCATTTTCAACGTCGTTCCCCTCTTTAGGGTGTCGTCATGAAGACTTTGATCCTTTTGGTGCTTCCTACGACTGGTCATGCACAGTGGATTCTGTGGCAACGATGACGGCGGTGCTCATTGTCGGAGGTGTGGTCTCAATCCTGGTAGCCGGCTCCTCTTCTCTGGCATGTCCGTGGTGTGCCTCGACTGTCTACTGCTATGAAATCGAACCCGCGTTGGAGAGATGTTGGTAGACGATGACGCATGCCAGGCGGTTCATTCGGTGACCCTCCGTGACGTCGACCTTGTCTTGTTTCCTCCGGAGTTCATCGTCTAAGTCGGAGATGCATTGTCTAGTATGGTTTGTACGGAGCGTTGGGCTACATCTTTAGGTCTGTTTTCCTTTTTTCTTTTCCTTTGATCTTCGGATCTTCTGGTCCTAGGACCTTCACCACCTTGTTATTTCTCGTTGCTCCCTGCTATTATCAATGAATGCCAGCGATGCTAGATCTTTCAAATAAAATCTTTCCAGGGACAACGCATTGATCCCATTCTTGGTGGGGGTACAGCACGACAGACGCCAATCCAAGAATGATCTGGTATCTGATAACAGTAGTAAGGGCACAATAAAGTAAAATCAGATTCATCCAAGCACCCCAAATTGGTTTTGAGTTTGGACGACTAAACCATGCAATGCATCGCTCCCATGAACGCCCACACTGCCCAAATTCGTGCAACACTGAAATCCTAGTGAGTGCTCGTTGGGCGCTGCTTCTCATTACCCCAAGTATCTACTAACGCGGAATTCATTTCATTTAACTCCGAAATAGCAAATATGGTGTTTTAAAAGTTCAAATTCCCGTTTTGAATATAAATCTATAAAAAACGGAAATAAACATGTGTATACACTATAGAATCAAATGCCAATCTGCTATTTCTTTTAACAATAAGTTAATGAGTACAAAGAAAAGTAAAATCAAGTGCGACAGAGTCAAAAGCAAGTAACAATGTTAAGCGTAGACATAAGTACACAATTTTATGTTTTTACTATTTGTTTATAAGTGGTATTTTGAGACATTTGGATTATCCAACTGCTCTGGTTCATCATCATTTTTGTTCTTCCTCTAGCCTAAATCCTAACTAGCCCCAGGCTGAACCAGTTAATTTTTTCCTCCACTATGTTGGCAATAGCATACGCGTCGTCATACCCGCCTTTGACAAGGACTAGCAAAGCCCTTGTCGATGATGCTAGGACCGGCCGAAGTGTTCCCGTCCTTAGCTGGGCCTGTCTAATCTAAAATACCCCCCCCCGTCCCACGGACACCACAACGTTCACATCCTAAACTTGGAGATTAATTATCCTTAGTTGCAAAATCATCTGCCGCATATTCTACTCTAATTGAATAGAGAAATATAACAAGTATGAATTTGGTCATATTCTCATATCATCTGATGATAGATAGGTACACCAACTGTTCGAGAACACTGGTAGAAAATAGGGCATCAGTCCCGGTTCCAAATGACCTTTAGTCCCGGTTCTGCAATAGGGACAAAACGATCGGGACTGATACCGATCACTTTTAGTCCCGGTTGGCTTATGAACCGGGACAAAAGGATCTCCACGTGGCTGCCGTGGGATGCCTGGCAGGAGGACCTTTAGTCCCGGTTGGTAACACCGACTGGGACTAAAAGGCTGCCACGCGTCAGCACCTACCAGGCTCTGGGATTTTTTTTGAAAGGAGGGGTTTACGGGTTTTAATATTGTGTTTTCGACTTATATTTTTGTGTTTACCATTTTTATGTTATGCTTTTCATTCAACTCAACGCTAGCTACTACATATAGCAATGAAAGAACCATTACATAGCATCGTCATGATCAATATATAGAAAGAACCATCAGTATCGCTTGAAAGTTGTTCAACTTAAGAAACAAACATCAATGTACCACATTCATCTTAACATACTAATTAATTAACTAACAGTTCTCCAGCTGATATTTTCATGATTTAGTTCTAAACATGGTCAACAGCAACCATCATCTGGTAGTCCTTGTGGTTGCTCTTCCTTATAGTGATTACCACAAGGGTGTCCACCCTTAGTTCTCTCTTTTCCTTGGTGAACTCCTACCAGCCGGCCTTGTGGAATGATATGAGCCCATAGGGGTCTGTATTGTATTGGACGTTTGTGACAGACCCTCTTGGTCCATGGATTACTCCAGTAGTGCCGACGGTGGGGATGTCCACTCCGGAAAACAGCTTCAAAGGTAACTTCTGAAGACCCCATCATTAAGAGAGAATAGAGAGCACAAAATGTTAGACATCTCACCATACTTGGTTATGACCAAAAAGAGATGAAAGAATATAAAACATCTCACCATAACTTTTTTGACCATGTTTGTTTTTGTTAGACGGTGCACAAAGGGCTTCCCCAAGAACGCCGAAGAGGATGGTAACATTTCTTTCACACTAGCTTTATCAACCCGAGTAAGCTTCCTCATCCTTTGAGGAAAAAATGCAGCAAGGATAGGACCATCATATTCATCTTCAATGTCCTCCCTTCATCTTGGTTGTCCTCATCTTCATCTTGGTTGTGCTCATCTTCATCTTGGATGTCGATGTCAACTTGGTCATCTTGGCTGATGATGTCATCTTCGTCATCGTCATCATCATCGCTTTCACATATAATGTCCTTAACGTATTCACCTCTCCTATTAAAGAAAAAGCTACGAGTTCTCCTCCTTATAAATTGTTCACTGCAATGTACTGCTCCCATCCATCACCATATATGATGGTTTTATTCTTTCCTTTGCGCAGATCCAATTCGAATTCGTGCTCGTCATCAACCTCAAAGTATAACACGTTACCATATGAATTGTTGAAGTCCTCCCTTATGTTGCATGGAACTAACTATGCAGCAGTTAATAATCAACAATAAAGTCAATGAAAAAGTTAATCAAATGATCAGAATTCAATACAAATTCAAGTAAATACCGTTACCACTGATTTTTGAAATCCCTGTCTAGAAAATACCCTGAACTTCACTGTAGTTTCAAGACTGCCATACATGAATTTTGGCACACCTTGAAGATCTTACGCTTCATGGTCCCTAATAAGCCCAAGCAGTTGCCAAACGTAACAAAATGCAATTAACACTTTTTCATATTTCGTTTCGGAATGTAGAATAGTTCATAGATGTAAGTTATGATATATAATATTAATCTTTTAAAAACTCATAACATGACATGCCTTATTGCAAGCTAAGAAACACAACTCAAATAATCCAGTTAATGAAGCATCAAATATTATCACTAATACAACTCGAATATTATCATATAATATCATTAATTAATACAGATCGAGTTGACATCTCATGGCGCAGGCGGTGGACACCAAAGAGAAGGAACCTTCGCCGGAACATAGCTCGGGTGAGATCCCTGAATAACCTGCCAGGTATTAGAGAACCTGGCGTCCAACACATCCATGTAGCAATGGACATACTCGTCCTCCTCCCTGACACGGCGGTGTACCACCTCCGCAGGGGCTATCTCCCTCTGCACCAATAGTGGCCTACGTGACCACCACCAAACAAGCTCCGGTCGACGACGAGACCTGGATTTCCCATCAAGGTGCACACCCCGGATGGTAGCACCTCCCAGTGCCAGCCCGGTGGAGCCCAGTCCCGGACATGGCGCCTCTCAAACTGGTTGTGAGTGCCGAGTCAACGACGAGGATGCGGAATTGGCATCATCGACAAGAACAAATTTTGGCTATAGCAAATATCATTTTATTTAACAACAATGACAACAATACCATATTTAAATTTTGTGGCAAAATAGAAAGATTTCCTTTAGATCCCTTTGGTTCATAGGAATTCACTCCTCCCTACATAAGTTCTATGTTCCGCCTTTTTCTAATTTTCTTCTCTCCCAACGAAAAATAGGAATTTTTCCTTTAGAGCCCTTTGGTTCATAGGAATGCATTCCTATCCCTACATAGGATTGATTCCTATCCTCCACATTTCAAAGGAAAACAAAAAAGAGCCTAGACTCAATGGAAATATTCCTATGATGTGAACCAAAATGACACATCTTTTTCCAATCCTACTCATAGGATTTGAGATGCATGTCATCTCATTTCCTACAAATTAATTTCCTATATATTCCCATGATAATCCTATCCTATGAACCAAAATGAGGCTGCGCCTAAGATATGATTTTTTTTGGGTTCATAGCTAGGGAATGCATTCCTAATCCTACATCGGATTGATTCCTATCGTCCACATTTCAAAGGAAAACAAAAAAGAGCCTAGACTCAATGGAAAAATTCCTATGATGTGAACCAAAATGACATATATTTTTCTAATCCTAATCATAGGATTTGAGATGCATGTCATCTAATTTCCTACAAATTTCCTATATATTCCTCTGATAATCCTATCCTATGAACCAAAAGGAGGTCTAATTAAGGTATGATTTTTTGTTTATGTCCAATTTATCTATAAAATCTTCTATGATAATTCTATCCTATGATAATCCTAGCTAGCTATATATATCCTATAAACCAAATTATGGGACATCATGGAGATTGGATCCCATGCTGCCACTGCTTCGGCCGGCGACGGACGCGAGCGACGACAGTGACCGCACGGGGGGGGGGAATAGGAGGAGGGGAATGGCGGTTTTGATGGCGGTTCACCTAGGAGGAGGAGGAGGGGAGCGGTCTCGATGTGGCGTCGGGGGCGGCGACAGAGACGATGTCAGAGGCGGCCACGGAGGCAGCGATGAGGAGCGGGCTTGGGGAGGCGACAGCGAGGTCCGACAGCCTGGCGGCATCAAGGTGGTCTTCGGTGCCGTCGGGGAGATGGAGATCAAAAAATGTAGATGAATTTTGGTCCACTTATATACCCCAACATTTAGCCCCGGTAGGTGGCCCGAACCAGGACTAGAGACCCCCCCCCCATTATTCCCGGTTCGGGCCACCAATTGGGACTAAAGGTGGACTTTCACCAAGCAAAAGGGTGGGAAGCCTAGACCTTTAGTCCCGGTTGGTGTCTCCAACTGGGACTACACTAGTAGAAAACAGGCCTTTCGACCGGAGCATTAGTCCCGGTCGCATTTTGGACCGGGACTAATGTGTCCACTAGTCCCAGTTCGTGAGGATAAGCATTAGTCCCGGTTGGTGACACCAACCGGGACTAAATGGGTGGTGGCAATGTATTGCCTGGCGTGACCCTGTTAGTCCTGGTTTGTGGCTCAAACTCGGACTAAAGGTCCCAACCGTTCAAATCCCACGCCTTGGAAGTTGTTTCGCGCGAGATCATACATGGGAGACGCTATAGTAATGCGACCGGCCTCCATTTCTATTCGTCTCCCTCTCTCCTTCCCCATCCTCCACCATGAATCCAATCACACGCTACGAGAACGTGCTCGTAGATGGCACGACCAATCTCCATGTCGTCTACACGAACGACATCGCCAAAGTTGAGGGTTTTCTTTACATGTTCAAGGAATGGCTACAAGAGGAAAAAATGCAAGTTCATGGGCCTTGATATCGAGTACATGATCGATGGTCGCAATGTTGTCGTCGTCCAACTTTGTTTGAAGCAACATGTCATGGTCTTCGAGTGGGCAAGGTAGTACAGAACTTGTCATAGTTTTAATTGGGGCTTTTCTTTGATTCATAGAATAGGAAAATTTTCATAGGAATAGGAGGATTGGGAATGTCGAGAACATGTCATAGATTCCTTAATTCATAAGAAAAATGCATAGGAAAATTGGGGCTTTTCTTTGATTCATAGGAAAATTGGGGATTTTCTTTGATTCATAGGTTTTTTTCTTTGCTTCATAGGAAAATTGCATAGGAATAGAAAATTGCATACAAATAGGAGGATTAGGAAAATTGCATAGGAATAGAAATAGGAGGATAGGAATAGGATAGGAAAATGGCATAAGAATTTTCCTTGTAGTTGCATATATCGGCCATCGTGGGAGAACATGTCATAGTTTAGGGGCTTCTTTTGATTCATAGGATAGGAAATGCATAGGAATAGGAAGCTTGATATGATTCCTATGATACTTTGTTATGATTCTTATTATACTTGTTATGATTCTTATTATATACTTGTTCTAAATTATACTTGGTATGATTCTTATTATACTTGTTATGATTCTTATTATACTTGTGCCGAAATATACTTGTTATGATTCTTATTATACTTGTTCTAAAATATACTTGTTATGATTCTTATTATACTTGTTGTAAAATATACTTGTTGCAGCAGTATTTAACACATTTGTTCCAATTTGTTGTTGTAGTAGTGACAAGCACTGTCCAAAACTCATGGAGTTCCTTCACAACGGCATATATTTTGCTAGCATTGATATAACAAATGATAAGATCAAGATGAGGTGCACATGGGGTATTGAGATACCGGTTGAATGCCACATTGATCTTCAGGATAGGTTCAGGCTTGAGCATGACAAGACTTCAATGGCTGATATGGCAACCGCCCCGATCTACGAAGACTACGCTAATATGAAGACAACGTTCCCCAAGTTAGGGAACAAACATTGGGAGAATACCGCACTTGACCCTATCAACACTGAGTATGCATCAATAGATGGGTACGTTGCATACGAGTTGTACCGCAGGATTGGAATCTTCAATTATGGGCAGCGTCACCTCGTACCGCTACTACCACCACCAGTGCCCCATGGGTCTGCTGCTTGCGGGTATTCTGATCTGGACGACGAGTAGTGTTTGCAATGGCGAACACTTTTATCTCTATTATGTAGTGCTTGGGGGTCTCCTGATTCGGATTAGTAGGTTTGCAATTCGGAAGAGTAGGATTGGTATTTTCAATTATGCAGTACTTTTTCTAATGGATATCTGAACTATTATTTTTATTATGTACCTCTTTAAGTATGGTTTGTGTGTGTAAGAATATTTAGTATGATGTGAGCAAGTTTTCTAAAGCATTGTGATGTATGCAAAGAAGATTGTCCATGGTTACGACGCAATAAGCAAGGGACACACGCGAAGAAAAAGTGAAGACTTTCTCTCCATAACTATTCTGATGATGGCTTTGATCTAGAATATCACTACAGTTAAATATAATATTAACCAAAATTATCAAAGCATTTATTTGTTGAAAAGAATGAACTAAAAAGAATTAACTAAAATATTAACTAAAAAGAATCAACTAAAACATTAACTAAAAAGAATGAACTAAAAAGAATCAAAATAATATTAACTAAATTATCAAAGTATTTATTTATTAAAAAGAATGAACTAAAATAAAATCTTTAATAGAAAACTAAAATAACATAAAAAGAATCAACTAAAGAAAAGGTTTGAAAAGTGATGATGTGGCTTTGACAAAATAAAGGGACACACGTGAAGAAAAAATTTAGCTAAAAAATGATGATACCATGCCAAGTTTCAATCTTTTCAGAGTTCATTTCTGGTGTTTTTTAATTTCAGGGTCGTTTAGCTCAAAAAATCATAAAACGCATGAAAAATAGTAAATGAAGTTAGAAAGGGTTGAAATTTGAATATGTGGCTTAGAATGGTGCATATTGAATGCACAAAAAGTCTTGAGTTGAAAAGTTTAAAAAATGAAATGCCTATGTAACAGATGAGTTTTTGTCTCAAACCCTCATATTTCGAAGGAGATGGTCTAGTTTGTACATGAAGTGCATCCAGTTTTTGCCGTAACCCTCTCAACTTTTTAGCACATGCTATGTGGCTGAAATGATGATACCATGCCAAGTTTCTACCTTTTTAGATTTCATTTGTAGTGCTTTTTTATTTTCAGGGCCATTTAGCTCAAAAAAATCAATAAATGCATGAAAAAAGCAAATGAAGTTAGAAAGAGTTGAAAATAGAAGATGTGGCTTATAATGGTGCATATTTAATGCACAAAAAGTCTGGAGTTCATTTGGGTGATTTTCATTAAAACAAATGAAGGTATACGACTAAAAGAGTTAAACAGAATCTGGTTTTGATTAAAACACCTATTTAAATTATCCGAAAAAATCCCAAGTTTAACATAATGATAAAATATACTAATATTAAACAACAAGAAGAACAATCACTCAAAAATCTATTTTTAAACTAAAGTTATTCACAAATTAGTGATTCACACAAATTTCAAATGAATTAAAATTTAAACTATTTAAATTAAAACTACTGGCACTAGCATAAAGTTTGTAATTGTTTTGACCTAAATAAAAAGGACTTATTAAATTCTGTAAATATTCTACCAGTTATTCCAAATCTAAAAACAGAAATTAGACAAAAAAGAGAAAATACGCATATAGTCCCGGTTGGTTCTAGCAACCAGGACTAAAGGTCCCTTCCCAAGTGGAATTTGGACTAAAGGTCTCTTCCCACATGGAATTTGCATGGAATTTGGGCCGAAAAGGTATTTAGTCCCGGTTGGAGCCACCAACCGGGACTAAAGGTCTTCAATGTATATAAGCACACACTTGATAAAAAATCCCCAACCTCTCCCATTCTGCCCAGATCGACACCGATGTCGCCAGGCTGCTCCCGATCGCTAGCCGTCACTGCCAGGGTGCTGCGCGTCGCTGACACCGTCGTCGTCACCCTGCCCCGACGCCGCCAGGCTACTTTCGATCGCCGTCACCGCTCGTCGCCAGGCTGCCGGACATCAATGTCATCGTCGCCCCGTCCCGATGCCGCCAGGGTGCCGCTCATCGCGGTCACCGCTCGTCGCCAGGATGCCACACATCGCCATCATTGCTCGTCACCGTCGCCCTGCCGCGATGCCACCAGGATGCCGCTCATCGCCATCGCGCCGCTCTCGTCAGCCCCCTGGTGAGCTCCCCCGCATCGATAGATGATAGATGATGATGACGGAGGATAGATGATGATAGATGATTCTCTATAGTAATTTTCTCAGATGATGATAATTTTTTTCTATTAGATGATTTTGTTCAATTATGATGCTTTTCATGTTTTAGGTTTAGTTGTTTTAGGTAATTAAGTGCTCGTATTGTTTTAGTTAATTTGGTTGTTTTATGTTTTAGTTGTTTTAGTTGTTTAGTTTTATTATGTTTTAGTTCATTTACTTGTTTTATGTTTTATGTTTTCGTTGTTTTAGTTGTTTAGTTTCTTTTATGTTTTAGTTGTTTTAGCTGGAAATAATGTAGTATCGTCGGTCATCGATGACACGATATCGAGGAGTCCCCGACGATCGTCGGTGAGGGAGAGTCCCTCATACGTCCATTCTTCATCATGATTTTATATTGTTATTTATTGCATTATGGGATGTTATTACACATTTTGGTACAATAATTATGCCTTTTCTCTCTTATTTTACAAGGTCTACATGAAGAGGGAGAATGCCGACAGCTAGAGTTTTGAACTGGAAAAGGAGCAAATCTAAGATACCTATTCTGCACAACTCCAAAAGTCCTGAAAATCTACGGAGAATTACTTTGGAATGTATAAAAAATACTGGCTGGAAGAAATACATCGGGGGGGCCCATCGGGGAGCCACAAGCCTGTTGGGCGCGGCCACCCCTCTGGCCACGCCCCTGGGGCTTGTGGCCCACCTGGCAGCCCTCCCGTACCCATCTTATTCTATATTTAGGGTTTCGTCCTAGGAAAAATCATATCAGAGCTTTCGGGACGAAGCTCCGCCGTCTCGAGGCGGAACTTGGGAAGAACCAATCTAGAGCTCCGGCAGGGCGATCCTGCCAGTGAAACTTCCCTTGGGGAGGGGGAAATCGAAGCCATCATCATCACCAACGATCCTCTCATCGATAGGGGGTCAATCTCCAGCAACATCTTCATAAGCACCATCTCCTCTCCAAACCCTAGTTCATCTCTTGTATCCGATCTTTGTCTCAAAACCTCACATTGGTACCTGTGGGTTGCTAGTAGTGTTGATTACTCCTTGTAGTTGATGCTAGTTGGTTTACTTGCTGGAATATTATATGTTCAGATCCTTAATCAACACTTATACTCCTCTAATTATGAACATGAATATGCTTTGTGAGTAGTTACGTTTGTTCCTGAGGACATGGGATAAGTCTTGTTATAAGTAATCATGTGAATTTGGTATTCGTTCGATATTTTGATGAGATTTATGTTGTCTCTCCTCTAGTGGTGTTATGTGAACGTCGACTACATAAAACTTCACCATTGTTTGGGACTAGAGGAAGGAATTGGGAAGTAATAAGTATATGATGGGTTGCTAGAGTGATAGAAGCTTAAACCCTAGTTTATGCATTGCTTCGTAAGGGGCTGATTTGGATCCACATGTTTCATGCTATGGTTAGATTTATTTTAATTCTTCTTTCGTAGTTGTGGATGCTTGCGGGAGGGGTTAATCATAAGTGGGAGGCTTGTCCAAGTAAGGACAGCACCCAAGCACCGGTCCACCCACATATCAAATTATCAAAGTAGCGAACGTGAATCAAATGAGCATGATGAAAACTAGCTTGACATAAATTCACATGTTTCCTCTGGAGCGCTTTGCTTTATATAAGAGTTTGTCCAGGCTTATCCTTTTCAATAAAAAGGATTGGTCCACCTTGATGCACCATTGTTACAATTGTTACTTGCTACCCGTTACAAATTATCTTATCACAAAACTATCTGTTACCGATAATTTGAGTGCTTGCAGAGAATACCTAACTGAGAACCACTTGTCATTTCCTTTTGCTCCTTGTTGGGTTCGACACTCCTACTTATCGAAAGGACTATGATAGATCCCCTATACTTGTGGGTCATCAAGTCTCTTTTCTGGCACCGTTGCCAGGGAGTGAAGCGCCTTTGGTGAGTGGAAATTGGTAAGGAAAAAATTATATAGTGTGCTGAAATTTACTGTCACTTGTTACTATGGAAAGTAATCCTTTGAGGGGCTTGTTCGGGGTATCTTCACCTCAACCGGAAACACAAAGAGTTGTCCATCAACCTACTGAACCTATTGAAAATATTTATTATGAAATTCCTTCGGGTATGATAGAGAAACTGCTAGCTAATCCTTATGCAGGAGATGGAACACTACATCCTGATTTGCATTTAATCTATGTAGACGAAGTGTGTGGATTATTTAAGCTTGTAGGTCTGCCCGAGGATCACGTCAAGAAGAAGGACTTTCCTTTACCTTTTAAGGAGAAGGCATTGACATGGTACAGGCTATGTGATGATATTGGATCATGGAGCTACAAACGACTGAAAATGGAATTCCATTAGAAGTTCTATCCTATGCATCTAGTTCATTGTGATCGGAGTTATATTTATAATTTTTGGCCTCGTGAAGGAGAAAGAATCGCTCAAGCTTGGGGACGCTTAAGTCAATGCTATATTCATGCCCCAATCTTGAGCTCTCGAGAGAAATTATTATTCAGAATTTTTATGCTTGGCTTCCTCGTAATAATCAATCCCTGATTGGTACTTCTTGTGTTGGTTCTTTTATGAAGAAAGATATTGAATTCAAATGGGATTTATTGGAAATAATTAAACACAACTCTGAATATTGGGAACTCGGCGAAGGTAAGGAGTCAGGTATAAATCTTAAGTTTGATTGTGTTAAATTCTTCGTGGACACCGATGCTTTTCGTGAATTTAGCACTAAATATGGACTTGACTCTGAGATAGTAGCTTCTTTATGTGAATAGTTTTCTACTCATGTTGATCTCCCTAAGGAGAAGTGGTTTAAATATAATCCTCCCATTGAAGTGAAAGTAATGGAACCTATTAAAGTTGAAGAGAAAATTACTACTTGCAATGTTGATCCTGTTATCCCTACTGCTTACATTGAGAAACCACCTTTCCCTGTTAGGATAAAGGAACATGCTAAAGCTTCAACTATGGTTCATAAGAGTTGCATTAGAACACCTACACCCCCTGAACAAATCAAAGTTGAACCTAGTATTGCTATGGTTAAAGATCTCTTGGTTGATAATATTAATGGGCATGTTATTCATTTCTGTGATGAAGCTGCTAGAATTGCTAGACCTGATACTAAGCATAAACATAGACCGGTTGTTCGCATGCCTATTGTTTCTGTTAAAATAGGAGATCATTATTATCATGGCTTATGTGATATGGGTGCTAGCGTAAGTGCGATTCCCCATTCCTAATACAAGGAAATCACGCATGATATTGCACCAGTTGAACTACAGGATATTGATGTTACCATTAAGCTCGCTAATAGAGACATTGTTGCACCGATAGGGATTGTTAGAGATG
Organism: Hordeum marinum; assembly: GCA_022496015.1. NCBI lineage: Eukaryota > Viridiplantae > Streptophyta > Magnoliopsida > Poales > Poaceae > Hordeum > Hordeum marinum. The sequence goes on from CM039673.1 coordinate 301,149,284, forward strand.
TTGATGTCTTGTGTGGGAAAATAAAGTATCCTACTGATTTTCTTGTTCTTGGTTCCCCACAAGATTATTTTTGTCCCATTATATTTGGCAGACCCTTATTGAATATTGTTAATGCTAAGATTGATTATGAGAAAGAAATGGCTACTGTGAGATTTGGGGATGTGTCTCATGAGTTTAATTTCTCTAATATTTCATACACAACCCTATGACAATGAATTGCCTAGTAAAGATGAAATTATTGGTCTCGCATCTATTGTCGTGCCTCCTACTGATCCCTTAGAACAATATTTGCTAGACCATGAAAATGATATGCATATGAATGAGAGGAATGAAATAGATGAAATTTTCTTTGAGCAGCAGCCTATTTTGAAACACAACTTACCTATTGAAATACTTGGGGATCCTCCTCCACCCAAGGGTGGTCCCGTGTTCAAGCTCAAGCAATTACCCGATTTGTTGAAATATGCTTATCTTGATGAAAAGGGGATATATCCTGTTATTATTAGTGCTAACCTTTCAGAGCATGAAGAAAAGAGATTATTGAAAGCTCTGAGGAAGCACCGTGCTAGTATTGGTTATACTCTTGATGATCTTAAGGGCATTAGTCCCACTCTATGCCAGCATAAAATTAATATGGAGCCTGATGTCAAACCAGTTATTGATAACCAACGACGATTGAACCCTAAGATGAGAGAAGTGGTAAAAAAAGAAATACTAAAGCTTCTGGAGGCAGGTATAATTTATCCTGTTGCTGATAGTAGATGGGTTAGTCCCGTCCATTGTGTCCCTAAGAAGGGAGGTATTACCGTTGTTCCTAATGATAAAAATGAATTGATCCCGCAAAGAATTGTTATAGGTTATAGAATGGTAATTAATTTTAGGAAATTAAATAAAGCTACTAAGAAAGATCATTACCCTTTACCTTTTATTGATCAAATGCTAGAAAGATTATCCAAACATACTCATTTCTTCTTTCTAGATGGTTACTCAGGTTTCTCTCAAACACCTGTATCAAGCCAGGATCAAGAAAAAACCAATTTTACTTGCCCTTTCGGTACCTTTGCTTATAGATGTATGCCTTTTGGTTTATGAAATGCACCTGCTACCTTTCAAAGATGTATGATGGCTATTTTCTCTGGCTTTTGTGAAAAGATTCTTGAGGTTTTCAAGGATGATTTTTCCGTTTACGGAACTTCATTTGATGATTGTTTGAGCAACCTTGATCAAGTTTTGAAGAGATGTGAAGAAACTAATCTTGTCTTGAATTGGGAAAAGTGTCACTCTATGGTTAATGAAGGTATTGTGTTGGGGCACAAGATCTCCTAAAGAGGTATTCAAGTTGATAAAGCTAAAGTTGATGCTATTGAAAAAATGTCATGCCCTACAGATATCAAAGGTATAAGAAGTTTCCTTGGTCATGCTGGTTTCTATAGGAGGTTTATCAAAGATTTATCTAAGATTTCTAGGCCTCTCACAAACCTTTTTCAAAAATATGTTCCGTTTCTTTTTGATGATGATTGTGTAGAATCATTTGAAATTATTAAGAATGCCTTGATTACCGCACCTGTTGTTCAACCACCCGACTAGAACCTACCTTTTGAAATTATGTGTGATGCTAGTGATTATGTTGTTGGTGTTGTTCTAGGACAAAGAGTCCATAATAAATTAAATGTTATCCACTATGCTAGTAAAACTCTAGACAGTGCTCAAAGAAACTATGTTACTATTGAAAAGGAATTTTTAGCAGTCGTGTTTGCTTGTGATAAGTTTAGACCTTATATTGTTGATTCCAAAGTAATTATTCACACCGGTCATGCTCCTATTAATTACCTTATGGAGAAGAAAGATTCTAAACCTAGACTTATTAGGTGGGTCCTTCTGCTACAAGAATTTGATTTGCATATCATTGATAGAAAGGGTGCTGATAAACCTGTGGCAGATGACTTGTCTAGGTTAGAAAATGTTCTTGATGACCCACTACCTATTGATGATAGCTTTCCTGATGAACAATTAGCTATCGTGAATACTTCACATAATGCTCCTTAGTATGATGATTACACCAATTACATTGTTGCTAAATTTATACCTCCTAGTTTCACATACCAACAAAAGAAAAGGTTCTTCTATGATTTAAGGCATTACTTTTGGGATGACCCACATCTTTATAAAGAATGAGTAGATGGTATTATTAGACGTTGTGTACCTGAGCATGAACAGGAACAAATCTTACACAAGTGTCACTCCGAAGCCTACGGAGGACATCACGCTGGAGATAGAACCGCACACAAGGTACTACAATCTGGGTTTTATTGGCCTACTCTCTTCAAGGATGCTCGTAAGTTTGTCTTATCCTGTGATGAATGGCAAATAATTGGTAATATTAGTAGACGCCAGGAAATGCCTATGAATTACTCTCTCGTTATCGAACCATTTGATGTTTGGGGCTTTGATTATATGGGGCCTTTTCCACAATCTAACGGGTATACTCATATTCTAGTTGCTGTTGATTATGTCACTAAGTGGGTAGAAGCTATTCCAACTAGTAGCGTTGATCATAACACTTCTATTAAAATGCTTAAAGAAGTTATTTTCCCTAGATTTGGAGTCCCAAGATATTTGATGACTGATGGTGGTTCACATTTTATTCATGGTGCTTTCCGTAAATTGCTCCCTAAATATGATATTAATCATAGAGTTACATCTCCTTATCATCCTGAGTCAGTGGTCAAGTAGAATTGAGAAATAGAGATATTAAATTGATTTTGCAGAAGACTATTAATAGATCTAGGAATAATTGGTCTAAGAAACTCGATGATGCATTGTGGGCTTATAGAAATGCTTACGAAAATCCTATGGGTATGTCTCCGTATAAGATGGTTTATGGTAAAGCATGTCACTTCCCTCTAGAGCTAGAACATAAGGCTTATTGGGCAATCAAAGAGCTCAATTATGATTTCAAACTTGCTGGTGAGAAGAGATTATTTGACATTATTTCACTTGATGAATGGAGAACCCAAGCCTATGAGAATGCTAAGTTGTTTAAAGAAAAGGTTAAGAGATGGCATGATAGAAGGATACAAAAGCGTGAATTTAATGTAGGTGATTATGTCTTGCTATACAATTCTCGTTTAAGATTTTTTGCAGGAAAACTTCTCTCAAAATGGGAAGGTCCTTACGTCATCGAAGAGGTATACCGTTCGGGTGCCATCAAGATTAACATTGCCGAAGGCACAAACCCGAAGGTGGTGAACAGTCAAAGAATCAAACATTATATCTCAGGTACTCCCATAAATGTTGAAACCAATATCATCAATACCTTAACTCCAGAGGAGTACATTAGGGAGACTTACCAGAATGTTCCAGACTCCAAAAAGGAATAGGTATGTGGTATGGTAAGCAAAAAGACTCCAAAACTTTTTCAATGGAAAATTTTATCTGTTTTGGGATATTTAAAAAATTAGGAAAATTTAAAGGTTTTCGAATAGTGCATGAGGAGGCGACAAGCCTACTCGGTGCGGCCACCCCCCTGGTCGTGCCCCTGGGGCTTGTGGCCACCTCGTGCACCACCCGCACTCCATTTTCTTGTGGCATACTCCTTCCGGGTTGGTAAGAATTCCTTATATAATCTCCTGAAGGTTTTGATTCTCGTATCATGACAATACCTTCCATTTTCTTTTTGAGTTGTTTCTGCAGCAGATTTAGAGCAATATGTCGTCCCAAGATTCTGATGGGGAGAGCTTCATATCGCATTATCTTGCCAATCCCAAGCTCTATGGGGAATTGGACCCTTATGGATTGTTCTTGGAGGAGGAACAAGAAGGCAAGTACGAGGAATAAAGCTCGGATGAAGAAGAGGCCCCCTGCTTCAGCCAGGAGATATGCACGTGGAGTTCAAGAAATCAACCCTCCCAAACACAAGGCGAAAACCCAAGGTTCTATTTATCCCTTCTCGTTTCCTGTAGGAGAGAAAGGAAGAATTATGTCAAAGGATATTGAAGCTCAAGAGGGAAGTGGATGATTTGAGAGAGCAGAATTTTATGCTTAGGAGGAAACTAGAAAGGCTTCCAACCCCATCAACAACTCCCACATCATCACCTCCAAAGATAGACAGCTAAACACATGGGTATGGGCACTCCCCTTGTCTTGTGCCAAGCTTGGGGAGGTGCCCCGATATCGTATCACCATCACATCTTTTGTTTTTGTTTTTGTTTTTATTTTTATTTTCATCATCTTTTCTTAGTTCAATCATTTTGGTTATATCTTGATCTAGTAGAAGAAAGTTTCCGTGTGATCTAGCTTTGAGTCTTTTCTTTATAATTCCTCCTATGTAAGCAAGTTCGTGAGTTATATAATAAAAAGTGCTTTTGAGTTGAGGGATTTTCTTGATTGGTATGATATTAATCTTGAGAAAGATAAAGTAGAAAGAAGTGTAGAATAAAAGCAAAGAGTACATATGAAAATCTTATGGGGAGTGATGACTTCACATATAAAAAGTATGTCGATTGAAACCTGTTGTGGGTTGACAAACATAGTTGTTGGTCATTGGGGCAATTAAAAGGAAGTGATAAAGAAAGACAGGTTCACATATAAATATATTATCTTGAACATCTTTTATGATTGTGAGCACTCATTAAAATATTATATGTTAAGAAGTTGATATTGGACAAGGAAGACAACATAATGGGTTATGTTTGCTTATTTCCGAATAGAAGTTATATTGTTATAGATCCCTCAACATGTGTCGCTTGCTTCCACCTCATATTAGCCAAAACTTCCGCACTAAGTAGAGATACTACGTGTGCATCCAAACACCCTTAACCCAGTTTTGCCATGAGAGTCCACCATACATACTTAAGGATAAAATAAGATCCTTCAAATAAGTTGTCATCGGTGCAAGCAATAAAAATTGCTCTCTAAATATGTGTGATCTATTAGTGTGAGGAAAATAAACTTTATACGAACTTGTGATAGGGAACAAATAAAAGCGATGGACTGCGTAATAAAGTTATCTATTATAAGGGGCAATATAAAGTGACGTTCTTTTGCATTAAGAGATTGTGCATCCAATTATAAAAGCGCATGACAACCTTTGCTTCCCTCTACGAAGGGCCTATCTATTACTTTTATTTTCTAGTACTTACCATTACGCAAGAGTCGTGGTAATCTCCATCACCTTCGCTATTTTCGCCTTTATCTTCTGACAAGTATCACATGTTGGGGATTGATCTAGGCACATATATCCACTCGGAAGTGGATGAGCATGAGTTATTACTGTTGACATTACCCTTGATGTAAATAGTTGGGAGGCAACACTATAAGCCCCTAACTTTCTTTGTGTCCGATTGAAACTTTGAACTCATAGGTACCTCATGAGTGTTAGCAATTGTGAAAGACTAAAAGATGATTGAGTATGTCGGTTTTCTTTACAAGCTCTTATATTGACTCTTTCCTACGTTATGATAAATTGGAATTGCTTCAATGACTGAGATCATAGTTTGTCAGTTCTCAATAGAGTTCTTGATTCATACTTTGCCAGTGTGATTGAATTATTACTTTATCATCAGAAATTATATGTAAATATATGTTGCTTTTCAAAATATGATCATGGTGCCCTCATGTCCGTATTTTATTTTATCGACACCTCTATCTCTAAACATGTGGGCATATTTATTGATTTTGGCATCCGCTTGAGGACAAGCAAGGTCTAAGCTTGGGGGTTGATACGTCCATTTTGCATCATGATTTTATATTGTTATTTATTGCATTATGGGTTGTTATTACACATTTTGGTGCAATACCTATGCCTTTTCTCTCTTATTTTACAAGGTCTACATGAAGAGGGAGAATGTCGGCAGCTGGAGTTCTGGACTAGAAAACAAGCAAATCTAAGATACTATTCTGCACAACTCCAAAAATCTTGAAAATCTACGCAGAATTATTTTGGAATATATAAAAAATACTGGGCGAAAAAATACATCGGGGGGGTCCATCAGGGAGCCACAAGCCTGCTGGGCGCGGCCACCCCCTGGCCATGCCCCTGGGGCTTGTGGCCCACCTGGCAGCCCTCTGGTGCCCATCTTATTCTATATTGAGGGTTTCGTCCTAGGAAAAATCATATCAGAGCTTTCGGGACGAAGCGCCGCCGTCTCGAGGCGGAACTTGGGCAGAACCAATCTAGAGCTCTGGCAGGGCGATCCTGCCGGTGAAACTTCCCTCCGGGAGGGGGAAATCAAAGCCATCGTCGTCACCAACGATCCTCTCATCGAGAGGGGTTCAATATCCAGCAATATCTTCATCAGCACCATCTCCTCTCCAAACCCTAGTTCATCTCTTGTATCCGATCTTTGTCTCAAAACCTCAGATTGGTACCTGTGGGTTGCTAGTAGTGTTGATTACTCCTTGTAGTTGATGCTAGTTGGTTTACTTGGTGGAAGATTATATGTTCAGATCCTTGATCATCACTTATACTCCTTTGATTATGAACATGAATATGCTTTGTGAGTAGTTATGTTTGTTCCTAAGGGCATGGGATAAGTCTTGTTATAAGTAATCATGTGAATTTGGTATTCGTTCGATATTTTGATGAGATGTATGTTGTCTCTCCTCTAGTGGTGTTATGTGAACGTCGAATACATAACACTTCACCATTGTTTGGTCCTAGAGGAATGCATTGGGAAGTAATAAGTAAATGACGGGTTGCTAGAGTGATAGAAGCTTAGACCCTAGTTTATGCGTTGCTTCGTAAGGAACTGATTTGGATCCACATGTTTCATGCTACGGTTAGATTTATATTAATTCTTCTTTCGTCCAGGTAAGGGAGGGGTTAATCATAAGTGTGAGGCTTGTCCAAGTAAGGACCGCACCCAAGCACCGGTCCACCCATAATATCAAATTATCAAAGTAGCGAACGCGAATCAAATGAGCATGATGAAAACTAGCTTGACATAAATTCCCATGTGTCCTCGGGAGGGCTTTGCTTTATATAAGAGTTTATCCAGGCTTATCCTTTGCTATAAAAAGGATTGGGCCGCCTTGTTGCACTATTGTTACAATTGTTACTTGCTACCCATTACAAATTATCTTATCACAAAACTATATGTTACCGATAATTTCAGTGCTTGCCGAGAATACCTTACTGGGAACCACTTGTCATTTCCTTCTGCTCCTCGTTGGGTTCAACACTCTTACATGTCGAAAGGACTATGATAGATCCCCTATACTTGTGGGTCATCAGTCCCCGATAATCATCGGTGAGGAGTCCCCGATGATTGCCAGTGGGAGAGTGCGCAACAACACGCCATGAGATATGAGAGTTATTTAAGGAAAGCCTCGACAGACCGAAAGTAATTATCAATTTTAGGCACTAAATATTTCTTACATTAGAAATGGTCATGCCGTAATTTTTGAATCATGAACACAAGAAATGTCGTCGTCTGATGATGATGACAGGATCCAAGCGTGTGAACTCTGCGGCGAAGATAAGGGTCTTTGTGACCAGCCTAGGCTACGAGACGGCAGGTTCTTCACCATGAAGCTTTATGAGGACTTCGATATTTCTATGGTATGCAACGATGACAACTATTTTTCGTAATTAAGCATGACTTATGTTTCTTTAATTCAACGTGTAATTTTTGTTTTATACAATTCGACTAGTTTATCCCTTGTCATGCATGTCAGGACCTCGATCCTAAGTCATATCAATCCAGATTGTAACATATCACATCACTTTGCGGCCTCACGCACGGTAAGCTCCACGGCTGCAACCTTACCTTAGCCGGGACCGTTTGCATCTTTTGGCTCATGTATGTGAACATGTCGCTGGCAATCAAACAACAAAGAACCTGGGTCGACATAACTAGTCATAGAACCCAAGTGGCACATTCGTACAGAAACAGGCATACGTAACCCAGCAATGCAGGTGTCGGCCTCAATCATGTGTAGACGAGTCATAGAGAGATACAAGGACTCCATTACGTCGTGGGACATAAATGTCATCATTGCACGTAGACGAGTCGTAGCAGGCTACAAGGGACTCCATTACACTACAAGACATTTCCTCGAAGGGACCGACACAGCAGCAAAGAAGGATACATGCCGGTCAATCAATGTGTCTGGAGCAGTAGCAAGCTACCATGGCTCAGTGGAATCACAAAGAGGTAGTTTCCCATAAAGAGTGCTACTAAAGGCACACAAATAAGTGTCGGATCTCATACATACCGTTGCACGTCACACGTACGCACGATATGCCCGATATCCATAGATACAACCATGGCATCACAACATAACCATACAACAACTTTTATTTAAGAGGCTCAGACGAGCCTCGCATAATATGTTCTTACAAATAGGGGTCACATGACCCGACACTCAAGTCATACAAACAAGTTCATACAAACCAAGCGGAAGCATAAGCTGTCTGAGTACAGACAGATGAAAGGGTAAAAGGCACATGGCCTGACTATCTACAGCCCGCCATAGGGCATAGGTCATAGCTGGGACACCAGCTATTTAGCATCGTCAACATCTAGAAAGAACCCACCTGATGGGTCCTGGGTCTCATCTGCAACATTTATTAAGCAAACATGAGTACAAACATACATAGCAAGTATTTAAAGCAGACCTAGTCCATTCATGCGCATGTATCAACAAGGGGTTGGTGGAGTTTATGCAACAATGCCAGCTTTGACTCATGGCTAACCTACAATACACAATTTTAACTCTTTGTTTAAATTTTAGATATCGCACATGAGTCCACTAACTCCATGACAATACACCACCATGGATTCACTTCCCTCTCCTGGGAGAGTGTCATCCACAATACTCACACTTGTCTTGATATTTTTATGAGTATCCATTTGATTATCTATGAACAGCATAAGTTATCCAAGTAGTCCATGTTCGAGGACACGGCTATTTGAATAGTTTCATACCCTGCAGGGGTGTACTTCTCACACACGCTCTCGCCATTTATCGTTGTGTGCTCACAAAACCATGCACCTCAGCAACCTTCAAGCGGAAGCCCAGCGAGGGAGTCGGCCACGACCGTCAATCACATAAGACCTCTAGTCCATACTATCGCCTATTTGAGACTGAACCCCCACGGAAATCCGGCTAAAGTTTCCGCTACGGCCCCAAACGATGTGCACACAGTTCCCAAGCCCACCATTCGGGTGACCCTTGGTACACCGTGCCACTGCCTACCGCGTCGTAACCCACCCCTAGGGTCAGCGCTATGATCGGCCTCCAGCATGCTATAAATAGCAGAAACTACTTGCAACTCCTGGACTAAGCACTAAGTGACTGGTAAGTAGAGAGGGGTCGAGTTACCGGAACCCAATGTGTGGTAGTAACTAGTCTTGGATCACAAACACGGAACTTAGTTCCTAAGAACGGTCCCAATTAGACAACCCACTATGTACTCCTACATAGCCTCTCATCGCTACCTTTACCAAATCGGGTTCATCATAAGCTCATCACATGAGAACAACATTGTTTCACTCAGTTCATCACCCAGATGAATCAGACCTGACACAACCCTAAGCATAGCAAGCATAGCAGGCAAAGTAAGCTAAGCACATCATGGCACAAGCATCTAACAAGTATGCTAGGTTGCAAGGTTTAGCTATTTACTGTGACAATGACATGTCATGCATAAGAATAGGTTCATCTATCATGTATGATAGAAAAGTGAACGGTTGTCCTAATGCAATAAACAAGAGCGGGAGCGAGAGAGTGGGATGTTATCGGAATGATCAAGGGGGGTTGCTTGCCTTGCTGGGTAGCGAGAAGGTTCTCTCCTTCGTTGGAATACTCGGGGGTATCCTCAGAAGCAGGGCCTACCGCAATGCAAATAAAAAGCAATCAATACACACAAGTGCAACAATATGATGCATGATCATGGCATGGTAGCATGTTTGGATGAGCTGATGCAACTAATGTTCAAGTTAAGTTGAAATGAGTTTGAACATAGGTTCAAAATTGTTCTTCATTTCAAATTCCATAAACTAACATATTAGCAAATGTCAATGTTCTTCTACATAGGTTGCTCTAACATGCATGATAATAGCATGATTGGATTCATTGGATTTTTCTGATAAATTTTCATATATAAATTATTTTTATCTGATTTACAGATTAATTTATATGAATCTTTAAATTTTTAAACAATTTCTGGAATTATTTTAAAACTGGAAAATGAAATATGACGTCAGCCTGACGTCACTACAACGTCAGTTGGTCGGCTGACCAGGCCACGTCAAACGTGACGTGCGGGGACCGCACGTCAGTGAAAGGGCCTAAACTATGCGCTGACCAGGGGTTTGACCCACCCTCGGGCCCACTGGTCAGTGGCAGGAGGCTAACTAATCAGGGGGGATTAACCCCTGATGATGGCCATGTCGGCGCCCACTGGAGCGGGGCCAACGGCGACCATCCACACGGCGGTGATCCTCCGGAGTTGCGCCTCCGGCGACCATTTGGCGCGTCGTGGGTACCCGGAGGAAGCCCGTGCACACGCGCATCTAGCGCTGTGGCAGAGGGGGCTCGGGGGCCACGGGAGCTACAGCCGGCGACGACCCGAGCGGCGGCGAACTTCGGGCAGCAAGGGAACGTTGCCTACAGCGAGGGACAGGCTGCAAGAGGAGGGGGAAACCGAGTAGGAGCTCACGACGGGGTTGCTGGGGGAGACGGCGAGCTCGGGGATGCATGGACGATCTGGAATCGCCGGAGAAGAGCTTCGGCGGCCGGCGGGGAAGAAACGGCGACGGCGCGTCGTGGAGGGCTTCTGGCTTCTTCTAGCATCACGAGGGGGACGGAGGGGTCGCTGCGGGGCTGCTGGTGGGGTCAGAAGGGTGCAAGGGCGGCTAAAATGACGGTGGCAAGCTCGAGCAGGGCTCAGCCATGGCGGCAGGGAGGAAAAAGGGGGAGAGAGAGCTGCGGCGACTGGGAGGAGGAGAAATGGAGGGAGGGCTCGATCTGGACGTCTCCCTCGAGTCTATCCCTCCATCCAAGCGGGCACACAGGTAGGAGGTGGCCGGCGCGTGGCGACCATGCGCCCGGCGTCCTTCTGGCCGGAGGTGGAAGAAGACCGGTTCACCCTTGGTGGGCTGGGCCGGCTTCTTCCCTGGCCCACGTGGGATTTCTTCTTTTTTTCAATTCTTTTCTAACTTTTGACATTAGTTTTATTTTAATTTCAGGCACATATGCTATTTTAAAATATCCCAAGTATTTTATATATTGAAGTTTGAATATTTCAAACTTATCCAAAAAGTTTCAGGATATTTTGAAAACTAAACTAATGATAATGCTTTATTTGATATTTTCAGTAGCTTTATCATTTATTTTTAAATTGCTTCAATTGCTGAAATATTTAAAATGACCCCTGCTATAACCATGTCCATATTTATCAGACATAGGGAACATTTTTAAAGGGCATTTTAGATTTGTTGAATTTTCACCAACTTTGAATTATTTTGACTCAATGTGAGCTTGGGGTTTCTTTTAGTCCCCATTTCATGTTGATGAAAAATTGAAACATGATGCAACACCCATGCTGTCCTATGACATCTAGCTAGGGATGTGACAACTCATCCCCACTCAAAAGAATCTCGTCACGAGATTTTGAAGTCGTCGGGAAGAGCGCGGGGTACTCTAGTCGAAGATGATCTTCTCTTTCCCATGTGGCCTCCTTTTCAGAATGGTGTGACCACTGAAACTTGAGAAATTTGATGTTCCATCGTCGAGTGGTACACTCAGCTTGATCAAGTACAAACAGGGTGTTCTCGATATGTAAGGTTATCTTGGAGATCAAGCGCTTCGTGGTCTACCTCACGGACAGGGTCCGAGAAGCAACGCCTGAGTTGCGAGACGTGGAAGACATCATGAACCTTGGAAAGATGCGGCAGAAGTTCCAATTGGTAGGCAACCTCTCGTTGTTTAGCAAGAATGCGAAAGGATCCAATGTAATGAGGAGCCAATATGCCCTTGATACCGAATCGATGGGTACCCTTCAGAGGCGTAACCCGAAGGTAAGCCTTCTCGTCAACTTCATAGGTCACAGCCTTATGATGGCGACCATATTGGCTCTTTTGAGGAGATTGGGCTGTTTTCAACTTTTCATGAATAATCCGGGCCAAAGAGTTGCCTCTCTCCGGTTTCTGACCAGTTAAGAGGTGTTGGACACCTTCGTCCATAGAGAACTTCAAAAGGCGCTTTGCCCAGGCTTGATTGATAACTATTGTTATATGCAAATTCGGCAAATGGAAGACATTTCTACCAGTTCATACCGAAAGATTTAACACAAGCTCAGAGCATGTCTTCGAGGATTTGATTGACTCTCTCAACTTGACCACTTGATTGCGGGTGGAAAGTAGTGCTAAAAGCTAGATGAGTCCCCATAGTGGTTTGAAAACTTTCCCAGAATCGGGAAGTAAAGATACTTCCGCGGTCTGAGTTAATCTCCAATGGAACACCATGAAGAGAGACTATTCGAGAAACATATAACTCCGCTAGCTGGCTAGCAGTTATACTCTCCCGAACAGGAAGAAAATGAGCCACTTTGGAGAGGCGGTCAATGACCACAAAGATAGCATTATTCCCTCTCTTGGTCCTGGAAAATCCGGTAATGAAATCCATACCGACCTTATCCCATTTCCATTCGGGAATAGCTGAAGGTTGAAGGGTGCCAGCAGGCCTTTGATGTTCTGCTTTCACGTGATGACAAACATCGCAATTAGCAATGAACTGGGCAATTTCTCTCTTCATCCTAGTCCACCAGAACCTCTGGCGTAGGTCCTGATACATCTTGGTACTACCCGGATGAATTGTGAGAGGAGAATCATGAGCCTCCTTAAGGATCAATTGTCGTAGATGTTGCTTCTTTGGGATCATCAAGCGGTTCTCAAAGAAGACAACACCTCGATCATCTACCAAGAATCACCTAACATTACCCTTCTTAATGTTTTTCTTTATCCAAGATATCCCGGCATCATGGTTTTGGTCTTCTATAATTTGATCCGTAAGAGTAGGTTTCGCCACCAGGTTGGATAGGAATCCTTGAGGAACAATGTGGAGGTTTAACTTCCAAAATTCCTCATGGAGAAGTGGTTGACCTTGTTGTAGCATCGGGTTGTTACAATAAGACTTACGACTTAGTGCATCAGCCATGACATTGGCTTTCCCCGGGGTGTAAGTTATCCCTAAGTCGTAATCTGTAATCAACTCAACCCACCGTCTTTGCCTGAGATTCAAATCCGGCTGGGTGAAAATATATTTCACACTTTGGTGATCAGTGCAAATTTCGCAACGATTACCCAGAAGGTAATGTCGCCAAGTTTTCGGTGCATGGACCACAGCTGCAAGCTCAGGACCCTGTGTTGGATAATTATCCTCATGTGGACGCAACTGTCGAGATGTGTATGCAATCACATGACGATCTTGCATGAGAATGCAACCTAATCCTTGTCGCGAGGCGTCGCAATAGATAATAAAGTCCTTAGAGAAGTCTGGTGGCACCAGAACGGGCGCAGAGGTCAGTCGTCTTTTCAACTCCTGAAAACTGTGCTCGCATTGTGGGGTCCACTCGAACCTTTTATCTTTCTTGAGGAGTTCAGTGAGAGGTTTCGCAACCTTGGAGAAATTATCGACAAAGCGGCGACAATAGCTCGCTAAGCCAAGGAAACTCCAAACTTGCTTAACCGATTCAGGTTGAGTCCAATCAAGGACGGCCTGAACTCTCTCAGGATTGATAGCAATACCTTTACCAAAGACCAGGTGGCCTAGATAGGTCACTTCTGGCAACCAAAATTCACACTTGGAGAATTTGGCGTACAGACGGTGCTCTCGAAGTTTCATCAATACTAGCCTTAGATGCTCGGCATGTTCCTGTTCGTTCTTCGAGTAGATGAGTATATCGCCGAGGTAAACCACGATGAATTTATCCAAATACTCCATGAAGATCGAATTCATCAAGTGAGAGAAGGTGGCTGGAGCATTGGTTAAACCGAAGGACATGACGGTATACTCGTATTGGCCATAACGAGTAACAAAAGACATTTTTGGAATGTCCCTGTTTCTAATTTTGATTTGATGGTACGCCAACCTCAAATCCATTTTGGAAAAGACAAAGGACCCAACGAGTTGATCATACCAATCGTTGATCCTGGGAAGCAAATACCTGTTCTTTATGGTGACCAGATTCACTAGCCGATAATCCACAACCATCCGATCCGATCCATCCTTCTTCTTGATGAAGAGGACGGGACAAGCCCAAGGAGAAGAACTAGGTTGGATGAAACCTTTCTTCAAAGCCTCATCAAGTTGAATTTTAAGTTCGGCTAGCTCTAAGGGTGCCATCTTATAGGGTCTTCTGGCTATTGGGACAGTCCCTGGAATAAGCTCTATCACAAACTCAACATCTCTGACGGGAGGAATTCCTGGCAGTTCTTCTGGAAAGACATCCAGAAAATCACGGACTACCGGAATATCTTCTAACTCTGGAAGAGGACTAGCATTGAGGGAATAGAGTTGGCGCTTGGTTGTTCGAGTGGAGACATTAACTATCTCACCCGATGGATGTGTAAGTTGAACATTCCTAGTATGAATATCAATCTTAGCACAGTGGGCTTTCATCCAATCCATGCCTAAGATGATATTGATGTCCGAAGACTTGAGGGCTATCAAAGATGCTAGGAAGACTAACCTATCCACCAGAATCTCAATATCATGGCTCACTCTAGAACTTTGCCACTTTGAACCAGGAGTCTGGACTACTAAAGGAGTAGGCATATCACAAAAAGACATGTTATGCAACTGTGCATAACTTCCTGAGATGAAAGAATGAGATGCCCAGTATCAAATAGAACAGATGCTAGATGACTATTGACAAGGAGCGTACCTAGGATAACATCAGGATCCTTAATGGCTTCCTCAGCAGAGACATAATTCACTCGTCCACGAGAAGGAGTTGGCTTCACATTGAAGGCTTTTCCCGGCTTCCCACGTCTAGCGGGCTTGACATTAGCCTGAGGGCAATCACGAGAGTAGTGTCCTGGTTCTCCACATTTCTAGCAGACCACGGTGGCACGGGGAGCAATATTGGCAGGCGGACCTCCAAAGGGCCTGGCTAGAGGGCTGGGCTAAGCTGGGCGAGGCGCCCGGAAGGATGGCCTCGCGGTGTATCTTGGCGACAGAGCTGCGTTGGGCACCCAGACCCGGCGTTTGTTGGAGCCTGAGCCAGATGCGGGGCTGAAGTCATGGTTGTGCTTTCTCATGGACTCATAGTTAGTCTGTCCAGACTCGGCATTGATAGCCTTGTTAACAAGAGCCTGGAAGGTTGTGCACTCATGCAGGCGCAAATCTCGACGGAGCTCAGGATTGAGTCCCTTGTGGAACCTAACCTGTTTCTCGGCATCGGTTGAAACTTCCTCCGGATCATAGCGAGCAAGATTGCCGAACTCACGGCTATAGGCATCCACTGACAGTCTGCCCTGGGTGAAAGCACAGAATTCCTCTCTCTTGCGATCCATCAGCCCTTTCGGGATGTGATGGGTACGAAATGTTGCACTAAATTTTGCCCAAGTTGGTGCGAGGCCTGCGGGACGCATGGCTTCATAATTTTCCCACCATAGATTGGTGGGTCCTTCCAGAAAGTAGGTTGCAAAGGTCACCTTGTTGGCCTCGGACACATTGGCAGCCCGAATCTTGCAGAACATGCTGGTCAGCCAGTCATTCGCGTCGAGTGGGTCGACCGAATGATGATACTTAGGTGGGCACAGCCTGACGAAATCATCGAGTGACACGCCATCATTGAGATCATTGCGGGGAGCACGCGTTGTGTTCTGCTCAATTCGTTCCAATAGCCCATTGGTCTCTCTCTTGTTCCTTTCGGCTTCAAGCATCACTTCTGCCAAAGAAGGAGCATGTGGCAGATCCTCTTGCCTTGGCTGGCTTCCTTCGCCCTGCTCGGGGGCAGGCATGGGGTTATTCCTAGTTGCCACCATCCTGGGAAAACAAACCCACAGCTTAAACACAGAGGACATCAACTCTAAGACATGAGATAAGGAATGTACTGGACAACATGGCATGCAGGATAAACATCCAACAACATGGTAACATCAACTGCCCTATGAACACCATGATTCATACACACCATGACATAGTTCAGTACAAGCCCAAGCTGAAAACAAACTACAGAGAGATGACACAACTCATCGGAGGCATTACAAGCTTCCTATACATTATCTATCTACACCTCCGGAACTCAACTCTCAACCTCAATCATATCCCACAAGACACGCAGGACTATGGCGATGCGATTACTAAAATACTAGTACTAACATCCACGTACTCAAGCATCACCGTAGAATGCCTCATGCAGGTTACCCCCATGACCCGGGAGTTGCACCTGAGGATCTAAAAACACTCTAGCCTATGATCCTTGGGAACCGTAAGGACACGGATGTGGCCTTGGTCCCCTTTCTGGCGGAAACAGCGGTCCTCGAAGAGGGGTGATGCCTCCAACATCAGGCCAGTCTACGCGTGCTGGCAAATGAGTCTGCGATGGGCTCAGCATCTCCAAATCTCCATAGTCTATCTGCACGACAGGTGCCAACTGCGTCTGGGTTGTCGAAAGACGTGCACGGGTAGCATAAAGCTCCATGCGAAGGGCACGTGCATCACGATCCCTGTTCTCCAACATCTGAGCAGTCACCTGCAGCCTAGGGTCCTCATGGGAATGATCACACTAGGTTGCGCTAAGATAACCATCCTCTCCTCCCATGGAAGCAGGAACATAACAGAACTCTGTGTTCTGAAGCAGACCATGGTGAAACCTCATGATAGTCAGCATGGTGTAGGCGGCCTCCTGAACTGCCATATCTATGGTGACACCTAGTCCATAAGTCTAGTGAAGCGGCTCTACAGCTCCAGGATATGAAGGATATATCTTAACAGTACACAGATACTGACTCTGGTTGAAATCTCGATATTGTTCCTCCATTGTGTACTCTGGGTACCAACGGTAGCCAGCCTCCATCATAACTCTAACCAACATGGTTGTGTGACCCGGTACATCGATGCACCTTGTCAGACGGACCACCTGACAGGAAGGACGAGGGGCATTTGAAATAGAGAATGATGCAAAGACATTAGAGACTCTAGCAGAAATTGGACAGCATAACGGCTGTAATTGCTCAAAAAGGATTTTGAGGCAACTGCAAAAGATTGGAAAAGCATAACCACTCGACTTTCTAGACTCAAATCTCTTCTCCATTTGTTTGTCACACCAACAATACTCAAGTACCGACATACACTTGCAAACAAACTAGCTAGTAGTCCATGGTTAGTAACTCGTCATCCTAAGCAATAGATGAGAAGCCTAGTTCTTATCCCCATAGAAAAGATGAGAAAGACTTAGCATAGAATAACTTGGGAAGAGGAGTAAAAAGAGCCTTATGTTCCCTTCCACAATCAATTCCCCTACTTTTCTATAGTGTTTCTAGACTCAACTTCGACCGGTTTGGCTTGGTAGTCCTACAGTTAGTCAGGCTCTGATACCAACGCTTTCGGGACTCTGATCCTAAGTCATATGAATCCAGAATGTAACATATCACATCACTTTGCGGCCTCACGCACGGTAAGCTCCGCGGCTGCAGCCTTACCTTAGCCGGGACCGTTTGCGTGTTTTGGCTCACGTATGTGAATATGTTGCTGGCAATCAAATGATAGAGAACTTGGGCCGACATAACTAGTCATAGAACCCAAGTGGCACATCCGTACAGAAATAGGCATACGTAACCCAGCAATGCAGGTGTCGGCCTCAAGCATGTGTAGACGAGTCATAGCAAGCTACAAGGACTCCATTACGTCGTGGGACATAAATGTCATCATTGCACGTAGACGAGTCGTAGCAGGCTATAGGGACTCCATTACACTGCGAGACATTTCCCCGAAGGGACAGACACGACAGCAAAGAAGTATACATGCCAGTCAATCAATGTGTCTGGAGTAGTAGCAAGCTATCATGGCTCAGTGGAAGCACAAAGAGGCAGTTTCCCGTAAAGAGTACTACTAAAGGCACACAACTAGGTGTCGGATCCCATACATACCGTTGCACATCACACGTACGCACGACATGCCCGATACGCGTAGATACAACCATGGCATCACAACATAACCATACAACAACTTTTATTTAAGAGGCTCAGACGAGCCTCGCATAATATGTTCTTACAGATAGGGGTCACATGACCCGACACTCAAGTCATACAAACAAGTTCATACAAACCAAGCGGAAGCATAAACTGTCTGAGTACGGATAGATGAAAGGGTAAAAGGCACATGGCCTGACTATCTATAGCCCGCCACAGGGCATAGGTCGTAGCTGGGACACCAGCTATTCAGCATCGTCGACATCTTGAAACAACCCACCTGATGGGTCCTGGGTCTCATCTGCAACATTTATTAAGCAAACATGAGTACAAACATACTCAGCAAGTCTTTAAAGATGACCTAGTCTATTCATACTCATGTATCAACAAGGGGGTGGTGGAGTTTATGCAGCAATGCCAGCATTGACTCATGGCTAACCTACACTACATAATTTTAACTCTTTGTTTAAATTTTAGATATCGCACACGAGTCCACTAACTCCATGACAAAACACCACCGTGGATTCACTTCCCTCTCCTAGGAGAGTGCCATCCATGATACTCACACTTGTCTTGATATTTTTGTGAGTATCCATTTGATTATCTATGAACAGTATAAGTTATCCAAGTAGTCCATATCCAAGGACGCTGCTATTCGAATAGTTTCATACCCTGTAGGGGTGTACTTCTTCACACACGCTCTCGCCACTTATTGTTGTGTGCTCATAAAACCATGCACCTCGGCAACCTTCAAGCGGAAGCCCAGCGAGGGAGTCGGCCACGACCGTCAATCACATAAGACCTCTAGTCCAGGCTATCGCCTATGACTGAACCCGCACAGAAGTCCAGTCGAAGTTTCCGCTATGGCCCCAAACGATGTGCGCAAGGTTCCCAAGCCCACCATTCGGGTGACTCTTGGTACACCGTGCCACTGCCTACCGCGTCGTAACCCACCCCTAGGGTCAGCGCTACGCACGGCCTCCAGCATGCTATAAACACCAGAAACTACTTGCAACTCCTGGACTAAGGACTAAGTGACTAATAAGCCGAGAGGGGTCGAGTTACCGGAACCCAATGCGTGGTAGTAACTAGTCTTGGATCACAAACATGGAACTCAGTTCCTAAGAACGGTCCCAATGAGACAAGCTGCTATGTACTCCTACATAGCCTCTCATCGCTACCTTTACCAAATCGGGTTCATCATAAGTTCATCACATGAGAACAACATTGTTTCACTCAATTCATCACCCGGATGAATCATACCTGACACAACTCTAAGCATAGCAAGCATAACAGGCAAAGTATGCTAAGCACATCATGGCACAAGGATCTAACATGTATGCTAGGTTGCAAGGTTTAGCTATTTACTATGACAATGATAGGTCATGCATAAGAATAGGTTCATCTACCGTGTATGATAGACAAGTGAACGGTTGTCCTAATGCAATAAACAAGAGCAGGAGCGAGAGAGTGGGATGTTATCGGAATGATCAAGGGGGGTTGCTTGCCTTGCTGGGTAGCGAGAAGGTTCTCTCCTTCGTTGGAATACTCGGGGGTATCCTCAGAAGCAGGGCCTACTGCAATGCAAATAAAAAGCAATCAATACACGCAAGTGCAACAATATGATGCATAATCATGGCATGGTAGCATGTTTGGATGAGCTGGTGCAACTAATGTTCAAGTTAAGTTGAAATGAGTTTGAACATAGGTTCAAAATTGTTCTTCATTTCAAATTCCATAAACTAACCTATTAGCAATTGTCAATGTTCTTCTACATAGGTTGCTCTAAAATGCATGATAATAGCACCATTGGATTCATTGGATTTTTCTGATAAATTTTCATATATAAATTATTTTCATCTGATTTACAGATTAATTTATATGAACTTTTAAAGTTTTAAACAATTTCTATCATTATTTTAAAACTGGAAAATGAAATATGACGTTAGCCTGACGTCACTACGACGTCAGCTGGTCGGCTGACCAGGCCAGGTCAAACGTGACGTGCGGGGCCTACACGTCAGTGACAGGGCCTAAACTCCACGCTGACCAGGGGTTTGACCCACCCTGGGGCCCACTGGTTAGTGTCTGGAGGCTACCTAATCAGGGGGGATTAGCCCTTGATGATGGCCACGTGGGTGCCCACCAGGGCGGGGCCGGCGACGACCATCCGCACAGTGGCGATCCGCCGGAGTTGCACCTCCAATGACCATTCGACGCGCGGAGGGCACCCGGAGGATGCCCGTGCACGTGCGCATCCAGCACTGCGGCAGAGGGGGCTCGGGGGCCACCGGAGCTACGGCCGGCGACGACCCGAGCGGCGGCGAACTTCGGGTAGCAAGGGAACGGCGCCTACGGCGAGGGATAGGCCGCAAGAGGAGGGGGAAACGGAGCAGGAGCTCACGACGGGGTTGCTGGGGGAGACAGCAAGCTCGGGGATGCGCGGACGACCTCGAATCGCCGGAGAAGAGCTTTGGCGGACGGCAGGGAAGAAACGGCGACGGCACGTCGTGGAGGGCTTCCGGCTTCTTCTAGCGTCACGAGGGGACGAGTGGGTCGCTGCGGGGCTGCTGGTGGGCTCAGAAGGGCGCGAGGGCGGCTAAAACGACGGCGGCGAGCTCGAGCAGGGCTCGGCCATGGCGGCAGGGAGGAAAAAGGGGGAGAGAGAGTTGTGGCAACTGGGAGGACGAGAATTGGAGGGAGGGCTCGATCTGGACGTCTCCCTGGAGTCTATCCCTCCATCCAGGCAGGCACACAGGCAGGAGGTGGCCGGCGTGCCCGGCGTCCTTTTGGCCGGAGGTGGAAGAAGACCGGTTCGCCCCTGGTGGGCTGGGCCGGCTTCTTCCCTAGCCCAGGTGGGATTTCTTCTTTTTTTATTTCAATTCTTTTCTAACTCTTGACATTTGTTTTATTTTAATTTTAGGCACATATGCTATTTTTAAATATCCCAAATATTTTATATATTGAAGTTTGAATATTTCAAACTTATCCAAAAAGTTTCAGGATATTTTGAAAACTAAACTAATGATAATGCTTTATTTGATATTTTCAGTAGCTTTATCATTTATTTTTAAATTGCTTTAGTTGTTCAAATATTTAAAATGACCCGTGGTATAACCATGTCCATATTTATCAGACATAGGGAACATTTTTAAAGGGCATTTTAGATTTGTTGAATTTTCACCAACTTGGAATTATTTTGATTCAATGTGAGCTTGGGGTTTCTTTTAGTCCCCATTTCATGTTGATGAAAAATTGAAACATGATGCAACACCCATGCTGTCCTATGACATCTAGCTAGGGATGTGACAATGCAAGACGGTATTTCTTGGAGAGGTTCGGTTTTGAAGAGCACGAGAGTTTTGAGACGAGGCGAGCCAACCTGAGGACTAAACATGGTCACATATTTCTGGTCAAAGTAATGAATGCAGTTAATAACACAGAATTAGGGTGCTCAAATTGGGAAGCTCTTTGCAAGGCATATAGATTTCAGGAGGATATGGAAATAACCTTCGATCTTCGTCCTGAAGATCATATTGAAGGTAACATCGCCATTTGGGTGGATGTCGATATGCTTCCTGTTTTACCTCCATGTGAGTTTATCAACCATGCACATTTGTCAAGTAATTTTCATTCTATAATTTAAAATAGTTGGTGTTCTTCCATACTAAATTTGTTAATTTATAATTTACAACTTATTTCGTTTCTTCGGGTGAAACCAGAACATAATCGACACGACACACTACACTTATGGATCACATCTAACTTGGGAGGAGAAGGATGAGCTTATCAACTTTGTTACTGGTGTCCTAGTTGGTAGGGAGATCTTCCCATATAATTTGGTAACTAGCCCAAATTATACATTGTACAGGACACTAGTGCATAGGTTGAGAGCGGATCACATTCATCGAAATATCTTGGTAAGATTTGCTAATTAAGTACACTACTCTTGCGTAAATGGTATTGATTACATTGCTAACTAGGCTACTATTATGTTCTTCAACAGATACTGCCAAATGAAGTTGTGCCTCCGTTGATTTAAGTCGAAGGTAATATGACAATTAAAAGCCCTTCCAGCATGAGTTCTCTTTTGCATACTTGACTAAGCGCAAACCACCAAGACGGCTCCAAATTGAAGCATGGGGACAAATAAAGAAGGTTCGCAATCCACAAGTTGGAAACCGTTGGATCTCTTTGCTTCATCATGGAGACATAGGCGTTATTCTGTTTTATGTCATTTTACCTAGGAAGGAGGACTAGGTCCTATGAGAGAGAAGTTTTTCTGGTTTATATTAACTTGCATGATCGATTAGGATGATTAGTATTATGATCGTTCTGGTTTTATGAGATTTTAACTTGGTAAGATTAAGATGATGATGAGTTGTTAGATGAGTAAGATGATGATGAGTTATATGACATATATTTGATTAAAGTGGATGGATGCAAGTGATCATGTTGAATTAAAGGAAAAAAATTAATGAAAAACACAAAATGAAAAGGAAAAATAAACAATGAAGCCTTAACCGCTAAACCTTTAGTCCCGGTTGGTGTTACCAACCGGGACCAAAGGTCCCCATGCCCTGGCGCGTGCTATCAGCCATGTGGTTAGGGTTTAGTCCCGGTTCGTAGCCAACCGGGACTAAAGGCTTGGACTCTTTAGTCTCTATACTTTAGTCCCGGTTGGGGAACCGGGACTAAAGGCCCTTCCCAACCGGGACTAATGGCATGTTTTCTACTAGTGCTAAAGGGGGGAATTAGTCCCGATTGGAGCCACCAACCGGTACTAAAGGTCTCTACTTCCCGCAGCCACAAGTTTAGTCCCACGTCACTAGTCGAGAGGGGCTCGGAGTGGTTGATAAGCGATTATGCCGCTGCCCTCTCGAGCTCCTATCTAATGTAGACAGTACATGTCTATCTGACGCCCTGTTAGGCCTACAAGCACTCTGGTCCTGCATCCTGGCCCATTTCTAGGGTTTTTAGTCGTATGCAGACCGTGGTGCCTAGTAGGCGGGCCTTTTTGCATATATTATGTTTTGAATTTTTTAATGATATTTTTTGCATATGTTATTTTTAGTTCTATAATTTTAGTTCCATAAATTTTATATAATTTTAGTTGCATAAGTTTAGTTTTTTATTGATTCTTTAGTTGATTCCTTTTGCTATTCGAGTTTTATAAAAGCTTTTTAGTTTCTATTAAACCTTGTGACAAAATATACTTTATGAAAATTATTTTTACTATTAAAGTTTTAAACAAATAAATACTTTGATAATTTTAATTAATATTATTTTGATTCTTTTTGCTAATGAAGAATATTATATTTAATTGATTCTTTTTAATTCATTATTTGTGTTATTATAGTTTTATAAAAGCTTTTTAGTTCATTATTTTTGCTATTAGAGTTTTATAAAATCTTTTTACTTCATTCTTTCTCCTATTACAGTTTTATAAAAGCTTTTTAGTTCATTCTTTTTGCTATTAGTTCATTCTTTGAGCTAAATGACCCTGAAATTGAAAATCACTACAAATGAACTCTGAAATGGTTGAAATTTGGCATGGTATCATAATTTCACCCACATAGCATGTGCTAAAATGTTGAGAGGGTTATGGGAAAATGGATGCACTTCGTGTACAAACTGGACAATCTCTTTCGAAGTATTAGAGTTTTGGACGAAAACTCGTCTTTTACAAAGGGATTTCATTTTTTTAAACATATTTTAACTCAAGAATTTTTTAGCATTCAATATGCACCATTTAAAGCCACATCATCACTTTTCAACCCTTTGTTGGCTTCATTTGCTATTTTTCATGCATTTCATGATTTATTTTCAACTAAAATGACCCTGAAATTGAAAAGCACTGCAAATGAACTCTATGTTGAAATCTGAGATGGGCTTTAGGCCCATGAGACAATTTCAAAAAAATCTCTAAGGTCCCATGTAGGTGGCATGACAAGGGGATGGG
Organism: Hordeum marinum; assembly: GCA_022496015.1. NCBI lineage: Eukaryota > Viridiplantae > Streptophyta > Magnoliopsida > Poales > Poaceae > Hordeum > Hordeum marinum. Next base: position 301,173,392 of record CM039673.1, read on the forward strand.
AAGTTTAGTCCCACCTTGCTAGTGGAGAGGGAGTGCACCCCTTTATAAGGGTCTATCTTCCACATGCTATTAGAGCATGAGAAGAGAAGAGGCCCTCGCACACTCCTCCGCCGCCACCCGCCTCACCACGCCACGCCTTGTCATGACGCGTCGTGGGTTGCGGGAATGAGCTGAGCCGAGCTCATACCTACGCGCTTATTTTTGACGGTCGGGAATGGAGAATACGTAACGCCATGATCTGAGACGTTGGATCGTGGGCTACCGACTCGTACGTGGGTCCAGTTCACGTCTCTCCACTCGGGCGCCGCCTACATAAGCAGGGCTCCGACCAACCTTAGCCAACACGGAATCAGATCACATCTGCCTCCACGCGCACCGCTCGTAGATCCTTTTTCTATTGCTGCCGTCGGCGACTCCGTCCCGTTCGCCGCGTACACGACCGACGGGAGAGCGGGCCTCCGAAACCCCGCCTCTCTGGATCCTGTACGGGAGAGGGGCGATTAGGTTTTTGGGGAGTGACTATGCGACTGCTCGCTGTCGTTCCGTCCGATTGCTTCCTCTACGTTCGCGTCATCATCACCATGTCGCCCACAACTGATGTTCATCGGACCGCTGCCGAGAAGGCCAAAGCTGACAAGAAGGCGGGCCGAGGACGCCGACACCGCCAACGCTACTGCTACGGCCAACTGGCCCATCAAAGAGTATATTCCGCTCCTCCTTATTTTAGTTTTGCCAGTACTAGCAATACGCGTAGATGTGTCTACTATTTCTGTAGTACATGTTAGTCTGATTACTCATCAGTATGTTGTTAATCTAGTCAATGCCATGCTAGGTATTATCTCGTGGATTAATCTGATCAGAAAATTTCCTATATACTCAACAATCCGAAAACCTAATATGTGTAGGAGTTTTTTGGGTAATGGTTTTGCTACTACACTAAAACCGGACAAGTTTACCGATACATATTTTAAGCGTTGGTAGACCAAAACCACCTTATGGCTCACGGCTATGAACGTTTTCTGGGTAGCCGGTGTCACTCCCACATGAATGATCACTCCTGAAAAGGAGAAGGTGTTCAAGGAGGCCATTGTCTATTTTATTGGAGCAGTCCTTAGCGTGATCAGAGATAAGCTGGTTGACACATATTTACATGTGGGGGTCGCCAAGGATCTATGGGAGGCACTCGAATCTAAATTCGGGGCCACCGATGCTGGGAGCGAGATGTATGTTATGGAGCAGTTTCATTATTACAAAATGGTTGACAACCGTTCTATGCTGGAAGTCATGAGATAATATGCATTGCTAAGGAACTTGAGGTTCTTAAGTGCAATTTACCGGGAAAATTTGTTGCGGGGTGTATAATTGCTAAGCTCCCTAATTCCTGGAGGAACTTTGCTACCACTCTGAAACATCAGAGGCGTGAATTCTCAGTGGAGGATATCATCGGCCATCTGAGTGTTGAGCAGAACTCGAGAGCAAATGACTCACATGGAAAAGCGGTTGAAAGCTCTTCGGTTGCCAATATGGTACATCAGAAATACCTTCAATTCCCAAAATCCCAAGGGAAAAAAATTGTCCTACAGAATACCGACTTCAAGAAGAAGGGAAAGAATACCTTCAAGAGGAATAAGAAGGGCGATGGTTGCTTCAACTGTGGTTCAGAGGAACATTGGGCCAACAAGTGCCCAAACTGGTACAAGAAGCCAGCGCGGGACAATAAGTCTGCCAATATGATTGTGGGCAACAATGAAAGTGGTGCATCTGGGTACGGTAATTTATTTACTGTATTTTCAGTTTGTTAGTCCATCGATTGGTGGGTGGACACAGGTGCAAATATTCATGTGTGTGCTGACATCTCATTGTTCTCTTCTTATCAGGTCACAGGCAGAGGGTCCGTATTGATGGGGAATGGCGCGAGTGCTTCTGTTCTTGTGTTGGCACGGTCGATCTGAAGTTTACTTAGGGAAGGATCGTGCAGCTAAAGAACGTGCAGCATGTCCCCGCCATCAAGAAGAACCTCGTTAGTGGCTCCCTTCTATGTAGAGAAGGGTTTAAGTTGGTCTTCGACTCTAATAAAGTAGTTTTTATGAAATATGGACTTTTCGTTGGAAAAGGTTATGAATGCGGAGATCTGTTCTGCCTTTCCCTTGCAGATTTTTGTAATAAAGTTGTGAACAATATTCATTCGAGTTTTAATGAATCTGAAGTTTGGCATTCACGTCTTTGTCACATTAGTTTTGGTGTTATGACGCGGCTAGCAAAACTGAATTTAATCCGAGTTTCACTTTAGCCAAAGGTTCTAAGTGACATTCGCGTGTGCAAGCAAAGCAACCTCGCAAGTCTCACAAGGCTGCTAAGGAGAGACACTTGGCGCCACTAGAACTCATACATTCAGATCTCTGTGAGATGAATGGTGAGTTGACTAAAGGTGGAAAGAAATATTTCATGACATTGATAGATGATTCCACTAGATATTGCTATGATATCTGTTAAATACTAAAGATGAGGCTCTATGCTATTTTAAAATCTATAAGGCAGAAGTTTAGAACCAACTTGAAAAGAAAATTAAACGAGTCTAGTCTGATCGTGGTGGAGAGTACTTCTCAAATGAGTATGATTCTTTCTATGCGGAACATGGTATTATTCATGAGAGGACGCCTCCCTATTCGCCCCAGTCAAACAGGGTTGCCGAGCGGAAAAACCGTACTCTAACTGATTTGTTTAATGCCATGTTAGATACATCAGGTTTATCCAAGGCATGGTGCAGGGAGGCTATATTGACTTCGTGTCATGTCCTGAATAAAGTTCCAACCAAATATAATGAGGTCACTCCCTATGAGCAGTGGTCGAAGAGAAGGACAACACTCTCCTACTTACGTACTTGGGGCTGTTCGGCGAATGTCAATGTGTCGATCCCCAAAAAGCATAAGCTTGGACCAAAGACCGTGGACTACGTTAATTTGGGCTACGCTAATAATAGCATTGGCTATAGATTTCTAGTAGTGAAATCCGAGGTACCTGATGTGAAGGTCGGTACAATTATGGAGTCTAAGGATGCTACATTCTTTGAGGGTATATTCCCCATGAGAGATATGCAAAGCACTTCTAGAAAGGAATCGGAGGAGACTCCTGAGCCTGCCATTCCTATGGAATATTATGAACAAACACATGATGAAATCCTGAGGAGGATGACGAGGAAACCCTTGGTAGGGGCAAGAGACAAAGGACTGCAAAGACCTTTGGTGAGGACTTCCTTGTGTACCTCATGGATGATAATCCCACTTCTATTTCAGAAGCCTATGCATCTCCTGATGCTAACTACTAGAAAGAAGTTGTCCGTAGCGAGATGGATTCCATCATGGATAACGGAACATGGGAAATAACTGAGCGTCCCTATGGTTCCAAACCATTGGGTTGTAAGTGGGTGTTCAAAAAGAAGCTTAGGCCCGATGGTACAATTGAAAAGTATAAGGCTGGGCTTGTGGTCAAGAGCTATGCCCAGAAAGAAGAAGAATATTTCTTTGATACTTATTCACCTGTGGCCAGACTGACCACCGTTCGGGTAGTACTCTCGTTGGCAGCCTCGCATGGTCTTATCGTCCATCAAATGGACGTCAAGACAGCTTTCCTTAATGGAGAGCTAGAGGAGGAAATCTATATGCAACAGCCAGATGGCTTTGTGATAGATGGTTAGGAAGGAAAGGTGTGTAAGTTGCTGAAATCTTTATATGGCCTAAGACAAGCACCTAAGGAATGGCATGAGAAGTTTAATAGAACTCTTACATCTGTTGACTTCATTGTTAATGAAGCTGGCAAATGTGTATACTATCACCATGGTGGGGGCGAAGGAGTTATATTGTGCTTGCATGTTGATGGCATACTGATATTTGGAACCAATCTCAAAGTGATTGAGGAGGTTAAGTCTTTTCTATCTCGGAACTTTGAGATGAAGGACCTTGGAGTGGCTGATGTTATCTTGAACATCAAGCTATTGAGAGATGATGAGGGTGGGATTACACTTCTGCAGTCCCATTATGTTGAGAAGATTTTGAGTCGTTTTGGGTATTCTCACTCCATAGTTTCTCAAACACCATATGATCCTAGTGTGCTGGTTTGAAAGTTCACAGGCACAACTAAAGATCAATTGAGATACTCTCAAATCATTGGTTCACTTATGTATCTAGCTAGCGCAACGAGACCTGACATCGTGTTTTCTGTGAGCAAACTGAGCCAGTTTGTTGCCAATCCGGGTGATGTTCATTGGCGTAATGTTGAAAGAGTTATGCGCTATCTGAAAGGTACTATGAACCACGGACTTCACTATACCGGATACCCATCGATACTTGAAGGGTATAGTGATGCGAATTGGATCTTTGATGATGCTGAGATGAAGGCTACTACTGGGTATATGTTTACCCTTGGAGGTGGTGTTGTTTCTTGTAAGTCTTGCAAGCAAACGATCTTAACGAGATCGACAATGGAAGCAGAATTAACAGTATTAGACACATCTGGTATCGAAGCAGAATTTCTTCGAGATCTTTTGATGGACTTGCCAGTGGTTGAGAAGCCGGTTCTAGCTATCCTTATGAACTGCGACAACCAGACAGTCATTGTCAAAGTGAAGATTTCAAAGGACAACATGAAGTCCAACAAACATATAAGAATGAGACTAAAAGCTATCAGACGTTTAAGAAGCTCCAGAGTTATAGCGTCGGATTACATCCAAACGGCTAAGAATTTGGCAGATCCCTTTACTAAAGAGCTATCATGTGTTGTGATAGATAATGCATCGAGGGAGATGGGTATGAGACCCACATGAGTTTCCATGGTAGTAACCCAACCTATGTGATCGGAGATCCCGTGAAGTAGGACCTGAGAAAACAAGCTAGTGGTGAACTGAGGAGAGTAACTTCACTAACCCGCTCCGTTGGAGATGCAATACTCTCGGATATTGTATGGTACGATGAATACAGTCTTAATGTGTTGTAAAGCTTATTTGTAAGCAAGATGATGTCCTACAAAGCAAGCTTTGGAGGAACACACCTATATGAGCCTGACTGCTGGTCACGGTCTATGAGATTTGGGTGATCTCTAGTAAGCTCACGAATAGGCCAGGAGTGTGACTAATATGCTCCACCCGAGGGGTCAGCCTTTGGCAGCCTAGTACTAGTAGGACCTGTGATGAAACTTCTTGACGCCAAACTGACAATTCAAGACATGGTCCATTGTTCAGTTGTGAAGGAGTGTAGCTACTTGTTTTAGGTGAAGCTCAACCTTAGCAGGTCTTCACAGAAATGTTGGTATATCAAAACAGTAATTGGACCTAAGGACGAAATGGGCCCTTGAGATCTGGTGGGGGATTGTTGAAATCTGAGATGGGCTTTAGGCCCATGAGACAATTTCAGAAAAATCTCTAAGGGCCCATGTAGGTGGCATGACAAGGGGGTGGGAAGTTTAGTCCCACCTTGCTAGTGGAGAGGGAGTTGCACCCCTTTATAAGGGTCTCTCTTCCACATGTTATTGGACCATGAGAAGAGGAGAGGCCCTCGCGCACTCCTCCGCCGCCCGCCTCGCCACGCTGCGGGTTGCGGGAATGAGCCGAGCCGAGCTCATACCTACGCGCTTATTTTTGCCGATCAAGAACGCGGAATACGTAACACCACGATCTGAGACGTTGGATCGTGGGCTACCGACTCGGATGTGGGTCCAGCCCACGTAGACGCCGCCTACATAAGCAGAGCTTCGGCCAACCCTAGCCAACACGGAATCAGATCACATCTGCCTCTATGCGCACTGCCCGTAGTTCCTTTTGCTGTTGTTGCCGCCGGTGACTTCGTCCTGTTCGCCGCGTACACGGCCGACGGGAGAGCAGGCCTCCGAAATCCCGCCTCTCTGGATCCTATACACGAGAGGGGCGATTAGGTTTTTGGGGAGCGACTACGCGACTGCTAGCTGCCATTCCATCCGACTGCTTCCTCTATGTCCGCGCCATCTACGTCATCATCAACATGTCGCCCACAACTGATGGTGATCGTGCCGCTGCCGAGAAGGCCGAAGTTGACAAGAAGACGACCGAGGATGCCGACACCGCCAACGCTGTTGCTACGGCCAACTGGCCCATCGGAGGGTATATCTCGCTCCTCCTTATTTTAGTTTTGCCAGTACTAGCAATATGCTTAGATGTGTCTACTATTTTTGTAGTACATGCTAGTCTGGTTAGTCATCAGTATGTTGTCAATCTTGTCAATGCCATGCTAGTTATTATCTTGTGGATTAATCTGATCGGAAAATTGCCTATATACTCAACACTCTGAAATGGTTAAAAGTTGGCATGGTATCAATTTCACCCACAAAGCATGTGCTAAAAAGTTGAGAGGGTTACGGGAAAAATCGGATGCACTTCGTGTACAAACTGGACAATCTCTTGCAAAGTATCAGGGTTTTAGACGAACACTCGTCTATTACAAAGGTATTTCATTTTTTAAACATATTTTAACTCAAGACTTTTTCTGCATTCAATAGGCACCATTCAAAGCCACATCATCACTTTTCAACCCTTTTCTGATTTCATTTGCTATTTTTCATGCATTTCATAATTTATTTTGAGCTAAAATGACCCTAAAATTGCAAAGCACTGCAAATAAACTCTAAAATGGTTGAAATTTGGCATGGTATCATAATTTCACCCACATAGCATGTGCTAAAAAGTAGAGAGGGTTCCGAGGAAAAACGAATGCACTTCGTGTACAAACTGAACAATCTCTTTCGAAGTATCAGGGTTTCGGACGAAAACTCGTCTATGACAAAGGGATTTCATTTTTTAACATATTTTAACTCAAGACTTTTTCTGCATTCAATATGCACCATTCAAAGCCACATCATCACTTTTCAATCCTTTTATGACTTCATTTGCTATTTTTCATGCATTTCATGATTTATTTTGAGCTAAAATGACCCTGAAATTGAAAAGCACTGCAAACAAACTCTGAAATGGTTGATAGTTGGCATGGTATCATAATCCCTTGTCAGATAAACCATTCCATGCCTTCCATTGTAGCAATACCATTTTGGCACCGAGCTTTGTCTTGCCATCTTTGCACTTTGGATACAACCCTTTTTTGTGATCCTCTAACATGTGATCGAACTTTAACTTCTTCCTTTCACTTTTGCATTCTTTCTGTGCATCAACAATGACCCGACGAGGATCATCATCGGGCCCATCTAGTGTCGTTTGATCTTCAGCCTCCCCCGTTGCAGTATCACCGCATTCAAGGTACATAGGACGATAGCTGTCATCATCCTCTTCTTCTTCGTTGTCTTCCATCATAACCTCTCTTTCTCCGTGCTTGGTCCAAACATTATAGTGTAGCATGAAACCCTTCTCATGCAGGTGGGAGTGAAGGGTTTTAGAGTTGGAGTAATCCTTCGTATTCTCACAAACAGTACATCGACAATACATAAAACCATTATGATTGTCTGCCTCGGCCACTTTGAGAAATTTATGCAGGCCCTCAATGTACTCGGAGGTGCGTCGGTCATCGTACATCCATTGTCGGTTCATCTGCGTGCATTATATAATTAAATATATCAAAAACCATTTACAGAACATCATGAATAGAGAAGTGATCGAATTAATACAAGTTCATCATCACATTAAAACCAAAGTACAGTAGTGACCAAATGTTATTACTGAAAAAATAAATACATAAAGTTCATACATAGTTCTCATGGAACAACATACAAGTAAGAAAATTATACAAGTATCTATCGAAATCATACAAGTAAGATTTTTTTTTCTTTTAAAAAGAAGATAAGAACAAGAGGCTCACCATGGTGGTGTCGACGACGAGATCGGCACGGGCGATCTAAGGCGGTGAGGAAGGGGACGGGGACGACACCCTACACATCTGCAGACTCTAAGAAGTTAATTTCAGCTTTAATTGTGCGTCTAAATCAAAAGAACTCCCACATACACTCCTTCACTAAAACCCACAAACAACACTCTACTTCTAGAGCATTTGAAATGAGCTAAACTAGCAGTGAGAGATGAAACGATGAAGTCATTAACCTTTTAGAACACTTGTGTAGTTGGTGCACCGCCAAACCTAAACAAATATTGAGGAAAATGTAGCTTGGAGGTCGAGCTTGGAGTGGAAAAAGCTTAAGTGTGGCTGCGACATTCCATCGAACACCTCATGTGCATAGGAGGTGAGAACAGAGAGCAGCACACCTCCCACATGCCGGCCGGCCAAAAAACAAAGGAGTGAGCGGGCAGGGGCGAGCATATATATAGGCGTTGTATAAGTCCCGGTTGGTGGCTAGCACCGGGACTAAAGGGGCCTCTTTAGTCCCGGTTGGTGGCTAGCATCGGGACTAAAGGGTCTCGGCCAGGAGCGAGGCCCTTTAGTCCTGATTCGTGTATGAAACCAGGACTAAAGGGGTCAGACGAACCGGGACTGGTTCCTGCCGAGGCCCGGCTGGTGCCCTGGCCTCATGAACCGACACTGATGCACCCATTAGTCCCGGTTCGTAACACGACTAATGCTATATTCTGGCCCGTTTTAAAGCCCTATTTTCTACTAGTGGAATATAAGGTGCATCGATTTTTTGTCAAGTTACACTTTTGTATATTTTACCAAATTTATAGAATAAAACATCGACTTCTACAATACAAAATAAATAAATATGATATTACTTCTCGTGATGGATCTAATAATATAAAATTGTTATTGTCGATATTTTATATATATTTCTAAAATTTTGGTCAAACATACACATGTTTGACTTTCGTAAAACTAATACACCTTATATTTTAGAATGGAGAGAAAATCTATTATTGTTTTTTTGACATTTTAGAACTTGGGAGTAGGTATGCACATGGGTTCCGTCCCTAATATTTCCATTTTAATACCAGAACACGTGAACATAATTAGCGTGAAGACCATCTTACAATTCCAAATCAACCCGTGGTAGCTAACGCAATAGATGGTCATGGCGATTTTCCTCGGCTATAGTGGTGGTGATCCATTCTGTAGACGCTGGAGAACATGATCTATTTAACTGTATCATCTACTTGGTTGGAGCATAAGCATGTAGTGTAGTCTTCGGATAGGAATGTCTCGACCTTAGATTGTTAATTTATTTTTCTTGTTCATATCATAAGTTGTATTTTGTTTCTTTTGGACATTTTGAATGTGTGCATCAAGCTATGTAGAGGATGAATATTTGCTCAGTGCGGTTATATCACCTATGATATGACGGGTGGATGCAAATTTCCTTTTCTCAAAAAGCTAGGTGAATTGTAATTTGTTCGAATTGACGAAGAAGACTTTCCCGCCACAAAATTAAGTAAGAGTGAATTATAAAAACACATACATTCGAGTGAGGCACTAACATAAATTTACAAGTCTAGAAGATTTTAACAGTATAAGAAACTACAACTACATTGTTTAGCCACCATTTAACTCGACGAACTCTCACAATGACGCACGGATCCATCATATCAAACTTTCTTATTTTTTTACAAAAAGGCCAAAGGCCATATATAAAGTAGCACAACCGTTAGAAACACCCTTTAGAGAAATTGAATCAGCTAAATCTTTCAATTTGGTGACTAAACAGTGTGTATTCATAAGTTATGTGTTAAAATACTCAAAGTTGGAGTTTTTTTACACTCCCCTTTGAACATGTTGTAAGCCTTAAGAGTTTTAGTTCGTTAAAGCCGGGCAAGTGCCTTCCTTTAAAAAAGGCGAGGGAGTGCTTCTCGGCATAGTGACGTCTACACGAGAGCTTGATATTTGCCCGTGAGTTGTTTCCTAGATACTCTTCTTACATGTATTTCTTCCGTTCCTAAATATTTATCATTTTAGAAATTTTATTATGAACTACATACAGATATATATAAACATAATTTAAAGTATAAATTCATTCATTTTGCTTTGTATGTAGTTCATAGTTAAATCTTTATAAAGACAAATATTTAGGAATAAAGAGAGTATGTAAGAAGGTGCATATGAAATTACACTCAAGTATACCGAAAGACTAGGTAACTTGTGATTTCTGTGTAGTGCTAGAAAACGATAGTTAAACTGATAAGACGATTTTTCTAGCCTATAGTGAGTGTGAGTCAAAAAATAGGTTTATTTAGGCAAGGTAAGAAATTAAGTTTAGAATACGACTGACATGTATGTGTAGCTCCTAGCATATGCATACCTAAGTTGCCAGCTCAGAACCTCCTCTTTGCAGTAGAGGTACCCATCGAGGCTGCCGTTTTGCACGAGCTCGTAGACCAGCAGCAGCGCCTGCGGCCATGACACCAGCCGATTAGCTGCACAAGATTCCGGTGACGCAGTCTGCTGATGATAGTGACCTCCTACCTGTACTCCTTCCTCCCCTCCAAGGACGCCCCTCGCAAGAATACCTTGATGGCGACGTCGCGGCCGCCGAGTTCCTTCATGTGGCCCCGGTACACCGACCCGGACCCGTCCTGGCCTAGCTTCCCTTCCTCCGCGAAGTTCCTGGTCGCCGCCGCTAGGTTGGCATACGGGATGGGCCGGGGTCTTCTCTCTCACACAGACGACTGAAGAAGAAAGGAGGAAGAAAAAGCTGCAGTGAACACGGTGGTGGTTTTTCCCGCGCTTGAACGTCCGCCGCACGAACGGCGACCTTTTCTCTTGCAGCACGAACTGCACCCACAGCTGAACTAGTACACAGGAGGAAGTCTTATACGCGTACGCGGCACGTACGACGTCACGCTCCACTCTCCAACGGCCACAATCCGCAAGATCGGCGCGCGCGTCCACGACACGTACAAACACGTCCTACGTGGCCGGTTGCAACCCATCACTACGCAACCTTCCGCTACTCTCGTTAACTGACCCACGCACGCACATTTACCACGGACTGCACGTCCAACACGCTCACCGCACACGCACGCACTCGTACACTAGCCGGACTAAGCCTAGACTAGACACTAGTCAGACTATGCCCAGTACATAGTCGTGGCTTATTTACCCAACACACACCTCTAAGCCACGGTTTAGAGAAGTCCGCCATCCTCGACGCCGACGTCCGTCGATATTGCCTACTCCGCCGCCGACGCCCTCCGCAGCTTGGGGCATTCCCTCTTGAAGTGGATGCGCTTGTCGCAGTCGTAGCAGTGACCGTTCCGGTTGCCGTCGTTGCCTGGCGTCACGATCCGTCCATCATCCTCGTCGCGAGCTCCGCCCTACTATCGCTTCCGCGTCCGCCATTGCGCCATGGTCAGCATCAGTTGCCTTCACGCTTGCCGCCGTCTTGTCCGCGGCGCCGAACCTGCTCATCGAACGCGCGCAGCCGTCCGAGTGCCTCGTCGAATGTCATCTCGTCGAGGTTGCAGAACTGCTCCATGCCGACGATGACGGGGAACAGCCGATCAGGCACAGTGTCCAGAAGCTTTTTCACCGGCTCCGCGTCGCCCAGCGTCTCCTCGAGGTTTGCAAACCTCGCCGTCATCCCCGCTAGCCTCCCAACGTACACGTCCAGCGCCTCGCCGTCCGCCATCTTCAGGCGGTCAAACTTCCCGCGCAGTGTCGCCCGCCTCACCGCGCGCACCCGATCGGGCGCCGACGAACCTCACCTTCAGGGAGTCCCATACCTCCCTGGCGGTGAGCTTCGTCGCCACCTGAAGCAGCACACCCTCTGACAGTGCGTCGAGGATCATCGCGCGTTTCGTCTTGCACTTCTTGCCATTCACCGCCGTGTCGCCCGGCGCCACCGCCTCCCACACAGTGTGGGCATCGAGGATCGCCTGCGCCTTGATTGCCCACACCGTGTAATTGTCCAGCGTGAGCATCGGCATCGTCATCGACATCGATCCACCCGCGTCGCCGCCGTCGTGTGGGACGAGCGCCATGATCGTCGGTGATCGCCCGAACCGAAGCTCTGTATGCCAATTGTTGTTGTCGTGGCCTTCTCCCTCGCTCGCCGGAGCTCTCTATACTTCTCTCTCACACACAGAAGAAGAAGCTGCAGTGGACACGATGGTGGTTTTCCCGGCGCTCGAACTCCCGCCGCACGAACGTCAACTTTTTCTCCTACAGCACGAACTGCACCCACAGCTGAACTAGTACACAGGAGGGAGTCTTATACGCGTAAGCGCATGTACGACGCCGCGCTCCACTCTTCGACGGCCACGATCCGCAAGACCGGCGCGCGTGCCCACGACACGCACAAACGCGTCCTACACGGCCGGCTGCAACCCATCACTACGCAACCTCCCGCTACTCTCGTCAACTGACCCACGCACGCGCACTTGCCACGGACTGCACGTCCAGCACGCTCACTGCACACGCACGCACTCGTACACTAGCCGGACTAAGCCTAGACACTAGTCAGACTATGCCCAGTACATGGTCGTGGCTTATTTGCCCAACAATTGTCGTCGATATCAAGGTAGTCCGGAGTCATATCACCGGCGAGTATGCCCTTGTCGTCTTGTTGCTTGTTTCTCCTGCTCGCACGCCGGAGCAGCACCGCAACGGTGACCGCGAGCAGGAGCACCAGCATAGTTGCGGTGGCAACACCGACACTGAGTGGTAAGGTGGCCTTCCTGGTTGACGAGGTAGACGATTGGGGGGACGTGCCATTTATTGTCGGGAGCGTGGACTGGAAGGAGCACGAGAGTCCCGTATTGTCATTGATATATTTAGATTTCATGCATTTGGTAGTGTAGGATTTGTGATCCGTCTTTTATCTTATCTTTAGGAGAGGCTTTGTCCTTAAGTTTTGTATCCAATATATACTCGTTCTTGAGACTTAATAATACATTCATCATATTCTGCAACATCCCTCTATCTTTTTTAACATGGTATCTCCCGCAAGTTCTTAGACCTAGTCGTCGTCCGTCGCTTCCGCACCACGCACCGCCCCCAGGGCGGTCGGCCTCATGACCGTCGTCGGGGGCCGCCGCCCGTACCTAGGATTCGTCCGTCGGTCGTGTTGACCGGCTGTCCTAGAGTCTTTTTCACAATCTCTTGATCCGGATTTTCTCTCTTCCGTCGGTCGCTTTGATCGGCGATTTCTTTTTTGGTTTTCCGATCTAAGATCGGTTTGCGTCGCCCCTCGCCGACGTCAACCCCGTGCCTCTACTCCGACGTCGGCGGGACCAGCCGGCCTCTACTCCGACCCGGCGGCCTCGCGCGTCGTGACAGGCCGTCACGGCCGTCGTCCATGCATCTTCTCGTCCGTCGCTCTACGCCGGCCATCGCCGCCCCGATGCCTGCATCACCCACCTACAGTTTTTTGTGGCCCCTCGCCGGTGGCCCCGGGATCGTCGGCTGCCTCCGCTTGCCGGCCCCCTCGTCGCTGCCTTGGGCTTGCTGGCTGCCCCGAGTCGCTGGTTGCCGTGCTCGCCGGCTGCGCAAGGCCGCTTCCCCGAGTCACATGTTGTCGGGCTCGCCAGCTGCGTCGGGCCTGCCGGCTGCCTTGGGCTTGTCAGCCCATCGTCGGCCTCCTCCGGCATGCCGCTCCCCGCCTGCCGACGTCCCCTTAGTCTACTCAACCACCCCACTTCACCGTGCAAGACGTCGTCATCACCACCGAGCAGCGCCCCCGACCTCGCGTGCGATCCGATTGATCACCCGAGCGCCGCGATCAACTTCATTTGCATCGTGCGACTGACCTGATCAGTCGGTTGCATGCGCCTCCGCAGGTCCGCTGAAGGTTGTCCCCGAGTACAACGCCCCTTCACTGATCGAGCAATCGCCCGCTGCTGCGTTGCCCCATCGGGCCGCAGCACCGCCGCCCTACGGTTCTCCCCGCGGTTGCCCCGACCCGCGAGCCGCAGCTAAACCGCCCCTTCGGGTTGTAGCGCCGCGGCAAGCGTTCCCCGCCGCCGATCGTGGTCGTCCCCGTGGCTACACCGACCCGTGCACTGCCGTTGCGTCACCCCTTCGGGCCGTAGCATCGCAGGACGCGGTCCATGCTGCCACCCCGAGGTCTTTCCGCCATCGCCTCGACCCGCGCACTGCCGCTTCGTCGCTCATTCGGGCCGTAGCGCCGCAGCGCGCGGTCCACTCTGTCGTCCCCACGCGTCGACTTCTACGTGACATGCATCGTGCCGCCTCCCTTGGCATGAGAACGCCATCGTCCGCGGCGGTCTTCGTCACGCTGTCTAGTTCTTCCTCGCCTACTTCGAGCATCGTGGCCGTGAACCTAACCAATCGCTGCTGCCGCCGTTAGGCCACCGCCGCTGCTTTTCTTTGGTGCCGCCGCAGCTCGCTCACCCAAGCCGCGCCGCCCATCCACTCCCTTCATCCTCGTCCAGCACAAGCTCATCGCCAGCGTCACTGTCATTTTCCTCGACTACTTCATCTACTCCGACCACCACGGGCGACATCGTTCCCCCGATGATTTGCGCCGCAACCGTCGTCAAGTCCTTCTCTGCTAGCCTCCTCGACATGGCACACAATTTGTGTGCAGGTCCCCGTCTACGCATGCCCGATGCTGGCAACACCCCGTCGCGTGTCTTCGTCCCCGTTGTGTTCCCAGGCCTGCAAGCCTAGAGCGACGCATCGTCAACATCAACTTTGTTCGTCTACGCATGCGCGATGCTGGCAACACCGATGTGTGCCTTCATCCACGATGAGTCCCCGGGCTTGGCAACCCGGTGCGACGCACCTGAACTACATCTTCTTCCCGGCACGCCACTACTTCGACACCATTGTACCCATGACTAACTCGACGCCTCCTTGCGCACATGGCTTCATGGTGACTTCCTCGACACAGGTAACCCCGACTCGACATCGACCACAACATTATTCTCACGGCTACCTCGACCACGGCTACACCATCCTTCGCTCTCGGCTACCTCGACATCGGAAAAAAGGGCTATCACCTCACTTGAGCAACTCATCGGCTTGCTCTACCGTCGATGCTTCTGCGATGTGACACCGTTCCAAAAGCTCCCGCTGCAACTGCGGGGGGGGGGGGGTCTCAGCCCATCGACTGTTATTCTCTCTAGTCTGACAATCTGTGATGCTCTTGTTGTTAGCAACGCTACCGCTACGAGTGTGGGGGGTGTTAGAGATATATTTGGAGTCCATGTATTTTGTCGTTGATTTGTCATGGCAGATGTCCGGGTGAACGGACTTAGGTTCGGGGCGAAAGTGCAACTATGTGGCGGCTTGAGAAGGGTTAGTCGGAATCGAGAGACGCGGAGTTTACCCAGGTTCGGCCCCTCCGATGGAGGTAAAAGCCTACGTCCTGCTTGTCTGGTATTGATGATGAAGGAGATCTCTCGGTTACAAGGGTGTTGTTTTGCTACCTCTAATCATGAGAGTCTCTAATCTATTGTCTATCTAAGACTTGTCTATTGGGACGTCTAAAAACATGTGGACTTGTGAACTTGTCCTCTAAGGGTGCTCTACCCCTCCTTATATAAGTGGAGAGGGTAGATTTACAAATAGAGTCCTACTAGGAGTAGGAGTAGGACTAGTCTCTCTAGAATCCTATTCCGGGTCTTGTTTCCTTTGGGAGGGAGTCTTTCTATCTTTGGTCCTTCTCTTGTGAGCCGCCTGGCACTGGCTTGCATGCCGGGTCTTGGGCCTGGTCATCTTGCGACCTGCCTACCGGGTCACCAATAAAACGCCAAGTCTTTACCGGGTCTCCTGTGAGTCGCCAGGCCGGGTCATACCGCGGGATATATCCCTGACATTAGCCCCTAGGTTAGCTTGAATTTATTCATGCTAAGCTCCTGAAATAAGAGTAACAAATATGTTAAGTGGCCGGCTTGCTCCTTTGGTCGGCTTATAAAATGGCTCCTCAGAAATCCGAGTCTTTTATGCCATTGAGTCGGCTTGAAAATCATCTTGCTTATCAGTGGCCTTTGAAAAATATTGGGAATAGAATACCCATATGCCATTGAGTCGGCTTCCAATACTTTGGCTTAATGAAAATCTTGAAAATAGGAAATCCTCATGACGTAGATCCGGACCTCCATTGTTGTGAAGCAAGGCGACTTATATAAATTCTGGCGGGTTATGATCTTTTGATATCGCCGGGTCATGAATGTTGGTGACGCCGGGTCTAACAACTGAACTCCATAATTAACATCTTGAAAACTCTCCTCAAAGTTTTTGACATGTCCATACTACCTGTAGCCCCCAAGCTCTGAGATTATCCATGATAACTTGGTGTTTTGCAATAATGTATTGGACTGTATAGCCCCCAAGTACCAGGTTGTCTTGCCTGCAGCAGTCTGGGACTTTATGACTGTCTTATACCTTATAAAACTTCAGCGGGTGTATCCCCCAAGGGCCGGGTCATCAGTATGTGATGGGCCGGGTCTTCAATTTGAACCATATAATCTGTTTGGAAAGCTGAATACTGTAGCCCCCAAGTGTCGGGTCGCACGCCTGCGGCGACTTGGGACTTTAAATTTTTTGATCTGAGTGGTGTCGTCCCCAAGTGCCAGGTCAGTAAGAATTACTGGGCTGGGACTTAGAAAAATATAGAAAGATCGACTCATCTCCTTGAGATAATAGGGTCTTGCTGACAATGTAATGATTTGAAAACCGACTTGTATTAGCTCCCAAGTGTCATGGTGCATACTTACAGCGACATGAGACTTGCATAATTGATATAAACTAGACTTGAATAGTGTAGCCCCCAAGTGTCGGGTCGTCTGCCTGCGGCGACTTGGGACTATCTAAGAATAATATGACTCACCATAATTTATTGAATGAATCATTGACCGTGGTTGTAATATAATCCGGAATGAATATCCTGGAATAATTCATTTGTCTTTGACATGAAATCCATGCTCATGGTTGCGGTGCAACCCGGCAAATATATGTTGGAGAAATCCATGAGTGTTGTAAATGACTACAGAGCACATTTGAAGAAATCCGAGAACCGGTCAATTAGATGACACGACATTATATCTGATAGGGCGGCTCTTGAAAAAAAATTCTTCGAGCTGGCTTGAAAACCCAATCATTTAGTACTGGTTATGATAAACCATGAAGATCTAGCCAAGTTGGCTATTAAAGATCCATTTGCTCTTTGCAGAAGTTTTTCATCATACTTAACGGTGGCTCATCTTAAGAGATAGGACCTACAAAAATTAACAAGACATAATATATTCTGCATTGTTGTAAGGGCGGCTTAAAAAAGCATAACCCAGAGATGTTATATGTGTCCTAATTTGTTTTTTGAAAAAAAATTAAACAACTCATGTACTGGTTCTACTGGGCTGACTCGCCACTTAAAACTCCTTAGCAGTACAAGGTCTCTATCGAGATTGGCCGTCAATTTCTTTTAGCAGCTCAGGGTCTCTAAGCGAGATTAACTGAAAGAAATTGTGACGTCCCAGAAGAGACACGGCAGGGCATGAGCACCCTGATAGCCCATAAACTGCCTCTCACGTGACATAAATCCATCGTTTTAACCTTAAACAGTACAGGGTCCTTAAAGGATTAACTGTCCAAGAGTACGAACGGGCCACATAGTGGAGAGTTGACAGTAGATGGGAGAGTTTATCCTTGCTTTTCATAAGCTGGCCCTCACGTGACAAGAGACGCCGTTTTGACCTTAACCAGTACAGAGTCTCTATGGAGATTGGCCGTCAATTTCTTTGAGCCGGCTCAGGGTCTCTAGGCGAGATTAACTGGTAAGAGTTCGACGGGTCACCTAGCGGAGCAGCATCAGCTTACAGGCAGGTTTAACCCTGTTTGGCTTAAGAGCCGATCAAGAGGGTGTGTAAGCTAAACCCGGTGGGTTGGAAGCCCCCAAGTGACCTTTGTTGATGGAGCCAACTGTTTGGCTTAAGAGTCGATCGATAGGGTGTGATAAGCTACACTCGGTGGGTGGAAAGCCCCCTGGACGATCATGTTGACGGAGTTAACTATTTGGCTTGAAAGCCGACCGATAGGGTGTGATAAGCTACACCCGGTGGGTGGGAAGCCCCCTGGACGATCATGTTGACGGAGCCAACTTTTTGCATCATCTTGTAAGTCGCCATCTTGTAATGAAGAAAACGACAGAAGCCTCCAAGTGACTTTATGATGATCCAATGAATCATGGCACCCGTGTTTGAACGGTATATCTCGACGATTCGTCCTCTTGGGCAACTTTTGAATTCTTCCGCCAATAATGTAATAACCCCAAGGATTGAGTTTTCTCTTGAAAACGATCAAATGTGTCTCGCCGTGTCTGTAGCCCCCGAGTCTTAAGTTGACTCGAAGAGGCGGCTTGAGAATCTCCACTCAGGTTGAGGTTGGCCGTGGCGGGTTATAGATGATCCCGTATGATTTGTTTCAATAATCCGGTCGATGGTTCGTTCCGGCTGGTTTGTTGAAGTGGACCAAA
Source organism: Hordeum marinum (assembly GCA_022496015.1). NCBI lineage: Eukaryota > Viridiplantae > Streptophyta > Magnoliopsida > Poales > Poaceae > Hordeum > Hordeum marinum. The sequence goes on from CM039673.1 coordinate 301,191,740, forward strand.
CTGTAATGGCGGCGACTTGTGCGCCTGTCCGTTGGGCGGCTCGTATCGACGAGCACTGCACCGATATATTGATGTAGATCAAACTCTGGTTGGCATCTTGCATGCGTCCATTGGGCGGCTCGTATAGGCGAGCACCGCACCGATATGTTGATGTAAATCATATTGTGGGCGGCGTCTTGCGCGGATTCGTTGGGCGGCTCGTACATGCAAGCCCCGCAGTAATACGTTGATGTAGATCAGAATGTGGGCGGCGTCTTGCGCTCGTCCGTTGGGCGGCTCATATAGGCGAGCACCGCACCGATATGTTGATGTAGATCGGACCGCAGGGCGGCGATTCAGAACCGTCCATTGGACGACTTATACTGGTGTATGCAGTCACTGGCGTGTTGATGTTGGCATAGAAACCAACCGCGGCATTATAAGTCGGCGCTTTTGTGAAAGACGTCACATCGTTGTAAGCCGGCGTGGATGACGAGAGATGGCCACGCCATTGTAAGCCGACGCGGTTGGCGAGAGATGGCCACGACGCTGTAAACCGGTGCGGTCACGAGAGACGGCCACGGTGTTGTAAGCTAGCGCGGATGGCGAGAGACGACCACGGTGTTGTAAGCTAGCGCGGATGGCGAGAGATGGCCACGGCATTGTAAGCCGTCTTGGTCGCGCGGACGTGAGAGTTGGCCGCAGCATTGTAAGCCGGTGCGCGAGTCCATTGAGCAACACGAAACTGACCAACCTAATGCGGGATGATGCTGGTGCGTGCTCCTCTTCCGCGTTATAATACCACTTTTATAATGAAGAATTGCCCTGCGTACAAATATTACAGACAAAATAATTATTCTCGAAAGAATTTAATATGTAGTAATAAATAGATTGAATCGGATAGCACCTAATTTTGTTGTCGGGTATAGCCAGAATCCATGTATCTTCGCCCCGATGATTTTTTCATCGCAGCCGGAGTCTGCTGGCTGAACGCCCGATGATGATGCAGCCAACAAAGCGTCCCTGGACTTTGCCTTCAGCGTTTCCTTGCCAAAGGAGCTAGCTTGGGTGACTCGGAATTTGTTCCGTGGCGTATTAGTACTATTTTCTAAGACAAACATGGTATGCCTTGCCGAGTCTGCCCTCTGGTCGTGGAAATCGAACGTGTGAACACGCGCGTGCAGCACGACTGCGCGGGTCAATGAGGTGGTGAGCGAACCGCCGCCCGTCCCGGACCCCAAATGTGACGCACCCAAGGACTAGCTCGAGGCGGCCGGCTTAGCAAGGTGGAAAGGCGAGAGCCGAGGCCGCGGCGGAGGCATGCTGGCAAGCCAAGGCCGTGACGGAAACGGAGCCAGTGAGGTGAGACGAGACCGGACGCGCAGAGGGGGAGACGGGCGACGACTTGGCGCAGGCAAGCAGCGGCTGGAGTGGCTCGACGCGAAGGAGTGCGGAGGCGGGCAGCGGGGCGGCTCGAGGCACAGTGGAAGCTGGCGGCACGGCGGCTCGAGGCGCGGAAGTAAGTGCTGCAGTACCCGGCTCGCGGCACGCGGCGAGAAAAAGCGGCTTGAAGGCACGGCGACTCAAGCGGCAAGGGCGGCCCAAGGACGGCTCGAAGGTGAGGCGGAGGCACGGCTGAGATGCTGGCAGAGGCGGAGATCGCAGGGGGAGACGGACCGCGAGGAAGCCAGTGACGCAACATGGCGAGCCGGCGGGCGCGCGATGGGAAACCCCACTGACGCGACGAGGGGGCAGCGACGGTGTTGGCGGGGTGCTGGCGGCCGTAAGGCGGCTCACCGACCGGCTCTCCGGTCAGACGCGGGAGGAGCGAGCGAACGGAACGAACGGCTGAGGTGCGGACACGGCTGAGGCAAAGTGAAAACGGTCAGGGCGCGACGCGGTGAATGGACGGAGCCGCTGCGTGGGCGACGCGGCGGCGAGCAAGACAAGCTTGATTTGACGGAAACACGCCAGCCAGAGCCAGCCGCGATGGTGGAGACGAACCGACGTTTTTGTCAATGGAGGCCGAGTCCGTATCTGCTTTCGGGTCGTGACTGCATTATTGAATCCACGTCCGACTTCTCCTCCACCTTCAGGGCGTGGCCTCCTCCACCCTTTTTTTTCAACGTCTGATTCCCAATCCGAGCTGAGGAACTCCTCCCTTATTTTGCTTTTACTCCATCTTTAAACGCCGATGATTTAGCTGGTAATCTGTCTTAGAAGGGTTGCCGTAATGAGTACTACTACATGCTTCACGTGAGAATTGGAGCTGTTTAATTTTGACTTGACTTGCCAGGAGGTGCTTCCTCACGTAGTTTTTAATTGATTGGGAAAACATCAGCGATTCGACCGTGCAGGGCTTGAACTTGCAATTTTAGCAGTATTTTGGGACAGCGTGCCTTCACTCAACGAGACATCGCACTTGATCAATTTCTGCAGTGCCCACGGCTGATCTTCTCGCGCATGTACTTCTGGATCTCAGCATATACATGGACAGCAAAGACAAGACATCTTGTACACGAATATAGCCGGCCCTCGAGACGGTGAATCTGTTTAACCTCGGAGATTGTCCGGACATTGCGCGTGGTCGCCGCCACTAAAAACTTTCTCTAATCCGATTTATACTGCATGTGAAGCCTTTTTCAATCTCAACTGATCAACTCGGCGTTTTTGCAGATCCTTCTGTTCCAGTAATTTTTATCCAACTGCGAGATTCTCAATCCCTAAGAGGGATCCCTCTAAAAACACAATACCACCGTGCGCTGGCCGCACGGTGGGCGTCAACTGTCGTGGATTTGTCATGGGTCCGGTTAAACGGACATAGGTTCAAGGTAGAAGCGTAACTATGTGACGGCTTGAGAGGGGTTAGTCGGAATCGAGAGACGCGGAGTATACCCAGGTTCAGCCCCTCCGATGAAGGTAAAAGCCTACGTCCTGCTTGTCTGGTATTGATGATGAAGGAGATCTCTCGGTTACAAAGATGTTGTTTTGCTACCTCTAATCACGAGAGTCTCTAATCTCTTGTCTATCTAAGACTTGTCTATTGAGACGTCTAAAAACTTGTGAACTTGTGAACTTGTCCTCTAAGGGCGCTCTACCCCTCCTTATATAAGTGGAGAGGGTAGGTTTACAAATAGAGTCCTACTAGTAGTAGGAGTAGGACTAGTCTCTCTAGAATTCTATTTCGGGTCTTATTTCCTTTGGGAGGGAGTCTTTCTCTCTTTGGTCCTTCTCGTGTGAGCCACCTGGCACCGGCTTGCACGTCGGGTCTTGGGCCTGGTCGTCCTACGACCCGCCTACCGGGTCACCAATAAAACGCCAAGTCTTTACCGGATCTCCTGTGAGTTGTCAGGCTGTGTCATACCGCGGGGTATATCCCGTAGACTAGGATTTGTAATCCGTCTCCTACCTTATCTCTAGGAGAGGCCTCTTACCCTCCAAGTCTTGTACCCAATATATACTCGCCCTTGAGACTCAATAATACAACCATCATATTCTACAACAATCCCTCTATCCCTTCCAAGATGTATGATTGTTGCTGAAATCATCGCCAGTGGCCGCCAAGAAGCCTAACGTGACCTGCTCCGGCAGCAAGCTTCACAAGTCGATGGTAGAGGCGAGGGCGTACATCGCGCCACTGGTGTGGAGGACGACGTCCAGCCTCGCCATGGCACTGTCGTAGTTCACCGTTGAAGACATCATGTCAGCGTCAATGAGGCTGCCTACTGGCAAGATCTTGAAGTTGCCACGTGCGTCGACGTTGTTCACATCTATGCTGATGTGCCGGCTACTCAGGTCCCACGCATCACGGTGGGTGTGGAACCCTACGGCGACGAAGCGGGCGCTGCCAGACGCGTTGGTCAAGATCGTCGTCGCATTTTGGGGAGCAAGTAGTCTCTCGTCAAAGATCCCAAGGCAGGCTTGGTAGGACCCCTGCAGCAATTCAGGCACGTACGATGTGATGAAGAACGTCATGCCGTGCCCGGGGGTGCTGCTCCGGCCGGGGAAGGACTGGATGTTGAAGTTGAAGCTCGCGGTGAAGTTGGCCGCCTCACCCGTGACGCCGTCCAGAGCTGCACCGCCTACTTGTACAGAACGCGGTGCCTTGCTTGAACGTCTGCCTTGTCCGAGGATCTCAATCCTGCCGTCGGTGATCATCGCGTTAGCCTCCTCTCTGAAATTGCCAAAGCTGAAGGAGTCATAGTTGAACGAGAGAGCGGTCGCATGATGAACATGTACACGGATGAGCAAGAAGCACAAGACGAGTATATCAGCCGATGTTCTACTTGAGTGCAAGTATAGCTTCAACATAGCCATTGTTGTTGTTCTAAGTTCTAATGAGGATTAAGAACAATAGCAACGCACATGCTAACATGCCCTCCTTCTAAATAATAGTACTACACTGTGTTTGGATGTCCCAATTCAGGTGCTTGAAATGTATTTGTTATTCCCTTAGAGCATCTCCAACATGGTCCAAAAACATCCCCGCGCTAAAAAATTCCTTATTTTTCCGCGTGCGCAGGGGAACCAGGTGCTCCAGCGGCCGTGCAAAAAACGCGCGCGACATAAGTGCTTCTGCGTGCGGAGTGAAACGGCATCACGCGTCGTTTATTTCGTGCGACCGCTCCCGTACGCGGAAGCACTCGAGTGTTCGCGCCTCTTCCACCTCTTCCGCCGGCCACGCTGCTCTCACCCCGTCCCGCGTTGCCGCCGGTGAAATCGCCCGATGGACGATCGCGGTGAAATCCCCCTCGCCCCTTCCTACACCCACGGCCCCGCCGCCGCCGCCATCGCGAACCCTAGAACGGGGAGCTTTATCTTCGGCTCCGTCGGTGCTCCTCTAACCACCGGGCTCGCGCGCGGGCTTTTCATGGTGCCACGGACGACCTCGACGGGTGGCGTCATGCTGGCGCCCATCGTGAAGCCACGTGACCCCCTCTCAAATCTCTCAAATGCGGCGGCGGCAAAGGCGGGGAAGGTGACCGGGAATAAGAAGGTGGCGAAGGGCTCCTCTAGGCAACCGAAAGGAACAGCGGGCAACTACACCACGGAGGAAGACAAATTGATATGCAATACATGGTTGAAAGTGTTGAAAATATACCCTAGAGGCAATAATAAATTAGTTATTATCATATTTCCTTGTTCATGATAATCGTTTATGATCCATGCTATAATTGTATTGATCGGAGACTTAAATGCATGTGTGGATACATAGACAAAACCATGTCCCTAGTATGCCTCTAATGGACTAGCTCGTTGATCAAAGGATGGTTAAGGTTTCCTAGCCATGGACATGAGATGTCATTTGATAACGGGATCACATCATTAGGAGAATGATGTGATGGATAAGACCCAAACTACAAACATAGCATATGATCATGTCAGTTTATTGCTACTGTTTTCTGCATGTCAAGTATATGTTCCTATGACCATGAGATCATGCAACTCACGGATATCGGAGGAGTGCCTTGTGTGTATCAAACGTCGCAACGTAACTGGGTGACTATAAAGGTGCTCTACAGGTATCTCCGATGGTGTTTGTTGAGTTGGCATGGATCGAGACTGGGATTTGTTACTCCGTGTGACGGAGAGGTATCTCAGGGCCCACTCGGTAATACAACATCACAACAAGCCTTGCAAGCAATGTGGCTAAGTGTTAGTCATGGGATCTTGTATTACGGAACGAGTAAAGAGACTTGCCAGTAACGAGGTTGAATTAGGTATGGAGATACTAACGATCGAATGTCGGGCAAGTAACATACCGAAGAACAAAGGGAACGTTATACGGGATTAACTGAATCCTTGACATAGAGGTTCGACCGATAAAGATCTTCGTAGAATATGTAGGAACCAATGTGGACGTCCAGGTCCCGCCATTGGTTATTGACCGTAGAGGTGTCTCGGTCATGTCTACATAGTTCTCGAACCCGCAGGGTCTGCACACTTAAGGTTCGGTGACGTTTCGGTAGTGTAGAGTTATGTATGGTGGTGACCGAAGGTTGTTCGGAGTCCCGGATGAGATCCCGGACGTCACGAGGAGCTCCGGAATGGTCCGTAGGTAAAGATTCATATATAGGATGTACCAGTTTGGTCGCCGGAAAAGTTTCGGGCTCATCGGTAGTGTACCGGGAGTATCAGTAGTGTATCGGGAGTGCCGGTAGTGTACCGGGGGACCTTCGGGAGGGGTATTTCGACCCCAAGAGGTCCATGGGCTGTGGGAGAATAATAACCAGCCCTTAGTGGGCTGGGAAAACAGCCACAAAGGCCCATGGCGCAGGAGAGAAAGTCCTAAAGCAAAAAGTGGAAAATCAGCCAATAGGAGGCAATCCTACTCCAACTAGGATTGGAGGTGAAGTAGGATTGCTCCCACCTCCTATTTAGGCCGACCCAAAGGCCTTGTCTGCCTCTCCTCTCCTCTCCTCCTATATATACTAGTGGATTGGGTGGTTTTTGGACAGAATTTCCGGCCACGTGCTACCCGTTCCACGGTGCATAGTTTCTCCTCTAGATCGTAGTTCCGCAGCGCTTAGGCGAAGCCCTGCCGGAATTGCTCCACCACCATCACCGGAGCGCCGTCACGCTGCCGGTGAACTCTCTCTCCTCTCCACCTCCTCTCGCTGGATCGAGATGGTGGAGATCGTCATCAAGCTGCACGTGTGTTGAACGCGGAGGTGCCGTCCGTTCGGCGCTAGATCGGAAGGACCGTGATCGAGATCGCGAGACGGTTCGTGATGTGATCACGGAACGGATCATGATGAGTTCGCGGGACAGATCGTGATCAAGATCATGAGACGGATCGTGATGAGTTCACGGGACGGATCATGATGTGTTCACGGGACGGTTCGTGATTGGATCGCGGGACGCTCGGCGATTTGGATCGCGAAGAAGTTCGACTACACCAACCGCGTTTCTTAACGCTTCCCGCTTAGCGATCTACAAGGGTACGTAGATCCACTCTCCCTCTCATAGATGCTCATCACCATGGATAGGTTTGCGTGTGCGTAGGAAAATTTTTGTTTCCCATGCGACGTTCCCCAACAGTGGCATCATGAGCTAGGTTGATGGTTCGATGAGATCTCGAATAGAACACAAAAGGTTTGTGGGCGTTGATGCTTAGATTGCTTCCTCCCTTGGTCGTATTTTGGTTCAGCGGGATTGTGAGATGAAGCGGCCCGGACCAACATTACTCGTACGCTTACGAGAGACCGGTTCCCTCGACGCAACTTGTTGCCTAGATGGCTTGCGGGTGACAGTTTCTCTCACTTTAGTTGGATCGGATTCGACAAAGGCGGTCCTTGAGAAGGTTGAAAAGCAATCTATGTATCACCGTTGTGGTTTATGCGTAGGTGAGAATCGTTCTTGCTAGATACCCGTAGCAGCCACGTAAAACATGCAACAACAATTAGAGGACGTCTAACTTGTTTTTGTAGGGTATGTTGTGATGTGATATGGCCAATTACATGATGAGATATATGTGATGTATGAGATGATCATGTAATGTATAGAATTTCACGACTTGCATGTCGTTGAATACGGCAACCGGCAGGAGCCATAGGGTTGTCTTTAATTATTGTATGACCTGCGTGTCAATCATTAAGCACTATGTAATGCTTTACTTTATCGCTACGGTAGCAATAGTAGTAGAAGCATGTAGGGCGTGACAACCCCGATGGCGACACATTGATGGAGATCAAGATGATGGAGATCATGGTGTCGTGCCGGTGACGATGGAGATCATGCTGGTGCTTTCCAGATGGAGATCAAAAGCACAAGTTCATGGCCATATCATGTCACTTATGATTTGCATGTGATGTTAATCCTTTTTATGCACCTTGTTTTGCTTAGGACGGCGGTAGCATTATAAGGTGATCCCTCACTTAATTTCAAGATAAATTGTGTTCTCCCCGAGTGTGCACCGTTGCGAAAGTTCGTCGTGTTGAGACACCACGTGATGATCGGGTGTGATAGACTCTACGTTCACATACAACGGGTGCAAGCCAGTGTTGCACATGCAGAACACTCGGGTTAAACTTGACGAGCCTAGCATGTACAGACATGGCCTCGGAACACAAGAGACCAAAAGGTCGAACATGAGTCATATAGTAGATATGATCAACATGATGATGTTCACCATTGCAGCCACCTCAACTCACGTGATGATCGGACTTGAGTTGGTGAATTTGGATCATGTATCACTCGAATGATAGGAGGGATGTCAATTTGAGTGGGAGTTCTTAAGTAATATGATTAATTGAACTCATTATCATGAACATAGTCAAAGTGTCTTTGCAAATTATGTTGTAGATTACTAGCTCGCGTTGTGGCTCCCTTGTATTTTTATATGTTCCTAGAGAAATAGAATTGAAAGATGTTGGTAGCAAAATTGCGGACTGGGTCCGTGATCTGAGGATTGTCCTCATTGCTGCACAGAAGGCTTATGTCCTTAATGCACCGCTCGGTGCGCCACCCCATCTAGCATCATCTGTAGATGTTGTGAACATCTGACAGGCACGTTTCGATGACTACTTGATAGTTTAGTGCGTCATGCATTACGGCTTAGAATTGAGGCTCCAAAACGTTTTGAACGTCATGAAACATATGAGATGTTCTAAGAGCTGAGATTGTGATCTCAGGCTCGTGCCCGAGTTGCGAGATATAAGATCTCCAACGAGATTCTTTGCCTGCAAGATAAAAGAGAATAGCTCAATCGTTGAGCATGTGCTCAGACTGTCTGGGTACTACAATTGCTTGAATCGAGTGGGAGTTGATCTTCCAGATAAGATAGTGATTGATGTAGTTCTCCAAGTCACTGTCACTGAGCTACTAGAACTTGGTGATGAACTATAAAATGCCAGGGAAAGAGATGTTGATCCCTGAGCTGTTCGCGATCTTTGACACCGCGAAGGTAGAAATCAAGAAGGAGCGTCAAGTGTTGATGTTTAATCAAACCACTAGTTTCGAGAAGGGCAAGAGCAAGGAGGGAAAATTCATGGATAGCAAGTCAGTTGCTGCTCCAGTGAAGCAACCCAAAGTTGAACTCAAACCCGAGACTAAGTGCTTCTGTTATGAGGTGAGCGGTCGCTGAAGCGGAACAACCCTAGATACTTGGTAGATAAGAAGGCTGGCAACATTGATAGAAGTATATTTGATATACGAGTTATTAATGTGTACCTTGCTAGTACTCTTAGTAGCACCTGGGTATTGGATACCGGTTCGGTTGCTAAATGTTAGTAACTCAAAATAAAAGCTACGGAATAAACGGAGAACTAGCTAAGGGTGAGGTGACGATATGTGTTGGAAATGTTTCCAAGGTTGATGTGATCAACATCGCACGCTCTCTCTACCTTCAGGATTAGTGACGAACCTAAATGTTATTTGGTGTTTTGCGTTGAGCTTGAACATGATTAGATCATGTTTATTGCAATACAGTTATTCATTTAAGTTAGAGAATAATGGTTATTCTGTTTACATGAATAATACCTTCAATGGTCATGCACCCAGTGAGAATGGTTTGTTGAAATCTTGATCGTAGTGGTACACATGTTCATAACATTGATGTCAAAAGATACAAAGTTAATAATGATAGTACCACATACTTGTGGCACTGCCGCTAAATGTCATATTGGTATAAAGCGCATGTAGAAACTCCATGCTGATGGATATTTGGACTCATCCGATTTCGAATCGGTTGAGACATGCGAACCATGCCTCTTGGGCAAGATGACTAAAAGACCCCGTTGGATGGAGCGGGCAAGTGATTCATTGGAAATGATACATATTGATGTATGCAATCTAGTGAGTCTTGTAGCATGCAATGGATATCGTTATTTTCTTACCTTCACTGATGATTTGAGTAGATATAGTGTATATTTACTTAATGAAACACAATTCTGAATCGTTTGAAAGGTTCAAGCAAATTCAGAGTGAAGTTTAAAGATCATGGTGACAAGAAGATAAAAATGACCAGGATATGATCGTGGAGGTGAATATCTGAGTTACGAGTTTGGCATACAACTTAAGACAATGTGAAATTTGTTTCACAACTAACGCTACCTGGAACACCATGGTGTGATGGTGTGTCTGAACATCATAGTCATGCTCTATTGATATAGTGCATATTGTGATGTCTCTTATCGTTTTACTACTATAATTTTTGGGGTTATGCATTAGAGACAACTACATTCACTTTAAATAGGGCATCATCTAAATCCGTTGAGATGACACCGTGTGAATTATGGTTTGATGGAAACCTAAGCTATCATTTCTTAATATTTGGGGCTGTGACACTTGTGTGGAAAATGTTTTCACCTAATGAGGTCGAACCCAAGGCGGACAAATGCATCTTCATAGAATACCCTAAGATCAGTTGGGTGAACCTTCAATCTCAGATCCTAGTGCAAAGTGTTTGTTTCTTAAACGAATCCTTTCTCGAGGAAATGTTTCTCTCGAAAGAATTGAGTGGGAGGAAGATAGAACTTGATGAGGTTGTTAAACCTTTGTTCAACCAGAGAGTAGCGCAGCGCAGAAAGATGTTTCTGTGAAGCCTACGTTAGTTGAAGAGGAAGTTAATGATGATGATCATGAAGCTTCAGGATCAAGTTACTATCGAACTTCGTGGGTCGACAAGGATGTGTACTGCTCCTAAGTGGTACGACAACTCTGTCTTGGAGATCATGTTGTTGGACAACGATGAACCTACGAGCTATGGAGAAGCGATGATGGGCCCGGATTCCGACGAATGGTTAGAGGCCATGAAATCCGAGATAGGATCCATGTATGAAAACCAAGTATAGACTTTGGTAGACTTGCTCGTTAGACGGCAGGTCGTTGAGTACAAATGGACCTTTAGAATGAAGACAGACACTGATGGTGAATGTCACCATTTGTAAAGCTCGACTTGTTGCAAAGTTGTTTGTGACAAGTTCAAGGAGTTGACTGCGATGAGGCTTTCTCACTCGTAGCGATGCTAAAAGTCTGTTGGAATTATGTTAGCAGTTGCTGCATTTTCAATTATGAAATCTGGCAGATGGATGTCAAAACATCGTTTCCTTAACGGTTTACTTAAGGAAAGGTTGTATGTGATACAACCAGAAGGTTTTGTCAGTCCTAAGGATGCTAAAAGATGAGCAAGCTTCAGTGATCCTTCTATGGACTGAAGCAAGCATCTCGGAGTTGGAATATACACTTTGATGAGGTGATCAAAGTTTCCGTAGTTTATACAAAGTTTACGAGAAACTTGTATTTGCAATAAAGTGAGTGGGAGCACTGTAGAGTTTCTGATAAGTATATGTGGTTGACATATTGTTGATCGGAAATAATGTAGAATTTCTGGAAGGCATAAAAGGTTGTTTGAAAAGTGTTTTTCAAAGGAAGACCTGGATAAAGCTACCTAATTGTTGAGCATCAAAATCTATAGAGATAGATCAAGATGCTTGATGAGACTTTCAATGAGTGCATACCTTGACAAGATTTTGAAAGAGTTCAAAATGGATCAGCCAGAGAAATAGTTCTCGTCTGATTTGTAAGGTGTGAAGTTGAGTGAGACTCAAAGCTCGACAACGATAGAAGAAAGAGAAAGGACGAATGTCATCCCCTATGCCTTAGCCATAGGCTCTATATTATGCCATGATGTGTACCGCACCTATGTGTGCCTTGCCATGAGTCTGTCAAGGGGTACAAGAGTGGTCTAGGAGTGGATCACTGGACAGCGGTCGGAATTATCCTTAGTAACCAGAGGACTAAGGAAATGTTTCTTGATTATGGAGGTGATAAAGAGTTCGTCGTAAAGAGTTACGTCGATGCAAGCTTTAACACCTATCCGGATGACTAGTAGTAGCAATCTGGATACGTATAGTGGAGCAGCCATTTGGAAATAGTACCAAGTGGAGTGAATATCGCAGACCCGTTGACTATAAGACCTCTCTCACATGCAAAGCATGATCGAGCCCCAAAACTCATTGGGTGTTAGATTCATAACAATGCGAATCACATGGTGATGTGAACTAGATTATTGACTCTAGTGCAAGTGGGAGACTGTTGGAAATATGACCTAGAGGCAATAATAAATTAGTTATTATCATATTTCCTTGTTCATGATAATCATTTATTATCCATGCTATAATTGTATTGATCGGAGACTTAAATGCATGTGTGGATACATAGACAAAACCATGTCCCTAGTATGCCTCTAATGGACTAGCTCGTTGATCAAAGGATGGTTAAGGTTTCCTAGCCATGGACATGAGATGTCATTTCATAACGGGATCACATCATTAGGAGAATGATGTGATGGATAAGACCCAAACTACAAACATAGCATATGATCGTGTCAGTTTATTGCTACTGTTTTCTACATGTCAAGTATATGTTCCTATGACCATGAGATCATGTAACTCACGGATATCGGAGGAGTGCCTTGTGTGTATCAAACGTCACAACGTAACTGGGTGACTATAAAGGTGCTCTACAGGTATCTCCGATGGTGTTTGTTGAGTTGGCATGGATCGAGACTGGGATTTGTTACTCCGTGTGACGGAGAGGTATCTCAGGGCCCACTCGGTAATACAACATCACAACAAGCCTTGCAAGCAATGTGGCTAAGTGTTAGTCATGGGATCTTGTATTACGAAACGAGTAAAGAGACTTGCCAGTAACGAGGTTGAATTAGGTATGGAGATATTGACGATCGAATCTTGGGCAAGTAACATACCGAAGAACAAAGGGAACGTTATACGGGATTAACTGAATCCTTGACATAGAGGTTCGACCGATAAAGATCTTCGTAGAATATGTAGGAACCAATGTGGACATCCAGGTCCTGCCATTGGTTATTGACCTTAGAGGTGTCTCGGTCATGTCTACATAGTTCTCGAACCCGCAGGGTCTGCACACTTAAGGTTCGGTGACGTTTCGGTAGTGTAGAGTTATGTATGGTGGTGACCGAAGGTTGTTCGGAGTCCCGGATGAGATCCCGGACGTCACGAGGAGCTCCGGAATGGTCCGGAGGTAAAGATTCATATATAGGATGTCCCAGTTTGGTCGCCGGAAAAGTTTCGGGTTCATCGGCAGTGTACCGGGAGTATCGGTAGTGTACCGGGAGTGCCGGTAGTGTACCGGGGGACCTCCGGGAGGGGTATTTCGACCCCAAGAGGTCCATGGGCAGTGGGATAATAATAACCAGCCCTTAGTGGGCTGGGAAAACAGCCACAAAGGCCCATGGCACAGGAGAGAAAGTCCTAAAGCAAAAAGTGGAAAATCAGCCAATAGGAGGCAATCCTACTCCAACTAGGATTGGAGGTGAAGTAGGATTGCTCCCACCTCCTATTTCGGCCGACCCAAAGGCCTTGGCTTCCTATCCTCTCCTCTCCTCCTATATATACTAGTGGATTGGGTGGTTTTTGGACAGAATTTTCGGCCACGTGCTACCCGTTCCACCGGTGCATAGTTTCTCCTCTAGATCGTAGTTCTGCAGCGCTTAGGCGAAGCCCTGACGGAATTGCTCCACCACCATCACCGGAGTGCCGTCACGCTGCCGGTGAACTCTCTCTCCTATCCACCTCCTCTCGCTGGATCGAGACGGTGGAGATCGTCATCAAGCTGCACGTGTGCTGAACGCGGAGGTGTCGTCCGTTCGGCGCTAGATCGGAAGGACCGTTATCGAGATCGCGAGACGGTTCGTGATGTGATCACGAAACGGATCGTGATGAGTTTGCGGGACAGATCGTGATCAAGATCATGAGACGGATCGTGATGAGTTCACGGGACGGATCATTATGTGTTCACGGGACGGTTCGTGATTGGATCGCGGGACGCTCGGCGATTTGGATCGCGAAGAAGTTCGACTACACCAACCGCGTTTCTTAACGCTTCCCGCTTAGCGATCTACAAGGGTACGTAGATACACTCTCCCTCTCGTAGATGCTCATCACCATGGATAGGTTTGCGTGTGCGTAGGAAATTTTTTGTTTCCCATGCGACGTTCCCCAACAGAAAGTGTCTAAGGATGCCATCGTTGGAGGGGATCAAAGTAGAGATGCATATTGGATCCGAATGAAGGAGCATTTTGATTTACACAACAAGAGTGGAATTAACTGCACAAAAAGATCTCTTCGCTCCAGGTGGTCGACAATCAACAAAGATTGTCAAAGATGGGTGGCCGCACTTAAGGCGGTTGACATGCTAAACCAAAGTCGAACTAATGATAACGATAGGGTAAGTGTCATTTCTTTCATGATTCTTTCATGTTCATGCTTCTTCCATGTCCATGCTTTTTCTTTGGTGTTTCAAGTGATAACTTGTTTTTTTTTGTGTGTAGCTCACTATCGCACAAAACTTATTTCAAGGAGAGGAGAAGAAGAAGAAGAAAGGTGAGATCAATAAAGGGAGACCATTTACCTTGCCCCATTGCTATGAAGAGTTGAAGGATGATGAGAAATGGAATACACGTGAAGGTGTCAATGAGGAGACCAACAAACGCAAGCGATCTATTGATTTGGATGATGAGGAGGAGGAGACATCAACTAATGATGGCAAGAGAAGCACTACACCAAACTCGGTTGCCTACTCGAAGCCAAAAAGACCAAATGGATACAAGACAAGAAGAAGAGGAAAGGAGATGATGATCTAAAAATGTTATGGAAGCTATTGTGAATGCAAGAACATAGCAAGGAACCAAGATGCGGTGGTCAAGGAGAGGAGGTTGGCGGACGAGAAAAGGAAGGTGGCATTGGAGGAAAAGAAATTGGCCATGGAGGAGCGAACTAGATTGTTAGAATGGCCGGCTGCTCGGGTCCCACGCGTCACGGTAGGTGTGAAACCCTATGGCGACGAAGCGGACGCTGCAGGACACATTGGCCAGATCGTCGTCATGTTTTGGGGAGCAAGTAGTCTCTCATCGAAGAGCCCAAGGCAGCCCTGATTGAGGGAGTCTTGGATTAGGGGGTCCTCGGATAGCCGACCTATTGTTATGGGCCGAACTATGATGGCTACTTACCGAACACCGGAAGATTTGAAGGACCAGTCTCCAGGATGGAAGCTTCGGGAAGCACGGCTTGCGCTCCACGTTTGATGTAGTAAATAGGCATGTTTATCTCTTAGGCATGTAACCGCCCATGTGTAAACCCTAGGCCTCCTCGGCACCTGTATAAGCCAGAGGGTTTTAGGTATAGATATAGAACAACTCATCTAGGGTTAGCTATTCGATCTCGAGGTAGATCAACTCTGTAACCCCCATATCATCAATACAACCAAGCAGGACGTGGGGTATTACCTCCATAGGAGGGCCCGAACCTGGGTAAATCCTTGCCCCCTTCGTCTCCTATTATCGTCGATTCTAGATCCGCCGGTTTTGACATCGACATTGGTGCTTTCATTGAGAGTTCCTCTGTGAGCAAGATGGAATCGACGCCTCGCCTTGTCACCAACGAAGAGGTCCGCAACATGGACGTTTATGTCCCCGAACAGATCTTCGCCTTCGGCAGAGTTGTGCTGCACGCTGATTCCGCTGGCCATCTAGGCCGCGTTGAGAACTTCGCCCCTGATCGAGAGGTCAGATTTGGAAACTTAGAATTCTTTGTCAACTCTCGGGGTGATTTGTCATTAATCGGGCTCGCAGCTTCGTCTGTAGCCGCCGAGGACTCTGAGGCTTTAACCTCGAGCCCCCTCTTCGGACATGCTGATGGGGTCACCCATGGCGACGAGCCGATCTCTTATCCCGGTCTGGCCATTGAGCCAGATGACCAGACACATGTTCTTGCCGAACACTTCCCATGTTTGGACGTCTTGAAGGTTAACACCATGAGTTCCGAACAGCTAGATCCGATCGGGCTCTCAACGGTTGACGAGGCCCTGGATCAATTCTCGTCGATGAAGATCACCGACGATCCAGCCTCGATCTATGCCCGGTTCAGTTGTGCGGGCCAGGACGAATTTTTTGACCCACTTGATAGCCATTGTCAAGGATATAACCGACATGCTGGACTATGCCTCCGAGGAGGTCGAATACATGGATGAAGAGGACCCTGCTCCCACCCCCGTTAACACCGGGACTTGGGCCGCCAGTTCCACATACGATGTCTACATGGTAGATACTCCTGCCACTAATGGTGACAACATGCCTCACAACGACGGCGACAAATCGGGCGATGCACCATCAAGGCACCGGAAATCGCATAAGCGGTCTAAAAGCAAAAAGGGAAGAAAAGCTATTATCAACAATGGGGAAGGTAATACCCTCGTTGATCATGGCAATCCCGATATACCCAAGCACCCGTTAGAGGCTCCGGAAGAGCCTGAGGACCAGAACAATCCCAATAACATCAACGACTCCGAAGGCGATGATTACCTTCCCCCCGTCGAGGAGGAAGATATACTGAAAGCCGATGACTTGTACATCCCTGATAACCTTGAAGACCAGGAAGAAATCAGGCAATGGCTCATAGCAACGGCTCGCAGTCTCAAGGCGAAAGAACGGCAGGTCAAAGTCGAACAGGACAACCTCAATGATCGATGGAAGAAAGTCCTCTCAGTCGAGGAAGCATACGACACCGGTCTGTCAAACCAGCGCAAAAGCTACCCTTGGAGAAGGCTGCTGCCGCAGTTTGATGATGAACTTACCGATACTCCGCTTCTAAACCGTACTCCATACAACAAGCCAGACCGCCCCCCTCGTGGTTGGGACAGGACGGTCGACGACACCGGTTATATACCGGCAGTTCCACGAAGACGGGGTAAGGAGCCACTAGAGCCCAATGATAGGTTCAACCTGCGAGATGACCTGGATCATAGAGCAGGCCGAACAAGATCCATCTATGGATCCAGAGAGTACTCGCCCGATAGATGGCGCGGATACAAACCATGGTTCGACCAAAACAACAGAGTCCGAGAACGCAACCGGGCCCATCCAGACGCCGAATACAGACGCGACATAGCACGGGCCAGACGCGCTGCTCACCCATTGTGCTTCGCAGATGAGGTAATGCGGCATCAGTTCTCCAAAGGGTTTAAACCCGTGAATATAGAACAGTATGATGGGACCACTGACCAGACCATATGGATTGAGGACTTCCTCCTCCATATCCACATGGTGCGAGGAGACGATCTTCATGCCATCAAATACCTCCCCTTTAAGTTTAAGGGGCCAGCTCGGCATTGGTTAAACAGCCTCCTCGAAAACTCCATTGGATGATGAAAAGACCTAAAAGATGCGTTCCACTCTAACTTCCAAGGAACCTATGTCCGCCCACCAGACTCTTCTGATCTCAGCAACGTCGTCCAGAAGCCCGGCGAGTCTGCTTGGCAATTCTGGAATCGGTTCTTGACTAAGAAGAACAAAATCGTCGATTGTTCGGATGTTGAGGCCATAGCCTGTTGGGGAACGTCGCGTGGGAAACAAAAAAATTCCTACGCACACGCAAGATCTATCCATGGTGATGAGTATCTACGAGAGGGAGAGTGGATCTACATACCCTTGTAGATCAAAAGCGGGAAGCGTTAAGAAACGCGGTTGGTGTAGTTGAACATCTTCGTGATCCAAATCGTCGAGCGTCCCGAGATCTCATCACGATCCGTCCCGCGATCTAATCACGATCCGTCCCGCGAACTCATCACGATCCGTCCCGCGAACTCATCACGATCTTGATCATGGTCCTTCCGATCTAGCGCTGAACGGACGGCACCTCCGCGTTCAGCACAAGTACAGCTCGATGACGATCTCCGCCTTCTTGATCCAGCAAGAGGGAGCGGAGAGGTAGAATAGTTCTCCGGCAGCATGACGGTGCTCCAGCGATGGTGGTGGAGCTATTCCGACAAGGCTTCGCCTAAGCACTACAGAAATCCGATCTAGAGGAGAAACTATGCATTGGAGGAACGGGTAGCACGTGGCTGAAAAACTGTGTGCCAAAACCCTAAAACCTCTAGTATATATAAGAGGAAGAGAGGAGGCTTGGCTCAAGGGAAAATCCTACTAGGATTCTTCGGCCGAAGCTAGGGAGGAGAGTCCTCCTCCTCCTCCAATCCTAGTAGGATTAGGACTCTTCCTTTTTTTTTTTGCCTTTTTGCCTTTTTTCCACCTTTTATCTTTGGGCTTTTCTTCCCTAACCGCATGGGCCTTGTGTGGGACTTTCACCAGCCCACAAAAGGCTGGTATTTATTCTCCCACAGCCCATGAAGCCTCTTCGGTCGAAATACCCCTCCCGGTGGTCTCTCGGTACACTACCGGCACTCCCGGTACATTACCGATGAGCCCGAAACTTTTTCGACGACCAAAATAGGACTTCCTATATATCAATATTTACCTCCGGACCATTCCAGAGCTCCTCGTGACGTCCCGGATCTCATCCGGGAATCCGAACAACCTTAGGTCACCATCATACATAACTCTATACTACCAAAACATTACCAAACCTTAAGTGTGCAGACCCTGCGGGTTCGAGAACTATGTAGACATGACCGAGACACCTCTACGGTCAATAACCAATAGCGAGACCTGGATGCCCATATTGGTTCCTACATATTCTACGAAGATCTTTATCTGTCGAACCTCTATGTCAAGGATTCAGTTAATCCCGTAAGATGTTCCCTTTGTTCTTTGGTATGTTACTTGCCCGAGATTCGATCGTCGGTATCTCCATACCTATTTCAACCTCGTTATCGGCAAGTCTCTTTACTCGTTCTGTAATACAAGATCCCGTGACTAACACTTAGTCACATTGCTTGCAAGGCTTGTTGTGATGTTGTATTACCAAGTGGGCCCTGAGATACCTCTCCGTCACACGGAGTAACAAATCCCAGTCTTGATCCATGCCAACTCAATAGACACCCTCGGAGATAGCTGTAGAGTACCTTTATAGTCACCCAGTTACGTTGCAATGTTTGATACACACAAGGCACTCCTCCGGTGTCAGTGAGTTGCATGATCTCATGGTCATAGGAACATATACTTGACATGCAGAAAACAGTAGCAATAAACTGACACGATCATATGTTACGTTTGTAGTTTGGGTCTTTTCCATCACACCATTCTCCTAATGATGTGATCTCGTTATCAAATGACATCTCATGTCCATGGCTAGGAAACCTTAACCATCTTTGATCAACGAGCTAGTCTATTAGAGGCATACTAGGGACATGGTTTTGTCTATGTATTCACACATGCATCTAAGTCTCCAATCAATACAATTATAGCATGGATATTAAACGATTATCATGAACAAGGAAATATGATAATAACTAATTTGTTATTTCCTCTAGGGCATATTTCCAACAGTCTCCCACTTGCACTAGAGTCAATAATCTAGTTCACATCACCATGTGATTCGCATTATTATGAATCTAACAGCCAATGAGTTCTAGGGCTCGATCATGCTTTGCATGTGAGAGAGGTCTTATAGTCAACGGGTCTACGACATTCAAATCCGAGTGTACTTTGCAAATCTCTATGTCAAACCGTAAACACTGCTACCACACTCCACTTGGTACTATTCCAAATGGCTGCTCCACTATACGTATCCAGATTGCTACTACGAGTCATCTGGATTGGTGTTAAAGCTTGCATCGACGTAACTCTTTGCGATGAACTCTTTATCACCTCCATAATCGAGAGACATCTCCTTAGCCTTTTAGTCACTAAGGATAATCTTGACTGCTGTCCAGTGATCCACTCCTGGATCACTTTTGTACCCCTTGACTGACTCATGGCAAGGCACACACCAGGTGCGATACATAGCATGGCATAATATAGAGCCTATGGCTAAGGCATATGGGACGACGTTCGTCCTTTCTCTTTCTTTTGCCGTTGTCGAGCTTTGAGTCTCACTCAACTTCACACCTTACAAATCAGGCGAGAACTCTTTCTTTGACTGATCCATTTTGAACTCTTTCAAAATCTTGTCAAGGTATGTACTCATTGAAAGTCTCATCTAGCATCTTGATCTATCTCTATAGATCTTGATGTTCAACAATTAGGTAGCTTTATCCAGGTCTTCCTTTGAAAAACTCTTTTTAAACAACCGTTTATGCTTTCCAGAAATTCTACATCATTTCCGAATAGCAATATGTCATCCACATATACTTATCAGAAACTCTATAATGCTCCCACTCACTTTATTGAAAATACAAGTTTCTCACAAACTTTGTATAGATTTAAAAACTTTGATCACCTTATCAAAGTGTATATTCTAACTCCGAGATGCTTGCTTTAGTCTGTAGAAAGATCACTGAAGCTTGCTCACCTTTTAGCATCCTTAGGACTAACAAAACCTTCTCGTTGTATCTCATACAGCCTTTCCTTAAGGAACGAAACGATGTTTTGGCATCCATCTGCCAGATTTCATAATTGAAAAATGCAGCAACTGCTAACATAATTCCAATAGACTTTAGCATCACTACGAGTGAGAAAGTCTCATCGTAGTCAACTCCTTGAACTTGCCAGAAACTTCTTTGCGACAAGTCAAGCTTTATAAATGGTGACATTCACCATCAGCGTTTGTCTTCATTTTAAAGATCCATTTGTACTCAACGACCTACCGTCTAACGAGCAAGTCTACCAAAGTCTATACTTGGTTTTCATATATGGATCCTTTCTCGGATTTCATGGCCTCTAACCATTTGTCGAAATCCGGGCCCATCATAGCTTCTCCATAGCTCGTAGGTTCATCGTTGTCCAACAACATGACCTCCAAGACAGGGTTGTCGTACCGCTCAAGAGCAGTACACGTCCTTGTCGACCTACGAGGTTCGATAGTAACTTGATCTGAAGCTTCATGATCATCATCATTAACTTCCTCTTCAACTAATGTAGGTTTCACAGAAACATCTTCCTATGTTGCGCTACTCTCTGGTTGAACAAAGGTTCAACAACCTCATCAAGTTCTATCTTCGTCCCACTGAATTCTTTCGAGAGAAACTCTTTCTCGAGAAAGGACCCAGTTTTAGCAACAAACATTTTATGCTTGGATCTGAGATAGAAGGTTTACCCAACTGTCTTTAGGGTATTCTATGAAGATGCATTTGTCCGCTTTGGGTTCGAGCTCATTAGGTGAAAACCCTTTTTCACATAGGTGTTGCAGCCCCAAATATTAAGAAATGACAGCTTAAGTTTCTATCAAACCATAATTCACACGGTGTCATCTCAACGGATTTAAATGGTGCCCTATCTAAAGTGAATGTAGTTGTCTCTAATGCATAACCCCAAAACGATAGTGGTAAAAGGATAAGAGACATCATAATTCGCACCATATCCAATAGAGCACGACTATGACATTCGGACACACTATCACACTATGATGTTCCAGATGGCGTGAGTTGTGAAACAACTTTCACATTGTCTTAAGTTGTATACCAAACTCGTAACTCATATATTCACCTCCACGATCATATCGCGGACATTTTATCTTCTTGTCACGATGATCTTAAACTTCACTCTGAATTTGCTTGAACTTTTTCAAACGATTCCGACTTGCATTTCATTAAGTAAATATACACTATTATCTACTCAAATCATTAGTGAAGGTAAGAAAATAACGATATCCACTGCATGCTACAAGACTCATTGGATAGCATACATCAACATGTATCATTTCCAATAAATCACTTGCCCGCTCCATCAAAGCAGAAAACGGGGTCCTTAGTCATCTTGCCCAAGAGGCATGGTCTGCATGTCTCAACCGATTCGAAATCGAATTAGTCCAAAGATCCATCGGCATGGAGTTTCTTCATGCGCTTTATACCAATATGACATTTAGCGGCAGTGTCACAAGTATGTGGTACTATCATTATTAACTTTGTATCTTTTGGCATTAATGTTATGAACATGTGTATTACTACGATCAAGATTCAACAAACCATTCTCATTGGGTGCATGACCATTGAAGGTATTATTCATGTAAACGGAATAACCATTATTCTTTTACTTAAATGAATACCCATGTTGCAATAAACACGATCTAATCACGTTCATGCTCAATGCAAAACACCAAATAAACATTTATTTAGGTTCGTTACTAATCCCGAAGGTAGATAGAGCGTGCGATGTTGATCACTTCAACCTTGGAAACATTTCCAACACACATCGTCACCTCACCCTTAGCTAGTGCTTCGTTTATTTCGTAGCTTTTATTTCGAGTTACTAACATTTAGCAACCGAACCGGTATCCAATACCCAGGTGCTACTAGGAGTACTAGCAAGGTACACATCAATAACACGTATATCAAATATACTTCTGTTGACGTTGCCAGCCTTTTTATCTACCAAGTATCTAGGGTTGTTCCGCTTCAGCGACCGCTCTCCTCATAATTGAAGCACTTAGTCTTGGGTCTGGGTTCAACTTTGGGTTGCTTCACTGGAGCAGCAACTGACTTGCTATCCATGAAGTTTCCCTCCTTGCTCCTGCCCTTCTCGAAACTAGTGGTTTGACTAACCATCAACACTTGACGCTCCTTCTTGATTTCTACCTTCGTTGTGTCAAACATCGTGAACAGCTCAGGTATCACTATTTCTATCCCTGGCTTTTTTATAGTTCATCACCAAGTTCTAGTAGCTTAGTGACATTGACTTGGAGAACTATATCAATCACTATCTTATCTGGAAGATCAACTCCCACTCGATTCAAGCGATTGTAGCACCCAGACAATTTGAGCACATGCTCAACGATTGAGCTATTCAATTTCAACTTGCAGGCAAAGAATCTTGTTGGAGATCTCATATCTCGCAACACGGGCACGGGCCTGAGATCCTAATTTCAGCTCTTAGAACATCTCATATGTTTCGTGACGTTCAAAACGTTTCAGAGCCTTAATTCTAAGTTGTAATCCATGATGCACTAAACTATCAAGTAGTCATCAGAACGTGCCTGTTAGATGTTCACAACATCTACAAACAACGCTAGAGGGGTTGGCCCACCGAGCGGTGCATTAAGGACATAAGCCTTCTGTGCAGCAATGAGGACAATCCTCAGATCACGGACCCAGTCCGCAATATTGCTACCATCATCTTTCAACTCTATTTCTCTAGGAACATATAAAAATACAAGGGAGCTACAGCGCGAGCAAGTAATCTACAACATAATTTGCAAAGACACTACTGACTATGTTCATGATAATGAGTTCAATTAATCACATTACTGAAGAACTCCCACTCAAATTGACATCCCTCCGGTCATTCGAGTGATACATGATCCAAATTCACCAACTCAAGTCCGATCATCACGTGAGTTGAGGTGGTTTCAATGGTGAACATCATCATGTTGATCATATCTACTATATCACTCATGTTCGACCTTTCGGTCTCTTGTGTTCCGAGGCCATGTCTGTACATGCTAGGCTCGTCAAGTTTAACCTGCGTGTTCTGCATGTGCAACACTTGCTTGCACCCGTTGTATGTGAACGTAGAGTCTATCACACCCGATCATCACGTGGTGTCTCAACACGACGAACTTTCGCAACGGTGCACACTCGGGGAGAACACAATTTTATCTTGAAATTAAGTGAGGGATCACCTTATAATGCTACCGTCATCCTAAGCAAAATAAGGTGCATAAAAGGATTAACATCACATGCAAATCATAAGTGACATGATATGGCCATGAACTTGTGCTTTTGATCTGCATCTTGAAAGCACCGGCATGATCTCCATCGTCACCGACACGACAGCATGATCTCCATCATCTTGATCTCCATCAATGTGTCACCATCGGGGTTGTCACGCCCAACATGCTTCTACTACTATTGCTACCATTTAGCGATAAAGTAAAGCATTACATAGCGCTTAATGATTGACACGCAGGTCATACAATAATTAAAGACAACCCTATGGCTCCTGCCGGTTGTCGTACTTGGCGACATGCAAGTCGCGATAATCTATACATCACATGATCATCTCATACATCACATATATCACATCATGTAATTGGCCATATCACATCACAACATACCCTGCAAAAACAAGTTAGACGTCCTCTAATTGTTGTTGCATGTTTTATGGGGCTGCTACGGGTATCTACCAAGAACAATTCTCATCTACGCAAAAACCACAACGGTGATACACTAGTTGCTTTTCAACCTTCTCAAGGACCGCCTTTGTCGAATCCGATCCAACTAAAGTGAGAGAAACTGGCACCCACAAGCCATCTATGCAACAAGTTGCGGTAGAGGGAACCGGTCTCTCGTAAGCGTACGAGTAATGTTGGTCCGGGCCGCTTCATCTCACAATACCGCTGAACCAAAACACGGCCAAGGGAGGAAGCAATCTAAGCATCAACGCCCACAAACTCTTTGTGTTCTACTTGACATCTCATCTACACATAGACCTAGCTCATGATGCCACTGTTGGGGAACGCCGCATGGGAAACAAAAAATTTCCTACGCACACGCAAGATATATCCATGGTGATGAGCATCTACGAGAGGGAGAGTGGATCTACATACCCTTGTAGATTGCTAAGCGGGAAGCGTTAAGAAACGTGGTTGGTGTAGTCGAACGTCTTCGTGATCCAAATCGTCGAGCGTCCCGCGATCTCATCACGATCCGTCCCGCGATCCAATCATGATCCGTCCCACGAACTCATCATGATCCGTCTGCGATCCAATCACGATTCATCCCGCGAACTCATCACGATCCGTCCCGCAAACTCATCACGATCCGTCTCGCGATCTTGATCACGGTCCTTCCGATCTAGCGCCGAACGGACGACACCTCCGCGTTCAGCACACGTACAACTCAATGATGATCTCCGCCTTCTTGATCAAGCAAGAGGGAGTGGAGAGGTAGAAGAGTTCTCCGGCAGTGTGACGGCGCTCTGGTGATGGTGGTGGAGCTATTCCGGCAGGGCTTCGCCTAAGCACTGCAGAAATCCGATCTAGAGGAGAAACTATGCACTGGAGGAACGGGTAGCACGTGGCTGAAAAACTGTGTGCCAAAACCCTAAACCCTCTAGTATATATAAGAGGAAGAGAGGAGGCTTGGCATAAGGGCAAATCCTACTAGGAGTCTTCGGCCAAAGCTAGGGAGGAGAGTCCTCCTCCTCTTCCAATCCTAGTAGGATTAGGACTCTTCCTTTTTTTTGCCTTTTTTCCACCTTTTATCTTTGGGCTTTTCTTCCCTAACTGCATGGGCCTTGTGTGGGACTTTCACCAGCCCAAAAAAGGCTGGTATTTATTATCCCACAGCCCATGAAGCCTCTTGGGTCGAAATACCCCTCCCGATGGTCTCCCGGTACACTATCGGCACTCCCGGTACATTACCGATGAGCCCAAAACTTTTCCGGCGACCAAAATAGGACTTCCTATATATCAATCTTTACCTCCGGACCATTCCGGAGCTCCTCGTGACATCCGGGATCTCATCCGGGACTCTGAACAACCTTTGGTCACCACCATACATAACTCTATACTACCGAAACGTCGCCAAACCTTAAGTGTGCAGACCCTGCGGGTTCGAGACCTATGTAGACATGACCGAGACACCTCTATGGTCAATAACCAATAGCGGGACCTGGATGCCCATATTGGTTCCTACATATTCTACAAAGATCTTTATCGGTCCAACCTCTATGTCAAGGATTCAGTTAATCTCGTAAGATGTTCCCTTTGTTCTTCGGTATGTTACTTGCCCGAGATTCGATCGTCGGTATCTCCATACCTAGTCAACCTCGTTACCGGCAAGTCTCTTTACTCGTTTCGTAATACAAGATCATGTGACTAAAACTTAGTCACATTGCTTGCAAGGCTTGTTGTGATGTTGTATTACCGAGTGGGCCCTGAGATACCTCTCCGTCACACGGAGTAACAAATCCTAGTCTTGATCCATGCCAACTCAACAGACACCCTCGGAGATAGCTGTAGAGTACCTTTATAGTCACCCAGTTACGTTGCAACGTTTGATATACAAAAGGCACTCCTCCGGTGTCAGTGAGTTGCATGATCTCATGGTCATAGGAACATATACTTGACATGCAGAAAACAGTAGCAATAAACTGACACGATCATATGTTACGTTTGTAGTTTGGGTCTTGTCCATCACACCATTCTTCTAATGATATGATCCTATTATCAAATGACATCTCATGTCCATGGCTAGGAAACCTTAACCATCTTTGATCAACGAGCTAGTCTATTAGAGGCATACTAGGGACATGGTTTTGTCTATGTATCCACACATGCATCTAAGTCTCCGATCAATACAATTATAACATGGATAATAAACGATTATCATGAACAAGGAAATATGATAATAACTAATTTATTATTGCCTCTAGGGCATATTTCCAACATAGCCTCCTTCCGGCACAATATTCGAGATGAATGGCTGGCCCGCCAGCTAGGCCAGGATAAATCTCGGACCATGTCCCCCCTTACCTCCCTCATGACCCGCTTTTGCGCGAGCAAGGACAATTGGCTAGCAAGACCCAGCCACAATTCTAAAGATCCCGTAGCACCTGAAGACCGGGATGGCAACTTAAAACCAAAGCACAATAAGAATAAGCGCCGACACAATAATAGCGATGCCGATGATGCGGCTGTAAACGTCGGATTCCGCAACTCCCGACCTGGGCAGTGGAAGAAACCTCCTAAAGGCAATCACGACGGACCCACTCAGCTCAAGAAGATCATGGAAAGGCCTTGCCAAATCCATGGTACTTCATAAAAGCCCGCCAACCGCACGCACCGCAGCTGCTGGGTGTTTAAACAGGTCGGCAAGATACCACCCGAGGACCAAGGCAAAAGCTCTCGCAGCAAGGACAGGGATGAACCTCGGGGTCCAATTGGTGGCGGACAGAAGAAATTCCCTCCCGAAATCAAAACGGTGAACATGATATACGCCACCCATATACCAAAGAAGGAGAGGAAGTGCGCCCTTCGGGAGGTCTACGATGTGGAACCCATAGCCCCGAAGTACAACCCATGGTCGGCATACCCGAGCACCTTTGATCGGCATGATCATCCGACCAGTATCTGCCATGGGGGTTCGCCAGCCCTCGTCCTAGACCCCATTATAGATGGGTATCACCTCACAAAAGTCCTAATGGACGGAGGAAGTAGCCTCAACCTAATTTACTCAGATACGGTAAAAAAGATGGGCATAGATCCATCAAGGATCAAACCCAGTAGCACTACCTTCAAAGGAGTGATCCAAGGTGTTGAGGCCCGATGTACGGGCTCCGTAACTCTGGAAGTTGTGTTCGGCTCGCCCGATAACTTTTGCAACAAAGATTTAATCTTCAACATTGTGCCCTTCTGCAGTGGCTATCACGCGCTGCTTGGTCGGACAGCGTTCGCTCGTTCCAACACGGTTCCATACTACGCATACCTCAAGCTCAAAATGTCAGGCCCCAAGGGGGTCATTACTGTCAACGGCAATACAGAGCGCTCCCTTAGAACTGAGGAACATGCATTGGCCCTAGCGGCCGAATTTAGCTACAATGAATATCGGCAAGTTCCGGCACCCTCCATAAAGGCACACAAGGCTGGGAGCGAGTTCGGCTTCAGATCGAAAACTCAAATCCTCCCCCCCTCTATAGGGACTCTCCCCCCACCGCACAACCTCAAGACCCGCAAAGTACATGACGAGGAGGCACAACTTCGCACTTAAGATTCCATGGGTAGCGGTGGGGAGATAAAGATGGGTTTTCGGCTCGCCCGAACTTCTACCATCAACATGTCTTCGGACAAAATGCATGCGCTCCTAAAAGAGCTTGCCTATGGCATAAAGCTCACCTACAATTCGACGGCCTCTCGAGATTTTGTTGGCAAAATCCGCCTGCCAAACACTGACACCCATCAAGGTGCATTCAAGAGCAGGAGTCAACTAGCAAGGGGGCATATCGAGGACGTTAGGTTACCAATCGAAGACCCCTGGTACAACAACTACTGTATGTTTTTTTCACATACCTGTAAATAGTTGCTTCGGCAATCCGAGTTATAAGAGTTGTTGAGAAAAGTCAAAATTGCGTGGATTAGGGGGTCCTCGGATAGCCGACCTATTGTTATGGGCTGGACTATGAGGGCTACTTACCGAACACCGGAAGATTTGAAGGACCAGTCTCCAGGATGGAAGCTTCGGAAAGCACGGCTTGCGCGCCATGTTTGATGTAGTAAATAGGCATGTTTATCTCTTAGGCATGTAACTGATCATGTGTAAACCCTAGGCCTCCTCGACACCTATATAAGTCGGAGGGTTTTAGGGTATAGATGTAGAACAACTCATCTAGGGTTAGCTATTCGATCTCTATAGCGACCCGACCTGAAAGGTCGAATCTTCGGTGTTTCTGTACCATCCCAAGATCATGTTGGTACACACACACGGTACATCAATGTATATATCAAAGGGAAATCACACAGCATTAATTAATCGAAATCTCATATCGAGTCCTTTATTACAATAAGAATTACAATAAAGTGGCTGAAGGCCAACTCATGAGAATAACTAAACTTGCGGAAGCTTCAAAGGTAGTTGAGTCCATCTGACTCCAAGGGCATCTCACCGAGCGTAGAGCGTATCCTCACTCCTGGTCGGAAAAGTACTCTGCAACATGATACGTTGTAGCCGTGTAGGCAAGCATATTGAATATGCCGACAGAGTCACAAGAGAGGGGGTAAAAATAATCATCTAGTCTATATGCAAATATGGCAGGTGGGGTAGTAAGTTTTTGCATAAAGCCAAATTTTTCCTACAACAAGAGAGGGCAAAGGCATAATTACTACAATGTTGGTTGATTAATGAGATGGTTCCACCAACCAATTCTCATACCCAAGTTGACATTAATACCCACATCAATGTAATTAAATTGTGTTGAGAGTTCCAGATAGTTTCAGTTCCTTTGGCTCAAACTGTCCATGACCATGGACACGGCTAATCGATTAGGTTTGGGTACTCTGTAGAGTTTTGCACACGTTCCCCACAAGATTTGATCGCCTCCGTTGGACTGCTCACACTTCATGGTGTTTGAGAAATGGATGACCAAAACATGGTCTTCAAAAGGGTTTCCCCGAGACTCTGTCGGTGCCCATCCTTTCCTACCGTTCTTCTACATCTCATAGCACCGCCTGTCCAGGGTCACCACAATATCCAACCAAGCCAGAACCCATAATGGCTTATGGCTGTGTAGGTAAGCCTTGGGTCTTGAAGCATCCATCCATCTCTTTGTTCCTGGGTGGACCTTTCCGCATGAATACTGGCACTTCTCCAGCATCATCTAGGCTAACCACTGGTTTCTCCAGGGTGCTGTTCAACCGTCATCCACCCAGAGGTAAGTTGAAAAACTTCGAGTCTTGAAGACTTGATCATCATGTAGGTCTTGAAATTATTAACTCACAACTCTCATGAATCACACAACCAACCCCGTCTACTAATAGCATAGCAAAATGTAAAACAACGTTTCCCGGGGCCAATGTGTCAAAGGGTTGAGGGGTACCTACCACATGATACTACAACAAGTAACCAAGTTTCCAATTTACCTACTTTGCATGTAATTGGGGAGATGGAAGAACTAATGCAATAAAACATAGGTATACATGGTCAAAGTGACTTGCCTTGCTGACGATCCTCGTAATCAAGTGACTCTAGATAACAAGCTTCGCACTCCGGATGATCTAACGAATCGAACAAGAGCACACCATAAGCATAAATACAAAACAATCCATACAACAAGAAGGTAAAAAAATTCTTCAACAAACAAAAGCAAAATCAAGAGAAGAATCACTTAAAGTATAAGACTATAAAAGTTTGGTGTCAAAATCCCTACTAAGACATACAAGTCAAAATATTTGTTTTGAACAACTAGGTATTTAGATAACATAAAAGTAAATATAAAATTTTATTTGAAAACAACAAGTATTTCATTTTAAAAGTTTTATGCTAAAAGAAGTATTACAAAACTTCTTCTAAACAATTTACATGGTGAAAACAAGATGAACCTATTCAACTAGAGCACAAAACAATTTGAAAAACATATTTTATTAACAGAAAAACGATACACCTAAAGTTGAATCAACAGAACCTAATGAAATCTAAAAACAAAAGTTAAACTAATTTAGGTTGAAATTGAATAAAAATCAATTTACTTAAAACCTATTAAGAACTAGACAGATTCTGTTTTTGTTAAAAACAGTAACCAAATTTATTCAAAAAATCTCAAATTATGTAGAATGATAGGTTTAACTAATACCAAATAGTGGCAAAAAGATTCACTCAAAAATATATTTTTAAGCTCTAGTTATACAGATTTTAGTAATTTAAACAAATTTGATTAGATTCAAAATTTAAAGTTCAAATTTAAAATCTAAGCATACAGACATAAACTACATCAAATAGGTGAACTAATGCAAAAAGAATCAACTAAAAACACTAATTATTTTAAAAGATATGATAAAAACAAAATCAGGATGCATTCTGTTTTCTAAATCAGAAACAGAAAAAGAGAAACTGATAACGATCGGTTAGGGGCCACGTGTCAGGTTGTGACTGGCCGCGAGGGCGTGCGAGTGAGAGTTCACGAGCGGTCGTCCGAGACTTAGTGCGTACCGGTTCGGCTTTTAAATGATCTAATCTAGGGCGTTGATTGCGGATCCGACGGCTACGGCGAGGTGGGGTGACTTACAACGGAGGGGGTCGGGGTTCCGGCGAGGTCGACGGCGGCCGGAGGTCCGTGGTGGTCGTGGGCGACGGTGCAGTGGTCAGGGGCGGCGTCCGAGGTGCTCAGGCGACGGCGGCGAAGCTCCGGCGTCGATTGGCGGCGTCGGAGGGGGTCGGGGCGAGTGTGGGGACGGGCACGAGCTCCGGGAGGTTCGGTCGAGTGTCGAACTCCGGCGAGGTTGTGGGGCAGCGCTCTGGCGAGGTAGAGTGGGGGCTCAGGGTGGAATGGAGCGCGGCGAGGGCTGTGGCTTTTATAGGCCAGGTGCGGGGTCAGGGAAAGGAGAGAGGAGGGAGATCCGGGAGAGAGATCTCCGACGACGGCGGCGCGCGCGCGAGGAAGGAGACGGGCGCGAGGATGACGCCGTCGGTCGGTGGGTCCCGCTTGCCAGTGAGAGAAGAGGTGGGGTTAGCGCGTCGGTTGACCGGTTCGAATTGAATTTGCGAGTTAACGCTTGTGGGCCGGCCCGATTCGATTTAAAACCCTTCCTTTTCTAATATTCAGTGCAGTAAAACTCTTTTAAAAGCATTCAAAACAATTCCAAACTTAGGAATTATATATATCAAAATGATCAGGAGAATTAATGCTATTTAATGAACATTTTTCCTCTCTCATCTTGAATATTTAAAAAAAATTATTTTCAGAAATTGCTTATTTGATTTTAAATCCTTTTGCAATAATTTTTCAAATAGCCCCCTGGTTTTATTGTTCAAATATTTCACCAAGATGCCCCTGGTGTGGAGTGTCATGTTACTCCCCTATTTTCTTTGAACTTTATCAGAGGTTTTCAAATAGGTGAAACAGGAAAAGGGAAAGATGAAAGTGGCCTTTCAGAAATTCAAAGGAAGCACTTCAACCATTTTATTCATTCAAACAATGTGATGATGATGCATAGCTATATTTCATAACATTACAAAATGGAATTTTGGGATGTTACAATCTCGAGGTAGATCAACTCTGTAACCCTCCATATCATCAATACAACCAAGCAGGACGTAGGGTATTACCTCCATAGGAGGGCCCGAACCTGGGTAAATCCTTGTCCCTTCGTCTCCTGATATCGTCGATTCTAGTCTCACAGTTCGGGACCCCCTACTCGAGATCCCCGGTTTTGACACCGACACTGATAAGACCCCTGTGGCAATTCGGGCATGTACGGCATGATGAAGAATGTCATGCCGTGCCCGAGGGTGCTGCTCCGGGCGGGGAAGGACTAGATGCTGAAGTTGAAGCTCGTAGTGAAGCTGGCCGCCTCACCCGTGACGCAGTCCTAAAGCTGCACCGTCTGCTTGTACAGAACGCGACCCCTTGCTCGAGCGTCTGCCTCGTCGCCGAGGAGCTCAATTCTGTCATCAGTGATCATCGCGTTAGCTTCCTCTCTGAAATCGCCGGAGCTGAAGGAGTCGTGGTTGAACAAGAGAGCGATCGCATGATGAACATGTACACAGATGAGCAAGAAGCACAAGACGAGTATGTCAGTCGTTGTTCTACTTGAGTGCAAGTATAGCTTCAACACAGTCATTGTTGCTGCTCTGAGTTTTGATGGGGATTAGAAACAACTAGCAAAAGGGTCCATGCGTTGCAATGAGAGAAAAACTTATAATCTTCAATGACTACGATCACATTTTATTACATCACCGAGGTACACTATCACTCTCAATTTCGTGAAACCATAAAAATGATTAAACCTGTGAACGTTTTTCAAATTCATGAACACTTTTCCAAATTTTCGGATTTTTGTAAAATCAAGAACATTTTTTGAATTCATGAACATTTGATACTATTCGCAAACTTTTCTAAACCATTTTCCTGAATAGGCGAACATATTTAGAATGGACGAACATTCTTTTGAAAGTGGGTGGAACAATTTCTAAAATTCACGAAGATTTTTTTTGATTTAGCGAACATTTTTTAAAACGCATGATCATTTTTTTAATCAACGAACATTTTATGTATAACATACAAAGATCTGTAGCATCATCTCACTTGAGAATGTGATGTGAATGTAAGTTTGAGGGAGACTGGGCTAAGCTTCACATGAGTTCTTATTAAGATGTGGAATTGTGACACAAGGAAGACACGCTCCCTGGCTCCGTGTCGCTCGGGGATCTCATAAATGTTGTTTATCTGGGCCGGGTGACAATATGTGTAAAATAGTGCACATTTATCTCCAGATTCATCAATAGGAGGGACATCCAACAAAATCTCCGATAATACAAGAGAACATAAGGTGCAGCGGACTAGAGTAGATCACCCATTTATGAAAAGAAAACCATGTCAAACATTAGTAACCGTTATAGACATGACATGTCCTCCCTTTTTCAAGAAAAAAAAGTGACATGTCTTTTCGGAGAGCAAATAAAATGAAGATCAGGGGACCCCCAGTGTTAGAGAGACAGTAACCAGACTTACGAAAAAGTAACCATCACTCTGGAAACTGTGAATCACTCGGTTTAAAAATCCGTGAAAAATAAGATGTTTTATCCCAATAAGATAGTTTCAAACATGTGTACAAATTACTGCTAATGTGTACAAGCTAGATGTCAAGTCTTGACACCATAGTTGGCCGTGCATGGCAAGTAGAAATTTCTAGGCTTCAGTAGTAGCATCGGCACTAATAGTCCCATATGCAAATAATCAGAAAACATAATATTCGAACAACCTCGTATCATAGAATTGCTTCCATAGCGAACTGACTCAAAGATGATGATGTAGATCTTGCGGATGGTCGACCACCGCAAGTCCAGTACTTCATCATCCAAAGCCGCTGCGAGCACTGGCCATGCGCCCCACCGTGAAATGTTGCGCACTACTGCCTGATATGCTGCTAGCCCCGTACGTACAGACCACCATTGTCGTCGCCACCACCCAGGGCCTGACTTTGCCCTGCCCTGTTAATCATGTTCACCCCGGGGCTCCCAAATAAATTTGGTCAGAATGTGATGGCGATATGCATCGTGGTGATCTCCTGCTTATTGCTTTTAGTGAACTCAGCGCGCTTGGCATTGGGTATGCAATTATCGCTGAGCCACGTCTCATAGTGGAAACATGATGAGCCTCAAATTCTTTCTATCTATATATATATATATTGATGCTAAATGAAATTCCGCACTTGGTTAAAACTAATAGACAATATCCTGTTCTCGCTCTACTTTTAAAAGATCATAATTCAGATGAAAAAAATCAGTACCATTGGAAATCTTATGATAAAGACTGCAGTATTCATGTTGGGGACATGTATAAATTATGAACAAATTAGTCCCAGCTCTCAATTTAAACCTCTACTTGTACCTTTATTTCCAAAATACCAACTGCATCTATTGTGTCTGAGTTCTTCCAGTCTATACATCAAACTATCTTCTTAGTTACTGCATTATATACTCCCTCTATCTCAGTATATATCTAGACCCAAAAAATCTTACATTTTGAGACAGAGGGGGTAGATGTTATCTTTAAAACGTAACTGGTCAGCTCAGATGAATTTCTTCTCAGTGGATGCCTGCTCCTTCGTTTGGCGAAGCACACATCAGCCTGAACCAGCGCCCTTTAGGAGCCAGCAAAATTTTTAAGCGGTTTCTTTAAGGAAAAGTAAAACCAGTTCTGAATTGCAGAGCATGTATAAATTGAAAAGAAAAAAGGCTCTGAATCTGCATCTCGGCAACACACTTCACACCCTTCACCCCAGTAGAGAACCAAGTCTGAAAGTCCTCTGGATTCTATCACATCATGCATTCGTCCATGACAAATGCATCTCTGTGGACTTTGATTTCCGATTCTCCTACAACCAGAGCGTTTTTCAAAAAACCCAACCAAAGTGTACACAATTAGTTTCAGTTCGTACATTTGCAAAAGCAAGTGCCATGTTCTCTCTAGTATGCCGACTTGGGTCAGTTTAGCTGCTTGATCAAAACAACCCCAAATTAGTATGGTTGAACAGTTTAAATGACGTATCTTGGCTACACGGGCGGATGTAATTCAGGTCAACTTCTGCAATTCGATCCAAATCAGATGCGAGTCTCACACGCGAGCACGGCTCTGCCCACGGCCCGCAGCCCCTGAAGAAAGATGTTGACGCCCGCACTATCCCGCTGCATCCGCCGTCGCAGGCTCCGGGACAGCACCTCCTCCGCTTCACCCATCAAACCACGGCCCCAGCCCCGGCTCCATCGGCCCCCTGAAGAAGGATGTTGACGCCCGCACTGTCCCGCTGCATAGCCACCGCCAAAGTGCCAAGCCCTCGCGATCGCCGCCACTCTTGTGCCTTCTCGCGCCCGTGCCCGCCCCATCGGCTCGCCGCCGGCAAGAATGACCCGCCGGAGCACCCCGAGCTCCTCATCTCCTTGCCGGAAGACGCCTCCGCCGCCGGGAATGGATTCACAACTGCTAGCCATTGCAAGCTCTATTGAACTTTGGCGCCAAGCAGAACAAACAAGCCTACAGAGCCCATTCTCGGATCCACCGTGAGAAATCAACCAGCAGTAGAAGTTTCTCCGAGACCCTGGCAAAGTCCAGATACCCAAGTTTATAACTTTTGTTTAATTTTTAGATGCCGCAAGACTGGTCCTAGGACTCTCACCCCACGTTTTTTTTCACCACTGCTTTCTGGTTATGAATGAAATCGCCAGCGATTCACTTGATCTTTCAAAAAAAACTGCTAGCCTGGCGGTTTCGTGAAGGACATGAATGGATAAGTTCCATGGTGCCGGTTTGTGATTGCTAGGGCGGTTTACGTAAAAATGAAACGTTTTCTTAACTTTAAATAGGACGACGGGTTGAATTCCACAAAATAGAAAGACTTTTTTGTAAAACCTGGATGACGTACAACCAGAAGTTATTTATGCTTTATTTATTATTATTATTATTATTAAGATAGAGATAGCAGCGCACGTGCTAACATGCCCCTCTTCTAAATAGTACTACTACATCCAGCAGTCATTAGTGTACGTTTTTTCAATCGGATTTGCCTAAAATTAGTTGACTGAGACTACTACATCCATTGATTTTGCATTAAGATTCATGCAAACAATTTTTTTCAGTCTTTTTCTTTTTGCATACTATATTACTTGACTGAGACTTCGCGAAGTCTCAATCAACTGAGACCTAGACACATCCTTTCTCAATTATAGATGACATAGAAGTCTCAACCATTGTAAGCGACATCTTAGGACCAGGGTGGACTGGGATCCAGTGACTTGTCTCTTGCAAGTCACCTTGTAACTGGTTCCCTCTCATCAGCCCTCCAAACAACATCCAATGGACAGCAGCGACCTGAAGCAAAAGAGGCATACACACTATGCCCGGACATCCATCCAACCACAGCAAAACAAAGAAAGCTTGAGTCATACTTGGCTGTTTAGTCACTAGATAATACAAGCAACAGTTTTCAGTCAGCTAACAATACAAACTTAATAGTAAGCAGAGAAATTAGCATAGTATTTTTTGCAGTAAACAGTAAGCAATATTGCCATCCTTCCATACAGTACATTTTTCTTCAGATTTCTTAAAAGACAACAAGCCACTTGTCATTGTAATTCCTAAGCTCCAGTACAATTTCAGAACCAAGTGATACTACTGAAGCAAGGATTCAAGTGTAGAAATTTGGCCATTTCACTTGTACAATTAGGCCACAAAATACTATGGTTAGCCCCAAAAATACTATAGTTAACCATATCCAAAATACGATCTAACGAACTTCCATGCTAGAACATATCAACACCATCACAAGGTGGAGCCAACAAGAGCTGTTGGGTGAAATTGATGATGCCATTCCATTGTCGAAGCTCCAAATCTGCTCCTTTGTTGTTTTCATGCCTCTTCACTTGTACTTGAGGTTGTACACCATCCTTTTTATTTGCAGCTTCCCCTTCCTTTTTATTTTGTTGTTGTCATTGAAAAGTATAGTAGTTAGTTTACAAATGAACAACATAAGATGCACCGTTTGCAACATACCTTTGCTCCTTTTTTTGTTGATGAGGTAGCTTTAGTTGATTTGCGCTTCCCCTTGTGTAACGACCCGACCTGAAAGGTCGAATCTCCGGTGTTTCCGTACCATCCCAAGATCATGCTGGTACACACACGGTACATCAATGTATATATCAAAGGGAAATCACACAGCATTATATTAATCGAAATCTCATATCGAGTCCTTTATTACAATAATCATTACAATAAAGTGGCTGAAGGCCAACTCAAGAGAATATCTAAATCTTGCGGAAGCGTCGAAGGTAGATGAGTCCATCTGACTCCAAGGGAATCTCACTGAGCATAGAACGTGTCCTCACTCCTGGTCGGGAAAGTACTCTGCAACATGATACGTTGCAGCCATGTAGGTCAGCATATGGAATATGCCGGCAAAGTCACAAGAGAGGGGTGAAAAGATAATCATCTAGTCTATATGCATATATGGCAGGTGGGGTGGTAAGTTTTTGCGTAAAGCCAAGTTTTTCCTACATCAAGAGAGGACAAAAGCAAAATTTTACTAAGTTGGTTGATTAATGAGATGGTTCCACCAACCAATTCTCATACCCAAATTATTAATACCCACATCATCATACTAATTGTGTTGAGAGTTCCGGAAGTTTCAGTTCCTTTGGCTCAAGTCGTCCATGACCGTGGACACGGCTAATCGATTAGGTTTGAGTACTCTGCAGAGTTTTGCACACGTTCCCCACAAGATTTGGTCGCCTCCGTTTGATTTCTCGCACTTCAGGGTGTTTGAGAAACGGATGACCAAAACATGGTCTTCCAAAGGGTTTCCCTGCGACTCTATCGGTGCCCATCCTTTCCTACCGTTCTTCTACCTCTCGTAGCACCGCCTGTCCAGGGTCACCACGATATCCAATCAAGCCAGAGCCCATAATGACTTGTGGCTGTGCAGGTAAGCCTTGGGTTTTGAAGCACCCATCCATCTCTTTGTGCCTGGGTGGATCTTTCCGTGTGAATACTGGCCATCTCCAGCATCACCTAGGCAAATCCACTGGTTTCTCCAGGGTGCCGTTCAACCATCATCCACCCAGAGGTATGTCGAAAACTCGGAGTCTTGAATCTTGATCATTATGTAGGTCTTGAAATTATTAACTCTCTCAACTCTCATGAATCACACAACCAACCCCGTCTACTAATAGCATAGCAAAAGTAAAACAACGTTTCCCGGGGCCAAATGTTGTCAAAGGGGTTTGAGAGGGGTACCTACCACATGATACTACTACAATGTAACCAAGTTTCCAACTAACCTATCTTGCATGCAATTGGGGAGATGGTAGAACTAATGCATATAAAACATGGGTAAAACATGATCAAAGTGACTTGCCTGATTGATGATCTTCGTACGTGAGTGACTCTAAGTAACAAGCTTCGCACTCCGGATAATCTAACGAAACAAACAAACACTCAATAAGCATACAACAGAATATTGTAACCCACAAACATCAATCAAGAACTAGTAAACAATCAAGACAAAACAATGCACAATTCACAAGTAAGAAAAACACACAAAGTTTTGTTTACTAGGAGATGATTGATAAAACACCACTAACAAAATAAAACTATTTTGAAATAACAAAACAATTGTTGACAGCAAGGAACAATAAAATATTTTTATTAATAAACAGAAGAAAATCAATTCAAGTTTGTTGGAAAAACTTTTGTAAAGTTTGTAAAAGTTTTGATAAGCACTAAATGGAACAATTATAGTTTTACTAACAAGAGAGCAAAACAAAACTTATTATTTATTAGTAAAACATGTTCTTAACAGAAAAGAATTTACAAATAAACTTGTTTTAGAAAACAAAATTAAATTATATAAAACTTTGTTTGAAAGCAAAACTATTACTAACTAGTTGTTTTAATTAAAATAAACCTACTTTGAAAAGAAGTTGTGATTCCTATCTTAACAAATAAATAAACTAAACAATTTTATATTTTTATTAACAATAAGTAAAACACTAGATGTAAAATCAACAGAACCTACTAAACAAATTAAACTAAATCTAAGTTAAACTAACTAAAACTAAGTAAATAAAACTATATTGTAATACTAAGCAGATTCTGTTTATAGCTAGAACACTAACAATAATCATCTTAAAAATCATCAAACTAAGCATGGTGATAGTCCTAACCAATATCAAACAGTAGCAAAAAGATTCATATCAAAATCTATTTTCAAACTCTAGTTATTCACATTTGAAGATTTTGAGCAAAATTGATTCAATTCAAATTTTATAGTTCAAATTTGAAATTTAAAAGTACAGGGTGAAACTACATGAAAAATGTGAGCTATTGCAAAAATAATCAACTCAAAACACTTAACAGGTTAAAAGATATAAGCAAAACAAAATCAGAAAAGTTTCTGTTAACTAAAACAAAATCAGAAAAAAAATGAAATCTACCGGACGGCCAGGGGCTACGTGGCACTGTCCTATTGGCTAAGGGGTTGTGCGCGCGAGTGTTTGCGGGCGGGCGACCGGTCGGTAGAGAATACCGATTCAGAATTAATTTCGATCTAATCTAAGACGTTGGTTTGCGATCGAACGGCTACGGAGTGGGAGGGGAGCTCACAAGGGAAAGGTCGCCGGCGAGGGGATTCTCCGGTGAGTCCGAGACGAT
Organism: Hordeum marinum; assembly: GCA_022496015.1. Classification (NCBI taxonomy): domain Eukaryota; kingdom Viridiplantae; phylum Streptophyta; class Magnoliopsida; order Poales; family Poaceae; genus Hordeum; species Hordeum marinum. The sequence goes on from CM039673.1 coordinate 301,230,945, forward strand.
GAAGTCGTCGGGGTTGGTGCTTCGGTGGTCGAGGGGGGTAGCGGAGTGGTCCGGGCGACGGAGCTTGACGTCCGGCGTCGATTGGTGGCAACGGTGGGGCGAGAGGTGGACGGAGTCGATGGCTATGGTCGAAGGGAGGTCCGGTGGTCGAAGTTACTCCGGCGAGGAATTGCGGCAGCCTTCAGGCGAGATAGGAGAGGGGTTTGGGGGGAAATGGATGCGGGGACTGGCCGGCTTTTATAGGAGTGTGGGGGAGCGAGGGGGGTTAAGAGGGGCGAGATCCGCGGGGGTGGAAGGAAATGGCCGGCGAGGTCCGGCGCGTGCGGGGAAGGAGAGGGATGACCGGTCAGGCTAACGGTCGGTCGGGGTGGGGTCCAGTGTCAGTGAGAGAGAGAGAGAGGTGAATGCGCGTCGGTCAGCCCACCGGTAACGGTCTCGGCTTTTAAAGCCGTTGGGCCGGCCCGTTTAATACATGAAACCGTTACCGTTTTCTATTAATAATTTTCCAACGACATTCAAAAGCTTTTAAAACATTCAAACCGTTTATAAATATAGGGTTATTATATATCAAAATTAACAGAATAATAAATGCCATTTAGTGAACATTTCTATTCTGTCATTTGAACACTTGAAAAAAATTATTTTCAGAAATTGCCTAATTGTTTTTAAATCCTTTTTCAAATATTTTCAAAATAACCCCTGGTTATTATTGCTCAAATATATCACCAATTAGTCCCTGGTGTGGAGTGTCATGTTCCTCCTCTCTTATTTGAACTTTTTACCAAGATTTCAAATAGGTGAAAGCAACTTAGGGAAAAATAGAAAGGACTTTCAGAAATTTAGAAAGGGCATTTCAACAATACATGTATTCAAGCAATGATGCAGATGAATGCATAGCTATATTTCATAACATTCCAAAATGAAATTTTTGGATGTTACAAACCTACCCACCTTAAGATGAATCTCGCCCTCGAGATTCGGGTTGGCTAGAAAATAGGTGCGGGTGGTCTCTACGAAGATCTTCTTCGCGTTCCCAGGTGGCTTCTTCCTCGGTGTGATGGCTCCACAAAACCTTATAGAACTTCATGATCTTGCTGCGGGTAACTCTATTGGTAGTCTCGAGGATTCTGACAGGCTTCTCCTCGTAGGTCAGATCATTGTTAAGTTGTATGGCCTCTAGGGGCACTGTATCTCTCAAAGGAATATCAGCCATCTCAGTATGACATTTCTTCAGCTGGGACACGTGGAACACATTATGAACTTCGGATAATCCTTCCGGCAATTCCAGTTTGTATGCAACTTCTCCTCTACGTTCAAGAATTTTGTAGGGGCCTATGAATCTAGGTGCTAATTTTCCTTTAACACCAAACCTCTTGATTCCTCGAAGCGGGGATACACGAAGATATGCTCGGTCTCCCACTTCATATGTTACTTCCTTGCGCTTGTTGTCAGCATAGCTCTTCTGCCGGGATTGAGCTATCTTGAGTCTGTCGCGAATCAACTTGACTTTCTCTTCAGAATCTCGGATAAGGTCGGGACCAAAAAGTTTTCGGTCTCCAACACCATCCCACGTCAGTGGTGTTCTGCACCTCCTTCCGTATAAAGCTTCGAAAGGGGCCATCTTCAGACTGGTCTGATAACTGTTGTTGTACGAGAATTCTGCATAAGGTAAGTTGTCATCCCAACTAGATCTATAATCTAGCGCACAAGCTCTCAACAAGTTTTCCAGAATCTGGTTGACTCTCTCAGTCTGTCCATCGGTCTGCGGATGAAAAGCTGTACTGAACTCTAACCTCGTACCCAAAGTTTCATGTAACTGATGCCAAAACTTTGAGGTAAACTGTGTTCCTCTATCTGACACGATATTCCTCGGAACTCCATGCAGACATACGATCCTGGTCATATATATCTTGGCTAGTTTAGCACTGGTATAGGTGGTTTTCACTGGAATGAAATGAGCTACCTTGGTCAAGCGATCTACCACTACCCAGATGGAATCATAACCTGAACGGGTCCTGGGTAATCCTGTCATGAAGTCCATACCAAGCTTTTCCCATTTCCACTCGGGTATCGACAAAGGTTGGAGTAACCCTGCTGGTTTCTGATGTTCTGCTTTTACTCGCTGACAAACATCACATATTGCAACATGTTCCGCAATATCTTTCTTCATACCTGTCCACCAATAACTTTCCTTTAAATCCAGATACATCTTGGTGTTGCCTGGGTGTCTCGAGTAAGGTGAATCGTGTGCTTCCTGAAGTATCAACTTCCTGAGCTCTGGGTCATTGGGCACGTAGATTCGGTTCTCAAACCACAAAGTTCCGTGTTCATCCTCACGAAAACCTTTAGCTTTACCATCTTCCATTCTCTGTTTAATCTCAGCTATCTCCTTGTCCGATTTCTGAACTTCTCGAATTCTTTCGGTCAAGGTGGACTGAATTTCCAGTGTACCAACATATCCTCTTGGAACTATCTCTAGCTTGAGCTCTCTGAGATCATCGGCTAACTCTTGGGGTAATCCTCCCGCTGTGAGTGTGTTCACATAAGTTTTCCGACTCAAGGCATCGGCTACAACATTAGCCTTACCTGGATGGTAATGTAATCTCATGTCATAGTCCTTGATTAACTCTAACCATCTCCTCTGTCTGAGGTTCAACTCTTTCTGAGTGAAGATATACTTCAGGCTCTTATGTTCGGTGTAAACATCACAACTATTTCCGATAAGGAAATGTCTCCAGGTCTTGAGTGCGTGCACTACGGCTGCTAGTTCCAAATCATGGGTGGCATAATTCAACTCATGAGGTCGTAGTTGTCTGAATGCATAGGCTACAACCTTTCCATCTTGCATAAGTACTCCTCCGAGTCCTTGACGTGAGGCATCACAGTAAACCTGGAAGTCCTTCCGAATATTGGGCAAAATCAACACTGGGGCGGTGACCAAACGTCTCTTCAACTCCTGGAAACTGGCTTCACATTCCTCAGTCCAAACATACTTAGATTCTTTCTTCAACAACTCTGTCATGGGCTTGGCAATCTTTGAGAAATTCTCAATGAATCTCCGGTAATATCCGGCAAGTCCGAGGAAACTGCGGATCTCCTTAACTGAAGTGGGTGACTTCCACTCGGTGACGGCTTCAACCTTAGTGGGGTCTACGGCTATTCCTTCTCCGGAAATAACATGTCCAAAGAATCCGACTTCCGTCAGCCAAAATTCACATTTGCTGAACTTGGCATATAACTGATGCTCTCTCAGCTTCTCCAGAACTAAACGCAGATGTTCCTTGTGTTCTTCCTCGTTCTTGGAGAATATCAAAATGTCATCGATGAACACCATGACAAACTTGTCCAAATATTCCATGAACACTTTGTTCATCAAATTCATGAAGTAGGCAGGAGCATTAGTCAAACCAAAGGACATGACTGTATACTCGTACAAGCCATACCTTGTGGTGAAAGCCGTTTTGGGTATATCCTGTTCACGAATCTTCAGCTAATGATACCCTGATCGAAGATCGATCTTAGAGAATACTTTGGCGCCTACTAGCTGATCAAACAAATCATTAATCATCGGCAGAGGGTACTTGTTCTTGATAGTCACCTCGTTCAAGGCACGATAGTCAACTACCATTCTCAAGGTTTTATCCTTCTTCTCCACCAAAAGAACTGGGGCTCCCCAAGGTGAAGAACTTGGGCGTATATAACCTTTGTCCAATAACTCCTTAATTTGCTTCTTGATTTCCAACAGATCATTTGCGGGCATCCGATAGGGTCTCTTGGAAATTAGGGTTGTCCCTGGCTGTAGCTCTATTAGGAACTCAATCTCCCTATCTGGTGGCATTCCTGGTAATTCTTCCGGAAATACATCCAGAAAGTCTTTTACCATAGGTACTTCCTCCTGAACAACTCCTGTGAGGGCATTTAACCGAGCACTCATACGTGTGCGTCGGGATACATACTTAATCCTCTTGTTCTCCGGGGTGGTGAGTGAAACAGACTTGCTAGGGCAATCAAGATTTCCTTCATACTTGGTCATCCAATCCATGCCTAGGATTACATCCAATCCCTGGGATTCTAAGACGATGAGGTCGGTGGGAAAAACATGATTTCCTATATTGAGTTTCAAGGCATGGCATCCTATCCCTGCCATCATCATACCTCCTGGGGAACTGACCTTAATGGGCTGACTAAGGGTTTTGGTGGGCAAACCATACTTATCCACAACTACCCTTGATATGAATGAATGAGTTGCACCGGAATCAAAAAGTACTGTAACTGGACGTGAATGCAATAAAAACTTACCAACCACAGTCTCGGGTTGATCATAGACTTCTTCCACGTCGAGGTGGTTCACCTGGGCACGAGGAAAAGGGTTGGGCTTCCTGGCTGCGGAGTTGCCGTTTCCACTTCCCTGCTTGCTCTGGGGACACTCAGTAGCATAGTGCCCTGTCTTCTGGCACTTGAAACAGGTGATGTGACTCAGATCCTTCTGAGTAGGAACGTGACGGTGTTGATTGTTGTTCCCATTCCCATTGTCAGTCTTGAAGTTGCCATGGTTGGGACGGGCATTCCCATTTCCTCCATGGTTGTGGCTTCCATGGTTGTGCACAGCATGAGTGTGCCTTCCAAACTTACCGGTACCTGATCCGGTATTTCCTGAGTACGGGGAGTAGCGGGGCTTCTGATGAGCTCCAGAGTTGAACTTCCCCTGGGTGTACTTCCTCTTGTGGTTCTCAATTTGCTGTTGTTTTCCCTCCAAAATGAGTGCCTTATCCACCAGCTCTTGCTAGTTGTTGAAAGTAGCCACTACCAGCTGCATGCTCAACTCATCGTTGAGTCCTTCTAGAAACTTCTCTTGCTTCGCCGCATCATCGGCCACATCTCCTGGGGCATAACAGGCCAACATGCTGAACTCTTCCACATATTGGGCCACTGAGCGATTTCCCTGGCGCAAGTTGCGAAACTTGCGCTTCTTCAGACTCATGGCTCCAGCTGAAACATGTGCGGTGCGAAAAGCAAGCTTGAACTGCTCCCAAGTCACATCTGCAATGGGATAGGTGGTGATGTAATTCTCCCACCATGAAGCTGCTGGTCCTTCAAGTTGATGTGCGGCAAATCGCACCTTCTCAGCATCAGTACATCCAGCGGTGACAAGTTCTCTCTCCATCTTACGGAGCCAGTCATCTGCTACAATGGGTTCAGTACTGTTGGAGAAAGTTGGAGGGTTCAACCTCAGAAAACGGGTGAGATTGTCAGTATGGGGTGGATGGTGGTTGTTGTTGTTCTGATTGTTGGTCTGATTCTGGATCAATAGCTGCATCAGTGCATTCTGCTGCTGAAGGAGTTGCGTGAGTTCCGGCGGGAAAGTGAAGTCGGTCTCACGTCATGGAGGCATCTTGCTGTTTTCAGAGGGGTGAGAATTAGAATAGAACAAGGGTCTAAAAGAAGAAATTCACTACCCATATGCAATGCAACAAACATATCACACCAAACACTCATTCATTTATTCAATCAATGTCAAACATCGGGAATACAAATCTCAATCAAACTAAGCATCGACCTACGCTTTTAACGTTGAAAAGATACATGGAGGGCATAACTAATGTTTTCCTCAGAAGTACATGGTGACTGAGTCTCCTCCAGTGGTGCTCTCCTCATAGTCATCATCGTCGCTGATGAAAGGAGCCAAGTCTCCCTCGGGATGAAGATTTTCACCCATGTCCATCTGTTCCTCCAAAGTGGCGATACGAATGTTCAGCCTGTCGATCCTCTCTAAGAAATCCTTCACCTCATATTCATGTTCATAGTTGGCTTCCCGCAAATCAGCTTCGAGGTCAATCTCACGGTTCATCAGATTCTTGATTGTCTTCGTATCAGCATGAACTCAAAGCTCCAGAGTCCTGATGTGAGTCTCCAGAGTCTGGATATAGGAAATAGTGGTGTCTGAAGTGGGAGGAGTTATGATGTTTCCATTGGCATCTCTGCGACAAACCACGCTGAGTCCTGGTGAAATGGTTCCACCTCTGTATTCCTCCTGAATACGTCCAAGGGCACGATGAATGGCCATGTCTCTCCCAAGTATCCAACTGGGTGCCACGAACTTGAGGTCGATGGGTTCCTTCCGATTCCCAAAGGTCTTCCCTGGGATATGCACCTCGATCCTGTAGCGTCCATCTTGAGGAAATGACATGATAGGAATCCCGGTGATGCTCGGCAATGCAATCCTTACGTCCTTGATGATCCTCATCAGCTCCTTACCAAAGGGCATCGTTGCGTCAGGCTGGCAAAACTCCGTGATCAACACTGGGATGAAGGTGGCCATCTATAAATTTTGAAATAATCGGAGAAGAGTCAGAAAAGAATAGATGAGAGTATAAGAATTTTAAAGACAAAGAGAAACAATCCTAAGGCTTTCTAGTCCTAGAGGTTACGTCCTACGGTCAGCGTGTGCTCTGAGACCATTTCTGTAACGACCCGACCTGAAAGGTCGAATCTCCTGTGTTTCCGTACCATCCCAAGATCATGCTGGTACACACACGGTACATCAATGTATATATCAAAGGGAAATCACACAGCATTATATTAATCAAAATCTCATATCGAGTCCTTTATTACAATAATCATTACAATAAAGTGGCTGAAGGCCAACTCGTGAGAATATCTAAATCTTGCGGAAGCGTCGAAGGTAGATGAGTCCATCTGACTCCAAGGGCATCTCACTGAGCATAGAACGTGTCCTCACTCCTGGTCGGAAAAGTACTCTGCAACATGATACGTTGCAGCCATGTAGGTCAGCATATGGAATATGCCGGCAAAGTCACAAGAGAGGGGTGAAAAGATAATCATCTAGTCTATATGCATATATGGCAGGTGGGGTGGTAAGTTTTTGCGTAAAGCCAAGTTTTTCCTGCATCAAGAGAGGACAAAAGCAAAAATTTACTAAGTTGGTTGATTAATGAGATGGTTCCACCAACCAATTCTCATACCCAAATTATTAATACCCACATCATCATACTAATTGTGTTGAGAGTTCCGGAAGTTTCAGTTCCTTTGGCTCAAGTCGTCCATGACCGTGGACACGGCTAATCGATTAGGTTTGAGTACTCTGCAGAGTTTTGCACACGTTCCCCACAAGATTTGGTCGCCTCCGTTTGATTTCTCGCACTTCAGGGTGTTTGAGAAACGGATGACCAAAACATGGTCTTCCAAAGGGTTTCCCTGCGACTCTATCGGTGCCCATCCTTTCCTACCGTTCTTCTACCTCTCGTAGCACCGCCTGTCCAGGGTCACCACGATATCCAACCAAGCCAGAGCCCATAATGACTTGTGGCTGTGCAGGTAAGCCTTGGGTTTTGAAGCACCCATCCATCTCTTTGTGCCTGGGTGGATCTTTCCGTGTGAATACTGGCCATCTCCAGCATCACCTAGGCAAATCCACTGGTTTCTCCAGGGTGCCGTTCAACCATCATCCACCCAGAGGTATGTTGAAAACTCGGAGCCTTGAATCTTGATCATTATGTAGGTCTTGAAATTATTAACTCTCTCAACTCTCATGAATCACACAACCAACCCCGTCTACTAATAGCATAGCAAAAGTAAAACAACGTTTCCTGGGGCCAAATGTTGTCAAAGGGGTTTGAGAGGGGTACCTACCACATGATACTACTACAATGTAACCAAGTTTCCAACTAACCTATCTTGCATGCAATTGGGGAGATGGTAGAACTAATGCATATAAAACATGGGTAAAACATGATCAAAGTGACTTGCCTGATTAATGATCTTCGTACGTGAGTGACTCTAAGTAACAAGCTTCGCACTCCGGATAATCTAACGAAACAAACAAACACTCAATAAGCATACAACAGAATATTGTAACCCACAAACATCAATCAAGAACTAGTAAACAATCAAGACAAAACAATGCACAATTCACAAGTAAGAAAAACACACAAAGTTTTGTTTACTAGGAGATGATTGATAAAACACCACTAACAAAATAAAACTATTTTGAAATAACAAAACAATTGTTGACAGCAAGGAACAAATAAAATATTTTTATTAATAAACAGAAGAAAATCAATTTAAGTTTGTTGGAAAAACTTTTGTAAAGTTTGTAAAAGTTTTGATAAGCACTAAATGGAACAATTATAGTTTTACTAACAAGAGAGCAAAAAAAAACTTATTATTTATTAGTAAAACATGTTCTTAACAGAAAAGAATTTACAAATAAACTTGTTTTAGAAAACAAAATTAAATTATATAAAACTTTGTTTGAAAGCAAAACTATTACTAACTAGTTGTTTTAATCAAAATAAACCTACTTTGAAAAGAAGTTGTGATTCCTATCTTAACAAATAAATAAACTAAACAATTTTATATTTTTATGAACAATAAGTAAAACACTAGATGTAAAATCAACAGAACCTACTAAACAAATTAAACTAAATCTAAGTTAAACTAACTAAAACTAAGTAAATAAAACTATATTGTAATACTAAGCAGATTCTGTTTATAGCTAGAACAATAACAATAATCATCTTAAAAATCCTCAAACTAAACATGGTGATAGTCCTAACGAATATCAAACAGTAGCAAAAAGATTCATATCAAAATCTATTTTCAAACTCTAGTTATTCAGATTTGAAGATTTTGAGCAAAATTGATTCAATTCAAATTTTATAGTTCAAATTTGAAATTTAAAAGTACAGGGTGAAACTACATGAAAAATGTGAGCTATTGCAAAAATAATCAACTCAAAACACTTGACAGGTTAAAAGATATAAGCAAAACAAAATCAGAAAAGTTTCTGTTAACTAAAACAAAATCAGAAAAAAAATGAAATCTACCGGACGGCCAGGGGCTACGTGGCACTGTCCTATTGGCTAAGGGGGTGTGCGCGCGAGTGTTTGCGGGCGGGCGACCGGTCGGTAGAGAATACCGATTCGGAATTAATTCCGATCTAATCTAAGACGTTGGTTTGCGATCGAACGGCTACGGAGTGGGAGGGGAGCTCACAAGGGAAAGGTCGCCGGCGAGGGGATTCTCCGGCGAGTCCGAGACGGCGAAGTCGTCGGGGTTGGTGCTCCGGTGGTCGAGGGGGGTAGCGGAGTGGTCCGGGCGACGGAGCTTGACGTCCGGCGTCGATTGGTCGCAACGGTGGGGCGAGAGGTAGACGGAGTCGATGGCTACGGTCGAAGGGAGGTCCGGTGGTCGAAGTTACTCCGGCGAGGAATTGCGGCAGCCTTCCGGCGAGATAGGAGAGGGGTTTGGGGGGAAATGGATGCGGGGACTGGCCGTCTTTTATAGGAGTGCGGGGGAGCGAGGGGGGTTAAGAGGGGCGAGATCCGCGGGGGTGGAAGGAAACGGCCGGCGAGGTCCGGCGCGTGCGGGGAAGGAGAGGGATGACCGGTCAGGCTAACGGTCGGTCGGGGGTGGGGTCCAGTGTCAGTGAGAGAGAGAGAGAGGTGAATGCGCGTCGGTCAGCCGACCGGTAACGGTCTCGGCTTTTAAAGCCGTTGGGCCGGCCCGTTTAATACAGGAAACCGTTACCGTTTTCTATTAATAATTTTCCAACGACATTCAAAAGCTTTTAAAACATTCAAACCATTTATAAATATAGGGTTATTATATATCAAAATTAACAGAATAATAAATGCCATTTAATGAACATTTCTATTCTGTCATTTGAACACTTTGAAAAAAAGATTTTCAGAAATTGCCTAATTGTTTTTAAATCCTTTTTGCAAATATTTTCAAAATAACCCCTGGTTATTATTGTTCAAATATATCACCAATTAGTCCCTGGTGTGGTGTGTCATGTTCCTCCTCTCTTATTTGAACTTTTTACCAAGATTTCAAATAGGTGAAAGCAACTTAGGGAAAAATAGAAAGGACTTTCAGAAATTTAGAAAGGGCATTTCAACAATACATGTATTCAAGCAATGATGCAGATGAATGCATAGCTATATTTCATAACATTCCAAAATGAAGTTTTTGGATGTTACACCTTGAGTAACTTATCAAGCCAAGTATTCTTTCTCCTTAAGTTTGATGAGTGAACCCTTTCTTCTTCAGCCGTGCAGAACTAAGCAACTCATCTATTTGCTACACTTTTGGGTCAATATTTTCTTTGTCTTTATATGGTTCACTTATAGAACTAGTGATCGCATTGAGTAAATCCTCTATGTGTGGAGCAACGGAATCAAGTGCAATTTCCAGTAAGACATAACATTCCGGAGAGTTGGCTGATTTGTGTGCCATATTGTGAAACTTATAAGATAGGTCCTTGTATCGAAGTTGAGCTTCCAATTTTGGATTTTCTATCACATTCCTTCCTTGCCTATCTTGTATACTTCCATTGTGTGCTTCTCTAGTCGATCTCTTTAAGAAATAATGGTTTGACTATGTCTTTATGTTCATGAAGTCAAGAACTTTTAGACCATGTCCACACAATATCCTTGTCCTATTAAACATTTGACAACTACAAGAAATCGTTTGGGTCAAAGGAACACCTATCACTATGCGCTCCTCCTCAAACTGCAAATCACCATGCAAACTCCCAATGGCAATAGCAAATTTGTTATTTTCATCCAATACTCTACAACATACAACCATGGATCTTTCATACTTACCTTGGAAAGCTTCAAAAATAATTGGAGTGTATACTTTGCTTGCTTGCACCAACATAGGGGTGCACATCTTAATTCTTAGTAACTTTTTCCTCGCTTCGAATTCCCAATCCAATTCCTTTGTTCTTTTTACTTTCACCATCCTCTCAAAATGCATCAAGAATAGAACAATATGAAAATCTGATTTCAAATGATTCTTCAATGCATTATTGAAGCTTTCACTTAATTGTGTACTTCTCACTCCCAAACTAAAGACATCTCTCATATAGCATTCAACCCATTTTTCTTTCACCTTGTCGATACTATCCAACCAAGTTTGCTTGTGCACCTTTAGCCTCATATTGTCAAACGCTTCTTGAAACGCCGCCTTGTCCTCATAGCCATACATACAAGCACTAAAATCAGTGAGAATATGAGACTTTTCTTCTTCCTCCATTTCATCTCTCTCTTCCACTTCATCTTTCTCGTCACCCTTCACTGGAGATAAATGTTTGCAAGCATTTTGCATTATGTGAAAGGTGCACAATCCATGGTATAATTCCATGGAGATCTCCAGTGGCGCTCCTCCCTGACCCTGATGCTTCGCGGCAGCAGGTCCCCGGGCCGTCGGGGCGCTCCTCCCTCATCCTCACAGTCGCCCGGCGGCTGCTCCAAGCCGGCGCGCGAGAGCAGGGGATGCTCGCACCAAACCGTCCTTTCCCCGCTAGGATATTGTGCAGGATGGGCCGCTGTGATATAAGTTGGAGCTGTTTTTCTTTGGTTCACTAGTGTCCCTTAGATGTTGTTTGAACGGCAGATTAGAGGCCGCCAGTCACAACGTGACTTGCTATAGACCAGTCACTGGATCTCCCTCCGACCAGGATGTAGCGCACAAGTGTTGGAAATATGCCCTAGAGACAATAAATAAAGTGTTTATTATTGTATTTCCTTGTTCATGATAATCGTTTATTATCCATGCTATAATTGTATTAATTGGAAACATGGATACATGTGTGGATACATAGACAAACACAATGTCCCTAGTATGCCTCTAGTGATCTAGCTCGTTGATTGAAAGATGGTTAAGGTTTCCTAGCCATGGACATGAGATGTCATTTGATAATGGGATCACATCATTAGGAGAATGATGTGATGGACAAGACCCAAACTACAAACGTAGCTTATGATCATGTCAGTTTATTGCTACTGTTTTCTGCATGTCAAGCATATGTTCCTATGACCATGAGATCATGCAACTCACAGATATCGGAGGAGTACCTTGTGTGTATCAAACGTCGCAACGTAACTGGGTGACTATAAAGGTGCTCTACAGGTGTCTCCGAGGGTGTCTGTTGAGTTGGCATGGATTGAGACCGGGATTTGTTACTCCGTGTGACGGAGAGGTATCTCAGGGCCCACTCGGTAATACAACATCACAATGAGCCTTGCAAGCAATGTGACTAATTATTAGTTGCGGGATCTTGTATTACAGAACGAGTAAAGAGACTTGCCAGTAACGAGATTGAACTAGGTATGGAGATACCGACGATCGAATCTCGGGCAAGTAACATACCGAAGAACAAAGGGAACATCATACGGGATTAACTGAATCCTTGACATAGAGGTTTGACCGATAAAGATATTCGTAGAATATGTAGGAACCAATGTGGACATCTAGGTCCCGCCATTGGTTATTGACCGTAGAGGTGTCTCGGTCATGTCTACATAGTTTCGAACCCGCAGGGTCTGCACACTTAAGGTTTGGTGACGTTTCGGTAGTATAGAGTTGTGTATGGTGGTGACCGAAGGTTGTTCGGAGTCCCGGATGAGATCCTGGATGTCACGAGGAGCTCCGGAATGTTCCGGAGGTAAAGATTCATATATAGGAAGTCGCAGTTTGGTCGCCGGAAAAGTTTCGGGAGTATCAGTAGTGTACCGGGAGTGCCGGTAGTGTACCGGGAGACCTTCGGGAGGGGTATTTCGACCCAAGAGGCTTCATGGTCTGTGGGAAAGTATTAACCAGCCCTTAGTGGGCTAGTGTAACCTCCACATAAGGCCCATGCGGCAGGAAGAAAGAGACCCAAAGGAAAAAGGTGGAAAAAAGGCCAAAAAAGGAGCAATCCTAGTCCTACTAGGATTGGAGGAGGAGAGTCCTCCTCTCCCTCCTTGCCTTGGCCGAATCCAAAGAGGGCCAGCCCTTGTGGCCAGCTTCTCCTCTCCTCCTATATATATTGGTGGAATAGAGGGCTTTTGCACTAGTTTTTACGGCCACGTGCTACCCGTTCCACCGGTGCTCCTCTAGATCGGTTTTCCGCAGCGCTTAGGCAAAGCCCTGCCGAAATAGCTCCACCACCATTGCCGGAGCGTCGTCACGCTGCCAGTGAACTCTTCCTCCTCTCCACTTCCTCTTGCTGGATCAATACGGTGGAGATCGTCATCAAGCTGCACGTGTGCTGAACGCGGAGGTGCCGTCCGTTCAGTACTAGATCGGAAGGATCGTGATCAAGGCCACGAGACGATCCTGATTGGATCGTGGGACGGATCGTGACGAGATCACGGGACGGTTCATGATTGGATCGCGGGACGGTTCGTGATTGGATCGCGGGACGCTCGGCGATTTGGATCGTGAAGAAGTTCGACTACACCAACCGCGTTTCTTAACGCTTCTCACTTAGCGATCTACAAGGGTACGTAGATCAACTCCCCCTCTCGTAGATGCTCATCACCATGGATAGGTTTGCGTGTGCGTAGAAATTTTTTGTTTCCCATGCAATGTTCCCCATCAGTGGTATTAGAGCTAGGTCTATGTGTAGATGAGATCTCGAGTAGAACACACAAGGTTTGTGGGCGTTGATGCTTAGATTGCTTCCTTCCTTGGTCGGATTTTGGTTCAGTGGTATTGTGAGATGAAGCGGCCCGGACCAACATTACTCGTACGCTTACGAGAGACCGGTTCCCTCGATGCAACTTGTTGCCTAGATGGCTTGCGGGTGGCAGTTTCTCTCACTTTAGTTGGATCGGATTCGACAAAGGCGGTCCTTGAGAAGGTTGAAAAGCAAATTATGTATCACCGTTGTGGTTTATGCGTAGCTGAGAATCGTTCTTGCTAGAAACCCGTAGCAGCCACATAAAACATGCAACAACAATTAGAGGATGTCTAACTTGTTTTTGCAGGGTATGTTGTGATGTGATATGGCCAATTACATGATGTGATATATGTGATGTATGAGATGATCATGTGATGTATAGAATTTCACGACTTGCATGTCGATGAGTACGGCAACCGGCAGGAGCCATAGGGTTGTCTTTAATTATTGTATGACCTGCGTGTCAATCATTAAGCGCTATGTAATGCTTTACTTTCTCGCTAAATAGTAGCAATAGTAGTAGAAGCATGCTGGGCGTGACAACCTCGATGGCGACACGTTGATGGAGATCAAGATGATGGAGATCATGGTGTTGTGCCGGTGACGATGAAGATCCTGCAGGTGCTTTCAAGATGGAGATCTAAAGCACAAGTTCATGGCCATATCATGTCACTTATGAATTGCATGTGATGTTAATCCTTTTATGCACCTTGTTATGCTTAGTACGGCGGTAGCATTATAAGGTGATCCCTCACTTAAATTTCAAGATAAAATTATGTTCTCCCCGAGTGTGCACCGTTGCGAAAGTTCGTCATGTTGAGACACCACGTGATGATCGGGTGTGATAGACTGTACGTTCACATACAACGGGTGCAAGCCAGTTTTGCACGCGCAGAATACTCGGGTTAAACTTGACGAGCCTAGCATGTATAGACATGGCCTCGAAACACAATAGACCTAAAGGTCGAACATGAGTCATATAGTAGATATGATCAACATAATGATGTTCACAATTGAAGCCACCTCAACTCACGTGATGATCGGACTTGAGTTGGTGGATTTGCATCATTTGACACTCAGATGACCTAAGGGATGTCAATTTGAGTGGGAGATTTAGTAATTTGATTAACTAAACTCATTATCTTGAACAATAGTCTAAATGAACTTTGCATATTTATGTTGTAGATCAATGGCTCGCGCAGTAGCACCCCTGAATTTTAATGCGTTCCTAGAGAAAGCTAAACTGAAAGATGATGGAAGTAACTTTGTTGACCGGGCCCGTAATCTGAGGATTATCCTCACGGCTTCCCAGAAATCATATGTCCTTGATGCACCGCTTGGTGACCAACCAGAAGACATGACCTCCGAAGACGTTAAGAACGCTTGGGAGGCACGTACTGGAGATTACTCAATAGTTCAGTGTGCAATATTGTATGGCTTAGAACCGGGACTTCAAAGACGTTTTGAGCGTCATGGAGCATATGAGATGTTCCAGGAGTTGAAGTTTATCTTTCAGAAGAACGCCCGGATCGAGAGGTATGAAACCTCCGATAAGTTCTATGCTTGCAAGATGGAGGAGAACGGGTCTATAAGTGAACATATACTCAGAATGTCTGGGTATTCAACTCGTCTAGCGGATTGGGAATTGCCCTTCCGCCAGAGGCGATCACTAACAGAGTTCTTCAATCACTGCCACCTAGTTACAAGAGCTTTGTGATGAACTATAACATGCATGGGATGAACAAGTCAGTCGCCGAGCTGTTTTGCGATGCTAAAAGTCGCTGAGTCTGAAATCCGGAAAGAACATCAAGTGTTGATGGTCAATAAAACCACTAGTTTCAAGAAAAATGGCAAAGTCAAGGGCAAGGGCAAGAAGGGTAAAACCAACAAGGATGGCAAAGCAGTTGCTACTCCTACAAAGAAGCCCAAGCATGGACCCAAGCCAGAAACTGAGTGCTTTCATTGCAAAGAAACTGGTCACTGGAAGCGGAACTGCCCCAAGTACCTGGCTGACTAGAAGGCGGCCAACAACAAACAAGGTATATATGATATACATGTTATTGATGTGTACCTTACTAGCTCTCGTAGTAGTGCCTGGGTATTTAATACCGGTTCGGTTGCTCACATTTGCAACTCAAAGAAGGAACTACAGAATAAACGAAGGCTGGCAAAGGACAAAGTGACGATGCGCGTGGGAAATGGTTCCAAGGTTGATGTGATCGCCGTCGGCACGCTCTTTCTTCGATTACCATCAGGATTAGTGATGAACCTGAATAATTGTTATTTAGTGCCTGCGTTAAGCATGAACATTATATCTGGATCTTGTTTATTGCGAGACGGTTACTCATTTAAATCAAAGAATAAATGTTGTTCTATTTATATGAGTAATATCTTTTATGGTCATGCACCCAATGTTAGGGGTTTATTCATATTGAATCTTGATAGTGATGACACACATGTTCCTAACATTGATGCCAAAAGATGTAGAATTGATAATGATAGTACCACTTTCTTGTGGCACTGCCGTTTAGCTCATATTGGTGTAAAACGCATGAGGAAGCTCCATGCTGATGGACTTTTGGATTCACTTGATTTTGAATCACTTGACACATGTGAACCATGCCTCATGGGCAAGATGACTAAAACATCGTTTCTGGAACAATGGAACGGGCGAGTGACTTATTGGAAATCATACACACTGATGTGTGCGGTCCAATGAATGTTGCAGCGCGTGGTGGATATCGTTATTTTCTCACCGTCACTGATGACTTAAGTAGATATGGGTATATTTACTTAATGAAACACAAGTCTGAAACGTTTGAAAAGTTCAAGCAATTTCAGAGCGAAGTTGGGAATCATCGTAACAAGAAGATTAAGTTCTTACGATCTGATCGAGGAAGTGAATATCTGAGTTATGAGTTTGGCAGTCACTTAAGACAATGTGGAATTGTTTCACAGTTGACACCGCCCAGAACACCACAGTGTAATGGTGTGTCTGAACGTCGTAATCGAACCTTATTAGATATGGTGTGCTCTATGATGTCTCTTGCTGATTTACCACTATCGTTTTGGGGTTATGCATTAGAGACAGCTGCATTCACTTTAAATAGGGCACCATCAAAATCCGTTGAGACGACGCCATATGAACTATGGTTTGGCAAGAAGCCAAAGTTGTCGTTTCTTAAAATTTGGGGATGTGATGCTTATGTCAAAAAGCTTCAGCCTGAAAAGCTGGAACCCAAAGCGGAGAAATGTGTCTTCATAGGATACCCGAAAGAGACAATCGGGTATACCTTCTATCTCAGATCCGAAGGCAAAGTGTTTGTCGCTAAAAACGGAACATTTCTTGAGAAAGAGTTTCTCTCGAAAGAATTGAGTGGGAGGAAAATAGAGCTTGATGAGGTTATTGAACCTTTACTTCAACCAGAAAGTAGCGCAACGCAGAAAGATGTTTCTGTGGAACCTACAACGGTAGAAGAGGAAGTTAATGATGATGATCATGAAGCTTTGGATCGAGCAGCTATTGAAGCTCGTAGGTCGACAAGGCCGTGTACTACCCCTGAGTGGTACGGCAACCCTGTCTTGGAGGTCATGTTGTTGGACAACAATGAACCTACGAGCTATGGAGGAGCAGTGATGGGCCCGGATTTCGAGAAATGGTTAGAGGCCATGAAATCCGAGATGGGATCCATGTATGAAAACAAAGTATGGACTTTGGAAGTATTACCTGAAGGGCGAAAGGCCATTCAGAACAAATGGATCTTTAAGAAGAAGACAGACGCGGACGGTAATGTCACCGTCTATAAAGCTTGACTTGTGACAAGTTCAAGGAGTTGACTACGATGAGACTTTCTCACCCGTAGCGATGCTTAAGTATGTTAGAATCATGTTAGCAATAGCTGCCTATTTCGACTATGAAATTTGGCAGATGGATGTAAAAACAGTGTTCCTCAATGGTTTCCTTGAGGAAGAGTTGTATATGATGCAACCCGAAGGTTTTGTCGATCCAGAGAATGCTGCCAAAGTTTGCAAACTCTAGCGATCCATTTATGGACTGGTGCAAGCATCTCGGAGTTGGAATAAGCGCTTTGATGAGGTGATCAAAGCGTTTGAGTTTATACAAGTTTACGGAGAAGCTTGTATTTACAAGAAAGTGAGTGGGAGCTCTATAGCGTTTCTAGTATTATATGTGGATGACATATTGCTGATTGGAAACAATATAGAAATGCTAGAAAGCGTGAAGGAATATTTGAACAAGAGTTTTTCATTGAAGGACCTAGGAGAAGCTGCTTTCATATTAGGCATTAAGATCTATAGAGATAGATCGAGACGCTTAATAGCACTTTCACAGAGCACATACCTTGATAAAGTTTTGAAGAAGTTCAAAATGGAACAGTCCAAGAAGGGGGTCTTACCTGTATTACAAGGTGTGAAGTTGAGTAAGACTCAATGTCCGGTAACTTCAGAAGATAGAGAAAAGATGAGTGTCATCCCCTATGCTTCAGCCATAGGCTCTATCATTTATGCAATGCTGTGCACAAGACCCGATGTCAGCCTTGCCATAAGTATGGCCGGAAGGTTTCAAAGTGATTCTGGAATGGAGCACTGGCAAGCGGTCAAGAATATCCTTAAGTACCTGAAAAGGACTAAGGAAATGTTTCTCGTTTATGGAGGTGATGAAGAGCTCGTCGTAAAGGGTTACGTCGATGCAAGCTTTGACACTGATCCGGACGACTCTAAGTCGCAAACCAGATACGTATTTATTCTTAACGGGGGAGCGGTAAGCTGGTGCAGTTCCAAGCAAAGCGTGGTAGCTGACTCTACGTGCGAAGCGGAATACATCGCAGCTTCGGAGGCGGCGAAGGAAGGTGTCTGGATGAAGCAGTTCATGACAGATCTTGGAGTAGTGCCCAGTGCACTGAATCCAATGAACCTGTTCTGTGACAACACTGGTGCCATTGCTCTGGCCAAGGAACCAAGGTTTCACAAGAGGACCAGACACATAAAGCGACGCTTCAACTCCATCCGCGATTACATCTAGGAGAAAGACATAAATATTTGCAAAGTGCACACGGATCTGAATGTTGCAGACCCATTGACTAAACCTCTTCCAAGGGCTAAACATGATTAACACCAGAACTGCATGGGTGTTCGATTCATTACAATGTAAATCACATAGCTCCACCACCATCGCCAGAGCGTCGTCACGCTGCCGGTGAACTCTTCCTCCTCTCCACTTCCTCTTGCTGGATCAAGACGGTGGAGATCGTCATCAAGCTGCACGTGTGCTGAACGCGAAGGTGCCGTCCGTTCAGTACTAGATCGGAAGGATCATGATCAAGGCCACGAGACGATCGTGATTGGATCGCGGGACGGATCGTGACGAGATCGCGGGACGGTTCGTGATTAGATCGCGGGACGCTCGGCGATTTGGATCGCGAAGAAGTTCGACTACACCAACCGCGTTTCTTAACGCTTCCCGCTTAGCGATCTACAAGGGTACGTAGATCAACTCCCCCTCTCGTAGATGCTCATCACCATGGATAGGCTTGCGTGTGCGTAGGAAATTTCTTGTTTCCCATGCAACGTTCCCCAACAACAAGAACCCGAACCTTCAAGGAAAATGACAAAGTGGACTCGCATGCGTACCATATCCTTCATTGCGTCGACTAGTTCGGCTAATTTGTATCATCTTTGAGCATTTCTAACCGACCCCTTGTAACATGTAACAGGTTAGTGAATTAAAAAAACATTTTTACTCCATTAGTCAATACCTAGCTGATCCTCAATCCGTTGTAAGCAATAGTTTTTTTTACTCCGGTCTCAAACTTGTTCTTATATTTATCTACAGTCAATTCCACCACAAGTGATAGAACTTGACATAAATAATCACTTTAGTTGTAAAACTTGTGGTGTAGATATAAATGATTCAAGAACTTGGTTTGACGGTGCACATACGGTGTTTTCTACGCCTGTGCAGCTGACTAGGCAACCCAACTCGATGTGAGGCCTGCTTCCGGTGACGCGAAGGGGAGGGCAGTGCGTGTGACTTGTCTTTTTGCAAAAATCCCCTTGATATATTTTCTCCCACAAAAAGTCCCTCGAAACAAATTGTACATAAAAGGAAAATGCTACTCCTGAGCTTCAAACTCGCGACCTACATGTTACCCATGCGGGTGGCTAGATAGCACACCAAGTCGATTTGACGTCATACTAAGATACACAACCTTGATATACTTTAGGCTATACAATACAAATTAAGAATTTTAATCCCATAAACATAATACAACAAGTTAAATACACGGGCATACCATCTCAACACAAGACGTATCTTGTTTCAAAAGTATAATTATGCTTTGCATAATTTGAAAATTTCAGGTCATTTAAAAAGAATTAATGTGTTATTTTAAAACATATTTATATGTTTTAAAATATTTATGAATTATAAAAATTTATACGATTTAAACGGTACACAATCAGAATCTATTATCTCATGGCACACGAGGCTCATATTTATTTTTCATACATATCTTATACTTAATTTTAACGTTTTTAGAAAACCCAGAAAATTTATTAAAACACACAAACTCTTTTTAAAACAACCTAACCGTTTCTTAAACCATGATCACTTTTATATTCTACATGAATATGATATGAAAAATTAGGAAAAAAGTTCAACATATATACGAATTTACATAAATATATAAAAATTCTTAAGTAGTTTAATATTCTCTTAAAATGTGATATGGCGCAAGACCCGTGGGAGTCGATCTTTCACGAATTGGAGGGGGGAAACACGAAGTACACGGGAAAGAACAAGAGAAACACTCAAAGAACAAACTCCAATGACACATCCACTAGATCCATGATCAACACAAGAGTCTCAAAGATCCCAAATCAACCAACGATACAAGTAGCGGTAGTGTTCTCTCACTCCGAAGGAGGAGCCTTGAATCCCTTAGGATCTTCCCTCTAAAGGGGCCTTGGCATAACTTGGATCTATTACCAATGGAGGATAAACTCCACAAGAGAGGCAAGTAATGGAGCTATGCTCAACAAACTATGTGCAAAAACATAGCTAACCCTAACTAGAGTCCCAAGGACCAAATATATAGGTAGAGGTAGGGGACGAACAAGGGCGAGATGGGGCGAGATGGGTCGAAAGGGTCGGCTGGCCTAGGAGGCTCGTGCGCATGGCCTAAGTGAGCCCCCTGTGCAAGGGGGGTCCCGTGGGCACGGGACATGGCCGTGCGCACGGGGTCGCTGCTGTAGCACCCTGGGAGGCCCGTGTGCACAGGGTCTTCTCGGCCCGTGCGCACGGGGTTGTCGATGTAGCTCCTGGGAGGCACATGTGCACGGGGTATTCTGGGCCCATGCGCATGGGGTCTTCTATCACTCAGTTACCCTCGTGCGCACGGGGGGCAGCAAGCCTGTGCGCATGGGGTCGACTGTAGCTGGACTTCTTGGCTGCAGCTTCGGCTCTGTCTTCCGTGCGTCCTAGTGGTTCCTCCCCTTGGCCTTGGATGTCTTCCTCGTACCTAATGATGCATAGAGTCTCGAGGTGAGGTAGCATCCAAGTCCCATTTGCATCCATGTCAAACTCAAAGAGGAGGGAGTTCACCTTAGCTTCTATTGCACGTGTGCGAGCTCTTGTCATAGGGACACTTATGTCTTGTGGAGATGGTGTAGACTTCATGGGGATGAGTGTGGATGCTCCGCATCATCTCCCCCCTTGGGGAAGATCCATCCTCGGATCAAGATCTTCATCACCATGAAACGGGGAAAGGTCCGTGACATTGAAGGTGTCGCTCACATTGTAATTGTTGCATGGAATGTCGATCTTGTAGGCATTGTTGTTGTA
The DNA here is from genome assembly GCA_022496015.1 of Hordeum marinum. Classification (NCBI taxonomy): domain Eukaryota; kingdom Viridiplantae; phylum Streptophyta; class Magnoliopsida; order Poales; family Poaceae; genus Hordeum; species Hordeum marinum. The sequence goes on from CM039673.1 coordinate 301,252,280, forward strand.
GAGTGCCAACACCTTGAATGGTCCATCGGCACGAGGTCAAAGTATTGATTTGTGCCATTGGCAAAACGCTCCTTCCGGAGATGTAGCCACACAAGGCCGCCGGGATTGAACACCATGGGGTGTTTGTTGGTGTTGTGCTTGGCGGTGACGTGTTCCACTCGACGTTGAATTGTGTGTCTTGTATCTTCGTGCATCTTATTGATGTAGCTTGCCCTTGCACTTGCATCCATGTTGATACGCTCTTGTAGTGGTAGCGAGAGAATGTCCAATGGGGACAAAGGGTTGAAGCTGTAGACCACCTTGAAAGGAGATTTTTTGGTGGTGAAGTATCATGTGTGATTGTAGGTGTACTCAGAGATGGGGAGGCAATCTTCCCATTCCTTGATGTTCTTCTTGATCAACACACGTAGGAGATTTGCAAGCATCTAGTTCATTTCCTCCGTTTGGCCATCGGTTTGTGGGTGGTAAGCCGAAGAGAATAGTAGCTTGATGCCGATCTTGGCGCAAAGAGACTTGCAAAAGTAGCACGAGAACTTGACGTCGCCATATGAGACAATGGTCTTGGTCACTCCATGTAGACGTAAGATGTCCCTACAAAACAGATTGGCAATATTTGAAGCATCGTCTATCTTGTGACAAGGAATGAAATGAGACATTTTGAAAAAGCGATCCACAACGACAAAAACAGAATCATGGCCATTTTTTGTTTGTGGCAACCAAGCACAAAATCCATACTAATGTATTCCCAAGGTTGGAAATTTATAGGAAGAGGCATGTAAAGACCATGGGATTGAGCTTTAGACTTAGCTTTGCGGCATGTAGAGCATTGGTTGGTGAAACGTGCGACATCACGAAACATCTTTTGCCAATAGTACTTGTTGGAGAATGTGGCATATGTCTTGTCACGTCCAAAGTGACCCATTAGTCCTCCACCGTGAGCCTCTTGCAAAAGCAACAAACAAAGAGAAGACTCGGGTATACAAAGTTTGTTAGCACGCATAAGATATCCATCTTTCGTATAGTAGTTCTCCCAACAAGTTTTCACTTGGAAATTGGCATACGGAGTAGCAAAAGAAATATCATGCTCATACAGGTCTTTGATATGATCAAAACCAATAACATCCAATTCAAGTGTAGTAACTAGCATGCATTTGCGAGAAAGGGCATCCGCCACAACATTTTCTTTACTCTTAATGTACTTGATGACATAAGGAAAAGATTCTATAAATTCACTCCATTTAGCATGTCTTTTTTCAACTTAGTTTGGCCCTTGAGGTATTTGAGAGTTTCATGGTTGGTATGAATGGCAAATTCATGTGGTCGCAAATAATGTTCCCAAACATGTAACACTCTCACCAATGCATACAATTCTTTGTCATATATGGGATAGTTTAGTTGAGTGCCGGAGAGTTTCTCACTAAAATACACAATTGGGCGCTTTTCTTGCATATGCACACCGCATGTTCCATTACCACTAGTGTCACAATGCACTTCAAAAGTTTTATCAAAGTTAGGCAAGGCAAGCAAAGGCGCATGAGTGAGCAAATTTTTAAGTTCATGGAAAGTGGTGTCTTGGAATGGTCCCCAAAGAAATGGTGCATTCTTCTTGATCAAAGCATGGAGAGGAGATGCAATAGTGCTAAAGTCTTTAGAAACTGGCTAGTCCTAAGAAACTAGGTACTTGTTGCAAATTAGTGGGTGTGGAAAGATTTTTAATGGCATCAATCTTAGTTTCATCAACATGGACACCCTTAGACGAAGCCACAAATCCTAGGAAAACGACACTTTCAACACCAAAAATTCATTTGTCCATGTTCGCATAAAGTTTTTCTTTCCTAAGAGTTTGCAAGACTTCCCTAACATGTGTAGCATGTTCTAGAGATTCGCTAAAAACAAGGATGTCATCAAAATAGACCACAACACAATATCCATTGTAGGGGCGTAAGACATGATGCATCATTCGCATAAATGTACCTGATGCTTCTGATAAGCCCATGGGCATCACTATCCATTCATATAGACCAAATTTAGTTTTGAAAGTCGTTTTCCACTCATCGCCCTCTTGGATGTGAATTTGGTAGTAACCACTTTTTAAGTCAATCTTGGAAAATAGAGTGGAACCACTAAGTTCATCTAGCATATCATGTAGCCAAGAAATGGGTGGCGATATCTAATGGTGATAGAATTTATAGGTCGGCAATTGGAACACATGCGATACTTCCATCTTGCTTAGGTACTAGTATCACGGGAACCGCACAAGGACTTAAACTCTCGCGTACATGTCCTTTATCGAGAAGTTTTTGGACTTGCCTTTGTATCTCCTTAGTTTCGTCGGGATTGACGCGGTAGGGTGCCTTGTTAGGGAGTGGTGCACCGGGGATGAGGTTGATGCGGTGTTCGATCCATCGTTTTGGCGGTAGTCCAGAGGTAGCTCATCGGGAAAAATGACTTGAAATTCCTGCAACAATTGAGACAACACAAAAGGAAGATGTTGTGAAGGGTTAGGTTGGACGACGTCATCCTTGCACACAAGCACGTAGTGAAGGACGGTCGATGGGTTCTCACTCACATCCCTCAAATCTCTTTTGGTGGCAAAAAGAACTAGGTCACTCTTGTCCCTTATCGTGGAGTCACTCAACTTTGGCTTGTGGTGCTCACTCGCTTTGAGGTGGATCACTCCCTCACTTTTGTCTCCGTGATGGGATGAAACTTGCTTGTCGGTGGTCACTTGACTTGGAGACATTGGTCGAAGCACATATTCAGTGCCCTTCATTTTGAAGCTATAGTGATTGGTCCGCCCATTGTGGATGACTCCACGATCGAATTGCCAAGGTCTCCCAAGAAGTATGTGGCAAACGGACATGAGTACCACATCACGCTCCATGGTGTCTTCATCAGCTCCAATCTTGAAGGAAACTTGCACGGTGTGGTCGACTTGGATTGTGTCAGAGTCACTAAGCCACTGGACCTTGTAGGGGTGAGGGTGTTTTCTATTGACCAATTGCAACTTGGAGCAAAGTTCCTCACTTGACAAGTTGTGGCAACTTCCTCCATCGATGATGACCTTGACAGATTTTCCTTGGATACCCGCCTTTGTGTGGAAGATGTGGCAACGTTGGTCCTCGTCTTGTTCTTGTTGAAGTGTCAAAACCTTTGAGACAATGAGGGCGGGGCTCAGATTGTTGTCACAAAAGATTTGGAAATCTTCATCTTCATTGACTTGTTGGTGCATGGCCACTTGCTCCAAAGCTTCCATCCCATCTTCACTCATTGATTCATAGGTGTCGTCATCTTGAAGGATCATGGTTCGTCTTGTGGGACACTCGTAAGTCTTGTGGCCTTGGCCTCGTTCTATGAAACACTTGATGGAGCTTGATTTCGTGGCATCCGGTGATGGTGTATGTCGGTGTCAAAACCGGTGGATCTTGGGTAGGGGGTCCCGAACTATGAGACTAGAATCGATGGTAACAGGAGACAAAGGGGACAAGGTTTTACCAAGGTTCGGGCCCTCCTATGGAGGTAATACCCTACGTCATGATTGATTGTATTGATGATATGTGGGTTACAGAGTTGACCTACCTCGAGATCGAATAGCTAACCCTAGATGAGTTGTCCACTCCCTACAACCCAAAACCCTCTGGCTTATATAGACGCCAAGGATTCCTAGGGTTTACACATGGTCGGTTATATGCCGAAGAGATAAACACGCCTAACTACGGTCGCCAACTTGGAGGACATGCCATGGCTCCTTGAATTGTTCCCCCTGGCGACAGGGCCCTTGATCATCCACTGCTCACTCTGCGACCCATACAGTCTGGCCCATAAGAAATAGGTCAGCTATCCGAGGACCCCTTAATCTAGGACTCCCTTAGTAGCCCCCGGACTAGCCTTCAATGCCGATGTATATCCGGACAATCCTCGTGTGTCATAATCTTCGGCTTGCGAGGCGAGTCCCTTACTCCTTCTTGCTCGGAAACTAACCAGTCATCGGCGAAATCCCAAGAGTCACGAGTTCCCTGGCTCTATTATAATAACCGCTCATGTTCCTCGATTTTCGTGCATCGTGGGGAGACGAGTGTTTCACTGATTTTCACAATACTGCCCCACCACAAGGGAGGCACCACCCATTTAAACAAATAGATCCGTGGTTTCAGACCATGTCCTCCACTTCCCCATCAGAAAAAACTCCTAGCGGAAGGTCACCACGAAAAACATGGCGAGCTCCCCCAGCTCTTCCACATGCCCCTACGGCTCTCGGTCAGGGGACTAGACCAGTTGTTTCGTATCGCTCTTGCGATAACGCAATCTGGAGACCCAGGGGTACCTCCCTTCTTCGGATTTGGCGGTGACACGCGTAGGTTTATCCTCCTATAATAATGAAGTCTTTTCATGGAGAATTTCCCCAATCCTCAAAGGGGGGAATGCATATGCTTCATGCCTTTTCTCTTGCGGGGCCTCGGGTTTCCCATTCACCAATTCTTGAGGGGATTGCAGGAATTTTATGGGATCTGGCTCCATCACCTCACCCTAGGGTCTATATTGCACATCTCGGGCTTCGTAGCCCTTTGCAAGATGTTCCTGGGTTGCGAGGCGCATTTCGAACTATGGAGGAAGTACTTCTGCCTTGTCCCTGGAACTCGGGACAAGACAATCTTGGAGGTCGGCGTAGCCGAAGGATGCCGCCTAGCGGAGACGGGGTATCTTGTGGGAACACCAAAGGAGTCCGAAGAGTGGTCTTCTAAATGGTTTTATATCAAAGACGTCCCCCTGTTCGATCCAACTCGAAGGGGTCTGCCCGAGTACTCCAACGCCCCCTTGAAGAAAAGGTACAACCGGTGGCCGAAGAGTTTGTCCCAAGAGGACAACATTGAAGTACAACGCTTGGCGGCCCAGGTGATCGTCGTCATGGCCGCTGCCATCACTCAGTGCGTGCAGCCTCTTCAACAGAGGATACATCCCTTGTGCCACTACAACGGGACAAGCGATACCACCCGCTCCCGAAAACTGGGTCCCGCCAATCAGACGGCGTTGGTCGCCGCACTTGTCGACCTACATAAAGGAGAGCAAGAAGACTTTATTCGGCGGTCAACCAAGGAAGGATATTCAAGTCACAATCCCATCGAATGGGTAAGCCTTTCTATTCCGTTAACATAGTTCGGGGTTTCTGTTTCGTCCCTTTACTTGACCGAAGTCGTTAACTTCACGTGAACAGGACTGGAGAAGCTTCATCGAGACCGTTAACTGTCCGGCTCCCCAGCCTGAAGACTATTCCCATGATGATGATCCGGGTTTTCATGAAGACCCGGGTCTTTTAATTGAATTCGAAGACGAAGTCTTCTACCAGGAGAATCTCGACCGTTCCAAGGTGGCTATCATAGCCGGTTACCCTGGATCATTCCCCATTCCTACAACAACCAAGAAGAAGAAAAGCTCATCCCGCAAAAGGCAAGCATCCAACAATGCACCAAACACGCCGGCCCCCACTCCCAAGCTTGTCGATCCGCACGTCATGCATCAGCAATGGCAGCAGTGCCCGGATCGGTGAGCAACAGGGACCCAACGAATGAGCCGATCGCGAGGACGAGTTCGCCTACTCGCTCAACCCAATGGTATTTTGTTCGGTTGTTTGGTTTACTATTACAAATGATAGTGCCTTACAATAGTTATTACATCAAAACACTCAAGCGAAATTCCCAGACTTGTCTTGTCGAAGAGATTGCCAGGGTGTCTGGCGGTGCTCAAAATTCTGAGCTATGGCTCATGCCGAACCCGCTACAGAGGTCCCGATGGCCAATCTGGTTCCTGTCGATTCTGATGACGATGTATTTGTTACCGGATCATAAGTAGGAAGCGCCATGAATCATCGGCGACGACAAGAGGCCATGCACCACCGAACAGGAGTTTGGTGCTTTACGGACAGTGGACGCGCACATCATGCTGCCCGAGCTGGGTTCGGAGAGGCCATGAAATTGATATCGCCAGCATGCAGGTAAGTACTCGGTTTTATAGAATCCGAACACTCGTGTAAGCCCAATAGCCCCCGAGCCTTAATTTGGTTCGGAACTACCAAATTGAGGGTCCTTGTGTTGTTTTACTACTAATGAAGGCTTCAAAGCAACAGAGCGAGCAACTAGCCAAGGAGCTGGAAGACAGACGATCACAGGTGCAATCTGTGAAGGCTGAGTTGGAGCAAGTGAAGAGCTTCACACGGGAGGCTCATGGTGAGTATATCTATGCTGCTAATCGTAGTATATTTCTATGCTGACGCAAGGATTCTCTTTAGCAGCCGAATCAATAGGGCATATGCAAAAGGATTTGGATGAAGCCCGAGAATCTCAGCAATATGCCGAGTCCCGGCACGAGGCCGGCTGTCGTGTTTTGAACCGTCTTCATGCGGATAATAAACAACAGACCGAAGAAATTGAGAGTTTAAAAACTCAATTGGCCTGGGCCCAAGAACAAAACCAGAAACTGCACAGGGCCATGTTCGGTAAGTGTGATTTTAACATAGGTGAGTACCTCTTATAGAAGAAGTAGAATAAGCATGCCTTTGCCTTGTGTATAGGTCTCCTGTCTGGGCATCCTAAAGAAGAGATTGAATCCAACCGGGGGAACCTGTTGAAGGAGCTTTCCATTGTTCATGAGCATGATCGGAAGGCGATGAAAAGCATGGTAAAGGCACTATGGTCTGCTAAACAACCTCCGGAGGGGATGACCGAACTAGTCGATTGATTCAAGAGAGCCCAGAGTAGGTTCGAGTTGTGAAAGACATCAGCTTGACGGGATGGAGCACGGGAAGCATGGGCAGTGATCAAGACCCGCTACACCGGCCTTAATCCCGAGCGTATGGCTCAGGTCGGTCCAGTGTGGTCAGATGGACAAGAAGTTCCACTACACCTGGTATATGACCAGGTGATGCCTGCCACCCGTCTTTCACAAGAAGACTGCTCCCTAGACACTATAATCGATAACCTCGATCAACAGCCAAATGTATAATTGCGTATAATTATGTATGAACAATCGAGTTGTTGCTCCATCTGTGTTGTAAACTTTGTCTTAACCGGACATCGGCTTCTACCTCCCGTGCGAAGAGCTTGGGAGTGTTCCTCGTAATTTGTCACCCTAAAAGAGCGAATTATGTTCGGGGAACCAGGCAATCCGGCTATGTGGTGCAAACAGATAGAAAGCACATAGGAAGACATGTTATATTACTGCTTAGCGTAAGAAACATCTTCCGAGAAAAATAGTACCTCTATCGATATCGTTCTTCGGGGTTCTACGAAGGTCATAGGTAGAAGTCCGCATACTGCTAGTATGCAGCTAAGGGCTTTTAAGAGGAAAGAAGCCCAAGCAATGGTGATAACTGTTGGGGAACGTCGCATGGGAAACAAAAAATTTCCTACGCACACGCAAACCTATCCATGGTGATGAGCATCTATGAGAGGGAGAGTGGATCTACGTACCCTTGTAGATCGCTAAGCGGGAAGCGTTAAGAAACGCGGTTGGTGTAGTCGAACTTCTTCGCGATCCAAATCGCCGAGCGTCCCGCGATCCAATCACGAACCGTCCCGCGAACACATCATGATCCGTCCCACGAACTCATCACGATCCATCTCACGATCTTGATCACGATCTGTCCCGCGAACTCATCACGATCCGTTCCGTGATCACATCACAAACCGTCTCGCGATCTCGATCACGGTCCTTCTGATCTAGCGCCGAACGGACGGCACCTCCGCGTTCAGCACACGTGCAGCTTGATGACGATCTCCACCGTCTCGATCCAGCGAGAGGAGGTGGAGAGGAGAGAGAGTTCACCGGCAGCGTCACGGCGCTCCGGTGATGGTGGTGGAGTGATTCCGGCAGGGCTTCGCCTAAGCGCTGCGGAAAACCGATCTAGAGGAGAAACCGTGCACCGGTGAAATGGGTAGCACGTGGCCGGAAATTCTGTCCAAAAGCCACCCAATCCACTAGTATATATAGGAGGAGAGGAGAGGAGAGGCAGCCAAGTCCTTTGGGTCGGCCGAAATAGGAGGTGGGAGCAATCCTACTTCACCTCCAATCCTAGTTGGAGTAGGATTGCCTCTTATTGGCTGATTTTCCACTTTTTGCTTTAGGACTTTCTCTCCTGCGCCATGGGCCTTTGTGGCTGTTTTCCCAGCCCACTAAGGGCTGGTTATTATCCTCCCACAGCCCATGGACCTCTTGGGGTCGAAATACCCCTCCCGGAGGTCCCCCGGTACACTACCGGCACTCCCGGTACACTACCGATACTCCCGGTACACTACCGATGAGCCCGAAACTTTTCCGGCGACCAAACTGGGACATCCTATATATGAATCTTTACCTCCGGACCATTTCGGAGCTCCTCATGACGTCCGGGATCTCATCCGGGACTCCGAACAACCTTCGGTCACCACCATACATAACTCTACACTACCGAAACGTCACCGAACCTTAAGTGTGCAGACCCTGCGGATTTGAGAACTATGTAGACATGACCGAGACACCTCTACGGTCAATAACCAATGGCGGGACCTGGACGTCCACATTGGCTCCTATATATTCTACGAAGATCTTTATTGGTCGAACCTCTGTGTCAAGGATTCAGTTAATCCCGTATAACGTTCCCTTTGTTCTTCGGTATGTTACTTGCCCGAGATTCGATCGTCGGTATCTCCATACCTAGTTCAACCTCGTTACTAGCAACTCTCTTTACTCGTTCCGTAATACAAGATCCTGTGACTAACACTTAGCCACATTGCTTGCAAGGCTTGTTGTGATGTTGTATTACCGAGTGGGCCCTGAGATACCTCTCCGTCACACGGAGTAACAAATCCCAGTCTCGATCCATGCCAACTCAACAGACACCATCGGAGATATTTGTAGAGCACCTTTATAGTCACCCAGTTACGTTGCGACGTTTGATACACACAAGGCACTCCTCCGATATCCGTGAGTTGCATGATCTCATGGTCATAGGAACATATACTTGACATGCAGAAAACAGTAGCAATAAACTGACACGATCATATGCTATGTTTGTAATTTGGGTCTTATCCATCACATCATTCTCCTAATGATGTGATCCCTTTATCAAATGACATCTCATGTCCATGGCTAGGAAACCTTAACCATCCTTTGATCAACGAGCTAGTCCATTAGAGGCATACTAGGGACATGGTTTTGTCTATGTATCCACACATGCATTTAAGTCTCCGATCAATACAATTATAGCATGGATAATAAACGATTATCATGAACAAGGAAATATGATAATAACTAATTTATTATTGCCTCTAGGGCATATTTCCAACAATAACTACCATACCCGTAATAATTGCTTCCGTCATGGCCGACCAATTGTCTATGTAAGATATCTAGCTTTTGGCTTCACCCGTCTGTGGTATGTATCCGGATGACCTGGCGTAACAATCGCAGAGGTGCTCCCTTTACCCTCTAGCTGAACAATCGGGAACGTAGAGGGTAAACACAGGAGCGAGGCAACCCAGCTTGGCGAAGTCTTAGTTCGAATTGATGCATATGATGGCTTGAACGTGACAAAGGAAACATGTGTACACAATAAGTGTGGGTAAATGCTTATAATATAAACGTGTTTGCTTCGAGAAGAAGCCCCAGGTGTTGTGTTCGGATTTAACACTTTAGGATGTAAGCCGATAACCTTAGTACAAGATCGGTTGAACTGAACATGGGAAGAAAAGGAAAGAGTTCAATCCTACCAAACAGTAAAGTGGGAGGGGAAGGAAAAATAGAAGGAAAAGGAAAAAAAGAAAAAGGCTGGAGAATTTGACGACACCGGTTTATCCGTAGAAGTGCCGAAGACGAGCTGCGTTCCATGGGTTCGGTTCAAGGCGGTTGTCCGACGGGCTCTAAAGACGGTAAGCTCCTCCCGCAATTACTTCGTCGATTATGAAGGGGCCTTCCCATTTGGGGTTGAGTTTATGCTTCTTCTTCTCCGGGAGCCGTAAGACGAGTTCGCCCATGTTGTATGCTTTTGCCCTAACCTCCCTGCTCTGGTAACGTCGGGCCTGTTGTTGATAAAATGTAGAACACGCCCGAGCTATGTCGCGCTCTACTTCTAAGGCGTCCAGGTCGTCCTACCGATCTAACTCAGCCTCCTTTTCCTCATACATGCACACCCTTGGTGCGTCGTGAATAATGTCGCAAGGGAGGACTGCTTCTGCTGCGTAGACCATGAAGAACAGTGTGTATCCCGTTGATCTATTCGGGGTGGTGTGTAGGCCCCACAAAACGGCATCGAGCTCCTCCACCCAATGATAGTCGGACTCATGAAGAGATCAGACCAAACGTGGCTTAATGCCGCTCATAATGAGGCAGTTTGCTCGTTCGACTTGTCCATTGGTCTGCAGATGATATACTGATGCGTAATCGAGCTTTATGCCCATTTTTGCGCATCGGTCTTTGACCTCTTGGGACGTGAAGTTGGATCCATTGTCCGTTATTATACTGTGTGGGACACCATAACGGTGTACCATGCCGGAGATAAAGTCGATTACTGGTCCGGACTTGGCCAATTTGACTGGCTTTGCCTCTATCCATTTGGTGAACTTGTCAACCATGACCAGTACGTATTTATTCTTATTGGTCCCCCCTTTAAGGGGTCCGACCTTGTCTAGTCCCCAGACCGCGAAAGGCCAAGTAATCGGAATAGTCCGGAGAGCTGTTGGGGGCATGTGATTTTGATTTGCAAAAAGTTGACAACCCACGCAGTGCTTAACAAGCTCGGAAAGAAACCAACTCGGAAAGCCTTGCTGACTAAGGCTCTTGTTGCGGCGTGGTGGCTGCCCATACCTGCATGGACTTCGGCTAGGAGCTCATGTCCTTCTTCCTCAGATATGCACCGCTGTAATATTCCGGTGGTGTTTTTCTTGTATAACTCACCCTCGTGTACTTTGTAGGCCTTGGATTGCCGAACTATGTGACGCACCTCTGTCTGGTCATCGAGCAGTTCCTTGCAAAGAAGGTAGGCGAGGAAGGGCTGTGTCCATGGCGCGATTACTGCCATGACCTCATGGGCCGAAGGCATTTCATCCATTACGGAGCCGCTGACGATTTGATCATCTGGTTCATTTATAGAGGGAACAAATTCTTCCGCTGTATTTACACCGGCTCCCTTCTGATCGACCTCACAAACCACGGATGGCTTAAAGAGCCGCTCCAGGAAGGTGTTTGTTGGGACAGGGTCGCGTTTGGCCCCCATACGGGCTAGTACATCGGCAGCTTGGTTGTTGTCGCGAGCGATGTGGTGAAATTCCACCCCCTCGAACGGTGCGGATATTTCTAAGACAGTGTTTCTGTATGCCGCCATATTCAGGTTTTTGGCGTCAAATTCGCCATTGATTTAGGAGATGGCCAAGCTGGAGTCTCCCCATACCTCCAGCCATAATATGCCCATTGATACTGCCATCCGAATACCATGCAAAAGGGCTTCGTATTCTGTTGCATTGTTGGAGTCGGCATACATAATCTGCAACACGTATCGCATGTTGTCGCCTATGGGGGATGTGAGTATAACTTCAGCTCCCAGTCCGGCCAAGGTTTTGGATCCATCAAAGTACATTGTCAAATGGCAGTATGCACTGTATTCCTTGGGGAGCTCGGCCTCTATCCATTCAGCCAGGAAGTCTGCCAATACCTGAGATTTTGTGGCACAACGTGGCTTGTAGGTTATTTCAAAGGGAAGGAGCTCGATGGCCCACTTGGCTATGCGGCCAGTGCCGTCCCTGTTGTTGATTATATTGTTCAGGGGTACTTCAGATGCTACCGTTATCGCACACTCTTGGAAGTAGTGTCTTAGTTTTTGTGATGCCATAAACACTATGCAGGCTATCTTCTGGTAGTGTGGGTATCTGGACTTGCACTGTGTTAGTACTTTTGACATGTAATAGACCGGCTTTTGAGTCCGGAATTTGTGTCCCTCCTCATCTCGTTCAACGACGAGCACTACGTTGACGACTTGGTTGGTAGACGATATGTATAATAACATGGGCTCACCGGCGCCTGGTGCTGTGAGTATGGGATTGGTTGCCAATAGTGTTTTAATTTCTTCTAACGCGGTCGCTGGTTCGTTGGTCCACTCGAAATTGTTGGTCGGTTTCAACAGCTTATAGAGCGGAAAAGCTTTCTCTCTAAGGCGGGAGATAAAGCGGCTTAACGCTGCTACACACCCAGCCAGCCTCTGGACATGCTTTAGCTCTATGGGAATTGCAAGTTTCGATAGAGCGCGGATCTTAGCCGGATTCACTTCTATTTCTCTATGGGAGATGATGAATCCAAGTAGTTTACCAGAAGGAACCCTGAATACACATTTTTCCGTATTAAGTCGTATGTCATACTCGCGTAGGCTGGCAAAGATTTATCGTAGGTCATCGATCAACTGGCTGGCGTGTTTGGTTTTGATTACCATGTCGTCCACGTATGCCTCGACTGTCTTATAAACTTGTGTCGCGAGACAAGTCTGGATCATGCGCTGGTAAGTGGCCCCAACATTTTTTAGCCTGAAGGGTATCGTGTTAAAGCAGAATGGCCCGTAGGGGGTGATGAATGCGGTTGCCGCTTGGTCAGCTTCCTTCGTTTTGATTTGATGGTATCCAGAATAAGCGTCGAGGAAACACAATGAATCCTGTCTGGCTGTGGCGTCAATGATCTGGTCTATGCGCGGTAAAGGGAAAGGGTCCTTAGGGCAGGCTTTATTAGGGTCTTTAAAATCAACGCATAGTCGCCAGGACATATCTTTATTTGGTACCATCACCAGGTTTGCCAACCATTCGGGGTGCTTAATCTCCCAAATGAATTCGGCCTCTAGCAGTTTAGCTAATTCTTCACCCATAGCTTGTCGTTTAGGTTCGGAAAAGCGGCACATAGTCTGCTTAATGGGCTTGGAGCGTGCAATGATGTTTAGACTATGTTCTGCAATCCGTCGTGGAATTCCGGGCATATCAAAAGGATGCCAGGCGAAGATATCCCAATTTTCTCGTAGAAAGGTCCGCCGTGCCTCGTCCACTATGGGATCGAGCGAAGCTCCGATGGACGTTGTCTTATTGGGGTTCATCAGATGCACTTGAAACTTAACAATTTCCTCTGCGGATTTGAAGGACGTAGGCTTGGGCCTTTTGCTGAGGATCACGTCATCCTTGTCAACTATTGACTGCAGTGCGGTTATTTCTTTTGCAGCGAAGGTCTCGGCTAGTGCCTTGAGGGCGAGTGTTGTCGTTTTGTTTTCGGCCTGAAGGGCTATATTCTGATCACTGGCGATTGTGATCACTCTGTTTGGTCCTGGCATTTTAAGTTTCATGTACCCATAATGGGGTATAGCCTGGAATTTTGAGAAGGCGTCACGTCCCAATAGGGCGTGGTAGCCGCTTGGGAAAGGCACGATGTGGAAGAGAAGTTCTTCAGATCGGTAGTTTTCGGGCGTGTCGAACACTACGTCCAGGACGATACGTCCTGAACAACGCGCCTCTTTCCCTGGAATGATTCCCCGGAAAGTCGTGTTGCTATGCTCGATGCGAGATCGGTCGGACTGCATTTTTTCCAGGGTGCCTTCGTATATTAGGTTTAAACCACTGCCGCCGTCCATTAGCACCTTATGTAACATGTAGCCATTGATGATGGGGTTAAGGACTAGTGCGGCCGGTGAATGACCGAAAAGAATGGCTGGTCAGTCGGTATCTCCAAAAGTAATGGGTACGACTGCCCATGCACTTGTTGCTACCACATGGTAGACCTGTTCGAGTTCTCTAAGAGCTCTTTTCCTCCTGTTCTTCGAGGGGAACGTTTTGTAGACCATCAGGACTTCGGCATTGTATTCAAGCGACGATGGGGAGCGCCTATTCGATGGAAGTGCCTCAAGGATGGACTCACTGCTTTTTGTGACCTGCCTGATGACCTAGCAATCTCTAAGGCTGTGAGTCGGGCTTGTGTTCAGCAATATGGAATGTATGGGGCAAGGTTTATCTGATAGTCCTTCAAGGACATTACTGACCCTTGTAATGGGCCCATTTCTTTTTTCGGCGGGTTCGAATCTGGCTGGCCGCCTTGGGGGTATCCTCTTTTTCCGATCTCCACTATGGTGTTCAGGGAAAGTTGGTTCCAAAAATAACCGTTTGGATTGCCAGGCGCTTTCCATGACACAGTATTTTTGTACCAAATCGGATAGCTTAGAAAAGTCATGAATGCGTCGGCGGGCCAGGGCGTTAAGAATTCCTTCATCGTGGCAATTGCGACTGAAAGTTGCCATTATATCTTGGTCACTAAGACCTTTTTCTCTGCTTCTAGCAAGTAGGATTCTGGCCCAAAAGTGATGAACTAACTCTCATGTTAATTGTTTAATATCCCGTAAGTCTGAACACGCAAGCTTTGGTGCAATACTAGGATGATCGTCTTGGGTGGTGGGTGGGAAAAAAATTGACTCGATGCCACATGGTGTGTTTGGAGTCATAGACTCCGAATTGTGTGATAGATCTCGCACCGATAATGGTCTGGCTCCGGAACAAATTCCGGCATCTGGTTCACCGATGAAGTCTTGGTGATCAGAGATCGGGGTGTAGACTGTTTTTAGTTCCGGTTGTTGGGACAAGTCCTCAGTCGGACACTCGACGGTGGCGACAAGGTGGGTGACCGTGGGGACGTGAATCTCCCTATCGTCGGGTTTGATCCCGAGCCGGTCATAGACCAGAACCTGGTCATCCGACATACGCATGATCTCAATCTGATCAAACAGCTCGTTTAAAAATGAGGCGATGGTAGGATGCGTGTCGCTGAAGCAAACGGAGTTGATACGTGGCGTGATGGACCCGGAGCCATGCGAAAGCGGATCTGGGCTTCGTCTAGCCATGGTGAATCCGGTCGCATCGGCCGAAGTGGGCGTTCTAGACTGCCCGGGGGTGATGACTCCGTCAGAGGCGGGGCCCAATGTCTTCGGCGTCGAGGCATCGAGACTTACAGGCTCCTCCTCAAGGGTCGAGGGTTCCATTAAGATAAGCTCTCCCAGATAATCCACGACGAACTCTAAGGTTCCAAACTTGATCCTCTGATCGGGGGAAACTTTTCGATCTGGCCAAGGCGGCCGGTCGGGTCGGCATGTAACAAGATGTTGCCGCCTGCGAGAGTCTGATGGGGTTCAAGAATCCCTAGGGTGTAGATCTTGTCGTCCATGACAAGGTGATCCATCAATTCCATTGGCGATCATGGCGGAACTCTCAATGAAAGCACCAATGTTGGTGTCAAAACCGGTGGATCTCGGGTAGGGGATCCCGAACTATGAGACTAGAATAGATGGTAACAGGAGACAAAGGGGACAAGGTTTTACCTAGGTTCGGGCCCTCCTATGGACGTAATACCCTACATCCTGCTTGATTATATTGATGATGTGTGGGTTACAGAGTTGATCTACCTCGAGATCAAATAGCTAACCCTAGATGAGTTGTCCTCTCCCTACAACCTAAAACCCTTCGGCTTATATAGACGCCGAGGATTCCTAGGGTTTACACATGGCCGGTTATATGCCAAAGAGATATACACGCCTAACTACGGTCGCCAACTTGGAGGACACGCCATGGCTCCTTGAAGCTTTCCCCCTGGTGACGGGGCCCTTGATCATCTAATGCTCACCCTACGGCCCATACAGTCCGGACCATAAGAAATAGGTCGGCTATCCGAGTACCCCTTAATCTAGGACTCCCTCAGTGTAGAGGATGACGCTCTCGGTTTGCTTGTAGCAGTGGTGCGGGTGGATGATCTAGGCTTCTCCTTGTAGCTTGACTTGTTATCTTTTGTCATTGAAGTTCTTGTAGTGGAAGGCGTCGTGGTTGGAGAAGCTTGTGTGCTTGAACCGTAGGTCTTTTAGGGGTTCTTGGAGTACTTGTAGTCCTCTTGCACTTGACGTCCTACCTTGGTGGCTTGATGCAATAGCTCGAGCAAGTTGGAGTATGGTTGGAAATCTGCGATTTTCTTGACTTAGTAGTTTAGGCCATTCAAGAAACGCGCCATTGTTTGCTCATTGTCTTCCTTGACATTGGCTCTTATCATGGCTATTTCCATATCTTGGTAGTACTCTTCTACTGACTTGGTACCTTGCTTGAGGAGTTGTAGCTTCTTTAATAGATCACGATTGTAGTGTGTTGGGATGAAACGAACTCGCATGAGGTCTTTCATTTGTGCCCAAGTGGTGATTGGAGGTTCACCTCTTTGTCTTCTTTGCTCAATCACTTGTTCCCACCAAATGAGAATGTAATCTTGGAACTCGAGGGAGGCCATGGCAATCTTCTTCATAGTTGTGCAACCGGAATATCTTTTCAACCTTGAGTGCCCAAGATAGATAGTCTTTGGGGTCATTGCTTCCGAAGAACTTTGGCATTGTGAACTTGAGCCGGCTAAAAGGATTTTCCTCATTGTTTTTGAGTTGGCATTATCCCTGTTATGGGGGAGCATGGTTGTCGTCTTGACGGTGGCCTTGCCTTGGATCTTGATCCTCAACGTGGTCGACGTGATTTGCTTGAGGCCGGTCTTCTTGTCATGGTTGAGCATTGTTGTCGTGTGGACGTTGTCCTTGTCTTGCAGCTTGAGCATCAATGTGTTGCTCCTCTTGCCGTCGAGGTCATTGATGGGGCGGCCGCATCCGTTGTCGGCGTTCTTGGTGCTCCTATTGGCGTGCGGCTTCCTCTTGGCGCTCTCGACGTAGTGCTTCTTGTTCCTTGCGTGCTTGACGGTTGCGTTCTTGCAAGGCATATGTTGCATCATGAAGTGCATGGTGTGCTTCATTTGCTTGTTCTTCACGCCGCCGGTTTTCTTCACGACATCAATGGAGTCGTTTTTGCTCGAAGGCATCTTACTCTTGTTGGTGACGGTGGTCACTTTCGTGATGTCGAGCTTGAGGGCCGTTGCCATGGAAGGGGTTTCCTGAGTCTTGAGAAAGTCGACAGCCGTCACGTTATTGTGGTCAAGCTCGTGGAGGAGGACTTTGATACATCCATTTTGCATCATGCTTTTATATTGATATTTATTGCATCATGGGCTGTTATTACACATTATGGTACAATACTTATGCCTTTCCTCTCTTATTTTACAAGGTTTACATGAAGAGGGAGAATGCCGACAGCTAGAATTCTAGACTAGGAAAGGAGCAAATCTGAGAGACCTATTCTGCACAACTCCAAAAGTCCTGAAAAGTTATGGAGAATTGTTTTCGAATATATAAAAAATATTGGGCGAAACAAATACGAGAGGGGGCCACCATGAGTTCACCTGCCTGTCAGGCGTGACCACCCTCCTAGCCGCACCTAGGTGTCTTGTGACCCACCTGGCAGGTCCCCGACGCCCATCTTCTGCTATATGAAGGGTTTTGGCCTAGGAAAAAAATCATAAGAGAGCTTTCGGGACGAAGCACCGTCGTCTCGAGGCGAAACTTGGGCAAAATCAATCTAGAGCTACGACGGACCTGTTCTATCAGGGAAACTTCCCTCCTGAAGGGGGAAATCAAAGCCATCATCATCACCAACGATCCTCTCATCGAGAGGGGTCAATATCCATCAACATCTTCATCAGCACCATCTCCTCTCCAAACCCTAGTTCATCTCTTGTATCCGATCTTTGTCTCAAACCTCATATTGGTACCCGTGGGTTGCTAGTAGTGTTGATTACTCCTTGTAGTTGATGCTAGTTGGTTTACTTGGTGGAAGATCATATGTTCAGATCCTTTATGATAATTAATACTCCTCTGGTTA
Source organism: Hordeum marinum (assembly GCA_022496015.1). NCBI lineage: Eukaryota > Viridiplantae > Streptophyta > Magnoliopsida > Poales > Poaceae > Hordeum > Hordeum marinum. The sequence continues at coordinate 301,270,045 of CM039673.1, forward strand.
TGAACATGAAGATGCTTTGTGAGTAGTTACGTTTGTTCCTGAGGACATGGGATAAGTCTTGTTATAAGTAATCATGTGAATTTGGTATTCGTTTGATATTTTGATGAGATGTATGTTGTCTCTCCTCTAGTGGTTTTATGTGAACATCGACTACATAAAACTTCACAATTATTTGGGCCTAGGGGGAGGCATCAGGAAGTAATAAGTAGACAATGGGTTGCTAGAGTGACAGAAGCTTAAACCCTAGTTTATGTGTTGCTTCGTAAGGGGCTGATTTGGATCCATATTTTTCATGCTATGGTTAGATTTATCTTAATTCTTCTTTCATAGTTGCGGATTCTTGCGAGAGAGGTTAATCATAAGTGGGAGGTTTTTCCAAGTAAGGGCAGCACCCAAGCACCAGTCCACCCACATATCAAATTATCAAAGTAACAAACATGAATCAAGTGAGCATGGTGAAAACTAGCTTGACGGAGATTCCCATGTGTCCTCAGGAGCGCTTCACTTTTTATAAGAGTTTGTCCAAGCTTGTCCTGTGCTACAAAAATGATTGGGCTACCTTGTTGCACCTTTGTTACACTTGTTACTTGTTACTCTTTACAAATTATCTTATCACAAAACTATCTATTACCGATAATTTTAGTGCTTGCAAAGAATACCTTACTGAAAATTGCTTGCCATTTCCTTCTACTCCTCGTTGGGTTCGACACTCTTACTTATCAAAAGGACTACGATAGATCCTCTATACTTGTGGGTCATCAAGACTCTTTTCTGGAGCCGTTGCCAGGGAGTGAAGCGCCTTTGGTAAGTGGAATCTGGTAAGGAAAAATTATATAGTGTGCTGAAATTTAGTGCAACTTGTTACTATGGAAAGTAATCCTTTGAGGGGTTTGTTCGGGGTATCTTCGCCTCGACCGGAAGCACAAAGAGTTGCCTCTCAACCTACTGAAAATATTCATTGTGAAATTCCTTCGGGTATGATAGAGAAACTGCTGGCTAATCCTTATGTAGGAGATGGAACACTACATCCTAATTTGCATCTAATCTATGTGGATGAAGTTTGTGGATTACTTAAGCTTGCAGGTCTGCCCGAGGATCACATCAAGAAGGAGGTCTTTAGTTTATCTTTTAAGGAGAAGGCATTGGCATGGTATAGGCTATGTGATGACATTGGATCATGGAGCTACAACCGATTGAAAATGGAATTTCATCAGAAGTTCTATCCTATGCATCTAGTTCATCGTGATAAGAATTATATTATAATTTTTGGCCTCATGAAGGATACAGAATCGCTCAAGCTTAGGGGAGGCTTAAGTCAATGTTATATTCATGCCCCAATCATGAGCTCTCGAGAGAAATTATTATTCAGAATTTTTATGCTTGGCTTTCTCATAATGATCAATCCATGTTCGATACTTCTTGTACTGGTTCCTATATGAAGAAAGATATTGACTTCAAACGGGATTTATTGGAAAGAATTAAACGCAACTCTGAAGATTGGGAACTCGATGAAGGTAAGGAGTCAGGTATAAACCTTAAGTTTGATTGTGTTAAATCTTTTGTAGACACCGATGCTTTTAGTGAATTTAGCACTAAATATCGACTTGACTCTGAGATATTAGCTTCTTTCTGTGAATCTTTTGTTTCTCATGTTGATCTCCCTAAGGAGAAGTGGTTTAAATATCATACTCTCATTGAAGTGAAGGTAGTTGAACCTATTAAAGTTGAAGAAGAAACTATTACTTATAATGTTGATCCTGTTATTCCTGCTACTTATATTGAGAAACCACCTTTCCCTGTTAGAATAAAGGAACATGCTAAAGCTTCAAATGTGGTTTGTAAGAGCTATATTAGAACACCTCACCTCTTGAACAAATTAAGGTTGAGCCTAGTATTTCTATGGTTAAAGATCTCTTGGTTGATGATATTGATGCGCATGTTATTCAATTTTGTGATGAAGCTGCTAGAATTGCTAGACCTAATGCCAAAGATAAACGTAACCTGTTGTTGGCATGCTTGTTGTTTCTCTTAAAATAGGAGATCATTGTTATCATGTCTTATGTGATATGGGTGCTAGTGTGAGTGCGGTTCCCTTTACCTTATATAAATAAATTATGAATGATATTGCATCAGCTGAGTTAGAGGAAATTGATGTTACCATTAAGCTTGCTAATAGAGATACTATAGCACTAGTTGGGATTGTTAGAGATGTTGAAGTCTTGTGTGGGAAAATAAAATATCCTACTGATTTTCTTGTCCTTGGTCCCCCACAAGATGATTTTTGTCCCATTATATTTGGTAGACCTTTCTTGAATACTGTTAATGCCAAGATAGATTGTGAGAAGGAAACTGCTAATAAGTTTTGCAGATGCATCTCATGAGTTTAATTAGTGCTAACCTTTCAGAGCATGGAGAAAAGAGATTATTGAAAACTCTGAGGAAGCACCGTGCTGCTATTGGATATACTCTTGATGATCTTAAGGGCATTAGTCCCACTCTATGTCAGCATAAAATTAATATGGAGCCCAATGCTAAACCAGTTGTTGATCACCAACGATGGTTAATCCTAAAATGAAAGAAGTGGTAAGAAATGAAATATTAAAGCTTGTGGAGGCAGGTATTATTTCTCCTATTGCTGATAGTAGATGGGTTAGTCCCGTTCATTGTGTTCCTAAGAAAGGAGGTATTACCGTAGTTCCTAATGATAAAAATGAATTGATCCCATAAAGAATTGTTACAGGGTATAGAATGGTAATTGATTTTAGGAAATTAAATAAAGCTACTAGGAAAGATCATTACCATCTACCTTTTATTGATCAAATGCTAGAAAGATTATCCAAACACTCACATTTTTGTTTTCTAGACGATTATTCTGGCTTCTCTCAAATACCCGTGTCAAAAGAGGACCAAGAGAAGACCACTTTTACTTGTCCTTTCGGTACCTTTGCTTATAGACGTATGCCTTTTGGTTTATGCAATGCACCTGCTACCTTTCAAAGATGTATGACTTCTATATTCTCTGATTTCTGTGAAAAGATTGTTGACGTTTTCATGGATGATTTTTCCGTTTATGGAACTTCTTTTGATGACTATTTGAGCAATCTTGATAGAGTTTTGCAGAGATGTGAAGAAACTAATCTTGTCTTGAATTGGGAGAAGTGCCACTTTATGGTGAATGAAGTTATTGTCTTGGGACACAAAATCTCCACAAGAGGTATTGAAGTTGACAAAGCCAAAGTTGATGATATTTAAAAAATGACGTGTCCTACGGATATCAGAGGTATAAGAAGTTTCCTTGGTCATGCTGGTTTCTATAGAAGGTTTATTAAAGATTTCTCTAGGATTTCTAGGCCTCTCACTATTTTTTTGCAAAAAGATGTTACATTCATTTTTGATGATGATTGTGTAGAAGCATTTGAAATTCTTAAGAATGCCTTGATTTTTGCACCTGTTGTTCAACCACCTGATTGGAACCTACCCTTTGAAATTATGTGCAATGCTAGTGATTATGCCGTTGGTGTTGTTCTAGGACAAAGAGTTGATAAGAAATTAAATATTATCCATTATGCTAGTAAGACTCTAGATATCGCTCAAAGAAACTATGCCACCAGTGAAAAGGAATTTTTAGCAGTGGTGTTTGCTTGTGATAAGTTCAGACCTTATATTGTTGATTCCAAAGTAACTGTCCACACTGATCATGCTGCTATTAAATATCGTATAGAAAAGAAAGATGCTAAACCTAGACTTATCAGTTGGGTTCTTCTGCTACAAGAATTTGATTTGCATATTGTTGATAGAAAGGGTGTTGATAACCCCGTAGCGGATAACTTGTCTAGGTTAGAAAATGTTCTTGATGACGCAATACCTATTGATGATAGTTTTCCTGATGAACAATTAGCTGTCATAAATACTTCGTATAATGCTCCATGGTATGCTGATTATACTAATTACATTGTTGCTAAGTTTATACCGCCTAGTTTCACATACCAACAAAAGAAAAAGTTCTTCTATGATCTAAGACATTACTTTTGGGATGATACTCACCTTTACAAAGAAGGAGTAGATGGTGTTATTAGACGTTGTGTACCTGAGCATGAACAGGAACAAATCCTACAGAAGTGTCATTCCGAGGCCTACGGAGGACACCACGCTGGAGATAGAGTTGCACACAAGGTATTACAATCTGATTTTTATTGGTGTACTCTCTTCAAGGATGCTTGTAAGTTTGTCTTGTCATGTGATGAATGTCAAAGAATAGGCAATACTAGTAGACGTCACGAAATGCATATGAGCTACTCTCTTGTATTTGAACCATTTGATGTTTGGACCTTTTCCAACGTCCAACGGGTATACTCATATTCTAGTTGTTGTTGATTATGTTACTAAGTGGGTAGAAGCTATTCCAACTAGTAGTGTTGATCATAAAACCTCTATTAAAATGCTGAAAGAAGTTATTTTCCCAAGATTTGGAGTCCCTAGATATTTAATGACTGGTGGTGGTTCACACTTTATTCATGGTGCCTTCCGTAAATTGCTTGCTAAGTATGTCGTTAATCATAGAGTTGCATCTCCTTATCATCCTCAGTCTAGTGGTCAAGTAGAATTAAGCAATAGAAAATTAATTTGATCTTGCAAAAGACTGTTAATAGATCTAGACAGAATTGGTCTAAGAAACTTGATGATGCATTATGGGCTTATCGAACTGCCTATAAAAATCCTATGGGTATGTCTCCGTATAAAATGGTTTATGGTAAAGCATGTCACTTACCTCTAGAACTAGAGCATAAAGCTTATTGGGCAATCAAAGATCTCAATTAGGATTTCAAACTTGCTGGTGAGAAGATGTTATTTTACATTAGCTCACTTGACGAATGGAGAACCCAAGCCTATGAGAATGCCAAGTTATTTAAAGAAAAAGTTAAGAGATGGCACGATAAAAGGATACAAAATCGTGAATTAAATGTAGGTGACCATGTCTTGCTATACAATTCTCGTTTAAGATTTTTTGCAGGAAAACTTCTCTCTAAATGGGAAGAGCCTTACATTGTCGAGGAAGTATATCGTTCCGGTGCCATAGAGATCAACAACATCGAAGGCACAAATCTGAAGGTGGAAAACGGGCAAAGAATCAAACATTATATCTCAGGTACTCCCATAAATGTTGAAACCAATACTATCAATACCATAACTCTGGAGGAGTATATTAGGGAGACCTACCAGAACGTTCCAGACTCCGAAAAGGAATAGGTATGTGGTACGATAAGCAAACCGACTCCAAAACTTTCCCAATAGCAATTTTTCTCGGTTTTGGAATATTTAATAAATTAGGAAAATTTAAAGTAGTCTGAAAGATGCACAAGGAGGTGACAAGCCTGACAGGCACAGCCACCCCCCTGGCCGTGCCTAGGTGGCTTGTGACCACGCCGTGAACCCTCCGGACTCCGTTTTCTTGTGGTATACTCCTTTGGGTCGGTAAAAATTCATTATATAATCTCCTGAAGGCTTGGACTTTCATATCATGACAATACCTCTTGTTTTCGTTTTGAGCTGTTTCTACTGCAGATTTAGCGGAAAATATCGTCCCAAGAGTCTGATGGGGAGAGCTATATATCGCATTATCTTACCAATCCCAAGCTCTATGGGGACCTAGACCCTTATGGATTATTATAAGAGGGGGAACAATAAGACAAGTATGGGGTGTTGGGGAACGTTGCATGGGAAACAAAAAATTTCCTACACACACGCATATCTATCCATGGTGATGAGCATCTACGAGAGGGAGAGTGGATCTACATACCCTTGTAGATCGCTAAGCGGGAAGCGTTAAGAAACGCGGTTGGTGTAGTCGAACGTCTTCGCAATCCAAATCGCCATGCGTCCCGTGATCCAATCACGATCCGTCCCGCGATCCAATCACGATCTGTCCCACGATCCAATCACGATCCATCCCACGAACTTGATCACGATCCGTCCCACAAACTTGATCACGATCCTTCCGATCTAGCGCCGAACGGACGACACCTCCGCGTTCAGCACACATACAGCTTGATAACGATCCCCACCGTCTTGATCCAGCAAGAAGGAGCGGAGAGGAATAAGAGTTCTCTAGCAGCATGATGGCGCTCCGGTGATGGTGGTGGAGCTATTCCGGCAGGGCTTCGCCTAAGCGCTGCAGAAAACCGATCTAGAGGAGAAACTATGCACTGGAGGAACGGGCAACACGTGGCTGAAAATTCTGTGCAAAACCCCTAAAACTTCCAGTATATATAAGAGGAAGAGAGGAGGAGGCTTGGCACAAGGTCCAAACCTCCAAGGAGTCGGCCGAACCAGGTGGAGGAGGTGGACTCCACCTCCAATCCTAGTAGGACTAGGATTCACCCTATTTTTGCCTTTTTCCACTTTTTCTCTTTGGGCCTTTTTTCCCAAACCGCATGGGCCTTGTGTGGGACTTCCACCAGCCCACTAAGGTCTGGTAAACACTCTCCCACATCCCATGGAGCCTCTTGGGTCGAAATACCCCTCCCGATGGTCTCCCGGTACACTACCAGCACTCCCGGTACACTACCAATGAGCCCGAAACTTTTTCGGCGACCAAAACAGGACTTCCTATATATGAATCTTTACCTCCGGACCATTCCGGAGATCCTCGTGACGTCCGGGATCTCATCTGGGACTCTGAACAACCTTCGGTCACCACCATACATAACTCTATACTACCGAAACGTCACCAAACCTTAAGTGTGCAGACCCTGCGGGTTCGAGAACTATGTAGACATGACCGAGACACCTCTATGGTCAATAACCAATAGCCGGACCTCGATGCCCATATTGGTTCCTACATATTCTATGAAGATCTTTATCGGTCGAACCTCTATGTCAAGGATTCAGTTAATCCCGTATGATGTTCCCTTTGTTTTTCGGTATGTTACTTGCCCGAGATTCGATCGTCGGTATCTCCATACCTAGTTCAATCTCCTTACCGGAAAGTCTCTTTACTCGTTACATAATACAAGATCCCGCAACTAACACTTAGTCACATTGCTTGCAAGGCTTATTGTGATGTTGTATTACCGAGTGGGCCTTGAGATACCCCTCCGTCACACGGAGTAACAAATCCCAGTCTTGATCCATGCCAACTCAACAGACACCCTCAGAGATACGTATAGAGCACCTTTATAGTCACCCAGTTATGTTGTGACATTTGATACACACAAGGCACTCCTCCGGTATCCGTGAGTTGCATGATCTCATGGTCATAGGAACATATACTTGACATGCAGAAAACAGTAGCAATAAACTGACACGATCATATGCTACGTTTGTAGTTTGGGTCTTGTCCATCACATCCTTCTCCTAATGATGTGATCCCGTTATCAAATGACATCACATGTCAATGGCTAGGAAACCTTGACCATCTTTTATCAACGAGCTAGTTCACTAGGGGCATACTAGGGACAAAGTGTTGTCTATTTACCCACACATGTAATGTGTTTCTAATTAATACAATTATAGCATGGACAATAAAAGATAATCATGAACAAGGAAATATAATAATAAACAATTTATTTATTGCCTCTAGGGCATATTTCCAATAGTCTCCTACTTGCACTAGAGTCAATAATCTAGCTCGCATCACTATGTGATTTACATTGTAATGAATCGAACACCCATGCAGTTCTGGTGTTGATCATGTTTAGCCCTTGGAAGAGGTTTAGTCAACGGGTCTGCAACATTCAGATCCGTGTGCACTTTGCAAATATTTATGTCCTTCTCCTCGATGTAATCGCGGATGGAGTTGAAGCGTCGCTTTATGTGTCTGGTCCTCTTGTGAAACCTTGGTTCCTTGGCCAGAGCAATGGCACCAGTGTTGTCACAGAACAGGTTCATTGGATTCAGTGTACTAGGCACTACTCCAAGATCTGTCATGAATTGCTTCATCCAGACACCTTCCTTCGTCGCCTCCGAGGCTGCGATGTACTCAGCTTCACACGTAGAATCAGCTACCACGCTTTGCTTGGAACTGCACCAGCTTACCGCTCCCCCATTGAGAATAAATACGTATCCGGTTTGTGACTTAGAGTCATCCGAATCAGTGTCAAAGCTTGCATCGACGTAACCCTTTACGACGAGCTCTTCATCACCTCCATAAACGAGAAACATTTCCTTAGTCCTTTTAAAGTACTTGAGGATATTCTTGACCGCTGCCCAGTGTTCCATTCCAGGATCACTTTGAAACCTTCCGGCCATACTTATGGCAAGGCTGACATCGGGTCTTGTGCACAGCATTGCATACATGATAAAGCCTATGGCTGAAGCATAGGGGATGACACTCATCTTTTCTCTATCTTCTGAAGTTACTGGGCATTCAGTCTTACTCAACTTCACACCTTGTAACACATGCAAGAACCCCTTCTTGGACTGATCCATTTTGAACTTCTTCAAAACTTTATCAAGGTATGTGCTCTATGAAAGTGATATTAAACGTCTCGATCTATCTCTATAGATCTTAATGCCTAATATGAAAGCAGTTTCTCCTAGGTCCTTCATTGAAAAACTCTCGTTCTTCCTTCACGCTTTCCAGCATTTCTATATTGTTTCCAATCAGCAATATGTCATCCACATATAATATTAGAAACGCTATAGAGCTCCCACTCACTTTCTTGTAAATACAAGCTTCTCCATAAACTTGTATAAACTCAAACGCTTTGATCACCTCATCAAAACGCGTATTCCAACTCCGAGATGCTTGCACCAGCCCATAAATGGATCGCTGGAGTTTGCAAACTTTGTCAGCATTCTCTGGATCGAAAAAAACCTTCTGGTTGCATCATATATAACTCTTCCTCAAGGAAACCGTTGAGGAACGCTGTTTTGACATCCAGCTGCCAAATTTCATAGTCGAAATAAGCAGCTATTGCCAACATGATTCTGACAGACTTAAGCATCGCTACGGGTGAGAAGGTCTCATCGTAGTCCAACTCCTTGAACTTGTGAAAAACCCTTTGCCACAAGTCAAGCTTTATAGACGGTGACATTACCGTCCGCGTTTGTCTTCTTCTTAAAGATCCATTTGTATGAATGGCCTTTCGCCCTTCAGGTAATACTTCCAAAGTCCATACTTTGCTTTCATACATGGATCCCATCTCGGATTTCATGGCCTCTAACCATTTCTCGGAATCCGGGCCCATCACTGCTCCTCCATAGCTCGTAGGTTCATTGTTGTCCAACAACATGACCTCCAAGACAGGGTTGCCGTACCACTCAGGAGTAGTATGCGGCCTTGTCGACCTAAGAGGTTCAATAGTAGCTTGATCCGAAGCTTCATGATCATCATCATTAACTTCCTCTTCTACCATCGTAGTTTCCACAGAAACATCTTTCTACGCTGCGCTACTTTCTGGTTGAAGTGAAGGTTCAATAACCTCATCAAGCACCATTTTCCTCCCACTCAATTCTTTCGAGAGAAACTCTTTCTCAAGAAATGTTCCGTTCTTAGTGACAAACACTTTGCCTTCAGATCTGAGATAGAAGGTATACCCGACTGTCTCTTTCGCGTATCCTATGAAGACGCATTTTCCGCTTTGGGTTCCAGCTTTTCAGGCTGAAGCTTTTTGACATAAGCATCACATCCCCAAACTTTAAGAAATGACAACTTTGGCCTCTTGCCAAACCACAGTTCATATGGCGTCGTCTCAACGGATTTCGATGGTGCCCTATTTAAAGTGAATGCAACTGTCTCTAATGCATAACCCCAAAATGATAGTGGCAAATCAGCAAGAGACATCATAGAACGCACCATATCTAATAAGGTTCGATTATGACGTTCGGACACACCATTACGCTGTGGTGTTCCGGGCGGTGTCAACTGTGAAACAATTCCACACTGTCTTAAGTGATTGCCAAACTCATAACTCAGATATTCACCTCCTCGATCAGATCGCAGGAACTTAATCTTCTTGTTACGATGATTCTCAACTTCACTCTGAAATTGCTTGAACTTTTCAAACGTTTCAGACTTGTGTTTCATTAAGTAAATATACCCATATCTACTTAATTCATCAGTGAAGGTGAGAAAATAACGATATCCACCACGCGCTGTAACATTCATTGGACCGCACACATCAGTATGTATGATTTCCAATAAGTCACTCCCCCGTTCCATTGTTCCAGAGAACGGTGTTTTAGTCATCTTGCCCATGAGGCATGGTTCACATGTGTCAAGTGATTCAAAATCAAGTGACTCCAAAAGTCCATCAGCATGGAGCTTCCTCATGCGTTTTACACCAATATGACCTAAACGGCAGTGCCACAAGAAAGTGGTACTATCATTATCAACTCTACATCTTTTGGCATCAATGTTATGAACATGTGTGTCATCACTATCAAGATTCAATATGAATAAACCCCTAACATTGGGTGCATGACCATAAAAGATACTACTCATATAAATAGAACAACCTTTATTCTCTGATTTAAATGAGTAATCGTCTCGCAATAAACAAGATCCAGATATAATGTTCATGCTTAACGCAGGCAATAAATAACAATTATTTAGGTTCATCACTAATCTCGATGGTAATCGAAAAGAGAGTGTGCCGACGGCAATCACATCAACCTTGGAACCATTTCCCACGTGCATCGTCACTTCGTCCTTTGCCAGCCTTCGTTTATTCCGTAGTTCCTGCTTTGAGTTGCAAATGTGAGCAACCGAACCGGTATCAAATACCCAGGCACTACTACGAGAGCTAGTAAGGCACACATCAATAACATGTATATCATATATACCTTGTTTGTCATTGGCCGCCTTCTTGTTAGCCAGGTACTTGGGGCGGTTCCGCTTCCAGTGACAAGTTCCCTTGCAATGAAAGCACTCGGTTTCTGGCTTGGGTCCATGCTTGGGCTTCTTTACAGGAGTAGCAACTGCTTTGCCATCCTTCTTGGTTTTACCCTTCTTTCCCTTGCCCTTGACCTTGCCATTTTTCTTGAAACTAGTGGTTTTATTGACCATCAACACTTGATGTTCTTTCTGGATTTTAGACTCAGCGACTTTTAGCATCGCAAATAGCTCGGCGACTGACTTGTTCATCTCGTGCATGTTATAGTTCATCACAAAGCTCTTGTAACTAGGTGGCAGTGATTGAAGAACTCTGTCAGTGATCGCCTCTGGTGGAAGGGCAATTCCCAACTTTGCTAGACGAGTTGAATACCCACACATTCTAAGTATATGTTCACTGATAGACCCGTTCTCCTCCATCTTGCAAGCATAGAACTTATCAGAGGTTTCGTACCTCTCGATCTGGGCATTCTTCTGAAAGATAAACTTCAACTCCTGGAACATCTCATATGCTCCATGACGTTCAAAACGTCTTTGAAGTCCCGGTTCTAAGCCATACAATATCGCACACTGAACTATTGAGTAATCTCCAGTACGTGCCTCCCAAGCGTTCTTAACGTCTTCGGAGGTCATGTCTTCTGGTTGGTCACCAAGCGGTGCATCAAGGACATATTATTTCTGGGAAGCCGTGAGGATAATCCTTAGATTACGGGCCCAGTCAACAAAGTTACTTCCATCATCTTTCAACTTAGCTTTCTCTAGGAACACATTAAAATTCAGGGGTGCTACTACGCAAGCCATTGATCTACAACATAAATATGCAAAGTTTACTTAGACTATTGTTCAAGATAATGAGTTTAGTTAATCAAATTACTAAAGCTCCCACTCAAATTGACATCCCTCAGGTCATCCGAGTGTCACATGATCCAAATGCACCACCTCAAGTCCGATCATCACGTGAGTTGAGGTGGCTTGAATGGTGAACATCATTATGTTGATCATATCTACTATATGACTCATGTTTGACCTTTCGGTCTCTTGTGTTCCGAGGCCATGTCTGTACATGCTAGGCTCGTCAAGATTAACCCGAGTGTTCTGCACGTGCAACACTGGCTTGCACCCGTTGTATGTGAACATAGAGTCTATCACACACGATCATCACGTGGTGTCTCAACACGACAAACTTTAGCAACGGTGCACACTCGGGGAGAACACAATTCATCTTGAAATTTGAGTGAGGGATCACCTTATAATGCTACCATCATCCTAAGCAAAATAAGGTGCATAAAAGGATTAACATCACATGCAATTCATAAGTGACATGATATGGCCATGAACTTGTGCTTTTGATCTCCATCTAGAAAGCATCGGCATGATCTCCATCATCACCGGCATGACACCATGATCTTCATCATCTTGATCTCCATCAACGTGTCGCCATCGGGGGTGTCACGCCCTGCATGCTTCTACTACTATTGCTACCGTTTAGCGATAAAGTAAAACATTACATAGTGCTTAATGATTGACACGCAGGTCATACAATAATTAAAGACAACCTAATGGCTCCTTCCGGTTGCCGTACTCATTGACATGCAAGTCGTGATAATCTATACATCACATGATCATCTCATACATCACATATATCACATCATGTAATTGGCCATATCACATCACAACATACCCTGCAAAAAAAAGTTAGACGTCCTCTAATTGTTGTTGCATGTTTTACGTGGCTACTACGGGTATCTAGCAAGAACAATTCTCATCTACGCAAAAACCACAACGGTGATACACTAGTTGCTTTTCAACCTTCTCAAGGACCGCCTTTGTCGAATCCGACCCAACTAAAGTGAGAGAAACTGGCACCCGCAAGCCATCTATGCAACAAGTTGCGGTCGAGGGAACCGGTCTCTCATAAGCGTACGAGTAATGTTGGTCCGGGCCGCTTCATCTCACAATACCATTGAACCAAAATCCGACCAAGGGAGGAAGCAATCTAAGCATCAACGCCCACAAACCTTTTGTGTTCTACTCGAGATCTCATTACACATAGACCTAGCTCTAATACCACTGTTGGGGAACGTTGCATGGGAAACAAAAATTTTCCTACGCATACGCATATCTATCCATGGTGATGAGCATCTATGAGAGGGAGAGTGGATCTACGCACCCTTGTAGATCGCTAAGCGGGAAGCATTAAGAAACGCGGTTGGTGTAGTCGAACGTCTTCGCGATCCAAATCGCCGTGCGTCCCGCGATCCAATCACGATCCATCCCGCGATCCAATCACGATCCGTCCCGCGATCCAATTATGATCCGTCCCGCGATCCAATCACGATCCGTCCCACGAAATTGATCACGATCCTTCTGATCTAGCGCCAAACAGACGACACCTCCGCGTTCAGCACACATACAGCTTGATGACGATCTCCACCATCTTGATACAGCAAGAAGGAGCGGATAGGAAGAAGAGTTCTCCGGCAGCATGATGGCGCTCCGGCGATGGTGGTGGAGCTATTCCGGCAGGGCTTCACCTAAGCGCTGCAGAAAACCGATCTAGAGGAGAAACTATGCACTGGAGGAACGGGCAACACGTGGCTGAAAATTCTGTGCAAAAACCCTAAAACCTCCAGTATATATAATAGGAAGAGAGGAGGAGGCTTGGCACAAGGTCCAAGCCTCCAAGGAGTTGGCCAAACCATGTGGAGGAGGTGGACTCCACCTCCAATCCTAGTAGGACTAGGATTCACCCTATTTTTGCCTTTTTCCACTTTTTCTCTTTGGGCCTTTTTTCCCAAACTGCATGGGCCTTGTGTGGGACTTCCACCAGCCCAATAAGGGCTGGTAAACACTCTCCCACATCCCATGGAGCCTCTTGGGTCTAAATACCCCTCCCGATGGTCTCCCGGTACACTACCGGCACTCCCGATACACTACCGATGAGCCCAAAACTTTTCCGGCGACCAAAACAGGACTTCCTATATATGAATCTTTACCTCCGGACCATTCCGGAGCTCCTCGTGATGTACGGTATCTCATCCGGGATTCTGAACAACCTTCGATCACCACCATACATAACTCTAGACTACCGAAACGTCACCAAACCTTAAGTGTGCAGACCCTGTGGGTTCGAGTACTATGTAGACATGACCGAGACACCTCTACGGTCAATAACCAATAGCGGGACCTGGATGCCCATATTGGTTCCTACATATTCTACGAAGATCTTTATCGGTCGAACCTCTATGTCAAGGATTCAGTTAATCCCGTATGATGTTCCCTTCGTTTTTCGGTATGTTACTTGTCCGAGATTCGATCGTCGGTATCTCCATACCTAGTTCAATCTCATTACTGGCAAGTCTCTTTACTTGTTACGTAATACAAGAGCCCACAACTAACACTTAATCACATTGCTTGCAAGGCTTATTGTGATGTTGTATTACCGAGTGGGCCCTGACATACCTCTCCGTCACACAGAGTAACAAATCCCAGTCTTGATCCATGCCAACTCAACAGACACCCTCGGAGATACCTGTAGAGCACCTTTATGTCACCCAGTTACGTTGCGATGTTTGATACACACAAGGCACTCCTCCGGTATCCGTGAGTTGCATCTCATGGTCATAGGAACATATACTTGACATGCAGAAAAGAGTAGCAATAAACTGACACGATCATATGCTACGTTTGTAGTTTGGGTCTTGTCCATCACATCATTCTCCTAATGATGTGATCCCGTTATCAAATGACATCACATGTCAATGGCTAGGAAACCTTGACCATCTTTGATCAACGAGCTAGTTCACTAGAGGCATACTAGGGACAAAGTGTTGTCTATTTACCCACACATGTAATGTGTTTCCAATTAATACAATTATAGCATGGACAATAAACGATTATCATGAACAAGGAAATATAATAATAAACACTTTATTTATTGCCTCTAGGGAATATTTCCAACATGGGGAAGAAAGCTCGATTGAAGAGGAGACTCCCCTGCCTCAACTAGGAGATATGCACGTGGAGTTCAGGAAATGAAGCCTCCCAAACACAAGGAGAAAAACCAAGATTCTATTTATCCCTTCTCTTTTTCTGCAGGAGAGCAAGGAAGAATTATGTCAAAGGATATTGAAGCTCGAGCACGAAGTAGACAATGTGAGGGAACAAAATTTTATGCTTAAGAGGAAATTGAACAAGCTTAAAGATCCTACTCCACCACCATCACCTCCGAAGAAGGACATCTAAACACATGGGTATGGGCACTCCCCTTGGCTTGTGGCAAGCTTGGGGGAGGTGCCCCGGTATCGTATCACCATTACACCTTTTCCTTTTCCTGTTTTTCTTAGTTCGATCCTTTGGTTATGTCTTGATCTAGTAGAATAAAAATTTAGTATGATCTAGCTTTGAGTTTTTGCTTTTTGTTCCCCTTATGTAAGCGAGCCCGAGAGTTATATAATGAAAGTAGTTTTGATATGAGGGCTTTGCTTGCTTGATATGATCTCGAGAAAAATAAATTAGGAATAAAAGAAGAATAGAATAAAAGCAAAGAGTATATATGATGATCTTATGGGGAGTGATGACTTCACATACAAGAAGTATGTCGGCTGAAATTTGTTGGGAGTTGACAAGCATAGCGATTGGTCATTGGGGCAATTAAAAGGAAGTAATGAAGAAAGATAGGTTTATATATAAATATATTATCTTAGACATCTTTTATGGTTGTGAACACTCATTAAAATATTATATGCTAAGAAGTTGATGTTGGATAAGGAAGACAACATAATGGGTTATGATTGCTTATTTCCGAATAGAAGTTATATTGTTATAGATCCTCCAACATGTAGTGCTTGCTTCCACCTCATATTAGCCAAAACTTCCGCACCAAGTAGAGATACTACTTGTGCATCCATATACCCTCAACCCAGCTTTGCCATGAGAGTCCATCATACCTACCTATGGATTGAGCAAGATCCTTTAAGTAAGTTGTCATCGGTGCAAAAAGCAATAAGAGTTGCCCCTAAATATGTATGATCTTTTATTGTAAAGGAAAATAAGAGTTGTACGAACTTGTGATAGTAAAGAAATAAAAGCGACATACTGCATAATAAAGGTTGCTATCACACAGGGCAATACAACGCAGCGTTCCTTTACATTAAGGGTTTGCACAACCAAAAACAAAAAGCGCATGACGACCTCTGCTTCCGTCTACGAAGGGCCTATCTGTTAGGTTTACTTTGTAAGTACTTACCTTTATGCAAGAGTCATGGTGATCTTCACCACTTCCTATATTTTGCCTTTTTCGCTTGGCAAGCATCATGTGTTGGGAATGATCTAAACACATATATCTACTCGGAGGTGGGTGATCATGAGTTATTATTGTTGACATCACCCTTGAGGTGAGTAGTTTGGAGGAAAAATAACAAGCCCCTATCTTTCTCTGTGTCCAATTGAAGCTTTGATCTCATGAGTACCGTGTGAGTGTTAGCAATTGTGAAAGACTAAAAGATGATTGAGTATGTGGATTTTCTTTACAAGCTCTTATATTGACTCTTTTCGATGTTATGATAAATTGCAAATTGCTTCAATGACTAAGAGCCCAATTTGTTAGTTGTCAATAAAGTTCTTGGTTCATACTTTTACCCTGTGAATGAATTGTTACTCGAACATGAGAAATTACAAGTATTGTTGTTCTAAAGATGATCATGATGCCATCATGTCCGTATTTAATTTTTATTGACACCTCTATCTCTAAACATGTGGACATATTTATTGATCCCGGCTTTCGCTTGAGGACAAGCGAGGTCTAAGCTTGGGCGAGTTTGTACGTCCATTTTGCATCGTGCTTTTATATTGATAATTATTGCATTATGAGCTGTTATTACACGTTATGGTACAATACTTATTCCTTTTCTCTCTTATTTTACAAGGTTTACATGAAGAGGGAGAATGCTGGCAGTTGGAATTCTGGACTAAGAAAGGAGCAAATCTGAGAGACCTATTCTGCACAACTCCTAACGTCCTGAAAAGTTACGGAGATTATTTTTGGAATATATAAAAAATATTAGGCAAAACAGATACCACAGGGGGCCCACCAGGAGGTCACAAGCCTGCCAAGCGCGGCCACCCTCCTGGCCGCGCCTAGGTGGCTTGTGACCCACCTGACAGGTCCCCGACCCCATCTTCTGATATATGAAGGATTTTGACCTAGAAAAAATCATAAGAGAGCTTTCGGGATGAAGTGCCGTCGTCTCGAGGCAAAACTTGGGCAGAACCAATCTAGAGCTCCGGCGAAGCTGTTCTGTTGGGGAAACTTCCCTCCCGGAGGGGGAAATCAAATCCATCATCATCACCAATGATCCTCTCATCGAGAGGGGGTCAATCTCCATCAACATCTTCATCAGCACCATCTCCTCTCCAAACCCTAGTTCCTCTTGTATCCGATCTTTGTCTCAAACCTCAGATTGGTACCTGTGGGTTTCTAGTAGTGTTGATTACTCCTTGTAGTTGATGCTAGTTGGTTTACTTGGTGGAAGATCATTTTTTCAAATCCTTTATGATAATTAATACTCCTCTGATTATGAACATGAACATGCTTTGTGAGTAGTTATGTTTGTTCCTGAGGACATGGGATAAGTCTTGTTATAAGTAATCATGTGAATTTGGTATTTGTTCGATATTTTGATGAGATGTATGTTGTCTCTCATCTAGTGGTGTTATGTGACTGTCGACTACATAACACTTCACCATTATTTGGGCCTAGGGGAAGGCATCGGGAAGTAATAAGTAGGTGATGGGTTGCTAGGCTAGAAAACGAAGGGGAACTCCAAATTCGTGATCAACGTGGCTCATGATACCATATGATAAAGGGCAAGACCCATGGGATTCGATCTTTCACAAATTGGAGATGCGAAACACGAAGAACATGGTAAAGAACAAGAGATACACTCAAAGAACAAACTCTAATGACACTCCACTAGATCCATGATCAACACAAGAGTCTCAAAGATCCCAAATCAACCAACGATACAAGTAGTGGTAGTGTTCTCTCACTCCGAAGGAGGAGCCTTGAATCCCTTAGGATCTTACTTCTAGAGGGGCGTTAGCATCACTTGGATCTACTCCCAATGGAGGATAAACTCCACAAGAGAGGCAAGTAATGGAGCTATGCTCAACAAAGTATGTACAAAAGAATAGCTAACCCTAACTAGAGCCCCAAGGACCAAATATATAGGTAGCAAGAGGTAGGGGACAAAAGGGTCGGCTGGCCTAGGAGGCCCGTGCGCACAACCTAAGCGAGCCCTGTGTGCATGGGGGGTCCCGTGGGCACAGGACACGGCCGTGCACACGGGATCGCCGCTGTAGCACCCTGGGAGGCCCGTGTGCATGGGGTCTTCTGGGCCCGTGCGCACGGGATTGTCGTTGTAGCTCCTAGGAGGACCGTGTGCACGGGTTCTTCTATCACTCGGTTACCCTTGTGTGCACGGGGGTCAGCAAGCCCGTGCGCACGGGGTCGACTGTAGCCGGACTTCTTGGCTGCAGCTTCGGCTTCGTCTTCCGTGCGTCCTAGTGGTTCCTCCCCTTGGCCCTGGATGTCTTCCTTGTACCTAATGATGCATAGAGTCTCGAGGTGAGGTAGCATCCAAGTCCCATTTGTATCCATGTCAAACTCAAAGAGGAGAGAGTTCACCTTAGCTTCTATTGCGCATGCGCGAGCTCTTGTCATAGGGCCACTTGTGTCTTGTGGAGATGGTGTAGACTTCATGGGGATGCGTGTGGGATGCTCCGCATCAAAATGTGAACACATTTTAAATCATAGTTTTTTTAAATTCATAAGTTTTAAATTTAGTACGGGGATACAATCTTTCTAGATCATCGATTTATTGCTACAACCATGGTTTCTTTTTGTTCCAACCAACACCCAAAAATGCTTCCACCAGAGTTAATTCTTTTGCTGGACCAGCAACTTTTTGCCACAACCATATCTTTAACTAGATCATTGATGGCGCACGTTGCCGCGCCCATCCATTTTGAATGTAGTTTGATAGGGTTAGAAATTTATGTAACACATAGGGTTCTTGTTTATTTTGAAATGAGAGAGTGCAGACTATAAGTTTCATCATGTTTGCATAGGACTTGGACTTATTTGTTTGCATTGTACATGGACCCCAAGACAAACCTCGATGTCGCACAATGTCTATCTTCAGGATTAATTTGACCAAGAAGCAAGATTAAATAGGTGTTACGGGCAAGACTATTTCCAGGCTTTGCCCTTGGCAGATTTATGACGAAATACATAGTTTCGAATTCAAATAAAACTAATGAATGAAATATATATATAGTTGTCCATTTTTATATAAGTGAGAATGTAAGCATCAAGCCAGAGTAATCTTCCACCAAAAACACCTAAATTTGGCTGTACAATGACATCTATAGAGTAACTACAGTAGGAGAGGCGTTAGATGTGTATCCGAATAATAGCATGTGGATTGTGGATCAGATAATGCTAGTGAGGTCTGAAACCCACTATACTAGTTCCTCCAACAGATCATGACTATACATGTGTTGTAGAAGTGCAAGAAATTTCGCCAATAGAGAATATAGTAGTTAATTAAGAATAACTAAAACTTGATGCATACAAAATATAGCTGACAGATGAAAAAGTGTCATTGGTATTAAAGAGAAGACAGGGGACAAAAACCACTCCATAGATAGATAATATACGACACATCAACGACACCAGTTATATATTTTTTAGTAAAAGGACAAAGAAAGATGTACCTTAGTTATATGGCATAGTCATGGCAGAAAAATAGTATCATCTCTAGTCCTGCATCTGCAAGGCTGAAGTGCTCCTTGTGTAACTGAAAATGCCATTATCATTCAACAAATTAACAACAGTCTATAGAGTCCACTCTAATAAATCAGATAAGTCCATGAATGCAAACCTCCATTCATCACATATTCTGGAACAGACAACCTTAAAGTAAGAGATGACAAATATATTTAAAAAAATCAAGTCTCAACCGGCACAACCGACAATACAAAGAATGGCGTTCCAATGTACTTCATAAAGAAGGAAAAAAATATGAAATGTTGGTCCAGGAGTTTTTCTTTACACTTCCTCCTTTTTTCTTTTCATTAATTAAAAGAAGGGAAATGTAATCCATGTAGAAGAGAGAGACCACGTTGACAAAATTTAATTATAAATAGCAAATAACCACCCAACCAAGTAGTATTGGGTTGGGATTTAATTAAAGAGGTTGCCATTGGGAGCAATGTGATACATTACATGATTTAGAACAAAAGTCTACTTACATATTAAATAAGTTCTTTCGTTACAGAAGGAACACCGTGCTAACACAGGGAATTAGACAGAACTTTGCACTGAGCTATCCCATTTTATTTCCAGTTGATGATCAAAACTAACAGTAACCCTAAACCCAATATAGTTTCATGAACCATGTATATTCTATCAATTTTGATTCCTTCTAGGCCAATGTATTTTTCTTGCCTTCTTTTGAATGATCTAAACAATTGATAAATGATAGCACTGGGAAGAACAGAAACAATGTCAGACTTAATTTTGTTGTAAATAGTACCAGGGCTTACCAAATCAAGCAATCTGTATTGCATTAACATGGGTTCTTGCCTAATTAACTTTAAGGATGTACTTGCATTATCACACTCCTAGTATACAGCGGGCAAGAAGCCATTGAGAACTCATACAACTAAAAATACAATAGATAATAGAAAATATGAATAGCTAATAATGCCTAAATGGCTGTTTCGGATTTACTAAAAACATTCTTGTAGCTTCCGCAATAGGAGCTTCGTGGTTCACATTGTTGGTCGTGTGGCTGTTCCTTTCTTGGTCATCACCATCAAGAGGTTCACACACGCTGAAGAAGACCATTATCACCAGGCCCTGCAACATCAAATAAACATATCACCACTGGCGAGAGTGGGCTCACTCGTTATTAATGGCATGAATAGCGCGAGCCGAAGCTAAGCAAAGCAATCAACCGGACCAGAGAAAAACAGTTGACCAAGAAAAGCAAGGCGAACCTACAAGTGGAGAAAGGGTGCGGTGGTGCTAGCAGCCAAGGGAGGGGAGGAGAAGGAACTTATCATGTTGGATCCATTGTCGTGGCCTCATTCCCCTCACACACACCGTCGCCGCAACCACCATATGTCATCATTGAAGTCGCCTCCTCCTCTTTGTCGCCACCCGCAAACGCCAATCTCTACCACCACCAGCTGCAGGGAAAGGAAAAGGGGAACAATACCGATTCGTTATGTAAATTTTCATGGTTCAAAAAACTCATTATTTCAGGAATCGGCTTACTCCATGTCTAAGACCTTGTTCCAATACATTTGTATGCATATCGGTTTTAATTAACTTTGTTTTGAAACGTGGGGCAAAAGATTTGTCCCTTTTCATTAATTAAGAGAGGAAGAAGTCTGACAAAGTTACATGAAATAGCAAAATAACCGGCTCCCAACAGGGAGCACAGAACACGAAGAAGACACTACTCTCCTGACAGAATGGCCCCTAGGTGTTTTGCACCCGCAGCAGTCCACAGTCTCGCCACGCCCTGGATGGTGCAGAGAAGGATGGTTGGTGGCGTGAATTTGCTCCTAAAAACCCTTGCATTCCTTTCGTCCCAAATCGTCTTGCAAACCAGCATAGTGAGTGAAGACATCGCCCTTCGGTGGGTACGCTGGGCGCAGGCCATGTCAAACCACCAATCTTTGATGCTCCTGTAGTTGGCCCAACCAGAGACATCCAAGCTGGCCATTTGGATCCATTCCTTCACCAAGCCCCATAGTCTCATCGTGTAGCGACAGTTAATGAGGAGATGCTCGACGGTTTCCTGCTCCCTCCTATAGAGGGGGCAAGGGCCACAATTTGGCCATCCCCTCTTGGTCAATCTGTCCATCGTCCAGATTCTGTTTTGAATTGCCAACCAGGCTAGGAATTTTACGTTGGGGGGTGCCTAGGTCTTCTAGACTACCTTGCACATGTTAGAGCGAGTGATGGCCAGGAATTGTGCATCGTATGCGGAGGAAGTAGTGTATTCCCCTGAGGCCGTATGCTTCCAAAGGATGGAATCCTCAGTATGCTCGTCAAGGCGGAGGCTGTGGAGGGGGATCCAAAGCGCGAGGAATTGTCTCAGGTGGTCAATGGATGGCACGGCCCCAAAGTTTATTCTAGTCATCCAAGCGTCCTCATGTAAAGCCTCTCTAACCTTCCACTGCTTGCGTGATGATGCCTCAGAGATCAGGGGGCAATGTCCATGGGCTTGCGCCCGTTCATCCATGGGGACTCCCAAAAGGGCACGCGAGCACCATTGCCAATGGTGATGGAGGAGCAGGCATGGAAGAAATATTTGTCCTTATCGTCACATGGATTTCCCAGGTCGACCCACAACTTCGCTGGCGCGGTCCACTCCAACCAGAGCCACCGCAGACGTAGCACACGGCAGAATTTATCCAAGTGTAGGACCCCAAGCCCTCCAAGGTCCTTGGGCCTACAGACGCGCTCCCAACTTACTTTGCACTTGGCCCCATTCGTCGTGCGTGAGGCCGACCAGAGGAAGGCTCGCTCAATTTTGTCGATGTTGTCCAAAGTGCCACGAGGGATTCTTAGGGCAGCAGCAGTGAATACAACCTATGATGTCAATACCGACTTGACCAAGACCACCTGGCCCGGAGTAGCAATATATCTCCCTTCCCATGGCACAAGCCTTCCCGCAACCTGATCCTCCAGATATTGGAAGTCGACGCGTTTGAGTTGCCAAACCGATAGGGGCAGACCTAAATATTTCAGCGGGAAGGAAGCATGTTTTGCAGGTAACCCATGGAGAATGTCATCAAGATTGCGTTTTCGGCATTGAATAGGGACGACCGAACTCTTTAAGAAGTTCGTGCAAATACCAATGACTTCCCCGAAACCTCTCAGAATGGCAGCGAGGTTGGAAACGTCCTCCTTGATTGGTTTGACAAAAACTACCACATCATTAGCGTAGAGCAAGGTCCTGAAGGTAGACCCACGCCCCCTAATCTTGTGGAGTAAACCGTGCGTGGTGGCCAAGTCTAGAATTTGCTGTAGCGGGTCGATGGCAATGACAAATAGCAGAGGCGAGAGTAGGTCACCCTATCGAAATCCCTGTCCATGAAGAATTGGTAGGCCCGCCACCCCATTTAGGAGGACATGCGAAGTAGTGTCGTAATCCAGTCTCTGAAGATGCTCGGAAACCCTCTCCTTTGAAGGAGGTCCAGAATGTAGTCCCAGCATACAGAGTCGAATGGGTTTCGGATGTCAGGTTTGAAGAGCAATGAAGGTGTCTTGCTCTTGTTGAGCCGTCGAGCGAGGTTGCGCACATACATATAATTGTCATGGATGCTTCTCTTCTTAATGAACGCACTCTGGGCATTGGAAACGAAGTTGTCCATGTGAGGCCCAAGCCGAATTGCAAGCATCTTGGCAATAATCTTAGCAATGGCATGAATAAGGTTGATAGGCCTGTAGTCACCAATTCCTTCCGCGCCATCCCTCTTTGGCAGAAGAACTATGTTAGCAGAGTTTAGCCAATGGAGGTTGGAAGTCTGCAGGTTTCCAAAACAGTGTATGACCCGCATGAGATCCTCCTTAACGATCTCCCAACAACTTTGGAAAAACAGCCCGGTGAAACCGTCTGGCCCGGGGGCCTTGTCCTTGGGCATCTGGTTATTGGCAGCCCTCACCTCCTCCTCGGTGAAGGGGTTCCCGAGCTCACGCAGGTCGACGTCAGGGAAAATTAAGTTGTCCCAATTGAAGTCATTCTCTCTCCTGCCGCCCCTGCCCAAGGTGTTAGAGAAGTGGTCAAGGATGATCCCCTCCTTCTCTGAATGGTCTGTGATCTAGCCGCTATTATGCTTGACGCGATGGATGTGATTCTTCCTTCTTCACGCGTTCACCCTCAGATGGAAGAACTTTGTATTGGCATCCCCCTCCTTCAAGTTCCTGATTCTGGAACACTGTTTTTTCCTCGAGCGCTCGATGACGGCAAGGCTAATGACTCCCCTCTTGAGCCTGGCCCGAAGCTCACCCTCCCCTTCTGATAAAACTCTTGTCTCTTGGGCCATATCTAGTCTGAGGATGACCATGAGGGCCGCATGTAATTGGATCTTGGCATTGGAGAAAAGTGCCCTACTCCACTTGGACAGATGTGCCCCAGTCCTATGAAGCTTGTGGAAAAGGTTTTGGCATGGCTCGAGATGATCCGACTCCTGCTGCCAAGCCCCCTACACCACGTCACGAAAACCTGGGATGGAGGCCCAGAAATTTTCCAACCTGGAAGTGCGTGGCCGCCGTGGGCCACAGTCGTCGGCGAGTAGAAGTGGACAGTGGTCTGAAAGAGACGACGATAAGGCATGCAGAACATGGGTGCCGAAATGGATGTCCCAATCGTCGTTGCAGAAGATGGAATCAAGTTTGCAAAGGGTCGGGTTCTGTCGTTCGTTGCTCCACGTGAAGCGTCTGTTTTGGAGGTGGATTTCCCTTAGCTCACAACTGTTTAGGGCGGCCCGAAAACGGTTTATACGGCTCAAGTTCACGTTACGCTTGTTTTTATCTCTTGTCCTGTAAATTTGGTTGAAATCTCCCATGGCGACCCATTTGACACCAGCAGCAGGCTTGTGTGAAAGTAGGTCGGCAAAAAAATCATCCTTCCTCGAAGAGGCTGTAGGTCCGTACACCGATGCAAGCTTGAAGGTGGTACCACAGGCACGAATGCAGACATCCACAGAAAGGCAAAACTCGGTTGCCGAAACGTTGGATAATCCAACAGTGGCCTCATCCCACAGGATTAAGATACCCCCTCTAGTACCCATTGCCGGCCGCTGAGCAAAATTATGAAGGCGGTGCCCACCAAGAAAGATGCGACAAAGTGGTCGACGTCTTGGAGCTTAGTCTCCCGGAGGCACACAATATGACATGTGGTGGATGCAATCATTTCATGAACCATAGCACGACGATCAGGACAGTTCAGTCCGCGGACATTCCAACATAGGAAATTGACTGGTTGTGCTAACATAATTGAAAGATGTGGATTCCCAGGTTGGTTGAGCCGTCATGCACCGAAGTGGATAGAAGGTAATCTTGACCAATGCAAACAGATGAAGTACACTTTGATGGTCGTACAATAACACACACAACCAACATGGCTGGAACATAGTAGCTCGGAGTAAAACGAAATCTATGATACAAGCCTCTCACTGAGAGGCCCCAACAAATATTTTGTGCTAACATCAGGAACAAGTTGAGCACAGAACTAGCACCAACAGCGGCCTCAAGCATCAGCCACCAGAGCCTCCCCATCATGGTCCAGGTTAGCAGGGCCTCCATGCACAATCAGAGCCTCCTCCATGGCTGTGACTTCCACATCATCCAGCTTGAAAATCTCACTCATTGCTTTGATCATCTCATCGGTGAGTTGCTCTTTGAATCTGCTATGGAATTCGTTGATTGCCGCCTCGGTGACGCCCTTCCCATCCTGCATGATTCCCATGCCCTTGCAAATGAGCTTCTAGGAAGCTACCTCCACCGGAGGCAGGCGTGCGCAGCTAGTCGCCTTCAGGCGCGCACTAGAGCGGCGTAGCGTGTACCCAATGGAGACCCCGACCAAGGTTTTGCGCCTGTTCGTCAGTCTTTTGTATGCCGATTGGATAGGGGAGCCCAGCAGTCCCCTCTCGTTTTGCTGAAACAGAACCCCAAGGCCCTCAGGCTCCCCATCCTGGCCAGGCTCCAGCGAAGGAGGAGTAGCACAAGCAGACTGTAGCTGGGCACACTCCAGCCCAGCAGGTGTTGGCGAGCTGAACGTCAAGGGGCGAACAAGAGTCTCCGGGGAGCAGATTTGCAGCGCCGCCTAAGCCTGAATGCTAAGTGCCTCCACCGGCGTCATCTGGCCCCCCTTGGAGCTTGCAGCCACAGGCAGCACCGAGTCAGGTGGCCCAGGTGGAGTCCGGTTGCTCCTGGAACGCCTCCTGGTAGAGCCCGACGATGGGTGATGAAGAGGGCTACGACCCCTGGGAGGAGTTGGTGCAGCTGCCGCTGCCACCCCATGCAACGGATCCTGAATGTGGCGCCACACCAGGGCGCTAGCTTGGTCGCGGCACGGGACAACAGCAGGCGTACGAGCAGCAAAAACTCCCGCGCGGTCTTATTGAGCCTCCGTGGCCGCAGCAACAACGCCCACGTCCAGAACAATAGCAAGGCCAGGGTTTCCAGCCCTCCTTTGGTCACGCCGTTCATCTCCCCTGCGCCCATCTCCGTCCCGTCGATCTTTGGCAGCACGTGAGCGGCTGCGAAAGAAACGGGCACCCCATGAAGCTTGGCGCCCGGAGTCCCTATCGTGGCGCTCCTTGTCATTCCCTTCGTCACGTCGCCTCCTCTCATCGTCGTCATCGCGACGATGGCGATCGTTGTCATCGTGGCGCCGCACCTCATCCGTAGGCTGGAGCCTGTCGCGAACAGCGGCCTCTCCATCAATCACCCCAAGGCTGACGTCGAACTTGTTTTGGAAGCGTGGTGAGGTTGGTCGTTGGTGAAATCCTCATGCAGGTCGAGATGCACGAGGATCCGGTAGGTGAGTCATGCCCTCCCCCGCCTAGGGACTGAAGAGGAGCTGCTGGCGATGTTGTTGAAGCCCGAAAGAGGGCCGGAGAACGAGACGACGATGTTGTCGCCAGTCGCGCAGCCGCCTATGATGGTGAGCCACATGACCTTGGGTATCTTGGAGGGATTAGTTGTCCACACCCACAGGTCGAGCGATGACGCGTCGGCCTTTTGCGTCATGGCGGCGTCAAAGTAGTGAGCCACAGCCGCGGTGCCGAGGAGCTTGGCAACCATCTCCTCGTTCCAAGCGTTGAGCGGGACGTTCTCCAAGCGGAGGTGCACATGATGCTTGAGTTGCACCGCATGAGCATGGGCACACGGTGACCAGTTGGAGAGGCGGATGTCAAGCTCGCCGGCCAGAAAGCTCCCCGGGGCCGCAGTCGTCGTGTCGCAGTGGTGCTGGTGGCGAAAGGTGATGAAGAAGTCCTCAGGATAATGCGGGACGACATCGAAGTACTCCTTGTTGATGCAGAAGCGGGAGGCGATGGCGTCGGCGATGGCCGCCGCGGAGACACGAGGGCGGCGACCACCCAGCCACACCAGCACAACGTTGCTTGACAGGAAGGCCGCCTGCTGCTCAAAGGCCGGGTTGGTGACCATGACCACAACGCCCTCCTCCGGACGGGTCATCGGGTCGCCCATGCGAGGCATGTCAGCCAGAGGTGGTTGGTGGAAGCCGGGTGCCGCCGAGGCCACCGAAGTTGCTTGCTGTGGAGCAGGGTTGCAGCCGAATGCGTCTGGGGCAGGAGCTCGCCTTGTGCCCACTCCGGGAGCAGAAGTTGCAGTTGATGGGGTCTTGATAGTCAACAGCAATGTGGCCCTTGGCACGACAGCGATGGCAACTCCTCTTCTCTCTTCTCGGCCTTGAATGCCGGCCTCCACCCTACCTTGAATGTGAAGCAAAGGAAGCGCCGTGGAGCCCAGCGGGCTGGTAGCTCCGTCTTGAATGCGAAGCAGAGGATGCGCCGTGGAGACCAGCTGGCTGGTAGCTTCGTCTTGAATGCCCATTGCGAGGGAAGGACTTCCTCCACCAAAACGGCGCCTTGGCGACCTCCCAGCGCACATTTAGTGTAGAATCCTCCGCAGCAGGCAAAATCCACGAGGCAGGCACACCCCCAGCACACACTAAGGGAGACCTCACCTAGAGCAGGTCGTGGAGCGCCGCGCACGGCATCAGCGAACGACGGGGAGCGGTGCCCATAAAGACCGCGTGGCGCGACGGTCACATCTCCAGGAGCACCAGCACCAGGCATGCCCTCAATGCGGACGGCAGGCTCCGCACGCGGATCTGGGCATGGGTCCGAGGACAGCGGAGACTCAGGGACGAAGGAGGAGCCTGACAGTTGTAGCCGTCGGTCGTCGGCGGGGCTCAGGATCTGGATCTGGTATGGAGGGGAGGTGGAGTGGGGAAACCAGGGTGACGGTTCGGGGTTGCTGGCGAGGGGGCAGCCGCGGGGCCAGAGGGCGTGGTCGGGCCAGCGACCATGGGTGGGAGGGTGGCTGCGGCCACCGGAGCGGCGGGGCGCGGGGAGTGTGTACGGCGCGGTCGCCTACTCCGTCGTCGAGTAGGATATAGTTGTGCAAGCATGTGTCAGTACAACATTCTTTCTGAAACATGGTCGGAAAAAGTCCATTGCCTTGGATAGCTTAGAACCAAGAGCAAAAGATGTACACGGTAGAAAATAGCAAACATTGGAAATGAACATGGGAACAATTATACGACATGAACGAACCTGAATATTGTACATTACGAAAATTCAGAATTTTGTATGTCGCTATCTTACACATACCAGGGTAGCGTGTCTGGCACAACGGGCTTGAAGCATGGAAGGGCTCAGGAGTGTGGATAAACCAGGAAGGCGACGGGGCGAGGCGCTCGTGGCCAAGACAAGGATCGCTAATGGAGGAGGCGACGGAGCGTTTCTAAGCGAGGGCAGTTATATGCACCGTTGGAGGGACTGGAGCGCGGGGCAGCTGCATGATGGGTGAAGCGACTGAGGAGAAGCAGGAAGGGCGCCGGAGACTGCACGTCGCATCCTGCGTGGAGGCGCTAGTGCGGCCGGGAGCAGGGAGGGCACTGGAGACTTCATGCCGCATACAGCGAGAGGTTCGGGCACTCGCATTGCGCGTCCGCTGGTTCCCCTCGCAGAAGACGGGACGAGGACGCGCCGACCGCATCGCCTGCAGCCTCGATCTGTTACTGCTCCATGCCGCCGCTCGCCTCCATTCCCTATCCGGCCACACCGCTCGCGACGCACCCGTACAAACGGACGACGTCCTTGCGACCGAACGTACGAGGAAGGCGCTGTCCGTTGCGTCGGTGCAAATCCAGCACAACTGTTGTTGAAATCCGAGACCCCACGATGGTTCGAGAGAGAGAGAGATGCTCCCTATTGCTCCTTTCTACGAGAAAGAGGACATCGATGGCTAGATGGGGACAGAGGCGACATTCCGACGGGACAGCCAAGGACTGCGCCACTGCGAGGCGAACAAACAACGACGGCGACGTAACCTGTGTCGCGGGGAGAGAGAGGACAGATCGGGGTCGGAATTGGAGGAGAGACACAATAAATCAGTGTGGAATTGAAGAAATGTTCGATGACGTACATCTGCGATCGAACGTTCCATCGTAAAGGGAAAGGAGAAGGCCTGGATTCGGCTTCGGGAGTAGCTGCCCACAGGACAGTTTGGCCCAGGTGCAACCCACGCACGAGAGGAGGCCTATCAGACGGCTAGAAAACGATAAGCTACGAAATCTGACGGTCAAAATCAATGAAAGCATGAGAGAGCTGGGAAAGAGTTCGGTTTTACTGTCCTTAATTTGCCGAAACCATGATTTTCAATTGACACAATAGGGGCGGCAACACATATCAGCTTTTTTTTTGTTTGCGAGCGTCCACGACGAGCATTGACATAGAAAAACGGCGATAACTGTCGACGACGAGGGCGAATGGTAGAGGGCGGCTGCGCGCTGCGCGAAGCCGCACGGTGGGCGGCCGCCATGACCTGCGGCGGTGCTTTTTTCAGATCTAAAAACATGCAGGGATGAGAAGCGCCGGGAGAAGGCCGCGATCCGACAGCTACGCGAGGCGCATCTAGCGGCCAGGGTTAAACTGGCCCAAAGTTTGGGCCGGCACACCGGGCGCAGAGTACTGGCCCAAATTATAGGCCAAATTGGGCCGGCACACCGGGCGCAGAGTACTGGCCCAAATTATAGGCCTGTTAGGCCCTTGTGCATAGCCCAGCCCAATTTCCATATTGCCTGAAACCAGCTAAACCTCATACCCCACGGTTGAAAACTCCGAGCCGCCGGCGCCGGCCGCCTCTCTTGTCCCTCCTAGACACCTCCTCCCCGTCGTCCCAACCCTGCCCCTCACCAAACCATTCCTCCTTGATGTCCTCGTCTCAATCTCTCATCCTCCTTCTCACTTCCCCTCTCCCCCCGCCTCCTCGTGTCGTCGCCGCCATCCCACCATCCTCGCGCCCCACCACTGCTAGTCGCTTCCGTCACCTCCCGCGCCTCACCGCCAATCTCCGCCTTCCGCCGCTCGCGACCTCCGCTTCGGGCGGATTCGGAGATGGCAATTTCCCCGGTGGGGATGGGGGTGGGGGTGGCGGAGGAGGAGGGGGTTGGTGGCAAGGCGGGAGAGGAGACCCTCCCGACAAGCCCGGAGACGGGTGGCGACGGTGGCTTCAGTCCCTCCACCCCGAGCTCTTCCTCTTGTTCTTGCTCCTTCAGTCGGACGCCTTCGCTTCCATCCCATCCGCCCTCGCCGATGCACTCGGAGCAACCGGCGGTGGCGTCTGGGAGGTGAGGGGCAGTGCGCGTACGCTGCTCGTACCCAACCCGACCGGAACCTCATACCTCGTTGCGGGAGACGATAAGCGGAAGCAACAAGAGGGGATGAAAAATATGGGGGCTGGCCCTGCTAATTTGGCCGCACTGTGGAGGCAACTCGAACGGTCATGGCGGCGGTGCACTGATGTTGCTGTTCAGTTGCTGCTGCCTGATGGATACCCGCACAGCGTGAGCAGCGACTACCTGCACTACTCGCTGTGGCGGGGCGTGCAAGGTGTTGCTAGCCAGATCAGCGGCGTGCTCTCTACGCAGGTATCGTTCGTAAACGCGGGCATTAATTATGCATGTACAATTCTCAGTATGCCAGGTAAAATTTAGCATTTCTATCGGGTGAACTGTATTCCACAGGCGTTGCTGTACGCAGTTGGTTTGGGTAAAGGAGCGATTCCGACGGCTGCCGCAGTGAATTGGGTGCTGAAAGATGGGCTTGGCTACTTGAGCAAGATACTGTTGTCGAAATTTGGGCGACATTTTGATGTGAACCCCAAGGGATGGCGGCTGTTTGCAGATCTTCTGGAGAACACAGCTTATGGGCTGGAGATTTTGACTCCGGTGTTTCCTCACCTGTTTGTTCCCATTGGTGCAGCCGCTGGAGCTGGCCGATCAGCAGCTGCTCTGATACAGGTCAGGACTGTTACTTCTGGTATGGGTTATCAGACTATCAGAATTACAAATTACAATGTTCCTAACCTGTGCATTGCACTGGGTAAACCATCACCCTATTTTTTCCATCCAATTCAATCTGGATCTGTGAACACAACTGCTCATAAAAGTGGTGACTGACTAAATTTTACAGCCTAGAGCATGCTATTAACTTATCACAAACTATCTCTTTAGAACCAGTATGCACATGTAAATAAACAACTGATTTCACATGCTTTGAACAAGCATTTCTTCTGGCAACTTATACATAATATTGCATATTTCCCATACTACATAAACAGTCTAATTTCTACAACAGTATGCGGGGCAATTCTAGCCTTTTGCTATACTGAAATGTGATATTCACGTTTAAAAAAAGTAATATTCCCTCTATTCCTGATTTGCATTCTGACCAGGACACATGTACAAGAGACTGCATTATCCCTCTTCATTAGCCCACGTGTTACTCTTGAATGCTGTGTGTTGCTCGACCCAGAGTCATAAGTGGCACTGGAGGTAGCCAAAGGACGTGGTATAGAAAATAAAACTCTGTTCCAGTTATCGTGAAATGGTAAATTGAATTAACTTTGGAATTTCGAAATGAGATGTGACACGCAGAAAGATATTTTGTTGGCAATGGAGGGAGCATCTACACCAAAAATTGATAGGCATTTTAACTTGGCTGTGGTCCTCTAGTACTTATTACCTTTCTCTTAATCTTGCTTTGCTTTATCTCCTTTCTTGAAGCGTTCTTACTAAACAAAAAACATAACTGAAATAATCATCCGCTGTTCATGACATATATGTTATCTGAAATTAAAGTGATCGGTACTCTTTAGGCTGTGCAATATAAGGAAAGGCGGTGAATGCCTGATGCAACGATGACCACATCTAGTCCTGCTGATTGCTTGTGTTATTTGTCGATTTTTGTTATAATTGTGGGTGCACAACATAGTAGTAGATAGGCATACACCTGGGCATACCCCGGGCCGGGCTTTACAAAGCCCGAACCAGAAATCCCAAGCCCAAGCCTGACCCGGCCCGGCCAAAAATAGCAATATCCAGGTCCGAGCCGGGCCCCTGTGTAAAGTGCCGTTTTTCGTAAGCCCGAGCCCGGCCTGAAGTGCTACCCGGGCCCGGTTTGCAAGCCCGAACCGGGCCCGAATGTAAA
The DNA here is from genome assembly GCA_022496015.1 of Hordeum marinum. Taxonomy (NCBI): domain Eukaryota; kingdom Viridiplantae; phylum Streptophyta; class Magnoliopsida; order Poales; family Poaceae; genus Hordeum; species Hordeum marinum. The sequence goes on from CM039673.1 coordinate 301,302,209, forward strand.
GCCCGGCCCGGCCCGCCCCAGGTTTTTCGGGCCGGGCCAGGCTGCCCATGCCCAGATTTAGATAGGCATATTTGTTAGGGCATTGGATTGATTATGTTAGAGATATGAATAAGTATCCTTGTCAGTTGGATTTATTAGTCCCTGCAAAAAAAAAGTTAGATTTATTAGAAAGAGCCCAGTTAAATTAAAAACAATCCAATTGAAGTCTGAAGGTAGAGTTATGATTCAGTCTTGAGTTTGAATCGAGGTCCAACTTAAGGATCAAGTCAGCTGTGCTACATATAAAGGACTAACGTGTAACCCTTTAATCAATCAATCAACAAACAAAGGTTCCAATAAGCCTTCGAACCTCTTCTGGACGTCAACGATGAGCCCTGTTGCCAGGCAATAGAGGACAAGCAACCTATTCCCATCATCAGATCTTAATCGTACCCAAATTTATGCTGTTGTGGAGTATGGTCCATTAGAAGTTGCCCGTGCGTTGCAACGGGAGAAACAAATCCTTGCGCCCCTCTAGCACTTCATCTGTGTTGCCAAGGTGATGAGCTTGATCACCACACTCTAGTTTGCCGGTTTTGCGAGCCCCTACATGCACAGACTTGTAGTTTCATGGACATGTAATGATGGTGGACGCCATCCCTATCTCATCTTATACTTGGAGCATGCACCATCCCCCTAGTCAAGACCCACCCGTGCTGCTGCTCCTCCTCGCCAGTGATAGCCATTCGCTGCACTGAACATACTTGTAATTACTTGTAGTGATGGTGCGCATCACCACGGTCTCACACACATATGGTGCATGCGCCCCTTCCTTCACCACAAACAAAATGGATGCATAAAGGGTGATATTGTTATAAAAAAGATTGTTAGCTGACATAATGAATGAATGGGTTATGTCATTCAACACTTAGAGGCATTGAATGGAGTACCTTAGATGGAGCACAAGTGGACAGAATTCCAGTGAAGTCGGTGGAACTACGAGATTGGACACTTCAAATGTGGTAATGTCGTGCACGGGAACTTAAGAATAAATATTGTGTTTCCCATAGACTCAATGCCCCGTGTGTTGCAATCAACAAATCTGTTCACAAACATGAGCATAAAGTACTTAATGATACAAAGAAGTGATATTGATGTTCAGGACACAGAAAATTGTGGACTCATGCTAAATACCAAGCAAGCCCTCTGCATCTTTTATGGGAAGTAGCTCCTGAGGCACCACCATTGATGCAAGTCACTGAAAATTACAGTCAACAAAACAAAGCATCAAACATCTTATGTTGTAAAGCATCAAACAGTTGGCGTGCCTCACTCCATGTTCATATCATATATACCTGTGGGCTGTGGCCAACGTAGTGTAGCGTCCTTTGGTCGGCTCTCCAGACAGTATTGATGGTCATGTAAGGAACATGCTCGCATATTGCTTGTCAAATAAGAAGTCAGTGCAAAGGGGCAACCATGCTTTAGTTTTTCACCCATCTCCACATGGAGCTGTGTTCTCCTTGGCCTTCACCTACATGCACGTATCATGCATGGAATCTTCAAGCCTATCCATTAGCTCCTCAGAGCATGACACTTTATAAGTAATTGTCACCCCTCCGTCGCCTAGGAACAAACCGCATAGAAGTTTACCCATAGAGGACGTAGCCAAGGCTTTGAGCTGCATGCCAGCGCCGGCGACCAACTGAGGACCCGCGCCGGTGATGTAGACCAACACGGCTCCAATGCGCATGATATACACCACCACATCTGCTGCGTTCGCGTCCGAGCACACCCACCGTTCATACAAGAAGCTGTTCTCCAACCTCATTGCCTTGACCTGGACGAACTCAACGATGGCCGGAGGTGAGTGAGGCGAGACGGGGAGGAGCTCGGGGGAACCTAGGCCGGTCATAGGAAAGCGACGCAACCGATTGAGGGTGGGAGTTCAGGGGCGAAGGAGGCGTGTCCAGGAAGTTGAGCTTGGGACAATGGGGAAGATGTCGAGGCAGGAAGGAGAGCACGGGCTGATGGGAAGGCTGTGTTGCCGCACCGTCGAAACCTCGTCTAGCTCCATGGCGTCAAACATGAGATGAGATCTGCAGGAGCTTGGATTGGAGTTGAAGAACCCAACTAGGAAACAAAACATGTAAAATACCATGTAGAGCGACCTACAAAAAATTGGGAACGACCGGATTGGAAACTGTTCGCCGTCATCGAAACCTTCCAGCGAAACCAGCGGCGACTAGATCAAAAGCTTCGGGTGGATCAATTTTGAGCGGAACTTGAGATCACGATTGAGTTGGGCGGAGTTTCAGTCGAGGGCTTGGGAGCTATTTATGGCAAAGGAGGAAGGCTGTTCGACCGAAGTCCGTGTCAGGCACGCGTGGAACTCTAGTAGCGCGGGCGGAGGCCAAAACCGGGGAAAGCTAGCCTGATTTATCCCTATGCGTAGATGTGAATTTGGCTCATATATAATTCATTCGAGGTTATGCTTAAGTATGATACAGCCTGGAGTTGTTCGCAGGAGTTGGCTTGCCAAGTTGGCAACTGACGTTGCCTTGCTGTCCCCTATCGCGAGTTCGAGTCATCCCACGCAGATTTTTTTTTGGTGCATATCAAATTATATGATTGGATCATTTACTAGCCCTTTATCTGTGTGGTCAAATTAAGTGAAATAAATAATTATTGTGCAGTGTTATATACTATATAACATAATATGTGTTATTTCCTAATAAGCTGATGTTATTAATTTAGTTCTAGAAACCCTCTTTTGATAAACAGCTTCTATCATTTTTATGTGTAGGCTGCCACAAGAAGTTGTTTCTTTGCTGGCTTTGCTGTCCAGAGAAACTTTGCTGAGGTGAAGTCCATATCCTTTTTTTTTTCTGAACAATTTTCACCGAACACTTATTTGACTTGTCTATGTAAATGTTTCTTTTAATGCATCAGTCCTCAGACCATTAGATTATCGTATGTAAGCTGATGCCTCACAGTGTCATGGCAATTGGCCCTGAAAAAGAGTTACGGTAGTACAGGATGCCTGTTATCTCTTGGTCCATTTCACATTTGATATATTTTGTTGCTTAGAAAAGCATCTTTTAGGATTTGAGTTAGGTTTAGGATCTCATCTTAAGTTGGTTTGTTAGTTTTTCCAGATTGGATTGTGAGAAAAAAAGCCAACTAGATTCCTTGTCCATAACAACTCAACTCAATCCTTGAGGCATGGCTCTGTATTTAGCCTCTGTAGTTGATTTGGCAATAATCGGTTGTTTCTTGCTTCTCCAAGACACTAGATTTCCTGGTAGGCTCGTAAAAAAACACAATGGCTTGAAGTTGATCTCTTGCCATCCAGGCAACTAGCCCAATCAGCATCACAATAACCATCCATGACAAGGTGTCCATGGCTCTTGTATATCAGTCCTTTCCCAGGAGAACTCTTCAAGTATCTCAAGATTCTATGTACTGCCTCAAGGTGTTCATTTCTAGGCTCATGCATATATCTGCTTACAACACTTATTGCCAATGCAATGTCAACACAAGTACAACAATCTTCTCACCAATTGTTGATATTTTTCTTTATCCAGCAGATCACTTGATCAGGTAGTCACTTTCTGGTTTTGATTAATTGGGGTTCAAGCAAATCGACGACCCAACATGCCAACATCACAGAGGAGGTCTAGGGTATACTTTCTTTGAGAAATAGTTGTTCCTTTTCCAGACCTGGACACTTCGATACCAAGGGAGTACTTGAGTCGGCCATCTTTAACTTCAAAGGCCTTGCTCAGACACCCCTTCAACCTTGCTATCTCTACGTTATCATCACCGGTGATAATGATATCATCAACATAAACTTCAAGGATGGTTTCCCCCCCTTCCCCCTTTAGAGTGTCTACAAAACAATCTATGGTCACCATTGCATTGTCCATATGATCACACACTGCCCATCTAAACTTGTCAAACCAAGCTCTTGGAGACCGCTTCAGTCCATAAAGAGCTTTCTTCAGGCTGCATACCTTGCCAGCAGTCTCAGAAATCAAGAACCTAGGTGGAATCTCCATGTATACCTCCTCCTGCAAGTCCCTATGCAAGAACGCATTCTTCACATCAAGTTGGTGTAAAGGCCACCTGAAATTTGCTGCACAGGAGATCAGAACCCCCAGTGTTTATCTTAGCTACTAGAGCAACGGTCTCATTGTGGTCAATGTCGTATGTCTGGCTGTACCCCCTCGCCAAAAGCCTTGCTTTGTACCTTTCAACCTTTCCTTCTGCATTCTGCTTCATAGTGTATACCCACTTGCAGCTGACTGTCTTCTTTCCCATTGGAAGGGGTGTTAGTACCCATGTCTTGTTCTTACACACAACCTCCAGCTCTTCCACGATGGCCACCCGCGACAGTCCTCCTTTGCCTTCTTCCAGTCAGTCGGAATTGACACAGACCGAAAAGAAGCAACAAATGCTTTGTGGGCTGGAGATAATGCTTCATAGGAAACATAATTTTCAATATCATTTTCATTGAACCCATACCATTTCTCTAGTATCCTTGTTGTTGCTCTAGTAGTTCTCCTCAAAGCAATTTTCCCTTTAGTTGACCTTTCAGCCTGACCCTGTCAGAGGAGATGGAAATCACATCAGTACTACCCTATTATTCTGTTAGTCGCTGATCCATTTGCTCCCCTTGATGTGCAACACCATCACCTCGCTTCCGTGAATGCACCTTTAGCTGCTCCTGTTGCCCTGGTGTCCACCTTGGCACACTACCAATCTGAGCTGGTGCACACTTCCGTGCATACACCTTGCTGTTCCTCTTGCTTTACTGTGCACCTTAGCACACTACCATTCTTTGGTGTTGTGCCAACCTGCACATCACCCGTGGAAGTAGATGCTTGTATCACATGAGCCACATGAGTTACTAAAGGTGACTGTTGCAACTGCATTTGTGTGCTACTACCCTCCCCCTCTTGACCAATCTCCGAAGGGAGACATTGGTCAAGTTTTTCAAACAAGACACCAAGATCAGTTTTCTCACCATAAAAGGATTACGATTCATGAAACGTCCATGCCCACAAAGGTCTGCCTCTCAGACGGACTCCAACATTTGTACCCTCTTTGTCTTGAAGAATACCCAATAAAGATACACTTGCTTGATCAAGGATCCAATTTGTTGACTGATGGCCTATGATCACGAACAAAGCAAGTGCAACCAAACACCTTGGGAGGAATAGGGAATTTATTTTCGGTGAAAATCAACTCACACGGTTATTTCATACCTATCACCCGGGATGGTGTGCGGTTGATCAAGAAGGTGACTATCATGACAGCATCGCTCCATATGAACTTGGGCACATTCATGGTGAACATCCATGCTCGGGCCACCTCCGACAGGTGGTGATTTTCTTCTTTGCCACCCCATTCTAAAGTGTGTCTGGACAAGATGTTTGATGCAGGATGCCCTTGTCCGACATGAAGGCAACAATGGCCTTGTTAACATACCCGGTGCCATTGTCAGATCCGAGTGCTTGAATTTTCACGTTAAATTGAGTTGGAACAAGTGCATAAGTGCTTGAATTTTCACGTTAAATGAGTTGGAACAAGTGCATAAATAACTTCAAAACACTGAAACACTTCATCTTTATGTTTCAGAAGGTAGACCCAAGTCATCCGAGATTGGCAACCAATGAATGTAACGATATACTTCATACCACTGACAAATAACATCGGACATGTCCATCCATCAGAGTGGATTAACACAAAAGGAGATATGCTCCTGATGCCCTTACTCACATATGAGTTTCTGGCATGTTTAACAAACTCACACGGATCACAATGCAGCTTATTCTTGTCCACACCACTCATTACATCAGGAAATACTTGATACATTCTGTCAAAAGACGTTCTATCCTACAATGATGGATTAGTGCTCTAGTTTCCTTATCCCCAACAACTGCAGCTAGCATGTGCATTCCCTCCTAGTTCGTCATGTTGTGGTCCACGTACCACAACCCCCTACGCCACGTTCCAGTTCCAAGACTCCTGCTGGTCGATCTCTCCTGGATCAAGAACACAACAACAACAAAGCCTTTAGTTCCAAACAAGTTGGGGTAGGCTAGAGCCGAAACACATAAGATCTTGCAACCAACTCATGGTTCTGGCACATTGGATAGCAAGCTTCCACGCACCCCTGTCCATGGCTAGTTCTTTGGTGATACTTCAGTCCTTTAGATCTATCTTTACGGATTCCTCCCAGGTCAAGTTCGGTCTACCCCGGCCTCTCTTTGCATTATCTGCGCGCTTTAGCCGTTCGCTATGCACCAAAGCTTCTGGAGGCATGTGCTGAATATGCCCAAACCATCTTAGAGGATGTTGGACAAGCTTCTCTTCAATTGGTGCTACCCATGTCTATCCTGTATATCATCATTCCAGACTAGGTACTTCCTTGTGTGGCCACACATCCATCTCAACATGCGCATCTCCCTTTTAGTTGGCCAACACTCAGCGCCATACAACATTGTGGGTCAAGTCATCGTCCTATAGAACACGCCTTTTAGCTTTTGTGGCACTCTCTGGTCACAGAGAATGCCAGAAGCTTTGATTCGATGGTTCACATCTTGATGATATCCCCATCCTTCTGCAGCATTGACTCAAAATATTGAAAGGTGTCCTTTTGCGTATCACCTGCCCATCAAGCCTAACCTCCTCCTCATGCCTAGTAGTACTGAAACCGCACCTCACGTGCTCGGTTTTAGTTCTACTAAGCCTAAAACCTTTTGATTGCAAGGTTTGCCTCCATAGCTCAACTTTCTATGAACCCCCGTCCAACTATCATCGACTAGCACCACATCATCCGCAAAGAGCATACACCATGGGATATCTCCTTGTATGTCCTTGGTGACCTCATGCATCGCCAAAGCAAAAAGATAAGGGCTCAAAGTTGACCCCCGGTGCAGTCCTATTTTAATTGAGAAGCCATCAATGTCGCCATCACTTGTTAGAACACTTGTCACAACATTATCGTACATGTCCTTGATGAGGGTAATGTACTTTGGTGGGACTTTGTGTTTCTCCAAGGCCCATCACATGACATTCTGTGATGTCTTATCGTAGGCCTTCTCCAAGTCAATGAACACCATATGCCCCTACCAAGAAAATGGCTTCCATGGTCAGCCTCGCAGGCATGGAAACAAACTAATTTTTGGTCATGCTTGTCATTCTTCTTAAGCAGTGCTCAATGACTCTCTCCCATAGCTTCATTGTATGGCTCATCAGCTTAATTCCATCGTAATTAGTACAACTTTGAACATCCCCATGTTCTTGAAGATTGGTACTAATATACCCTGTCTTCATTCTTCCGGCATCTTGTTTGCCCGAAAAATGAGGTTGAAAAGCTTAGTTAGCTATACTACCGCTATGTATTAGAGGCCTCTCCACACCTCAATGGGGATACAATCTGGGCCCATTGCCTTGCCTCCTTTCATCCTTTTTAAAGCCTCCTTGACTTCAGACTCCTGGATTCACCGCACAAAATGCGTGCTGGTATCATCAAAGGAGTCATCCAGTTCAATGCTAGATCTCTCATTCTCCCCATTGAACAACTTGTCGAAGTACTCCTGCCATCTATATGCCTAATCTACCTGGCCTTCATCAGGAGTTGGTCTGCTTTATCCTTAATGCATTTGACTTGGTCAACATCCTTTGTCTTCCTCTCTCAGATCTTGGCCATCTTATAGATGTCCCTTTCGTCTTCCTTTGTGTCTAAGCACCAGTAGAGGTCCTCATACGCCCAACCCCTTGCTTCACTCACAACTCGCTTTGCGACCTTTTTTGCCACCTTGTACTTCTGTATGTTGTCTACACTCCTATCCAAGTAAATGCGTCTGAAACAATCTTTCTTCTCCTTAATAGCCTTTTGGACATCATCGTTTCTCCACTATGTATCTTTAGCTTCGCTTCTACTTCCCTGGACACTCAAAACTCCAAAGGCCACATTACGAATGCAAGTCGCCATCTTCATCCACATATTGTCTGCATCACCTCCTTCCTCCTGAGGCCCTGCTTAATGACCCTCTCCTTGAACGCCCGAGCTACCTCCCCCTTGAGCTTCCACCATCTCGTTCTAGCGACTTCGGCCCTCTTATCCCATTGGACACGAATCCGAAAGCGGAAGTCAGCCACCACAAGCTTATGCTGAGGGACAACACCCTCTCCAGGTATCACCTTACAATCTAGGCAAGCAAGCCTGTCTTCTCTTCTTGAGAGGATGAAATCAATCTGGCTAGAGTGTTGACCACGCCTCCCCCGTGAGCTTCCACCACTTCGTTCTAGCAACCTTGGCCCGCTTATCCCGCTGGACACGAATCTGAAAGCGGAAGTCAGCCACCACAAGCTTATGCTGAGGGACAACAATCTCTCCAGGTATCACCTTACAATCTAGGCGTCATAGCAGCCCATCAACAAGACCCTCAAGTACGGTGTGGTAGACGTCAATGGGCTGCTATTGATGCGTGTCCAATGTTACCTTCATTTGTATCGACAAAGTTGGCATAGTTGGTAGCAGTCCTCCTGCAGGCTGCTTCCCTTCAGCTGAAGCAGCTACATTTGCCTTGGGAGCATTCCAAGAATAGCTACCTCACTGCTACTTCCACCACTGTATCCTCATCCTCTGCTTCTTTTGGCCAGTGCAGAAACGGCTGATATGCCCTGTTTGACCACAATTATAACACTTCCCAGATTCATTGACATCTCCTCTTCTCGACTGCAGGCATACCCCTTCTTCGGATATTGCAGCAGTGGCCTCATCAAGGGACACAAACGTCGGCTGTTGTCGCAGCACAGCATGCTTGCTCTCAAAACCTTGATCTAGACCTTTGAGAACCATTAGGAAATTGCATCACACGCCTACACTATCACGCTTGTGGAAGCTCAAGGGGATCACACTGATCCAGATCCATGCAAAAATGTTGCAGCTCATTCACATACACTATTCACACTTCTGTCACCTTGACAAACAGCATGGATCTTGTCTTCAATTTGAGACATGAGCATCAAATTGCCTTTACCGGAATACCTCATGGACAGCAGGCTCCACACAGCAGAAGCATTTGGCAATGCCTCAACAGACATTGTAATGGCTGGAATCTGCGAGTTTAACATTCAGGCCAATATCAGGGAGTCAGTAACACTCCACTTCTTTCATTCTGAGCTCTCTTTGTCAGCCATTTCAACTGTTCCAAGAGCATACCCTGTAAGGCCCTTTGTTTTCAAGATCAACAAGGCCTGCCTCAACCAGCTCAGGTAGCTGTTCACACCGTTCAGCTTGACATCAGTTTGCATGAGCTCAAGCTTGAATCCCTGATCTGCTTGAGGCACAACAATTCTGCTACCTGGAGGAGTTGACCCCTCGGCAGCCTTCACAGCCATGAGTTGTGCAAGTTTCTCTATGGCAGTGGTAAGTTTAGTCCCCATGAGTGCCTCCACTTCTTCTCCTAGCTGTGCTACCTCCAGTGCTGCCTCCTTCCTCTCCAACCAGCTCCTTCCTCTGCAATCAGCAGCCACTCAACTGTGAGAACCTTTCTTCTACGCGCGCTAGCACCATGAAGCTAGCCACCAACTCCAGCAGACCAGCAGCAGCAGCTCCAGTCACACTCCCTCTTCTTCTCAACTAGCACCAACTCCAGCAGCTCAGCAGCAGCAGCAAGCAGTGGCAGCCTCCTCCTCAAACAGCAGCACTTCTTCTGCACTGTTTTTCTTCTACAATCAGCACACACGCATGCATGCAGCAGTAACTCCAGCAAGCAGCAGAGTAGCACGCACCACACAGCAGCAGCTCTGTGCCCAGACCTGCCACCTCCTTGCTGCAAGCTCCCGCAGCTTCTTCTCGCCCGAGCTGGTTGTGCCGCCTCACACTCCGCCTCCAGCTGCTCATCCTGTCTTCCCGCCGGACTACATCACTGGTGCCACCGCCGTCTCTGCTGCCTGGTCTGGTACCATGTTGCGAGAGAGTGGAACACACCTCGTGCTGTTGTTTCTGGTGTGGAGCGGCGCATCTGACCAGACATGGCCTGGCTCCTCTTCTAGGTCACTGGACCGTGCCTGGGCCTTATGGGCCGGATAGAATATGGGGTCACATCCAACATTGTATGGTGTGCACATGCATATTTTTTGATATTGTTTGGATTGCAAAGAGTTGTCAACCCCACCTTGCAGTGGCATCAGTACAACTGGGTAGTACTATTTTCTTTCTTGGATGCACTTCTGCCATTTAAATATTATAAAGGAACTACCTGTATGACCTTTACCTCTTAAGATACTAGAATGTAGTCAATACTCAATGTGATATTTGGGACTCACTTGATATTGTGACCTGAGTGACTGAAATCAATTGAGTTATGTTTCAGGTCATTGCAAAGGGTGAAGCTCAGGGAATGGTTAGCAAGTTTGTTGGCATAATGCTTGGCATAGCATTAGCTAACCAAATTGGCTCATCAGTACCACTGGCTCTTATTTCATTTGCCGGTGTTACTGTAGTTCACATGTATTGCAACCTTAAATCGTATCAATCAATTCAGCTGAGGACGCTGAATCCTTACCGTGCAAGTAAGTTTGCTTTCTCCTCTGCTGCCATCCTAGCCCTGAATCCTCCTATGGCACATCTTTCTGTGGCTAAAACTTAAAATGGTTTGGTAGATAAATCAGTATATTTGTGATGGATAAAAATGTCAGGACTAAATTGAACTAGGCAAAGATCCACAGTTAGTTTAATGTCCATATATTTGGCAAATATTGAAATTTAATTTACGACATCGTATTTCATGCAAGTTTGACAATTTCAAGGTAAGTGATTATCATGGAAAAGGAGGACAAACCAAAATTCGGGCCGGCAGTGGCAGCATAAACTGGCCAATCTTGACAAGTTGATAAATGATAGGAATATGACTGCCTGATATATACCATGATGTTGTGATGTTGCTCCTTTTAGACATGTTGTTTTCATCAATGTGACCAAGTACATTTAAAAAAAGAAGTTGTTTTAAAATACAGAATACTTTTAAAAAGACAAGAATATATATTTATATTTCAAGAACATTCAGGAGAGCTGCATGCAAATTTGTACCAGGATAGATCTTTGGTACAAGTTCGAAGATCATAGCCAGGAGGAACTGGCCAAATAAAATAGTTTTTTTTCGTCATTTATGCCACTAGTTGTTACAACTGCTCAAAAATGCCATCGTTCCATGAGATGCTTCTTCAAAAATGCCATTAGACAGACACCTAAAAAATGCCATCGTTCCATTAGATGTTTTCTCAAAAATGCCATTAAACATCATTATTGTCAGGTCAAACCTGTTGACCATGTTATATGACCAGAATAGCCCTAGACCCACATGTCAACTCCCTATCTCACAATGATAGGTGTGGGACCCACTTGTCAGGAGTAAGCAAGCGAATAGTTTTAGAGGAAAATAAGAACACTGTTGAGGATCGAGTGGGACCTAAACTTTATCGTAGTGAGATAGAGGGAGAGCTGACATGTTAGTCCATGGGTATTTTGGTCATATAACATGGTAAACAGGATTTGAGCTGGCAGTAATGGCGTCTAGTGGCACTTTTGAGCATGTGCCTAATGGAGCGATGGCATTTTTAAGCAGTTGAAACTCCTGGTGGCAAAACTGAGTAGTGGGACACAACTAGTGGCATAAATGATGAAAATCCAATAAAATATTTTTGCTGGAATTCTTCGTCTATAAGATGTGCAAAGAGCTGGGAAATCCATTAATTAGTCTAGTAGAATTGCTTGCAATTACTCTGCTGAGTTTATCACCTCTTTTCTGAAATATAGAATATAAAATGTTTAGAATGAGGTAACAGCTTAACAGTGACTGTCAAATTGATGGTTGAATTCGAAAACAACACACAAAGTACATTCTTATCTCCATTGTATGGTGAGGATCTTTCATGAAGAATGTTAATGTGTTTGGTTTGTATGCACCCAGTGTTGGAGGAAAATATAGATTTTTTAAGGTATAAATTTCGGCCTCTTGATGAATTTACTATAAATTTTAGCGTTAGAAAATTAAATATGGCTGCTTATGATGCTTCCCATAGATAACATTATTTTATGTTACTCCCATATTTTGGGTTTATATTTAATGGCACATTGCGTTTTCTCCTACCTTTTACATGTCTAACAAGCTTGCTAGCATACATTTATACATATTAGCTCAAGCACGTGCCTGTGTAATGTTTTTCTTTGGCATTCAACAGTGTTCAAGGATGTCTTTAAGCATTTGCTCGATAATTATTTTCTGTAGGTTTGGTATTTAGTGAATATTTATTAAGTGGACAAGTTCCTTCAGTCAAAGAGGTTAATGATGAGGAGCCACTTTTTCCGAATTCATCCATGGGTGCTCAACTTAAAGTAAGTCAAGGATACTTCTTACTATCATCGCTGACCTTTCTTTAAAAAAATAAAGTTAGGAGGCATGGTCTACATGTGATTGGTCATGTCCCCAAGTATATAATCGTGGCTTTTCTTTTTGGAGTTAGTTATAATTACTTAACTAGTTTTTTTGTTGAGAATAGTAAAGTTGTTTAATTGTAGGCATTTGATTCGAAGAATGTTTTCCTGCTTTGTTTAATTTCATTTCTCACTATCTTTGGTTTCTTTGATTTGTTTACCAGCAAAGTGAGATTTTGTCAGCAGAAGCAAAAGATGCTGCAGATACAATCTATCGACGGTTACAATTGGGCTCTAAGCTTAGTGAAATAATTGAGAACAAGGAAGATGCATATGCACTGTTTGATTTGTACAAAAATGAGCAATACCTTCTTACTGATTACAAGGGGAAATTTTGTGTGAGTTCATCTCGATGCAACTATTTCCTAACTTTGATTCTGTTATAATTAATTAACATATTACCTGTCATTTGTAGGTTGTTCTTAAAGAGGGATCTTCCCCAGAAGACATGCTCAAATCTGTATTCCATGTGAACTATCTGTACTGGTTAGAGAAATATATGGGTTTCAAACCATTCAATGTTGCCTCGGAGTGTAGACCAGGTGGAAGGCTTGAAGCATCACTGGATTATGTTCAGAGGGAGTTTAGACATGTCAAGCATGATGGTTCAAATGGTGGCTGGGTGATGGATGGTCTGATTGCTAGACCCTTGCCTGTAAGAATACGTGTTGGTGATGTTCCTTGATTGGAATCCTCAGACTCATTTTGCCCACAGCTATGCTGATTAGAACTGTACGGCCTCTTATTCTTTGATCAATTTAGGAACACAAGGTTATCGCAAAGCTCACTGGTTCTTCCATTGTATGGGGGCAAGTTCATGAACTAGCAGTCGTCAATCTGATTGGCCAGAATAAGCTGCAAAGTTCATTATCTGGTTGTTATCATAAGGTCTAGCTGGCTGTATCTTTTGTCTTGTTTCTCCTGAGATTTTTTTCTTCCTTGTTATTTGTTGGCTGGTCGCAAAAATAAGAGCAATTCTCTTGCAATTATAGAGATTAAAACTGTTAATAGAGGATTGTGCTTGAGACGGATCTTGGTGACAGTTGGCTAGGTGTGCATAACAAAACATGTATCACATCATTGTTGTTATTTTCTCTTGGCATTGGTTGTCACTCCTTGATGCAGAACAGTTTGCTAATGCATCCAATTATATGTCGCACGCATAGTAGAATGCTCCCCATGTGTCTACCCGCGAGCTGCGCTGCCGCCGCCAGCTTGGACTTGGACTTCGCCCCTTGGTCCATGCCCCTTCCATGGTCGTCGTCTGCGGCCTTGTTGGCGCCATTGCCCGGCTTGCGCGGCTTTTGAGCTTGCCGCCCCTAACCTTGCCAAATCCAGCCTCGTCGTTGGCGGGCCGGGGTGCCTCGACCATGTTTGCGGAGTTTGTCCTCGACTCGAAGCCGGTCATGGTGTCTGTCATGCCAGGCCCGGTTTGGCTTGGGGCGTGCTGTCCTGCGGTCTTGGGCATTTAAGATCTGGGTGGTGGCGGCCATAACTACGGGGGTACGAGGCAGCTGGCGTACTCCCTCCCAACCTCTGGTACGCGAGGCACGATGCTGAAGTGACCGGTGGTTGTTAGCTTATCGTGTAAGTAAAGGCCCGTGTCGCCCGGCTTTGGCTGCCCCTACGCCTGCATTCAAGTCGGCGCCCATCCCCTGTTGGCTCCTAGGCCGCTATTGCCGTTGCCTCTTTCGAGGTCATTGTGTTGTGATGTGCCGTGATCCCATCCGTTGCTCCCGCTGCCTTCAAAACAGGCACAAATCGCGCGGTTGCCGCAACAGTTGCAAGCCTTTTAGCTCCCTCGACGGCCCCTCAGTGCCACCTTCACCGCTCCCATGCCTTGCTTTGGCTGATGCTGTTCAAGAGTCGTCGCTTTGTCCTGGCTGTGGCTAGGAGGTCCCCTGCTTGCCCCCTCTAAGGCAGCTCCACACCAGCCCTGCCACGATGCCGCGTCGTGGCGACCCAACCGCGATGCCACGCCTCGGCGATAGTACACTCAGACCTGAGGAAGATTTCGTTGTGGTCCCGGCGACACCAAAGATGCGGGCAGAAGCAGCCATCCTCTCCTTCAACTGTGTTGTCGCCTGGCTCGATGGGGAGCGGCTGGATGTCCCCTGCCAGTAGGTGGCGTCCGAGCTCGCCACGGAGCTGGGTGCAAGGCAGGCCGACATTGAGGTGATCAAGCACTACCCTGAACAGTTCCTTGTCCGCTTCATGCATCAGCACCATTGCACTGCCGTTTCCCGCGACCATCTTAGAGGCATCGACTATCGCATCTACGTGCACGAGTGGAGGCTTGAGGCGCACACGGACAACAAAGACCATCTTCACCATGTTCGCCTTTGCTTGGAAGGTGTCCCACTGCATGGTTGGAACAACTACATCACCACCTTCCTCATCGGCCGTGGTTGCTCGCTTGGCTACATCGGCCAACGATCACTCTGCAAGGAGGACACCAGGGACATGGCGCTCCGAGCATGGACTTCGAACCCCAGCGTCATCCCCAAGGTTAAGTGGCTAACGCTCCCGGCCCATGACCATCGTTGTCGTGGACGACGTGGCCTCCGCCATCGCGTCATCATCCACCTAGACCTCCACGAGGACCACTCCAAGGCCGGCGGCGACGTCGACAACCCACCGCCTCCAGACGTGAATGAGTTCACCTGGTACAAGAAGGTGGTCGACGACACCTACATCTGGAGGGATCGCTGTCCTGCTCAAGGGTGCACTAATCGCCATGTGGACAGATGTGAAGACGAGGCGACTGTGACAAGAGGTGCGGCCGTGATGGAGGGCATCCTTGAGAGGGCTGGGGCGCCAGGGTCCAGCGTGAGGAGGGATAATGACCCACAAGTATAGGGGGTCAATCGTAGTCCTTTCTATAAGTAAGAGTGTCGAACCTAACGAGGAGCATAAGGAAATGATAAGAGGTTTTCAGCAAGGTATTCTCCGCAAGTGTTGTGAGTAACAATAATAGATAGTTTCGTAGCAAGGTAATTCATAATAAGTAACAAATGACAATGGTAACAAAGGTGCAACAAGGTAGCACAATCCTTTTTATAGCAAAGGACATGCCTGAAAGTACTCTTATATTAAGCAAGTGCTCCCGAGGACACATGGGAATTTCTGTCTAGTCAT
This sequence comes from Hordeum marinum, assembly GCA_022496015.1. Classification (NCBI taxonomy): domain Eukaryota; kingdom Viridiplantae; phylum Streptophyta; class Magnoliopsida; order Poales; family Poaceae; genus Hordeum; species Hordeum marinum. Next base: position 301,317,840 of record CM039673.1, read on the forward strand.
GTTCATCATGTTGAGTTGATTCGCGGTCGCTACTTTGATAATTTGATATGCGGGTGGACCAGTGCTAAGGTGTTGTTCTTACTTAAAATAACAACCTACTTATGATTACCCCCTCTCACAAGCATTCACAACTACGAAAGAAGAATTAAGATAAATCTAACCATAGCATGAAATGTGTGGATCCAAATCAGCCCCTTATGAAGCAACACATAAACTAGGGTTTAAGCTTCTGTCATTCTAGCAACCCATCATCTACTTGTTACTCCACAATGACTTCCCTTAGGCCCATAACATGGTGAAGTGTCATGTAGTCGACGTTCACATGACACCACTAAGAGAGGTAGCAACATACATATCATCAAAATATCGAATGAATACCAACTTCACAAGATTACTTATGACAAGACTTCTCCCATGTCCTCAGGAACAATAGTAACTACTCACACCTCATCAACATGTTCAAGATCAGAGTTATAATAATAATGATTAAGGATCTAAACATAATGTCTTCCACCAAGTAATCCAACAAGCATCAACTACAAGATGTGATCAACACAAGTAGTAACCCACATGTACCAATCTGAGGTTTTGAGACAAAGATTGAATACAAGAGATGAACTAGGGTTTAAGATGAGATGGTGCTGGTGAAGATGTTGATGAAGATTGGTCCTCCCACAAAGGAGGAAGCGTTGGTGATGACGATGGCTTTGATCTCCCCTCCCGAAGAGGAATTTCCCAATAGAATCTGACTGTCGGAGTGCAAAAGGGCATTTGTCCAGGTTTTCGCCTCGAGACGACGGTGATTCATCCCGAAAGATTGCTTATAATTTTTTATAGGGTAAAACCCACCATATAGGAGAAGAGGGGGTCCGGAAGACCTATAGGGGCCCCACAAGCCATCAGGGTGCACCTAGGGGGGTGGGCGCGCCCTATTGGCTTGTGGCCAGTAGGTAGCCCCCCTCTAGTATATTTTTTGCCTAATAATTATTAAATATTCCATAAAAATTCTCCGTCAAGTTCCAGGTTATTTGGAGTCTCGTGATTTTTCTTCCTTTTTCTTGGTTTCTTGGTCTAGAATTCCAGTTTCCAGATATTTCCCTCTTTGTGATGTACCTTGCATATTCAACGAGAAAAAGGGCATCATAATTGTATGATAATAGGGAATAATGGACAAGAAGAATTAAATATGAATAAGAAATCATGATGCAAAATGGACGTATCAAGGGCCAAGACCGCACTAGGGATATGTCCGGTAGATGCCGTAACGGCAGTAACTACTCTGCTATTGTGGTTGCCACGCCGGCGTGCCTTGACGCTGCTACTTTCATGAGGGGATCAAGCTCATGCATTGATGCGCCAATTGATGTGTCTCTGTCGTATATATAGTTTTTGATTGTTTCATGCCAATATTCTACATCTTTCATATACTTTTGGCAACATTTTATACTTCTGGGATTAACTTACTTATCTAGTGTCGAGTGCCAGTTCCTGTTTCTTGTGTGTTTTTTGTTTTACAGAAATTCCATATCAAACGAAGTCCAAACGCGATGAAAATTTATGAAGATTTTTTTGGATTATATGTGAATTTTGGGAAGTAGAATCAACGCAACACGGTGCCCGAGGGAGGCACTAGCCAACAGGGCACGACCAGGGGGTTGGTCACGCTCTAATGTCTTGTGGATCCCCCTTAAGTCAGTTGGGACCTTACTTTTGCTGCAAGAAAGATATTTTCCCAATAAAAATTTCTTCAAAATTTCAGCCCGATCGTAGTTACGGATCTCTGGATATTTAAGAAACGGTGAAGGGATCAGAAAACAGTCACGAAAACAGGAGAGAAACACAGACAGAGATCCAATCTCGGACGGGTTCCTGCCCTCTAGGTGCTATGGCGGCCATGGGCTAGAGGAGAAACTCTCTTCCCATCTAGGGGGAGAGTCCAAGGAAGAATAATAAGGAGGGGGGCTCTCTCCCCCCCTCTCCCGGTGATGCTGGAGTCCTGCCGGGGCAACCATCGTGACGGCGATCTACACCAACAAATTCGCCGCTGTCACCACCAACTCTCCCCCCCTCTATGCAGCGGTGTAAAACCTCTCTTTCCCGCTTTAATATCTACTTAAACATGGTGCTTAATGCTATATATTATTATCCAATGATTTGTGGCTATCCTATGATGTTTGAGTAGATCTCTTTTGTCCTACAGGTTAACTGTGGTATGATGTTATTGATATGAGTTGTATGTTGATATGGTGCTGTCCTAAGGTGCCTTATGTGAGGTGCACATGTGAAGGATACACGCTGGAGGGTTTGCAATATGTTCATGATTCGCTTATAGTGGGTTGGTGAGTGACTGAAACACAAACCCGAGTAAGGGGGTTGTTTGCGTATGGGAGTAAAGAGGACTTGATGTTTAATGCTATGGTTGGGTTTACCTTAATGATTTCTAGTAGTCGCGGATGCTTGCTAGAGGTATAATCATAAGTGCACATGATCCAAGTACAGAAAGTGTGTTAGCGTATGCCTCTCCCTCATTACATATGACAAGTATCTATCATGTTATATTAAATTGCCTATGGACAATCTTTCTCTTGCGTTACAAAAAAGCTTTCTACTAAACAACTTACTTATTAATCTTTATCTAAACAGCCCCTAAATTTTCTTTTCGTGTTCTTTATTATCTTGCAAAGCTATCTATTACACCTACTAAGTACTTCTAGTTTTATTTCCGCAAAGTAGTTTCATACTTGTTCTAGTTAAAGTAAGTGTTAGCGTGCGTAGAGTTGTATCGATGGTCGATAGAATTTGAGAGAATATTAATTCTACCTTTAGCTCCTCATTGGGTTCGATACTATTACTTATCAAAAAATGCTACAAACGATCCCCTACACTTGTCGGTTATCAAGACCTTTTTCTGGCGCCGTTGCCGGGGAGCAATAGCGTAGCGGTTGGTATTCTCGTGTGTGCTCGTTTGCCTTATCACTAAGTATTTTACTTTCTATTCTAAGTTTTTTTTTCTATCTTTAGTTATGGGTAGTAAACCCAAAATACCAAAAAAAAGATGTACTTTCTAACCCAGTGGTTGAGGAACCAACCAAAATGTAACGTACTGCTGAAGCTTTTTACTTGGATCATCTTCGATCCCTTTGTGCTCGTGCTGAAAACCCAACTAGCTTAGTTGAGGGAAAATCATTAAATGAGCATGCTTATTATGTGCGACACCGCTTGTCTCAAAAATGGAAACTCTTGTGGCATCAAATTAATAATTTGTGTTGCTATGCTGGGAGTTTATGTGAATTACATGATTTCAGTTGTTGTTCTGAAGACACTAAAAACACCTTCCCTATCAATATGTGTTTAATGATAATGAAATAACATCTTCTTATGCCAAGGATGCCTATTGTTATTATGATGTTGAACAAACTGAAGAATTTGTTGCTGTTGTGGGTGCTTATGAAATTGCTACTTTGGTTGAAAAGTATGATGCTACTCTTTACAAATCTGAAAAATTTGTCGTACTTGAATATTTCTACGAAAACTATGCTTATAATGCTTATGTTAAAGAATTCATTGAAAGAATTTTTGTTGCCTTGGAAGAGACTAATATTTCACAGGAAGAAGAAATTGCTGAAACTGTGAGCTCATTAGATGAAAAAGATGAGGAGGAGAGCGAAGAACAAAAGGAGGAAGAGCCGATTGATCACCCGTGCCCACCTTCTAATGAGAGTAACTCTTCAACTCATACATCGTTTAATTTCCCTTCATGCTAATCGAAGGATGAATGCTATGATCCCTTGGATTCATCTAAAATATCCCTTTTTGATGAACTTGATGATTGCTATGCTTGTGGCCATGATGCCAATATGAATTATGCTTATATGGAGATGAAGGGAAATCGAAGCCATCGTCATCACCAACGCTTCCTCCTCCATGGGAGGACCAATCTTCATCAACATATTCACCAACATCATCTCATATGAAACCCTAGTTCATCTCTTGTATTCAATCTTTGTCTCAAAACCTCAGATTGGTACCTATGGGTTACTAGTAGTGTTTATTACAACTTGTAGTTGATGCTTGTTGGTTTACTTGGTGGAATATAATAAGTTCAAATTCTTAATCATATTTATTATACCTCTGATATTGAACACGGTGATGATTTGTGAGTAGTTACTTTTGTTCATGAGGAAATGGGAGAAGTCTTGTTATAAGTAATCATGTGAAGTTGGTATTTGTCAATATTTTGATGATATGTATGTTGTTGCTTCCTTTAGTGGTGTCATGTGAACGTTGACTAATGAAACTTCACCATATTTTGGGCCTAAGGGAAGGCATTGTGGAGTAATAAGTAGATGATGGGTTGCTAGAGTGACAGAAGCTTAAACCCTAGTTTATGCGTTATTTCATAAGGGGCTGATTTGGATCTACATGTTTCATGTTATGGTTAGATTTATCTTAGTTCTTCTTCTGTAGTTGCGGATGCTTGCGATTGGGAGTAATCATAAGTATGTTGCTTGTTCAAGTAAGAATATCACCTTAGCACCGGTCCACCCACATATTAAGTTATCAAAGTAACGAACGCGAATAAACTCAACATGATGAACATGACTAGACACAAATTCCCATGTTTCCTTGGGAGCGATTTACTTTATGTAAGATTGCTTTTAGGCTTGTCCTTTGCTATAAAAAGGATTGGGACACCTTGCTGCACACTTTCCACTATTGTTACTTGTTACTTGTTATGAATTATCTTGCTACAAAACTATCTATCACTGTTACTTATAGCACTTGCAGAGAATACCTTTGCTCAAAACTTCTTATCATTTCCTCCTGCTCCTTGTTTTATTTGACACTCTTAATTATTGAAAGGACTATGATTGATACCCTATACATGTAGGTCATCAAGACTCTTTCTGGCGCCATTACCAGGGAGTGAAGCGCCTTTGGTAAGGAAACATTTTCGACACGTGCCGAAATTTACCATTGCTTATCACTATGGATAGTAACCCTTTGAAGGGCCTGTTTGGGGTATTTTCACCCCGAGCAGAAGTGGAAATGGTTGACCTCAACCTACTTAACCCATTGAAAATATTTATTATGATATTTCTTCGGGTATGTTAGAGAAATTGCTAGCTAATCCTTATGCAGGAGATGGAGCAACTCATCCTGATTTGCTGTAGCGACCCAACTCAAAACTAGTCAAGCCTTTGTGTGTTCTGTGCCATCCCTGGATCAGTATGCTGGCACACACAGTACATCAATGTATATATCAAAGTGCAATCACATGTAATTAACGTAAAACTAATATATACCTCTTAATTCACAACGAAAACAGTCAACGGGAGTGGAGTCCCAATAAACACCAATGACAGGTTAAGTGTAGACCGTAACCCTGAATCGTACTCTTACTCGTCGTAGAAAAGTATCTGCAACATAAGACATTGCAACCATGTAGGTCAGTACATGGAATGTACCGGCAAGATCACCATAGTAGAACAGAAGATAAAAACTATTCTATATGCAGTAAGGCTTTGTGGCTCCGTGTCCGAGTTTTTTTTGCATAAAAGCTGATTTTATTTTCTTTTCCTACAACAAAGGAATATCAGGAGTTTTCACTACAGAGTTACCTAACATGACATGGTTCCGCCAACCGATGTCTTAATGCCCACAAGTATCAATAGTTGCCCACAATTAATTATCAGTCCAATGTTGAGAGTTCAGAGATAGATCCAAGTCCAGAGGCTCAAATTGTCCGTAACCGGGGACACGGCTAATCGATTAGGTTTAACTCTGTAGAGTGTTGTGTACTTTACCCACAAGATTCATTCCCTCCTGGTAAGTCCTCGCACTGCCGGGTGTTTGAGAACAGGACGAACGAAACATGGTGTTTCAGAGTGTTTCCCTGGCTACCGTCAGTGCCCATCCAATCCTAACGTCGACTACATCTCGTAGCACTGCCCAGCCAGAGTCACAACAAAGATCAACCAAGCCAGAGCCCATAATGACTTGTGGCTACACAGGTAAGCTTTCGGGCATGAAGTATTCATCCGTCTCTTTGAGTCTGGGTGAAGATTTCCGCAAGATGTCATGGCGCTTCTCCATGCATCCCGGCCATCCACTGGTTACTCCAGGGATGCCCATCAATTCCATCCTTCACCCAGTAGTGTGTATTGAAAACTTGTTTCTCGAGTCTCGAAGTCTTGAGGTCTTGAAGATGCAGGACTTGAAGATGCCTTCATGAAGTCATCGTCTTGACGTAGAGTCCTCCTTCTCACACCACTCACGAACACTCATACCAGACCCCGTCTACTTTAGCATAGCATTAAAATAACTAACGTTCCCGAGGCTTTAGTAACAAGTGGTGGGTTCCTACCTCTGCATTCTACTTGACTACAAGAATTTTCAATAACACTACTGGAGGGATTTGTTGAATGATATCACTACATGCAATAAAACATAGGTATGAAATAGATGGTCAAAGTGAACTTGCCTGTACTGTTGATGAAGAAAATATCGCTCTCAGAAATACTTGTTAGAACTATTCGTCACTCTTCGATGAAAATCTATATAATCAAACATTACATTCATATAAGCAATCATACTAGCAATCAATTCTAACAATCAAAAAGTAACACAAAACCAAAAGCAACAAGGTTGTGATGAAGGAAATACTTAAGACAAAACTCAAAACAACAAAGTTTCATCAACACAACTAAGGTTGGTTTTCTCTACAACTAAATCCTATTTTCAAAATTAAAAACAAAAAAACAAAGTAAAATATAACAAAAGTATTTTTATAAATATTTTACTAGCAAAAGGATTACTTGTAAAGAACAACTAAGAACTAAGAGAACAATACTATAAACGACATAAGTTTTTGCCTAACAAACTTAACAACAAGAAAAACAAATGAAATAATAAAATAAGAGAAAAACAAATTATAAAACAACTAAGTTAACAGAAAGTAAAACTTATAAAACAATTTATAAAAATATTTTCAAATAGGAAATCAAACTAGCAATGAAATCAACTTGCAAGTTATGTTGAAACTAGGATTGATTTCATGCTATCAAAATATAATAAATGACATAAAAATAAATTTGGTTGAAGTACTTCTACTAACTAACATAAAACAAAGTAAAACTGTCCAACTAATATAAAAGAAAATAAATTAAAACAATCTGAAACAAAAGAAATAGAAATAAACCTAAAAGAACTAAAACAGAATCTGTTTGTTAAAAATACTAACTTAAGGTATTCTATTTTTTTTAAAATTATACCTACTGTTAAATAAAGTCACTAGTGACCAGTAGAAAAAAGAATCAACTTAAAATCTATTTTTAAACTCAAGATATTCAGAAAATAAGATTTGAATCAAATCTGTTTGAATCCAAATTTAAATTATTCAAATATGGTCAAACTTTATATCTACAGAAACTAAATAAAATTTGTGAAATGATTCAAAAAGAATAAAATTAAAATAATTAAAAACATAAAAGATATAAAGAAAACAAAAACAGACTATTCTGTTTTAAAACAGAAAACAGAAAAAGAAAAACTGTTTACTAGCGAACAGTGGGGCTACGTGGCAGTCTGTGATTCGTCAGAGGTGTGCACACGATGTCTAAGCGAGCAAACGGCCGCACTGTAAAGGAAAACGATTCGGCTAATAAAATTTACAGAAAACCGGCCGGTTCACTAATACTAAACCAAACGGTTACGGGGCTTCTAATCTACACCGCACATAATAGATCGAACGGAGGAGAGGGGCTCCGGCGACTTACCGTGGTGGAGGGGGTCTCCGGTGAGGATTCCGGCAAGTCAGAGGTGGCGTCTCCGGTGGTTGGGGACGACGGTGAAGGGGTCCAGGCGATGCGGCGGTGAACGACGCGTCTAGAGGTGGTCGAAGTTGAGCTCGGGGACGACGGTGTTGACGACGGCGAGCTCGTGAGTGGCGAGGGTCTTCGGGTGGTCATCGTCGTGGTAGTTCTAGTGGTTCTGGCGCTCTAGGAAGTGGATGGAGAGGTGTGGGAGAGCGAGGCGAACTCGATGGTGGTGGCTGTGGTGGTCAAAGGCGTCGGAGGCAAGCAGGGCGTTGCAATGGCGTGGTGGTGGCGTTCGGAACTCCAGCGAGCAATAGCCGCGAGAGGAGATGGTCGGGGTCAGGGTTTTAGGGCGGAACAAGTGCGGGAGGGGAGGGGTCTTATAGGCAGCCTCGGGGTCGTCCGAAAGGAAAGGGAGAGGGAGATCGCGGTGGATCCGGTGGTCGTCGGCGTTGGAAAGGAAAGAGAGAGGGAGGAAGAAGGTGAGTGCGGGGATCGTGCTGGCGGTCGGTGGGGTCCATCGTCAGTGAGAGAGAGAGAGAGGGGAAACATATCGGGCGGCCGATTCAGGAGGGATTCAGATCTGATTCGGGCCTGGTTTGGTAGGTGGGCCGCGGTGGACTTTCCTAATAAAAATATTTTCCTTTTATAAAATAACAGAGAAGGAAACTAACTTTTGGACAATCATAACATTTCCAAAAAATAAAGTTTTTTATACCAAAATGATCACGGAAATAAATGAAATAAGATGAACGTTTTTCCACGGCCAAAATAAATAGTTAAAAATATTTTTTTTCTTCAGAAAATGCCTAAATTGAATTTAATTCCTTTTGCAAATGATTTTTTAAATAACCCCCTGGGTTTTATGGTTCAAATACTTCAAAAAAAAATAACCCTGGTGTGGAGTGTCATGTTACTCCTCTCAAAATCTTGTCAAGGGTATTTGAATTCTTTCAAAATTTAAAATGGAACCAAATATGAAATGAATTCCAAAAAGGAATAATTCAGATATTTTCAAATCCACTTTTCAAATTCCTTGTTTATGAAGAAGTCATGTTATCTTCTCTCACTGATTTGAAATGTAAGAATTTGAATTCCAAAAGCATATGGGAAAGTCATGTCATTCCCTCTCATTAAAAAGTTTTTTTTGAAAGTTTAAATTTTCACTCAAATTCAATCACTCAATCAAACAAACAATCATTCTAATATTTATTATAACATTCCAAAATTTGGGATGTTACAAACCTACCACACTTAAAATGAATCTCGTCCTCGATATTCGAAGAGGCTAGAAAGAAAAGGTTAGGGTTTGGGGGTCTTCTAACAAATCCATTGACCTGGAAAGGTGTGGGGTCTACCACACTTAAAAATGAAAATTACCGGTCCCTCAAAATCATGACAGTCCTCTGGGTGCATCTGTCTCTTCACATTCTTTACGATAGCTCCTTCGGTGATGCTCTTCCGTTTAAATCAAAAATCTTGTGTTCTCATAACAAATTGTATTTCCTCTGATACTGGGTCTTCTTAGCTAATAAGTCTCGCGTTCATTCTAAGTAACTTATCGAAGATCTCATGGGGGTCTATCATTAGTGATTATCCTGCAGTGAAATGGGGCATGGCTTGATTTCTCACCGCAAAATTCCTACATGTGACAACAACTGCCATGTACAAGGGGTTTTCTTCATACCATTCTAAGGCTTAAACAAAAGCTTCAAAGAACGTTGTCTCTTTGCTATGGGTAAGTCACTCAGATTTACCGTTCCGAATAGCAAGAGAAATGATAAGAGTAAGTCGTCATGGTGATCAATCCATGCCGCACTGAAATCATTACCTTCTATAAGGTTCAGTGAATCTCGTATTCTAACACTTGGGCTTCCTCACAAGCATTGCAGAAATTTCTATTATCAACGAATGAAGTTCGAACAAATCCATTGATTCTGCAAGCTGAGCAAAAACATCTATCATTCCTTCACAACTCTCAGGTTATCGTATACTCCTAAGAAAACGTGGGTTGATCAAATCACAACTCCTTGCTTCATGATCTTCAGGCAACCTTCACGAAACCGTGAGATCCGTCCTTGATACAGGTTCTATCCCTTGAATATGTTTTCCTTTCCATTGGTCTGTTTACCAATAGAAGTTTTGGTTCATCCTATTCAAATCCAAGGCATACTATTTCAGGTGTCATCCACATAGTTGGATATGGTTCCACATTCTCTTCACCTGTATTCACTTATCCAAACTCCTTAACGGGAATGGTACTTTCTTTATTCATTCGTCGATGTGGTTACTACCACACTTAAAATGAAATGTACACATGCCTGCATGGACCATATTTTCTCATATACTCGAAAATGGTCGGAGAGCTTTGTTCATAGAGTAACAACTCATATAATTCAACATAGGAGAATCATGACACCATAAATTCCATTGACTCATGAATTTATTACAAACTCCGAGACTTCCGTTACATAACTTCAAAATGATAAGAGGGCTACCTATTACATTTATTACTTCCAAAATTACAAAACTCAAACTACTCATGTTTAGCCTTCTTCTCTGGGCAGGTATAGGAGTAGTGTCCTGTCTTGTTGCACCGATGACAAGTGACGTGGCTCAGATCCTTTCATGTAGAAAACCACAGAGTCCTCTTCTTCTTATTAGGTTGGGTTCCTTTCGTGATGCTTGTCTCATACCTCTTGCAAAAACAGTGTGGCCTCTCCAAGCTACAATGCAAACATTTGATGCCTCCACTTACTTGGCCTTTCTTCTTGTCTAGGTCGATGATTTCTTCTATCTCCTGAGGATCATATTGCACTTCTTCTGTCGAGAAGTCTCCCAGATACTCGTTCGGACAATCCTGAGAGATATGTCCTTCTTCTCCACATGAATAACATGACTTGGTACTTATGTTTGGGTCTGGTACATCTCCCATCATCATGGGTTCTTCTAACTTATTCCCGAGGGCTTCTTTCATTGCTTCCTTTTGCTGCTTCATGACTTCTTGTACCTTGGGGTATATTTGACATTGTGCCATATAGTGCATGGTTCCTTCACACAAGAAACATGCCACCTGCCCAGTTGGGCATTCCTCAGCTCGGTGATTTTCTTCACAATGAGGGCATCCATCCTTGTGTTCTTCCTGGGTGTGTCCTATCTCCCCACATATCTTGCATGCACAAATCTTCTTCACGTCTTTGCAACGGGGCTTCTGGGTGTTGGTGACAACATGAGACTTTTGCAGAGTCCTCTTGAATTCTTCCCAGGTGATGGATGCTTGCCTATCATGGATAGCTTCATGCATCTTCCACCAATTTGCAGCACCTTTTGCAAAGTACCAAAGAGCATATTGGACCATCTCGTTCCTTGCAACATGGTTACTCCTTAGATGATCCTCCATGTTCTGAATCCATTCTTCTGTCTCTAACCGAGTCATCGATCCAGAATACACGAGTCCAGCTTCATTCGTCATCTATTGGGTTCAAGGTTTTGGGGATGAGATGGGTAAGAGAGAGAGACATAGAGAGAGAAGGGATACAAACAACTCAAAGACACAAAACATCAAACTCGAGTCCACACATTCATAAAGTTCAATCAAACTATAGTATCGCCACCCACATAAGGTTGGTATGGTCGATCACTCAAATCGTAAAAATGTTTATCCTGTATTCTCTCATGGTGGGATACTACTAAGCTAGTCTATAACATGTCTTCCTCTTCAGTGGGCTTCTTCTTCTGGTCATGCTTGATATTCTCAAGTTCTTCTACCAGATTTTCCCTATTGATGTGGAGTTTCTGGTGTCGTCCTTGTAGTTCCAGGAGTTGGTTCTTGAGCTTTTGAATTTCAACATCTCGAGCATGTGCCACGACCTGGCTATTCTTCAAGTCTTGATGAAGCTTCTAAATCTCGGGATCATGTTTCTTCAGATTGGCTACCTTCAGCTTCTCAGCCTTGAGGTTCTCACGAAATGCTTTGTTCTCAAATAACTCTGAGAGACGGTCCATTTGAAGGTTCTTGATGTAGTGCTCCAGTTCTTGATTGTACACAAGTACGGGTGAAAACTTCATCTTCTGCTCATCGGTCAGGTCGATGAGTGCTTCATTAGGCTTTTGCCATCCAAGCCTTCCAAGGTAGTGGTTGCACAACTTAGCACGATGACAATAGCTCAAACATGCGATGGCATCATGGACGGCAGTGCCATAGTTGATGTCTTTAGTCTTGGGGTCTTCTTCACGTCCAAAAACTTTAGTTTTGATGCCCCAGAATCCAGACTTCCTCTTAGTCGCCTTGATCTCAGGTATCGACAGCTTCACCATCTGCACTAGCTCCATGAGGAATGAGCCTCCGAGGACATCTTCGTAGTCCTCTCTTTTGTTTAGGGTGTAGTTCTCCATCTATGGTTTGAAACAGGGAGGGTTCAGTAAAAGAATTTAGATGTTACGAGAGTAGTGAAAAAAAAAGTTGTTCCTATCAAGGTCTTCCTATTTCTAATCCATTTCCTAGGGTCACGTCCTACAGTCAACATGTGCTCTGATACCATCTCTGTAGCGACCCGACTCAAAACGAGTCAAGCCTCCGTGTGTTCTGTGCCATCCCTGGATCAGTATGCTGGCACACACAGTACATCAATGTATATATCAAAGTGCAATCACATGCAATTAACGTAAAACTGATATATACCTCTTAATTCACAGCGAAAACAGTCAACGGGAGTGGAGTCCCAATAAACACCAACGACAGGTTGAGTGTAGACCGTAACCCTGAATCATACTCTTACTCGTCGTAGAAAAGTATCTACAGCATAAGACATTGCAGCCGTGTAGGTCAGTACATTGAATGTACCGGCAAGATCACCATAGTAGAATAGAAGATAAAAACTATTCTATATGCAATAAGGCTTTGTGGCTCTGTGTCTGAGTTTTTTGCATAAAAGCTCATTTTATTTTCTTTTCCTACAACAAAGGAATATCAGGAGTTTTCACTACAGAGTTACCTAACATGACATGGTTCCGCCAACCGATGTCTTAATGCCCACAAGTATCAATAGTTGCCCACAATTAATTATCAGTCCAGTGTTGTGAGTTCAGAGATAGATCCAAGTCCAGAGGCTCAAATTGTCCGTAACCGGGGACACGGCTAATCGATTAGGTTTAACTATGTAGAGTGTTGTGTACTTTGCCCACAAGATTCGTTCCCTCCTGGTAAGTCCTCGCACTGCCGGGTGTTTGAGAACAGGACGAACGAAACATGGTCTTTCAGAGTGTTTCCCTGGCTACTGTCAGTGCCCATCCAATCCTAACGTCGACTACATCTCGTAGCACTGCCCAGCCAGAGCCACAACAAAGATCAACCAAGCCAGAGCCCATAATGACTTGTGGCTACACAGGTAAGCTTTCGGGCACGAAGTATTCATCCGTCTCTTTGAGTCTAGGTGAAGCTTTCCGCAAGATGTCATGGCGCTTCTCCATGCATCCCGGCCATCCACTGGTTACTCCAGGGATGCCCATCAATTCCATCCTTCACCCAGTAGTGTGTATTGAAAACTTGTTTCTCGAGTCTCGAAGTCTTGAGGTCTTGAAGATGCAGGACTTGAAGATGCCTTCATGATGTTGTCGTCTTGACATAGAGTCCTCCTTCTCACACCACTCAGGAACACTCATACCAGACCCCGTCTACTTTAGCATAGCATTGAAATAACTAACGTTCCCGGGGCTTTAGTAACAAGTGGTGGGTTCCTACCTCATGCATTCTACTTGACTACAAGAATTTTCAATAACACTATTGGAGGGATTTGTTGAATGATATCACTACATGCAATAAAACATAGGTATGAAATAGATGGTCAAAGTGAACTTGCCTGTACTGTTGATGAAGAAAATATCGCTCTCAGAAATACTTGTTAGAACTATTCGTCACTCTCCGATGAAAATCTATATAATCAAACATTGCATTCATATAAGCAATCATACTAGCAATCAATTCTAACAATCAAAAAGTAACACAAAACCAAAAGCAACAAGGTTGTGATGAAGGAAATACTTAAGACAAAACTCAAAACAACAAAGTTTCATCAACACAACTAAGGTTGGTTTTCTCTAAAACTAAATCCTATTTTCAAAAGTAAAAACAAAAAAACAAAGTAAAATATAACAAAAGTATTTTTATAAATATTTTACTAGCAAAAGGATTACTTATAAAGAACAACTAAGAACTAAGAGAACAATACTATAAACAACGTAAGCTTTTGCCTAACAAACTTAACAACAAGAAAAACAAATGAAATAATAAAATAAGAGAAAAACAAATTATTAACCAACTAAGTTAATAGAAAGTAAAACTTATAAAACAATTTATAAAAATATTTTCAAATAGGAAATCAAACTAGCAATGAAATCAACTTGCAAGTTATGTTGAAACTAGGATTGATTTCATGCTATCAAAATATAATAAATAACATAAAAATAAATTTGGTTGAAGTACTTCTGCTAACTAACATAAAACAAAGTAAAACTTTCCAACTAATATAAAAGAAAATAAATTAAAATAATTTGAAACAAAAGAAATAGAAATAAACCTAAAAGAACTAAAACAGAATGTGTTTTGTTAAAAATACTAATTTAAGAATGCCTTCCTTAATGGTGAGCTGCGTGAGGAGGTTTACATGAAGCCCCCACATGGGTATTTTGTTCATGATGGCATGATATTACGCCTCCGTCGCTCTCTCTCTATGGCCTTAATCAAGCCCCTCGCACCTGGTTTAAGTGTTTTGCCTCTTTGGTGACTGCCGCTGGTTTTTCCGCGAGTGCTCATGACCCAACATTGTTTGTCCACCTTTGTGCTCATGGTCGGACTCTTCTTATTCTATACATTGATGACGTGATTATCACTGGAGATGACCCCAAGTATATTGCCTTCGTGAAGGCTCATCTTAGTAAGCAGTTTCTTATGTATGACGTTGACCCTCTTCGCTACTTTCTCGGGATTGAGGTCTCTTCTACATCTGATGGCTTGTGTCGCTCTTACTAATGAGCGCACTGTTGAGACTCGCATGGAGCTCAATGTTCACCTCCGTGATGCCTTCACTCGTCCAGATATCCCCTATTCGGTCCATATTTCGAGTCAGTTTGTCTCCACTCCCACTTTGGTTCACTATAGTCACCTCCTTCGTGTTCTTTGAAATCTTTGGAGCCCGATCTCTCACTGCCTGCTCTTTCCTTGCTCTGGCTCATTACAACTTCAAGCCTACTTGGATGCTACGTGGGTTAGTAATTCCTCGAATTGCTGTTCACTTTCTACTTACTATGTTTTTTATTGGAAATATGCCCTAGAGGCAATAATAAATTGCTTATTATCATATTTCCATGTTCATGATAAACATCTATTATCCATGATAGAATTGTATTGAGCGGAAACTCAGACACATGTGTGGATACATAGACAACACCGTGTCCCTAGTGAGCCTCTACTAGACTAGCTCGTCGATCAAAGAGGGTTAAAGTTTACAAACCATAGACATGATTTGTCATTTGATAACGAGGTCACATCATTAGGATAATGATGTGATGGAAAAGACCCAACCGTAATCATAGCATTTGATTGTATTAGTTTATTTCTACTTCTTTCTTCATGTCAAGTATCTGTTCCTAAGACCAGAGGAATGCCTTGTGTCTATCAAAATTCACTTCGTAACTGGGTGATCATAAAGGTACTCTACACGTATCTCCAAGGGTGACTATTGGGTTGGCATGGATCGAGACTGGGATTTGTCAGTCCGTATGATGGAGAGGTATCTCTGGGCCCTCTTGGTAATACATCATCACAAGAAAGTTGCAAGTAATGTGACTAAGGAGTTAGTCACGGGATCTTGTGTTATGGAATGATTAAAGAGACTCGCCGAAAATGAGATTGAACTAGGTATGAAGATACCGACGACCGAATCTCGGGCAAGTAACATACTGCTGGACAATGGGAACTTCATACAGGATTGACTGAATCATTGACATCATTGTTCGACCGATAAGATCTTTGTGGAATATGTAGGAACCACTATGGGCATCCAGATCCCTCTATTGGTTATTGGCCAGAGAGGTGTCTCAGTCATGATTCTCGAACCTGCAGGGTCCGCACTTAACATTCGACGATGCTAGAGTAGTATTGGGATATGTATGTTGGTGGCCAAATATTTTTCAGAGTCCTGAACATCACGAGGAGTTCCAGAATGGTCCGGAGGTAAAGATTTATATATGGGAAGTCCTATTTTGGTCACCTGAAAATTTTGGACATTGCCGGTAGTGTACTGGGGTGCCGAAAAGGGTTCCGGGGGTCCACCGGGGGTCCACCTACCTTGTGGGACCACATAGGACATAGGGGGTGCGCCCTAGCCATCATGGGATAGGTGCATCAGCCCCTAGAGGAGAATTACGCTTGGGGGCAAGAGTCCCAAGGGACAAGGCACCCCGGAGGTGCCTCGGAGGAGGGGGATTCCTTGCTTCCTTGTAAAGGGAGGACTCTCCCTTTGCCGCCGGCCCCTCCCTTGGAGGAGGGGTAAAGGATGCGCCTCCCCTCTACCTTTTGCCTCCTATATATAGTGGAGGGGAGGGGGCTGCACACACCAATTCCTACACCCGAGTGGTAGCCCTCCCTCTCCCGTTACTCCATTTTCTCCCGAGCGAAGCCCTACCGGGATTTCTCCACCACCTTCTCCATCACGTCGTCATGCTGGTTGAGATCTAAAAGCACATATGCTCCCTTTGTGGTTTTGATAATTCATGACAACATACATTGTCTCTTGGACTAATATTTCTACCTAGTTTGTTTTAGGTTTAGTCCATAGAGATTGTTGGCAAAAGGGTGTGAGGAGATTCCCCAACAACAAGAAGAATATGAAGGAATAGAATTTTCCAAGCTACAAGCATGAAGACTCTACATTTTACTTTGTGATAAATCACTTTGAGTCCATAGGAAAGCTAATACTATTAAAAGGGGGTAAGGTAATGTTGGTTAACAAATGGCTCCACATGCACAAGTGCTAGCCACCAAAAAACCCACAAGCTCTCCCACAAAATACTCTGTCTAAACCCTATCACACAAGATCGGTGCCACCAAGTTTCCCAGTCGACCCTACTGATTTTCTCCTTAGACAGAACCCTAGCCAAACCCTAACTTCTCGGTACAACCAAGTACTACATCGGTGCAACCGAGTTTCGGTGACCAAGATTTGGGTGACCACATTTATAGAATTGGAATTTCTAATTTTTGTGAATCGGTCTCACCGAGTATGGAAACTGACCTCGGCCACTCAAATTGGTACTACCGAGAATCATATATCGGTCTCACCGAGATTCCTAAAGTTACCACATTTTGAATAGATCGGTACAACCGAGTTTTACTTCGGTTTCACCGAGTTTATCAATAATGGTGTAATGGTTTGGATTTTTGGAGATGCCTATATATACCCCTCCACCACATCCCACTCGCAAGATAAGCACTCAGAACAGTTCTACACTTCCCATATCCAAATTTCTGAGAGAAAAGCACCTACCCTTGTGTTGAGATCAAGATCATCCACTCCAACCATATGGATCTTGTTTTCAAGCCTCCCCAAGTTGCTTTCCACCCAATCAATCTCTTCTACCAAGCCAAATCTATGAGAGAGTGATTGAGTGTTGAGGAGTCTATCATCTTGAAGCACAAGAGAAAGGAGTTCATCATCACTATCAAGCCTATTACCTTTTGGAGGGTGGTGCCTCCTAGATTGGTTAGGTATTTCTTGGGAGCCTCCTAATTCGTGTTGTGGAGTTGAACCAAGAAGTTTGTACGGGCAAGGAGATCGCCTACTTCGTGAAGATCTACCCATAGTGAGGCTAGTACTTCGTTGACGTAAGCCATTATGGAATAGTCAAGGTTGCTACTTCGTGGACCCTTATGGGTGGAGCCCTCCGTGGACTCTCGTGACTGTTACCCTCCATGGGTTGAAGACTCTAGAAATGTGGATGTACGATAGAGCCACCTATCGAAACCAGAGGAAAAATCTTTGTGTCTATAATTACGTTTGATCTTCCTATCTCTACTCTCTTACATATGCTTGTCTTACTTTCTGCTGCCACATTTGTTGACTAGCATGTGCAAGGTGCATTAGACTTGTTATATTTGCTAAAATCTACCAACCAATTAACTTGGGAAAAGTTTAGGTTTTAATTCTTGCAAGTAGTCTATTCACCCCTCTCTAGACGTCTCTTCTACCGATCCCTTCAATTGGTATCAGAGCTTTGGTCTCCATAGCTTCGGTTTCATTACCGTGGAGGAAGATGGATGTGTCTAGTTTGGTGATTATTAGTTGTAGAGTGCCCATTCTCGATGGGGAGTACTATAGTCAATGGAAATATGTGATGCTTGAGATATTCAATGAATTCCATTCGAGAAAGTATGTTAAGAGTCCCTATGCACCTCCCATCGATCCCTTACATCGGACACATGAAGAGGAAATTGATATGCTTCGCAATCTTAGTACTGTTAATCTCATTATCAAAGGATTGCCGAGATTTGCGTTTGATCAAATGAATAATTTTGAATGTTCTTATACTTTGTGGAATAATTTGGAGAAACGATATCCAAGTTATTCATTAAGTAATCTTGATGAAACTTTTCTTAAAGTTGTTGCCTTTCACATAATGAAGCCTAGTGATCCTAACTTTGATAAATGTTTATTTGAGCTTCGTAACCTCATGCGTTCTAAAGGAGATGTCACTACCATCAATAACATTATCTTTGAAGCCATTCACATTCAGAAACTATATTGTCATTAACTCAATCCTAACGAATCTCTTGTCTCTTATGACGAGGATATCCCACTTGATGATCACAATGTGGAACACGGCTACTATCAAGAAGATGAGTTATTCGACATCGAATGTGAGAAGACTATGAAGAGTCTAAGTCTCATGGCAAACTTTAGACATTACATTTCCAGAGGAAAGGAATGGATTCTCGATAGTGGATGCACCGATCATACGAACGAACATAGAGATATGTTCCAAGAAATCGCACCAAACCATGGACCGCGAAGGTATGTAACTTTTGAGACAACTCCAAGGGTAAGGTACTTGGTCTTGTTAAGGTGGCCACATATCATGACAACTCTATTCAAAATGTCATGCTTGTTGAATCCCTTGGCTACAATCTTCTTTTCATATCTAGACTTGCCGACTTTGGTTTTAATGTGCCATTTACCAAAGTAGATTGCCGAGTGTTCTCTCAAGATAACAATAACATGGTATTTACCGGTTTTTGTAGAGATGATATATACATTTTTGATTACACTAAGAGATCCAAACCTCGCACTTGTCTTATTGCAAAATCTTCTAAAGGTTGACATTGGCATAGAAGATTAGGTCATGTTGGTATGCGTAATCTAGACAAGCTCATCAAAGGTGATCATATTCTTGGTATTAAAGATATTATCTTTGACAAATATAGACTTTGTAGTGTTTGTTATTCCGGAAAACAAGTAGGTGGAAGTCATCCTGTAAAGAATATTATGACTACTAGGAGACCACTCGAGTTGCTTCACATGGATCTTTTTGGTCCCAATGCTTACAAGAGCCTCGGTGGGAATTCCTTTGGTCTAGTTATAGTTGATGATTTTTCTAGATTTATGTGGGTATTCTTTCTAGATGATAAGTCATAGGTGTAAAAGATCTTCAAGAACTTCACTCACGAAGCTCAAAATCAGTTTGAAGTGAAGATCAAGAAAGTTCAGAGCGATAACGGATCAGAGTTCAAGAACAAAAATGTGGATACCTTTATTGATGAAGAAGGCATTCTACATGAGTTCTTGGCTATGTACACGCCTCAACAAAATGGAGTTGTTGAGTGGAAGAACCAAACTCTTATTGAGATGGCAAGAACGATGCTCGATGAGTACAAAACGCCAAGACACTTTTGGGCGGAAGCCATGGAAACAACTTGTCATGCCACAAACCGACTCTATCTTCACAAGCTTCTCGGTAAAACAGCATATGAGTTACTCACCGGTAACAAACCCCAAGTTGGATACTTTCGGGTATTCGGCTCCAAATGTTACATTCTTGATAAGCATCGTCATTCTAAATTTGCTCCTAAATCTCATGAAGGTTTCCTACTCGGTTACGGATCAAACTCT